>JAUKPH010000017.1:15107500-17682500 GCA_030549335.1 Pontederia crassipes | reverse complement strand
AAATAAAAATGATATTTATATTTTTGAAAAAATATAAATAAGATTTATTGATATAAATTATATACTCATTTTTAAATTTGATTTATTAATAATATTTTCGAATTTTAATATGAAATATTAAGAATCAATTTTAATACAAATTATTTGTAATATTATCACTTGAGAGATAATAATTAAAACATAACAAAACTAATTAGTTAATATATTAATAATATAATATATATAATTGAAATCTCATAATTAATTAATCTTTTTTTATTTTTTCATGACTATGTAGGAATAGATGTATTCCATAGATTTTGAAGAATTTGATAATCTCATAAACAAACTCCCGATAGGTTTAGACATAGTTTGAAATTTGTGCAACCTAATCCTATTCCATTACCTGGTTGGAAACTTTCAATAGAATAAATAGATATTCCACTATTTATGTTTAACATATAATTATTCCATTACCTGCTCCATTGTGGAATGTCTATTTATTCTATATCCAAACAGCTCCTAAAGAATTTTAGTCTCATTTGTAACACATTTTTTAAAAAAATAAACAAATGTGTATTCATTTCTTAACATATAATTAAATTTACAATTATATTATTTTAATTAATTTGGTCATGGCATACATTAATTTTATATTTTATTTATTTAATTTCTTTGCATCAGTAATTTCACGAGTCAGACTTGACTCGACCAATTTTGGTCGAATCAAACTAAGTTTGGTCGCCCTTCTTTGAAAGGTTGGATCCGATCCACAAGTCCCAAAACCTTGACATCATTATAATTACTTTCATACAAGAGTCATCGTGCAATTGAATATCATGGATCTTACTCTCATTTCATGGCCATGACATTGGTAAGTTATGAAAATCAAATTAAATCAAACGGGATTCACCTGTCATGACATTTATTTCACGGGTTATGACTTTTCACGTTGAGTTTGATTCGGACACTACTCCGGCCAAAAATGAAGCTTCATGGGATCATGATTCCACCAAATTTGATATTAGCAAATATTTCTCAGAAATTTTCAAATGCATGAATCTTTTACACTTATGATATGTTTTTTGAATTATTTGAAAATATTTCATGACTAATTTTTCAAAGTTTGAAAAGGATAAAATCTCATACCAATTCAAATAAAAAACTTGCTTATTTTGATATGAAATTTTTTTTGCTTCTTTCTGTCACATGAAAATTCGAACCCACTTTAAATAGAAGCATTTTATAGCTTGAGAAATGGATGTTAATTTTGTGACAAAAATGTGAAAAAAAAAACTTCAAGAATGATTAAGAATATTTATGTATGCTGTTCTCAGGTGAGATATGTGCAGAAGTTCATTGTTCCTTTCTAGATAGTACTTTTTATTTTGTTTTCAATTGGGATGCATCATTTTAGGCTTTAATGCATCATTTTTACCTTTCAACTTTAATTTTGTGATAATTTATTGCTAACGCAAACTTATTAACCTTGTTACTGCTAATCATGGTTTGTTTATTAGCTTTTGAGAATATAATCATTGTGTTCATGAATTTTCTTCAATTTTGATTGGATTATTAATTGATTATATAATTGGACACTATGATCAATCTATTAATTCATTATTTTTCTATAGAACTAATTATTAATTGTTAAGTTGAAGCAATTCATGACATAGTCTAGTAGAGCTAGATTGAGTACAAAATTGAGTGGTTTGCCAAATTGACCGATAAGGGCGATTCGGTAATATAAGAATTATATCTCATAGTATTTTAATCTGAATATAATTGATGGTAGAACTAGAGTATTCTCATCTCATTATGATTAAAAATAGTTGATTTTTTTGGTAGGTGAGATCATATTTTAGGTGTTCCTAATCCATAAAAAAGTCAAACATGATTATCCTTGATTAAATCAATCACTACATAAATTAAATAAGCTTGTTTTTAATTATTTTAATTCATTCTAAAATTCTAGACATCATTAGATTAGTTTATCCCTTACTTTTATGTATTTATATTTTTTAAACTATGTCATCTTTTATTAGTCTCTAAAGTTAGATAGTTATGTAAGTTAATTTCTCGTGAGATCGACAATTCTGTACTTTTGATAACTTTTTTACTTGAGCGACTAGTGCAGTTGATAGAATTGTTTTGTTAAAATTTTTTGCATCACCACATAAGTCCCAATAGTCCATAACTTAAAATCATCTATTAACCCAAAGTGTAAAAGCTCTAGTTGCCTCATTTTTCATGTAACCTCGTTAAAAAAGCCATCAATAATAATGTTGGTTTAAAACATTCTCTCCCTTACTGGTTCAAGTATGACTACTTCACAATGTGAAAACTTCACAAGGATGACTAGGAGAAGAAGAAGATGACCTACGACAAAAAAAAGAAAGCAGAAGACTATAACAAGAAAAGAAACAAGAGAGTAGAGAGGATGCTACAACAAGATTAAGGGTTACTCAAGCCCTAATTATGCTGCGGGGATCCAACATTAACTCCTCCATTAATGGTAAATTGAATTATTGAATTAAAGTGCTTAAGGGTTAACTAGACTCTTATAGAATGGATAATAGGAAAGAAGCATATCTCATAGCATTATGTCCATGCTTTGATCATTATGATTTTGCTACAAAGATCATCTTATTTGACTGAAATGACCCTATATATGCACTCTCCTCATCAATGTAGATTACATGGATTACATAGTATATGATATTACAAATGACTTTAAATGTACAAATTATTCAACTTAATTTTAAAAATACAATTACATCAGTTTACAATTATTCATAATTCAATTGTTCTATTTACCAAACATTTTCATTGAATTTGCTACTTGTTATCCCCAATCATATAACTATTGTTTAATCAAATTGCCATCTTCATTGATATTACGATGGTGTGAGCTAGAGTTCATTCTTAATAAAAATGTTATGATATATCACATATATTAATAAATAAGTATTGTCATATTCGTATAATTTTGTCTTGAAATGTCATTGCATGTGCCCATATATATTTGTGTTTTAATTAGGTTATATAAACATCACGTGATTGTATGGAACGATATAACAGTGTTATCTGAATATTTCTCTATAAAGGATGTTGACTATGGTTGTGAATGGTTGCGCTATGATTCAAATTTGCGTGCGCTATTGTCATAGCATGTCATGCCAGATTGTAGCATTGGCCATTGGGACAATAACAAGGACCTTTAGAACCATTGTGATACATCCTGATCATGGCAATAGAAGGAGTCCACTATGGCCTTGCCAGCGACCACCATAGCACACAAATGGAACCATAGCTGGCGAGTTTTAAAATGCAACCATTTGGGAGGTCGCCTACAAGAAGGCCATGGAAAGCTTGATCAAACCGTAGCACATGAATAGAGACCATGGTGGAGGATTTCGTGTAACACCTAGAATTTTTTAATCAAAGGCAATATGGTCCTTGGGCCGAAACCCTCATGATCTCCCCTTATTTAAAGCTCAAATCTCTTCTAGAAACACTTTTTCCTCACATGTGCACGTGACGGCCAAGTTTGAAGAATCAAGAGGAGGCACAAAGAGGAAGAAGAGGAAGTGGAAGAAGATGACGAAAGAGAAGAAGAGAAAACTAGGATTGAAAGGTATGTAAAAGGGATCCAACCCCTCTCTCCCTCTCAATGTTTTGATGATTGGATTAGAGCAATAGGGCAACCTTGCCCTATTAGGGATTTGATTGAGGATTTTATGAGTCTTCTAAGATCTAAGATTGTTCACTAATGATTCATGATTAGATCTAAATGGTAGGGTGCATGATTAGAAATTTTTGTATGCCTTGAAGGAAGAACCCTAGGTCTTGAAGAATGCATGATTTTTAGGTGTTTTGATCTGATTTATGATACTTATTTGCCTGTAAAACATATAGAAATCGTTCATAATGCTCAAGAACATTTTTCCCAAAAGTCTGATAAAAATTTGGGCAAAAATTGGGTGAAAATTGAGTTGAAAAAGGGTGGCAGTGGCCTCTGTCACGGCCGTGAAAAACACCATCATGCCCTGACAGAAGGCTAAGGACGATTGTGTTTTGTCACACCCATGATGCATGCTGTCATGGCCGTTGTAGGTCATCACGGTCATGGCCATGTCTGTCACGACCGTGATAGAGCAGCGTAAAGAAATTATGTTTTTGTCACGGCTGTGACAATCCCTATCACGGCCGTGATAGACCAAAAAATTAATATATGTTAAATTTAAGTTATTTTTAAGGTATTTACTATTATGTATTATTGATTGATGATTGTATATGAACCTAGATATACGACCACGGAGCCTCGGCTCCAAGTCCTATCTAGCCTACTGGAGGGCAACGACTTGATTCTTCAATTACTGATAAAATCAAAGACTAATGACCACAAAAGTGGGATCCAACAGATTATGAAGTAACCCTGAGGATATTACTAAAGCAAAGTAATGACAATTGCTAGCCACTTGGGATGCTTACTGCTACTAATTGACTGTTACATTACTATTACTGATGACCTCATGATATGAATAGATGATATGTACATTTATGAATATGACATGGCATGCATGTTCCTTCTTATTATGAAACTGTCATATATAAGTCATGTAATATCCTGCTTATGATGCATATCGTTGCATGGTCTTTACATACTCTAACTGGAAAACCCTGTACTTTGGATCCGTGTAGGTAACTGATGTGCTTGGATGAATGACCGGTAACTCATGATGAAGAAGTTGCACATGGAATAGGAATAATGAGTTATGAGTCTTTAGAGTTTCTGTTTAGAAGAGTTTTATGAAATAATGATTTTTCTTAGTTCTGTGGCATGATGATGAAACTATTTTTATTAAAGTCTTCCGCTAAATTATAGATGATTTTATTTTATTCTCATGTCTAATGATTTTCCATACTAGTACATTTTATTATGATGATATAATGGTGAACGAGCTAGCACTGCCGAATTCCCCTATTTGCCCTCTAACTTCTAGGGTGGAAATTTTGGTGTGTCACATTTCGAAAATGGAACTTTTAGTTTTTCCCTATGAGTGAATCATGGCATGACTTATTCAACCCTAACACCCATACATCGATCTTAATGGGCCAATGTATCGATTTGATGAATAGTAATGGAAGTTTAGATTATTTTAGTTATACCCCAAGTAATTCTTGTGCAATTATGACAATGATTAAGACTATTTTAATGATTGTTTATGATATGCTCACATAGGTACATATTGCATGAACAATTGAAATTAGTGGATTAAAATAGGGAATAATGTTGGTGCCTTGACTTTTTCCTGTGCACATTGAGCACTCAAACTTCTAACAACCATTGGATCAAATCATGATGCTAAGAATGAAAACCACCTTTCATATTGGTTTTATCCTCCTCTTTTACTTTATTTACCACTTTTCCTCTTGTCCTTCCATAACTACATCCCAGCTTGTCACCTAGATGATCATCACCTCACTCGCTTCTCAACCAAGAAACTACCGCAATCATAAATCCAACAAATAGGCCACCATCTGATGATTTGTTCCTATGCTCAAGAGATCAACATTGCCGGGGTTGGTGTAGTATCATTCCATTCTTCTCTTTAGGCTCATCTTTCTAGAATTTTTCGTAGATGTAGATCATTAATAATATTATAGAGAGTTGTCACTCATAGTTAGTCTAAGATAAGCGCACTTTTTGCTCTAAGAAAGATTTGACATGATCGTTTGTAAAGATTCGGAAATAGAATGTAGAGAACCTTCCCGCCATGTTTAAGTTGATGCAATATATTTTTTGGTTTGAAAGAGATTGAATCTCAAATGTTTTTTGATTTATTCTCTAAAGACCACTTTTTGGGTTGGATGTTTGCAAAGCTCGAACTTAAACTAACATTTTGTTGGAGGTGATTGTATGCTCAAACTTAAACAAATTGCTTAGGGAGTGACCCGCCTTGTACAAATGACATGTGGATCAAAGAAAATACATATCAAGGAAGATGCATACTGTTGGAAGGACAAAATTGTTAAGATGATCTACGTTGTGACGGACATAGAGATAAGGCTGAGGGAAGGAGGAATAACCTAAGGTGGCACTGGTGTTAGGAAAAAAAAAGATACAAGGTTGGCACAAAAAAAGAGGAAATGAAGTAATACAATGGTTTTGCTAAAAAATCACTATGAAAATATCCTCATGCTCTTTAAAAGTCGGGTTTACTTCACAACTATCAAGATTTGATCCTATGGTTGGCAAAGCTCTAGTGTCAATGCGCTCGCCAAAGATGAGCACACCAACATTATACACATTAAAATATGCCAAACGTCTGATGTGATTTGTGTATTAATAATTGTAATTAATAGAACATGACTTGTTGTCATTTGAGAATGGCGAAGTTTGCTCCAATGTGATGTGCAAAGCCTAATGGAAAATGAAGTTTACGCTAGTGATAGTGTAAAGTTCCCAAGGATAAAATGATGGCCGTATGACCTAAATAGCTAATAGCGACGAGTCTACATGACCTTCTCAATCACCAAGATAATAAATTATCCTAAGTATAAGAGGGAAGATGAAGAAGATGATGATACCCATATGATTTGAATATGATGCAATGTTTTGGACATAAATATGAAGATGTTAATATTTGCATTATTAAATATGTGAACAAATGTATGTCCATTATCATAAGATGTTTTATACTCAAGATGTTAAAGAGAAGTAAGATTGCATGACATGTTAAGTCTTCTCTTGCCTAATACTTCGTTTTATATGTTAAGTCTTTTCTTGTCATGATGATTGCATGACATGTCATGATGATTGCATGACATGTCATGTAGGATGCATGTGTATGTAGTTCATTATGTTCATTATTGTTAGTTATACTTATTTGCATAAGTTTGTTTACTCCATGAATCCGTGCAAGTGAGAAGGCCTAGGCTCGATGGTGGTGAGCTCACGATGGAAGATTGCACATGTGTCATAGTGATGACTTAGAGCCAAAGTTCTCTAATTTTTTATTTCTATGCCAAACTCTTATAGTGAGTCATGTATGAATGGCATATGGACCCTTATGACGTGAATCTTATATCAACTCATTTGTGCTATTTGTATTATGTCAGACCCTATATTGAGTCGTGATGTTAGAGTTGATATGTCCATGATCTTAGATTATGCTATCTTCAATTAATGTGTTATTAGTCTTCTATTGTCATGATGTTAAATTTATTGTCTATTGTGCTATGTTTTCCATTGTAAGGGTATATGAAATATCGAATTGAGTGTAAATGTAGTGTGGCTTAAGGTTATGTCGTCATAATTGGCACTAATCTTGAGAGCGTTACACATTCAGTTTGATAAAATCACATGTTAAAATATTTTGGTAAAATTATATTTTGTAATTTGTGTGTATTTCATTCAAGAAAATTGGCATTCCTCATTAATTTGTTTGAATTATTTTAGTTTCTATTTTTATAATGATTCTTCCTAAAAGCACCTTTGTTTTTTTTTTCATTTTTTTCTACTTTTCTCCATCCTAAATGATAATTCATAATAAATTTTCTGAATATATTATCTTTATAATTTATTTACTTTATTATATTAATATTTAATAAATAATAAAATTAATTTTTCTTCTTGATTTCAAATTTTCTTTTATTTTGAAGATTTTATATTATTTTCAAAATATTTTATTAGTTAAAGTGTAATGGAAAAGTAAATTTATTACAATATCAAAAGATGTGAATCATATATAGAAATATTGGTATATCCATATGTGATCCCTTTTAATTATGTTAATTAAGTGATTGTACTGTTTAAATTTAAACAAGTTTATTGATTGTCAAATTGTAAAAATGTTTAACCAAGAGACAGATTAATCATAAAATCAACTAAGGAGAAAATTACTTAAAGCTAATTGTATGGATAAGCAATAATATTTTTTTGGACATCTATAACCTCTCCTACTAACTCATTGCAGCCAACAAGTTGATAGTTTCATACTAATTTAGACAAGACGATGAGCTTGGAAACAACAATTAAAAATGGTCAAGATTTTTCATTTATGATAAAGAAATAAATAAACAGGTGAGTGAGGGAACTCATACTTTTGCAATTATTATGAATATTAAAAATATCATTTGATTTTGATTGTAGAACAAATTTCAATGGATCGAATAAAAGGATTTCTTATTATTAAAAAATAGATATATTCTTATTCAATTTTGTATTTAAGTTAAAGAGTATAAAAAATATAATTAAAATATTTTATTATAAATAGTTGTTATTTGTTACTACAATATAAAGATATTTATATAATAATATAAGAATGAAAACAAAAAAAATAGCATAGTCTAAAAACATTGCAAAGGATTATATATTTTAATTATAATTATTTTTTCCATAATTCTTAATTCTTTAGGTTCATGTCCTTGTGTGATTAATTATGTCCTAAGACATCAATATTGAATATGCTAATTTGTGTCAATTACAATATTGAACTTTGTAATTGAAAGTTTGAAGTATGTGTGATATGGAAATAGAGAAAAAAAAAAGAAAAGCAAAGCCAAAATATTCTTTGAAAACCAAGATTGACATTGCATTCTTAGATTTGCATATATTCTTTGTGATTCCATTTAATGATATATGTGACGCTTAAAATTGCATGCCTATGCAAATTATAATCCAAATAAGATGTATTGGATATCATATTTTGATAATATGATTTATGAGAATTTTAAATGCCATATTCATCATTATGAATTTATGTACAAAATATTTATGCATTAGTTTAGGCATTTAGTAGAATTTTAGGGGAAGTTAGAAAAGTTTTTTTTTATTTAGAAGAATTTTTTAAAGATTTATTTTTTATCCAAGTTTGTGAAATTTTGTGATAGGAAACTAAACTTTCAATTATTCGACCAAAAATCGAGAACGAAAGAAGTTTTATGTTCGGTCATGGCCATGCCAAACACCTTCATGCCTTTCACAGTATGGAACAAGCCATCATGCCTTTGAGAATGACCATGAACGAAATAAAAGAAATTTGTTCTGTCACGGTCATGCCTAACAACTTCACACGATGATCGAAGGTACCAAAAATTAGTAGTTAGGGTATGACTATGCCAAGTCATATTCACTACCATTCCTTAAGTTGTAACCTAGTTTTCTATCACGATCATGACAACGGTCTGGTAGGTGGTTATGGAGGATATTTTATCCGATTTTCGGTTGGAAATTATGTTTCTTCCTTTGACACATGAAAAATCTATAAAAAAGAGGAGGAAGATGACTTTGAGAGGCATCTCTATACTTCACAAGAACGAGTTAAAGTTAAAGGCTTGTGAAGAAACTTTGAAGGTACAACAGAAGTCTGTTTGAAACTCGCTAGAGGATGATAGGATATTGAGAGTACTTGTCCTCATTCTTTTATTTTCCTTTTTTTGAAACAACCATTAGGTTTGATGCTGTGTTTTAGTGTTATGGAATAATTTTATTTTAGAATTATCTTGGTTAAACCCTATCCATGTATAAGATTCTTATTTATCACTTAATTTGATTTATAAATATAATTTGTGAATGCTTTTAAATTTGATTCTAAGTTTCGATGATCATGTTTATTTATTATCTAAAAAGATATTCTTAAATTCATCTGATTTGGTTGGGATTATTGAGTATCATCCATATCATAATTGTAAAAGTCAAAAGAGATCCAATTATGTAGTATTAAGGTGATTTACAAAAGCCCATAATTTATAATTTTGGTTTAATTCATTTTGAGAATTAATAATTTAGATTAAAATTTGAAATGATAATAATTTTTATTATTCTCAAGATAGAAATTAAAGCCTGAAATATTAGTTAATTTATTTTGGAAATTTAACTTTATGATGAATCAAATTTCATGCTTAAGGACCCATATATGATAGTAGTGTAAATCCACAAAAGATCCTAGTCATTAAATTTAAAACTTTAAATCTAGAGATCATTTGTTTAATTATTTATTTCCTAATTTACCTATTTATTAATTATTCCAAAAATCCAAAACTTCTCATTATTCTTGTTTAACAAGTAGAATAGGTTGATAATTATTACCTGACCTTGTGGGAACAATGTTTATTCATTATTGTATTACTTGAATGATAAGTGCGCTTGTTAGTGTAACTAAATCCGCACCGTGAATCAAATATTGCTCAGAGTTCGCATTAACTATACTTATTAATTATTTTGATAAAAAAAACTTTTAACGTGAATGTTCAATTTTCTATACTAACATGTGAGTTCATTTTTCTTTCTTTATGCTAAGTAATAAGAAGACTATATGAATTATAATAGTCAGAAATTTTGAATATTTAAAATTGCAAATATGAATTTATTTACATGTTTAAATCTATTGTCACGATTATAAAATATAAGTGATCTTATTCCTCTTTATGCTTAGAATGATATATGTCATCTTCGATTTCAAGATATACATATGTAATCAAAATATATAATAAGAAGATATTTTAAATTTGTTATATAGAAATTAGTTTCAATTTGATATGTTGTCTATACAAATGCTCATCTTTGCAATTAGTGATAGTTTTGATAGTTTGGAGTTGAATACATATATGTTTTTTTAATACATATATGTTTTTCAAGGGTAGATTCCTGAATTTTACTTGTAGGAGTATTGATTGTGCGTGAAGTTTGACAAACAACTTATTTTCCATTTTACATTACTTTTCTTACTAACTTATGACATTTTTCATCATAATATTAATATTAAACTGTGCAAGAGATTATATGCATGTTTACAAGTATACCTTTGGGAATGGAAAAGTCGGTACCACCTGGTTATTTAGTTGTGAATACGAATTCTAAATCAAATTTCAATTTTTAGTTGGATGTTGGTAGCTTTGGTTATAGTAGGACAAATTTTGCTGGCAATTCCATCAATTTGGATCTTTACCATGGAAGTGTACATCTAATTTAATGCTTAATTTTACAACAAATAGGTCGTTTAGCTACACATTGTAGGTGCCTCCACGGCGACACTAAATAGGCGCTATCTAGAGTAGCCCCACATTAGAGAAAAAGTCACAGTAGCGCCACACAACTTACGACGTATTTAGAATTTCTATTTAAACATATATATGTGCACTTCTATTTATGTAGTGTCACATTAGCGTCTCTTGTATTCTTATACTTATATACATGTATATTTGTATTCTTATGCTTCTATGAAGACAATAATAATTAATATTTCATTAATTTATGAATTAAAGTTTAGTGTAGGAAGTGTATATATATTAATTGGTGCCTCATTAGCGTCACGATAGCACGCATGCATGCAGCACCACAATAGCGTCACAGTAAATGTGGTGCAACATGTTTAGTGCCACACTAGCTGTTGCTTCCACGATGCTGAAGTTTAGCTCATGCATCAACGTCGTGTTGGCATCGGCCAAAACCCGATGCTAAGTTTCACCAATCATAGCATCATAACCATATATGGTGCAATAGGTTTAGCGCCACAAATGAGCGATGCCATTGTCGCTGAGAATAAGCTCTCAAGTTAGCATCACATAGGTGTTAGGTGTCGTAGATAGTGCAGCATCACGCTAGTTCAACGCTAATGTATCGCTAATATTTACCACATGTTTGGTTGTTCGCATGTGCACTAGTGGTGTCGTGGTAGCATCGAAAAGACACCAACATGGCGTCACATTATTGTAAAGTGAAGGCGATGCTAAACCAAGGCAAAAGAGAGGCTATTTGTGTCACTCTTCTTATGACTCTGCGGTGACATTGTTGCATCACTAAGGGCATCGATTTAGTGTCACAAAGTTGGAGACATTTATTGTCATCTCTATTCAATAGTTTTTTTGTAGTGAAATGCCCATGTAGTGTCTCTTGGACATATAAACATGATTGACTCCAATAAACATGTGATGATTAAGCAACAATGAATTTGAATTTCTTAATAGCAGTGTTGGTAATACTTTTAACTTTAAATCACAAACTATCCCAACTCTCATGAGTCATATCTAACATTTCACTTTGTAAATAGAAATTTTGCACATCCTAAATCAACCCTGATAACTAATAATTATCTCAATTTGTAGTCTTTCCAATGTGCAAGTTGAATTTACCAAAAAATTCTATTTCTTTTAACACCTTTTATTTTCAGTTTCTTCTTACCACAAAGTATTTAGAAATTATTATTCACTATTAGAATTATGATACGAAATAGAACATAACTGTCACGACCCAAATTTAAATCACAGTTTAATCCGGAGTTCGCGACTCATTACGGACGATCAAATAAAATTGAGAGAAATCGCAGAAACGTGATGTAAAATTTTCTTTTTAACATACATAAGAATGAAGATATCATAAAATAAACTACACAATATGTGATGATCATTTCAGAGCAAATCAATTTCCTTAAGTTTTACATTTCACAAAATGACTTTACACATAACCAAACCTCTCGACATCCTAATAGAAGGATACGAGTGACTCAAATCTTTTCATCTTACCACGAACCCTTCAAATACTATCACCTCGCATGATTTCCAAGAATTATCTGAAAAATGTTAGAAACAATAGAGTGAGCTA
This sequence comes from Pontederia crassipes, assembly GCA_030549335.1. Classification (NCBI taxonomy): domain Eukaryota; kingdom Viridiplantae; phylum Streptophyta; class Magnoliopsida; order Commelinales; family Pontederiaceae; genus Pontederia; species Pontederia crassipes. Next base: position 17,669,914 of record JAUKPH010000017.1, on the reverse strand, counting down.
AAATAGCTCAGTAAGTTGATAACTCATAGCCTATGTGTTACCAACTAATCAATTCGGAAGGACATGCAAAGATATGAAATAATTATAATATCACAATCGGTGTTTTCATATATTTGAAATAATATATACAATTTTCTAATCAAAATCATCACACTCCAATTGCATCAATATCACTCGAATCATATCAAACAGATGTATGCAAATGCAACGCTCTCATATGAATGCATGTATCACCAACTGGCCAGTGGTCGGTAGGTGGACTCTAGAGGTGGCTCCCATTGTGATCAGCGATGTAACACTTAACTCCATTCTATCTCATCCCTTTCGGGGAACAAATTGATGGATTGGATTCTAGAGGTGGCTCCCATAGCGATGTAGCACTTAGCTCCAACCATCATACAGATCAGAAAGCGATAGATGGCTTCCAGACGTGGCCCATACGGATTCTAGAGGTGGCTCCCACCCTCATGGTGTAACACTTAGGTCCGCACGGAACTTAGCTCCATCATATCTCAACCCATTTCAGGGGAACAAAATGATGCATTGGATTCTAGAGGTGGCTCCCATCGTGATCAGTGATGTAGCACTTAGCTCCAACCATCATACGATGCAATGCAAGCAGATGTTGATGCATGATTCATCACATAACAATTGTATCTCAATATCAGAGGATGAATCATATCAAATATCATTTCAAATCGAACAAGATTGCACTTCTCGTATCCATTCATATCATATCACATATGCTTTTCAAATGTGCAATCATACAATCATTCATATATACTTTTCATAATTGCATTTCTCGAAATTAATTTATAACATATCCAAAATATATTCAATACATATAATAATCAATGTCACACCGAATTCAAAAGAGGTGAATACATAGAGTAGGAGAAACCAACTTACCTGGCATAAGAGATCACATAAGGTGTTTCTTCATTTCTTTTTCTTATCATTCATGTAACCCTATAACAATAATATAAATCCATATTACTATTGCAACCATGCCAACATGGAGATTTTATATCAATTAGTACACAACTCCTATTAAGATAATTCCCTTTCTTTCTAAAATTAGACTTCATAAGGTTTCCATATATAATTCTTAGAATTTATATCATTCCTGCCCTACGTTTCGTTCTGACAGATTGAGAGAGGTTTGGTAAAACATTTATAACTTTCCCTAGACATAACTTTTTCTGATGATTCAAAATCTATATGAATTCTAACATCCTCATCTTTCCTACCCTAAATTATCAAATAATTATATGATATATTAGATTTAATACATGATTTACAAATTCAGGTAACCGTCTTAGTGGATAGGACGATAACACTTTAAAGACGAGAACATAACTACCTATACAAATATCTGATTGACCTAATTCCAAATCTCAGTCAAAGTAGACATGGAATGTAGTGGACTTAATTTGATAATTTATACTATTCTTATAATTCTTAGAAAATCCTGTGATGGTGCATATTTCAATTATGCTTTACAATTTTGGATAACAGAGAGGTAACCAATATAAAATTGATATATTCTCATATATAATTTATTTTTGAGTAATTCCAATTTTATTAGAACCTTGGTTTAATTAAGTTTCCATAATTTAAAGTTCATAAGTTACTTCAAAGTATATTAGTTTCAACATAATTTCTAATTAGGTCTACTTCTTGTAATAGGATAGTAAGGTATCTTCAAACTAATGAACACATAACTATTTAAACAAAGGTTATTTTATAAGAATTCTGTCTTCTCGTTAAACCATACCTCCAAGGGATCGTTTGATCTAATTTTAAGAATTTTTGAATCACAATAATTATTTTATTAACTAGCTAAACCTTCAGCTTCGAGAATTTTAACACTGAAAATATGCTTCTTCCATTTGTTTCATTCTTCTAAATAATTGATATAACTTCCCTTACTAATTCAATAGGTATGCCGAGTTTAAAGAGAAGAACCTAAAGTCAGTAAATAAACATTTCCGATCATCTCATACCTGCCTTATGAATTTCCCTTTCATCTTTGCGTTTCTTCTCCATCCTCCTTTCCTATGTTCGGCCAGTATAGGAGATAACAGGAAAAATCCCTTTCCTTAATTCCACAATTCTTTCTGGTTGCCAGCAAGAGGAGTAGGCAAAACCTTCCTTTTCTTCTTCCCTCTTTCTTCTAATCGGATAGCAATAAGGAAGGTAATAATTTCCTTCTTTATTTCTCCCTCTTCTAATCGGCCAGCAATAAAGAAGGTAAAATTTCTTTATTCGACCTCTTTTCTTTCTATTCCGGTCACTTGGTTATTTATTTATTAATTTTTTCTTCTTCTTTTCTATCTATAAAAGGAGGCGGTTTTCCTTCTTATCTTTTGAATTGTAGAGCTGTCGGTTGGTACATGAGATAATAAGTTAAAATAGCTGACCCCTAGCTGAGGGAAAACGAAGGAGGTGGCTATTAGCTTTGAGATTATGTCGGTTTATAATATGAGACCTTTCTGTCCATTATGCGGTTGGTCAAAAGGGAAAGAAATTAATGCCATATACCATTAATTAGATGGAAGGTAATTAGTCCAATTAGAAGCTATCATGTTAGTGCAACTAGCAAAATGATTTAGTTAATTACCTTCAGGTGATTATCACTTCTCTAATTATATTAGCTTATATCGAGTTCCAAAAAGCATGCACATTTAAGTATTTGTAGGGACTAATGATATACAATTAATCTAATTCCTAAAAAATAATAATATTTATTTTAATTAAATTAACTTTAGATCATATGGAGCAATTAACATAAGGAATTCTAGATTAAGCTCGTTAGCTTACTCTTGATTAATTTACTTACAATCAAGTTATATTTTGTCAAAGAGATTAATTGACTTAATTAATCATACCTTTAATTTAATTAACACATCGATAAATGTTAGGATATTACAATAACTGTGGGATCCAAAATGTTTAGTGATATAAACATTATCATTACTTAACATTTTGGATCCCATATAGTTATGGTCTCCAACCTCTGCTTCGTCGCCCTCCTTGATGGTTTGAACCGTTCACTGTAACCTACCACTGGAGGACAACCTTCCCCTCCCCCCCACGGACACCAGGCAACAAACCACTCTCTGTCCCTTCCCCCTGCATTAACTCCACCTACCCAAACGCACTTTAACCCTCCTTCACCCACTTCCAGCATACACCCCAACACCAAGGCAAGATTTCATGGTTTGACGTTCATGAGCATGATCGAGCCAACCTTTTCTCCTCGTGCCAGTGAAGGTGTCTCCAAGCCACGGTTACTGATATCATAAGCATTCCTTTGGCGCACTGTAACGGCCGCCAGCAAAAAAAAAAAAAAGGATAGATAAATAAATAAATTTGACCAATTCTTGTAACCACCCCCACGATGCTCATGATGCCCTTAATGATTGCCGAGCTAATATTTTTTTGGGACTCATTCTAACACCTCGACGGCAAGAGAAGAGGGCGGTGGTGATCGTGCATCCAGAGGTCGGGATAGAAGGAAACGCAGACGTCAATGACGCCAAATTTGAAAGAAAAGGTACATACTTCCGTGATTTAATCGGATGCGCCACCTATTATGGATTTAGCATAAGATTAAGGATGGCATTGGACTACCTTTTCCGCTGTATATTTTCTTTTAGTGCCGGACAGTGTAGGTGATTCCTAATCACATATTAGATTTATGATAGATCTGATTTCTCATTTCATATTTGATTACACGATCTACTAATCTCAGGCAAGATTATACTATTGACCTATTACTAAATCCCATCAATTTATACATGTCGATTCCCATCGGCGTCCTGCTCCAATTAAGGGCAACGCATGATCCTCTTTCTGCATTTGTTATGGTTATTATGATATAATTTAGGGTGAAGCCTATCTCCATTTAGTGCCTATTGCTTACCTAAGACACGTATTACGTCTTAAATGAATCATTTATCACATGTGAAGGAGGTAAAAATGCAATGATGTGGCAGGTGGATTACATGCATCAATCATGTTTACATGTCACAATTGGCAATGAACACATGTACACGTACTCAGTAGGTGTATTACATGCGTGATCTCCAAGTGCATTAGACTACTGCTACAGTGCCACGTACTAATGTAACAGCAACTTTACCATGTACCTACAGCTTTATGGATTCAACTCAAAATTTATATAATCTTGAAACTATCTATTCAGAATTTTTAATTATCTAATCTCTTAGTTATTTGTCTCTCTCACGATTGCACGAGATCGTTATTTTACTCAGATTATTTATATGTTACGTCCCAGAACCTTATCATATCATGATTTGTTATTTCAACTCAAATATTCTTGAATATGCCATTTGTGACCTACGATTCTTGAATTATTAAATAATAAGTAAGATAAAAGACGAAAAACGTAAATGAAGAGCTCTTCTTATGTTTTGGTTGACGACGGTCAACCTGGCCAAAAGGGAGTCGAAAGATACTCCACCGGCCCGTATTAGGCGTTGAGATGCTCCGCCCTGGCCAAAAGGGAGTCGAAAGATACTCCACCGGCCTTATTTTAAGGAGTTGAAAGACACTCCAAAATAAGTGTAACATAATGAAAAATGTAAAGATGACGATAATTATGATGATGGGCAATGCCCAATGATATTATGATCTTTTAATGATGATCATGTTATTCTCGTTACACTTATCATATTATCATCAGTAATGCCACTCTAGTTCATGCCTCTTGATCATGATGTTATTGTATCAATCATATCTACATGACTCTATCAATTATAATTATGTTTATTTGATTATCTTTATGATGTCATTGCTCTTCAGCTTTCTTTTTATTTTCATCGAGTTATATTTATTTATACAAACTATCGGGTTTAGATTATGTGAGACTTAGTTGTGTTATCTTGTTAAGACTTCCGCATTCATTTTAATTATGCCTCTTTTTAAATGAATAATAGCTATGTTTCCTTCCGCAATTATTCCTCTATTATGTTGACCAGTCAAAGTCTTATTTTGGTCAAATTATTGTACACGTAAGCCACGTCCCGTAATGTTCCCGGAGTGTATTCGGCTATTCGGCCATGTGGCAGGGTGCATTTCGGGGGCGTTACACGCACATTGAGCAGCAATCTTCAAAGTTGAAGAGTAGCCTCATGGGGCATTTCTTGGGCACTCCGTCAGAGATCGGTGAACTCTGTGTGGCACTCCCATAGATTTGGGGACTTGAAGGACATCTTGTGCGGGAACTCGATAACGCTTATCTCTTGTACACCTTCTCAGGTTCTGCTAACAGGTTCTAATGCAACCGTTGAACATCTTCATGGGATACCTTCTATCAGTTAGTCTATGCTACCCATACTTCAGCCTTTTGAGGAGTGCTTGGCTACTCTGTCAGTTTGGATCCAGCTCTTGGGTTTGGCTTTCAAGCTTTTTTGACTCCGTTCAGAGGATTGCTGGTCATTTTGAGACCCTGCTGAATGCACACCATGATTTGAATCGAGCTTGACAGCATTCGACCCCTAAAATAGGGAGTCTGGGTTGCCTCCCCAGATGACAAATGTTTTTTTCTAGCGTATCCTTTATGAAAATATACCTTCCTTTTACTTTGGATGTGGTATCATCGGACATCGGCTTGAGAGCTGCCCGAGTCACCTTGTGCCCGAAGGAGATGTGCCCTCATCCGACAATCGCATGGGGAGGGGGGGGGGGAGGGGGAGATCCTTCTGTTCAGGCTCTGGATGCTGTCATGGGCGACGACATTTTGTTCGGCCTCAGCATGCCATGACCACGATGAACTCTCGACTGCTCCGCCGCGCCATTAGATGCTAAATCAATTAGCGTCTCTAACTCTTTTCAAATCACCTCCGTCATTGATCCTCCTGATGTTGATTCACAACCACCAGATGTGATGGTCTCGGCTACCGCCCTAATAGTCTCGGGTGCAACAGCCACCATGAGTCCCCCACTTGCCCTCTCCACGTCCACTATCAACGACACTAATCACACACCTCCCTCGCTGCCTACAAATCGCCTCACACTTGTCCCCATCATAGCTGTCTCCCCCTATGCAAAGGGCCACACCACCCAACATCACACACGTGTCTCCAACTCGTCCTCGATCCGAAGTCCCACTTCCACTATCCATGATCTAGAACCTCCACCCTCTTTGAGATACACTGATCGTCTTACACCTGTTCCTTGCATGGCTTGTCCGCACTATCTAGCTCCTCAAAACCCTCTTGCCACCCCCACGATCCGTAATAAATAAATTTGTTAGCAAGTGCACTAATCGTATCAAGTAATAAAGTAGAGAGTAGAGTGTCAAACTCATGAGGAACTAGTTAAATTTAATCTATCTTAATAATCTTTTAAGAGAAGAAAATGATGTTGTAATATAAAAGTAGAAAATAAATGTGAAGAAAATTAAATAACAAAAAATAAATAAATGGGTGTTGAGCCATAGGATTATTGATGATTAACTGACATGAATCATGACGATGATTGAACTATAACAATAATAAACAAGTCCAATTCTTAAGACGAATTAGGATTACTTAAATTATTGACCTCTACGCTGAGTAAATCAAACTATCTTAAGTCTTGCAAAACTTAAGATCACAAACGTTGAGTAATCTTCAGTAAGAAAGATATTAAGATGCATTAAGTTGTATATCCTAAACTACCAATCATCTCCACTGGGTAAAAACTGATAGACCGTACAAAATCTAGCACAAACGATGAGTTAGTAGTTTTGTGTTATGTATGCTTCAACTTTAAGTTAAATTTTGATTTGCTAAGAATTATTAAAGCCTAAAACTAACCACCCCACACCTGGTTTGTAATCTTATTTCAGAATATAATAATCTCAGTAAAAAACATTAAGCACAACAATCATAATCAAAAGAAACTGAAATAACTATATTAATTCAAATCTAACAACCGAGTTCATGCAATTTTCTCGAAAAGATTAATAATCTCTATTACAGAATTCATTATTATAAAAAGTATGGGTAAAAAGCATCCAAACAATTATTAGAAGATAGAATTCTTCATCTTCGATGATCTCTGGATCACTGCAAAATACAAGTGCTAAGTTACTTCGCAATTTTTCCCAAACAAACATCGAAAAACTTTGAAAATTTTCTTCTACAATGTAGCATGGCTCTCAGGTCTCAAGTATCTCCAAGCACCATAAGCACACCTTTTTCTTACTCCTAGGGCCTCAATTTATAGCCTCCAGGGTTTTCAAGGGTTTTCATAGAGTTTCAGTTTGATTCAAAGTCTTTTCATATTAAAATAAGTAAATTTGGAATAGACATTGATAGGTCTTTAAAATCATCCAAAATTCCTACAAATATGAGTAAATATGTTTCCTAATCATCTTTGAGGCTTAAGATAAAGTTTGGGTTCAAACTGGATTTGAAATTCCCAAAAAAAGTTGAAGAAATTTCAAAAACAACCTTCGTAACAACCCACAACAGCTCTGTAACGGCACTAACAGTGCTTTTCACAGCCCACGATATTAATTTCACTGCCCTTACAGTGTCCAAATCGGAGTAGAACTTTGGTTTTAACTCTCCATAACTTGGATTACATGGCTCATAACTCAGGCATGTTTTCTGTGTGTTACGGCCGTTACGATCATATAACGACCCATTATGTTCAACTCAGTCCTGGCAGCCTCCACTAATTTACATTTTCTGGTTCCGTTTTAACTCTGATATGAGTGCCATTTATTTTCATGAATTTTTGACTCAATTATTTTACTTTTTATGCATAAAACATATAATTTAGATAGATTTCTATTTTTATAAGATTAAAGCAAATAAGGCCAGAAAATTATGCATGTTATATGAAAAGGAATCAAAATGTGATTAAATGCATGGCTAATTATATGTTATATTTTGCATGCATCACCCTCCGTCTCCTCAGTACTCCAAACATCGTTCCTGCTATGACTCCTTCGGCTCGGCTTCACTCACTCCTTGTGATGTCGGGTCTAGTTCAAACCTAATCACCCTCGTCAGTCCCAGTCCTACAGGCGAAGGACCACTACCAACTAGCGATGAGTGTCCATCACCGCCTCGCCTCACCAATCGAGGTTGCAGTTATGTGCTTAGACTCGTAGGACACTACAAGAAAATTGTCAATTTACGATGGACAATTTTTTACAGATAAAAATCCTTCACATTTTTCAACGATAATTGCAATGGATAGAAAAAAATCTTTCAAAATACTGATGGCCAAATAGTCCTTCGCTACTTTGGACTGGAAAATGGCCGTCGATAAGTTACCAACGAGTCTAGCTTTTGGAATTATCGAGGGATTTAAATCTGTCAGTAATTGCGAAGGCTAGGCCGATCGATAATTATATTTATAATAATATATATGTGATATAATATAAGTATATGTTTAATACTTTATTATTAAAATTACTGACGGCTCTAGCCTTCAGAATTACTGCGGAATTTATATCCACCGATAATTTTGAAGGCTATATCCGTCGATAATTATATTTATAATAATATATATGTGATATAATATAAGTACATGTTTAATATTTTATTATTAAAATTACTGACGGGTCTAGCCTTCGGGATTACGGATGGATTTATATCCGTCAATAATTCTGAAGGCCATATCAGTCGGTAATTATATTTATAATAATATATATGATATAATATAAGTACATGTTCAATATTTTATTATTAAAATAACTGACGCATCTAGCCTTTGGAAATACCGAGGGATTTATATCCGTCGATAATTATCATTATATTTATTATTACATTAAATAAATTATCATTATTTTTCACTTCCTCATAAATATCTTGATGCATTAATAAAACAATACATAATTAGCCTTTCTTGATGCATTAATAAAACAATACATTAAATAAATTATCATTATTTTTCACTTCCTCATAAATATCTTTAATATTTTATCTTCTTACTCATTTTCTTTAATATATTTATAGATATAGAATATGGATTATAAATAAATTTAGAATATAAAATATATAAATTTTAATTAACCTATACAACATATAACTAATTTAAATCATAATATAACTAATTTTAATCATAATATAATTTAACTTTAAACATAAGTATAAGTTTATGGATAACCTCTTATTCATAAAAAATATATTAAGATACATGTGTCCTTTATAATATGTCATTTTGTATACTTTTGAAGGATCATTTGTAATTTATTAAAAAGTTCATCATTATTTATAAAATTAGTTATAAACTTAATCTATTAAATTACTTTTATTAATTGTGGAATGTCAATTTAATCTTAATTAACTTATTACACGAAATATTTATTAAAAACAAAAAAAACATACTTGTATAAAATTATTTATAACAAGCATATTATGTCTTTTATAATATGTCCTTTTATATATTTTTAAAGAGCGATATTGTGATTTATATTAAAATTAATCATTGTGTTAAAATTTTAGAGCATATTAAAATTTATCTGCTTTATATTCTAAATTTACTTATAATCTATATTCTATATCTATGAATATGTTAAAAGGAAAATGAGTAAAAAGATAAAAAAATTTAAAGTCAATTATGAGATAATAAAAAATAATGATAACTTATTTAATCATATTATTTATTAATGAATCAAGAAAAGAATATAAATAAATGTGAAAAGATAGATATGAATTATATCATATACATTAATAATAAATTATTATTTTAATCACCAATGGTAATTCTAAAGGGCAAATATGTCGGTAATTAAAATAATAATTTCTTATTAATTTTGATAATATAATATATATCCATCTTCTATTTATTTATAATATTATATTATTAATGTTTATAATAATATATATCAATACATATAATATTATCAATATTTAATAATAATATTTTATTATCATATACATTAATAATAAATTATTATTTTAATTATCGACGGGTCAATCCTTCAGGATTATCGACGGATTTAAATCTCTCGGTCACTAAGAAGGGTACACCCATCAGTAATTAAAATAATAATTTATTATTAATGTTTATGATATAATGAATATCCATCTTCTATTTATTTATAATATAATATTATATTATTTATGTTTATAATAATATATATCAATACATATAATATTGTCAATCTTTAATAATAATATTTTATATCATATACATTAATAATAAATTAATATTTTAATTGTTGACAAGTCAATCCTTCAGAATTATCGAGGGATTTACATCCCTCGATAATTTCGAAGGACAAATCCGTCGGTAATTTAAATAATATGTTTTATTAATGTTTATAATATAATACATATCCATCTTCTATTTATTTACAATATTTATGATACAATATTATATTATTAATGTTTATAATAATATATATATCAATACATATAATATTATCAATGTTTAATAATAATATTTTATATTATATACATTAATAATAAATTATTATTCTAATTACCGATGGGTCAACACTCCTAAATTACCGACGGAAATCTCTCGACAATTCCGAAGGGCAGATCCGTCAATAATTAAAATAATAATTTATTATTAATATTTATAATATAATACATATCCATCTTTTATTAATTTATAATATTATATTATATTATAAACGTTTATAATAATATATATCAATACATATAATATTATCAATATTTAATAATAATATTATAAAATCATATACATTAATAATAAATTATTATTTTAGTTATCAACTGGTCAACTCTTTGAAATTACCGACGGATCTAAATCTCTCGACAATTACGAAGGGTAGATCCGTCGGTAATTAAGATATAATTTATTATTAATGTTTATTATATAATACATATCCATCTTCTAATTATTTATAATATTAATAATATAACATTATATTATTAATGTTTATACTAATATATATCAATACATAGAATATCATCAATGTTTCATAATAATATTTTATATCATATACATTAATAATAAATTAATATTTTAATTACCGATGGATATACCCTTTGAGAATTACCGACGGTTTTATATATCTCGATAATTCCGAAGAGTAGACCTGTTAGTATCTCCAATTTTTCCCACCTATTTTTCCCTCTCTCTCCCTTACCTCCGCGTAGTGTTCCATCTCTTCCTATAACTCTCTCTCCTTTCTCATCTCATGTCTCTCTCCCTCTTTGGTCTCTCTCCCCCCTCGCCGTCTCCCATGACATTGCCTAGATATCCTGGCTCTTGGCTCTGGCTGCCCTCCCCCTCTTTCCTCCGTCTATGTCGACTCCAGCCACCCACAGCTCAGATCCACTCGCCACGCCTAGATCAGCCGTCGCAGCCATGATGGTCTGGTAGCAAGATTTTCCCCCTCTCTTTCCTCTCTCTCTCTCAGCTCTGGCCGCCCGCAGATGGGGCTTCCTAGCTGTCAGATCCAGCTGCCCGTAGAGGGGCCGCCTGACGGTCAGAGCCTGTCGTCTGCCATCAGATCCGGCGCCCGGCGACCAGATGGGTTGTCACGATTAGATCTGGCCGCCTGACGGCCAGATGGGCTACCGCCCCCCCCTCCCTCCCTCCCTCCCTCTCTCTCTCTCTCTCTCTCTCTCTCTCTCTCTCTCCGTCTCTCTCGACTCCAGCTCCGACGACTTCGTCTCTCTCAGTTGTCGCATCCAGATCCGACTCCGATGACCTACCACAACACCGACTATCCCGGATCCGGCCACCCTCCCCCTCTCTCCTCCTTCTCTCTCGACTCTGGCCGCGAGATCGTCTGTTGGCGCCAGATCACTCTCAACAAAATCAGCTAGTGGCCGGATCCAACTGTCGGATCCGACCGCTAGCATTCAATTTTTTTACTTTAAATAAGTTTTGTGATGGGAACTACCATCGGAAAGACGTCAGAACAATCGATGGGTACCTCCCGTCGAAGCATCTGATGGGTTCCATCCATCAAAAGCTTCGAGGGACTCCTCTACTTGAAACTTCCGAAAGTCGTCAGAAGTTTCGAGGGTTGTCACGCCTTGGAAACTTTCGATGGGTCTAACCCGTCAGAAGTTTCGAGGGTTGTCATGCCTTTGAAACTTTCGATGGGGATCTCTCGTTGAATGTTTCGTGAGGAGAACTCCCCTCGAAAGTTCATAGTTTTATTCATCGGAAACCGAGCATACCGATGGTCCCATCAAGACCATCGAAAACTCATTTGTGAAGAGTAAATTTTTGATGGGAGAGAAACCATCAGAAAATCCATCGGAAACATTTTTTTTACATATATACGTAGTTTTTTGATGAAAAAATCCATCGGTAATTGGCAAAAATCTTGTAGTGAGAGGAGGAGGTCAACGAGGAGCTCATGATGGATTTCTTTGACAAAATCAGAGCTACGGCGTGCGGGTGGCTGACGCCTCTCCATCTCGGTGGATCCCCTCAGCTCAAACATAAGGAGAAGGCCCCCCATAGAAAGGTAAGAAACCACAAATCAAAAATAGTATTAATGCTAAAAATCTTGGGTGGTCTCGGCTGACGACAGGCCCGGCCTTGATCTCAACTCATGAAACTAATCTGCTTGAACTGTCCAAGGGCCTTTAGGAGTAAAGTGAGGGAGCTCCTCTCCGACATCACTCGGCAACACTGATTCTAATATACTTGTACAACTGGAAACACACACTTGTCCTAAACACTTGGAACATGTCATACATCGATTTGATAATGGCTGGAGTGTTGCTTTCGAATTGAGCTCATGCCACTCTGTCAGCATCCTCCTCGCTTGGCATGGAGATGCCACTAAGGTAACTATGGTAAGTCAAAACACCCATGTTGTAATCACCTATGACAATTTCTCCTTCCTCTTAACCTTTATATGCTAGCGTCAACCCAAATCTTAGATATGACCTGTGGCACCAACTCTCGACGCTCAACCTTGATGATGTTCAATGGATGGTGGTTGGGGACTTCAACTCTATACTACACCTTCTGAGAAGCTGGGAGGTAAGCCTTTTGTTTACACTAGGTCGGTCCTGCTAAAAAATCTCATTTTCTAACAGGGTCTTTTGGATGCACCAATGATGTGCATCTCTTTACTTGTGCAACAATCGCACCAGTGTGGCTAGAATCAAGAGCAGGCTTGATCGTATCCTCATCAACCCTCACTAGTTACTCAAATTCTCTAACTTACATCTTACTAAACTTATTCATTGTTGCTATGATCACTCCCTTCTTCTCATTGCTACCGTTAAGGCGAAAACTAGACCGCATAGTTTTTAAGTTCGAACATTTTTTGTTTGAATATGAGGTCCCGTATCGAATAGTTAGGCAAGTTTGGAATTCTAACACTCACGACTCCACTAGTGCTCTAAAAAAATTAAACAGAGGATCACTCCATGTCATACTGCGGTCCATTAAGGATGACATCTCACACCTAGAAGACATTGACGATAGGCATGGTCTCGTTGACAACAACATTGCCCATCTCTGATCCCTTTACCAACTACACTTGGCCCTACTCCGCCAGATCACCTTGAAGTGGTGGAGCAAGTCGCATGCCTGACCTCACCACCTTCACTAGGTATCGTAAAAACTTGATTTCCAAACTTAGTAGCAAGGACAACCCTGCAACTTTGATCATAGATGAGCCCCTCATCCTTCAAGCTTTTGTCGACCACTATACTAATATGTGGAAACCTTCCGACTCTTGCCACCTCCTAGGAATAGCTGGTCGGCCCTTCCTGCGATTTCTGCGGATTGGCACAACTAGCTTCTTTCCTCTGTCACCCATGGGGAGATCAAGGAGATTCTTTGGAACATGACTTTGGGTAAGGCGCCTGAGCTAGATGGCTTTACAACGGAGTTCTATAAAGCCTATTGGGAAACTGTAGGACACATTATCACTAATGAAATTTTAAACTTCTTCAACACTGATAATCTTCCTTGTGAATAGCATAAACGAATCTTTATTTTTATTCCAAAACTTTATAGGCCAACTGTGTTAGTGATTACCGTCCAATTGCATTATGTAATGTTTTATATCAGATCATTACAAAAAATCTTAGCTTCTAGACTTCAATCTACTCTTACTTATATTAGTGATGCATCACAAACTGCTTTTCGATCCATACATGATACGTATTAACTATTCAAGAGGTCGCCCATTCCATGAGTACTGGTCGTACAAAAAATTGATTTTAAAGGCGGATATGTCAAAAGCTTTTGATCGTGTTTGTTGTTATGTTATATTATGTGCTCACCGTCATGAATTATCCTCCTACCTTTATTAAATGGATTATGGTATGCATTACCTCTCCTATTTTTTATTGTCATATCAACGAAACTTCATCATTTCATTAGTCACAAAGGAATTCACCAAGGAGATCCCCTTTCCCCATATTTGTTTGTCTTAATTACACAAGTCATCTCAACCTTACTAAATGATAATACTACTTTGGATAAAATTCAACCTTTCAAAATTAATGCTTTTTATGAGTCATTTACTTTACGTTGATGATCTTCTTATCTATGTTGCTGCAAATGTTAAAAATTGTAGGAACATAAAAAAAATTAGAGCATTATCATGCGTTAACTAACCAAATAATTGACCCTGAGAAATCACAAGTTTATCTTCCACCTAAATTGCATCGTAGTTAGAAGTAGACATTTTCCAATGCTCTTAGCATTAGTATTGCCTCCTTGCCCTTCTTATATCTGGACGAGCTTATTTCCAATAAATATATTCCTAGAAAAAATCACTTAATTACTGAGAAAATTTCTAATAGATTGTCGGGATGGAATGGAAAATTATTAAATCAAGCTAGGAGAACGACCTTAATAAAATATGTTTTGGAGCTCTTCCTTCTCACACTTTTGGTTCGTCCTACATCACGGGGCCTACAGTGACTATGATAAAAAAACTTAGCAGGAAGTTTCTGTGGTCTTCTATTGAACAAAAAATGGGTTTGCATCTTATTGGGTAGAGCACTATTCAACTCCCTTTGGCTTATGGGGGTCTAGGCATTAGAGATATGAAATTCATTAAAGCTTCCATTTTAGGAAAACAAAAAATCTTTAATGTTTTGAATGGGGTCAACTACCTGTGGGTTAAGTTGAACATTAGTAAATATGGGGTGCTACATCTTTGGCAGTCCACTATTTCAAGGCGGACCCAAGCTTGGTGTTTCCACAAGTGTTCTGGTGGATCCTTGGGTCTTCTCGACCCCTTTGTACTTAATACCTAACTTTCTAAACGTTAATGTGTTGCGGACCTTGTCTCGCAATAAACTTGGAATGTGCCTTGCTTTATGACTACTTTGGGCCTACTCTAATTTCTGCTATTGTGCGCATGTTGCTGCCTTTTTTTGCATATGATGATCGGTGGATCTGGGCCATAGATCCCATGGCCTATCCACCACAAAAACTATTTATAATTACTATTGCAACCGAGCAACTCCATTACCTAAGGACCGGGAGCTTTCTTGGACTAAAACATGGAAGATTCTTATTCCTAAAAAAATTAATTTTTTTCTTTGAAAACTCAAGCATAATAGACTGCCAACTATGGATTTATCACTCCTTTTAATGCGAATATTAACTATACTTGTATTTTCTATGTGTTTCCATTGAAACATCCTCTCATTTGTTTTTCGATTGTTCTATTGCAAATTCCTTGTGGAATTTATTTGCTTGCAAAATCCACTATCATTTTCTGTATCGCTGTCTCTGGCACTCGGTAAGTGGATTTAGGAGGGTGTTGGTCTGGATGATCGCTCTAGGTCTATCCCGATATCTCTCATAGCTTTCGTTTTATGGAACAGTTGGAATTTTGAGAAATGAGGCTCATTTTCAATCCAAGATTGCTCCCATTTCGGTAGTGTTTGAGAGAGCTCTGACAGGGCACAATGAATATGTTAGACACATGATGTCTGAGGCACCATTTTCCTCCCCCGTGACCTGATTTTGGGTCCAATGAGAGCCCCCTACCCCAGTCGGGTATGCCTATACTTGGATGGATCCTTCAGGGACCTAGGCAGCAAAGGGGTGTAGGTTTTATTATTCTCTCTCCTAATGATGGTCTTCTTTTTGCAGGGGTTTTTTGTTGTAATGTTGGGTCGGTCATGATGGTAGAGGCTTGGGGGCTATGGAAAGGGATTGAGCAATGTGTTCAGATGGGCTACACGAAGGTGACCTGTCGCACAAACTCGATTGTCCTCACTAACATTGTGGCTATGCCACCACTTGCTCTTGGTGGATCCTCAACATCATATGAAAATGTTTGGCACTCCATTTCCCTTTTACAATAATTTTGATGTAAACACATTTATAGAGAGAGAAATCAAGCAATTGACTACTTAGCTAATTTTGGTCGATTTCATGGCTCGAATATTTTTTTGGGAGGATGATCCACCCATGGGACTCCTCAATATCATCTACCGAGATAACTCTCCTCTATATTTCAATAGATAACTAGTATCCTTTCTTTAAAAAATGTGTTATTTAAGACAAAAAAACAACATGTATGAAAATGTATAGACAAAATAAAGAGCCTAAAAAATGTGTTATTTTTAATTTTGTTAACTACTAAATATAATATATGTCTCAAGAAAAAGGTAGTTTGTTACAAATTATATGAGAGGTCAACAAAAATAATATAGATGAGAATTACAATAAGAATGCTAAGATCTGTAAAAAAGGAAACAACAACTCACAAATTCAACTTTTATGGCATAGTGATGGCCTGCCAAACTCTTAACTCAGTTCCTCTTTACATAATAAATATATAATAAACAAATTGTTATATGCCGACATTGGAGACAAGAATAACTTGTATGCAAATTCATGAACTTTTTAAGTTCAAAACCATAAAATTCTACTAAACTTATTCATTTGTTTCGATCCATATCTATCTCATGAGTTGAATTCGATTATAATCAAATCAAGATTGAGTTTGGGGTCAAGGAAATTGAATTATTATTCGCTACTACAATATAAAAATATTTATATAATAATATAAGATTAGAATAAAAAATAGCATATGTTTTAACTGTAATTACTTTTTGCATAATTCTTAATGCTTTAGGTTCATGTACTTGTGTGACATAACTAAAATCAAGAAAGGTTGAGTTCTAGATCTATTTTTTTAAGGAAACAAATCATTTATAGGCTTAACTCAACCAGGGAAATGACCCTTTACTCATGTTCCTAGAACAATATATTTAATATGATATATAATAATATATTTAAAAAATAATGATTTATGAATTTAATGGGTGTTTTGGGTAGACTCGTCCTCCTATCCTACCAGTCACATATGACAGATGGATGCCTGATGCTTAGGCACGGTTCAGCACCTAGTTTAGTGGCTAGTCCAACCTTGCGTGCTCGCTCGAGTTTGGGTAAAATGTTGGCATACCCTTGAGGGAGACGTCCACCAAAGCCCGTTGAACGTCACTGTCGCCGCCCTCGAAATCTCTCTAGCTTGCCTCCTTCGTCACCACTCTCAACCTCGCCATCAACCTCAAGCTCGTTCGCTCATTGTCGGCCTCAATGTCACAGCTCTCGTCAACCTTCGACCTCACCGCTCGCCATCAACTTTGAACCAGTGTGAGGTCCCAACTCCTAACCAACACGAGGTCCCCACACCTAACCTCACCATCGACCTCGAACAGGCGTGAGACACCAAGACATTATTTAATTAGAGGTTAAAAATGCATCGGATTAAGGCATATAATCCATCGGATTACCTATATTCTATCTCTTATAAAGAATACATTAACTCTCATATTTTCACTATTTATAAGGTCAACTTTTTTAAAAATGGCAAGTTTGCCCTTCGTACTTTTTGTAGAATAAAATGTATGTTTGACTATAATCCGAAGAATATTCATGTATTCCACCAATTAACCCCTAGGCCCCAACCAAACACCACCCAAGAGAGTAGGTAGACAACAACAAAGATAGATGAGGTCAGCGATGGCATAGAGCAAGGAGATCGACGACGAAGAGGGACAAGGTCGATTAGGAAGAATGATGATGGCGTACACGGTTCACATAAGCGGCAAAAAGGCACAAAATGATGATTGGCGGCAATGTAGAGTGAGGAGGTAGGCGACATACAAGGAGGATCTCCGGAGCATAGAGGGAGGATGTCGCCGGCATAGAAGGTTGGCATGAATCTGTCGACATTTTGGACCTTATTAAAATTGGACCACCCTTGTTTCGACTAAAAGCTCTATTTGACAACACCGAAATTAATGTTTCGAGTAAATGATAAAAATAATTAGCGTTTAGCGTTTCATATGAAAATATTGAAAAGCTACTTCTACTAGAGTTTAGAAATTAGAGGCTAGCATTTTATAATTTTTTTTCCAATTTTATCCTTATTCAAATATATTAGTTCTTTCTAACTTATCTTATTATTTTCTCATTTTTATTTTATAATCATTTAACTATATTTCTTTTTATATTCATGCTTAATCAATTTAAAATTACTTATATGTTAACAATGAACAAAAAATAATTTTGTAATTAATATTTTTATATCATGAGTGCACTATATAAAATTTATTGTCAATATAAATTTCTATATATTTTAAAAATTAGTTGTGAAATATTATTTTATTTAATTGAAATAAAATAATTTATTTATTATATTATAATAGAATTTGTATAATCTTGAATTGAATAATTTGTCATATATCTAATTATGTCATTTTATATTCATCAGTTAATTCTACTGCTAAGTTTATGAAACATTTATTTATTACAACATATAATCATCATTCGTTCTATCCGTTAGTTAAATCGTTATCCGCTATTAATCCGTCATCTGCTTATCAAATTGTTAATAATGTCAAAGAGACGATTGAACTGCGCCCTATTTAACCGTCCATCCTCATGTGATTCGCTACTTACTCTCCGTTAGTTAAATCATTATTCGCTATTAATAATGTCAAAGAGACGTCCATTCTCATGTGACAATTTAAGGTAGGGAAACACTCATTGACCGTGTTTGGATCGAGGAACCAAAGTTCTTCAAAGTTCCCAAAAAGTTTTGATGTGAAATGAAAGTTCTCATATGGTGTTTGGATAAAATTCTAGCGCAACTAGAACTTGGATTGGCTGAACAGTGGGCGTCCATGGCGGGGCGACGGGAACGGATGACGATCGGCGACCTTCGGTCACCTCGTCCCTGCCATCCACTCGTGACGTACACCTGGACGTCCTCCGCGCTTGCAGGTTGGAGCATGGTTGCGACCTCGATTGTCCCTGCACCTGTCCAGCCCGACGACCCGACCGGCGCTGCAATGCTTATTCATCTGCATAGAGGAGGAAAAGGGCAGAGAGAGTGATGGAGGCAACAAATCCGAGCGGAGGAGAAAAATGGGGGGCGACGACAACAACGGCAAGGGAGACGATGGAGGGTGGCGATGGCAGCAACCGAGACGGTTGGAGTGCGGTAACGACAGCAGCGGAGACGATGGGGGCGGAGACGATGAGGGGTGGCGACGGCGGCAACGGAGACGATGAGGGCGGTGACGGCAGCAACAGACGGTTGGGTGCGACGGCAGCAGTAGCGAAGACGATGGGGGCGGCGGCAACAGAGACGATGGGGGCGACGACGGGCAGCGGAGATGGTTGGGGTGCGATAGCAGCAACAGTGGAGACGACGAGAACGACGGCGGCGAGAAAATAAGAAGAGAATAGAGGGAGAGAGGAGAGAGAAAAAAAAGGAGAAAATTTATGTCATTTGTAAAATATTGTGAGAATATTTTTTCAAAAACTTTTGTAAAAAACTTCCGGTCGTGAAGAGTGTTTGGGCAAAGTTCTACCGCGAAACACATCCAAATTCATGATTTATTTATCTCCGGTGTATATTTTTTTTCTGGTGCAGTGGTTAAGAATGATTATTTTTATTACTGTCCGGATGAAATAAATAATGCCCGGGACCGGGAGTTTGATTGGTAGGACAAACGGCTGCATTAAATGGGTCGCCGGTTTCCATAGCAGCACGCCACGGCGTTCGGATTCGCAAATAAATACGAGGAAAAGAAAGAAAGCAAGCAGTTAATCAATGTCGCTGCCGTATCCGTACGAGGCGGAGGCGTGGCACCAAGATCTCGCGGCGGAGGTGGAAGGCGACGTTTCCAGTGCCCGCAAACGTGGAGCGCAGAAAGAAGCGGTCTCTCTCCCACGCTTTCCATCGCTACCTTCTCTCTCTCTCTCTCCTTCTTCTGCGTTCCTAGGCTACTAGAACCCCCAGAGCCCACCCTCGAGTGAAAAAGATCCGTTCTTTGGGCCTTCTGGTGCAAAAATGATGAAGAAGGCCATCGCCAACAGCAATGGCGGCAGGGAGGCGCCGCCGCTGCGTGTGGAGGAGATGGTGCCGAAGAAGCTGGCGCTTTGGCACACCCGGACCTTCCGGCCCATCATCACCCACGACGAGCTCGAACCCATCCTCGCCTCCGTCGGCTTCGCGCCCCTCCCGCTCCCGCCTCCCTCCTCCGCGGTGCCGGAGGAGAAGGCGCCGCCGGCGGTGCTGTGGAGGGAGTACGCCTTCCTGCGGTCGGCATCGTCGGCGGCGGAGGGCGGGCGGGTGTGGGTGGCCAAGGCCCCGCCGCCGCCCCGGCCGCGGCTGCCGTACCCCCGGATCGACGGGCTCCACCTGATGACCTACAAGGCCTTCCTCGGGACCCTCGAGTTCTTC
Source organism: Pontederia crassipes (assembly GCA_030549335.1). Taxonomy (NCBI): domain Eukaryota; kingdom Viridiplantae; phylum Streptophyta; class Magnoliopsida; order Commelinales; family Pontederiaceae; genus Pontederia; species Pontederia crassipes. The sequence goes on along the minus strand of JAUKPH010000017.1, from coordinate 17,649,255 downwards.
TTGGGCCCTACGGCCGTCCCCAACCTCCTCCATGTCAGGTACACCGATCTCGCCAATTTATCTTTTTTTTTATGTCTCTTACGTGAATCGAGGGCAGTCCAAACAAACAATTGTTCTATCGAATTTTGAAGCTTCAAAGAAACTTTGCCGGCATTATGCGCTGTACAATTGTTTCAGTGATGGCTCAAAGATAAAGTTGGGGAATTCATGTCCTGAACGCTGGAATTCTTCTGGGAGCTTTCATTCTGTCGAGGCCACTGCAGTACGGTTTCCGTGTCCCATTGTTGCTCTGTGACAAAGTTGGTTCACTGTTTTGGTGGAATGTGAACATCGTCTGTCGATTTCTAACTCGTTTTATTTTGTTTGGTTGTTTGGTTCCCTGTGGATGAACCTGAAATTTGTCTGACACTGAATTAGTTCCCACTTCCCAGGCCACTGAATTTGAACATTAGAGGCATGCTGCGTTCCCGGCTTTATGCTTTTTTTTTAATGGAATTTGTGCTTATAGACTCCGGAAACAAATAGCAGATATATCTTAAGGAAGTTGCACATGATGGGGATTTGATTTTGGATGTATCCAGAGTGACTTGAATAGTCATATTTATAAGATCCTTTGACACCCAGATGATGAGATGAAGCTTATCTTGCCTTTTACATTTGCTCCTGACCCAAGAGTAATGGTTAATGCCACATTGCCACGCTTTCAGAAAATCAATTTAGTCATATTTTTCATTAGGTGATTGTGTTCTACATGATTGAATGGTGCTTTCTTGAGTTTTTTTAGAGTACAGCTGTACAAGTCATGGGTCTTGTATGTTAGGAAGAGTTGAAAGAAGAGCTTCCATTCACAGTAAAAGAAAAGCATGAATAGGGTTTCATGCATTCATCACACTCCCATTTGATGTTGACAAGTAACATTAGTTGCTTTTATTTTCGTGTGTCCTTGAATTAACTCTAGGATTTTGTTATTATGGTTCAGGACTATGTCTCTGACTCGGGCGCAGGATCGAGTGTTTGACAAGGCCTATCGCCCCATGAAAGACCTGAATATTGATGAAGAAGGGATCCTTGTGTACCGTGAAGGCACACTCGATCACATTACTAAGGTGCTCTGCAGTCAGTCCAGCTGCCACAACGACAGTGAACTCAGTTGTAGCAGGATCATCACTGACAGCTGCATCAAGAGAACCTACTGTAACAGCAGCAGCAGCAGCAGCAGCAATGAGAACCCTGCTAACTTTATCTATCTGGTACCTTTGAAAGATCTTTTTCCCAGTAGAAACATTTTGGGCTTAAGTTGACATTTACACGGACATTTTAGATCAATATATGAGTCAACCCGGGCCTGTGTTTGGCCTTTTTGCTGACAAGGAAGCTGCAATTTTGCATGAGTTGGTTGTTAGTTCCACAGAAATAGATACAAAAAATGAATTTTCTGATTCTTTTTCGCTTTAATTTTGTTGTGAAGGTTACAGTTATGTTATTTTCTCTTGAAATTCCTTTCTCCTTTATCAGAAGGAACTTGTAGTCGGATCAGTTGCGAGTGATTACTTGTATGGGAGCCCATATTGGAACACCAGCAGAATGCATCTCTGAGCCCACCTAGAATTGATCTTGAATTTTGCAAGGGCAATCAAAGAATGACCTGCATGCAGTGGAAAAGTTGTCTTCCTGCAGCGAGATCAATTTTGGATCACATCATTTTTTTTACCTCCACATGAAAAATGCAACATCTCAAAATTTTCAAAAAAAACAAAAATGTAGTTAGATAAGAAATAGGGAAATGAGAAAAAAATAAGCATTAAGTGAAATAAAAATTGAGGTTTAGATTAAGATTAGAAATTTCAAAATTTGAATCTAACTATAACTTTAGTTTATAACGAACTCTTCAATGATGAGTTAGAAGAAGAATTCTAGGTTCAAGAATACTGAAAATAATAGTAATCAATTATTTTAATTGCGAAACTTCAGGAGAATAATAATATTTAAGAGAGATAAAGAAGCTTGGAAAAAGAGGATAAATTTTAGTTGAATTAGGAATGAAATTGAATTAAGATTCGGGATTCAAACTTAGAATTTGATTATAACAATAAGTTTGTGTATTAAGAGTTCTTTGTACAAAATAATCAAAAGATAAAATAATTCTATTTTGAAAATAAGATAATGGAGTTCAAAGAGAGATATAATAAAAAAATAAAGAAAAAAATAATTAGAAGAGGATTAAGGATGAAGTTTGAAGTGAGATTAAAATTTAACTCCTAATAAGACTTAAACTAGAGAAATTTAAGTTGAAAATATTTAGTAAATAAAACAATAATAAATTATTGCTTAAATACAAATACTAAGAAATAATTATGATAAGTAATTATTTAATCCAAAATTTTAGAAAAATTAAAGATAAACTATTATTTAGAAGTGTGATTAAGTGTTATAATTAGATTATAACTTAGAAGTCTTTTATTTATCAATAGGATTTCGAGGGATGTTATTCACCCACTTTTCTTTCTTTTTCTACTTGAGTTTTCTCTAACTTTGTGTCACATTTTCTCTTTCCTCAGCTGCAAGTGCACAAGTTTTCCTAACATCCAACCGTCGTTGTTGTCTTTAAAGACACGGATATTGAAGTCTAGACCAAAATGTTTAGTTATTGAAAAATTGTCTAAAGTTCGCAAGCTAGGGTAGTCTTCGTGCAAAAATATGTGTTGATGTTATATATAATTTCTTAATAAATTTAATCAAGTTTAAAATGAGCAATCATTACTCTCATGTTCTTGATATGTTGAACCGAAGTCTTCAAAGATAGATAATTATATGACAAGATAAAAGTTATAAAATGTTGAAAGTCATGTTTACTGATTGCTCATGAACTCAATAATATGGACACTTTGAGACTTTAGGTGTTAAATTTTTATACGACACTTAAGGATTGTGATATAAGATTCTTATATATGGACATTTTGAGATTGCGATATAAAATCCCAACATTAGGGTCAAATCTACCTTGGTTGAAGAGCTCATGGCCTACGTGGAAGTATCATGCTAATCATTTATAAAAGTTGAAGAGCTCGTCTGACGACCCATACGTGTCACGGGTTCATTCTCGGATATAAAATCACGTGCGACGATTAGGTGAAGGGCACCTAACCAAGCTTATTTTGAATTTGCGATAGAAGTTTTATGATTGAGATGACCATGCCGAGAGTTGTTCTTATAGGCATTCAATCACGAACACGACAAGAGTGTTGGACAACTCGTCATGGAACCATGGCATTGAGGCACTAATGCATCGTTCAAATGCTTAATGTCCTAAGGGGCAATCGACGAACCATGAGGTGCCGAGAAGGATCACCACTATGGGTTTCCACCCCATGATCAAGGTCAAACACTAGAATTAAGAAAAGCTTGCTTATATTATATATGATGAAACATATAACACATATAAGCCAAGAAGACACTAGTGAACTTCTCTCTAACGTGTCGTAGGTAAAGAAGTCGCAATAAAATTGGAAATGTAAAAGAAAGACCCAACGGGCAACTTGGCCATTCATAAGGATGGCCTTACAAGATTATGCCCTAAGAGTGGATAACTTGATACTCCACAATATTACGCAGTGCAATAGCTGCATGTGTTCTTTGGGATGGCACTGAGTGGCCGCAAGTTTGAGTTGAGCAGCACTAATGTCACAAGGTTTTGCGCGTCGTATCACGGGAAGACACCTCGTGGCATTCTCTCCCACCAAAGTTGGTAACACCCCCGATGCCATTGTCTGGGCTTCTCCAGGGTTGTTTTCTTTAGTATCGACTTCACATGTCTAGTTGAATTCCGCGTTCTTTGCCTTGATTTCTACTTCATTAGCGTCACACAATACCATGAATGTCTGTGTCATTTCGGGACTCGCTGAGGACTCCTACCTCATGTTTGCTTCGCTTACTTATCATTTGTCCAATCCGGGGTCATTACTTGTGCAACATAGAGTCCACCATCCAAGTGTTTTGACTTCATCAAGTAACTATCTATCTTGTTGGCTTCAGCTTCTCTAAACTTGAGCAGTGTCAACTTGTTTGGTTTAGCTTCTTGGGGTGAAACAGTTTTTGGATGACTTCATGAGTAACTCAGAGAAATAGTTGCTTCGGAACTGTGGCAAGAGTGCAATGAAAGTCTTATCATTTCCCAAGTATAACTTGACTCATCCGTTGAATGAAAAGCATAGGACAACTACATCCTTGATGGTCATTTTGTGATTTCGACAATTTGAAGCAGAACAAAATTCTTTGATGGGATCTTTTATAACTTGTCTGCTTCGGGTTGTTATTGTGAACGATGAGAGTCTTCCCACATTCGTTGTGGGCTTGACTCAATTCTCTCGTCTCAATGTCAACCTTTGTCTCAATAGTGTGGCTTGCTCTCTACGACTCGAATTTTTTTCCCACCATTGTCCTTGCCTGAGGACTTTAGTGGTATGACACTTATTTTAACATGAGTGATTCAGCAGCGACTACTAGCAAGCATAGGTTGGGGCAATTCCGTCGTCCCAACTCCGTCGCAGCCTAAAGCTTCAACCATTTTGATGAAATTGTCAATGTTGTGTTTTCATCCACTTGAAAACTCTGTAGGTAAAGTTAGGTGCTTCCTTTCACGTCATCTTCAACATGCTCTTTTGGCTAATGTTGAGCAATGCAATCTTACACTTCAGTACCAATTTGACAAGGTATACATAATTGATGAACTACCGTCTGCATCCGTCCCATATTTCAATGGGATCAATGTTGCTAAATTTCACATCATTGCAATGGCATCGCCATCATAAGTTTGTCACATCTTGCAAGATTCTTGGGATGTGTGTTCTTCTGATGTAGGACCTAGGACCTCTCTTTAAAGTTTTGTCAACACCTTTGATTATGGTTGGAGTGTTATTAATATGTTCCTTGACGAAGATGATGCACTTATGATACTCGTCCATCCGCAGTTCAGACAAAGTAATGTCATTGTGCTTGTAAACGAAGATCATGCACCTTTGACATACTTGTCCACCGAGCGACTGACTCTCGCAAAAGAGTAGATGTTCCAAGTTTTCACCGATCCATGGGGATGCTCGTTTTACGCTTGGGCAAGCTATTTTGTATTGGAGAACTCATGGTAAGAGCTCTCAACTTCACCTCGATCTTCGTTTGACTTTCGAGCCTTGGACTTCGATCTTTGGAGAATGCTTCGATTACTTGAGGTGTTGGCTGAGATGAAAGGTAGACCTTCCTTTCGATTGGCGACATAATGCTTTGATAGCAGTACGCCAAGGTTCGTGAAATGCTCAACGCTCACCATTTGCCAAATTGGTCGTTGGGATTGGAGCATCAGTTTGTGTTGGCATGTAGCAAGCTTGTCCCAACTCTTGATGTGTGACATTGTGCTGCTTGCGGAAGGGTACTTGACAAGGTTGACAACTCATCCTAGAGTGTTTGCAAGTAACCAACGCTTTGTCCCATTTGTAAAAGTCATATTGATGAGGCAAACTAGGCTGGTGGCATGACAAGATGCTTGTGAATGATGTTCTGTAGTCGAAAGGGATATTGAACCTTGATGCTTGATATTTGGTCAACTTCTTGTCATGGAGAGATTGAACACTTCATGTTGCATGGCTGAGCATGCGATACGACGTCATGAAATGTAGAGCAGCGTTAGATATTTATGGTTGGGCATGACGACACTCCATGAATGTGACACGGGTAATTCGAGTTACACGACGGGTTGTCTAATGCGACCTCCATTATGGCTGGCATGAGGACACTCTTCTTGACGCAGCTGGACACTTCAAGATTCTCGACTAAATATTTGGGGTAGTAGTCTGCTCGAGTGAATGATGCATGACCGTCCCGATTAGGTGGGCGAGATCACTCCATCATCATAGTGCATGATGGACATGGGTGTATGAGGAACTTGTTGCGGAGAATGATTGGACGTGCGGTGATTGTGAAGCATTCATCGTTGACGTCCATGATCAGGGACCATGGCACCGGTGCGCTTGGGCATAGTGGAGTTTGGAGCGGAAGCACCTTTTCTCCACGCTAGGGCACATTGCGATGACACAAGCAAGTTATCGTCGCATGGATCCGAATAGGATGAACTGTTCTGATACCACTTTCACGGGTCATTCTTGGACACAAGATCGCGTGCGATGACTAGGCGAAGGGGCACCTAGCCAAGCCTATTTTGAATTTGCAATAAAAGTTTTATGATCGAGACGACTATGTCGAGAGTCGCTCTTATATGTATTCAATCATAGACAAGAGTGTTGGACAATTCGTTATGAGATCATGGCATTAGCGCATTGCACTAATGCAGGTGCTTGAACGCTTAATGTCTGAAGACGCAGCCGAGGAATCATAAGACACCGAGAAGGGTCACCGATATGGATTGTCATCCCACGCTCAACGTAAGACACTAGAATTAAAAAAGTTTGCTTGTATTATATAAGATTAAATATAGAACAATAACATACTAGTCAATTCCTCCCTAATGTATTATAGATAAAGGAGTCTCAATACAAAATTAGGAATATAAAAGACATATCCTACGAATAACTTGATCATTCATAAGGATGACTTTACAAGATAATGCCCTAAGGATGGATAATTTAGTACTCTGTAATATTACGGAGTGCGCGACAGCTGCATGTATTCTTTGGAACGGAGTAGCCGCAAGCTTGAGTTGAGGGACATTAGTGTCACGAGACTTTACGCGTCATGTCACGAAAAAAATATTTCGTGACATAAGCACATGCATACAAAGCAAAAGATGTAATGCAATGCACCAAACAATAAAAGCTTGAATATAAACATAAACAAAAGCATGAACATGAACATGCACATGAAGAAGCAAGGACGAAAATAAGAATAAACACAAGTTAAGTAAAGAAAGCAATATGAACTTATCATTTTTTATAATTGTTTCATGATTAAGTTTAATTTATTTTGATTATGAATGAATATCATTTTATATTATTTTTTTAGCATTGTTGATGAAAATTTTAATTCTATTTGATTGAATCATATAAATGATTGATATTGCAAAATAGAGAAGGAGACGTATGCGACAGTAATATTTTAAAAAATGTAATGCCCATGTAAAGTTGCAATGAGAAAGTTTTTGGAGGACTAGCAAGAAAAGAAAAAAGTTAAAATGTTAATTCGTTTTCGCATTACATTAACAAAACTTGTCCTACTCTCCCACTCAATATAATAAGTTAGTTATTTTTTTATTTGACAATATTATTTTGATCAGTCAAAGTTGAAATAAAATGTGTAAATAATTTTAAGTTCAATTATCAAGTGATAAATATGGTATAAAAAATAGTGTATTCTTGCAGGCCTCACGAAGTCATTGGCGTTCCATGATAACAGCCCTCGCCAACCTTCCTGTCTCAAGCAATGTCCACACCAAGATAATACCAAACTTGCAAAATGGTTCATTTGTCGCCAAGTGACGACCCTCTTCTTTTCCTTTATTTATTTTTCCTCTTTGCTCTTTTCCTTTCCCATTTTCTTTCTTCTAAACATTCTCGAGTACACTTTTGTCATGCCCCAAAGATCCCAAAAGCAACTTGGACCCGTCAACAGGCCATCATCACTTATACGTAACACTCTCTCTCTCTCGTTCTTTTCCAATGTGTGAGCCAGTCTTGATCCTTGAGCTGAGACAGAAGCCCCCATCCACCTCGATCAACGTTTTCTTGTTTCTAGCTACATGTCCTCCTTTCCTTTGCAAAAGCAGCAAAAGAAACTTCATTCGCTTGATTGAATTCTGAACTGAAGAATCAGGTCGACCCACCTTGCCTGCTTTGCATGCCCCCCCTTCCATTCTCTGCTTTTTTGCTGCTGTTATATATACGAGCAAGCATCCCCCGTATGCCCATTTTATTGATTCCCTCAGCTTTCATGCGGTTGTTTCTTCTGCAGCATTCTTCCATAATCACTCATATCGTTCTGCAAGTTTTGGGTCTAATTCATGGAGGTATTCACAATTTGTGTTAATGCTGAAGGAGGCGTTGCTTGTGAATTTTTTAGTGTCTCTGTATTATGAAATCTTGTTCATTCTTTTATATCATAACATGCTCATAATTAAATGATTGTTCTTTCCGGAAAATGGTTGTCCTTGGCTGAATGATTCTTTGCAGGATTTGTTACCCTTTTTATTGATTGGACGACAGATATAGTTGGATTTTATATTTATATATGTGTTGATAGGTCAATTGTCTATCACCTAACTATGTGATTCATTACAGTTTCCCATGTTATTGGCATTCCAAGTGCCCATTATAAACTCATGAATCCCATATTAGTTCAGTTCATCATCAATCAGAAATGATTGATGTAGCTCCTAGCTTTAGTTTCAATCAAACTGATTCAATATTCATAAACTCTATTTACTTGTATTATAAGAGGACTTTTCTTTTTCAATAAATTTAACCTCCATTTAATATCATCTTGCATGTCACCTCGTCACCTTTTTGAACACTACTGAGCAAATTGATCAGAGGAACAACAATAACTTAATCCAGTTCTTTCATCTATAATTCTCATCCCACTATCATGAATCGCTTGCAGAATATTGAGCTAAAGGTCGATCTGGTAGCATTACATGAGAAAAGATTGAGGAAATGCCTGTCAAAAGTAAAAGGTCAGCTCTCTCTCCCTCTCTCTCTCTCTCTCACTCACTCAAGTGACACAAAAAACAAAATCATACGAGTTTTCTCGACATCTAACGATCAACTACTGATCGTTTTTCTCCTTTGCTGTTCTTCAGGGATTGAGAAGGTGGAGGTGGACGCCAGCATCCAGAAGGTTGTGATCACGGGGTATGCGAACAGGAGCAAAGTGCTCAGGGCACTGAGAAGGGTGGGGCTGAGAGCGGACTACTGGTCTGCTCAGAATGAGATATTAAGTGCCGCATATGCAACTGGAAGTCTCATGTTCAACAACTACAGCTTCTTCTAGACACATTCCAGAGATTAAAAAATATATAATATATATGTCTTCGTTCTTTTGTTCATTCTGGTTTCAATCATCTGTTTGGAGCAAGTATGATCTACTTATTCAGCAATGAAGTTTTCATAACAGATGTTTCTAACTCCTCGCTCACTGCGCTATCTAGCTAAGATGATATAATTGACATTAAGTTAAAGGAATATGTAGCAAGAGGATTAGTCACATGATTTTGAATAGATGTAATGCGTTTTAATAAAAACACGTGCACAAGGCACATAGAGAATAATATCACGTGACCTCAATTTAAACCTTGGTCTAACCCATAAATAATTCTTAGTTTAAATTCTAGAAATACACACTAATTCAAATTTATACATTCTAATTTTTTTTTTCAAAGAGGTATCTTTTAGACATCATATGATATAATAAGAGGAGTTACACACCCTCACAAAATGACCACTAGAGAACTAAATTTTGTATGTACTCTGATAAGAAATTTTCAAGCACAGCCACATGATTGGTCTACCGGTATGAAAAGTGTTAAAGCAATATCACAAGTAAAAAATAACTCAATAAGTTGAAAACTCACAAACCTATGCGTTATCACATATTCTATTCAAATAAAATAAATTAGCATTTGATAGACATATAGAAAGTAAACTGACATTTTTATACTCATAAATATATCATATTATGTAGGACAAAATATAAATCAATGTCAATGAAATAGCATCTTTAATATATCATATAACGTATCACATATTTCTTTTATGGATTTAATGGGGTCCTCCCCTCCTTACAGGGGGAGGAACCCCCTCCCCCCATTCGCGTCCGTCGGATGGAGATCCGACGGGCGCGGATGATGACCGCGGTTCAGGGATTAAAAAAATCGCTCGAACCGCCCTCCCTCCCCCTCAAATCGCTCGAACCGACCGAAACCCACCCCCTCCTCTCTCTCCCTCTCCCTCTCCCTCTCATTTCTCCGTCCCTCTTTCCCTCTCCCTCTCCGGCGACTTTCCCATTTCCGCCGCCGTAGGAAGAGATCGTCGGTCGTTCGACTCCCTCTCCGTTCTCTCCGGTGACGTTCTTTCCCAATGGCCGACGATCTCTTCCTACGGCGTCCGACTCCTCTTCGTCGACTCCCTCTCCGACCCCCTCCCTCGCGATATATTCCCCCGGCGGCCGATTTGACCTTGGTTGGCCGGATCTAGTCGTCGACAGTCGATCTGACTACGGGCGGCCAGATCGGCCGTGCGGTTGGCCGGATCTAGCTGCAGGCGGCCAGATCAGCTTCCCGGGCATTCGGATCTGGCCGCCCACGACCGATTTGGCTGCGGGTCGATCAGATTGGCCGCTCGCGGCGGCCGATCCGGCTGCGGGGCAATTCAGATCGGCCGCTCGCGGCGGCCGATCCGGCTGCAGGGCGGTCAGATCGGCCGCCCACGGCCGATCCAGTTGCAGGGCGGTCAAATCGGCCGCCCGGGCGATCGGATCTGGCCGTCCGCAGCCGGATCGGCTACGGGCGGCAGCCAGATCGGCCGGGCGGCCGGATTTGGCCGCCCACGGCCGATCCGACTGCGGGGCGGCCTAATCTGGCCGATCTAGCCGCCCACGGCCGATCTAACTGCGGGCGGCTAGATCTGGCCAACCGCAGCTAGAGCGGCCGATCTGGCTGCGGGCGGCCAGATCCGGCCAACCGTGACTAGAGCGGCCACCGGGCGATCAGATCCGATCTCCCGCGGCCAGGTCGTCCGATCTGGCTAACGGATTTGGCCGCTCGGCGGTTGATCTGGCTGCGAGCGGATCTGGCCGCCCGACGGCCGATCTGGCTGCGGGCGGCTAGATTCGACCAACTGCGGCCGGCGATCCCTCTCCGATCCGTTGCTGGGCCGAGATTGGCCACTCGTCGCACTGAGATTTCGCGGCCGTCGGCGCATGGTCTTCGCCCCTGGTTTGCCGTCGTTGTCATCGTCACCGCACCATCTTCTTCGACTTTTTTGTGTTGAACCGCGCACATTTTTTCGTCGATGAACCGAACCCTCATTTAACCCATGAACCACGTACGAAATCCGTGCCCGTCGGATGGAGATCCGACGGGCGCGGATGTGGGAGGATGTTCCTCCCCCATTAGAGGGAGGAGGACCCCCATTAAATCCTTCTTTTATTTCATATATCATTTCGCGTATCATTTCATATATGCAGAATGTACGTGTCATAACACCAATTGGTTAGAGGGATCATAGCACCATGTAGTATATCATATCATCCCAATGAATAGAAGGAGCAATTCCAAATCATTGATGCATAACTTTTCTTGTATAAATCCAAATAACCTAATTTCAGAACCTTTGAAAAATAAACTCAATTAGGTTTAGTCTAACAAATTTCATAATTTCTTAAGAACCCTAAGATGCTGATATAGTGTTGACAGATTTCGAATATTGTTTCATGTCTAGCAAAGGTGAAACTTCATTTAGGTGCTCTAGGGTTTGATGGACATAGAAGCACAAGGAGATCATGGAGGTTTACAAGAATATTTTTTATTCGAATTTCATAAGGAGGAGTAAACTTATCTAGATGAAGACTCCAAGAAATTCCTTGAGGTTGAAGTTCTTTTCTCTTCCTTTTCCACTCTTGCTTCCCTTCTAGGTTTTTAAGTTTGAGAGTTCTAAAACTTGAATGACCAAGTGAAATGGGTAAGTGGATAAATGTTATCGATGGAGAAACCGACTTATTAAGGTCGGTTTTAGTGAACTCCCCACTTTACCTCGTAAGTTGACCTTATTTACATCAAATATCATTTAAGTAAATGTCTTTTATTTTATTTTATTTATTCATTACTTAAGACATTCCATGGAAATAAGAAACTACCCCCTTTTGATTCAAAGAAAATAAATTCCCAAAGAATCAAAATATGAACTTTGTCCGAAGAACAAAAATCGTAGTTTTATAGAATTTTAGATTTTGCACTATTGTTAAACCTAACTAACACGTCTATTAAAAATAATTTTTTTCTCTACTCTTATGTATAGGAATACTTATTGTGACTTTAATTTTCTAAATTATAATGTTTTTAAAAGACATCTTTTCATGTCCTTAGTCATTTTTCTTCAATTTCAGTGCTCGAATATATGGGAATGAAGCACATTTTTTTAACCATGTAATATATACTTAAATGATATAATCTTTTATGGATCAAATCATGAATATTACATTCTACCCTTTCTTAACAGAATTTCATCCTCAAAATTAACACATGTTATTGACATAACAAACATGGAGAACCGAAATATGAATAACATTTAGGACTGGTGCGTGTCTTATGCCAATCTAAACAAGTATAGTATTTGATCTGTCCACATCTAACAAAAATATATCGTTTGATAGTATAGTTATACTATCAAATTGTGCTTAGAAAAAAAAATAATGGTTAGATAACTGGACAACAGTTGTCCAATGAATAAATTGATGATAAGCCAACAATTATTAAGTATTGATTTGTAGAGTTGCAATGTTATTAAAACCAGACCAGACCAGTCTGTTCAACCGCGAAACGATTGTCGATCCAATTCGGTTGAATGCCAAAACTACTTTTGACATTGAACTGAACAAAAATCAATCGAACTAGCTGAATCGGCGAACTAGTTCAACCCGATTCAAGTTTAAATTTGAGAAAAAAATTATAAAATAGTAAATATAAAAGAGGAAAAAGAAAGTATTAAAAGGTAAAATTGAAGAGGATGTAAAGAATAAGAGGTAAAAAAGTTAAATAGAAATAGAAATAAAAATGGTAAGTATTAAAATCTCAATAAAATTAACAAGGAAATTATTAAAGGGCATAACAACAACAACAACAACAACAACAACAATAACAAAGCCTTATCCCACTAGGTGGGGTCGGCTACATGGATCATACGACGCCATTCCGCTCTATTAGTAACCAAACCTTTCGGTATATTATTCACCAATAGATCTTGCTCTATTAGTTCGCCAAGTGTCCGCCTTGACCTCCCTCTCCCTCTTTTAATCGGACTTCAAATTATTTGATCTACTCTTCTTACTGGCGCATCTAATGATCTTCTCTGAACATGACCAAACCATCTCAAATGATTCTCTACCATTTTCTCACTAATAGGAGCCACTGACTCGTTCACGTATATGGTCATTCCTAATCTTATCTAATCTTGTATGACCACACATCCATCTCAACATCCTCATTTCATTTTGGCTACACCCACTTTACGTTCATGTTATCCCTTCATAGCCCAACATCACTACCATATAACACTGCTGGCCTTATAGCAGTACGATAGAATTTTCCTTTAACTTTATTGGGTACTTTTCTATCACAAAGAACTCTAGTGACTTTTCTTCACTTACACCAACCAGCTTGAATTCTATGATTAACATCGTCATTAATCTCACCATCTTGTTTTACAATTGATCCTAAATATTTAAACTTTGTCACTTGAGGAATTATATCCTCCCATAGCCTAACTTTCAAATCGTCTCTAAGTTGTTTATTTGTGAAATTGCTATGCATATATTCTGTTTTATTCCTACTTAAACGAAAACCCTTTGACTCCAACGTATTTCTCCATATTTCCAATTTTGTATTAATCTCTTCTCTTGAATCCGCTAAAAGTACTATATCATCCGCAAATAGCATGCACTTAGGTACCTCCTCTGTGATACTCTCGGTTATAGCATCGATAACTAAGTTAAATAGATACGGGCTTAAAGTTGATCCTTGATGTAGACCAATTCCTATAGAAAATTCATTTGTCTCACCTCCGAATATCCTAACCCTAGTCAATGCCCAATCGTACATATCTTGTATTACTTTAATGTAGGCAACACTCACCCTCTTCTTTTGTAAGGTTTTCCAAAGTACATCCCTTGGTACCCGATCATACGCCTTCTCTAAGTCAATGAAAGCCATATGTAAGTCTCTTCTCCTACTTCGATACTTCTCCATCATCCCCCTTAGTAAATAAATCGCCTCTGTAATAGATCTTCCTGGTATGAACCCAAATTGTCTTTCAGAAATACTAGTCTCCATTCTCAATCTATGCTCAATCACTTTTTCCCATAATTTCATTGTGTGTCTCATAAGTTTAATCCCTTTATAATTTGCACAATTCTGAATATCCCCTTTATTTTTGTAAATAGGAACTAATGTACTTAATCTCCAATCATCAGGCATCTTTTTCGATCGTAAAATCTCATTAAATAGTTTACATAACCACAACACATCTTTTTCTCCTAAACATTTCCAAACTTCTAAAAATGGAAAATTTTAAAAAGCATAAGTAACTTAAGATAAATATTAATGCAACTCATGATTATTAATAATCAATTATTTATATACTAAGCTGTCCTTTTCAATTTCATGTGCATCTTAAAATATCTTATTGTGATGTATACATAACAAATTTCTACTATTTTTCTCTAGATTAGACATGTAGAAACAAATAACAATAAAATTTTTAAATATTTTATATTCATTCACTCTCTGTATATTTGATCATAAAATTGTTGGATCACAAGACACCAAGAGGGGAAAGGGGTGAATTGGTGTTTAAATAGAAAAAAATCGATTTCACAAAATGCATTGCGGAAGTTTAAAACCAATTCGTTAAATTTTAGACCAATATAATAATAATCAAATCACATGCATAATAGAGTAGGAGGGAAAGAAAAAGAGCACAAACACAATAAGCAAGGCATTTGTTGATAGAGGTTCAACCACACATTGGCTTATATCACCGCTCCAACTTCTCTACCTCGAGATCGCTGGAGATTCTACTAACTCTTCCTTCATTCCAAATGAGATAAGGAAGAAACCATTTACACCACATCACTTTTTCTTCACTTCGAAAGGTAAGACGCACATATCCTCCTACGAAGCTTTTAACCTTGATTCTTCTCTCAAGCACACCTTTTTTTTTATTAAAGGAGCACTTTTATTTTTTTTTAGCTCGAAAGATAAGATAAAACATCTTCTACAAAAGAGCTCACACTCAAATCTCAAAACAAATGTTTCTCTCTTTTACAATATCAAACTCACATGAAGAGAAGAGGGAAGACAAAAAGCATATTCAATAATATGACTTTAAAATTTTAGGAAATGATTTTCCTTTGATGCTTGGTGTTTCACTTCCATACTTCATTGATTTTGCACCCCTTGAACCCTTTCTATAGTACTCTTAATAAAATATAGCTATTGAGAGAATGTTAAAAAATTCCAATGTCAAAAACTAGCTGTTACTATGCCCTACGGCTAGACCGGTCAACTATTATGCCCGCCTATCAATCGCTCCCGTGTCTTCAAATTTTCTAACTGTTCCACACTTTTTTGATTACAAGTTTAGTCGACTGCTTATTGATTTTTTATGTCACTGTTCGACCGCTGCTCCATCCGTTCGATATTTCTCGATTGCTGCATGAGAAGAATGGAATTTCACTGTGACCAATCGACGAATCTGGCATGATAGTCGACCCATCCCTAGTCTTTAGATCTTCAGCCTCTCTCGCAACCTTTCGGTCGACCAGTTCATTAATCGATCTCGTGTCTTCAAACTTTTTAAACTCTCACAAATTTTCGATCATACGCTAGTTGACCGCTCCAACCGGTTTACCCCAATTTTTTGTTGATCATCATGTTTTCCATGCTGGCCGATCGGCCTATTACCCAACTGACTATTCGACCATCCTAAACTATTTTGAATATATTTTTTGCATAGTTCTCGAAAATAAGATGATTTATAATTTGTTAGAAAGCTAACAAGATTATCTACTTCATATCCACACGATAGTCCAAGCATGTCATGACCCCAATTTAAACCAGAGTTCGCAACTCATTACGGACGATTAAACCAAATTATGAAGGAATGCAAAAATGTGATGCAATTTTTTTATAGCGTAAGAATAAAAATATCACTAAACAAATTATAAAACTTATGATCATTCATAGCAAACCAATAATCATTAAGTTTTACATGTCATAAAATGATTTTGCCTTCTTACAAAATACAAAATAACACATATGTATTACACATAACCAAACCTCTTGACATCCTAACAGAAGGACACGAGAGGCACACTTCTTCTTAATGTCTTACCACCAAAGTTATTAGAACCATCTAAGATTATCACATTCCATGTTCACCAAACAACTATATTAATATGAAAAATATTAGAAACAATAGAATGAACTAAAATAGTTCAGTAAGTTGATAGCTCATAGCATATGTGTTACCAACTAATCAATTCGGAGAGATATGAAAAAAAACATGTAATAATCATAATATCAAAATAGGTATTTTCATATATTTGATAATTACATGTATATAACATACTAATGAGAAACATCACACTCAATATACAAACAATATCATCTAATTCATATCAAACATATGTATGCAAATGCAATACTCACATATGAATGCGCGGATCATCAATTGACTAGTGGTCGGTAGGTGGATTCTAGAGGTGGCTCCTATCGTGATCAACGATGTAGCATTTAGCTCCATTCTACCTCATCCCTTTCAGGAAACATATCATATAGAGATAAGTGGATTCTAGAGGTGACTCCCATCACGATCAGCGACGTAACACTTAGCTCCATTTATCTCATTCCTTTCGGTGAACATATAGCGATAGGTGAATTCTAAAAGTGCCCCCTACAGATTCTAGAGGTGACTCCCACCATGATTTCTCATAATGTAGTACTTAGCTCGACATGACACTTAACTTCAGCCTATCTCATCTCATTTTTGGGGAACAGAATGATGGATTCAATTCTAGAGATGACTCTCATCGTGATCAGCGATGTAGCACTTAACTCCAACCATCATATATGCTTTCATCATATAATAATTATATCTCAATTATCAGAATATTCGATCATTCATTTAAGTGAAACAATATTGCACTTTTCAAAAGCAATTCATCACATCTTACACATGCTTTTCAATGTGCAATCAAATCGATCAATCATTCCAATGTAATTGTCATATGATCGTATCCAAAACATATTCAATATATATCACACTCAATGTCACACCGAATTCAAAAGAGGTGAATGCATAGAATAGGAGAAAGCAACTTACTTGATATTTTTTTCCATTTATTTTCCTTACCATATATCTAACCCTTTTTTTTTAATTTGCTTTCCTCCTTTCATTTCACTTCTGCCAACAACACCCATCTCTTTGCTTTTTCTCTTTCTTTCTCTTTTTTTTCCTCCTTTCATTTCACTTCCACCCACTCGATAAATATAGTATTAGTAGTAGTTTATACAAACATGTATGTTTGCCTTGGTTCAATGCATTGTTTACCTCAACTTCGAATCCTATTATGAACGATTTAAACAAATTTTTTCTCTTGCATTATTTTTTATAATAAATACGTTTTACTTTATTATAATATGAAGCATATTAGATTAATTACTATGAGAAATATTATTTCTCTCTTAGATTATATCTTTCGCCTTTATTATACTTTTTTAAGAGTATTATAGTATTGCATAGTTAAATAAAATAATATATTTGTTAATTATTTTTTATCACAATTAGCTTAAATTATATAATTTCATATATAAATAGTATCATTAATATATCATTAGGATAATATATTTCATGATCTTATTAATTGAATATGCTAATGCATCATTTTTTTTACTTTTCATTGATAACAAATATCATTTATTTTGGTTATCATCATAAATATATGGAACACATTATACTAATTATCATGAAAAATATATTTCTTTTTAAAATTATACATTTCTCCTTATTATACTTTTTATATAATATTATTATATTACATAACAAAATAGAATAATATATTTAATAATTATATTTAGTCCTAATTAACTTAAATTGTATAATGTATGATAAACATAATTTATTTGTATTATTTATATCACTAATGATTTTATGATCATGCACTTAATCTTGATTTTATATATAATTTTTTCATATTTAAATATAAAGTCGATACGATTTTGGTAACTAAAATTAACGCTTTTATGCATTATAATTGAAAACAATTATGAAATTTTTATTATTTATGACAATAATAAGTTATAAAATTTAAAAGCTATTTATGAATCCATTATAAATTTAATCTGCCTCCGTCACTATATGTGTATATATATATATATATATATATATGAGGAATATTAGGGTGCATACACACTTAGGTTCATACATTGCATCTTGTCCATTCGATTTGCATTCAACACCTTGAATGAGATGGCGCTTGAACCGTTGTGTGGTTCACTTCGTTCCTCACACGTCATTGGTCCGCCGACCGGCATGCGTCATCGGTCCGTAGTGGGTGCGTTGGCGCCGACAAGCATGAAACGGGGGCGGCGAGGTCTCAAAGGGAGTCGACGCCCCCCTTTCTGCTGTGACCTCGCCAACACGATAGTAGAAACAGGGCTTGGCCCCCCTTTCACGCTCGCCGACTACTACAAGAAAACTATCGATTAGCGACGCAATATAGTGTCGCAATTGCTGGTGACGCTAAGTCGATGCCATTGGCGTTGGTATAACGTCTCAGTTGAGTGCCAAAATGGTGACGCTACTGGCCTCCCAATAACGCCACATTAGCGTTTACGTAGCATTTCTCAAAATAGATGCTAAAGCTGACGTCATAGAGACATCAATTGGACGCTTGCGCCATGGAACAAAAATGCACGATAGGACTTAGCGCTATTATAGTGTCAACACTTTTCGACGCGCACATAGCGTCGCAAGCATCGCGACGCCATGTCGATGCTAGTTTGGAAGCGATATGGGCGCCGAACATTTGCACAGTTTTGGCACTGCACAGTGCGACGCTACATGGCATCACAGGTGATGTGACGCTGTGCAGACACCAATATAAAAATATATTAAATATATAATATCGAAGATATGTATGTATGTATGTATGTATGTATGTATAATTAGTGATCTTACCTAGAAGCTGGTCCATCGACGATGACAGATGTTGCCTACAACGCCCATGCTTGGTACTATTTTAACACTACTTTAATTAAGAAATAGATTAACTGTACGTTATATATCTATATATGTTATATTTATTTTGACGCAACCCCATATACTTTATTATATATTATATGTGTACCTTCGACATATATATGTATCCCTATATAATTACTTATATATGCCTATCATATGTGTGTTCCTAAATAAATATATGTTACGTACCTATATTATATGGGATTAATGGAGGTGTAGCACCCTTAGGTGAAACTTGGTGTAACGATTTAATCTCGACCGTTGGATTCAATGGGCCGCTCAGATCAGACCACCTTGAGCACCGGCGTCCTCTCCGACCTCGAGCGTCCGCGTCCCCCGACCCTTGCGATCGTCCACGCCCCCGACCCCTATGATCGAAGGTGCCTGCGACCTTGCGAGGGTGAGCACCAACCCATCTGTGAGTGCTCCGACGGTCGGCGCCCCCGACTCCTCTGCGAGCGCTTGGACGATCCGCCGAGCTCCTCTGCGAGTGCTCCGATGATTGGCGCCCCCAACCCCTCTGCGAGCGCTTGGACGATCTGATGAGCCCCTCTGCCGATCATCGCCCCGACCTCTGCGATCGCTGCACTTGATCGTTGCGTCCAAACTCTGCCATCACCACTCTCTCCTCTCTCTCGATGATCGACGGCGGTAGATCTGGATCGACAATGGCAGATCTGGATCTACGACAGATCAGATCGGCGGCGGCGGTCGACGAGGGCTCGACGACAGCAAATCTGGTTCGGTGATCGACAATCGACGCGTGGGCTCGTAGGGGATCGGGGGCGGGGGTGTCGGCGGGATTCGTGAGAACGCCGGAGGTTGCAGAGGTTTCCGGCCATTGCCCGATCGATGTTGTTCGCTAGAAGATGATCCGCGCTCGCGGGCGGCAACACTCAGAGGTTGTAGGGTTGGGGTTGGGGTGCCGGCGACGGCGGCGCTCGGAGGTTGCAGAGGTTGGTCGACGGCGACGACGGAGGCTTGGTGGGGAGGAGGAGATCGTGCAAGAGAGAGAAGAGAAAGTAGAGTTTTGATTGGACCGTAGATTTAAAACGGATGGTCCAAATTAAATCGTTACACCAAGTTTCACCTAAGGGTGCTACACCTCCATTAATCCCATATTATAGATATTACTTATATATGCATACAATATATATCATATCTAGTTGCCTATACATGTAACACATACAACGCTTAATTAGCACTATATATATTCTTATATTATTTTTATATTATACATATGTTAATTAAGAAATAGATTAACTATATGCTATCTATATTTATATAACTATATGTTATCTCTTTGACGCAACCCATATATGTCACTATATATTATCTATACTATACTTTAATGAATAAATTAATTAAATATTATATGTGAACCTTCAACATATACATGTATTCCTACATAATTACTTAACATTATATATGTTACTTATGCATACAATATATACAATATCTTAATTATACATATATTATTTTTACATTCTTAATCATGAATTATGATGATTAAATTAAGTGACGATTTGCTACAAAATAGTCCATTTTAGCGCCTCCATGGAGACTCAATAGCGTCTATGTAGCATCACAATAGAGCCACGATGATGGCCGACGCAACAAAAACACTATTGGCATCTCTCCGACGTCGCATTTTTTAGACGTTAAGATAATTGAGACATTAATGTGAAGCTATTGTGTCGCTAACCAATTTTAGTGACTCATTAGCATCTCTATAGCGCCGCATTAGTCGACTTTTTATTACCCTTATTTAATCGGGCCAAGGTTGTCAAGTTCGAGTTTCTAGGTAAACTCGTTTTGGGGGGGGGGGGGTTGGATTCGTATCATATACTCATTTCGTAAAGATGTAGTATTTACGTACAACATAATTTGAATATAATAAATTCCAAAACCATATAAAATATGTTAATATGTTCATAAAACAACATAACAAATGAGATAATACATAACATCCATATAATCCATTCATGCCAAAATTCCACTCCATGCATAATGCATAATGAGAACACGTCAGTAATGTATGGACATGAATTATCAAATGCCCACAGCAAAGTTTATCATTGTCACACATCTCTAAACAAAAAACATGACACACAACATAAGTAGAGTTCAAATGTTCAAATCTAAGTTAATATTTAAGAAGCTCATGTGCATGGAACATGATCATCAACTTCATCTTCAATTTCTTCACTATCACTATCTTCATCATCAAATTGAATCTCTAGATCATCATTAGTTTCCAAGGGGGCAGGAGCAATATTTTCTGATTCTCTACTTCACGCACATCATTTTCAGTACCTACTTGTTCATCTTCATTTATCTGGTGAAATCCTATCCAAGTTTGTTCATTGTCCTGTGGATCATCTCGTACCCATTCATCACTTGAATCAAAATCTTCAATTTCAAATGAATGTTGATTTTTCTTTCTTAACTTTTCTCTGCATGTCAACTTTAAGTTACACATGACATAGACCAAATCACTCATTTCATCATGACTTAGACAATTTCTTCTCTTCGTATGAACCTGCAAATAATGTTTTACATAACTTCAGTTAAATTTGATGCTCGATAGAACTAAAAAGTGAAAAAAGGAAATATCAAAAGGTGTTTAATAAAAATTTACCAGTTCAAATGCGCTCCAATTAAGATCACACCCCGAAGAGCTGCAAGTCAAGCTTAGCACTCGAACAGCAATTTTTTGCAATTCAAGACAATAATCACCATAACAGCCCACCACCATGCTAGGGCCATCTTCTCTCTTGTCATTATTGCTTCTTCAAAGCCAAATAAACCCTTTGCCTCAGTAAAATCACCCATTTGCAATACTATTTTGGTTCTCTCTTCTTTATCGAGAACCAATCTCCTTAAACAATCATAAAATGCAACTTTGATTTCATGATTAACTACAAAATCAGTGCCATAATGATACTGTGGATTCAAATAATAACCCGTAAAATGCAAAGGTTGCATAAGTTGATCCTCCAATCTATCATCAATTATTTTCAAAATATGATCATACCTAAAAAAGAAACATAAAGAAGTTACAAAACCTTTATAATGAAGGCAAAATATTGAAATATTGACAACTAAAACATATTAACATTTTATTTTACCTTCTTTTAACATTGCCAAAATTATTCTTGATGTTCTCTTTTGCACCACTCAGTTGCTTATAAATAAATCCCATTACTGGAATCTCCTCTGAATCAACGAATCGAAGAACTTTGACAAGTGGAATGGCAGCTTTGAGACAAGTAGCAACATTTTTCCAAAATCGACTGTCCATAACAAATTAGTTTACCTTTTTTCCTTCAGGAATGAAAGCAGCTTTGCAAGATTTCCATGATGCAGATGTGAACATTTTCAGCAAGTAACCTTTAATTCATGGAGACATCCTAAAGTCAAGTAGGCAATGGCAAATCGAGTAGTAGTGAGTCTAATTTGTGAAGTGCCTCAACATGCTAACAAGCAAAGTTCTTGAATATATAAATGAAGTGATCCTCTTAGCTTTTGCTATGGTTGTTTTGTGCAATGAAAGCTTTTTTCTCAAAATCTTCTAAAATCAAATCAATACAATGCGCAGCACAAGGTGTCCAAAATAATTTCTTTCTCTTGTCCATCAACATTAAACCAGCTGCTTTGAAATTTGCACCGTTATCGGTCACTATCTGCGCCACATTATCTTCACCCACCATGTCAATCAACCTATCCAACATTTCAAAAACATTTTCTTTTGTCTTAGAAATATTTGATGTATCATCTGAAGCCAAGAACACAGTCCCTTTAAGGCTATTCACTAAGAAGTTGCAAATGCATCTTTTCTTCTTATCAGTCCATAAGTCAGACATTATAGAATAACCTGTTTTCCTCCACTCCATTCTATACTCTTCAATACCTTTTTCTATTTCTTCTAAATTTTTCTTTAAGTACTTCACCCGCACCTCATGATAAGAAGGTGGTTTGAATTCAGGCACATGTCTAGCAACAATATCAAAAATTTTAATGAACTCTGGATTTTTCACACAATTGAAAGGAATACCACTTTTGTATAAAAATCTACAAATTTGATTGCAAGCATCTTCCCTCAGGTCTTTCTTTAACATATGGCTAATAGTGACTTGGCTAATACTCCCAACATGGGAGCTACTAGTTTTGTTGAATCCACCTACAGAGACACCGCCACTTTGTTGATTTGGTGTTGCTTGTTCCACTTCAATTTCCATATTATTGTCTTGTCCCACACGATACATAGTTTTTTTTCTTCATATGAGAATGTTGCTCAATTGATGCTAGGACTAACATCATGCTCTTTTTTACTTCATCAGGAACAGAGAGACAAGGTTCGACATCTTTTCATGTACCAGCCAAAAGGTGCTTGAACCAAAAAATTCCACTAAATATTTTGCCACAATATTTGCATTTTGTTTTTTTTCCATTATTCTCCACATCAATACCATGCTCCCAGCCAAAATCAGATCTATTTCCACATAAATTCATCCTCTTTTGTTTTCCTGAACTTGAGGCAATGCTAGCCATTATCTTGGCCACTAACAAATGCAAAAAAAATCAAATAGAGAAAATTAACAAACATATAAAAAAATTAGTGAAACAAAATAATTAAACTTCTTTATTATAATTTATTTTTATTAAGAAAGAATATAATTTTTAATCATTCATGTCATATTGTCATGCATGTGATGCTGGAGTGGGAGAAATACATGCTGGCATGATTGCATATTTGCAGTTTTGCTATTTTATATTCAATGTTTTGCCTTTAGAGAAACGTTTATATTGAAGCAATTCAAGCAACAAAAATTCTATATATAAATTAAATATGTTTGACCCAACAGTCCCTCGAAAGTTTATCATAATGATTTGTAATGGAAGAAACTTATATGCAGATAAAACAAAATAGGACATCTGTACAAAGTTTTGAGTCTTTCATTTGCCAAGTGTCAATAGAGGAACAAAAAATTATTGACTAGTGTCATACTGTCATAGACTCGCAGCCAAATGTCACATAACAAATAAAAAAATCCTTGTGTGCACATAAAAGGATCGTGGAACTCTAAAATTGCCATTTGCCAGCAGCATAGATCTTGACGTGGGATCATAGAAAATAGACAACAAAATTTCACTCGATGATTCAATCACTCAATGACTTCAAATCCAACAAAATCTCAATCAAAGTTGAACAATAAAATGCAGAATTGCACAAGCACGAAATCAATCACTCAAGGCTCAAGCAGTCAAGTGTTCATCTTCAAGAGCATCAGGATGTTACCTCATACAAAAACATTAAAGAGAAAAGAAAAGATTGAAGGTAAAGAGAGTTAGAGAGCAATACAAATTATAGAGTAGAGGCATCAAATTCCTTACCTCATAGACTGATGGAACCCACAACTTCTTGTCTGGAACCACCTACAAATTATTCAAAATGGAGATTGTAAACCTCTAGAGTCTGGAAGTCTAGAGACAAAGTCGAAAGAGAAACGATAGACTTGGAGTCTTGGAGCATAACAAACATATCCTGATTTGTTGTGAACTTGTGATCAAAGAAGAGAAGAAGACTAAACTCTAAAGAAGTAAAGAGTAAAGAGAAAAACTTTAGAGTGAAGAAAAAACGTACGCCTGACCATCAAACACCAACGATCCCTCTACAATGACGATCTCATTTCCTCCACGACCTTCTACAATGGATGTCATCAATACCCCTATCTGAAGTCTAAGCAATGTTCACGGTCTCCTTTGGAATGCGGCTGATGATCGTGCCCTAGACACCCAGGTTATTTTTAGTTTTTTATTCCGTAAATGCCCTTCGAAATTGAAAAAAGGCACAATAACACTACAGAAGTAGATTCGATGATTTAACCATTGAATGTGTGCGATTGAACGAGTGCATGCGATTTTAACGTGTTGATACGTACACCCATCCGAGTTCACCCCTAGTTGCGACTTTAGACCGAGTCAACTCGTTTTCTTACCCTAGAAACATAAAAACTTACGTTTTTAAGTATTAAAACTAGTTTTTGACAACCTTGAATTGGGCACATATTGACATATAAATACTCTTATAGAACACATACACATATACATATTATTATAATTACTTATACTTATATATAACATATACACAAATACATATTATTATCTCTTAGTCTCACACATATAAACATATACATACACATATATACTTTTAATACGTATACATATACACATTATTGTCATTTAATCTCGCACACATATAGACATATACATACAAGTATATAGTTTAATACATATACATATACACATTGTTGTGACTTAATCTCGCACTTATAGACTTATAATGTAATCTAAAGTTAAATACCTAACTCCTCCTAAATTAGGAAAAGAATTAAGTTAGGAAAAATATTCGAAATAGTGGCACTACAACCTCGAAATGGCGTCTCATTGAGACTTAATCTCGCACATATATAGACATATGCATATATATATATAGATATGCATATATATACTTGTAAACTTATAATATAGATGTAACACATGTATTTATGTAATACATATGAATATATACATATGTATGTATGAACTCATATGAATATACACTTATAGTTTACATATATGGACCTAACATACATGCATACATACATTATATATCTATGTATATAGATATACATAGATATAATATAAAGTTTAAAAAAATCAATAGCGCGTCGACATATACGCGACGCCAAGATCGAGTCACATCAACGTCTAACTAGCGTCGCAACACTTGGCGACGTTAAAAATGACCTTAAATACCTAGGTTCTTTCCTATTTTTTACTGTTTACTGTTCAAAGTCTCCGCTGCCCTCCTTTGACCGACGATGCTGATGGCTCTGACGATGTCGGAAACTTCTATTGACGACGTCGACAGCTCTGACAACTCCATCGGCTGCCTGTAGCCTTCCTCCACCGCCCTCCGGTGCCTTGCTCTGACACCACGACGGGACCCCGACCTCCTCTGCCTCCTCTACAGCGATGACTGTGACCCCGCCGGCCTCCGCCTCCTTCGCTGCCCTCCATCGATCGACGACATCGACAGCTCTGGCAACATCGGCAACTTCGACTGTCAATATCAACGGCTCTGACGACGTCGACGGCTCTGATGACGTCGACGGATTTGACAACTCCGCCCGCCGCCTGCCGCCCTCCTCCACCGCCCTCCGTTGCTCTCCTCCACCTGGTGCTGCCCTCCTCCACCCTCTTCAACCTCCTCCGCTGTCTGCTGCCCGCCGCCCACCGCTGCCCTCCTCCGCCTGGTGCCGCCCTCTTCCACCTCCTCTGCCGCCCACCACCCGCCGCCTTCCTCCACCCTCTGCTGCCCTCCTCCGCCCAGTGCTGCCCTCTTCTGCTTCCTCCACCTGCCGTCTTCCTCCTCCGCCCTCTTCCACCTTCACCGCCCTTCGCCGCCACCTCCACCGCTGCCCTCTACCGGCGACCTTCTCTGCGCTCCTCCACCCGGTGCCGCCCTCCTCCACCACCCACCGCCTTCCTTCTCTTCCTCCACCGCCCTTCGTCGGCCTCCTCCGGCCAATAGCCGCCCGCCTTTCTATCCCATTTAAATTGGTAGATATTAACCATCGATCGAGACTTTAGTCATAGATCCATTCGTGTTGGTGAAACAAGCACAACAAGTGTACTACACTCAGTATCCATCGAAAAGAACCAATGATTAATGGTGGGCATCATGCAAAGTGAGAAGTAGACTATTATTAGCAGAAACAATGGTAGATGATATTGAAACATCATCCATATACAACGATGTGCCATAGATGAGTATTACCAAGAAGATCGAGTGAATGAGATGATTGATGTAGACGATGGAGTCGAGAATATTCAATTAGTCGATGATGCTAAGCTAATGGAAGAGTTCAATTCAAATGACCAATTAGAAGTGAACTTTGACAATTTCATTGATGATGACCCAAATCAAAATTATAGCGACGACAACGAAAATTATGAAAATGAATCAAAATACGAAACAAACGAATGAATCTCGTAGTTCTTCTAATGGCACAAGCTTGTTACTTTTTTCAGTTATATATAGTTATTAATAATAACACAAGTTTGTTATTTTTTTCAGTTATGGTTACTAAAGGTCGAGATCGCTCTTCTTAGCATTCACTCCAGATGAGTGAGCCATCACGACCACCACATATTATATTTATTGTCAGTTGCTTATAATTTATAGTTGTTACATTCATTTTTTAATAATGTCAGTTGCTCCGCCGTCGACGGGGCATGTAGCCAGATCGTCACATAGTAGGCGATCCATTGGTGTGTCATTTCCACATATCACTCCAGGTATGTGTCACATAGTAGGCGATACAGTTTTCTAATTATTGTGTTGTTGTGATAGTTGTCCCATCGACAGGGCACATAGTCGGGATGTCTCGATCGCACAACGACGATTGACATGTCACACTAGGTTATTTTATGTATATATATTCGATAAATTTAAATAGGAGACAAATTTTTTATATTTTTTTATGATGACAGTTGCTACACCACCGCCACCGATGAGATTACCAGACGCTTCACCACATTCTAGCATCGGCGAGTGGCATCTTACCTCAGGTGATATATTTATTATTATTAAAATTATATTTCTTATTTAATTACATTAATCATTTTTTTAATAATGTCAGTTGTTATGTCGCCAATAGCACAATCACCTAACTTGTCACATTTTGACGAGCGGACTGACACGAATCATGCAGCGATAGACAGCACTCGAGGTGAGAACTTTATTGTACATATATCAATTATCAATAGTTTAATTTGGTATGACACTAATGATTTATTTTGTAATAGGGCCCGTCGATGATGTTGGACCTTCTCAACCTACTTCAGCTATACCGGGTGATGATTCCTCTTCGACAGATGAAGAGGGATTACATGATAATGGGGTGATCACCGTGAATAATATTACTCAGTCGTAAGTTAAATATGTTGTAGAAATTTTATTATACTTTTGCTTATCATCGAAAATTAATTTTTCTTTCTAATTTGCAGGACCACTTTCATACCCACTAGTACCGTGCGAATGTCAGTATTCTTGTTCTTTCTCACTTGCCAGAAGGGGCAGGATTGTAGAAAGATGTTCCAATTCAAGTGCGAGATGACATCTTTCGGACCTTTACGGTACGATCTTTTTTTTTGGGTTACATAATTTGTTTTATATTATTTTTAAATTACTAAGTTTATAGTATTATTTAGAAGGCAAATTAGTTTCATTCGGATCTTTGTTTGGGGATGATCCGGAGAGCTTTTGAAGAGGGTTGCGAAACGCCTCCAAAATCGATTATATAAGTTTCGCAAGGTCATCACATCCGTCGGCCTCACTTTGAAGCAGGGCATACAAAGATGCCCAAAGCATATTAGGAGCTCAGTTTGGGAGTCCTTATGTAGGAAGTGGTAAGTATGTTTACTTCTAAATTATTTTTATTAAATTTATAAATTTTCAAAGTCTAAGTATTTGATGTTCATACAGGACGGATGAACAATGGCAAAGAAAGTCGAAAAAGGCATGAGTTAATCAATTTTCGAAGTCCGAGGCCCACATCCACACAAGTGAGCCAATGTGATTTGACGAGCATCGACGACGCATGGTAATTTATATACAAAATCAAATAATCAAACTTTTATCTTATACTTATTTTATACAATATGAAACTTTTAGACTTTTGCAATCTACGATGCCACACATAAGAGTCGAAAGACCGACGACTTGATCACGCCCACTGCCCGTAGGCTTCTGGTAAGTCTCATCACATGTTCACTTGGTTGGCGACGTTAGTGGAAATAATTTTTTAAATGCACCACGTTTAATTTTTTTAGGATGAGTAGAATGCGAAGATGGCTGAAAAGTACGGTGATGATCCAAGTACTCAACCACTAGGTAACGTTTCTTGAAAGTGATTCACATTTTTAATTTGTATATTTTGATGTTATATAATTTATATAATCTATAATGTTTATATGATTGTATAAATGTTCTATTTCGTAGAGGACCCTACTGTTTGCGAGGAGGTGATTGGCAGGACACAAGGAGGATACCTATGTGGCCTAGGCACAGCCGCTCAGGTGCCTAGGAGGAGCGAAGGATATGCAGGCGGCCCATCTATTCCGAGCTCATCCGCTGCACTGATATGACACAGTTATCATAGCAGCTATCACAACTGATATCGCAGCAGTTATCGCAATAGGTGTCGCAGCAGATATCGCAACAATTTAACTCCTTTATTGGCAAGCGATTTAGGGATTGATCCCGCCACAGAATCAATCCTTGCGAGGCCAAGGACCGAGCACGTTGGGATCGAACGTCCAGAATGACATCAACTCCCAAACTTAGGATAGAAAACTTTTGCATTATATTAGATATGCTTTTATTACTTATATGTTTGTTATTAGATATATGTGTTGGTTCTACTTATATGTTTGCGTTATATTAGTTATGCTTTTGTTAGTTAAGTTTATTATTTTCATAATGTTATATTTGATATGATGCATGTGATGCTTGTGATCAATGATGAATGCATTTATATGCATTATATATTTGTATGGTGTGGGAAGGGAAGAAAATATGACTGTAATGGGACAAAAATGTCCGCAATTAGCGCCTCCGTAGCATCTCAATGGCATCGTATGAATATACTACGCTATTTTAAATATATAATCCTTAACGTCATTGTAGCGTCACATTGGCGTCGACGTAACTACAACATTAGCGGCACAGTAGCGCCGGACTAGCATCATAATTATAAAACTAGTGTCAATTCAGCGTCGGAATCGCATCGCAACGTTCTGCGCCACGTCTGCGTCTCATTAGCATCTCATCTCTGTTGCTCACGATGACAACTTTCTCATCAACGTAATGTCGAGTTAGCGTTTACAATTGATGCTACTTGTGTCGCTTTATGTATTGGCGCTATTGAGACGCTATTAGCTATCGATTCCAGGTGTCGACGCTAGAATGACGCCAAAGAGACGCTAGTTTTTCTAGCCGTGTAGTAGCGCCACATTAGCATCGCAAGTCTTGTGTCACTATTTGTGAATTTTTTTGTAGGGGGCGCGGCAGCAGAAAGAGGGCATCAGCACCCCTCTATTACCTCGCCGGCGAGGTCGCAGAGGGGGACGACGCCCCCCTTTCGTTGTTGTGCTAGCACAAGTCGAGGACGTGGAGCCCGGGGAAGTCAGCGGTCGATGATCGGCGCAGGGGAGGTCGCCACAGGAGCTGGTTTTTTTTAACCAGGTTTTTATATTAAACTAATATTATAATTTATTATTAAATCTCAGGCTTTATAACTAAAATATTTTTTATTTAAGGTTATTTCCATAGACCTCCCCTAAACTATCGTGATTTTTCATATCTAACCCCAAATTACCAACTTATTTTTTTGGAACCCTAAACTATCACGATTTTTTCACTTTAGTCTTTCCGTCTACTTTTGTTACGTTTTCTGTTATTTTTACTTTTTTTCATTTATGAAAAGACTAAATTATCCCTCCCTCTAGAAAAGCATGAGATAACAAATATAAAAAAAATAAAAAAATCGTTGGAAGGATTAAAGTGGTAAACAAAAAAATTTTCATTTATGAAAAAGACAAAATTACCCTCTCCTATTTTCTTTTTCTTTTTTTATATTTATTATTTAATATGTTATGGAGGGAGAGGTAATTTAATCTTTTCATAAATGGGAAAAATCAAAAGTAACAGAAAATATAACAAAAATAGACGGAAGGACTAAAGTAGAAAAATCATGATAGTTTAGTGACACAAAAAAAATAAGTTTGTAGTTTGAGGTTAGATGCGAAAAATCACGATAGTTTAGGGGTGATTTATGGAAATAACCCTTTGATTTAATGGTTGTAAGTGAGAGTATGCACCTGTTTACACCTAAGTGTGTATGCATTCCTCTCTCTCTCTCTCTCCCTATATATATATATATATATATAGGGATAAAATGAATGTGTTCCCTATCTCACCTCACCTTATTTCTTATCTTCTTCACCATTAGACCTCCATCTAAATGTAATAAACTATTTGAAAGATTTAATCATGAACTGTTGGATGGAAATCTACTATTTATGTCGGTTTTGAATATGGCGGTAGTAATCTACGATGAGGTGGCTTGTAAGGTAAGGCTAAAATAAGCGGGTTTTAGTGTGCATGCAGTAGGTGGCATAAGGTTCTGCAATACCTTTAACGGTTGAAATGATTTGATTAATAAAAAGAGAATAAAACAAATATTGAATAATTTATTCTAATCAAATATTTCGATATGAGTTAAACCATAGGCCACATAACACTAAATTATTTGTCATAATTAATCAAGTAAATAATAGTCATTAATTCACCTTACTACCAATATAAGTTAAATAACTAGCTTATATATAGTAATTAGAATACAATATTGTGGTCAAACTTACATCATCATTAACTTACTAAATCTTTGATTAAGCTTAATTAATTCTTTGCAATTAACTTAAGAGAATTTGGATATTAACATCAAATTATACTAAACATCTAGCTTAATTAATACTTCTTTGGGATGTAACAAAACACACTCAAATATTAACTTCAACTTCAATACATAAAATTATAGCTCTGATTATTCCAAGTTTGTATCATCAAAGTATAATTAAATAGTGCATAAAATCTTTATTCGAACAAAAACATATATATCTAAATACCAGTAATATTTAAAAAAAGTTAACTATATTATGTGCATAGGTGATATAATTATGTTAAGTTTGGGCATAAACGAGCATACTTTGTATATTCTATTGCTCGTTGATTCTCTATATGTTATTACGCAAATTAATTGATCAAACATTTTGACACTGAAACACAGACTTGGTTAAAATGGACCAAATTCAAGTAGATTGGTGGAACACATCCCACTAAACTTGACCATTAATTGATCAACATATTTAAAAAATCAAATCTGATGAACCATATAAGATATCTCAACAAAAGTTTATTTCTTTTACATGAACTATTATAGTTTGTTTTATAGTTTAAATTATTTTATAGTAAAACATTTTTTATGTTACGACTCTAAATTAAACCATGGTTCAATCCGGAGTTCGCGACTCATTACAGACGATCAAATAAAATTGAGAAAAATTGTAAAAATGTGATGTTATTTTTTGTATAATATAAAAATAAAAATATTATTAGACAACTATCCAAATTATGTTGATCCTTCAGAACAGACGAATACTCCTTTAAGTTTTACATTTCATAAAATGATTTTCTACTTACAAGATACAAAATAACACATATATAGTACATATAACAAATTCTTTTGACATCCTAATAAAATAACATGAGAGTAACAACTCCCCCCAATACCTTATCAATGGAGATAAACACTGCTAAAATTGTAAGCTCGTGAGATCCAAGTAACTACACTGATCTCAAAAATATTAGAAATAACATAGTGAACAAAACTAAGTTGATAATTCATAATCTATGTGTTATCATCTAATTATTTTTTAGAGAAATATATAAACACATTAAATTATCATAATATCAAAATAAGCATTTTTATATATTTGATAATTACATAAGTATCACACTCTTTTGCAATCATTATCATTAAAATATATCAAACATGTGTATGCATATGCAACTCTTTTATATAAATGCACGGATCGTAAACTGGTCAGTTTATATAATCGGTAGGTGAATTATAGCGGTGGCTCACATCGTGAAAAATGATATAGTACTTAGTTTCATTCTACCTCATGTCTTTGAGGGAATAGTTCAAATAGCGATAGGTGGACTCTACTCTAGAGACTACTTGCATCATGAGAAAACACTTAACTTCGCATGACATTTACTTTCAACCTATCTCATTCCATTTGTGGGGAACAAAAATGATGGAATGGACTCTAAAGGTGGCTCTTATCGTAATCAGCGATATAGCACTTAACTCCAATCACCATACATATAGATGCATTATGCAGATAGATGTGTATGTATGATTCATCATATAACAATTATATCTCAAATACCATTAGATGAATCATATCAAATACTATTTCAAACATAAGATTATTACATTTGTCAAAATAGATTCATAATATCACATATGCATTTCAAATACACAGCCACTCCATCAATCATTAAACTATATTTTTCATAAACAGAAGACATATACATTACATATAACAATGAATGTAACACCTAATTCATAAAAGGTGAATACATAGAGTAGGAGAAACTGACTTACCTTGTGTGAGTATAATCAAAAGATTTTTTCCTTTCTTTTCTTACTTTAATCTCTAATCATATAACCATAATAATAACAATCATATCACTACTATGTTCTGAGCACTAATATATCATATATGAAACATAAATAATTACAAAGGTTATATAGCACTCATGCATTTACTCTTATAACCTATGTAATTATTTATCATAAGAGTACATATTGCATACCTAGTAAAGGATGATCATCATTATAGATTGCATATCTTCTAATATTCATAATCAAATTTCATAATTCCAATTTTCCCTTACTACCATATTATAGAAGCCTTAATCAGTAAAAGTTTCATATTTCATTATTCATGGTTCTCAAGAAAATCAACATTCAACCTAAATTATTTATATCGATTAGTAAATAACTCCTATTATAGTGATTTCAATTTTATTCAAATTTAGACATCTTAGGGTTTCCTCATAAAATCCTTATAATTTATATGATTCAGGAATAAGCACAATAATTTCGTCAAATAATAGAACGATTTACCCTAAATTTGATTCTGAGTAAGGTTCAGTTCACCATTTATAACGTTTATTAAATAAATCTCTTCGAAGTGATTCTAATTAAATATGAATATTGACATTTGCATCCATTTGTCCTTAAATTATCAAATAATTATGAGAAATATTAGATTTGATAAATAATTTATAATTCTGAGTAACAATTTTAGGAGACAGAGTGAGAACCCTTTAAACCTAATGATATAACTTTTTATGTAGACATGTCATTAATCTGATTCCAAAATTGAAAGAAACTTCACTGAAAAGGGAGCATACAAAATAAATTTCAGATTTTATTACCTACAATTTTTATTTATAAAAAAATTTATCATCAACCAATTTGTTATTTATTCAACTTTTCATAAACTAAAAAAATAAATAATTCTCCTTAGAAATTTTCTATGTGTTTCATTTTGAGATGATTTTACATTTTTAGCAACTATGCTGAATTCAAGCACAAGTCTTGTAAATTCATATTGTGTTTTAAAAATAGAATTTATGGTGTAATATTTAAGTATGTGAACTTATTATTCTCCAAAAATTGTATACTTATATTAACTGATTGACATGTAACTTTCTAAATGGTTCCTTATTGCACTAATTATTTCTTTTGTGTAAGAAGACTTTTAGAGGATCACCCTAAACAAGTTTTATAATTTTCTAATAACTATATGACAATTTTTTCCAATAAGATAAACTTTTAGCTGCTAAAACCTGAAATGAGAAGATGATATTGCGTAATTAATTTCATAACTCCAACAGTTGGTCTTCTTCTCTTATCACTTGAATCAGTACAATAAATTATTTGGATTCATCTCACATGTACATTTCTTTCTTTCTTTCTTTTCATTTCTGTCAACAACATGTATCTCTAGTTTTCTTTTTAGTGTATAGTGGGCATCCACTCCATTTTAATCGGGTGGACGCTCCCCCCTATCGGCTTGATCATCGTATGCTCCATGAATGGTCTAATGTGATGCATGTAGTTCATGGGCGGTCCACCATTTAAATGATGTCAGTTCACCTTTTACTAGCCGGTTTTCATGCACTGTCCTCCTCGCGATGACCTTCTCGCGCCGACCTCCTCGCGCATCACCGACGTCGATCTCTTCGCACACTATCGACCTCCTCGCGCCGACCTCCTCGCATAGTCGATGCCAGTATCTGCACGCATCGCCAACCTCGCGACGACCTCCTCGCACACAACCGATGCCAACCACCTCACGCACTACCGTGCCGACCTCCTCCGTCGAGCCCCTTCGCGTCTAGGTCACAAAATGACATACATGGACGATCTCAGTAGAGTATAGGGAGGTTGATCATGGCTGGAGGTTAGGTGAGATCAAGGAGGTCTCAATTTGCACATCTGCCCTTGTCATCAACTATGCGCTGCCAGTGCACTGAAGCCTCACCCTCGCTGGAACATGGACTCGTCCACGACCACCGAAAGGTTGGACATGGCCGGGCACTGAACCACCATGGGTGCTGCCAAAATGAATGCTGAACTGCGTGTAGGAAGAGGGGACGTGTGAGTCATCGATCTGCTAGATTAGTGGGAAGCATCCACCTCATTAAAATGGGTGGACGACCGTTAAATCCTTCTTTTTTATTTCCTTTTTTCCTCACTCTCTGCCAAGTATGCTCTTATGTAATTTGCCTATGATCTCCCTATGTGATCGATAATGCAGGACATGTGAAGTGGCTAGCTAAGTCTATTGACTAAGGTGAAGACATATAATACCTATGACATTATTGTTATTATTTAAGGTTATGATAAAGTGGTTACAAATTGGTTGGTGACCTATTGTATAGGTCGGTTCCTAGTTTGCTTGCACTTACCCAACATGTGATGAGGTGGCTTGTAGGATAAGGTTTAGACTCTGTTTAGCATTATTAGCGGTTTGATAAGCGGATAGTGGATTAATAGTATATAGTGATTTAACTAGCGGATGATGATTAGCGGTTAGAGGTTGTAACACATAAGTGTTTGGTAAATTTAGCGGTAGAATTAGCTGATAAATATAAAATAACATAACTAGACATATGTCAAATTTTTTAATTCAAGCACTATACAAGATCTATTATAATATAATAAATAAATTGTTATATCTCAATTAAATAAACTAAGATTTCACAACTAATTTTTTAAAATATATAGAAATTTATATTGACAATAAATTTTATACAGTGCACCCATGATATACACATATTAATTATGAAATTATTTTTTATTCATTATTAACATATAGATAATTTTTAATTGATTAAGTATGAATATAAAAATAAATATAGCTAAATGACTATAAAATAAAAATAAATATATTTACATGATTATAAAATAAAAATGAGAAAATAATAAGATAAGTTAGAAAGAAATAATATATTTGAATAATGGTAAATTGGAAAAATTTATAAAACACTACCATCTAATCACTAAACGCTAGTAGAAGTAGCTTTTCAGTATTTTCATACAAAACGCTAAATGTTACTTATGTTTGTCATTTAGCAAACAAAAAATTAGCGTTTAAACCATTAAACGCTAATTTTGGTGTTGCCAAACATAACCGTGAGCGGTTTTTGGTACGCATGTGTCGGGCTACATAGTGTTCTAACGAAGGGTGAGATGATTTGATTAGTAGAAAAACATAAAAACAGATATTGAATAATTAAGTCTAATCAAACATTTCAATGAGTTAAAGATTAAACTGGGGACAATAAATTATTTTCATAATTACTCAGGTAAATAATTGTCATTAACTTACAAAATTCTTATACAAGTTAAAATTTTAATTTATATATAGCAATATTTTAATATAATAATTTGGTTGAACTTAAGTCAACAATTCATTAACTAGCAAAATTCTTGATTAATCTTACTTAACTATTTACAATTTTCTTAAAGTAATTTGCTTGTTAGCATCAAATTACATTAAATAATATAAAGCAACTAAATTAATACTTTATTGAGTTAATTATTTATGAGGTGAAATCTTGGGATGTAACATTGTATATCTTGGAATTTTTTAAATGTTTAAATGAAAACTTAATTCACACTTATAAAAGACTAATTAATGTTAACTATTGAAAAAATAAAAATATGTGTGAGTAGGAATAAGACTATCCTATCATGTATTTCCACAAGTACATGATGATTTGCTCAGTTAGTTATGGTGTGTGCACAACTAGATAGTCCAAATTGCGATGTGCACATAGATTTTTATGTTATCAATTGTGTCATTATGTTTTGTATCATTTTGTTGTATTAAAGCACCGGATCTTATATGCTAATTGATGTGTAATATATTTAGAATATTACGTCATTTATTAGATGACTATTGAGCTTTCACATTTATGTATTTTTATCTTGATTTGTATATTGTGTACATTGAGTTGCGTTATTTAATTACATTGAGCCTTCCATTGATGTATTGATCAACAAAAGAGTCAAAATGTTTTATCCGTTCTCGATGAAACACGATAGTAATTTTTAATAGTCTTCCCATCAATTTTTCATATTTCACTGAGATCGTTATGACTCTTATCCTTTTTCTAAAAGTATTATTATGTGGCATCCAAGTTTAATTCTTAATATTATTATTATTATATTCCTTTACGTAGTTCAAATAAAAATTTGTGTAATCCATTATTATTTTATGGTGAATTGCTTCTTATTTCCATAGTTTTTTTCTTTATGTTGAGGAATTTTCTATATAACTTTTTTGTTTCACATCTGATTTTATTCTTTGATGTTATTACCATCATCAAGGTCGTCAAAAACTAGTTTTAATACTTAAAAACGCAAGTTTTTATGTTTCTAGGGTAAGAAAATGAGTTGACTCGATCTAAAGTTGCAACTAGGGGTGAACTCGGATGGGCGTCCGTATCAACACGTTAAAATCGCATGCACTCGTTCAATCGCACGCATTCAATGGTTAAATCGTCGAATCTACTTTTGTAGTGTTATTGTGCCTTTTTTCATTTCGAAGGGCATTTACAGAATAAAAAACTAATAATAACCTGGGGGTCTAAGGCATGATCATCAGTCGCATTCCAAAGGAGACCGTGAACATTGCTCAGACTTCGGATAGGGGTATTGACGACATCCATTGTAGAAGGTCATGGAGGAAATGAAATCGTCATTGTAGAGGGATCGTTGGTGTTTGATGGTGAGGCGACTCGGGCGTACGTTTTTTCTTCGCTCTAAAGCTTTTTTCTCTTTACTCTTTACTTCTTTAGAGTTTAGTCTTCTTCTCTTCTTTGATCACAAGTTCACAACAAATCGGGATCTGTTTGTTATGCTCCAAGACTCCAAGTCTGTCATTTCTCTTTCGACTTTGTCTCCAGACTTCCAGACTCTAGAGGTTTACAATCTCCATTCTGAATAATTTGTAGGTGGTTCCAGACAAGAAGTTGTGGGTTCCATCAGTCTATGAGGTAAGGAATTTGATGCCTCTACTCTGTAATTTGTATTGCTCTCTAACTCTCTTTACCTTCAATCTTTTCTTTTTCTCTTTAATGTTTTTGTATAAGGTAACATCCTCATGCTCTTGAAGATGAACACTTGACTGCTTGAGCTTTGAGTGATTGATTTCGTGCTTGTGCAATTCTGCATTTTATTGTTCAACTTTCATTGAGATTTTGTTGGATTTGAAGTCATTGAGTGATTGAGTCATCCAGTGAAATTTTGTTGTCTATTTTCTGTGATCCCACGTCAAGATCTATGTTGCTGGCAAATGGCAATTTTAGAGTTCCACGATCCTTTTATGTGCACACAAGGATTTTTTTTTGTTTATTATGTGACATTTGGCTGTGAACCTGTGACATTATGACACTAGTCAATAATTGTTTGTTCCTCTATTGACACTTGGCAAATGAAACACTCAAAACTTTGTACAGATGTTTTGTTGGGTCAAACATATTTAATTTATATATAATTTTTTTGTTGCTTGAATTGCTTCTAT
Organism: Pontederia crassipes; assembly: GCA_030549335.1. Lineage (NCBI taxonomy): Eukaryota > Viridiplantae > Streptophyta > Magnoliopsida > Commelinales > Pontederiaceae > Pontederia > Pontederia crassipes. Next base: position 17,610,457 of record JAUKPH010000017.1, on the reverse strand, counting down.
ATAAACGTTCCTCTAAAGGCAAAACATTGAATATAAAATAGCAAAACTGCAAATCTGCAATCATGCCAGCATGTATTTCTCCCACTCCAGCATCACATGCATGACAATATGACATGAATGATTAAAAATTATAATTTTCTTGCAGCTTCTTTCTTAATAAAAAATCAATTATAATCAAGAAGTTTAATTATTTTGTTTCACTAATTTGTTTATATGTTTGTTAATTTTCTCTATTTGATTGTTTTTGCATCTGTTAGTGGCCAAGATAATGGATAGCATTGCCTCAGGTTCAGGAAAACAAAAGAGGAAGAATTTATGTGGAAATAGATCTGATATTGGCTGGGAGCATGGTATTGATGTGGAGAATAATGGAAAAAAAAAACAAAATGCAAATATTGTGGCAAAATATTTAGTGGAATTTTTCGGTTCAAGCACCATTTGGCTGGTACATGAAAAGATGTAGAACCTTGTCTCTCTGTTCCTGATGAAGTAAAAAAGAGCATGATGTTAGTCCTAGCATCAATTGAGCAGCATTCTCATATGAAGAAAAAAACTATGTATCGTGTGGGACAAGACAATAATATGGAAATTGAAGTGGAACAAGCAACACCAAATCAACAAAGTGGCGGTGTCTCTGTAGGTGGATTCAACAAAACTAGTAGCTCACATGTTGGGAGTACTAGCCAAGTCACTATTAGCCATATGTTAAAGAAAGACCTGAGGGAAGATGCTTGCAATCAAATTTGTTATACACAAGTGGTATTCCTTGTGAAAAATCTAGAGTTCATTAAAATTTTTTATATTGTTGCTAGACATGGGCCTAGATTCAAACCACCTTATCATGAGTGGGTGAAGTACTTAAAGAAAAAATTAGAAGAAATAGAAAAAGCTATTGAAGGGTATACAATGGAGTGGAGGAAAACAAGTTGTTCTATAATGTCTGACTCATGGACTGATAAGAAGAAAAGATGCATTTGCAACTTCTTAGTGAATAGCCCTAAAGGGATTGAGTTCTTGACTTCAGTTGATACATCAAATATTTCTAAGACAAAAGAAAATATTTTTTGAAATGTTGGATAGGATGGTTGACATGGTGGGTGAAGATAATGTGGTGCAGATAGTGACTGATAACGGTGCAAATTTCAAAACAGCTAGTTTAATGTTGATGGAGAATCCACTTCCTATCTAGCATTGCCAAAGCCACCTCAATTTAATCCATAGGTATCGACACCCGAAAAGACTAATTTGAAAATTATGCTAGTGAATATAATGAAGCAACAAGAGAAGCAGAATGATGTCATGCAATAGATATCTTTTAAACTTGAACAAAATCCTGGAGAACCAGATTGCTCAACAAGCCAATTCATTCACCGGACCAACTGGCACATGTCCTAGTCAACCTAAAATTAGTCTCAGCATGCCTATTAAAAGTCAAGCTAAAGACTTTAAATTAGAACTATTCTCTCACCTTTATCTCTTAGTTTGGATTTTATTAGATCAGTTTTTCTTTTTCTTAATTTAGTGTCTTAGTTGTTTTATTTTTGTTATTTTTATTGATCATCCTTTATAGGTTAAAAAAATATGGTCATGGGTCATTATTTACATATCACAGGCCGTTATTTTCTTGTCAGTCATTATCTCCAACTTTCACGGGGAATTACCCCATAGTCATGGCCCTCACAGTACACAATTCTGACAAAATCAATCATCACCGGTCGTTACATGAAGTTCACGAGTGTCCATTATTGTCATCACGGGCCATGATGCTGATGTCACGAGTACCACAGAATACTTCCCAACCATTGTATGGTCATTCACGGGTCGTTAAACAAGTTTCATGGGTATCACAGAATGTGTTCTTTAGAGTATCATCATTTGATGGATCATTCCAAAAGTGTCATGGTTATAGTATGTCTATCAAGGAATAATAATATTTAACAGTTCGTTATCGTTCTCTCATGGGTCGCCCAGTGTCCTTCATGTCCAATTCACGGGCCTTCACGGGCCGTTATTACTCTTTCACGGCCCGTAAATGAGTCATTTCATGTTTTAGGATTACCTTTTGCCCGACTCACAACCCGTGAAAAAGCTTTCACGGCCCTCTCTATTTTCTTATTTTATAAGCAGGTTTGTGACACCACTCCTTCATGCCCCATTATCTGAGCAACACCGACTCTCCGATCACCTTCTCCGACTACCAAACCGGGTTGTGTGACATCCATCGGCGACTAGGGAACATGCGACCTCCGTGCGACCACTGATTTGAGATTAGCGACTTTACTTTGATCGCTCTGATCTCCTTCCTCGCTGTCGGCAGGTCCCTCACAAAGGCGTCGTCCCCAATTATCGACATCGCATAGTCCGGCTTCGCCTCGACTCGCCATCCACCGCCACGATCTTCATCTCCGACGAAGCCCAGTGCCACCCTCTTCTCTTATCAGCAGCAGCGCATTTTTTTCGCTCCAGTCGACGACCTCCATCGTCTTCAACTCCGGTGACCATCACGTGCGTGTACCAGTCATGCGAACTTCGACGATTCCTCCGGAGGCCAACACCGACCTCCCGGCTCCAATGATTTTCTTCTCTGACTCCAGCGGATGAGTTCTACGACACGGCCCTTTCCTTGATTCTCCTTAAGTTGTGCCACCTGGAAACCCTATTGGCATCGCCTTCTTCCTCCTCTAACCGTTAAGCGATTTATCGGCTCAAGGAAGAAGACGACATTTCACGGACCGCTACCGACGACTCGTAACAACAATTGGCTAGACCTCCCTATACTTTGCAAAAGGTGTGACCGGACTCTCATAGGGCATCACTTATTCATTTTATTTTTACTCTGTATGTCCCTATTCGTTGGTACCGATTGATGGGAAAAATGACGTAGCAAAATAAAATCACTAGCAAGTGCACTAGTCGTTCAAGTAATATAGTAATAGAAGTAAAGAGTGTCGAACCCACGAAGAATATTATTTATTCAATATCTAATTTTTGAAAATAGGTTTTGTAATTATAAAATAAAAAAATAAGATAATGGTGTTGAAGTTGTTCTTGGGATGATAATAAATTAAGGATAAATATGTGAACCAGAAAAGGTAAATTAAAATTCTTAAGATGGATTAGGAATTTTTTTCAAGTTATTAATTTACAAGATTAAAATCACAGAGTCCATAAACTGATAATTCTGCTATTTAATCTGAAAAATCAAACTATCTTAAATTTAATCAAAACTAAAGTCCCACAAACTGGTATTCATACATATGAGATTGAAATTAAGATGCATTAATATGAAAACCCTAGACTATTAATCACTCCACAAAATGATATAGATCAACAGACCACACAGATCTAATTCTCCACATACTAGTTATTAGACCTATGTCAATTTTTAATTTCACAATAACTCATTTAATTTAACTAAATAAAATATGATATCAAGTAGTCCACAAACTGGTAATTACTTAACTCGGAAATTTAAATAATTAAATCAAAAGCACTAAACACAATTAAAAATTGATCAAAAGAAATTCAATAATAATAAAATAAGGGTTCACAGAATTTCCCTTCAATAATAATCTCCTAAAATAAATAAAATAAAAATATGAAGTTCATCCTAGAATTGCAGAGAGATAATAATAAAATATAAATTATAATTGGAAGAATTACACCAAGAATAAACCAGGATCCTCGGATATTATTGGAGCGTCCGAATCAGCCGTCCGATCAAATCTCTCTCTTGGTCGAAGCCTGCAGACTCTCGACTCGTTGTGGAAGAAAAACAAACTTCAAGGCACGAATTGGATTGATGGTTTCGTCCTCTATTTATAGGTGCGAATGAGTCTTCGGTGTAAATCCTACGGCTGGATTTAAATTCACTAGATAAAAGTTGATACGGTCTCGGCCAAAATGACAAGTTCTTTTAGCAATTACGCCTAAAATGATAAACCCTTCTTATCTTACTCCCTTCTTCTAATCTCGGCCAAAATGATAAGTTCCTTCAATCATTACGCCCAAAATTATGTATTATTGACCAATAAGTTTCGGCCATGTAGGATGGATTACTTCATGTTACGCCCAAAATAATCAAGTTGCATTGCTCTTACCCCCAACGAAGTCAGACGTAACTTTATCCATTGAAGGTGATAAACTCAATCTTATCCTGGCTATGATAATCTTGGCCGACATGTAATTCCTTCATACGTATTTTACCCAAAATCTGTGGATTATGGCTTATAACAACTTTGCAATTATCATTTACTCCCGTTTGCATGCAAAATAATTATAAAAATTAAGTAAATTCCTCCTTAGTTGAAATATTCAAAACATTAAAAATCAAAATCAATAAATCCAAAATTATGATTAAAAATGATCTAAAATGATGCATGCCAATATCAAATTACAGAAAAATTAATTAAAATAATAAAGTAAAATATGTTATATTTTGCATGCATCACCGATGCACTAAAGAACCATCAGTTGTTGAAGAAGACTCCCCATCTCCGTTTAGTTATCCCGAGGAGTAGCAGTGGTGGCCCTCCCACGAGCCGATCACCATAGAGTTCTTGCATTCATTGAAGTTTCCAAATGAAGGTCACTTACGCATTCTAAAGGAGTTTTATGCCCTGACTTTCTGGAATTGAGCAACACATGCAATCTATTAAAGTCTATTCGTCATTGTCAACCTACTATATATGTGACATCTGATGCATATACATTGGCATCTCTACGGCTTCCACATCCATCACAATGGGATACATCAAGTTGTCTCTTTTTAATTCCTCCATTTATGATTTTTTTTATTATTTTTATACTCCCTTTTCCGGACTTGATTTTCAACACTGGGGATAGTGTTGAGTTCAAGCTTGGAGGAGTTTGCATTTTCATGCATCATGTCTATCATCTTATATTGCATTACATGCATTCATTATCATATTTTTATCTATTGTTTGCATAAATTTGCATCATCTCGAAAACCAATAGAAATTAAATATTCCACATCATTTTTTCTCATGTCTTAATATTTTCTTATTTTCACTACAAGAAAATTGGCTATTAGCGACGCAAAATAGCGTCCCAACTTCCAGTGATGCTACGTCGATGCCACGAGCGTCGTTATAGCGCCATAGTTGATTCCCAAGAGAGAGATGCTACTTTCTACTCAATAGCGTCACGTTAGCGTTATAGTAGCATTTCGTCAAATAAACACTAAAGGAGGCACCATAAAGACGTCACTTCACCGCTATTATTGCGCACGGTAGAGCGAGAATGCGTAGGAGAACTTATCGTTGTTGTAGCGTCAACAACATCCAATGCGAATATAGCGTCTCAGTATTCGAGACACTATGTCGATGCTATCTTGGAACCGATATGGGCGTCGTATATTTGCGCGGGTTTAGCGCCGAGACGTGCGACGCTACGTGGCATCACAAATGATGCGACGCTATGTAGACGCCAATGTAAATACATATTCTATTGTTGCCTACACATGTAACACATACAACACTTAATTGGCACTATTTTAACACTTACTTAACATCTCATAACTATATATGTTTGAGGAACATATATGTTAAATAAGAAATAGATAACTATATATATGCTTTCTATATTTATATAGCTATATGTTATCTATTTTGACGCAACCCCATATATGTTAATATATATTATCTATACTATACTTTAATGAATATATAAATAAAATATTATATATCTACCTTCAACATATATATGTACTCCTACATAATTACTTATATATGCCTACATCATAGGAGTGTTCCTAAATATATAATTTGTTACCTATATTATATATGTTACTTATCCATACAATACATATCATATCTTAATTATACTTATATTATTTTTATATTCTTAACCATGAAATTATGATTGTTGAGTTAAGAGACATGATTTGTTACAGATTATCCCATTTTAGCATTGCAATGGAGGCTCAATAGCTTACAAATTATCCCATTTTAGCGTCGCAATGGAGGTTCAATAGTGTCTACGTAGCGCCACACTAGAGCCGCAATTATGGTCGACGCTATAAAGACACTATTGGCGTATCTCTAGCATCTCCTTATTGGGACGCTAACACGTATGAGACGCTAAGTCGATGCTAGTGTGTCGCTAATATATTTTAGTAACTCATTAGCATCTCTATAGTGCTCAGTAGTCAACTTTTTATTCCTCTCACTTAATTGGGCACATATAGACATATAAATACACTTATATACTTATATATTATAAGTACACATATACATATTATTATCACTTAATCTCGCGCACATATAGACATATACATGCACGTATATACTTATAATACATATAGATATACACATTGTTGTGACCTAATCTCTCACGCGAAGACATATACATACACATATATTAGATATATATATACAATTTTGTCATATACACATATACATCTAGACTTGTAACTTTATATAGTTATAAATGAATAATTATATATGCATTCCATAATTTTTAGATTGCGGGAAGGGAACAAAACGACTGGAACAGGGCACAATGCGATGAGACGCTATCTTGAATATATAGACCTAACATACCTATTAGCATCGCCCTGGCGTCTCCACATTGAGACGATAAGATAATAGAGACGCTATTATGACGTTATTGTATCGCTAATATATCTTAGCCAACTTTTTATTACCTCCACTTAATCGGCCACATATTGATATATAAATACACATATATAACACGTACACATATACATATTATTATCACTTAATCTCTCACATATAATCTTAAGGAAGAAAATTCTAAATAGCATCCCTGCAGTCTCAAAATAATGTCTCAACGATGGCGCCCCCTTAGCATCTAAGTAGCGATGCGTCTAGGTGAGACGCTAAATACTTAACTTAAATCCCCAACCCCTCTTCTGCGTTTTCACTTTTTACTGTTATCACCATTTTTCACCGCTGCTCCGACACCCGATGGTCGACGCTCGCTGCTCCGACGCCCGTTGCTCCGTCAACGCCCACTACTTCATCGACGCCTAACCCCGCCCTCTTCGAACTCATCATCATCTGCCCAACCGCCTTCCTTTCATTCGCCCTGTGCCAGCCTCCTCCGCCCAATCACCCTCCTCCTCTCTCTGCCTCCTCTGCCCAACCGCCGCCCTCGTCAAACCCCACCATCATCCGCCCAACAACCCCCCTTCGATTCGCCCTGCATCGGCCTCCTCCGCCCAACCACCCTCCTTCGTTCTCTGCCTCTGTGGCTCGCCGCCTGCCGCCTCCTCCGCGACCTGCCCTTTGCCTCCTCAGCCTCCGCGGCCCGTCCTCTTCCTCCTTTGCGGCCTGCGGCAGCCCGCCCTCCGCATCCTTTGTGCCTCGCCTCGGCCACCCCTCCGCCTCCTCCGTCCCCGCCTCGGCCCGCCCTCCGCCTCCTCCATGGCCCGCCCTTCGCCTCGCCCTCCGTTTCCTCCGCCGTCTGTGCTCCTCCGTCTGGTGTCGTCCGTCGCCCGCCGCCATCCTTCTCCGCTTAAGAAGGTACAGGCCTACCACCATCCATTATGTAAACCCTAGTTAATTTGCTATTTTTTAATCTCATACATGTTAAGTTAATCACTAGTTAATTACTTAAAACTAATCTAATTCCGAGCTAATTTGCTATTTTTTAATCTAATTCCTAGTTTATATATGGTTGAGTTAATCATAACGTTAGACATTCTTGATAATAAAATGAGATTAGGAAAAAAAGAGACATCAGAAAATAAAAAAAATTTATCAGTATTTGGTACCCAAAATATACATTATGGTCAATTTTGAATACGACGATCAAGTACTTGAAACATGTGATTTTGGACTTCATAACTTCAAAATCACATGTTTCAAGTACAAGAATTTATTGAGAAATGGTTTAATGTTGTCCCTTACAGAAATGACAAAACCATATCGTAATTGGATTCGTCATTGAAAGGATAAACATGGTGTTATAATAGAAGAATATAAGGATGGTGTTGATGAATTTATTAATGTGGTATATCAAAATGAAGGTGTTGCTTCTTCATATGGTGAAATCTTATGTCCATGCCGGAAGTGCAAAGGATATCAGTGGAAAGTAAGATATGATGTGCAGAAGAATTTATATTACAATGATTTCTTACTGACATACACAAATTGGTTCTTTCATGATGAAGAAAGATGGGCTAAAGAGACAACTAATGTACATACCAATGTGGGCGAGTCGAGCAATCCGTACAGGGACATGATACGATATGCAATGTTAGGAAAAAATGTTAGCAAAACATTGATTAAAGAAGACCCGAATCCTTCGATTTCTAAATTTTATAATCTTCTTGAAGAAGCAGATGAAACTATATGGGATGGATGCGTAAGGCAAACTACACATTCTACAGTGGCACAACTAATCAAACTTAAAATTTGAATTTAATAAAATCAGAATTTAATATGAGCGAAAGTTTTTTTTATCGGATGCTTGCCATTATTAAGAGTATGCTTCTAGCTTCAGAAAAAATTACCGAGACATTTTTACAAGTGCAAAAGATTGATGAGAGATTTAGGGTTGGAATATTAGAAGATTGATGCTTGTCGCAATCGTTGCATGTTGTATTACAAGGAAAACAACTCACTTATGAGTTGTTTTATTTGTGGCGAGTCCAGATACAAGCCGAGAAAGAATTCTCAAAGTTCAAAAAAAATATGGCAAATGCAGTATTCAGATACTTTTCCATTGTTCCAAAATTATAACGACTATTTCTTTCTGAAAAAACTACATCATTTATGAGTTGACTAAGAGAAGGGGCACGTGATGATCAAAATTCCATTACACATCATTCAGATGCTGAGGCATGAAAACGATTTGATGCACTTTATCCGGCTTTTTTTGCAGAATCATGCAATGTTATATTAGGACTTTGCACCGGTGACTTCAACCCATTTGGCTTATCAAGTACTGCTTATTCATGTTGGCCGATTTTTGTGACACCTTATAATTTGCCTCCAAGCATGTGTATGAGACGAAAGAATATATTGCTTACTTGTATGATCTGAGGTCCTCGATCTCTTAGTAAAAGTTTAGATGTTTACTTAAGATCTTTGATTGATGAACTCAAGATGTTGTGGAAGGATAGCGTGGTCACCTATGACAAATCTAAAAAGCAAAATTTCATTATGAGAGCCGCATTAATGTGGACCATAAGTGATTTTCTAACATATGGAATGTTGAGTGGTTGGAGCACAAAAGGTAAACTTGCTTGTCCCATATGTTGAAAGAATACAAAATCATTTTATTTGAAAAATTAAAGGAAAATTTTTTGGTTTGATTGTCATAGGATATTTTTTCCATTGGAGAATTCGATGTGTCATGATCGAAACTCATTTAAAAAGAATACAACTGAGAACACATTGCCTCCAACTCATTTGACGGGATAAGAATTGCTAGAGCAAGTAAACAAGCTTAATGAAGTCTCATTCGTATTAAAGGCCAGCAGTTACAAGCAAATTGGGTTTGGAAGTGAACATAATTGGGAGAGAAAAAGTATTTTTTGGGAGTTATCTTATTGGTCTTCAAACTTGGTACATCATAACTAGGACGTCATGCATGTGGAGAAGAACGTATTTGATAACATCTTCAACACTATTATGGATGTTAAAGGAAAAACAAAAGATAGCATACATACGCGCAAAGATATGAAAGTTATATATGCAAGACCAGAGTAAATATCATTCATCTTCAAAATGGTAAAAGCAAAAAGCCAAAAGCTACTTATGTCTTGAAAAATGATAAAAAAAAAGTGGTTTTCGAATGGGTCAAGCAATTGAAATTCCCAGATGGATATGTATCAACATATCTCGTTGTTTTAACCTAGAAAATGGGAGGAAACCTGGGATGAAGAGTCATGATTGTCATATTTTAATATAAAGGCAGCGTCCAATTGCCTTTAAAGTGTTGAATCCTATATTTTGATGATAATAAATTAAATGGACATAAAAGTCACTAATATATGCTCAAGTAATGATAATGCAAGTATAGGATTGATATGACCACATTCGCAGAAGAAATCGTCAAATTAAAACCGCAAGAAAAAATTTCAGCACACGATCGGTCGACTATCAAATCGACTGACCGGTCGACCGACCATGGCACCGATCGATTGATATTTAGTGGAAGAAAAGACGGGACTATACTGGTCGACGTCGAGACTATACCGGTCGACGGCGATATGTACCGGTCGGCATTGAGACATTATCGGTCGAAGGACCAATCGATCGGACAGCGTCAAAATGTAGAAAATGAGACAACGGTCACATAAATCGGTCGACCGGCCCATCCCAGCGGTCGACCGGCCATTCAGTCAAATGAACAATCACGGCTAGTATTTTGAGGAGAAAATTATGGAAGACTTTTTGAACGAATTCTCACCTCTAGGAGCCTATAAAAGAAGTGTCAAAGCATGAAGGAAAATCATCCAAGCAAGCAAGAACATTTTAGAGCTCCTCTCAAGTTTTTTAGCACAAAATTGCAAATTTCTTCCCTTTTCTTTTCTTAGGCTTGAGTGAGGAAAAAAAATTTGCAAAAAAAAAAGTGTTAGAGGGAAATATTTTTCTTTCTGATCTAGTGAAATTGATAGCTCTTTGTATAAGAGGTGTGCCTTGCCTCTTGAGCGAAAAAGAAGGTTTTGTTGTGTAAAGAGGATTGTTCTCTCCCTACAAGAAAAGAGAAAGATAGTGGATCTCCGATGGTCTCAAGGTCGAGAAGTCGGAGCGGGGACGTAGGCCAAAGAGTTGAGGCCAAACCTCATCATCATATTGTGTCTTCTTGCGTTTGTTCTTTATTTTTCACTTACGTCTTATCGTTATTTACTTGTGATCATTTTTATTGATTTTTCGAAAGTGAATTTTTGAGAAGATTTTTTATACACCAATTCACCCCCTCTCCCGCCCCCTCCTCTCTTAGTGTTTTTGATCCTACAATTGGTATCAGACCAGATTGCTCTACTCTTAGGATTTAAAACATCTTTAGAGCTATGGCATCAAGTGGTTTCAGTTTTTTCGAAGGTCAATCTATTAATCATCCTCCACTTTTTAATGCATCAAATTTTGCATATTAGAAAATTAGGATGCAAGCCTATGTTTATTCTATTGATATTGATATGTGAGATATTATTCAAAAAGGTTTTGATCTAAGTAAAAAACTCCTTTTGAATATATCGAAGGAGAAAGACTTTTAGTAAAACTAGATTGGAAAGCTATAAATATTTTTTTATTGTGCTTTGGATCCAACTGAGTTTAATTGGATTTCTAGTTGTGAAAGTGCTAATGAGATTTGGAAGAAACTTATTATTACTCATAAAGGAACGGATAAAGTTAAGGAGTCCAGATTAAATATTTTAAATCATCAATATGATTCTTTCAAAATGCTTGAAAATGAATCTATAAATGAGATGGTCGTTCGCTTTAATGATATTATAAATGGCTTAGCCTCTTTGGGCGAGCCAAGGACTAACCCTCAAAAAGTAAAAAACTTTTTCAGGTCTCTTTCCTCCAAATGGCATACAAAGAGGACAGTGATTGAAGAAAATGACTTAAACAAGTTAGACTTTAATGATCTTATAGGTTCGCTCTTCACCTATGAGATCAGGATCAAAGAAGATGAAGAAGCAAATACTCTAAAAAGGAAAACATTAGTATTGAAGGCTATAAAGATGAGGAAGATACAAGTGAAGAGGATGAGGTTCTTGATGAAAGAAGCTTTCCCTATATGCAAAGAAGCTTGACAAATATCTCAAGTTTGCTAAGCAAAAGAAGAAAGGCTTCACCAAGAGAAGATCGTCATTAAGCAAAAGTCAAATAATTTATTTTGAATGCAAAAAGATTAGACACTACAAAAATGAATGTCCAAATTTGATCAAAAAGGAGAAAGATGGAGAAAGCTCAAGACGGAAGAAAAATGTTCTTCAAGTCACTTGGGATGAAAGCGAAGATGACGAGAATGACTCCAACACCTCCTCTAGTGATGACAAAGAAGCCTACATATGTCTAATGGCTAATAGCCATGAGGAATTATCTAATTCTTCCAACTCTAGCGATAGTGAATCTTTCAATGTGCATAAGGAGTTTAGAATTCTTATTAATAAATATGGATGCCTAAAAAAGAAATACGATGAAATAAAAATAGAGCTTGAAAATTTGTAAAAGAAAAATAAGAATGTTAAAGCATGTGAAAAATGTGATATATTGAATGAAGAAAACTCTAGTTTGGAATTCTCAATTGAAGAATTGAAAATGGAAAATAGTGCACTAAAATCATTATGTGAAAAACAAAATGTAGAAAGTGCATGCTTGAACAAACAAATTAATAAATTAAAAGTTGAACTTGAAAAATTCTCAAATAGAAGTAAAATGTTAGATGACATGCTTAGTGGATCTAGAATATCTTCAAACAAAAAGGGACTTAGTTTCAGTTCTTTTGAAAAGAAGGATGACAAAAAAATTTATTTGTTAAAGCATCACATGATTACACAAGATCACATATTATTTATTTTCATTATGGGTATGAAGGGCATTATTCTTATGATTGCAGAATTAGGAAAGGAATAAGTAAAGGAATGAAGAGAATTTGGGTTTCGAAAAGGATCATGACTAACCAAGATGGACACAAGCAAGTTTGGATACCAAAAAGATGAGCCTCCTAATTTCTTTTTTGTAGGAAGCTTCTAAGTACAATGAAAGTAAATGGTATTTGAATAGTGGGTGCTCAAGACATATGATTGGCGATGCCTCAAATTTCATCAATTTGAAAAAGAAAAAATTGAGAAAAAGTCACTTTTGGAGACAATATCAAAGGAAGAGTAATTGGTATAGGTAATATTGGTAACAATGACAAAGTGTATTTAGAAAATGTTTGGCTTGTTGAAAATTTAAAATATAATCTAATTAGCATAAGTCAACTATGCGATAAAAATTATTTAGTCAAATTTGAACAGGACAAATGTTTCATACTAGATGAAAATAACAAAGTTTTACACATGGGTTTTAAGTACAACAATGTATATAAAATTGATTTTGATAACTTGAAAAATGAAAAATGTCTTAGTGTAATGAATGATAACATAAACTTGTGGCATAGAAGATTAGGACATGCAAATTATAAATTGCTAAATAAACTTTCAAATCATGAATTGGTTAAAGGCTTGCCTAAGATCAAATTTGAGAAAAACAATGTTTGCGATTCATGTCTAAAAGGTAAACAAATAAAGTTCTTTTAAATTAAAAGGAATTATTAGTACACATAGGGCCATGGAACTTTCACATCTTCACTTGTTTGGACCTATTGATGTACAAGTTTAGGAGGAATAAGATATGTATTTGTAATTGTTGATGATTTCTCACGTTTCACTTGGACTATTTTTCTCACTAGTAAAGATGAAACGCTAAACATGTTTTCCAAATTTACAAAAAGAATTCAAAACAAATTTGAACAAAAGATTTCAAAAATTAGAAGTAACCATGGAGGAGAATTTGAAAATCATAAATTTGAGTTATTTTACGAAGAAAATGGAATTACCCATAATTTTTCACTCCTAGAACACCTCAACAAAATGGAGTAGTAGAAAGAAAAAATAGAATTATGCAAGAAATGGCTAGAACAATTTTAAATGAATGCAAGCTACCAAAATATTTTTGGGCGGAAGCCGTAAACACATCATGCTATGTTCTCAATAGAATTCTATTTAGACCTCTTGAGAAGAAAACATGTCTTAAAATGCTATTTGTTAAGAAATCAAATATCTCCTATTTAAAAGTTTTTGGATGTAAATGTTATATTTTGAATGTCAAAGATAAACTAGACAAATTTGATGATAAATGTGATGATGGTATTTTTCTTGGTTATTCTAATACAAGTAAAGCCTATAGAGTGTATAACAAAAGAACATTAGTTGTTGAAGAGTCTATTAATGTTAAGTTCAATGAAACTAATGATTTTTTGAGCAAACAAGCACATGATGATGATGAAGAAATAGTTGAAGTACAAAGAAAACTTGAAGTTGTGGACATAGAGGAAGCAAAAGCTTACACCCCAAAGGTGAAAGAAATGGAAGTACCTCAAAAAGAAGAGAATCAAATCATCCCAAAAAATTGGAGACATGCCCCGTCACACCCACTTGATCAAGTTATAGGTAATATAAATGAATTATAAAAACTAGAAACTCTTTAAAAAATCTATGTATTTTTTTGGCTTTCCTTCCAAATTTTGAACCCAACAATATAGATGAAGCACGTGAAGATCCGAATTGGAAAAATGCAATGCATGAGAAATTAAATAATTTTGAAAGAAATCAAGTATGGAGACTTGTGGAAAGACCCAAGGACCATCCTATCATTGGAACCAAATGGATCTTTCGAAATAACTTAGATAAAAATAGTGTCATTGTGAGGAACAATGCTAGATTAGTGGCTAAAAGTTACTCACAAATTGAAGGAATTGATTTTGATGAAACTTTTGCTCCCGTTGCTAGACTTGAGGCAATTCGAATGCTTTTGGGTTTTGCATATTATAAAGGTTTTGAACTTTTTCAAATGGACGTTAAATCGGCTTTCTTGAATGGTTTTATAAATGAGGAAGTTTATATTAAAAAACCTCAAGGTTTTAAAAATTCAAATTTTCCCCATCATATTTTAAAACTCTCCAAAGCTCTTTATGAATTGAAACAATCCTCTCGAGCTTAGTATGAAAGATTGAGTTTGTTTTTAATTGAAAATGGTTTTAAAAAAGGGAAAGTTGACACCACATTGTTTTTAGAACGTTTTAAAAATGATATTTTAATTGTTCGCAATTATGTTGATGATATTGTTTATGGTGCTACTAATGAATGCCTATGCAAAGAGTTTGAAACTCTTATGCAACAAGAGTTTGAGATGAGTCTTGTAGGAGAACTCACCTTCTTTCTAGGCCTACAAGTGAAACAATTCAAGGAATGCAATTTTCTCAATCAAGAAAAATATACAAGGGAGCTGCTTAAAAGATTTGGGATGAATGAATGTAAGCCAAGCAGAACTCTTATGAGCACTATTACAAAATTGGATAAAGATGAAAAAGGCAAGTCATCAAAAAAGGTACAGAGGTATGATTGGTAGTTTGCTCTATTTAACGGTATCTAGGCCAGATATAATATTTAGTGTGTGTTTGTGTGCTAGGTTTCAATCTGCTCCCAAAGAATTGCACTTAATTACCGTAAAAAGGATAATGCGCTATTTAAAGCATACAAGTGAATTAGGCATTTGGTACGATAGAAATTCTCCATTTGAATTGCATGCCTACACCGATACGGATTTTGCTAGTGTAAAGTTGATAAAAAAAAGCACTAGTGGGATGTGTTGTTTTCTTGATAGTTCTCTCATTTCATGGGCTAGCAAGAAACAAAACTCCATCGCACTTTCTATTACCGAGGCCGAACATATAGCCGCTGGTAGTTGTTGTGCACAAATACTATGGGTAAAACAATAATTGCTTGATTATGGTGTAAATTATTCCAATGTACCCATGAAGTGCGATAACACAAGTGCTATAGAAATGACCAAAAATTCAATTCAACACTCTAGGACTAAACACATTGACTTGCGGTATCATTTCATTCGAGAACATGTGACCCTTAAAGACATTGCCATTGAACATGTATCCACTGAAGTTCAACTAGCAGACATATTTACAAAATCCTTGAGTGAAGAATGATTTTGCATGCTTAAAAGGGAATTAGGAATGATTAACTCTTGATTGCATATCAATTCAAAGTAAAAGTGACTTGGTTATGTAATATCACTTTTGACATGAATTGAATATTAAAAGTGTTGCACAACACTTACATTTGTATGATATCTCTAGAACATGATTTTAATTGTTGAAATTTTGAAAAATACAGGGATCGGTCAATTCTGGAACGTGATTTTAATGGTCAAAATTTTGAAAAATACAGGGATCAGTCGACCGACTGGAAGGACCAGTCGACCGTTGTGAAATTTGCAAATGCGCACAATCGTCAGACAACGATCGGTCGATCGATATGATACACCAGTCGACCGATATATGACTGCATCCGGCTGACATCCATTGATGATGGATGATTCATTTGGAAAAGAACTGTACGGTCGACCGCTAGGCAAGATTAGTCGATCGGTATATGCTAAAATCGCGACATATAAGAAATCGACCGCTTCATCGGTCGACCAATTTTTTCCTTCTACGTGACCGCTGCCCTTGCCACCGCCCGCGACTTCACCCCAAACTCCGGCCGACCGACCAAACCCTCTCCTCCGGTGACCCCTGCAGTCGCCGTCGACTCTAGCGACCGACCGCCCTCTTCCATCGACGACCACCGCCAGCCGCCTCGACCACCCCCTCCTCCGCCGGCTGCCTCTTCTTTCGAATTGCATGCCTACACCGATACGGATTTTGCTGGTGTAAAGTTGATAAAACAAAGCACTAGTGGGATGTGTTGTTTTCTTGATAGTTCTCTCATTTCATGGGCTAGCAAGAAACAAAACTCCATCGCACTTTCTATTACCGAGGCCGAACATATAGCCGCTGGTAGTTGTTGTGCACAAATACTATGGGTAAAACAATAATTGCTTGATTATGGTGTAAATTATTCCAATGTACCCATGAAGTGCGATAACACAAGTGCTATAGAAATGACCAAAAATTCAATTCAACACTCTAGGACTAAACACATTGACTTGCGGTATCATTTCATTCGAGAACATGTGACCCTTAAAGACATTGCCATTGAACATGTATCCACTGAAGTTCAACTAGCAGACATATTTACAAAATCCTTGAGTGAAGAATGATTTTGCATGCTTAAAAGGGAATTAGGAATGATTAACTCTTGATTGCATATCAATTCAAAGTAAAAGTGACTTGGTTATGTAATATCACTTTTGACATGAATTGAATATTAAAAGTGTTGCACAACACTTACATTTGTATGATATCTCTAGAACATGATTTTAATTGTTGAAATTTTGAAAAATACAGGGATCGGTCAATTCTGGAACGTGATTTTAATGGTCAAAATTTTGAAAAATACAGGGATCAGTCGACCGACTGGAAGGACCAGTCGACCGTTGTGAAATTTGCAAATGCGCACAATCGTCAGACAACGATCGGTCGATCGATATGATACACCAGTCGACCGATATATGACTGCATCCGGCTGACATCCATTGATGATGGATGATTCATTTGGAAAAGAACTGTACGGTCGACCGCTAGGCAAGATTAGTCGATCGGTATATGCTAAAATCGCGACATATAAGAAATCGACCGCTTCATCGGTCGACCAATTTTTTCCTTCTACGTGACCGCTGCCCTTGCCACCGCCCGCGACTTCACCCCAAACTCCGGCCGACCGACCAAACCCTCTCCTCCGGTGACCCCTGCAGTCGCCGTCGACTCTAGCGACCGACCGCCCTCTTCCATCGACGACCACCGCCAGCCGCCTCGACCACCCCCTCCTCCGCCGGCTGCCTCTTCTTTCGAATTGCATGCCTACACCGATACGGATTTTGCTGGTGTAAAGTTGATAAAACAAAGCACTAGTGGGATGTGTTGTTTTCTTGATAGTTCTCTCATTTCATGAGCTAGCAAGAAACAAAACTCCATCGCACTTTCTACTACCGAGGCCGAACATATAGCCGCTGTAGTTGTTGTGCACAAATACTATGGGTAAAACAATAATTGCTTGATTATGGTGTAAATTATTCCAATGTACCCATGAAGTGCGATAACACAAGTGCTATAGAAATGACCAAAAATTCAATTCAACACTCTAGGACTAAACACATTGACTTGCGGTATCATTTCATTCGAGAACATGTGACCCTTAAAGACATTGTCATTGAACATGTATCCACTGAAGTTCAACTAGCAGACATATTTACAAAACCCTTGAGTGAAGAATGATTTTGCATGCTTAAAAAGGAATTAGGAATGATTAACTCTTGATTGCATATCAATTCAAAGTAAAAGTGACTTGGTTATGCAATATCACTTTTGTCATGAATTGAACATTAAAAGTGTTGCACAACACTTACATTTGTATGATATCTCTAGAACATGATTTTAATGGTTGAAATTTTGAAAAATACAGGGATCGGTCAATTCTGGAACGTGATTTTAATGGTCAAAATTTTGAAAAATACAGGGATCAGTCGACCGACTGGAAGGACCAGTCGACCGTTGTGAAATTTGCAAATGCGCACAATCGTCAGACAACGATCGGTCGATCGATATGATACACCAGTCGACCGATATATGACTGCATCCGGCTGACATCCATTGATGATGGATGATTCATTTGGAAAAGAACTGTACGGTCGACCGCTAGGCAAGATTAGTCGATCGGTATATGCTAAAATCGCGACATATAAGAAATCGACCGCTTCATCGGTCGACCAATTTTTTCCTTCTACGTGACCGCTGCCCTTGCCACCGCCCGCGACTTCACCCCAAACTCCGGCCGACCGACCAAACCTTCTCCTCCGGTGACCCCTGCAGTCGCCATCGACTCTAGCGACCGACCGCCCTCTTCCATCGACGACCACCGCCAGTCGCCTCGACCACCCCCTCCTCCGCCGGCTGCCTCTTCCTTCGAATTGCATGCCTACACCAATACGGATTTTGCTGGTGTAAAGTTGATAAAACAAAGCACTAGTGGGATGTGTTGTTTTCTTGATAGTTCTCTCATTTCATGGGCTAGCAAGAAACAAAACTCCATCGCACTTTCTACTACCGAGGCCGAACATATAGCCGCTGTAGTTGTTGTGCACAAATACTATGGGTAAAACAATAATTGCTTGATTATGGTGTAAATTATTCCAATGTACCCATGAAGTGCGATAACACAAGTGCTATAGAAATGACCAAAAATTCAATTCAACACTCTAGCACTAAACACATTGACTTGCGGTATCATTTCATTCGAGAACATGTGACCCTTAAAGACATTGCCATTGAACATGTATCCACTGAAGTTCAACTAGCAGACATATTTACAAAACCCTTGAGTGAAGAATGATTTTGCATGCTTAAAAAGGAATTAGGAATGATTAACTCTTGATTGCATATCAATTCAAAGTAAAAGTGACTTGGTTATGCAATATCACTTTTGACATGAATTGAACATTAAAAGTGTTGCACAACACTTACATTTGTATGATATCTCTAGAACATGATTTTAATGGTTGAAATTTTGAAAAATACAGGGATCGGTCAATTCTGGAACGTGATTTTAATGGTCAAAATTTTGAAAAATACAGGGATCAGTCGACCGACTGGAAGGACCAGTCGACCGTTGTGAAATTTGCAAATGCGCACAATCGTCAGACAACGATCGATCGCTCGATATGATACACCAGTCGACCGATATATGACTGCATCCGGCTGACATCCATTGATGATGGATGATTCATTTGGAAAAGAACTGTACGGCCGACCGCTAGGCAAGATTAGTCGATCGGTATATGCTAAAATCGCGACATATAAGAAATCGACCGCTTCATCGGTCGACCAATTTTTTCTTTCTACGTGACCGCTGCCCTTGCCACCGCCCGCGACTTCATCCCAAACTCCGGCCGACCGACCAAACCCTCTCCTCCGGTGACCCCTGCAGTCGCCGTCGACTCTAGCGACCGACCGCCCTCTTCCATCGACGACCACCGCCAGCCGCCTCGACCACCTCCTCCTCCGCCGGCTGCCTCTTCCTTCGACGACTGCCGCCAGCCACCTCGACTGCCTCCTCCGCCGATTGCCCTCTCTCTCTCTCCTCTCTCACCGTCCGTCCCTCTGCTCTCCGGCAACCCCTCTCTGTCGGCCGTCCTGCTTCTCTCACTCTTCTCTCATCAATCGTCCATCGGTCAGCCATCTTTCTCTCTCTGCCGCCATACCTACCGTCGCTCGCTCTTTCCTCACTCTTTCGTCCGACTAACCTTTTGTTGTCTCGGCTGTCGTTGTCACCGTCTCTCCGGTCGTCCTCCTCTCTTTGTCAACCGCTCTCTTCTCATCAAATTCTTCTCGCCACCGCCACCGTACTTCTCTCCTCCGGTCATTTTCTCCTCTTCGTCACAGCTCTCTTCCTCTCTCTCACTCTTTCCTTCCGGCATTGCTTCCGATCACCAGACCCTTTCAACCATCATTGTTGAACCCATGGTCGATGATGACGGGCATTCACGTATTCGGATGATCTTTCAGCATCATCATCGCTTCCCTGGCTCTGGTGGTACCATTCATATCCTCCCACGTGAACCTAAATCGGAACCCGAACCGGGCTCGTCCAACGTGGACGAGGACGATCCTGTGGACGTACTCGTCAACCATCTTCCACCGAACCCACTGATTTTGATAATCATCTCTTTGTCACTAGGGACGTCTCTGCAAGTTTTGAAGCCTTGTACGCCTCTCACGAAGTCTGACGTGCCTATACCATTGATTGGGACGCCCTGAACATTCCGGATGTTCAGGAGATGTTCGCAACCATCGATTGGCTACCACTTCTCTCTCTCACAGAGCGTTTGTACCCCCATCTTGTTCGTCATTTTTATGCGAAGACAATCACTCGAGAGACTATCATCACCTATGTCCTTGGTGTACCCATTCGCTTTGATCCCAACCATCTCTGTCATACATTTGGCGTTGCATGCCCCTTACCTGGTCTTTATTCATTTGTCACTTATGGCTGGCCTTCCGATTATCTTCTAATATCGGATGGCATTGGTACAGTTTTTGCTGGACAAAACGTCCATTACACCGTCGAAACGGCCTATCGACATCTTCATCCAATCATCAAAATGACTCATCATATTCTTAGTAGCATGATCACTCCTAGAGCTGGGCACTATATAGAGGTCACTCACATTGATCTCTTATTTCTTCACTGTCTCTACATCCGTGATGCCTCATTTCTTCATTTCGGCCATTTTGTTTTCTATCACATGGACTACACCTTTCAGAAGGTCTCCTCTGTCTCTCATGGTCGGTACCACTTATATTTTGGTGCCTGGATCACTAAGATTTTACTCTATTTTGGTGTCGAGATTCCTGCAGACGAGGAGTACATTCAACCTCGCCCCACTAACGTCATTAGTTCAGAGACTTTGCACCGGAAAGGTCTTAAGTTTAGTGCACAGGCATCGATGGATTCTGACGATAGAGATGATGCCACAGATGGAGATCCAGCGCCGATGGACACTCAGGACGCACCGGAGGCTGGCCCTAGCTTCCCTCCACCTTCGGCGCCAGCTAAGCATATTACCTTCCCATCACGCTATCTCGGACTTCTATGACCCATATGATTTTACAGCTCTTTCATAGCAGGTGGCTGCCATAGACCATCGTATGACTCAGATGGATCGTCGTGTTCGATGGATGGAGCGTGACTCTCGATACCTTGTTGGATCACTACAGGCCTACTATGCATCGTAGGGATTTATTTCGCCTATAGTTCTTGAGGATGATAGTCCCGATGAGGAGTAGTTCCGTTGTCTCCCTCTTTGATGATGCCAAAAGGGGGAGAAGTTTAGGATAGTGTTATGATGTTATGTGTTTTTTGATATTATGCGTTTACATTTGTACTAGTGTCGTGCATCATTTTGATATTTGTTAGTGCATGAACACATGATGTATTATTAAGTATGAATGTAATGTGATGAAGTGTCTTTTGATTTCATATATATTTTTTCGCTATATGTTCATATTATCCCAAGTTATTATGAGAATTAAATGCCACCTATTTAGGGGGAGAATGTGAAATATGCATGAATGTAAGGGGAGCTTGTTCACTACTTACTATTTAAACTTCCATTTCATTTTCTTTCTTTCTCTTTCTCTTTTTGTCCAATTAATTTGCCATCATAAAAAAGGGGGAGATTGTTGAATCTTATGTTTTGATGATAACAAATTAAATGGACATAAAAGTCACTAATTTATGCTCAAGTGATGATAATGCAAGTGTAAAATTGATATGACCACATTCACAGAAGAAATCGTCAAATTAAAATTGCAAGAAAAATTTTTAGTACACGACCGATCGACTGACCGGTCGACCGACCATGGCACCGGTCGATTGATATTCAGTGGAAGAAAAGATGGGACTATACCAGTCGACGTCAAGACTATACCGATCGACACATGGGTCGACAACGATATGTACCGGTCGACGTCGAGACATTACCGGTCGATGTATCGGTCGAAGAACCGATCTATCGGACAGCGTCAAAATGCAGAAAATGAGACAACGATCACATAGACCGGTCGACTGGCCCATCCCGTCAAATGAACAGTAATGACTAGTATTTTGAGGAGAAAATTGTGGAAGACTTTTTGAACGAATTCTCTCCTCTAGGAGCCTATAAAAGGAGTGTCAAAGTTGAAGATAAATCATCCAAGCAAGCAAGAACATCCTAGAGCTCCTCTCAATTTTTTTAGCACAAAATTGCAAATTTCTTTCCTTTTCTTTTCTTAGCCTTGAGTGTGAGGAAAATTTTTTTTATAAAAGAAAAGAGTTAGAGGGAAACATTTTTCTTTCTAATCTAGTGAAATTGAGAGCTCCTTGTATAAGAGGTGTGCCTTGCCTCTTGAGTGGAAAAGAAGGTTTTGTTGTGTAAAGAGGGTTGTTCTCTCCCTACAAGAAAAGAGAAATATAGTGGATCTCCGGCGGTCTCGAGGTTAAGAAGTCGGAGCGAAGACGTAGGCCAAAGAGTTGCGGCCAAACCTCGTCATCATATTGTGTCTCCTTGCATTTGTTCTTTATCTTTCACTTGCGTCTTATCGTTATTTGCTTGTGATGTGTTTTTATTGATTTTTCAAAAGTGAATTTTTGAGAAGATTTTTTATACATCAATTCAACCCCCCCCCCCCCCCCCCCCCCCATTTTGGTGCTTTTGATCCTACATAAAGAACTTTTACCAAAGACCATCTGAAAAATTATAACAGAGTTATCTATGTTCTTTAAAAAGCTTTGTACATCCATCGTTCGGGAAGAAGATATCTTTCGGTTAGATATTTCTATTGTGATTACCATGTGTAAGGTTAAGAAGATATTTCCACTTTCTTTTTTTTATGTGATAGAGCACTTGTTGCGGATTCGGTTCAGTATCGATGGATGTATCCTTTCGAAAGGTGCATGTTATATTTGAAAAGGAAGACGAAGAATAAGGCGAAGATTGAAGGCTCCATATGTGAAGTATATTTCATTAAGGAGGTGTCAAACTTCACTTTAAAGTACTTTGAACCAAACATACAATCACGACACACCCAAGTTCTAAGAAACGATGATGGTGGTGAAAGAGAAGTTAACATGAATATTTTATCCATCTTCAAGTACCCATGTCGGCTTCTTGGTATAGGACGCAAAGTTGTCTTGAATGACAGAGATCTCACCGCCATTGAGAATTATGTCCTTGCAAATTATAGCGAAGTGACATCGTATATCGAGTAAGACAATTTATTTTAATATGTTATATAATTTAAAGTTAATTGTTGCTATGTGATTTTATTAATTGACAACTATGAATTCAGGAAATTCAAAGAATTACAACGAGAAAATAATCCGTTAATTTCAAACGATGAATTATTGAAACTACGAGACGAATATTTTGCCGATTGGTGACGATGTGAAATGAGAATTCTTTCCATTTGCTCGTAATTATTACTTAAGTTTGTAACTTTTAATAAAGTTTTATTTATTTTTCTTGTAGGTTATTAATGGCTCAGTCATAGATTTAAAAATTCGAGATTTGGACCATGGACGAAAAAATAAGTTCTTAGCTACTGCGGCGTCATAGTTAATGGACATCGGTTCCATACAGAAGAATATAGTCGACAACGTTCGATTATTAATAGTGGCATATGTGTTATAGGAAGCATGTACGAGGACAACGACTTTGATTACTACGGTGTTATATAAGATATTATAGAAGTGCAACAAGTGTACTACACTAAGTATCCATCAAAAAGAACCAAGGATGAATGGTGGGCGTCATGCAAAGTCAGAAGTAGGCTATTCTTAGCAGAAACAATGGTATATGATAATGAAACATCATCCTTATACAACGATGTGCCCATAGATGATTACTACAAGAAGATCGAGTGAATGAGACGATTAATGTAGCCGATGGAGTTGAGAATATTCAATTGGTCGATGACGCTGAGCCAATGGAAGACTTCAATTCAAATGACCTCTTGGAAGTGAACCTTGACAATTTCGTTGACGATGACTCAAACCAAGATTATAGCGACGATAACGAAGATGATGAAAATGAATCAAAATACGAAACAAGCGAATGAATTCCGAGTTCTTCTAATGACACAATCTTGTTAGTTTTTTTAGTTATATATGATATACCGATAATAAGACAAGTCAGTCATGGTTACTAGAAGACGAGCATTTGGGTCATCTCGCTCTTCTAGGCGTTCACTCTAGATAAGTGAGCCATCATGACCACCAGGTATTCGAGATTTATTATCAGTTGCTTATTTCTAGTTGATTATAATAGTTATATTCATTTCTTAATAATGTTAGTTGCTCCGTCACTGACGGGCCACATAGTTGGATCATCACATAGTAAGCGATCCATTGGTGGGTCGGCTCCACGTATCACTCCAGGTGCATGTCACATAGTAGGCGATACATAGTAGGCAATAGAGTTTTCTAAACATTTTGTTCCTGTGACAGTTGCTCCACCATCGACGGGGCACATAGTCGAGACGTCTCGATCACACAACGATGATCGGCATGTCACACTAGGTTATTTTCTATATATTTCATAAATTTAAATAGGAGGCAAATTTTATGTATTTTTTTATAATGACAGTTGCTACACCACCGCCACCGTCGAGATTACCGGATGCTTCATCACATTCTAGCGTTGGCGAGCGACATCTTACCCCAGGTGATATATTTATTATTATTGACATTATATTTCTCAATTAATTACATTAATCATTTTTTAATAATGTTAGTTGCTAAGCCGCCGATAACACAACCACCCGGCTTGTCATATTCTGAGGAGACTGCCACGGATCATGCAGCGATAGACATCACTCAAGGTGAGAACATTACTGTACAAATATAAATTATCACTAGTTTAATTTGGTATGACACTAATGATTTATTTTGTATTTTTTGTAGGGCTCATAGATGATGTTGAACCTTCTCAGCCTACGCTAGTTGCACCGGATGATGATTTCTCTTTGACAGATGAAGAGGGATTATACTTCAATGGGATTGTCAACGTAAATAATATTTTTCGACCGTAAATTAAATAAGTTGTAGAAATTTTATTATAGTTTTGGTTATCATTGAAAAATAATTCTTCTTTGTAATTTGCAGGACCACTTTTATACCCGCTAGTACCGTGCGAGATGTCAGTGCTCTCGTTCTTTCCCACTTGTCGGAAGGGACAGGATCGTGGAAAGATAGTGCGGGATGACATCTTTCGAATCTTTATGGTACGATCTTCTATTTGGGTTACATAATTTATTTTATATTATTTTTAAATTACTAAGTTTTAACGTATTGTGTAGGAGGCAAATCAGTTTCATCCGGATCTTAGTTTATGGACGATCCGAAGAGCTTTTGAGGAGGTGGCTGTTAAACGCCTTCGAAATCAATTGTACAAGTTTCGCAAGATCGTCATGTTGGAGCATGACATACAAAGATGCCCATGGCATGTTAGGCGCTCAGTTTGAGAGTTCTTATATAAGAAGTGCTAAGTATGTTTATTTTAAATTATTTTTATTAAATTTATAATTTTTGAAGGTCTAAGTATTTAATGTTCATAAAGGACAGATGAACAATGGAAAGAAAGTCAGAAAAGACAAGAGTTAACCAACTTTTGAAACCCGAGGCCCACATCCACACAAGGGGGTCGATGCGATTTGATGAGCATCGACGACGCATGGTAATTTACATACAAATTCAATTAATCAAACTTTTAACTTATACTTATTTTATAAAATTTGAAACTTTATTGTAGGAGGAGAAACAAGACGGTCCTGTGAACTTTCGCGTGGTTTACAAGCCATGCATAAGAGCCGAAAGACCAACGACTTAGTCACGCCCACTGCTCGTAGGCTTCTAGTAAGTCTCATCACATGTTCACTTGGTTGTTGACGTTAGTGCACTATTTTTAAATGCGCAATGTTTAAATTTTTTTAGAATGAATATAATGCGAAAATGGCTGAAAAGTACGAAGATGATCTGAGTACTCACCACCAAGTAATGTTTCTTAGAAGGGATTCATGTTTTTAATTTTTATTTTTCTGTAATTTTATTTTCTACAACTCTTTTACCCAAATCATATTCTCTCTTATTAGCCTCTAAAATTAGTTTAATTAAGTAAGTTAATTCATCATGGGTTCGACACTCTACTCTTACACTTTATTACTTGAGCGACTAGTGCACTTGCTAGCTATATCGTTATCAATTCTCGCATCAACATCCTAGCTAAAAATTATCATTTTTCTTATATGTTTGCTAGGAATCAAAATTGTGATCAATTCTTATTTTTTGAACCACGTTTGCTTAGTTTTTCATGCATAAATTAGAAAGCATGAGAAAAATTTTGCTTGCATGTAGGATCACATATGTGCGTGATCTGTCCAATGCATCCCTAAAATGTAATATTTTAATTGATAATCCTTCTGAATTGAATCAAAATGATAGTTATAGGTTCAAAAATATTTTCCATTCCCTAGCACTAAGGGTCCACCGTTATGACAACTATGAGCCCTCATGAATAATAAGAGTTCAATAACCCAATCATGAGAAATAAAAAAAATCCTGAAAGTGAAAATAGCCTAGTGCATGAAACATGCACAGCCACTAACTATAATTATGTGTCGAAAGGCATATTTTTCTCAAGTATATTGCAAATGACAAGAACCTGTTGCATGAAATATGTATAATTATTGAGCTGTTAAGCATATTTTCATTCGATTGGTTATTTTTACTTTAAGTTTGGGGAAGACTTAGCAATGAAGTTAAAAACAGAAAAGAAAAGAAAAGAAAAAGGGGAAATAAGAGGGATAAAGTAACAATGATGTATAATTTTTTTTGAAAAAAATCCTTAGGACTAAGGAAATTTGCTGAAAGTATGAAATTGTTAGAGTAAAATCCTTTTTTAGAAGCACTACTTTAGTGATCTAACTTTAGGTACTTAATTGACTTAAAACTTGCTAAATGGTCGCTAAAAGTCACTTTTCTTGTAGTGTCCATACCGATAGCGCCGTCATATTTTAAGAGCAAACACTACTGTTACAAACTCCAAATCATGAATATGATAGTTCCTTTGATTGAGATATAAAAAAACAAAGGAAGAAATCAATAAAGCAGTAAACTAAAAGTAGCAAAGCGATAACAACACTATAGTAAAGCTCCAACCTCCCTTCTCAGCTCGACTAGCTCTCCTCATCCCCTAAAAGTGACCCCTGCCCTTTCCAAATTGCCCCCCTTTCTCAAACGTTTCTTTTTCCTTTTATACTTCTGCTCCAGAACATATGAATTCCATGAAAGTGAGTAAAGGGTTAAAAATGTAAACTTCATGTTTTGTGGTTCTACCATAGAATAATTAGTGATTAAAAATGTAAACTGCCTCCCTAGATCAAGTTGATTATGCTTCTACCCTAGAATAATGAGTAAGAAATTCATGACAACAAACTCCTTCAAACATGAATCATTGCTTGTCCTCAAGAGTTAAAATTTTAAGGCAAGATATAATAATTGCAATCGCCACAAAAGGAAATAGTCAGCCACAATAGGAAGAACATGCTATGTTACTAACGACCAGAAAAAATTCTGATCGTCAATAATAAGGACCAAAAATAAACTAGTGATTAATATTTTTGTGACTAACCGTTAAAAGTTAACTATAAGAACCAGTGATTTGAATCCCGGCCTGGCCGGACCGGTGTTCGGCCATCAAAAAGGGTCTCGAGTCAGTCTGGACCTAGATTACCCTTTGGCCCGTGTTGAACCGGTCAAACTCAGTCAAAACTTAGGTTTGACCGGTAGTCCCATTGGTTTTCATTGACTCGGCCGGTTCAGATTTAAAAAAAAATCTGAAGTTATCAAGTTAGGGTCGGCTCAATCCTTAGTGTTCTTTCGTTTCGTCATTCGTCGTGCATGCCGCACGATCCATAGACGCCTTCGATCCGCGGGTACAATTCGATGATCAGTGTTCAGTAATTCAGCTTTTGGCATTCGGCATTCGACTTCGGCGTTCAGCGACGCGCAGGTTCAATCTGGCAACCATTGTCTTTGATCCGACGACATGCACACGGTCCGGCGACCGCTGCCTTTGATCCGGTGAGTTTCTCCCTTTCTCGATTGTTAGTTCGACGAGTTAGTTTGGCTTCGACGATCTTGTTCTTTGGTCAATTGTCGATCTTGTCCCTTGGCCGGCCAGGGCAAGCTTCGGTTCGGTCGTGCTTGCCCTGGCTGGCCAAGGCGCTGCGAAGGGTGGTTGGCAAAGGCGCCGCCAGGGCATGCCCTGCCAAGGCACGGCCAGGGCGTGCCGTTTGCCCGATCTGGTGGTTTAGAGTGCTTTAAAGTTTATTTTTTTATCAATTAATTTTTTACATATATAATTATATTTATTTATTATTTTTTAGGAAATGGCATCAGGAGGGAGTAGATGTGGTGAAACTCAAACACCTATTCGACAATCTCAAACATAATCTACAAACGATAGCACTAAATTAGCTCCGCTAAGCTCTCAAGCAGCAAAATTGAAGACGGATCCTGCATGGGAGCATTGTCAGATTTATTTTGATGCACAAGGAAAAAGATCATTGAAATGCTTGTATTGTGGAAAAATTTTAAAATGTGGAGGAATATATAGAATGAAATTACATCTTGCTAGAAAAAAAGGAGAGGCACTGTCTTGTCCTAAAGTTAGTTATGAAGTCAAGTATCGACTTGGAGAACATTTGAAATCTGTAGCTACATCAAAGAAATGAGCACATGAGGAAATGAAGAAACAAATATTAGTGAGCAAGTTGAGATAGGTGTACAAGAATAAGTTGCACTTGCCACAAGGAATCCAAGCGAAGTCAAGGGGAAAGGAAAAGAAATAAGTGCAAATAGTTTTTTTGCTCCAAGAACTACTCCAGGTGCACAACCTTCAATTAGAAGTGTCTTGGCATGTAAAGAAGCTGTTCACCGAGCTGATTTAATTGTTGCTAGGTTCTTCTATGATTGCTACATTTCATTTAATTGTGCAAATTCAATTTATTATCAGCCTATGATAGATGCCATTGCAGTTATTGATCCAAGATATAAATGTCCTAATTATCATGCAACTAGAACGAAATAACTATATGATATTAAGAAGGAAGTTGGTTTGTTGGTTGATACATTTGGAAATGCTTGATCAGAAACTGGATGTACTATAATGGGAGATGGTTGACAGGATCAAAAGAATAGACAACTCATCAATTTTCTTGTTTATTCTCCTAAAAGAATTTTCTTTGTTAAATCAGTTGATGCCTTTGACATTGTGAAGGATGCTACAACTCTTTGTAACTTATTTGCTGATTTAGTTGAATTTGTTGGACCAAGTAATGTTGTACATTTAGTTACAAATAATGTTTCAAATTATAAAGCGCTGGCAGGTCATTGAATGAGAAGTATCCATCCATTTATTGGTCTCTTTGTGCTACATATTATTTGAATTTTATCTTAAGAGACATTGGAAAAATGACTCTTGTGAATAGAATAACTAAAAGGGCATCAAATGTAACAAAGTTTGTTTATAATCATATTTTTTTGCTTGCTTAGTTAAGGAAAAAACTACAGTGGACTGAAATTTTGCGCCCTAGTCCAACTCGATTTGCGACAACATTCATTGCATTGAAAAGCATCCATTATCATAAGATTGATTTGCAAGATTTGGTGACAAGTTTAGATTTTACAAATTCAAGATATTACAAAGAAAAGAAAGCTAAAGTTGTCATTGATATCGTGTTAGATAATAGATTTTGGAATGATTGTGGCAATATTGTGCAAATTGTAGCTCCTTTGCTACGCTTATTAAGAATTGTTGATGGAGATGATAGACCTTACCTTGGTTATGTGTATGATGGCATATATAGAGCAAAGAAGGGAATCAAGAGTACTTTCATGCACAAGAAAACTTTGTACAAACCTTACACAAGAATAATCCAGCAATGATTGGGATAACCAACTTCGCAAACATATTCATTGTGCTGCATATTTTTTTAATCCGATTTTCTATTATGATAAAGAGAACTTTTGCATCAAGCCAGAAGTTCAACAAGGATGGCTTGATGTGTTGGATGCAACTATTACAAGCCAAAAAACTGAAGTGTTAAAACAAAGATTGCAAAGTTTTGGTAAGCAACTTGCTATTGCAACTGCTAAAGAGTTGAGACCCGGTGAGATTTAATTATATTTTATATTATGTTGTTACATTCAATTTTATGTATTTAACAATCATTTAACATTTTTTCTTTATGTAAATTTTATAACAGATCAACGGTGGCGTAGCTTTGGATTTAGTGTCCCATTAGTGTCACAATTGGCAATTCGTCTTTTAACTCAAACTGCATCATCTTCTAGTTGTGAAAGAAATTGAAGTGTATTTGAAAGAATTCATTCAAAGAAAATAAACAAGTTAGAACATCAAAGATTTAATGATCTTGTCTATATGCATTACAATTTGAGCTTGAAACATATGTTTGTGAAATGAAAATTTTATATGTTCATTTTTTCCTTTATAACTTTATATTTGACAACTCTTATATCTTTATCATTGTTTCATTATTTGTAGATCCCTTATTAAACAAGAAGCACTTCTTGATCCTATTGATTATGAAAGTATGGACAAGATTGAATTTCGGATTGTGGAGGAGGAAGAGAGTCCAATTCTTGATTATGATGAGTTGAAGAAGATGCTCTATAATGATTTGGAAGGACTAAAACTTCATATGCAAGAAGGTAAATGTATTTTTCTTTTTGTTTTCAAAATATTGATTTGTAAGATGTTTATAATTGTCAATTATGATTTTTAACTCATTTCGTTTATATTTTTTGAAGATGATGTGGAAGAAAATAATGTTGAGGATTTGGAAGTCAATTTGGATTCTTTTCCTCAAAATGAAGAGTGTTGAAGAAAAGTGTTTAATCTGATGCTTTGTGGAAGAATTATGAACTTCACCATTGTTATTATGTTTTTTATGTTTACAAGATGTTGTAACACTTAAAATTTGTGTTTGATGTGAAATGTTATGCTACCTTATGAAATGAAGTTGTGCTTGCGTACATTTATATGTTGTTATGGTACTTTATGAACTTTGTAAATTATAACTTTATATTCAATTATGTATCTTATTACCTTGCATTAAATTCTTTAGTGTTGTTATGTTATTTTATGTATTAGTGTTAGATTTAAATTATTGATTGTGTTGAGTTGTGATTAAAAAATTTATTATGTCATTATTATTAGTGATACGTTGAATTTATACATATTTTTATTAATTGTATTAATTTATTATAATCCGGTCTGACCATTCTGTCTGATTGGTCCGACCTGACCCATTGAGCAATTCGAGTCAAAAGCCGAGCCAGGTCATACAACATTGATAAGAACAAGATTGAACTTGATGTTAAAATATTTAAATTAATGATTATCATCTTGACGTTAAAAATACTGATGAGTCAAATAAAAAAATAACTCTTAAAATAATACTAGTGATATTTAAAAGATATATTTCTTTTATTTTATTGTCATTTTAATTTTTATATTCCTTCTTAACGAGTAATATTATTTATTATTTAAGATTGAAAATAAAATTTTAAATTATATACTTTATGTTTTAATATTATTCTTCAAATTTTAATATCATTAATAAAAGATAAACAAATATCGTCACTTTTAATTTTTAATATTTATTTTCATTGATGTAATTAAGAATGTCAATGTGTCTTTAGTTATAATAATTAATAATATTTAATTATTCACTTTTTATTTTATGTATGTTTAACTTTTACCATTTATTTAAATTTGAGTATCATTTAATACTTTTATTATTTTTAAAAAATTATGAATACATAAATAAAAAATTATTATTTTAAGATGAAAGCTAAACAAATTATTTTTACCATCATAATTTCCTTAATAGTCATTAGGGTATAACTAATCATTCAACCTTAACCTATTTTTTTGTGCATATCTTCGTCTCTGGCAACTTGGACGTCATTCGGCAACTTGAGGCGGCGCACGCGGAGGCGGCCGCCCAACTTGGACGTCATTCGGCAACGTGAGAAGGCACGCGCAGAGGCGGCCTGGGCGGCCACCCGCATGGAGGCGGCCGTCGGGCCACCTCTCGCACAGAGGCACCAACGACGACCGCCTCTACACGAGAGGCGGCCCCCGAGGCTACCTCGTGAGAAGTGGCAACGATGGCCACCTCTGCACGAGAGGCGCCGATGGCAGTAGCCTTTTGCGCAGAGGCAGCCATCAAGCCACCTCTCGCGCAGAGGCAGCCGCCGAGACTACCTCTCGCGTAGAGACGGCCCGCAGTGTGAGAGGTGGCCATGGCGGCCGCCTCTCGCGCGTAGAGATGGCCGCCGAGGCCACCTCTCTTGCAGGGGCGGCCGCCCTAGCAGCCACCTCTACTTGAGAGGACGCCGCCATCACCGCTTCACGTGCAGAGGAGGCCTCGGAGGCTGCCTCTCGCGTAGAGGCGGCCATCGCTACCGCCTCTACGCGAGAGGCAGCCGCTTCTCATGCAGAGGCGGCCTCCAAGGCCGCTTCTTGCGCGAGAGGCGGCCGTTGTTGCCACCTCTGCACGAAAGGGGTGGCCGCAAAGGCGGCCGTTTTTATTGCATACTTGTTCATGAATTTCATGTCTCCACATGTGAACATGAAAAAGTATATCTGCCCTTTTTGGTGAGGTATGTTGCTTTGTTTTGATTTCTCTTAACT
Organism: Pontederia crassipes; assembly: GCA_030549335.1. Classification (NCBI taxonomy): domain Eukaryota; kingdom Viridiplantae; phylum Streptophyta; class Magnoliopsida; order Commelinales; family Pontederiaceae; genus Pontederia; species Pontederia crassipes. The sequence goes on along the minus strand of JAUKPH010000017.1, from coordinate 17,577,473 downwards.
TCATTACATGTTTAACCACATAGGTGTATCTATCAATTTTAAAATTATCGTAGACGTCTCTTGTTATTCTTTCTCCTACATGTGTGATTTACATTTGACCATCTCAATTTTGTTTTTTTTTTTTTTGACAAAACAAATTGAGGACCCATTTCCCTCGTAGATATATGAACATTGTTTTAATAAATTTCTCATATATATTAATAATTTTTGAAATTGTGCAACAAATGAATGACACAGAGTCATAAATCAAACTTATTCATGAATTACTTTCATGCATGATGAAGGTACATGACTTCCATAAAGTGTGTATATTGTTAAACACAATAATATCGAATGAAGTTTTAAATTTATAAATCCTCTATACTATTAATATGAGAACCGAAAGTATACGGCATATCATTATAGTGCTTGAGGGTCGATCCACAGAGACTAAGTTGAACTGTTTACACTCAATTAAACTGTTTGAAGGAAAAGCATAAGTCTATATTTATTATTTAAGATGAGAAAGTGAAATGCTATAAACTAGAAATCACAACAAATGAGATTACACTAATTTTTATGGGTTTTTAATGCCAAAATAGATAAAGAAGAGTGTAACTAAACTCTAGGACTAAGGAAATGTTATCATTTGGAACTTTCATCCTCTAAACTTCATTTAGGATAAAAATGACTGAATGTCCCTTTCTTTTGGATTTGAGTCAAGGTCTCGTGTCCACTGAGTATCGAGCATTCAAGAAAAATACACTTAGGGTGAGACGGCTACGGTTGGCTCATGCTCACCTTAGTGGAATACGGACAACCCTCCCGGGCAAAATGCAAGATATTGATGTCTCCGAGATAGTTTAGACGCTTTGAAGGAGAAGAAGAGATCGATTCGAAAAATAAAAGATACGATTTACTGAATGTCCTTAGAAGTGACTCATCTGTTGCCTACCCGATTCGGTCATGGGCTCGAGTTAGGATTTAAAGAGTATCCCACCTTGGGTCGAACTATTAGAAAACTCGAAAGAGATCAAACATGACAATGGTGAAAGAAGAATATACGAACATCCTTTAAAGTCATTCAAAGTAATCCCATATCTATGACTCAATTCATTCACTTATTGCCGAAAATTTGGAGTGCGCTCAACCTTCTCAAGTCGTGGATCAAAGGGTGAATGACGTCTAAACCACGCTACGAAAAGTTCCATTGATAATTCTATGAAAACTAACGCCGTGAATCACTGCTTGCCTTAGGTTAGATTTCTCTACGTTAGGTCGCCATGGAGCATATAACATCCCTACGGTCGGGGGTGCAAGGCAGCAAGTGATTCAGAAAACTTCTTCTATGCTTATAACTACATGAAAAACACAAGAATCACGCACGGAACTATCTTCATCCAGACTAGATTTCTCTACGTTCGGTCACGATAGAGCCTAATACGTCCCTATGGTCGGTTGTGCCAGATGAAGACAATTCATAAACTCAAATCCATACAGAGATTCAAAAAAATAGGGAATCAAATAGTAAAACAGGAACCACATCGATATCATCAAAAACATAGGGAATCTCAACATTCAGTTAGTCATCAAAGCATCAAATAATATAAAAATAGAATACGAAAGTCATGATCAACACTCTCAGCCACTAGTTGGCTGGTTAGTTATATATTACGAAAACTAGAAAAGAAGAAAAATAAGAAAGAAAAATACAAGAGAGAAAGTAGGGAGGTTGCATTACCTCCTTCAACAGAGACTCAAAACTCAGCCAAATCAAAACCCTCTAGAACCAAAATGGAACCAAAAATGGAACCCCTTCAAGGTTGCCTTCAGTCCCCTTTTATAACCTCACTCCTACTACTAATTTCCAATGGAATTTTTGACATTTCGTGCCCCAGATGCTTTATAGGAAGCTTCCTTCCTACAGCTAAAGAAATCTGTTGTGGTCCTGCATGCCACCTATCTATTTGTCCCGGCAAAAAGGAATCTTTCTTATGGTCCTTCATTGCTGCCTTTGCGTGTTTGCCACTTGTTCCTGTCCACAACTTTTTTGTTGTCCATATCTGCCTACAAAGGTGTAAAGGAAGCTTTTTTCCTCTAGTGCAAGGGATCTGCTAGGCTAACATGGAAAGTCACGTTTTCTTTTGTTGTTTGCTGCTTGGGAACGTTGGACTGGTAAATTTGCATCATTTGTCTTCAAATTTGTCTAAGTGTCTAAGTTGAGGGAATACACTCATGTTCCTCATATGTGTGCGTGTGTGTGGGGGCATACACTTGAATACCCCTATGAATTATCGATTGAGAATTCTGCATGGAAAACAATCAACACAAGTAATAATATCTCAGAAATACAATATTTAGAAGATGGATGTGGAGAATAATAAAAGTTATATTTTCGATAATAAAGCATGTGTTCAAGCATGAGAATATAGTAAAATACGGAATAGATGCATATTGAACATAGATGAAAAATATACATAATTTCTCCACATCAGTACACTATTATTCTAGAGTTATTTATTTTATTATGTGGTAATTATGTTAATGAATATATATTAAACTTAATTTTCATATTGTTTTATTGTTATAGATGAAAATGACTTCCATTGCAAAGTTTAAAAAAGGGATGTCATTGACTTCAAAATCATCAAAGCAAAATCTTATTGCATCATGTGCTCTTGGAAGAGGAGAGGGAAAAGATCTTTATGCTCCTTGGGAGAGCAAATCTTCATATCAATGGAAGTCAAAGATGCCACAAGTAGTTTGTAGCCTTTTAGAAGATGAGTTCGAACAAATGCTAGAAGATAGTAGTTCTGCTCCATCTCAATCTGGACCACCTTAAGATGCATATCACTTTGAGGATGCTAATCCTAATGAAGTGACAAAGGAAAATCAAGGAACACAAGCGAGTAAGAATAAACATTTCTCAAAGTTATTGAATTATTATACATTTTTTATTCTAATAAACTTTTAATCTAATTACAGCCTTTTTTTGAAGGAACAATGACTATGTTTGGCAGATTGGAATTTTTTATTAGTGAGTACACAATCTCAATTATTTATTAGATTATTTTCATAAAACATCCCTAAACTTATGATTTTTCACATATAACCCCAAACTACGAACTTTTTTTGAGTCCCTAAACTTTCCAATTTGATTCTTCTGTCAATTTCTCTGTTATCTTCCATTTTCATCATTTATGAAAAGTCAAAATTACACTTTCTTTCACCTCTTATAATATTAAAAATTTTAAAAAAATTAAACAAAAAAAATGTAGTCATCGGCGACGCCCTCCTCCTCCCCATCTGCATCCACTCTTATCAAATTTTGAAAGTGTATTTATGATCGTATATTTGTCCTCGAATAGTAATAAATAATAAACAACAACAACAACAATAATAATAATAATAATAATAATAATAATAATATATTATTATTATTATTATTATTATTATTATTATTATTATTATTATTATTATTATTATTATTATTATTATTATTATTATTATTATTATTATTATTATTATTATTATTATTATTATTATGATGACAAGAAAAGTGGTTCTTAAAAATTTCTTCTAACACATAAATAATATCTTTAACAAATAGTTGAGTGGACTTTATAAGTTATATAGGAGACCAACATACTAGTCGCTATTGAAGTTTTAAGGAAGAGAATTATGATGGTCCCTAAAATAAATTAACGAGCAGTTATTAACACTGAACGCTAAAACTTTTTAGCGGCGGAACCTATAGCGAAGAATCGCGACCAATTTTTTCTTATTGTTGATGAGTATTAACAACAAGATTATAATTTTTAACGACTATATATCTCTTCGCTAATTACTCAAATTCTTGTAATGGGAGAGGAATTTGAAGTTTACACTGATCATAAGAATCTCAAGTATGTGTTCTCCCAAAGAAACTCAACATGAGACAAAAAAAAGGATGACTGTAGTTTCTGAAGGATTGAGTTTAACATTCTTTACCACCTAAGGATGGTCACCTCAATGGAAGATGCTTTAAGTACAAAATGAGAAGGGTCGATGGCATGTTTAAAGGTCTACAAATGGACTTAATTGAACAAGCACCCAAGAAAAGTTAATAATGTACTATGTCCACTACAAGACAATTGAGATTTTTCGATGAAAAATCTCCAATGGACAAAAATCCTTCTCAATTTGAGAAGGATTTTGTAACGGATAGGAATCCGTCAGAATTTTCGACGGTTGGAATCATCAAAAATAAAAATAATAAATTATAAAATCTATTATTTTATTTTCTGACGATTAGGAACGTCGAAATTTCCGACGGATACATATCCGTCGAAACTTCCGATGTTCAAACCCATCGACAATTAGAAAAATAATTAAATATTATATAATATATAACATTATTTTATATATAATATAATTATTATTTTATTATTATAATTACCGATAGTTCATACCATCGAAATTAGTTTCAACGATTACCATCGATAAGTGGAAAAGTAATTTAATATTATGTAATATATAACATCACATAACATAATTAGTATTTTATTATTATAATTACCAACAATTCGGACCATCAGAAGTTTCGACTAAAAATAATTAAATATTACATAACATATAATATATAATATAATTCGGGTAAACATCATTAGATATAAATATCCAACCACTACTCAAGTACTTAATCTCACCCCTCGTATCACATTAACACAGGATTCTTGTTCTAATTTGACGTATTTCACAGAGCTTGTTATCTTTTTTCCTCAATTGTATCCCATTGAAATAGGATGGTTATTCTAACTCCACTTTTGTATCACTATATTGACACAAGGTGGTGAACTTGTTCCTTCTATCCCAATTGACATAGGGCAAATTGGACCCACTACTCAAGTTCTATGCCTTGTGCGAGTTTTTACATGTAGTATATGATGCATGAATGCAATTCTATGAGTTTTAAAGTTGAACTCTCTAGAATAAAGCATTTTCCAAAATCTAAATATTAAATTCAAATGTGCAAATAAAACCTTTATCATAGACGTGAATATTATTTAAGTAGAAAACATAACTTTTGCAATGTCGTATAATGACACACATATACAAACACAAACATGTATAAAAACTAGCATATTCCATATCATTTAATATAAATTCTCTCACCTTGAATTCGTTGAGTCCCAATCTGCCTCCTTGTTCGAATCTGTTCAAATTATATCACATGCATTACATCAACTTACACATTAATCGTCATTATTTAAAAAGATTTACTTATATTTATACCTCAGATATATAGTGAAGCAATCACGCAAAGTCCTAATTTATTATACTATTTATTTATCTGCTAAATTAAATATGGAGATAAAACAAATATCATTTCAATGAACATTTTAAAATAAAATAAGCAAGTAAATTTAATAAGATGTAATTCCTAAAATTAAGAGTTCACCGTATAATTAAATTATACACAAAATCAAGTACTTTCCAAATATATTTATTCCCATATTTAACTATTGTATGACTATTTTACTTCTTACCAAATGTAATTTCATTAATTAGAATTAATGTATTTTACAAACATTTCATAATTATCATACTTTTTAAAACAATATTTCAATGCATGCATGCAATCATGTGCATGTTTCAATTTTTTTAAAAGGAACCAAAATGCAATATTCCAATATTTAATGTTGTTAGAGTACATTAAACAAGAGGGCATGTGTATCCACCATTTCCTATAAAAGTTAACCAAATACAATAATATGGTACGGTAGCCGACTTCCTGTGTACACCTCCCAAATCCTGACATGTCAGGAAATATTAACTCTTACCTGATCTTCTTATGACAATATATATCGACCTTCATTGTTCTTAAAAGATTGCATATTACCTTTCTTCCATGAGAGACACACAATAACATTGTTTTGTGTGATCCTTTCATTGCCTTCACCTCATATATGGATACTAAGTTACCTTCTTCCACCAACAACAATGGTACCTCAAAATATACTCCAACACCATTAACCATCATTGATGACCCACTTATCTCGCCTCTCTATGAAGTGGTGTTCCCTTATATCCATAATCAAACAAGTATTTTAGGGAACAATCTCTCTCAAGTCTCTTCCACCAGCCATTCCTATGAAAAGATCGATAATGATATGCTTCATTCCCCAAGCCCTTCTCCTAGTACACATAAAGTTAGAGAAGATAACAAGTTTATGGGAGACGACCTCATGCTGCTTCCTGATTCAAATGTGCAGTGTTTGTTGAACACTGAGCATGGATCCAAATCCATGAGCTTTCATCCATCGAGTGCAATGCAGAGTATTTACAACATGTCATTTCCTCATCAATTCCCAGTCTCAAGTCTTCTGAATGTGGCCTCTGCCCCTGCCATCCAACAAAACAATAGCCATCATATTACTAATGGCTTATTTGTGCCAAAATTTTCTTTCCCTCAACAATCTCAAGCTAATGACTCCTTAAATCCACATCCAAGTAATGAGCATATGGTTCATAATCTTCGTAGTCAAAACCCTCAAATCTTAGTCTCGCAGCAAAAGTTACGGAAGGAAAAAAGATTCATATGTGATATATGCCAATCTGAGTTCCGAACTGGGCAAGCATTAGGAGGGCATATGAGTTTTCATAGCAAATCAAGGAAGGATAACTTGAAGTTACCGGCATCAAATATGCGTGCAACAACAAAAGAATACACAAACTTCAGTAACATCCAAAATAAGTCAAGACAATGCTGAAGCAAGCAAAAAGGACATACCGAAGGAGTTGAATAATATGGTAATTGGAAAGGAACTATGGAAAACTCTATTGAAAAGGTAAAGGTGTTTAACGAAAAAAAGAGTACATTTGTATGTTAGCTATCATGTAAAACAAGCTTGAAATAAATAAGCCAATTTTTGGTTCAATCTCGCAACAGTTTAGCTTTGTTATGTTGGGCTTTAAATTTATGAATCAGCTTATATTAATAAAACAATTGTGTTATTAATATATTGTCTTATAATAACGTACTTCTTGACATATAGTACTATGAATTTTTTAATTATATTACAATGGTGAATTGTTTATATAAATAGTTGAGCATTTAGAAAATAACTTTTTCCCAGTTTTTATTTTTATTGGGTACATTCTCCTATTTTGAAAAGAAAAATTAGTTGCCTTATAAAGACAACTCTAATAACATTTATACCTATAACAATGACTTTTCCTCAATACGTGAAACCAATATTCAAGTTAACTTCAAATTTTGCTTTTATCTGGGAAAAGATAAAAAGGATAAGACTAGAGGTGGAATTGCATTTGGGCCGTGAAAATTTTGCAGGGTTGACCGCCCTAGCACGGGCTCGGCCTAGGCGCGACCACTAGGTCGGGTCCGGAGCAAACCGTGGGTGCTAGGCACGAGCCAGGCCCGATGAGCATAACCTGACCAGGGTCAACCCGACGAGCATAACCTAAACAAGGAAAGCATGATATGAAATTTTTATTATGTACAAAATTGAGAATTATGTGGCATAAATATGTATTCATGCACGTGACATAATCATGTGATTATTTGAATGTTTATTATCATGCTTATGTTAATTATAGTGTGACAAATTATATTCATTTATATATAAATAAATTGTATGATTATTTGTTCGCCTGTTATACATTTGCTTTATGCTATTTTTATGTTGGATGCATAAATATTTTTGAATTATGAATGTGACATATTTCATAAAATTTAGAATGAAATAAGTTTAAAATAATCATGAAACATAGGTAGCTTAAATAGTACTAAGTTATCCAAATTATACGATGGTTATATTAGTAACTTTTGTTGAGTGGTACATGACATATGCAAGTCTAGGGAAGTAAGAGATTGTAAGTGAAAGTTTTAATAGTCAAGCTTACCTGGTATATTGTTATATCTCCAAAAATTATTATGTTCACATGACATAATGATATTTTTTAATTATTTTGCTAACAAGACGAAGGGATGATCGTTTTCGAATTGATACCTTGCAATTGTAAATACATATGTGCGTCTAATACAATATTTATCCATATTAATCACAAGAAGTTTATATACTTTAATGTGCATCACTGACAAATTCTAAATAATGAAACGATGTAGGACACAAACCCAAAACTCTGATTCATATTAACAAATGAGTTTCAACACAAAAACTTTACAAAAGTTTTATGTATGTTTATTAGAACATGCAGTATCAAAATCACTATAATGTATCGTTGATCTTCTACTTTTATTGTCATACATGCACATGTAGTCATGTTATATGATATGCATGATTCTTGTAATTGACAAGAAATTATACTTGTTAGGAATTTTGCTTGAAACTTTAGATATTCTTAAGAATTTTATTACTAAGATTCATCATATGAGACCAATTGTTATACCTTTTTAGAAACATATTTTTTGCATTTATCAATAGTATTTATGTCACGATTGTGAAATAATATTCCACGGATCATGACTTAATTTTCAAGTGCCATGATGATGACCATGATGACAAGAATCAATCATGGGAGTGTTCCATTTTTCATGATCATGAGTGTCAAGAAAACGATTGTAAAGTTATGATTATGATTATTATTAATTATCTGTTGATTCATTTGAATGTTTTAAACTATTGATGTTAATGACTTATTGTTGATTGTTAAAGTTACGAATGTTCTATGCTAAATGATGATGGATTGATATTACTCAGACATCAAATTCCTATGCTAAATGAAGAATGTTAATAGTAACCCAAATAAAGCACACATGAACTATATTGATGAATTTTTACTATGCAGCATGCATTCTCAATCCATCAACTTACTAAGTAAGCTAAAGCTTATTACAAAGAAAAACAAAACAGAATCTAAAGTAAACACGAAGTCGTGCAAAGAAGATTAAAAAAAAAAAAAGGAGACATGTAAGATTGAATTTTTAAAATATGGCCAACACCACCTCAACCACTGTTCAGGGTTTCGTCTCGTTATTTCCAGAGAAGACGTCTTCCATCATCATGGAAGAACACCAAATAAAAGGAAAAAAAAAGTGATGATAAAAGAAAAAAAAAAGACCACGACAAAAGCTGTCGCTTTTATGTGACAGATGAGAATATATAATCGATGTCCGTTCTCTCTCCATTGTCGCGCTTTTATTCCACTTTTTTTTTATATAATGGAATCCCTCTACTTAAAATTTGATCGCTTCAGAGCCTGTTCCTGTACCAGAAGACGCCCTTGTCGTTGGCGCCATCATCGCGCTCCACGTAGAGGCACTCCCGGGCCTCCCTCCACATGGCTTTGACCACGGGTGTGCCGTCGAACTGGTAGTACTCGCCGAGCAGCGGCTTGATCGCCCTGGTCGCCTCCATGGCGTGGTAGTGCGGCATGGTCGAGAAGAGGTGGTGGGCGACGTGGGTGTCCGTGATGTTGTGGAACACCCGGTTCAGGATCCCGTAGTCGCGGTCCATCGTCGCCAGGGCGCCCCGCAGCCAGTCCCACTCGCTCGAGTCGTAGTGCGGCAGCGCCGGGTGGGTGTGCTGCAGGTACGTGATCGTCACCAGCCACGCGTTCACGATCAGTAGCGGCACGCCGTAGACCTTGAACAGCCACCAGAAGCCGTACGCCGCGGCGACGCGGTACAGCGCGTAGAACGCCGCGAGGATGCTGGCGTCGGAGATGAAGATCTGGGCGCGCTCCCGGTCGGAGTAGATGGGTCCGTAGGGGTCGAAGTGACAGGCGAAGCTCGGATACGTGCGACCAGAGACGTTGAAGGCGAGGTAGAGCGGCCAGCCGAGGGTGAGCGTGACGGCCAGGGTGAGGACGCGGCCCGGCGGTTTGTTCAGGTACTTGGAGAACCAGGCCATTCTGAACTTGGGCTTGGGGACGAAGACCTCGTCGCGCTCGAGGGAGCCGGTGTTGGAGTGGTGGCGGCGGTGGCTGTATTTCCAGGAGAAGTAGGGAACCAGGAGCGCGGAGTGGAGGACGAGGCCGACGACGTCGTCGAGAAGGCTGTAGTCGGAGAACGCATGGTGGCCACACTCATGGGCGATCACCCAGACGCCCGTGAGGACGCAGCCCTGAAGCGCCCAGTAAATGGGCCACGAGGCGAGCTGCAGTAGAGGAGAAGGCAGCGACGGGATGACGGCCAGGGCGAAGTAGAGGAAGGCCGACGCCAAGACGAGGTCGTGCACCACGTAGGAGAAGGACTGGAGGACCGAACGCTGGAAGCAATGGGGCGGGATCGCCTTCTTGATCTGTCCGACTGTGAACGGCGGCTTCTCGGTGGGAGAACGCCGCATGGCCGCGTCTCCGGCCATCGATTTGAGGTTCTCCTGCGCGGCCTGTTCCATGGGCGTCATGCGTCCCCCAGCTCCCATCCTGCTGCAATGGAGACACTACACATCATCAATATAACACTGAGCAACGAACAGGTCCTGTTGGAAGTTAACGCCCTGCAGATGGGCCAAAATGCGGTTGTGCAAACTGTGCCAGCTGCACATGTGTGTGGTTATGGAAACCGTACACTATAAAAGAAGAAGGAAGAAACCAGCGTTCGTCTTGTCATGTACACCCTCAGACGAGAGGCAACAGGCTCATGAATTATTTCCGATTATGTTCCTTTAATTATTATACCAATTCCTTCGTATCCAAACAAGCCATGCACCGGCACCGTCAAGGCTGTAACAAACTTACAGGAAAATAAAAAGAAAAGAACAATGGTGGTAAATGTGAAGCACATGCACGCACGCGGCGTAGATGCCCCAAAATCTTGTGGGGCGTGCAACGCACGAAGGAGCCACTTTTGGGTAGCTTTCCAAAGGATCTAAAAACGCACCTAGACAAAGTGTGAGAAAAGATCTACGAAGTTATGATGCCTCCAAAGGCACGCGGCGGCGAGCTCCTCGGATGCGGAGGCGCACACGCAGAAGCACTGCTCGCTGAAATGCCGCAGAAAAGACGGAGGTATATATAAATATTAAATAAAAGGACGATTTGTTCAATTCCCGTCTAAAAAGGAAAGAATAAACGAACTTGACCGAAGTGCCCCTCGGTGGCGTCGATATTTACCGAAAGGGCGACGGCTACGATGCTTCGGAAAAAGCAGTAAATAAAAGGAATCGCAACCCAAAAGACGATCTCCGGCCATTGAACAAAGATACTGAACCCTAAAGTGAGACCAGCGGCAGCCGCCGCATGGTTCTCTCCTTGAGTGAAGAAAGATAGAAAAAAAAACACATTTTTTTCCGATTAAAATGAATGCTCATGAAAGCTACGTAAGTACTCTCTCTCTCTCGTGCACTTTTCCCTGCAGAAACCAGTATTTTATATTTTCCTTCTACAGATCTGCTACGAGCCCGGCCATGATCCCCAAGAGAGAGGAAGGAAAGATAAAAGGTGAAAAAAAAAAGTACTCCAAAAGTTTCCTCATTTCAAGCAGAAATCCTCGAACAAGGGCGTCAAACGCAGATGCTTTGTTACCGGAAAAAAATGCAGATACTTACCAGAAGTCCAGTCCCAAGACGGCCTCTCTATCTCTTCTCTTCTCTTCACTCGGTCACACAAACGAGGATGAGAGACCGACGTGAGCGACACCACTTCCCTCGACGTCCTCGACCAGTGGAAGAGGACGGTGAGGCCTCTATTTAAGAACAGCTCGGGGTCAGTGCGGTCGACCCACGCGTCCGACAGGCACGGGCGAATCTGGAAAACGATGACGGCGTCTCCCCAAACCCGACGATCGCCGTCCGATCTCAGCGCGGACGTTCCGGATCGAGGCGGTAAGAATGGTAAAACAAACGTTCGTTATTTTCGAACGGACGGACGAACTTGCCCCGCCCCACCCCGCCCCGCCCTGCCGTTACATAACATATGAGTGCAATTGGCAGATAAGTCCCGCCGCATTTCCCACCCAACCGGGGTCTGACCTCGTAACCCGAGCCAGACTCGTGGAGCTGCGAGATTGAGAGAGCACCCCAAGGGCAATGACCTTCTTACCCCCAGGTATAAATCAGGCAATTTAAAAATCTATTTTGATATCATTATGGGCACACTGTTATCATTTTAAAATACATTATTGTCTCACATTTTAAAAAAAAATTGCGACATGGCCGATAAAGTTACTTGAGTACAACAATGTTTGATGGACGGCTCAAAATCTCCCTTCCTCTGCATGCATTTCCTACTGCCACGTGGCGGACCAGTGCGTCGATGCTCCACCACCTGCACCCTGTTAACATCATGTTTTAGTTGACCATCGTTCTTTCCAATCCATCGACGTCTAATGACCGAACAAATCAATGTCAGTTCAAAATTGTTGAGCGACATGCTGGACTGTTTGGCGATTGAAATTATGCGTTCCAATCGATTCCATTGACGATTGACGGAATCGAAGACAGAACATGATTCCATTGTCTTATCCTGATTCCACCATTTTAATAGAATCACGCATAGCCTATAAAAATAATTTATTTATTAAATATAAATTATTTATTATACTATATTAATATAATAATATTTTTTATGCATTATTTCATTAAAAAATTTTAATATTTTACTACATATAATTATTAAAACTGAGTTTTTTTTAAATTTTAAATAAATTATTTTTTAACGAATTTTTTAAAATAGAATTTTTAATTTTTAATTTTATTTATATTTTCTAACAAGATTAAATTTTATATTTATAATATCAATTATTATTTTAAAATTCAACAAAAAATTAACTCATTACATCTACTTTTTTCTATCCCACGACTACCGTATTCTCATCATAAAATTTCACTTCATCCAAACATAATTAGAACTACGAGAACTTGATGAAACACCTAGTTCCTGTTGCCAAACGGCCCCGTTGGGTACCGAATTTAGCATCGAAGATTACATGTCTAGATCAGCTCGCATGGAGGGTTCCTCATTTTTTATTATTAAATTATTACGATTGTGTTTATTATTTGCAAATGATAAAAAAACATGAATTTTATATTTCTTGTAAAGCTGAAACTAATTTCTTTAAATTACATAATTATCATCTTTAATGTTCATTACAAATCTGTCATTCTGAAGGTTTCACATTGAATGTTTTAAAAAAAATTAAAAAAAACATTTATTTGATACTTATTGATTTCGTTGACATTTTAATTTTTTTGGAAATTTAAAAATCACGATATGGTATTACCTATACCAGACAATTATTATCGAACCAATATTTATTATAAAACTATAAATATGTAATAAGGAGCCTCACTTTGTCTTCTACACAGTCATCCTCCTAGCTTGTTGCTTACAGGGAAGGAGCCCTCATTTCTTTTTTCTTTTAAATTAAAATAAAATATATTACGAAATATGGTTAATAGTATTGTAAAGGGTTAAATATTTAATGCGAAAATTTCATCTGAATGTGAGATAAAATGAAGTGGCAGTAGTGTATTTTGAAGTGACAATAGTGGTGTTCTTTATTTGTGTCAAACGCCCGACTTATTAAAAGAGGGTGGATGATTCTTCTCTTATGGTGACGCCCATAGTGAGGGATGACCCTCAATGCCAGTCGTCAGCAGTTTAGAATTTGAAATAAAAAAATGACCGGTTAGTGGTCGTGTCGGGTGTGAATGTCTGGCATGAACATTGTGAACTGTAACGTCCCCAAATCGACACTCATCACGTGACGAAAATCAACATGAAGACGCTAAAAATGCTATGACATTAATCATAAATTTAATCAAAATTTAGTCAAAAATACATGACACATCAGCAAAAGAAAATATAGAGATAAATAAGAAATGCAAAAGGTGACATTAATTGTGGAAGTCAAAAAGTTGTCACATTGTCTCAAAAAAGGTGTCATAATGATTACATCTGAGATTCATAAATGTGAAATATAAATAAAAATGAAATAATTAGGCTCTTTGATTCATGTGCTTTATCATCGCCTGAGCGTCGTACACCAACTCATCGCTTGCCATGTGAAAATCAAACACAGAGGAGATAATTCTCTCATAAATTTTACAGTTCAGTGGAGAATCAGTACCAATAATAATATACAATGCTTAATTTCAATTAGAATAAATCAGAAAGGAATAATTGTTACATAACTTTTGCTAGGAAACTAAGCATGAGAATCATAATCTATCCTGAGCAAAAGGATAAATCAATAAGCAATGAGTGTTGTAATCCAATGAGAAGTAATGAACTTGAGATCAATATCATTCATGGAAACAATCATACAATGCTTATCTATAATCATATGTGGTATCGGTAACTTGATTCGATGTCAATGCTTCTTTGCTTAATAATGTTTCATTATCTTACTTTAGATGTTTAACAATTAAGTGATGTTGAGGTACCTTTAAATTCCTCATCCTTTACTTATCATAGGATGGAGTCTTATTTACTTATGAGGTGCACCGAGCAAACGATACAGTCGTGCGCCGGTCAATAATTGATTAAGCCACGACAAAAAGGAGCGACCCTTATCAGTAATGCACTTGGTTTAGACTGGCAACTCAGTGATTATCTTTTATTTTATCATATTAGCCACTTTACAATCTTATGTTTCAATGTTCAAGGTAAATCCTGAATCAACGGTTTGATGATAAAGATAAATAAAAAAAATAGTGATTTGAAGGTTCTTATCTTAGATCAATATAGAATAATGTGTCTAAACTTAGGTAACAATCATGTTAGGGTCTGGGCAATTTTAGGGAAGACCTAGGTTGAATTCATAATCGTAAAAAGAGGAAAAATGGAGATTTCCGTTGTTATAACCTAGGTCGGGTATAGGGTGACTCGAGCCGAGTTCGTAGCATGAGCTCGGGCTGAGTATATAGCTCACTCGGTCCGAACTCGGAGAAGACCATCATGCATTGTCGGGGCCAACGCATGACTAACTCGGGCCAGTTCAATAGAACCCAGGCCGGGTAACAAAATGTTGAGAGATTTGGCTGTTTAGGGTGAACAGGGTCAGGTTCCATGAACATCGGTAAGGCGACGCGGCGCCCAACTAGATTTCGCATGAACCCAGGCAGGGTCTATCTAACATTCATAATGTCGAGAGTTTTGCAAGGTAAAGATCGTACTACTTGGCATGCATAAATGAGGATGCAACAATTCAAACATACAATAGCATATCATATCAAGACACAAAATATACGCAGAACTAGATAACGCATGGAATGAAATCATCATGCCATATCTAGATAATCAATAATAATTTATGACTTAAATGAAGCTATTCAGAGCAATCAAGGAAATCAATCAAACAACATGACAGACCAATCGTTCGTAGGGCGTTTTACACGTTAGTCATGAACAAAACGTGACAAGATCAATCATATAGGTCTAGATCTAAACTAATTAGTGTTAAGCAAGGTGATTTCTGGATCACCCACATGATTTTTGTGTTTGTCATTATCGATCTGCCTAGATCAACGATGATGCGCCCCTCTATGTTCTCGCTGTGCCGAAGTCTCATCCCCTGGGCGCCCTTCACCTGTAGGATGCAAAAGATCAAAGATGTCGCAGAAATGAAGGGATGGGTGAGGGTAGATGAACATGTGACTAGAGATGGAAATAGGCCGTCGGATCTCCTCTCAACGTGCGTAAGGTGAACAACCAGCATGGTAATTCATTTTTTCAACAATCGTTTGGGAATTATGAGGGAAGATGTTGGTCATTAATTTTCTTGATTTTTAGGCATCCAATTTTTATTCCCCCTTAATTGCTCTGCCCATATCGTAACTGACCACATTTGATTCTTTTTCTATTTTATTAGGGATTATGGATTTTATTCCCTCTAGCTAGTCGTTTCCTTTTTGTTATATCCATCTTTCTTTTTTTCCTAGTTATTACATGAACGTTGTCGGACTCAATTTTCGAGGCCAAATCATTGACTACCGTCAACACTGGTCGAAGGCGGTTGCAACGAGGATGGCAATGAGCGTGTCGAAGGCGATGACGACAAGGACTGTGGCAATCAAAGAGGTCGAGGGTGGCGACGGTGAGAGCAACACCCCATTTTAATGGGCGGACTCAAGGGCAGAGATCTCGACCTCTGAGAGTTTGAATGCGACGACGATGCTAGTGGCGAGCTAGGTGACGACGACCTTGGCGTACACCCAGTCAGGAAATCAACACAAGATGTCGTCTGATGAACCGCCTCCATGACATGATGCGTTTATGGCGAAGGATCGGCACAAGGAAGCAAGGCCGATACTACAAGAAAAAGCGGAATTTACGACGGATATTTCCTTCGTAATATCAAAGAATCCATCGCCTTATAATGGTTTTCGATGGATATTTCGACGGTAATGTGTCAGTCGAAAAGTGAGCCATTGGAAAGAAATAATGGCAGTCCTGTAAGTTTTCGTCGAAAGTTTAGGCGGTCTACTGTGACGGTTGGAAAGCCTTCTAAACTTTCGACGGGCATTGTCCGTCTTAAACTTTATCGGATTATATCCTTCGTTCGTTTCGACGGAAATATCTGCCGCAAGTTAAGAAGGAAGAAAGTTCCTTCGACTCTTCCGACAGATTTGCCGTCGAAAGATCCTAAAAAGGTTCCAGGTTCCCGAGCTTCCCTTCGAAAACTCCGACGGCTATTGTCGACGGGTGGTAGGCCTTCCATGTTTTTGATGGGGTTTTCCATCAATAACTTCGAAGGTGAAATCGCCTTCGACTATTTCGACGGCGCTTCTTCTTCGAAATCTTAGACGGGCCTATCTTCTTCGAAAGTATCGACGGATTTATCCGTCGGAAATCATGAATTAATTTTTTTAAAAAGCTTTCCGACGGGCCATAACCATCGGAAACTTGAGGAATTTTTTTTCAAAAAAATACTTATCACAAATACACATGAATCACACATACTAATCAAAATACACATGAATCACAAGTGTTGTCATGTCCAGACAAAGCCATAACCATTGCCTTAGTACAAACATCCCACACCTGAGGAAAACACAACACTACCAAGCAAAGTTATGATACAACACTACCAAGCTTTCCTGCATGAAGATGAATCACACACCACTGCATGCAAAGTTCACACGAAAGAATGATACAAAGTTCACATGGTTGCTACTCCCAGAACAGCATGTACCATAACCTTTTTGTGTACTCTTGAGCAAAAAATGGAAACTTGAGCCATGTATAAGGCTACCCTCCGTCAAAATATTTGATTAGATAAAAGAAAAACTAGAGCATTCTATCTCATCACCCAACTCCTTTATAGAGTGAAAAGAGTTGCATTTGCTAAAGAGAGAACAGATAAGAGGGGGAAAAAGAATTATAACTAGGAGATATACCTGAATGAATTAGATGAGGTTTCGATCTCACGAAGTATTAACTTCTCTCCGATGGATTAAACCTTCAAAATTAATGACAGCTTCTAGTCCGTCGGTAATAGCGAAGGATGAAGCTGACAGTAAACCTACCGTGTGTGGTTCCAAAAGAAATGTAGAGCCATCGAAAAATTCACCTAGAAATGAGAGTGATATTTTTCCGTCGGAAACAGTCCGTCGCAAATCAGCATTTTTCTTGTAGTGCGACAGGAAGGCCCTCGGGGAGGATTGGTGTGAGCATCGGTGGGCGATGTTTGTCAAGAGGATTTGGGGAAGGGGGGAGAGAGAGAGAGAGAGAGAGAGAGAGAGAGGGAGGGAGGGAGGAGGGGTGTGAACCATCGATTTTTTAACTTGAATTGCACCCCCCTACTCATTGAACCAGTGCTCAATCTTTGGCATCGTGCATCGGATGGATGCCACCATAGGAGGAGCGCTAGGGATGAAGGGATGGCTTCGTTACTGGCAACCACCCTCCACCCTAGCGTGGACGTCCATCAAATTCAAGTCATAATTAAGTGTGGTACAGGTAAAAAAGATTATGCACATAAATTAACACTAAAGTTATCTTATATATATTATCTAATTATTTAATGTTAAAGAAAAGAAAAAGAAATAAATCAATATTGTTAAAATTGAATTCAGTCCTCTCTCCCTTAATTCCCTCCCCCACATCCATGCATAGTTTTGTTTTCTCCTTTGTGGGATCGCCGACGTCGACCCACAGCCCCCATGCCCCCCCCCCCCCTCCACGTTGCTGGCACGCAAGACGGGGACGAGGGTCGCCCCGCGATCTCGCCGGCACACACTAGGAGGGGCGGGCCATCGATGGCAATCACGAGGGATGTCGCCCGCGATCATGGGGGACGTCGTCAATGATCGCGAGGACATTGCCCCCGATGTTTTCCTTTTTTTAGTTTTTATTTTAAATTTTTAAATATTAAAAGAGAGGAAAGAAGAGACTAGTAATTTTGACTTTTCATAAATGGAAAAAATAAAATTAATAGACAAGTTGACAAAAGTCGACGGAAGGATCAAATTGAAAACATCGTGATAGTTTAGGGATTCAAAAAAATAAGTTCGTAGTTTGGAATTAGATGTGAAAAATCGTGATAATTTAGGGGTGGTTTATAAAAATAACCTTTTAAATTAATCTGCCTTATGCTACATTTAACTATCTTTATTTTTTTCTCCGATCATTTTGGTAGTTTTAGTCGCCGGATTTATGACATATGAACAAAAATAAGGTTAAGGTTCCTGTTTCATCATTAACTCTTTTGTAATCAAAAGCTCTTAGCATTTACTTTTGAACCAAATAGTCACAAATCATCATAAAAGGGAGATAATTAAAGGTAATATATATATATATATTATTAATAAGTTAAACAAAAAAATATAAAATTATAATAAAGTTGAGTCATTTTATATGAGTGTTCTATGCATGATGTGCTTATTGATTATAAATAAAAATTATATTAAATTTGTATTCATCAATAATTTAATTTAAAATGAATACACAGAATTTTTTTATCATGATCGGGACCATGATTTTTGTTCTATAAAATAGTTCATTTTAATTTATGTGACAGTCGAATTCATTTTAATTTATTTTAGAATATTGTCATTATTGATTTCCTTTATTTACCATATTTAGTTTGTTTATATCAAGAAAGAAATAAATATAAAAAAATATTTTTCATCATAAAAATCATATTTGCATATATCATTTTATAATCATATGTTTTGTTCATACAATTCCTTTTATGTGAGAATTGAGTTCCTTTTAATTTGTTTTAGAATATTGTCATTACTATCAATTTTTAAGTTTATAATAACTAATTTTTTATCTGTCTTTATTCGATATCATGTTGATTTCTAGCATTTCTTATATTGTTTTATTTCTTCTTAAAATATTAGTAGCGTACAAGTGTGGAATTTTTTCAATATATTATTTTTTCTTTAGTGTTGAATTTATGTCATCTCATTATAAGTTTTTCAATTATAAATAAAAAAACATCGAGCCTCTATTTAAAACTATTTGTGCATATAACACATGTCTCGTGTAAACCCTTATAGCATACATAGATCTCTAATATGTTTCATTCACTAAACTAACATGCGGCAAGTTCTTTCATGGTGCGGGTACTTTTGATAATGATTGATTCTTTTAATAATTAACATCTTACATTAATGATACTACATTTCACAAATAAAATTATATATTAAAATTGATAAGTGTATAGTTGTATTTATGTGATTATTTTTATTTTTAACATTTAATAAGAGCAAAATATTTTTATTTTAGAGATGAAGAAATTAATAATTCAACTGATATATGTATTTTCCTATGGTTCGATCATGCATCATGAATAATGGTAGGAACAATGTTGTCAGGATCACTTTTCGAGGTAAGATCGTAAGGGGCTTCGAGGATCGTAGGATTGGATCGAGGATCGTAAGATCTCACCCCATAAATAAAAAAATATTTTTTAATATAAAATAATTAAATTAATATATTTATTCATAAATGATATACTTATATATAAAATTAATTAAACATTGAACATTAATATTTCATATTTTTAAATCTAATAGATATTTTTTACATCATGCAAAAGACAATACACTATATTCTTAAAAACACTAAAATAATAATATATAATATTTTATCTTAATGAATTACAATGTTTATTAAAATGCAATATAATTCTTAGATTCATAATAAAATTCAATATATAATTCTTAGTATATGTGCAATAATAAAATTTAATTTTGATGAAAGATAATATAGTATTAGATTCATAACATAACATTAAATTATTAAAAGATATTAAAAATCATGAAAGTGAGATTAACATATACAATATATATAAATAAAATAGTTAACTTAAATTTTCTAAAGTTTACTTTTAATGTTTTATAAATAAATTTGTACCAATATCATAGGATCTTAGGATTGTAAGATCCTACCGATCTTAAGATTCAATATAGATCCTATGTTTAAGATCTTTCGGGTGGAATCAAGATCATTTTCTGTCTGGAGTCCTTTTGTCAAGTTGCATATTTTTTAATTACCAAAAACCTAATTGCATGCATGACTTGAGAATTCATAAAAAAAAAATAAGGATAAATCAACATTTGTGTGAATCTATTGCTAAGTATTCATTATGTATTTAAAATTTAAAACAAATCATGAAATTCATATTGATATGAAATAGACTAATAAATTAGTACCTTAAACTTAAATAAAATATTATTTTCTAAGAAGAGAGAAAAATAAATGGAACGCGTGTATTATTATTTGAACTAATAAATTATTTCTCTAAGTTATAATTATCATATTATTTAAATAATATTAAAATATATCAAATTAATATTTACTTATTTTATAAATATATGATTCATCTAATTTCACATTAACCACGTATAGAGCTGATAGTAAATAAATACATTGACATGTCAACTAGCAAAACAACTTGATAATTATGATGCATCACTACTATTGTGATATTTATTCCATGCACCCACAGGAAATCACGGAGCTCTTAGTGTCAGTTGCAAAACTTTTTAGGTTATAAAGTTGCAATCAAAATTGAAGAAATAAGATACCGAGATTCTACATCATAAAACTCGACCCAACTTTCTTTCATGTCTAATGTCGATTGCATGTCATACGACCTGAGTTCCTTATTACCCTAGCCCGGGATTTTTGAAAGTCCACCTTGGATTTCTATCGCTAATCACCTTAGATTTTTCAATTGTAGCATAGAAAAAAAAATTTCACAGACATCTCGACATTCTGTCTTATCTTATAAAAAATAGAAAAAAAATATCCGATACACTCAGATCCGAGTCATTTCATAATTTGACACAAGTTTCGGATGATATTTCGCATGTTGTTACAAATTCGGCTCGAGTTTTAATGCTATCCAACTCTTATATGATCATGCCTAAGTCAAATTCCGATGTCTGTTAAAAGACTTTTATTCCATGATTTGATCCATAGTTAAATGAAATTTTTACCCTTATATTTGATCATGTAGTGCTGAAGTGATAAATAGGTTATCAGATAAAAGCAGGATCACATATTGATTGTCTATTGGGTTAAAGAAAATTTTGCTTTGTTATTGACAGATAATCCTTGTTATTTATTAGGTCTAAAGTATCTCATCCCTTGGTTGACTCGATCCACCATGAGCCATAGATACATAAAAGCGTCATGATAATATTTAATAAAAGTCAAATAGCTCACCTAAGATAATATATAGCATTGCATAGATAATCGTATGTAAAATAAAAGATATAGTATGACCAACGAAGAATGATTGATTGTACAATAAAAAGAAGAAGTTATTTGTATTTACTAAAGTCATTTGTTACTTTTTATTTGATTTCCTTAACTATTTGTCATTTTTTATCCTATAATGACTATTCGCAAAGTCTATTTACTTCTATTAAAACGTATATTCATCTACTAAGAGGGCATTTACTACATTATTTTTTTCGTATTACTGAGCAATATGCATAAATATTATCCCTTATTAAATTATTACATTACTTTGTTTACTATGTAAAATAATTCAAATGACATTGTCTACTTATAATAAAATATTACAAGGTAAAGTATTTTTTTTACTAAAATATTTTTTATCACTAATGTTAAGTTAAAGTTTATATGATTCGTTGAAAAACTTGGATAAAAAATCATACAATTAATAAATTAAGGCGTCCATGATTATACAACGTAGAGAATCAATTGTTGTACATTATAGATAATAAATTTTAGCCATGGACTTAAGATGTATGGCCCTTCTATTTAATATAAGAAAATTAGGATTTATCACATTGCCATACTCGATCGTGACTTCTCTCGACGACTTCCAAGCCAAGCGATGATTTCTCTCTAGGCGGTGACTTCTCTTGGCGATGACAACTCTCCATGCGGCGGAGACTTCTCTACTGGTGGCAACTTCCAGGTGACTGTGACTTCTCTCCATAAAGCGGCAACTTCCAGGGGGCGACTTCTCGACACGGGCATGCAGATCATCGAACAACATTCCAGCATGTTGATCATCGGACCAGGCAGCGGCTTCTCTCCACGGACTGATCGGAAAACATTCCGATGTGCAACTAAGAGAGGGAATCAAGCACGCATGAAAAGCCTTTCAGATCATTAAGCTGGTGTGCCCCTTTGTTAATTATGTGTTTGGATGTCGTGATTTAGGATTTCCGGTGTGTCCCTTTGTTCATGGAATTAAGGGCCGACTTCTTGATGTTAGAGTCTTTAACTACACGAAATTGAAAAGCTTGTAGTGTTTGAACCCCAATTTCGGAGTTTTATTAATATTAGTATGGAAACAGTTCACCAATATACTATAAAGCATTTTTTGTCTCTCATAAATTGCAATTTGTCTGTCATTTGAAGCTAAATTATTATGTTCTTTAATTTATTCTGTGTATATTAAACATAGAGCTTAAGATTGCGATACATGTTAGTGAGATATGTGACGATGCATTGTTGAAATGTGTGGCTTTTCATGAATTGTGATGAATTACTGAATATGCTAAGATGCAAGTAGCTCAATTCTCGCAGGCAATGTTATCAACCGGACCGAACTGACCTTCAATCATGGACCGACTGATTCAATCAATTCAACTATGAACCAACCACTAAATTCGGTCCGGTTGAATGCCAAAAACATTTTTAACATTGAACATCGATCGTTCAAGTTTAAATTTGAAAAAAAAAATCATAAAATAGGAAATTAGAAGAGGAAAAAGAAAGTATTAAAAGGGAAAATTAAAGAGGATGGAAAGAATGAGAGGTCAAAAAATTAACTAGAAATAGAAAAGAAAATGGTGTAAGTATTAAAATATGAATAATATGTGAAAAAGGAAATTATTAAAGGGCACAAAAATGAAAATAAAAAGGAAATTTTAAAATAAAAATAAAAATAATTTAAGATAAAATATAATATTCAACTCATAAAAAAATCAATTATAGTCTATTAATGTTTATATATTGGTAATTTATATTTATCATTATTTAAAATAGTTTACTATTAATATGTTATTAATATAACATTTATATAATATATCTTTAAAAATATGATAAAATATATTATTTTTAAGAAAATTCAATCCAATCTGATCGGATGAGTTCATCCGCGACCTGTCCATCGCTTCTGGGCGCTCAAGGATGACTTCATATCGAGACATCCCTCCACCACTCCGTAGTTTCACAGGTCGAGCCGTGTGACATGACCACCGGCGGAGGCCCTGTTGTCGCACGCCACCCCCGGCCAGCTGCAGCAGTTGCTGCCTGTGACCCAGGACAGCCAGCTATCGGGATCCCGGAGGCCATCTCTTTGAAGAGGAGGGCCTTCCTCTCGTCCTCTCTGCAGCTAGGGGGGGGTTGAGTTGTGGTCGTGGACGTATCTCCATGGCATGGTGTTTGCAGCGATAAGAAGAGCAGCAGCGAAAAGGTGGCAGAAGCATAGTGCACAACATTACTACTACTGATAGCCAATGACATGGACTGGAAATCGAATGGAACAACTTTTAATTAGTTAGTTAGCTAAACTTGCTTTCTGGTAGGACTTGAGATATTAGTTGCACTAGGGGTCAAATTAAAATGGGCCATAACTAATATTCTACCTTGGATTTTCTAGCCAATTGGCACCACATGATTCAGGATCTTATCCCTAAAAAAAAAAAGAAAGAAAAGAAAATAGTTACTCAATTTTTGAATCAAACCAATATTTTTGGGTAAAAAAAATTCATTGTGGCCCCCATTTCGAAAAGTCATTCAAAAAACTTAAATAATATGAAGTCGTCACGCATTACTGCCGTTGAAAGTACAATTTACATACCATTTCTTTAGTTTGTTTTATCTGTCCTTCATTAGTTATCACAGATTCCTGATGTCTACGTGAGAAGAAACGGTTGCACTTGTAATATTATGATAATCATCGAAAAAATTATAATCTTCGCGAAGATTTACATTGTTGATAAATTTTAAATGAAAAATGACAAATATAACTATTATTTATATTTTATTTCTTTTAAGCATCATTAAATGCCTTTTAAGTGAAGAACAAACAAAAATGATATGAAAATTAGGGCGAGAATTTATCCCAGTTCCAAGTGAGCGTGAGTAATTAATGACAAACTCTAGTAGGGATTTGCTTTTATTCTGTTTTTAAAAAATGTAATATTAAAACAATTATATAAATTACTATGTTGATTTCTACATGGAAAGACGATTTACATCACTGCTCTCATAAACAAAACTCATCACTGCAGCATAAAATACATGCAAATAGTCACCTCACCTTAATAGTTAATAGCCAGGCTGATGTGTGCACAGCCCACAAGTTCTGGTGAAGTGGTGCTAACGAGATCACATTGTATAAAAAAAGCAGGCTGATAGTCGATCAAGGTCGACTCCTGCAAGGTGGAAAAGTAATTTACATTATGGTTGCCATGGATCCAAAATCAGCCATATATAATAGTATCAAGCTAATTGTCAGCAGGAATGACAGCAGATGAATACATGAACTGCTTGTCTGATGAAATACAACAACAAAGCCTTATCCCACTAGGTGGGGTCGGCTATGATGAAATAAAAAAGGAAAATAATATATGCACAATGAGTTAATTTACATCACTACAGCTACAGACTGCTACCAATTCAGGGGCCAACTTCTACTGGCCTCTGGAACAAGTCAGGCAGAGCACTGCAACTGTCAAGAGATGCAAATTTTGAACTGCAACCAAGTTAGGCAAGATAAAAAGAGAACTCTCAGTAGCTGTGAAGTATAAGGTGGCACTGAAACAACTCAAAACAATGACTAAAATGGATTTCAACATACCAGTAGCTATCAGCATCACCCAAACGTCGACCTGAAAATAGTTTACAGCTATCAGCTAGTGTAACCGAAGGTAATGTTATCACTAAGAAGATAGAGAAGCAAGGACAGTAAAAATTGACCTTTTGTACAAGGCCTTAATATCTTCAGCCAAACAAGGGCTTTCTAAGAACATGTCTTGGCTGTTTGAAGTATCGACTTCATCCAACTCAAAATCCTGATGGCCACAATATTCACTCCACTCAAACCACATCCTAGAAATCAATTCTTTAGTAAAGCAGGTCTTGTGATCTTCTTCCTCAGGTGAATCAGCTGCGACCAATCTGTAAGTGTAAACTTTTTTGGTTTGGCCCGGTCGGAAAGCACGTCCAATGGCTTGCCGAGTCACTGATGGGTTCAAATGAGTATCTAGAACAACAATTCTTGATGCACCAGTAAGAGAAATACCTTCCCCACAGGCCTTGATTGAGCCAAAAAAGACCTTGGCATTAGAAGAATTGTTGAATTGCTCCATTGACTGTTCCCTATGTTCAGAACTGGAATCACCGGTGATAACGAAAATTTCTCTACCTAAATGCCAGCCTTTGTTTCTAACAACCAATCTTTCTAAGAACTTCAAAGGTAGTATGTATTGGCTGAAAACAAGTAGTTTTTCTCCAGCAGAATCGGCAAGCGATAAAATGTTAAGGAAGAATCTAGTTTTCACTCCGTCTCTGATGTTAATTGATTCTATCAGGCTATCAATTTTCTGGTCATTGAAGAATGCAACTCTGTCACCAGACGCCTTTTCTGCCGTATCATATAAGGTTGGATGCATATATACAGCACTGCCTACTGATATTCTTTTAAACTTCTCAAAGTAAATCAACTTTTGAAATAATAACTTTTGCTTCAAACTCGGTTTCAATACAACAGTAAAGTCAATGAGGCCAGGCAGTTCCTCCAGAAAGTCACCTCTATAGTAATGAAGAACATCCTTGGTCATTTCGCGAAGGTCTTGAATTACTGTAACTTTCCTCTTAAAATTATCATTTTTTTGCAAGTTCTCCTCGACCAAATCATAGAAAGTATTGTCCACGCCACCTTTATAGAGCTTCCTGCCACCTGATATATGAAGTTTGCTTAGCATTCTTTTGACAATAGCTCGAGAAGACTCCATCTTCAAGAATTTAGGACGCACAAGGTTCAAAATGGTGAAAACCTCCCTAACATGATTCTGGAATAGTGTTCCAGAGAGTACGACCTTACAAGGGGTCTCCACTTTCTCAAGTGACTCCAACACATTAGTGTTCTCATTTCGTGGAGTATGGCCTTCATCCAGTATGAGAAGGCTTGGGACTTTAAGAAGAATTTCTCGGCATGCAGCTGCAACTTGGCTATGGTCATGCTCTTGATCAAAAATAATAGTAGAGAACTGCTTGTAGCCCAAAAAGAGGATGCTTTTCCTTTCTTGCCAGCATTTTAGAACCTCTAGCTGCTGACTTCTGTTATCAGCTTTCACAGAGTAGAAATCATATAATGGCATGTCTTCCACTTGCCATTTCTGGAACTCCTTCTTCCAAGTGGTCAAAATCCCCTTGGGAAGAACAACCAAGGGCCTCTTCGAAGGGTACTTGGCCAAGAAACTTTGAATAAAGCTTATGAGCATGAATGTCTTCCCAGACCCTGGAGCATGAGCCAAAATGCAACCCCCTGGCTTCTCGCTAACCAAATTCTTGACCAAAAAATTGAAACCTTCAAGCTGATGTGGTTTCATTTGCTTCATATGCCTAGGATGAATTGAAATTTCTGCTGCTGAAAAATCCTCTTCTGAAATTCTAAGTTCAGAAAGATGGACCTTTTCATTTGAATAGTCATGGTTTCGTGATGTTGACATGTATGTTCTTATTGAATTATATCCCTGACAACATAAAGCAAAGTTTAATTAGTAAATATAGAACACACGATTGAAGCCAATATGTTGTCAGGACTCTGGATTCCTACATCAGCAAAGAATATGAATTGACAAGTGAGAAGAAATAAAGTTTCCAAGGCACATTGTTGGTACATCTTAAGGATTTCTAAAACATGATCATCATTTTAACTTCCAAGGCACTCTGAGCAAATTATCAAGACCAAAATTATGAGGAAAAACATAAATCTTTATACTCGAATTCAGATTCCAAAGCAATCTTCTATTTAGAGTATGTTGGTTTGCTATAGAATATTCATATAAATGCTGAATATCATGATAATTTTCATTCAGAATATATATAGGTTAGAAGCCTCAAAAGTTTAAATGAGCTGCAAAACAACCATAAGTCTTTTCTTTTGAGGGGTAACAACCATAAGTCTTAACACTTACTATGATAATAACATCTAAAGAAAAAAGTGACTGCTGCTGAAGATGGCGACAGTTACTAGCAAGTACACATGTAAACACATGAGAAAGGAGTAACAATTAAAGAGATTGGATAATATATATCAGCGGAAACTTATTTTCATGGCCATGTCATCACTGCTGATGATACCTAGCAATACGATAACGTTTGTTTCAGATGATGTAGGAAGTGATATAGCATCCAAATGAAACTTTAGTATGCCATTATTTCATAATGAAATTTATTTTTGAGAGAATTCATAATCATGAAATTGATTATTGGAAAGACCTACAGACCTACATATATATGCAGAGAAACTCTTCATGCCTACAGACCTACTTATATATGCAGAGAAACTAATACACACACACACACATGGACCCTCAAAAAAATGAACTTCCTAGAAGCCAAATCAGCTATCAAATTCAATTAGTTTTAGGCTCAGAATTCTGCTGCTCGAAAGATTTATAACTCATAAGATTAACAAGAAAAGGAGTATATAAAGAGAAGCTTAACACCTTTGACCATTGGTAATCGAAGATTGTCTCTATGCTCTTCTGAATAATGCCACAAATTCGACAGACAAGACCAATGTCATCCTGGAGCAGATAAGAATGGTTGCACTCTTCATCTCGTTGTGGGACATCTTGTTCATCTGACGCACTCTGGATTCAATGAAAAAGTTGCAAATTTAGGCCTGGATAAATTGGGAAATGTAAACAATAGCATGAGCACCATATACAGGATACTTCATTAGTTTGGGCACTTCATATTGCAGAAGATATGAAATACCCAATGCCATGAGACTAAGATGAAAACCTTCTAAATCACACGCAAAGTCAGATAAGAGTTGCCAGTCTTCGCATTTGATAATTTTGACCATGGAAGGGATACAAATGTAAATTCAAAGTTTTGCAAACTTTGAGGATGATATCTAATATCTAGATCAACTACTTCCCTTCTAATTCTCTGAGGTGTCCATACCCGCTTATATGACAGTTGGTACATGCTAGCACAAGATACACGACAGCCAATTGTTGTCCCTTAAGGTGGACCTACACACCTCTCACCATTCAAGTATTCACCTGACTATTAAGACCTCACAG
Source organism: Pontederia crassipes (assembly GCA_030549335.1). Taxonomy (NCBI): domain Eukaryota; kingdom Viridiplantae; phylum Streptophyta; class Magnoliopsida; order Commelinales; family Pontederiaceae; genus Pontederia; species Pontederia crassipes. The sequence goes on along the minus strand of JAUKPH010000017.1, from coordinate 17,548,818 downwards.
GATTCTCACCAAAGTCTAAATAGCTCAATGAATATCCAGCTGTGATGTCTCATGCACACTTAGCGAGACAACAAAAGAGGACATTCCTCACATCTTCCCATGTACCATAGATAGTAAGGTTTGGAGGTAGGTGAGAGGTGTGGAGATCCATCCTTCCACCATGGAGACTTTTTGTCCATTATACAACGTCAGCAATGTGAGGGGGAGCCCCTCCTCCTAGGCAGTCGTTGATCCTTTGTTTCACTTTTTTTTTTATCGTTTCTTTGGCTTTCTAGCAGGTCATTTGGCTGCAACACAACTGCACTATTTTTGGAGAGGAGTCTTTTTGTTGTGAAAGTTTGTAGAGTGATATCACATTGATGATATTGTACATCACACATATCTTTTATTATATATATGGCTGTGGTTTTTTGGGTTAGAAGATATTTATATCCTAGTTCTTTTGGTGGATCACAATTTTTATGTCTTAAGTTTTTCTCGATACGAATGGATGGATATCGGAACTTTGTAGTCATCCTTTTACTTCAACAACAACAACAACAACAAAGCCTTATCCCACTAGGTGGGCATCCTTTTACTTCAAAATAAAAAGAAAAAACCACACTACGCCATGCTACCAGCTATTGCCACAGTCCATGCCACAAAGAGCTTAAAACCTTAAAATAAGTATAAAACTCTGACATACAACATAGTAATATATTTAGTCTGCCAATAGAGACTGAATATGGCTTCTCAAAAGAAAAAAAAATAGAGATTGAATATAAAATTGTCATTCTTAAATTCAAGGTAGACTGATCAAGGTATTTTGTTTCCTTCAAGTGAATTGTTTTGAACCAGCTTTGACTCGTTGATAGTAAACCATCACCGATAAAAGACAATGCGAATAACAGTATTTAAGCATATCTATTCAGATATAGGCAACTTTTCTTGAGTGGAGGGGAAAATTAAATGTGCATTGGCCTTAAGTTGATTATGTTGTTAAACATGCATGGTTATAGGCATCAGATGGTTTATTTTAATATCTAAAAGGAATATGGTTTACTTTAAACTTAGCCCGATCAAGTAAATTGTAGCAGAATAAGGTGCAAGAAGTAAGTTTGAGTTGTGAACAACAGAAAAGAGGTAAGCTTTTCAAGACATCATATTGCGCATTTTTATACTCTATAGTTCACCAGTCAATAAGGGTGTTGGACAATTTATATTTAAGAGAAGGGTATTAGGGAATTGTCACATTTTTTTATAGAGATCTAACAAGTAATATAGCTTAAACGCTTCACTATGAAAGGTACAATGATAACTGAGGACATAAATGTTGAAAATACCTTTGAAAACTCCATAGCTAAGGACATGTCCCTCCATAGTTCTTCTAAACCATCACTAGAAGATGGTTGTTTATCATTGCCTTCGAATGTCTGCATGCTTAATGAAATGTTGTGTATTCCCAAAGGGAATTCTGTTGGTGTGTTCAGGTCAGAACAAGCAACTTGCATGTTACCTATCATATTGCACTGTTTCTTTCTTTTCATTCCAGCAGTTTCTGAGTTTTGTTTCCTGCGCCTTGTTTTGGCATGTTTCTCAGCTTGCTTCTCAGCTTGTTGTATCTTGTTTCTTATCTCCACAGAGTTCTCATCCTACAAACAGAAGGTGTGAGGAATAATATCCTTTAGAACACCCAGATTAGTTCAGTCCAGAGTTGCTTCTAGCAACTTCGTCTACTTCATTTTTATACAACAATCTCAAATAGATAAAGAAATTATTATGTACTACACATATGATGATGATGATAATTATAATATTAATAGAAAAAAATGCATATGACGTAAATTGTATACCACATCTTCACTAAAAAGTTAAATTTAAATTTTACCACACATTGTGAAATTCACATGTTTTATTTGGAATGACTAGCTCCAGCGGTCACACTTACCGAATAAAAAAATTGGAGATCGTAGAGTCAAGGAATTGTAAAATTGAGCTCCATGCCACACATTAAGTCAAGAAAATGTTTCCAAGTATATTCAACCACATGGGATACACAAGATCATAGCCAAGGAACCTTACAGAAGAATACAAACAACTAAAAACAACAGCAGTTGGGGATTGAAAACAAAAAGTAATGTAACTTTAATAAATGGAATATAGGAAATGACACAATGAAAATGAAGTTGGAACTTGAGTAGCTTTAAGAACATCCTTTGCATGAATATGAAAATTGCACATGAAAAGATCATGGCAGACTGTTTGCTTACAATCAGGTGTTGAGATCGCTGCTGGACAGGGACATTCTGGAGAACAACATTTTCATAGGAAATGTTTAGCTGTACGTTCCTGAAAGAACTGAACTGGTTCATTATGCAGCCAGGTTTGTCAAACAGCACAAGCTGTTGGGAGCGGCCCTCTGGTGGCCTTCCTCTTCTGATTCCTGCACTGTGGTATGCATGATCTTCCGTTGTATGGCTAGCTTCATTATACAGAACCAACTGCTTGGAGTGAACCTCTTGTGTTGGAGTCGTAAAGGTTCTTGCATCTTTGTTTGTTTCATCTTCATCATCGGAATCTACAATAATAACTGGTTTCCCATCTTGTCCTCCATTGATTGCCGATGTTGGGTTCAAAGGGGTATTTGAAGCAATGTCAGCATCCACATCGATAACAGCATGAGGCAAACTATCTACATGTTGGAATGAAACAGTTTGCTTCTCTTGAGGCGGCCGAATGGAGCAGGTCTCTAAGCCACCCTGGGAACCATCAACCAGGTTTGGCTGTTGCATCAAAACAAAGCACTCAGTTCTCTTAGCACGAAGAGCATTAATCTCCTTCGTCGCACTGCCAAATTCTCCGCCATCTAAACTCCCCAAAAGATTGGAGAAGGCAAAATGTTTCGGGTGTCCAGCCACTTCGGGCGGAGTACCGTATGCGTTCTGGTACATACAGGAAAATTCCTTCTGGTCAATTCGGAGATTTGGACATCTACGCCTTCACATGCATGACTCTGCAGACAGATCAAAATGGAGCTCACATTCCAAGCACGAAATCCTTATTATGCCCACTAAATGAAAACGTCAAAGCCTTACTACAATGCAGTTCAATGACAACTGAAACAAGATAAAAACAAATGACCAAGAACCCTAATACACGTAGCAATTGCTAGGATTCAATCTTTGCATTCCCGCAAAAGGGGTACCAATCAGCAAGGCTTATGCAGCCCACCCATGTGTGTGGAAAATGTTTTATGGACCTTTTTTTCCCGAAATGTGGTTGATCGACTCATAATCGCGCAATCAGAAATAAACGCAACACTAAGATCGATTTACAACAACATGGCGAACCAAACAAAAAAAATAATAATCAGGAAGAAACTGGTAAAAAAACCTTAAAACTTCCAGCATCAAACTGTTCGACGAATTGAACAAGAGACGAAATCTGGAAAAAGAACATGATTAAGAAAAAAGACCCAAATCCACATTGAACGAACAGAACAAATAAATTTGCGGGAGGAGCGAAGTGGAAAGGATCGAGGGATCAAAGGGAGAAAACCTGTTCGGGGATGTGTTCTTAGTAATCATACGAATCGAGTGCTCTGTCGCAGTTGCTTTTTTTTCCTTTTTCGCGTTATTTGTAGCTCCACTTTTGCGCTGCTGCGGAGGAGGAGGAGGTCCGCATTTGGCAACTGCACCCTGACGCGCCCCACGTGGCACGGTGACTAGGCGTCCGGGAGTGCGTGAGAGAATTGAGACAAACAATTAATGGATGACAATTAAGACTTTGCAGTGTATTTATTTTCTTTTGCCTGTTTTCCTTTTTTTTGGGTATTTATCAAAATCCACTGGAATCATGTTAGGGTTCCACCCTTTTTTATAAGACCGAAGCCCTCCAGTCAAGATTCACTTTTTTTAATATTATCAAGATGGAATCAGATCTCGATAATAGCACGGTTCAATCACAATCCGATTGCACACTAAAATCATTTTTAACATTAAATTGGGAAAATTCGTTTGAACCAATTCAATTCAAATTTTGAAAAAAAAATAAAAGAAAATGATAAAAAAATAGGAAAGTTAAAAAAAAGGAATATAAGAAGGTTAAAGAGAAGGAAAAATGATATCAATAAAATTAAATATGAATTAAAATAAAATTGAAATTATTTAAAATTGAATAATATTAAAATAAAAACTTATCAAAGGTCATAAATAAAGGAAATAAAAAGAAAAGTGTTAAAAAAAAAGAATAATTTAAGATAAAAATTATTAATATAGGATCTATCATCATAAATACTAAATCAATAATAAATTTATTTATATTTATAAGTTAACCATTATTATTTATCATTATTAAAACTTTTAATAAATAAAAATTATATTATATTAATTTTTAATCTTGTTAATAGGTTATTAGTATAATATTCATATACTATATCATATAACTTATATTATATATTTATAATTATTATAAATAAAATTATTTTAATAAAATTCGGTTCAAGTGATACCTGTTAAGTGATTGGTTTTGTAATAATTTATAAAATACATAGAATTTTTTATATTGGAAATGAAGTTCATTGTATTTTGATCTATTTCGTCAATTCCTTCTTGATTTCTTTCATCCTTGTAAGTCGATTTATTGACAATTTTTTTTGTTGAAAGTTGCATATTGATCCTAGAAACACTACTAGAAATACTAATTATAAATAGTAAAATATCTATATATAATTTTTCAATAAATGATTTTAGAAAATAAAGTTATTTGCGCATTAATCAAGTTTTTTTTCTTTTGAATATCTCTAAAATTATTTTTTGTGTTTCTGGCTTTTTATCACCACTGATTAGAATTGCTTTCCTCTTATCTTTGATGATTTTTTTATTTGATTTCTGCTTGTGATTGCCTTATTCGAAAGATCTTTTATTTTTTTTTTCTATAAGCGAGTATTTTGTCAAATTCATGGATCGAGTTAGATCAATGGAGTCATTAATAATTTTATTATTGGAATCCTCTAAATTTTCATTGGGTTCAGATACTTGCACCTTCTTCAATTCAAATAACAAAGTCGGTTTCAAAATTTCTTCATTATTAGTTTTATAACTAGAAGTATTTTGATGACCCATTTTTATATGAGTTCAAAAAAAGAAAACCGTTTTCGAGTAAAACCAAAAGGGAATTATGTTTTCATTCCCCAAACAGTTAAATAATAAAAATTTTCCTTTTTTTTCATTGGATCTCTACGATGAGATCTTATTTTAGATCTTTGCCAAGGTTTTAAACAAAAGGAAAATAAAATCGATAGGTTGAATCACCTGTTTAAAAAATTATTACTTTTTTTTATCAATTTTCTTTTGACTTGATAGATAATAACTAGAAATATAAATTGAAACAACTTTTTTTTATATAGAACGGAGCGCTATAGTCAAGATTCACTTTTGTTTATCAGTTTTCTTTTGACATGATAGAACATGATAGATAATAAGTAGAAATATAAACTGAAACATTTTAGAACTATAAAGATAATTATTAAATTATTTGCATCACGTAAAAACATTCCTTTTAGAATAGTCGTTAATATGAATAAGAGAAACTCTATTATTACGGTCAATTCTGCACATTACATAGAGTTATTAAAAATAGAAATTGAAGTTCAATTTAAATATTAAATAGTTAAATAATTATATAAAATTTTGAAAAATTAAGTATTCACTTTTTTAATTTTCTTTTTTTTCTTTTCCTTATTTTCTCTCTATTATATTTTTCTCACAAAATAAATTACTTATTAATTAATAATATGTTTATTATAAAAGGATATTATAATATTATTTATTACTTGTCAATTAATTAAAATTTTGATATTTCATTAAATATAATTTATTTTTAAAAATATTTTCCATATTTAAATAATATATTTATTTAAAATTTAATAAAAAAATTGTATACAATTATTTTTATTAATTGATAAAATTAAAATTTAAGATTTCAAACATCTAATAAAATTAATCTATCACATCTACATTATCATATCACATCAACAACTCAATTTCTCTATCATTATATTTCAATCAATTCAAACACATCTCGAATTAATACGTCAACTAACTATTCACATAAAATTCGAAAGTAGATTCAACTATCTAAATGCAACCGTTATGTTTCAAGCAACATTTTCAAGAGATGCAATTGCGGATTTCAGTCTAAGTTGGCATAAAAAATTGGGATGAAGAGGGATGAAAAAATTGAGTGCCTTGATATTTTGTTGGAAAAAATATGGAAAAGAAAGTATTGTTGTGGTAGGGAGGAAGGTGAAAGAAAGAAAAAAAAAGGAAAGTGAACAAAAAATGCTTAACAAAATTAACAATTTAATTAGATAACAATGATCCAGTGAAAAATGATAATATGATTAGAGGATTGTGATTAGATATCATTGGACAACATATATCGATTTATTTGTAAATCTTAATAAAAAATTATTTCATAAATATAACGGTTGAAATAATATATACTTGCAAAATGATAAAGATGGGCATAAGAATATAATTTATGCTTATTTTTGTAAGCTTCATATTCATAATAATTAATTTATGGTTTTTTCTTTTGTATAATAATATTTTTAATATAAAAATGTTGGTCAATTTAAAAGAAAATCTTATTTACCTTGTATAAGCAAAAAAATAAAACTGTGAAATATTAAAATAAAAAATAATATTTAAAAATTAAAAATTAAAAAAAAGTTTTAATTAAAAATAAGTATATATTAGAAATAAAATGCTACTCCCACTATTTTATGGACTTTAGTGTTTAAACTTTTAATCGCTACTTGTAAAAAATTACTAATTACTTCCATTGGCATTTTGACTCAGTCCAACTCTATCTAGTACTTCATATTGTATCTTATTTACAAGAAAAAATGTAGGTGTTCCTTACCTCACTTTATTTTCTATCATCTCCATATCAGATCTTCACCCAACTATGATAAATTATTTGAGAGATTCAATCATGAATCATTGGATGGAGATCTAACAGTGTAAAAAATAGGTAACAAAATGAGATGGGGAACATCAACATTGAACCCTTATTTATATGTCAAGCAATGCTTTAAATTTAGTTTAACTTAATTAGAAAATGTAACAATCGCCCTAAAAAAACTCAAAAAGAAAAAGAAAAGGGGGAATTCGAAATTTGAATTCGAAATTCAAATGAAAAAATGAATCAGAGAATGGGGGGGGAATAACCTCCTCCCCCGATTCTCTCTCGCCACGATCATCTCCGAGAGAGAGGGGCGACAGGGGGCTACAAGAGGGCGCGAGGAAGAGCCTCGCACCCCTTTTGGACTCCCCACTCGGCCGCCTCAACTCAGTATCCCTCTCCTCAGCATTTTCTTCTTCCTCTTCGGCGAATGACGAACGACGAGAGGGCGAGGCGCACATCGGGACAATCCAAGGACATCTGTCACACGACGACCCTCCCTCGACGCGCACGTAGAGCAACCGCACCCTCTTCGCCGGACAAGGACGACCAGAGTCGAAGAAATCATGAAGAACTATCGGCGAACTCCCCGATTAGAAAAAGAATGTACCATAGACGTAAAATCCCCTCGACGATAAAATGTTGATCATTTGTTGCGTGTTATGATTCCATCGTGACCTTGAGACCCTTAACAATATTTTTCATGTCGAGATTCGATGGCCGGACGTCGGCCGAAAATGAGAAAGATGACCGGCTGCCCTGTGCAGAACCGGTCGACCGATCCGTGACAATTGATGTCGGCCTTACGATTGGTCGACCGATTCGGCATGATCAGTTGACCGATCTGGCGAGAGCCCTCGCCGAAGCCACACGCATCCGATCGGTCGATTGGTTCCAGCAGAACGGTCGATTGATCCTGTGATGCACCGACACATCGTAGGATCAGTCGATTGATTCAAAGTGAACGGCCGACTGGCTCGATGCAACAGAGTGGTCGACCGGTCCTGTAGGAATGGTCGGTCGGTCTAAAGGCAGGAGGGATTTTGGATCCTGATATAAAAGACAAAAATACTCTTGTAGCCCAAACATTCGTAGTTGGGCCTGAACCTTGACATGTCCACCTAGGGCCATGTCCAATTTAGTAAAGCACGTAACGGAACTTTCTTCCACAGAAAAGGGACCTGACCTTACCCTTTTGTTGATTTATGATTCCAAACTCTACAGATGATAAATAAGATAAATAAAGCAAAGATGAAATAATGGAATAGCTATGTGCCCACCATAGTACAGAGCAGAGATTAATGTATGGTACAGAGAGGGACAAGTAGCTGAACTGAGGGGATAGTGACCCTACTAATCTTAACGACCACTGCTCCTGGATCACAAGCCCTCTCCCACTTGTGTTCCGAATAAGAGTGATATATTGACACACTTTTCCCCCACGGGGGCAATGCATGAATTATAAAGTATAGTGCCAGAGGGATAGATAGCTCAACTGAGGAGACAGCGAACCTACAGGTCTTTAGTGACCACTATTCTTGGGGTACAGGTCCCATCCCACCTGTATTCCGAAAAGGATATGCCTTAGCATACACATTCTCTTTTATGGACACCATGGCTACACAGATGCATAGAGACATCTCTAGCTTCTCAACTTAATCAAGTCGAACTCGCATATGACAACAAACTTCAAGAATCTCATAGTAATGTAAAAGATGTAATATCACACAAAAGCAAAGCATGATAATATATAGCAAAGTAAAGTACAGAACATGGTATTGTTAAAGCAAAGAACAATACATAGAGATGAATGAAGTATTATTCATGCACACAGTGATTAAAGCATGAAGACCATTGATTAAAAGCATGGATTCTATTGATTATCATTGTCATTGTTAATTATGATCTGATTCTCATTTTATCATTTATGCTTCTATGTCTACTGAGCATTTTACTCACGGGTATTTCATGCTCATGTATTGGAATTTTACAGGTGAGAACCCTGCCTAGGGAGATGGTGGAGAGTGCAGAGCTCAAGGATAGCTGCACATGACTCATCCAACACCATAGCATCTCACCCTTTCATTTCAATATTCGAATTATTAGTTCTTGTAATCGAAGGGTATTATGATTCTCTTTTTTTGACATCGCACATGTGACCAATTGCTCGAATTGTTTGAATTCTGTGAACTTCCCTTTTCTCTTGGATGATTTCATTAAATATTGGTCCTTCGATTTTCCAATGATTTCTTCTGCAAATCCTTTCTTCCACTTGTTTGGCTATTATTTCTATTGCCACGTGTCTCATATGTTGACTGGTCAAAGTCAAGGAAGTAGTAGGCAGTATAGCGCCCTCATGGTCATGCTTACGTGGCAGGAGGATTGATTTTGGGGGTGTTATAAAAAAAGTGCAATTTTATGAGATTCAAATATAGAAGAGAAGAAACCTTACAGATAATAGTTTTATGTATTCCATGGTCTTAACCATAAACTTCTCCCATGCATTGCATTGTAGGTCCATTGGGGTGGTTGAAAAATATTAATGCATTGGAAGTTGCATAAGAATATTTCTTTTACAGTTTGGAGGTGTGTTTGTTTGGATGCTTCAAATACTTAACTCCATTCACTTGTTCATTGTGTGATGTACAAAAACGGTAAAATTGACTGAAGGGACAATGAATCCTCATTACTAATTTAATTAATTGGTAATGTATTACCATGAAAATAAATTATTATTTAAATCGTAGATAATATCATATTATAATATTTGATAAGCATTGATAATATAAATAATAATTAAAATAATTTAAGAAAAAATATCAAAATAAACTAAAAAATTACTTTAGATATTGATCATATATTATTACAAATCTATATACACTAAAAAGTAGAAAAAATAAATATGCATAAAAGAAAAGGAGGCAAAATCATAAGTTATTTTGTAAAAATTACAAAATTATTTAATAATAATATATTTTGAAAATATAAAAAAAAATATTAAATGAATATTTTTGTGAGAATACATTTCATCCAACTAATAATTTGGAAAATTATCTCTCATGCCTATTATCTAACAATGAGGTGATAATTAAGACTAATAGATTAGCAAAAAATATCGATAATCTATAAGAATGAATAGGACTAATATGATGAATCTTGAGAATTTTGAGTAAAATAACTACTAATCTTTATAAATTAACTCGTATCAAATGTCCCTTATATACGTCTTGAGGGAGGTACGTAAAGCCTCCATAGAGAAAAATACACATATTAAGAATAAGTTTTTTTTTGTAGTCAACCATCGATATCTAGGAAGTGGTGCTGACTGTCACGCGGCACTACTGAGCGCACTGTCCAACCCACGTGTCGACTGTCCACTATCGAGCCTAACTAATCCGGTAAGGTCGCGCTTGGGTCGCGTGCCTGGCAATGACAGGTGAGGCTTCTAACAAGAATTTTCTATATTAACAAAGACTCGAAGTTAAGACCTCTGCTTAAGCGAGGAGGAGCCGTTATCCCTCCACCCAACTCTTATTGATAGATTAAAATAAGTTGATTGAGAAGGAAGGATCAGAGTAGTGTCTTTTATGACTTTTACTACATTTGATCAATCGAATTTCGATTTGGGCCTATGAGATATAAAGAGAAAATAGCCTCAAGCAACCAGTATGTTTTCTTATGTTGAATTAGAGGTCCATTTACTTACATTTTAAAATAATTTTAAAGTAAAAAATCACATCATCATCTTGTTTCTACCAACATAAACAAATATAATGATGTCATCTTGTGTTTGGTTGAAGATTAGTTATATATCTTATTAGTTATTCTTAAGTGATGAAAGAATAAGTTTAACCATTCTAAAGGGTAAATCACACCAAATGCCCTCAAACTTTTATATTTGCTCAGTGATACTCTCCAACTTTAATTTGTAATATGAATGCCCTCTATCTTATAATTTCTTTCTCGGAATACCCTTTTGACTAGGAATACCCAGTTTTTCGATCGCTCCGCTGACGTGGCGATGATCTCTCTCCGCCACGCATGCAAGACATGGCATTGTCAACAGATAATAAAATAAGAATATAATAATAATAAAATAAAAAAGAACGCTCTCCTCTCTCTCGGCATCCTTGCTGGTAGGTGTCGCCTGTGCGTCGGAGGGAAAAGAGGAGGGGGGATACTCACGTTCATTTTCACCATCAGTAGATCATTTGACACATACCTCACTATTAACTATTTTTTTACCTCGCGGCTAGCTCTTCGTATGAAAACTGTAACCATTCACGAAATACATGGGCTAATTCGTCACTTGTCGACTAGGACCCCGTGCTAAATCAAGAAGGTTCGACGTACTATTACTTTGACCATTAAGAACTTGTAAGGGTGTTATACGAAATTTAATTAAAGTCATCAACACACTCAAGTGGACCGAATTGCGGCCAAAAAGTTTTTTTAGGCTTACGCGATCCTTGAACCATTGTGAAAAATTGTTCTCGATTCTTACTTGCGCCTCCTCATCGGGGATATCGAAGTATTACAAGAAAGAACTACAAAAGTAAACATGGTAAGTTAAATTATTTGGGCAATTTGAATACATTGTAACATCAATTACTGGACTTACGTGATATACCATTGCACCTCTTGTGTATTTAGGAGGACATGATTCATTACCGACTTGAATTCAGTGTCATTCAACCATTTACCTTTTGGCTTGCCATGGTGTCTACCTAGTTGATTGAAGCTCGAGCAACTGTGTCTCCTTCAAGTATTTCATCGTTTCGTCGAACTCTGGTTCTAGCGCACTTAACATGAGATTCGAATTAATATGAACAAAAATATGAAATCTCTTGAATCATGTACGTCTCACAAATGGAACCTTCTACACGAGCTTTGTTCTTCACAGTTCTTTTAATTCTGTTAAGATATCTCTCAAATGGATACATCCACCTATATTTAACTAGTCCACCAACTTTGGCTTCATATGGCAGATGGATCGGTAGATATTCCATGAAATAAAAAAATAGGCGGAAATATTCTTTCTAGCTTGCATAAATTGATAGGAATATTAAGTTCCAATTGCACCATATTTTTCACTGTGAGTGTTGTCGAACATAGATCTTAAAAAATTGACTCAACTCTGTAAGCGGTTTCCTTATCTTTTCCGCAATTGCGAAAATGCAATAGGAAGCAAAGATTGGATGAAGACATGACAGTTGTGACTCTTCATGCCGAACAAACGCAAATCGTTCATATCTACGCGTCGTGACAGATTTGAAGCATAACCATCTGGCATTCTTAGTTCACGAACCCATCGAAGCACCTACATCTTTTCATCTTTCGCAAGTGTGTAGCAAGCTTTGGGTTTGGATAATTTACTGTTGGCCAAGGTAACGAGATGTAACTCAGGATGTCGACAATATTCTTTCAAATCCAATCTTGACTTAATATTATCTTTTGTCTTTCCTTTGATATTCATAAAAAAGACATTATCAAATACATTTTTCTCAATGTGCATGACATTCAAATTATGACGGATCAAATTATCTTCTATACGGTAGATCCCAGAAGATACTACGTTTCATCCAATTGTGCAAAACATCATAACCACTGTATTTGACCATTGGATTGACAGTAATCCTACTTAGACAACAAATGATACGAGATAATTCTTCTCCCGATAACCTGATGGGAGGCCTTTCATGCACTATTTTTCCCCTCTGAAAGGTACTTTTATTACTTTGAAACGGATGATTTTTAGGCAGAAATTGTCGATGACAATCAAACCAACAATTTTTACCATAATTTTTTAAAGTAAAAGCACTTGAATTATCCATGCAATACGGACATCCTAACTTACCCGTAGTCATCCAACCACTTAACATCCCATATGCCGAGAAATCATTGATTGTCCATAGTAGGATAGCTTTTAGAGTGAAATTATGCTTCATCGATATATCATAAGCTATGACACCATTCCATAACTCTTTCAGTTTGTCGATCAAAGGCTGTAAGTACACATTTATCTTTTGCTTAGGATTTTGTGGACCAGAAATAATGCAGGTCAAAACATATACTGAGCAGACATACATACTCTAGGAGGCAAGTTGTATGATGTAACTATGACTGACCAACAAGAATAAAGAGTTGCGGTCAGACTAGATAGTGTAACCCATATGCGCATAAGCCTAATCTTATATTTCTTTCATCATATGCAAATTCTGGATGCACAAGATCTGTTTCCACGCCTCACCATCAGATGAGTGGAGCATGACACCTTCAGTTGTATTATGTCGTGCATGCCATTTCATTTGTGACGGGGATCCTACAAAAGAGTATAATTTTTTAAGTCTTGAAATAAGAGGCAAGTAGTGCATTGTTTTAACTGGAACCTCGTTCTTTGTGTTTGATTTTATCGCTCAGCACCACAAAATTTGCACTCCCTCATGGTTATGTCATCATCGTAAAATAGCATACATCCATTTCGATAACAAACTATCTTGATGGCAATGTTATTAAAACCGGACCGGACCGGCCGGTTCAACCATGAACCGGCCGGTGATCCGGTCCGGTTAAGCCTCCAAAACGGTTTTAGCATTGAACCGGGTAAAACCGGTTGAATCGGCCGGTTGAACCGGACTGGTTGAACCGATTCATGCAGATTTTGAAAAAAAATATTTAAAAAATGATAAAAATAGGAAAGTTAAATGATAAAAAAAGGAAATAAATATAAGAAAAATTAAAGAGGAGGGAATATCATATGTATACACTTAAATAGGAATTAAAATAAAAAAGGTAAGTATTTGAAATTGAATAATATTAGAATAAAAACTTATTAAAGGACATAAAATAAAGGAAATAAAAAGGAAAGTGTTAAATAAAAAAAGAAATAAGAATAATTTAAGATAAAATTTATTAATATAACATCTATCATCATTAAATAGTAGATATTAAATTATTAATAATCTATTTATATTATCATTATAAAACTTTTAATTAATAAAAATTATGTTATATTATTTTTTAGTATTTTTAATAAGTCATTAGTATAATATTCATATACTATATCATGTAACTTATATTATATCTTTATAATTATTATAAATAATATTATTTTAATAAAATCCGGTTCAATCCGATTGAATCCGATCCGACCGATCCAACCACGACCTAGTGATGAGTCCGGTCCGGTCGTCGGTCCGGTTTTGAAAACATTGCTTGATGGAGCCAAGACCAAATTTTGAAACTAATCTTTTGGTCATGTAATAATTGTTAGGTATTTGAGCACCGAATGGTGTGACCTCTTTTAATATCTCCATAAATGCATCAAAGCAAGCATGTGAAATATTATGATCCGTCTTCAAATTTAACATTCTAGCGGCTAACAATAATTCGGAATGATTTTCACAACCAGGCCACAAGGGTTCACTCGAGACTGCTAGTAAGTTGAAAAAATCAGCGGCTTTGAAATGTGGTGACTCGCCTTCGCAATCTTGTTGAAATATGATGTCACCACAATCGGTGTGACAACATTATAAATCAAATTTTGATATATGGAAATATAATCATCCTCAATATTAGTAGAAACCTCTTGTGCAATATCTAAGTTCGATGATGGTTCTATCTCATCAAGGTTAGTTCAATACCAATAATTGAGTTTGAAACATTTTCTATATAAATGAACATGACATTCTCCAAAGTTTGCAATTTTGTCTTTTGACATTTTAAACAAGGTCAACTTATAGTTCTTTCTCGTTGAAACTGGATAGTTTAACAAGATATTGTCGTGTAGTATTCAACACCGTCTATGAATTCTTATATCAACCCTACACGACCGGGATTTGTTCTATTGTACATCTATCGACGATGCTCCGGAGGATACATTATGTATTACTTCTATGTGAAATAAAAAGTGATGAATTAAGATGACTAAAAATGATCAATTAAATTAAGATGAAAACATTAATATTATGAACTTGAGAAGATGCCTCTACGCAGTTATAGGAACAACAAGTTTATATGAACTACAGTATGAACTCGAGCGATCCTAAGATGGTCCGTCAATTCGGATCCCTGGGTGTCTGGATCCCGATGTCAATACATGGATCTAAGATGTCAACGATCGAATCGGGGCATCCTGGTGCAAACGCCTCGGAACCAGGCGTCAACGGCCAGAATCTAATCGTTCACGCCTAGATCCGAGCAGGAACGGCCGAAATTCGGGCATCAATGGCCCAAAACCGTCCATGCATTGTCGGTTTCGATCGCGAATGGCCCTGATCCGACCCTCAACACCTCGGACCTGGCCATGCATGGCCGGATCTAGTCGTGCATGGCTTGATCTGACTGTGCATGTACTGGATCCGTCCGTGAATGTCCGGATCAGACCGTGAATGGCCCGGATGAAGCCATGAACGGCCAAGATCCGATCTTGAACGACCAGGATCCAATCGTGAATGGCCCAGATCCGGCCGTGGATGACGGATCCGATCGTGCATGGCCGGTTCCGGGTGTGGACAGCCTGGATCTAGCCGTTCACGCCCAAATTGGGTTGTGCATGGTCGGATCCGCCTACAGGCCTCCGGCCAATGGGCCGTCAATAGCTGCACGATCATCCACACGCGGACAGACGGCCATGAGCGGTCGATCTCGACGTTCATGGCCGTCGGGGCTGTGAAGTCTTTACCGGGTCATTGCTGGGCGTTGATTGGCCGATCAGGCTCGGAGCAGCCGACGACGATCAGAGCAAGCCCGATCGAGCTCGCAGGGGTTGGCATCGGCCGCAGCAAGGTCGATTGGCCTTGCAGCGTCCAGCGTTGGGGCCGCCACGGCCGTTGACGTCCAGTGCGAGCTACGTAGTGCACGCAGCAGCCGACGACTTGCCCGACGACAGGGGAGAAAAGAAAATGCTCAAAACACGATGGAAGCGACAATCGTACCATTGAAATCTTCGTCGGAAACCCCATTTTTAAATTCCCATTGCTCGAGCCATGGAAACCTATTGAGTGAGGTTCCCATGGTAGAGCTGTGGGAAACCCCCAAAAAATATTTATAACCCCCCCTTAAAAAATTTTATTCCAAGCCATCGTTAAAAAACTATTATTTTTATATTTTCCATGGTTGCAGTAGTGGGAAACAGTGTAATTATTTTCCCCGGCTGGAATCGCGGAAAGTTTCCACGACTAGAGCCATGAGAAACCGATGCACCTGAACTTCCGAAGGATAGCTTCAATTGTCGGAAAAGCCGTTACAACTTGCAATAGATTTGCGACCATCAGAAAAATATAATTTTCTTGTAGTGTTGCCCAAAAAAATATTTAAAGATTTATATTCTTTTTTTATACTTGCGTGAAGCGCATGAAATTTTACAAGTAAATGAGAGCATTAGTTGTGTGGGACAGATGGGATTTACATGACTGAAAATGGAATGGATGGAAGTTACCCAACAAATAAAATGGAAATGAAAGGTCTAATCATATTAGGATAATCTTCATCCAAGTGAAAAAAGATGCTGAAAAGAAACTAATTAAACTTACCAAGTTGCAAGAGAGATTGACAACTTCATGTAAAAAATGGCACATCAAGTCTCAAGATTACTTGTAGAGAAAAAAAATGGAAAACTAGAAGAAGACGAGGTCTTTTGTTTTAAGAAGAAGAGTTGTAGAAGAAAAAAAAATAATGCAATGGTAAGTTTTTTTTACATGGAATGGAGTAAAGTAATTTGAGTAGATAAATAAAATGGAGATGAAATATCTAATCATGTTAAAATAATTTAAAAATTCAAAGCACATAGAAAAAAGGATAAAATAAAATCCTTCAATATGAGGCTCTCCAATGCATTAGCATTATATATATAGATATAAATATGGAAGAGTCATCACATTCATTATCTTATTTAGGAAAGATTTCTTCGAGGTTAAAAATATATTTTAAATTGACTAATGTTATATTTATTGATATTAAATGAATGGGTGCATTAGTTGGATAGGCGAAATGGGAGTTACAGATAAAAATTGAAGGAGTGGATGTTACACAAGAAATAAAATGAAGATAGATATGTCTAATCATGTTAAAATATTAAAAAAATTAAAAATGCCTAGAAAAAATATAAAATCAAATATAGCTCTTCAATGAACTAGCATTATATATATATATATATATATATATATATATATATATATATAATTAAATTGGTGAAGTGTTGGACATCCAAACAAAAATCCAACTTTGTATGTGTTGGCATCATTATTCTCACTTGTCGAGTTACCATTGTCACATTATTTATTAAATCACGCGTGCATATATTCCATATTATGCATAACAGGTTTCTATCATTTTATTTATTTATTCTCAATTTATTCATGTGTGGAAACAAATTATTTTTTTATAGAATGTGAAGTGCAATCTTAGCAATCGTATTTTAAATTCGACGACACAATTTCTTTATATGAGTAGTTTTAATAATAAATTACAATTAGATATTTAAAATATGAGGACTCGAATTATGTTTCAAACGGTGTTAATTAGTAAGCAATTATACATCCATATAAGGGATCAAATATTTAATTTGCTGCTATTTAAGAGGAAATGAACAGCTCGCTTCTCCCAGGATTCCGTGATCAGCCAATTAATCAATCAAGGATGCCAGCCAATATACAATTTAATGACGTTTTTCGCTGCAGACTTTAATTCGGACATTTAATTCCATACAAATACATTTAATATGCCAAAAAATATTCATAAAAGAAATAATAATAAATGATGCATCATATGCTCCAACGTGATCTATGAGTATTGCTATATATATATGGCATGCTCTACGTTTCAAAGAAACAAGTCCATGCCATTATCAACCATGAAGTGTTCATCTGCTCTCTGCCTCTTTCTTTCCCTCCTCCCTCTCCTTGCACCACTCTGCGTTGCGGGTGATTTCGACTTCTTTTACTTTGTGCTTCAGGTATACTAACTAGAACTTTATATATATGATATTTACATAGAAAAATTGATGCCAATATGTACATGTGCATATGTATGCATGTAGTGGCCAGGTTCATACTGCGACACAAAGAGAAGCTGCTGCTACCCTACGACCGGGAAGCCGGCGGCGGACTTCGGCATCCATGGCCTCTGGCCAAACTACAACGACGGCTCCTATCCCTCCAACTGCGACCCCGATAGCCCTTACGATGAATCCAAGGTACGTACGAAGCACTGTTGTTGATCATCCCAACACTTTTTCACATCCGAATTGCTCCAAAAAGTTTAAGATCATGATTGTTCTTTGTTTTGTTTCTCTGTACGTGACATGCAGATCGGAGATCTGATCGGGAGCATGCAAGTCAACTGGCCGACGCTGGCGTGCCCCAGCGCCAACGGTTCCGTTTTCTGGAGCCACGAATGGAACAAGCACGGCACCTGCTCCGAGTCCACCCTCGATCAGCACTCGTACTTCGAGCAAGCCCTCACCCTTAAGAAGAACGTGACCATCCTCCAGTTCCTTTCAGACGCAGGTAACATGCTCTCTCTCTCTCACACACACACACACACTCAATATATATACACACTTACATATATATTGCTGATGCAGGCATTCAACCGGATGGGAGCAGCTACAGCGTGGATAGCATTCAGGAGGCGATCAGCAAGGGGACTGGCTTCACTCCAGGAATCCAGTGCAATGTGGATTCAGACAGAAACCAGCAGCTGTTCCAGGTGTACGTCTGCGTGGATACGTCGGGGACGCAGCTCATCGAGTGCCCCGTGCTCCCCAGGCTCAACTGCCCTTCGGAGGTGGAATTCCCAGAATTCTAGATCGCGTCGTCTTTCTTTCTCTCTGTCCCCCTCCTCTTGATCGAATCGACGAGATGCAGACAAAAATCTACAGTGACGTGCGTGTATTGCATGGGACGGATGAAACCATCAGGCGCCATTGGTAGCTTTGGCTTCATCGTATCGGCTTCTCAGTATAATGTAATTTGATGTTATTAAACATTACTTAGTGATTAATAAAAGGGAAGCTCTCAAATTAAACCCTTATTTGTTTCTCTTCAAAAAGAAATGTTGAAAATGTCTTATTTCTCCATGCATGATATTGATACTTTACTCTTTTGAAAAAAATATATACAAAGGGATAAAACCAAAAAGTTAAAAACACCTGGCCAAATTTATTTCCATATTTTAATTTTCCTTGAGGTCTCAACATTGGTTTTTTATATGAGAGGCGTAGTGTTGGTCTTATGATAATGATTATATAACTATGAAACCGTTTCGCACCCATGCGCGATTATGAATAATATAACCAATATTTAATATTTTTATTTTACAGGGATTTTCTGTTATGGTTAAAATGATGTCTGTTAATTTTGAATATTATAAATTATTTGAAATCCTGGGAGGTAATTAATGATTTAATTAATCAGTAATTTAATTAACTACTTAAATAGATCTTAAATTACCAGTAATATTACACATAGTATTTGACAAGTATTGATAATATAAATAATGATTATAATAGTTAGAGAACAAATTATCATAATACCTCTAAAAATTATTTTAAATTTTTTATTACATAATATTATAAATAAACAAAGCAAAAAATAAAAAAGCGGATATAAATAAATAAGATGAGATAAAATTAACAGTTATTTATAAAAGATTTTAAATAATAACGAAGATGAAGTTAAATGATATTTATTTCTTAAGAAAATATTTAAAATTTTAATTGAATAAATAATTTTGTCAAAATACATAAAAATCACCTCTTAGCCGACCCCACCTAGTGGGATAATGTTTTGTTGTTATTGTTGTACATAAAAATCACCTCTCCTGTTTGCTATATGGATTATACGATGATAATTAAGATTAGTAGAGTAATTAAAAATATATTTGATTTTGAATTACCTCAAACGACCTCTTATGTAAAATTTGTGTACATGGAGAAACTATGTAAAATTGGAAAGTAAATATTTAGGCCATGGGCAATAAAAGACATGATTATTGTTCTTCTGGTTTTCATTCATGTGCATTGTCCATAGTTTCTTTGATTTATCTCAAATGATTAGTATTACATATGAAAAAAAAGAGTGGTTGTAACACCCCGAATATTACCCTTAAATTATCAAGGACAATTGGGTCATTCGGCTGTATTAGCCCATTCGCCATCACATGATCATAATAAATTATTTTTTTATAAACTCAGTGGAAACATAAATCCATTAAATAAAATAAAATAATTCCTTTGAAAACATAGCGGAAGACTTCGATAAAACATCAAAAGTAATATTATAGAATTGAAAACATATCTAAGCATCATCGTTAATAGCAATTAAAATATTGAGAATCCATAATAAAAAACATCTCTTTAAAACATAGTCAAAAGACTCTAAGACAATTGACTCTTAATATCCTAGACCACTGTGCAATGTTTATTGTCATGAGCTGAGCCGCCATCATCCATAACTTTATGCATATGCACGGATGCAGAATGCAGGGGTTCCCCGATTAGAGTATTTGCACTGCCATGATCCTCAACATGATACTATATGATATGCATCATCATCTTCATACGAAGGAAGTAAACATTATGCATATCATGTTCATAACATAAGATCTACATGTCAAACATTAACATCATTCTATCATTATCATGCATTATAATAATAGCATGGCAGACATGTAATCATATCATCATACATAAAGTATGGACATTCATATCAATCGTTCATTCAATCCATAGGTGAATACACTTACCATAACCATTGCCTCCATAATTTTTTTCAGTGTTGCTTAATAACCCTTTGCACTTCCACTTTCATGGGACATCATTCCATAACATTTCTCAGTAACTCTCCTCAGAGTTGCTTTATAACTTTTTCGAACTTCCACTTTGACATCATTCCATTTCATCGATCATTGGCCCTTTCCTATTAATATTATATCTTCACATAGTTTAGATTTATGTCGTTGCCCTCTCAATAGGCTAGCTAAGCCATGGAGACAATGCTCCCCTCTCACCCGAAGGTGACATCTGAATGCACACACCATTACCAATGTATGTAACGATCATTCTGAATTCTCGTCCGAGTGCGACATCGGAATGCATACACTATTGTCGATGCATGTAACGATTATTTCGGATAAATATCCGATAAAAGGGTCATAGAGGATCGACATGTAACATCATTCACAACTAGGTTCATTATGCTTTGAATCAACAAACATTTATGTCGCTCAATCTTCATGTTTTAACGTAGTTACATGGGAATAAGCATGTACATGTATCTAGATTCATATACAATCATCAAGCAACAATACATACTGTTTATATCTTGAAAACATTTAAAAGATTATAGTATATTTTTGTCACTGTCACGGTCGTGATACGTGACAGAAGCCCTGAAAAATTTGTTCCCTTTGTCACGGTCGTGCTTACAAGTCTTACAACTGTGCCTACTTTATCTGTGACATATGTTGTGATGGGTGTGCCAGAGGCCCTACCTTAGTCATTTTCTATCCTTTCTGTCACGGGCGTGACATGTGTGTCACGACCGTGACCGAGCGTTGGAAAACTGTGTCGCCTCTCGACTTTTCCACGATTTTTCAACAAAACCTTTGGGAAATCGATATACAACTTTATGAATCAATAGATATATGTTTCCTAGGCATTTTAAGATCAAAATGACATGAAAAACATGTAAAAACATTCAAATTTCAGATCTAGAGTTTATCTCCAAATCATGAACAATAGGAAAAACATGAACCCTAATAACAATTCTAATTCTAATCCTTGCACATGGCATATATCTAATCATAGAATCCTATTCTTGCATAGATCTAGAAAAAAGCCCTTAATCAAAATTCATTATGAGGACAAGGTGCCCTCAAACTCTCAATTTAATCATGAAAACCATTGAGAGAGTAGAGAGGCGGTTTGGATCCCCTTTACATACATTGATCTTAGATCTTCCTCATTTTTCTTCCTTCTCCTTGGTCTTCTCTTTTTCCTTCCTCAAGTCCTAGCCGCCAAGATGTGGATTAAAGGGATAAAGAGAGAGAAAAGAGGCCTTATATAGGGGAAAATCATGAAGGTTTGGACAAAAGGTCCAAATTACGCTTAATGGAAAAATCAAGGTATTACGGTGGTGTAAACCACCTTTTTTTTATTGATGTTTCATTATGCTTCACAAATGATCTTGAACGGTCTTATTGAAAATTTCTAAATATTTAATCTGATCCTAAACTGCTTGAGCAATCATTATATATAACACAAATTAGCATGAAGCGATTAGGAATATATAACTAAAGTTTGTGATTAGTAATAAATATTCAGATTAATGGCATGTTAATGAACACAAATTGGACCAACATTCAAACAAACTAGTATATATATATATATATATATATATATACATGCATACATGCATACACACATACATACATACATACATACATACATACACACACACATACATACATACATATATATAGGCTTTCGTGAGTAATGAAAAAATGAAGTCATTTTTTTTAAAACAAATCTTCTAATTGGCAAAAAGAGGCAAAGATATAATACATACATACATACATACATATATATATAGGGTAAAATGGCCATGTCACGCGCCTCAGACTTCACACCGTGTCACGTGCGATCTCACCCGTGAAATGATGATCGGGCGGCTGGCCTTCACGTGCTCCACCTGCATCTCCATCGCACCGTGCTTATGCTATCCGACGGTCTTCCTTTGTCTCGCGAAAAATGGATCGAGCGGCAAAACAACCTCTCCAAATAATTGACACATCCAAAAATTTCCCCCATTTTCCTCACTCGACCTCTCTCTCTCTCTCGAGGCGATCTCTCTCTCTCTCTCTTTCTTTCTCTCTCTCGAGGCGACACCACTATTCCCTAGCTCCCGGTGCTTGTGGACATCGCCAAATCTGGCCGTTGGGAATGAAAGGCGACACCATGACTCCCGGCACTTGCAGACATCGTGGCTGTGAGGAGAGACAACACCTCGGCGACGACTTTCCAGACCCACCATCGCAAGATCTGGCCGTCGAGAATGAAAAATGTTACATCTCAATCTCTCTTTCCCTCTCTGTCTCTCTTTTTCTATCACCGATCTCTCTCCATCTACTCGATGCATGCAGACACGTCGGTTGCGAGGCTAGGCTAACACCCCAGCGATGAGTTTCCAATGCACCATCACCGCTAGTAACAAGTTTACATCTCTCTCTCTCCCCTATCCCTCTTTCCCTTTCTCTCTCGCTCTCACCGATCTATCTACTCGTCGAGGGAAGTTTTGAAGTTTCTAGGGTTTAGGCCACATTTCACCATTTTTGGGTTTAGGGTTTCAATTAGATGTCTCCTCTATATTTGTTAATGGCCGATTGCAGGAAATAATTGAGGTTTCTAGGGTTTTAACTAGATTGTTGCGGTTAGGGTCTCATGTTGTCCATCGACTGCAACAAATGGGCTTCATATCTTCCTTAGATCGGCTGAGAGATGCAACAAGCTCGAGTGCCACCTCACCCATGTTGTTGCTGCAGGTGGAGACAACTCGGTGAGGTTTCCTTCGACCATGAAGGATGACATGTTGAGTCAGTAAACTAAAAAGTGTATATGTTTGCAACATATGTGTTAAGAATGTGCCTTCTTTTGATTAGGCGGTGATGTTTAATCTTTTGTAGAAATTTTGTTTCCATTTATCTCACCAGTGTCTTCATGCATTCGTTTGAAAATTTATCCATTCTTGTGTTTGTTCCTTGAGATATGACTATTTGTAACCTTACAATGTTAATGTTTATATTGAAGGTTATGTCGCAAAAAGATACGGTGCTTCAATGTTATTGCGAAGTAGAAGCAGGTGTTAAAACATCATGGACCGAACTTAACCCTAGGAGAAGGTTCTATGGTTGTAAGAGCTATAGAGTAAGTTTATTATCCAATGCTAAGAATAAATCACATTTGATTCTAAAATGCCTATGCATCCGATCCTCAAATTCAAATTTTGTAGTTAATCGAAACTTGCCAATTTTTTCGTTGGATGGATGGACCTCTTGAAGAGCACTACAAGAACCTCATTAATGGACTACTACGCAAGATAAATAGGTTGGAGGGTGAAGTTGGGATCCTACAATTGAAGCAAGAGCTTGAGTTGATAAATAATGTTAGAATTGGATCTTCTTCATTATTTTGGAAATACTCAACAATTTTCTTACTCATGTTAATTATAGTGATGGTGATATCTTAGTTGTATGACTCAATGTTATGTATTGGGAGATGAGCATGCTCTCTTTTATCTAATGGTGTTATGTATTGGGACATGGACATGGACATGGACATGAACAGTGTTTTATCTAATGTTACTTTATGCTCTCTGGTTGCATTGTGTTATTGGACATATTGCGGCGAATTGTGTTATTGGATGATGTTATGTAATGGTGTTACTTCATGTCGGTATTGTGATTTATGACTTCTATAAGATGCAACCATTCATCATGTTATGTAATGGCATTATTTGATTTATGACCTGACTAGTATAAAGGTCTTGTAAGATGAAAATAACAGGATTTGATTTATGACTTCATGCCAGTATTTGTGATTTATGATCATTCAAGAATTGGAACGATTTCAATTGCTGAAATTACTCTGTATCTTCAGGATTTGGAACTCCAAGTGATGGTATCATTGAGAATAGATTTTCCCAAAGAAACCTTAACTTAGAGTGATACTTTGTGATACTTAGAACACCTTGTGACATAATGGCAAGTTCTCTATGCAGGTGAAAAATTCCAGTCCACTTATGGTATCAAATATTTCTTATAAGTCATTCCACACTTTAACAACATAAAAAACATAAGCATTGTTACCAACTACATCATTCGATATAGTGCTTATAATCTAGGACAACACTAAAGCGTTGCAATAATGCCACATAATGAAGGCTATAAAAATTGAAGGAGGAAATTGTGGAACAATTTCTGGACGAATTTTCCACACAATGAAGGCTATAAAAGGAGTGCCAAGGCCAGAGGCAAATGGCCCCATTCACTCATTGAAGAAAAACTTCAAGTTGTCAAAGAGAGATCATTTCTTGAAGTTTTTATTTTATAGCTTTCTCATTCTCTCTCTTCTTCTCTTGTGAGCTTAGCTTTGTAAAAGAGAGAAACACTTTTGTTAAAAAACTAAGAGCGCTCCTGTGTAAAAGAGGTTCAAAGTCTTACCTCTTGAGCGAGAGAAATAGACTAGCTTCATAGGAGGAAAGGTTGTCTTGCCTCTCGAAGTGGAGAAAAGGTGGTTGATGTAAAGGGCTTTCTTCCTTGCCCCATTTGGAACAAAGGAAGTGACTAGTGGAATCTCCGGCGGTCTCGAGGTCGAGAAGTCGGAGCAGGGACGTAGGCCAAGGTATGACCGAACTTTGTCAACAACCATCGTGTCTATTTGTGTTTGATTTCCCTCTTTCTCTCTCTCTCTCCGTTCACATTATGTTTATAATCTGAATTGCTAAGGTTTCAAGAATCGATTTTGTACTTCCGCTACGAATTTTGTAAAATCGATATTTCAGTTAAACACCAATTCACCCCCCTCTTCGTGCCCTTTGGGATCCTACAATTGGTATCAGAGCGGGTTGCTCTTGTTTTGATCTTTTGAATCATCTCATTTTTTATCTGATCATTTTAGATCTAATCACTTTTAAGATTCAATCGTTTTTTTTAGATTTAACAATCTTAAGAGCCATGGCATCAAGTGCATTTGTTTTTGCCGAGTGACAATCAATTAGTCGTCCTCCCCTTTTAAATGCATCAAATTTTCAAACTTGGAAAATTCGGATTCAAGCCTACATATGTCCTATTGATATGAACATATGGGATATTGTTGAAAAAGGGTATTACTTACATGAAAAATTATCTTCCGAATATGATGAAAGAAAAAAAAATTTCAAAATTAGATTGGAAAGCAAAGAATATTTTTTATTGTGCTTTGAATTGAATGGATTTTAATCGGATTTCAAATTGTGAAAGTGCAACTGAGATTTGGAACAAACTCATCACTACTTACGAAGGAACCGATAAAGTTAAAGAATCTAGATTGAATATTTTAAATCATCAATATGAATCCT
Organism: Pontederia crassipes; assembly: GCA_030549335.1. Lineage (NCBI taxonomy): Eukaryota > Viridiplantae > Streptophyta > Magnoliopsida > Commelinales > Pontederiaceae > Pontederia > Pontederia crassipes. The sequence continues at coordinate 17,522,755 of JAUKPH010000017.1, read as the reverse complement.
TCAAGATGCATGAAAATGAATCTATAAATGATATGGCTGCTCGATTTAATGATATTTTGAATGGCTTAGCCTCCTTGGACGAGCCAAGATCTAACCCCCAAAAATTGAAAAAGATTTTTAGGTCTCTCTCCTCCAAATGACATACGAAGAGAACCGTGATGGAAGAAAATAATTTGAACAAATTGGATTTTGATGATCTTATTGGCTCACTTTTAACCTATGAGATCTCAATCCAAAAAGATCAAGAAGAAAAAGCCCCCAAGAAGAAAACATTGGCATTGAAGAAGATTTAAGTGAAGAGGAAGTGGATAAAAAAAAACTCGTACACGAGAAAATTAGATAAGTATCTCAAATTAGTTAAAAAGAAAGACAAGAATGAGAAGCCAACAAGAAAATCATACAAACATCACAAAGAAAAAAAATCTCGGAAAGGTAAAAAGAAAAAATATAAAAAGTCTAGTGCAACAAGTAGCTCATCAAGATCTTCGAATGAAGAAGCATACATATGCTTGATGGCACACGTCGATGAGGTAATTTCTAACCCTTCAAACTCAAATTATGACTCATCAAACTCTTCCGAAGAAATTATTTCTTTAGATGTGAACAAAGAGCTCTCCTCTCTTATAAAAAGATATTTTTCAATTAAAGAGGAAAATGAAATATTAATGCATCAAATTGAAAAATTAAAAGAGGAAAATAATGCATATTTTTTGGAAAATGAAAAACTAAAAATGAAATAGAAACTTTGAAAATTACACATGCATGTGAAATTGTAAAACTAGCATGTTCTTTAGAAAATGTAAAGAAGAAAAATGACCTTTTGAAAAACTCATAAAATAGGACTATTTCTTATGTAACGATAAATAATCTTAGGAATAATTTTGGACATGAAAATTCATATTGAAAATCCTATCATTTATATGGTAGAAAATCACATCTCAAATGTTTTATATGTAGATTTTATGGTTATTATGCATATCAATGCAAAATGAGAAAATCAACACAACATAACTTGATTTGAGTTTCAAAAGGAACATTGCCTAACAAACAAGGACCCAAAGAAATTTGGATACCAAATATTACATAATTACTTTTCAGGTGTGCCTTACATGCCAAGCAAAGGACAAGTGGTGAAGGCACAAATGTTATGGTAAAAGTATCACTTACTTTTTTATTTCAACCAAAAATTTCAAAACTACTATTTCTTTAAAAGAAAAGAAGAATACATCAAAGATTGGTCATGGTGATAGGGGAAGCATGATTAAACATTATTTTCACATATCATAGATATCACATTATTTTGTCAAAGTTTTTAATATATTTTGTTTTGACTTTCATAAATTGGTTTTCATTATAAAATAGCCATAAATTTAGGAGGAATTATCTTTCGAAACTTCCAATACTCTACATATCTATTATATGACAAAAGGGGGAAGAATATTTTTTTAAAAAAATAGATTAAGGTGGAGTTACATATGGTTTCTTATATAATTCATTTACAGATGACTTTTTGATGAAACAAAAGGGGGAGGAGAAATATAAGAGAAATATGACTTGGATATACTTTATATTTCCCATTGTAAGGAAAGTTAAGTGTTAGGGGAAGTAAAATTGTTTTTACAAGATTTTACAACTTTTTCGCCAACTTATATCCTTTTCATATTTCTCGGTTTGTCTTTATCAAAAAGGGGGAGATTATTGGGTCAAAGTTTTTAATGACATATAAAATTATATTTTGATGAAACAAACCTCGAATGATTAAAGTTGAAATGTTGACAAAGTCTAAAGAAAAATGGATAACTTTATGCACTGTGCTTTGATTAAATAATTGTCACTAATGTCATTAGTTTTGGATAAATGTGGAATGTCAAAATTGTAGAAAATTTTGTTAGCTTTCCATAGACTCCAAGATCATCTAATTTGGATAACCGTGCAAAAAGTTATGATAAAAAGAGTGCAGGTCGGTCAACCTGCCGATCGAGAAGATACCGGTCGACCGAACAGAAGATGTCAGTCGACCGATAACTACTGACCCTGCTCCAGACGACGTCGAGCCATATCGGTCGATGTATCGATCGACGGATCGGTCGACCGATCAAGCGCAGAAGTTGAAGAAAATGCGCAACGATCACATAGATCGGTCGACCGGTCCAGAAGTGCGGTCGACCGGCCTCCGAGTCAAATGAACAGTAACGGTCAAATTTGAAGGAGGAAATTGTGAAATAATTTCTGGACGAATTTTCCACACAATGAAGGCTATAAAAGGAGTGCCAAGGCCAGAGGCAAATGCCCCCATTCACTCATTGAAGAAAAACTTCAAGTTGTCAAAGAGAGATCATTTTTTGAAATTTACATTTTATAGCTTTATCATTCTTTCTCTCTTCTTCTCTTGTGAGCCTAGCTTTGTAAAAGAGAGAAACACTTTTGTTAAAAAATTGAAAGAACTCTTGTGTAAAAGAGGTTCAAAGTCTTACCTTTTGAGCGAGAGAAATAGACTAGCTTCCTAGGAGGAGACGTTGCCTTGCCTCTCGAAGCGGAGAAAAGGTGATTGATGTAAAGGGCTTTCTTTCTTACCCCATTTGGATCAAAGGAAGTGACTAGTGGAATCTCCGACGGTCTTGAGGTCGAGAAGTCGGAGCGGCAACGTAGGCCAAGGTGTGGCCGAACTTCGTCAACAACCACCGTGTCTATTTGTGTTTGATTTCCCTCTCTCTCTCCCCGTTCACATTGTGTTTATAATCTGAGTTGCCAAGATTTTAAGAATCGGTTTTGTGCTTCCGCTACGAATTTTGTGAAATCGATATTTTCGGTTAAATAGCAATTCACCCCCCCCCCCCCCTCTTAATGCCCTTTGGGATCCTACACATCTTGCATAATTATCACATCCAACCAGACGTATTGGTATTAATACCATCCCAGGAGCGTCTAATAGATGAAGATATAAAGGATGTGTATGGTCTAAAGCTAAAATTGTTGCATGCATAGCTGAATCCGTCAAAGGAGTCCAAGAACTAGCCATAAATATCAATACAAAGATCTTGATGAGCAATGCCATAAAATACTAAAATGAGCATAGCCACATAAGTTTCTCAGTTGTACCTAGTTACACAATAAACAACCATGTTCAGCAACACAAAATAAACAACCAAACAATAATAAACAAGGCATGTTAGCATCACAAAATACAACCATGCTCCAAGCCATGTTCAGCATCACAAAATGCAACCATGCTCCAAGCCATGTTCAGCGTCACAAAATAAACAACCAAACAATAAAAATTCTACACTACAGATAACTAGAAGATCAAGAAACAAGGCTCAGCACATCTTGTTCCTCCTCAGATCCAAGACTTCTTCTTTGCAAAAATACTAAACACCATCTCCATTTTTGGGGTTTCGAGTTTACCCTCAAGTTCCTGGATGCATAATATGATATCAATAAAGGATTCCTCACAATTAACTAGCAATATTTGAGAAATGAACAAGAAGCACATAAAGAATTCTAAAACTATGGAAATGAAATTCTAAAAGTTTGGAAATGAAATTTTGCAACAAATCTGGAACAAGAAAGCAACAGTCTCCTCTAGATATCCCAAATTAGATTGATGATGTACAAATCCATACATGTAACCCCGTTAAAATTAAAGAGATAAATATGTAAAATGTAAATCAATATGGATGAAGAAACCATTCATGCATTTAACATATATACTCATAGACCTACCAAATATGTAAAATGTAAATCAATATGGCTGAAGAAACCACTCATTCATCTTGCGCACTCCGTTGTTGTTGAACCTAATTTAAGTACTTAAGTAAGTACCTTAAAGAAACCATTAATATATATATGTGTAACATTGTTTAACAATTCAACTTACCTGTGCCTTTTTTATTGGATAAGAAGTGACATAATGTCCTTGTGTTAAACAATGGTTGCACCTTCTTTTTTTAGGTCCACTTTGGGACATGGAAATCTCAACATTAGATTTCATTCTTTGTATGTAATTTCTTGACCTTCCCTTCGGTTTGATGGCACATGGGTCATGTATGACAACTTGAGAACAGTCGACCGAAGAACCTTGACCTTCTCTATGGTTTGAATTTATGTCAACTAAAGAACCTTCAACTCCATCATATAGTTTGATACATGATAATTTTTTAATCGCATCCTTCAAAATGGAAAATCCAACATCCAAATGTTGTGGCTAACGTAAACTCATTTCCGTCACTTTGCGCCAATTTCTCTTGAAGTTCATTTTTCATAAAGGAGTGATAACACATTCACCTCCTGGAAACCCATCATTAGGCCGATGTCGTGTCTATAATTGAATATCAAGCGTTTATCGTCCAACGATGGAAAATATATTGTTCCAGTAAACACAAACACAAAGCTCTTTTTTCATTTAGAATAAGCAATGCATGTGCACATAGAATGCCTTCCTGTTCGAGCATTTTGCAAGTTGTGCATTATACTCCACGATAATCCATTGCTTATCTTCTTCTCCTGATAAATACATCGAGTAAATAACTGTTTCACTATCTTGTAAAATTATTTGTGACCACAAATGCATGATTTTCTTAAACTCCTCTTGAAATATCAAAAACACTTTTTCAGTATAGGCTTTTGCAGCATGAATCTCCAAAAGATTTTTTGAAGCTGTGATAGCTTGGGAATATAAATTCTTGAAATCTTCTCGTTCTTCAGCCTCACGACGTGTAAAGAGAGTTAAATCATATCGATATACAAAGTCATCAAGTGAAGTATTAGAATTGATAAAACCATCAAAGAAAGCACTAATACTCTCAACTCTTTGTGTAGATTGCATATCAGCACAAAATTTATCATTTAAGTAAACGACGACCCAATGTTCACGCTTCTTATACATTTGTTCCAACCAGTGCCCATTTGGAATATCACATTTCTATTTCAAAATCACTTTTCTTCAAATTCTTGTGTACTCAAAGATTGAAAAAACCATGCATTGTACTCTTTCTAAAGTTATCACGTGCATATAAGTCTCGAAGATGTGTTATATCATTCTTTGTAATGTGACATATGCAAAACATATGTCATGTATGAGGAAACACCTTGCGAATAGTATTACTCATTGCAACATCTTGATCAGTTGTTATGCATACAGGTTTCTTTCCATTCATACACTCGAGCCATGTTTCAAATAAACAAACAAATGTGTCTTCAGTTTCGTCAGTAAGTAAAGCACACCCAAGTAATATTGATTGCCTGTGGTGATTCACACCGGTGAAGGGTGCAAATGGAATCTTAAAATTGTTAGTTCGTATGTTGTATAAAGAATTATGACATCACCAAATGTCATATAATTATCCTGTGATTTACTATCTACCAAAAAAATCTCTTGGCAACATCTTTTTCATTTGTCACTATTCTAAAAAAGAAGGAATCATCATCTTCTAAATTTTTTTTTCAAAATAAGAAAGCACAGCCATGCATTCCTTACTAACACAATTCTTTTTTTATGCTCTATTGTGATCAATGAAATGTTGAGATGTTAGGAACTTCTCACCATACATTTTGAGATATTTAGCTATCTTCGAAGGGTCTATGCCAACTTTTCTCATGTTGGTCGTTGCTTGCTTGGAAGGACTAGATAATTTATGATGAGAACACAATCTTGTTATGTCAAGTGAAGAAACAAGAAGTGTGTTCTTCTTTAAATTTTTTTACCTCACACTTTCCATCATCTACAACTTTGACTAATAATTGAGCACCACAATCTTCTCGCATATTTCTTCTTCTTTTTGCATTTTGTCTTATGTCTTTTCTCTTAAGATTCTTATGTCCTTCTTTTGAACAAACCAACATTCTTCCAATAGGCTAATTTGTTTTCCTAGATTTATAACAATAACCCTTTCATATAGAAAATCCTATTGATTTGTCATATGCATTATAAAAATCATATGCTTCATCTTTTGTATCAAACTTCATTCCAATATATGGCTTGCTAATGTCGACGTATTCATCTCGAATCACTTCAAGTTCATCCGAACTGGAGTGCTCCCTATCATAATCCATCTGCCACTTGGGTAGTATGCTAAAAGCCATCATATGTTAAAAAACATTATGTCTCCAAATTCTTGTAACGCAAATTTTATAATGTTAATGGTATTGGTAACATGCAGTAGGCCTATGAATTTAATAGAAAGTTATTCATGAAAGCCAAAAAATGGGGACTTCAAAGCATGTTGGGATGTATTAAAAAGAAGGTAATCTAGACTCATTGGCATTGTTAACTTATAAATATTATTCATGAAATTTCTGATTCTACACTTATATAAGATAAACCATCAAAATTTTACTCCAAAGAATGTGATATTGCATCGAATCCAATCTATTAGGCTATTATACAAAAAAAATTATAGTTGTTTCATCACTTTCTTCATAGACTAAATTTTCTATGCAAGAGAGAGATCGGTGAGAGCAAGAGAGGGGGAAAGAGAGAGGGAGAGATGTAACATTGTTCCTGGGTGTCGCCTCGCCTCGCAGCCGTCGTGTCGCCTCGCCTCACAGCCGTTGTGTCTGCATGTGCCAAGTAGATGGAGAGAGATCGGGGAGAAACAGAGAGGGAGGGAGAGAGATAGAGGTAGAGATAGATATGTAACCTTTCGGTGTTCCCGATGGCCAAATATAGCGATGGTGCATTTGGAAATTTGCCGACAGGGTGTCAACCTCACCTCGCGGCCGAGTCATGGTCAGGGATTTCTATCTCAAACACCGGGGAGTCTCGGTGTCACCTCGACGGCCAGATCTGGCGATGATGTGTTTGGAGAGTGTAACGCCTTTCGTTCCGGTGGCCAAATTTGGCGATGGTGCGTATGGAAAGTCATCACCGAGGTGTCCTCTCTCCTCGCAGCCGCGATGTCTACAAGCGTCAGGGAGTGGTGTCGCCTTTCATTCTCGACGGCCAGATATGGAATTTGGAAAGTCGCCGCTGGAGTGTCGTCTCTCCTCGCAGCCGCAATGTCTACAAGCGCCGGGAGTCGGGGAGGCCGGGGAGTTGTGGTGTCGCCGAGAAAGAGAGAGGTCAAGTGGGGAAATGGGGGAAAATTTTGGAGAGGTTGTTTGCCGCCCGATCCATTTTCTCACGAGACGAAAGAAGACTGTCGGATAGCATAAGCATGGTGTGATGGAGATGCAGGTTGAGCGTGTGAAGGCCAGCCACCCGATGTGAAGCGTGAGGCTCGTGACACACCCATTTTACCCATATATATATATATATATATATATATATATATATATTCATATGACAATTTTAAAGATTTTATTGTAATGCTCCCATATGACCCTCTCTATCACTATGTGGAGCCTCCTTTTATAGGCATTACAGAAGACTTATTAATAAAATAATACAATTTAACTTTTAGCATAAGGTGAAATCTAAAACGAATAAGTACATCAATGCAAAAGTTCGATAGTCACATAATATAAGTTCCATTATAATCCAGATGTCATACAACACTTAGCCTTCGAAGTTCAAGACTTTAATAACACATAGCAATAATAATGACACCAAATAAGAATATAATAAAGGGTCTTATTTATGTGCACTCATCACCTGAGCAATGTCATAGCACATACCACAATGAACTATCCAAGTTTAACATAGAAAAACAAATTCTGTATGCAAAATACTCAGTGAAATAACATCATAAAAATGTAATCATAACATAGTTTCTTTGAGCATAAACATTTAATGATCATAACATTCAATCATAAAGATTAATAAGTTGGACTTCTTTATGGATAACAGGTTATAATTCAAGACCCTTGGGTTTAAGGATAAAGAATAGAATATCTCGATATTGCTGAGAATATGGCCAAACGTGATGCGGAATAATGTTAAGATGGTCAAGCTTTGATTTCAGTGAAACCACCTAGGAGAACGCAAAATCACCATTTTTCTTAACAAATGAAGAATATCTTTATTCCATTAGTATTCCATTAAAAGAATAAAGATATTCTCTTTCTTTTTCATTTTTTCATCATTTTTTATTTTTCATTATTTAACTAAAAACTATTATATTATAATTTGTATAATAATAATAATAAATTCAAACTATTTATAGTAAAATATTTTAATTATAAAAATATTAAATTTATTCTTTCAACCAAACAAGATGAATATAATTAGAATATGATATTCTTTAAAATAATTTTTTTGTTCATGCTAAGAAATTTTCAAAGATTTATCACCTATTAGATTCATGATATGAAAGACGAAAGCCTTTAGTGTCATTCGTGTAATAATCATAACCAATATCATACCTTGATAATTCAGGTGGAATAACATAAATAACCAATTTGATCAATAATAAAATCATGTACCATATATACATAGAAAAAGACAAAGAAAAATATAGGTCATCTTGATTGGTGAGATCATGAATAGTCATTTGATAATCGAAATGATGCCCGATGGGTCTTCAAAAAATAGCCTTTCTTTTTTTGATAACAAGAATCAATGGATCAATATTCCTACTTTGATGTTAATGATCAATATTTCTATATACTTTAATCGGTAGCATTTGATCCTCGTGTTCATATAAATGTGTAAATAATAGGTAGAACATAATCATAACATAAAAGTGATATGGAATTCATGGTCCATCTTCGGACAGCAAAATACATGAAAGAACTGAAGATTGATAGGTCATTTTTTTACCATTTTATGGAGGATCGTATCATCACAATTTGTCATCTTAAGAACATTGTTACTTCATCATTATCATCATAATTAATATTCTTATTCTTCATATTAATTGAAAGAGCTCTAATACAAATGCATAGATCATCAACTACCTTGTTTAAGTAGTAGGTAGATAAATTATGGAGATGTCTCTCATCATAATTTTTTTACGATGGAGCACTTAGTTTTACATGATTCTTAGCTTTATTCTACCTCGTCCATGTAGGGGAATAAATCAGAAAGTGGTAGATGTATTCTACATGAGGTCATTACAGATTTTTAGATGTGACTCCCACCATGACTTTCCACGATAGCACTTACTACATTCTACAACAATATAATAATGAGTTAGATTCTAGAGGTGACAATTACAAATTTTAAAGATGATTTTCATCATGACTACCCACAATATATCACTTAATTCGACATGACACTTAACTTCATTTTACATCATTCATAAGAATTTGTTAATTGATCAAGTGAAAGGAAGAAAGAAAGACTTCCAATTAATATAAGTTGATCAAGAGTCACTATGGCAATTAATGATTCAATATTTTATAATAAGTTCATTCTTTATCATCAAAGATATTTATCAAATAAACTAGTGACCTAAGAGTAAGGAAAACCTCCAATAAATAGCATGAATCACATGGAAGAGTTTGGGATCGAAAGAAATTTTATTGGTTTTGTTAATAATGCCTATAATTATACTCCAACTAAAAATTCATCTCGTCCCCAAGATTTTCTAAAGTAAAAGGTGACCTCGCACTAGGGATCTCGCTGCCCAATCAGCGAGATCCCTAGTGCGAGGTCAAAGGGGGATCCCTTGCCGGGGGCGTGGGGGGAGGATCCCTCTGGGCCAAAATATTAGGATGAATTATGCTTGTGATTCAAAATTAATTTATTTTCTTGTCACGAGATAGGTGTTCTAATTTTGAGGGACTAATTCAAAGTCCCGCTCAATTTGTAATCTATATCATTTATAAAGAGAGTGTCTATATAAACTCCCTAGGGGTTTGAATAACAAATAATTTGATTTGTAATCGTCTTCTATTTTTCATTTAATAAAATTGTTCATCGCTTCAAATTTATTGCATGTTCATTCGATGCATAATATCTCTCATATAGAAATTCTAATAAACTAGTATCAGAGCAAAACTTCGTCGTTGATACTTTGTAAGGCATAGAGATGGCATCATACAATGTGAAGATCAAGAAATTCATAGGGCGAAATAATTTTAGTCACTAGCAGATTAAGATGCGAACACTTCTGAAACAACAAGGAGTCTGAGGTCGCAAATGTGTAAAAGAACAAATCAAATTAGGAAGATTTGAAGGGCAAAGAAAAAGAGATCGACCTTGACAATTTGACGACACAGTAGGAGAAGACGTTCACTATGATCCTATTGTGTCTAGCGGACGAGGTGATTATTGAAGTTGTCGATGAAAAATGACAGCCAGTCTATGGTCAAAACTTAAGAGTCTCTAGATGACCAAGTATCTAACCAACAAGTTGTTGTTGAAGCAATGTTTGTTCGTCCTTTGCATGCATGAAGGTAATCATTTGAAAGATCATTTTGATAATGTGAATACTCTGTTGATGGAATTACAAAATGTTGCCCTAGTCTCTTCTTCTATCGTACAAAATTTTCATTCAGTCTATTATCATCGGAAGAGATACTATAACTTTGGAAGAAGAGAAATCGAGTATACATACTCATGAACTTCGACATTAGCTTCTACCAAGGCTGTTGAGACCTAGGCCGCATGGTCGGTGATAACTATAGAGAAGGGACATCATGCAAACTCGAAAAATAGTAAGCCGAAGAAGAAGAACATTAATCCAATGGACAACTACAATTGCTGCAAAGAACCTGGTCAATGGAAGAAGGATTGTTCCAAGAAGAAGAAGAAGGGCACGATTGTTGCAGTAGTAAATCAGAGTAGCTAATATGATGATGATGAGTTGACTCTTATGATGTCTGATCAAAGATGTTTAGACGAGAGTTCTGTTCTGAATTTAGGATGATCTTATTGTATGACTCCGAACAAAGAGTGATTATCAAATTATTAGAATATTGATGGAAAAAATGTCATCATGGCAATGATGCAACTTATAAAATAGTTGGAATCGACTCAATTCAAATAAGAACCCATGACAATCAGGTGAGTATTGTATCTTTGGCAAGCAAAAATGACTTCAATTCAGCAAAGTCGTGCACAAGATGAAGGCCACACTTGATTATATCCACGCTGATTATTGGAGCACCTCTCATGTTTATCTCGGGAAGATTCTAGATACTTTCTATATGTGATAGATTACTACCCAAGGATGACATTAGTATTCATGATGAAGTACAAGAGCGAGGTATTCAATTCCTTCAAATAGTAGAAGGCTCTGGTGGAGAATCAGACATCGAAAAAGGTGAAATACTTTCATATTGGTAATGAGTTGGAGTTTTGTTTCTCCGAATGTGATCAGTTCTGCAAGGATGAATGCATTGCTAGACATTATACCGTCAGAGATACAACGCAGCAGAATGGTGTAGTAGAACACATGAATAGAATACTTCTGGAGATAGTACGAGGCATGCTCTCAAATTTTTATTTGAATAAGTCATTTTGGATTGAGGTTGTTAGCACATCATGTTACCTAGTAAATTGGAGTCCTGCAATCGTGATCGATCTCAAGATTGCTATTGATGTATGATTAGGAAATCCTGCTGATTATACGAACTTGAAAGTTTTTTTGTTGTCCAGAATATTACAATGTCAGCAAAGAAAAGATGGAACCAAGTGTCAAAGAAGGAGTCTTTGTGGGATGTGGTGCAGGTGTAAAGGCTTCAGAATATGATCTCCTTCATATACATGTTATTCATAGTAGAACACATATCTTTTGATGAGACATCTATGATCCAATAGAAATAAAATGTTGTTGACTCAGTAGATGAGAGTGTCAACAAACAAGTGGAGACTAAATTAATTCCAATTCAAAATGGGGTAAAGAATCTCATGACAACCAGAACTAGAAGAGCAACAGTTGCTTTGCCATAAACGTAGGCAAGTAGGTCCGTCTAAGCGTTATGAATTTAGTACATGGTTACATATGCATTTCTAGTAGCTGAAGAGATGGAGTCGCTAAAGCCATCAAGCTATAAGGATGTTATTAAATGTGCAGAATCATAACAATGGATTGTGGCAATGGATGAAAAGATGGAGTCTCTTCACAAGAACTAGACTTGAGAGTTAGTTAGTTTACCAAAAACTCGTCGAATGTAAATGGATTTTTTAAAAGGAAGCTTAGAAGTCTAGAAGTTGAAGGCATCAAATACAAAACATGTCTAGTTGTAAATGGATAAAATAAAAAAGAGGAAGTAGACAACAACAAGATTTTCTCTCCTGTTTCGGGCACACTTTCATCTGGGTGCTACTTGCCCTTGTAACACATTAGAAATTGGAGCTTGATGCGAGGTGCAAAATACTAGCAAGTATATTAGGTTGAATAAAGTAATAAAAAAATAAGTAAGAGTTGTTGATCCCACGATGACTAGTGACTTATTTACCATCTAACCTTAGTTAACTAATTGGAAGAAAACACATTTGTGATTTAAAAAAAATAGAATTAAAGATGATGTCAATCTTAAATATTCGAACCCTTAAATAAAGGGAGAGAAAATTAAAATGTAGACCTTTAATCTTACCTTATCTTTTAATTACTAATAAAATCTTTCATAGAATTCAAGTGATAGAAATATTACCAAAAGTATATGTTTCAGTTAGGTCAACCTAACTACTCTAAATTAAGAATAGATAAAACCAGCTAAATAAGTCAACTTCGATATACCTTAATTAGGATATTTTCATATGAAATATATGTTATTAATTACTAAAAAATTAATTAATAAACAATAATTAATAGACTAAAATCATATGACCAAAAACCAACCACAGCAAGCCAAACATGACCCGATTTAGAGAAACCCGGCCCAATTTCTCTCTTGAAAATCCTTAGACAGACAAACTCGGCTCGAGTTCACAGGGCGTGGATCGAGTTGATAGTGGACTCGGCCGGAGTTGATCAAACTCGGCCCAGGTTCAATATAAGATGAATCTGACGAGTTTTTTACCAGTTATCATGCACAAGATTCACTCACAATTATTATTAAATAACTAATAATAAACACGTAAATTTATTCAGCTATGATAAAAACGTTAAGTAAAGGTTGTACTTCAGTTCACAGAATTCTAATTTATAAAATAAACTAAGAGAAAAGTCGAGTTCAAGACCAATCTTTCTAAAACAACGAAATTGCTTTGTAAACAATTGATTTGACACTAGTTTTGAGAAGAAGAAAAAATAAAATGATTGTAAAAAGTAAATCAAACTTCGAGGTAGTAGACGACACCTTTGAAGCGAGCCTTGGCCGATACTACGTCAAAAATTATCTCCGAAAATATTGGATTCTTCAATTCTAAATTGATTGCAGTGGCGCATAGTAAAAAATATTCTCTCATTTCCCGTGTTGCTAGGGTTCCAAACTTCGAGAGTGCATACTCCTTAGATTCGTGGTACATCCATATTTATAGGATGGTGGCCTTTTAGGGTTCTGAATTGCAATCACGGCTCAAATTCGAGTGAAAGTCAGCTGAAAAACCATAGTCGTCCATCAGTTTGGCTAATTGTACTGAACTCAGGCCGAGTTTGATCACAGTCGAACCGAGTTCAGTTCAAATTTTATTTTTGGGTAGAAACCAAATCGAAATCAATTTTTAATGCAACCCGACTCGGATATAATGTCAGTGTGGCTCAAGTTTCTTCTGTAACTTGCCTATATGACGTATTCTCACTTCACTTTCTGCACTTTTTTTATTTGATCGCTTCACACCTTCAACATAATTATCCTATGAACAAAATAAAACATAAGTGGGTAGATTTTGATTCAAAATAATTTAAGAAAATAGATGCATGCAATTGTCAAAACTACGAAAAATTGTCTAAATGATGCATGTAAAACATGTATAAAAAATCACGCATAAGAGCTTGAGCAATTAGCAATGTTTTTAAAATCGGACCGGTGATCGAACTGGTCGGTCAACTGGGTCATGGTTCGATCGGTTCAACCGGGTCCGACTGAATTGAATTAGATTTTTATTAAAATAATATTATTTGTATTACTTCAAGAAAATATATTATAAATTAAAGTATAAAAGGTAATAAGTAATAAAATAAAAATCATATTATCATCATTTTAAATCAATCAAATAGTAGAAAATTATTTTTATATTTTTAAATTATATATTAGTTAATTTCATGAATAACTTTATTTTTTATTTGAATCTTTCTTTATACTATTTTTCCACGTTTTAGTATTATCTATTTCTTTTTTCACGATCATCCTATCAAATTTATTATATTAATCATGTTTCAATTTTTAATGTAAATTATTTATAATGATTAAATTTTATCATCTTATGACAATTTTCTCCTTTATTTAAATTTGAATTTATTATTACCTTCTTATCTTTTATTTTCAAATTCAAATGTAACTTCCTTATTACCAATATCCTTTTTTACATTCATTCTATAAAATCTAATCCCTTATTTTTCTCCTCCTATCAAATCTAATCCCTTATTTTTCTCCTCTTCATATTCTTCCATCATTAATATTATAATATACTTTCCTTTTTTCTATTTGTTTTCCATTATTTTAACCTTTTTTACTCTTTTTGAAAAAATCGGATTGAACCGATTTTTCGGTTGAACCGATCAGACCGACTAGTCCGATTTTAAAAACACTGGCAATTAGGCGTGAAGACAACATTTCTACATAGGGAACTTGAATAAGACATCCTAGCCAGCTAGGGTTTCCCTATCTCAGGTAAAGAGGACCAAGTTTGCAAGTTGAAGAAGTCGCTATATGACTTGAAGCAATATCTTAGGTAGTGGTATAACAGTTTCGATAATTTCATGATCAGTGAGGGGTTTAATATGAGTCCATATGATTGTTGTGTATATTGATGATATGTTAATTGTTGTTAGAAACATATCAGACATTTAGAATTTGAGAAAGCTCCTTAATGTAGAATTTGATACGGGATCGCATAAAGTTAAATTCTTTTTGTCTTAGAAAAGTTATATTCAGAAGATTTTATCCAAGTTCAATATGTCTGCAGTGATGATCTTAAGTACTCAATCAGCTTCAAATGTGCACATTTTCACCATTGCACATATATCTGATGAAGGAAAGGAGTACATGTCTCGAGTTTCATATGCTAATGCAGTCGGAAGTTTGATGTATGCTATAGTATGCACAAGGCCTTATATTGCGAATGTCATTAGTATAGTCAACAAATTTATGAGGAATCCCGGGAAGGAACATCGTCAGGCAGTAAAACGTATTTTCTGATATATGAGAGGAACGTGTGACATTGGCCTCATCTACAGAAGTGATAAAGAGTGTTTGATTGCAAATTATTCAGACTCAAATTATGTTGTAAATGTTGATGGGAGAAGATCAATGACAAGTTATATTTTCATTCTTGATAATTCTATTTTCAGTTGGAAAGTCGCACTCCAGCCATCCGTTACATTTTACCACAGAAACAGAGTACATGACATTGATAGAAGTGGTTAAGAAAGACATCTAGTTAAAAGACCTTGCCGAAGACGTTGGACTATAATAAGATCATGCTATAGTGTACTATGATAGTTTAAGTGCAATATACTTAGCCAATGATTAAGTGTATCATGAAAGAACCAAACATATCGACGCCAGGTATCACGTTATCCGTACTGAGAAGAGGATCAAGGTGAAGAAGGTCGGCATAAAAGATAATCTAACTGATATGTTCAATAAATCGGTTCCTACTAGCAAGTTTCAACATTGTTTGGACTTGCTAAATATTGACAATTGGTAGTAGTCCCTGTGTTAGGATTGACAACAATGGAGGTCATATGATTCAATTCAAGGTGAAGATTTGTTAACAATACCTTGAATCATGCCTCCATTGAAAATTCATCTAGTCCCAAGACTCTCCAAAGTAAAAGGCTTCGCATTATAAGGGTCTAACCAAAATATTAGGGTGAATTTTGTTTGTGATTCGGTTTATTTTCTTATTACGAGATAGATGTCCTAATTTTGAGAAATTAATTCAGATCCCTAGTCGATTTGTTATTTCTATCATCTATAAAGGGAGTGTCTATATAAATTTCCTAGGGGATTGAACATAAAATAATATGATTTGTTATCATCTTCTATTTTTCATCTAATAAATTATGTGTTGCCTTAAATTTCTCGTGCGTTCATTCGATGCATAATACCTCTTGTACAAAAATCCTAATAGGTTCGATTTGGTTTCATAAAGCAAAACATGCATCTTCTCTATCTAAATTTCAGAGGTCTAGAAATCAAGATCAAATGTTTGAACTTTTTGTTAGAGTGCAAGTCAACTACTATTGTTCGGACATTATTAGGACTTCCATATTGAGGATCAGATGTTTGATTTTTTTATTGGTCGAAAATATGTCTCGACTTTTAAAAACTTTCGAATATCTTTACTTGGTGGCCAGTTATCGATCTTTGTTGTCAAAAAAACATTTAGTGTTCCACAACTTTTGGATGTTCGGTTCTTCGATCTTGCTAAGGTTCGTAATAAATGGGTTTGGTTCAACACTTCGGACAACTCGGTCCAAAAAGTTCAGGTTTGGTTTGAATCATATATGTTTGATCTTTGGGACATCTTGGTCTAATTGCTAAATAATTCAAGTGACTTTGGATGTTTCGTCATATTTTCAGACATCTGAAAATGTTATGACTAATCTTAGATGAAATATTTCGAGCATACGAACATTAACTTTGGTCGTCCAAAAGTTCTAAAAGAGGTGCAGGTCATTGAAGTCCTTATTATTTTTACTTAATTTCCAAATCAAAACATATCTGAAACTCCAAGGAAACTTATCCAGTACTAATCCATATTCATCATATAAATTAAATATACATTCATCTTCAAATCCTTCTTATAACATGTACGTCAAGATCATAAAGGCCAATGATTAGCATTATTCCATGTGTTCATATAGGGAAATCTTCTAGTATAATCCCAAGCATCAATTGGATTGAAATCAACAAGTAGCCAGTTAACAATCAAGGCATCAAACTTCAAAATTTTCATAGTTATTAAAGATTATTATAGGTCATCAAATCACATCCTAAGGCATGCCACATAACTAAAAATTTATAAGCAATGATGCATTTATATAACTA
Source organism: Pontederia crassipes (assembly GCA_030549335.1). NCBI lineage: Eukaryota > Viridiplantae > Streptophyta > Magnoliopsida > Commelinales > Pontederiaceae > Pontederia > Pontederia crassipes. The sequence goes on along the minus strand of JAUKPH010000017.1, from coordinate 17,505,769 downwards.
AGTCAAAAGTATAGTAAACAAAACTAGTTTAACCTTTCTTTCTTAACTACCATTAAGCGCCTTGATCCTCAATTAATGGCCATCATTCATGGATCAAATAGGGGTCCTAAATATGCTTCAATTCCCAGGAAATATGTTCCATGAAAATATGCTTCAAATTTATATAACTAAATAAGATTGAATATGAAAACAAAATAATTTAATTACATCATGAAAATATTTCTTTTAAGAAAGTAAAAATGGGGAGGTACATTCCATATGGAATGTTCATAAATTTAACATTTATTTATTTATGGAAATACAATATGTGATTACTTTAGACATTTATTTTAAATATAATGATTAAAGGTTTATTATGGAATGTTCATAAATTAACATTTATTTATTTATGGAAATACAATATGTGATTACTTTAGACATTTATTTTAAATATAATGATTAAAGGTTTATTATATGTATAGGTTTACTTTTTCTCATATATATGTAGTTTGATATAATTTGCAAATATCAATTGGAGAAAATTATTTTTTTTCAGTGACTTAAAAGTCATTAACATTTGGCATATCGTTTACATGGTACATATCGCTATACTTGGAGATATATATATATATATATATATATATATATATATATATATATATATATATATATATATACTCTAATTATTGATAAAAAATAATAAAATATTTTAATTTAATATATATTCTATTATTTTATTGTTGTTCGATTTAACTGGTCGAACAGTTCAGACCTGAGCCGAAAGTCTACTCTGGTCGTGTCAAATCCCGGTCATACCAAATTTTAACCTAAGATTATAACACGACCAACACTACTAATCAGCTCACCCTGTCACTAACAAAGGGCAGACGCCAAGATCTTCTCGATTTATTCTTTCCTTTTTAGATCACGTTCGCAGTCATGACATCGTCATCCTCTTGCTCAGGCTTCACGTACTTGTACCACTTGGCGCAGAGCAAATAGGCCACAAAGTCGATCACGGTCAGCGCAGCGAGGAGGAAGTAGAACCTGTCCAGATGGCCGAAGTTGAGGTTTTCAGGTATCCATCCAGGCTTGTCTTCCTTGGTCGTCACCTTGGTGACGACATTTACGAGCAGTATGCTCACGTAGTTCCCTAGCGATATGGACGCCATGCACAGGGAGCTCCCGAAGCTCTTGATGCCGTCCGGTGCCTGCCCGTTGAAGAACTCGAGCTGCCCAACGTACATGAATACCTCTGAGGCCCCGATCAGCGCGTACTGCGGAATCTGCCATAGCACGCTCAGGGAGCTCGGTTCGTTGTGGATGCCCACCCTCTGGAGCCTCTGCAGCTCCACGACCCCCGCCGCGATCATGGCGAACATCGCGATCACCAGTCCCACGCCCATGCGCTGGAGCTCGCTGAGGCCCTTGGGGTTCTTGGAGACCCGTGCAATCAATGGCATCAGTGCTTGGCGGTAGATGAAAATGAAGGTGATGACGCTGAGAAGGTCAAAGACGGACATGCTCGCCGGCGGGATGTGGAAGCCGGCGAAATTAGTGTCCATGGTGGCCCCTTGCTCCACGAAGAAGGATGCCATCTGGGTGAAGACGATGGAGTACACGATTGTGCAGACCCATACAGGGAGCATCTTTAGCACGCACTTCACCTCCTCCACCTGCGTCACGGTGCAGAGTCTCCATGGGTAGGGTTTGCTGTTGTCATACGCGTCAGAGTCCTCAGAGGCCATGGTCGCAGCTTTGTCCAAGAACCTACAAATTTTAAGAATTAATCAAATGGCTTGAGGAGTTAAATACATATTACGAGAAGATGATACAGCTCATGGGTAATTAATGTGTTTACGTACCTGAACTCATCTGTGTGGGGGATCTTTTTAGTTCCGCCGATGATGGAACCCTTCCCTTCGACCTCGTGGAGCATCTCGGCGTTACTCGGGATCTCGACCTTCCACTTCCTGGCAGAGGCCACGAACACCTGAGCTATCCTCGTCAAGGGGTTCCCGGACGGCTTGAAATGCCGATAATTCGGAGTTCCGGCCAGGAACAGCAACAGGGCCGCGACGGCCGACGCGGCGGACGCCCAGAAGCCGATCTCCCACCTCCCGATGTCCTCAAAGTAAACCAGAACGGTGTTGGAGAAGAGGGAGCCGATGTTGAGCGCCATGTAGAAGTAGCTGAAGAAGGCGATCTTGGACAGCTTCTCGGCTGTGTCCTTCTCGTCGAATTGGTCTGCGCCAAAGGTGGCGATGCTCGGCTGGTAACCTCCGTTGCCAAATGCAATGAGGTAGATTGATAGGTAGAAGAGCCCGGTGCCAAGTGCTGATGGCACGTCACACTTCAGTTTTCCATCACCACACCCGGAAGGCTTGATCAACATGAACCACGAAGTTAGCGACAAAACCACCAAACCCTGCACATCATACAATATAATAGATGAATCACTAAACTCCTCAACTGTTGAGCTCTTGATTGGTCGACGAGTTCGTAAGCACATAGTAATATGTATATACCACCACATAGATCATTTGGAAGACTACACAGGTCAGGTAGCGACCCCAGTAGGAGTCACTGAGAAAGGCCCCGATGAGTGAGAATATGTAGACTGTGCCTGTCCACTTGCTGACATTATTTGCTGCCTCTGCATTATCTTGTTCCAAAACTCTCGTTAGGTACAGAACAAGGTTCACACCCACTCCAAAGAACGCAAGTGTTGCCAGTCCGTAGTTAACTGCAAAAGATTTAGTGCATATCAGATTAATTCTCACCAATCAGAAGCATATATATATATATGTGATGGGAGAAGCATAAGAAGTCAGCTGAGTCACCTAGCAGTATGACAGCTGATGTCCACTTTCCAGTTTTTGTTTTGACAGCAGGTCTCCCCTTTCTATCCACAGAACCGTCTCCAGTAATAATTTTTGAACTCATCTTGGCCTCGTTTCTTCCCCCAATTACTTCATGATGAAAAGAAAATAAATGTAATACAAATGAAAATACAAGGTTCTGGTGAAGGGAATATGCAAAACAACCCAGAAAACACAAAAAGAGCTACACAATTAGAGTGATTTACGGCATGCATAACTAAGCATCTTCTAGTTGACAGATCGATCTCCCAGACAAATAAAACCAAAAGTAATGAGTGCAAAGTTGCATTGATAAAGCATTTGCCTTTGCTTTATGTTTTCACATTTTTGTTTTATCCCTTTTAAAGATGATGCAATCAATAACTTTGTTAAAAAAAACATGCTAAAAGTTGCCTTTCTTTCTGCATGATCGACTGATTATTGATCAATTTGACTCAAAATCATTTAACCCCTAAAAGAAAAAAGTGTTGTTCTATGGCTTAAAAATTAGGAAAGAATTTAGATGGACATGGGTGGCAGCAACAGAGCTTAAATGGTGGAGGACTTGTCAATTCAAATTAATCTTCCTTTCAAATTGTTCGTGCAAAACTGAAGAATGCAAATTGAAAACCTTTTGCTGCTTGTTCATCAACTCACCCTTAAAGAAGTGTTGTTGGAATCCAGGACCTTTATTTCCGACAGAACTGAAACGCATACGAATACGTACGCAATTAACATGAAATTTCTCCAGATTAATGCATGCATGGGGATTTGACAGAAAGCTTCAATTTACGTACGTGTGATGTTGCGAAGAAGCTGTTCTAGTGGTTAGTCTTGTGCTCAGCTATACAAATTGTTGTCTTTCTTCTCTGGTCTCGTGCGATGTGATCCCCAAGTTTCCTTGGTGGTGTTTAGTTTATGTTCATGCCGTATATATAACTCTGAAACATCATCAAGGCGTTTGTATTGGGCTAAGAGGTTAGATGGGATGGTGAGGGAGGTTGTAGGTTTAGAAAGTGTAATGAACAACTTAACTATACTTGGTTATTGTTTTTTATTATTAAAGTGTTTTCAGGGAAAAAATCTAATTATAGTCTTATTATACAGTTGTTTTTTTATTGTTTTTCATAAGTTTTTTTTAACAGAATTTAAATAATGCGAAACTACATACAAAAACTCATTTTAAAATATACGTATTTAAGAGGAAAATATTTTTTTATTTTATTTTCTTATATTTATTATTCTCTTTATCGTCGCTCCTTTTCTTATTTTTATTTTTTTCTCTTTCACATCTTATATTTTTAATCTCTCTTCTTTCATTTATCTTCTTTTAATTAAGCTCTCTCCTATATAGTAGTTCTCTCGTAAACTTTCTCTCCCTTGTGGATTTAACTTGTCCTCGCTCATTCCTATCTTATTCGCCCTTCTATGATTCATTGCTTCTCCATCCTAAATTCTTCAGTCATTTTCCCTCTTAAATCAACTTGTAATTTCTTTTCACTTGGAAAACAAACATTCTTGGTTGCTAAAATATAACCTATAACTTTTTTAAAAAAATAATAAAAATATCTCTTAAATTTATTTTAAAAAATACCTAAATGCGATTATTTCAAATCGAAAGTCTAATTTAAGATAATAATTCAAAAGTAATATTATATATGTTTAAATAATTTTAAAATAAAATTATGATATATAATAACTTTAAATTTAATTATTTTATATAACTATACGGAAGCAATATATATTTATTACATTACAATCCAATATACCAACAATTTTTTATTCAACTACAACAAAATAGTTAGACGCTATTAATGTTCAATTCAACTACCCCAAAATATGACAATCTAATTTTATAATTTTCACAAAGTATTTAATCCATTAAAAGTACACAATGTAAATGAAAAGTGTGAGAGAAATAATAGAAAATTGAAAATATTATTCGGAAATTATAATTATATATAAATTTAATTATAAAATAATTTTAAAAATTAAAATTTGGTTCGATAGGACCCCTCTGGTTGTTCTTTTGAATTAAGGCCAGCTTTTATTTTCTTAAAATAAATCAACCTAAATCTTGATTGAGGTCCTAAATATCAAATTTTTATAGGCTATTCAATTTTCTAGACTTACTTAAGTATCCCTAATTATATACAATGATTTTTGTCCAAATTAATCTTTCCAACACCCTCTCATCTTTTAAATATTTTATTCAAACAAAATGTGCAACACATTCCATGTTCAGTACAAAATAATTTGTTCTGGAGCAATTTTTTTAAAAAATTTACAACCCCATACTTGCTCTCTCGTTTCTTAATCAATTCGTTTCTTAATCAATTCCGGTGGAGGAAGATGTTCTTCCAGAGTAAGAACCCAAAAATTTAATTTGTTTTTTCGTTCATGCAATAATTGTTGGTGGGCCTCATAAATTAATTCAAAAAATGTTTAAATGAAAACGTGAGAACTAACACCATAATCAAAATCTTATTCTCCTAGCAAACGGCCGGAATGCCAAAAAATTATAAAGATGAATAATAACCCACCACATGCACCTCACTCTCCTAATTCTTACTTTACTATCCATCTGATCACCCTTAAGGATGGCATAATTAAGTCATGATGTTAGTACGTAGTTCTGATAGGGAGGGACAAAAAAATCTGGAGAATTACATAAAATGATGGTTGCAGTGTCTGTGATGATACCATTCGTAATAGCTGATAAAGATGCTGCATTTCTTATCACTTTAATTTCTATAGCAATTTTCGACTTCAAATTACACATTCCTTCACCAAAAGCTTCATGTAGATATTTACGACGAGAAGAAAAAAAAAGTGCTTACTTTAACAGAGAGCAACTGATCGAATTTACCTTTTTTTCAACTATATGTGGTGGCGCCGTCGTCTCCAGCGCTCCGGCTGCCGTCTTCCGGGGATGGAGAAGAGAGGGCGGTAAGGAACGGCGACGCGAACGCCACGAAAGCCAGTTGCGGCGCGATAGAATAAGACACTGTTGGTGTCTTTCCTGGCAAGCCCGTTGACATTGGCGGAGCACGAGGCGACCCAGAGAGGGAGGAGAGGTCCTGAACACCCTCTGTTGATCAAGACCTCCTCCTCCTTCCTTCCTTCCTTCCTTCCTTCTTCCTTGTACAGTAATTCTACTTCTCTCCGGTCTTCCTGTAAATGTGGTGCAATGCAAACACAGAGAGAGGACGCCGGATTGTGACGTGTATATTGATGCGATGCCAGGGGCTTTGACTTCGTCGCCGGGCCGGTGCCGCCTTCTTGGCTTTCCATCGTTGTATGACCGTATACTTTGTTACGGCCAGCTGGGCCTGGGCGAGAAATTTACGCACGTAGCAGGGGGGGACACGGGAAGCAGTCGTCGTGGAGACCGCACTGCGGAGTTTGTTGAGGGAGCGGCGGTGTTCTTTCTCTCTCCCCGAATGGTTATTCTTTTCTCGTCAACTTTACTGCACCCTATGAATCGTTCAACCTTTATGTACTATCATTTGGTTTTGAATTTTGAATCATATATATGATCACCATCGTGACCATAGTACTTTCAGGAAACTACATTTTTTTTTTCTCTTAGTTAAATAGGTTTGTAAAAAAGATTGAACTAGTAAAAAGAAGGGATCTATAAGTATAACCCACTGTACAATAGGTCTATCAACTTATTGTCTAGCAAAGGTCTACTTGGAGTGCTGCAATTTGTAGCTGTATACTCTTTTTAGCGTGAAAGAACTATAACTACGTTTTTTTCTAATATCTTTCAATAAATAATAATGAAATATATGGAGTTGTAAATGATATTGATATCAAACAAGTAATATTATTTTAATTTTTTAAATTAAGATTCATCGTCAAGCTTTAATCCAACAACTACGCTACACGTGTAAATCCATGCATTTTCTCAAATAATTAGATCTAATATATGGCTATCTAAACAAACTAATTATAGTCGTGTATCTTTTCTTTTATATGTTACTGGTCTACCAACCCATAGGGAAGATATTCAAGAGAAAATATTATTCCTTAATCGAATATACATATTATATAATAAATAATTTAAGTTTCAAAATGAATTTAAAATATTTTATTTCAATTAATATATTTTTTTTATCGAGTACATTGATTTTTAAGACTACTAACACCTAATTAATTTAATATAATTATACTTTTTGACATGCATGCGCGCGTGCGCGCGGGGGCGGGTGCATGTTGTGTGTGGTTATGTGTGTTGTATAATATTTTTCTTTTTTTTTAAAATTCTCTATGTACTATATGCCATTCCTTACTATCTCTATTTCATTTTATTATATTTCTCATATCTTCTCTAAAGTTTTTTTATCTCCACACACATGTTAAATTATATTATGTTAAACCTATATATTAGATATAGACTTCAATGCATCATCATCATTAATATAATTTATAATTTATTGTTATACGTTAGTTGAAAAATGTCTATGTACCTTGTTAATTCATTTTTTTAGTTTATTTTATAATTATCTCATACAACTGACGGCCAATTTTTTTTATTTTATACGTTATCTCATACAGCTTAGGGTCTGAAGTTTTCGACGGTTGTGACCGCCAAAATTGTTAACGGTCGTCACCGTCTGAAGTTTCAGAAGACTGCGGCCGTCTAAACTACCGACAGTCGACATCGTCGGAAATTTCGACGGATGTCTATTGCCCGTTGAAAAAGTGTTTGCGACAAGCAATTTTACGACAGATCGTATCCGTCGAAAAAATCGTCGAAAACTTTATTTTTCGATGGATTTTATAAAATTTTCGACGGTCGTGATCACCTGAAAAGTCAATTTTTCTTGTGGTGATCGTTGCATGGTCTGCTTGTTTTTCTTTTTTATTTTTTCTTTATGACTTGAATGCAATTATCTTGCGCGTCCACTTCTTTGGATGGAGCAGATCATTTCCCTTTCTCTCTCCTACAGCCAGATCAGATCATTCTCTCTCCTACAATTGCTGCATTGTTCTCATATGCTCCGGTGGTCGCTCGTCGTTCTGTTTTAATGTCGTTCTCCTTCGCCTAATTGGATGTCGCTAGTTTGCACTAATATGCTTTCATGTCGTTGCTTTGCGAGCCACTCGCATTGTTCTCATTTGCTCTAGTGCCACTCCATGTTCTGCCAAATCCAGTGTCGCTCATCATAGTCTCTTGTAAATCCGAAGGACATCCTTGCCTACTCACTCCTCTCGTTGGCAGCCCTTTTGTACGCCTTGATCACTTATCTTCCCAATTAAAGGTTTAAGCCCATTTAATTTATTTTGCCTTGATAAGAGATGGAAATTGCTCATGTATGAAAATTTCATACTTGATTTCCAAGTACTTATATTTTTTTTATGCAACTATGCCTTGGATTATTTTCCGAGTAAATTATACGGATCGTCCCTCAACTTTGAGTCGATACCTCAACGATCTCCCAACTTTAATTTGTAACCAGAACATCCCTCAATTTTAATTTTATTGCACAATTCATCCACTTGATCGATGACAGTAGGTTTTTCGATTGCCTAAACTACTTGGCTACCACATCGAATGTTTTTCTTTCATTCACATCATCTAAAAAATAATCTAAATATATAATAAAATCATATTTAAAATAAAAAATGAAAAGGAGGGACGTCAGCCCCCTTCTCCATCGGATCCGAGCGAGGGGCAGGCACCCCCTTCTCCATCGGCGTCGGGTGGGGAGCGCCTTTCACGGCCGACAAAGCAGAAAAGGGGGCCGGCGGCCCCATTCTCCATGGGCGCCAGGCGGGAGGAAGACGCGAGGGGGGCCAGCACCCCCCTTTGTGAACTCGCACAGGGGGGCGCCGACCCCCTTGTTTCTTCCTTGCCGCATGCAAGGAAGAGGGGGGGGTCGGCCCCGCTTTTCTTTCTCACCGCACCCAAGGAAGACGAGAGGGGGGCCGGCGCTCGCAGAGGGGGGCGTCGGTTCCCTTGTTTCTTCTTCGCCACGCGAGAGGGGGGCAACGCCCCCTATGCGAGCTCGACCATCCAAATCTCGACCGTCCTCAGCTGACGAAGCCCTTAAATAGTAAACACGTCCACGCATCCCTTCCAAGTTGTATTCATCTTCTTTCTGTTCTCATAGCAAACCTAACAATCCACCCAGTAAAGGAGGAAGTCGGTGCCGACGTTAAAACCTTGGTGAGTGATCGAGGGATTTATGTCATCGCTGATCATATCCTAAAAAGGAAAGGAGAAGGATTTCGGAACGCCTCGTCGCCAGAGATCCCCCTATGGGTGTGATTTGGGCAGAAGAAATGGCGAAGACAGTGGTTATCTCCGGCGGCGGGGGCCAAGAGAAGAGCTCTAAGAAGGACGGAGCCTCCTATTGGGGAGGTTCGAGGTCTACGTCACGCACAATGTGCGCGCCGAGGAAATGGTGGTCATCAATGCTCTGGACAAGGAGATGATCATGAAGGGCAGCCTCGTCGCGCATGGCAGGTCTGCCACCCGTACATCGTGCAGCTCCACGAGGTCATGGCAACCAAGACCAAGATCTACTTCGTCATGGAGTACGTGCAGGGCAGCGAGCTCTTCTCTCACGTCTCCAAGGGGCGACTACGGGAGGACGTTGCCTGTCGATGCTTCCAGCAACTTATCTCAGCCGTTGACTTCTATCATGCCCGTAAAGTCATCCACCGCGACCTCAAACTCGAGAACGCCCTCATCGACAAGAAATGCGACTTAAAGGTCTCTAACTCCAGTCTCTCCATCGTCTCTGAGCAGATCGTGAGCCGGTGAAGGGTAAAGGCGCCCCCTGCCTGATGCCGATGGAGAAGGAGGGTGTCAGCCCCCCGCCCAGCTCCGATGGAGAAGGGGGGCACGTCTATCACGCCCTAAAGCCCTTGCACCTGAAACCCTAGGTGTGCGGCCCGGCCAGCCCTACTCAGATGTCGATCAGTCTTTCTCGGATGCGCCCTGGACACGTCCCTGTGTGCACAACGAAACACACCCCAAAAGACAAGAGAGAAGCTCAGAGGTTTAAGGAAAAACTAGAGAATATTATTGAGCAAAAGTCAGATGGTTGTAAGCCCTAGATTACTTATGTTTATATAGTGTCAAAGAAGTCATACACCTCTTCTAACTAGGCACCTAATCCTACTCAGCCTGCAAGACCTTTCTCTAGAAAACCCTCTGCTAATAGGAGAAGAATTCGGCCCTTTAGAAGTCCTCAGGAGGTTCGGCCAGGCTGCACTCCTAGTTGCCCTAGGAGTGGCCACGTCGCGCCACGCCTACGCCTACCATGTCCGAGTATGATTCGAACTATGGCCATCGGCTAGCCTCAGGTCTTAGTCTCAATCAGTGTTCCCCTTCCTCCTAGTGTCTCTCGACTTATGAAGATGATCCAGCCTCCAGAGATCTCATCCCAAGTCCTCCACATCTTAGGAGTCGTCCTGGCTATGTCCTACTCGGAGTAGGACTCCTTCTAGCTCTACATTGCACGTCTTCACCCTGGCCCTCCTACTCACGATAGGAGTCCAAGTTCTTCAGAAATGACAGCCTCCTCGCTAGATCCCGCTGTTCGACCACCCTGTGTCCAGTCCGAGTTGGAGTCGAATTGTGCCTGCCGCCACAGGCCTACTCGCATGCGCGTCCAGGATGGCCACACCCGTGCCAGGCGCGCCCTTGGTGTAGGTTCCTAAGTTCTTTGAACTAGCGAATCTGTAACTTCACAAGAACCATGTCTCCCACTTGAAATTCAACATGTCTCCTCTTTTATGAATGAACTTCTTCATCTTGCGCACTGACTTATCCAAGATAGCCTTCGACACTTCGAGGTTGTCTTGCCAACCTCGGGCCACATTATACGCCACTGGATACTTCCCCATGTACCTGGCCGCAAGTCTAGCAGGGGTCACAGGCTGCCGCCCTGTGATGATCTCAAATGCACTTTGATGCGTTGCCTCGCTCTGCTACAAGTTGTACGAGAATTGTGCAACGTCTAGGAGCTTGGCTCAATCTTCCTGCTTGGCCGCTATAAAGTGCCTCAGTATATCTCCAAAAGGTGGTTGGCCCTCTTCGTTTGGTCATCCGTCTGAGGATGAAAAGCTGTGGAGAAATGCAACTTTGTCCCCATGAGCTTGAAGAGTTCCCTCCAAAAGTGTCTCGTGAACCTCGGATCACAGTCACTGATGATGATCTCAGGTATGCTCCAATATTTCACTACATGCTTGACAAACAAGTGAACGACCTCTTCCGCCAAGCAATGTTTTAGGGCTAAGATGAAGGTTTCGTACTTGGAAAATTTGTCGATTACCACCATGATCGGCCTAATTCCTCTGGATTTTGCTAAGATCGAAATGAAATCTATGGTCACCATCTACCACAGACACTTCAGGATAGGCATGGGTTCCAGCAACCATGCCAGCTTCTTCTGCTCAAGCTTGTCTTGTTGTCCTCCATCATTTGAGGCCAGAAGTAGGAGTCTTTGACCAGCACCAATGTTTGGGCCGCACCGGGTTGGCCCACCCACTTTGAGTCATAACAATCCTTCAAGATCAATCATCGCAAACCTTCCCATTGTAAAACGTATAATCGACGTCCCATTGTGAACAACATCTCATCTTCTTTCTAGAATCGTCATGAATTATCCTCGTCAACAAGTCAAAGCATCTCCACCATTCAGGGATCCTGACTTAATCCCTCTCAAATTTGGTCCTGAAAGTCCATGTGGATGGCACTTATCGTCGTAAGCTGCGCCTTGCGGCTTAGATCATCTGCCGCAACGTTGGTCTGCCCCGTCTTGTATTTCAATATGCACCTTGAACTCCGCTAGGAAGTCCTGTCATCGTGCTTGCTTCGGACTCAGCTTCTTCTGATTATGAAAATAAGATGTAGCCACATTATTCATTTTCACAACGAATGCGCTCCCGAGGAGATAATGCCTCCATGTGCATAGACAATGCACCATGATTGTCATCTCCTTGTCATGGACCGGATATCGTTGTTCGGCCTCGTTAAGCTTATGGCTCTCGAAGGTCACTGGATGTCCCTCCTGCATAAGGATGCCACCCAATGCGAAGTCAGATGCGTCCATTTGTACCTCGCACAGTTGTTCGTAGTCGGGTAGACGCAAGCACGACTTCTCCGCCACTGCATTCTTTAAGACGTCGAATGCCCGCTGACACTTCTCTGACGAGATCCACTTCACATTTTTCTTCAAGAGGTCGGTGAGGGGCGTGACCCGCCATGAGTATTCTTTGATGAATCTCCTATAGTAGTTGGCCAACTTTAGAAATGACTGCATCTCCCGTACGCTCGTGGGAGGCTCGCAAACGAGAATAGCTTGGACTTTCACCTTGTCATGCTGATTCTTCCCGCCTTAGTATGGTGCCCAAGGAACATCACTTTCGATTGGGTGAACGAGCACTTCTCTAGCTTGTCAAATAGTTCATTTTCTCGCAGCAACCTAAACACCTCCTCGAGATGTTTTACATGTTCTGTGAGGGTCTCCGAGTATACCACGATGTCATCCAAGTAAACTTGTCCAACAATGAATGAAAGATCTTGTTCATCATGTTGCATATTTTAACCCTATTTAACATCATACAACGATAATAACAAGACACCTTCATCAATCCGTCTTTTAATTACATTCATTAATACATACAATCCATCGATACATGTTGGATATTTTAACCCTATTTAAGGTCATTTAGGTTTCAAAATCATCCAAGTGTGAACAATCAGCAGAACAAGGCATTGAACATTGGTCACGGCTGTGCTTGTATGGGTCACGGTCGTGCCAAGGCCTGAACACAAGTGTGGGCATTCATGCATGGGCGCCACCATGCCTGTATTGAGGTCTGCATTGGTCATGGCCGTGCTTCATTTGGTCATGGCCATGTGTTGGAGTTGGATTTTGTCCAACTTTCATTCCTACTGTGTCACAATCGTGCGACACTATAGTCATGACCGTGTGCAAGAATTGGGTTTCGCCCAACTATCGCCCCACCTATGATCGTGCGACACGATGGTCATGGTCGTGTGCGAGAGTTCCATTTCTTTGGCTTCGTGTCCCGACCGTGTGACTTTATGGTCATGACCATGTGTGAGACAGTTGTCGCTCCGCCTTCAAATATTCTAAGGCAAGACTTGTGCCGGTCTTGTTCATATGATCACAGTCGTGTGCGAGAGATGGTTTCGCTCTAGCAGTCCATTTTTGTCTAAGGCACCATCTCTATAGGAAGGTCACGGTCGTGCCCCTGGGTACCACGGTCGTGCCCGAGGAGGTAGCCGAACCTCCTCTGTTTTTACTTCATTTTCTCCTATTTACACCCATACATAAGCTACTCTACTACATGCATTCATCCAACACATGAAAGATACTATGACACCCAGCTACTCAATTTGGCAACGCAAGGGGTGAAATCAGAAAATTAATCATTTAAATTCGAATTCAAATCCTCAACGAAAAACCAACGTTCAAAAATCAACTAACTCTGAAAATTTTCAAAAAATTCGACATGACGTATGCGTAAATTCGTCCATACGTCATGTACAACACTTCATATATATCTCATCACAGATAATTAACTCCAAAACTTAAGTCATCACAGGCAGTTATAAGGACATTACTGACAGTTCAATAAATAGTTAAAAGAGTGGAAACACATGCCCAAAATAGTGAGTTCACTCTCAAATCAAAATCATGAGCTAGATGCTCGTAATTCATATAACGTGAGCGTCCATCGCTTCACACAATAATTCAACATTTCCAGAATCTTTCAAAGCATACTTCGAGTAATAAATCCATATAGAAAAACTCAATCGACCCAAGTTAGCTATTCATTGATCACGTCTCTCACACATGCTCATTTCCTAGCCCTTTACATTCCTTATTTTATGCTATGCAAGCTTTCATTACCTGAAAAAAATAAACAAGAGGTGTAAGCATTAAGAAGCTTAGTGAATAAAACAACTATCTCAAATATTAAAACAATAAAGGAAAACTAACCTTTTCAAGTCTAGAAATTATTCCAAACTCTTTCATTTCTTCAAGAAAATTCATTTAAATAATGATTATACCGAAATGAATGCTATGCATGCACATGCATGATAATAAGTAACATTATAAAACTTGGGGAACCATCATCAAATATGGTCCTCAATGGAGGAATCAATCTCGATAACTGTCCTTCGTATTCCATTGACACAGGGCTTCTTATCTCTTCTTTCCATCCCTCGTATTCCATTGAAACATAATGGTTGTTCTAACCCCTCATATCCCATTGACACAGGGTGGTCGTTCTAATTTTGTCCCTCCTATCTCATTGACACAGGGCGTTAACTGCCCTTCGTATCCTATTGACATAGGGCTTCTTATCTCTTCTTTCCATCCCTCGTATTCCATTGACATAGGATGGTTGTTCTAATTTCACCCTTCGTATCACTATATTGACACAGAGTGTTGAACCTGCTCTCCAGAAAAAGTAACTAAAAGGGTGAAATTTAGATATTTGCACCCTGAGGAATTGGCCATGATATATCTGATCTTTTTTTCTTCTGCTAAGGAATTAGACAGAATGAGTTTGAGAAAATTGAAAGCAGCATATCCCATTGACACAGAGCATACCGAGCTCCAAATCGGTCTACTCGGAGTTGGCCAATCCTCCGAAGTGAAAACACTCCGTCTTATACGGATTTTACATGTAATGCATGAATGCGAATTCATAATGAAAGTTTAGAGCTTAAAATCATTATACTAAAGAAACATTTTTATTTCAAAAGCAAATCCTTCATTTCAGGTGATAGGAGAAACGTCTATCAATTAAAGACTTCCAAAATTCATAATAAAACATCACAAGTCATATAATGACAAATATATGAAGCATACGAATAAATATGATTTTTGCATGGGAAAAAACTATCACGAAAATCAGTCCCACCTTGGATGGGACAATGTCATCACTCCAAGGAGTTAAGTGATTCATATCAATTGAGATAAGTTCTCTCACCTTGGATTCGTCGAGTCCCAAATTATCCCCTCGTCCGAATCCAATCAAAAGTAAACACAACTTATCACATCCATTACTTGATAAATTAATATTATAAAAATTTAATTGATAATTCACTCTTCATAACTCAATGTGATTATCATAAACCAAGTCCTATTATGGCTTTTCTACAATACTTGCCGAGAAGGAAGATGAAGGCATCGTCATCTAGTAACCGCCTAATCGAATCTTAATAATAAAATGAAGTTACTTTAAATTTGTCCACAAAACTGAAATCCAATCGTGTGCACATTTTCATTCGCTTACCAACCGTGATATGAGAATGAGTCACCGAAAAGATCACCGGAGAACGATCAAAATCCGAACCTACGAACCTAAAAGGGATTAGTGATTATTTTTTATCGGACAACAATCTGTACAATTTCTCTATTTGTGCACCTAGCTACCAGATCGTCGTATGAGCTCGGCTAGAGCTTCCCGTCGGTTCCCCAAAAAAAGTCGTTGGAAAAGTTTGTCGGAAACCCCAAATTGGTCTCCTACATGATTTGGAACAAATACACGTTTAAAATCCCTCAAAATGATCATAAATCACCTGAAATCATGTACAACTCACTATGGAAAGATTGATGCGAATCGGAGTCAAAATCGTCGCCGACGAAATTTCCATCTTTCTCGCATTCTAAACCTGCTACGTTGCGCACAGTGGACCGATCATCTCCTAACTCATGTCAAAATGTTCGTCTCTTCGTCCTCTTTCCAACGGTTCCTCATACGCACAAAACGGAGGTCAGATAGTGGAGAACCGATGGCCGAAAAGGGTGACGGCTGGGAAGTCTCGTGCGCACTATAGCAGGTCAAGGGTGGGGAAGACGAGCGATTCTTCTTTTTTTTATACGACACTTATTTTATTTTATTTTATTGCAGCTATCATTTCCTGCATAA
Source organism: Pontederia crassipes (assembly GCA_030549335.1). Taxonomy (NCBI): domain Eukaryota; kingdom Viridiplantae; phylum Streptophyta; class Magnoliopsida; order Commelinales; family Pontederiaceae; genus Pontederia; species Pontederia crassipes. The sequence continues at coordinate 17,489,993 of JAUKPH010000017.1, read as the reverse complement.
TGACCAAAATGTCAATAACTTTAAATTAATTCCATCTTTTTTTTAAACGTTACAGATACATTTGTACAAGTCATTATAAGATTCATATAATAACATTGGTAACATAACAAGTCATGAAGATTAGTAGGAGTTTGCATATGAACATTAAATCTACTAATCATATTTATATTTAATAAGAAAGTAATGTCATCATGAACTAAGCATAAAAGGACAATAAAGCATCATAAACTAAGCATGATTTTAATGAAACAATAATCATAATAAAAATATGACATAAATCTATGTCATTATACACATTCCCTCATCTCATAGTTCTAAGAGTCAAGGTGACTCTTATTAACCTTAATCCATTCATTCATCACATCATTAAGATGGAGATTAGGGCTTAGGTTAAAACCCTATTAATCATAATTCCTTATCCTTCTTCTTCCTTCACTTCCTTTCTTCCTTTCCTTCCTTTTCTTTCCTCCTCTTCTTCCTCCTTCCCTAGCCACTTGCTCCTCTAACTTTCCTCCTCTTCCTTGGGTGATAGTGCTGTCAAATGTTGTTGTGGGAGAGGGATGAGGTGTGAGACTTGTTGGGCAAGAGGGGGAGTGAGGTGAGTGAGTGAGCAATTGATGGAGTGATTATTGTAGCTAATCCATGAGGTTTTGGACCGGTCCGACCACTAATCGGCCACAAAAGTGGCCTAATTGAAGTTTAAAAGTCAGACCCTTGATTGAACTAGATTGAACTGATCAAAACTGAGTTGAACCATATTTTTTTGTTCAGCCAAATTTTTTATTTAATTTTTTGTTAAAAGATAATTTGACAAAAAAACTTTATTATAAATTTAGAAAATATCGAAAGAAAAACTTTCTCCATAAATATTCATATTGGCTCATTAATCTCCTCCTTCATTTATACTTATCCATTTACTCTCACTTTGTTACTACTATAAATATGAGACTATTTTTGTACACCCACTTGTTCATTTTCCTTTCCTTTAGTCTTAAATTTATTAAACTTTGAGCCTTAACTTATGGATTATGATCTTATTCAATTTTTGTAATATCATAAATGTATATTATAGTATAAAATATTTATTATATTAATATAATATTTATCATATTAGATAAATTAGTTATGAATGAATGGTGCAAACTTCTACAACAATACTATAATATGCTTAGTATAGCATAATATTATATATAATAATATATATACACAACTTTAAATTTCTTTAATTTAGTATGCAATAAGTCAAAGTAAATAATTTAACTACTATTTATACTATATATTTATTTATAAAGTATATAATCTTGTCATAATATTTTAGAGAAAAATATGTATTTGTTGCTTCAAAAAGAGTTAACCAATAGAAAATTTGTATATAATAATCAAGTTCAATAAGATTTTAATTTATAATGTATAATAATTTTAATGTCAAATCTTAAAATTAATTACGCATTTATCATAGTTATTTTTTGTATAATTACATTTTGGCATTATATATATTTATATAATCAAAGTATCATAACTTGATTTACTATATCATAATAAATATAGTATTTTATTATTATCCGATTCGACTAACTAATCCAACCAATCGAATCGATCTGAAACGGACATTTATTCGGATAGTCGTCCGGTCCAGTTCTAATAATGCTGGTTTTGGTGTGGCTGCAGGCAGTAGCTTAGAGGAGTGAGGGGGTTTGCTGTAGCTGATGGACAATAGATGGGGAGTGAAAGTGAGGTGGCTGAATGAGGTAGGTGGTGTTGAGATAAGAAAGAGCTTCGGTGAGAGATTTAGAATATATGTAGTATTTATATTTTAGGTTTGGGAGTATTAAGATAGTGGGCTTCTTACATGGGCTTTGAATGACTGGTTTCTTTTATTCATTTTCTTTTTATTTTTAATTTCATTTTATTTTTTGAAAATATTACAAAGATTTCTGCAAATGAGTTATGCTATTGATTGAAGCTTCTCTTGGTTCCTACATTACTTGATTTAAATTGGTAAACTCATATGATGATAAAGAATAAAACTTATGCATCATATCAAACTGATTGATCTGTGATTCTCATATCCATTCATTCCACTGATTGGAGCTTTTTCTTGCTCCCCCTCATTCGAACAATTAACAAATCTTTATGTTTGTTAGATGAATGACAATAAAGAATTAATCGCCTATCACAATCATGATATGAAAGACGAAAACTTTTAGGTTGTTGAGTTTGGAATTCTAACATACTATCTCGTCCAAATTAGTGATCATGATGGCTAAATGATTATGATGATTTAAATGGTTATGCTCTAAGGAACTATTTTATGTCTTAAAACTTTTTTTTTATTATATTGTCACACTAAGTAGGATAATGGAGGTATAAATCACGATTTGACTTACACATGTAATAAGTCACAAATCCAACGACTGAGATTAAATTTTTGAAAAGCTGTGTTTCAAGACCACTTTTACCTGTCAGCAAAAGATGTCATTTCTCTTTTGCTTCCGTGAAGTGTGAACTCGTTTCTTTACTCTTCGGCAGCCGCCGTGAACCTCGCCGTTGCTTGGATGTTGTTGCTCAGACTATTCGTCCGTATTTGTCGCGATTGTGTCTCTAAGCACTCCGAACTTCTAGTGCTCCAACCTCAGTTCGAGCTTCGGCTAGAACCTCCACCCCTTCAGCCAATTGGTAGCCTCTGGTGCTCTCATTTCAAGAAATTTGAAATTTTTCGACGGAAACAAATCTCTCGTAATTTGCAACGAAATTTTCGACGGATTGCATTACCCCAACACCCCATCCTCCAAGAAGGACAGCATCTTTTTTTATATAAGAAAAAATATGTTCTCATTTTTCAATTTTTGAGGAAAATGTTCTGGTCCCTTAGTTTCTTTTTTGAAGTTTGGATGAATGATAAAAAAAAACGTTGGTTCTTTGGTTCTTGGTTCACCATCAGACTCTATTTTTTTTCTTTTTTCTTAGTCTTATTTTCCATATTTGGACCAAATGAGGATCTGCAGTTAAAATATTTGCATTATTGATATGACAAAATAGATGAGATTCATTTTGTATTTATGAATAATGTGTTATTTATCCGTAAAAGAAGTTCATAAGCATTTTGTATTAGTGGAAAATATTAATGAAATGTATGATCTTCTCCGTTTGTTTTAATCATCATTAGTTCTCATCATTATTATATATTCGGATTCAAATAATTTTCAGAAAAATAATACTAATCTCCCATGCTGTTTGATTTTATCTTATTTATTTAAGTAGATACCATCATACCGAGTTTACCAATATACTCAATCATATTCTTATAAGCAAATGTGTTAGCAATTTATTTTTTAAAAATGTATCAACTGCCTTAAGACTAAGACGGACTCACGTTCATTAACAATATATTCTTGGATTAATTTATCTTATAATAATAAGTTAAATTTTTTTAATAACATATAAGCTAGAACATAAAAAATCGGAATCCTATTCTGTTGTTGATTTATTGTTCACCAACAGCCCTCTTAGGCAAGGGAAAATGTTAATTAAGAAGAAATTAGGAAACAAATAAAAAACTAGATCGAATTTTCTCCCAAACAATTGTTTTTTTATCTTTATTTGTTTCCCTCCTAAAGTACATTTTCCCTCCTCAACAGCCGGCCAAAACCACCGAATGATTTGGTAAACCTTCCATACCTTTGATGATTTTTCAAGATTTGATCGCAGCCATTGAATTATGTGACTTACATGTGTAAGTCAAGTGATGATCTACACCTCCATTATCCTCATTTTACTTATAGAATAATTATTTTTTTCCTATATTGATTCTCGTAAGTACGATTGTGACGGTGTACTTTAAAGTCCGTTTGACTTAGCTGATATAAAATAATTGATAAGTTGAAGTGCTGATAACTAATTTAATGACTAAAGTTGATTTTAAAAAATAAATAATTATGTGTTTGATAATAAAAAATTTATATGTTATTATTTTAATCAAATGATAAAAAGTTTTTAATATTATAATAGAAAAAAAATATGTGAATGAAAGTTATGTATATTATGATGGCAAAATAGTACATTGATCAACTTTTTTTATCATACAAAATAAGTTAGATTTTCAACTTATTTTTTTTCTGACTTATAAATAAATAAAATAAGTGTTTATCAGCTTTTTTTTTCCGTTATCAAATAAGAACAAAATTTTAAAACGATTTATAAGTCATTTTGCTTAGCCAAACAGGCGTTGATATGTGTTATGTACTTAAATTTATAAAGTCATATTTGTCAATTATTACACAAGTCTTATGTAGATTAATTTCCATCATTCTTAACCAAGTTTGATAATAAAAAATGGTCAACATGACTAATAATGCAGCTCCTATAAAAGAAGGTTTCTTGAAGTTACACGAGCCATTCAACATCTATGATTGTACAACGCCAAAGAATTATAAATCAGAATAATAGATTCAGCATATAATACAATTAATTTTTTATTTATTATTTCTGTTGAAACCAATGAGTTACTTTATATTTTGATAATATATTATATAATATAATACTATCTTGAGATCAAAATATGTGAGAATTTGATCAGGCATGGACCCAAACCCTTTTTTTTATCAAAATATGTGACAATTATGGGCCAACGGCGGTGGACCCATTTTTACTTTCCTTCTCGGCAGCGGGAACCCCCAAAATTGCGCCACCATCGCCACCACCACCCGCCGTAGAAATATCCAAATTTACACCGCGAATTCCGCCGGCGAGCTCCAGGCCCAAGCGACGTAGGGACTGATTCGTGGTTTCATCGCTCCATCGCTCCCATGAAGGCTTCCATCAGGTTCCGGGAGGACCGGCATCCTCTGGTGCGCGCGAAGGTTCCCATCAGCGTCCTCGGCCTTCCCTTCATTTCCGGAGTCTCCGCCTCCGGCGACGACGCCCGCGACCTCCGGCTCGACCTCGCCACCGCCTTGGAGTCCTGGCCCTCCGTCCGGCTTTCGTACCGCCCCAACGATGCCTCCAACCATTTCTCCCTCACCCTCAAGTCCGGCGCGGTTCCCTTCGGCTCCCCATTCCGCGCCCCCTTTGCCATCTCCACTGAGTTCAACCTCGTCGGCGCAGGAGCCTGCTGCTGTTCCCCGTCCTTCTCCCACCTCTTCAAGCCCCGACTCGGGGATTTCGCCATCAGGAAGGTCGTCCGTTCAACTCCCACGGTGACCGTTGCTGCCGAACCGCCGGCCAAAGCCGTCCTCTCCGTCGACTCGGATCAGGAGGGCTTATCAAATGGGGTGGAGACGCCAGTTGAGGAATTCCAACCGGGTAATGGTATTCATATAGTAAAAAAGGCGGACGGGTTCCCTATGCATGTCAACACCATTGCACCGCACGGTAGCAGCGGAGAAGGAATCCACGGACCTTTTTCGGGCTTTGAAGTCACTACGAGGAGCCTCCTCCCGCTGCGCAGCCGTGCGACCGTCAATTTCAAATGGGGGTTGAGGGTGCCTGCGGAGCTGCGGAACGGGCTTGACAGCCAGGTCGGTGATTTCTCCCTCAGCAAGCTGCCGCTTCTTGTAATGAACAAGATTTCCTTGGAACATGTTGCGGATGATCAGAAGGTGAAGGATAAGAAAGCTGATGTTTCTGCCTCAGACGTTATGGAGGCCTGTGGGTCCGTGAGGTGGCAGCTGGAGACTCTGCAGGCGGAGAACTCATTGCTCATGAAGGCTGTCGAAGAGCTTCGATCTGAGGTCAGTGGCTGGAAGTTTGCTTCACTTAAAGGTGATGGTGATGGCAGCAAAGGAGGAGGTAAAGTGGTATCTGAAAAGAAGGACCTGAGCAATGGGCGGCCATCAGAAATACCACAGAAAACACCATCATCAGAAGATGTGAGCGAAGAGTTGAAGAAGGCTTTGACAGCTGCATCCTCTGCCCACAGGTTCTGAGGTGAGATAATGCACGAGATATGCAATGGTTTGTCTTTGCATAAATTAGTATTTGTTTTTTTTTTTTTTTGCCTAGTAGTCATGCTAGATTATAGAATTTAGGTCAGAGACATCCAAACTTGTTTTATTCTTCTCTATTTATTTGAATGTGATGCTGTAAATGTAAATGACTACGTTGTTGTATAAATGAAAATTAATGTACAAATTGTTAGCAGTAAAAGTGCAAGGATCTTGAATGCTATAACAACTAATAACTTGTCCATTCCAGAGGACATCTTCCCATAATAAGATAGTCCATATTGGGTGGGCCAAGCTCCAGTTACAAAGTTGATAGACAAATTGTTAGGAGGCTGAAAACAAATCTAGACTCGATCTATGAAATTTATACTATGAAGGGTAAGTTACCTACAATCATAAGTTAATAATGAAGAATAGACTAATAGAACATTGTTATAACTACCCATATTTCCTTAACCAACTTGTTTAAGTTGATGCCATATCAGTGTGACTTGAGGATATTCATAGGATACATTGCTAGAGGATAACATTGATTCTTCGTTTTGTGTGTTTGAATACAATATATCTATCTTCACCCCAAAAAATATCTATAAGATCGGAACTCATATTCAAGTTCTTCCATTTGACAATTCTAGCAGCATATCGCTAACATGATTGCGGTCTATCTATATCTGTAGAAACATATCACTCGAGCAGCATATATATATGTATATTTTATTTGTACATATAAGGTATATCTTCATTGATGTCAAAAGAAAAAAACGTATACTTCATGTTCTAGTCATAGTTCACTTGTGTTTTTTTAGTAATAGAAAGAAATTATTTGAAATTCAGAAACTCATTATTCTTCCCTAGTTATATAATCAGTCAGCCAAAATAAACAAATTAGTGAATTTGATATTAAATTTGAACTTTCAGGATCTCAGTATTGTTCATTGCTTTCTAGCTTTTCCACAGATGTAGTTGTTCCTCTAAGAAAGATTGATGTAGTTCTAACTTGGCTTCATCAGAGATGGTACAAAAATATTATTGACTACAAATGATATAGTTTACTGTTTATCTCATCCCTTTCTGTATTATTAGTTTGGTTAACATGATTACTTCTTCTGGTTAAGAATTTTATATGATATTAGCAATCTTGAATAAAATGTTAAAATCATAAACATGAAAAGAGATCCCACATTTACAACCTTAAAGTCTTAGAAAAAGATGGATCTCATCATCTCAAAAGATCTTATGATTTTATTAAAACAAATTAACAGATGTAGAAGTTCTTTTGCCTCTTGCATGTAGACTTCAGTCTCTAGCAGAATGTGAAAATGGTTTTAATATTTAATCTTTCCTTTAAGACTGATTACATTGGGGCTGTGTCTTTACAACGACAGTGCAGTTATTCTTTTTATATAAGAACTGATTACGAGACAGTCTGGTATTAACAACACTGGAAAGGAACACTGACAATATTTTCTATTTTAGGTTGAGAACAAGTGGGGCATTATTTTTTAGTTTAGAATCCAGTGAGGCATAATCATGCAAAATTTGAAACCTTCCAGTCTGAGCGAAGTTGTCTAATGCCGCCCTCCAGCAGCAGCATCCTTAGCCATCTACGCCTATTTGGTTATAGGCATGAATTATTATTGCGCTATCCTGGCTGAACTTAAGGCTTGGTTACAAGGCAGTCCTTGTATTCAATCCGTAATCAGGTATCTAAATAGTTTTTATTTTGTGATTTGGTACATATTCATTATTAGTTTCATGTGCACTAGGTGTAAGATTGTGCTGTCAATTTGACAAATTCACAATTAGATATAGACAATATAGGTAAAAGGATAAATTTCAAAAAAATGATAAATTTTACTAAATACCCTTCAACTTTGATGATTTCTCGGTGTTACTCTCCAACTTCATTGTCTTTCATTTTTTAATTTGTTTCACTAAATGTTCTTTCGGTTGGGAATAGCTAATATTTTGGTCTTTGGTAGTCAGAAGGAGATGGGGAGGGTGGAGGGTGGGCAATGCAGGCAGGGGGCGCATCGTCGGCGACACGCAGCGGAGGACATCATCCCCCCGTTTTCGTGCCCGTCGGTGGCAGCAAAAAGATCGTCCTCTCTCGAGCAGAGGGGTGCACCAGTTGCCAGCAATGGGCACGAAAGGTGGGGGGATGCCCCCCTTTGCACGCCATCACCACCGATGTGTGTGTGTTGGGGGGGGGGGGGGGGGGGGGGGCACCTTGTTGGCGACGCGCAAGCCCCCCTGTTGCTCGCCCTCCCTCCGGCCACTAGAGGAGGCACCCCTATACCCAATCGAGAGGGTTTTTTATGAAATAAGTTAATAGCTCAAAAATTATTTAGTTATAAAGTAAAGTTGGATAATAGAATTAAGAAAGCAGACAAAGTTGGAGGGCAATATTACCATATTAGTCTTTCTCTCAAAAATTTATATAAATTTCCATATGAGTAATTCCATGGAAGTTAATCGTCTCTTAACTTTAGGTTAATATCTCAGCGGTCCTTCAACTTCAATTTGTAATTAAATTATTTTCGAATTTTAACTTTCTTGCACACGTCATCCTCCTTACTGATAATAGACGATTTTCAGTTACCTTATTGATGTGACGTAATAAAATATAATAAAATAATATAAAAATAATAAATTAATTAAAAATTAAAAAGGCAGCTGCCGCCTCTCTCGCCGGAGGGGAACAAGCGGGCGCCGCCCTACCCCCTCTCCTCTTCGACATCGGAGAGGAGGGGAAGGGGCGCCAGCGCCCCACCCCCTCTCCTCTCCGGCGCCGAAGAGGAGGGGATGGGGCGCCACCGCCCTCCTCTTCTCCTTTGTCGGCCGCGAGGGAGTAAATGAGGGCGCCGCCCCCTTGTGCTAACTTCGTCGGTGCACAGGGGGCTGACCCCCCTTCTCTTCTTCGTCGGATGCAAGGTAGAAAAAGGGGGCCAATGACCCCCTTTCTGATGTAGTAAGGAGAGAAAATCGGCAAGAATAATGAAAAATCAGACTAAAAGATGAGAAACATTGATAAAGAAACAATTAGGATTTATGAGAAAATCACAAAAATTTATAATTTTGATAAAAGAGAGATAATGACGGCTGAAAGCCCTATTGGCAGTCTTAAATTAGGATTATAAGAGGTTATAAACTAATCAATCTCTACGCTTGATTAATCTCCTTTAATCAAGATCGTTATAACTAATCATGACCCTTATAACTAATTAAAATGTCACATGTCTATCACATAATGATTAATAAACTAAAACAATAGGTTTAATTAAAATAACTAAATTAATATAAAAGCTCCTACGTCACCTTTTCTCTCGTCGGGGCGCACGAGAGAGAAGGGGGCGTCACCCCTGTGCACTCACACGAAGGGGACCAACGCCCCCTTTTGTCGTGCCGGTGAAGGCGAAGGGGGCTGATGCCCCTCGTGTGCCGATGAAGTTCGCACAGGGGCCGGTGCCCCCCTTTTCTCCCTCGCAGCCGGTGAAGGAGAAGAGGGGGCGTCTGTCCCCGTGAGATGGGGCCGGTGGCACCCCTTCCCCTCCTCTCCGGCACCGAAGAGGAGAGGGGGTGGGGCGCCGCCCCTTTGTTCATGAGAGAGGCGCCTTTTTCAAATTTTTAATTATTTTATTATATTTTATTACGTCATGTCAATAAGGTAATCGAAAAATCGTCTATTACCGATTAGGAGGATGACACATGGAAGAAAGTTAAAGTTCGGAAATAATCTAATTGCAAATTAAAACTGAGGGACCATTGAGATATTAACTTAAAATTGAAGGACTATCCATGTAATTTATCCTTCCAAGTAGATCTACCGGGATGTCCCATCTCAATTTCTTTGTGTTTGAGCTGTAACAGCTGAACTATGCCCCAACCATTCTGCCCATGTGGAACGAAACTGAGCTGAAATGCTTATTTCCTCAGCCTGTGTTATGTATGTACGGAAAGCTACAGGAATTAGCTCCTGAGGTATTTTACATTTGTTTATGAAGAAAGAACATTCCATGATCATGCTTTTCATTTTGACTTGATTGCAATTTTTTTAAGGGCCTGTTGGCATCATTGAAAAATGAAAGAATATTGATATTCTGTAGTATAATTTTCTATCCAAAGAAAAAAATATACAATTACCTGTTTGGATGTTAAAAGTAAAGAATAAAATACTATAGTTTTATGTCAATTCCATGAGAAAAAATTATGAGGTCTTACCTCTGTAAATTTTCCTATGAGTGCTAGAAAGACATCAATTATTTTCATATCATCTAATTACTATCATTTGGTCTAACTTTTTATTTTTTACTTTTGTAAAAGTTTTCTACATCCAAACACCCTAATGTAAAATTTACTTCACACGGACACTTTTTCAAAAAGTGCATTATCATTATATTTTAAATTGTATAGAATTTTTTACATTTGTGCCAAGCAGGCCATAAACCCCCAGTACCTGCTAGTGTGCTACAGGGGTAAAAAGATTATACTTTCTGTATCAACAATGGACAGTTGGGCCCATCTGATCATTGTTAATATTCTATCTAAAGTTTGTGATAGATATTAATTAGGATTGCTAGGTGCTCATGCATCCTATCCATACTACTGTGATTTATGACCTTAAATTGCTGATTGGAGATTTAAAATTTCAGAAAAAGGTTATACGATAAAAGCTGTTTTTTTTATAAGAATAAGATGGGATCATCAGAATGATTTTAGGTTTACTATCATTCGTAGTTTAAATTCATTTTACTATTATTCTAAAATTTATTAGAAAGGATAAAAATGAATAAGGACTTGTGTTAGACCTTATTCTCTTATCAAATGAATAAATTCCTCATTCTGCAAAAGTGTGGTGTGTTTCTTCTACTTAATTAATTCAAGGACTTGGATCATTCAACGATGATTTTTTGAAAAAGTTTCATATACTTTTTTTTCATAAAAGGAATCATCGAATGATAATAATGCAAGGACTAAGAAGGAATTTTTTTCAATTATAAAGGGAATTTTAGTTTTCAACTATAAAGGGAGGTCCATGGACAACGTAGAAGGGACTTTGGTTCTCTTTTGGATATACAGTAACATTAAACACAAACATAGTCTATTGAGTTATTTAACTATACTTTTTTTTCTACACTAATTCTAAAAGTTAAATTTACAAATTTTAAGTTTTGAGACCTATCTTCTTCCCTCGAGTTTCATCTAAATTTTTATTTAATACTGTTTTTACTAATTTGAAGTATTGCTTTTACTCTTACTTTCTTGTTACAATAAAATAATTGAAAAGTTATCAATATCAATACAAATATTATTTAATAATAATAATTTTTGCAATACTTGTGATCATATTATTATATATTTTATATTAAAAAAAGTAAGAGCAAAATTAATAGTTTGTAAATAATTAAAGAACCTAATAAAAATTAATGGAAGAACTTGAGTGACGAAGTTGTGATAAGTTCAGAAATTAAAATTTTTAAATTTATAATTTAAAATTAGATGCAAGAAAGAAAATTACTGATGGGCATGTTAAAAAACATAATCTTTCTCCTTTTTTTCTTCAAAACATTAATGAAAAATATTTTTTTTTGGAAATTTATTAGCGCTACCATAAAACCATTTGATATAACACTAATGAATAAGGACTTTGACGTTTGTTCAGCGATATCATCGAATTTTAATTTGTAGACCTCCATCTTTTAACTTGTTGCACTATTGATCGCATGTTCCACGATCGCTCCATTGACGTGGAAACACTCTCTCTTCGTCACGTAGACAAACATCCGACGTGGCACCATCACGCAAATTATTCTTCATATCAGCAAACTATTAGAAAATAAAAAAAATGAAAAAAAGAGCACTCCCTCCTTCGGCGTCCTCGTTGGCAAGAGGTGGGGTCACCTAAGCGCCAACGACCGGAGGGAGAAGAGGAGGGGGCCGCCACCCCCACCCCTCTCCTAATCGGCAACGGAGAAGAGAGGAGGGAAGTGGGCGGCCCCCCCTCCCCGCACGACCATGCTAGAGGGGGAAGGGGCGCTGCCCACCTCCCCTCTCCTCTTCATGCCGGAGAGGAGAGGAGAGGAGAGGAGAGGGGGAGGTGGGCGGCGTCCCTCCCCTGCGTTGCCTCATCTGCATTGAACGCACAGAAGAGGGAGGGGGCAATGTCCCCTCCCTTGCGCTGCCTCATCGGCGCTGGACGTGTGGGGGCCTCCATCCCCCTCCCCCCTTCCCTTGCAACCTCGCTCGTCGACAAGGTCTCATGGGGGGGCGAGCCCCCCTCTCCTCGATGACCCACGGGGGGCTCGCCCCACTCTACGACCTTGGCGACGAGAGCCCCCACGCCTCCCTTGCTAGTTCCTCCTTTTTTAAAATTTTCTATTACTATATTTTATCTTAATTTTATTTTATTATTTTGTATTTATTTTATTTTTAAATAATTTGTTAATGTGACGAGGCGTGATGATGTCACGTCCCACGGTCTCCTACGAGACGGATAGAACGTCGCCACGTCAGTTGAGCAATCGGAAAAAGATTAAAAGATGGAGGATAACCTGATTATAAAGTAAAGTTGAAGAGTAGCGTTGAAAAAATGATTAAAATTGAAGGATATTTAATGTAATTTATCATATGGTTGGATGTTTTTATCATAATAAATTATATAAAAATATAATAAGTATAAATAATCATGTCTAATGTCATCCCAAAAATCTTGAATCTCAAAAGTTTAATAGTAGTCAATTTTTTCCAGTTTGTCCAACATATTAAACCAAAAAATATTAAGGTTTTCAGCAATTTTTTATTTTTGACACTAAACAAGAGAAAAAAAAAAGAATAGAACAATAGTTCAGATACAACCAAACTCAAAAGGAAAAAAGATGCACATTAAGCGTTGTTGTATCCTCCCTAGAATTGGAAGAGTTCCATATTACTATTCAGACTAGTAACAGTGGGATTGTAATAGTTTAGACAATAGAAAAAAGAAACAAACAAGGCAGGCGAGTATATATTAGAAAAACGAAACTATTCAGTGTTTAATTGAACTATACGTTTTTATACACCTTTTTAAATAATTATCATATTTATTGTCCAATCTCAAATTTTATAAAAATTGGAAAGTAAATGTAATGCATTTTCACAATATTTTGCATCGGCGAATGGGTAGCCGCACTAGCCGCAATGTTTTTAAAATTGAACCGACGATATCCGTACTCGGTACCGTTTCAAGTGGATAAAATCGAATTTTATTAAAAATATTATTACACGTAATAATTTTAAAATATCATATAAGTTATCTACTAATGACTTATGAATAATAAATTTATTAATATAATATAATTTTTATTTATTATTGTTAATATATAAATATAAATGGGTTATTATTAATTTATTATTTAATGATGATAAATGTTAGATATTATCTGAAATTATTCTTATTTCTATTTTTAACATTTTCCTTTTTGTATCTTTTTTTCTCTTTCATAAATTTTCTTTGTAATATTATTCAATTTTAAATACTTACCTTTTTTATTTATCATCTTAAATTTTTTACATATAATTTTCTCCTCCTCTTATCCTTTCGTTTGTTTATTTCCTTTTTTAACTTTTCCTATTTTATTGTTTTCTTTATTTTTTTAAAAAATTGAAATTGAACTTAATTCAACTCACTGATCGATTTTTCTGACTTCAACCAATCAATTCGGTCCAATTTTATTAATATAGATCTTTTTTTTTTCACTCTCGCTACGGTATTATATTATGTGATATTATTTTTTTCGGTAACTTGATATTTCTTATCATTATTATATGGATTAATCATTTCATATAACACGTCCTCGATCAACGGCTCATCTCCACCTGCAGTCCCCCCACCGCCGCACCAATTCTCGATTTGGACCCCCGTTCTCAAAATGGAACAATGGAAAGGCGACAAATCAATTAGGGGCAATATAGTCATACTAGCAAAAACACTAACAATTATGATATGCCCAAAGGGCAAAATCGTCTTTCTAATGATGGCATTAAATTAGATAAATAAATAGGTAACGCAAAAGTTTAATCTTTCTCTCTCCTCAAAGATTGTGGAGGAATTTTATCGGGAAAAAAAAAGGATTGCGGAGGAATATTAGGATCACAGGATTAAGATTCAAATTAAATTTCGATTTATTTAGTTAAATAAACGAAGCAAAACAAAATAAAACTTTGCTAGCAATCGCCAAAGCCTAGCACCAAAACAGACGTCAAAAGAAAAAAAATAAAAGTAAAAATAAAACAACGAACCAAAAACGTTAAAAAAGAGAGGGAGAAAGAAGAATGCAGAGGGGGAGGGAAGGAGAGTTGAAACCCTAGGAATCGAGGCGGCGCTCACGACTATGGCACCGTTCCGGTGAAGGCTCAGACATGGCGAGATCCGACGATCCCGAGAGCGAGATCTGGGGCACGTGGGAGGAGCTCCTCCTCGCCTGCGCCGTCGGCCGCCACGGCACCCGGCGGTGGGAGTCCGTCGCCATGGAGATCCAGTCCCGGAGCCCCCTTCCTCGTCTCCTCAGCCCGCAGAGCTGCCGACAGCGGTACCGGGACCTGCAGCGCCGCTTCTCCGCTGCCGGCGCCGGAGAAGACGACGGCGGCGACGCTGACTCCACGCCCGAGGTGCCGTGGCTGGAGGAGCTCCGTAAGCTCCGCGTCGCCGAGCTCCGCCGGGAGGTCGAAAGATACGATCTCTCCATCGGGTAAGCGCGATTCGTTATGTCTCTCTCTCTCGCGACTTCATGGTTTTCGAATTTTTAATTTTGGGTATTGTTTTTTTGCTCTTCCTCTTAGAGTCGTTGGATAAGTATCAAAGGGCTCTAAGCGTTGGATCTGGGATATCGTTTAATATTTTCCGTTTTTCAACATTTATTTGTTTTTTTAGATCCTTGCGATTAAAGGTCAGAAAGCTTCAAGAAGAGCGCGAACGCTCTAAACGAGAATCCAACTCCGGCGACGAGAACCGAGATCGAGCGAAGGAGGAAAGCCGGCCATCGGAATCGACGCCGGAGGAGGTCGCCGGACATCGGATCTCAGAGAGGGATTCCGGCCCTTCCTGTGAGGAATCCACCTCCACCGATCCGAAGAAAGATGAGAGGAAGCCGGCAGAGATGGATGGCGTTGGCGGCAAGCCTGCCGATCCTGATATCGTTGTCGGTGGCCGCCGCGAAGCATCGCCAGCCGCGAGGGAGGCGTCGTGGGACGGTAGCACTGAAGGGGGCGCCGTGTCCGACCGAGCGACCCGGCCACAGTCAGGGGAGTCCGTGGCCGAGTCGTCGAAAGGGGAGGCGGATGGCGGAGAGGAGTTGCAGGGGGACGACCTCCCGGGCAACGAGGATGAAAAAGAAAGCAGCGACGTGCAGAGCTCGGCGAGTCTCTCGCGACAGCGGCAGCAGCAAGGGCGGCGGTGGAAGAAGGCCGTCTCCGGCGGTAGCAGCAGCGTCGGCGACGATCCCGATGGCGACGCCGAGGCGGAGGAGGTGTCCGGCGCCAGCAACAGGGGCACTGCGGACGAATCTGGGCCGTTAAGTTCATTCCTCGAGATCGTACGGTCAGATAAGCACGGTTCAGTCTTCAACAACCGGCTCGACAGCCAGGTACTCTTCTTCTATTATTATTATTATTATTAAGTCGACAAAATTATATATCAAAAAAGGGGAAAAAGGTGCAATGTTGCAAAATATGGCAGCCTCGTTTGCTTCACGTGGTCGTGGTAGTGGTGGTAGTAGTAGTCGTGGTAGTGGAGTAAGAAGATATCATCCAGACGCGGATTAGATCGCAACTTTAATGGGTCCTCGTTCATCTAGAAGAGTACGACCGCCTAAGCGTCTACTAGGGACCGACACTAATCTGAACTTTACAACGTTTACCTCGTCAAAGCACGGATTTAGGTACCCTTCCAATGATAACGCGATCGATTTAACCATTTTGTTTCCGCTATAATTATGGCGTAACAGTTAGGCGTCTGCATGCCATACTCGTCGTACGTGGTGGGTAAACATCACTTTTCCTCGGACAGATTTGTCTGAGTTGGTCTCCAGCTAAAAAAATTATAATATAATTATAACCAATAAGTGTTTATATATTTTATTAGGATTTGGGTTTATTGATTCAACAAGAGAAGAGTGTAGGTATGAAACTTGATTTGTAAAAGATAAATAAAGTCCGAGTTCGAGAGTACTAGTGAATTCGATAAGCGGGGGAAAAACTTTGAATTAATTTTGCATTTTTTGGTACACTGTTTTAAGTTGTTTTTTTTTTTGTTATTATATACCAAACTAGAAAAACATATTGAACGCTTATAAGCTTACTGGTATATTTTGTCGAGTTTGATGTTCATAAACTCTCACGAATTGAAAAAAAAAACAATTTTTACCTCCGATGTAAGCTTATTAATTACTAATCAAATGATAATAGTTAATTAGTAATGGAGGTATGGCTTATTAACGGACAATGTCAGGTCAAGGCAAGGGGTATCCTGTGAAGCCTGGGACCACATCCTCGCACCCCGCGTTGATCGCGTGACTTGTGCGCTTGTATTTTGCATGGTGGCAAACCAATTGTCGGGAGCCACGTAGAGCATTCCTATTAAATTTGTGGTCTCATCTAAGAATTTTATTTGTGAAAAAAAAACTATTTTGATCACTCGAGAGAGAAAAAAAAGAGTCGTAGACAATGATGCTGCAGCACTGAGTTAAATTATTGTCTTTGGGAGTGAAAAAATTTCTTTATAGCTAAAAATAAAAGCAAATCTCTCTTTTTTTCTCTTTTTGAAAATTCAAGGAGGTTGAAGAGTACCGGAACCTGATACGCCAACACGTGGACCTGGAGATGGTGCAGTGGAGGATCGACCGCAATGGATTGGGGCATCCGTATGCGGCTGCGGAGTTCTTCCGTGACCTGCTGCTGCTCTGCTGCAATGCACTCGTCTTCTACCCCAAGGACTCCCCCGAGTCCGTGGCCGCCCTGCACCTCCGCGAGCTCGTCTCCAAGCGGATGTCCGCCATCCTGTCACCGCCGGCGCTGCCAGCAGCAGAGGCAGTGCCAGCTGTTCCGCTCGAGCCTAAGACAACAGCATCGAAGCCCAAGTTGGAGCTGGATCTCCCCGTCCTCGGCAAGACCACCTCTTCGACGCCATTGATCGTGTGCCGTAAGCGCAGCGCCATCTTGAACAAGGCAGCGGCGGCAACTTCCTTGAAGGAAGAAGAGATAATGGACGAGGAGGAGGAAGATAAACCGAAGCGTATCGAAGACAAATCGCAGGCAAAGAAGACTACGAAGGACAAGCCCGTGCTTTCTGGGACGACCAGGGGCTTGAGGACCAGCAAGACCCGCGGCGGCCATGGAGGAGGGGGAGCCGCCGGCAAGAGGCCTAGCGTCGCCACGAACTTCAAGTCTAAACCGATGGAGGCAGCGACAACAGCAGAAGCGCCAAGGAAATCGGAAAAGAAGACTGTCACTCCTCCATCTTCGAGCACCAAAAAGCAACACGCGGCCAGCTTTCTGAACAGAATGAAGAAGAGCTCAAATGGAAATACGACGACAATGACGGCAGCTGAGACTGCGAAGAATTCGTCCGGAGGAAGCTCCGGAAAGGGGTCCAATCAGAAGAAAGGCGGAAAGGTTGACAACCGGAAAGATAAGATTTCTGGTCTGGGAAGCGCCGGCGGTGCCGGTGGCGGCTCGACGAAGAAGTTCGAGGAGGTGAGCGGAGGGAAGCGGAGCGTCGGGAGACCTCCAAAGAGGTCGGCGCTGCCGCTCACACCACCTCCTTCCAAGCGAGCCAGGGAGGAGACGGAACCAGTGGCTGCGGCGGCCTCCAATAGGCCTCCTCCGACGTCGGGGTCTCGGAAGAGAGGGCGGAGGGTAGGAGTCATGTAGCGTAGTAATATTTATATTTTAGAGCACGAAAAAAAAAATAGCATCATGTGCTCATTCTGGGCTTCCTTTGTGTAAGGCCGAAATTAGATATCTGACCTGGGCAAATTGATCTAATGGGAGCCTGGCGAAGGGCATTTATTTATTTATTAACTCTTCGAGTTTCCAAAATACTTGACAAATATAAACATTATGAATGGGCTAAAGACAGAAGAATTCGTTGTCCTAATTTTAAATGATAAAACATAATTTTGTATCTTACTGCAGTGCTATGCCAATTGAGCTCTTGTTTGAGCCAGCGATCACATCCGATTGTAGCAATTGGCATGTTTATTGAAATATTTTACTTTATCCATAGTACAAAAAATTAAACGCCGCAATGACAAACTAATGGACATTAATATCATGATAATCACATTATTATTTATTTCAAGTTAAAATCTTCGCTATTCATATGTTGTATTGACACTCAAAATATATTTCCTTTTAAAATTAGTTTGAAGAAATGATATTCTTTTAAGAGAGAAGAAAGTCTTATTTTATATTAATAATAGTTAATCTGTTATGAGAACATGTATATTAAATTTCTTAATAAAGAACTTGTTTATAGTTATGTACTATAATTATATATATATATCACAAATCCTAATAAGATCATTTATCTCTTTTGTAGCGAACAACATAACAATACTTTTTTTTCCATTAAAAAGTAACAATGTAATTAAGAAAGAGAAAACCAAGAAAGTTAAAATGATTAAGTGTGACGAATCCTTTCTCAATATGTTATTCTTGTGAGAGACGAAATTTCATATCTTTATATCTTATTTATATAAATTTTAAATAGTTGGGTTCCGTTGTATTTTTGCCGACTCGTTATCAAAAACTTCTCGAAGTCCTTTCGTTCTGCCTTCCACCAAAAGCCGATCCTTATCGAGTTGTGAATCAGTAGTCCTTGTAAGAGTCGAATTCTCCTCAAGTCTATTTGAGTGCTCAAATAAAGAATATGTATTTTGGGTATCTTGATGAGATTTGGTTATATATATTTGAGGGTGTATATATGCTATAATTAAGACATCGAATATGAATAATTGTCATTAATTTGGGTACGTATACTTACACAAAAAAGTACTAAATAAAAATGAGGTAGCTGAATAAAAAGTTTATGAGACACGTATGAATTAAGAAAAAGAATTTGAATAAAAATTAATAAAATTGATATAATATTTATTTTGTTACATGTAATATAATTTTTTGACATTTAATGTTAGAAAAAAAAGAAACAAACACAAGAAATTGATTTTATGGGGAAAATAATTTGACTTAAAGCCTAAAGTTTCAAATCCTGACATTAATAGGAGACAATTCATCTTCTAAGATGAAAGTATTGCCAAAATAAGATGATTCGATCTTACTTAATTACAGACAAAAGTAAGATTGATGTTATGTATGGTGTTTTAACAAACAAAAAGGTGGAGAAGTTAGGAGATGAAAAAAGTAATAATATGAAAAACATTGAAGAATTTATTAAAGATAAAAATTAATATGGACGTGTGATTACTCATAAGCAGTTATTTCTCTCTTAAGCAAAGTCTCAAATTTAAATTTTTATGAATGTAGAATATTTCTATTAGGAACACCACCTACCATTGTTAGGTACACAATTGGAGTGAACTTATCAGATTAATTGGCTCAATGGTGAGCTGACTTTCAATATGTAAATAGTGTGCATAATTATTAACGTCACGCGAGTTGAACCATTGACGTCGCTTTCCTAATATGGGGAAGGACCGAGGACCCAAGAAAAATATTAATGCGTGATTCCTAATCAGCTGTGTACACACCTTTCTCATAATTATTTCACTTAACAAGATCCTTCGCTCACACTTACACATTGCATACTCTCCTCTGCTATCGTGGGTTCTTCACTTTTTTCCATGTATATACACTTAATAAGTCTATAAAATCCTTGGGAAAACTAATTGATAAACAAATTTTCTATAAAAGAATACTAATAGACACCTTTTCCCCTCTATTTTCATGTCAAACTTGGGATCATTCAAAATGCAAAATAATCAAATTTCGTAGTAGACCAGTCCAATGATAGGGTAATAATGTAGTTTAGTCAATCAACAAAATAGGAAGAGTTACAATTCTTGGAAGTAAAAGTAGAATCGGATGCTAATGTGTGAAGTAAAATAAAAACTTATCTATACATAAATCTTTTGATTCACGAATTTCTGATTTATTTGGTGTCAAATGTCAACTAAGTTTATGTTGTTTCATTTTCATCGGTTGTTACTACTGTTAGATCACAAGACACCAATAGTAAAAGTGTAATATCCATGATTTAATGCATACAAAATTATATTTCATCATCCATTATATGATTAATAGATAAGTGTGTTAGTATATGCGCTTCAAATTTATATGTTTCAAAACACGTGCATTTGACGAAAATGTTAGCTATGATTTTTAATAATTTTTAGATAAGACTAAGTTAGGTTAAGCAATAGCGCAAAATAAAAAAAATTGTAAATTTTATTCTTCAAGCAAAAAAAGTAGATTTCGATTATATGAGAATTTATTTTCCTAAATATTTTTATTGAATTCAAATGGGGGGAGGGGTAATTTCTTATTTACATATAATGTATTATGTAAATGAATAAGTAAAATAGATAATAAGAAAATGCCAACCTGCTTACTAAATGACATTTCATGCTAATAAGATGAACTATAAGGGCAGTTTGGGAATTCAAATTACAATCCACCTTACATTGGTAAATATAGTGGGCACACTTTACTTCTTACCCTTTTATATCACCAGGTTTCTTACCCAACATAACAATGATCAGAAATCAACAATCCAAGGAAGATGAATGTAATTGTCAACACTATCAGCCAATGCGAGGAATTGGTGGTCATAAGCTCCTCTTAGGGTGACCTACTCGTGAGGATCAAGGAGTCAAATCCCATGTGAAGAATTTGCTTGAGCAATCAAAGAAGTGCAAGGCACATCATAGGGAAGATGAGTTGATCTTCACTAAGAAACGTCGCATCTATGTTTCATTGTTCAACAACTTACGACACGCCATCATGTAAGAGTGTCATGACACAACTGGGTGATACATTTGGACACCCATTGTACTTTGGCACTCATCGGCGATAATTATTCTTTGGCATTGAGCTGACATTAAAGTCTTCATGAAGACATGCCTTCGAGCAAAAGTAAAGACAAAGGCATCTATTAAGCACCCAGTAAACTTATAGAACCCATACTTATTCCATAATGATCATGAAATAATGTTTTCTTCACGAACTTCATCACTACCTGTCCAAGTCTAAAGTGGCTAGCCACCATTATGGTGGATTTTGAGTATGTCATATTCAACGTTGGCTCCACAAATTGACTTGTGTATTAGAATCTTCTGCAAAGCATCATCATCAATCAAAATGAATGGTTCGTTAGAACTTCTGAAAATGATGAGCTCCAACATGTGTTTCTCCATAGCATTCCATCTCTAGACCAATGATCAAACAAAAAGGGTGAATTGCATACTAAAAATCTACTTGTGACACTATGTTATTGCTAATAATAGGAATTGGGCAAAATTCCTTGATATCGCATAATTTTCATATAATCTTCGTAGGAGTGAGTCAACCAATTAGAGTCAATTTAAGATAATGACAAGGCAACAACCACTCACTCCTCAAGTTGTGATCACTTCCAATGGTAGCCAAACCTTTGCCGCTCATCGCATCGCATGATGAGAGAATGGCATAACCAGAATGACATGGATAGAGCATGTCTCCACAAGGCAACAAAGCGTATGAAAAAGTTGACCAATTCTGCCTGACGAGATGTCAACTTCAATATCCGATACCTGATTCTTGTGAAGCTAATTCAACATCTTCGGCTAAAGGGAAAGAATTTGCACAAGAGTCTCATTAGGTGTTATGAGGGTTCATTCAAGATACTAAAAAGGGTAAGCAATGTGGCTTAGTTGGAGCTCTCACCTCATATGTAACAACATCCCATCTCCCACGTCAACCTAGTCCATCCTTATGAGGAAGATACCAAATACTTCGAGCATGGAATGTCAAATTGCACTCCTGCTAGACATTCATCAATAGCTCACTAATCAAGTTGAAGAAGTTCTCATCGTTCGAGAATCAAAGCGAAAGAATGAGTACCTTGATGGAGTGGAAGGTCTAAATTGGCACAAATTGGAGATTTATAAAAGCACTTTAACAATTCAAGTAGAACATTGAAGACTTTCAAGTTGCAACATCTAGGACGACATAAAACTTGTCTGGGAAAGAATGTCATGGATGTTGCATTGCATTCGTTGACCATGTGCATTGCCCAATTTATCTTATGTTTCCTTGCAATTTTTCTCTTTTTAAGCCACTTTTGTATTTTGCCTCAGTATAGTTTTGCCACTGCACTTTTGTAATGTATGCGCTTAAAAAACTCCACCCTCTAGCTTATCCTCAACGTGCCATATATCACATATATAGTACTTGTATCGATGGTATATTAGGGGAGAGTCGCCTAGTACTACTACAAAGCTTTTATAATCAAGCATTCTATTCTCAACATATTTTCAAAGCTTCCATAATCCTAGTGCATTTCCAAAAATAAAAAAAACTTTTAAATTAAGCTCCGTCTATTCTAAGCACCTATTATCCACAAACGTCTCGTCAAAATCTTTGTTTATAAAATTGTGACATTTAGCAAGTCACAAAGCAAAGACTTTAGTTACACTCGATCAAAAGAACTTGTTTAGATGACTCGCATGCCTAAACGCTGAATAGGTTTGTCACAAGATAAAAGGACCTCGTGACATGCTCTAGTGAGTCCACACACTAGCGGACCTATTATAGTGAGCTTGTAGGTGCAAGAGGACACACACTTGCGGTTGGAAGAAAAATCGGGAGAAGGTGACAAGGTTGTGATACCAATTTAAGAATTATAGTAATATATATGATTGCCCACATAGTACCTTGAATTGGAAGCATATCATCCACATGAAATTTTCATGATCTCCGGAATGGTACGGTGCATGTGGTCAGAAATCAAATCATAGGAAAGTGAAACATTAAACCACAAATGTGAGGAAAAACAATGAGCAACTATACAATGAGTGTTCATTAAGAACACTCCTTAATTCTTGATCTCTAAAACACTCTTTGCGTGCACATCCTTAGATGCACAATACCGCACCACAAGCTATCACAACAACAACAACAATATTATTATTAGGGTTAATTCCTTAAACCTTCCTCGAAGTATAGCGATTTTCCGCGTCTAACCCTAATACATGAACTTATTGTAGCGCATCCCTAAATTATACTGTGATTTTCACTTTAGTCCTTCCATCTAATTCTATTAACTTTTTTATTTTTTATTTTTCTTATTTATCAAAATACTAAAATACCATTTGACTCTCTCTCTTTCAATGTTTAAAAAAGAATACAATAATATAATAATAAATCATATAAAAACTAAAAAATATTTAAATATTTTTTCATTCTGTGAGCCTTCGAGGTAGACTAGTGGAGGCTTTTGGGTCTTCGTTTCGTCGGCGGCGGCAGCGAAAGACGAAGGGGGCGATGGCTTGTCCAACAAGTCAAGCTTAGACTCCTTGGATCTAGGGTTGGGTTCTCAAGAGTCGGAGAGGAGGTAATGGACACGAGAGGAGAGAGAGGGAGGGAGGGGATGGATAGAGGTGTTCGCGAAATGAGGCAATGAAGGAAGGCAGAGAGCAGCAAAGCGGAGGAGGTGGAGTTGATGGGTTTAACACAAAGCAACTAGCGATTTTCCACGTCTAACCCTAATACATGAATTTATCGTAGCACATCCTTAAATTATACCATGATTTTCACTTTAGTCCTTCCATCTAATTCTATTAACTTTTTTATTTTTTATTTTTCTTATTTATCAAAAGACTAAAATACCATTAGACTCTCTCTTTCAATGTTTAGAAAAGAATATAATAATATAATAATAAATCATATAAAAACTAAAAAAATATTTAGAAATTTGTTCATTCTGTAAGCCTTCAAGGTAGACCAATGGAGGCTTTTGGGTCTCCGCTAGGGGTGTTCATGTCATGGGGCATTTTCCCATGACATAAAGCATGAAGCCTCGCTGCACCAGTGCCGCTCAACTTATAGCTCTCGGTCGCTCAACGCCGAAACCATGGAACACATGCAGCCGTTCCACATTGCGTAATATTGCAAAGTACCGAGTTATCCGCCCTTAGGGCATTTATCTTGTAAAGTCGTCCTTATGAATGGCCAAGTAGGTGACACTACTCGTAGGGTACGTCTTTTGCATCTTTAATATCTAATAAGACTCATATACCTACAGTACACTGGGAGGAGTTCATTAGTGCCTTCCGAGGCCCAATTGTATGTTATGTTTTATTATATTTAATACAAGTAAGCTTTCCTTTAATTCTAGTGTCATGGCCTTGAGCGTGGGGTGGCAACCCACATCGGTGTCCCTTCGTGGCGTCTCATGGTATCTCGACTGCCCCTTCGGATTTTAAGCGCCCAAGCGCCTGCATTAGTGCCGCAACGCACTAATGCCACGGTCCCATACGAGTAGTCCAACACTCTAGTCATGCCCGTGTTTGAATGCCTATAAGAGCGACTCTCAGCATAGTCGTCTCGACCTTAAAACTTCCACTGCAAACTCAAAATAGGCTTGGCTAGGTGCATATCCGCCTAGTCGCTGTGTCCGAGAATGACCCCGTGACAAGTGGTATCAGAGGAGTTCTTTCTGCTCGGATTACCCAGCGATGATGACCCGCTTGTGTCGTCGCAACGTGCCATAGCATAGGAAAAGTGCTTCTGCTAAAAAACTCCATCACGCCCAAGTGCACTGGTACCATGGTCTTTGATCGTGGATGCCAGCGAGGAATGCGTGACAAGCTTCCTCGCCGCATGCTCAATCATGCCTCCCAGCATATTCCTCATACACCCGTGTCATGTCAAGGAACGCCCATCATGCATCATGATGGCGGACTGATCGCCCGGCCTAATCGGGATGGTCATGCATCGCTCACTCGAGTAGATCAACTACCCCAGGTATACAGTCGGAATCTTGAAGTGTCGCGATGCGTCAAGAGTGGTCATATGCTCTGCATGATGATCTTGCGTTGCCCATACAAAGAGGTCGCTTACACCAACATCGTGTAACTCGGAGGACCCGTATCACATTCAGGGTCTATCGGTCATGCACTATCGTGACGACCTGGCACTGCTCGGTATTTCGTGACGTCGCATCGCATGCCCAGTCATGCAACGTGAAGTGCACAACTGCTTCATAAGAGAAGTTGACTCAAGTTTAAGCATCAAGATTCATAGTCCCTTTCGGCTACGGCTAAGGAGCATCAATCACAAGCATATTGTCGTGCCGCAGCATCGCCTGTCATGCCACAATGACTTTCATGAATGGAACAAAGTGTTGATTACTTGCAAACACTTGCGGACGAGCTGTCAGCCTTGCCTGCCTCGTCAAGTGTCGCCCCTCAAGCGGCGTGATGCCATCCATCAAGGACTGGGATGAACTTGCTACATGCCAATGCAAATCGACGCCTCAATTCAACGACCAATTTAGCAAATGGTCTGGGCATTGAGCATCGGCGAACCTTGGCATGCTGCTGTCAAGCATTTCACCGCCAACCGAAGGAAGGAGTACCCTTTCCTCTCGGTCAGCGCCTCGAGCAATCGAAGCAGCCTCCAAGGATCGCAACCCAAAGGTTTCGAAGCACACACTAGCGATGTCCTCCCTTCGAATGGAGATGGAGGTGATGTTGGAAACTCATGCCACGAGTTCACCAACCCAATTGCTTACCCAAGCAGAACGTCTTCACGAGCACCCCATGGTTCGTTGAAGACCCGGAATGGCTACTCTTTCACAAGGGTCAGCCGCCCGGTGGACAAGTAGGTCAAAGGCGTAGGATCCTTGCCGACAAGCGCAATGACATTATTTCGTCCAGATTATGGACGGACGAGTATCTAAGGTGCATCCTCTTCGTGAACGAGCACAACGATCTCGCCCCGTCCATACCCAAAGGTGTTGTCTAAGCTTCAAAGGAGGTCCCATGATCAAAAGAAGGCACATCCCAAGAACCCTGCAGGATGTGGCAAACTCGGGATGGTGTTGCCATCACGATGATGTGAAATATGGCAAACATGGATCCCGTTGAGACATGGGACAGAGGGAAGTCGCAGCTCATCAATTATCAAGCCCTAACAAGTTGGGACTGGAGGTCAAGATCGCTTTGTTCAGCATCGGTTAGATGGGCATGTTGAAGGAGGACGTGAAAGATATCACCGAGCTCCGCCTACAGTGTTTCCAGGAGGATGAAGACCCAACGTTGGTGCTCTTCAAGCAGAGGGGTTGAAGTTTTGGACTAGAACGGAGTTGGAACGACAGGATCGCCCAACCTCCGCTTGCTAATCGCTGCTGCCAAGGCGCTCATGCCAAGACAAGTGCCATACCACCAAAGTCCTTGGGCAAGGGCAATGGCGGGGGAGAGAAGTGCAAGTCGCAAAGAGGAAGCTATTATGCCAAAGACAAAGACAGACCATCGAAGCAGGAGGATCGAGTTGAACCACAGGAATGTGGGGAGACTCCCGTCACTCACTATAGCGACTTAAAGTGGACAAGGTAAAGAATGTCATATCCGAGAACCTTGATCTATCTCAAACCGTTGAGATATCAGATGACCGCCAAGGATAAGGTGGCCCCGCACTCGACACTCGGTGGATGGAGAACTCTACGTTGCAGCCATCTGTAATATAGAGACAGTGAGTCGAACCACAAGGGAATATGGGGAGACTTTTGTCGCTAATCATATTGACTCGAAATGGACAAGGCATGAATTGTTATATCAAAGAACCTTGTCCCGCCTCAAGATCGCCGAAACACTAGGTGATCACCAAGGAGGAAGTGGTCCCGCGCTCTTCACTCGGTGGAGGAATGGAAGGCTTTACGTTGCAACCACTTGCAACATAGAGACGTTGAGTCAAGCCTACAAAGAGACCTGAAGCTCCCCGAAGCATCTGTGGGAGGACTCTTGTCACTCATCATAACGACCGAAAGCACCCGAAGCAGACAAGTTGCAAATATCATCATCGAAGAGCTTGTGTTGTTCCAAGCCGTCGAAATTCTAGAACGATCATGGATAGTGAGATGGTCCCATACTTCTCTTTCGAAGGAAGGGAGACCTTATGTTGCGGCCACCCGCAACATAAAGGCATCGAGTCAAGTCATGCAGGTCGAATGACGAGACTCTTCATCATGTTCTGCACGACCCTGGAGCAACTCTTTTTCGAGCTATTCCTGAAGGCATACAAGAGTTGTGCCATCTCGCCTCCCCCCCCTCCGCGGCTATCTCGAATAGTTGCTTGATGAAGTCAGACCGCACATGACAGACTCCACTAGCGCTGCACAAATGATGATCCCGGATCGGACGAAGGATCAGTAAGCGAAGTAGGCCTGAGGGAGGAGTCCTTAGCGAGACCCCAAGGAGCGAGCATTCCTGGCATTGCGCGATGCTGGTGAAGTAGAAGTCAAGGCAAAGAAGGCAGAATTGAACGAGACAAGCGAAGTCAAGATTGAAGACGAAGGCTCCGAGGAAGGCCAGACAATGGCGTCGGCGGCGTCGTCGACTTTGGTGGTGGAGAATGTCACGGGGCATTTTCTCGTGACACAAAGCGTGAAGCCTCGCGACACCAGTGCTGCTTAACTTATAGCTCTCGGCCGCTCAGCGCCGAAATCATAGAACACATGCAGTCGCTCCGCATTGCGTAATATTACGGAGTACCAAGTTATCCGCTCTTAGGGCATTTATTTTGTAAGGTCGTCCTTATGAATGGCTAAGTAGGTGAGATTACCTGTAAGGTACGTCTTTTGCATCTTCAATATATAATAAGACTCCTATAACTATGGTACACTGGGAGGAGTTCACTAGTGCTTTCCGAGGTCCAATTGTATGTTATGTTTCATCATATTTAATACAAGTAAGCTTTCCTTTAATTCTAGTACCATGGCCTTGAGCGTGGGGTGGCAACCCACATCACTGTCCCTTCGTGGCGTCTCGTGGTACCTCGACTGCCCCTTCGGACTTTAAGCGTCCAAGCACCTGCATTAGTGCCACAACGCGATAATACCACGGTTCCATGACGAGTAGTCCAACACTCTAGTCATGCCCGTGTTTGAATGCCTATAAGAGCGACTCTCGGTATAGTCGTCTTGACCATAAAACTTTCACTATAAACTCAAAACAGACTTGGATAAGTGCCTATCCGCCTAGTCGCCGCATGTGGTCTAGTGCCTGAGAATGACCCCGTGACATTCACGGGTCGGGGTTGACCTGACCTAACCCCGGATCTAACCCGACCCGACCCGTCCGATTTTGATCGGGTCGAGTCGGGTCCTCTTTGGAGGGATGAATCCGATCCAACCCGAGTTGGATCGAATCGGATGGTCGGGTTATCTGACCACCATTTTTTTCTTTCTATAATTTTTTTACCTTTTCAATTATTTAATATAAAATATGATATAATATTTATTTTAAAAGCATACAATAATTTGTTAAGCATTTATATATTATTTTACACATTTTAAAATATTTTTATTTTTATTTTTATTTTTTAGTACAAAATATAGGTTGCAAACTAAAAAATAAAAAAAAATAAAGAAGTCGGGTCTTTTGGGTCGGGTCAACTCGGATCGCAAATTTCGACCCGTACCTGACCCGCACCGGGGTCGAGTTGAGGCCCGATCCGACCACAGACCCGACCTGACCCAAACTAGTTTGGGTCGGGTCATTGGATTCGCAGTTTGACTTGACCCACTGAATGCCCCTAGTCTCCGCTTCGCCATCGACATCAAGTGCGATAGTAGAAGATGAAGGGGTGAGGGCTTGTCCAACAAGTCAAGTTCAGACTCCTTGGATCGAGGGTTGGGTTCTCAAAAGTCGGAGAGGAGGCAACGGACACGAGAGGAGGGGGGTGGGGGGACAGAGAGAGGTGTTTGACGAAATAAGGCAATGAAGGTAGAGATCGGCGGGGCGGAGGAGGTGAAGTTGATGGGTTTAACACAAAACAACCATCATGGATTCACATCATTGTCGTCTATGGCATGCGCTTTTATCCCTTTCATGCATCACACGTGAAACAGATGGTCATGAATGAATTGTGTCCTGCCAAAGATCAATTTTTTACTACAATTCCCATGTATTAGGCTGGGGATCGTCAGGCTTGACGGTTGGTTTTGCTCCAACCTTGACGACCCACCGATGCGTCCCATCTCTGCCTGACTGTTGATGTTGGAGATCAAGTCGACCCTTCGACTGTTTCTGCTTTAGGTCAATCCAACGTCCCTCCTAGCCACTACAATAGGGGAGTTCACCGCGTCCACAAGTAGCCACGTGCCTCTGTGAAGAAGCTCGCTACCAGAGTTATAGTGGGTCAATGCTCACCTCCGCCGCCACACAACGGAAGAGGCTCTCGAACATTGACCGCAGTGGGAGGACCATCGTTGGTCGCTACGGTATGGTGGCAACCGCATCCCCTTCTCTTTAATTTCCATCCATCTATATTTGTAATATTCTAAAAAAGGAATTAAAAAATATAAAAAAAATAAAAGAAAACCTACATCTAGTTAAGTCCCGATTAAAAAGCCCATTACCTTAATAAACCCCTAATGCCCTAAAGTATAAAGATCACTTCACATGCCCTAAACCTCACCAATCACCCCCTCTCATCTAATCTCTCTTTTCCTCTCCCTAACATTTCTAGCTGATAGCACCCTTAAGTCCCCCTCTCCCTTTTAGGGGAGAGCAGAAACCGGGTCGACCTGGTTGATCCTCTCCGACTCGGACTAATTTTTCGAGAAATATTTTCGGACCAGATAGAATCGGTCCGAAAATGAGTTTGGTTCCCACGAAACCCAGCGGGTTTCGGGTTGGGTCCGGTACCTGGCGGCCAGATCCGGTGCACTAGGTGGACAGATCCTGTGGATCGGTCACTAGGTGAGCCGATCCGACCGCAGGTGCCGCATCATAGCCGCCGGCGCAAGCGCCACCGCCTTTCCGAAATCGATCAAATTGGCCGCTAATTCCCGATCGTAAATTCGGTCAAATTGGGCCGGACCTGATCCCGGACCCGGCTGGGTTTGGTCCAGCACCAAATCAAAAAAATTTTGACTCGACATAATTCGGGTTGGGACCGAGTCCGCTTAGACCTGAACTGATCCCGAGTTTGCTCAAACCTACTCCCTTTTCTCTCTCCCATTCTGCTTGGCTCTCAACTCGGGCTCTCTCTTCTCTCAATCCCCTCTCACACAAGCAGTAACAAAGGCAACTCCTCTCATCTTCTCTCTCTCTCCCTCACACCCACTCACGTCAACAAGCCCCTACTCTCCCACTCACCTACTTCCTCTCTCCCTCACACCTCTCTCCTTTACACTCTCTCTCCCTCACACCCACTCACGTTCAACAAGCCCTTGCTCTCCCACTCACCTACTTCCTCTCTCCTTTACACTCTCTCCCCCCTTACATCACCAGGACAACAACAAGAAGAAGAGAAGGAAGGAGAAGAGGTGGCTGCCACATCAAAGAAAAAGAAGAGAGAAGAAGAAAGAAAAGAGAAAATAGGACTAGGGTTTTAACGTAAATCTTAAAGGTATGTTTGAGGTTATTCAATCCTAATCTCTCTCCCAATGTATTGATTGTTGTTTGGATTGTGAATTAGAAACAAACTTTAATTTCTATATAATGAGATTTGAGACATTAGAGTAGAATACATTATGCCTATTAGATGTTTGTGAAAATACTACATGAGAATCCTAATGTAGGAAAATGATGTTTATATTGAAATAATGGCATCCATAGCATGAGATCGAGATATGCAAATGTAAATGTTAATAAGTGTATGTTTGAGGGGATCCAACCCTAATCTCTCTCCTAATGTATTGATTGTTGTTTGAATTGGGATTTAGGAACAAACTTTGATTCCTACATGATGAGATTTGGGACATTAGAGTAGAATACATGATGCCTATTAGATGTTTGTAAAAAATGCTACATAAGAATCCTAATGTAAGAAAATGATGTTTATATTGAAATAATGGCATCCATAACCTTATTAAACTATCATGACATCGGATATTCAAATGTAAATGTTTATGTTTGAGGGGATCCAAGCCCCCTAGTCTCCACCTAATGTTGTGTGAATGTTGGATTAGGGCATGAAATACCAAGCCATTTATTCTTGGAATGGAAGATTAGGGAATAAGCATTATGACATAGATTTATGTCTTCTTTTTATTTTGATTATTGTTCCACTGATAAGCATGATTAGAAATAGAATGTTTCTTGCCATTGATGTTTAGATATGATGAAATCACCTATTTGTTACATATGAATATGATTAGTAGATTTAATGTCCTTTGTGCAAAACTCTTTTTTATGTTCGTGATAGTTGTGCTAGAAATGTATCTTTATGAATCTTATGATGTGTAGAGTAAATGTGTGCTCATGTATGAATGAATGTATGATTTAAAGATGCTATTATAGCTGTTGATATGTTTTCTGACGCCCTAGACCAGTCGCCCGTGTTGGATTAAAGTTTTATGTCATATTTTGATTCTTAATACATTTTTATTTTTGGCTTTCATAAATTGGTTTTCATTATAAAATAGCCATAAATTTAGGGGGAGTTATCTTTCAAAACTTGCAACACTCTACATTACTCTACATATCTATTATATGACAAAAATGGAGAAGAATAATTTTTTACTAAGGGGGAGTTACATATGATTTCTTATATGCTTCATATATAAACTATTTTTTTATGAAATAAAAGGGGGAGAAGTATAGGAGAAATATGATACGAATATCACTTTGTATGAAAAGTACCTTACAACTAATATTTATGTGAATATCTACCATTGTAAGGAAAGCTACGTGTTAGGGGGAGTAAAATTGTTTGTACAAGAATTTTACAACTTTTTCGTAATTTATATATTTTTCATATTTCTCGGTTTGTCTTCATAAAAAGGGAGAGATTGTTGGGTCAAAGTTTCAATGACATATGAAATTATATTTTGATGAAACAAACTTCAAAAGATTAAAATGTTGAAAAAGTCCAAGAAAAAGAGATAATTTTATGCACAAACTTTGATTACATAATTGACTATGAAACGATAAGATTTTGGGTGAATATTTTGGTAGCAAATTTGTAGAGAATCCTGTTAGCTTTCCATGGACTCCAAGATCATCTAATTTGGATAACTGTGCAGAAAGTTATGATCAAAAGAGTGCAGATCGGTCAACCTGCCGGTCGACGCAAAGAAGGCCGGTCGACAGTCCGGTCGACCAAATGAAGATGCCGGTCGATCGATCCAGAACCGGTTGACGTCGAAACTATACCGGTCGACGGTCCGGTCGAAGCACCGATCGATCGATCAGCTCAACGGCTATAAATCAAAACTGCGAGGCTGTACCGGTCGAGACACTGGTCGATAGTCCGGTCGACCGACCAACTGCGGTAACTGGAGAAATGACGCAACGGTCACATAGACCGGTCGACCGGTCCAGAATTTCGATCGACCGGCCTCCGAGTCAAATGAACAGTAACGGTCAAATTTGAAGGAGAAATTTGTGGAATGATTTCTGGACGAATTTTCCACACATTGAAGGCTATAAAAGGAGTGCCAAAGCCAGAGACAAAAGCACACATTCACTCATGAAGAAAAACTTCAAGTTGTCAAAGAGAGATCATTTCTTGAAGTTTTCATTTTATAGCTTTCTCATTCTTTCTGTCTTCTTCTCTTGTGAGCTTAGATTTGTAAAAGAGAGAAACACTTTTGTTCAGAAAAATTAGAGAGAGCTCCTGTGTAAAAGAGGTTCAAAATCTTACCTCTTGAGCGAGAGAAATAGATTAGCTTCATAGGAGGAGAGGTTGCCTTGCCTCTCGAAGCGGAGAAAAAGGCGGTGGTGTAAAGGGCTTTCTTCCTTGCCCCATTTGGAACAAAGGAAGTGCTAGTGGAATCTCCGACGGTCTCGAGGTCGAGAAGTCGGAGCGGGGACGTAGGCTAAGGTATGGCCGAACTTCGTCAATAAACCACCGTGTCCATTTGAGTTTGATTTTCTCTCTCTCTCTCCCCATTCATATTGAATTTATGATCTGAATTATAAAGGATTTAAGAATCGGTTTTGTGCTTCCGCGATGGTTTTTGTGAAATTGATATTTTCAATTGAACACCAATTCACCCCCCTCTCTTGGTGCCCTTTGGAATCCTACAGCCCGAAACCCTTTCGATCGCTTGTTCTGGAGGAAAGTCATCAAGTCGAATTTGTTCGATTGATTGGCATTCATCCAGCGATCGATCGAAACCCCTTCGATCGTCCGATTTAGAAAGATTGCTCTTCTTTATAACAAGTGATCGATCAAACAACTAGTTTGGTCATCCGAAAACCATGAAGTGACGGTCTAAAACCCCTTCGATCGTCCGATTTAGAAAGACCGCTCATCTCTGTAACTAGCGGTCGATCATACGACCCGTCTGGTCGTCTAAAAGACATGAAGCGGTCGATCGAAAGATGTTCGATCGCCGGATACCTGACCAGTGATCGTCCGAAAGTGGATCGATCGTCTGTTTTGTCCCTAATGCTTATGTGATGCTGATTGTCTACATTTAGCATGATTTGAAATATGTATGATCTTAAATATGATTAAAACATACAATATGTATTGAATGATTGTATACATTGATGTATGTAAGTAAAAGACGAATTGGTATAAATAATTCTTATTATAATTGAGGAGGAGAAATGGGTTTTGCCTCCAAGTGGTGGCATTTCCTGTGGAAACGAGTTCCACCCTCAAGTGGCGGCATTTTCAAAAGTCGAGACGAGTTCTGCCCTCTAGTGGTGACATCTCAATTGGACCTATTGGATATACGAGGATCCAATCATGGCTTTGCTAGCTAATTCTCAAAAAATTAAACATGGTCTTCCCAATCAACAAAATAAGAAATTATTTAAATAAAGATGAAAGATGAAAAGATGAATGACGAATGACTTGGGACATAAAGTTAAAGATGATGATAAAGTAAGCACCTATGAGGATGCAAATGAATGTTCACTTGTCACATTGTGATATGAATAAAAATGTTAAAATTAAGCAAGATAAGTTTAATAATAAGTTATGATATGTTTTAGCATAATGTAAGGATGTTTTATGTTTATCTTATCTTGTCATGATGATATCGTTCACATGTCATGTACAGTGCATATGTAGCATTATATTCTATGTTTAGTTATGATGCAATGCACATGACATGTAGAGATCATGTTATAAAATCATAGCATGTATGAACCTCAATATATTCTAACAGAATTAATCCCATGCACCCATGAATCTATGCAAGTACGGACGAGACTTAGGCTCGACGGTGGAGACCTCATGACAACTAGGTTGCACATGTGACGGTGGGACTACGATTCAAGTTCTCTTACTTTATGTTATGTTATTATGATGAACTCTTTTAAGATACAACTATGGATGGCTTATGGATCTTTTAAAGTCATGTACTTTTATTTGAACTCGTTTATGCATTATGAACCATAGATTGAGTCTATGTTAGAGCCTATATGACTCATGAGCTAGTATTATTATCTTAAGATTTATTTGCTTATGAAGTCTTACTTTATTTTATGCTAGCGTTATAATTATTATGTTTCCGTTGTAATGTTTTGTGAAATTAGGTTATGAAACTAACGTCGCCTAAAATTTGATCTTTAAATTATATTCGAATTTTTAGGACGTTACAATATTAATCTATTAATCTCTTTGGGACTTTGAGTTTTTTTCTTTAAATATACTTGTGAGACTGTGAAAAGTAAAAAAGAATTAAAAATGGAATAATGAAAAAGTTGATGGAATTGGTAGACAGGATAAGGCGTAAATTGGCGTTCAAGGAGGTATTATTTATTAATGGTTCATTGGTTACATTTATGTACGTAAAACTATGGAGATGGCCAATTTATTTGGTTGTTGTTAGTTCGTTCTTTCTCTCCTATTAAATTCCCACCAAATTCACAAGAACCTTTCGCCAGCCAACAATAAACTCCAACCCACAGCGAGAGAGAGAGAGAGAGAGACCACCGCAGTTGTGTACCCATCGTTCGTCGCGAGGTGTTCGGAGGGTACTGATGCATACGGTGGAGTCGTCAACGGTGGAGACCAGCGACGGCGTCAAGCTACACGCGCGGCTATTCAAGCCGGCGGGCGTCTCCGGCACGGCCGTCGACGTCCTCGTCCTCGTCCACCCTTTCAGTGTCCTTGGCGGCTTTCAGGGCCTCCTCCGGAGTATCGCCACTGGCCTTGCCGAGCGAGGTTTCCGGGCCGTCACCTTCGACATGAGGGACGCCGGCCGATCGTCCGGGAAGGCCTCCTTCTTCGGCTCCGCTGAGATCGAGGACGTGATAGCCGTATGCAAGTGGGTCAGCGACACCCTCTCCCCTCGGATCCTCTTGGTTGGATCCTCCGCAGGTACTAAATACAAATTTCTTCTCTTTCGATTAATCCTTGGATACGTTTCTGAATAAAATGACATTAATATATTTTTCTTGCGTTCTTTGATAAACTAATACTCCTTTATTTAAGCATTAATTGAAACCAATTATAATATGACAAAAATGCATGCACATATGTGGATCTACCACGTGATATTATCAAGTAATTTAGCGCGCGCGCGCGCATATATATATATATATATATATATATATATATTTGTTTCTCACCACTTAACAGAATTTCGTCTCTCTTTTATTGATCCAAGGTGGTAAAAAAGTTTGACAAATCAATAGGAGATTTTAAAAAATAACTTATACAACTTGATCGACATAAAGCGAAAGTTGAAAAAACAAGTGCATTAGTGCAGGAGCTCGATAATGGCAACATAAAAATTATAATTCAAAGTTCAGAGTTTTAGTATAACAAGTATATTAGGATTTCTGTACCAGAGAAATTATGCACTGTAAAAAAATTTGTGAAATTTAAGGCGACGCAGAATTTTATTAAATGGAAGAAACAAAAATGAGACCCCTAAGAAATCTGCTGAAGCGATAAGAAGGGGTCCGGTTACAACTATGGAAAATTTCAATGGCTCCAGCCATGGAAAACTTTTTCCACGGCTCTAGCCGTGGGAAACTTTTCCCATGATTTAAACTGTGAGAATTTCTCACGACTTAGGCCGTAAAAAAATTTTATCACGGTTCGAACTGTGGAAAGTTTTGACGGTTCGTACCGTGAAAATTTTTCACGATTGGAGCCTTGAGAAATTTTTTCCAACGATTCTAGCCGTCGGAAAAAATTCCCACGGCTTAAGTTGTCAGAAAATAAAAAAATCCTGCCCTCGATTTTTCTTTCCTTTTCCTGCTACTCCCTCTCCTTATATTCACCCTCTCCCTCTCTCTACCTCGTTCACTCTCTCCTCTCTCGCCCACATCACATCCATCTCCCTCCTTCCTGACGACTGGTGTGGCCATCTCCCTCCTTTCAGGTGATCGACACGGCCCTCCCTCCTTCCCTCTCTCTCGCAGACACTGCGCTCGGCGACCCTCTCTCTCGCCCGTGGCGGATGATTAGCTGATCCAGCCTCCTAGCGGCCTAATCTGGTTGCCTCGCGGCCTGATCGGGCTGCCCCGCGGTGAATCAGCCACCTCGCAGTGGATTTGGCTGGCTGGCGGTCGGATCCGGCCATGCGTGGGTTCGAACGGCTGCCTGGCGGTCGGATTCGGCCGCGCGCAGGTTCGAACGGCCCTCATCCGGTCGCGTGCGACCTAAACGGCCACCTGGTCGAGGGATCGGCCATGCACGGCTAGGAATAGCCTCGATCGGCCTATTGCAGGTGGCCGATCCGACTAGCGAGCATTTTTTTAATATTTGAAATAATTTTCCTACGGTCCTCATCGTCGAAAAATCATATATCTCCAACGGATCAAACCGTGGAAAGTTTCCACGCGCCGAGCCGTGGATAGGAAGTTCCCACGGCTCAAGCCATGGGAAATGTTTTCCATGGCCCAAGCCACGGGAACTTACCCACGGCTCAAGCCGTGGCAAATGTTTTCGACGGCTCGGGCCGTGGGAAATGTTTGCGTCGAGCAAATTTTCAACGGTTCACTTCCGTCGAAAAATCCGTGGGAAATTCACGTTTGCGATTGTCTTTTGACAATTTCCGACGACTAAGACCATCGAAAATAGTGATTTTTCTTGTAGTGCATCATGTACCCATGAGAATGAGGAAATCTCTCCTAAGCATAAGACCTAGTGTAATAGACATCTTAAATAAGTTATGAAATAGTTCTTTGAATCATAAGCATTTAAATGAAAAGCCTTTAATCATAATGTTCGTATTCCTAGTAAAGAGCATATTGATAAAGAGACAAAACATAGATCAAAACAAAAATATCATCATCATCGTCATTAACAACCACAACATTATACTTTTTCTTATTATTATTTGAAAGAGCCCTCTTAAGGATGTATCATGGGAAATGATACAACCTATTCCATCACATCAGTGCCACGAAAAGTGCCCTCTCTCTTAAGCGAAGGATCACCGGTCGATGTAGTCTTTTTTGTTGTTTAGGGTGGAGTTATCTCACACAATAAGAACATTGGATCACAATATTTTACCTTCACTAGACTACGCTTCACTAATTTGACTTTGCACTATATATTGTCTCTTCATTAAACTTTATCATTTTAGTCTTCTAATTATATGGATATAGACAATGACAACCCATGTTTTCTGTTTTTTAACTTTTCTTAATTTAATTACTACGTTTGGATCATATAGACCCAATCAAGTCATGTGTAAAATAATTAGTAATAATCATTTAAGAAAGTTCGGAATCAATAGTATTGGATTGAGTCATTTTGCCTTCAAAAAAATAATCATGCATTTATTGTGTTTAAGTTTCATACGTTCCAAAGCCAAGATCGGAGATGTTCGAATTTGACTATTATCATAGGGGCATTTCAGTCTGGTAGGATTTTTGAATGTTCAAACTTTGGATCAAATGTCTGATATTTATTTGATCATAATTGAGTTTCAATTTTTAGAAAACATTTGGATTTGATAGTCAATTGTCCGAACTTTTATGTTCAAGCATAATCAAATGTTCAAAACTTTTGAATGTTCGGAACACGAAGTTGGGTCTACTTAGGGTTCAGGTTTATAAGGGTTGGTTCAATTCAACCTTTTGGACATTCGGTTCAAAAAGTTTCAACTTCTATTTCGAAGAGTCCGAACATTTGATCTTTTTTATGCATCCGTTCATCTATCGACTGTTCAGCCCAAGAGATTTTGGACATTGTGGGTCCTTAAGTTTTGCATCTTTTTTTTTTTACAAAAAATCATTCTAATCATAAGGGAATTTCAATCTAGCATATAGAATAATGCAAGAAAACTTGAAGGCATTTGAAACATCAAATAAGTCATCGCAATTACCACAATGCCATAGCTTCATTCCTTGCTGATTTCCATCCAAATGGATCAACATCCAAATATTTTCATTAAGTCCAATTAACAGGAAGTATAATAATAATCACAGAAAAAGCGTGATGGGCATAAGTCAAAGCTTCCAATAGGAAAGCATGTATGCGTCATTCTAGGTATCAAAATAAGTCATTTTTTCCAATAAAAATCAAGTCTAATACAAAGAATCATCAAGGCATAAAACAACATCATCTTGATGGGCCTTAACATGCATATAAGTAGTAAAACAATGAAATACTAGATGGGCATGCTAATCAGCTAAGCATCCATATACTAGACTTTCATGCATATAAGTCACACTACATAAATAAACTAAGAATGTAATTTATCCTTTTCCTTCAACCCACCATAAGAACATTTACTCTCAATCATAACATCATTTTAAGGGATCTTTTCAAATCCCACCATAAAGTTCATTTACTTCCAATCTTTTCATGTTAGTTTAATATTTTGATTATCCGGTATACTCCCCATTAATTAAACAATGAAATTGAAACTCTAATGTGAAACCACTCTATGAGAAAGGACTTAAAGTTTCAATTGATTAATAAAATTACAAAATCATTGATGTAAATAAAAATTATAAAATTATAAAATTATATTATTCAAGTAAATGTAAATAGTGTTAGATTGTTTAAATACAGAAAAAGTATAGTCTGAATCCATCAATTACCCTCATAATTGCCAACATTTCATTGTGCCAAATATCAAGTGCAGTCATAGTCGTTGTGGTCGTCCTCATTATTTTTTATTTTCTTTATAGAATTTTATTTCCAAAAAGATAGAGCATTAGGCGTTTAAAATTTAACAATGAAGAAATTAAACAACATTTCCTTTTGATAGAATATGCACTTTTATATTGATGTGCAAGGTGCGTTTGATGATGATATAGACACTTTGGACCTGTTTTGTATAAGAAGAAACTCAGGAATAGTGGCTTGTTCTGTGTTTTGTCGTCAAACATCATTTTTAGATGTTGTTGAACTCCACATTATTAAATACAGAAAAAAGAAAAATAGAGATAATTTTGTTCTTGCTCCCCTAGAACATATTTGCTCTAGACCTAAGAAGAATATTGTTTGTTCTAGATTTCACTAACCCCTTGGCAAAACACCCCCTTCGAAATTGTTATCATTAATAAGCTCTTTTCTTCTCCATTATGTAAAAACCCTAAACCCAGGGGCTGCCATCGCCGGTTCAGCGGTGGATCAAGTGGTGGGCTACGTGGGAATCGGGTACCCATTTGGGTTGATGGCTTCCGTCCTCTTGGGATGGCACAACGAGGCCATCTTGAAGTCTGAGAAGCCGAAGCTTTTCGTCATGGGGACAAGAGACGGCTTCACCAGCGTGGGACAACTGCGAAGCAAACTGGGAACCGCAGCCGGCCGAGTTGAGACGCACCTCATCGACGGCGTCGGCCACTTCCAGATGGAGGGAGCCGCTTTCGATGCCCAGATGGTTGATCTCATATCCACCTTTGCTAAATCCCTCCTCTAGTGCCTGCCTGCTAATAATAATAATAATAATATTGCCCACTCAAAAAGAATTAATGTAGAATGTCAAGAAACTTATTCTGAGAACATGTATTTTATTTTGTCCATTATGTTGGGGAACCATGAAACTACGTACGTCCGTCCATCACCAACTGCTAGAATGTCTCTTCGTGAATATTCCCAAGGCAGAGGAGGAGAAGCAGCTTGGCATCCCCACGAAAGAATTACAAAACTCCGACCCAACAAATAAATTAATTGTGTTACATAGCTAACTAAATTTTGACCTACGACAACCAAAAAAAAATTGCTTCGGCCGATTTCTTGCGGCCGGTCACGGCGGTTTGCTATGTGAATTTGTTTGCCTCGCTAGATGGCGTAGTCGTAACGATCAGCTTCCCGACCTTGGCGACTGTAACTACTGGCTTGGTTCCTTCTCGATGCGACATAAGAAGCCTGGCCCTTGTCCAGTGATGGTCTGTGATGGAATTGGCCTTCGTCATCTGCCTCACATGAATTAGGTTTCTTATATTTCTATTATTTAGATAAACGTGTATTTTTTTCATTAACGTACAAGGAAAGATGCAAAGAAGAAAAATTTTATTTAGGAAATTATAAAAAAAAAACTTGCTAAATATATATTTACCACTTTCATCATCAGAGGTGTCAGCAAGCCTTGAAATAACATCAATCAGCGATTGTTCATGCTCCTGCAATGTGTACCAAATGTCTGATGATATCCAATATAATCAGCAACGAGAAAGAATTATTGAGGGAGGTAGGAAGTACTTGAAGCATTTTCATCGCCTTCTCAATCTCGAGAGAATTATTTGGATGATCGCCACCGTACACCCTTTCCACCTAATTTTATTGAAGGGTAATCAGATGATCAGGAACATATCAGATTCGCTTTATGGATAGATGGTGAATTGATTTGTCCAAATACCTCCTTCAACAGAGTTGCGGTGTGAAGTATTTCAACAGAGTCCAAACCATTCTTCCTAAATCCATTTTGTGATGGAACGTGATCTTTCCTGGATTTCTTATTAGCAGGGATAGTCCCATTTTGGTCGGCTCGATTGGAGAAACCAGCTTCTTCCCCTATCCATCGTATGTCTTGTGGAGCAATCTGTCAGGAATTTATTAGACAGATCAATACGAAAAAGCACATGAGACAAGAGCTTGTATAGAGTAATGACAAAAAGAATGATCCCTATGGAGAACATGATAATATTGAAGTGTAGATTTGATGAAAGAAGGGTGCTTAAAGGTCGATTGATTTACCTCTTTAAGGTTAACCAATTCAAAAGATTCTTTTTCTGTGTTGTAATCGTATGAGAGAGAATGCAGACCCTGATTGGAAGTAGCATTATAAGAATCTTTGAAATATATAATTACATAACTAAGTGAGGCAAAATTCTAACCCGGTTCTCATCATAATTAGTTATGACAGCCTCATAGAAGTTATTGTCTTCTGGCCACCTCGTCATGACTTTTTTCCAATCAATTCCCTCCCGCCTTGTTGAACTGCTGGAGCACCAGTGGAGCCCCTCCTGGTAGGTTGATCTCTTTCAACTGAAGCTGATGAAAGATACTACAAGCACTCAAAATGATTAATCTATAGTGGGAAACAGAACAACATGAATACTTGTAATCAATGTAAGAACATTCAGACTTCAAAGAAGAAATATACTGCAAACATACAAAAGGATCAAATAAACTTTTTTTTAAGAGGAAATGATCAATAAAAACACTGATCTAGACTGGGAACAAAATCACATGAATACTATCAGCCAGTGTAAGAATATTCAGACTTCAAAAAGGAAAACAGATAACGAAAAAATATTCAACTATTAACCTACAGGCTTTGTCTTTTTGCCTTTGGTTCCAGCGGTAGATCCCTGCCTGACAGCTGATGCAGATGGATGTACAGATGGAATGGCTGGTTGTGAGTGCGTTGCAGGCAATGGTGCGCCTACAGTTAGTGATGTTATTGACTGAGACAGTTTTTGCCTCTTACGGGAGGCCGAGATACTAGGACTGGGTAGTGGATCATGAACAGGTTGAGCATTACTAAGCGGAATTGATGGGAGTTCACCAGATTGCCTCCAATCTCTGGAAAAAGTTTTCAAAAATATGCATATATTACAATTAGTTCGCTGAAACAACTGAGCAACTAGAAAAAAAAAATTGGAAAATTTTCCAGTAGCTAACCTTATTTGCCTAATGATATCTTCTGCATTGACCTTGCTTAAAAGTGTTCTGTGCTCCTCATCTGAAACCCTAAGCTCTTTTCTCAGTTCAGTAATTAAGGATTCTTTCTCCTGGAAAGATATATTCCTTAGAAAGTTGGTCCTAGAAACAATATTAAGAAATGCAAAAGGAAAAATTATTTATTTCTGCCAACATGCGTACCCAGGTGATGGCATCTGATTGAGCCTTAAATGCGCGGAGAATTGAACTATATGCTTCTTGCTCAAGTATGTGAATTTGCCTCTTCATATCATTCTGCATCATAGCAGAGCACGGCAACCCACCACCAGCAGATCGTCCACTTCTAGACACCCGCAATCTTGAATTATGGTTCTGATTTGGTGGAAAATCATCATCAGTTCCTGCAGGAAGGATAAGGGAAATTAAGCTCATCACACATCTTTAAAAAAAGCTGGCCAAAGATGATTCATCCAAGGAAAACCTCATGATACAAAAAAGTAACTAGTTAGAAAGAAGCATAACAAAAATCAGACAAGTATCTAAGAAATATTCCGCCAAATGTATTGCAAAAATATTTATTTTTCAGAAACTTAAACAAACTTTTCATTAAAGCAGCAATTGATTAAAGAACAAGAAAAAGAAATGATGCTTGCTTCTGGTTCTTGTGAATAATTAGTTAAGTGAAACTGGATTTTGTTGCTTTCTTATAAGGTAGCAAGTCAATAGAAGCATGCATTATTCACAATAACTTATGTTACAGTGGGAAAACTTGAATTGTTAGCACAACGTTTTCACAAGCTCAAATTACAGAGAACTCATGTCAGTTACTGACAATAGAAAAAACCCAAGATAGACATCAGATAGCATTTTTTTATGTTAAAGAGAATATAAACATGCTCAATAATGGATACACAGAATTGAACATGCATAGTAAAGGGTAGATTTTTTTG
The DNA here is from genome assembly GCA_030549335.1 of Pontederia crassipes. Lineage (NCBI taxonomy): Eukaryota > Viridiplantae > Streptophyta > Magnoliopsida > Commelinales > Pontederiaceae > Pontederia > Pontederia crassipes. The sequence continues at coordinate 17,446,903 of JAUKPH010000017.1, read as the reverse complement.
GCAAGGCTGCGGATTTGGTCGGCGAGGAGTCCATCTTGTTGAATGGGACAGTATCCGATCCAGTCCTTAGGGTCGAGATCTCCGCTGCACTAACTGGGCTCTTCTAGCTCGGTGGTCAGGCAGATCATGGGCTTGAGGATTCGGTCTTCTTCACCTGCTATGGGCGCGACCTATCTTGGGAGTCGAGGTTTATCTTGCCTCGTGGGGCCTCATCTTTCTAGAGGGGAGTGGCGACGTTGCTCCTGCGAGCGAGCCCGCTTGGCACTAGAGAGGACTTCTCATTTTGGCGGCACGGCTAGTTCCCGGAGACCCATTGGCGGAGGCTTCCCCTCGTTTATATGCTTTGGCAGTACATCATGACGCGACAATGGCGGAGACTTGGTCTGAAGCCGGTGCCACCGACCCCGGCTCTTGGACCCCCTTTTTTAATTCAGCTCTTACAGACCAGTGCATCACTGAGCTCCTGGCACTTCACCAGAGGATCGCTCCCTACCGTCCAGACCGGTCAAGGTCAAATGGCTAGGCATGGCTCTCAGAGTCTTGGTCAACACGTAGCTTATACATCATATTCCTTCCGGACATGGATGCATTCGAGGACTTCATGGCAGATTGTAGACTCATTTGAAGATCCAGGATACCGTTGAAAGTCAAAATCTTTGCTTGGCTCATGCGTCGGGACTGACTTCTCACCAGGACATACAGGGTGAGATGGGCATTTAACACGGACACGCACTGCGTTTTGTGTGGTGAGGCGGAGGAGGACGTCGATCATCTATTTTTAGAGTGCCCAACAGCATGAGGCATTTGCTAGCAAACAACCATCGCAGATCTCTTCCCCTCGGATTCCCAATCTTTATGGCGATCTTTTCGAGTTCTGACACGACAGAGGCAGAGATGAAGAGCGTCACAAGCTAGTTCCTGGGCTATATGGCTTTAGCATAACCGGACAATTTTTTGTGAGGCGATGTCAGTCAGAGCATATTGTAAACTACATCTCTTTTCTTTTGCGGGAGTGGGATTTCGGATAGCTGATATACTTTTCCATTATTTGTCGCTTTTTTTGAGGACTCACACTTGTATATCATTCCCATTCCATATATCTATATATATATGACAACCGCATAATCGGGTGCTCATTCTATTTCTTCTAAAAAAACATACATAGTAAAGTTCAGTATTGTGGACAATTTTTTTTTAAAAAAATGTGTAGCTAATGCAGCAATAATAGAACTCCGCTTATGTTTTATAGCCGATCCCAAGCCCGGATAAAGGAGGAGGATTGTGTTAGGCCCCGAGAGCCAGCGTAAAATCTTGTCGAATCTCATGAACATGGATCAACGAATATATTGTGTTAATGCTAAGTCGTTACCCGTAAGTAACGCGCTGTACAGTTCGGGTACAGTGATAAGAGAGCAAGAGCCGTTGCATCCTCGCCTGAATGCAGTGTCAAATGTGCAAGGGCTACCGCACTCTAATGGACGGAGGCGGTTAAAGAAGCTAGTTCATGAGACTAAGGTCAGATTGGGCTCTTGGAACATTGGGACGTTGAATGGGAAGCGCCTCGAGGTGGCACAAGTAATGGACCAACGTAAGATTAGTATCTTATGCTTGCAAGAAACTAGATGGGTAGGAGAGGGAAGTAAAGAGATTAGGTTAAATGGTTTCAAACTTTGGTATACAGGTAAGGTAAAAGGAAGGAATGGTGTTGGTATTATCGCGGATGTAGAATGGAGGAAGAATGTTGTGGAAGTTAAAAGGATTAAGGATCGAATCATATCCGTAAAAGTAATTGTTGGAAAGGAGACTATGAACATTATTAGTGCATATGCACCCCAAGTAGGAGCAGAATCACATCTCAACGAGAAGTTTTGGACAGATATGGAGGGTTTGATTGAAAGTATACCAACAACCGAGAAAATTTATATTGGGGGAGACCTTAATGGACATGTTGGTAAAGAGGCAGGACCATATGCTAGGATTCATGGTGGTTTTGATTTTGGGGAGTTGAATGAGGTAGGACAAACTATTATTGATTTTTCTTTAGTATACGACCTTAAGATTATCAACACTTGTTTTAGGAAGAGAGAGGAACATTTAATCACATACAAAAGTGGAACTCATAGGTCTCAAATCGATTTTTTCTTGACAAGAAATATTGATAAAAGACGCTGTATTAATTGCAAAGTAATTCCTGGACATGGGGTGACTACACAACATAGATTGTTAGTTCTTGATATGCAAATGAAATGTATAAAACCAAAACCTCGAACAGTTTTTGATCGAAAGATCAAGTGGTGGAGTTAAAGGGGGAGAAGCGAGAGACTTTTAGAAGTAAGTTATTAGAGGAAAGTGTGTGGGAGTTAGAAGGAGATGCTAGTATCATGTGGGAGAATGTGGCAAAAAAGATTGAAATGGTTGCTAAAGCCATTTTAGGAGAATCAAAATGTTTTGGACCACGAGATAAGGAGACTTGGTGGTGGAATGAGGAGGTCCAAGAAAATGTGCGTAATAAGAAGAATTGTTTTAAGGCGATACACTTGGACAATAGTTCTGACAATTGGGAAAAGTATCGCTTGGCGAAAAGGGAGGCTAAGAAGGCAGTTAGTGAAGCTCGTGCTAAAGCATATGAGGGGTTTTATAAGGAGTTAGGGACAAAGGCTGGTGAACAAAGGATTTACAAGATTGCAAGGAATAAAGAGGAGTCGAGAGATTTGGATCAAGTAAGATGCATAAAAAATGAAGTTGGCAAGGTTTTAGTTAGTGAGGGAGATATTAAGAACAGATGGGAAGAGTATTTCTATAAGCTATTTAATGATGGATGTGAAGGTTTCCGTTGTGATTTGGAGGACTTGACAGTTAGCGAATGTGAGCTTAATAGGTCATTTTATCGTAGAATTAGAGTCTCGGAGGTTAGCGAAGCTCTTAAGAAAATGGAGAATGGTAAAGCCGTTGAACCGGATGATATACCGATTGAAGTTTGGAAATGTTTAGGAGAAAAAGGTGTGTTGTGGTTATGTAAACTATTTAATGAGATTTTACGGTCGAAAAAGATGCCTGATGATTGGAGATTAAATACATTAATTCCTATTTACAAAAATAAAGGGGATATTCAGAATTGTGCAAATTATAGAGGGATTAAACTTATGAGTCACACAATGAAATTATGAGAAAAAGTGATTGAGCATAGATTGAGAATGAAGACTAGTATTTCTGAGAGATAATTTGGGTTTATGCCAGGAAGATCCACTACAGAGGCGATTTATTTATTAAGGGAGGTGATGGAGAAGTATCGAATTAGGAGAAGAGACTTACATATGGCTTTCGTTGACTTAAAGAAGGCGTATGATCGGGTACCAAGAGATGTACTTTGGAAAGCCTTGCAAAAGAAGAGGGTGAGTGTTGCATACATTAAGGTAATACAAGATATGTACGATGGGGCATTGACTAGGGTTAGGACACCCAGAGGTGAGACAAATGAATTTTCTATAGGAATTGGCCTACATCAAGGATCAGCTTTAAGCCCGTATCTATTTAACCTAGTTATCGATGCTATAACCGAGAGTATCACAGAGGAGATACCTAAGTGCATGCTATTTACGGATGATATAGTACTTTTAGCGGATTCAAGAGAAGAGATTAATACAAAATTGGAAATATGGAAAAATACGTTGGAGTCAAAGGGTTTTCGTTTAAGTATGAATAAAACAGAATATATGCATCGTAATTTCACAAATAAACAACTTAGAGACGATTTGGAAGTTAGGCTAGGGGAGGATATAATCCCTCAAGTGACAAAGTTTAAATATTTAGGATCATTTGTAAGACAAGATGGTGAGATTGATAACGATATTAATCATAGAATTCAAGCTGGTTGGTGTAAGTGGAGGAAAGCCACTAGAATTCTTTGTGATAGAAAAGTACCCAATAAAGTTAAAGGAAAATTCTATCGTACTGCTATAAGACCGGCAGTGTTATATGGTAGTTTGTTGGGCTATGAAGGGACAACATGAACGTAAAGTGGGGGTAGCCGAAATGAGGATGTTGAGATGGATGTGTGGTTATACAAGATTAGATAAAATTAGGAATGACCATATACGTGAACGAGTCGGAGTGGCTCCTATTAGTGAGAAAATGGTAGAGAATCGTTTGAGATGATTTGGTCATGTTCAGAGAAGACCATTAGATGCGCCAGTAAGAAGAGTAGATCAAATAATTTGGAGTCCGATTAAAAGAGGGAGAGGGAGGCCAAGGCGGACACTTGGCGAACTAATAGAGCAAGATCTATTGGTGAATAATATATCGAAAGGTTTGGTTACTAATAGAGCGGAATGACGTCGTATGATCCATGTAGCCGACCCCACCTAGTGGGATAAGGCTTTGTTGTTGTTGTTGTTGTTGTTGTGCAGCAATAATAGAAATAAGGTTAAGAGACATAAGCATGCTGGAAGTCAGATTTCTCGAAGCATAATATCCAACTACATTATAACGATAAACAAAACAAAATTAGAGTAGGAAAAATATATTACTTCTTGGATTTTCTAGCTAATTATGTGGGGAAAAATTGTACACAATGTATTGCTAAAGATGCGAGTCAAATCTGGAACTTGTCTTCCGCTGACAAGACGAAACAGACAAAAGCACCTACAAAGAGACCCACATCACTAGGAGTTAAATCCTAGCAGATTTCTAAATTGACCCTTCTCCTTGGGAACTTCAGTTTTCAAGTTTTTCTTTTCCGAGGATGTGAGTGAGCCAGGTGCTGAAATCCAGTTAAGTCAACTTAGAGTAACTGTGGTTTTTGATAATCCAAACACTATATAGTTTGGCCAACTATGTCAAGTAAAAGGCATGAATTTCTCATCCCAATATTTAGGGTGGTTTACCTCTCAAAAACAAAAAAAAGGAGGTAGATACTAGCACTATCAGTATCTCTCTTCTTCTTTTTTTTTTCTGAGAACTAGCACCATCAGTATCCTACCAATCTATTGTCCGTGTTGATGGAAATTCGGATGTTCAGCTGTTTTACATCTATTCTATTGGTGGAAACCTTCAGTTGGTTTTCCAAGAAAGCCTTCCCGCACGTTTCGTTTGCAAAAATTTCAAGGAAGTTCTGGTCATGGACTGTCACCTCATCTGAGACGGTGAGAGGGTCCTGACTAGACAATTGAGGACCCGACACAAGGAGGCCTCATGGATGGGTCTGGCTCTCACGCGCCTTTTCTGCCCGCAACTGTATTTACACTTCCTCTCACCTAGCTTGACCTCAGCAACATTCAGGATCAACTGTAGACTTCTTTGGCAACCTCAAGTGTCTCTCAAAGTCAAGATCTTTGTTGGCTTATGCGGCGTGACAAGCTCCTCTCAGTAGCCTACAGGAGCAGATAGGCCCTAGTGCCGACACGTCATGCGTTCTATGTGACATGGCAGATGAGGACATCACACACCTTTTTGTCAAGTACACTGTGATCGAGGAGGAATGGGGCCAGATGCATCTACTGGGCATGTCTTCTGTACTAAGGCATTCTGGCAGCCACCGAGAGGCCTAGGGGAGGCAGCCAAGATTGGAGGACACCTTTAGCAACCTTTTTGGCAGTCACCTGGGCTACATGACTCCGGCATAATCACATTATTTTTTGTGGTCAGAGATATTGTGCCGAGAATATTATTCACCATGTTTTCTTTCTTATTTCAGAGAAGGGGTTTGGATAGGTGACCAAACTTTTTCTCTTTTGATGGCTTTTCTGTAGAGTTCATACTTGTTTAGTTTACTCTTATAGTAATATATCTGGATGACATGGGCCATCTGGCTATAGCACAATTGCAACAATTGTGAAAGAGGGGTATTACATAGAGAATACTGTACCTCATGGCTCTTGCACAGTTTACTCTTATAGTATTATGTCCGGATGACCCATAATTCGGTAGTCATCCTTTTTTTTTGAGAGCAGGATGGTTGCCAAAAGACGCAATCATCCAGATTTATTGACGCAAAAGTCAGCTACATTGGATTAGATCATTACAAAGAAAATGTTACATTACACCATCCAACTATGCGCCATATACTTAGCAGATGTCACCACATATGCGTTCACCTCCTCTAAATACGACTCCATTCTGTTGAGATCATATGGACCACAAGAACGCAATTGGGATTGCTCACTGCTGCTTCGACATATAGATGATGATATCTCATTGATGACCTTCAAATTGGTATGTTCTCCAAAAATCATGTGCCGAAGTTGTGTTCAACCAGCAGCAACCTGCCTCCCTCCATACAGTTCTTGCCAAAGCACTGAAAAAAGAGATGATCTAGATTCTCATCACTGTCCTCACACAACGAACATGTGATGCTTGTCGTATGGTACTACTGTGATATAATTTAGTTGGCAGTCACTGACATCTGAAGATTCGTGCAAAGATTTTAACACAGACGAATTTTCAGTTGCCAGATAAGGTTACAATCCATCAGCAATTGACCATCATTTGTCCTATTATCCTCATCCAATAATTTACATACAACATTAACTGAGAACTGACCCACAGTCCATATCCAAGAATCTCGTCTCGAATTGTCTGGTGCTAATCCGTCCAACCTCTCTAATATGCACAGGAGGTCATCCAATCATTGATCTGACAGAGCTGAGGCAAAGAGAGGTGTCCAAATACCATTAAAGAGCAAGGATTCTGACCAGCAGTCCGCAACAGTAGCCAGTCGATCTTGCGCTAAGGCAGCTAATCTGGAAAAAGACACAGAAAAGGGAGTAAACGAGGCCCAAGCATCCTCCCAAAAGCAAAACATTGTACAAGAGCCTATGGATTGGGAGAAGAATTGTCAAAGCTTTGCGGTTCTCGAGAAAAAGGATACATGAGATATCTAGGAGTAAATTTCAGCCATGGTCATCCAACTTAGGGATATTTCAAGTAAGGTCATCCAACTTCACTTTGTAACAATACGTTCATCAAACTTGAGAATTATTTCAGCCGCGGTCATCACGACCGGTTATAGCCAATGACGTGGATGCTTACGTGGCACCACGACAATATTTTCTCTCTCCTCCACGTCAAATTATAAAAATAAAAAAATGCCATGTCAACTTTTTCTCCCTACTTTGTCCAAACTTAATTTTGTATCTACATAGCCATCCAACTTTTCAAGACTTTCAAAAAAGGCCATTCAATTTTTCAAATTTTCAATCGTGGTCATCATTAAAAACTTAAAATAATAATAATATATATATAATATCATGATAATTAATAATTTTTAATTAATGAAATAAAAAATTAAAAAGATAACATACCGATTATATTTTTTGCCCTAAAATTTAAAATAATAAAAAATATTAAAATTAGAAAACAAAAATATTTTTTCGCGAGATTTTATCGGGGCCGAACCAAATTGTACTGAGTCGTCTAGCGGGGTGTTGGGCATGACCCAACATCCATCGGGTTGTTGAGCCAAATTATTAATTATCATAATAATAAAAATCAAAATGATTAATTATCATAATATTATCTAAAAAATTCTTATTTGGCTTAGCAACCCACTGGATGTTGGGCCATGCCCAACACCCCGCTGGACGACGCAGTACGATTTGGCTCGATGAAATCTTGCGCAAAAAGATATTTTTATTTTCTAATTATAATATTTTTTTATTATATGAAATTTTAGGGCAAAAAATATAATCGACATGTTATTTTTCTAAGTTTTTACTTCCTTAATTAAAAAATTATTAATTATTATAATATTATATATTTAATACACATAAAAAATTTGGACGACTCAATTCGAATGGTTCATGCCAAAAAATGAACCAAGTCAGTCTAAATGCCTTCAATTTTTTATTTTTTATATTTATTAGTTATTATTTTAAGTTTTTAATAATGATCGAGATTGAAATTTTAAAAAGTTAAATAACATTGTCAGAAAGTTTTGAAAAGATTGTTGACCATATAGATACAAAATTTTGGACAAAGCAGAGAGAAATACTGACGTGGCATTTTTTATTTTTTTTTAATCTAACATGGAGGAGAAAGAAAATGCTGACGTGATGCCACGTAAACATCCACGTCGGTTTATTGGCTATAATGGTCATGTCATGATGACCGCGATTGAAACGTTTCGAATGTTTCGATGATTGTGATGTTACAAAGTGAAGTTGGATGAACTTAGTGGGAATACCCCCTAAGTTGGATGAACATGGCTGAACTATAGCACAATTGCAACATTTGTGGAAGAGGGGTATTACATAGCGAACATTGTACCTCATGACTCTTCGGCTAGAACAAGGGATATATAGTATGTTTTGGTGGGTATCCACAGCCACTCGTGCTCTTTTATCTTTTGTTTTTCATACAAAGTTGTAAATTTGACATCTTTTAATTTTAATAGAAATTGGATGGCAACTCCAACCTCAATACCCATCCTTTTCGTCATAAAGAAAAGTAGCCAAAATAATATACTAGAATAGAGCTGATGCATGCACATAAGATGATTGATATACCATTTGAGCGAAGCAGAACTTGTGAAAACAATATTTAAATATTAATATAAAAGAAACCTTCAGCACTTTAGACTTTTGGCAGGCCATGAGGGGACTCGGCAGACAAAGATGATTGGGTTGGAGAGTTCCCGAGCCATTTGGCTTCAGCGCAACCAAGTCATTTTTTGTGGGAAGAGATGTAAGGACATTATTGTACATCACATATTGTCTTCTTCAAGAGTGGGGGTTTTGATTAGTACCTCTTCTCTTCCTTTTCTGCCGCTCTCCACCGGAGAGCTTTCCATATGTACATTATGTTTCTTTTCAGATGACAACCCAACTGGTAGTCATCCTTTTCCCTCTCAAAAAAAAAAAAACTTCAGCACTACAAGAAAGATAACTAACTCATCCAGTTGTAGTGAAAAATGTAAAGAGAGTTGAACCTGCGACACCAAAGAATTGAAATCGAAGTTCCCTAAATTGTACTAGCAATGATCTAGAGCCAAGAGATGGCAGTTCACACAGAAGAAGATAGCTCAATGTCTAGAAACTTAAGCTTTTAGACTACACAATATATGCTTATATGCGAGCATGCCAACAACATGACTTCCTTGTTAAGAAGAAAAGCCTCAAAGGCAAAATGGTTACACTAACCGAATTACTCTTCATAATGATGTCTACATTTACGAATTAGTGAAGGTTTTTCTCACATCTCTAGTTCCAAAATATGCAGTAACATACCAATCATATTTCTATCAGCTCAAAAACTACCAAAACGCAGTCACGTCTACAATGGTGGTTTCCCTCTACACCATGAGAACTGTCACATATAACATATGCATTACACACACGAGTTCGGCAATAGAAAGAACACCTTATATTCTAGATACTACGAACTCGTAAACCCTATTTTCTCAGTTGTTGTCCTGCAAGCCGCTTGTTGGGGGGCGCAACTTAATTCGAATTTTCTGCTTAAGCATGAACAAGAAAGAAATTTAAACGTCTTCAAATCCCAAGAGCAAAACACGATGAACACAACTTCTTTTTTTTTCTAGAGGGAAATGAACACCACAAAATAGCAACCGCAATGCAAGAAAGATGAATGAATGCCACTCACCGCTGCTATCCGAAGACCCATAATCCATAGCCAGACTGCGACTATGGTGCAAATTTCTCACGAAGAAACCCCAAAAATCACCAAAGAGTCTCCTGTCAAAGAGGAAGGAAATGCTAAAAGAAAACTAAGCAAACTCTGGATCCCCTTATACTCCCCGAAGAACACCACGAGATCGCCGGGGAAAGCTCGCCCGATTCAATCCTCTCAATGCGAATCCGATCGACGGAGGGGCGGCGAAGCGGAGCAGCGGCGGCAGTCGGCGGGACACGGGAGGGGGAGGAGGGCGTTCGAAAGACCGAAGCGTGCAAAGAGCAATCCAGAAAAAAAAAAAAAGGAAAACAACGGCCACGCGTAACGTACACAACAACCCTAAAGTCTGTTATAACGGGAAATCTGTATCGGTCAGTTCTTTGTGTTCTAATATATCGTTGTCGCTTGGAGGCACAGTCCGATCTCGTACCGGTCCGAGTCGGCGATACGATTTAACTACCAGTTAAATCGTTGCTGCACGTGCCACGTGTCTCGGTTGTCACATGCCTGATGGGCTTCGACTCGGCTGAACACACAGCCCATATCCTCCAAGACCAAGTTGTTCTATTAATTTATTTCATCATATCATTATTATTAATATTATTATATTATGCTACTAATTATTGTGCACTGCATTTGTTCTTTTTTTTTAAAACAGTTCCTAGATTGCATGACTCAAAAGAATTGGAAAAAAAAGACAAAAGAATTTTACGTTTTGGCATTCAATAACAAAGTTTGATTCACCTGATACAAATAGTAAAATCAGATAACTAGCACATCCACCAAAGGGGAAAGCTTTATATAATAACACTAGTGTGTTATTCTCGAGAAGTGTGTCCATCTTTTATTTCTAAAAAAATAAGAAGTGTAAACTTGGAACTACCAAGCAATTAGAATGGGGGACCAAAATAAATATGAAAATTTTATATATCGAGTTTAGCTTAAAAGCCAGCCCAACCTGAAGGCTGATTAGCTTCGACTCTGTTGGCCGACATGTCATTGGACCTTTCAGAAGTTTTCCCTTGAGAGGAAGTTGTTGAGGGTTGTGAGATGTTTGTAGATGTCTTTCTTGGACCGTCTAAATTGTTGCCACGTGCATCTCTTGGTGCTCCAAGAGCTGAGGTGATACACTGCCTGCCATTGGTTGTTGTTCCCATATATGTGGGATGATGGCTTCCTTGTGCAGGTTGAACTTTGGGATCACTTTCAAAGGCATGCCACGGCTTTGGCTCCTGGCCAGGAAATGAACTGTTTGTTATCATACCTTGCTCGAGTTCCCAAATACTTCCTTCGATCTGCATGTCCTTCTGACTCAAACACAAAAACACTAGACAAGGTTACACAACATCAACCAATACATGCAGAAAGAAATAAGAGATTGTACAAACTACATACTGGAGCAATTGAGTTTGCTGACTGAGTTTGATTCCTCCAACTATCTTTTTGTATTGACCTCGTTGCTGCAGTAAGAGCGTGCTTTAGTTCCTGGATCTCCTGTCGTTGAGAGCGGCAGATTACAGACAACTTTTCATATTTAGATGTAATGTCTGCTTTTTCTGAATTGGCCTTCTTCAACTGATCTTTTAGGGCATCTAGTTCTGCTTCTAGCTCATTTCTTATAGGCTTCTTGTTACCATTGTTATCATCAATCTTCATCGAGCCAAACTTTTGTGTATCCATTTCAGTTCCGAAAGTGTTTAAAGGCTTGTTTTCAATGGTTGGTTTGTTCTCATGAGTTGATGCTTTTGTTGTCTTTGCATCCTGAAAAAAACTTATTCGAGTGTCTTTAGACTTGTCAGCACTTGACTTACTCGTAGGATTTCTCTCATTGCACCTTAGTGATAATCCAGATTGGGCATGTTTTTTAGGACTATCTTTGTTGCCATGGTTACCATGATCGTGCTTGGATGTTGATTGCTTAATTGACTTTCCATTACAAGGTCTTGTGTCCACCACCTCTGAATCCTTTGCATGTGATGTGGACCAAAATGCACCAATGGGTGCTCCACCAACTTTATGATCCCCTTGATGAGCTTTAGATTGATGGACGCTACCATTAGAATGGGGTGAAATATTTGGAACTTGTTCTCTAGATAAGGACGGTGAAAGACAACTCTTTTGAGGTATCATAGATGTCTTATTAGGAAAACCTACAAAATTCATTTCAAAGTCATGAATAAATGGATTCCCAAGGTTAATAAAAATACGTAATGCAATGATATCAGACGGTAGATGAATTTGCATGTTTAAAAGCCCTCTCAAAGTAAACTCTTTTAATAATAGAAATAGGGAAAACATCGTTGTCACTAGTGACCTTGTTATATGTTATTCTTTATAGCAGAGACTTAGAATAGATGTTCATAGATTTAAATACTGGCATGTAAAAGAGAATAATACGGAGAGTTGACTTAGGTATTCTCTCAATAGAATCAGATTTTTAAGGTTCATGTTGGTCTATATCCGCAAGATGAGAACTTCTGCCCAATGTTAGGCCACTAACAACTATACAAAGCATGAACAAAATATTACCTTCATCATGTGAAGATGAAAGATCTAACCTCACTTTGCCAACTGAGTCATAGCGATCAGATGTGTGTCTACGAAGTTCCATAGGGAGTAGTTTGTTAACACGAGACCATATCTGCAATAAATTCCAAAGCATCATTAGTGAAAGAAAACTGCCCCTAATATGACTACATTTGCGAAAAGAAAACTCTAAAACTAACCTAGTTTTCATGTAGAAGAATGGCCAATCAAGTGAAGCCCTTGCCTGCATGATATCTGGTCTGATGTTTGGAGAGGATTCAAGCATGTCCTTGATCAGATCCGTGACAGATGCATTGTACTTCGGCAAATCAGGAATGCGATAGTTCCCGTTCAAGATTTGAAGTTTTGAGTCACCATCAAATGCAAGTTTGAAGTAGCAAATTTTGTATAGCAGGCATCCAAGTGCCTGAAAAACATATCAAAGGTATCTTGGTCATATTTTGAATCTTATTTGCTATGCATAATTATCATATTACAAATATCATTTTACAAACCCAAATGTCCACTTTCTCATTTATGACTTCTCTTCTGAAAAGGTCCCACATCTGCTTGGGGTGACAAAGAGGGGGAAAGAAACTAGTCAGTTCACAGACTTCATATTCCTTCATAATTTCAAGGGTGTTGTTATATAGATTGGAGTGAGATTCTTTTATTTTAACCTCAGGTGCTCTGTATGCAGGAGTTGTATGTTTCCTAATGTTATCTTCCTCAACGCCCATTTCTTCGGGCTTGTCAAAGCGCTTGTGATTCATCGAAGTACTTCCGAAGTCGCATAATTTCCAAACTCCGTCAGCTCCTAGTAGAATATTTTCAGCTTTCAAGTCCCTGAGAAGTTGTCATGGCATAAAAAGTCGAACAATAATATTGTTGAGACATATATGAACTTGGTAGATATGCATACCTGTGAGCTATAGGTGGTGATTGACCATGCATGGCACATACTGCACTACAGACATCTCTAAAAATCAAGAGGACGTTCTTCTCCTCAATGTACTCATCTCCTCTGCCTTCCAACACTGTAACCAACGACTTCCCACAAAGCTCCATCAGGAGCAGTGCCTCCTTCCTCTGGCCCATGTCCAGCATGGCCTGTGCCACAAGGGTCACCACATTTGGGTGCCCCTTGAGCTTGCTCATCACCGAGATCTCCCTCATGATCAGATCCAGGGACTCCTCGTCGTTGCAGATCATATGCTTCAGCGCGTAATGCTTTGATGGGTGCATGGCATCATGAGCAGCATAGACGCAGGAGAATCCACCTTCTGCAATGGCATTGCTGACTTGGACCTTCACATTGCCAACATCAATCGTCCGACCTTCCAGACCAACGTGTTCTTTGCCAGAAAATGACTTGAACATCCACATTATAAACGATCAGATGTTGCTCTATGGTTTTCCTTCTTTTATAAAGCTTTCGGCTGCCGCTGCTGGATTAAAAAGATTCATAACAAGAAGAAAATCAAAAGATACATCTCCCTGAAGGATAAAGTTCATTAATTTTCTAGTGTTTTCCAGTTTGCGTTCATTGTCTTAAAACTATATATATATATATATATATATATATATATATATATATATATATAAAGAAGAAGATCCACGACATATCATCGAATGATTAACCAGAAACAAATAGGGCAAGAACAAAGGGATAAAAAGTAGAAAAAGAGTCGAAGTATTTGATGCAACGCATCGCAAATCCGACAATGTTTAACCAAATTGATAGATGATACAGAAAATTAATCGATAGATGATGTGGTGCTCGCATTCAATGAATAAAGTAAACAAAATGGAGTTCAGAAAAAGAAATCCTCATAACAATATGTGCAGAGATCATAAGAAAATAATAGATAACCAAATTGAGAGGCTACATACAAGATGGTGATGATTGTATGTAGATTTGCACCGCCCGCAGGAGATTCATAAGCGCACAATGCTGATGATCCAGAGATCTACAGTTCGTTTCTAAATGCCTTGGATTTGGCTTTCTGATTACAAATAATGCGAGAAGGGAACGGAGAGGACAATAGATAGATCTTTTGGATCTCGATCGGGTTTGGATTCAATACGTAGATATTTATAGCATCATTCTGCCGATAGCAAAAATTAAATAAGCAATGGCGGATAATCAGAAGATGATGATGATGATGATGATAGTCAAGCACAAGGCCGTAAATTGCGTAGAAAAACTAAATTTTGTTATTCTCAAATTTAGGTCAAAAATTTTTTTATAAAAAATATGAATTATGATTTTATTTTCAAATCTTATCTCAACTTTTATTTTTCTTAATAAAAAGTTTCATGTATTTTAGTTTAGTTATCAGGTTTAACTTAAATTTTTATTTTAAACTTTTAAATTAGTACAATATAACCTATTATTCTATTTTTGTTATAAAATAATAATTCAAAGAACACCACACGGATAAGTTGTAAAAACTAAAAGGCTTTAAAAATATTTTTTTACAACTTTGATAGAAATTAGTTTAAATTTTAGTCTATTTTGTAATTAGATAAATTAGGTCATCAAATATTTATTAAACACTTTTATCATGCATTTTTACTGAGTTATCAACTTAATATTTCTTACTTCTTTTGGCTTAATTATAAGTTGAAGTGCTGATAAGTATTTTGACTGAAACTTATTTTTAAAAATAAGCAGTTACACATTTGGATAAAAGTACTTATAGTAATAACAACTAGTTAGTTATGAGATAATTAAATGACTTATTTTTTAAAAAAAATAAGCACCCTCCCCTTACTTATTTTTTTTTACTTATAAATATATCTGATATGTCCTTATCGATCGAATTTTTAAGTTACCAAACGCTGAGATTTTTTTAAACTAACTTATAAGTGATTTATAAGTTTACCCAAATAGCTTCGTAGTTCTGATATTATTTTAAATTTATATTGGTTTTTATTTATTTTGTATAAAATCAAAGTTGAAAAAAATAAGTGATAAAACAATAATTTTAATCATTTATCAAGTTAAAAAATTTTGTGATATGTCATCCACTTATTTATATGGTGCGTGTTGAATTAATATTTTTTTATAAAAAAATAATCATAGGCTATATATGTAACTAATATAAAAGTTCGTATTTTTTTTATACAAAAATAAAAGTTTAGGATAGATTTGAAAATAAAGTTATGCAAAAATAAAATTTTAGATTAGATTTGAGAATAAAATAGAAGTTTGAGCTGTTTATATAATTTCCATAAGCATATGACAAGATTAAATGTTTGATGTTTTTTTTAAATGAACCAGTAAAATGGTTTTTAGAGATATGACCATTTAAGGAAGAAAGTTGTCCGAGTTGGATATTTTTTTTTATCAAAAAATTAACTTGTAAAGTTTACATGGTTTTCTAAAGTATAAAAACCATCCTAATTTTTTAGAAGAAAAATATAAATATTAAATGAATAATAATATTATTTTAAAAATAAATATTAAATTGATCATATGAAATATCTAAATTTTATTTTAACTATTTCATTAGAATAAAGTAACATATTATTATATTATAATTCAAGATACTCCGAATAATTTCATATTGAACTTCATTAAATTTATGATGATGAATAAAATTGAAGTATAGAACTTCAAGATGGTATGTGATAAAACAAGAAAGGTAAGATGGTATATGATATTTCAAGGAGTTGTGACGCAACTCCTACGAAAGTTCTATGACAAGGAGATGAAAAATGTAAGTATAAAAGAAAGTGCAATAATAAATACAATTGCATCATGACGAATGATGATGTGATGTTCTTCTTGTATGCTTACGAAATTGTTATCGTATGATAAATATATGCATATTCTATTATTTGACATGTAAGGATTATGAAGCATGACATTGTTCTTTTGCATGACATGTAGTAGGACGTTTAGATTAAGGCGTGCATCATCCTTTAAAGGGGCAGACGTGAACGATAGTCAAATTTCATGGGGTTGGGGAGGCCCTCCTCGTCTATAACCTAGGTCCACCTATGACCCTTTGTATACTTCAATTGAAAGATTGTCTCATATGTCCTAGACATGTAAGAGTAATATGATGACAAAATTCAACTCATGATAACAATAGTGCATGTGATATGAGTCATAATGTTTATGGGTTGTAATAGTTAAACTAATCCTTAAGCTATGTTTGTATCATAATATTATTAATTCTTATTACAAATATCAGGACATCAAGGCATTGTGTCAAACTCAATTAGTTCTTTCAATTCGTTCTTTAACTAAGGATGGTTGGCATAACTAGATAATAGAGTTATGTCATGGAGTCATTGGGTGCTAGTAGCACCATATTTGATTTTCATATTCATCACTTTGGTCATAATTTATCATATAGATTCCGTCCGAATACTGAATTAGTCAACTGTTAATAAACCTGAGCAGGACGATCGAAAAAAAAACTCAATTAGTTCTTTATTAGTAAGTTTATTTTATTAAAGTCTTTCACTATTGTATAATTTTGTATTATGTAATGTTGCGACGAACAAGTTTGATGGCATAAGATCACCCGATTGACACTTTGTGTTGAGTCGAATTTTAGGGTTGTTACAGTGAAAATTGCCAAAAATCAGTGCACAAGAAAAATTAGTGTTATAGATTGTTTAGATGCCCTCCAGGTGATAAATTTAATAAACCAAATATTCAAACTAATACGAATTTCACTAGTGATACTGACAAAAGAGAAAAATATCTCTACGACTGATCCTTGAAACTAGGGAGAATAATTCATTCTTTACCTAGAACAATGTGATAGATTCTTAAATTTCTCCCAAAGAAGGTTCTAGTTTGAGCAATAAAGCTTTGATGAACATGCAGAATGCTTTCCAAAATTGCAATGCTATAAATGATAAATAGATACTTGATATAGGAGCGACAACTCACATGACCTCTCTTTTTTAATCTTCTTGAAAACGTGACTAAAGTGGAAGGAAACATAGTGTCTCATATTGGCAAATTATAAATTGAGTTCACAAAAGGAGTTATCATGTAACGTTCCAAAATTTTACCCTCCTATTATATGAAAATTGGAATTATTTTGAACCACATTATTTATCATTTCTTCTTCTTGTACCTTTCTTTACAAAGGGTGCAGAGGTAAATTAATTGTTAACTGTTATTTAATGTAGTGTGCAAGCAATCTTTACCTTATAACTATCTTTTCCTACTAGTCCTCTAAAGACTAATTAACTTTGAAGTGACTTACATCAATTAATAATATAGATCTCTGATGACTTAATACCATGTGTATCTTTGCATCACGAACATTGTTGCTAGCCACACCTCCATCTTTACTTATCGGTTCAACTGTCTGTGAAATTCAAATATAGAGAAATATAATTTTCATGAGCAAGGATGCTCAATACGTGAGATAATACAAAAAAGAATATAAAGTCATGATAGAAGTAAATCAAACTTAATCATGAAACTTCCATAAGGCCAATGACCAATAATCAAGTACTTGAATAAATATTATCTCTCTTTACATTTCCTAATCATATTTCGGACAAATTAGTTTGGTGTTCATGCAACCTATAGAAGATAGGAATTCAAATTAGTTTTTCAACCAACTTTAAGTACATGGGATATTCCGTTTCTTTCACAAGGTGTTAATTTCACTGTGAGTTCATTTTGGAGTTAGTCGAATTACTTGGATTAGAAATAATTTTTAGGGACACCAAAAATCAGCCATGACGATGACAATGACAATGGCATTAAAGTAGCATGGTGTCCCTTAATTGACTGAGTGTTTCTCATTGAATTGGATAACTCCAAACATTGTAAATTGAATTGAAATTAAAATTGAATGGAATTAAATTGAATCATGGTCATTTGGATATATTGATATTGAGTTGGCAATTGTTATTACCCTATTGAATCGAATTGTTATTTGTCAATGATCATTGATTACAAAATTAAAAACTATTAATTGAACATTGATTATTGATCAGACAACTATTAATTGTTAATTATTATTTATTTATATTGATCTTTTGACCTTAGCTTGGTATATTGCTCATATTGATACATTGTTATATTGTTAATTGGTTATTGTATTGATTGCTCATCTGACTCATCATTGATCATACCTTATTTTCGATTGAGCATATTGATTATCTATTGTACCCTACGTACTAAGTATTTTTTATACTCATGAATTTTCTCTATACCTAGATCGATGCAAGTGAGAGAGCTTTATCAGATGATGGTCTGTAGGTGGCTATGCTCAATGATTGATAGATATTACATGTTGCACTTGGCACTAGATCGAGTTATTTTAGTTTTATTTTTTCGCATTTATTAGAATTATGAACTTATGAATGTTTTAGTATTTTGGTTATCATGGATCATTAGTCATTATTATTAAATTATTTACGTACTTTATAGATTTTATTTTAAAAAATTTGTATTATGAAAAATTGTGTAGCATCTTTGGGACGACTCTGAGTACAAAAAAGTCACGTGAGCCTCGGGACGTTACAAGAAGCATCCCTGTGCAATCAATATACATGACTTTCGATCTTTTATCTTGTTACCTGATTAATTATCTTTTTAATTTCAATTCATCATTCAACATGCATCATTGTAGGTGAAAAAAAGGTCATTTGACACTATAGTTAATCAATAGAAAATCATTTCTAATAAAACTAACATAATCTAGGATGGGATAGGGTAAACCTAGGTTGGGCTTGGCACCAACTCATGTTCCAAAAACTCTATTAGCTATCCAAAACTAAGGTAAAACTCTAGGTTTCGTTTTAAAATTGTATTTACCAAATAGTAAAAACAATAGTCAAAATTCTATTAGCTATCCTAAACTTTAAATTTTTTACATGCCAAGAACTTATTATTATTTTTTGGAATGTCTTTGTTTGATCTTTTTTAGTCGTCTCAAGTTTTTGTACTTGGTTCGAAGCACTTGCAAGTTGCATAATCCACAATTTAAGCAATTTTTGGCACAAATTTAAATCTTGATCGAGTAAAAATTTTAATTTGGGTGGTTGGTAAATCTTAAGATTTGGAGGATATATGACAAACTTTATAGAGTTTAAAGTTTAATATTTTATTTCTAATAAGTGATATTTCTTTTCTTTAAAAATATTTCTGTTCATTTCTACATTACTTACCATGTTTATTGTAATACTGACATCTCTTCTTTTATCTACTTAAAAAATGTATTTTATTTCATTTTTCAAATATATTGTTATTTTCCTATTTTTGTAATAAAATAATGTTTCAAACATATAACTATCATAAAGAATATATCATAAGTTAATTATCATAAATATCTCATGCATATAAAAAATGAATGTAAATTGTATTCTATGCTTACTTTTATTACTATGTAATTATACATTAGTCCAAACGTTAGCATTATCTGTTGGTATCTATGTAACAACCTGAAATCCTATTAGATAAGATTGACTTGAACACAAAGTTTTAAAAGAAAAGAATTATATGATCAGATAGAATTATTGAAAGAGTTCTTAGGAACAACCAACACAATATTTGGGCGAGAGATCGACAAATAAACCAAACTACTGTCGAACTGGCTATTATTACGTCAAATCAGATAATGACGAGTCATCAATCGGACGGAGCTTTATGCTAAGCTCTAAGGGAGTGTCAATAGTCTTCTCATCATTGAGTTGAGCTCACTGTAGCCATGACTCCTTAAGGCATATTTAAAGTCCATGCCCTTCGTGTTTTCTCCCATCCTACGACCGCATGTTCTCGGCCTATTGCAACTACCAAGCATCTCTCTCATCATAACCATCAAGCCACTAGAGCACTTCTCTCACCTCTCATCACGAGCACAATGACCTTTGCATAGGCCTGCACATGATTGCTTGTTGTGACAACCAAAGTAAAACTAAGGTATGGAAGTACTTATGAATCCTTTTGAATATGAAGTTTGATAATAGATTAAATTATGTTTACTTTGTCACAATGTACACACATGATCACACCTCCCCTCTCACACAGACTTATCGCACATGTGATGACAAAATCCGCACCACCCATGCAATGTGCAACCATCACCTTTGTATCCTCATCATAGAAGTCATACCTAAAAGTCACCACTAGCATTGGTGGTACCGTGCAAGGATGCCAAGCCTCCATTGCACTAAGTAGCCATCGTGACTTGCTTGTGTCACGGAGTTATTTTTCGCTCGATCGACCCGTACGTCTAGGCAAGCTCTTTTGTGCGCTTTGCGGAAGCTTGCTTATGCCACTTTTTGTATGTCACAACTTTTGGGACGCACGGTCCCGAGCGAACGCTTCTTCGATGGAGGTGTTTGTGAGCAAACGGGCACCTCGACATAACGCGGTCGCTTGGGACGCTTTGGTATGCTCTTTTGTGGGTTGCCACCCCACGCTTGAGGCACGATGTTAGATTTAGGGAAGCTTGAAATATTTGTTGAGTAAATAGGAATGATTATAACGCTTCGAGAGAGCACTAACGGGTCTCCCCTACTATACCACCGTTTCGGGTGGTAGGTTTGTGACGTGTGGTGTGGAGGACCATTTCCGGGGGTGCACTTTTCTGGAGTGCAAATTACAAAACTGTCACCATCACACTTAGAAAATAAACTAAGTACAAAAGTGGGTTGAAAAGGAAAATACATGGTAAGATAACTCGACGTGCCCCAGGGAGAAGCCCCCGGGACATTCTCTCCCACTCAAGTCAGCAACGTCCCTAGAGCTGCAGCTTGGAATTCTTCAATCTTCTGCTTGAACTGCCACAGGTCTTCGGTTGTCTCCCAACTTGTGTCGGCGTCCGATCTTCCGCTCCATCGAACAAGATACTCCTTCTTTCGATTCTTCGTGCGGACGGCGAGTATTTCTTCAAATTGATCAGTAAACTGCTGATGGATGGCCGACGGGGCACGGTCTGAAACCCTATGCCCGGGATCTTTAGTGTCTTCAACGAAAGGCTTGAGCAGACTGACATGAAAGACGGGGTGTTGTTGCATCTGAGACGAGAGCTCCAACTTATAGGCCACCTTGCCTACCTTCTTCAGGATTTTGAAGAGGCTCTCGTAACATCTAACGAGGCCCTTGTGCAGATTCTTCCCACTTAGTCGAAGATGCTGGACCAGCTTCACTAGAACCAAGTGTCCGACTTCAAAGTTGACGCCCCGTCGGGCGGTGTCCGCCCACTTCTTCATGCGCTTCGATGCCTTGTGCAAACATGCTCTTGCCATGTCGTTCTGCTCATGCCATTCCCTCGCCATGCGGTGAGAGGCGGGGACTTTGCCACCATAAGAAGTGGCGACGGCCTAGGGCATCAGAGGTTGCTGTCCCGTCATTATCTCGAAGAGACTTCGATTGGTCGACTCGCTTCGTTGCAGGTTGTAGGAGAATTGCGCGACGTCGAGTAGCTTCGCTCAGTCCTTCTGATTGGCACTCACATAGTGCCACAACTATATCTCCATGATACAATTCACCCTCTCAATTTAGCCGTCAGTTTGATGATGAAGTGATGTCGAGAAATGCAGGTTGGAGCCCATCATCTTGAACAATTCCTTCCAGAAGTTGCCAACAAATCGCCCATCCCGATCGCTGACAATGCTTTGTGGTAGGCCCCAATAATTCACTACATGCTTCATGAATAACTCCACAGCTTTAGTAGCAGGACAACTTGCGAAGCCGGCGGCGAAGATAACATACTTGAAGAACCGATCGACGACCACCATGATGGTACCTGTCCCTTCAGACTTGGACAAGCCCGTGATGAAGTCCATGGAGACATCCTTCCATGGACGCTCTGGGATAGACAGGGGTTCTAGAAGTCCGTCGGACGCTTGATTGATATTTTTGTCTTGTTGGCAAACAAGGCATGTCTTCGCGAAAGCTTCAATGTCGTCCTTCATCCTTGGCCAGAAGTAGTTATCTTCGATGAGTGCCAACGTGCGACGGATGCCCGGATGTCCGGCCCACTTGGAGTCATGGCACTCTTACATGATAGTGCGCCGCAAATTGTCAAAGAGTGGAACGTAGATGCGACGTTCCTTGGTAAAGATCAGCCCATCTTCCACCCAATAGCGGCGTGTCTTACCCTCCTTCGCTTGTTTGAACAAGTTCTTTGCCGTGGGATCCAACTCCAATCCCTTCTTGATCCTCTCGATGAGGTCGGCCTAAGAGGAGCTCATGGCCGTCAATTCCGCACGTCGACTGAGAGCATCGGCAATGACATTCGTCTTGCCAGGCTTGTACTCCAGGACATAGTCAAATTCCGCCATAAAATCTTACCATCTTGCTTGCTTCGGCGAGAGCTTCTTCTGTGTCTCGAAGTAACTTATCGCGACATTGTTCATCTTGATGTGAAATCGCGACCCGAGAAGGTAGTGCCGCCATGTTCTAAGGCAGTGAATCATCGCGGTCATCTCCTTCTCCTGAACGGCGTAGCGCCGCTCCGTGTCGTTGAGTTTGCGACTCTCGAACGCCACGGATGCCCCTCCTGCATAAGAACTCCTACAATGGCATAGTCAGAAGCATCTGTCTGTACCTCGTAGGGCTTGGTGTGGTCTGGCAGGACGAGCATCAGTTCCTCCGTCATGGCCCTCTTGAGGGTGTCGAACGCTTCCTGGCATGTCGGCGTCCACTCCCACTACACATTCTTCCGGAGGAGATTCGTCAAAGGGGTCGTCACATGTGAATACCCCTTGACGAACCGCCTATAGTAGTTCGTCAGGACAAGGAACGAACGCATGTCGGGAACCCGCTTGGGCAGTTCCCACTCCACGATGGCCCGAATCTTCGTGCCATCCATCTTCAGCTTTCCACTTCCGATGACATGTCCCAAAAAGTGCACTTCCGATTGAGCGAAGGCACACTTCTCCCGCTTGATGTAGAGCTCATTCTGCCGCAACACCTCGAACACTTACCGAATGTGCTCGATATGCTCCTTCAAGTTGCGACAGTAGATCATGATGTCGTCAAGGTACACAACCACGAACCTGTCAAGGAATGGCTGCAATACCTTATTCATGAGAGTGCAGAAGGTCGCTGGGGCATTGGTGAGGCCGAACGGCATCACGAGAAACTCGTAGGAGCCGTATCTTGTGACGCACACCATCTTCTGCACATCATCATCCGCGATCCGGACTTGCCAATAGCCCGAACGAAGATTCAACTTGGTAAACCATCTTGCACCACCAAGTTGGTCGAACAAGTCCGCCACCAAGGGGATGGGGTACTTGTTCTTCACCGTAAGCTTGTTGAGCGCCCGGTAGTTGATGCACATCCGGAGGAAACCGTCATGCTTCTTTTGGAAGAGAACTAGGGCGCCATATGAAGATTTCGAATGCCGAACATATCCTGCATCCAATAGTTCGGTGAGTTGCTTATGGAGTTCTGCGAGTTTCAGAGGGGCGAGCCGATAGGGGACTCCATGTGGGGCTTTTGATCCTAGGACCAAGTCGATGACATGGTCCACTTCATACTTCGGAGGTAATCGCTTTGGGAGTTCCGGGAGCATGACGTCCGCAAAATTCTCAAGGGTTTCAAGGACTTTGGCAGGTGTTGGAGTGGAGGGCCCCGAATCTTTCAAAATAGCGGTCACCAGGAAGGTGTTCTCCTGTTTGCGCAACCCCTTCACCACTTGCATGGCGGAGAGGGTCTTCTGTTTGAGGTATCCGCCTAACCTCACGGGGACGTTGTAGGGTCCCTTGGGATCGAAGATGACTATCGAATTTGTGAGCGGGATGACACATGCAGCAATGTGTCGCAGAAAAGAGATGTCCGCCACCATTTCGTAGTCATCCACTGGTGTCATCGTCACGTCGAAGCTTCCCGACCACTTGCCGATGCGAACCTTAACTCCAGGAGAAATTCCTGTGGTCGAGATAGACTTCGCGTTCACCGTCTTGAACGTGGCGTTAGTCTTTTGGAGTGGCAGCTTTAGCTTCTTGGTGGCCACTTCTGACACGAATAACTCTGATGCTCCCGTGTCGATGAGGGCGTTGAAGACTTGCCCGTTCAACTCGATGTCCGCATAAAGTCGCGCAACCGATGAAGGACCCTATGAGGCGTTGATGGCGCTGAGGACGTGCATCGAACTGAGACACGCCTCCTCCTTCTCTTTCTCCTTCTCGTCGGGGTAATACATTACGTTGACTGTCACCTTCTACGGATAATCGCTCATCCAATGTGGACCCTTGCAAATGTAGCAAGGGCTTCCCGTCTTGGTGTCCCTTGCCTTTGTCTTGATAGTGCGGCTTGTCTCTTTGCGACTTGGACTTCTCTCCCCCACCATTGCCCTTGTCCGAGGACTTTGATGGTGGAGCGCTCGCTTTGGCATACTCCACGAGCGACTCAGCAGCGGCGACTAGCGAGCGGAGGTTGGGGCAGTCTCGTCGCTCCAACTCCGTCCTAGCCCATGACTTCAAACCCTTCACGAAGACCGCCAGCAACATGTCTTCGTCCACTTGGGAATTCTGTAGGCGGAGCTCGGTGAACTCTTTCACGTACTCCTTCAATGTGCCCTTCTGGCAAATGTTGAACAACACAATCTTGGCCTCCAGTCCTGACTTGGCAGGGCAGAAGTAGTTGGTAAGCTGCCTCTTGAAGTCGTCCCACCTCTCAATGGGATCCACAATGCCACGCTCTACGTCGTCGCAATGGCACCGCCACCATAGACTCGCCGCATCTTGCAAGTAGAAGGATGCGGTCTTCACTTTCCTCACTTCGGACGTCATGTCCAAGGCCTCCATGTACCTTCGGACGTTCCACGGGAAATCGTTGATCTCTCTTGCCGACCGATCGCCTTTGTAGGGCCTCGGCTTTGGCACATAAATTCTTGCCTCATGCGGGGCGGACGCCTCGGGATGCCGCCCATCTCCATAGCGTCGCTTGAGCTCCTCCCGGAAGGTCTGGAACTCTTGCTCTATCTCGAATCGCATGTTTGAGAGACCATTGTCCAAGGTCTCCCGCATGCCCATGATTGTCGCTTCCATGGACTCGAGCCGTGTATACAATAGCGCCATCACTTCCCGCACCGTTGCGAGATCCACCGTCTTCTCCAACTCCCGCTTGTGCGTTGCGAGTTGGTCTTACATCTCGCCCACGTCCAATTAGAATTGGCCGAGGTGTTGCTCGAAGACGGACATGGCGTCCTTCGAGCGGGCGCGCCCACGATCCTGGCGGCCCTTCTCCAGTGCGATGGGTTCATTCGTCATCTCCGAGTTCGACGTCATTTCACCTTGATCGTTGAACTCCAACTTGAGCAGTCCCATAAATGCTGCTCTGATACCAACTTATCACGGGGTCATTTTTCGCTCGACGGACCCGTGCGACACCTAGACATGCCCAACGTCTAGGCACGTTCTTTTGTGCGCTTTACGGAAGCTTGCTTATGTCACTTTTTGTATGCCACAACTTTTGGGACGCACGGTCCCGAGCGGACGCTTCTTCGGTGGAGGCGTTTGTGAGCAAACGGGCACCTCGACGTAACGCTCGATCACTTGAGACGCTTTGGGACGCTCTTTTGTGGGTTGCCAACCCCCGCTTGAGGTACGATGCTAGATTTAGGGAAGCTTGAAATCTTTGTTGAGTAAATAGGAATGATTACAATGCTTCGGGGGAGTACTAGCGGGTCTCCCCTATTATATCACCATTTCGGGTGGTAGGTTTGCGACGTGTGGTGTGGAGGACCATCTCCGGGGGTGCACTTTTTCTGGAGTGCAAATTACAAAACTGCCACCACCACACTTAGAAAATAAACTAAGTACAAAAGTGGGTTGAAAAGGAAAATACTTGATAAGATAACTCGACGTGCCCCGGGGCGAAGCCCCCGGGACACTTGCACCACCTTTGCGCCTTACTGACATCACTCCATGTCACATACCTAGTCACACAGAAGGTTTTCAAATTTGAGAGTCTATGTAGACTCATTTTAGGTTTAGTAAAATTGAAATGTAAACTTCAAACATAAACTCTATATTTTAAAAATATAAAAAATATTGTAGAATAAATACTTCTAACCATAATTATTATTGCACTTCATTTTCAATCAACTCAATAATGATATATTTTCAATATCACTTATTACAAAAATTTTGTTAGAATTTCACAAATGCTTGAGTAGCTAAAGATCGGTGTCGGTACCTTGGCGCTAAGCAAAGCCATTTTATTGTTGACTCTATTGTGTCTCTATGATGATGCTAAATACGAATATTGATTTTTAATATATACCTATATTTTAACTTTTTAATTACACATTTGATAAACATCTTATCATGGAAGGACATACTCATAACTATATGATTAAGAAGATAAAAAAATTATTTGTAGATAATTAAGATATAATATATGTTGTATATACAATTTATTGAAATATATTATATGTAGGCACATAAATAAGATGAAATATGCTATACTCTTTATATATATATATATATATATATATATATATATATATTTATATTAAGTGTAGATATGGTATATAATTAAAATAATTAAGATATGATATATATTGTATGTATAATATATTGAAATTTGCAATATATACATGTACTATGCTATACTTTAGCGTCATGACTAGTCAATGCCACACTCGCACTAGTGACACCTTAGCGTCGCATAGTGACAATAATTAGTGTTGCATTTATGTTGGTGAAGGTCATCAGTTAGGCGTACTATTTTTAGCATGCATTCTTGTCATCTCATGCGCATTATTAGTGACACGATAGCGTCGAAAGGTATAGTAATCAGATGTCAGTGACAGTACAGCGAAATTAAATATTTTTTTTCTTTCTACGTATGTAAATAAATGTCGGTATATATACTAATTAGATTAATTATGTTACATGCGCATATATATATATTATTTCTTGTTGGAATAGTGCCCTTTTGGGGGCCGCACATACGCGTGGCCCACAAGGGCGAGGCGCATGTTTGCACAGACACGTCATTATACGCGTGATGGATGCGCGTGATGTGTTTTGCTTAACTTGTCGCCCAAGTTTTCCCACCCTATAAAAGGGGACCCATAGCATAGGTCCCAAACATACTTTCGCAGAGGTTCATCCAGAGTACTTGTGCTGTGGCAAAGAGTTCTGTTCTCCAGAGGTTTGGTTCCTGATCCCGAGGTGCATGTGCGTTCGTCAAGAGTTCGTGGGAAAGCCCCGATGATCCACTTCCGCTGCAAGAGATATTCCGCAACCTCTAAAATTTATATCTGTTATAAATTCCAACATTGGTATCAGAGCTTTTTTTTAGGTTTTTCTCGAACTCGTGATTGCGCCGAAAAAATAATATTCGTTATTATTTAGGATCTGCGCACTTCGGTTGTATAACCACAACCAAGGGACAAAATAGAGTTTGTCATCACAAATATATTATGGATAAACCTAGATCATAATATATTTTTCGAATTTATTTTAATATTTTTGGTGAAATTTTGGAATTTTTCTTTTTTTTTTTGCATATGTTGCAGAAAAAAAAAACTGTTCTAGCAGGCACACGACCCTCTGGAAGGTCCAATTTGGATGCAAAAGAGTTGCACATATGAGAAGTGACAATTGGGTTGGCTGAGATGCCCAATAAATAGTTTTTTTCTGATTTTTGCCTGAATTTTAAAATAATCCAAAAATAGAAAATATCTATTATAAGATTTAAAAAAATAGAAAAAAATGTTTTTCCCTCATAATTTTTTCTATAATATTGCATGCAATTTAATGTTATCAAAAGAAAATTATTTGTTGATTTGCATGTCAATAAATGTGTTATCATGCATGAAATAAATATCTTCATTTATGTACGTCATAATGATATTTATTTCTGTGATTAAAATTTTGACTACGTGTTAAAATCAAATTGGTATGTCCAATCTTGTTAAGCATGATAATTTGCCTTATATTTCAAATTGATTTGAAATTGATTAAATTAATTTTGGCCATGTGCTAAAATACATGTTTCATGCAAAGCCTATAATAAAATAATTAGTTGGTTTAATTACAAACTATAGGTAATTAAAGAATACATGAAACATAGGTAGTTCTTATGTAGGACTACGGCACATTGAGATTCAAATATTGTCACAATAATCAACGACTTTCTGTTGAGTGGTGCGTGACCCGAAATGCATGTCTAGAAAGGTTTCGAGGAACTGGCCTAGTGCATGGTTAACACAGTCTCCAGAAATAGGGTTGTTGTGTGACAGTGGGAGCACAATTTTTCTAATGTGATGTCGAGGCGAAGGATAGTGCAAGGTTATTTAATTGGCACCCCTTGAGGAAGTGCTCCCATTGCATTAGTCCTGATTGTCCTGGTCATATTAGAAATAATTTGGTGCACCATAGGAAATGAATTTTGGTGATTTTGAATTATAAGTTGATTCAAAATGGATAGAGTAGAAAATTTTGAATTATGTGTTGATTCAAAATTCAAACATTTAGATAAATTTTGTCGCATTGTTAAAATAATGAATAATAATATTTCTTGGAAATAGTGGGAGATGAGTGGGAGTCCAACAACCTCTCGATGTCACTACTTCATTAATATTGTTATTTCATTTTTTTATGTTGTTTGCGGACAAAATTAAAACATGCATAACACTGATTTCTCCTAATTTTTGTGACCAAACTAGACTATGGGTTCCAAAATAATAATTGCTGACTTGAACAAGAATGAAAAGCTCAATGGCGACAATTATGATATTTGGCACCATAAGGTCCAATATCTTCTAGAAGAACAAGAGGTCTTGGAGACCATTAATCATGTTATCACTGAACTTGCACCCGGACATAATGCACAATGCCAGAGGGACATGGAGGCCTATTAGGCCTGGACCAAAAAGAATCATATTGCTCGCATTACGTTGTTGAGCACGATGAATAACTCCATGTTGTGCGAATTCGAAGTCTATAAGATAGCATTTGAAATGTGGGCGGCGCTCCGCAATAAGTATGGGGTCACCACGACCACCGAGCGCCGGATGCTCATGGTCAAGTTTGACTCTTATTGTAAGCGACCAAATCATACGATGATGGAGCATATCCAGGAAATGTCCAACATGATCCGTGAATTCAAAAGTGCGGGACAAGTGCTCGATGACGAGCAACAGGTGCAAGCTCTAATCCGCTCTCTTTCAAAAAGTTGGGAACATATGCGTTGTAATTTGATGCACAACGAAGGTGTCAAAACTTTTGACCAAGCTGCTCGTCACATTGAAATGGAGGATGAGGTCCTACAAACCATGAATCAAACCTCTGAAGCATTAGTTGCTGACAATGGTGGACAAAGAGCTGGTTCCCAATTCAAGAGAAAAAGGTCGCATAAGTCGCAACCAAATAAAAAGAACGGAGATGCTGGACAGAAGAAAGCCAAGGCCACCAGCACAAACATGGAAAACCTGATGGCAAAGTAGACATGAATAAAGTAAAGTGCTACAATTGTAGCAAACGTGGTCACTTTGCTCGTGATTGCACTGAGCCAAAGAAAGTTTGTCCTAACCACAATTCTTTTTCTTATGTCTCAAGTTGTGCCTTAATTGCTGAAACTCATCCTTCGTGGATTGTAGATTCAGGAGCTACCGCCGAATAAGTGTGGGGAGCAAATGAATTTACGTTGGAAATAACGAAAGAGTTGAAGTTAAAGACATTGGATCATGCAAGTTAAAACTTCGCAACGACCAAATACTTTACCTTCACGACGTTCTATATGCTCCAACTTTTAGACAAACTTGGTTATGTAATAAGTTTTCAAAGGAAATAAATGACAATATCTTATGACAATATTCTTCTATGCAATGGTTTTCTCAATAATGGTTTCTATGTTTTAAATATAGCATCTGTTACTAATTGTTATTCTTTTATATTATCTGTTGATGTGAATGATAGTGCCAACATTTGGCATGCCAGATTAGGACATATTGGTCAAGATCAAATGAATAGACTTGCTAGAGAAGACCTCTTGGGTCTCTTGCAAAAGTTGATCTTCCAACATGTGAGGAATGTCTAGCTGGTAAGAAAACAAGAACACCATTTGAGATGGAAAAACGCGTTGAGTACCCATTACAATTAATCCATTCGGACATATGTGGTCCGATGAATGTTCACGCAAGATACGGTTTCTATTACTTCATCACATTTATTGATGATTATTCACGTTACGGTGTTGTACGCTTGATTTCTTATAAGTCTGAAGCCTTGGATTATTTTGTACGATTCATGAACATAATAGAGAATCAAGTGGATCGTAAGTTTAAAGCCTTGCGAACCGACCGTGGACGTAAATATCTCTCTGACTTATTCAAAAGTTATGTGATGAAAAAGGTATAGTTAGGCAACTAACAGTACCGAGAACTCCATAACAAAATGGTGTTGCGGAAAGACGGAATCATACCTTATTTGATATGGTCCGATCCATGGTGGCGCAAGATAATCTCCCAATTTCGTATTGGGGAGATGCGTTATTGACTGCAGCCTACATTTTAAACCATGTATCATCGACATCCGTTTCTACCACACCTTATGAACTTTGGACAGGTCGAAAGCCTAACCTTAGTTATTTGCATTCTTGGGATTGTGCAACCTATGTTTTAAACAACTCTCATAAGTATGGGAAGTTGGGTCCTAGAGGGCAAAAATGTATTTTTATAAGATATTGTGAACCCTCTAAGGGATATGTATTCATAGGAGAAAGGGAAGATGGTACGGTAACGGAAATCGAAAGTAGAGATGTGACATTCATAGATAAGAAATTTCTCATAGATGTAGAGGAAGATCCCGAGTTGACGGCTCAAGCGGATCAACCAGTTGAGGAGTTAGTCTCCTCTATCCTACAGCTTGATCCGAGTGGAGGAGATTCACAATCGTCAACTGATAACCAACCTAAAAGTTCTTTTTGACGAACTACTAGAAAACATGTTCCGCGCCGATATTTTGAAATCGAAGGGCTGCATGAACATGGACCACATGAGGTCAACATAGTAAGTCTGGAAGATGAACTTGAGTCAAAATCTATCAAAGTGGCTCTCTCGTCCCCTATTAAGGAAGAATGGATTAAGGGAATGGAGGAAGAGTTAGGGTCCATGCAGAAAAATCAAGATTGGAACTTGGTTGATCTCCCGCCAGGCCGTAAGGTAATTAGAAACAAATGGGTTCTCAAAATTAAACGTGGCATGGATGGATCAATTGAGAGATATAAAGCCCGTCTAGTGACGAAAGGTTTCACCCAAATTGCGGATGTTGACTATGAAGAAACTTTTGCACCTGTTGTAAGGTTTGCTTCAATTGGCCTAATATTTTCTATAGTCGCACATATGGATTTAGAATTACATCAAATGATGTAAAAATCACATTTCTCAATAGAGAACTAGATGAGAAAATTTACATGGAGCAATCTCAAGACTTCATTGTAAAAGGAGAAGAGCGCAAAGTTTGCAAACTACGTCGGTCCATTATGGACTCAAACAATCATCTAAACAGTAGTATCTAAAATTTCATCAATCAATCATTTCGTACGATTTTAATATGATTGATGAAGATCACTGTGTGTATGTTCATAAGTCCGAGGATAATTTTGCTATCCTGACATTATATGTCGACGACATTCTAATAGCTGAGAATAATAAAGACTATGTCATTACCATTAAGAAATGGTTGTCCTTCATGTTTGAGATGAAGGACATGGGTGAAGCAGCATACATGCTGAGTGTGAAAATTCAACGCGACCGTTCCAAACGACTCCTTGCCTTGTCGCAGGAATCATATATAAAGAAGATTTTGGAACGATTCCGCATGGATGGCTGCAATGACACTCCTATTATGAAAGGCGAGGTTTTAAGCTTAGACATGTGTCCAAAAACTCCAGAGGAACAAAAGGAAATGTCTAATATTCCCTATGCGAGTGTGGTCGGCAGCCTAATGTACGCTATGATGTGTACTTGGTCGGATATATGTTTTGCTGTGGGTCTAGTTAGTGGATATCAGGCTAATCCGGGACGCCAACACTGGAAGGCGGTGAAGAGAATCATGAGATACCTCAATGATACTGCAGATCTTGCACTGTGCTATCATGGAGGAAGTCTACGACTTATTGGATTCACTGATGCCGATTAGGTTGGTGACGTTGATGAACAGAAATCCACCTCCGGATACACTTTCTTGCTCAGCAATGATGCTGTTACTTGGAGTAACAAGAAATAAGATTGTGTGGCACTGTCAACTATGAAGGCATAATTCATAGCTTGTTCAGTGGCAGTACAAGAGGTCTTATGGCTTAAGAGATTCCTTCAAAACCTGAGAATTTCTGAGAATGCAATAAAAATAATCAAGCAACCATAGCTTATGTGAAGAACGAGAAATACCATTTCAAAGGAGAACATATCAATACAAAGTACAAATTTGTACGAAATCAAGAAGTCAAAGAGGAGATTTCAGTTGAGTACATATAAACGCACAAAATGGTTGCTGATCCGTTCACCAAGCCATTGCCAAGAAAGGCATTCTTGAGACATGTAAATGCCTTATGGCTACATAGATTATAAATGTAATGATGTACTCAATTTTTTCAATGAATAAAAGATTATTTTCTTGATAAATTCATTGTTGTGAAATCTTGTTATGCATGTGAAAAGTATGTCGATCAGGCCTAGATTTGTTCACTTACACGAACAAATGTTTTTGGCGCTCACGAAGATAGCGAGCGGAATAAACTATGTGAGTCATATTGTGATTGTTAAAACATAAGTTTTAGTAACTCAAGGTCGCCTGATTTAGAGAGAGAGAGAGAGGCCAGATGCGAGATTCAAATTTGGCGCTATTGATTAGCGAGCAATTTGAAAACTCAGATCAGACGCTAAAAGTTAGTGACTGGATTTAAGTCTGTGCGGTGTGTAATTAAACAGAGCTAGACATACGCTCCTTCATGAAAGTCTCCACCGCAGTACTTGTGTTTAGTACCAAGTATGCCAAGTCGACCTAGAGAGACATGATGAATTGATTAGTTCGATAGTTATCATGGTGTGAGTCTCTGACAGATGATTCATCTGCACGTACCCTTAGGCTCTTGACTATGTCTTAAGGAAATGAATTAGTGTTTGCTACTTTAGCATGGTACTCAAAGGTGAAAAGTAAAGTAGCCCGACGAGTCACGTCTAGAAAAGCAACTAGTTCACTACTAAGAGATATGAGGGCGAGAGAAAGAACTGTTATGAACTGCATAAAGCTTTCACATACAATTGGCCAATTATTTTTTTAAAAAATAATGTATGTGAAAGATAGTTACCGCGGAGCAAGACATGCGTTGTCTTGGCTATGCTGCAAGACAGATCTAGGGCATAACGAGTTATATTATTTGAGCATTTGTTGGCTCATGTGTGAACTGTCATGAATCCCTAACGGGCATGACATATGCAGTTGAGCGATTGAACCTTAATAGGTATCTTTCTACCTCCTATAAAAAAGTGTGCTTGTACTCATGGGTCGCACGGCACATTTATCATTTCTAGATAAACGAAAGTACAATGCCCAATGCGGAAAAGTGGGAGATTGTTAGAATAGTGCCCTTTTGGACACATGGGCCGCACATACGCGTGGCCCACAAGGGCGAGGCGCATGTTTGCGCAGACACGTCATTATACGCGTGATGGACGCGCGTGATGTGTTCTACCTAACTTGTCGCCCAAGTCTCCCTACCCTATAAAAGGGAACCCATAGCATAGGTCCCAAACATACTTTCGTAAAGGTTCATCTAGAGTACTTATGCTATGGCAAAGAGTTCCGTTCCCCAGAGGTTCGGTTCCCGATCCCGAGGTGCAAGTGCGTTCGTCAAGAGTTCGTGGGAAAGCCCCGACGATCCGCTTCCGCTGCAAGAGGTATTCAGCAACATCTAGAATTTATATATGTTATAAATTCCAACATATCAATAAATGTATATACATATCAAATTAACGTTATCCACTTAAATTAATCTAGGTATATAAATGGCTTTTTATAATTTGTATACATATATATATATATATTGTGTGTGTGTCAATGTATGAACGTACATAGATGTATATTTGTATTTATATACATCTATGAATACATTTATAATCTATATATTCACTAAAGTATAAGTATAGGTTACATATATAGTTATGCAAATTAACATTACCTACTTAATTTAAATATATATATAGGTATATATGTCTTTCTGTTTGTATACATTTATGTGTGTATGTATATTTATGTACATATATTTGCATTTATATTCATATCTACGAATGCGATTATAACTAATATTCAATCAATTTATAATTAATGATTAATATACATCTAGGAATATTCATTACAATAACTTAATTTTGTGCCACAACAACGTCTCAATAGCTTCGGCAATTCAATAGCAATACGTTAGCCTCACAATAGCATTGTCGTATTCTCTGGTGAAAATATTTAGTGTCGTCGTCCACCGATGTCACTATGACGCCGGATAAAACATGTTGATAGGCCACGATAGCATCCCAAAAGCGTCGACAAGAAGTGAGACGTTAATGCTTGCACTTTAGCGTCTCCATTGCATGACGCCAATGTGGCGCTATATTTTAGCGCACATTTGCTTTCTCCCGCACGTACAAATAGTTACTTTATAGCATCGTGACGGCACCACATCTGGCGTCGAGTCATTGTAATGCAAAGGCGACGCTAATTCAAGGCTAGGGAGAGGCAACTAGCATCATGTGGTTGTCGGTTGTACGATACCTTTGACGTCAAGGTAGCGTCGCCTTTTTTGTATCGCTATTTTGCGTCGCTAATTGCCTTTTTTGTATCACTATTTTGCGTCGCTAGTCGATAGATTTCTTGTAGTGTTTTGTGATTGAAAAATTTAGGTTATATTAGATATGATAGATGATGATAATTAAAATAAATTATATTCATGATTTATATACATGCTAACAATATTTTGAGTATAGTTAACGATTTATTAATTTATAATATTATTTTTAATTATATATGTTCTTTTTTATGATATCAATATGAGTAGTTAATGGAATAAAATAACTCATATATACATACATGTGCTTAAGGGGATGAATTAATTATTAGTTCCACATTTGGTATTCACCAAATGAAAATTTGAGATTTTTATGAGAGAGAATGCATGATCATAAGAAGATATTAACCTTTATATTAAATAATGGTATTAAAAATAATTTTAAAGTGTTATCAATATTAGATACTCTTAAATGTGAGTAGTTAAAGAAGGTACCAAAATTTATAAATAAGATATTCAAAAGAAATAATTATATTTTTCAATAATTTATAATTATTATTTTAAAATTATGTGTTTCACAGAATATTGATAAAAGTCAAGAATATTTTATATTAATAAATTAACCATTATGTTTTATAGTAGGAGAGAAACATAGATAAATTAATGTGATAATAATTACTTGTGACCATTATAAGTTTAAAAATATTAAATTATTATGGTTTTTGGAAAATAAATATTTTCTTAAGTACCTTTGTTTTCTAAATATACTATTATTATTATTAAATTTATTATTTGTAAATATAATATATATAATTAAAAAAATTACTTATTTATTTGTTATGTAATAAAATTTTTAGACTTTGGGTGCATCACATGGGCATTATACTGTTTTAAAAAAGTATTATGTTTTAATATTTATTGGATTTTAATTATCTAATTCATAATGATTAACAAAGTTTGATTCATATAAGTAGTCCAATTGATATCTGTTAATAGAGATATTAACTTTGATAAATAAAGTCTAATGAAGTCCTTTCTTTTTGCCACATTACTCCTGTTAGATATAATGATCATGATATGATAATAGCAATTCATATCCTATTCCTTTTAAGAAATCAAATGTTTTATGTAAAAGTCGAATTGACGGGTGAATCACATTTAAGAAATCAAATGTCCACCTTTCATTTTATTCTTTTTTCTAAGTTTTGTTCCGGCTGAATAAAACAGATACCTAACTGTTGAAGATATGGTTATAATGATCGATGGGATTTTATTCGTGATGCTTTTTCCTTGTTGCCCTTTTTCTTCTCATAAACCCGATTATCATAACTCATTCTGCTATATGATGGGCGCATGTGTCAATGAAGAGAGAGAGAGAGAATGCATAATTTTCTCATTTTCAATATTTTTAAAATCAGATCGGACTGGCCGGTTCGATGGTTCAATCGTGAATCAGTCATTGGTCCGGTCCGATTAGAGTATAAAAATTATTTTTACAAAAAACGGATTGAATCGGGTCAATCCGGTCAAAACCGGATTGAACCGAAAAATCGATTCAATCTGTTTTTTTTAAATAATTAAAGAGAGATGAATAAATGTAAAAAAAGAAAAGAAGGAAAGAGTACGATAATAGGGAATCTCGAATAATAGAAAGATGAGTAATACAAGTGATTTAAATGTAAAAAATAAATGGATGTAAATAATACGGAAAGTAATTTGAATTTGAAATTAAATTGGAAAGATAGTAATAAAAATAAATTTAAAAAAATTATAAAATTGAAAAAATTATCATGAACATAAATAAGAAGATGACAAAATTTTAATTATTATAAATATTATACAATAAAATATGAAAATGGAAACATAATAATATAGTAAATTTTATAGGATG
Organism: Pontederia crassipes; assembly: GCA_030549335.1. Classification (NCBI taxonomy): domain Eukaryota; kingdom Viridiplantae; phylum Streptophyta; class Magnoliopsida; order Commelinales; family Pontederiaceae; genus Pontederia; species Pontederia crassipes. The sequence continues at coordinate 17,410,121 of JAUKPH010000017.1, read as the reverse complement.
AATTTATACAAGAAATCAAATAATAATGGAAAGAAAATATGAATTTGAAAAATAAAATGAGGACAATATAATAGTAATGGAAATACAAAAAAAGAAATTATTCATGAAATTATTAAATATAAAATTAATTAATGATAAACAATATATATTTTTAAAATGTAAAAAATAAATTATTAATATTTGATTAATTAAAATGATGATTAATATACTTTTATTTCATTATTTTTTACCTTTTATACTTTTATTTGTAATATATTATTCTAAAGTAATAAAATAATACTATTTTAATAAAAATTCGATTTAATCCGATCGAACCATGATCCAGTTGGCCGACTAGTTCGATGACCGGTCCGATTTTAAAAATATTTATTTTTCACCCGCTCTTTTTAGTGAAAAGATTTCTCCTAATACGAAGCTATTATGTCTTGCTTTGAAGTAATATCGTTATAGTTTTCCAAACAGTTTTTTGTGCTTTGTTGGTATGGTACCAAAATAGGTTCCAATTCTTGGGTGAAGATTACATTTTTTTTTTGTTCATCTAAGTTTGGAGAGGGCGAAGTTTGTTGGTTATTTTTTTTCATAACCTATAATATTATCATTTTTATTATAGGTTCAGAAAAAAATATATTAATGGTGTTTTTATTTAGTTCATATTTATTATTTTTTAATAAATAAGATTTATTATATTTAATTTAATATATCATCAAAAAATATATTTTGCTTGACAAACTAATAAATTATGTTAGACATTAAAAATTAATCAAATAAGTCAAATTAAGCTTATTTTCGTGACTTGTTACATACTATAAGTTAAACTTAAATATTTTTATTTTTCAATAAACTTAACCTATTTAGATGGACGTCTAACTTGGTCAAGCTCATGTCCAATTCTAAAATTTCAGCACCAGCCTCCTGACAATCATCAACAAAAGATGTAATATAGATAAATTTTGTTGCTAATTTCATTTATTATTGTAAATACACAACACCGGACAATTTTACTGAATTAACTAAGTTCGATAATAGTCCGACCTTTATAATCACCATGCACCAGAGCTGACTACCCATAAAAAAAAACTAAATTGACCGTGGAGACTCTCGACATTAATGCAGAAATTATGATGACCACTTCAAAATTTTTTGACACTTTTTAAACAGGGACTACAATTATATAATCTTCCGTACAATCTACTTGATGCGTTATATTTGTAACAATAAAATTTGCTAGCAAGTGCACTAGTCGCTCAAGTAATATAGTAATAAGAGTAAGAGTGTCGAACCCACGAGGAATATTATTAATTCAATATCTGAATTTATAAATTAATAAGAGAGGAAAAACATGGATTTTTGGAAAGAGGTTTTATGAAAATAAAATAAATAAAATAAGATAAAGATAAGATAGTGGTGTTGAAGTTAGGCCTTAGGATGAAAATAGATTAGGATAAATATTTGAACCATAAAAGATAAATTTAATCTTTAAAGATGGATTAGAGTCTCCATAAAGTAATCTACCATGATTAACTTGTGGTCTCCACGACTGACATCCCTCAATTTAATCATATAGAACTATCTTAATTTAATAAGAATTGAAGTCTCCACGACTGGTACCCCCAAAATCGTATTAAAATTAAGATGCATTAAATTGGATTCTCTAGACTATTAATCACTCCACAAACTGGTATAGATTAATAGACCACACAAACTTGATTCTCCACACACTAGTTATCAAATTTATGTCAATTATTAATTCTAAATAAAATCAATTATAATTAGTATAATAAATTCTAAAATTAAACACTCCACAAACTGGTATAGCCTAATTCAGAAATTTAATTAACTAATATAAAAGCATTAAGCACAATTAATAATTGATCAGAAAAGATTAAAACAAATAAAGTAGAATCCAAACATTTCCCTTCAATTAATAATCTCCTAAAATAATAATCCTAAAAACATGGAGTTCATCCTAGAAATTCTGGAGAGATAATAACAAAATAACAATAATAATCGAAAGAATTACACCCAAAATAGAAGTAGAGCTCTCGAATTGGGCAGACAGTCGGGCAGCCTCTCGGACTTGATCAGGGTCGCGATCAACTTCCAGCCGTCGCACCTCTCTCCTCTTGGTCGTAGTCTGCAGAGCTCACGACTCGCCGTGGAAGAAACCTAAACTTCAGAGCACCAATTGAAACGATGGATTCTTCACGTATTTATAGGGTGCGGACGACCTTCAATTTGATCTCGGCCGTAACATCGTACGGTTGACTTTAAAATTATAAGATAAACTCGGTCAAAGATAAATTCTTTTATCATTACGCCCAAAGATAAATCCTTTTTATCTTTACTCCCTTAGAGTCTCGGCCGTAAGGAAAATATTTTATCTTTACTCCTTTCCATTACTCCCAAAGGATAAAAATCCTTTTATCTTTACGCCCAAACAATTTTATCTTTACACCTTCGTATATCGGCCAAAACGGATGATTTCAATTGCCATTACTCCCTCCAAATCTCGGCCGTAAGGAATGAACTTATCTTGTTACGCCCAAAGATAAACTCGATTGATTGTTACACCCTTCATCTTCATGCCATTACGCCCTCCAAATTTCGGCCGTAACATCTTTATCTTCATGCCATTACGCCCTTCGAATTTCGGCCGTAAGGAAGGACTTCTCCTGTTACGCCCAAAAGATAAAAACATTTATCTTTACGCCTTCAAATGTTAGCCGTAACAAAGAATTAAATCTTGTTACTCCTTTTGAATCTCGGTCGTAACGACTTGGGTGTAAAGCCAAATCTCGACCGTAAGAAATAATTTCTTTGAATTTCGGCCGAGATTCGAATTTTCCTGCAAATAATTATCAAAATATAATTAATCCATCCACAATTAAAATATTCAGCGATTTTAATAATTAAAATTGATAAATCCGGAATTATGATTAAAAGTGACTAAAAATGATGCATGCCATGATCAAATTATAGAAAATTTAATTAAAATAATTAACTAAAATATGTTGTATTTTGCATGCATCACTACTCGATGAATGTTTAATAATAGATAAGCATTTTTTTATTTTTTTAAATTATCCAATTATGAGAAAATGAAATTCATTCTTGGTAAAAGTGTGACCACCGTATTATCATCGGAATGTGAGCATCCTCCCCACGTCTTGAAGAAGGAGCTGGCTCTCTCCCCTCCTGTATCTTACATAATCAATGTTTTTAAAATCGAATAGGTCATCGAATCGGTTTTATTAAAATAATATTATTTATATTACATAAAAATATATATTACAAATAAAAGTATAAAAGGTAGAAAATTAATAAAATAAAAGTATATTAATCATCATTTCAAATTAATCAAATATTAGTAAATTATTTTTTACATTTTAAAAATATATATTATTTTATAATTAGTTAATTTTATATTTTATTATTTAATTTCATGAATAATTTTCTTTTTTAAATTTTCATTACTATTATCTTGCTCTCAATTTATTTTTCAAATTCAAATTTTCTTTCCATATTATTTGATTCATTGTATAAAATCATCCTATAAAATTTATTATATTAGTATGTTTCTATTTTCATAATTTTAATGTATATTATTTATAATAATTTAAATTTTGTCATCATAATTTTTTCTTTTATTCGAATTTATCTTTATTATTGTCTTTCCAATTTCTTTTCAAATTCAAATAACTTTTCTTATTATTTACATTCATTCATTCTGCACAATCAAAACACTTTCTTTAATATTAATTTCCTTAACTGTTCCGCACAATTCAAATACTTTCCCTTTCAAATTCAAATAACTTTCCTTATTAGTTTACTCCTCTTATCTATTATTCCACCTTCCTATTATTATAACACTTTCCTTCTTTTCTTTTTTTTTTCATCTATACATCTCTTTTTTTGCTTATTTTTGAAAAAAAATCCAATTGAACCGGGTCAACGGTTTTTTTTTAAAAACGAGTTTTTCCTATTAACCGGACCGGACCAATGACCGATTCGTTATTGAACCGATCGGACCGGCTCGCGGTTGAATCGGCTGATCCGGTCCGATTTTAAAAATATTGTAACATAATAACTTATGATGATAAACGAATGGTTAGGGTTATGTCTGCCTCATAAAATTAAAGCCTTATTAGTTTAAGAATTGATCATTCGAGTCATCATACTATTAACTACGGCAGTATTTTTTCACAATGATTTTGTCAAACCAAATCAGATGCTAATAATTTTGACAGATGCCACTCCACATATATTAGGAAAACCTAATGACGGGTGATACTATAGTATCTCCGAAAATATTACTGTAATTCTATTTTATTAGATAAAAATAAATAAATATTTATTACTCATACGAAAAAGTCATAATAATATTTTTTTGAGCGACAATAAATGTTTTCAGAAGATCGATTCGATCGGGTTCAATCGAATTTTATTAAAATAATATTAAATATTAAATATCATAATTAGCACAACATAATATATAAATAATAAGCCACATAAATTAATATGAAAATATTTATGCTTATTATTTGTATAATATTAGTGATGCAATATTATTATTTTTAATTTTTATTAGTGTATTTTAATTCTCCTTCCATGATTATTTCTTAAAGTTATATTTTTTTATTTCTCATTCAACATTTTCCCCTTTTCCAAAACAAAATTCTTGTGCTTTAGAATAAATTTGTTTGCCTTAATTTCTTATTTTATTTTAATTTAGAATTGAGTAATTTTATTTTTCAAAATATCTATTTTTCTTTAGAAAATAATGCTTCCTCAAAATAAAATCGTCGACATCAAATTAACTTTCACATTATTCAATTTTATTTTCTTTTATTCCTTCTATGAACTATTAATTATTATATTCCCTTTTTTCTTCTATTAATTTTTCAAATCTCCTATAATTTGGATTCTCTCTCAAATCCTTTTTTATATTAAGAATTTTTAAATTCAAGTTTAATGATTTCTATTTTCTCTTTTATTGAAAAAAGTAAAAATTGAATTGAACCAGACTTGATTTTTCGATTCTTCCTAATTCATCATGATTTTTTTATTAAAAATCAAATTTTTATATTAGTCCATACCAAATTTACAACTGACTCCCCAGTATATAAAATTTAAAAGTAAAAATATAAAAAAACTCTCCTTATATATTCTTAAGTTTTGTATGTTAATACAAGCTGATCCATTGGGTCCGAAAATATTAGCATTTGATTAACTTAATGTTCGGACAGAAGCGATATAAATAAATTCTAAATAAAATGATAGATTCTAAAATTCGAACTTATAACTATTAACAGCTAACGATCTTAAGATCCAATCTCATTATCCGAATGTGTGAACCTTCCTTAATTCCTGACAATTATTTTTTTACACTCCCCTATTTTTTCAGCCTGGGTCGGCCCTGGTGGTGCCCATAACTTATGGTGCGAATTAAACGCAGTTGAATTAAAAAAAAAAGGAAAACACGAGGAAGGACATTACACACACGTGATGCGCCCTGCCTTCAACGTGAAGAATTAATTCCATCCCCCCGGGAAAAGAGAAAAAAAAAAAGGAAAAAAATGACGAAAACGTTCGGGACTCGGAGGTTGTTGGACTTGGTTGAATTTCCCAACACGCTTTCTTGCGGACATGAGTCTTGAACGTTCAGAGAATTTCATTTCTATCTCAGCTAAAAATTTGACTTGACATTTTGAATACAATTTCATCCAAACGTAGTGAATAAATCCGAAATTGATTTTTTAAATCATCTTTTTTTTAAAAGGAAAGTAAAGCTATCTATTTTTTTTTTAAAATCATTTTGATCAAAGTTCATGCCTCGGTAGCCCCCGGTCCTGGGAAAAAGAAAGAATCTTGAAACTTTCAAAATTAAGTAGGAAAGTCACTGGTCATGAATCAATAATTACACCCCCCCCCCCCCACCAAAAAAAAAAAAGAAAAACCTCATTTGATTGCTTCTCCTCGGAATTTATGCAGCACACTTCATGGAAATGACATTGTCATTGCTAACCTCTTTCTCCGGGGTCAAACCCAGTTTTAATATTCCACGCACATGAAAAAAAAAACAAAGAAAAGAAAAACGAAACGAACGTGAGAATACAAAGACCGTACATTTTTTTCTCCGTTGACGACATATTTCACGAAAATGTAATGAATCTGTTGTAATAAAATTTAAATTTTTCTATATAATAGATTTCAAGAATTACTATCCTTCTTCGAGGCTCAAACGCATCACACATATAAAACCAATATATATATATATACATATATAAAAAAAGAATAAAATTAAAATAAGGAAAATAGAAGGAAAAAAAGTTAAAGAACAAAAAGTCACGTCTTAACTGTAGCTGTTTATTGCTCGAAGCAGACGCCTTGTTGGCGGTGGGCTCCACATCATGAACCCACCCATTACTTCTGGTTTTAGCGTTGGGGACTTGGCGCCTCTCTTCTTTTCTCTCTCTCTCTCTCTCTCTCTCTGTCCCTGTATAAAGTTCTCCAGCCCCATTGCGCCCCCTACGCGTCCCATCTGGATCACCAGCTCCGTCCGCGCGCGAGATCCGCCATGGCTACGCCGGTGAATAAGCCTCAGACGGACGAGACGACGCCGATGTTGCGAGCGCCGTGGAGGAGCCTGGACGGGAAGGTAGTTCTGGTCACCGGCGCGTCATCCGGCATCGGCCGCGAACTCTGCGTCCACCTCGCGCGGGCCGGATGCCGGATCGTCGCGGCGGCGCGGAGAACCGACAAGCTGAGATCTCTCTGCGACGAGATCAATGGCGCGGGACCGTCGGCCGTCGTCCGCTCCGCGGCCGTCGAACTTGACGTTTCGGCCGACGACTCCGCCGTCGAAGCCTCCGTGCGGAGGGCCTGGGATGCGTTCGGCCGCGTCGATGTCTTGCTGAATAATGCTGGCATACGAGGTAGCATTTCAATATTCTTCACGATTTCTAGGTCATTTTTTTTCCTTCCGATCGAGTAAAAACACGTTTCCTCAGTAAAGATGTTGGCCATCCGATTATTTCGGTAACATTTAAGAATGAACAGTATTGGGTCTGGGGTTTATTGGAAATAGCAGGACAGACTTGTCAAAAGAGGCTGATCTTGTTGTTTCTCTCTGTTCGTCCTGGAAGAATAGTAAGCAATTGACACCGCCCTCTGTTTAAATCTTCGTCCTCTTTTATCGTAATAAAGGAAAGAAGTTTCTTTTTCTAGTACTCTGTTCACAGAGGAGCGAATACGTAATTTTTTTTCTTTTATGATTTAAGTTAAAACACTAAAACAAAAAAATATCGATTTCTTTCCGAACCTACTCATATGCTTATACTGCCAGGTCTTTAGGCACATATGGATGATCAGGTATGAATTTGATGACCATTGCGGAAAAACAAAGAGTAAAGTTGCACAAATTTCTTTTCCCCCTTAGATATGCTGTTCAACGAAATTGTTTGATGGTTTCCATAGTTTAGATGACCAGAACGGGATCTGTTTGTCTTTAGCTACGCAAGATTTGGATGTCAAACATCACAAGGAGATCTTCCTTTTTGAGAGTATAGACTTCTGGCATTTGCCTGAATAAGTGAATGAAGAACTGAGATTAGGAGACTTTTTTGCACAAGATAAAACCTTTTTCTGTTTGTGATTTCTATTATAACTGTCTAACAATTGAAATTTATCAATCATCCAGTAGCAATCGTTAATTGCCCCAATTGATAGCCGCGCAATCCTTATTTTTTCCTCATTTTGGTGATTTGTCCTCCGCCTCTCCCTTTCATCAGATAGTAGACAACATCATGTGCATGCTCTTTGATAATTCTGTGCTTTCAGAGTGATGGTGAACATATGTGGTTACGCAGGTGATGTGAATTCTCCACTAGATTGGTCTGAGGCTGAATGGAACGACAACATGAGGACAAACTTAACTGGACTATGGCTGGTTTCAAAGCATGTATGCAGACTTATGCGTGATGCAAAACAGGGGGGCTCGGTAATCAACATTTCATCTATTGGTGGTATCGAACGTGGACACTTGCCTGGAGGAATTGCTTATAATGCATCAAAAACAGGTGTAAATGCTGTGACAAAGGTAAATTTTCTAGTTGCAAAATTCTTACGTTATTGGCTCACGAGCATATCATATATAATCTAGACTACAAAGCACCCGTTCCAATCATCATCATCCATTTTGTCTTCAACTATAGTGGAGGTTATATTATCACAAAAATATGTCAGTGTATTTGCTGCGATGCTCCAGATTTTGTGCATTGCCTTCTGAAAATAAGTTCAATATACAAGAGGGGGATACCCATTTTTTTAAGAGAAAAATGAGTACACTGCATGCTTATAGCAATATATTGCATAGAATGGACCTATCATAGATTTTGACAATAACATGTATAATAAGGGTCTAATTGTCTTAGAGGATATAAAATACATAATAAGTTGAAGTACTAATAAGTAATTTAATGACTGCAATTAATTTTAAAAATAAGCAGTTACATGTTTGGTAATAAAAACTTATAAGTTATTATTTTAATCAAATGATAAAAAAGTCTTTAATATTGTAAGATAAAAAATATGTGAAGAAAAGCTATGTATATTTTAAGAATAAAATAGTACACTTATTGAACTGATCAACTATTTTTTCTTACACAAATAAGTTGGGTCTCTTATCTTATTTTTACCGATTTATAAATAAATAAAATAAGTAATTATCAGCTCTTTTTTTAGTTATCAAATAGGGAGAAAACTTCAAAGCTGCTCATAATCATTTTGAGTGACATAAGTTTAGCCAAACGATCTCTAAGTCAATTGACTTACTATAATCCAAGCAGTATATTTAGTGCCCCTTTAAAAAAAGACATTAAATATGCTGCATGGACTATAGTAAGTTGATTGACTTGTACAAAAAGAGGGCACTTAATATATTATTTGGACTATAGTAAGTTTTTGTTAATCAAAATGACATTTATATAATAGGTCGATCGATCTACTATTCTATATAGTATACTGCAGCACATAAGCATGTTGTATACTCATTTTTTTTTCTTTTCTTTAAATAAAAGAAATGAACTATCATATAAAACACTTGAGATGGCTGTCTGGGTTTGTTTGGTTGGGGGCGAAAGAACGGTAAAGAGTGGAAAGGGAAATGAGTAGAATCTCTTTCCCTCGCTTGGTTGAATTTAAGTTGGAGAGGAAAGAAGGAAAAAATCTCCTCCTTTTCCTTCTATTTCTCTTCAATGTTTTATTTTTCTTTCACCTCCAAATCGAGATGGAAAGGAGGGAAAAAACATATTTAGTATGTGTTTTCAATTTTGATCAAATAAATTAAACGTACAACTATATATATAAAGGACAAAATCGTCTAAATAAATTAATCACTTAACATTTATTCTTTTCTCTTTCCTTTAATTTAAAAATATCAACCAAATATGAATAATTATTCATCTTTATTCTCTTACATTCTCTTTCCATCATTTTTCTCCTCATTCTTTACTTTTTCTTCTTCTCAATAAATTTTGAACCAAACACGCTCTAAGGATGTTGTGGCAGCCTGGCAGCAATAAATTGCTTCCATGGCTTCTGGGTTCATGTGTTCCATATAAGCATCAAGCAACGAGTAATAGTTTGGTATCTCTCACATGCCTGCCTATTTATGAACCCTCTCGTGCCAAAGTAGTCAGCTGATAGTCATTATTAACGGTGGTTCCTTGATTTTCATAACATTTTCAAGATCCAGTTGGGGACAAAAGACTCGTGACTCAATGTCTTACCTGACCGATGTATGATTTACTTGACCAGAGTAAAGTAAACCATAGTGCTCGAATGAAGAGCTACTATACATAGATCTGGAGAGATGATTAACTGTTAATTTTTGGAACAGGTCATGTCCTTGGAGTTGGGGAAATACAAAATAAGGGTGAACTCAATAGCCCCCGGTTTGTTCGCTTCGGAGATAACTGCAGGCCTCATGAAGAGAGAATGGCTGAACAGGGTGGCCGAGAGAACTGTGCCGCTAAGAACGTACGGCACCATTGATCCAGCATTGTCGTCGCTCATCTGCTACCTGATACATGATTCATCCGAGTACGTCTCGGGCAACATCTTCATCGTTGATGCCGGCGTCACTCTACCAGGGGTTCCTTTATTCTCTTCTCTGTGATATTATTTTTCTGTCATTTTCCTTCCCAGCTCTCTACACGAGTACAAATTAGACAGACTTACCAGTAACTCATATGAACGGGGTCACGGCTACATTTGCAGTTGGTCTTTGCATGTCGACAGTGCAGTTTGTAGGTGAACCATGATCCTCGGTTCCATTCTTTCTTTCTCTTCACATCTAAAATAGTTGGACATATCCTGATACAGAAAAATAAATATTTATATTTAGTTCCCTAGTACCGAATGTTGCTATTCCTGCAAGTTGTAGGAGGTGATGCTCGTCTCCGCACTTCTTTTTTATTTGGACACTATTTGGCACATCCTAATTAGCGTTTCAAATGCCGAATAAGATTTTGACCGAGCTAAAATTCTACTTTAGGTGTTTGCTAAACATTTTTACAAAATAAAATTTAAAGGTTTGTACACAACATTCTATGAACTATTCTAACTAACTTATATAGTCTAGTGTATACTAATTTTATATTTATTTCTGATATATCATCATGCATTTACATTTTAAAAAAATATTTAACTTTTAATCATGATGTTCTAATTTTTAAATTAAAATTTCTCCTCTTTAATCTTACTTACAACATTATTAAAATTTTATTTTAAAATAATCAATAGCTTTATATTAAAATAGCATTTTTTTTAAAAAAAATACTACTATCTAAAATAAAATATAATTAATTATTATGAATGTTATAAGAATGAGGGTAAATTATATTTTTATGTTTGTTTTTGTTATTATATAATTATATATTAGTTTAATGGCAATATTTGTCAAATATTTATTGATAAATTTATAAATAAACTTGTATACATTAATTTTGTTAAGCGGACTTTGGTGAATGCACAAGTGTATTTTCTTTGCTGGTTATCTTTCATTATGAAATTTATCTGGATTCTGTTACCAGGGTAATGAAAAGGTATAATAGTTGGTAATTGGGAATTTTCCTGTTAACTTGTACTAATTTATGATTGATAACCACACCGATTGGGTCTGTTTATTGTTCTTTCTCGCAAAAAAAGTGAAGGTATAGACTCCGGAAAAGGGTAAATTTATATTGAAGTATTCCGGGGTTGGATTTGATCTGATTCATGAATAAACTCGATCATCGGGTTAGTCGATTTTTCTTTTTTTCCTATGACCCGACTCAATCCGACCTGAGTCGGGTCGGATGGTCGAGTTACCTGATCACCATTATTCTTATTTTAAAAAAATTCTTTTTATTTTTTAATATAAAAAACATTTATTACTTTATTTTTAAACTAAATAAAATATTTTTAAATACCAAAACATGTTGTTTAAAATATCTATATATTTTTCTACATTTAAAATAATTCATTTTATATTATTTCAATTTTTAATTGAAATAAAACTCTTAAATTAACAAAAAAATTATTTAAAATTAAAAAAAGAAAAACTTGGATCATCGGGTCGAATCGGGTTAAACCCGAGCCCGACCCGACCCTAGATCAGATCATCGAGTTCATCAGATCGACCCGATTCGGTTAACACCCTTATTTGAACAATTGATAATTACAATTAGAAGGACTAGATAAATCATTTTAGTTCGTAATTTTTTTAAAAAAACTTGCAATGGACTTTATGATTATTATTATCGTTATTCGAAAATTCATTGTTCAAATTAAATTCACTTAAACAATCTCACATGACATAAACTTTTCCTGCATACGTATTAATAAAACTTTTCTATTTGAAAAATGGTTGTAAATGCGACGCCCAAAGATTTCTTCAAGAGCAATAAAAGTAATTTAATCCAAGTGTCAATGGATGTAAGAAGAATAAAGGATCATTTAAAAAGAAATAGAAGTATAATTAGATAAAGAACTGAAAGAAAAAGAAAAGTAAATCCTAATTGAGTAAAAATGAGATTTGATAAGAATCTTGATTAGATCAAGATTAGGAATTTAAATTTGGGGAGAATTAAAAAGTATGGTTAGAAAAGATAAAGAAAAAGAAGGAAAGTTAAATTCTATTCGAAGTAAAAATTGTAATTAGAATGAAAATAATGATTTCAATTGGATTTGGAATTCAACGTCCCATGAGAATAGAATTGAGACTTTTAAGTTTTAAAATATTTTAGATAATAAAACAATATTATTTATTATCTTAATTCTAAAATTAAGTGATAATATATTACTATTATTATTTTAATTAATTTAAAAAATTAAAGAAAACAAAGAAATAAAAAGATAAGATGAAAGCATAGTGTAATTGAGATAAGCTATGCAAAATAAGAGATTATGAGTTAATTTTAGAGAGATGAAAAGTAAGTTAAGAGTTAAATATTAAATTTAGGATGAAATAATTATGGAATATTATGAAGGTAATTAAGTAAAACAGATAACAATTTATTCAAAAAATTTGGGTAGATCCATTCAGAATCAAACCCCACCCAAGAAGTTATAATAGGACTTCCAGAGTGGCTAATTTCTCCCCACAGACAGGAGCATAATTATTCATAAAAGCTTCTCCTTTTTTTTTTCCTCATTTTTATGCAAACCAAGACAGATCCGAGAGTATCCCTCAATCTGTTTCGAAGCTCCAACAACATAAATTATCATCCAAGTGATTCACACATGTTTCGAGACAAGATCACGAAGACATAGCCAAACAAAATTTAACATAACAAAGAATTCGTAGTTATTTTTTCAGCCAATTTGAAGTATACAGGAGAACCCTTATCGACGATTTTTCATTGGTATAAGCCTTAAGACTCTTGTCCAATATATAGTACATTGTATGCATTAATTATGAACAAAATTATATTGTTAATCGTATTAAAAAGAGGATCAAAGTTGGATCAAAAATATATTTTTATATAGATCGTAGAACCCATACCCGACCTTAGCTCTCGACCAAGATTTATTCAAATTCATATTGAGTTTGGAGAACTCGACCAGGATGATTAAATTGTGCAGCCTGGATTCTGTGAATCCATAGCGTTATAAAAAAGAAACCAAATTAATATGATAAATATATAAAAAAAAAATGGTAACATGTTTCACCTTTTCTTAGCATTTTTCTTTCCTTTGCCACAATTTTTTTGGAAGTTTAAAATGTGCAACATCCATCTTATCAAGAATCCAATAAAAACGTGATCATTAGTACTTTGCGTTTTGTGGTCCAAAAGTCATATGTTAATCCTTTTTTGTCAGTCACAAAAAAGAAACTTCAATTAAATTTGGTAATTTATTGACGAGAATGCTGCACTTGTCCCGTGAGAAGGCCCCCATTATGCCCCTGCCGAATCAACTGAAAATGACTATTATTCAAGGCAAAACTCTTTTGAAGCTTTTGTTATGTTCGTCGGGCTCCGCAAGTTATTCTAACTCTGAGTAATTAATCCACATTATCAATAACACGCCGCCTTATCTTTGACGGCTGAAGGGAATCATCTCAGATGCTCTCATGGCTATTAATCTTACTATTGTATCTTATTGGCCTCTGATTATCTTGTAAATTTTGGTCGTACGAATTCGGACGATAATTTTTGGCTGGACAGACTACTCTCGAGTCTCATTTTTTGTACTCTAACTTCATGAGAATAAATTAGCATCGATTAAATTTCCTTTTAAAAAAAGGTAAAACTCTTGAAGTTAATAACTCTCAAATTAAACTAGAAAAGGGTCAAATTGAAATTTACTCTAAAAAATGGTTAATTGTTAAAAATGAAAATTATTGTGATATTAAATGACAATTTCGCTCCTGAAAGTAGTCGTTCTTAAGAATAAAATTGTAATTTCTAGCTAAAAAATGAAAGACCAAATGATTGTCTCTATGAAAATTAAACTAACCTTGGTCTTGTTTGCTATAAAATTAGATATGCTATAATTTTTTTTTTCTAAAAGCTTATATAGATAACTTTGATATATCTTAAATCGCCACGTGAATAATTAAAAGAATATATTTTTTTAATACGATTATATACTAGATTTGAACTCAAAGCTTTCCGATCCTCATGTAATGCGAAATTAGATTTACTATCAATTTTTTTTTGAAAGTTAAACATTTTAAAAGAATGACATCTTTAATTTTATAATTTTAACATTAATTTCTTTGACCGAGCTCAAATTTCTCCTTTGGCTTGTCTTGAGTTCCGTCTGTCATTTTGATCGGTTGTATAACGCACCTGTAACTATTCTCCTGCTCTTACATCTTGAATCACAATTTTCTTGCAATTTGGTTGAGGAATAGCTTTTAAGTGTGTGTCCAATAACAGTTCAGGAATAGAACACAAGGCTTATCAATAAGAAAATCTTTGCATGTCGTGAATGATTGCCAACTGAAAATAAAATATCTTGTCACAATTGACTATGTAATAAGATTGTCGATTTTTGACAAGCCGTGCCGAAAGGTTCAACCCGTGTGATGCTAAAGGATATGTGCACGGTTCACAAATTCAAATGCTAACAAGTACTCTGAGTTTTTTTTAAATGATCAAATAAATAATTCAATGTTTGAATAAAAATAACTTAAGCAGCTTCTATACTTCAAAGATTCAAATGCCTGTAAATTATGTGAATAAAGAAAATATTTTTATGAATAAAAATCAATAATTATGAGAGAGAGAAAATATTTTATGGGATGAAGATATTTAGAAAAGGTAAATTAATTGATGACCCATTTTGAGTCCAAAAATTCCCTAAATCCTTGGAAAAGTTGATGACTAGCATGGTAAGTAAATTGATGACTATAAAGGTAAATTAATTATTTTAACTTGTAACTCAAGAAACTACAAGCTAATGTCCCATGCTTATTGTAATTTGACAAAATAATGACTTATCTTTTCAAATAGTTTTTAGATAATTTATAAACCATTCTGACCTTTAATCACTGTAAATACAAATCGTATTAGCAACATGATATAATCCTATTTGATCGAGAATGTATTTCAGAAGAAAATAAGTTTTTTGAAAAAAAAGGTCATTGTTTGATTATGTGGGAAAATAAAGTTGAGAAATATAAATTGAAAAAAATACATATCACTTGCTAAAATTGATACTAAAAAGATATTTTCCAATAAAAAAATGGTTTTGTTTAAAATTGTATACACTTTTTTTGGCACTACAATTATTTTTCGTCGAACAAGAGACATATTTCTTGAAAAATTGGTGACAAAATAGTAACTTGTACGGCTACCACCGCTTAATGACAATGGAAAATGCCATTAGAAGTATGTAGTATGCAAAATATAATATATAATTAGTCATGTATTTAATCATATTTTTTCCATTTTTATAACATGCATCAATTTATCAGCGTATTTATTTTAATTTTATAAAAAAATAAAAATCTTTGTGTTTTGTTGTAGAAAAAGCAAGAGAAAAGAACTATGAAGCCACTAGAAAAAATAATATTTAAATAGGAGTTAAAACGAAAATAGAAAGTACAAATTAACGCCAAGGGTGAACATGAACAATGAGATAGATCATAATGGCCATAACAGTAACGATGTAGTAAATAAACAGCTTCATCATAAAAAATTGTCCGAGTAATGAGTCGTGATCAGAATGTTACGAGCCGTAAAAATATAACTTCTACTTCGATTTGAATATTATGAGAGCTGTAAATCCATATTGTGGGGAATGAGAAGTCATATTTAGGCCATTATGAAAATATGATGGGATGTTACAAAAGCTATATTTAGATATTTCTTTGACTTTTCTAAAAATTTTAATTGCAAATCGACTCCAAACTTCATCATGAGTTCAAAGGATCATTTGAAAACATATTTATTCAGATTTGAAAAAAAATTGGATGATTTTAAAATCCAACAAAACTTTAAACCAAATTTATCTTATTTTGACATGAAAAAACTCTCAATCAAATTAAAATTTTACGAAAACTCTTGAAACACTTGGTGACTATAAATAGAGATCCTTGGAGAAAAAAGGGAGTGCTTGAGACCTGAAACCATGTCATATTGCATAGAATGAATTTCAAAGTTCGAAGGTCAATCGAAAGTAACTCGTCGTTAGTGTTGTGCAACGATCTGGAAGTTCCAAAGGCTACGAGTTCTACCTCTATTTTTTATTTGGATGATTTTTTACCTATTTTTCATATTTTATTTTTTTGTAATAGAGATTTTAATTCCAATACATAAGAGAAAATTGTTTCAAACCTATAATTAGTTGAATTAATTAAACTTTTTTATTTCTTTTTATTATACACGCTGAGTTTATTATCTTTTGATGAGTAATTTGATTTCTGATATTAGATTACAAACTTGCATGATGAGTTATTAGTTTTAAAAAATACTAATGCTCTGACAATTGATTTCTTACTTTTAAGTTAAAGCATACATAAAGTATTCGGTAACTCGTTGTTTGTACATAGTTTTGTGTTGTCTATCTAATATTGTAGATGAATAATCCTGTAGGAGATACATACTAATATATCTTAATATTATTTGACTTGTCGCTTACTATTTTAGTTTTGTTAGAAATTAAGATAATTTGGTTTACTCGTATTGGATAGGTCAATAGATTAAGTACTTCTAATTCATCTTAAGAATCGAATCTATTAATTTCTGATTATAATTCAACTATTACAAAAGATCATACATTTACTTTTCATTCATTATCCTTTGACTCAACACCAATTTTATTTTGAATTGTTTACCATTTATTTTTTTGCACATTTATTTTCTTTTTCATATCACATCACTCTTTTCTTCTCTTAGTGGATTATTGGGATAGATTAAATTTAAATAGTTCTTTGTGGATTTGATATTTTACTCTTTACTTTATTACTTGATACGACTAGTGCACGTGTTAACAATTTTATTATTACAAATTTATCGCATCAAATTTTTTATGCCATTGTCGGGGAACTATTGTTTAGAATTCGTAGTCCATCTTATAAACTACTTTGAGAACTCTTATTTTTTATTTTACTTCACTTTTTTTAGTGTTGTATAAAATTTTCAGGTTACATCTTTGGTACACATTTGGATCATCATGAGCACATCTTGACACCCTCAATAATGAAAAATAGAATTGGAAACAACTTTGTTGCCTAGCAAGATGGGATTCATATCGAAGCCTTAATAGAAGTATTAGATTCTTTGTTGAAAAAGCTCTTCACTCAAAATTATAAAATAAAAAATTTGAAGAGATAAATTCACAACATTAGACAAAACAAAAAACATAGATAATGATATTACATCAATTCTTGAATTTAAATAATCAACCTATGACTTCTAGAGATGATTGGTCAATTTGTCATAATAATCGAGAGAAGGCAGATAATGATATTACATTGATTCTCCAATCTAAATAATCAACCTTTGATGTCTAGAGATGATTGATCAATTTGTCATAATAATTGAGAGAAGGTTGACTATACAATGAAGAATTTAGAGGCTTAGTTAACCAAAATACAAACGCAAATTGAAATAGATGAGGTCGATTCAATAATTTGATATCGAGAAGCGATGCTACACATTATATGATGAAGTTGCAAAACTAAATTTTCAAAATTCTCCGAGCCACATCGATGAGAGCCCGATAATTATCTTATGCCCGTGCTATTATCAAAATTCATATCAAAGGAGATGACACCCAAAAGCAAAATTTTCATGAAGGATAGCAATCATTCAGTGGCGTGTCAAAGAGATAAACAAATACATCATTAAAGATGGAAAGATTCAAAGGAGAAGTTTACATTTGAAAATTTCTCTCACTCTTACATCGTTGTCTCCAATTCATCTACCACCGAGAGAGAAGAGCAAATCACAAACCGTTGGTTGCACATCAACACAGATCTCCTCCAACATATTAACACAATATGTACACATCTTGAAAAGCACTTCACCAGCAATCGTACGATCTTCTACTTCCACAACTTTACAATGGTGACCTAAAAACCACTTGATGATCCAAGTTCAACAACAGCATACCTCTCAACTTGAATCTCGAAGAGTTGCTCTAAATGAAGAGCCGCCATTGCCTGACAATGACATCAAATTGGAAACATAGGTGTCATTCATAATTGCATGTGCTGAACCTCACCACAATGAGTATTCACGATCACATTAAATCTAGTGAGATTGTTCCTTAATTACATATTTATATTATTTTAATTGATAATTTCATATTAATCTCAGCATATGCTATGTCAAAGTTGAGTTAAGGACTTTAAACTTAGAACTATTTTTCTTAAACTTATAGTTCAGATCTTATTCATAATTTAGTTTTGTTAAATTAATTAGTTTTGATTTTCTTAGTTGTTTAGCCTCTTTAGTTCCCTTTTTATTTTTATTTTGTCACAAGTTGTATTTAAAGAAAATTTCATATTTATTTTAATTTTCATGAATCGTTATTTAATTTTTACGAGCGTTGCTCTAAATATCATGGGGCCATAATTATGACGTCATGATCCGTAACGTCCCACATAACACAATGTGTTCTTATTTCATGGACCGTAATTTTCTCTTTAAACCACCAACAAGTCCTATTCCGGTTCACTGAACTCTCTTCCATTCCAGCAAGAGCTAACTCGAGTGAGAACCAACACCCCCCCCCCCCCCCCCCCCCCCCAATTCCACTATTTCTCTCTCTGAATGTTGCACTTTGATAAATAGATGTAATCTTTACCAACTCAATTAAGGTGTTGAGATGGTTCTGCTTTATGCTCGGCGACGCAATGTTTTTGACTAACAGAATGTTCCAATTGACCTTCGGAACATAAGACTGAAAAGCTGCCTTTGAGAAGTGCTCGAAAGCCGGTTCGATTCTTCAGTCATCGAATGTGTATATTCCCATTATGCCTGGATTCGATAAAACTCAAGCCAGAAAAAGCGTAGAGGGCTCCAATCAAGATGAATATCCCATTGTAGAGGAAGGTTATGAAGGGACAGAGGAGCAAAATCCAAAGTGGTGGCTGTTACAAGAATGGAGTATTCCAAAGCATTGGCTTATGGAAGAATTTGCTATATCATGGGTCTCACATTTCAAATTTTTAAGTTTCACGGGTCATTATCATTCTATCACGGAGATATCAATGAGTCGAAAGAAAATGTTTTTAAGATTTAAGGTCGTAAGCCTTAGTCACACCCGTAACATTATGTGCACACCTCCACGTTCCCATCAAGCCATGGCTGTCGTAACTTTACTTTCACGGGTCTCACAGTTCATGAATCATAATATCCATATCTCACGACTCATTATCATTCTTCACGAGCCATTATTTCATGATTTCATGTGTTATTAATAGTTGTTTGCATGTCCGTTACCCGCGGCTCACGACAACATCTTTCTCACTGACATATCATCTTCCTCCCTTAGCAATAGTGTTCATCACCGACATATCATCTTCCTCACTCCAGGAATGTCAGAAAAATGAACACACTAACAACTCTTAACAAAGCATTGACCGTCTTCGCACCGCCTAGCCATAATGTTAAATTCATGCACCACCTTCAACTTCAACGACGCCATGGAGTAACTTAAATCGTCGAAGGACGTTCGATGCACCAATATTTCTTAAGCAAATGGACTCAATCATCGACAAATTCGCACACATCACCAGTGACAACTTCATTGAAGTAGAAGTCTGACAATTCTCAAAAGCCCCAACGATCCTTCTTCATCTCTGACATGCTCTCCTCTTCTCGACCACCGGTGCACCATTCTTCACCTCCGGTGAGAGCATATTGTCATGGCAAGCAGCTAACATTGTTACCGTTGACCTCGAAATAGATCTTCTACAATTTCATCGAACAACAGCTCCAAAGTGCACCAGTGAGCTCCGATGTTTCTGCCTAATCTCAGGTTCTGCATCGTCACGCCAGCCAACCTTCATCCTTTTCTTCATGGATGGATGACTCAGCATCAGCCACCCCCAAACCTGGCAGCAACTTGGAGAGGAAGACGATGATGAGTCATGGTCGTAATGCCGTTGTAATGACCAATGAATGCCTCGACGAAGAATTATAGCTCACTGTTATCGCGAAGTCACTAGCCGTGATTTATGAGAAATGAGATAAAAGAGCGATCTATTACCTATTCTTCATGTGTCATAACTGGAAGAGAGAGAGAAACAAGAGAAGAAAAAAAGAAGAGAAAGAAAGAAAAAAAAATTAACCTCCTCAGATTTGATGTGAAGAGAAGAAAACACAAAGTCACTATGCATTCTTCGTGGTTTCTTCCTACAGCTCCCATCTGACATAAATCAAGTTGTATCATTCCATTTTCTACTTTTATATTATTTTTTAGTATATATTTATGTTCCTACGAGTTTAATTTTGAACACTGAGGACAATGTTACAATGTTAAGTTCAAACTTTGGGGGAATTTATAATTTTATTCATCATGTCTACTTTTTATATTGCATTGAAAGTTTACATTCTCATAATATTTTTATTTACATATTTGCTTGCATCTCATATTAAAAAAGATTGAAACTTTCTAAAATATCATGCATTATTAAAAATTACATCATATTTTCCTATGCCTTAGTATTTGCTTATTTCTCAAGGACATCTTATTACTTAGTGAAATCCAAAGCATTATTATTTTATCATTTGTCGTCTTAGTATCGAATATTTTGGAATGTGAATGTTGCTAAGTAGAATTACGAACAATTGGGAGCATTATTTGGTACATAAAAAAAGTATAGGATTTAATAGCGGATGACGCTTTGTTAGAATCAAAACACTAATATAAGCGTTCGCTAAATAATTTTTTTCATTACTGTTTAAAAATTTGAACACAAAATACTATAAGCTACTCTAACTTATAGAATATAAAGATAGTGATTTCATATTTTATTCCTATTATATCCACATTTTTTAAAATAAAAGAATTTATTTAATTGTTAAACATCATATATTATTTTTATTTTAATATATCACATCTTTAATTTTACTTACAACTCAAATAATATTTTTATTTAGAAATAATCAATTCTTTTATATATTAAAATACTATTTTTAAAAATATTATAATTCAAATAAAATATAAAAAATAATTATTATGAATATGATGTGTATAAAATATTATAAATTATTTTTATTATTTTACACAATACACTAATTTAACCATTATATTTATCAAATAATTTTAATTTAATTTATGAATAAATTAATATCTGCTAACAACTAATCTCTGTACTCTAATCAAATCGCTATCCTTTAGTCCAACCACTATTCTCTAATCAAATCGTTAACTTTGCCAATTAGGGGTCTTTATAGTAATTCCTCTTTGTTGAACACTTAAGTGTCTATTGAGCTTAAAGTTGAAAGAAGGAGAAAAAAGGGATAAGAGGGTTACCTCAAAACTTGAAAATAAATGTGTTGAAAAAATTGAAAAGAATAAGTTACAAAAAAGTATAAATATATTATATGAAATCTTGATGATTAAATTTGTAGATAATTGATTCATTGATCAAAAGTCTGTTACATAGATCACCTTGCAAAGTATTAGGGGTATTCACCGGGTCGGTTCGACCCGGTGAACTCGAGTACCTGACCCGGCCCGAACCCTTTTGGGTTGGGTCGGGTTAGGGGTCGGGTTCGGGTTGGATTTTTCCAACCCGATTTGACCCGACCCGACTCATCAACCCGATTTTTTTAATTTTAAATATTTTTTATTCAATTTAAGTAGTGTATACCATCTAAAATTAAAAAAATATAAAATAATGTATTTTAAATAGAGAATAATATGTAGACATTTAAAACAATATTTTTTATGCCTAAAAATACTTTATTTTATATTTAAAATAAATTAGTAAATACTTTTTTGTATTAAAAATTAAAAAGAAAATTTAAAAAAAAGAAAAAGGGTGGTCGGGTAACCCGGCCACCCGACCCGACCCAACCCGGTCCGGGTCGGGTCGGGTTGGGTCGGGTCCTTTGATAAAAAAATTTGAAACCCGACCAAACTCGGCCGGGTTGGGTCGGATTTGGTCACGGGTCGGGTCAAACCCGACCCGTGAACACCCCTACAAAGTATGGAGAAGGACATGAATACAAAAAAAAATGAATGAAAGAAAAAAGATGAAAGGTTTAAAGTGAAAAAATAAATAAATTTAAGCTCATTATACACTTATGATTTCAACCTTGATACTCTTATTTGATAGACTATAATTTCCTGCACAGATCTAAACTTGAAAGAATTTAAAAATGTCTAATGTTCAGAAATTCTACAAGACTGAGTACTTTGAATGCATAAAATATAGTACTAAGAAGATTAGTTGACTAATAGATTGAAAGTGATAATTAATCATTTTAAGATTAGTTGACTGACAGAGTAAAAGCGGTGATTAATTATTTTGGTTGGAACTTTACTTTGAACATTGTTTGGACAAACAAATATCTAACCTTAGGGGAATTCATGTAAAATATAACATATAATTAGCATGATAACATGCATGAATCTATGAGTTTATTTATTTTAATTTTATAAAAAAAATTATCAAAGTTTTGTGTTTTATTGTAGAAATTTCAAAAAAAAGTTGGGAAGTTACACTCAAATCAAAATTAAAATGTAATAAAAAAGTACAAATTAATGAAGGTTGCCAAGGCCGAAAATGAATATAATGGATTGTGATAAAGTGTGATAACAATTTGGGCTGTTACAAGACACCGACGACCCATTAAATAAGAAGTTTCATCACAAAAACTTACCCAAATAACGTGTCGTAATAATAATGTTTAGACCGTTATGAGTTACGAAGTTCTATTTGGAAATTTCTTCAACTTCTCTCATAAATTTCACTTGCAAGTCGACTTCAAACTTTATCATAAGTCTCGGTGATCATTTGGACTTCGACTTGAAATTTCTTTCACTTCTCCTAGAAATTTCAATTGCAAATCGACTTCAAACTTCATCATAAGTCTCATGATAATTTGGAGACATAAATATTTAGATTTAAAGAAGTTTTGGTGGTTTTAAAGTCTGACAAGAGTTTAAGTCGAATTTATCTTATTTTGACATAAAAGATTCACAATCAAATCGAAACTCTACGAAAAATTTTGCAACACCTAGAGGCTATAAATAGATGTCATAGATTGGAACACCTAGAGGCTATAAATAGATGTCATAGAAGACATAAAACAAAGTGCTAGATACCTGCAAAGAATGAATCTCAAAGTTCGAAAATCAACCGAAAGAGAAAGTTGTATTGTAACTCATCATTTGTACTATGCAATGGTCCGTTCCGAAGGCTACGACTTCTACCTTTATTTTTTATTTGGATGCACTTTTACCTATTTTTTATATTTTATCTTTGTTGTAATGGAGATTTTAATTTTATTTCATAAGGGAAAAAATTGTTTGAACCTCTTAGTGATTGAGTTAATTAAACTTTTCGAATTCTTTTGATTATGCGTACTATGAACAATTTATTTTCTAAGATTAAATTAGAAATCTGCATGAGTGATTAATTTTAAAAATTATTATTGCTCGAACAATTGATCTTTTATTTTTAAATTAAAACATACATAACACATGTTCGATAACTCATCGTTGGTGTTACCTATTATTCTGTCTAGAAGATACATATTGATGCATTTTAATCTTCTGGTAATCTAAGAATTGACTTGTCCTTTACGATTTTCAATTTTGCTAGAAATGAAAATAATTTGATTTGAGGTCAATACATTAAATACTCATAATCCATCTTTTTTTTAGAACTCTTTTTCTGATTATAACTCAACTATCACATTAATCATTCATTATCCTAAGGTTCAACAACAATTTTATTTTAATTGTTTATCATTAATTTTTTGCAGATTTATTTTTTATTTCATATCACGACATCATTTTTTTCTCTTAGTGGATTATTGGCATAGATTAAATTTAAATAGTTTCTCGTAATGCGAATAGTGCACTTGGTAAAAAAATTATTATTTCAAATTTATCGCATTGGTAATACCACAATTGAAATTCAACAGTCGTAATGAAAACATATACATATATCAAATGACGAACTTTCACTTGATGTTAACAAACAAAGATCAAAATGTAATATAAAGGAAAAAGAAAGTCTCTTTTGAGCAGGTTAGCAGAATGTCTTTTGAAATCAAGTTTAATCCTCATACATTGTTGGCGAACTAATGAAGTTTAATCCCTTATATACGAATGACATTCTTGATGCATTAATACTCTTTCAGGCTATAATCACATGTAGTTATTACTAACAATTCAAATCAACATTTCACTAAGCAGAAATCAGCCTAAAGCACTTTCAGTTAAGGAAGACCATGAGACAAACCTTCTAGGCTCAAGGATTTTGAGTCCTTCAATCTGTCCCATACTTGAGGCCCATCAGGATGTACGTCTACAACATATTTCACAAATCTAGCTTCTGAGCATGCAAGTATAGTACTCAAGGCCGCGGTAGACATAAGCATTTTCTTGTTTTTGGTAGGTAGTGATACACCTTGCTCCCTGAGCCAATTGTACATTGAAAATCTAAGCTTTATCTTCTCCATGCTATAACACAGATATGATGGGAAAACAACAAGTGATTCCAGGGGATACCCAAGATGATCCAGAAGATAGTCAATCTTCTCCTGAATTACAGCCGCCGATTGATTTAGTATTGGAGGGGCCAACTTTACCATTTCTGCAACTGTGTGACAATCCAAACCAGCATTTACAATGCAGTCAAATCGCTCCTGCAGTTGGTCCCCTCGGCCTCGGAATTTGCTCAGTGCCATTGACATCTCATCTGAGTTCTCGACATATCCTAATCTTAACAAGAAGTCGGTCTTCTCTTTAAGGAAAATTCCATCAACTTTAGGTATGCTTATCAGACGGGCTCTTTTTCTCGAAACCAAATTACTGAACTGACTAGGATCCCTCTTTATGATGCCACATAGCATTTCTGCAGATATATTTAGGCTTTCCAGTACAGTATCAACACGCTTACAAGAACAAGACCCCAAAACTTGAGCATAGGAAGATACAATGCTTGCAATATCCTCCGTCTCCATGCCAATTTCAACCAAGAAATGCACAGACTGCCACAAATTCTTTGTGAAGTTCCCTAGAAGAATCCGAGGGTATTGCACGAAGAGGACCAAGATGTTATTCATTTTAAGGCCCAATTTCAACAATAAAGCCACCAACAGATATATCTTCTTCCCAGAATCAACAAAGATAAATCTGGGATGCTTTATTATCAGGGAAGCAAGTTCATTCTTATTGCAACCCATATGGTCAAGAAAATTCAACATATCAAGAATTCTAGTCCAGTTGTAAATGCTCTTATCTGATAGACAACCTCTTATTAGATCCAGTTCGACACCTAAGTTCTTCAACTTCTCCAGAACCTGAAGAAATTCCACATTTAGATCACCGACTAAAAGTGTTGGGCAGCAAGTCACCAACTTTATGATGGTGGGTTTGCTGAGACCCAACTTCTCATAAGCTTGAAGCTTTGAGGACAATATGCCATACGTATATCTGAACATCTCAGTTCCATCCTTGTACATCTTACCGATCATACTGCGAGGAACTCCATAATTGCAAAGCACATGATAGTTCTCAAGCAAAACATCATCATCACTGAGGAAGATCATATTACGAGGTAGAAGATGATGCAATTCAGACTGCTTTAAGCCTAAGCTCTCGAAGAAAGGCTCGAACTCATTGATGGGATGATACCGAAGGAATCTGGTCAGCGAGCGGCCCATATCTTGCTCGTTCTCCAATCGTGAGAGGAGGCTCTGGAGGAACATAGGTGAATTTTTGCTCATATGCTCTGCATCAGTGAAATGCAAGCATCTGGTGCCATGGAGATACTCAAAGAGAGCATTCTGTGCATCAACCCGGCTAGGTCGAGAAATTGAATTTCCTGCTTGATCATCATGGAATAGCTTAGGCATTTCAATACGAGAGCCCGAAAAGCAGCCGCTCTTCCGCCTCTCCAAAGCAAGATTCATAGACGTAAGACTTGAAACATACATCGGCAAAGTGCTGTGCCAATGGCTACGTGTTGGAATCCGCAGGAATCCCGCATCCCTGATACGCGAAGGAAGACTAAAGCAACCGCAGCAAAAACGTCGTCTTTTCCCCAAATCGACGGGCGATTTCTTGTGAAAACTGTGAATTCCATCTGAAATAGAGGGGAGAGCCCAGGGCCTACCGACTTGGGCAAGCATCTTAGAGCCTACGGTTCGAAGAGAAAACCTCTGGCAGGCTATCATAGGCATATATTTGACATCAAAGCTCGAGTCTTGAGAAAAAATATTGCACCTTTAAGATACTTTCGATCGAATCATCACCCGCTTCAAGCTTCCTGCCTTCAAAAGAGAGGAAAAAATGGAGTTTTGCGCTGTTTGGAGGTCCAGAAACCACCACCGGAGAGGACTGCTGTGGAGAGTTTGGGTCTCCTTTTAGAGCCCTAGAAGCTTTCCGGAGGCTTTTAACGAAGACGGCTCGTTCCCACGGCCGTCTGAAGGACCGATCTCGACCGTCGATGCGATCCTGGCTCATGCATTGGACGGTCGAGATAAGATCATACCAAACACTAAAACCCTTTTGCGCGAGTCGCTTGTTCGTGGGGTTTTAACTCCGGATCTGTTGGCAGACTGATGGAATGGACGACGGCTGAAGCCATACTTCATCACAACATTTTAGAATATTTGTTTTCCAGAATTAATTAATATGATAAAAAATTTAAGTTAGTGTTTGGACGAAAAAGTGTAATAATAAGAATTTAAAAAATTGATGGGATGGAAAAATTTTAGTGGGTGTTTGAATAAAAAATAAGAACTAAGAATATAATTTATTATTTTATGAAGTATAAAATTATAATAAATAAGAATATATTATTAATATTATAATTATGTAAATTGTTATATTGTTAATATTATTTTTATTTATTTTGATTAAAAATTTTAAATATTAATAATATTATAATTTACGTACATTTTAAAATCCAAATATAATTTATTTTTTTAAAAATAATTGAATAGTTTAATTAGTAAAATATTTATTAATTATTAGAACTAATGATTTTATAGTTTTTAATTAATAACATTTAATAAATTATTTTATAATATCCTTAATTATGTATTAATATATTATAAATTATATATACATATAAACCAAAATAATTAAAAAAATAGATGAAATTTTAAAAAAATGGCTCGAAAATAAAAAAAAGGCAAATGTCGGCGAGAACATTTCTCAAAATGTTCTCGCCCAGCTCACGTGGCGGAAACTTTTTTGTTCCCGTCACCAGCTGCATTTGGCAGAACAATCGGAATAAATTAAATGTTTCGTGCTGCCAAACACAACCCTAATGTAACCATTACCTTCCTGAATCCAAGCTCTAGTTTGGTGTCGTCTTTCTTGATGTCCTGCCAACAACAACAGGATTGCATTGCATCCTTTCTGATTGATCTCTCGCTCTGCGATTGTGGGAAATCCTGGGACTGCTCAACATCCCCAATTTTGAGCACGAATTATACCCGTATTTGTACCAACATTCCAGTGTACCAACATTCCAGTTTAGCACTGAAGTAGGTTTATTCATCTCAAAGAGCTACTTTTTTTTTCCTCCGTGTGGAAATAGCGAATAGCGAGGATGTAACACCCCCAAAATCGCTTCTCTCGCCACTTAAGCAGTCAGGTTGACTCCGAGAGCGCTACACTGCCTACTACACTATTGACCATGACCATTCAATAAAGTGCACACGTGATATCAATAAAATATAATAAAGGACTTTAATGCGAAAGTTCAATAGTCAGAATATCAAAGACATAGTTCATCTATACATGTAATAACAAGATGTCAAGAGTTCATAAATCTTATGAAGTTCAATAGGCGAAAGAAAGTTAATAAACGGAATAGCATGATGCCTATGGATAACATGAAAATCATAGCACTAAATTCGATTGAAGTAAACTTGATAATAGAATAGTCATGTGCAGCCTCCTGCAAGCTCTAAGCTCTCCAACACTTCGTCAGTTAGCATTCTCACTTATAAAATTCCAATGCAGGAAAATCGAATACCAGTGAGCAAAAATGCTCAGTACAATAGAACATAGACGATGAAAATAAGATTTAGCGAAAAACATTGAAACAATATATCAATGATAAATAATTATAGACCTTGACTTTTATACAATGCCTATAATGAACCATACATCATACTTTAATATTATTCATATCTGTACTCTACTCTTTACTATAACTATACTTTGTCTTTACAATACTCTGCATTATCTTTACAATACCATGTTTCATACTTTACTATACCATGTATATGTCATAGTTTACAATACTTTGCATTTGCCTTACTGTGAGTTGCACTACATCTTTTACATTACTAGGATATTCTTAGAGTTGGTTATTTTATGCGAGTTCGACTTTATTAAGTTGAGGTGCTAGAGGTGCCTATATGAATCTTTAAAGCCAGTAAGTCCAAAAAGGGAAAGAGGTGTGTGTTGATACATCACCCAATTCGGAATGTAGGTGGGAGAGAACCTACACCTCAAGAACAGTGGTCATTTAAGAACCTGTAGGTTCACTGTCTCTTCAGTTAGTTACCTGTCCCTCTGGCTCAATACTATAATCTCTAGGGAAAGGAGTGTGACCATTGCATCACCCTTCTTTGAGATACAAGTGGAAGAAGACCTAAAATCTCAAGAGCAGTGGTCATTGAAGACCAATAGGTTCGCTGTCTCCTCAGCTAACTACCTGCTCCTCTCTATACTTTACTCTGATATTTGCTTTATACTTTGGGGCGGCACATAGTAATCCCTTATCTTCATCTTTACTTTATTTGCCTCTAATTATCTTTAATGAAGTTCAGAATCAGGAGAGGAAGACTTTTCCTTTTTCTCAAAAGGATTGGTTCCTTCTTAGGATAAAGTAAGGTTCTGGTCTTTTGTGTAATATCCATGACTTGATCCACCTAAATTTATATAATTTAATCATATATTATTGGTTGATATGAATTATGATAAGTGTGTGAGCATATGTTCATTAACTTCATAGAATTCAACACCTGAAATTGATGACAAATAACTAAGGACAAGGAAAAATGACTTTTAAAAAATATTAGAATTTAGAAAATTAAAGTCCCGATAATTGTTCCTATACATGAAAGTATGTTAAATATGATTTTTAATATTTTTAAGTAAAGTATTAGTGAGGTTAAATGATAGCGCAAAATCGGAAAATCAGAAAAACGATCGATTTTGTTCTTTGGACAAAAAATTAGATTTCGATTTTTTGGAAATTTATTTTTTTAAATATTTTCTTTGAATCCAAATGGGGGTGGGGTAGTTTCTTATTTACATGTAATGTCTTAAGTAAATGAATAAATAAAATAAATAATAGGATAAATAATGTGAACTCTAAGGGCAAAGTTGGAAACTCACTTCCAACCAACTTTAGGTCGGTATCCAAAATATATATAGCCTAAAATCTTATCTCTTTACCCCATGGGAACATCAATTCGACTTCAGCAAGGCAGCAACTAAGGCTAAGGAAAATAAGAAGAAAGGAAGAAGAGAAATCAAGGTTTACTTGTTAGGGTTTCATTTAGGTAAGTTGTCTACTCCTTCCCTATGAATTATCCCTATGAAATTTAGATGAAAATCTATTCTTCTGAGCTTCCAAGATCTCTTTGTGCCTTTATGTACATGTTCTTGAGGTGTGGATCAAACCCTAGTGCACCTATATGATGTTTCCTCTTTGCTGGACACCAAACCCTTTCCGAAAGTTGTCAACATGTTCTCGGCATTTTATAGTTTTTCAAAAATTATGAAATTTTGTAGGTTGAACCCTCATTGAGTATGCTTTCCACAGGATTTGGAATCAGGTTAATTCGATTTGTATGTGAAAAGTTATGAGTCAATTACTTTGAGTCGCCCTTTCTATTTTTTTATGATGAGTAGTCCGAATTGTAAATGCTATGGTAATTTAAATGCTTATTCTTAATATATGAAATTTATATGGATTAAATATGTTAAAGTTATCTTTGTAATCCAAGTGGAATCACGTTTATAGACCATGCACAACGAAAGTTATGAGTTTTAAAGTGAACCTCACTCAGTCTGTCAGAACAGAAAAGTAGAAGAGAACATAGGTAAATATTTGGATTTTCTGAGAATCATATATGAGTGATAAAATTATGAAATTTATATGAATTAGACCCTGGGTAGTCCAGTTGCATGGAAAATTATAATTACTTAATTATCATAAGTATTCCAGAAGTTATGAATTTTACAACTGACACCACTCAATCTGTCAGCAAATTGAGTAGGTGAAGAATATGGTTGTCTTGATGAAATTTTTAGAGCTCTTATACAATATACCTTAAATGAGAAATTTCTAGAGGATTAGGCTTCGTGAAGACTGTTATGATGCAAAAATTATAATTGTATTAATATCACATGTTTAATTATTATTATGCATGATGTTTCTAGCACCACACGAATTCCTAGTGTATCAAAGTGCACTAGAAGTAACCCATCATTGTTATAGCTCATGTTATGTCCTTTGGATGTCATTTGATTTGACTATATGTTCTATATGATCAAAAAGTGAGTGGATTACTTTTAATGCAATTATATGATATGTGTTTTAAGTGATTTGACTATATGTTCTATATGATCAAAAAGTGAGTGGATTACTTTTAATGCAATTATATGATATGTGTTCTAAGTGATATGATATGGTTAATGCATGCATTATGCATCTTATCTGTCATGCATTGCATTTCCTCTGCCGGGATGATATGTCTTATGCAGGAAAGGTACCCCATTTTCATGGGATGATATGGTATCCTACGGGATAATATATGTTCCCCGGCAGAGATGATATGATGCCTCTAGTCAGGGATGATATGTTTTCTGCAGGAAATGTACCCCATGATCTGGGATGATATGAAACCCTACGGGGTAATATATTCCTCTGACCAGTTGGTAATATGGCATGTGCATTATGCATACGTGCATACATGATATGATACGATACATGACATGTTACATGATATGATATGACATGATACATGATATGATATGATACATGATAGATATGACATGATACATGATATGATATGTGAAACGTTATATGAAGTGAAACAAATATGTGAGGTACTATATGATATGCTAAAGATGTTATTCATTGAGAATACTTGATGTAGTATAATTATTCATAAGTAATAAGATGTCAGCTTGTTTTCTATAAGTTTTTAAAATGCTAAATTAAATTATCTGATTTGAATAGGTAGTAACACATAGGTTATGAGTTTTCAACTTACTGAGCTGTTGTTTGCTCATAATGTTGTTTTAACACCTTTTCAAATCAGTAGACCAGTCATGTGGCAGTGCTTGGAAATTCCCTATCGGATTAGAAGCACTTTTGAAGACTTAGTTTCTTGATGTCTTTTTGTGGGGATGTGTGACTCCTCTTAATGTTTTATGTGGTGTGTAAAAGTTAAATGTTTCAGACTCCTTTTAAAATGTATGAGTTTGAATTAGAGTGTGTACTTGCTATGAGTTTAAATATAAGTGGGTTGTGAACAATGGTGTGATAGCCTTATCTCACATGTTTCTACATGATAATATGATGCTTCCGCTATAAGAATTTTATCGATCGCATTATGTCGCGACTTGCGGGTTAGACCAAGGTTTAAACCGGGGTCGTGACAAAGTCTCCGATATGACTTCAAGTAATTCTGATGGAAAATTGGGCCTAACTTCTAAAGGATTGGACTCAACAGGAGGGGTCCATCTTTCTGCCTGATCGAACTCGGGCCGGGTTGATCTGAACTCGGGCCGAGTTCTATTCGGATTTGATCCGTGCATGGCCCGAGCTGAGTCAAGGGAACTCGGGTCGAGTCCTATTTGAGACTTGGATGTACACTACCCAAGCCGAGTCGAGGTGAACTCGGGCCGGGTTGATGACTGTGCACCGGTCGTCGTCTCGGTCGAGCTCACGCTCGGTCCGATCGACGATTCGACACGACCCGAGCCGAGTTGAACTCTAGCCCGATCGGGTTGTAACATGAAAGTCGCGCAATGTAGTCGACAATTAAACCCGGGTCGGGTTTAATTGCTTCCGGGCCGCGTCCCAAGATAACCCGGGTCGGGTTGACAAATACTCGGGCCGGGTCCTATCGCGCAGAAAACTGTGCCGGTCATCTTCTATATCTTCGGTGACCATGAAAAACACATCTATGACGTTCATAATCACTATGACAACTTTATGCGTAACATTAGATCTATATTTCTTCGTTTAGGGGATTTAAGTCTAAGGTACCTTTCTTCGTTCGAAACGAGTTCACCGATCCTGTTCACGTAATCCGATCAATCGTTGACTGCCTCCGGTCATCGAGGGAGTTCACCTGACTCTTGCGCACATCGAGGGAGGGTCGCCGTGCGTCGAAGGGTCGTCGGATTATTGCTTTGATGCGTGTTCTGCTCGTGCATCCGCTCGTCGTCGCTGGAGTTGAAGGAAGGAGAGGAGACACGACGGAGGTGGCGGCCGACAGCAAAGTTCCAAGGGTGTCGAAGGGGATGCGAGGGTGCCCCTTCGCGTCCTCTTTATAGCTTCGACCGGCTAGGGTGGCCGGCCGTTTCCGAGCGGCAATCAGGGGGTCGACCGTTCTTCTTTCCTTTTTTTTATTTCAAATTCGTTTCAAATTCCAATTAAATTTTGAGTTGGTTTCCATTAATTGCATTGATTCCTATTGATTTTCCCATTGATTTCCTTATGAAGATTGCAGATGTTACATTATTACCTTATTAAAAGAAAATTCATCATCGAATTTTGATAAAAGTTAGGACTTACCGAATAATTGTGAAAACTTTTCTCGCATCTCTGATTCTACTTTCCAAGTGGCCTCCTTTCTTTGGTGATGCTTCCATGCCACTTTGACCAGTGCTACTTTCTTTTTTCCCTGTTGGTGTTCTTAGTATTCCAATATCTTCGTGGGTTATTCTTCATATGTCAGATCCTCCTTGAGATTTGGTTCCTCAATTTGGATAATGTTGGCATAATCATGCTTGTACATTCGGAGTAGAGAGACGTGGAAAACATTGTGCACTCTAGCATATGCTAGGGTAGGGCCAACCTGCAAGCTGAATCCCCAACCATATCTAATATCTCAAATGGACCCACATACCTTGGGCTCAATTTTTCACGCTTACTAAAACACATTACTCCTTTGGTGGTGAAGACCTTAAGCAGAACTTGGTCTCCTGTCTTGAAGGTATGTTCTCGACGTTTCTTGTCTGCATAGGTCTTCTGACGATCTTGAGCAGATTTTATTCTCTTCTTTATCAATTCAACCCTGTCTGTGTACTCTTGGGTCTGCTTCTGTAATTCAACACTCATGATCTTTCTTTTGCCCACTTCGTCCCAACATGCCGGGGAGCGACATGGTCGACCATAGTGCTTCAAAAGGGGACATCTCAATACTAGCATGGAAGCTGTTATTATAGGAGAACTCTATGAGAGGAAGATGTTTGTCCCAGTTACCATGCCAATACAAAGCGCATGTTCTAAGCATATCTTCTAACGTCTGAATCGTCCTCTCTGATTGATCGTCGGTCTAGGGGTGGAAGGCAGTACTGTAGCGAAGTCTCGTCTCAAAAGTATTCTGAAGGCTCTTCCAGAATCCTGATGTAAACCTGGGATCTCTATCAGACACGATGGTTGATGGAATCCCGTGAAGTCTAACAATCTCCTGCACGTATAGGTCCATTAAACTTTCAAGAGATTATTTTACCTTGATGGGTAGAAAGTGAGCCGATTTAGTGAGTCAGTCCACTATTACTCAAATGGCATCATGCCCCTTCTGAGTCCGGGGTAAGCCGGTGATGAAGTCCATTGATATTTCTTCTCACTTTCACTGTGGAATGCCCAGACTCTTCAAGGTTCGTTGAGGTTTCTGGTGTTCTACCTTGACCTATTGGCACACTATGCATTTGAAGACATATTCTGCTATCTCCTTCTTCATATCTGACCACCAGAAACTCCTCTGTACATCCTTGTACATTTTTGTACTCCCTGGATGAATTGCAAACTCTGACTTGTGGCATTCATCTAGTACTTCCCTTCAGAGTTCAGGGCTATTTGGTACCCATAAACGATCGCGGTACCTGATGCCACCATGTGAAGAGACTTTGAAATTTGTAGTCTTTAGACTAATTTTTATCATCATTATTTGATAGTCCGTATCTTCTACTTGTGCCTCAATGATTCTTCCGATCATGTCTGGTACTATACGCTGCATCATCATTAATGATCCAACATGTCTTACCCTTGGTGTTCACTTGAAAAGTTCTTCCATCATTTCGAATTGTCGAAGGCGCATGAAGGCAACAGATTCTTCTCACTTTCGACTAAGTGCATCTGCCACTGAGTTTGCTTTACCTGAATGGTAGTTGATAGAGAACTTAGTCCTTTAAGAACTCCATCCATATTCTTTGACGCATATTTAGGTCCTTATGTGTGAAGACATACTTCAAGCTCTTGTGGTCAGTGTAGACTACAAATTCTTCTCCATACAGGTAATGGCGTCAAAGCATGAGGGCAAACACTACTGCTGCCAATTCGAGGTCATGAGTTTGATAATTGACCTCATGTTTCTTCAGTTGTCTGGATGCATATGCCACTACTTTATCATGTTGTATCAATACGCACCCCAATCCTGTACCACTAGCATCACTGTAAACTACGTAACCATCATTGCCTGATGGTAACGTC
Source organism: Pontederia crassipes (assembly GCA_030549335.1). Taxonomy (NCBI): domain Eukaryota; kingdom Viridiplantae; phylum Streptophyta; class Magnoliopsida; order Commelinales; family Pontederiaceae; genus Pontederia; species Pontederia crassipes. The sequence continues at coordinate 17,375,233 of JAUKPH010000017.1, read as the reverse complement.
AGGATTGGTGCTGAAGTTAGCCGTTTCTTTAACTCTTGAAAGCTTTCTTCACACTTGGACGACCAGTTAAATTTTTCTCCTTTTCTTGTAAGCTTGGTCAGCGACAATGCAATTCTGGAGAAGTCTTTGATGAAGCGTTTGTAATAGCCTGCTAGACCAAGGAAGCTCATAATCTCGAAAATATTCTTTGGTTGAGTCCAGTTGGATACTGTTTCTACCTTTGCCGGATCCATTGCAATTCCATCTTTGGAGATGATGTGGCCAAGAAACATCATCTGTTTTAGTCAGAATTCACATTTGAAAAACTTTGCGTATAATTTCTTTGATCGCAAAGTCTCCAATGCTAACCTCAAATGTTCCCTGTGTTGCTCTATGCTTGGTGAGTAGATGGGGATGTGATTGACGAAGACAATTACGAATTTATCCAGGTGTTCATGGAAAGTTCGATTCATGAGATCCATGAATGCTGCCGGGGCATTTGTTAACCCAAACGACATTACTAGGAACTCGTAATGTCCATATCTTGATCGGAATGTTATCTTTGGAATGTCTTCTTCTACTACCCTTAGCTGATGATATCCGCTCCTCAGATCAATCTTGGAGAACACTTTTGCTTTGGACAGTTGATCAAATAAATCGTCGACGCGAAGTAGCGGGTACTTATTCTTTATTGTGACTTTGTTCAATATTTTATAGTCGATACAAAGTCTCAACGATCCGTCTTTCTTTTTAACAATGAGGACTGGTGCACCCCATGGTGAGACATTAGGTCTGATGAAGCCTTTGTCCAGTAGTTCTTGGATTTGGTCATTCAATTTCTTCATCTCTGCTGGGGTCATGCAGTATGGAGCTTTGGAGATCGGTGCTGTGCCGGGTGCCACTTCAATATGGAAGTCTATCTCCCTTCTGGACGGTAGACCACTAACGTCATCAGGGAATACGTCAGGAAATTTTCTCACAACTTCTATATCTTGAAGGGTCTTGGCTAGCTTTGTTATCTTGGTAACACTTACCAGATAACCTCTACACTCTTTTTGGAGTAGTTTATGTGCCTTTATGACAGACACTATGATTTTTAATTCCTTTTGTGCAATGCATCTGACAATGACTTTATCTGTACTCTGCGTACCTATAATCACTTTCTTTTGCTTGCACAAAATAAAAGCATCATAAGAGATTAGCCAATCCATGCTTAAAATTATATCATAATCTCTCATAGGGATAATGATAAGATTTGCAGGAAAGTTCTTTTTCTCTATCTCTATGGGTATATTAGGGAGATACTTTGTGGTAATCAGGGTTCCTTGTGGGGTCAAGATATTCAGCTTATGCTCTAAGTTCATTGCAGTTAACCCTAATGTATTGGTACATTCTTCAGATATAAAGAAATGAGAGACACTAGAATCGAATAATACTGTAGTAGATAATTCAGCTACGAATAGCGTATATCGAATGACCTCAGCGTCATTCTGTGGAGCATCCTCTTCTAAATTGAAGAATCTTCCTTGCACTAACTGTTGTTGTCCACGTCTTGGACAATTTGCTGCGATGTGACCCATTCCACCGCAATAGTAGCATGCTCCAGACTTCATGCGGCATTCCCAGCGTGGGTCCTGCCACATGTATTGCATAAGACCTACTCACCTTGTGCGGGTGGTGCTAGCGGGGCTCTGGGAGGCTGTTGCCTCTACTGCTGGGCTGTGCGCCTTTGCGCTTGCTGAGGGGGCCTTGGGTTCTGTTGTTGCTGCTGTGGTTGCTGTTGTTGTGGTGGAGAAGCTTGTTGTGGAGGGCGGTAGGGCTGTTGCTGTGGACGGTTGTACCATTGAGGCGCTGGGTAAGGGCGGGGCCGATTATTCGTCGTTGATGCTGACGGTTGTTCCCTTGAATTGTTGTTAATGTTGCTGCTGGGAACCTGCGTGCATTCTGTTGGACTATCTTGTCTTTCTGAAGGTCTTGGTGGTCCTCGGTCAGTGTAGCTAAACTGACTGCATCATCTAGAATTTTGTTATTTTTTGGTCTCGTCTGGGACCTCAAGGCGGGGTTCAACCCGTCTACAAAGCGCTTCGTTACATCTTGCTCGTCCATAATCAGCCTGGAGTATTTTCTCAGTCAAACAAACTTTGTCATATATTGGTCCATTGTCATGGTCCCTTGTTCTAGATTCAGAAACTGTTTTTGCTTCAGATCCCTTTGAAACTTAGGGAAATAACGCGTCTCGAATGCTTTGCGAAAGTCCTCCCAGGCCACAATTCTGACTTCCGGAAAGCTGGTGGCCTTCTTTGCTTTCCACCATTCCTTTGCGTCCTTCTGGAGGGTGTCTCTAGCAAACAGCACCTTCTCGTTCTCAGGGACGTCAAGGATATCAAACTTGTCATCTATTGTCTCTATCCACTGTTCAGATACTTCTATGCCCTCTTCTCCACTGAACATTGGATGTTTCGACCTTCAAAACTCTTGTAGTGTGCAGGGAAGGGGAACTTGACATCCTTGTTGTACTGGTGGTTCAGGTGGAGGAGGAGAAGGTGGAAGTGGATGAGGATAAGATAGAGGTGGGAGAATGAAAGGGGTCTCCCATTCGTTATGGATCTCATTCTCACTGATGGATGCTTGTGACCTTCTTTGAGGAGATATCTATAAAAAGACCATGAGAACATTTGAGAACTAGTATAGAATCAAAGATCTTTAACCAAAATAAAAATCTTAGAAAAAAATTGAGACCTAATGGCTGAATATCCACTAAAACAAAAGTTAATCTCATGATAAGGTTAGTCAAAGTAAAACATCAGTATTTGTCTAAGGCACAGTAAGGCCTTCACATCAAGAAACACTAGACACTAATCATTACGTCGCGAAGGTTCCCCAGGTTCATTCCTTGGGGTCCTCATGCTTAGGAGGATTCGGGCATTCCTCTTCGAAATGCCCATCTTGATCACAGTAACCGCAGTATGGTTCTGAATCGGTCTGACTTATAGGGATGTCTTCCCGGCTTTGCAATTCTCTATTTGATTTTGGATCTTCTTCTTCGTCTGACGACAAACATATAGAGTTGCTGATATGTCTTCCTATAATCTTTAAGTACCTCCTTTGTTTCCTTTCTTCAAATGTCTCAACTGGCGGGGAAGGCATCACTGGATTATTGTTTCCCACGTTTTCCAAATCAGAATGCTCCTGTTCTTTCTGAGCAGGAGGTGGTGGAATCGCACGGCCACGGCCACGTTCGCATCCCTGTGCTGGTACTTGCACTTGCTCCTGTTCCTGAGCCGGAGCAGTGGATGGGTGCATAACTGCTTCAGTTATCTAGAACATTCGGCTTCCGCCACGTACCACTCTGGACGTTATGCGGCACGGAGGCATCTATAGGAACAAATTAGCTCAATAACATAAGTATCCTTACATGAAAATGTACTTAGTACTTACTTGAGGAGTAGAGCCACAAATACTTGAGAAGCTTGCACATGACTTTACTTTGAACTATGAAACAATATGAATAATCAATGCTATGCATGATCATCTACTCTACTATGATCAATGAGGGAGCCTAGAACTTAAGCTTTGATACCAAATTGTAACACCCCCAAAATTGCCTCTCCTGCCACGTTGGCAATCAGATTGACCCCGGGAGCGCTACACTGCCTACTATACTATTGACCATTACCATTCAATAAGGTACACACATGGCATCAATAAAATATAATAAAGGATTTTAATGCGGAAGTTCACCCTTACATGTGATAATAAGATGTCAAGAGTTCTTAAATCTCATAAAGTTCAATAGGCGGAAGAAAGTTAATAAGCGGAATAGCATGATGTCTATTGATAACATGAAAATCATAGCACTAAATTCGATTGAAGTAAGCTTGATGATAGAATGGTCATTTGCAGCCTCCTACAAACTCTAAGCCCTTCAACACCTCGTCAGTTAGCATTCTCACCTGCAAAATCCCAATGCAGGGGAATCGAATATCTGTGAGCAAAGATGCCCAGTACAATAGAACATAGATGATGAAAATAAGATTCAGTGAAGAACATTGAAACAATATATCAATGATAAATAATTATAGACCTTGACTTTTATACAATGCTTATAATGAACTATACGTCATACTTTAACGTTATCCATATTTGTGCTCTACTCTTTAGTATAACTATACTTTGTCTTTACAATACTCTGTATTATCTTTACAATACCATGTTCCATACTTTACCATGTATATGTCATATTTTATAATACTTTGCTTTGCATTTGCTTTACTGTGAGTTGCACTATATCTTTTACATTACTAGGATATCCTTAGAGTAGGTTGTCCTATGCGAGCTCGACTTTATTAAGTTGGGATGCCAGAGGTGCCTCTTTGAATCTTTAAAGCTAGTAAGCCCAAAAAGGAAAAGGTGTGTGTGTTGATACATCACCCAATTTGAAATGTAGGTGGGAGAGAACCTACACCCCAGGAATAGTGGTCATTTAAGAACCTGTAGGTTCACTGTCTCCTCAGTTAGCTACATGTCCCTTTGGCTCAATACTATAATCTCTAGGGGAATGAGTGTGACCATTGCATCACCCTTCTTCGAGATACATGTGGAAGAAGACCTGAAATCTCAAGAGCAGTGGTCATTGAAGACCAATAGGTTCGCTGTCTCCTCAGCTAACTACCTGCTCCTCTCTATTCTTTACTCTGATCTTTGCTCTATACTTTGGGACGACACATATTAATCCCTTATCTTCATCTTTACTTTATTTGCCTTTAATTATCTTTAATGGAGTTCAGAATTAGGAGAGGAAGACTTTCCCTTTTTCTCAAAGGGATTGGTCCCTCCTTAGGATAAAGTAAGGTTCATTGTAGTCTTTTGAGTCTCGGATATGACTTCAAGTAATTCTGATGGAAAATTGGGCCTGACTTCTAAAGGATTGGACTCAACGGGAGGGGTCCATCTTTCTGCCTGATCGAACTCGGGCTAGGTTGATCTGAACTCGGGCCGAGTTCTATTCGGATTTTATCCATGCATGGCCCGAGTCGAGTCAAGGGAACTCGGATCGGGTCTAATTTGAGACATGGATGTACACTACTCGGGCCGAGTCGAGGTGAACTCGGGCCGAGTTGATGAGTGTGCACCGGTCATCATCTTGATCGAGCTCACGCTCGGTTCGATCGACGATTCGACACGACCCGGGCTGAATTGAACTCTAGCCCGGTCAAGTTGTAACATGAAAGTCGCGCAATGTCGTCGGCAATTAAACCCGGGTCGGGTTTAATTACTTCCGAGCCGCGTCCCAAGATAACTCGGGCCGGGTCCTATCGCATAGAAAACTGCGCCGGTCATCTTCTATATTTCCGGCGACCTTCCGACCGGAGAATCAAGTAGATTTTAACATGAAAAACACATCTATGATGTTCATAATCACTATGACAACTTTATGCGTAACATTAGATCTATATTTCTTCATCTAGGGAATTTAAGTCTAAGGTACTTTTCTTCGTACGAAACGAGTTCACCGGTCCTGTTCACATAATCCGATCGATCGTCGGTCGCCTCCGGTCGTCGAGGGAGTTCGCCTGACTCTTGCGCATGTCGAGGGAGGGTCGCCGTGCGTCGAAGTTTTGTCGGTCGTCGGATAGTTGCTTGGATGTGCCGCCTCTGTTCTGCTCGTGCGTCCGCTCGTCGTCGCTGGAGTTGAAGGAAGGAGAGGAGACGCGATGGAGGTGGCGCCGGCAGCAAAGTTCCAAGGGTGTCGAAGGGGACGCGAGGGCGCCCCTTCGCGTCCTCTTTATAGCTTCGGCCGGCCAGGGTGGCTGGCCATTTTCGAGCGGCAATCAGGGGAGGATTTTCCTCCCCTGTCGGTCGTTCTTCTTTCCTTTTTTTATTTCGAATTCATTTCAAATTCCAATTAAATTTTGAGTTGGTTTCCATTAATTGCATTGATTCCTATTGATTTTTCCCATTGATTTCCTTATGAAGATTGCAGATATTACAGAGGACATATATAAAGGTTTGATCTTTGGCAACGATTTCTGAGGACCCTGCGAACTGAGGCATGTAACGCCCGGCCACTCAGGAGAAAAAAAATTAAAATTAAATCATAATCAAAGCAATTAAAATAAAACAAATCTCGATGGAAATTAAAATCTTACCTTATTCAAAGATTGTAAATACCTCTCTCTATTTAAGCCTCTCCTCCATCCATCCTAACAAATTTTAGCTCTAGCCGTCGCCTCCCTTACGTCTTCCCACATGTACCCACATCCAGGAACTAGGAGCGTGCTGCCGGACGCCGGAGACGAGCTTGAGCGAACCAAGGTGAAAAAGCCACGACCTTTTCTCCATGTTGTTCGACCGTTGTTTTCTTAAGCAATTTTCTCTTCGTTTTCTCCATCAAATCGTGCGATCAAGGGGTGAACGAGAAGAGGGGAGAACAACCTTCGAGATTGAGGGTCCGTCTGAGGTTGTCAGTGACAAGAACGAATAGGACGAGCCCAAAGTAATCTATCAAAATAACAAAAAAAATGAACAAAGGTAGGTGGGTCGTTGGACCAATCTTTGGATTGATTTTAATATTAGATTTGCATGTTTAAGGACGCATTTAGAGCCTTAGCGTTGTCTTCTATCTATCCCGATGGATCCATGTATTTATTTTACTTTTAAAAAGTTTATTCCGATGGAACCACACGAAAGCATGTGCAGCCGCGACCAGAGTTTCGTCGGAATCATAGAACTCGGCCCTGTTCTCATAGCAGCCGGCTCGGGTATGACCCCATCAAGTAGAACCGATGTCAAGCTCGACATGGGCTCCCCGTCGCCTGACTCGCACCGCTGCCGACAAGTACACTAACGTCGGAACCCGGTTCCGGACTCCACTAAACTCGCTTCGAGTTTTGTCATGGGCGTGCCCAGTATACGATCTAGACCGAGTCTAGTTTATACTCGGTCCAAATTGGGCCGAGTCACTGGCCATTGAAGAACTCAGCCCGGGTTAGACCCAACCCGATCGGGTTCTACCGAGTTGATGCATCGCGATGTGATTTCATTTTATTATTACTTTTATGCATGTTTCATCTGAGATATTGATTCATAATATAGCATTGCATTGCATTGCATGATCTGAAGTTCCAATCTAGGCGATGACGAGAATCTAATTAATTAATGAACATAAAAGCTTGACGGATTGATGGGAACTCATGACATTGTTTTCATCGCATTGTTGGAGCACTGGCTCTATCCCCGTTCATGATTTCTCCTCATCGTGTGACAAAAGTTGATACCCTCTCCTATAACGAGAATGACTTGCTATGATGTGCATAGTCACTAACCTCATGAAGTACATGACACCTATAACTAAAACGCTCATTGACAACACTGCGTCGATGACATTGATCCAGAACATTGATTTGCCTTTCATGACAAATTGACCTTACTCAGAGCACTCTCTATTGATTTTCATATAGCATGAATTATATTTCCTTTGATTATCCTATTGTTTCCTAAGCCTATTTGTTTCATACTTATATATTATTAATATTTATCCATTAATTTATTACTCACTTATTGAGTTGCGAAGTTCATGAGTTATTATTTTCGTTGCATTGAATAATCAAGGATGAGTTGTAGCTGACAATGTTCATGATGGTCCAGTGAATATATGGTGTCTTAGTGTTATTTTTTCGATGTTTTAGATACTATACTTGAGTCCATGTTCACACTATTTTGATATTCAATGATGTCCTATTTTTGAATTATATTAAAAATTATTATTTGGATATCTATTTTATTTTATTGCTATTATAGGGATGTTATTTTTTAATCTTTCGCTTTTATTTTATTTTGGTCAAGCCAAGATTTTGATCAAAATATAGTTGCCCTCAAATTGGATGGACGATTTAAGGACGTTACAAGGCATCTCATCTCCAGACGACTTCCCAGCTGCCGAGCATTTATGCCATGGTCAAGGCGGAGGCATCACTTATTTGCGCGATCGCCTGCAAATTAATGATGCCCATCTTTAGAAGTGAGCTTCCCTGATCCCCGTGTCTAAATGCCCCTGAAGTCTATGATCCTGCAGTTCACACCAAGAATTTTATTTCTGACGCGTGCATTGATCTTCTTTGAGCTTCAGAAGAATGTGGAAGTGAGGAAGACGAGATAGAGTTTTGTAGTCAGCTCATTTTGTGCCACCCTATATCAAGGATTGAATTTGTCATTCAGCAACAGCATTTGCTTTGCGAGTCTGGTGCTTTACTTGCCCTGGATTTGATATTTCTTTTCAATATGCAGTAAAGCTACGAAAATATACAAAAAAAAATGATTGTGTTAAATCAGCTATGATTAGGCAAAAAACTTCGGCCCTGCCAAGGATTTGATCTTACTTATTCGCAACAGCCATTATTTTCTTTGTTTGAGTCCAGTCTTAGTTCTAGGAAGTGGCAGCATAAAGGAGTTCTTAAAGGTTGGAGAGAAGCTGGAGGTAATGGATTTTCATCGAGATTGGATTTGAATGAGATTTGTGAAATATGGTTCTGTATAACTGAGTGCTTAATGCTTCTAGTTCAGCAATAAGTTCGTTAAAATTAGAAAATGTCCGTATAATCTTGCAGGAAGGTTCAGGGAATGCAGTGATTTCTCTGATTGGATTGTTGTTGAAGTGAGGTTGAACAGAAAAAAAGGACTGTCGGGTCTCCTTTCAAAGATTCCTGCAAGTCAGATTGGTACTCTTTCCTTCAAGATGTGGCCTGCTATTTTCAATTGGAATCAAATTGGATAGTGAGGATATCAGAAAGTTTTGCGGTAGACCGAACTTGTTTGTCATCTGTATGATGGACTTATGGAAATGAAGCTACAACCTGCTACAAAACGTCTAGGAAAGGCCTCATTTTTGTGTGTGTGTGGATGCGGACTTGACGAACCACCCCGAACAAATTATGGCATTAAAGCTTAAGTGCACGCCCCATAGTTTTGACCATCAAATTAAACAAAGATTTCAATTTTTGCAACGCTATTTGATAAGATTGGGGTAGGAGTTCTTCAGGGGATCATCGTCGTCGTCATTTTGATGGGGTAAGGATTACTCTTTTTTTTTTCCTTCTGTTTTTGGTAACTCTATCTACGAAGATCAGCTTTTTCTTGCTTAATCTGTGTGCTTGTATTTTTTTGCTAGGTTTTTTTGTTCCCTTTTTTTGGGCTAGATTTGCACTTTGTTCTTAGTTGATCAGTGTGTTCTGGATTCCAACAATTACTTCTCATCTTTTGTTTCTGTCTCCTGTGCCAATAGGTTGTTTACAATAGATGAATGAGTACAAACTCTACATCATAGAAGTCTCTTGAATTCTCTTCATTCTCCAACTTGGACATATAAACATGTTGTCGACTAAACCCTTTGGTGATCCTCAAAGACTTGTTTGTTAGTTGCGATAAAACAGATTGACATATAATTATTCATCGAAGTTATGGTTCTTAGAATTCTGGATTGCTACTCTAGTATCACCGAAAAAACTAATTGGCTTATGCAGAGGTAGCCTTAATTACGTAAACCCCTGATTGAGCCAAATTACTTCTACAACAGCCACTGCTAGGCTTTTTGTATTCTGACTATAGAAATAATGAATGTAAGTGGTCACCAACTTTATGTTCTAGTCAACATAGAATAGATGATGCCTAGTTGGTGTCATGATGTGTTGAAACAATAGTATTTTTTTTGCTGGAGTAAAGAAGGATGCCCCTTTGTGGTGAAAATTTCAGATGGCTTACGATTCTCAATGCTTCATCTATGTCTGTTTGTGTTTATGCATGAATTGGTTGAGATTTTGCACAGAAAAGAAATATCAGGTATCATACATGTAACACCCCCGAAATCGCACCTCCCGTCACGTAGGTGGTCAGTTTGACCCCGGGGGCGCTACACTGCCTATTACTCTACTGACATTGACCATTCAACAAAATTGCTTACGTGACACTAATAAAATAATAATAAATATGATAGAGGACTTTAAATGCGAAAGAGTAGTAGAAAAACCATAATGAATGACGTAAATGCGGAAATTCATAAGTCTCATATTATAGAAACATGCGGAAGTCTATAATGTTTCATATTAAAAAAGGTATGCAGAATATAATAACTTGTCTGAAGTTCTATATGCATATGAATACATGATGTCTCTGAACATAATATGATTTAAACAGAAATACGATAGAAAGCTCGGAGTAGGTAGGTCAGTCATGTGTAGCATTCTCCAAGCTCTGCGTCCTCCATGATCTCCTCAGTTGGCATTCTCACCTGCAAAATCCCAATGCAAGAGAATAGAATACTCATGAGCAAAGATGCATAGTACACTAGCAATAAACGATGAAATAAGAATCTGTGAAATCAATGTATAAGTCTTTATTCATATCAGTACTCTGTTCTTCACTATAATAATACTTTATCTTTGCTTTACTCTGACTTTGCTTTACAATGTCTATGCAATGTTGTACTATACTTAGCTTTACAATATTTCTGCTTTGCTTTACTATACTTTACATTGCTTTGCATTATTTTACTGTGAGTTGCACTATGTCTTTTACATTACTAGAATATCCTTAGGGTTGGTTGTCCTAAGCGAGCTCAACTTTATTAGGTTGGGATGCCAGAGGTGCATCTTTGATTCTCTGATGTCAGAAAACGCATAAGGGAAGAGGGGTGGACGTTACTGCCTCACCCAGTTCGGAAGGTAAGGGGAAGAATTCTTACAATTCAGGAACAGTGGTCGGTTACGAGACTCATAGGTTCGCTGTCTCCTCAGCTAGCTACCTGTCCCTCTGGCATAATACTTTAATCTTTAAAGGAAGGGTATGTCCTTTAGCATAGCCCTTCGTTCGAGATACAGGTGGGAGAAAACCTAAAATCTCAAGAATAGTGGTCATTTAAGACAGTAGCGTCGCTGTCCCCTCAGCTAACTACATATCCCTTCTCTGCTTTAATCTCTGATCTTTACTTTAACCTTGGGGGCGGCACATAGTAATCCCATGTCTTCGTCCTTGCTTTGTTTATCTTTAATTATTGTGAATATCTGTTTTGGGACCCAACGGAACGTTGGTCTTTGTACAATAGAGCTCAACCAGTGTAGACGATTTGGTCAGAGTCTCCGTAATGTTTGGGGTTGATCTGTCCAATTAGATTAAAGGGGTCTCTATTAGAATCGGTCGACCGTTCCTAGTGGACCGGTCGACCGTCTAATTGGCACTGGTCGATCGGTCGGTCGACCGTGTTCTTTACTTTTGGGTTCTGTGGATCGGTCGACCGATATGGGTGGGGCCGTTCTCTTGAATCGGTCGACCGGTCACTGCGATAAAACAGGGCCGCCGGACTTTACCATTAATTCCGACGGCCTTTCGGCCGTCGATTGACGCTGACATCAATACGAAAAAGGTAGGAAATAACTTCATGATCATATTAAACATATCCTATGCATTCAACAATCGTTAATTCATCGTCTAGGGATTTAAACGCTTCAGGTACCTTTTCTTTATCGGATTTCATCTCTGCTGGTCGCTATTTCTCGTAGTCCGATCATCGTCGGACGTTCCTGACCAATGCGGGGGAGTCGCCCGGTCCTGGCGTACGTGAGGGAGGTTCGTGCTCATGGATTGGTCGAGGGTGCGTGCGTCTAAGGGATCGTCGGTCGCCGCCCTGCTTGCGTACGTGGTCGCCGGTCGGAGGAAGAGAAGAAGAACGATGAAAAAAATTATACTGCTTTTTTCACTTGAGAAAGATAAGAGTATGTCGAACTTTCAACATCCAAGTTAAGCATTCTTGAAAGAAAGATAAGGTTTGTATTCAACAAATTTCTTTTTGCTTTTGAGTTTTTTCAAGTCATGATAGAATCAGTGTTGTCCGGTCCAGTCGGACCGGTCCGACCATTGACCGACCATAATTGTGGCTCAGCTGAACCCCCAAAACCGGACCCAGTGTGAACTAGATCAAACCAGTTAAAAACCGGTCAAAATCGATTAAAATCGGCCAAAACCAAGTTGAACCGCGTTTCAACCCGATCTTTTGGTTCAGCCAAATTTTTTTAAGAGATAATTTGATAAAAAAATTATTATAAATTTGAAAAATATTCAAAAATAGATTTTCTCCATAAAAATTCATATTAGCCATTAGCTTCCTCCTTCATTTATACTTGTCAATTTACTCTTTATTACTATTAACGTGGGACTATTTTTGTACACTCACTCATTCTTTTTTCCTTCATTTAGCCTTTAACTTATTAAACTATGAACTTTAACTTATGGATTATAATCTTATTCAATTTTTTTAATATCATAAATGTATATTATAATATAAATTAATTATATATTTATTATATTAATATAATATTTATCATATTAGATAAATTAGTTATGAAGGAATGGTGCAAACTATAATATGCTTAGTATAATATAATAATATATATACACAACTTTAAATTTCTTTAATTTAGTATGTAATAAGTCAAATTAAATAGTTAACTACTAATTATACTATATATTTACTTATAGAATATATAATCTTGTCATAATAGTTTGGAGAAAAATATGTATTTGTTGCTTCTAACATAAAAAATAAAAATATGAAATAGAAAAAGAGTTAACCAATAGAAAATTTGTATATAATAATTAAATTCAATGATTTTAATTTATTAAGTGTACAATAATTTTAATATCAAATCTTAAAATTAATTATACATTTGTGATTGTTATTTTTTGTATAATTACATTTTGGCATCATATATATATATTTATATATTCAAAATATCATAGCTTGATTTACTATATCATAATAAATATAATATTTTATTATTACTCAGTTCGACCGACTGGTCTGATCGATTCGACCTGAAATGGACACTTATCCAGGTCATCGTCTGATCTGGTCCTAACAACATTGGATAGAATGATAACTACAAGGCGAAAAGTTTTGTCAAAAGAAAAATCAAGGTAGAAAAGAAGTATGGGCCGGGATTAGAAAAAAAGAATACGCGAGGAAAGATACTCTCTTGTGATGATAAATTAGTTTTCAAGTTTGTACAAAGCTTAAAGAAATTTATGTTCCTTCTCAAAAAAAAAAAGAGAAATTATATTAATATAATATTTATCATATTAGATAAATTAGTTATGAAGGAATGGTGCAAACTATAATATGCTTAGTATAATAATATATATACACAACTTTAAATTTCTTTAATTTAGTATGTAATAAGTCAAATTAAATAGTTAACTACTAATTATACTATATATTTACTTATAGAATATATAATCTTGTCATAATAGTTTGGAGAAAAATATGTATTTGTTGCTTCTAACATAAAAAAAATATGAAATAGAAAAAGAATTAACCAATAGAAAATTTGTATATAATAATTAAATTCAATGATTTTAATTTATTAAGTGTATAATAATTTTAATATCAAATCTTAAAATTAATTATACATTTGTGATTGTTATTTTTTGTATAATTACATTTTGGCATCATATATATATTTATATATTCAAAATATCATAGCTTGATTTACTATATCATAATAAATATAATATTTTATTATTATCGACTGGTCTGATCGATTCGATCTGAAACGGACACTTATCCAGGTCATCGTCTGATCTGGTCCTAACAATATTGGATAGAATGATAACTACAAGGCGAAAAGTTTTGTCAAAAGAAAAATCAAGGTAGAAAAGAAGTATGGGCCGGGATTAGAAAAAAAGAATAGGCGAGGAAAGATACTCTCTTGTGATGATAAATTAGTTTTCAAGTTTGTACAAAGCTCAAAGAAATTTATGTTCCTTCTCAAAAAAAAAAAAAAAAGAGAAATTTATGTTAAATGTGATAGCCGTGGAACAAGTCAGCTTATATGTGACCCCAAGAATCACACTAAAATCACAGGCTTCAGCGGTCTTGATATGGGGGCTTAATTGGCTATAAAATGTTAAACCGTGCTCAGGGTTTGATAAGCTCTATGAATGAGTAAGGTGGGTTATGTTAAAATTTTATATCTTGTCTTAAAATTTTTTTTATATTTCAGACAAGCAAATGATTAAGTTTGGAAAAATTTGCTGCAACAAACTTCTATATATAGAGAGAGATAGATTAAGAAAACCATGCATTTAACCTCATTTTATACATCTTTATTTGCATAATTGTATGATTTTGTTAGTAATTTCACAATTTATGCATTCATTGTGTGCTTCTTGTTAATTCTCCAAAATCTCACATTATTTGACAATGAAAACCATTTATACCTTTTACTTATGCCTATAAGAACTTGGAATGAGTTTACATGAGAGTACTAGTGAAGGGGTTTGAAGAGACAATCAACACTAAATTGTGATTGTTCTTGATTAACAAGTCTTGTGGCTAATCATTTTCAACTTTTATCGAAACTTTTTTAGATTAAGACATTTGAATGTACTTCGTGGCTTAGGATTCATCTCATTTGCTGGACAACTTGATTTTCTACCCTCTTCCTAGTTAGAATTTAATATGAGAATATATCAAAACCCTGAAAATTAGATTTTTTTTTATTTTTTGCACATTTAATTTTCAACCAATTGAAACAAAAATTTTCATCCTATAGGATTAGTCTTTTGAAATACCTTAAGCCCAAACAACAATATTTTTCCATTTCGATAGTATAACACTCCCAAGTCGCACCCCGCAACATGGCAGAATACGCTTCGAAGACGCTATGGGTCATTCTTACGTGTACATCAAATTGATAAAAAAGAAGACTTTGACTAGTCAATTCAACATCATATAAAAGCCGAAGACTTAATCATCATTAAATAATAAAAAGAGTACGACAGTTTAATATGCGGAAGACTGATAAAAAACTTTATGTGAGTCCAAAGGAAAGCTAGTACATCAAACTAAGGGACTCAAGATACCCATGTGCAGCCACCTACAAGCTCGATGTGTCACCGTTGGCCACCTTCATCATTAAGATCTAATCCTGCATTTAAGAACATGCAGGGGAGAAACCTTCCTATGAGTTTTGCAACTCAGTATGGAAGTAAAATAGAAACAATCATAAGATCATGATACTAAACAAGAATCATAAGGACATCATCATCATATAGAAACAAAATAGGCATCATCATGATATAAATAAAAAGGTTCTTGTAACGTGTCATATGGATACGAGATCACTAAGATCATAAGAACTTAATAGATCAAGATGTCATCTTCTTAGGATCATAAGATCAAACGATCAAGATAGATCATAATAAATCATCATAAAATGACAAGTGTCGATCATCTTGATTATAAGGTCATCATCATATAAAGATTCATGAGAGATAATTGTATTAAGATAGAAAATTATGAATTGTATCATCTTCTATAGATCATATTAATAATAGATCAAGAGATTATGGAAAGATCATCAGTGACAAGAGCCACTAACCATCATAAAGATATTTCATTATTAATCTTATACATGATCATAAGGATCATTAAGATTAGTATTGGCATCAATAAATAAAATTATGATCCTAGGTAAGGCCATCTCTATATAAAATTATTAATGTCATACATCATCTTTTCATAAAGTTTGTGGTGCTACCTTCTTCACAATGACATACTGAGTATTTTAAATATACTTTTGTATCTTCATATTTCATATCATTGCTATTTATTCATCCTTATACATCTTTGTACATCCCAAATAAATCGTAACACAGACTTATAATATTCATCTAGTACTTTTCCTTATAAGACATAATCACAAATCGATCGCAACCCAAACTTATAACATTCATCAATACTTCTTCTTATAAGACTTATTTTCAAATGGACCGCAACTTAGGCTTATGTTATTTATTCAGTATTGCTTTTTTTAGGACATCATCATTTTAGGTTCCACATGCTTAGTTCCCTCATCATTTCATATTCCCGCAATCTCATTGAAGCCTGACGAGCCTTCCTTCTTGTGTTTGAGTGCATGTGGAATAGGGGGTCCATCTTATCATGATGGTAATTTATGGCAAACCCAGAATCTTTTAGGGACTTCATATAAGTAGCGTTTCATTTCAGGATAATTACTACAATCTCAAAATTCTTTCTGAATCATTAAAGGTAATACCACAACTCATCTGAGCTCATTTTAAGTTCCTAAGTTAGCTGTTTCATCTTATACTTCGTCAGTCATAATTCATTTTCTTTTCCATTTTTTTCATATGAATTTATACTATCTTAGTACCATCAGTAGCAATCCTCATATGTTCCTTATATTACTTCGGAAATAGTTCGAACATCATGTTCATGAGGACCATATAAGTTTGAGGGTGTTCATTAGTCCAGTGGCATCACTAAATTCATAGTGATTATACATCGACATAAAAATTATCTTCATCATATCTTCTTCAGCAATCCGAAGTTACTGGTACTCACTTCATAGGTCAACTATACATGAAAATGGATACTTGTGTCTTGATGGTGGTTTTATTTTACAACTTGTTAATCAATCTCTAAATTCATAAAATCATTATTCTTCTTTACAAAAGAAGTGCAACATTCTAAAAATGAGACCCTCGGTCTCATAAACCCCTTGTCTTAAAGTTACTAAATTTGACTCTTCAATTCATGTATCATGGGGCCTTTGAAATCAGAGTCATGCTTGAAAGGAGGTCGATATAACACTCAACTTCTAACTATAGCTTTTAGTTCACTTGGGTACTGGTGACTATCTTCTTCTTCTTGCATAATACTTATACATTTTAGGAGGAAATTCAATTGGCGCTAAGAATCTCATAATCCTCCTAAGAATTTCTAACCGATGTGAAGAAAAGATCTTATCTTCCATCGTCATTTGTACCACTGGAACATATTTTATGGTATGAAATTATTTTCATAAGGTCATCATCCTTAAAGGTAGCTTATGCCCTACAAGGATCAATAGACTCACTAAGAGTGTTGTTCATCATCGTAGATAATGACAACATATGATTCGTTAAGATTGATAATGGGACCATGTCAATCATCATCTTCATAAGATCAATCTAGGTTAATAACTTTCACTATGACTTATGTTTGATGTGATCCTTCTCTAAACGTTATCATAAAGAGAATGCTTCTTTGATTGATAATTAAATCAATAATATAAAAGGGGATCACACATGAGATCAAGAATTGGATCAATACTTCATCATCTTGACAGGATGGACAATGTAAGAGTGATATGAAAAAAAAATGCCTTAAGAGGTATGTCAATTGTCGCATCCTAGGGTCATTCTATATTCATAGAGTACTTCATTATTAATCATCATGAATTTGAATCATATAGGAAGGAATCTTAAGAATCAATAAGATCCTATATTAACATAATCAAATATCATGAGTTAAGGGTCGTCATCATAATCATTTAGCTTGAGAGTGGAAGGCATAACTTACTTAAATATACATCAGGTGGCGCGGTGACTGCTCGTGGCACTTGCACATGGACCATGACATCATACATTAGGACATGAGAATGTCCTAACTTTAGGCTCTGATACCTAACTGTAACGCCCCCAAATCACACCCCGCCATGTGGCAGAATACGCTTCGAAGATACTACGGGTCATCCTTACATGTACATCATATTAACAAAAAAAAGACTTTGATTGGTCAACTCAACATCATATAAAAGCGGAAGACTTAATCATCATTAAATAATAAAAAGAGTATGACATCTTAATACGCGGAAGACTGATAAAAAATTTTATGTGAGTCCAAAGGAAATCTAGTACATCAAACTAAAGGACTCAAGATACCCATGTGCAGTTCGATTTGTCACCATTGGCCACCTTCATCACTAAGATTTAATCTTGCATTTAAGAACATGCTGGGGAGAAATCTCCCTATGAGTTTTGCAACTAAGTATGAAAGTAAAATAGAAATAATCATAAGATCATGATACTAGACAAGAATCATAAGGACATCATCATCATATAAAAACAAAATAAGCATCATCATGATATAAATAAAAAGGTTCTTGTAACGTGTCATATGGATACGAGATCACTAAGATCTTAAGAACTTAATAGATCAAGATGTCATCTTCTTGGAATCATAAGATCAAACGATCAGGATAGATCATAATAAATCATCATAAAATGACAAGCGTCGATCATCTTGATTATAAGGTCATCATCATATAAAGATTCATGAGAGACAATTGTATGAAGATAGAAAATCATGAATTGTATCATCTTTTATAGATCATATTAATAATAGATCAAGAGATCATGGAAAGATCATCATAGGAGTGACAAGAGCTACTAATCATCATAAAGAGATTTCATTATTAATATACTTCATCATTTTAATATTCATCTTTGACTTATAGTGGGGTATATCTCAACCCACGGGGAGGCCTGCCTCAACCCGTCCATCATCATCATCATAACTGGCAAAGCTAGTCCATAACTGACCAAAGTCAGCCCATAACTGATCGTCATCAGTCCATCATAAAAAGAGCTCTCCATTTAACATTTTTCATCTTTTATCTTGCAACTTTTAATTTATCTTTCATTAGGACATAAGGATCATGATTAAGATTTGATCATCATAAGAAAGGATCAACAAATCGTACTGATCAAGGGTCCTAATTATCATCATCAGTATATAAGACTTAATCAGAGCTACAAGATAGGATCATGAAGAGAAATAAAAAATATATGAATATCATAATCATCATCATCGTCATAAGGAAGATCAAGATCGATAAATATGGATCAGTGTCGTCATAGATATGATTGGATCTAGATTAGGCTATCATAAGATCATAGACATAATCATCATTATGACCTATATCAGGATTCATGAATCAGGAGCACTAATAACATAATAATAATAATAAACATCATCATCAATATCTGAATTAAGTACATAATCAGAGATCAAAGGATTATAAAAATTAATCTAATCGCTTCGGAACTCGGGCCGGGTAGAGTTGGAACCCGAGCTGAGTTCGTAAGGGCATCATCGGAGGAATATCAAGATTTGGCCCGGGCCGAGTGTAGGTCATACCCGGGCAGGGTTCGTACCTAGCAGGTCGGTCGGCCGATTCAACAAATCCGTCGACCGTTAGACAGAAGTCACGGCCGAGCGCGACTTCATCGTGGAACTGCCCGGGCCGAGTCATCATCAACCCGGGCTAGTTCTTCTTCGTTGCAGAGCTTCGCGCTCGCGACAATGACAGACCCGACGAACTCGGT
Organism: Pontederia crassipes; assembly: GCA_030549335.1. Taxonomy (NCBI): domain Eukaryota; kingdom Viridiplantae; phylum Streptophyta; class Magnoliopsida; order Commelinales; family Pontederiaceae; genus Pontederia; species Pontederia crassipes. Next base: position 17,356,033 of record JAUKPH010000017.1, on the reverse strand, counting down.
CCAAGTATGGACCTGCCCAGGCCGGGTTATAGTGGACCCGGGACGGGTTCCTCTTACGCAGTAATTACGCGAATGCGCAGTTCGCGTTCCGATAGTCCTTTTCCGGTGATGGCCGACACAAATCATCATTATACAATATTCTATTATAACTAGGCATCAACTAGGACATGCTTCAAGTCTAAAATCATGATTCTAGAAAGAATCTACCATAATTCCATACCTTATTAGTTTATGTTCAAAAGCTAATCTGCAATCTTCTTTTTCTTCTTCCTCTTCTTCCTCTGCCCGCTCCTCTTGGTTTAGGCATGCGTCCAGTGGCGTCCACCCTCCTCCGGCGAGTCTCTTGTTGACGACAGCGTATCAAGGATGAAATAACGAAGGGGTGCACCAAATAGAGGAAGAAAAATTAGGACCGGCTCGTAGAAAGAAAAGGGGCTGATTTGTTTAGTTTGGCCCCATATTTATAGGAGAGAAATATGTGGTTGTGTGATAGTTGGAGAATCAAATCTCCCTGTTTATCCTCTTCCTACTTGGTTTTATCTTTTATCTTTTATCTTTCTCCCTTTTTTCTCGCAAAATCCCGGGCGTTATAGATAGACTCTTAAGTGCTATAGTCGTGCACTTGTGGCTGTGCACATGCCGAAGTGTTGTAACCTCTTGTTGGTGAGCGTCAAATCGATCATGTACAGTTAGACCCTATTCCAAGGGTAGATCTTTGATTTTCCTTTGACTTGTTAAATTTCTGCATTCTAGAATAAGAGTTTAATCTATGTGTATGCATGACATTCTAATTTCGTACTTGTTAAAGTCTATTATGAGTTGGTTTCTAAATGAAAATAAAATTTACATAGAATCAATCCCAAGTTTGAAACAAACTTAGCCCGAACAAATATAATCAGCCAAATATGATGGATGATTGGTTGTGATTTTTCAAATAACTTTCACATGGATTTAAGCACCAGAACAAACTTAAAACTCTAGGAGGCTACCAAACCTATAAGTACTAATATACCACAATTCCAAGGGATATACATTCTCAAAGTGAGTCCTATCTACACAAGGAACCAGAGAAATGATAAATCAAATTATTGCATGCCATACAAATCAATTCTGAAAAATTGAAGTTCATAGAATTTTCGACAATCATTCTCTACATAGTCTGGGTTAAAGTTTGTTCAAGAGAAATCTTCCACTACTTATACCACAATCCCAAGGGATATACATTCTCATATACCACAATCTCAAGGGACATACATTCTCAGAGTGAGTCCTATCTACATAAGGAAACAGAGAAATGACATCAAATTATTGCATGCCACTGCAAATCAATTCTAAAAAATTGAAGTTCATAGAATTTTCGACAATCGTTCTCAGCATAGTCTCAGTTAAGGTTTGTTCATGAGACATCCTCCACTACTTATAAGTTTGCTTAATAATTTCTTATCTTTTATTAGTTTGTTTCCAAGATTTTAATGTCAAATCACTCTATTATGAATTAGTTTCTTCATTTACGGAAAGATTAATTTCAAACACCTTTTTCTCTTAGATTATTTTACAATTCAGAGTTTTGTGGACTTATGTACGTCTTTTACTTAATGCTTTATTGTTCATATATCAGTTACTAGCTTTTCAGCGGTAATTACATGTCAATCTTGTGTATGATAATCGATCCGTTAATGATGAAATAAGTTAACACATAACTCCAGTAGTGACTGTTCAAACCCGGGCCAAGTTTTGAAACCAACTTTGGCTGCTCCTACATACTTGAGTCGAATTGTTCGAAAGAGAATTTGTATGGTTGTCTCTTAAATCAGGATGGATTTAGTCGTGCATAAGTGGGTTTGTGATAATCTATTTTGCTATTAATCATGGATTATTAATTAAAATGTTTAACAATTATTGAAAAATAATTTTCATTTGAAAAGCATCCTAATTATATCATAGATCAAAATTGCCTTCTTTAAAAATCAAGTTGTCTTTAAAAATTAATTTTCTAAGTATAATCGTTATTAATAATCATAGTATTGATGATTGATGCACACTTTTTTATGTTTTACATAAGAAATTTATACTATTTTTTGTAATTTTGATCATCGCATATATTTATTTTCATACTTGGATTCAAAAGTAACGACAAAGGGAGTAAGAAGAATGGATTTTGTCAAGTTATACCAGATCGAGTTGGCATCAATAGCGGGGACGAATTGTCTTTAAAAATCTATTCCGAGGTGAATTCTACTCAAAATAAAATTTGTATAGAATGTCCCAAGTTAAAACCAATGTTGTAAACTCGGATCAGGAATCGATCCGAAAAACGTTCGGGTCAGATCGGACCGGTCGGACCGTTTCGACTCGAATGGTTGAACCAAATGATAATAAAATAATATATTAAACTAAAATACTTATGAATATATATATATATATATATATATATATAATTAGTACTATTACGCATATCATACTATATGACATTACTAATATTTTTCAATAAATAAAAGAACAAGATAGCTGTTTAAATATATATATATTTTATTTTAATCTTGAATATATAAATTAACATATAATTCATAAATGATTACTTAATTATTAATATTTATTTAAGCCAGTTTTAATATTTAAAATAAATAAATCATTATTTATCATTTTATTTTTATTAGAGGACGTTTATTTTTTTTCAACATTGAAATATAGTAAAAAATATATATTACTTTGATAACAAAAGTTGAATAAAAATTTTAGTAGGAAACAATTTCACATTACATATAATGGTCAACTGGTAAAGTTAGTTGTGGGTTCGAACCTCCCCTCCATCTCTATCAAATGTTTTTGGAAAAAAAATGTTAAGCCGGCCCAACAACCCGCCGCTTTGACCGGGACAATCCGGGTTAAATGCCTCATCAGTTCAATTTCAAGCCATAACCCGTTTAAGTATTTGGATCACAGTCGGACCGGTTCAATCGGCCGGTCCGGTCCGAGTATTATAATAAGCACCAAAATCAAATCAAAACTTTCGGAGGTAGTCATACTTATAAATAGTACGTAATATACCATGACCACAAGGGACATATAATCTTAGAGGCTGTTTGGTTCGTGAATAAATGTCGAAATATTTAGATATTCTAGAGAATATAGTCAAACACGATTGTAGCATAAGATTAAGTGGATCAAACTTCAGTTTTTGAAAAACCGTCTAGAAGAACGTGAAAATCACTATGTGTAATTCGATTTCAAGAATATTTTTATTCTTCTAAAACTATATAATAGAGATATTCTACAATTTCTTTTATTTTTCAACCATTTTTTATTATTTAACTAGGTATTATTATATTATAATTTTTATAATAATAACAATAATAAATGTAAACTATTTATAGTGAAATATTTTAATTATAAAATATGGAAATTCTTTTTTTAACCAAACAATAAATAGAACAAGAATAAATAAAATTTGTTATTCCTCAAAAAATATTTTATAGTTAAAATAAGTTATATTGTGTGGCACCCCAAATCAATTTAAGAATTGAAATTCCCCAGATTTCTTGCAGTTATTTTAGCATGGCTTCGATCAAGGCTCGATATCCTCCACTACCTACGAGTTTGTTTAACAATTTATTGTCTTTTTAGTATTTTGTTTTCCACGATTTTTAGTGTCCAATCATTCAATTGCGAAGTAGTTTCTTTATTTACTGAAAGATTGATGTCGGACTCCTTTTTGTCTTATTTATTTATTTAAAATTTTGTGAACATGTGTACGACTTTTACTCAATGTTTTTTTTATCATAACTTGATCAGTTTACATATTAATTATTGATTATTTAATAGTAATTATGTATTAATCTTATGCATTATAATCATTTAATTAGGTGTCGTTTGATTGTGGTATAGGGCATACGAAATAAGTCATCGGTATTCTTTGCGTATGTGTATTCTTTTCGTTTATTCTATTGTTTTGACTTATCCTATTCTACTCTATCATTTGTTTGCCACGAGAATATCTCATTATAAAAAAATGGCTCCTATGCTCCTCCATTTGTCTAAAAGCTATAGAAATATACATAATTGATAGATGAGAAGGCCACTTGGAACGTGTAAATAGTGAAATGATGGTTGTGCCCTCACGTCGTCATAGAGAATAACTCGAATTCTGACCGATAAACACGCTTTAGGACTCGTGAAAATATTGTCGGAAGATAATATATTCGTAGTTCTATTTGAAAATATTCTTTGGAATAAACCCCTATCTGCATATTTATTCGGCTTCCAAACGGCGTCTTAATATCAACACAAGTTAAAACAGAATCTACTTGATCATACTCAAGCCAACTTCGGAAGCCAACTCAGGAGCAACTCAGATTACTCCTGTAACGACCCTGATTTTTTTCAGGATTTAATAAATAGATATTTTATTATTTTATTTTGAAAAAAAATATTGTTATTAATATTACTATATTTAATAATTCCGAAAATACAATTGATATTGAGAGGAGTTTGATTAGGGATAGGATTATTCAATTAATTTCGTAATTTATCTAATTAAATATTAGAATAAATAGGGAGTGGTTAAAAGGATAAATTAGAGGATTTAATTTGATTGAGATTAGATAATATGATTACAGAATAATTAAAAATCTGTCAACACTATAAATAAGAATATGGGGGTATGAACGTTTTGGCTTCGACTGCGTGATTTTCAGCTTCGTCTTCGGCGACGACAGAAAACAAGGCGCGCAGGTACATAGGGGGGATTCCGTTTCCTATTGTGTCGTAATATTTTACGGTGCAATCTAATTTTAAATTAGAAGTATTACGATCGTAAATTTGTTTGGCCGTAATTTTCTGTTCCGGCCGTCAAGAGAGAAGAGTAGAGTTTTACGGTCGAGAAAAGGGTGGAGAGAGAATTAGAAAAAAAAGTGTTTACGGCCGAAGAGTTAGGATTTTCGGCCGTAATAAAATAGAGGGGTAGAGAATTTCGGCCGTAATGTAATAGAGAGAGAAAGGTTAAAAAAATAATAATAAGAAGTATGGAGTTTACGGCCATAACGGATAGGGGGTAAAAGTTCATGGCCGTAACGGATAGGGGGTAAAAGTTCATAGCCGTAACGGATAGGGGGTAAAAGTTTATGGTCGTAACGGATAGGGGGTAAAAGTTTATGGCCGTAATGGAATAGGGGGTAAAAGTTTATGGCCGTAATGGAATAGGGGGTAAAATCTGGAGAGAAAAAGATGTAAAAAAAAGGGGAAGAGAATTTACGGCCGTAAAAATCAGAGAAGATGGAGAGAGAAAAAAATGATGTTACGGTCGTGATGAACATGAAGTACCCACCGAGAGTTATTATTTATTTTTGAGTAAATTTTAATTACTGATTATTATTGTTGTTATTAATTAATTTGATGTGTTAATGATATTGTTGGTGATTGATATGTTTATATTATGATGAACTTTGATTTTGATTGTATTGTTGACCTACTTAGTTTTGAGTTCAGAATTTATCTAATCAAATTGATAATTTATTTAAAGATAGACATTTTAAGTAAACAAGATAAAAGCCGAAAGCTGCTGGGCCCATGTTCACTGATTGCCACTAAGTCGGGACCAATTGAATTGAATTGAATTGAATGGGGCAGATAGTGTAAAAGCTATGACTGTCCTGTGTATAACCACTCGTCCTCCACCATACACGAATCCATTGAATCGTATCGGGCTTGCCGTGACACTGATCCCCCACTAGCCTGCATGAAAGTGGCATGGTGTCCCTTAATTGACTGAGCGCTCCTCATTGAATTGAATAACTCCGAACATTGAAAATCGAATCGAATTGAATTGAATTGAAATTGGAATTGAAGTGAATGGAATTAAATCATGGTCATTTGGATATATTGGCATAGAGTTGGCAATTATTATTGTCCTATTGAATTGAATTGTTATTGGCCAATGACCATTGATTATTGAATTGGAAATTGTTAATTGAATATTGATCTATTAAATCAGGCAATTGATAATTATTAATTGGAACAATTATTATTGATTTACATTGGTCTGTTGACCATAGTCTGATATATTGTTCATATTGATAAATTGTTAATTGATTAATTGTATTGACTGCTCAATCGACACATTATTGATTTTGCCTTATTTTCGACTGAGCATATTGATTGTCTTTTAGACCCTACGTACTGAGTATTTTTATACTCATGGATATTTCCCTGTACCTGAATCCGTGCAGGTGAGAGAGCTATAGATGATGGTACTGCAGATGGCTACGCTCAGTGACAGATAGATGTTGCACATGGCATTAGATCTAGTTATTTAATTTTGTCACTTCCGCACTTATTAGAATTGTAAACTCATGGATGTTTTAGCATTTCGATTATTATGGATTATTAGTTATTATTTTTGAAAAGTCTTCCGCATTTATGTTTTATATCCTGCACTTTATAGATTTTATTCCGCAAAAATATTTTATAGAAAATTGAGTAACGCCTCTGGGACGACTCTGAGCACGTGAAAGTCACATGAGTCTCGGGGCGTTACAGAAGGTATCAGAGCCTAAGAGAGGCACTTCTTAGCTATCTCTAAATAGGTAGAATTGAGTCCATGTGCAACTGTCATGAGCAACCACTACAGCCATCCAGTAGGGTCAAGTAAGTATTGAATTGTGCTATGTATTATTGAGCTCACACTTATGAATTTTATTATTATTGTTGTGTGAGAACAGATTCCTCCTAAGATGGTATTTCTGAATCAGATACCACGAGCTCCCAGAAGTGGGTCACAGCGGGCTGGTCAGGAGGCCCAAGGCTCTCAACCTAATAATCAACGTGCTCTGAGCCAAGAAATGAGTAGACAACAAGTACATGGCTTCCAGGTGGATCAGGCCCAAGCTAATGGGTACCGAGAGGAATAACTGAGACAGGGACTACTACCATCGGAGTTCCACTCGGTGCACGCTGAGTACTCGAGTCCCAATGTGCCACCACATCATGATCGTAAAGACACCATTGAGCGGTTCCTCATGTTGCAGCCCCCTCGGTTCAGCGGGAAGGGTGACTTTGATGATGCAGAGGAATGGATTGAGGAGATAGAACAGATATTCCTTGAGATGGATTACGGCGAGGACCGCAAGATAATTTACGTCACAAGAAAACTGACGGCAGATGCCAGAGATTGGTGGAAGGCCACCGAGCTCACTACGTTCTCCGGCCAGGACAACATCACCTGGGGAGAATTCAAGAAGGCGTTCGAGAATCGCTACATACCAGCCTATGAAAGGGGCAGGAAGTAGAAGGAGTACCTGACACTCCAATAGGGTACTATGACTATAAAGCAGTACCTTTCTAAGTTTCTAAGCCTAGAGAAGTACTCCACCTTACAGCAGTCGGAACTTGATCGAGTGAAGCGTTGGGTGGATGGCCTGAAACCCAACCTCAGAGAAAGGGTAAAGGGGGGTAACTGCCAGACCCTCCAATTTGCTAAAGAATTCGCCATTTATCTAGAAGATGGTGATAAGACAGTTGACAAGCAACAAAGCCAAGCACCGGCCAATCAGTATCAGAACAGATATGGAAACAAAGATAGAAGGCAGGCTAGGCGAGATCCCCACCGCAGAGATGATCGCAATCGGGGAAGACCATATCCAACGAGGAATGAGCTTCAACCGCCTAGAGCACCGTGCAACTACTGCAACAGAATGCATTCCGCTGAGTGCTACCGAAGAACTGGAGCGTGCCTGAACTGTGGTAAGATGGGCCATTTCGCTAGAGACTGCAAAGAGCCAAGGCGTGCTGGACCTCCTCTGCAACGTAACGACGGACCACCTAGAATGGTGCAAGGCCGAGTATACAATATGAAGCTTGCAGACGAGCAAAGGACGAATGACACCATCCAAGGTACGCTAAAAATTGATGGTGTTCATGCTAATATTCTCTTTGATTCAGGTGCTACACATTCGTTCATTTCGGAGCAATTCGCTCCGTTATTGAGCATAAAGCCACAAGCGACTAGTTTTCCACTTGACATTGGCACACCTCTGGGGTCCATCGTTACCCAGAAGTACATCCCCATGGTGCCGGTCGAAGTGGAAGGCAAGAACTTCTCTGCAGACCTTATCATTATTCCGATCAGGGACTACGATGCGGTGTTGGGTATGGACTGGTTGTCCTACCATGACGCCTACCTACATTGCTGAGCAAAGAAGATACTGATCGGAACGCCAGGAGGACCTCAGACTGTTGTCAGAGGTACACCACTAGAGAGGGGCAAGATCCTAGTGTCAGCTTTAAAGGCACAAAAGATGCTGAAGAAAGGATGTCGGGGTTTCCTAGCAAGTGTGATCAAGACAGACAGAGTTGAAGTAGATCGAGATAGCATTGCTGTGGTGAAGGAGTTTCCAGACGTCTTTCCAGATGACGTTTCAGGATTGCCACCACGACGGGAGATTGAATTCCGCATTGACTTGGTGCCAGGCACGGCACCTATATCAAAGGCTCCTTATCGAATGGTACAGGAGTTGCTGGATAAGGGATTCATTCGACCGAGCGTTTCTCCATGGGGCGCTCCGATATTGTTTGTAAAGAAGAAGGACATGTCGATGAGGTTGTGCATAGACTATCGGATGTTGAACAAGGTCACAATCAAGAACAAGTATCCACTACCAAGAATCGATGACCTGTTCGACCAATTGTCTTCGGCAAAGGTATTCTCGAAGATTGATATGAGAAGTGGCTATCATCAACTACGAATCACTGATGATGATGTGCCAAAGACCGCTTTCAGAACGAGATACGGGCATTATGAGTTCTTAGTGATGCCATTTGGGCTGACCAATGCCCCCGCAGCTTTCATAGACCTGATGAATAGAGTGTTCAGGCCATACTTGGATAAGTTCGTAATCGTCTTCGTCGACGACATTCTTATATATTCGTCGAGCCCAAAAGAACACGAGGAACATCTAAGAGTTGTGCTACAGACCTTACGGGAGCACAAATTATACGCCAAATTCTCAAAATGTGAGTTTTGGTTGAAAGAAATTATGTTCCTCGGGCATATTATCAGTGAAAATGGAATATCGGTAGATCCTGCAAAGGTGGAAGCAGTTGCCAACTGGGCACAACCGAAAAATGCGTCAGAGATTAGAAGCTTACTTGGACTTGCTGGATATTACAAGAGATTCATTCAGGACTTTTTCAAAATTGCATCGCCACTAACAAATCTCACTAAAAAAGGCATCAAGTATGAATGGTCACAGAGGTGTGAAGATAGTTTTCAAGAGTTAAAGAAGAGACTGACAACGGCACCCATTCAGACCATACCTTCAGGCCAAGGAGGTTATGTCATATATGGCGACGCATGCGGCATTGGTTTGGGATGCGTCTTGATGCAACACGGGAAGATAATTGCATATGCATCAAGACAATTAAAGAAGCATGAGAAGAATTATCCGACGCATGATCTCGAATTAGCAGTTATGGTATTCGCCCTCAAAATTTGGCGACACTATTTATATGGCGAAGAGTTCGAAATCTTTACAGACCACAAGAGCTTGAAATACATTTTCTCTCAAAAAGACTTGAATATGCGTCAGAGGAGGTGGATTGAGTTTCTAAAGGATTATGAGTTTGCTATCAGCTATCATCCAGGGAAGGCAAACTCAGTTGCTGACGCACTTAGTAGAAAATGGGGAGGATCACTCGCATGCCTGAGAGTGAGTCGTTAGAACATGATTGACTGCATTATCCAGGTCAGTCCAGTGACCAGCAGTGACGGTATACGAATTATGGCACACCTCGGCATGCAACCCGAGCTACTGTTGAAGATAGGCAAAACACAACCAAACGATAACGAGTACAATCACCTACTCAAGTTGTGCGAAAAGATTCCTACAGATTTTTTGGTCACAGATGGAGTGATCAGATATAGGGGACGATTGTGGGTCCCTGAGTATGAAGCATTGAGAAGACAAGTGTTGGATGAGTGCCACAAGTCAAAATTCGCCATTCATCCTGGAAGCACGAAAATGTTCAAAGACTTGCAACGGACCTTCTGGTGGAATAATATGAAGAATGATGTGGCTGAGTACGTTGCAAGATGCCTAGTATGTCAACAAGTGAAAGTGGAACATTAGAGACCTTACGGTGTACTACAAGAACTTGGAATCCCACAATGGAAATGGGAAAAGGTGACTATGGATTTCGTCACTGGGCTTCCAAGAACTCAACAAGGCCATGATGCAATATGGGTGGTGGTGGACCGGTTTAGCAAGGCAGCCCATTTCATCCCCATAAAATGGAAACAGTCTGTCGAAAGTCTGATGGACATTTATATTAAGGAGGTTATCCGACTACATGGAGTGCCAGTCTCCATTGTGTCGGATAGAGATCCACGATTTACGGCCAAATTTTGGCGGAGCATACAGAGTGCTTTTGGAACAAAATTAAATTTCAGTACTGCGTTCCATCCTCAGATAGACGGGCAATTTGAACGAACGATTCAGACATTAGAAGACATGCTCCGTGCATGTGCATTGGACTGGAGTGGCAGTTGGGACACGCACCTCCCACTGATCGAGTTCGCATACAATAACAGTTACCACTCCAGCATAGGCATGGCACCATTTGCAGCAATGTATGGAAGACCTTGTCGCTCCCCCATCTGTTGGAGTGAGGTGGGAGGACGACAATTCTTATCAGAGGAGTTGATGAAGCAAATCAAGGAAGATGCTGAAAAAGTTCGACTTATTAGAGAGAGGTTGAAAACAGTATTCACAAGACAGAAAACATATGCTGACAAGAAGAGAAGAGAACAAATTTTTAAAGTGGGAGATCGAGTTATGTTAAAAGTTTCTCCAATGAAAGGGGTAATGAGATTCAGCAAGAAGGGTAAGTTGAGCCCAAGATATGTTGGCCCCTTCAAAGTACTTGCATTGATCGGAGATGCAGCTTGCAGGTTGGCGTTGCCTCCATCATATGGACACGTGCATAATATCTTTCACGTGTCAATATTGCGCAAGTACCAACATGATGATGCTAATGCGGTGAATATGGAGGAACCAAATTTGAATGTAGATCTGACATATGCTGAGCAGCCTATAGAAGTGTTGGAGTACCAAACTAAGCATATGAAGAATAAAATGATACTTATGGTGAGGATGGCTTGGACACATCATAGAGATGAAGATGCCACATGGGAACTTGAAGAAGAAATGAGAAGAGATTTTCCAGAATTATTTAGATGAGATAATATAATTTCTTTTATTCAAATTCGAGGACGAATTTATTTTTAAGGAGGTTATGATGTAACGACCTTGATTTTTTCAGGATTTAATAAATAGATATTTTATTATTTTATTTTGAAAAAAAAATATTGTTATTAATATTACTATATTTAATAATTCCGAAAATAAAATAAAATTGAGAGGAGTTTGATTAGGGATAGAATTATTCAATTAATTTCGTAATTTATCTAATTAAATATTAGAATAAATAGGGAGTGATTAAAAGGATAAATTAGAGGATTTAATTTGATTGAGATTAGATAATATGGTTAGAGAATAATTAAAAATCTATCAACACTGTAAATAAGAATAGGGGGTATGAACGTTTTGACTTCGTCTGCGTGATTTTCGGCTTCGTCTTCGGCGACGACAGAAAACAAGGCGTGCAGGTACGTAGGGGGATTTCGTTTCCTATTGTGTCGTAATATTTTACGGTGCAATCTAATTTTAAATTAGAAGTATTACGGCCGTAAATTTGTTTGGCCGTAATTTTCTGTTCCGGCCGTCAAGAGAGAAGAGTAGAGTTTTACGGTCGAGAAAAGGGTGGAGAGAGAATTAGAAAAAAAAAGTGTTTACGGTCAAAGAGTTAGGGTTTTCGGCCGTAATAGAATAGAGAGGTAGAGAATTTTGGCCGTAATGTAATAGAGAGAGAAAGGTTAAAAAAATAATAATAATAAGAAGTATGAAGTTTACTGCCATAACGGATAGGGGTAAAAGTTTATGGCCGTAACGGATAGGGGGTAAAAGTTCATGGCCGTAACGGATAGGGGGTAAAAGTTCATGGCCGTAATGGAATATGGGGTAAAAGTTCATGGCCGTAATGGAATAGGGGATAAAATCTGGAGAGAGAAAGATGTAGAAAAAAAAGGGAAAGAGAATTTACCACCGTAAAAATCAGAGAAGATGGAGAGAGAAAAAAAATGATGTTATGGCCGTGATGAACATGAAGTACCCACCGAGAGTTATTATTTATTTTTGAGTAAATTTTAATTACTGATTATTATTGTTGTTATTAATTAATTTGATGTGTTAATGATATTGTTGGTGATTGATCTATTTATATTATGATGAACTTTGATTTTGATTGTATTATTGACCTACTTAGTTTTGAGTTCAGAATTTATCTAATCAAATTGATAATTTATTTAAAGATAGACATTTTAAGTAAATAATATAAAAGCCGAAAGCTGCTGGGCCCATGTTCACTTATTGCCACTAAGCCGAGACTAATTGAATTGAATTGAATTGAATGGGGCAGATAGTGTAAAAGCTATGGCTGTCCTGTGTATGGCCACTCGTCCCCCACCATACACGAATCCATTGAATCGTATCGGGTTTGCCGTGGCACTGATCCCCCACTGGCCTGCATAAAAGTGGCATGGTGTCTCTTAATTGACTGAGCGCTCCTCATTGAATTGGATAACTCCGAACATTGAAAATCGAATCAAATTGAATTGAATTGAAATTGGAATTGAACTGAATGGAATTAAATCATGGTCATTTGGATATATTGGCATGGAGTTGACAATTATTATTGTCCTATTGAATTGAATTGTTATTGGCCAATGACTATTTATTATTGAATTGGAAATTGTTAATTGAATATTGATCTATTAAATCAGGCAATTGATAATTATTAATTGGAACAATTATTATTGATTTACATTAGTCTGTTGACCATAGCCTGATATATTGTTCATATTGATAAATTGTTAATTGATTAATTGTATTGACTGCTCAATCGACTCATTATTGATTTTGCCTTATTTTCGACTGAGCATATTGATTGTCTTTTAGACCCTATGTACTGAGTATTTTTATACTCATGGATATTTTCCTGTACCTGGATCCGTGCAGGTGAGAGAGCTATAGATGATGATACTGCAGATGGCTACGCTCAGTGACAGATAGATGTTGCACATGACATTAGATCTAGTTATTTAATTTTATCACTTTCGCACTTATTAGAATTATAAACTCATGGATGTTTTAGCATTTCGATTATTATGGATTATTAGTTATTATTTTTGAAAAGTCTTCCGCATTTATGTTTTATATCCTGCACTTTATAAATTTTATTCCATAAAAATATTTTATAAAAAATTGAGTAAGGCCTCTGAGACGACTCTGAGCACGTGAAAGTCACGTAGGTCTCGAAGCGTTACATCTCCTGTCATAGTTATATGCAAATATCTTCTCATAACATTTTTTGATACGCATTATGTGGGGGTTCGAATTTGAGACATTACATTTTCTTCGAGGCTTATCCCTTTTTCTGAGAATTTGAAAGTTGATAGTTGAAAATTATTAAAAAATAATAATAAAAGGGTCGAGAGGTTTCACGTGTTATTCTATTAGATTCACGTGTTTTCTATTAACAAAAATCACTCTTATTTTCCAAAAAAATGATGTGTTCTTCCCTACACTCAAATAAAGTAATATATCATGATTGATAAAGGGACGCCATGCAGCATCACCTGCACATGTCACGGGGTCATTCTCGGACACTAGACCACGTGCGGTGACTAGGCGGATAGGCACCTAGCCAAGTCTGTTTTGAGTTTGCAGCGGAAGTTTTATGGTCGAGACGACTTTGCCGAGAGTCGCTCTTATAGGCATTCAATCACGGACATGACTAGAGTGTTGGACTACTCGTCACGAGACCGTGGCATTAGCGCGTTGCGGCACTAATGTAGGCGCTTGGGCGCTTAAAGTCCGAAGGGACCACGGGACGCCACGAAGGGACACCGATGTGGGTTGCCACCCCACGCTCAAGGCCATGACACTAGAATTAAAGGAAAGCTTACTTGTATTAAATATGATGAAACATAACATACAATTGGGCCTCGGAAGGCACTAGTGAACTCCTCCCAGTGTACCGTAGGTATATGAGTCTTGTTACATATTGAATATGCAAAAGACGTACCCTACGGGAACGTCACCTACTTGGCCATTCATAAGGACGGCCTTACAAGATAAATGCCCTAAGGGCGGATAACTTGGTACTCCACAATATTACGCAGTGCGGGGCGGCTGCATGTGTTCCATGTTTTCGGTGCTGAGCGACCGAGGGCTATAAGTTGAGCGGCACTGGTGCCGCGAGGCTTCACGCTTCGTGTCACGGGAAACGCCCCGTGACATTCTCCCCCACCAAAGTCGGCGACGCCCCCGACGTCGTTGTCCGGGCTTCCTCGGGGCCTTCGTCTTGAGTCTTGACTTCGCTTGTCTCGTTCAATTCTGCCTTCTTTGCCTTGACTTCAACTTCACCAGCATCACGCAACGCCATGAATGCTCGATCCTTGGGGTCTTGCTGAGGACTCCTCCCTCAGGCCTGCTTCGTTCGCTGATCCTTCGTCCAATCCGGGGTCATCACTTGTGCAGCGCCAGTGGAGTCCGCCATGTGCGGTCTGACTTCATCAAGCAACTATCCGTCCATCAAGTCTCTGTTGGCTTCACTTCTCTTCGACTTGCGCAGCGTCAACTTGTGTGGTTTGGCTTCTTTGGGGGTGAAACAACTCTTGTATGCCTTCAGGAATAACGCGGAGAAGAGTTGCCTCAGGGTCGTGTAGAACACGATGAAGAGTCTCGCCATTCGACCTGCATGACTTGACTCGATGCCTTCATGTTGCGGATGGCCGCAACATAAGGTCTCCCTTCCGTCGAATGCGAAGTACAGGACCATCTCACCCTCGATGATCATTCTTGAATTTCGACGGCTTGAAACAGCACAAGCCCTCCGATGTCGATGCTTGTAGCTTGTCTGCTTCGAGTGCCTGGGGTCACTATGATGAGCGACAAGAGTCTTCCCACGGATACTCTGGGACGCTTCAGGTCTCTTTGTGGGCTTGACTCAATGTCTCTATGTTGCAAATGATTGCAACGTAGAGTCTTCCATACCTCTGCCGAACGAAAAGCGCAGGGCCACCTCCTCCTTGGTGATCACATGATGTTTCGGCAGTCTTTGAGGCGGGACAAGGTTCTTTGATATGACAATCCATGTCTTGTCCATCCAAGTCGTCATAGTGGGCGACGAGAGTCTCCCCACGTTTCCTTGTGGTTCAACTCGCTGTCCCCAAGTTGCAGATGGCTCCAACATTGAGTCCTTCGTCCGCCGAGCCTTGAAAATAGCTCCACCTTCCCCTTGGTGGACAAGAGATATCTCGACGGTTTGAGGTGGAGCAAGGTTCTTTGGTATAACATTCCGCACCTTGTCCACTCCCAATCGCTATAGTGAGCGACGATGAGGGTCTCCCCACATGCGCCTGTGGTTCGACTCTCTTCTCCTGCTTCGATGGGCGATCTTTATCTTCGGCATAAGTAGCTTCCTCCTTGCGACTTGAGCTTCTCTCCCCCACCATTGCCCTTGCCCAAGGGCTTTGGTGGTATGGCACTTGTTCCGATTGACTTGGTAGCGTCGACTAGTGAACGGAGGTTGGACGATCCGGTCGTTCCAACTCCTTCCTAATCCAAAGCTTCTAACCCCTCTGCTTGAAGAGCACCAACACTGGGTTTTCATCCTCCTGGGAACACTGTAGGCGGAGCTCGGTGATTCCTTTCACTTCCTCCTTCAACATGCCCATCTGGCCGATGCTGAACAATGCGATCTTGACCTCCAGTCCCAACTTGTCAGGGCTTGCATAATTGATGAACTGCCAATTCTTCCGTCCCATGTCTGGGATGCATGTTTGTCATATTCTACATTGTCGCGATGAGAACGCCATCCTGAGTTTGCCACATCTTGCAGGGTTCTTGGGATATGCCTTCTTCCGATCCTGGGACCTCCTTTGAAGCTTTGACAATCCCTTTGGGGTATGGACGGGGCGAGATCGTTGTGCTCGTTCACGAAGAGGATGCACCTTAGATGCTCGTCCGTCCGCACCTTGGACAAAGTAATGTCACTGTGCTTGTCATCCTAGATCATGCACCTTTGACATACTCGTCCACCGGGCGGCTTGACCCTTACGAAAGAGTAGCCATTCCGGGCCTTCACTAATCCGTGCGGATGCTTGTGAAGACGCTCCGCTTAAATAAGCGGACTGCGGTTAGTGAACTCGTGGCATGAGCTCCCAACATTACCTCCATCTCCATTCGAAGGGACGACATCGCCAATGTGTCCTTCAAAACCTTCGCATTGCGATCTTTGGAGGCCGCTTCGATTACTCGAGGCGATGTTCGAAAGGAAAGGGCACTCCTTCCTTCGGTTGGCGGCAGAACGCTTGACAGCAGCATGTCAAGGTTCGCCAATGCTCGATGCTCAGACCATTTGCCGAATGGGTCGCTGAGTTGAGGCGTCGATTTGCGTTGGCATGTATCAGGTTCGTCCCACTCCTCGATGGATGACATTGCGCCGCTTGCGGGGCAACACTTGACGAGGCAGGCAAGGCTGACAGCTCGTCCGCGAGTGTTTGCAAGTAATCAACGCTTTGCTCCATTCCTGAAAGTCATCGTGGCGTGGCAGGCGATGCTGCGGCATGACAAGATGCTTGTGATTGATGCTTCTTGGTCGAAGGGATGTTATCCTTTGGCCGAAAAGGGATCGTGAACCTTGACATTTGTCTTTAAGCCAACTTCTCCCGTGAAGCGGTTGTGCACTTCACGTTGCATGACTAGGCATGCAATGCGACGTCACAAAATACCGAGCAGCGCCAGGTCGTCATGATAGTGCATGACCGACAGTCCCTGAATGTGACACGGGTCCTCCGAGTTACACGACGCTCGTGTAAGCGATCTCATGATATGAGCAGCGCAGGACCATCATGCGGAGCATATGGCCACTCTTTGACGCAGCGCGACACTTCAGGATTCCCGACTGTCTACCTGGGGTGGTTGACCGTCTCGGTTAGGCGGGGCGATCAATCCGCCATCATGATGCATGACGGATGTTCCTTGACACGACACGGGTGTATGAGGAACATGCTGTGGGGCACGACTGGGCGTGCGGCGAGGAGGCTTGCCTTGCCTTCCTCGTTGGCGTCCACGATCAAAGACCATGGTACCAGTGCGCCTGGGCGTGATTGAGTATTTGAGCAGAAGCACATTTCCTACGCCAGGGCACATTGCGACGACACAAGCGAGTCATCGTCGCTGGGTAATCCGAGCAGGAAGAACTGCTCTGATACCACTTATCACGGGGTCATTCTCGGACACTAGACCACGTGCGGTGACTAGGCGGATAGGCACCTAGCCAAGTCTGTTTTGAGTTTGCAGCGGAAGTTTTATGGTCGAGACGACTTTGCCGAGAGTCGCTCTTATAGGCATTCAATCACGGACATGACTAGAGTGTTGGACTACTCGTCACGAGACCGTGGCATTAGCGCGTTGCGGCACTAATGTAGGCGTTTGGGCGCTTAAAGTCCGAAGGGACCACGGGACGCCACGAAGGGACACCGATGTGGGTTGCCACCCCACGCTCAAGGCCATGACACTAGAATTAAAGGAAAGCTTACTTGTATTAAATATGATGAAACATAACATACAATTGGGCCTCGGAAGGCACTAGTGAACTCCTCCCAGTGTACCGTAGGTATATGAGTCTTGTTACATATTGAATATGCAAAAGACGTACCCTACGGGAACGTCACCTACTTGGCCATTCATAAGGACGGCCTTACAAGATAAATGCCCTAAGGGCGGATAACTTGGTACTCCGCAATATTACGCAGTGCGGGGCGGCTGCATGTGTTCCATGTTTTCGGCGCTGAGCGACCGAGGGCTATAAGTTGAGCGGCACTGGTGCCGCGAGGCTTCACGCTTCGTGTCATGGGAAACGCCCCGTGACACACACAGCCCATTGGATAGAAGGGACATCACTGCACTCGCACCAACCTGACCCCAACAATTGTCTTTCTTATTCCACCAAACAACCTTATTTATTTTTCAGGAACGAATTTGATATTTAAAAAATAAGATAGTAAAGAGCATAGGCAATATTGAAATTGATTACAGAATTATTGGTTTATTTTTTTTTTCAATCGACATTTATCAGTGTACAGAATTATTAATACATGACTAATTCGATATTCAAAAGACAATAATATAAATAAATTATTATTAAAATGATGACTTTAAAAATTGAACCTAAGATACTAACACGGTATAACTCCGCTATCCGCTTGTACCAATCATTATTTGATTCTAACATATCTTTAGTTCCTTACTCCAATCAAAGTATCAAACCGCGTTACAGTGCATGTTTAAGTTTTAATCTTAGTATATAAAAAAATATATATATTTTTTTTATTAATATATAATATATATATAAGATTAACAAAGAAATTGGTTGTAACTTAATCGACCATGGCCTTTGGATCGCGCTCTAAACAGATGGACGGCGGAGATTGACGCTCGATGAACTGTTTGTTTTTTCCCGGTTCGATTGACGATTTGCCCTTCTCCTCCCCCACCCCAAAAGACCTTTTTCCCCAAATTCATTTTCATTTGCCCCCTTCCTCCTTCGAGGATCTGCCCATTCCTCTGCACATCCAGCAGACAAATTGTCGTCCTTCCTCTCTATTGCCCCGACTGACGATCAAACTCCATCCTTGAGGATCCCCCCTCTCTGCTGCACTTTCGGCGACTCTCCGCCGTTGCGATATATTATTGTCGACGCTGCCGCTGTTGTGATCTGTCGCCGCCGTCGTCGTCGCCGCGTTCTGCTGTTGCCGCCGCCGCGTCTTGTTGTTGCCAACGCCGTTGCGATCTGCTGTTGCCGTCGTCGATCTGCCGCTGCGATCTGCTGTTGCCGTTGTCGATATGCCCATTCCTCTGCACATCCGGCAGACAATCTGTCGCCCTTCCTCTCTGTCGCACCGACTGGCGTTCTGCCCCCCTTCCTCCTCCGACGATCTGCCCCCTTGCCCCTTCGTCGCCACTGTCTGCTGCTGCACTGCCACGACTTCTCCGCCGCCCCTGCTTCACCGTCGTCGCTTTCAGCTACTGCACCACAGTTGCGTTCTGCTGTTGTTGCTGCGTTCTGCCGCCGCTCCGTTCTGCTGTCGCTGCCACAGCTGCGATATGCTGCTAATATTGCCGCTCTGTTTCATTCTGCTACTGCTGCCGCCACAGTTGAGTTTTGCTACAGCCTCCGTCGCAGGACAACGGTATATAGCCTCCGACGATCATGCTGCGATTTTGCGCCTTGATACGACGCTTGCACCAAACAATAAGTCATAATAATTTCGAGCACTAGTACTAGCAACGTCCGGCATCATGTGGAGGCTTGCCCGGTGATGTGTGGAGGTCATTTGAAGACTCCGCCAACTGTGTGTGAATGCCTTAAAATGCCGACATCACTCTTGAATGACCTGTCCGATAGTTTTCATTCCTTTGTTTACTGGGTTCTTTTTTTTTTTTACTTTTTTTTTAGTTTTGAACGGCTCAACTTGAAGCTGTAATTACAGCTCAAAGTGTCAAAGTGGAGTTGTGCATATATATATATATATATATATATAATATGACAAACGATTTTACACATATTTTTTTATTTTTATCGATGTCATCATTCATAAAAATAAATAAAAAAATTATAATATAAGAAATTATATAAATTGATTATATCTATTATCACGAATAATAATGTGTGGTAGTTCATAAAAATTTAAAAATTATTATATAATTATTTTTATGATTTAATTATATTTTTGTTATTATCAATGATCCTCTAAATTATTAATGAAAATAAATTCAAGAAATATATCTAAAACCTCTAGACACACACTTCACACACTCAATAACTATATATATCCCTTCCTTACCTATCACTCTCCATTAAAATTTTATTTTTATTTACGAAAAAAGGTTATAAGATGACATCAGATGCTTTTATCAATGTTTATTTTTAGAGTTAATTCCTTAAATCTCCCCAAAATTATAGCAATTTTCTATGACTGCCCCTAAATATGAACTTATCGTAATGGCCTCTGCGATTTTCACTTTAGTCCATCGGTCTAGTTTTGTTATTTTTTCCACTTTTCTATTTATTAAAGACTAAACTACCCTTTTTATATTTTTTTAATATTTAAAATTTTTAAATAACATATATTAACAAATAAAAAAATGACGTGTAGGCATGGGGATGGGGGTCGACTCGCTGGTGAGGGGCGAGGGGGACTACTCGGGAGGGGGGCAATGGGGGAGCAAGCTCGAAACTCAAACGGGTGACTTCGCACCTCGCGGGAGGGCGTTGGGGGGGGGGGGGGGGGGACTCGCCAATGAGGAGGGGAGGGGGATGAAAGTGGGGAGGGAGGACGGAGCTCGTGGGCGTGGCTCCCCTCCTCGCCGACGTTGGTGGGGTTGGGGGGGGGGGGGGGGGGTTTGCGATTGGGCAAGCTTGCAGGCGAGTCTTGGGGGGAGGGGGGCGTGACTCGTCGGACGACAAGTTTATATAGTATGAACAGACATAAAAAATTGCTCTAGTTAAGGAGAGGTTTAAGAAATTAACTCTAATTTTTAACCCTGTTATGTCTGCATTCCATGTCTTAAATCAAATTGATAACCTTTTAAGTTATATATTGTGATAGTTAATTTCAAAAAATATGAATGTCTGAAATATTTTTAATATAAAATGTTGACACTATAAACATACATATAAATATTATGTAGAAACAATGATAAGAATCAACAAATTGGTTCAGACGACAAACAAAATAAATTTGATTTAAAGTTCTAAAAGAGTTGTTATATATGAACTGTAACACCCGAAAAAAATAAAATAAAATAAAATAGAAAAGAAATAGCCAGCAAACAAGGAGAATAATGGCCATAATTCCTAATAATATGGAGAGTTGATTATGGGCAGTAACGTTCGAGATAGGGTAAGTAATGGATAATAAAGTTGGGATATTTCAAAATCAAGGGGATCAATGACTTGAATCTCACAATAATCATGGCACAAGACATTTGAGGGGAAAGTAAAACACCTTGATCTTATTTCTAGTAAGATGACTGCAGGACCTCTCTCTTTTCTCACACGATCTTCCATTTCTGCATCATCTCCTCACATCATTGCAACCTTGGCTGTCCAGTAGGTGGAGGAGATCCACCTAGGGAGGAGGCGCAAGTTTAAGGACGAGGAGGAGGATGCAGTCACCCTTGATCCATACGAATCAAAGAGAGAAAAACTCTAGAAACCAGGTGGGCAACACCAGAAATCACCCTGAATATCTCCCTATAGAATGGATTTGTTTACATAAATCGTCCACTACCTAAATACATATTCATGAAGATGCAAAGCTATAGAAAAACAAAGAGATAATACATTGATTGATTTTCATTATTGTTTGCATTGCTTTGATCTATTAGGTCCTGTTATTTTCGTGATAATAATTATCTTGTAGTGCATGTAATCTATATTGTTAGGTTTGATTGAGTTAATCGACTGCCTTGCTTTGATCTATAAATCCCATACTATTTACTATTAGATAGATCAAATATGAACATTTCGTGATCACGTTGAAAGCATGTATAATTATGTATCGACTTAGATGTTATGTTACATATGATAAACTCTCGACATTCTGAAAAACATGGAAACCCAACCCGGATTGCTATGAACCCGACCCGGGTTCATACAAAATCTGACAGGGCTATGTATTCACCCAACTCGCACCTGCAGAACCTAGCCCAATTCACCCTAAACTCGGCCCAGGTTAGCAAACGATGACATGCTCAACTTCTCGATAGTTTAATACTCGACCCGGGTTCCATTGAACTTGGTTCACATTTGATCCGCGTCGACCCCGACATTTTACGATGATTTCCACGAATTTGGCCCGAGTGCATTTCACACTCAGCCTAAATTCATGCTACAAACCCGGCCCGAGTTACCCTATACTTGGCTCGGGTTATAGCTACATAGTGTCCCATTTTTCCTTTTCTTTTGATTGTGATTATGCTATGGAACTTTTCGATCTTTACAACTTGACTTTCACTTGATCATAGACATCTGATTCTTTCTAGATCTATAACAAGGACTTTCATGTTACCATCATATGATTGTACTCATAACTGAATCATTGATTTCATACTGACATTGAATATTGAAACATAAGATGCTAAAGTGTCTATAAGATAAGATGAAAGATAATTACTGAGTCGCCAACCTATGTCAAATGCCTCTATGATAAGGGTCGCTCCCTTAGGATTTGTTTGGCAAATAACTAATGGAGGGATGGGATGGGATGTGATGGTGTGGTGATGGATGGGGTGGGGTGACGTGGTGTGTCATTAGAAAGTCCATGTTTGGATATTTAATTATATAAGATGTGGGGTGGGGTAACAAATGTTTTATTTGTATAAAAGTTATTTTTATCTTTCATTATATATTTAAAGTATTTATAATTGTTAATTAATGGTGAGCATGAACCGAGATGACCTGGTTGCCTCGTCCGCACCGGCTAAGATTTTTCAAATTTTTTCCTGACCCAATAGATAATTGGGTCAGAGCCGAGTTTCATTTCTTTGACACCCGACTGGGTCGGGTCGGGATTGAATCCAAATTTTACGTTCCAATCCGGTTGAATATATTATATTAATATAAAATTATGTTAAAATAGTATATTTATGTTTATTTTGAATAAATTTTATATTTACTAAAAAAATTTATTTAATAAAAAACTATAGATAAATATGTATTCATATTAAAAAAAGATAATATATGATGATATATATCAATGAATGAGAGAGAGAGGAGAGAGAGATGATTTAATTTGGTAAGAAGAGAAATAATTTAATTTGACAATAAAAAAGAAAAAGAAGTTAATTTAGTCTAAAATAATCTATCCATCCTCGTTCCACCAATTTGGTAGAATGAAAAATGTGATTTTTAAAGGGCTTAGCTATTCCACTCCATCCCTCTTAACTTAAATAAAAAATATAGTCAAACATGGTTTAACTAATTTCATTCCCCCATATTCCACCCCACCCCTTCATACTCTTCAATCCAAACAGACCCTTAGTACTTGATCAATCATTGACCTACATACAACTATATCGTTTCGTTCGGCTTACCTTATAACAGAACAAGGACCCATCCTACCTTTCTTCCGCTAACATGTCATGCATGTTGACCGAGTCTTGATCAAAATTATGATCATGTCATAGAGTTTGTAGTATCTTCTAATTGGTTTTCGTCACGTGACGTGGGTCAATTTAGAGGTGTTACATGAATACTATTTTTTGTCGTCATTCGATCAATGGTAAAACTTGTGGTGTAAGTCAAAATCTAATTAAACAAAAGAAATGACCGAAAAAATTTAAAATATGAATTTCAATTAAAATTTAGTCAATTTTTTGAATAAATTAAATCATTCGTTTAATTTAGGACTCTTTCCTAAAAAAAGATTTGAAAGGTTTAATCCGAACCAAATACATTTTTAAAATCAGTATAATTAAACTATTACTTTATTTTTCAAATAAAATTTTATATTTTAAGCTTTTCTCTTATTGACTTATTGTCATGCAATTGAACATGAATATTATTAAGTGCTTAATTTATTTTAATAAAGTTTTTACAAAATTAATTGGAATATTTTTAATTATAATGCAATAAGAGGTTATTTTGGTTGATTTACATTACACACATAAATTGAGTTAAATTTTATTTTTAAAAGCATCGAGATGATATATTTAACATTTATATATTTTTTTTAAAATATTGTTTTAAAGTAGGTCTTCTACTTGAAATATTAAAATTTTAGATCCAATGTTTTTTTTTTCGAACTGATCCGAACTCCTTTTCACCCATAAGTAAAATTGACATATTCACCAGAAATAAAATTTTTCAAAGCGAGGAGATACATGTCAATAAATTTGGTACTAATAAAGTTTTCTTTTTGGATTGATGGGACATTTTATTTTTTCATAGCAGACAAAGAAAGCGTGCCGTGGCAGAGGGAAAGAAAGGGCATGCATAACTCGTGTTGTGTAAGCAGTCGGTCACATTAAAAAACTATATTTTATTTTATTTTTTTTGGTGATGAGCACTAATTATTTAGCATAATTAAAGAGGTGCCCTATAAATTGTGCTGCAGCTTTACGTTTGCAAATTGCAAAAGATCGCCATGACCACGTCTACCTTTCAGCAAATGTGCCCCCTGCTCCTCTTCCTCCTGCTCCTCTCCTCGTCGCCGGCGTCGGCCTCCGCCGGCCGCTGCAACAAGAACGACAAGAAGGCGCTCCTCGCCATCAAGGCCGCATTCCACAACGCGTACTACTTCATCTCCTGGAAAGACGACGTGGACTGCTGCGAGTGGAATTCTCTCAAATGCGACGAAGACACCGGCCGCGTCGTGGATCTTGACATCAGCGTCGACAACCTCACGGGCACTATCCCAGACGCCGTCGGGGACCTCCCCTTCCTCCGGACGCTCTGGTTCCACAAGCTCCCCAACCTCGTCGGCGGCATCCCGCCGGCTATCGCCAGGCTCAAGAACCTCGACTTCCTGGACATCAGCTGGACCAACGTCTCGGGCCCCGTCCCTTCCTTCCTCTCCAAGATGCCGAAGCTCACGTACATAAATCTCTCCTTCAACAAACTCTCGGGCTCCATCCCCGACTCCTTGGGCGACCTTCCCTTGCTGGAGTTCCTCGACGTCAGCCGGAACAAGCTCACCGGCGTGCTGCCACCCTCGCTGTTCCAGCACAAGCCGGCAGAAGCGTATCTCCAGCTGTCCCACAATAGCTTGTTCGGCGAGGTGCCGGCGTCTTACGGCGAGGTGTCGTTCGTCAATATCGACCTGTCCCGGAACCAGCTCACCGGCGACACATCGTTTCTGTTCGGCAAGTCGAAAATCGCGCAACAGATAGACCTGTCGAGGAACTCGTTCGAGTTCGACTTCTCGAAGGTGGTGTTCCCGGAGAAGCATCTGATTCTGTTGGACGTGAACCACAACAAGATCTTCGGAAGCATTCCGGCGCAGATCGCCAAGGTCGAAATGCTGCAGTTCTTCAACGTGAGCTACAACAGGCTCTGCGGAAAGATACCGGCAGGGGGAAGCCTGAACCAGTTCGACAAGTACTGCTACCTTCACAACGACTGTCTCTGTGGCGCCCCGTTGCCTCCTTGCAAGTCGTTAGTGAGCGCTTGAGGAAAGAAAACAAAAAGTGTAGCCGGAAATAATGGTTGTGGTGCTTTTGATGCATAGCATAGCACACATTAGCACCTCTCCGAGTCTTCCCAGTGCATGTATGCATGCATGCATGTATGTTGACCTCTTGACGGTGGTACTTTATTAAGCATTCCAATATGAACCAAAATTTTGTAAATGGTAATATATATTATATAACTAAAATACATCTTAAAACAAGTTTCAAATTCATAAAATATTTTCACATAAAGTATTTTCCATTATAATTAGATATATGATTTTAGGAAATATAGGTTAATTGTGCTACAGTAAATTTGAATCTTTATTCAGTCACTTTTAATATTACCATAGACAACGGAAAAAAATCCAAAAAATACTACCATCATATTAATATTAATATAGAAATTATAATATATTTTTTATAAATAGAAATATATAGTTATTTACAATTCCAATAAGGACAATATCATATTAATATTGAGAAGAAAATAATACAGTATTCCAGGGGAAAAAACAGAGATCGAAATTGGATGACAAAATATTCAAAACTTAAAACCAATCAAAGATTTTTTCGGGAAGAAAATTAGAGAAATATAAATAAAAAGAAATTTGAAAACGCATGTATGTTTTATATATCAAACTCCATCTTTATTCGTCATCTTGTACTAAAAAAATATCTCTATCTTTATTGATAAAATCAAATAAAGTTCAATATGTTTATGTCAGGTAACATAGTAAAAAAAATAAAAAAAAAAAACTAATGTATTGTACCACATCGCTCCTTTCCAAAGAAAAATGTAAATGAAATATTTTTTTCCTTAGAATTTATCTCTACGTACTAACTTCTTTTCTAGTCTTATTGTTTTTAAAATGCTCTTAAGCAAATTTGAATTTTGTACATATCTAAGCTAAAAAAATTGATCTATTTTTATTGCACGTGAACATCGTCGCAATTGATTTTAAAATTTTATTAGATGAAAAAAAATATTTTATAGTGAAGCCTCGGTACTGTGAAGACACCTGTTATTTGCCCGGACGAGGAGTTCCCCGTGAGTTGGCAGCCCTATCCGTTCCTCGGCCGTAATTCGATTGGGCGTATATGTTGGGGGGCATGTGTATCAGTTTTGTATTTAGTAATTCATTGTTGTCCATTTTTCAATTACCTTAAAAAAATATAACCTTTCAATTATTATTTCTTCTTTTTAGATATATTTCTACTAATTCAATTACCATCTCAATAATTTAATGGAAAGTAATTTCCATCATTACTTAATTATAGTTAATACAAATAAATAAATTATTACTTTATTTTAGCTATACATGCATGCTTATTTTTTCATATTTCATTAAAATTAATAATTAAAAATATTAGTTCATTGTAATCTAAATTATTTTTAACCCTAATATATATCTCAATATATACATATATTATCAAACTATTTATTATCCTTTGCACCAAGGATTTTTCAGTGCTCTTTTGAATAGTCCTCTAGAATGCATGCCCACATTAATGTTTAGTTATATATATTTGATTAGTTAACTTTGTGTGTTAAAACATGTGAAAGGTTTTCTTTTACTATATTAATTAGTATGAAAATTACTTGTTAAATGCTTGCTTATATTTATATTGTATAAAATCATATAAATAAATTTCTACTCCATTTTATCTTTTTATTCTCATTTTTTATTATTCCATCTCATTTATCTCAGGAGTATCACGTGGACTATGCTCTTACTCCAACTTTTCTAACCAAACACTATTTTAACAGGTGGACCCCGCGTTAATCATTGTTAGGAGAAGAAAAATAGAGGAGTTTTGTGCTGGTGGTCCAGAGTGGAACAAAATTAATGTAGTTGGGTTAGCACTTAGCAGATTTCTTATCATGGTTGAAACAAATTGCCGATGCAAAAAATGTTGCCAAACAGGACTGATTTGAAGTAGTCAATTCCAAGCTTTCTTTCATATTTTAATATATAGATTGTAACGTCCCTAAAATCGCCCCTCCTATCATGTATGTAATCAAGTTGACCCTGTGAGCGCTACTTCGCAACTACTACTCTATTGACCATGATCATTCAACAAAATGTATATGTGACATCAATATTATAAAAAAAATAAAATCAAAGATTTTATTGCGAAAGTTCAAACGTTTGAATATAGAAGGCATAGACAATTAATGCAGTCCATAGCAAAACAAGAAATGACCACAATATGCAATAAGCGACAATGGTTAAATAGAATGCAATTGTGAGGACTTGAAGCGATAAGTTAGTCATGTGCAGTACTCTCCAAGCTCTGTGCCTTCTAACAACTCATCATACTGAGTTCTCACCTGTAAAATATCAATGCAGGAGGATCGAATACCCATGAGCAAGGATGTTAGTACGATAGAAGTATAGACGATGAAATAAGAATCAATGATAATTATATAACAAATGTATCGGTGATGAATAATAATACACCTTGGCTCTAATACTTTGACTACAATGAGTCACATGTCATACTTCAACTACTTCAATATCTGTATCATGTTCTTTACTATGACTATACTTTGTCTTTACAGTACTCAGTATTATCTTTACCATACCATGTTCTATGCTTTGTTATACTATGTTCTATGCTTTACTCCAATACTTTACTTTATATTGATTTACTGTGAGTTGCACTACGTCTTTTACATTACTATAATGTCTTTAAAGTTAGTTATCTTATGCGAGCTCCACTTTATTAGATTGAGATGCCAAAGGTGTCTCTCTGAATTTGTAAAGCCAATAAACCTATATTGAGAATGGGATGTGACAATGCATCACCCATTTCGAAATGCAGGTGAGAGAGGGCCTGCACCCCAGGAACAATAGTCATTTAAGAACCTATAGGTTCACTGTCTCTTCAGTTAGCTACTTATCCTTCTAGCTCAGTGCTATGTTCTTTGGAGGAAGGAGTGTGACAACGCATCACACTTCTTCGAAATACAGGTGGGAGAAGACCTATGATCTCAAGAACAGTGATCATCGAAGACCAGTAGGTTCGCTGTCTCCTCAACTAACTACATGCCCCTCTCTATACCATATTGTGATCTTTATTTCGTACATTGGGGCTGCACATAGTGATCTCGTGACTTTATCTTTGCTTACCATGAAGTCTATGAATCAGAACCCAAATGGGCATTAATGTCTTTACAATATGACTCGGCCAGTTATAGGTGAACTAGTTCGAGTCTTCTGTTAGGGTCCAAGGACCTGACTCAGATTGAGGTCGGAGTCCGACTATGACCATGTCAATACTTTTACATAAGAATTGATTTCATGCCCTCCTATTGGTTCAAATTGGTTGAACCGGTCAGCTCAAACCAGTGGATTTGACTTAACCGAAAGGTTTGAACCGACTGTCTGGCTGGACCGATCGACCGCTCTCTGGATCAGTCGACCGTTCCTCTTAGTTCGGTTAAATTGAATCGACTGATTTGAACCGGTCGACCGTTCTTTGTGGATCGATCGATCATTTTGTAGGACCGGTTGACCGTTTCTCTTGGATCGGTCGATCGTCCTCCTTTTCGGGGGTTCTGTTGGACCGGTCGACCGTGAGCATGTGGTCGGTCAACCGATTGCTCTGTGCGTCCAAGGATCGGTCGATCGTTCTTAGAGACCGGTCGATCGATCTTAAGATCACGAGGACGCGCAGTGCGCGCCGGATCGATCGACCGCTCAGAAGATCGGTCAACCGCCGATGAATTGGATGTATCAGACTGACTATTGGATCGGTCGATCACTTCTGTAGGACCGATCAACCGATCTGTGACATGATAATGCGACTTGCACATCGGATCGGTCGACCATTCCATGAACCGGTCGACCGATTCTCGTGATAAAACATGGCCGTCGATCATCTTCTTTGATTCTGACGGCCTTCCGGCCATCAAAATGCGACGATTCAAATACAAAAAATGAAGCTAAGTATCACAAGATCATGATGGACTATTTTTAAGCATCGAACGATCAATATTTCTTCGCATAGGGGATTGAAACTCTAAGGTACATTGACGTTCGACCGTTGAAATTCGCCGGTGTTGTTCACGTCATCCGTTTGATCACCGGTCATCCCTGACCGATGAGGAGGTGCGCCTGATCCTTGCGAATGCCAAGGGGAAGTCGTTGTGTGTCGATGGGGCATGGACGCGCATTGGATCGCCTGCACTCTAGTCGCGGAGCCGAGGGAGGAGAAGAAGAAGAGGAGGCAAGCGGCGGGCGGCAGGGTTTCCAAGGGGCGCGAGGGTTGCCTTCGCATCCCCTTTTATAATGTTGGCCGGCCAAAGGGCCAGCCGATTATGGAACGCGATCAAGGGAGGGATGGTCGGCCATTTCCTTTTTTTAATTCAAATTCATTTCGAATTTCTTGCATTAATTATCAATTGGATTTGATTTTTGAAACGTTTCCTTGTTTGGAAATTGCATGCGTTACATTATTATCCCCTTAAAATAATATTCATCATCGAATTTAGATAAAAGTTAGGATTCACCGAATAGTTCAGGAAACTTCTCGCGCATTTCCGATTCTACTTCCCAAGTTGCCTCTTTTTCCTGATGATGCTTCCACGCTACTTTGACTAATAATATTTTCTTCTTTTCATGTTGGTGCTCTTGATACTCTAATATCTCTATGAGTTGTTCCTCACATGTCAGATCCTCCTTGAGGTTTGGTTCATTAATTTGAATCACATTGGCATATTCATGCTTGTACTTCCGAAGTAGTGAGACATGGAAAACATTGTGCACTCTGACATACGCCGGGGATAGGGCTAACCTGCATGCTGAGTCTCCAATCATATCTAAAATTTCAAAAGGGCCCACATACCTTGGGCTCAACTTTCCTCACTTGCTAAAACGCATTACGCTTTGGTGGGGACACTTTAAGTAGAACTTGGTCTCCTGCCTTGAATGTGTGTTCTCGGCGTTTCTTGTCCGCATAGGCTTTCTGTCGATCTTGAGCTGCCTTTTTTTATTAACTTGACTTTGTCTGTGTATTCTTGAGTCTGCTTCTGTAGTTCAGCGCTCAAGATCTTTCTTTCGCCCGCTTCGTCCCAACATGCTGGGGAGCGACATGGTCGACCATACAATGCTTCAAAGAGGGACATCTCTATGCTAGCATGGAAGTTGTTGTTGTAGGAGAACTCGATGAGAGGAAGATGTTTGTCCCAGTTGCCATGCCAATTTAGGGCGCATGCTCTAAGCATGTCTTCCAGCGTCTGGATCGTCCTCTCTAATTGTTCGTCAGTCTGAGGATGGAAGGCCGTACTATAGCGAAGTCTAGTTCCAAAAGCATTTTGGAGGCTCTTCCAAAATCTTGATGTGAATTTGGGATCTCTATCAGATACAATGACTGATATGATTTCATGGAGTCTAATGATTTCCTACACATATAGATCCATTAGACTATCAAGAGATTGTTTTACCTTAATGGTTAGAAAGTGGACCGATTTAGTGAGTCGGTTCACTATTACCCAGATGGCATCATGTCCTTTCAGAGTCCGAGGCATACCCGTGACGAAATCCATTGCTATTTCTTTCCATTTTCACTGTGGAATGCCAAGACTCTTCAAGGTCCCCTGGGGTTTTTGGTGTTCCACTTTGACTTGTGACAGACCATGCATCTGGAGACATATTTCGCGATCTTCTTCTTCGTGTCTGGCCACTAGAAACTTTTCTGCACATCCTTATACATCTTTGTACTCTCTGGGTTGATTGCAAATTTTGATTTGTGTCATTCGTATAGAACTTATCTTCGGAGTTCAAGGTTGTTCGGTACCCAAAGACGATCATGGTACCTGATGCCACCATCCTGGGAGACTTTGAAGTCTTTCGTTTCCCGACTTGTCTTTATTATCATGGTTTGATAGTCCGGATCTTCAACTTGTGCTTCGATAATCCTTCCAATAAGGTCTGGTACGATCCATTGCATCATCATTAGCGATCTGTCATGTCTTATCCTTGGCGCCCATTTGAAAAGCTCTTCCATAAATTCAAACTGTCGAAGGCGCATGAAAGCAACATATCCTTCTCATTTTCGGCTAAGGGCATCGACTACCGAGTTTGCTTTACCAGGGTGGTAATTAATATCAAACTCGTAGTCTTTAAAGAACTCCATCCATCTTCTTTGGTGCATATTCAGATCCTTCTGTGTGAAAACATAGTTCAGGATCTTGTAGCAAAAACGATAAGCTCCCCTTCTCTGCACGATATAAGAATTTTAGAGGTCGAAACCTTGGACGTTTAATGGTGAAGGGGGTATCGAGGTGGCAGAACAGTGGATGGAGACAATCGAAGATAAGTTTGACATCCTAGACATCCCCGAGAACAAGAAGGTGTTATTCGCTGGGGACACTCTCCAAAAAGACACTAAAGAATGGTGGAAAGCAAAGAAAGCCACCAGCTTTCTGGAAGTCAAAATCGTTGCTTGGGAGGACTTTCGCAGAGTGTTCGAGACGCGCTTCTTCCCTGCCTTCCAAAGGGATTTAAAGCAGAAGGAATTCCTGAACTTAGAACAAGGGACCAACAGTGTCCCAATACATGATTAAATTTGTCCGGCTGAAGAAATACTCCAAACTGGTTATGGATGAATTGGATACAACCAAGCATTTTGTTGACGGAATGAACCCTACTTTAAGAGTCCAGACAAGTCCTCGGAATTGTAAAACCCTAGACGAAGCTGTTAGGTTGGCTACAATAATTGAAAAGGACCACCAAGATCTCCAAAAAGATAAGAGGGTCCAACTAAATGTAGGGCAGAGTTCCCAGCAACAATAATAATTCCAAAGGAACAACTGTCACCATCAACGATGGGACAATCGACGCCGCCCGTATCCAGCGCCTCAACAGTACAACCGCCCTCAACAACAACGACAACGTCCTCCACAGCAAGCCCCTCCACCTCAGCAACCACCACAACAAAATCAAAGGTCCCCTCAGCAGGCGCCAAGGCACCCAGTTTAACAACAGAGACAACAGCCTCCAAGAGCCCTCAAGCACCATCCGCACTAGGCGAGTGGATTTTGTGTAACACTTGTGGCAGGACCCACGCAGGAGAATGCCGTATGAAGACTGGAGCATGCTTCCACTATGATGGAATGGGCCACATCACAGTGAACTGTCCAAGACGTGGACAACAACTAGTGCAAGGAAGACTCTTCAATTTGGAAGAGGATGCTCCATTGAATGATGCTAAGGTCATTCGAGGTACGCTCTTTGTAGCAGAACTATCAACTACAGTGTTATTTGACTCTGGTGCCTCTCATTCATTCATATCTGAAGAATGTGCCATTACTTTAGGGTTAACTGCAATGAACCTACATAATAAGATGAGTATACTTACTCCAAAAAAAAACCCTATTCACCACTAAATATCTCCCTGATGTATCCATAGAGATAGAAAAAAAATAGTTCCCTGTAAACTTAATCATTATCCCTATGAGAGATTATGATATAATTTTGGATATCGATTGGCTAACCTTCCGCGATGCTTCTATATTGTGCAAGCAAAATAAGGTTGTTATAGGTACACAGGATACAAGCAAAGTCATTGTCAAATGCATAGCTCGAAAGGAATAAAAAATCATAGTGTCTGCCATAAAGGCACACAAGCTTCTTCAACAAGGGTGTAGAGGTTATCTAACAAGTGTGACTGAAATAGAAGAGCCAATCAAGACCAATTAGGACATAGAGATTGTGAGGAAATTTTTTAATGTATTTCATGAAGATATTAGTGGTCTACCGCCCAAGAGGGAGATAGACTTCCATATAGAAGTGGCACCTAGTACAACACCGATTTCCAAAGCCCCTTACCGCATGGCTCCAGTAGAGATGGAGGAGTTAAAAACCCATATTCAAGACTGAGACTTTGTAGCGACTACATAATGTTGAACAAAGTCACAGTGAAGAACAAGTATCCGCTACCTCGCATCGACGATCTATTTGACCAGTTGTCCAAAGCGAAAGTGTTCTCCAAGATTGATTTGAGGAGCGGCTATCAATAGCTCAGGGTAGCTGAAGAAGACATCCCAAAGACATCCTTCAGATCACGGTATGGACACTATGAATTCTCATGATGCCGTTTGGGTTAACCAATGCCCCAGCAGCATTTATAAACCTCATGAATCGAACCTTCAATGAATATCTGAATAAGTTCGTGATTGTCTTCGTCGACGACATCCTCATTTACTCGCCAATCATAGAGCAACATAGGGAACATCTGAGGATAGTCTTGAAAACTTTGCGAACAAAGAAATTATATGCAAAGTTTTCCAAATGTGAATTCTGGTTAGAAGAGATGATGTTCCTTGGCCACATCATCTCCAAAGATGGAATCTCAGTCGATCCAGCAAAAGTAGAAGCAATATCCAACTGGTCTCAATCAAAGAATATTTTTGAGATCAGAAGTTTCATCGGTCTAGCAGGATATTACAGATGATTCATCAAGAAATTCTCTAAAATAACATTACCGCTGACCAAACTCACCAGAAAGGGGGAAAAATTTATCTTGTCATCCAAGTGTGAAGAAAGTTTTTAGGAGTTAAAGAAGCGGTTGACCTCAACACCAATCCTTATGTTACCATCAGGCAATAGTGGATACGTAGTCTACAGTGATGCTAGTGGTACATGATTGAGGTGTGTATTGATGTAACATGGAAATGTGATAGCATACGCATCTAGACAACTGAAGAAACGTGAGGTCAATTATCCAATACACGACCTCGAACTGGCAGTACTAGTATTTGCCCTTAAGCTTTAGCGCCACTTTATGAGGAAGAGTTCGGGTGGAGGAGGAGGAGGTGCATGATGGATCTCCTCCTCGTTATGTATATCGTTCTCATTATCAGATACTTGCAGCCTTTTACGGGGTGGCATCTATAAAAGACCATGAAAATACTTGAGTAATAGCATGAAATCGAAATTTTAATCAAAATAAAATCCCATATCATAATTGTAGCCTTATGGCACAATATCCGCTAAAAATCAAGTTAAGCTCATCACTGAGTTTAGTCAGAAGCAAATGATAAATCATTCAACTAAGGCAACACTAAGCGTTCAACATCTAAAATTTTCCTTTGTCCCATACTACTCGTTGCGTCATGAGGTCTCCCCAGGTTCATCCCTGGAGATCCCTCTACGCTTAGCATAACTTGGACATTCTCAGGTGAAATGCCCAAATTGTTCACAATATGGACAGTAAGGGGCTTGGTCTTGTGGCAGACTTGGAGAGCTAGGTACACGCTGCTACACCTTCTTGTTCCAGACTCTGCACTTCTCTTCTCTGCTCACTCTCTTCAGGCACTTCAGATGGTGGAGGAGACATTACTGGATAGTTGCTCCCCACGTTTTCCAACTCAGAATGCTCCTGCGCCTCTGGAACTGGGGGTGGTGGGATCGCACGTCCACGACCACGCCCACGACCATGTGCCCATGCTTGTACCTGCTCCTGAGTCGGGGGAGTTAGGGGGTGCATCTGTGACTCGACCACCCAGAAAACTCTTCTTCCGCCACGTACCACTCTGGATGTTATGCGGCGCAGAGGCATCAATAAAAATATGTTAACTCAATAATATAAGCATAATCTATATGAGAATATACTCATTATTTACTTAAAGAGTGGAGCCGCAAATGCTTGAGAAGCTTGCACATGACTTTACTTTGAGTTAATGAAACAAGATGAGCAATAATAACTATGCATTAGTATCTACTCTACTATGATCATTAAGAAAGCCAGGAACTTAGGCTCTGATACCTACTACTCTATTGACCATGACCATTCAACAAAATGTATACGTGGCATCAATATTATAAAAAAATAAAATCAAAGACTTTATTGCGAAAGTTCAAACGTCTGAATATAAAAGGCATAGATAATTAATGCAGTCCATAGCAAAATAAGAAATGACCACAATATGCAACAAGCGCAACATCTGAGAGGAAGTTCAACATGCGGAATAACATGATGTCTTTTGAATAAGCGACAATGGTTAAATAGAATGCAATTACGAGGACTTGAAGCGATAAGTTAGTCATGTGCAGCACTCTCCAAGCCCTGTGCCCTCCAACACCTCATCATACTGAGTTCTCACCTACAAAATCCCAATGCAGGAGAATCAAATACCCATGAATAAAGATGCTCAGTACGATAGAAGCATAGACGATAAAATAAGAATCAATGATAATTATATAACAAATGTATCAGTGAACACAATAATATACCTTGGCTCTTATACTTTGACTACAATGAGTCACATATCATGCTTCAGCTACTTCAATATCTGTACCTTGTTCTTTACTATGACTATATGTTGTCTTTACAGTACTCGGTATTATCTTTACCATATCATGTTCTATGCTTTGCTATACTATGTTCTATGCTTTACTCTATAATATTTTACTTTATATTGCTTTACTGTGTGTTGTACTACGTCTTTTACATTACTATAATGTCATTGAAGTTAGTTATCCTATGCGAGTTCGACTTCATTAGATTGGGATGCCAGATGTGCCTCTCTGAATCTATAAAGTCAGTAAACCCATATTGGGAATGGGGTGTGACAATGCATCACCCATTTCGAAATGCAGGTGGGAGAGGGCCTACACCCCAGGAACAATGGTCATTTAAGAATCTGTAGGTTCACTGTCTCCTCAGTTAGCTACCTTCCCTCTAGCTCAGTATTATGTTATTGGGGGGAAAAAGTGTGACAACGCATCACCCTTCTTCGAGATACAGGTGGAAGAGGACCTGTGATCTCAGGAACAGTGTTCATCGAAGATCAGTAGGTTCGCTGTCTCCTCAGCTAACTACATGCCCCTCTCTATACCATACTGTGATCGTTCCTTTTGGATCGATCGACCGTCCTCCTTGTCGGGGGTTTTGTCGGACCAATCGACCGTGAGCATGTGGCCGGTCGATCGATTGCTTTGTGCTTCCAAGGATCGGTCAACCGTTCTTAGAGACCGATCGACCGATCTTAAGATCACGGGGAAGCGCAGTGCGCGCCGGATCGGTCGACCGCTCGGAAGATCGGTCGACCTCTCGGAAGATCGGTCGACTGCCCATGAGATCGGATGTATTAGACTGACTACTATATCGGTCTATCGTTCCTGTAGGACCGGTACAAGATCGGTCGACCAATCTATGACACGATAGTGTGACTTGCACGTCGGATCGGTCGACCGTTCCGTGAACCGGTCGACCGATTCTTGCGATAAAATAGGGTCATCGGTCTTCTTCTTCGATTCCGGTGGTCTTCCGGCCGTCAAAATGCGACGATTCAAATACAAAAAGTGAAGCTAACAATCACTGGATCATGGTGGACTATTTCTAAACATGAAACGATCAATATTTCTTCGCCTAGGGGATTGAAACTCTAAGGTACATTGATTTTCAATCGTTGAAATTCGCCGGTGCTGTTCACATCGTCCGTTCGATCACCGGTCATCCCTGACTGATGAGGAGGTGCGCCTGGTCCTTGTGGATGTCGAGGGGAAGTCGTCGTGCGTCGATGGGGCGTGGACGCGTGTCGGATCACCTGCACTCTGGTCGCCTACGTGTCGGTCGCCGAAGCTGAGGGAGGAGAAGAAGAAGAGGCGAGTGGCGGCCGGCAAGGTTTCCAAGGGGTGCGAGGGTTGCCCTCGCGTCCCCTTTTATAACATTGGCCGGACAAAGGGTCGGCCGATTATGGAACGCGATCACGGGAGGGATTCCTCCCCTGGTCGGTCGTTTCCTTTTTTTGTGAATTCGAATTCATTTCGAATTTCTTGCATAAATTGCCAATTGGATTTGATTTTTGAAACGTTTCCTTGTTTGGAAATTGCATGCGTTACATAGATGATCATCAAACATTTGTTGGTGTTTTTAACTTTTTAGTTCGGTAAACGTGTTTGGTGTTTTGTCTTATTTAAGTTAATGA
Source organism: Pontederia crassipes (assembly GCA_030549335.1). Taxonomy (NCBI): domain Eukaryota; kingdom Viridiplantae; phylum Streptophyta; class Magnoliopsida; order Commelinales; family Pontederiaceae; genus Pontederia; species Pontederia crassipes. Next base: position 17,318,740 of record JAUKPH010000017.1, on the reverse strand, counting down.
TGTGTATGATTTCCAAGAATCAAAGGACAAGATGGTCAGAAATTGTTGTTAGTATTATTTTCCTAAATCTTTCTTATGTTATCATAATTTTTCGTATAATAATACTAAAATATAAACATATTTTTTCGTATCCCTAAATTATCATAATTTTTTTTCATTTTAATCCTTTCTTCTATTTTAAATTTTGTGTTACATTTGCTTTTTTCATATATAAAAAAATAAATTACCTTTTTTTCAAAACACATCAAATAATAAATATAAAAAATGCTAGAGCTTCCTTGAAACGAGCCTTGAGGTGTGCTATGACCCATTATGCCGGATTGGTTCACTGGACATGAGCACAACCCGATTGAAGAGCTCCGGGATCTGAAAACATGGCTGGTGGATTGTGAGCACAACGGTCTTTCCTTGTATCGCCGCCAAAGACTTGAGGATCGGAGCACCGAGGCGGAATCGAGGCCGAATGTCGGCTTGTCAAGCAGGAGGACGGTCAAGTTGTCCTCCAGGTCCACCCCAATGGGCACCCGACGCCTCTTGCCCCTCCCCGAGCTCCGTGCATACCTGTAGCTCAATGAGCATGAGCTTGGTGCTCAATGATTTTTTTTATTTATTATTTGATGTGCTTTGAACATATGGATAATTTAGTCTTTTCATAAATGAAAAAAATAAAATTAACATAAAAAATGTAGAAATAAATGAAACGATTAAAATGAAAAATAATAATAGTTTAGGAATAAAAAAAAGTATGTACTTTGAGGTTAGATGCGAAAAATCGTGATAGTTTGGAGGAAGATTTATAGAAATAACCTTTGTTTTTAAGAAGTGATGGTAAAATTTAACTTCTTATCAGTTTTTATTTTTTGAGAATTAATTAATTATATAGAAAATTTTAAGTTTAGTATCCCAATGAAAAATATAATGATGAAAATTTATAAAATTAATTTGACAACTAAATTTTAGTAGGTATTTGATTAAAAGTAAGAATTGAAAAGATGAATTTATTTTTATAATATGAAAAATATTGTTTTAATATATCTTAAAATTGAATGGATTATTATTTAATTTAATATTAACAATAAATATTAATTGTACTATAATACTAATTAAAGTATAATAAAAATTAATATTGAATTAAATAATTTAGTTATAAGCTGAATAATAATGTATGGGCAAACAAATAATTATATATATATATACATTAAAAAACAATTAAAAATAAAAAGAAAGGAAAAAAAAAGGTAAAGAAAAGAATCGTCGTTCTTGTTTCCAATAAGAAGTTAAAAGTTTAAATTCTTAATTGGATGACGGTGTTGATCGGAACTTTAATTTCGTCATTATCCTTTTTTTTTTTTTGATTGAACTATTCAAAACTTAACAAATTTTGACCTAAATTTTGATCCAAATTCTGAATGTGAAACACAGCTCTAAAAATTTAAACTTTAATAATACCGCGGTGTATTTTCATGAATGTTACAACATGAGACCCCACAAAAAATGATTACCTGGAACAATAAAAAATGATTCTAAAGCATTACATTCACGTGCAATCTAGTAACATGATGGATAAGGATGCTGCATTCCACGTAGGAGCATCATGTCGTGTGGCTTCCTTCAAAACTGTGAATTTTGTTTCAATAAAAAAAACTGTTGATTGGCTTAATTAATTTAACCACATGCTGTTTGCTTTTGATTTTAAAAATGGACAAATGAGTCGTGCTGAGGTCGATCAAATCAGAAGTAATCATACTTCATGTAATACTTCAAAATTTCAATAAAAGTAATAAAATAATTTTGCCCAAATCCAATATTCAAAGAGAATTAAAGGAGAGTTTGAGAAGGAATATAAATAGAAAGAAATGCTAATACTACTTGGAGAAAGGAAAAAGAAAAAATGAAGAAAGATAAAAAAATATTGTTAGAGAGGAAAAAAATGAAAAAGATTAAATTCTATTGGGAGTCAAAATTGTAATTAGATTGATATTAGAAATTTTAATTTAATTTGAGATTTAAATGAATGTTTAATAAACTTAGAACTCCTAAATAGAAAAGGATTAAGAGTTTGATGGCATAATAATATTTCAGTCATTAAAATAATGTTTATTATTATTTAAATTTAAAATTTAAGTGATAAAATATTATGAAATTAAATAATTTTGAAAAATAGAGAAAAGCAATAAATATAAGTATAAGGTGAAAGTAGAGTTTGATTGAGAGAAATTATGGAAGTGATAAAAAATAATTTGAATAGAGATGAATTTTTGATAGAATAGTTATAGAATAATTAGTTAAATTTGGATTTAATTAAATTTGAACATTTAAAAGGGGGTGATTAATGATGGATGACCATGATTAATTGAGAATTAATTCAAGATCCCATGGGAGTAAAATATCCTAATTAAAAATTATAAATAAGACTTAAAGCGTGACCAAAAACTCTTATTAGCTTGCACATAATTTTTACACCATGAGCTCTACTTTCTCCTTCATTTGCACGTGAATCGAGATGATCCAGAGGGTGCGTGTCAAAGCCAGCACATAGGGAAATGTCGTCCAAGTAGTGGTCGAGAGTTTTTGGATGTCGTTCGAGCGCTACAATCGGCCACAGTCTCGACATTCGTGAAGTTTTCAGTGAGCAGGAACATAGTTGATTTTTAACCAACTTAAGGTACGTATGTGATCCCTATATCAATGGCCCTCATCAATATAGACCCTTAAGACCCCTATCATATGATTGTAGTATAGCATGGATTGATTGCTAATAAAATTGCATTGTTAAAGCATATAAAAAATAGGACCGAAAGTTATGTCGAAAACATGACCTCCCGACGACAACGGAACCCAACTCAGGTTCATTAGAATCCAGTGCGAGTTGGTAAAGATCGAGCTGAGTTCATGTGTAACCCAAGGTCGATTAGGAATAGCATGTTGGCAATCCGGCCCAAGTTCATCTTCCACTAGGCTCGGGCTCTAGCGACCGAGGACTAGACGATTGAATCAGGCTAGCCTGGCCCGAGTTCACATTAGACTCGCCCCGGATTTCACCTTAGTCGTGGTCTGAATATTGAATTGAGATACCCAATCTGAGTTCCACCCAACCCGATTTGGGTTATGACACACAAATGAAAAAATTGGATTGTTGGACCGACTTAGGCTTGTCTTAGTGTGGGCAAGGTTCTGAGGATTTTAAATATATTTTAAGTATGTATTTATGGAAATTAGGATTGTTAAATAGTATTGATTGTTTCCAATCATAATGTTGTATGCATTGATCGTGATTGTTATGTCGATTAACGATAATCGATAATTGAGAATCGTAATTGAAAAGAATTGATTATGAATTATTGGCCTATTATTTAATTAACATAAATTGATAGATTGAATTATGGAGATTGATTGTGCATCATTTAATTATCGATGTGAAAAATTGTATGAATGAATTGTTAAATTGGTAATTGAGACATTCATGTTCGATTAAGGTCTATATGGTCGATGGAGATCTTTTTGGTCGATGGTGGCTGTTACGATCGATAGAGACTCTTTGTGGTCGATATAGGTTCATTGAGTCGATTGGTAATCCATAAATAGTTAATGAAGGTCTTTGTGATCGATAGAGACCTTTATGGTCGATGAAGACCCTTGTGAGCTATTGAGGTCTTTGTGGTTGATGGAGATCCGCGTGATCGTTGGAGATTCTTGTGATCGATTGAGGCCCATTATGATCGATGGTATCACACCCAACTCCGTGACTAAGTTCTAATTCTAATTATTATAATCTTAGTTATGTTTAGCAATTAAAAAAAAATCAGCAAAACCTCTTTCCCTTGCTTATCTTGTGTTATTTGTCAATACATACAAAAGATACATATATATATTCATCAAAGTTTAAATAAAAGCTATAGGACATCACATTCACATGTTGTCATTATTGTTTCACACACTATATAACACCTCACATGATCAAGTTATATACAATCTTATAAAAAAGTTCTTCTCAAACTTAATTATAACATTTAAGACTATCTATTACAAAAAACAAAAGTGAAGGGGGATTAAGTGCTCCAGCGGCTCGACCTCTTCTCTATATGCAGCAAAAATAAGCTCTGAGTCGACTCAACTCGAGAACTTACAAGTATAAAAAAAAATTTAAATGAGAATTATAAGCAACAATCATTTGCTCAGTGAGTGAAATAAAAATACAACATAAAGAAACAATACGAGTACATATAACATTTAGATAACCACATTTTTTTCATATGAGAAAACATTTAAAGCATAGCACATATAACACAACTTGTCAAATAATATGAACTTTCGCATAAGTAAAAGTAACTCAAGATATCATCATTTTCATAATTAAACTAAACTCCACACATGTGTCATTGCACATACTCATCAAGGGTCAATATATATCCCTCCATGATCATGTGTCATACAGTTAAGCAGAGCTTCATAATCAATCGTCACAGATACGCAGAGCAAATCATGGGTCAATATATATCCCTCTATGATTGTGTGTCATACAGTTAAGCATAGCTTCACAATCAAGAGACTCAGATACGCAGAGCAAATCATGGGTCAATACGTATCCTAATTATGATTGTGTGTCACCCAATCATGATTCTCATATACATAGAGCATATCATGGATCAATACGTGCACGCAGAACAACCTCCAAAGAGCAAAGACACTCGATATACGCCCTCAAGGGTTTATGTATATCGAATGCGATCCCAAGGACTTTTTTCATTCAGCATGGTCAATGTACACATGAAGTTTTATAACAACAAAATAACATGTCACCATCATATATCAATATCAAGTAAACTTATTTTAAGTTCACAAGAATTGTTCCCTAAAAATATTTTGATCTAAGAGGATACTCCATCTTATATGAAAGCTTTGAAACATATCATAAATATCTTTCTTAACTCAAGATATGTTTCAATAACAATATTAATAATAATCTTTGCTTGAGACAATATTATAAATAAAAGAAGTAACATATATCATTTTGCTATGTTGTAAATTTATCCACTCACCTTATACTTTATTACTTCAAGCAGGTTTATTAGATTTCCTTCCTTTCACTTGTACTTTGATGTTTCCTACAAGTAATAATGTCTTTTTACTTTCCAATTACAACAAAGTAATATGCAAAGCATGCTCATGATGCATGAATGCTTATGCACCCTAAAATGCATATAATCCTCTCTAATATCAATTTCTAATTTCATGTATTTATATTCATAAGCTATTTCACACTTGGAACTTTTCAATTCTCCAAAGCTTAACTAGGAGATGTCTCAGGATTTCAAACTGGGTATCCATCAATAAATAATTCATAACTTCTTAACCACATGAAAAAATCTTATGATTCTGGATTAATTAGAAACTAGGTATAGTAAGGTTTTCAATCTCTAAATATCATTATCAAATTTCAAGTGGGTAAGTCATTAAATCTAAGGCAATCTAACACAGAGTTTGTGTCCTGGCAAACTGTGTGTCACTGAAATATTGATTTATATTTTTCTTCATACTTGTCCATTTAATTAGGTCTTAATTAGCCTGGAAATTAGAATTCCTTAGTATTTTGTTATAAAAAGTATAGAATTTAACTCTCTGTATAGTCTTATAAATAAAATAGGTAATTCATGTCGTAATATGTCCATGTCCTAGAATCTGACAAAAAAATTATTATGAAATGAAAAATTTATTTCTCCCTAGATACAATCCAAATAGGATGATTCTACCCCTCATCGAACCCATGGAATGTCTATTCATATTCAAATTTTAAACCCTAATTCACTCTATTCCAAACGTGCCATAATTTACAAATTGAACATGTATCAGACTCGAGACAGAATGAGTGACTTGCAAAGATAAGTTCATAACTTCTTCTATAAAACTCATTTTTAGGTTATTCCAAGGGCCATGGGAAGCTAAAATGGATTAACCATATAAAATTTAATGATTTATGGTTGTATTAATGAAGTAATGAGCATCACAATCAGACAAACAATTTTCGTATCAAAACTCACCTTGAACATCCTATGTTCCCGATTTTTTCCAAGTCGTTTCGCTCGCGTTCTTCCTCTGGTAATTTTTTGGCCGTCAAAGGATAAAGTTGAATTTCTTATATAGTTTTTTTAGAATTTTCTGACGTCATATGGCAGTTTGAAAAAATATCCCTTTGAGCAGCTCTCACATGTCTACTTCAGTTGCTTGGAACTTAAGTGATGGTCAATCACATTTTTTTGTCATAACTAAGTGTCTTAACCCTAATTAAGCTTACTTAATCTTATTTAAACATATATATTATAATATTTAGAAGTTTTACAATTTATTCCTAATAACCTTATGTAATTACTTTGTAAAGTTTATCGATAATTAAATAATCATTATGCTCTAATCAAAATATTAATTATTATATACAAATATCACTAAATGAACATCCAAACTAATTAATCAAATGCATGATTATGCAGAAATAATGTGTGTAGAGCAAGTCCGTGACAAATGGAGACTATTACGGTCGATGGATACTATTGTGATTGATAATAGTAATTGAATTGAATTGTTAATCGAATTATTTCCTAGTGGTTGATAGATAATTGATTTCACCCTAATGGCTCCATAGTGATTGATGGACCATTGGTAATTGAAATGCTCCATAGTGATTGATGGACCATTGGTTGCGCCCTAATGGGTGATGGATAATTGAATTGATAAATTATTAATAAAATTTATAATTGATAATTGTTGATTGTAACCTTCACTCACCTATAGTCAATTGATAATTGATTCAAGATAATTGATAATTGAATTGAATGAATAATGAGACATCAAATATTGATGATATAGATAATTGTTATGATTGATCTATTTATTATTTTTTAATGTTATTGACTAATAATTCTGATCAATCATGGATTGTTTGTTGATAATCATTTATTGATATTGACCCATGGTTCATATTGATTATTGTTATGAGTAATCTTATGTATTGAGTTATCTTGGATTTGCGTAAGATGAGATTGAGATGGTCGATGGCTCCTTTGACAGATGACGTGCACATTGGATATGAACATTGATAGGATCCCCTATTGTATAGATGTAGGATCATAATCTAGAGGTTTATATATATATATATATATATGTATGTATGTATGTATGTATAGAATGCTTCCGTCATTGTAATAGAATATTATAAATGAGAATGTTGACTGATCGAAGCTAAGGAAATAGTTAAGTCATAGAATTGAATGGCGTCATTGAGATAGCCTTCTAAGCAGGAAAAGGAAAAAAATCTCGGGTTGTGTCAGCATGTCACCTAGCATGGCCCATACTCGGCCCGGCTTGATTGGGCTTCTCGGACAAGATCGCGCATCCAATTCTTTTTCCACTTATAGTTTATAAGAGTCGGCATCGGCTTGGGCAGACCTAAGCCGCACCTCATATTTTTTTGGCCCACGGCATCAACAAGCATGAGCGTGAGGCGCAAGGCCCATTGGTCGTGAGGCGCAACTCATGAGTCACATAGTCCAAGGCGTGATGAGTGAGAGCAAAAAAACATGGTGACAATGAAAAAAAAACATATTGCATCATGTTGGCCCGAGGCGGGCTCGAGTTCACCGGGCCCATGCAGTGGTGTGCCTAGAGTGTCATTGGACAGCTTAGCATGATTTGTCCCGGAGCCAACCAAGCAATCGTGCCTAGGCTAGGCCCGGGTCGGGTCAAACATGTCGAGACCAATGTTATTAAAATAGGACCGGACTGGCCGGTTCAACCACGAACTGGTGGCAGGTCTGGCTCAGTTCATCATTAAAATCGAAATCAACTTTGAACCGGCCAATAACTGGTTGAATCGGAAAAATTGATGAACCGACAAATCGGCTAAAAAACCGGTTCAACTTCAAAACTTAAGAAATTCAGAAAAATGATATGGAAATAAAACCAAAAAAGAAAAGATAAAATGAAAAAGAAAGGAAACTTGTTTGGCCGATTTAACCATACATAAATAAAGTTTCACCTTTAAATCGGCCAAAAAATTTGCTTACCGTTTTAACCAATCTATTTCAAGATTTATGGGGAAATAGATTTTAATGGAAATAGATATGGCAAGATTTATGGGTAAAGAGATTTTAATGAAATAAAAAAGGAAAGTGTTAAAAAACTAAAGAGAATATGAGTAATTTATGGTAGAAAGATGTAATATTTTATCAAATACAATATGAAAAATGGTAGGATATTACCTAATGAAAATAAAAAATGATTAAAAATAAAGAGATCAAAACTAAAGGAATCAATAAAATTAATATTATATTTCAATATCAATAATTTTAGAGTCAATGTTTTATGAATATTAATTCTTAAGTAATATCTTTATGTTGTTATATTAGTATTACTAGGTTCTTATTATATTTTTATAAATTATATAATATTATTTTAATAAAATCTGATTTAACTCGATCGAATCCGATCCGATCGATTCAATCGTGACCCAATTGATAATTCGATTCGATCTCTGGTCCGGTGATGAAAACATTGGTCGATACGGTCTTTCATTGTGCCCGCAGCACAATCTGTCGGCCCACACATTTATCCACCTTTAAACTCAGCTATCCTAGATTAAATTAATTTCTATCCTCGATTTAACATGGAAATAAAAAAATTGAAAAATAAATCATTTTCAAAGTGCTCACTCGAAAATGAATTGCATAAAAGTATATCCAAAAGAAGGGAAAACACTTTAAAAGTAGTTTATTTTCAAAGTTCCCATTTGACAAAGAATTAAACAGAACAAAATGCAAAAAATCTGAAAAGATAGAAGGTGCACGATAAATGAGAAGTATTTATTTTTAGATTTCTTTTACCAATATTACATGAAAAATAAAATACACCCACAAAGTTGCATGAAAAGTAGTGAACATAAAGATTTGCTTGGCCTTTTGGGGCCCAAGAGATTTGATTCCTCGTGGAGCAAACCCAAGCACGAGAAAAGCAGAACACATGCAATTAAAACATGTGAAATATATATGGAAATCGTAGCAGCCATTATTGCGCATGCATGAAGAAGAGGGGACGACAGAGGAGTGTTCTATAAATTGTGGTTCATTTTATATCCGGCAGCTTCACATGCATGGAATTGCAACAGATCCCGATGTCCTCTTTTAATTTTAAATTCGAGCGCATCAGCGCGACACTCCTCCTCGTGCTGCTCCTCTCGTCGTCGCCGCCGCCGGCCGCCGCCGGGCGCTGCAACAAGAACGACAAGAAGGCGCTCCTCGCTATCAAGGCCGCATTCCACAACGCATACGTCTTCACCTCCTGGAATGACGAAATGGCCTGCTGCGACTGGAACTCGCTCGATTGCGACGAAGACACCGGCCGGGTCGTGACTCTTGACATCATCGGCTTCAACCTCACGGGCACTATCCCAGACGCCGTCGGGGACCTCCCCTTCCTCCGGACGCTCTGGTTCCACAAGCTCCCCAACCTCGTCGGCGGCATCCCGCCGGCTATCGCCAGTCTCAAGAACCTCGACTTCCTGGACATCAGCTGGACCAACGTCTCGGGCCCCGTCCCTTCCTTCCTCTCCCAGATGCCGAAGCTCAACTACATAAATCTCTCCTTCAACAAACTCTCGGGCTCCATCCCCGACTCCTTAGGCGACCTTCCCTTGCTGGAGACACTCGACATCAGCCGGAACAAGCTCACCGGCGCGCTGCCACCCTCGCTGTTCCAGCACAAGCCTGCAGAAGCGTACTTCCGCCTGTCACACAACAACCTGTCCGGCGAGGTGCCGGCGTCTTACGCCGAAGTGTCGTTCGTCGATATCGACCTGTCCCGGAACCAGCTCACCGGCGACCCGTCGTTTCTGTTCGGCAGGACGAAGATGGCGCAACAGATAGACCTGTCGAGGAACTCGTTCGAGTTCGACTTCTCGAAGGTGGTGTTCCCGGAGAAGCATCTGATTCTGTTGGACGTGAACCACAACAAGATCTTCGGAAGCATTCCGGCGCAGATCACCAAGATCGAAATGCTGCAGTCCTTCAACGTGAGCTACAACAGGCTCTGCGGAAAGATACCAACCGGTGGAGACCTGGAGCACTTCGATAAGTACTGCTACCTGCACAACAAGTGCCTCTGTGGAACCCCCCTGCCTGCTTGCTGATGGATTTGTGTGGCTTTGGTGCAGAGCACCTCTGTCTGTGTACGACGTCTGTTTCCAATTCCATGCACCTCTGTACACTTGCAGCTTGATTATTGAGTGAAAACTATCTATCTTTTTCAATTAATTTGCGCCGGAACGGGTATATATATATATATATATATATATATATATATATATATATATATATATATATATATTAGTCCTTTAACTTGAGACTCAAACACCATATATAACCATCCAAGAATACAATCAAAAGCTTCGCTTTCTTTTTTCTTTATTAACTCACCGGCTTCCGGTTTCTTCTTTCAAAATTGATGCTAATAATATCGTCCGATTAACGATGCAAAATATTAATGTGAGCCCTGCGAGGGGCTATTGGTACGAATTGAAAACAGCATCACGAACGAGAAGAAAGAGTCGTTCTCACTTTTTCATTCAAATATTTTTATTTTTATGTTGACGGCTCCATATTCAGCAGGAATAACGAAAAAGTAAAAACATTTATATTTTAAGGAGACTCAAGAATACTAAAGTTGAACTCAACATCAGAACAAAATTAGATTGATCCCAGAACATTTTCACTGGAGCCAAATAATGTAGTTTCGAATTTCAATAATCCAATGTGAAATTTAAGTAAACAACAATAGGTTAATTGGGGTAAAACATATAAAAGAAAGACAAGTATACATATAACGTGTAATATTCTCAAAAAGCAAATAAAAGAAAAGAAAAGAAAAGAAATAAAAGAAAGCTAATGTTATCTTAAAGCCCATTAGAAGGCCCATTAGCTTTGCTAAACCCATAAGGCTAATATATAAGTAGCCTAATGCCCTAAATCACTCAAAAACCCCTCCCACTTTTCCAATGAACGAAGGCACGGCTCAAGTTATGGAATATGATGAAGGTTCGTACCAAAATTTTTTGATGAGGTTTTTGAGCTTCAATCCTCCCATATTCAATGGCATTGATGATCCGGAGGAAGCCGATGCATGGTTGGATGTCATCATGAATATCTTTAAGGTGATGAAATGTCCAAAGAAAAGCAAATTGGAGTATGTCGTGTATAGCCTAACAGGAAAAGCAAAACAATGGTGAAATGCTACCCTTAAATCTGAGTACGGCAAAGAGGAATACCCATCATGGTAGAAATTCATAATGAATTTCAAGGAGCAGTACTTTTCACAAAGTATGAGAGAGCAAAAACAAGAGGAGTTCTTTAACCTCCAACAAGGTGACATGACCGTTAATGAGTACGCGGTCGAGTACTTTCAACTCGAAAAGTATTGCACCTTGGTCAAGGTAGAAAGGATGAGAGTGCATCGCTTTGTGCAAAGACTTAAGCCCGAACTAAAGGCTAGAATGTTGTGTCAAACTCCTAAGATAATGGAAGAAGCAATGGAGTTAGTAGTTGAGTTAGAAAAGAAGCTCGAAGATGGAGTTGCATTTTCTAATGATAACGCATCAAAGAGGACGGCCAAGCAAGAAAAATGAAAAGAGCAAAGGAATGGACCCTATATGAGTTCTAAGAGGGGAGAATTACGTAGGAACAGAAGTCAATGTCATCATTGCGGAAGGTTTTATTTAGGCGAATGTCGCCTCAAGGCCGGTACATGTTTGCAATGTGGCAAGACTGGCCACTATATAACGAATTGCTCGGAGAAATTAGATGTCAACTCTCCAAAAGTGTTGGGACAAGTTCACGTCATGCAAGTCGAAGAAGCTCACCAAGTTCTGAATACGATTCAAGGTATCCATCGCTTAACGTTTTAAGTAATCATACCAATTATAATGTGTGTGCTTGATAGACATAAAGATCACTTGAAGTGTTAAAAGGAATATTATAAGTATAAGACATGTAATCATAATTCTTAAAAATGATGAAGGCTAAGAAAAACCACCAAGGTCATAAGAATGGTGGTAAAGGTATGAAGAAAAATGAGAATTGATCTACTTAGGTCTATATGGCCTAAATGGTGACATGAAATGGTTAGTAAATTTAAATGATTTGACATTTGGATTAAGTTAAGGATCAGAGTAGCGCAACGGAAGCATAGCGCCAGAAGGATCTCCATTTCATAAAGATTGATTAAGGATCTAAGATTCGCACTAGAATCTTGAAGATGCGAAATAATATGATGGCATAGTTATAACCGTTACCAGGAACCGCTAACACTAGACTAATAAGTGATGCTATGAAAGACACTTGAAGAAGGTGACGTTGGTGGATACGAAGGACCGAAGATGAATGGAACGACAAAGAGGAGATAATTTTTGTTAAAAAAAAATTTAAGCTCATGATTAGGATTGCATAGCAAAAACGTGGCTCCAGAACGATTTCAATTTCTTGAGACTGAGTATAAATAAGAGAACCTCGTGGAAAATATTGGAATAGCAAGTGATGGTGATCGACTAAATGAAGACGAACTGCAAATGACGTTAAAGTGAGACTACCGAAGAATACACATTGGATGTCACAAATGGAGAGATCACGTTTGTGTATACGAGGAGCGAAAGATAAATGGAGTCACGTGGAGAAAGAGATCCATTATTATAAGATTTTACAAAATTCGAGGACGAATTTTATTTTAAGGGGGGTATATTGTAATATTCTCAAAAAGCAAATAAAAGAAAAAGAAAAAAAATAAATAAAAGAAAGTTAATGTTATCTTAAAGTCCATTAGAAGGCCCATTAGGTTAAACCCATAAGGCTAATATATAAATAGCCTAATGCCCTAAATCACTCAAAAACCCCTCACTTTTCCTCTCTTCTCCACCAGCCGAAAGCTACTCACTCACATCAACACCCCTAAACCCCATTTCCTCTCAGCCGGCAGCTCAAGACTCTCTCCCATGCTACAGGGCGCCACTGTAGCTACAGTGACAGCCATCTCTCCATCTCACGGCAGGAAGAAGGCCTCCTCCATTTCTCTCTCTCCCACTCATAGGCCAGCACCAACCACCTCTCTCATTCTCTCTCTCACTCTCGGCAGCACACATCAAGTGGCAGCAAGAAGCATCTCCTCCTATCAACTCACAGCAATAGTAGCTCAAGCCATTCTACCTCACCTTCACAACATCAAAGCTCACGGCCAACACCAAGAAGACCCCACCCCTCACTCACCTCACTCTCTCTCTCCTCTTGCACTCACTTGACAGCAACAGAAGCCGTGAGGAAGAAAGAAGAAAGAAAAAGAGGAAAAAGAAGGAAGCAAAAGAAATAAAGAAAAGATTAAGATTAATAGGGTTTAATCTAAACTCTAAATGTATGGATGAGGGGATTCAAAGTCCTTTGAATGATGCATGAATGAATGATTAAGAATTTGAAGATCAATTTGAATTTTTTTAGGTTATATGATTGAAGATAAGCATGATTTAATTGTATTATTGAATGATTAGTTAAAATGTTTATTTCATTGCTAAGTATGTTTAGAATTAAATGTTCATTTAATTCATTATGATGTCTTTTACTTGTTCGTATTAATATGATTAGAATAAAATGCATAATGCCTATGAGATGTTTGTAAAGATGATGCATGAAAATCATAATATAAGAATGAAGACTTAACTTGAAAGATTGGTATGTATAATCTTATGAACTAGCAGGATATACAAATAAGTAAATGTAAATGTTAATAAGTGTATGTTGAGGGGATCCACTTACCCTAATCACCCCTTAACGATGTATGTTGTGTGGATTAAGAGATTTTAAGACCACACTAGATCTTAATAAAGTATGATTAAGGATTATGCATTTCTTGCTTCGGGTTTCATTTGATCCCTATATTATTGCTAATCATGATTTGAGTGTAAGATGCTTGATGTATTGTTACTATGCTTATTATCATATTGCTAATCATGTTTAAGATTATGATGTTCATTATCACTTGTATTGCTCATTAGTCTTCATAATTTATATGCTAGTTGTATATGATTCATGTTATGATAATTTATCTAATATATTGTTAGCCATAAATAAATTGTGTAAAGTTGTAAAGTTGTTATTGTTAATGTCTGGATGAATGTACATGTTAAGAATGTTCAGATGTATGTGTAAAATGATGGAAAAATGGATAAAACAGGGAAAACCCTGCCCAATTGTTCGGGCACGACTGTGACGAAGAGTGGCACAGCCGTACAGAGTTGTTTCCGAAGCAGAACGATAATCATCATTCTGTCACGATCGTGACCTTGTGGTCGCACGGCCGTGACCATGCTCTTGCACGGTCGTGACCTCGTGGTCGCACGGCCGTGACAGAACATGACGTTTATGCCTTGAGACGGCCTTTCTGTCATGGCCGTGAAGTTGATGATGCACGGCCGTGCAGAATGGACAACGAAAAAATGGCTAAGTGTTCGGCCGTGCCGAACCTTGGCACACCCATGCCCAAGTAAGGGCACGACGTGACCCTATGCGGCACGGCCGTGACCAGTCCTAGAATGTGCATTGTTTGTGATGTCCACACTTAGCATGATTTGAAGTTTATATGACCTTAAATAAGGTTAAAATATGCAACATGTGTGAATGATTGTATATACTGATGAACATGATTAAAAGACAGATTGATGAAGGTGTGGCATTTTTATGACTCGGGACTAATCGGTACACTACCTAAGACTCCATCGACGGGTGGGGGAAGACCTCATTGGCGAATGAGGGTAATGACCTCTCCTACAGGAGAGGGTTATGACCTCACCTATGGGTGATGGTTATGATCTATACGTCACCATCTTTCTCAATCAACAAGATAAGAAATTATCTATGTAAAGATGAAAGACGAAAAGATGAATAATGAATGACTTGGGACATAAAGTTAAAGACGATAAAGATGTATGAAGAAGCATGCACCTATGAGAATGCAATGTGAATGTCCACTTGTCACATCATATGATGTCATGAACAAAGATGACCAAGTCAAGTATGATAAGATATGATATGCATTAGCATAATGATAACGTGGATAAGAATAATGATAAAGTTATGATATGCATGATCTAAAGGTTATGATGTTGTATGTCATCTTATTTTTTCATGATGATATGCTCACATGCCATATAGTATGTATAAGTAGCACATAGCATGCATATAACTTATGTTTTATGATGATGAAATGCATATGCCATGACATATAGAATCATGTTATAAGATCATAGCATGCATGAGCCTCAACATACTCTAACGGGAGAAATTCCCTGCATCCCATGGATCCGTGCAGGTATGTAGGAGGCTGAGGTTCGGCGGCGAGAGCCTTGTGACGACGACATTACACATGGATCTGTCGGGCTACGACCCAAGTCTTTTACTTATATTATGTTATCATGATGAACTCTTGTAAGAGTATTATAAGTATGGCTTATGGGCCTTATTGAGTCATGTACTCCACTTGAATTCATTTATGTATGATGAACCCTCTATTGGGTATACGTTAGAGCCTAATAGGTCCATGAGCTAATTTATGTATTTTGGAATTTAATGATGTTAAAGTCTTCCGCTGTTATGATATTGATATTTATTCTTATGATTATGTTTCCGCTACAAAGTTTTATGAAATTAGATCAAGGTCAAGGTCAACGTAATGTCGCCTAGGATTCGACAAAATTTTAAATTAAGGTCGAATTTTGAGGTCGTTACATAACGCTTTAAGAAACTAAACTAAGTTTGATTCTCACCATGGAAAGTTTTGTCGTCAGAATGGCAAAAAAATTTAATTATTATTTTTTCTATAATCAGCTCCAACTTTTAGAAAAATGTCTTCTCGCTTCACCCACAAAACTTGATAGGACCTCTTTGGTTGCGAATTATTTGGTCGAATAAGTAATTATTCCCCTGAATAAAAAGTCAAACGTGTAGAGAATTAAGAATAAGGATTATGATAATTTATATTTTTAATGAAATACAAGATATTCATCCTTTTTGAACTGAGAGTACGATGGTCATTTTACTATCATTGAAGTTGACAGTAAAATCTTTCTCCTTTCAAACCAACGATGTACGAGGAGATTTTGGTCATTTTATTCAACTTGTCCCCATTCAATCCAAACACTATTAAGAATACAAATATGAATAGTCGCCGATATTTTGACCAAATGGAAAGTAGATTAGCACTCCAATATCTCGTCTTTAGTTGAATAAATACACTTATTTAACTCATCTATATCTAGCAATCAAAGGGGTCATTCGGTTCGAAATTAAACAACAGAATATCGTTAATATTCCCGGAATGTAGGCAAACGTCAATGAATTAATTAGAAATAAATCGTTCATACCTGGATTCTTTAAAAATCATGTCAAACCATCTTTTTTAACCCAACATTCAAAATATATCCATTCTTTCAAAACAAAAGAATAAACATATTCTCCTCTTTTCTCATTTTTTTCAATCATATTATTTATATATGCATTATTATTAATAATATTATTATAAATATCAACTATTTGTAATAAAATATTTTATTTAGAAAATATTATATTTATAAAGTATATTCTCTCTGAACCAAATGCTAAGGAGAATAAGAATATACTTATTTTTCCAAGAATATCCAAGAATAAGATATTAAGTTCATTTATTCTAGTGAAAAATATTTTCTAACTAAAAGGTTAAAAACTATAGTTAATTATTCTTCTTTTTACTTCCAATTTTCTTTAATTTGTTTTCCTTTCTATCTTTTAGGATCTCACAATTTTGCATCTCCCATTGATGGTCTTGCTTCTCCCCTGCTGTGGACACGACAAGAGCACAAGAGAACTAAAAGGAGTTGACGTACGAGGAGTCACGATCGATGAAAGATGTGTGAATGGTGAACAATAAAATGTACGAAGAAATAGATCAAATGAAAAATATTATATGATCCAAAGTTATCTGACTTGCTTTTCAATATAGGATCGTAATGGATTTGGAGGATTAATGTCGGAGGATTGGATTTAGGTTATAAGATCCTACTCATTTATTTTTAATATAAAATAATATTTGTTCACAAATATTATATTCATATATAAGTTAATTATATATTGATCATTAATATTTTATTCGCTTTCGAATCAAATATACATTTTATATTATATGAAATACAATATTATATGTTCTTGAAAAGTACTAAAATAATAATTCATAATATTTGATCTTATGAAGTATAATATTTTATTAATCGGTGATATAATTTTTAGTACACATGCAATAATGAAAGTTAATTTTGATAAAAGATAATATAGAGTTAGATTCATAACATAACATTGAATGATTAGAAGGTATGAAAATTTCACAAAAGTGAAAATAACATGTACAATATATATAAATAAAATAGTTTAAACATTTTTTTCTCAAGATTCTTTATATTTACTTTTATTTTTTATTCTAATAAATAAATTTATACCAATAGGTAGATCCTATCGATTTTAATATTCGACTATAGATCCTATGTTTAAAAGTACTCACGTTAGGATAAAAATTATTTTCTCTCCGAAGAATAGTAAGATCATACACGGGTCAACATCCTAACAACCATTGATATCATCCTTCCTATTATACAACATTCCTATCAAATGATCGTTCACTATGTTCAATGAAATTATGGGGCTATCCACTGAGTTTGACCGAAAAAACTAAAGGGGAGTTCAACATCGAAGTTTTCTATAATCGGATAAGTGGGTAGAACAAATTGGACTCCCGAAGGTCTAAATCCTTCTCCATATCTAATCCTACTTTTTATGCTATTTCTACATGGTTTTGGTCAATTCACTACTCCCAAGTGTAAATACCGAGGCTAATGTCAAAGAAACAGAGCTTCTTAAAAGGCAATAAAATCGACATGGGAACGGTGCTGCTAAAATTACAGGACTGGTAACCCTTGGCACTTTCTTTCTCAACACCCACTCAAGATATAACAATCCACAATTTTTTTCAGAAGAAGCAAAAAAAAAAAAAATTGCAACTTCTGGATGGATTTTCCTTTACATCATTCTTGAAACTCATATGATTAACGATGTCACAACAGATACAACTTATCATGTTAACATTTCAACTGACATATCTGAAAATAAGAAAACAAGGTGTTCCTGCTGTCAGGTAGAGCATGCCAGTGACTATAAAGAAAACCATACGTTAAGTTCTTCTCCTTGGATGGTTTGTTAGTCCTGGTAACCCTTCAAATAAATCTGACAGGTGAATCTCCAAATCTTCTGCAGTGTACTTCATATATTTTGTTCCATGTCGGCCCTCTAATTGACTTCTTTTAGCACCATTGTCTTAGGCTGCCGCCATGACAAATTGGAGTCTTCCATGCATATGAAAATGGACAAATATAAGTATTTTCTAACACTGAAGAATATAATTCCTCGATCCTCATGCAACTCGTGAGTCCTTCAAGGATCTCAACTGTCAAATGCGGCAACTCGATTATCACCTTGCCCTCTCGAAAAGATGATGACATCCCTCACATGACCTAGATGCTGATGAAGTACCCCCGTACAACCATGAAGCTAATGTATTATCTCTAATATGCCTACAGAGTACATAATCGGACAGGCGGCCGGATCTGTAACGACCCGAAATTTACTCCAAAAGTTTTGAAAATTTTCTTCAGTTTGCCCGTTCCTCATACATCAATCAATAGTGAAAGACTTCAATGTTTTAGCAAAAATCATCATAAACAAAAACTTTCTATTAATCATATAACAACTATTATTCCATAAGACATTAAATGTTTAAAACCTTCATTACATTATTAGTCTCAGTATTCATCTAAAATCATAGACTTATTAAATGTTAAGCATGTGCAACACTTCGTCATGAGCTTGAGCTGTCATCTATTAATTAATTTTAATTACTTGTACGGATCCAGAGTACAAGATTTTTCAGTTAGAGTAGGTTATGCATGTCATGATATCCTATGATATGATACTGCATGCGATGCATCATAATAATAACAATAATATATGAGCATCCTAAGAGTTCCTTTATAACTCCTTGAACTTTACTTACTTTTTGACTTCTATCATACTTTACATTTTCTCAGGATTGTTTTATAACCATTTGTAACTTTATTTCCTTCTTCTTTTGTTTCTTTATTATGTGATCATTCACGTGTCATCTTCATTTTTCATCTTTATCATATATTACCATCTTGACTTTCATTTCACATCATGAGTCGAGGAACACACATCATAATAGTGAAAGACTTTATTCCTAATCATCTTTAGTAATACACACACTTTATGATGAGGAACATTGTTCCTTAGAAAGCACATACACAAATGCAGGACTTCACTTCTTAGGCTTATGTCTCCTTGAAGTACATATATAAGTGTAAAACTTTATTTCATCGTTATCTTAACTTTTTTCTTATAAAATACTTTGAAGTTAAATTTCACTTCCCTTCTTACCTTATCCTATAATATCTTTCATCTTTACATTGAAAAATCTCAAACACTTATGAGGTGGCAACATTATTTTCAGAGAAATCTCAATCACTATAAAGTGAAAGACATTTACTTCTCATCTTTACATTCATTATTTAATTTCATTATGTTCATCATATAACATGCTTCATCTTTACATAATAGTCAATACATGACATCATTATTTTAGTTAATAGGGCACTAAGAAATCTCAAACACCTTTTAGTTATGACTATTTTTCAAAGAAATTTCAGTCACCATAAATAAAAGGCATTCATTTTTGAAAAATCTCAAACACTTTTTAAGTGATAACTTTATTTCTCAATGAAGTCTCAATTACCATAAAGTAAAAGGCATTTACTTCTTACTCCTTTCATCTTTATCGCATCATTACATTAGTTCATAAGCACTGAAAAATTTCAAACACCTTTTATGTGATGACATTATTTTCCAAAGAAGTCTTAATCACTGTGAGATGAAAGACATTTATTTCATGCCCTTATAATTCATCTTTGCTTAATTGAAGGATCATGACAACATCATTACAACTAAGCCATGACCCCTAGGAAATCTCAAACACCTTTTCAGGTGATAACATTATTTTCTGAGAAGTCTCAATCAATATAAGGTGAATGACATTTACTTCTTTAACGTAATGTGTGCCTAGACATGTCCTTCAATTTCATACTTCATTAATTATCAATACATCAAACAGTCATATCAATATTTCATCCTTTATCCAAAATATGTTGAGCAAACATTACATGTCATATACAATCAATACATATCCATACATAACCTATATACATTAGAAAATAGGTTCAATATATCTTACAAGACATTTTTCAACATCACATGCCAAAAAATATCATGATTGTGCTCAACATATTTAGAACACTTCTAGGGCATAAATCATAGGCATAAAAACATACTAAGAACATCATATCAATCATGAAAATACACACTTCAAGAAATATGGGGATTACAGACGGTTTCGACCGTCTGTAATTTCATTTCCGATGGTTTTTTCGACAGAATCAGGACGTCTGAAAAATGGTCGTCGCAAATGAATTTTTGACGGTTGAGAAAGAACCGTCGGAAATTTTGACGGATTTTCGACGATCGTGACCGTCGATATTTGCGACGATCGACGAAACCGTCAAAAATTCGACGGTCACGACTGCCGATATTTTCGACGGTCGATGAAACCATCGAAAACTTCGGCGGTCACGACCGCCGAAGTTTTCGACAATTTCGTCGACCGTTGCAAATATCGACAGTTGCTACTGCCGAAAATTTCGGCGGGCGTAGGGCGACCGCCAAAGTTTCGGCGGTCTAAACCATCGCAAAGAATTTTTATAATATAAAAAAATTAGCCGGACGGCGGCCGAGATCCGGCTGCCAGCGGTCGAGTGGCCGAGATCCGAACGCCCGCGGCCGGATCCGGCCGCTAGAGGCCGAATCCGGTCGCCCGTGGCTGGATCCGGCCATTGGAGGCCGGATCCGAACGCCCGGCGGTCGATCCGGCCGCCAGGGGTCGGATTCGACCGCCAGGCGGCCCATCCAGCCGCTGGGAGCCGGATCCGACCGCTAGGCAGTCCGGGCCGGGGGGAGAGAGAGAGAGAGGCCGGCGGGAGAGGGTCGTCGGCGGTCGACGCTGACATCCAGTCAGAGGTTTGCCGGCCGAGAGAGGGAGAGGGAGAGGGAGAGGGGGAGAGAGAGAGGGGAGAGGATGGAGGGAGGGGTATTATATATATAGGTGGAAAGTTGAAAAAGCGGGAAAATGAAAAGAAAAAGCGGGATAACGAAATTTTAATTACCGACGACTTTGACCGTCAGAAAAGTAAATATTAATTATTTTTAAAATTATCAACGGTTATGACCATCGAAAATTATTTAATTGTAAAAATAAAATACTATATTTACTTATATATAATATTTATTTTTTATTTTATCGACGGTTTGAACCGTCGCTAATTATTATCGACGGTCGAAACCGTCAGAAATTGTGACGATTTGGACTATCGTAAATTATATTAATAAAATACTCCTCATATTATATTATTATAAATTTACTGACGGTTACGACCGTCGGAAATTGTGGCAGATTTTGCGACGGATGGCTATCCGTCGAAAATATCGACGTTCCTAATCGTCGAAAAGTAAAATAATAATATAATAAATTACATAATTTATTATTTTCATTTCCGTCGGTAGTAACCGTCGAAAAATCCGTCGAAAATTATGACGGATGGATATCTGTCAAAAATATCGACGTTCCTAATCGTCGAAAAATAAAATAATAACATAATAAATTATATAATTTATATTTCATTTCCGACGGTCGTAACCGTCAGAAAATTCGTCGGAAATTGCGACGGATAAATATCCGTCGAAAATATCGACGTTCTTAAACGTCAAAAAATAAAATAATAATATAATAAATTACATAATCTATTATTTTTATTTCTGAAATTTTCCGTGCGTCAGTTAATTATTATTATTTATCATTATTAAAACTTTTAATAAATAAAAGTTATATTTAATATCAATTATCTAATGATGACTGAGGCTATATTAATAAATTTTATCTTAAATTATTCTTATTTCTTTTTTTTAACACTTTCCTTTATTTATCCCCTTTGATAAATTTTTATTTTATTGTTATTTAATTTTAAAACTTGCCTTTTTATGTCAATTTCTATTTAATTTTATACATATCATTTTTCCTCGTCTTTAACCTTTCTTATATATTATTTTTCTTTTTTTCTTTTTTTCCTTTTCTATTTTTATCATTTTCTTTTATTTTTTTCATCAATCAAATTTTCTTGATTCAATGTAAAAATTGATTTTGGCATGAAATTAGACCGAATCAACAGTCGATTCACGATTGAACCAAATCTCCTTTAGCTGATGACAAGTCTCCTTTAGCTGAACCAAATCAGATCCGGCAAAAAGAAGAATGCTACCAACAAGGAGAGCAAACACATGAAAGCTTCTACTTCCAATGGCGTACCCAAAGGAATCCTCAAGGCACTAATTAAATATCGAGTTAATCTAATTAAAGAATTGTTTACCTAACTACCTCAACATGAGAGCAATTAAACTTATAAAAAAAGGCTCATATGAATCGCTACAAAAATTAATGAAAAACTTAAAGTTATTTTGGCTACTTCTAACAACATAATATTGGATTGATACTGACGATGTAATGTCTCAAAATTTGACCCCGTCACATGGTAAAATTTTCTCTCGTGCACTATTTTTTTGTACTTCATGATCAAGAAAAGTGACATATAAGTGAAAATTTTAAAAATAAAATATTATAACAATCGAATACGAAAGTGTGGAAGTTAAAATAATAAATAAAATATAAAATTACATCACCATGTCCAGCATCAAATTAGGCATATAAAGCTCATGCCATAGTACAACTCAATAGGTCTCAAACATAACTCTAATAAAATGAAAGACTCGACATAGACCCTATGATAGCCATGTGCACAGTCACTCGAGCAGGAGTCGTTGTACATACATCAACATGGCTCGCAGATATCTCCTATTCCTGGGGGATCACACGGAGGTGCAAGTTCAACCGTAAAGTTAAGTGTGAATTCATAATAGGTCATAGAGATTTTATGATCCATAAGAAATAAGCATGAAGAAAAAACATAATGAAGATCTAATATGATACATGGAATCATCATAGTTCCATTTCATTTCATATTTATATTCATGTTCATAAGGACATTATCTTTCCATTTATCTTTAGCAATTCATTTCATTTTTATCTTGTTCATGCTCTCCACTTTTATGAAGTACCATTATAAATATACAAGTGTATAGCTACCTATACCATGGTGAACCAGTGTGGATCAGTGCCACAACAAGTGCCCAAAAATGGGGAGACAACATCACACAAGCCTGATAACATCCTCAGATACGGTGGAGTATGTCACTAACCTTTAACCTCTCATCATGGTTACCCTCGTTTTTTGTCTTTGTTAATTATGAACTTTTTTTAATGATTAAATCAATCAATGTTGTTGAGGACAAAGGTGGCTCTAGATTATCATAAAGCATCATTAAGGAGGGGATAATCATATGGACATAGGTTAGTCAAATCATGGTTATTAATTAGAATCATGCTCATTCTCTGTCAACAAATCGGACATTCGAAAGTCAAATGATCATTCATTTTGAATTGCATTGATCGTCTAAAAGGAATTCGAATCTCCGTTCTATATTTGATCATCGATCGACCTCTTGGGTTATAGTCTATTTTTCTATAGGTATTTATGGGTCATCCATAAGAGAGTCGGGCGCCTGTTCTGGGTTCATCTTTTAGCTATGTACGGATTGGACATTTGATAGGTCTACGATCGTCCGCTATCACACATATTATGTTCACAAATTTTCGGTCAAGAGTTTCGAACGTCCAAACCTAGACCGGTCACTCGGTGGAACTAGGTTTATGATCCTTGAATGATCGAATTGGGTGTCGGATCGACCGTCTAATCATATTTCAATCTCGATATTCTAGATTGATCGTCCGAACTAGGAATCGTGGTCCGATCTAGTAGTCATTACCATGTTCATGTCTTGACATTTTTAGATAAGTCATTCTATCCAAGATCGGTTGTTCGATTTGGTGGTCGCTACACTATGCCGAGGAGATTCGAATGCCCGTTAGAGGATCGGCTGTCCGTTTCAATCGATAGAGTCGCATATTATTATGAAATTCTTAAGTTTTCGATCAATTTTTCACACAAACATATACTACATATTCCTAACATATGGTACATTATAGAAATGTGATCTAACATGAACGTATCAACATCAATGGTATCATCACTAAGCAACATCAATAGTTAACTATCTCTTTTACTCACAAGTATCATAGAAAATCCTTCAACTAATCTCAAACATAACCTTTAATATATTATCTTGAACTCAATTTAAGATTAGAAACATGTTGAGAACAACCTAATAATCATGTGAGCATAATTCCATAAAATTCATAACATCATGTCATGCACTTTCTCATAGAACATTCACGAAATCACATGAAATGACACTTTAAACTAGCATTATTTAAGCAGAACTTTTAGGCATGATAACTACCCAAAACTAGCATGATTAACCTTAAGACAATCCTTAAAACGTGTAATTTTCTTTATCTTCATAAAACTACCCTATGACCTAGATCTCGAATTTCACATCTTGTTTGACGATTTTTGGTTCTTCCTTCACTAAATTGGGCTCTACCTGTGCCCCCTTCTCCCTCCTTGTTCTCTTGCACGCTCAGCACCTCCAGATGTTGCCCCTCTGTCCTTTGGCCGAGATCACAAAGAAGGAACACATAGGAACAAAAATGGAGTGAAATGAGGATCATGAAGGAGAGAGGAAATAAGAGTTAATGGGTTTATAAAGTGGGGGTTTCGTCCTCATAACTCTCTAGATCGTGAGTGGAAAGGGGTTACAAAATTCTCTTCCATAATGGAGGTGTAATGAAGCAAGAATAAGATCAAAATTGATCCTCTTGATTTTTTGTCCGTTGTTCTTCGAGACGTTCGAAATAGTTTCCATAGTTTAGTGGAGCATTGGTGAGACTACCGATTTATCGTGATATCAGACGCCCGTTCTATGGTTCCACATCCGAAATCTAACGTCAACGATATATAAAAGTTTTAAATTTTTATGAAATTTTTAGTGTGCCACCGATAACTTCACAAACATTTTCGTAGTTTGGGGAATAAAGAAATTGTCATCAGTGTTTTCTATTAGAATAATTTATCATTTATAAAAGCTATCTATTTCCAGAAGTAAATACTTTAGATAGGGTTAAGTAGGTTTTTATTTTGATTTCTATTTATGTAAGAAATTTTGATTAGTCAGTCGCATATGATCCACACAAATTATAATGAGTTTAGGTCTTCAGTCAACACTTTGAATATTATGAGGATAATCTAAAAGAATAATTAGAAAGATAATTATTTATATTTGAGACTTTGGAGTTTGCTCAAATGAGAATCAATAATAAAGCTTGAAAATTTTACTAAGAATAGAAATGTTACAATGTTAGATATATTAATTTACGAAATATTACTTCACCTAATTTAAAAAATAATTAACTTGTAATTTTCAAACATGCTTCTAAAAGTAAATGTATGACTCACTTCGAGAATAAATTTTATTTTAGGATATGTTTGGATGAAAGATTTAGAAAGAATGAGTTAGGTTAAATTAGGAAAAGGTGGGTTTAAAATTTTTACACCGTATTTGGATACAACTTTTATTAATTTAACTAAGGATAGATTGATCTTCATAAATTCATCATTGAACTTAAAATTAAACTCATGAAATTGATGATTTTTGAGGAGTTAGAAATAATTGTTTTTATACTACTCCTATAATGAAATAAAAAATTATTTTTAAAGATAATAAATACATTTATCAAACTGAACCTTTCCTAACTTGTATATTATATTTTGTATCCAAACAAAGAGTAGATTAAACTAACCAAATTCATCTCATTAATTTATATCCAAATATAATTTTTATAACTATCATCACACTCAACTTCGCCGACCTATATTATACTCCAACATCCTAACCTATCCTTTTAGAAAAGCAAACGCACCTGAGGGACCGTTGGGTTGGGACGAAGATTCGAATATCTTGATATTCCTGAGAATAGAGTGAAACATAATGAAGAATAGGATTACCGTGGCCAAATTTCATTTCTGATGAAACAAAAAAAAAAGGTGAAACCACCATTTGTTGTAGGAAGAATATCTTTTATTCTTTTGAAATAATAGAATAAAAATATTCTCCTTCTTTTTCATTATTTGTAACATTATTTTATTTTTAACTAATTAATTATATATTATTATATTATAGTTTATATTATTATCATAATAATAAATGTATGCTATTTATAGTAAAATATTTTAATTATAAAAATATTAAATTTATTCTTCCGAACCAAACAAGAGTTAGAATAAGAATAGAGTTAAAATATGATATTCTTAGAATAAAATTTATTATTTCTTCTAAAAAAAATTATCTAGCCAAATGCCCCAAGTTTCTAAGGGGTGTGTTTGGTTGACAGAACTTGGGCAAAACTTTCCCAAGTTCTGCTAAACACCCTATGTGATCAGAACAAAAAGTTCAATTTGAAGAACAAAAAGTTCTTGTTTGCTGGAAGCAAGAACCTTTTTTTTTTTACGTTTTACTTCTTCTTTTTTTTTATTTTTTTTCATAGGTCTAAAAATAGTTCCAAAAATAGGTGGAGCTACTTTTAGACTTATAACTTATTATTTTAATAATATCATTATATATATATATATATATTATATTCTTATATATTATATTATATATATTATATACATATATATTATATTTGTTTATAATTTATACATTATCATAAATTTATAATTTATTTAGGTATAATAACAAAAAAGTACATTTATTATTTATTACAATTTACTTTGTGTTATAATAAAATAAAAATTTCCATTATTATTTATTTAGGTATAAAATATATATTTTCTTATTTAAATGCTGATATAAATATTTTTATTTATTTTACTTATAATATATCATAATAAAAATTAACTAGTATGATATTAGTATAATTATTAATTATGGTATTCAAAATAAGTTATAATTATTTTATATAAATAGGATGTTAAATAATCTTTTATATTTCATGTTTTAGTTATTAATTAATTTATCTTAAATTTTTTTCTTCTATCTAATTTGCTAATTATAAATATTTTATTAATTAAGCTATTCAATTAGTTTTTTAAAAAATTATATTATATTTAGATCTTAAAACATGTACGTAAATTGTAATATTAATAATATTTTAAATATTTAATCAAAATAATAATAATAATAATAATAATAATAATAATAATAATAATAATAATAATAATAATAATAATAATAATAATAATAATAATAATAATAATAATAATAATAATAATAATTTATGTACATCATAATATTAATAACATATTTTTATTTATTATAATTTTATATCTAATAAAATAATAAATTATATTCTTAGTTATTACTTTTTATCCAAACACCTATTAAAATTTATCTATATAATTAATTTTTTAAATTCTCATCATTACACTTTTTCATTCAAACATCAACCCAAATTTTTCTATCAAATCGATTAGTTCTCGAGGACTTACAAGAACTTAAAATCTCCAATCCAAACACAATCAGCCAAGAAAAAAATAATTATAAAATGGAAAAAAGATTTAAAGAAATACAATAACAACAACAAAGCCTTATCCCACTAGGTGGGGTCGGCTACATGGATCATACGACGTCATTCTGCTCTATTAGTAACCAAACATTTCGGTATATTATTCACCAATAGATATTGCTCTATTAATTCGCCAAGTGTCCGCCTTGGCCTCTCTCTCCCTCTTTTAATCGGATTCCAGATTATTTGATCTACTCTTCTTACTGGCGCATCTAATGGTCTTCTCTGAATATGACTAAACCATGTCAAATGATTCTTTACCATTTTCTCACTAATAGGAGCCACTCCGAATCGTTCACGTATAAGGTCATTCCTAATTTTATCTAATCTTGTATGACCACACATCCATCTCAACATCATTATCTCGGTTACTCCCACTTTACGTTCATATTATCCCTTCATAGCCCAACATTCACTACCATGTAACACTGTCGGTCTTATAGCAGTACGATAGAATTTTCTTTTAACTTTGTTGGGTACTTTTCTATCACATAGAACTCCAGTGGCTTTTCTCCACTTACATCAACCAGCTTGAATTCTATGATTAACATCATCATCAATCTCACCATCTTGTCTTACAATTGATCCTAAATATTTAAACTTTGCCACTTGAAGAATTATATCCTCCCCTAGCCTAACTTCCAAATCGTCTCTAAGTTATTTATTTGTGAAATTGTTATGCATATATTCTGTTTTATTCCTACTTAAACGAAAACCCTTTGACTCAAACGTATTTCTCCATATTTTCAATTTTGTATTAATCTCTTCTCTTGAATCTGCTAAAAGTACTATGTCATCCGCAAATAGCATGCACTTAGGTACCTTCTCCATGATACTCTCGGTTATAGCATCGATAACTAAGTTAAATATATACGGTCTTAAAGCTGATCCTTGATGTAGGTCAATTCCTATAGAAAATTCATTTGTCTCACCTCCGGGTGTCCTAACCCTAGTCAATGTCCCATTGTACATATCTTGTATTACATTAATGTAGGCAACACTCACCCTCTTCTTTTGCAAGGCATTCCAAAATACATCCCTTGGTACCCGATGATACGTCTTCTCTAAGTCAATGAAAGTCATATGTAAATCTCTTCTCCTATTTCGATACTTCTTCATCATCCCGCTTAATAAATAAATCGCGCCGTTATTTAAAGAAATACATGGAAGAAAATTTGGGTTCAAGTGTTCAACCATCTGCGCCCGCCGTTATTAATTAACACAAGATGCCCATGGGGCTGTGAATTATTGCGATTATAAAATATATTTATTTATATAAAATTTAAAACAAATTTGATATATAAAGAAGTATTCTTCACTCAGATGTTTGGCCTGGCCTCACTTCACTTGCAAGTTGCAATCGCAACAGAGCCATGGCGGCCTCTTTTAACTTCCTGCCGTGCTTCCTCTTCCTCCTCCTGCTCCTGTTGTCGTCCCCGCGCACGGCCTCGGCCGGGCGCTGCAACAAGTACGACAAGAGGGTGCTCCTGGCTATCAAGACGGCCTTAAACAACGCCTACCACTTCTCTTCCTGGACCAACGACAGCGCCTGCTGCGACTGGTACGGCGTCACCTGCGACCCCAAGACCGACCGTGTCGTGTCTCTCGCCGTCTTAGCCGACGACGACCTCCCGGGCACCATCCCGGACGCCGTCGGCGAACTCCCCTTCTTGAAAGAACTGGTATTTCACAAGCTCCCCAAACTCGTCGGCGTCATTCCGCCGGCCATCGCCAAGCTCAAGAACCTCTGGTTCCTGGACATCAGCTGGACCAACGTCTCGGGTCCCGTCCCTTCCTTCCTCTTCCGGCTGCCCAAGCTCAACTACATAAACCTCTCCTTCAACAAGCTCTCCGGCTCCATCCCCGACTCCTTGGGCGACCTCCCCTCGGTGGAGTTCATCGACATCAGCCGGAACAGGCTCACCGGCGCGCTCCCCCCGTCGCTCTTCCAACACACGACGACGCAAGCGGATCTACGGCTGTCCCATAACAACCTGTCCGGCGTGGTGCCCGCATCCTACGCCAAGGTGCCGTTCAACGAGATCGACCTGTCCCGGAACCAGTTCACCGGCGACCCATCATTTCTGTTCGGAAGGCCGAAGCCGGCGACCCAACAGATAGACCTGTCGAGGAACTCGTTCGAGTTCGACTTCTCGAAGGTGGAGTTCCCCGAGAATCTGATTCAGGTGGACGTGAACCACAATAAGGTCTTCGGGAGCATTCCGGCGCAGATCGCCAATGTCTCCAACCTGCAGTTCTTCAACGTGAGCTACAACAGGCTCTGTGGGAAGATACCGACCGGGGGAAACTTGGGAGACCGAGAGCGTTTCGATCAGTACTGCTACCTTCACAACAAGTGCCTCTGCGGAGATCCCTTGCCTGCATGCAAGTGATCACCGCAGCAACTTCCCAATGGGCAACAAATAAAATTAGCTTGGAACATGTAATTAAACCTCTCCTAAGTCCTAATAGTACGTACGTACATACGTGCTCCCTTCCCACGTCCTGATCAAATCTGAGAGAGAACTCATTGTTGGGTGTATGAATAAAAATTGTTGCTCTACAATATCCAGCCAAGAGTCATGGCTTTCACCAAACCCCAGATTTTTAAACGTATCTTTTATTACCTTTGCCAATTCCTGTTTCATGGATATAAAGTTCCACTTGATGAGACTTGACGCAGTTCGAGAAAACAAAGGGCTACCAGCCGACAGAGGCTCAACAATCCACTGCAAAAAAGATGGATCTCGTGACAGCGCATCTGGCGTTGCCCAGCAGGAACAAATTTATGACGATGGCCATATCGATCGTTTTGGTGATAAGGATGTGACACAAAGACGAATGAGTAACCGAGACGCGTCCAAGATATTTATCTGTCTTTCTTGCATTTTCTCATTAAAAAAAGTCTTTCTTGCATTTAAAATTATTTGTATAGATAGATAGTAGGGGTAAAAGTGATTTTTAAGTGTAAAACAAATTGATCTTTAAATTTTAGGTAATTTTTTTAGTGTCAAAAATTATTTTTTTCGAGAAAAAAATCGACTTATGCGATCCCAATTTTTTTTGAATCAGGAACTTATTTAAAATAATAAAATTTTCAAAATAATAATAGATATTAAATACATCGTAAACTATATTTTTTTAAAAAAATAATATTTAACTCTAAATTCATAAAAAATTAAATTATTATATTATCGCATTATAATTTGAAATATTATAATCAATTTTATACAAAATTTATTAAAATAGATTAATAACTTGATGATATTCAAGTTTAATTATAACATAATAAATCAACAATATACTTAATTTAATAAATACGAGTAAAAATTGTAAAATTATGAAATATTATTTAAAATTTGAGATAATATTTTATAAAATATATTTGGTTTGGGTCCCTTCAATTTTTTTATTATGAGTTCTAATTTCATTTTAATTATTTTAATTATAAATAAAACACTTTTACAATGCTTTTCCATAAAAGTAACGCCTCACGATAATATTTTTTATTGCTCTGCTCTGCTACTTTTTTTTTCAATAAAAAATCTCCAATCATAGCTGTCATGTGGGACAATATGTTCGAGGCACTTGACTTCAAACGTATATGGATTTGGTGAGTCATTCGGTGGCAAATGAATGAGCTGGAAGCATCAAAATATCAAGTATAATATCTCTCGTTCCATGTCACATGCCAAGATACTTTGTCCAAACTATTATGAATTGTTCTCGTATCAAATATGGTCTAAGATGAATTCATAAATTCTGTATTAGAATATATATATATATATATATATATATCAGTGAACAAATCTTTTCTTAAACAAGTAATATATATATATATATATATATCAGTGAACAAATCTTTTCTTAAACAAGTAATAGATATGTTGTCACACTAATCAATAATCATAAATTTTGTTTTTGTCGCATTATCTGAATTGACCCAAAGCACGCGCCCATCATCCATGACGCGCGCCACGTCTCATATCTGGAAGTAGGACTGAAATTTTCTCTTCCTTAATAATTGATAACCCTAACAATGGGCCTTAAGTTGCCTGTTCCCCCTTGGCTTGTTTTGTGGTTCAGATTTTATTGAGCATTTTAGTTATAATAAAATTAGGGACATCCTCCCACTTGGCTCAAGTTAAACATATAATTTTATATTTTATTATAATTATAGAATATTAGTAATATTTTTTAACATACAATTATTGTAAATATCTTATAATTTTGAAAACAATATGTTGGTTAGGTTTACATTTTATAATATTTAAAATTACTAAATTTTAATTAATTATAAAAATATAATATTTTAACTTTTTATGTTAAAATATAGGTTTTACATTAGAGGTTATGACTTAGAATTTGGGTAGTGATTGAAATAAATATATTTTGATAGATGTTAAAAGCGATCGTATTATTGCATGTAGTTGAATCCAATTTTATCTTCAGTTGAATTCATGCATTAGATTTGATGGTACTTTCAATTGCATGTATTTTAAATTGACATTTCAAAGAGTTGAGAAAGAGACACGCTCAAACAGTAGTTGAAATCTAATGAAATTAGTTTTTAGTTTATCACATAAAAGAAAAAAAAGGCAAATGACAACTGCTATGGTACAAACAATTTATTTCATCAATTGGGTAAAAAATAGATTGCAACAATTTTCTTTTTGCTTGCTCATAATATGTTTGCTCTTTTATTATTATTTGTGGGGAGATGTAGTGAAATAAAAAAGAGGCAAAGGGGATCGAAGTGATACTAACTAAACCCACATGCCTACCTAAAACCCAATAGAACAGTAGACTCAACCCCAATTGACAAAGGGATGAAGAAGTTAAGTGTATTACTTTTTCTTTTCTTTTCTTTTTTATTTTTTGTAGTTTAAATGAGTTTTGATAAATTCATTTTGCGATTAGTCTACATGCATACCCATGAGAAAGCGTTAATATGATAGTCTTGTGTCGACATGCTCATTGCCCTCACTATATGCAGCAATGTGCTCCTTGTGCCTCAAACCAAGTTTCTCCATGGCCTTCTTAATGATTCATATCCATCGTCATTTGTCATTGATTTAGTACTGATAAAATAGATAAAAAAGCAAAATTAAGTGTCATATATTCAAAGATCACACACTCATTCATTCTTCTGCCAAAGGCAACCATAAGACAACAATTTGATACTTGTAGTTTGTGTGAGTACCAGCATATTTCCAATCTCCCTATTGATTAAGACAAGATAAAATTGCCTGTGATCTACAAACAACTTTGGATGAAGCACCTCGAGTGAAGAGAAACATACTTCTAAAATTTACCACATGAAACCAAATAATAAAGGCAATACAAACACGAGTTATTTTTTCACGTTAATACAAACCCAACTTAACAGTTTTGTCACTCCTCTTAAGAGATCATTGATTGAATCCTGAAAATAATCTATCCACTAAAGTAGGGGAAAAGATTCACATACTTGTGCCTAATTGAGCTTAGCATGAAAAGTTTTTCATTCTTTACAAACACAAGTTTCATGTAGCAAATCAAATTATTTAATGTTGCACATAGACAAATTATTATCATCTACTCTCCGAACCTTCTATCAACGCTTCACCAAGATCCCCAGAGCCTCGAGTGGTTGTTCGCCAGTGGAAAAGGCAACATGGGAAAGATGACATGCAACTCCATCTTGGCCATACTCCTATCACAGGTGCTGATCATCTCCAGCGATCCCGCCAACAACCTCTCTGACGCCTTCCAGCAACGCTTCACCAAGATCCTCATTAGGTTCACGACGAAACCAACTGCGTGAAGCCTCCCGCCGATGACGTGGGCGAGGCCTGGTAGAAGGACGAGCAGCATTAAATGTAGGGAAAAATTGAAATATCACACGTTTAGGGCAATGGAATGTGGGATGACATTTTGAAATGCAGGCATACGTCCAAAGATAGAGAGAAAAGAAGGCGTTTTGGCCTTTCGTGGATTTAGCAAAAAAGGAGAAAAAAGATAATTCAGGAAAAAATTTAAAACTGACCAATGTTATGTTATGAAAAAAATTAAAATTGACAAATATAATAAAATTTATATTTTATTATATATATATTTATATATGTATATTATGAAAAATGAAAAGTTAAATATTATCATAACTTACAACTTTTATTCATTAATAAATGATTGCATTAAATAGTGACTAAAAGTAATATTAATTTTCTCTTAAAAAATATTAATTTGCTAATATTATCTTGTAAAAAAATCTACAAAAATGGATGAATTGTGCAAGAAAAGAGCTCCTCACTATAATTATAAAATTTCCATGAAGCATGGCTTTATATTACACATATATACACACACACAAAGATATATATATATATATATATATATACATTTTAATTGATTTAATTTAAAGAAGAAATAGTTTCAAATGAAAATATTAAATATTTTAAAGTACTTTAAATTAAATTTAATAACAAATTAAAAAGAATGTCACTAATGATGACATTGTGAAGTTTAATGTCTTCATAATGCTATTAAAACAAATTAAAGTTGGATTTACATAAAAATATTGAATAAAAAATTTTGACAATTAAAAAAATGAGAAAAAAAGATAGAAGGAATGATGGAAGGAGAGAGCTCCAAAACTAATTACAAAAATACAACTATGCATGACTTTATATTATATATAGATATAGATGGTTGCTTTCATTATACTGGGATTGAGTTTTTTAATTAATAAGAAAAATATTCTTCAACGAATGAAAGAGTGGCAGCTGAAAATTATTTTTCAATTGCCAATTGTTTATGGTCAGGTATTAATGATGCAGATGTAGCGCAAATTTATTAGCAGACCATACATCATAGCCAACAATGTTTTAAAAATCGAATCGACGTACCAATTGAGTCAAGATCTAATTGATTCAATCGTATTTTAATTCGTTGAATTATATTTTCATATAATAATATTATTTATAATTATTTGATAGTAATATAATATTATTTGTGACTAGATATAATTAGTTTAAATAGTAATTTTATTTCGTTTGAATATATAATTAATAATATAAATGTGTAAATTTATTTTCAGCCTTCATTTTATTATTGTCTTAATGATATATTCATTTACTTTGACTATCTTTTCTTTTATTTTCTTATTATAAATTCTTTCCTTACTTTTTTGCCTCAATCTCCAGAACCTTCCAATTCCATTTAAAATAATTTTGGTAAGTTTAAACTTTAATGTCCCCTAACAAAATTTTCCACATAAAATATCTTTTGAAAAAAAATAAAAACCAGGTTGAACTCTATTTACTTGTTCAACCTGAATTTTTCAGTTTTTTCTAAGTCAACCTAATTTTTTTTATCATTTTCAATTTTACTAATGAACTAGATCGAATTCGTCATCAGATGGCCAGTCCGAACTAGTTTTCAAAACATTTGTAGCGAATTATTCATTATAAGCAAATCATAACGCATCTCTCTTGGCCGTAGCAATGATCACTCGATCGTAGCACAGCCACATCGATGTTATGACATGATCACGCGATTGTAGCACATCAAATCCCCCTGAGGTATGTGATATGTCCATGATGGATGGTCACGGATTGGATTTAATCCAATCCGATCCGATCAATTTTGGTTAGGTTGTGTTAGCCCTTTTTGAGAGTTTAGACCAAATTCAATCCGACCCAAGGTGGTCACGTTACTTGACCAACATTTGTTTCTTAGATTTTTTTCATTATTTGACATAAACATATTATTTAATATTTATTTTTAAATATAAAATGATTTTATAATTATTTAAATATTATTTCACATATAACATAGTTTATTTTAATATTTATTTAGTTTTTATATAATATATAAGCTTAAAATTTGGGTCATCATATGAGGTCGGATCAAGGGCCGGATCCGTTCAACATGAGTTGAAAAAGTCCCACTCATGTCTGACCCAACCCATGGTCGAATTGATTTCGAATCAAATCGGGTCCGGTCGACCACCAATTTGATTAGACTCAAACTAGGTTGTGTTAGGTCGGGTCATTGTGTTCACTAGGTTGACACAACCCGATGAACACTCATAGTTTCGAGAGTTATTTTGGAAATTTGTTTCACCTAATTCGAGGATGATATAAATGAAATTTTTGTGGGGAAAACGGGGTACCATAATTTTATTTTCTACAAACTTATGTTGGCTCAGGAACATATTATTTTCTTCCATTTATGTACTAATTTGAAATTTTTATTTTCATTCAATGCATATCTTCAATGATTCTTATTATCTTGTTCGACTAAATCTCATTTTTAAGAGTTAGATGAAATTTAAGATTTGATCATTACAAGTTTTTTCTTTTTGATATGAATATTCTTTGTTCTTATGTGTTTGATGAAATTCTTATTTAAAGTGACCATCAAATCAGGTGAAATTTTTCTGATTACGACAAAATGAATGGCAAAAAATGTAGTGTTGTTTAAAAAAGGTACATGCATTTAAATCAATTGATCTCACTATATAATGCAATTAAAATAATTCAATTGACCACTAAAAGTAGTAATTTGTTATTTCAATTAGAATTATATTAACTTGAAAAGGAGATGCATAATTTTTAGAGATTTAGTAAAATACCTTTGTTTAAGACATATGTAATTCCTACGATAGACCCAAGGTGAAACCGAAACCTTAGATCTTATATTTTGTTAGAGTTCTCCAACTATTACTTCTCCTTTTGTTTACCAAATTTAGTCGAGTCATTTTTTCTTTCTATTACTTCTATTATTTTCATACTCTCTTTTGCATTCAAGTAATCGTTTAAATAATATTTGAAATAATATAATTCTAATAATTGAGCTCTTCAATATGGGATAATATTTTTTATACTACAACTTTGGTTACGTATAATTGCAAAAGATCTATCAGTACGAAACATTAAACATTAGTGTGGTAGACTCTAAAATATTGGGCCAAAAAAATTCATGAATAATGAACATCATAATTTATATCAAATATGTTGTTTAATGGGATTGAAAATATTTGAGTAGAAAGAATGTTTCATGAATAACAAACTTCATAGTTTATATTAAACAAGTTAGATTAATAAGATTTATGATTATTTGAGACAATGAGAATTTTATAAAAAAATGTATTTAATCATTTATATTAAATAATTATTTAATAGGACTAAAAAATAGTTAAGTCAAAATGAAACCCTTACGAAACTTCACAATATCATTTTTTAATCGGACTATACAGACCATGAGTGTATTAGATATCATGATAACAATAGTCAAGGGGGATATGTTAATTGTGACTGTTTGGAGTAATGAGAAGTTGCAAAATGCAATGTTGGCGGATGGCCAACGTGACAAGACATTGAGCATTATGAAGGAAATTCGAATGTTATGGTGGCAGGTGCGACGTTCAAATTAATTAGGCAAGAATGATGATTATAAAAGTCTCAAACAAGCAAAACGATAACTTGTGAGAACTCTCATTTTGTTAGTAGGCATAAAACCCTTGGTCCATCCTTAACTACAACAAAATTTTTAATAATGTGTATTTAACATTGACATGCACCGAGAAACATCTTACTAAAAGCACGCGCGAGCGCGCACGCACACACACACATATATAATTTCATGCACCAAGCAACTCTATCCTTCCTTCATTCTTCATTTTCTTTTTTGATCAATTTTTTGAATTATTTTAATATTTCTCTTTGAGCTCATGTATTATAATAACTTAAGTCTATTAATTGGAAGCGCGCAAAGGCGACCTCTCAATCCCCTAAAACAAGTTGTAAATGATGAAATTACAATATATGATTGACAATTTTTGCAAAACTATTTCCAATTTTTTATTTAATAGTTCACTTATGTACATTTTTTCACTTGACTTGATAGTTTTCTTAACCTTTCAATTATCATTTCTTATTTTTAGGTATATTACTAATAATTCAACTATTATATCTATGATTTTAATGGAAAGTAACTTTCTATCATTACCTAATTACTTTACTACAATCAATAGAAAAAAATGAATATGAATTACCACTTTCTTTTAGCTATACATGCATGCTTATTTTTTCATATTTCATTTAAATTAATAATAATTGATTTTTTTAAAAAAATAGTTCATTGTATCTTAATTAATTTTAACCTTAGAATATATTTATTTAATATATTTATCCATTTTTTTATAATTGTTGTGCGTCATAGAGTTCCCTTAGGGTATGTTTGGATTGATGGATATGAAGGGATGGGGTGGATTATGGGGGAATGAAATTAGTTAAACCATGTTTTGCTATATTTTTTATTTAAGTTAAGAGGGGTGGGGTGGAATAGCTAAGCCCTTTAAACATTACATTTTTCAGGAGGGATAGATTATTTTAGATCAAATTAACCTTTTTCCCTTTTTTTATTACCAAATTAAATTATTTCTCTTCTTACCAAATTAAACCTCCCCCTCTCTCTCTTCTCTCTCCTCTCTCTCTCTCACATATATATCATCATATATTATCTTTTTTCTAATATGAATACATATTTATCTATAAATTTTTATTAAATAAAACTTTTTAGTAAATATAAAATTTTATTCAAAATACACATAAATATACTATTTAAAAATAATTTAATATTAATATAATATATTCAACCGGGTTAGGATGTAAAATTCGGACTCGGTCCCAACCCAACCCGGTTGGGTGTCAAAGAAATGAGACTTGGTCCTGATCCAATTATCCTCAGGTCGAAAAAAATTTGGAAAATCCTAGCTGGTGGGGGCGATGATGACCAGATCATCCCGGTTCATGCTCATCCCTAATTAACGATTATAAATACTTTAAATATATAATGAAGGATAAAAATGACTTTTATACAAAAAAAATTCATTACCCCACCCCACATCTTATATAATTTATTATCCAAATATGCACTTTCTAATGACATACCATGCCACGCCACCCCATCACTCATCACACCACCCCATCCCATCCCTCCATTAGTTATTTGCCAAACAAACCCTTAGTTTATAACATATTTTGAGAAAAGATAATTACATGTTAACCAAAACAAAGCATACACACACTTTGATGTAGAACAAGGACATAATGTGGCAAAAAATCAAGGCAATGAACAATGCCATAATGTGGCAGAAAATCAAGGCAATTAAGGCTGCAACAGAATGAATATTTGCAGGCGAAGCAACCTAGCAAATATTTGCAGGCGAAGCAACCTAGCAAATATTTTTTTTATTGGTTGCTAATTTTTAGTAGTTTGTTTCCTTTTACAAGTCGTTTCCCTGCTTAGTTGGTTTCCTTGTTAGTTTATTTCCTTTCTAGTATGTTCCTTTTTCTGGATGTAAGCATTATATAAACGGGGATCAATACAAAAGAAGGAAGATTACATCCATCAAATTTCTTTGTTCTAATTGTGCGAGGATTCTCAAGTATCTCTGCTCTGGAAACTGTTCTGGAGTTTTGTTTCTTGGATAACACTTCGGGTTATCCTCGTATTGGTGTCTTCCATCTTTCTCGAAGATCCTATGCTACGCCAAGTGGTATCAGAGCAACGAGAATCATGGGAGATGCACCCACCCGTGCGGAGTTCAATGAGATGAAGGAGGACCTCCAACGAATGAACACCTCCGTGAAAGAAAATCTGCAACAACTCAACGCTTCTCTGGATCGACTGTTGCATGATCATGGAGAACGAAGGATTCCTCGTAGGGCCCAGGCCCTTCATCGTCCTACGGGCAGCGATAAAGATGTGGAGAACATTCCACTACCACGTCGTGACACTAGACAACAAGCTTTCAAGATGCGTATGGAACTACCAACCTTTAATGGTCAGTTCCACATTGAAGACTTCCTCGATTGGATGGTTGAAGTGGAGCGTTTCTTTGACTACATGGACATTCCTGACAAATAAGTGAAGCTCATTGCTTATCTCCTAAAAGGGGGAGCATCTGCGTGGTGGGAGCAAACTCAACTAATGCGCATGCGTCAACATAAACAACCTGTCCAATCCTGGCCAAAGATGAAGAATCTGGCCCGTTATCTTCCACCATATTATGAGCAAATCCTCTTTCATCAATTGGAAGATGTTGCCAAGGTAATCGTTCAGTGAACGCGTACACCTGAGAGTATTGTCGGCTAATATCAACAAACAACTTATTTGAATATGAGCCTCAACAAATTGTGCGTTATATCGATGGTCTCCATCCTCCCGAGATCGTGTCGATATTCAAGCAACAGATCGTGTCGATATTCAAGCAACTTACACTCTGCCTGAAACCATCACTCTTGTTGAGAAAGTGAAGATACAACTTGATCGAGGTACTCGAGGAATCTTTCGCATTTCTAAAGTTTCTCATCATGCTGATCCAAAAGCTGTTCAAAAGCAAATCCCTCTCGAGGAACCCTCTCACCAAACAACAATCTCTGTTCCCACTATCTCAAAGCTGCCAAACAATGTTCCAGCCAAGAAGGGGTCCTCGTCTTCTATCATTTGGTATCGATGCAGGTAGTTAGGACACCGTTCAAATGAATGACCACAACGAGTTTCTGTTCACTATGCACAAGTTGATGACACAAGTTGATGATGTTGATTCAGAAGGTGCTAATGACAACGACGACAGTCCTCTTATCGAAGATGAAGAACAAGCTTACCCTGAACAAGAAGGTGAACAACTATCATATGTTGTTCAGACGTTTTTCTTCACTCCAAAGAAGGTTGAAGCTT
The DNA here is from genome assembly GCA_030549335.1 of Pontederia crassipes. Taxonomy (NCBI): domain Eukaryota; kingdom Viridiplantae; phylum Streptophyta; class Magnoliopsida; order Commelinales; family Pontederiaceae; genus Pontederia; species Pontederia crassipes. The sequence continues at coordinate 17,278,159 of JAUKPH010000017.1, read as the reverse complement.
CTCAAAGACACAAGATCTTTCACACTACTTGCACCATCAATGGGAAGTTATGCGATGTTATTATAGATAGTGGCAGTTCAAAAAACATTGTCTCCAATTTAGTGGTTCAAAAGTTGGGCCACTGAGAAGCACCCTATTCCATATAGAATAGGATGGATTCGCATGGGGTCTGAAGTAAAGGTTTCACTTCGGTGCAAGCTACCCTTCTCTATTGGCAAGTGATACAAAGATGAAGTCATATGTGAAACATTTCCGTCGTGACAACATCTATCTTCAACAAAGATGGCCACTGCATCCTCTTGATGCCACTAGACAATGACAACTTTAAGGCGATGAAACCTTCAACCAAAGCTTCTTTTCTAATTATCAATGAACGCGAACTTCATAGTGCAGTCAAGTCCTCAGGCTTATTCTGTGTACTAATTGTCAAAGATTTTATCCATGATGCTCTAGTCTCCTTTGTTAATTCTTTTGTGCAGGAATTGTTACATAAATTCAATGATGTTTCTCTTGATGATCATCCCTCGGGGTTTCCACCTGAATTTCGTGAGATTAATGACAATGCCTATGTCGTTGACTTGCCCTCTGAATTTGGCATTTCTGCAACATTCAATGTGGCTGATCTCTTCACTTACTACCCTCGCCTTTGATACGGATACCAAATCGATGCAGAACAAGGTCATAATGTGGCATAAAATCAAGGCAATTAAGGCTGCAACAAAATGAATATTTGCAGGCAAAGCAGCCTAGCAAATATTCCTTTTTATTTGTTGCTGATTTTTAATAGTTTGTTACAAAAGAAGGTAGATTACATCCATCAAATTTCTTTGTGTCTAATTGTGCGAGGATTCACAAGTATCTCCACTCCAGAAACTGTTCTGGAGTTTTGTTTCTTGGATAACACTTCGGGTTATCCTCGTATTGGTGTCTTCCATCTTTCTCGAAGATCCTGTGCTGCGCCACACTTCCTCTCCATTTGTAATAAGGAAAAATATACTAATTGTAAAAGAAAACTTATCACAAAAAACTTAAATTCATTGCAATTTCTTTGTTATGAATTCAATGAAGGCCACAAAACTATCATCTATTGGCTCGAGGCCCACTACAAGAAAATAGAGTATTAGTCAAGTTTAATAAATGTTGACTCAATTATCATGTTTGCTGTTTCCATCAACCTCTCATGCTCCCTTTGTGGCGTGGGAAACCAACACTCATTTGTTTTTAGAGTGTCCGATGACCCATCAGCTCTAGTTCATCATGCCGCGTGAGTTACGTATTGTGTTCCAGCTCTCATCTTCTTGGCATATGGGCTCATGAATCCATGTGGGTGTGGAATTGGATAAAAAATATCGTTGTTACTTTCTCTCCATTTTTTCTTTTTGCCTTTGGGAGGTTTGGAATTTGTGCAATAACATCCATTTTTCATGCCCAACATGCTACCATGGACGTAGTTTGGCAAAGGGTGCTTGTTGGCTTTCAAGTTTACACTGATACCCACATCTCCGATGCACTCTCTACGTACCCCTCTCCTAATCATTCTCCACTTCGCCTTCCGCAATCCTCTTCCCCCTTCACCTCTTCCCTTGGGGGGTCACAGGGGGTGAAACAATTGCCCCTCCTAAAAGCCCTTTTTCCCTCTGCCGATGGCAGTTCCTCATCAACTGCTTCAGGCATCATTTAGTAGTTGAGTGCTCTATCCAGTAGGTGGTTTTGGAGAATCGGTTTGGGGCGTCCCCTAAACAATCTTGTCTTCCTTCAAGCGCAAGCACCGATCTCAGGAGCGATATAAGAAAAATAGATGCTAAGCCTGCAATGTCCGATAATGCCGCTGAAGTCATGAATCTATTGGCACCACAGCAGTGGCATACAACTTTGGACCTAACGGCCGGCCCCGTTACCTTTCGGAATGGGGGATCCCACTTCTAGCTGGAATTTTATTAAAAATGGGAGCATATGGACTCATTCGAATCAATATGGAATTATTACCCCATGCTCATTCTACATTTTCGTTACCATACAATATAGGCCAGTTATGAATGTTCCAGACACCTGACTAATTACTAAAGTATTCATTTTCAAATGATACCCACATTGTTCAAAAATATTCATTTTTTACCTAAATTTTTTTATACGATCCTCGTCGGATCTAGTGGGAGCCCCCACCCAGCATGGGTGAAATTGTGCACCGATGGCTCCTTTCGGGCATCTGGGGTGGGCGGTATTGGATATATCCTTTACTTTGACACCGACCTTTTTTTTTGCAGGATACTCTCCCTACAATGCTGACTCGATGGTTGATGCTGAGGATTGGTCTCCAGGGTTATGCTCCGAGTTCGCCACGCTGATCAAGATTGTTAACGACAGCTTCGTCGCCCTTGGCGTCTTCACGGCACTTCTCATGCAGCTTGTGCCTATTAATGTAATACATCATAGATGAAATTCTAATCGACCGGTGATTAGTTGGCCAATTTTGGTCGCATATCATCTTGCGACAACTTTTGGGAGGAGCATCCCCTTCAGACCTTCTCCATCTTTTGTACTCAATTTCAACGTAATGAGTTATCTTACCTTTTCCTAAAAAAATTAATAAGTGCCACTAAAAACTAGTTACACATTACAAATAATTTTTTGTAATGTTTTATAAGCATTACATTGAAAACGTAACATAAAGCATGTTACAAAGTGTTATTGCAAAACATTACCTAAAGCAAAAACATTACAAAAACTATAATTATTTGTAACGCCTAAATGTTACCTAATCATAGTTATTGATGATGCTTAAACGTAACAAAGTGATAATTTATTGTAACATTTAAATGTCATGAATATATTATTTTTTATGACACTTAAATGTCATGCCTAAAAAACCATCAGTAACACTTAAATGTCACAAATAGATGATTTTTTGTGACATTCAAATATAAAAAATATATGAATTTTAATTTTGTTTAAATTTATAAGAAAATAAACATCCATAATCATCACAATTTGTGAAAATGGTTCTTGGCTTAAATTCTAAGTAAAAATAAAAAAAACCTGATATTTTTTTTGTATGCCTCAAAGTTAAAATAGATATGATATGTAAGTCAATTTCAAAGCATAAAACATCAAAACTAAAAAAGGCACATTAAATGTTAAACCAAAAAAATAACAGGAAATAGTGATATAATGTCCATAAAATTAAAAAATAAGCTAGAAATATTCAAGTAATATGAGCATGGGAATTTATATTTCGAAGGGAGACTAAATGAGATATCAAAAGAATTCAATCTAGAGTATTCAAGTACCAAGGAATGCATAACATTCGTTCATAACTAAGACATCTTGTGTACCAATAAACCCATAACAAAACACTATTGTTGGCATATTGCAGCTTTCTTCTTTTGCTGAAACTCACTACAACAATTTCATAAAATATGCCTTCGCGACGGATTTTTCGATGGATAGGGGTTAGTTGGAAATTTTGTCCTCGCAAAATTTTTTTGATGGTCCTCAAACATTCCTTCGAAGATTTTGATGGATGTTTGCGACGGAAAAATGGCTTTCGAAATTTTGAAGGCTAAAATCCGACGGAAGTTTCGAAGGGAAGATCGTCCTTCAAAACTTCCGACGGATTTCACCATCGGAAGGTCCTAATTTGGCTGCCGGTGCTGGCCGAGGACGGAGAAAGAAGTGATAGCCCCTTCGCAAGTTTCCACGTATTTCGGCGGGAGAACCTGTGGATAATTTTGACGGGCAAATGCATGTCGAAACCTTCAACGGGTGAAAGTCATCGAAGGCTTCGGCGAGTGTAACCTGTTGAACGCTTCGGTGGTGTTCTCCTGTCGAAGGCTTCGACGGTCGTTCTCCCATCACAGTACTGACGGAGTGTGACGGATACATCCGTCGAAAAGTTTTAAAAAAAATTAAAAAAATAGGCTGCCTGCTATTGGATTGGCGCTGGCAGCCGATCCAGTGTAGGCAGCCGGAATCGAGATAGAGAGAGAGAGCCGGCTGTCCGCGAGCCGGACCTGGTCAACCTTGCATCGGATCAGGCAAAGGCGGCTGGATTCGGTGTTCAGACGGTCAGATCAGGCGCAGGCAGCCAGATCCAGGGCGCGGGCCGCCCGCGACCGGATTCGGCCGCTCGAGGCTGGATCGGCAGCCAGCGCGCGGCCTGCCGATCCGGCCGCGGGCGGCCGATCAAGGCCTTCGAGCTAGATCCGGCACTTGTGGCCGGATCTGGCAGCCTGTGCGTCGGATCCGACTGCAATGGCTGCCAGAGTCGAGAGAGAGGGACAGGGAGAGGGAGTGGAAGAGAGTGGCCGAAATTGTCGCGGGTGTCACCGGCGTCATCGCTTGTCGCCGTCTTGGAAGAGAGAGGGAGAGGAGGAGAGAAAGAGAGGGAGGAGAACGAGAAGGTGGATTAGGAGGAGGGTGGAAAATATAAGAAGAGAGGGGATGCGAGAAGGAGAAGGTGGAGGGGGGAAAATTAGATGGGAAAATATTTGAATTAGCGAGGGGTATATCTTTCGGAATTAGTGAAAGATTTGACATCCGTCAGTAATTGTGAAGGCAGTACCCATCGGTAATAATATATCATTATTTATATAAGAAATTTTTTTAAACATTATAATAATATATATATTAACAAGCTAAAAACATTAATAATCTTAAAATTTATAGAAGTCATAGAATTTTGAATAAAATTAATTAAAATACTTAAAATATATAAATTTATAATTATGGTGGAAATTTGGTTGAATTATGATAATATGTATATATTAACATATTAATATATCTAATTAGAAACATTAATATATAATATCATATTATATTGATAATAAATTATAGTAATTATATATATAGACATATTGATAATAAATGATACTATTTTAATTACCGAGGGTATTTCCTTCGAAATTATCGAAGGATAATTAGACGGATATTAATCCTTCGGTAACTTCGAAGGCATTATCCTTCCGTAATTACTGACGAGTAATGTCCTTCAAAATTATCGACAGATGCTAAATCCTTTGCTAATTGCGCCGGCATATCCTCTAGTAAATAAAATAATAATATATTATTAATATCTTTAATTACCGAAGGAAAGCTCCTTCGAAATTACCGAAGGCTTTAAAATCCATCGGTAATTAAAATAATATCATATTAAAATCTTATATTAACATTAATAATACATATGAATTAATATATATGAATATAAACATGAATAATATCATATTATATTTATGAATATTTTAAGTAAATGGAAGAGATACATATTATATTATAAACATTAACAATAAATTATTATTTTAATTACCAAATTAAAGCTCCTTCGGAATTACCGAAGGATTTAATATCTGACGGTAATTTCGAAGGAAAATATCCGTCGGTAATTAAAATAATATTATTCATTATCACTTTTTATAATACATGTCTATCTTTTTATATATTCTTTTCTTAATGCATTAATAAATATTACGATTAAATAAGTTATCATTATTTTTTAATTTCTCATAAAACGTCTTTATTTTTTTTATCTTTTTACTCATTTTCCTTTTAATATATTTATAGATATGGAATATATATTATAAATTAATTTATAATATGAAATTGATAAATTTTAATATGCACTAAAATTTTAACATAATGATTATTTTTAATATTAATCACAATATGACTCTTTAAAAATATATTACATATATATTATTATTAAAATTAATTACCAACACTCGTGGCCTTCAAAATTACCAATGGATCAATATCCTTTGTTAACCCGTCAGTAATTTTAATCATAAAAATATTAAATGTATACTTATATTATATAACACATATATTTTTATAAATATATTTTTCGACAAGTCTGACCTTCAGAATTATCGAGAGATTTAAATCCCTCGGTAATTCCGAAGGATATTCCCGTCGGTAACGTACCGACGGGTATTTTTTTATCTATAGTAGCGAAGGATATTTTGGCCCTCGGTATTTTGGAAGGTTTTTTCTATAATCTCTCGATAATTCTGAAGGATATTCCCATCGGTAACGTACCGACGGGTATTTTTTATCTATAGTAGCGGAGGATATTTTGGTCTTCGATATTTTGGAAGGTTTTTTCTATTCGTCACAAATGCCGTCGAAAAATGCGAAGGATTCCTGTCCGTCGAAAATGTTCCGTCGCAAATTGACAATTTTCTTGTAGTGACTTGTCTAGTGCACTATCAACACTACCCAGCAATACAACAATTTTATCATACAAGAGAACAAAAAAAGGTAATACCATGTGTGCCCAATTAGCTCCATAGTATTCAATCCTAAATTCTAGTCAAGCTTCACTTTGTTCATGTTACAACCAAAAGAAATCAGGGCAATCTAGTTTGATCAACAATGGTGTTGTCCAAAAGACTAATGCCCATTCAAATAAATATCTAATTAGTTAGATTCAAAATGGGTTAACTATTTGACAAGTAGAAAATTTTCAAATATTACTTATATGCTAGAAATTCAGCATTGGAACAATGACCATTAACAAGTAGAATAGTCGTTATAATGGAAGCCAACTGTTATCACTAGAAATAACTCATCATAATCATCATTCTCATCCAAAATGCCCAATGTTGATATGGGCCGAAGCATGGTCGTTCGCAATGATAAAGTCAGGAGAGCTGGAAAAGTAGATGTTCAATCTAAGACTATTGGTGGCTTGAAGTGAATTAAAAAATTGAATAAAACTGACTGACTACAAGAGAATTTACAATTGTGAGTAAGCCTACAGTATACTCACATGGAAACATTCTTCAGTATGGATGCACAATTGATATCACATAACATTTAAATCCTCATGGGAATGCCATATATGGATAAGTGGGAAGCAAAGCTATAGATAAATATGCACACATAAACATAAGAATTGGAAAAGTCCTAAATGTGCTAACTCTTTTGAATTAATTCAAGGAGAAAAAAGTACATAGTGCAACGACAAATTGTTGTGTAAATAGATTCTAGAAGTACCTCAACACAAGGATAAGTAAAGAGCTAAAACATTAGGGCCAGTTTGGCAAAGGAACCATGGTAGAACCGTGCCTTTGTTCCGCTGGTTCTGCTAAACTTGGCCGCGGAACTCCATTCCCAAAGCGGAACTAAAACCTGGAACTTGGTTATAGCGCCTGTGGTTCCACATTTTTGCTGGTCCTGTACTCGTTGCCCTTTCTACTATAGCCATGTCTCTTTCCCCATTCTACTCGAAACCCTCTTTCCTTCCGTGCACTTCGCTGCCTCTTGTGCCTCTGGACGCCGCCTCACCAGTGCTAAGTAGATCTCTCCAGGTGCAGATCACCATCGTTTCCGTCGCCCGTGAAGGATCCAAATCTCATTTTTTCCTTTTCGTTGAACTTCTATCATCCCCCTTTTTTATCGAAACCCCCTTCCCTCCATGCACCCCGTCGCCTCTCGTGCCTTCGGCCGTCAGCTATTTAGTGGTGAGTACATCTCTCTAGGTGCGGATTGCCTCTCCTTTCCTCCATCTGCAAAGGAGTCGATTCCCTTTTTTCCCCTTTCATTGCCTTGTTTTATTGTAACAATCTCTTCTTCTCCACTTTTTGTTGGATCTTATCTACGTGCTAATCTCACATTTTTTTGAGAACCTCCTTTTGCTTAGGGTTTTTCCATCTTCATGTTCGTCCTCATGCTTCCGATAGGCAATATAGAGTGAAATAGGTAAAATCTTTTTCCACACTACCCTTGTATCTTCGTGATAATGTCAATGACGCTGGAGTCTTATTTTCTGGCCGATATTAGTAGGATTGTTTTTTTATCCAATTGTTGCTTTTGACAGTCATCTCTGACTAGGTAGGCCTTCTTCTTCCTTCTTTTCAATACCAATGGCAACTATTTTTGTAATGCCCTAAAATCGGCCCCACGACATGTGTCGTGAGCGAGTCTCGGAGCGCATTACATGGTGGATGATTCCATGGTTGAACCCAAGTCAACGAAACATGTGACAAGAAACGCATTGAAAATGATAACATTTTTTAAGAAAAAACTAATCTACTTGAAAACATAGCGAAAGCGATAAAACATAATGGACCACATGGCACTAAGCCCAATGACATAAAAGTGTACATGACAGATAGCCCAAATACATAAAAGATTCGAAGTCTACAAATAAATCTAACTCCAACATAATCCATAATAAAGGCCCATAGGCTGACTCATACATAAACCATATGAAATACTATGGTCTAACATGAGGTCGAAACTATGTGCTAACTATCGTCATGAGCTCGCCACCAACATCAACCTACTCTTCCATACTTGCACGAACATGGATACAGGGGAGGCCCACCTCCCATTAGTTGTATGTAAGGGTCATAATTAAAAATGATAACTTGCGATGAAATAATAAAACATGATTAAGAAAGCATGATAACAATTCAATTCCATTCGTTGACAATAAATTCGATTACATTGCATTAAATGTCCAACGCGATATCAATCAATGGCTGGCTGATGAACGATTGCATTAACACTTAATGCCCATGAACGATAACAATGTCGATTCTAGCCATTTATGATTCAAGTGATCTTTTTACCGATTTTAGAATTAGCAAACATTAGCAATCAATATTAGATGAACCCTTCGATGTGTTGTGGTGCTTGGTTGTCCTCAATGCCATGAGAGGCTGGCCAGGCCCAATTGACACCCAAAAGTCATGTCAATATGATAATTTTGTATTTATGTCCAATGAGTATATATATACATAATAATATTCCAATTAATTGAGGGTCAAGCTTAAACCATAGTAAATCCGATTCAATACAATGGTTCATTTTAAATCCTACTGTTTACCATGCATTTTGGATTCTAGGTAATACATACATAAAACATAGCATAACATCATATCAATAAAAGCATGACAACATGATATAGCATAGCATGATGTAAACTTGTGAACAATTTGTAAGAGAATGTTCAATCTACATAATCTTATATTTCGGTCAGTCGGTCGACCGGTCACACGATCGATCAAAATAGTGGCTTACGGATGCTGTTTCTCCCACGTGGAGCAGTCGACCGCTCATCCTGACCGGTCAACCGATTTAAACAGTGGCTACCGACCCCAACGGCCGGTCGCCCATCCGGTTGATCCGATGCCACACCCTATTTGGACAGTAGCATTCATGTATATACAACATTCACGGAATGATTGACCACTCATTGGACTGGTCGATCGATTAATAAAGCATTCTGATTTCATAGTCGGTCGATCGTTCGGTCGATTTAATGTCTTGTCAGATTTGAACAATGGCGATTCTACGTAATGAAACCTACGGACCGGTCGACCGATACTTATTGTAAAACAGGAAATCAATCATCCGTTTCAATCTATTGTTCACAAGCCTAATCTCCTCTACAGGCACTCTAGATTCTATTTAATGTTTCCCATACTTTAAACATCCATAAACAATAATAAAACCGAGACGAAAACTATGATTTTCCATGATGGATAGATTCATCATCTTGTCGGTCCTAAGTCCATAAGTCACTCTATAAGTCATTAAATTGACTGATTCTAATTTATCTTCACATTAGACCCCTAGATAAACATATAAATTTTCCTAGATTTTATCCTTTTACCGTTTAGTTTCACAAATTCTCGCAATAACTAAGTGGTTATGACATTAACTAGTTTCATAGCCGAGCGCTAAACGTTTAATATCTCCCTATCGACATCTCCTTTTTAGGAGAATCAAAGTTATATAGAAAGGTGACCTAATTACCTATCTATTACATAAATTTCACTCTTAGATTAATTAGATAAGAATTTTGATGAATTTCTCAAATCTATCATGCTGCTATCCGAGACAGTTTGATAGTGCGTCACTCTTTTAGTTATAACTCTCAGCACACAGCTCCAAATGAAATGAAATTAAAACACATGGAAACTAAACTCTGAGATCTCTCCAAAAATATATTATAGATGATTTGTTTAAAAATGATAACCTATTCAAAAATGTGTTGGAACAAGACACATCAAATCTGGACATAATATGGATGAACATGCTTGTAACTCTTTAACACATAATTATCATCATACATCGTCCTAGCACTACTAACACACATATTCAAGACATTTAGGACAAAAACCTTCATGAGAGCTATGAGTCTGAAAAATAATCTATTTATGCAACACTAATAAAATCCATGAGGCTAAACTTCTAATCCATATGTTAGAAGGATTAAAAGGGGTTCACCCTTACATACCTAGGGTTCTTGTCCAAAATTCCTTGCAATCCAATCTTTCCTCTTCTTCTCTTGGTGTTCTACCTGAATGCTCCTCTCTTTCCCTAGCTCTTCATCTCCTCCATTGTAATAAATAATCTCCTCTTGGTTCACCCTTCCTCTCTTGCTGCTCGGCTGCCATAGGTGAGAGAGGGAATGAGTGAGTGGAAGATGGAGATGGAAGGGGTGGCTGGTTCTAATGTTGCTACCGGCTGGTGTTGGGGAAAAATGAGAGGCCAAGTGAGAGAGAGAGAGGGGAGGGAGAAGAGAGGGAGGAGGGTTTTAGGGATGATTATTTTATCTTATTCCAAATGATGAAATGACCCTCCCATCACCCTCACTTTTAGGGGTGTTATAGTTTAACTTTTGCCTTTTGTCTAAACTACCTTAAAGATGCTCTTGCTTTTAAGGGTGTTTTAGTCCATTGATTAATCTTAATTTTTAGCTTTATATTCTTTTTTATCTTTTACCAAAAGACTTTAATTTGCCCCTCCTCGTATGGGCATTTTTGTCCATTCAAATTTTATGGGTATTACAATTTTCATGTCAACAACACACTTATGCATAACAATGATAAACATTTTCATGATAGTTGTAAACATTTCTTCTTCCTTCTTTCTTATGGTGGATTAGACTACATGTCCTCTACTTTGGTCGACCATCTCCTATGATGTTTTGAATACTTGTAAATTTTTTTATACCCGTAGGTCAATTAATTATAAAGTTCTTTGACAAATTGAGAAGATAACTGAGGTGATCTTGTCTACTTATTATCGATCAAGTAAAATGACGTTGTTAATAAAAGAATGAAGGCTGTATTCGATCACGTTCTCCACTTCATTATCGGTTTATTCACTTACCCACTTCATTATAACTGAAATTTCATGTACTTATCCACTTCATTATCATTTCAATTTCATATATTGAACGCAGCGAAAGTCATCTACTATTGTCCACTTATTATTCTTATAATTCCCCTCCAATGTGCATTTATTATGAAAGCTTGCATTAGCCTCATGTTCACCATATACAAATAAATTAGTGTTACTTTTAGTATTTCTGTACACATTAATTATCTAATTACACCTCTCTCCGTCTGTACATTGTATCATGACTTCTGATAAATGTACTCCATAATGTACTACGATAATAAAATATTTAAGCTAATATAGATGTTATAAAAAAATAAAATACAAAATAATGTAGAAATTGAAGGAGACTTTGTTAACGAGTGGGTTTGAATCATTACTTGCATTAGTAAACCCAACAGGACAATATCCTCATGACACTAGGACAGCCAGCATGATAAGCATAAGAGTGAATACACTAGGACAAATATGTATGTGCACCAACTCGGGTAAATTACACGAATGGTCCTCCAACTTTAAGTCGATTTTCAATTGGTCCCCAAACTTTAATTTGTAATCAGAGCATCCCTCATCTTTTATTTTCTTGTACGATTAGTTCTCTTGATCGGTGATAGTGGGTTTTCCTGTTGCGTTGCATACGTGATCGACACGTGAGCCGTTTCTCTCTCATCTACGTCATATAAGTCATATACGCCAAACCAAGTAAATTACATGGCTCATCTCCCAACTTTGAGTCGATTTCTAAATAGTCCTCCAACTTTAATATTATTGCACGATTCATCCACTTGATCGATAAGAAACAGTCTCTCGATTATCTTGCGATGTGGCATAATAAAATATAATAAAATTTTTTAATTAGCTGACATAACACAATAAAAAATATTATAAAAATTTTAAGGCACAGACGAGCTGACAGAGGAGGGGTGTCGGCCCTCCTCTCCAAGCTCGCCCTTTGGCGAGTTGGCATAGGGGGCGCCGGCCCCCCTCTCCAAGTTCGCCCACTGGCGAGTTTCGCACAAGGGACGCTAACGTCCCCTCGCGAGTTCGTCGGCGCTCCTATCATTTTTATTTTTTATAATCTCCTAACTTTGAGTCGGTTAGGATCATCGATGAGCTCGCGAGGGGGCGTTGGCACCCGTTGTGCGAAGTTCGCTAGTGGGCGAGCTTGGAGAGGGGGGTCGGTGCCCCCTATGCCAACTCGCCAAAGGGCGCGCTTGGAGAGGGGGGCCCCTGCTAGCTTGTCCGCGTCCTTAAATTTTTATAATATTTTTTATTGTGTGATGTCATCTAGTTAAAATTTTTTATTATATTTTATTATGCCACGTCGCAAGATAATCGAGAGACTATTTCTTACCGGTCAAGTGGATGAATCGTGCAATAATATCAAAGTTTGGGGACTGTTTAGAAATCAAATCAAAGTTGAGGGACGATCCATATAATTTACCTGGTTTGGAGCGTTAAATGACGTGGATGACTTAAATGACGTGAATGAGAGAGAAATGGCTCATGTGTCTGCCACGTATGCAAGGCAATCAGGAAACCCACTATCACCGGTCAAGAGGACTAATCGTGCAAAAAAATAAAAGATGAGGGACGTTCTGATTATAAATTGAAGTTGGGGGGCCAGTTGAAAATCGACTCAAAGTTGAGGGACCATTCGTGTAATTTACCCGCATCCTATGACTCTGCCATTGGTTAGATAGTCATTTATATATTTGACATAATGTAAGTATTTATTTTAGAGAACATCACTGTATTCTTATTTCTCATCATTTTTTTCTAAATTTAATATTTATGTTGTGTTTTACATTTTTTCTTAATATTTTGAATTTATGCATCATTGTTTAAGCAAATATGGGTACAAAGTTGCATTAACCTTGGATTCTCACATCCTCAAGTAAATTTCAGCAATTAGCCTCAAACTTTACTCCCTTTTCTAACTTGGTTATCAAACTTGGGTAAAATGGGTGTCCATCCCTTTTAAAGGGGGTGAACTCCCCTGCCTGGATTGGTCACCGCCCGATCTCGGCGCGACGGCCCAAATCGAGGCTGACCGGTCTAGGCAAGATTTTATATAAATCGCGGCCGGTTCGCGGTGCATCGGTTCGGTTCGCGGATACATGCCGGTTCGTGGTGCATCGGTTTAAGGATTAGGGTACAAAATTCCCGAATTGAATGCGCCTAAAAGGATTTTTTTCTCTCTCCTCCTCTCACGGCCACGCCGGCGACCGACCTGCTTTGCGTCCATAGCATCTCCACGCTCCGCGACGGCGACCGACCTCTGCCGATGTCCACTGCATCCTCACCCACAACAGCGGCCGACCACCTCTGCGTTGGTGCCCTAGATCTCGCCTCTGCCGCCGTGGACCACGCGAATGAGAAGGGCCCCCGATCTTGACACTCACGGCAACTTCCTCCTCCGCGACGGCGATGGCACGATCGCTCTCAATGTGCGCCACAGCCTGCCACGGCCGCCCGCTCGCCACTCCCTCCACGCTCGGTAGGCTCCTCTCATTTCGTGTCATCGACTTCTATGACGGCGACAGTGACTTCCTCCCCATGAGCAGAGATTGACCTCCTCTATTATTGCTTCGCCAGACACCGCTGTTGCCACAGATGCGACGCCGCTAGGTCTGACATCTTATTCATTTACTAATGTTTATGAAGCTGCGATGAAGAATGTTAGAAGCAATCTTCATTTTCTAAGAAGCTAATCTTAATAAAATTTAAGCTTTGCCGAATGTAGCAACCTTAGAATGGAGTTCTCGTTTACTAATGCTTATGAAGCTGCGATGAAAAGTATTAGAAGTGATCTTCATTTTCTAAGAACCTTAGAATGGAGATAGGTGGTTACAGACAAACATGGAAACAAATATAATATTATTACTCCGTTTTGATTCTCTTTTTCTCTATAATTTGGTCATTAGTCCGTTTAGATTTTGCTATTATTTGTTCTTAGCATTAGTATGTGTGTTTCTATAATTGATTGTCTACATATTTGTATGTTAAAGATTGTTGTTATATTATGGAGATGGATGCAGAGAGCATTGTTAGACTTGACAATATGGAAGAGATGTCTAGCGAGGGATTAAACGAAGAAGATATTGAGAAAGATAATGGAGCATATATCAAGTCTTATGAGCTATCAAAACCATACATTGTAATAACCTTTGAAATAGAAGACGAAGCATATAAATATTATAATATGTATGCTAAAATGGCTAGCTTTTCTATTAGAAGCAAAATTCACACAAGTCTAAGATTATGGGAAATATTATTAATAGAACTTTTGTTTGTTCTAAAGAAGGTCATAAGAGATTGAAGCAAGGAACTAAATAAGCATTTACACAAAGAAGGGAAGTCAAGGACGATTGCTCCGTCCATCTATATGTTGGTGTAAGAAAAGATGGAAAGTGGGAGATAAGAAAATTTCATGAAGAGCACAATCATCCTCTTACAAGTCCTTCGAAAGTAAAGTATTTGAATTCGCATAAGGAAATAAGCTCAACGCCCAAAGAAGCTATTGGTAACTTGCGTGATTTCGGCATGGGTCCATCTAGGATTGCTAGAACGCATAATATGTCCGGAGAACCACTTATAATGACCCAATATTGTATTGACCACTTGAGAACTAGAAGAAAAGGCAACTTTTCTGTCGAATGTCTAAATATTATATCTGTTTTTCAAAGTAAGACAAGTGTTGACCCAGGTTTCTTTCATAGATGGGAGCTCGATGGAGATTATACCGTTCTAATTTTTTTTGGGCTGATGGCAGGTCGAGAGACAGTTATTTGACATTCAACGATGTGGTAGTGTTCGATACAACATATCGAACAAATAATCTGAGAATGCCATTTGCTCCTTTCACCGGAATAAATCATCATTGGCGGTCATGCTTATTTGGTTGTGCTTTGCTTGCAGATGAGACAGAGGAAATATTCACATGGCTATTTGAAAAATGGTCTGAATGTATGAATGAGAAGCATCCAAAATGTATTATTACAGATCAGGATATCGCTATGGGCAATGCTATACGCAAGGTTTTCCCGCACACTACGCATATATTTTGTACATGGCATATTGCTAAGAATGCAATGACTCATACACAGGATTTATATTCACTTTTGACATTTAAAGATGAATACAATAACTAGCTTTATGGATCATTGAGCATAGATGAATTTGAAGAGGGTTGGCTCCATTTGAAGCAAAAATTCCAAATTCCATGTGGGCATTGGTTAGAAGTTATGTACAACAAGCGTTCACAATGGGTTTCACTTTATTTTGCAGATGTGTTCACTACAGGTATGCGGACCACGCAAAGAGCAGAAAGTATTAATGTTTTTTTATGCCTATGTCAATGCGAACACATCACTTTCAGATTTTGTGGAGCAACATGAGAGGGCTGTCCAAAGTCATCGTGGGCGTGAAGAACAAGAATACTTTCAAACAATGAACTTTTCGCCTGCATACATTTTAAGAAATCCATTAGAGGTCCATGCAGGTAACATTTACACACATGCCATGTTTTGCAAGTTTCAATCAGAATATGCAAAATCTTTCAGATGCTAATAAGATTTGCAAAGACCCAGATAAATCTGTATATTCGATGTACCATATGAGCACTAATGATGAGGACAAATATATTGTTGAGTTTAGTAAGTCTAAAACAATTAGTTTCAAATGTCCTTGCAAGAAGTTCGAACAAGAAGGAATATTTTGTTGCCATATTTTAAATGTTCTGCATAAGAAAAAAAGTGAGATCCTTGCCTAAAGAATATCTACTTCATCGATGGACAATAAATGCAAGATATACAAATGCACATGCCATTTATAAGAACACGTCCTCTTATAGTGATTCCATTACACCCATTCAAAAATTAACTTGGCAAAGTAATTTATGGAAAGTACAAGAGATGGGGTTGATTTCAGCTAAACATTTGCAATTTGGGGCACCACTTGTTGATGATTTGATAACAAAGATGAAGACTTTGTTCCATTTGTTCACATGCCCCTCAAATCTGCGACATCAGTACATTTGTTTTTCTTCTGAAACATTGCTTTCAGCATTATAGGGCCTAGAGCATGCATGCTGTCCTATATTTACTTTCTGTTCAATAACCTTGATGGAGAGTCTTGATCCAAGAGATAGCAAGCAAGCAAAGTCACTTCACTTGAACAACATTTTTTTCAGAAGACATGACATGGATTTATGGTCTTCACAATTGATGGTCAAGAACTTTATGAGGATTCACAGCTGAGAAGTAGCTTAGATTGTGTTATCTCATGCAACCACAGCCACAACAAAGACAAATCAATTATCCTAACTTGCATGTACTAAATACTCATGGAGAGAGTAGAAGGGATCCCAAGCTGGAAGTTATTTTGCTTCTTACTTGGAATCAATTTTAGTTTTATATTTATACTAAGTGTCCTAACATGTCAAACTGGCATTTCACTTGTGCTTTAGTTCTGAAGTTGCGATTTTTAACATGATACTCTGATGCAGGAATCTTCTTGGCGACAAACATTCGTGTCACATAAAGTTGATAACTAAATACAAGCTAAATACAAACATCCAGAAGCAGTAGCCATACAGTTGATAACTAAATACAAGCTAAACATTCTACAACATGATTGCATGTGTTGTATTACAATATGACCATCGTGTCACATAAACACGAACATTATGACTACAATAATACTAATTATAGCAACGACTTTGCAACATAACGACATTCCATAGGCTTGGATAATATTTTCATCTTCGGCCAGATTATGAACTTCACTTTGATCCAGTTTGCGCAATAATCCGTTTATCACTTGGATAGATCTTTCATCAAATGGAGGATCCATCCATGTAAAGTACTGGTACGCTCTTCTTTGCTACAATATAAAAGTAGAAGTATGTTAAAATTAGTAAATAATACACACAATAATTCATTAATCACTTAAGTCGTCGAAACTCACTCCATAAAATGGACAACCGTAGAACCTTCTACCTGGATTATGTGAGGTCCAAGAGGTCTTTATCGCTGATTTTTCTTGACAATAACATTTAGAATGTGTCATGGCTACAATTAGAAAATAGGGTATTAAATTCTATGAGATGTATAAAGATAACAGAAGTTAAACACTCCGAAGAATTATTCTTTATTAGTATAGTGCATTCAACCAATGGAATCTTTTAAATGTTTTCCTGAAGCAAAATCGATGTCAATGTTCTGCAGAAGCAACAAACGAAAAATGTTCCAACGAAAATGCATAGTCGGTTTCCCAAATATGATCTAAAAAATAAGATAGCAGAAACACCTACAAGACAAAAAAAAAGTTTTACATTCTCGGCAGTGTAGCAGTGGCAGCAGTGGCGTGGTAGCGGCGACGTCGAACGTGGCAGTAGTGGCATCCGGGGGTGGAGGAAGTGGCGTCCAGGGGTGGCAATGGTGTCGCGAGCAACAAACGATGTCAATGTTCTGCAGAAGCAACAAAGGGAAAATATTCCAACAAAGATGCATAGTCGGTATCCCAAATCAGATTCGTTAGTAGACATATCTAAAAAAAAGATAGCAGCGGCAACAGTGGCAAAAATAGGGTATTACATTCTCGGCAGTGGCAACATTGGCGTGGCAGCAGCGTCATCATCCGGGGATGGCAGCGCGTCGCGTCCGTGGCAGCAGCAGAGGCGAGATCTAGGTCACGGATGCAGAGGAGGTCGGCCGCCGTCGCAAGGGAGCAAGTCATTGTCGCAATCGCGGAGAAGGAAGTTGCCATCGCGGAGCATGGAGGGAGTGGCGAGCGGTAGTGTCCAGAGCACGGGCAGCGGCATCCACTGTAACAGAGGCGAGATCTAGGGCACAGACGCAGAGTAGGTCGGCGGCCGTCGCGAATGTTGCAAAGTGACCGTCGGCGTCGCGGATGAGAAGTTGCCATCGCAGAGCATGGAGGGAGTGGCGAGATAGCATGGGCGGCGGCGGCGGCAGCGTCCACTGCAATAGAGGTGAGATCTAGGGCACAAACATAGAGCAGGTCAGCGGCCGTCAAGAGGAAGTCACTCTCGCCATCTCGGAGGAGGAAGTTTCCGTCGTGGAGCATGGAGGGAGTAGCGAGAGGGAGTGATGATGGCAGCTGCGAGAGGGAGTGGCGTCCACAGGCGAGAGGGAGAGAAAAAATCCTTTTGTACCCTAATCTAATCCCTAAGCCGAATTGAACCGATGCACCATGAACCGGCACGTATTTGCGAACCGAACTGATGCACCGCAAACCGGCTGTGATTTATATAAAATCTTGCCTAGACCGGTCTGCCTCGATCTGGGCCGTCGCACCGAGATCGGGCGGTGACCAATCCAGGCAGGGGTGTCCACCCCCTTTAACCCATCAAACTTTAATTTGTACTACTAACTTATTTAACCAATATTTTCATAATTAGGTCAAAAGGCTAATTGGGTCACAATATGATCGAGTTCAATAGGATTGAAATAAATTTTATTAAAATAATATTATTTTCTAATAATCTTAAATAAAAATATCATAAGGAATATGATATAATAGATAAATAATAATGAATTAACACAAAAATGCCATTTGTTGTATATTTAAAATTAAGGCTTATTCAAATCACAATCACAAATATATTATGATTATATTTTTATTAGTTATATATACTAGTGATGCAATATTACTTTATCTTATTATAATTCACTCTTGAATTTTCTCTGTCTACTTTTAATTCTCCTCTCATAATTATTTCTTAAAGTTAATTTTTCCTATAAATAAAATTCTTGCATTTTTTTATTATATTTTAATCTTAATTTATTATTTTTTTTAATTTATAGATGATTGATTGTTATTATTTTATTATTAGAGCTAACTTCCTTATTTTTAAGCTTTGTTTCCCTTTTTTTCCTATTAATTTTTAAATCTCCTATGACTTGGATTCATTTCATTAATTGATTTTTTTACTCTTAAAATTTTATTTGAATAGTTTCCATTTTAAATCATTTTTATTTCCTTTTTAAATTTAAAATAAAAACCAAGTTGAACAAGATTTTCCAGTTCAACTCATTTTTTTCGATTTTTTTTATTTTTCTAATTCATACCAATTTTTTTTGTCAAAATTAGTTTTGTGTATAAAATCAGACCAAACTCACAATTGATTCGTGATTGAACCATCCGTATTGGGGTGGGGTGGAGAGGGGGGTGGTGCATCCTCCCACCGAGATTGTCAAAAAAGGTCCCGAGAATAGAATCTCCCAATTGGGCTGAGAGAATGGAAACTTCTTATTGCTTGTTGTTTGCATGGAGATTCAAATATTTTATCTGGGCATCTCATGCATCCTTGATGACATTTGTGATCTTTGTCAATCAGTTTTCTGCAAATCACTTTCATCTTCCTTATTTTCCTATCTTTAATATTAATAGGCTGAGAGAGATGTGCCACTAAACTTGCTTTTGGAGTTTGACATCAGTCATTTTGTTGCCACTTGAGGACTTCTTACTATATGTGAGATCACTGGTTCATAGTCTTTGAAGATTTGAGAAACCTTCTATCGTGACTGGAGAAAGCATTCTTACATTGTTAGCAGATTTTATAGTCTTCATCGTTACATTTGGGGAGTTGAAAGTTTTTGGGGTCTCATCTCCTTTCTTAATTGTTGAGATGATTTGAGAAGTTCATCTCCTTTCACAAACCAATGCTTGAATTTTATTCTCCAACGGTCCCTCCGTAACACCCCACTATTTTGAAAAAAATAATGATAACACGCTGGTCATCAAAACGGGTGCCCACTGGAATACGAATGCCCACTAGATCGTGATCTTTACTGAAAAAATGTGAACTCACTCGGTTTTCTTTTTCAAAATTATATATGAAAAGACATAATACTCCGGAAGTTTCCTCCAGAGTCCAGAGGTGACTTTTAAACTAGGGATCACTATTTTTCCACCCTATAAACACTATTTAATGCCACCCCGCTCTTTTGGCTATGGGTGAAAGTGGTTCGGATCGGATGATTTTTACGTAAAAAAATCGATCTTTAAATTTCGAATGATTTTTTAGAATATAAAAGACCATCCTAAATTTTTTTCGAGAAAAAAAATGACTTAGACGGTCTCAATTTTTTCGGATCGGAGACCTACTTAAAATAATATTTTTTTTAAAATTTAATAAATATTAAATACATCGCAAACTATGTTTTAAAAAAATAATATTAACTCTAAGTTCATAAAGAAACTAAACTAGCATATTATCACATTATAATTTAAAATATTATAGTCAATTCTATACAAATTTTATTAAAAATAGATTAATAACTTGATGATATTCAAGTTTAACTATAACATAATAAGTCAACAATATAGTTAATCTAATAAATACGGGTAAAAAAATGTAAAACTTTGAAATATTATTCGAAAGTTGAGATAATATTTTATAAAATATATATTTAGTTCGGGTCGGGCCCCTCCGATTTTTTGGTTAGGAACCCTAATTTAAACGAGTGGTTTTAATTTTTCTAAAAATTCAACCTAATTTTTAATCGGAGTCCGAGTTTGCAATTTTTTCAGGTCGGTTTTTTCGGTTTGGTTAGATTTTTTAGGTGAGTAGGTTTTTTCTTACACCCCTACTTTTGGCAATCTATTTATTTCTCTCTTGTTGTGGATGTGCCAGAGAGTGGAGGAGAGCTTGTAGAACGTGGAAGGAATGGAGGAGAAGTTGAAGAACAAGGAAGGAACTAGAAGAACAAGTAAAGAAAAAAAAAACAAAAGGCTTTAAGGTGTGTTACGTGAAATTTTTGCCATGGGAGTTGTTCTTGAGGGTAGAAGCATATTTAGGAAAGTTGATTAGTATTTTAAATGATGAACTATGATTGAGAATGATGTCAATGTTATTATAACCAGACCGGCCATTGAACCGGTGTGTCAATTGGGTCGTGATTGGATCGGTTCAATCGGATTCGACCGGATTGAACCGGATTTTTATTATAGTATGCAGCAAACTAATTAAATTTTCTCTAATGACACATGCATGCTGTGTTGCAATTAGTCTTTTTAAACTTTTATTTTTAACTATAAGTTAACTATAAGTCTATAAGGCATTTATTTATGTTCACATGGCAAGTAAGTGCACGGTCATTGTACCAAACTATTATAGTATTATTAGTTTATTACCATGACAGTAAAGTGAATAAAGTACAAGTAAAATATAGTACTAATATAAAATAGACTTTGCAGTTTACAATACCCAACAACAATTGTGCAGAAGGTGGCACCCTGTAGTGTAGAGTCTGTAGACAGCAACGACGTTTTGTGGTGTGGCAGACTAATAAAAATAGAAGAAATCACAGGTATGACGTGTTGTTGTAGACAACAACGATGTGCTGTTGCTTGTTTCTACTCCAAAGCTTCAAATCACAGTACGGCGGATGGCAAAAGCTAATAAAAATAGAAGAAAAAATATTTTAATACGAGATTCTACTCGAGCAATCAAATCTACGAAAAGTAGCAAGACCCACCTTTGCTTGCTTTTTGGATCTACTGGCTACGGATCGTTCGGCGATGTTGAAAGGTTCGCCGTTGAAAGGTTAAAGTCCGCCGAAAGATTTTTTCTCCTTCTGAATGCAACAGTACACTTTAGCCTTTAGCCTTTTTAATAATTTTTTATTTCTGATATTAGCCTCAAAAGTTACTCAAATGGCCTACGAAGAAAAATAGTCTTTGAACCGGGTTTGAAGCGGTTCGGTGGTTCAACGGCTTTCAACGGTTCAATCCGGGTCAATCCGGTTTAATTGCATTTCCGGTTTTTATATTAACTCAAACCGTATTATATGACGGGTCATGGTTAAACCGGCCGGTCCGGTCCGGTTTTAATAACATTGAATGATGTTACTATGCCTAGGTGGGTATATATCATGCCCGATTTAGACAAGTTTCCATATTCTTGTGAATTGATATTCATGCTTATTATGGTTGCTTTATGTTTGGTGGTTTCATGTGTAGAATGTTAGATGTGATGCCTTTATGATTATTGCTTACAACTGAGAATGATGATCTTTGATGATGGATTGTGATAGAGTCCAAACTAGGTTTACATGAATTAAGTAACATAGCCCATTGATTTATACCTTAAATGTTTAGAGTGCTAGACATAAGATTTGACCATGATTCATCTCTAATATATGGCATAATTTCAGTACTTAACAAAGTTGTGGATGAACCCTTTTATTGATCCCTATAATGACTATGTACGTGTACTTATATATCACCTATGTCGTTTAGTGAAATATTGATTTGATGACTTAGAATTATACTGGATGCTTCCTAGTGTTGATACTTGATTGATACATTTTATATTGGACTTTGGAAAAATGCCGAGTGTTAAAAACTTGATTGGAAACCTAAGTACCACAATAATCTGCACCTCAGTCAATCAAACAAAAAGGTTCGATCAAGAGTATGCAACCTTGACAAGCGAGCGTGAATCGGTTGGTCGCATGATAACACATCGCGACCACCATATCGACCATTCGAAAATGTTGACAGATTGGTCATCCAATATAGCGACCGATCGATTGCAACGATATGATAATAAGGTAGATGTTAAGAACCCCTCCAGATTGAACAACAATCATCAGGTTGGCATTCAAATAAAAATGAAAGTCACACATTTGTTTAATGGACATCTGCTTACTAGACTGGATGTTTGATAGTACAAAACACCGTACATCCACTCTATGAATTGGACGCCAGAATAAGACAAAAAAATATACTATTTTTATTTGCGAATGATCTGTAATCAGGTTGGGCAGAAGACCCCAAATGGTCAAGGCACCTCTCGAACTTTCAAGGAACGGACATCCACTTACCAGATAGGATGCCTGATAGTGAAACTCGCCGATAGTGTACCGAAGAGAATCGAATGATCGCTCCATGAACTGGATGCTTGAAACTCATACAATAACTTTATATGATTCTTTTACTTGATCAGATCGATACCCAATTTTTCTTAACCATTTCATATAGTCTAATATGAATCCTATAGACGATCTCGACCCACCTTTTTTTTCTCATTATTTGATTTGACCTTGTGGCCTAAATCTAGTTTAATGTTAAGGAAAGATAAAAGATGTAAGATGTGTGTTGTCTTTATCTATACCTATGAATTGGGGAGAACTATGTTACTATTAATGGAGGGATAGGTAGCCTTATGGTCATGTGCACTTGTTCTTGTTGTGCATTAAACAACAAAGAAGATTTCCACGTCATTATGTGATGCATTAAATTTGTAACAAATAAATTTGCTAACAAGCACACTAGTCATATCAAGTAATAAAATGTATATTAGAGTTGTCGAACCCACTAGAACTAGTTAAGTCTAATCTATCTCGATAATCTATTAAGAAAAGTATTGGTGTTGTGGTATGAAAACAAAAAAATAAATTACAGAAATTAAATTGGTGTTGAGACTTGGAAATTATAAATGATTAATGTAAAAATAGGCATGTATGATCCTTTGTAATAGTTGAATTATAATAGAACTAATAGACTCTGATTCTTATGATGGATTGATATATTGACCTCTCCAATACGAGTAAATCAAACTACCTTAATTTTTAATAAAACTAACAATCGCAAATGATGAGTCAATTATCAGTTCTACAGAGAATTCGGGTGCATTAATGTGTCTCCTATGCTATACATCATTCCTCCACAATACTGAACAGAATAATAGATCACACAAATTTGGCACAAACGACGAGTTACCGAACTTGCGTTATATATGCTTCAATTTAAAATTAAAAGATCAATTATCATAGAAATAATAGTTCCTAAAGCTAATCATCCCTCATGTAGGTTTGCAATTTAATCTTAGAAATAAAATTGCTTATTGAAATGGCAATGAACTCACTATGAATAATCAAAAGAAATTGAAAAGTTTAATTAACTCAACTAATAACAAGGTTCAAATAATTTTCCCTTATTACACAGAACATAAAATCTCTATTACAAAAAAATAGGGCATGAAAATTACGTAAAAAAAGCATCCAAGTAGAAGATAGAGGAAGAACTTGTAGCCTTTGGGACTTCTAGATTGTTGCACAACACAAATGATGAGTTACTGCACAACTTTCTCCTTTGATTGACCTTCATGCTTTAAAATTCATCCTCAACAATATGGCATGGTTCCCAGGTCCAAACACTCCATTTTATGTCTCCTAGGGCCTCTATGCATAGCCTCTAAGTGTCCCGAGGGTTTTGGTAGAGTTTTGATTTAATTAAGAGTCTTTCCATATTAAAACAAGATAATTTTAGTTTAAACTCTTGGTGGGCTTTAAAATCATACAAAATTCTTTAAAATTTAATATATATATTACCAAATGATTCCTAGGTCTTATAATTAGATTTTGGAGCTGATATGCAATTGAACTTTTCGAGAAAAGTAAAAAAAGAATCTCGAAATTAAGCTTCACAATGGCCTGTAATGGCTTTGTAATGCTTCAGTAACGTCCTAACATCTCTATTATAGTGTCCAAATAGTTTAGGAATGATTTTTTATGGCCCACAATATGAATTTCACGACCTTTACAGTGTATAATAGTCTGGTCATGGTTCGTTACTCGGGTAAACTTTTGACACAAAACTAGATATTTTAACGGTCCATTATGAGGTTGTCACAATCCTAAGCATTGATAGCTTTCACTAATTTGCACTTTTTGTTTTCCTTTTAATTCCGATTTGAGTATCAATTTTTTTCAATAACTTAATGGCTCTTTTCTATTGCTTTTTCTAAAAAAAACACAAAACTTGGGTAGATTTTATTTTTTATAAAGTTAAATAAAATAAGCTCATAAATAATGCATGCTATTAGAAAATGAATCAAAATAATAATAAATACATAGTTAATTTTATATGTTGTGTTTTGCAGAATCACAATTCTTCCCTTATCATAATGGCATTAATCCTCCACGACCTATGACATAGGTGTTGAATCCTATATTTTGATGATAACAAATTAATTTAAACATAAAAGTTACTAATTTATGTTTAAGTGATGATAATGCAGGTGTAAGATTGATATGACTTAATTTGTAGAAGAAACCGCAAAGTTAAATCATAAAAATAAATATTCTACAACCCACTGGTCGATCGGCCATGCTGATTGGACGATAGACATCAAGCGACAAAAAATGTCAAGACTATATCGGTCATTGCGTTGGTCGACCGATCAACTCAAAGGCCCATTCAAGAAATGTGAAGACTATACCGGTTGATTGTCTGGTCGTTAATGTTCATTTGTCTCTGTGACCAATCGACATGTAAAAGAAGAGAGTTAAAGAGAATCATTGTTTCCGATCTAGTGAAGTTGAGAACTCTTTGTAAGAAGAGTTGTGCCTTTTCTCTTGAGCGGAGAAGAAGATGTGTGGTGTAAAAAAAGGTTATTCTCTCCCTACAAGAAAAAGAGAAAGTTAGTGAATCTCTGACGGTCACACGGACGAGAAGTCGAAACGGGAACGTAGGCCAAAGAGTTGAGATCGAACCTCGTCAACACATCGTGCCTCTTTCTATTTGCTCTTACTTACTATTTATCATTATTTATTTGTGATCGATTTTGTTCATTTTTTGAAAGTAATTTCACGAAAATATTTTTATACACCAATTCACCTCCTTCTTAATGCTTTCGATCCTACAATTCGTATCAGAGCTAGTTGCTCTTATTTTAAGATTTAAACATGTTTAGAGTTATGGCATTAAGTTGATTTAATTTTTTTCTATGGTCAATCGATTAATCGTCCTCCATTTTCAATGCATCAAGTTTTACATATTGAAAAATTAGGATACAAGCATACGTATATTCTATTGATATTGATATGTGGGATATTGTTCAAAAGGGTTTTGATATACCTGGAAAGTCTCCTTTCGAATATACAAAAGGAGAAAGATTTTTGGTAAAATTTGATTGGAAAGCTAAAAATATCTTTTATTGTGCTTTGGATCCAAGAGGGTTTAATCAGATTTCTAATTGTCGGATAAAGTTAAGAAATCTAGATTAAATATTTTAAATCGTCAATATGATTCTTTCAAAATGTATGAAAATTAATCCATAAATGAGATGGTCGTACGAGAGCTTTAATGATATTAAAAATAGTTTAGCTTCTTTGGTCGAGTCAAGGACTAACTCTCAAAAGGTGAAAAAGTTTTTCAGGTCCCTTTCCTCCAAATGACATACAAAAAGGATGGTGATTCAAGAAAAGGACTTAAACAAGGTAGACTTGATGATCTTATAGGTTCACTCTTAACCTATGGGATCAAAATCAAGGAAGATGAAGAAGCAAATGCTCCAAAAAGAGAAAAATTGGTATTGAAAGTAAATAAAGATGAGGAAGATACAAGTGAAGAAGATGAGGAGGTTGATGAAAAGAAGTTTGCCTTATATGCAAAGAAGCATGACAAGTATCTCAAGTTTCCCAAGCAAAAGAGAAGAATAGCTTCGTCAAGAAAAGATCGTCATCAAGTAAGAATAAAAAACTTTCTTTAAATATAAAAGATTGAACATTATAAAAATGAGTGTCCAAATTTGATAAAAAAGGAGAAAGATAGAAGAAATTCAAGAAGGAAGAAAAATGCTTTTCAAACCATTTGAGATGAAAGAGAAGATGAAGAAGATGACTCCAACTCCTCCTCAAGTGATAATGAAGAAGTCTACAAATGTCTAATGCTAATAGCCATAAGGTATCATTTAACTCATTTGATCTTAGTGATAGTAAATCTTTTGATGTGCATAATGAGTTTAGAATCCTTATAAATAAATATGGATGCCAAAAAAAGAAATATGATAGTCTAAAAATAGAGTTTGCAAATTTACAAAAGAAAAATGAGAGTATTAATTCTAAAGCATGTGAAAAGTGTGATTTATTAAATGAGAAAAATTTTAGCTTAGAATTTTTAATTAAAGAATTAAAAATGCAAAATAATACACATCATCTTGTGAAAAACAAAATCTAGAAAGTGCATGTTTGAACAAAGAAGTTGATAATTTTAAAATTGAACTCGAATTTTTTTTCAAATGGAAGTAAGATATTAGATATCATGCTTAATGGATCTAGAATGTCTTCGAATAAGAAGGGACTTGGCTTTAACTCTTTTGAAAAGAAAAATGACAAAATAATTTTATTTGTTAAAGTATCACATGATTATGAAAGATCAGGTATCACTTATTTTTATAGATATTAAGGGCATTATTCTTATAATTGGAGAATTAGAAAAGGAGTAAATAAAAAGAAGAAGAAAATTTGGATCCCGAAAAAGACCAATTCTAACCAAATTGACCCAAGCAAGTTTGAGTATAAAAAAGATGAGAATATTAATTTTTTTTATCGTAGGGAGCTTCAAAGTACAATGAAGATAATTGGTATTTGGATAGTGGATGCTCAAAACGTATGACTGGCGATGCATCAAACTTCAGCACTTTTAAAATAAAAATGAAAGAAAAGTCACTTTTAAAAACACTAGCAAAGGAAGAGTAATTGATATGAATAATGTTGGTAAGAATGACAAAGTATATTTGGTCAATATTTGGCTAGTTGAAAACTTAAAACATAACCTAATTAGCATAAGTTAATTATGTGCTAAAAACTATTTAGTTAAATTTGAAAATGACAAATGTTTGATGGGTTTTAAGTACAATAATGTTTACAAAATTGATTTTGATAACTTAAAAATAAAAAATATCTTAGTGCTATGTATGATGATATAAACTTGTGGCATAGAAAATGACATACAAATTGTAAATTACTAATTAAGCTTTCAAATAATGAATTGGTTAAAAGTTTGCCTAATGTTAAATTTGAAATAAACAATGTTTGTGATTCATGTATAAAAGATAAACAAACCAATAGCTCATTTAAATTAAATGGAGTTATTAGTACACATATATTTTTGGAACTTTTACGTCTTGATTTATTTGGATCTATTGATGTAATAAGCTTAGGAGGAAAAAATATGTATTTGTGATGATGATTTCTCTTATTTCACTTGGACTATTTTTCTTGCTAGTAAAGATAAAATGGTAAACATGTTTTCCAAATTTGCAAAAAGAATTCAAAATGAATTTGAATAAAAAATTTCAAAAATTAGAAGTGATCATGGAGGAGAATTTGAAAATTATAAATTTGAATTATTTTACGAGGAAAATGGAATTACTTAACTTTTCCACTCATAAGACACCTCAACAAAATGGAGTAGAAAAAAAATAGAACTATATAAGAAATGGTAAAGAACAATTTTAAATGAAAACAAATTTCCAAACTAGTTTTGTGCAGACATTATGCTATGTCCTTAATAGGATTATACTTAAGCCTATTGTGAAGAAAACATGTTTTGAAGTTTTATATGGAAAGAAACCCAATATTTCTTATTTCAAAGTTTTTGGTTGTAAATGTTATATTTTGAATATCAATGATAAACTAAGTAAATTTGATGCTAAATGTGATGATGATATTTTTCTTGGTTATTCTAATACAAGTAAAGCTTATAAAGTATATAACAAAAGAACATTAGTTGTTGAAGAGTCTATTAATATTAAGTTCAATGAAACTAATGATTTTTTTATGAGCAAGCAAGTGCATGATGATGAAGAAGAAATAGTTGAAATGAAAAAACAACTTGATGATGTGCAAAATAAAGACTTGGAAGAAGCTAAAGTTGACATTTCAAATGGAGAAGAAATAGAAAAACCTCGAATAAAGGAGAACTAAGTCATTCTAAGAAATTGAAGACATGCCTCATCACATCCACTTGATCAAGTTATAAGTAATATATATGAAGATATAAAAACTAGTAATTCTTTAAAAAAATCTATGTGCTTTTTTGGCATTTCTTGCTAATTTTGAATCCAGTAATATAGATGAAGCATTTAAAGATCCAAGTTGAATAAATGCAATGCATGAGAAATCATGGATTTCACGGCCCGTGAAAACTTGGTCACAATCCTGATTCTGGGCAATTTTCTGGCATGAGAAAATACATTTTAACAAGCTGTTAAAGCATTTCACGAGTCTGTTTCACGGCCCGTGAAACCTTTTTCATGCTCGTGATAGCCAATTTTCAACTGGCATGCCTCAATGTTTTTCACTTTTTGGTTCCGTTTTAATTCCGATTTGAGCGCGATTTTCTTCATTGGCTTCGTAATTCAATTTTTTATCTTTTTATGCAATAAACATAGAATTTGAGTAGATTTTTAATTTTGTAAAATTAATGTAAATAAGTCCATAAAATGATGCATGCTATTAGAAAATTATTTGAAATAAGATTAAATGCAATACTAAATATATGTTGGATTTTGAATGCATCAATGACCTTGTTAAACTTGTACGACCAATTGCAAAGATATTTCGCAATCACCTCCTCAAGACATCTACTTGTCATCCCCAAGTTAATTCATAAACGAAATTAGTTGATTCTTAGAATAAAAAGTATGAAAGTTAGTAATTTATAAATCAATATAATATAAATTATATAACACAAACAAAAAACAAAATCATATGAAAAGATGTCATCCTTTACTTCAATAAGAACATCTTTCCACAATTCTAACTCTTGTGGCACATGGGCAAGGACAAGAGCATTAATATCCCCCACTATAAAAGCAGGTATCAAAGTGATCATTTAATTTACAAAAAAACATGTTTACTTAATTGACATGTCTACAATAAAGTTCATAGTTGATCAGCCCATTGTCATTGAATTCCTCTATATCAGTAAAAGAGGAATCGTCATCCATCGCAGCACAAGTAGGGACCATGAACAAGCACTATTAGAAAATAAATTATTAGTGTAATACTAATTCAAACTAAAATAAATGATATATGCAATAATTCTCACCTCGGATCGTATCCATTGGTGCAGATCCCATGGCAGGATGATCATTGTCATGTGGTCGTGTTGAATCTCTGATCAAGCGCCTACTAGATGATCATATGGTTACATGTCCTGTTAGCGATGTAACAACTATCACTAGAAGAAAATGAGTGATGCAGTTGTATAAATGTTGAATATAAACTAAATATCTGGTATATGATAGCTGCCACTGTGTCGAGACAACTCACCAATGGAATGCATATTAAAACGTGACGATCTGGCTATGTGCCCCATTGGTGTTCTAGCAACTGTCACCATTAAAATAAAAAAAAGATTGATAAGTTGTATATTGAATAGAAATTTAATACATGATAAATACATCATCTAGTGTGAGATCTTATATAGGTCGACCACTGTTGTGTGCTTGATATGGTTCACTAATATGGAGTGAGCACATGTAAGAAGGAGGTGGTCATGTTATATTTTTTCCGTAGCCATAGTGACACTCTAGCATTGACTCGGTATCAACAAGTTCGTGATGCTATTTCAAACAATTTAGCATAGCCTACTTTCGATGTCATTGTCACACTATATCTTATGGTGCCTTTTTCTTTTTTCCCGCGTGTTAATAGTGACACGTTAGGGCTGAGATGGTGCTAGATTTGGCGTCGAAATGTGTTAGTACGATTGCGGTGCTAAATTGAGGCCATTGGGAGGCAACTAGTGTCACTTACCATCTGGCCATATGACAATACTATTTTGACTTTCTTGACGCCCACTTAGCATCGCGTTATTTGAGATGATAATACGTGTGATTATTTGACATATTTCTTGTAGTGATTCAAATTAATATGTAGTCAAAATTATCATTACAAAATCAACATAAGATTTTAAAATAAACTTCTCACAAATGAATCATATTTCTTACCAACAACGTTACAAGTATATCATATTTTTCGTCCCAAATTAAATATAAAATTATGTTCACAATTTTGTCACAAAACTAAAGACTGAATTGGTACAAACATTTGTCACAACTTACTTAGAACAAATCACAATTTTTAAAAATACAAAAACATCACAAGCCTATCACAACAATTTTCATCATAACATTACCACAAATTATCATTATAGATCCATCGTATATTTGTCACAACATATATCCATTACAAATATTCATAAAACATTCATTACAAAATTATTAGATTTTTTAGGGATTGTTCTATTTCTTTGTTATAATGTTGTGATGAATTATTTTAAGTATTGAAATGGGTATGAACCTTCAAAGATAATTTTTGGGTCAAAAATTTATGACAGAATGTTTGCCCCAAGCCTACCGCAAAAGGTAGGGGTAAAAGTGGTTCGAGTGGGGTGATTTTTTCTATGAAACAAAACCGACCTTCAAATTTCGGGTAGGTTTTCAACGCATAAAAGACCATCCTAATTTTTTTTCCGAAGAAAAAAACTCGACCTAGGCGGTCTCAATTTTTTTGGGTCAAGGACCTACTTTAAAATAATATTTTTTAAAAACATATTATAAACATTAAAAATATCATGTAGATGTTTTGAAAAATAAAACTTAATTCTAAGTTTAACTATTTAATGTAAATAAATAAAAATAATATTTTATTACATTATAATTGAAAATATTATAGTTAATTTTGTCCAAACTTTCAAAAAATAAATTAATAACTTAATCATATTCAAGTTCAAATATGTGATAATAACTAAGTAATATACCTAATCTAATAAATATGAATAAGAGAAAAGATAAAATTATAAAATATTATTTTAAAAATTGACGTAATAATTTAATTATAGTAATTTTGAAAAAAAATGGTTCGTGTCGGGGTCTTCATTTTTTTTTGTAAGGAGTCCTAATTTAAACGAGTGATTTTATTTATTCCAAAAGTCCTAATTTTTAGTCGGACTTCACATTTTAGATTTTTTCAGTTGATAAGTTTTTATTTACACTCCTAGCAAAAGGTAATTTGCGATGAAATTTATATTTTCTGTGGCTATATTTTGCATCACAAAAAGATTATTTCCGTGTAGTGGTGGCCATGAATAGCTAAAAAATTTAATTTTAAAGAAATTAAATCTGCACTAGAAAATTGATATATTTTTGTTTGGTCGAAGTTATTAATATTTGACTAATTCAATTTTATTAAGGAGCGGGTCTTCAATGATTCGATTTATTTCTATGATTTAGTAGTCCATAATTGCTATACCCTTTTTTCCTCTCCACCTCATATCACTTACTCCGCTGAAGTGGCATACGTCTTCAAAGAAAATGGGCCTTCCAAGCAAGGAAAAAACTTTCAGGCTGCTTTCCAAGTTTTATGGTCTTCTACTCCAATAAGAAGAAAAACAAATGTTGAAGAATGTGATTATTATGTTTTCTTTATTATCACGTCTAGAAGTCATTGGCTTAACTCGAGAACAATAAAAAAAAAATTCCAATCCTTGATCTTCATAAGATGAATCAATTTTTTTGGGTACTCAGCCGTCGATATTTGAAAATTAAAACGTCGGTCTCAATTACTTCAATGAAGTTCCCATGAGTCGCGTTTCTGATATGACAAACGAAACTCCTAATAAAAATGTAAAATCTTGCTTAAATGAGAACGACCACTTACCATCTCATCCCTAAACTTGTTGAACCAAAACTTTAATCAGTCAAGTAGAGGTAATGAGGTCACACTACAACGGCAGTAGCATATACTGAACAACAGCATATGCAGGCTTTAAGTAATTCGTAGCTTTCGTGTTCAACAAGAGCAAGAGCAAAATTCACCGGAAGATTAATGTTTTATCATCTCTGTAACGCGTCCAAAATCGTCCTTCCTACCACGTAGGCAGTCAAATTGACATCGGGAGCGCTACACTGTCTACTACACTATTGACCATGATCATTCAACAAAATGTATACATGGCATCAATATTATAAGAAAAATAATCAAAAACTTTATTGCAAAAGTTCAAACGTCAGAAGATCAAAGAGCATAGTTCATCCATGCAGGCTATAACAAAATGATAAAAGATCACAAGCTCAGAAGTTCAACATTTGGAAAAAGTTCGATAAGCGGAATAACATGATGATGTCTATGAATAACAAAGATAATCATCACACTAAATGCAATTGAGAAAACTTGATGATGGAAATAGTCATGTGCAGCATCCTCCAAGCCCTGAGCACTCCCACACCTCATCAAGCAGAATCTCAATGCAGGAGAATCGAATACCCATGAGCAAATATGCTCAGTACAATAGAAGCATAGATGAGGAAATAATGATCAATGACAATAAAATAACAAATAGATCGGCAGTGAACAATAATATACCTTGACTCATATACATTGACTATAGTGGATCATATATCATGCTTCAACTATATCAATATCTGTACGCTATTATTTAATATGACTATACCTTGTCTTTACAGTACTATGTGTTATCTGTACCATACAATGTTTCATGCTTTACTATACCATGTTCTATGCTTTACTCTATAATACTTTACTTTATATTACTTTGCTGTGAGTTGCACTACGTCTTTTACATTACTATAATATTCTTAAAGTTAGTTATTCTATGCGAGTTCGACTTTATTAGATTGGGATGTCAGAGGTGCCTCTCTGAATCTGTAAAGCCAGTAAGCCCATATTGAGGATGGGGTTGCACATGACTTTACTTTTTTTTAATGAAATAAGATGAGCAATAATGACTATACTTTAATATCTATTCTACTATGATCATTGAGGGAGCCAAGAACTTAGGCTCTGATACCAAACTGTAACGTTCCCAAAATCGCCCCTCTTGTCACGTAGGCAGTCAAGTTGACACCGGGAGCGCTACACTGTCTACTACACTATTGGCCATGATCATTCAATAAAATGTATACGTGACATCAATATTATAAGAAAATATAATCAAAGACTTTATTGCGGAAGTTCAAACGACAGAAGATCAAAGAGCATAGTTCATCCATGCAGGCTATAACAAAATGATAAAAGATCACAAGCTCAGAAGTTCAACATTTGGAAAAAGTTCGATAAGCGGAATAACATGATGATGTCTATGAATAACAAAGATAATCATCACACTAAATGCAATTGAGAAAACTTGATGATGGAAATAGTCATGTGCAGCATCCTCCAAGTCCTGAGCACTCCCACACCTCATCAAGCAGAATTCTCACCTGCAAAATCTCAATGCAGGAGAATCGAATACCCATGAGCAAAGATGCTCAGTACAATAGAAGCATAGATGAGGAAATAAGGATCAATGATAATAAAATAATAAATAGTTCGGCAGTGAACAATAATATACCTTGACTCATATACATTGACTATAGTGGACCATATATCATGCTTCAACTATATCAATATCTGTACTCTATTCTTTAATATGACTATACCTTGTCTTTAAAGTACTATGTGTTATCTGTACTATACCATGTTTTATGCTTTACTATACCATGTTCTATGCTTTACTCTATAATACTTTACTTTACATTGCTTTGCTGTGAGTTGCACTACGTCTTTTACATTACTATAATGTCATTAAAGTTAGTTATCCTATGCGAGCTCGACTTTATTAGATTGGAATGCCAGATGTGCCTCTCTGAATTTGTAAAGTAGTAAGCTCATATTGGGGATGGGGTGTGACAATGCATCATCCATTTCATAATGCATGTGTGAGAGGACCTGCACCCCAGGAATAATGATCATTTAAGAACTTGTAGCTTTACTGTCTCCTCAGTTAGCTACATGTCCCTCTAGCTCAATACTATGTTCTTTGGGGGAAAGAGTGTGACAATGCATCACCCTTCTTCGAGATACAGGTGGGAGAGGACCTGTGATCACAAGAACAATGGTCATCGAAGACCAATAGGTTTGATATCTCTTCAGCTAACTACCTATCCCCTCTCTATGACATGCCATGATCTTTATTCCGTACATTGGGACGGCACATAGCAATCCCGTGACTTTATCTTTGCATTACTTATCTTTGCTTATCATGAAGTTTATGAATCAGAACCCAAATGAGTATTAATGTCTTTACAATATGACTCGGCCAGTTATAGGTGAACTGGTTTGAGTCTTCTGTTAAGATTCAAGAGCCTGACTCAGATTGGATCAGAGTCCAACTCGAACCATGGCAATACTCATGTATCAAAATCAATTCAATGTTTCTCTATGGGTTTGAGTGGGTGGAACCGATCAACTTGAACCGGTGGATTAGACTGAATCGGACGATCTGAACGATGGGGTTAACTGGACCGGTCGATCATTCCTCTCGGTTCGGTTGAGCCGAACCGGTTGACTTGGATCGATCGACCGTTCCCCGTGGGCCGGTCGACCGTTCCTCTTGGATCGATCGACTTTCTTCTTTATCGGAAGTCTGTCGGATCGGTCGACCGTGCACATGTGGCCGGTCGACCGATTACTTCTGTGCATGCATGGATTGGTCGACCGGTCTGAGTGATCGGTCGACCGATCGTAAGATCTTGAAGATGCGCACTACGTGCCAAATCGGTCGATCGTTCAGAAGATCGGTCGACCGTTCCTGTAGTAGGGACGATCGACCGATCTGAGACAAGGTAGTGCGACATGCACGCCGGATCGGTGGACTGTTCCAGGAACTGATCGACCAATTCTTGCGATAAAAGCAGGGCCGCCGGTCATCTTCCTCGATTCTGACGGCCTTCCGGCCATCAAATCATGATGATAAAAATACGAAAAATGACGCTATGAATCACAAGATCATAATGGGCTATTCCTAGGTATCAACAAATCATTATTTCTTCGTCTAGGGGATTGAAAACTTTAAGGTACCTTTGTTGGTTCGAACCGAAATCGCCGGTGATCCGTACATCATCCTTGCGTTGCCGGTCACTTCTGGCTGGCGGGGAAGATGCGCCTGATCTCTATGAACATGTCGGGGCCGAGTTTATGAGCATCGGACGTCCGCTGTTCATCGTTGTTGCCGTGCTCTACTTCGCCTTTCGTACGCGCGTCGATCACTGGAGTCGCAGAAGAAGGAGAAGAAGACGAAGCGGAGGCGGTTGTCGAGGTTTCCAAGGGGGCGCGATGGCACTCCCTCACATCCCCTTTATAGCATCGGCCGGCCCTGGCCGGCCGAATCCGTTTTCCTCCCCCTGTCGGCCATTTTTTTTCTTTTTTTTGAATTCAAATTGATTTCTGCTTTGATTTTCTTCACTAATTGTATTAAATTTTAATTTTGAATCTTTTTTCCTTATATGAAAATTTGCATACGTTAAATCTCTCGGTTGAGTAAGGGCTACGAGAACTTTAATCCCCGTTAGCATCTGAAGTTGCACAGGTGCTATAAAGGTAACTCATAATGCAAAGTGGATGCTAAGTAGGATGCGTGCACAATGGCAACCACAAGCGGTGGTGGAAAAAAGGAGAGACAAACCTAACAATTTCTGACATCTCTGTCATCATCCAAGACAAGCATATAGGTGTGGCTACAGGGAGTCCATCTACCAGTGCAAGTGAAGTGCAACATGCATGATGTTTCAGTTTCTCTCAAGATTGACTAGGGAATTGAATTTTCTTCTCAGTGGCCAAAAAAGATGTTCTCTTGGTTCAGTGGATTTGATCTCTACTTTAGTTCTTTAGTAGAAGTTGACATCTAAAATGAGCCTATATACAAGTTCAAGTGAAACAATCATACAACTCTGCGACCAAAAGCAAAAGTGATGCGATCTCTCCTCACCTCCCACCACCCCAGTGACACTACGAAGAAGGTGTGACTTTTCAGGCCAAGTGGTTGTTCCGACATTGTGGCCTGATTTTTTCTGAAACGTAAATTGTCTTTTGGTTGATATTTACAGAAAAAAGTAGCCCTGAAGCACGAGGACATTTTAGCACCCCATAAGCAGAGCACTCTATACACTATTTTTGTGGAAGTGCATTGTCTCTTCAGATGTATATTGACTTGTAAAATGGAAAAGCATTTTTTAGGCTGATGATATTAACTGATGCTGCAAATTCTGCTACCCGTAAGCTACAGAAATTAGTGGAATTCAATAGATTCATAATGAAGGAAATGAAAATTAAGAAAAGATTATTGTTACATTATTTTTCATAATGATGATCACATATGTAAGACTCCAAATTTTTATTAAGGGGTATTATTGTCATTATATCAAATTAATCCTCGTTATCTCTCTTATATGCGTCTCTTTTCTTATAAGACAGATAGGACATAATGATTTTTTTTATTGGATCGAGAGATATAACGTGTTCTTATATGTGATAGTGTGCATAAATTCTAGCTTTTTACATGTCCATGTAATGTATTATGAAAAAACCACCAAACTATGTTACACTTGTTTAATGTTATGATCCCCAAACCTTTAGATAATGGGTGTTCACATATTAGACTCAATGCGACCTGACCCATTCAATTTTGAAAGGTTGGGTCCCTCTATGGAGGGTTGGACCTACTCTAAGCTGACCCGGGTTGGGTCGGATAATTGGATGGGTTAAGGTAGTTATCTGATCATCATTTTTTTCTTACTCATTTTAATATTTATTATAAAAAATATAATATAATATTATTTAAAAACATAAATATTTTTAAGTATTTAAATATTATTTTACATATTTAAAATATTTTATTTAATTTTTACATAAAATATAAGATAAAAATTAAATAAAAATATTTTTTAAAAAATGGGTTTTCGAATTAGGTTTGTTGACTTGGGTTAGAAAATTCTGACTCATATTCGACCCGACCATGCTCGGGTTTGAGGCCAGATCAGGTGGGGTTGGACCTGACCCAACCTCAACTGGTTCATCTAGTCGGGTGATGCAAGATTTATATGCGCAAAATATTAGCAAGTATACTAAGTCGAATCAAATAATAAAGAGTAAGTATGAGTATCGATCCCACGATGATTAATGACTTAAACTTTTCTGATCTAACAAGTTATAGTGAGGAAGTTCAAATTCACGTTGTATTACAAAGAGAAAGTAAAAGATAGTAATTAATCAGAATAAAAAAGAAAAAATGTGCCTTAATTCAGAGAAAAATTCAATATGCGATAAACTTAGGGTTCGTACTGTGTATCCCCTTGGTTTGCTCTTAATTAACAATCAAAACATAATTAGATTTCTAAAATGGAAATATCGCTAACGATATAGGTTTCGATTAAGACAACCTAACTATCACAATTATCAATAGATAAAAGACGTTAAACAAATCAACTTTTAATCTATGATAATTATGATACTTTTAGATGCTGATCTATGTTATTAAATACTAAAACCAGTCAAATAATAATTCACAATTTACAGCCTCAAATAGATTACCCACAAATTGATCTCGGAATAGCCGACTCGGCCCGAGTTCAAGATGACCTGACCCGGGTCGAGTATAGAAAATCCCTCGCACAGAAGACTCAGCTCGGGTCACTGGACATGACCCGAGTTGCCTACGTGCCCGGCCTAGGTTCAGTGTAAAATAGATTATGGCGATATTCGATCGATTATCATGCACAAAATTCACATGCAATTATTGTAAAATAACTAATAATAAACATGTAAATATATCCAGCTATGATAAAAGCATTAAGTAAAGGCTAAACTATGGTTCACAGAAGTCTAAAATCTACAATAATTTATGAGCAAAACAAGGATTCAACTTCAGTCTTCTCCTAATGATGAAACTACTCCATATACAATCATTTTGACATCAATACAAGAGATAGAAGCATGAAAGTTGTACTAAAAGTTATAGGGGACTCCCAGGAGTTGATTGATGCTTTTGCTCCGCTCCTTGGTCGAGTGGACGTCGTAGAAGATCGCCGGAATGTATGGAGAAAACTTCTGAAATGCACAATAGCAATAGCGACGAATAACCCTCTTCTCAACGGCTAAGGCACGAAATTCATGAGTATGGGATGGGGCCAAAGTCTTCAAGCCGCTATATTTATAGGGGAGAACATTCCCCTAGGGTTACATGCCATTTTAGGATGTTAACTTCGTGTCAAAGAAGGTACAAAATTGAGTCGTCTGATAAAATATCACCTAATAAGCAATTTCAATCAGGTTACCAAGATACCCGGCCCGAGTTTGAGTGTCACACGCACGGTCCGTGTCAAGTTCGATCTCTCAATCAGCTCGGCCCGAGTGTAATAATGACTCGGCCCGGGTTCTTGTACAAAGTAGTAACATGTTTGTGCTCCGATTTTCGTGTTCTATGGGTCCAATTGCTCCGCACCTCCAAATTGATAATCCTAAGATCAAAATAAACTAGACATGGGCAGCTTTTGACTCTAACAAATTTTAGAAAATTAACTAAGAAAAGAGATGCATGCCATGATAAAATTATGAAAAATAATCTAAATTATGCATGGAAAATATGTATAAAATTGCATGCATCATCGGGTCATCGAGTTCACCGGATTAATCCGATCCAGTGAACACCCCTAGCTTAGATGCTTTATGATCAATTTCTACAATCATTCCTTTCTAAATATCCTAGAATTTACCACACTAAAATACTATAGAATTGCATGAGAAAACACATATATGGAATTGATTCACGATCACCAATGAGTAGACGAAACATTTGGTACAAACTAATGTCAGTTCTTGATCGTAAAACCTTCTTTTATGCTTGTGACCTTTGTGTCATAGTCGTGAGCAAGCGAACGAACAAACGTGTGAGAAACAATTAGGTCTCATGATCATGAAACACTATTTTATCATCATGAGGGAGACAATTCATGGTCTAACTCTCTTGTCATGGCCACGAGTGGACATGCAAAAATCTAGGCAAACAACAACTTGTACATGGGCATGAACAATTTGGTCATTGTCGTTTTAGGCTCTTAAATTAACTCAATCATTATCATTCCAATTGTCATGTAAACACTATTAAGATCTATCTTGTGCTTACTATGTCTATGAAAATATCTATGTAGATGATTGATGAATGCATAGATATCGTTATGCACGATGAATCATAAATAGGTTAAAACTTAAGGATTGACAAATGATTGTTGTAATATAAATGCATGATACGTCTAGTAGAAAAATATATTTTCGCCAACCACTACAGTAAAGATGGGATAATAAATTTCTTACATGTGGTGCATGTACTTTCAAACACTTAATTACAACAATTTGTGTTCCTAAACATGCCTGATGTTGGAGTATATAGCATGGTGCCTACATTAAGATCAAATAAAGAATAAAATAGAGATTCGAGCAAAGTAGAACATTTCAAAGAATCTTATGGTGAATTCATATGAAAATTTATGCCCATAGGGTTTTAAAGCAACCTTAGAAAATTATGTGATGATATAAGAAAGATTGAAGCATTAGGAAGAAAGATAAACATGATAATATTACTCATGTTCTTATTCTTTTGTGAATGTATAATTTGCTCTTGTATGTTTATGTACATTATCATGATAGTGTTTAATTATATCATTTATGCGTTAAGACGTGTTTATATGCATTAAGATGTGTCTATATGACGATGCATATTAATATCAAGGTTGTCATATCTTAAGATCTTACAATCTTACTACCCATTATCGATCTCAATGATGTCATATGTAAGATCTTAATACAATATTAATTTTGATCACGTGATTTTATGATCTTATATGATTAATTAATTTAGAAATATATTTATATAATAAAAATTAATTTAGATGAGGTTTAATATATTTTATTCATTTTAATATGTTTTGATGTAATTTTGCTTAATATTCAATAAAAAATGATTTAGTGGGGTGTAATTTCATATATTGGTGCGGCGGATTTGTCAAAAAAAATTATTATTTTTAGAATATATATTTTTATTAATAGGTAAGATCATACGATTCTCGATCTCATATTACAATTTAAGATTCCTATTTTGACAACATTGATTAATATGTCATATAATATTATGTTATAGGTCATTGTCTGAGTGGTCCTTTACATATTCTAGTTATGATAATTAAATTTCTATTGTATACTGGATTATTTTAGGTAACCAAAAACTCAGTGAAGGATGGCGGCATTAATGATAAAGAGATTGCATATCATTGTAGCTGCGATGGTAAGTCATTAAACTATTTGATATTACAAAATCTCAATCATTCAATTGTCTTCATTATTTTACATTAGATCGAACCATTTATTTTAATGTAATTTCCTTGTTTTCTAAAGTCTTCTGCTGTTATTCTTTTATTATTATGCATCTAGTTTTGAGTTGAATTCGCATATCTTCAGGACCTAACAACAAGGCTGAAGAGTTATTGAGCTGCTTACTGCTTAATCAACATATGCATCATATGACGACATAAACAGACGTATACTACTTAGTTCCTACTCCGGAGAATAGAGAATATGCCCACAACTTTATGGCAACAACCAATCCATTGTAAAATGTAAGTAACGAGTGGAGCAAACAAATCATCACCTTGCAGCTCACTAGTACTTTTTTTATCTTCGTGCTCTCTCTTTATTTGTGGTTCCTTTTCCCTTAAACGGACATCTTTCCATCATCACCTGACGTGACTGCGTTATCGACCTTTTGGCTGCCTATATTTATAGCTCCTCCAGTGGCCTATGCTAACATCTCCAAAGTAAAATGGTCAGAGAATAGAGATTGAGTATGCAGCAAATGGAACAACATTCCACTTCAAAGTCTGGGACTCGCTTCTCCAGAACTTGCTTCAATGGAGTCAATGCCCTTGCAGGTCTTATCATGCATTCGTGTCATGTAATAGCTCCCGTTGTAAAAATATCCATGCATGTGTCGTTCATGATATGAATGTGAAAAAGTCCACCTGCATATATACTTGCAGGATCTTTCTCACAATCTGTATGTTTACATGCCAGCTACTGATTTCTTCCTACATAAAAAATGTAAAGAAGCTGCCTAATTAGCTTTAGATATATACTAGAATAAGAACAATAAATATCATCCTGAATGAACTTCTCTGTTCTCTGTCATCAGGTGTCGGCATACTTTCAATTCCATATGCCTTGGCCCAAGGTGGATGGCTCAGCATGATACTTCTTTCCGCTATCGCAGCCGTATCTTGCTACACGGGGCTTCTCCTACAAAGGTGCATGGACAAGAACCCACTGGTTAAGACATATCCGGACATTGGTGAACTGGCCTTCGGCAACAAAGGAAGGCTCGCAGTGGCTACGTTCATGTACCTCGAGTTGTACCTCGTGGCTGTGGAATTTCTGATACTAGAAGGTGACAATTTGGAAAAGTTGTTTCCGAACGCCAACCTGAGCATCCCTCGGCTGCGGATAGGAAGCAAGCAAGTGTTCGTCATCCTCGGCGCCCTTGTGATCCTGCCGACGACATGGCTGCGAAGCCTGAGCATGCTTGCTTATGTTTCCCTGGGCGGGGTCCTGGCTTCCCTCGTCGTCGTCGTCTCAGTTGCGTGGGTTGGAGCCTTCAATGGGATTGGATTTCATGAGACAGGAGTTGCTGTAAGGTGGAGTGGTGTGTCCACTGCCATGAGTCTCTATGCTTTCTGTTACAGCAGTCATGCTGTTCTTCCTACAATATACACAAGCATGAAAGACAAGAAGCTGTTTCCCAAAGTAAGTTTAGGCTTCTTAATGAGTTTCTAGCTCGCTAGTCATTATGAACTCCATTTTCCATTATTATAGTAATAGTCCCATTCTGATAACCTGACTACTTGTAATGTCTTGCAGGTCTTAGTGCTTACTTTCACTATTTGCACCTTTAACTACGGGGTGATGGCGATCGTAGGATACCTTATGTATGGCGAGAATTTGAAGTCCCAGGTGACACTGAACCTTCCATCAGGAAAGTTGAGCTCGAAGATAGCAATCTACACCACCCTCATCACTCCATTCGTGAAGTACGCACTGGTGGTGACGCCCATCGCGAATGCCATGGAGGATTGGCTCCTGGTGTCCAAGCACAGGCTCACTAGCATCCTCATCAGA
Organism: Pontederia crassipes; assembly: GCA_030549335.1. NCBI lineage: Eukaryota > Viridiplantae > Streptophyta > Magnoliopsida > Commelinales > Pontederiaceae > Pontederia > Pontederia crassipes. The sequence goes on along the minus strand of JAUKPH010000017.1, from coordinate 17,235,203 downwards.
ACGTCTATCGTGATCAGCACGGTGGTGGTCGCTTTGGCGGTGCCCTTCTTTGCTTCCGTCGTCGCCCTCACGGGCTCCTTCCTAAGCAGCACGGCCATGATGCTGTTACCGTGCGCTTGCTACCTCAAGTTATTCAGGGATTCAAGGAGCTGGGGGCGTGAATTCTTGTGTCTGGTGGCGATCATTGTGTTTGGTTCAGCGATTGCAGTTGTAGGCACTTTTACTTCACTCAAGCAAATTATTGAGAATCTCTGAGAACAAAATAGAAAGGACTTCCTAATTAATTTACATATATAAGCGTGTAGAGAACTAATAAATCAGAGAAGTAATTCACAATTAATTATATCACAATGTGCTTTATCTGTTTTGTAGTGTAGCTTATCTATTTGACTACGTTTTTCTTTGTAAATATTTGACTACTGATCGCAACCTTTCCCTTACTAGGAAAATTTTATATTTTGAGAAAAAAAGCTTGCAGGGCTCATGCTCTTCTTTTAACCAATAAAAATTGTGCATTGTGGATGAGTGGTTTCCTTCTTTACATTTAACAACAGAGAGGAAAAGTGATGTAGGTGCGGTGGAGCTTAGGTGGGGCATGGTGCTTGTGGATTAAATAATTTAATATTGTTTTGTTAGAATGGAAAAAAAAAGCTCAAAACTGTTGGTAGAATTGGATTGTAATCCTTCAAAATTTTACGTTTGTATCAAATGACAATTGAATTTATTTTGTACCGGCGTTATCAATATTTTTTTTTTCTTTGGACTTTTCTCGTATAATGCATAAGCGGAATATCATTTAAGTATTTTTTACAGAGTGCAGAAGCGAGCTACATGTGGAATTCAAATATAGAAAAATGAAATTTTTATAAGTAATGAATACTAAGTACATGAAATAATATAAAAAGATATAAATACATGATAGAAATAAATCAAACTTAACATAAAATCAATTTTAAGGTCAATGACAAAAAATATATAAAAAATTCATTAAACAATATCTTTCTTTACTTTTCCTACTCATGTTCATGTTCATATTCATTTTTTATGTTCATATTCATGTTTCATGTGTTCTTTTCTATATTCTTATCCATATTCATGTCCATGTTTTATATTCATGTTCTTGGTCCTTACCAATATTCTTATTGTTAAATAATGCCTTGAATTTTACTTTAACTGAAAATCTGTTTGGATCCAAAGAAGTAATAGAGAGACTTCGAGAGATGCTTGGACGAGAAGTGCAAAGTCGGAAGGATTTCTACTCCTAGTAGAAATAGGAGTCGGCCGGTTTCCGATGTCGAGAAGGACATGGCGAATTTTTGGAGGGCCGAGCTCCCTTCTGGACCGAGGAGCACTTGAAGATGGAGTCTGGACGTGGAGGAAGACTTGAAGACAGCAGAGGCGCCTGGAGGAGTCCCAGTCCGAGTGGGACTCGGACTAGAAGCATGCCCAGCCTAATTTGATTTCAGGGAGGAATTCAAGTTGGCCGAGATCTTCAAGGGTCTTCAGGAAGTCAGATTTCTACTCCTAGTCCAAGGAGGTTTTTCTAGATAAAAGACTTGCATGCCGAGTAGGATTAGGTCCTTAAGTTAGAGTAGGAGTTATTTCACCATGCCCTATAAAAGGACTTGTAATTAAGGCTTGTAAGACCATCCTGGACAATCCTGGATCAATCTGATCTTATAATCCTCTTCTGTTTCTTCCATCTAATACAATTCTACGTCGCCTTAAATTTTTCGGGTTTTTCTCGTGATGCGTAATTTCTCTCGTGCAAAAATCGTAACAAACTGTTATCAGAGCGAGGCTCATCATTGATCCTTCGTCAAACGTAGAGATGGCATCTCACAACGTCAACGTCGAGAAATTTACTGGACGAAATAATTTCAGTCTCTAGCAGATCAAGATGCGGGCATTTTTGAAACAATAGGGAGTATGGGCGCCGCTCGTGAACGTGTCAAAGAACAAACCGAAGGAAGACTCGAAGGACAAAGAAAATGAGTCCGACCTCGCAAGTTTGACAGCACAAGAAGAGAAGGCATACTCTATGATCCTGTTGTGTCTGGCAGACGAGGTGATTATCGAAGTCGCTTATCAAGAAACGGCGACCGGTCTGTGATCGAAACTTGAGAGTCTCTGCATGATCAAGTCTTTGACCAACAAGTTGTTATTGAAGCAACGTCTGTTCATCATCCGCATGCAAGAAGGTACCCCTCTGAAAGATCAGATAATATTCTGTTGATAGAATTACGAAATATAGATGTGAAGATTGAGGATGAAGATGCTGTCCTACTTCTGTTGGTGTCTCTTTTTCTGTCGTACGGAAATTTCGTACAATCTGTTATCATCGGAAGAGACACAATTACTCTGGAAGAAGTAAGATCGAGTCTACATACTCGTGAACTTCGTTATAGGGCGTCTGGCAAGGCTGTGAAAAATTAGAACAGGGATTGGCGGCGGCAGAGAGTGTTAGATATCTGATTGTAGGATTCAATTCAAGGTGGAGATTTGTTAAATAATGCCTTGAATCCTACTTTAACTGAAAATCTGTTTGGATCCAAAGAAGTAATAGAGAGACTTCGAGAGATGCTTGGACGAAAAGTGCAGGGTCGAAAGGATTTCTACTCCTAGTAGGAATAGGAGTCAGCCGATTTCCGATGTCGAGAAGGACATGACGGATTCTTGGAGGGCCGAGCTCCCTTCTCGACCGAGTAGCACTTAGAGATGGAGTCTGGACGTGGAGGAAGACTTGAAGATAGCAGAGGCGCCTGGAGGAGTCCCAGTCCGAGTGGGACTCGGACTGGACAGCCAGGGCGCCCCCCGGGCGTGCCCAGCCTAATTTGATTTCAGGGAGGAATTCAAGTTGGTCGAGATCTTCAAGGGTCTTCAGGAAGTCAGATTTGTACTCCTAATCCAAGGAGGTTTTTCTAGATAAGAGACTTGCATGCCTAGTAGGAATAGGTCCTTAAGTTAGAGTAGGAGTTGTTTCACCAATGCTCTATAAAAGGACTTGTAATCAAGGCTTGTAAGACCATCCTGGACAATCTTGGATCAATCTGATTTTATAATCCTCTTCTGTTTCTTCCATCTAATACAATTCTGCGTCGCCTTAAATTTCTCGGGTTTTTCTCACGATGCGTAATTTCTCTCGTGTAGAAATCGTTACACTTATCAATGTCCATGTCCATATTTTATATTGATATTCATGTCCTTGCATTTGTTCATGTTCATATTTTTTCTTCTTTACTTTTCTTGATTGTGCCTATAGACTTCTATATGTGTTAGTCCTATACAAGCTCTTTAACTTTTTCTTTAAGTGTAGGCATGATACTTTCATGTAGCTCTTTGGTTAGGATTGGATTTTTTAGGTGGTCCCTACGAATTGTATATGTGGCTCCCATCTTTTTCTTCACAAGGTGCAGCACTTTAGTTTTGCATGACACTTAATTCCAACCCCCTATAGAATCATAGTTGATAAGATCAAGACCAGAGTTAAGGTTATTTTATTTGACCCTCTTTTTTCTATATTGCAATCTAGAAGCATCGGTGTGCAATCAACAAATGATGCTTTGAATATTGAACACAAAATTTGCTCGCAAATGCATTAGTCGTATCAAGTAATAAAGTGTGAAGTAGAATTGTCGATCTCATGAGAAATTAGTTAAATCTAATCTATCTAAATAATCAATTAGAATAAAATAACAATTTTCCAATGTCCTAAATAGAAAATTAAAGTGCACAAATTTAAATTACAGGAAATAAAATAAATGGTGTTGAGTGATGATTAAATATGAAGATGAACTTGCATGCACAAAGATGATAGTTAAGTTATAATAATGCCGAGTCAATCTTCAGTTTAATAAGATATTAGATGCATTAATCTATATATAGCTCTTAAACTATTAGTCATCCAATTCCTAGTAAAAGCTAACTGATCGAATGAAATTCATCACAAACACCGAGCTACTAAAGTCCAGCCATTCTAAATGCTTCAACTCGTAAGCTAAGGATCAATTCACTGAACAATAATAAAATTCTAAAAATAATCACCCCGTACATGGTTTGTAATCTAATTCTAGAATATAATATGCTTGACAAAAAAGCATTAAACATAGTATTCATAATCCAAAGAAATCTAATAATCCATATTATTTCAAAACTAATCAATCAAGTTCATGCAGTTTTCTCAAAATAATAAAAAAACTCTATTACAAAATAAATTAGAAAAAAATATGAGTTAAAAGCATCCAAGCAGTAGGTAGAAGATAGAATTCGTGGCTTTCCAAGCACAAATGTCGAGTCTCCTCCAAAGAACTCTAAAGTTCATCCTCAGTAATTAGTCACAAATCCTAGGCTTCAAGCACACCTTTTTCTATCTCCCAGATCCTTTATTTATAGACTATAGATATCCCAAGTGTTTATGTAGAGTTCTGGGTTGAATGGGAGTCTTGACATGTGTCAATTTAGGTAAATTCGGATTGGATTTCTATTTGGTTTGAAACCATCCAAAACCTCTCAAATTCTAAACAAATATTATTCCAAACAATCCTTGGGATATGGTAAGATTTGTAGTCTTTTTGCACTTGAAATTCATCTAAAATTATTTCCAAATCATGAAATCATGCTACATTATGACCCCTGGCATTGTGGTAACGACTCACTCAAAGTTGAATTCAGAGTCTGCATGTGAAGCCACGGCTCATGAGTCGCTTTTCCTGATAATCTTTGCAACTTATGAACTTAGTAATCCCTATAAAGTTATCACAACTTGTTATGTTGCATATTTTTGTTTGCACCTTCATTGTGATATCCGTTGCAACGAGGCATGAGTAATGCTTGTAACAACCTTGCTATATACGTAATGACTAGTAACTTTGTCTTCCTTCTTTGTAACCCTACTCTAGACGTTGTGAAACATGGTAATGAGGCATGATATATAGTCTAACAGTTGTAACATCATAGTAATAACTCATTACAACTTGTATAAGGCATGAAAGTTGATGGCAACCATCGTGAAAAATGCATAAAGACTCGTAACAACTGTGATGCATGGTAATGGGCTATTACGTAATGAAAATGCCATACAATGGTCATGATATGGGTCAAAATATGAATTTCACCGCCTGTGTTGTTGCTGCTCACAATAATGGCTCGTTTTGTCATGAGGCATTACAATTTTGTGACAACCCATTACAGCCTATTTCCAATCTTGGCAGCTCCCACCAATTTCGATTTTTGGTTCTTTTTATTCTGATTTGAGTGTCATTTTATCTACTGTCTTCATAACTCTTTCTTCACACTTTTTGAATATAAAGTACAAAACTTGGATATATTTTTACAAGCAAATAAGGTGCTATGAAAAAAGAAATGAAATACGAATAAATTCCAGGCTAAATATATGTTATAATATGCATGCATTGGTACACATGACTTCCCACCCATCTCAACTTTTATCTTATTACCTGACTAATTATCTTTTATGTTTCAATTCATCATGCATCAATACAGTGGCAAAAAAGCCATTTGATAATAAATGAATTAATAAAACAATCAGGCCCAATAATCAATCAAAATTCGGGTTAGGCTGAGACAAACCCGGGCTAAGTTTCGTATTATCCAGGTCAGATCGTAAAGCCAACGGGTAGGGTTTCGAAGAAACCCCATTTTAAACATTTTCAAGTCAAAATCCAGGTCGGACCAACACAACTTTTGTACTTTATTAACAATAGTAACCTGGGTCGGGCTGATTTGGCTGAAACCAAATGCTCGCGTTACGTCGAGGAAGAACATGAGTCGGTTGCCTCGATAACTCGAGCTAGGTTTAATGTGAATTCGAGTCGGATTTGTACCCCCGGTGCATCAGGTTTCCTAACTACTGAAGAACTTGGGCTGGGTTCTTGCACATCGAGCCAAGTTCCTGTGCAGAGAAATTAATTATCAAGGAGTTTGTCCTAATTTTTCTATCTATCCATGCATTCTTTGGGCATGAAATAAAAAGAAATATATTTTTGAATCATCAAAGACATATAGTATTGATTGTTATTCTTAAATATGATCAAATCTATTAAGAAACTATTCAAAAGTGTAAAAAATGAATCCAACATCAAAACGTACCTTATTCAGGTAGACTTACTTGAACCCTAAACTTTGTGCGCATTTTTTCGTTGAGATGGCAAGGCTTCTGGTGATGTGTCCTTGGACAAAAGGTATAACCACAAGTAAACGTCCGATCATCGCACATGCATACCGAGAAGAGAGAAAATAAGGGCTCAAAGTGGAGAGAAAAATCAGTTTTAATATTATGAAAATTGGAAATGACATTGAATAAGACAAGAACTCGTTCAACTGGTGAAAAAATGGTTCAACTGTGGAACAGAGAAAATTTGGTTCAAGTTTAAAAATGAAAAGAATAATTAGAAAGGAAAAGTATAAATATGAAATAAAAAGTTAGAAAGGAAAGTAAAAAAGTGGAAAATATTTGAATTAAAAATAGATGAAACTAAAAAGGAAATAAATATGGAAAATTAAGTGGGAGAGAGAAATTAATAGAAATAGAAAAAGGAAAATATTAAAGTTAAAGAAAATAAAAAAATAAGGGTGATATATAGCAAAATAAATTAATATGTTATTACATAAAATAATATTGAAGAATAAATAATAATAATAATATAGTGTATCAATAGTAATAACTTAAAGTCTATTTTATTAATATTAAATTTTAATTAGTATTTTTTAATACCTTTAGTATGAATGACTAACTTTTTATGAATTATATAATATTGACTATGTACGTATCATTAAAATTATTATAGATAATATTATTTTAATAAAAACAAATTGAATAAGCTTTTTTTTATTATTCTTTTATTTATAAGTTGACAAAATAAAAAAATATCTTTCGAAATATGTACTTAATAAACTCGAAGGAATTTTTCAAAATGACTTATACATGTCATTAACTTGTTTCACTAAAAGAAAAATCATTATTTTTGACGGTCACACATTCCTCGCAATTTTTGAAAGATTTTGCGATGGTTGACGTCATCTGCCGGAAATAGAGATGCAATATTTTCCCATGGCCTTAACCGTCATAACTTCCGATGACAAATAAATAGTCGGAAGTTTTGACGGTTACGGCCGTCGAAACTTCCTATAGTCTCAAAGTCATCGGAAGTTCCCACGGTTCAAGTCGTGGGAATTCAAAAAATAATATTTTCTATAATTTAAGTCTATGTACAATATTTTTATTATATTAGAAGCATTTATGATAGTTACGACCGTCGGAACTTCCCACGACTTTGTAACTATCGGAAGTTCCCACGGACCTAGACGTGGGAAATAAAAAATAATATTTTATATCATAACGAGTGTTACAGTCGAGGCTTTCTGACGGCTAAGGCTGTGGGAAATTTTGATCCACGGTTTTCAAAAAAATATTTTTATATTACTATGTAGTAACGTTAGTAAATAAATTATTTTATAACCGTCGGTATCCGTCGAAAGATCTTCCAATAAATAACTCGGCCCCCCTCTACTTTCGTTCATTTCTCCCTCCCGGTGCGACTCCTCATGGTTGTGCCCCTTGTAGACTCCGGCGTGACCAACAACCCAGCTCTGACGACCCTGCTCCCACTCACGCTCCGGCTAAACCGCTGTCACTGACGCTTCGGCCAAACTGCTATCGTTGACGCTCCGGAGATCCTACTCCCGCTCCGATGACCCCCTTCGAAGGACGTGCGCATGCCTTCGGCGATCTTGTTCCTGCTCCGGAGACAGTCCCCCTCCTAAGACGCTCGCACTCCTTTGCCGACCCCACCATCTATGGTATGTCGACACCTTCCCATCTCATGATTTCGGCCTCCAACCTCTCATCCCTGGCAGCCCAGCTTCGGCTGCATCATGCGACAGAATCTAGTCGGTGACGCCGCTGCAACCTGGATCCGGCTTGCTGCAGCCGTCACCGCTGCAGGAAGTCTGATTGGGCTTTCTGCGGCTGTCGCCTACCGCTGCGAGACTGGTCAGGCTTCTTGCGGCCTCCGCCTTCCGCTGCAAGCCTGGTCGGGGATTGCTGCCATTGCCGCTGGAGGAGGTGGCCGCAGCGAGGCTGAATGGGTTTTCGGCAGCCACCCCTCGCCACTGGAAGCCCAATCCAGCATTTCGCCACCCCCGCCACTTGTCGGTGCATGGAGGATCCGGCTGCTAGTGCTGTTTGTCGGCGATGCTCGGGCACGAACGGCCGTTGAGCATGTCATCTCTGCCCTGAAGTGCTAGCTTCAAGCGTTGATGGCCATGCCGTTCAAGGTGCGATATTGGATATGGGTGAAAATCAATATGTGCGATGAGCATTGGATAACATGTGGGAACAATGCTATCGAAAGTCCAACAAAAGGTCTAAGAAGAGGTTCAAGAATACGAGCAGTGACAACAAACATTTGAGCAGCAACAATGAAAATAAATGAAGAAAATCATGTGCCAGATGATGTGTGGCCAGCACCACGATGATGACGACCCCAAGCCCAGCCGCGGGTACTTTTGACGACTTTATCTTAGCTGTGAAAAAATATTTGCAACAAGCCATTTTATCACGGGTCTCTTCCGTCGAAAAATCCATCGCAAACTATGTTTTCCGATGTCTTTCTCATAATTTGCGATGGTTCGGGTCGTCGGAAATATGAATTATTCTTGTAGTGTTTATAATCATTTCTAAGCACTCTCTAATTCCTTTTGGCATATTTAATCACGGGTCTCTTCCGTCGAAAAGTAAAAGTTAAGGATTGTGCAACTAATAACTAAAAATAACACTTAATTATAAGCATGTTTAATTAACTTATAAGTCCAACTAAATAGGTTCTAGAGCGACAACTTTCCACTCCCCCCAGACAATAACCTCCTACGATGAACTTAAAAATGACTTACGAAAAATTATGATGAAAAAATCTGTTAAATTTGATGTGCTGGCCAGTTTTCCTAAAAGCTTACGCCGTTAGGAAAAGCAACATCTATTATTGCTTTTCCTAATGGCTTAAGCTTTTAGAAAAAAACATGATATCAGAGCCAGAAGTCAAGGGTTCGAACTTTGTTAAGCTCTTATTAAAAAATATTTTCTTCCTTTGTTGTCCACGTATTGAGCTTGGGCTAGACCAAAGTTGTCAGCAGCCCACACATGAGGGGGAGTGTTAAAAATATAAAATCATAAATGTTGTTCTTCCTAACGGCTTAAGCTTTTAGGAAAAACTGTGCAGCACATCAAATTTAACAAAATTATAAAAAATGTGATAAAGTATTTTAAGAAACGTTGAAAAATCAATCTTTTATTTTTCAGAAATGTTCTATCTCTTACAATTTTGTTACAAAAATTTTTGTGGCTTAATTAGTTATGACCAACAGTTTTTATCATAAATTTGTCACTCATATTATTATTAGTGACATATTTTCACTCTATAAAAATTTCCATTTTCATGTAGTGCTTGTACACCACTAATTATTTACCTTAGAGAGAGAGAGAGAGAGAGAGAGAGAGAGAGAGAGAGAGAGAGAGAGAGAGAGAGAGAGAGAGAGAGAGAGAGAGAGAGAGAGAGAGAGAGAGAGAGAGACTTTTCTTAAATTTTTTGGATATATTAATTGATATTAATTTGCTCATAACAAATATAGATATAGATAGTTTTGCATAAATTATTGAACGTCCCCCAATATCGTTTCGGCCATATATATTTGACTTCAAGTTTAAACGCCAAGACCCAAATTATAATTGCCCAACTTAATTATAAACTCCGATAGAATTGAAATCGCAACAAGAGATTGCCTACGACCACAAACATGAACACAACAAGCAAAACAACTTAATTAATAATAATATTTTGTGATCGTATACTAGAGGATCACTGGAATCTTTCATTTATTATTATTTTTTTACATGTAGAACTAGTCATGCAGCATCATTTCCTAGTACATTTGCACGAGATAAATTGTAACTTTAATCAAGAAGGATTTACTTTTGTAATCTGATGGTAAAATGTCCTAGCAAAATAAATTCTTTAGTAAGTATAACATTTCAAGATTTTCTGAATTAATTAATTAATTAGATGTAATATTTATTTGTTTAATTAATTATGAAAATTCTGTTGAAAAATATAAGATAGAAAGTTAGGAAGGAAAAGACGAAGTTCTTTTATAGATAAGACATTGAGATGAAGAAAATAAAGAGAAAGAATAAAGTATAGGTCTGTTTGGCTAAGTTTATAAATAATTTATAGGTTAGTTTGAGAACGTATGACTGATAAAAAGATATCAAATTTATTTATAAGTAAGAAAAAGCAGGGGGAGGACTACTTTTTTTTAAGAAGATAAAATATTTAGTTGCATCATAACTAAATAAATATTATTAATATAAGAAGTTTTATCCAAATATGTAATTACTTATTTTAAAAAATAAACTTCAATCAATAAAAATACTTATCAATACTTCAAGTAATCAATTACTTTGTATGGGCTAAGCCAAAGGGGCTCTTAGTTATGAAGATTAAATATGGTTATGAATAGGTTTCATAATTAGATTTAGAGGGGTTAACAACCTACTCATGAATTAGTGTCTAATTCCTTAGGAGTTAAAGTCCTTTCCCTTATAAATAAACCTCTTCACCTAACAGCCCTTTCTTTATAAAAAAATATTTTCTCCTCCACTTTGAACCTTTATTTCCCTTCTCGGTGTGCGTGCACGATTGTTCCCACTGACCATATGTTTTTGGATTTAACCAGACACCGGACATTTTGTCGGAGGACTCGTCCTAGTCTTGAAAAACTAGGGTTTTCAAGTAGTTTTGCCTAGAAAGGTACGTGTGAATTCTCGATTCATTTTTGGATGAAATTTCTTTATCAAATGATCAAGAAATCGTAGGTTTAAAGCATTGTTATTATTCTATGTTTATCCAAAAATATATCCTTTTTATTTTATGTCAAAAGCATATCTAAACTGATTAGAAATTATTGTTAAAGTCTCAAAAAATCGGCATCGGAGTTCCCGTGTATAGGAATATGGCCCGCGCTAGAAGAATCGGGCCTGGGTTCGTTAGCAACCAAGCAAACTCAATGCACGCAAATCAAATTTGGCCCGATTTGATCTGAGCTCGGCCCAGATACTAGAGGACCCAACCCAGATACCTTTTTTGACGAGTTACGAGTTTTGATTTCCAACGAACAAAATTTGTAAGAAGAAGTGTCCCGTCACTAGATCGAAGCCACATAGCAATTCGGCGCAGGTTTTCATCGAGGAAAAGTGTAGGGTTTTAGACTATGAAGAACACAATCCAAGTCACTCATGACTCAAGACGAGTCACCCATGGCTCGGGATGAGTCACCCATTACTCTGCCTGAGTTTTGATCAAACTCATCCTGGGTTTGATTGTGCCCGACCTAAATTGCAGATAAAATTGTATATTGATTTGTAAAAGTGTCAAATGACCTTTGTGCCCCTATATTGACACAAGAATTGAACAAAAAAGATAGAGAAATAGGAAAAGATAAAAATTGAAAAATGGGATCCCTATGTGCACTAATTGTTATAGTTAAAGTTAAAGAAAGGGATCCCTATAGTCCTACTTGGATGACCTTGCGAATCTCAAGTCTTTTGTGGGTAAGTAAACGCTCACCTGGTCCTAGTTGATCTACCTTGGCCCATTATTATAGTAAAAAGTGTCATGTTGATTCATAATAAAAGAAGTTAAGCTCGCCTAGAACAATAAATATAGAAATTTTTAAGAATCGTGTAAAGTAAAAGATGCAGTGCAACACACCCAAAAAAATTGTAAAGAAAGAAAATATGGAAGAGTATAGCAAAAATGAAAAAGAATAGATGAACGAAAAAGAAATAAAAAAATAAAGTATTGCAATGTTATTAGTTATTATATGATGATGTTTGGCTTAAATGCTCATTGTGCTCTATTAACTTATTTCATACATTTGTATTATTCAATGTACTTTGTAATTGCTCACGTATCATGTCTCATGTTTGAACCACACATGTCATTAAAGTTGGAGAATGAGGCACGTGCAACAACAAAGTTCATGGTGATGTAGTTGTATTTGGGAGTCAGTCTTATAAGTTGCTATTTAATAACTTTGTTGCTATTATGATGTTATAATTGTTCTATAATATGTGATAGGTTAGTTTTCGCATTATTATCTTATTTTGATTATTGTTATTATTATTTATTAAGAATTAGTTGGTGTCTGCATTTTTTGAAAGTAGTTATTATTGTTTATTAGTTATTACTTGTTTTCTTATGATGCATGCAAAATAAAACATATAATTACTCATACATTTAATCTTATTTCAATTCCTTTTTATATAGCGTGAATTATTTTATGAGCTTATTTTCTTTAATTTGATAAAACTGAAAATCTACACATTTAGTATTTTATTATCTAAGAAGAACGAGAAAAAAGATACAAAGCTACTAAAGAAAACAATCGCTACAAGAAATCTGGGAAATAGCGACTGCACCAATGCATCGATAACGCGGTGCAAACTCGTGGTTAAAATATTAGCCATGCATTAGTATCGACACAACGCCACCGAAAAGGGATGCCAAAAATTGGTAACCATTAGTGTCTCCATGGTGCCAAAGCGCACGATGACGCTACTAGCATCACGTGTCGGCACTAAATCGACATTTTAATGATGCTGTCAGCTACATTGCGAATCGGCAAAGTGCGACGCTAAAGAGGCATTGATCCCATCGATGCCATGTTGACGCTAATCAGGTGCTAACATAATCCCTAACTCGGTTTCCTTCAACGGTGGCACTACGTAGATGCCAATGCGTCTCTAAGGTGTAGGCTCCAATGTGGCGCTAATGTGGCACTAAGTGTGTGATGCCAATGTGGTGCTAACGAAATGCTGCATACAATATTTTCAGACAACAAAATGACATTTCCTTCCACAACTTAATTCTACTTATACATTTCACAAAACAATTATTTGATCAATGTGTTGTAATCACAAAATACTATTATTTTATTCACAAATACTTGTTCTAATCACTTACATGATCAACTTATATCATCGATTATTAAACTACATCATCTATCGGATTTATGCTTAAACTACATAATCAATTTACATCTATTACATCTTCGGATCGGGTGCCCCGCTATGTATGCCCCTGATCCATCATTGCACGGATTCCCACAGCCATGAAGCATCAGTCACTCCTTGTATGAAGCGGCAGCCGTGGCGGTAGAGGACAGAAGCACCGGAATTGGAGGATCACCGCCTCGTATGTGGGGCGTAAACGGTGCTCGCTGGAGGAGGGAGGAGGGGGGCGGAGCACAAGGAGGTGGCGGCTTTGTCATCTTTGTCCTTCATCCGCTCTACGCAAGTGAGAAAGAGAGAAACATAGAGAAAGAGAGAGAAGGAGGTAGCGGCTTCATTGCTGGAGGAGGTGATGGCTTCATCGCTGGAGGAGGTGGCGGACTCGGAGGAGCACACGACGGACATGGACACAGAGGGAGAAAGAGAGAGAGGAGATTTGAAGGGGACATGGATCGTGAAAGAAGGGGGATCGCGGTGCGTCATATTAAAAGAAAGGAGGGTTAGGATGCGTTCTTTGACGAGCACATGGATCAAGCATAGCAACACAAAATGCATGGTGCCAATTACAGTGTTGCACCATGCGATACTTCCAGGATGCCGTGAAGTTAATTTTTTAATTTCTTAATTAAACTTTGATAAAATTATATCCCATAAATCAATTCTCATAACTCTATAATTATAGATATATACTTAAGATATGATATAATATTATATATGTTGTATGCGTATATGTATATGTATATGCATATGTAAGTGTATGTATGTTGTATATATATGAATCCTTTTGTTAAATCGTTCAACGATCACCGAAAGTCGCGATGGGGGCGGCGAGGCCCCCCTTTTCCTGCACGCTATGTGAGTTGTCTTGCTTAACGAGCATGACATATGCTCTAGAAATAGTTGAGCAATTGTGAACCTTAAGAAGTCCTTTTCTAGCTCTATAAAGAGACATGATTGTACTCATAGATCGCAACCCATTTATCATATTTGGATGAACAAAAGAGCAAATAGTTATACCCAATGAAGGCAAGTGGGAGATTGAAGGGAGTATGCCCTTTTGGGCTACACAGGGCCCACTCGAAAGTGCATGCTCCATGCTCAAAGCATGTGATCGCGCGTGCAGGCCATGAGCGTCGATCGCATAAGTCATGTGGATCACGTGCAAATCAAGCAGATCGTGCTGATCGTGTGGACCGCACTGATCGCATGAATTGTGTGCAGATCACGCGGACCAAGCTCATCATGCGAATCATGATGATCGACACAAGTGGATCGCGTACGTCCGCACGATCTCGTGCGGATCACACGTTGCTCCTCGTTCAAGTCTCCCTCGTCTATAAAAAGAGACACATACTTCGCAATCTCAATATGTATATTATAAATCCAACAATTCTAAATATTGACGTAACCTCCACCGAAAAACAAAAGACTTGTATCCACGAATCGCTGCCTCTTCCTCGGATCAAAACAAAGCATCATATCGTACCAAAATAAATACGTGGCAGGAAAAGCAAAACCCCCCCTGTGATCGGTTAATATGCCGCAAAATTAGGAACGTTGTCCTCCAAACCGGATCTAATTCCCATCATTTATTCCTAGTGGCTTATTCCCAAATTTTCACAGAAAAAATAGAAAGAACATGGATTCATTGTGGACCATCATGTTCTATTCTTATTTTTTTTACAGTTTTCTTCTGATTGATTGTCCTATATTGGCTCAATTTTTTTTCCTTGGATGCTTTCTTTTTCCTTTACTTTTTTGGTACAGCGAGATCTGGATAGCTTAAATAGATTTTTCTGTCAGATGATTTTGAAACTAAAATAATACAAGTCATTGTACTCCATCTCATCACGGTAGATTGAGTGCATTCAATAAGTATTAATTGACTCTTCAATGCATGTATAATAATACAATTTTACTATTACTTACACATTGAGTTCAAGTGCAAAGTTCTCAATCGCATCTTGTCATTTATAATAATACAATATTACTATTACTCAAAGTTCTATTTGTTTTTAAAAATAAAAATTTCGGCTAACAAACTGAGGAAATATCTCTGCGGTGCTGCTGTTGCATCTTCTTCTTGACCTCAGCTGGTTTTGCTTCTGTGTTCATCCATTTGGCTTCCCCCGGGACCTCAGATGCCATTGCTCCATTGAATCTCCTCCTCCTTTCCTCTGAAGCATCTTTCTTCATCCCCTCTGGACGTTCTCGTTCGTCGAATCGGATTGGACGTTTGATGTTTCCCGTTGGTTCATGAAAAGATCACTCTTTCAGTCAATAAAATCCTTTGTTTCATACCTCTGAGATCATCAAAATCGGATCTTTCTGGGTCCTCGCGACTCGTTCTCTCCTTTTCTAGCTCATCAGATTCGAAAGAATGCGGTATCAGAAGTTGGTGGGGAACTGATGCTCTTGTACAAGGTCAGATTCTGAAAACCAGTAATGTGCAGCATTCTTCCTTCTGGGACGCCATTATTTGGCCCCGATTCAGGGTCCTTGCCAGCATATACCATAAAAGATGGTTCCTTTTCATTTGCATAGAGATTTCTTAATCATGTTCGAGTGATTGGCGTGGATTTCGATTCGATTTCGTCGTCGTTTCAGAAGTTTATAGAGCGTGAAAGATTTTCTCAAGGACACGCCATCATCTGGTGTTAGCATAATTTGTCCAAGATGTATAGGGTTCTTTAATTTCTCTCGATGCATGGATTTTTCTGCTTTAGCTTGCAGCTTATTCAAATATTTAGGTCTGTTCCTGAGCATTTGCTACTCGCTTCAGTTTAGTTAAAGAGGGAAAGATTTGTTTCATTCTTTCCTCCAAATCCTTCGAGTACTTTGTATCCCTTCTTTCATTTTTAAGTCGTGTTCTCTACATATCGCTGAATCAGCACACTCGACTGCTACATACGACCAGATTTTATTTCTTTGACCAGTTCTTTGTAGTCTCTGGAGCCCCTCAGTACCTTTTCTTGAGGGCTGCAGTCAAGAGGAAAATTGTTATTCAAACCTTTTGTTCTAGATATTGATCTTTTTGGCACCTTGATCAATACATCTGCATTATACTCATTTTGCGATTCCTGATCTTCCATTCATTTTTCTGATTTATCGACACCCACAAACCTTTCCTAAATCCATTTTGCTTCCCTTTGTTATGCTTCTTCAATGGCTGCCATGTCAAACTAGATTTATCTTCAATTAACTTATATTGCATCCTCATGACTGACATGATTTGGAGTTGCAAGACACATCATGTACTTTTTATACTTCTTTGGTATCATAATGGTTTGAGAGTTTGGGCAATTGCAACTCTAATTTAATTGCAATGCTTTGCAGCTACCATTGAGTATTTGATATTACCTTAGGATCCATGGGTGGTAGAGGGAGAGGAAAAGGGAAGAAACTGACGGTGATCACTAGTCATGAGGATACAGGGAGCAGTGGTGAAGTAATTCCAACATATAGGAGAAGGGGAAGGCCTCATAAGCCTATGAAGGATGAAGTTCCTGGCGATGATTCTGTCATGATGGAAGTTGATGAAGGCGAGAGAGATGTTAACCTGGAACCTGAAAATTCGATAGTGGAGAATGGGAAGAAGAAAAGGAGGAGGTTCACACAACTGAAGAACTCCAATTCAGTTTTTGAGGGAAATGGTACAGAATTGGAGTCCATTCATGATGATTCAAATGTGTCCAGCGGCTTTCGGCCTAATGGAAGTCGACGGAAGAGCAAGCCTCATCGAGCTGCTGAGGCAGGAGTAGAATGCAACTGAAATTTTACAACTTAATTGTGTTGATCATACATTGTTAGAAATTGAAGGGGGATGGAAACTGTGGTAGTCTGCTCTTTTAAGTTTTTTTTGCCCTTCTGTTGGACCTCTATGCCTTTTCTTTTCTGTTCCTGGTGTCCAAAAGTACATGAAAAATCTATTTTCAGATGCAGAATTTATACGTCTTTGTGATCCTTCCTGAAGTAAGAAAGTAAGATATCTGCTTTGTCTTTCTTTAAGTTTTTTTCTGGAGTGTTCTGATTTTCAACCCAGTAAATGACAGTATTTATCTTGAACAAAGAATTTATTCATATGGCTTTGTCATCTTTGTTTAAGTCATAAAATTGGAAAGCATCTGTTTTGCCTCGATTGAAGCTTTTTTTTGAAAGAGTTGTGTCTTTTGAGCATCAGATTTCATCTGTCATTTGCTTCAATCCTTCAGTATTGTCATTTGTGTGCACTATTGTTACACTAGTGATTGTGGCACATTTCTATTTCTCAAATTATTGATATGGCTTAATGAATGTGTATATGCAAGGTTGCATTACGTTTACTCTATTGCACAAGTTATTCCTGAGTACAATCTTAGTTTCAGTTAGTCCTCGAATGACCTCAGAGTATCAAAAAGTGTTCTTTGTGGTGGTTTTTGGAAATTAGTTTGCGGAAAGAAGTATGAATCTTTTGGCCTTCTCTTTTTTGTTCTGTTTTGTTTAGAATCTGGGACCAGTGAGAACGCCATTGAAACGAAAGTCTTAATTGTTTCTGATGGTAATTTGATTTTAAAGCCAATTACTATCTCATGCTTGAATTTTGCATGGAAAATATCTGCATGACGTGCAGTAATCTTTGAACTGTCGTATTGGTGATGGTTCAGATAAATTCCATGTTAAATTGGCAATGATGCTTATGTTGCAGTTATTCCTTCTGGTTTAGCAAACTACGAGCATGTGTTATCTGCCATTTGTTAAATGATTTTAATCTTTGTTTAAAAATTCTAATTGGCTTTACCATGTCTAGATGTTACTGTTTAATTAAAAATGAGTGGTCATCAATGTTGGAGTTTTGCATGAAGGTCTATGATGCTTTAAAACGTTGGAATGTTTGGTTTGAGATCTGCATTTCACTTCATATAAAGAAAATTGTTCTGCAGAATCCCCCACTTCTTTTACCATTCATAAATACTCAAAAAACCAGGGCTGTAGCTTGCTGCTTTCTACCAGCAAACTCTGGCATTGTTAGAAGATATTGGATTTCATATGATAGGAAATATTATCATCTGCAGGGACAAAGGACCTACTCTTTATAATTAGTACATATCGTATTCTTTACATCAGTTCCTTGCCATATTTGTTTTGGCGCCCAACACATTTTTGTCATCTGATATCTCCGTCTGGTTCTGTTAATTATTCCATTCCTTACAATGCCACGATATTTTAAAGTTCAGTCTTGTGTCTGTCATAAATACTACAATCTTGAAAACCTGAGAAATTTTTTGAAGGAGCAGATGATCTAAGTAGGGCACAGGAGCTTGGTACAACTGTCAAACATAACAACGGAAAGAAGACTAATGAAAGAAACGGATGCAAGAGATGTTTCCATATCACCAGACAACCAAAAGGGGAATTGATTTCCCAAGGTATCAACCTCAAGTACTGCAGGAACTACCTAAAACATTACCAGCGCTTGTACAATGAAGAACTTGTACACACAGTATTCTTGTTGTGAATCAACTTTAGCTGGCACAATTGGTTAATTAGAAGGGTTGTGTCCTAGGTCGACCTGAGCTAGCAGCCAAATCGATTCTCAGAGTCTCCAATCTGATCAGAATTTATCAGGTGCCACCATTCGTATGAACATTCGAGTGTTAGTGGTCTCGGACATCGATGATCCTAGATCTTGATCCGAATAAAGATATTCTTGCAATAGCCATCTTTCAGTAATTCTTCATAAGGTAATAAACATCCTAGGAGATGTACTTCTAATTTAGAACAAATATGAATGACATAAAGGTGTATGCTCTTCATCTAGTTATTGTAGTTGATAAATTAGCTTAGGAAGTTACTAGTCTACCAGAAAATCCTTATGAAGCATAATCTTGACTCTGAACTGGTCCTAGAAAAAAGATAAATGTTACAGACATTATCATAGGGTCAAGACAAGAAAGTATGAACTTTTACTTTAAAAAGAAGGAAATAATGGTGTCTTTGAAGACCTTTTTGTTTTGGGCTTCTCTTAGACAAAGTAATGTAAGCTTTCAGGTCTGTGCTTATCTCTATATCCAATTAAATATATCTAGGCAAGAGAAAAATTTTCACAATTGATCATCCAACTATGCTCATAATCTTCCTTTGATTTTTTACTTTTACTTCCTAATAAATTGGTCCCTGAACTATGTCATGACTTGGCTTTTATTCATCCATTTATGTCATAGAAAAACAAAAATTTAAGTTATAAATTACAATGAAAAAGGATCTCCTGACTTGAAAATCATGCACCATCCAAGTGATGCCAGAGAAGAGTGAGGGAAGGGGCAAGGAAGGAGTGATAGCCGGTCTCCTCTGGTTGATAATTAAAATCAATGTTTAAAATTTGGATCAGAAATCCACCCGAAAAAAACTTTAGGATCAGGTCAAACCGCTTGAATTATCGAATTGGATGTTAATAAAATAATATAAATATATATTTAACTAAAATACTAATGAATATATATGTATTGATGATTAATATTGTTACATATATCAAAGTATATGATACTATTAATAATTTTTAATAAATAAAGAAACAAAATATCTGTTCAAATATATATTTTTTCATTTTAATCTTGAATATATAAATTAACATATAAATTCATAATTCGTGTACTTAATTATTAATATTTATTTAAGACAATTTTAAAATTTAAATAAAAATAAGTATGATATTTAACATTTTATTTTTATTAGAGGATGCATTATTTTTTGTTTCAAAATTGAAATATAGTAAAAAATATTACTTTGACGAAGAAAGTTGACATAAAAATTTAGTAGAAATTGATTTTGTATTGTATATAATGGTCAATTGTTAAGTTTACATGTGAAACCTTGGAGGTTGTAGATTCAAATCTCTCCAGCATCATATAATTTTAGACAAAAAATTGGTAAACCAGCTCAAAACTCAATGGTTGAACTCGGATTTGACTGATTCATTTCGGGTCGAAGGCTCCACGGGTTTAATATTGACCTATAACCTGTTTGAACTCTCGGACGACGATTGGACTGATTCAGTCGACTGGTCCGGTCAAATTTTATAAAATTATATTATTTTCTAATATAATAAAATATCATTCGAGTTGGATGGCTCGTGGTATCGACATTATCTTATTAATCAATTTACGGACCATTTCATTGTAAAATGAAGATGAAGAAGCAGAACAATTTCATACGTAGTTGGACATTATTTTGTTACAATGTAAAGATGAGTAATCAAAGTGGTGCTTTTTTTCTTATTTTTCTATAATAAAATTATTTTGCTTTTATTATGTCGTGCATGTGTGCTGCTTCCCGTGTTCAAGTGCTGTTGTTGTTTCCTCATCTCGAAGCATCTGATATAATCTATTTACCTTGGGGCTGTTTTTTGTATGAAAGCATATCCAGAACGGACCTCTGTTCTTATCTTTTTACTCAAATAGTCATTTCTTTTATGTGAATGCATGAACAACTAGAACATTTTATTTGTTCTGTGTTTCACTTAGAACAGTTGCTCTCAAGCAACTCAGGGTCAAAAGAGTTAACCCGGAACCGTCCAATCATGGAACTAGATTATACCACATGAAAGTTATATTTTTAGCAACCGCCTCCTACTACTTTTTGTAACGTCCTCAAATTACACCTCGTCACATGACAGAATACGCTTCAAATACGCTAAGAGTCATCTTTATGTATACATCTTATTGACCAAAATACGACTTTGACTGGTCAACTAAATATTGATAAAACCGAAAGACTTAATCGTTATTAACTAATAAAAAAGTATGACATCATAATATGCGAAAGACTGATAAAGAACTTCATATGAGTTCAAAGAAAACTAATACATCAATTAATATGCGGAAAAGAAAAATATATTTTATCATCTAAAGGACTCAAGATACTCATGTGCATCTACCTATGAGCTCGATCGATCACTGTTCGCCACCTTCATCATTCTGACCTTGACCTGCATTTAAGGACATACAGGGGAGAACCTCCTTATGAATTTTACAATTCAGTATGGAAGTAAAATAAATATCATCCTAAGATCATAATACTAGATATGAATCAATAAAGACATCATCATCATATAAGAGGGATAAATCATGATCATCATAAAAGTAATAGAAACATGTAAAGGGACATATGAATAAGAGATCAAAATATCATAATTAAATCATCATAAAAGGGTGGCAAAAGCCGATCATATGCGTGTTCATCTTCTCCATCATCTTATTATTCATCTTTGACTTATTTTGGGTATATTTCAACCCATGGGAAAGCTTGCCTCAACTCATCCATCACCATCATCATAACTGACAGTAGTCCGCTCATAACCAACCGGAGTCAGTCCATAAATGGTCGTCATGAGTCCATAAAAAGAGGTTTCTATTTAATATTTTTCATCTTTTATCTTGTAGCTATTGATTTATTTTTATTAGGACTCAAAGTATGGTCATAATTTATATCATCATAAAAGAGAATCAAAGGATCATAATAATCATGATCATCACATAAGATTTATTCAACACTACACGATAGAATCATGGAGAGAAATCAGATGTGCATAAACAACATAATCGTCATCATAAATCGATCAGCATCGATGGATATGAATCAGTGTCATTACAGATATGATTGGATCTAAATTGAATCATCATCATCATAGGAAGAGTCATAATCGAGTCATCATATTAAAAGAATCTAAAGGATCATAAGATCTCCATAATCGGAGGGTTCCGATTTGAGCATCATCATCAAAATCATGTAAGACTTAAATCAAAGCTATAAGATATGAGAGGTAATCAGAGAGCATTAACGATATAATCATCATCATCAGGATCTGGAGTGTGTACGTAAATCAGGGATCTAAGTATCATAAAATTAACATTATCATGTCGGAACCCGAGTCGAGTTCATCAATCGTTACTCTAAAAAAAATAGGGATAAACCCGGGCCAAGTTCAGGTTACACCCGGGCTAGGTCGGGTCATCTTTCTATCGGGGCAACCGTCGTGCCCGATCTTTTCGTCGTGCGTGGAACTTAGGCCGGTCATCTTCAACTCGAGCTGGGTTTGTCCGATTGCAAAGCTCAGAGAGAGTCGGTAATGGCGGATCCGGCCTGAGTTCCTACGAACTCAATCCGGCGAAGGATCTGCCCGGGCCAGGTTCTGGTGAACCTGGGCTGGGTTCTTACGCAGAACAACGCGGATGCGCAGTTCGCGTTGTGATCATCTTTTCCGATGATGGCCGACATCATGCATCATCATACAATATCTTACTATTACTAGAGATCAACTAAGATATACTTCAAGTCTAAAATCAAGATCCTACGAAGAATCTATCCTAATTCCATACCTTGCAAGTTTCTATCTGAGAAACTAATTAGTTCTTCTTCTTCCTCGTCCTCTTTCTCTTTCCCTTCTTCCTCTGCCCGCTCCCCTTAGTTCAGATGTGCAGCCAGCATCGTCCACGTTCTCTGATGTGTCCCCTGTGGCGGCAGCGGTTCACGGATGAGAGCAAAACAAGGAAGCACGAAAATAGGGGAAAGATCTAGGTCGGATTCACATGGAGAAAAGGGGTTGCATGATTTGTTTTGGCTCCTTATTTATAGGAGAGGAGTTTGAGTTCCATAGGGGTTTCAGGATTATATTCTATCTCCAGAAGATTTAAATCTTTATTTCTCCTTTTATCTTTTTCCTATTCAACTTTTTATCTTTTCCTTTCTCTCTATTCTTTTCTTTTCCTTATTTGGTTTCAAACTTATCTCTTTTTTTTTTAAATCTATCGGGCGTTACACTTTCTCCTAAAAATATAACTTATATATATATGTATATGTATGTATGTATATATATATATGTATGTGTGTGCGCGCGCGCTCTGTGTGTCAAGTGCTTTTCGTGTGAAGCGCGTGTCAAGCGACTTTACGCATACTTATATTTTATATGAAGGATAATAATATGCATAAATTTGTAAAATTTTTAAAATGATAAATGCAATTATTCTTGATGATTTGAATATATATATATATGTATGTATATTTAATGATCATGGAAACTTTTATTTCTAGGTTCCACAATGGGAAGGTCAATATGCTCAATGTGACTAGCAACTTTGAACAATTATGCTTGAGTTCTGGTATATTGTTAAATGGTTAAGTTTATTTTCAAACAATCATCAAATGAACATGAAAGATAAATCAAACTTGGTTGACATAATTGGTCAGCAAAGTTATGCCCAGTGAGTCGCTGGAAGTTAGTAGTATCAAATTCGATTTTTGAAGCCACTACTTAGATTAGGAAAATATCATTTTGCCCTGACCTCAAATTAGATGGCATATCGATAGGGGCACATTTTTATCTCCTATATAATATTATATATATTTCATATAAAATTTTGTAAAAAAATAAAATAAGTATAATACTTATACATATGGCCTCCCTGATTTTTGGGCTGTGTCCGCGCTTGCATATCGAAAATTTCGAGTGGGTATCCGAAAAAGAACTGTACGTAAAATATTAAACCAATTTTTTTCTTTAAAATCTGTTATTTTTTTCTGGTTGAATTATGGAACTCTGAGAAACCTCCAACTGAGCTGCTGCTAATGCTCCACTGGGTTCGTATCATTGTCCACCGAGTCATTGCAGTTGAATCTGATAGAACTCCTGTAGACTACAGCTTCGGTCAATTACTCACTCGCCAGACTGTTTCCACCACCTTTTTTATTGGCCTTGCTGCTTGCTTCCCAGTGGCCAATGGATGCCAACGCTCTCTGCGGCGGCAGCGCCAGCCAGCATGCATGATATCTTGCTCACAGTCACTTGCTGTACTGCTGGATCTGCTCAGTTTTCATTTTTCCCTATCATCTGATTGCATGAGTTGGACAAAAAGCTGGGAGGAGATGAAAAAATGCGCCATAGAAAAGGACCACAGGACCACTGTGAACCCTGTACTGAGCTGCTGTTGCTGGTGCCTTTAGAGTTCGAGTTCTGTGTCAAAAGGTGGAAGAAGAAAGAAACAAAACTCCAAAAGTGGATTGTCCTGAATTTGAGGTAAATGAATTATGAAGCAAAGTCACCAACCATGTCAAATGCTTGCCCTCCCATGTACAAAATTAGAAGAAAAAATGTTAATTTATGTTTAAGTGATGACCATATAGATATTAGATTAATGGTGAATATATCTCAAGCGATGCGGGGCTTCAAAGTTCGAAAACAAAAATTTTCAATGCAACTGTTCAACTTTGTGCAACAGACCAGTTAATCGTTTAAGTGATAACTAGACGACGCAATGAAAAATGTGATCGACCCATCGATCGAAAAAGTGAGAAAGTTTCTCGATCGAGATAAGGCTTCTAATCGGTCGATTTGCTCCACAATAAAAAAAATGCGAGATGAACAAAAGAAATAAAGACCGAAGATAGGTCAATTGCTCCTTCAAATCAGTCGAATATTTGCAACTGGTCAGAAGAGGAAAACTCAACTGTCATATTGAGCTGGCGAGAAACTTCCATCTGTCACCCTGATCAGTAATGTTTTTGAAAAAAAATCCAACAACTATAACTCTTGGAGAAGTCTAGAAAAGTGATGTGAAAATCTAAACAAAAAAATATTGATGCAAGGAAAATAATCTTAAACTTCTTCAAACTCCAAGAGCGAGCATTTCTTACTAATCTTTCCCGCTCTCCTTGTTGTTCAATTGTGAGTAGTCATTGTAATAAGAGAGTGTTTGAGAGAATTCTTTGTTTATATGTGATGAATTTGAGGGATCCTTGTAAGAAGAGATGTGCATTGTCTCTTGAGAAAAAAATGGTGCAGTGTAAAAAGAGTTTGCCTCTTCAAATAAGAAAAAAAAGATAGTGAATTCTGATAGTCTCGAAGTTGAGAAGTCAGAGTGGGAACGTAGGCCAAGGAGTTGAATCGAATCTCATGAACAAATTTTGAATTTGCAGCTCTTGACATTTTTTTTAAAAAAATTGGTGCTTTTCAAAGTCAAGTGTTTTTCGATCTTAAAATTGGTATTAGAGGCAAGTCGCACTCATGATGAAATTCAATTGATCAACCATCCTTAACTTCTCAATGCATCGAATTTTGCATGTTTAAAAATTAAGATGCAAGCATATATGTGTATTATCGATATTGATATTTGATTTGCATGTAAAATCATCATTAGAATATACATAAGGAGAAAGGCTTTTAGTTAATATAGATTGGAAATAAAATTTTTTTTTTTTTGTGTTTTGGTTTCCTCATAATTAACCATATTTCTACTTGTCAAAATGCACATGAAATTTGAAAAAAATTATTGTCACTTATGGAGGAACTCACAAAGTTAAAAAAATAAATATTAAATATTCTAAAAACCATCAACGTGATGCTTTTAAAATACTTGAAAATGAATCTATAAATTAAATGATTGTTCGCGTTAATGAAATTATGAATGACTTCGATCCTTTGAGTGAACTCAAAACTAACGCTTAAAAAGTAAAAAAGTTTCTCATAATGCTTTCCTCCAAATGGCACACAAAGTGAATCGTGACCGAGGAGAAGGATTTAAACAAGTTGGACTTCGATGATCTCAAAGGGTTGCTCTTAACCTATGAGATAGGAATGTATAAAGATGAAGAATTGTAAATGCTTCCAAAAAAAATGTCTTAACCTTTAAGGTAAAAATTGATGAAGATGATGATTTTGATGAAAGAAAGTTGGCACTCTGCGCAAAGAAGTTAGATAAGTATCTAAGATTTAAAATAGAAGAATGAACCCTCTAGGAGAAGGCAAACAAACAAAAATCAAGTCACTTGTTTCGAATGTAAAAAGATTGAACACTACAAAAATGAGTGTCCAAATCTCATTAAAAAAGAGGATAAAGAGGTTGAATAATCAAAGAAAAAGAAAAAGGTTCTCCAAGTTACTTGGGATGAAAGTGAACAAGATGAAAATAGTTCTTCCTCAAATGAAGATAAAGTCTACCTTTGATTTATGGCAAATGAGGATGTATACTCTAACTCTTCATGTGATGAACTAAGTTCTTTTGACATGCATGAAGATTAGAAACCCATGCCGATCTTGCTCTCCAAGAAATCACTAGGCTAGAAAACATCGATGCTCAATGAGGCCTTTCTTCCCACGAGTTAGGTCTCCTGCGCTCTGCATACCATCACCACACAGCATTCCTTAGGCAATTAGCCTAAAAAGGTGGAGCAAATCCAGAACAAACGAGGGATAACAATACCTGCTACTTTCATTTATCTACCGTGCACCGATAGAACACAATTTTCTTCTATTATTGATAACAACGATAACCATATCACTCTGCACAAATCAAATCCCTATTTGTGGACCACTACTAAAGTCTATGGAAATGCTCCCCTCCACACAGTATACCCCATTTACTACTGCCCTAAACTTCCCTCTCTTGTCCACACATGGCATGAATCTCTTCTCGCCCCGGTCACACACTCTGAAGTCACCAACGCTCTCTAGAGCATGCCCCTGGGCAAGGCTCTAGAACCTGATGGCTTTACGGTCGAATTTTACAAAACACCCATATTGTTAAAGAGATCCAGAATTTCTTCAATTCAAGTGCTTTGCCTACTAATTGGGTAAAAACATCTCTTATCTTCATCTCAAAAACATCAAATCCTAAGCGGGTAAAAGACTGCGGGTAAAAGATTGCGGCTAATATCACTATGCACTGTGCTATACAAATTATTATATAAAATAATTGCGAACCGCTTGCGCCCCACTCTAGACTCCCTCATCGACCATAACCAATCTGCTTTCGTCGTTGGCAAATTCATCCATGACAACATTACCTAGGAACTCGTCCATTCCTTAAATTTCGGACGACAGAAGTTTATGTTGCTTAAAGCTGTCCTAGATAAAGCCTTTGATCCTGGACAGCACTTTGTTCCATCCTCAAACAAATGTGTTTTCTGGACAAATTCATTGAGTGGATCCATTTATGCATAACCTCTCCGATCTTCTCCTGCGTTATAAATGGAGAAACATCCCAACCTTTTCAAGAGTACTATGGCATAAGTCAAGGTGATCCTATCTCTCCATATTTGTTCATACTAACTTCCCAAGTCATCTCCTCACTCATGGCCCAGCATATGGAAGCAGGACTACGAATTACACCTTTTTACATTCACTCATTTAGCCTAACCCACCTTCTTTTCACAGACGACTTGCTTATCTGCCTTAAGGTGACAAAATGAAATTGCATTGACCTCAAAAAGATCCTAGACATCTTTCGGTACCTAACGAAACAACAAGTGAATACACAAAAATCTAAACTTTTTCTGCCCTCACTAAATACACGGCGGCATCAACAAATCAGTTCAATTCGAAACTTCAAAATCGGTTCTTTTCCTTTCCAATATCTAGGTGTTCCCATTTCTCCTTGACATATTTCCAGCCGAGAGCAAACATCAATTATAAATAAGATCTCCCCTCGCCTCGGGGGTTGGCATCGATGGGTCCTGAATCAGGCTGGCCACACCACTCTCATTCGAACCACCTTAGCTTCCATTCATATCCACTCACTTAGCGTAATGAATCTCTCTGGAGGAACTATTACTTCCATAGAGCTGCTCTCACGCTCTTTTCTTTGGGATCCTGACGGTGGTCGTCGTGGTAAACACCTGATCAACTGGTCCATCACCCAACTACCTCGTAACCTTGGGGGTCTTCGCATCCGAAAACTCATTGGCATTTGCCACTCTCTGGTGGCAAGATGGATATAGGATTTGTTAACCAAATGCTCTACCCTCTGGACCGATCTCATCCAAGCCAAGTACAGACCCCTCAGGCTCTGGGAGGAGATGCCTCGAACCCATATTGCGGACTCCTGGAAAATAATTCTGAACTTCATTGACACTCTTCGATCCAGTTTCATAAAAAATGTTGGCTTAGGGACCTCAACATTTTTCTTTTTGGACCCCTGGATATTTACCATCCCACTCGTACGCCTTCCCACCTACATTAACATGGAGACCAATCTTGATGATCTTACGGTCAATCACTTTATCTCTAATGGCTCTTGGAACTGTTCACTCCTCTCAACCACTTTTGGCATGGATTTATGCTCCTGAATAAAATGCATTTACCTTCCTTCTTCTGCCAACGATGACGCGCGGGTATGGGTGAATGATACCTATGAATGCGCAAATGCAAAGTCAATTTATTATTATGTTAGTCGCCACTCTACGCTGTCGATTGTCATGGAAAAGTGTTTGGAAGATCCTAGCTCCACCGAAAATACACATCTTCCTTTGGAAACTCCTACATAACTAATTGTCTATGCTTAACACTATTCTCTTGTTTGACAGCACTATTGATCCAGCTTGCTCCCTATGTGTTCTCCACCTGGAAACCAACGCACATCTATTTTTTCAATGTTCTATTGCTTAGCAACTTTGGAACACCTTTAAGCAAAAGCTCCATTGTGCATTTCAAAACTTTCCTCTTGGGACCTCGGCTCTTGGATCCATGAGGGAGAAAACTTGGATCATCAGTCTAGAATATCCTTCCTATCCCTTTTTGCTCATTGCCTCTGGGAGCTTCGGAATCTTCGAAGCAATGAGCACTTCAGATTTCGGCGAGCAATCGTCGACTCAGTTTAGGAAATGGCTTTGATCGGCTTTCATGACTATGCTAGCACTCACGCACCGGAGGCACTTTGCCCCAAGATCTGTCTATGCGGATCCGGTGGGAGTCTCCACCTCAGCACTGAGCTATCTTCAGCTCAGATGGTTCCCTTGGACCAGCTGGGGTAGGGGGTATTGGCTACTTAACCCTCTCTCATGATGGCTCCTTTATTTTTGCAAGCACTAACTTTGAAATAGACTCAGTATTAGAGATTGAAGCGTGTGCTTTGCTCACAGACATCCATAAGTGTAAGGAGTTTGGACTATCACACATTCAAATTTATTCGGACTTGGAGGCACTTGTTAGAATCGTCAACAAGAAGTTGCGCTGCCCATGGCAGATAAGAGCATCATCGCTGATATCTGGGCAGTCATTTTGGGTATTAGCCCTACTATTGTATCGCATCGTACTCGAAGCGCCAATATGGCAGACTACCTTGCGCATTTTGGTCGCACACAACACGACATTTTTTGGAGGGATAGACCAACTCCTGGTCTTGTTCAATATTTGTACTCAAGCTTCGATAGAGCAATTACTTAGTATTAATGAAATTTACTTTGGAAAAAAAAAGAATTTAAAAAGCTTATTCGAAAATATGGATCACTTAGAAAAAGGCACGATAAGTTGAAAGTAGAATTTGACATCTCATTAAATGATGAGAATACATGTTTAGAACTTTTGATTGATGCAGTAAAAACAAAGAATAATATCTTGAATACATCCATTAATAATCAAAAGATTAAGAATGAAATGTTGAACACAAAAGTCAGTGACTTCGAAGAAGAAATTCAAAAATTTTCAAATGAAAAAAATGTTACATACTATGCTTAGTGATTCTAGAGTACCATCTAACAAAAAGGAATTTTGTTTTAATTCTCTTGTAACGAAGCATGATAAAATAATTTTATCTATTAAGGGTTCAAATACATGTATTGAAATGTAAAAGATTCGGTTTCCAAAGAGAACCACTAATAACCAAGGTTGTCTCTTCCTACCTTGTAGGGAACATCCAAAATGAAGAAGGAATGCAAATGTATTTAGATAGTAGTTGCTCAAGATACATGATGGAAGATACATCAAACTTTATAATATTGAAAAAATGGAGAAAACCACTTTCGGAGACAATGCAAAAGGAAAAAGTCACCGGTAAATGGGGGAATCATCTTCTATATTTTGGTTCATGGATTATTAAGTTTATTATTGCCTACAAAGTTGTCACTTTTTAAGATGAATAATTTATCACACCTTTCTCATGAGATGTTATAAATACTAACACTATGCATAGGAAGCATTTTCGTCGAACACAAGGCACTTAGATTAATGAGGATGCCACATGTGCCACTAATGACGAGGGTGGTGAGCTCGATTCATCGACTGTTGTGGATACTAGCAATGTGTATTAGGAGAGCTTGATTGGAGCACGCTTATCCATCCACGTGCTCAATCTTGGGGCCCACACATGATGCACGCTTATTGAGCCGTGGTGTTCTCTAAAAGCATCTTATGGATCATATGACATAGCCGCACTTACTCATGAGGTACCTACGATGGAGCGTGACATTTGGAGGATTGGTCATGATGTCCGCTATGTGTCAAGGACTCTTTAGGACTTCTATGAAGATCAAGGTTCCGTTCCCTCGATCGTTCGTGAGGACAATAGCCTCGATAAGATGTAGGTGTTCCTTTTTTATTTTGCACTCCTCTTTGATGATGTCAAATGGGGGAGAAGATTGTGGTTGTTCGTTACGTGACATCCAACATTTTGTAGCTCATATTGTGTAGTGACATTGGCCACATATATTTGTGTGCATGGACACTTCTTTTGGATGGATGTACCTTTGCGTTTCGATGCTTATGACTATTGCGCCATGGATGTTTATGCTCATGATTATGTGATGTGTATGGTTATTTGATGTTTGATGATTATGAGGTGTTATACCTCATTTCCTCTTTATGCTATTACATATTTACATGTGTTTTTATATTTTTTTTATAAACTAAGAGCACATATTCAGGGATGATTATGAATGTTTTCTAAACTAAGAGTACAATTATATTTTTATATTATTTTATCTCTCTATTGTCCAATAAGTTTGTCATTAAAAAAGGGGAGATTGTTAAATTACATGTTATATTCCCATGTTTTGATGATAATAAACAAAATTGGATAAAAAGTTACTAATTTGTGTTTAAGTGATGACATTAATAGGTGGATATATCTCAAGTGATTTGAGACAACAAAGTTCAAGAACAAAAATTTAAATGCAACTGATTGAATGACTAGTGGAATGATAATGCAACCGGTTGAATGACTAGTAGAATGATAACTAGACGAGATGATGATGATGATGATGATGGTAATATGTTCACAATATTATTAAGACATGGATCAACATAAACAAATATCACATCATACTAAAAGAATCATATATTATGGTTAAATTGAAATGATATTATTACTTTAACAACATGCAATTCTTATAACATAACTCTATTGAGTATGCACATCTTCTATTTTTGGTATATAATATATTTTGTGGAGCAAAATTCATATCTTCTATTATGCATATTAAATCTTATTAATCCAATTTTATATGAACATAGGCTCCCACAAAACTACTCAGTAAAATTTTGAGGTTTTATTTTCTTATGATTTATTCTCAAGAATATCAACACCTAACCTCTATTTTGTACTCGTTCTATGTTCTAGCATACCAAGTAACATTTCTTCTAGAATTTGTATCAATTAGTAAATGACTCATATTTTGGTGTTTTAATTTCTTTATGAAATTAGACACCCTAAAGTCTGGTTAGATTTATCTTATCATATAAGATCATAATAATTTTGACAAATGAGATCATGTTTTATCATAAGTTTTATGCTAACAGTCTGAGTGATATTTAATTTAACATTTTATAATTTCTACACACCTAACATTATCCATAAATATAAACATCATGAGGTGTAACCCATAAAATATTTATGACTTATATCATTCTATAATGACCACAATAGATTTCTAAACTAGACTCAATTTTCGATCTATTACTCATTCTTGGCATAAGGGTTCATGTAAAATGATAAATCAATAACATTTTGTAGACATAACATTTTCCAGTGATTCTAGTTGGAAACACATGCTGACTTACGTCTCCTCCAAATCATTCAATATCAGACTATATTGTTGCATATCCAATTTAATACCTAATTTATAATTCGGACTAACAATTTCATTATAAACTATGATAGACCTTTAAACATGATGGCATAATTTTATTTTTATAACTCCTATTAATATGATTATAAAAATCATTTAAACTAGACTCAAAGAGGATTGCACAAGTTAAATGTCATAATTTCTAAAGAAGAATTGATGCAAAAGAACATATCGGGAAGTAAACCATCAACCCATGATTAGAATTTTCATCTTGAGTCATCTTATCGAATTTCCTTCAAAGTCACATAAGACATCGTGCTATGAATATTTTTGTACATTTTCTAGAGAGAAAGTTGGGACTCCACAAATTGTTCCAAAGTTTTATCACTAGAGGAGATTAGTTGGGTTCTAGCTTGTTGGCAGCTTACATGTTATGATTTCAAATTCTTGTCCAATCAAGTTTTGAAATTAAAAATTATGATTATTTATTATTAATGAACACTGATTAACCATTATTTAATATATATTATAATACTATAATTTATTAACATATTTTATATGTTAAATATTGTTGCATATTTTTCTTCATATGCCACTTGGCAATATATGATAGATCATTAAGGCTTAAATCCAAATATTAATAACCATATGTATAATTAACCATATGAGCATATAATTTAGTATAATGACGTGAACTTTATATGGATATGGATTTTTCGCACTAAAAGTAATTCTAGTCGTGTTTAAATTTTACTCTAGAGTTCACACAACTGCAAGTGCACAGGTCGAGTAGAAACCTTGAGTGTCGTAAACCCGTTGATTTAGATCAGTTATCAATCTAATTATATCTCAATAGTTGTCACAAAATGATTAAAAGTAATCAGATACTAAAGAACACAATTTATAAAGAGAATAAAAAGGGAGAGTGAAGAGGGATCAGAAGGTGAGGAAAGAGATTCCCTTGTAATGAACTTGTTGAAGCTATTACATTCTAGTTATCATCTTATGAGTCAAATGATTTCAATCTTACCGTGCGACTAATTACCATGTCTCTAAGTTCGCCGATCTCTCCTTGAGCCGAAGGAAGAGTAGCCATTAAATGTTAGATTAGAATTGCTGATTAATCGATCTCTCATCCTAACCAGAGGAAGGGGATGATCTCTCGATCTTTAATCACCCGTTCCTTTATCCTAATCGGAGCAATTGAAACATATTTGACACCGCTAGTTACTGTTAGGGGCTTTCACCTCACAACAGCTATTATGATGGACCTCTCAGTCTCTATAAGAATGCTAAATTAAATATCACTAGAAACACCGCAAGAAATTTAAAAACATTACGTATTTAATAACTACTATAATAAATAGAATTCATATTTCATTGTCAACACATATAAATAGTAATGACTTAAAAATAAATAACTTACGTCATTTGGAATGACAGAGACAATAAAGTAATTCCAAAAACCTGCATTTAAATCAAACGTATGACAACAAAACATATAAAGACCAAATTTATGATACACTCAAATTTTGCATTCTTACACTTTCAAAGTTGTCGAAAGGAGAAACCTCACAAAGCTCCTCATGCAAGAAATCAAAGTACTATACGAAAAATTAAAATATATTTACATACAAGAAGCTTGTGGTTACCGGTCAATAGTACTGCTATTGTGAAATGGATCCCCAAAATTCTATGCTTGTACAACTTGGTTGTCTTTTAATGTCTGCAGTTGTTGGCAAATTTTGTTCAAGCAACAGAGATGATAATAAGAAGAGGATCTTTGTTGAATGACTATCTATTTCTCGTTGGAGAAAAGCACATCTATTCTCAAGCACTTGCCATATGTTTTTCATTGTAAGAAGCTCAACAAAAGAATAAAATTCAATATCTGTTCATGAAGATCTATTTTTTTATCACACATTAGTCTAGTATCATCTTTAAAAGAGAAAAGCAAAGCTACTTCATCTGTCTCCAAAGATTTTTAGCAAAGCTCTAGCTAAAGTTCATTATCAAAATGTACAAATTAGATACACATGATAAGCTAATGGATTCCTGTACAATTTAGATACAACAATCATGAAACATGAACCAATTTGGAAGAATGGAACTGGCCACGGCGGCTAGATATGGCCGTGGTTCTAGCGATCCGACCGCGGAGGCCCGATCCGGCCGCGCGCAGCGGCCGGGCTGGATCTGGCCGCCGCGAGCGCATTGCAGAGACGGAGGGCGGAGGCTAGGAGAGAGGCCGGAGGATGGGCCGAGGAGCGTACTTGCACCGGAGACAAAGGTTGCAGAGGCGGCGGTGGGTCGAGCTGCTGGCGGTGCACGGCAACTTCGATCGTTCATGCGGCGGCGGGTCACGAGCGCATTGCAGGAGGCGACGGGTCTAGATCACAGGCGCCGGCGGCCGGGTCGCGAGCACAGACGGCGGCAGAGCGCGGATGCTAGGACGTCAATCGAAGGTCGCCATCGGAGATCGAGAGCGATCGAGTAGTAGGGAGGGAAACCGAAATAGTGATAGTGGGGTCGGATATTTTATATAGACCATTTTCCGACGGTCGAAACCATCGGAATGTAGGTAAAGACAATAAAATATTAATTCAAATTTAGACTGCCAAAACCGCTGAATGAACCATTAAAACTTTCAATGATTTTAATTGTTGAAATATATAATATTATATATCAAGTGAAATATAATTATATAAATTATAATTCTTTCATTTTGACGATCAAAATCATCGAAAAATTTAAATTATAATTAAAATGAGCTAACATTCCGACGGGTCCGACCGCTGAAAGTATCGGTCAGAACCGTCGAAAGTGAAAATATAGATAACCCATTAACGTTAAGATATTCCGACGGCTAAGACCGCTGGAAGTTTCGACGGATACGTGAACCATCGAAACTTTCAATGGTCAGAACCGTCGAAAAACTAGCATGGAAATTGATCACCCAATTTTAATATCTTCGACGGTTATGATCATCGAAACTTTTGACGAAAAGTTTCGACGAATTTTCAACCGTCGTAAGTTCAGACAGCTAAAACTGTCGAAAAGTTATCCGACGATAATTTCAATGAATATTTTGATCCATCGAAAAATCCGTCGGTACTTCAAATGGATTTACTCCCGTCGAAAATGAACCATCGGAAATTGAGATTTTTCTTGTAGTGATGGCTTCGTGATCAGTATGTACGTTGACCTTAGAACCGACTAAGTAGGATCTGAATTTGTCCATTGCAAATACAACTATGAGGAATTCTTTTTCTGTTGTGGCATAATTGATCTATGCCTCATCTAAGATTCTACTAGCATAATAGATTGCATGTTGCTTCTTGTCCTTCCTTTGTCCTAATACTGTTCCAACAGCTTGATCACTAACATCACACATGATTTCAAAGGGCAGAGACCAAATGGGCGGTTGAGTCCAATGAGTTTCCCACTTTGCCAACACTTCATTTTTTCCAAAAACTCAATTTCTAGCTAGGAAATCACAGAGACTAAGGCAAATTTAAGCCATGGAAGAAGTACTAGCAATAACATGTTTGAATTGTTGGAATCGTCAACTTTACTACGAGGTTGAACTACAAATTCCTTCATGAACAGATTTTCATTGCTTAAACAGGTTTAACACCTGACTTTTATTCATAAAATGCAAATAAACAGGTTTAGCACCTGATTTTTATTCATGCTTTCTTTAGGAGAGATTCTTTTGGAAGTTTTGCTCTCCTAAATTTTTTTCTTTTTCATTGAAGAGAGTTTCCTTTGGAAGTTTTGCTCTCTTCCTTTTTTCTATGCATGCATGCAACTTTTTACTTTTCCTTTTTTTCTCATTTTTCTATCCTGTTCATGAAGAGAGCAATAGTTCAAACTCAAGTATAGTTTAGATCCCTTTGTCCAAAAAGTCAAGTTTTCCTATTTAACATGGCAGCAAGAGCCTTGACTCCCTTCTAGACATCTGATATTACTAATTCAATCCATAAGTATCAGCTAGTGTGACCCACAAAGAGGAAAATTTTCAACTAAAAATTGATTCAAGTGCATCTGAATTGAATAGCCAATTGAAGCAACAAGACTAATGGCCAAGTTGGCCACTTGGTATTGGAGTGTACCAACTGTCATAATAAAGTATTTTACCCATTTCAGAGTTAAAATAAGTGAGGGAATTGAATTGAACTCGATTAGTGATAACTACTGATAACTTGTGATAACCGGGTGATAACCAATGATAACTTGCAAAATCTACTGATAACCTGGTGAAAAATAATATATGGACATTAAAATCAATTGAAAACATGGTGTAAAAATTAGAAAAGCACCAGGTTTCCTCCCCTACGCTTAGCTTCAACACTGTCCATAGTGTTGGAAATTAATGCAAGGGAGAGAGGGTTGGGAGGATATGAAATATATGAAATTTGCATTTGATCCCTTCCAATGGGTCTTGCATTTCAATCCTACTCTTCAGGTATTCCATTCTTCATGAATTGCATCTAATCCTGCAGAGAAACAAGAGATATCAGTGGGGTATTCAATATCAGATTTTTAGATGCATAATTCAACAAGGCAATGTGATTCACTAAATCTGCACTAAAATTCAGCTAAGGTGGATTAGGACAACTGATATGCATGATGATTCAGACATTAATATGATGAATTCAGCATGAGAGAAAAGATTATATCAATTATCATTGGGATTTCAATGAGGAAAATAAAAAATGAGGGTAGGGTACTCTCTTATTGTCAATTTGTGGATGGATCTGATTCCTCCCTTCTTTATTCCTGTAAAACAGAAAAGTTAAGTGTAAAGTGACTTGGGATGCCTCCCAAGAAGTGTCCTACTTTAATGTCTTAGGCTGGACATTGCTACAACTCTTGATATCAAAGAGGTTGAAATAGTATGATATGATCAAGTAGAGATTTCAATTTGTGGACAGCTTCACTAATCAAGTATGGATCTCTTTGTTTGTCAATGATTGACCTTTGTTTTTCAATTTGATTCCCTCCTCCATTGTACCAGAAATCTACTAACTTCTCATCCTAAAACTTCTCATGTATGATATATGAATCTCTATCTCCTGGATCACCATCTTGTTTAAGCAGTCATTTCTTCAATGGCCTATTAAAATGCATCATTGTTGGAAGATCTTTGAGCTCTTGGTTCCATCTTTCAGTAGGCAAACAATGATCTTCATTCATTGAATGTTCCATTCGTTCTACAAATTTGAATTTTGCCACAGCCTCCTCTATTTGGAAAAAAATTTCTTCTACTTTTGTATCCTCCTTGGCCATTTCAGTCTCATCATGTGGCTTTACAGTAATAACCTGTTGCCCAATGGAAAATGAGATGGGTGAGACTTTGAAACTTTGAATGACTTCAAATGAATTAGTGCTTGCTTCAAGTTCATGCCACTTCTTCTCTTTTGATTTTTCTTCATCTTTGACTCTAAGATGTTGACATTTTTCAACTGATCCATGATGGTTTGTGGAGCAAATTGCTTCAAATGAAATTTTTGGATAGTTGGGTGCAGCAAGTAACTCATCTTTAAGGATAGACAATAAGTGAATTGAGTTGCAGCCCTCATCACAAAGGAGTGTATCTGATAGTTTCTCCAAAGAATCAAAATCAGAGTCTTCTAGAATTAATTCTTCATTGGATGGGAATCTTATGAGTGGATCTTCAATGTGATTCATTGCTGGTATCATTGGAGTAGCTTTTTCAATAACTTCAGCAACTTCATCTTGTTTCTTGGCTTGTTCTATAAGTGTGATAGACTCCTTTTCAACTTCAGCCTCCATTACTACTTCTTTTTCTTCATTCATCTCTTTCTCAATTCCCATCTTCATTTCCTGAATTTCTTCTTCCAGAAGGGCAGATTGGGTTTGTGGGGTTTCTTGACTGGATTGCAAACAAAGCTTGGCCTCCAAGGCTTGATATCCAGCTCCAAGAACATCTATTTTCATACATATTTTTTCAAAGGCTTCAGTTTGCTTGTCCTGCCGCCTCATGAAGTCCTTCAACATAATCTCCATTTGATTAAGTGATTGCTGATTTTCTGAAATATCCATGGTTGCAACTTGAAATTCTGACACTTGACCTTGATTGTGATGGTAATACAAATGATTTTGTGAGTCATAAACATAAGGATTGCTACTTGAGAAGTCTTGCTCAGGATTCCAGAAATTTGCACTTTCATGACCATGTGAGGCATACATGTAAGCATTAGAGGGCTGTTGAAATTGTGGTGATCCTTGATTGCAATAAACTTGTGATGTATCTCCAACATCAAAACCATATTTTTGAAGAGTTTTGGACACGACATCTTCAACTATAGAATCCAATTCCTCTTGGCTCAAGGGTGTTTCACTTGATTGATAATAGACATAGGACCAAGTTTGCCAACTCATATCCATCTTTTCTTCTTTCTCTTTCAGAAGTCAAATTCATAATTTTCTGCACTTGCTTGGTGAATAATAATCCCTAAGTGTCCTAGGAGCAGCCATGTTTTGATTGGTATCCTACTCCTCAAAAGTTCTTCTCCTAGACTCTTCTCTTTGCAATCTCCTTCTCCTATTGAATCTTCTTTTAGTTCAAGATCAGATAGGTAGAGGTCTCCTTGAAGCTCAAAATCCTGCACAAATTGAAATCAAAAGTATCAAATTCAGAAAAGAAAAAAATTTGTACAGAATTGAAAAAAAATTCAGAATGATAACGTGCAAAAACTAAAAATTAGGCTAATAAATGAACTGAAAACTAGTCTAAAACTAATATAAAATATTTAAGTTAATCTAATTGGCCTCAAATCCCCGGCAACAGTGCCAAAAACTTGAAAGTGAAATTGAGAGGTTTAGCGATAACTTGCTGAATTTTGGGTCAAAAGTCAATTTTTTTAATTTTTTTTCAACTCCCTAACTCACTCTCTACTGCAGTGCACAGGTCAATTGTAGTAATTCTAAATGTTGTATCCACAGTGATTTGAAGTCGTATACTACCTAAAAACAATTTAGACTAATCCTACTTGAAGTGGCAATAACAAATTTTAAAGAGTTTGGAAAATAGATTTTTAAAAGTATGCAGAATGATAATTGTTTTGAGGTTTTTAAAAAGTTAACTAAACTGAATTATAAATGTTAATCTAGAGGCAAAAAGGGTTTATCTATCAATGAGGAAGGCCCTCCTAGGAATTGGGGTTCATCTAATTTAATTAGGAATGGAAATGGACAAGTTATCACTTTGTAGTCAAATCTAATTCAACCTTCAATATGGATGTTTTCACAGCTCAATTAGTCAGAACTAAATAATATATTGTCATATAATTGTTAGCCAAGTTGAATTAGAAGAGGATACACTGAAAATCAAGTTATCATTAAGTTCAATCCAAGCCACCTTGCTGATTTTTTGACAATTCAATAAAATCTGAAATGATAACTTCTAAATTGCACCTTGAAAATGAAGGGAATGCTTCAATCAACTAAACAGGGATGAAATCAGTCCAATATTAGTGCAAATGCTCCTTAGTTTATCTCTAAATTACAAGAGGACTTTAATTCAACCTCTCGGCTGCAATTAAAAATGAAATCCACACTTAACACTAGATAATTGGAACCAATATGCATAGAATCATAAGTTTGGAAATCAGGAATTGTCTTTGCTCCTTGCTTCATCTCTGAACTACAAGGAAGGCCATATGACCACCTCTCAGTGGTAGGTTAAAACAGGGTTTATACAAAGGCAATCAGATTTTCAATTAAATCAGAAAATCAGAAATCAACAACATTGAAATCAGTGATTACCCAATGGAAATCACAAATTTGAATCATAGAAATGTCAAGCATCTTAATCCATTTCTGAACAAGATTGGTACCAATATTTAACCTTTCAGTTGCTCAATAAATCAAGTTCCCCAATGACATTGAGATTCAAATAACTCAGAAATCTGAAATCAAGAAGTTCAGGAGTTCAGAAATTACAAAATCAGCATCAATTACAAATTAGAACCCTAGGAATGTCATTGCATCTTGATCATTTTTTTATCTAGAATGGAGCCATAAGATAACCTCTCAGTTGTCAACACAATTGGGGCTCCACAATGACAAAACAGATTCTAATAATTCAGAAATCAGAAAGGCATTCATAATTCAGATTTCAGATTATCAACTAATTTAAAATTCAGAACTTGGCATTGGTTCTTAATTTATTCCTGAACAAAGATTAGACCAAATGATAACTTCCCAGTTGCAAATACAAATAGGGTCTTCCAATGACAAGATCAAATCCATAACAGTTCAGATTTCAGAAATTAGGAATTCAAATGATTCAGTGCAGGAAACTTAAACTTATCCCTAATTCATCCACAATATGTATTAGACTACTACCCTATCCTAAGAGGCATGAAATTTAGTTCCTCATATTTACAAAATCAGATACAAGATAGATTGAGAAACTCAGATAAATCATCTTGGATTGGCCCTTGTCGACAAGATTTCCAGCAGCACTTCAGT
The DNA here is from genome assembly GCA_030549335.1 of Pontederia crassipes. Lineage (NCBI taxonomy): Eukaryota > Viridiplantae > Streptophyta > Magnoliopsida > Commelinales > Pontederiaceae > Pontederia > Pontederia crassipes. Next base: position 17,194,810 of record JAUKPH010000017.1, on the reverse strand, counting down.
CTTCTTCTTTGCTCCAAACCATTGTTGCCTCCTGCCCCAATCCTGCAATGGCCGACCCCCACTCTGAATTCAGGGTTTCTTCAGTTTATATATGGTCTATAATCACCCTTAGATCAGCATCTAAATGTCCCATAATCTCTGATTGTGCCAAGTGTCTAGCCCTGAAATTCCAGCTGCAGAATCAGCAGCTTTTTGGAGTGGTCCCCCCACCTTTTTACACTTTGTTTTCCCTGCTAGAAGAAGTAGAACACCAAGCATCAAAATCCTCAAATAGGAAATAAATAAATAAGGATAAGGAAAGCCACCAGGGTCAGCTCAAACATCAAATAAAATCTTGTCTTATGAAGATATGAAATCAGTAATTAAAATAATAAGTTTGAGAACCCGGAATGATAACTTTGCACAAATCTTAGAAAATGATCAAATTTGGATGGCTCAGAGCATTGAAGGCATAAAAGGAAGTAGAATGGCAAGTGAATAAGGTCAAAAATCAAATATGAATAAGATTTCATAGGAATGATAACTTGGGTGCCAAAACGATAACTTAATTGCCTTAAAAACAATAACTTATCATAACTTTGATTGTGGTTATCCAAATGTGATCAAATTTGAACAGCAATGAGTTAGCACAATAATATAATGATTGCCTAAGGCCTTTGTGCAGAATTGATAGTTTTGCATATCGAAATGATAGTTTTGCCCTTTAACGATAATTTGGCATTGGAAAATGATAACTTGTTCAAATGGATATAAAATTTTGCACAAGTTGAGATATGATCATCCAAATATGATTCATTCATGATAGCAATGGATTTAGGGCAAGAAAATTATTGAAAATTGGTTCACTCAAAATAATGATAACTTGGCATATTTGAGTGATAACTTATCCTAAAAATGATAACTTGGCATAGAATTGAAATATTTATGGATTTTAGCATTTCAGAACCTCTATGCACATGGAATTAAGTATAAAATGAGGAAGATGAACTAGTTATCACAATCCATGCATTTCAAACATAATTGGCCAAAAGTAGGGCAATTTAGGGGCTCGATAGGGGTGAAATGCATCTAAAATGGGATAAAAGACTGTAGTGATCAGCTAGTGATCAGTCATGCACCTTTGGAAGCTTTTTGGAGAATTGCATAGCCCAAAGGGCATTCTCCTATATGCAAAGGTTCCATATAGACATGTAAATGTGGTCTTTTCCTGATCATCTAGATGAATAGGGATTTGATGGAATCCAAAAAAATCCATCTAGATAGCAGAAGTAGGAGTAGTTTGCAAGCCTTTCTAACATCTAATCGATGAAAGATAAAGGAAAGTGGTCCTTTCGGGTGGCTTTGTTTAGCTTTCTGAAATCAATACACATCCTCCATCCAGTAACAGTTTGTGTGGAGATGAGCTTGTTTGACTCTGTCTTTATTACAGTCATTCCACCCTTTTTTGGCACGACTTGCACGGGACTCATCCATTGACTGTCTGATATGGGATAGATGATATAGCGTCCAAAAGTTTAATCACTTTTTTTTTCACTACTTCTTTCATTGTTGGATTGAGCCTTCTTTGTCCTTCAACGGAAGGTTTAAAATCTTTTTCCATATAAAGGTGATGCATACAAATAGAATGATTGATTCCATTGAGATCATCCAGAGTATAGCCGATAACATGTTTATAGGCTTTTAACTTGTCTAATAACTGTTGAAGTTTATTTGACTTTAAATTTGCGCTGACAATCACTGGATAGGTGAAGTCTTCTCCGAAAAATTCATATATGAGATTTTGAGAAAGTTTCTTCAACTCGGGTTTCATTGGTTTCTTCGAGCTAGACTGCTGCGAGAGATCGATAGATTGATCCTCCAGTGAATTGTCTGAGTGTTGTATTTGTGTTGAGAGCATATGACTTGTAAGAATCTTAGCTTCTTCTTCTGTCCATAAAGATGATTCTTGAGCCTCGAGGGATACTTCTAAATAGGGGTGTTCCGACCCGGTGAACTCGGAAATCTGACCCGACCCGACCCTGAGTCGGGTCGGGTCGGGTCGGGTTTCGATTGGAAAATTCCAATCCGAGTTGACCCGACCCGATCCGATGACCCAATTTTTTTTTTATTTTTAAATTATTTTTTAGTTAAATGGATAGTTTTATATCATTTAAAATCTAAAAAAATGATAAATTATTTTAAATGTAGAAAAGTATATAGATATTTAAAACAATATTTTTGGTATTTAAAAATACTTTATTTTGTATTAAAAATAAAATAATAAATACTTTTTATATTAAAAAATAAATAATAAATAAAAAAATAAAAATAAAAAAGGGTGGTCGGGTAACTCGACCCCGACCCGGCCCGGTCGGGTCGGGTCGCAGCCAAAAAAGAGAGGGGACCCGACCCAGCCAACCTTGGCCGGGTCGGGTCAAGTTTGTTCACGGGTCGGATCAAACCCGACCCGTGAACACCCCTACTTCTAAAGGATCAAATATATGGATAACTGATGCTACCTTCTGTATTAGAGAATTCACTTGCTCAAGTTGAAGGTGGTAATCTTCTATGTCTGGATAGTTGATAATATGATTCAACCGAAATTCGAGTGTGTCATCACCTATTTGAAAAGTAAGACGACATTGTTTAACATCTATTACTGCTCCTGCAGTAGCTAGAAAAGGTCTTACCAACAGAATGAGAGTTTGATTGTCTTCATCCATATCTAGGACTACGGAGTCAGCTGGTATGTAGAAATTCCTTACTTTGGTTGGTATATCTTCTAGAATTCCTTGTAGGATTTTTATGGATCGGTCTGCCAATTGAAGAGACATATTTGGGGACTTAATATCACCCATTTCAAGTTTCTTGTATAATGAAAGGGGGATAACACTTACAAAAGCTCCAAGATCACATAAAGCTCTTTGTATCCTTCTATTTCCAATTTCACATGGTATAGAAAAACTCCAGGCTCCTTTAGTTTTGGGGGTAGTTTGTTTTGAATTACAGCGCTGGCTTCAGCAGTTAACACGACTGTTTCATTTTCTTGTATCCTTCTTTTCTTTGATAGAATATCTTTGAGAAATTTTGCACAGGTCGGCATCTCTTGTATGGCTTCAACGAAGGGTACATTAATATAAAGTTTCTTTAAGATTTTCCACGAACTTGCCAAACTATTAATCTTGTCTGGATTTCTCGAGGGCTTTAGGGAATGGTATCCGGGTAGAGTAGCTAGGAAGTCTGTTGTTTGGCTTCGTTCTGCTCATTCGGCTTAACCTTTGGTTGAGCTACTTTATCTTGTTCTAAAATTTCCTCGTTTCCCGATGTCGATACCTCTAATCTTGTTTTCTTAGTATTTTCAATTGTTTTTCCACTTCTCAAGGTTACAACTTGAACTTATTCTTTTGGATTCTTCTCTGGTTGTCCAGGTAAAATCCCTGGTTGTCTTGAAGAAGATGCTGCTTGTTGGGTTATCTGCATTTCCAACATTTTTTTATGAATGGGGAGGCTTTCAATTTTCTCAAACATTTTTTGCATCAGGGTGTCTTGTTTCGACATATACTTTTCCATCATTGATTCAAGTTTACTCGTAGAAAATGATCCCTGATCCGACGAAGAGTTTTGAGGTTGTGTTCTTTGATTGAATCTGCTTTACCAGGTAGGAACTTGAGCTTGCTAAGGGTTGTCTCTATAGGAAAACTTCGGATTATTCTTCCATTCAATAATGAAAGTGTTGGAGTATGGATCATTATTAGAAGGATAAAGGCCTATCGCATTTGTCTGATGTTGATGTCCTTGCTGCTTCAATAATTCACAGTGCATGGAAATATGATCAGATGAACCACAGATCTCGTAACATCTTGCTATCATATTAATAATAGGGGTAGCTTCGTTGAGTCCTAGTCTACTAATTGCCTTCTGAATAATGTACTCCACCTTAGAGAAAAAATCCTCACCATCCAATCGTGTTTGAGTAAAAGCGATTGGCTCATTGGACCTTGACTGAGCTAAGAAATGCTGATTCCTTACTATTTCTTCTATAAGTTGGTATGCTTCGTCTACGTTTTTCTTTATAAACACACCATCCCCATCATTATCGAGTGTCATTTTAAGCATAATTCAGTTCATTGTGGAAAGATTGGACTAAAATCCATTTGCTCAAACCGTGATAGGGACACGACCTTAGCAATGTCTTAAAACTTTGCCAAGCTTCATACAATGTTTCCTAATCTTTTTGAGCAAAACCAATGACTTGGTTTCTGATCTTAATTGTCTTACTTGGAGGAAAATATTCTGACAAGAAAGCTTTTACTAGTTGTTCCCATATGGTTAATTCACGTGGTTCCAGTGACTGTAGCCATTGTTTGGCTTTGCCTCCTAGTCAAAAAGAAAAGATTCTTAATTTCAATGCTTCTGGCGAGACTCCATTCAACTTTGATGTCTCGCATATTTCTAAAAAATCTTTGAGATATTGATTCGGGTCCTCATTTGGAGTTCCTCCAAATTGGTTCTGTTGGATTGTGGAGATCAAAGAAGATTTCAATTCGAAATTGTTAGCTTGAATAGCTGGCTTCAAAATAGCTGACTCTAACTCATCTACAGTGGGGGTATAGAGTTCTTCCAGTGACGGGACTGGCAGTTGAGGTTGTTCTTGTTGTTGAGCCATCATTTCTGCTCCTAGATCAGCATTCACCTCGAGTTCTGTTGATTGAGTGCTACTTGTTCCTTCAGTCAAAGGTGTTCTATGCTTATATTCTCATACTCTTCCTTTGAAAGTTCGATCGATTTCAGGGTCTAAGTCAAGCAATTGTCTGCGAGTAGTTCTGGGCATATACTTATCCCTGAAATCAAAAGGAAGAATTCAACAATGAATATTAAGAGATTAAATAACAAAAGATATAAATAGAGAATAATAATCTAAATCCCCGGTAACGACGTCAAAAACTTGACGTGAACTTTATGTGGATATGGATTTCTCGCACTAAAAGTAATTCTAGTCGTGTTTAAATTTTACTCTAGAGTTCACACAGCTGCAAGTGCACAGGTCGAATAGAAATCCTGAGTGTCGAAACCCCATTGATTTAGATTAGTTATCAATCTACTTATATCTCAAGAGTTGTCACAAAATGATTAAAAGTAAATCGGATGATAAAGAACACAATTTATAAAGAGAATAAAAAGGGAGAGTGAAGAGGGATCAGAAGGTGAGGAAAGAGATTCCCTTGTAATGAACTTGTTGAAGCTATTACATCCTAGTTCTCATCTTATGAGTCGAATGATCTTTCAATCTTACTGCATGACTAATTACCCTATCTCTAAGCTCACCGATCTCTCCTTGAGCGGAAGGAAGAGTAGCCGTTAAATGTTCAATTAGAATTGATGATTAGTCGATCTCCCATCCTAACTAGAGGAAGGGGATGATCTCTCGATCTTTAATCACCCATTTTTTTATCCTAATCGGAGCAATTGAAACACATTTGTCACTGCTAGTCACTATTAGGAGCTCTCACATCACAACAGCTATTATGATGGACCTCCCAGTCTCTATAAAAATGTTAAATCAAATATCACTCGAAACACCGCAAGTAAATGTAACATGTTCCTCCTCTCGGATGGAATGAGTTTTAAAGAGAAAACAATAGATCTCTCGATCCGATTGAAATCAAATATAAATAAAATTGCAGTGTATCAAGTAAATAGAAACTAGGAGTCAAATGCACGGCATCAGAGAACTTAAAAAAAGTAGCATTAACAAAGTATCATCACAAAGGAACCGAAATCTTTTTTAGCTTGACATGAGTTTTGATAACATCAATGATCTTCTCTTCCACATTCTTCTTCTTCTTTTCTTCCTCCCGTCCTCTCTCTGTTCTCCCCCGGCCTTCCTTTCCTCGCCTCCCTTTTCTTTCCTCCTTGTTCAGAATTCAAAATTTGAAAAGTAGTTAGTGCTCTTTTACTCATTCAACTCTACTCTTAATAATAGGTAAAAAGTGCTTTAAATATAATTAGATTTTATGTTAATCTCGTGGAATTAACTATAATAATTATGAGCATAATAAGGCATGATCACATAATATAATCATTAATCATATTTTAGAGATTTAACTAAATTTAACACATTCTTAATATATTAATAAGTGGCATTATAGCATATACTCCAAGACACATATTCAATTAATTATAGTCATATAACATATATTTCTTATATGGATTAGGTCATACATATTACTTGATTAGTCCCAGTATATATTGGAATATGGTCTTGAATAGGTGTGATGCATTTCGGTAAAATTGTGTGGGCTAAGGCCTAGAGCAAACATATCATGTGATGATCAAGAATATTACATATGATATCAGAATCCCTCCGCGTGAGCTTATATGTATGGTGGAGTGTGATCACTCACAAACTTATATGTAAAACTATGCTGACTAAGGCCCAGAGTGAAAAGTATCGCGCACTGGTCGAGAATTTACAACATCTAATATTCCTTTATGCGCACATTGCTTGTGAGTCCTTGTAGTAAGTCCAGGGCTTCTAGTTCCTTTATCTAATATGCCATCCTTGTATTTTCCCACTCAAGAAGAAACATCCAATATCATATCGTAATATATAACTAGCACCCCTGGTTCCATGGTTAGTTTAGCTTAACCAGAAGATGGGGGCTCCCATGCACTTGAATCTAATAGAGTCTTGGGGCAAGGGGCCTTAGGCATGTGGTTCACTTCATATTCGTTCATTTTTTTAAAAAAACAAAGTTATTTATCTATTGCTGAAAATACCTCCAGTGGGGACTCCCCAAAGAAAGTAAAATTGTCAAAAAAATCTGCACAACAACTAGCTTCGCGATAAGAGTGCGCAATATTTGTTGGTGCAATCTTGTCAATACCTCCCAAATGTCTTCCATCATGGATTGTGGAGCTAACCAAGTTTGCTGAGTTGGACCAAATGCATATGTGATTGAGATTCCTTGTGACGCAGTGCTTGAGGCCTAGAAGGAGCCCCCAGGTCTCGAACTCAAGGATAGTACTTGTAGTGCACAAGGATGCTCTTGCATAGAGGAAATAACTATTAGAAGTTTGGAGAATGAATAAAAAATCTCCAACCTCATCGGATATGGTGAAGGACCCTTCTGAGTTATGTGTAACCTAGGAAGGTGGTGATGTCTCCTAGCGGACCTGAAGAGGGTCGTGGAGGTAAACTCTATCGATAATCACAACAGCAGTTGCACTCTTGAAATGATAGTGGGCATTGTTGTAGTTGGTCCATAACCCCTAGAGACAAAATGAGAAACATGATAGGAAGGAGGCTCTCATCCTCTAACCCATATCTACACCCTCACGAACCTAGTCCCCAGACACCCAAGTGTTGTGGAAGTTGAAGCTTATGCCAAGATTAGCTTGTAGAAGGGTCCATAATTGTAGTGCTAGTGGGCAGAAGAAAATGACGTGGCAGTTGGCCCCACAGAGTTTGCAGGGCCAAAGGAGGTGGCAAAGCTATCTATTGTGGGGAGGCGGTGGTGCTGAAGCTTCCATAAGAAACAATGAATTTTAGGGGATAAGTATCTGTCGCACTTGCTCCCAAAGTGGCCATCCATCCAATCATGTTGGCAAAGCTTGATCATGAATGTAATTGTAAATAAATTTTGCATTTTTCCAGACATGGGTATCCATGTCCCATATGCACACATCATCATAGGCATAGGTATTATGTAAATTCCAGCATTAAGTCATAGAGGTACTATCCGAAAAGTTCCTTGAGCGGTCGAAGGTGCTAGTTCCAATGGCCAAAGGTGAGAAGGGAGTCTAACATTTTGGTTGATCAAGGGAATGTTGATATTGATGAAGGTACGATTCCATAACAAAGGTTTTGGACATATCCATGGGCTACTGATGTGGAGAATCTAGGTATACATCTACTCCATTATTTTGCATGTATTTGCACTTACGACCTGTTTATTTTCATTATAAATACATGCACAACACCTATTGAACATATTTCATGCCTTCTCCACATCAGACTAATTCACACATCACTCTTATTCGTTTGCTACCAAGAGTGTGCACTGAGATGAATGCCCATGTAGGAAGCTGACAAGGCTCGATAGATGGGGTAGAACAGGACGAACACCACACTCTGGTTTCTACATCAAGGAAAGTGTTTTCTTCAAGGCTGTGATAAAGGTCTTTGAACCAACATCAAACACCAACCTACACCTAGGGACCCGCCCTCCTCCAGCCACTAGAGTAACGAAGCTTCCTGGACGGAGGGGACCACAATGACAGTAGAGAGACAAAAGTTGCAGCGATGGCAAGAGCAGAGAAGGACAAAGAGGAGAGGAGTATATAAAGAGGAGGGAGAGAAGCGAGAAGAAAGGGGATACTTTTAGATTCTGGAGAATTCCACCATCATAGTGAGAACAAAGAGTTGGGAGAACTGTGAGAAATAATGTCTTGCTTGATTTTGTGAGATGTCTGTTCATCCCAGATGAACTATAACTAACTGGCCCTATTGAGGTCGGGAGGTGTCTTATGTGCTTGGACTGATGTTTTTCTGTTCGCATTTTATCTTGTTGTTTTCATAGTCAAAACTGAATGTTGAACTTCGCTTTCGTCTGAATGATATCTGTCTTTGATCCTAGTTTTATCGTATTTATAACCTCTTGGATTACTGTATGGATTGAGCTTTTGAGTCATCTTCATCTTGCCCCCACCCCCCACCCCTCCGACCCCCTTGTAGGGACATTCTAGGCTCTGCGCAATCGTATGCAAAGACATTTATCACCGATAAGACGATCTTCCTTGCAGCTAGAGTTGGGAGAGGTCTCGAATCACTATCGCCTTGCACTCCCAATCATAGGGATACTCTAGTCTCAGCGCGCGTACGTAGAGACATCGCTCGGCGATTGTGATTCTTAGTTTGGATCTTATGTCATGTTAGCAATGGCATTTTTTTATATGGTTTAGACGTCATGCATCCTCGAGCCCGAGGACCGAGAGGGACATGCGCATTCTGAGGCTCCGGCAATAAATGACTATATTGAGCTGGGACTCATACTATCCTAGACGGGCTCGAAGTGTGTGCATGATTGTTCCATCCTTTATTCACCCCATCATTGCTACTTCCAATTTTCTTCTGATTCTAAGTGTTTCTACTTGAGAGGGAAAGTCTTTAATCCTCCTTCATCACTGGCGACCCGAGAGGGCAGATGCCGAATGAGCTATATCTGAAAAACTCTTAGTAATCCCGAGTTTTCTTTCTGAATCGGTCTTTCCACCCCCTCTTTAAATCGTCTAAATGCTCTTTGTGTCATCTCTGTCCTCTGTGTTCCATTCGGGAGAGTTATCTTTATTTCTCTACGGTCTGCATCACCCTTAGTTTATTTTTTGGAATGCTTAGGTACTCAGTTGTCACGAAGTCTTACCTCAATCCATAAAGGAAATCTCATTTTATGAATTAGAGCATCGCACACGAGAGTGGCGAACGCGCCGGTTCTATAAACCCTTCACGTGTGCAACATAGGTTTTTTACGAGCATGAGAGTGTCGCAGGTAAGTCGAGTTTCTTCCCCGTCAAGATTGATTATATACACACGTGAAGGGGCATTCAATCATTTTCATTTTTATCGCCCTGAATAGAGAATCTAAATTCTATAGCAAAAGCACTTCTCGTAAGTCCTTAGCATACGTTTCTATTGATTGCCTTGCATTTTTCAAATTTAGCTATTATTTCCATATTATTTTCCCCATTTCGAAAACAACAAAAAAGTTTAACTTCTGAGAATTTCCCTTGTTCGTTATTGTTTTATTGTGGCAATCCTTGGCTCTAGTTTTCAGCATTCCGTTCTGTCACCGAGTTATTTCCAAAGTATCTTTCGAAGATTTCGCAAACACTGTTCATTGTGGATCAAACCTCAAGCACTATAATGATGTCCTATATACTTGCGATCACATTTCGATAGTGTAGAAATATTATAAATTGTAAAACTTCATTCAACATATTTTTCTGTGTTTAAGAGCAACACGTTAGTGTAAAGGGTAGACATAGGTCTAGGGAGCTTTCGCCCCCTTATACGTGGCACTAATTACATTAAGCTCCCTAGTTTCATTTTACATGGCATGTGTAACGCCTATTATTGAGAGAAGCTGGAAGGTAGATCTTGGATTTGGAAGAGTTGATCCTTAGTTTAGTTAGGTGTCCAAACAATTTTAGAATGTCCTTGAAGCACTTACAATTTGATTTCGTAGCTCCTAGATAGATGAGGACGTCATTCGCAAAGAGTAAATGACTAATTGAGAAGGAGGCAATAGGTTTCGGTGTGAGGCTTGTGAGGCTTACTTTCTCATTGAGCATAGATGAAAATATTTGGGAGATGATTATGAAAATATAGGAGGGATAGAGGATCTCTCTGGTGGAGCCTCCAATGACTTGGGAAGGTATGAGTCTTCATTAGTAATGCAGTAAAAGGTTGGGAATCTAACATAGGCCATGAGCCAAGAGATGAAGGTTGGGTGGAAGTTCATGAGCTGGTGTGTCATGGAGACAGACTCCTAGGAGACACAAAGGCCTTTTCAAGGTTTTCTTTGATTAGCATGTTGCCCCAAGTGAGTGTGCCAATTCTTGCATGAGCAATGATGCATGCAAAATATAACATATTTTAGATTATTATTTTAGTTAATTTTTCTATAATTTGATCATGGCATACATCATTTTAGACCACTTTTAGTCGTAATTCCAGATTTATTAATTTTAATTATTAATTCTCTGGATATTTTAATTGTGGATGAATTAATTAAATTTGGATAATTATTTTGCAGGAAAATTCGAACATGTGAATATCCGAGAATACCAACGTATCGGCCGAAATTCAAAGAATTTATTTCTTACGGCTGAGATTTGGCTTTACTCCCAAGTCGTTTTGGCCGAGATTTGTGATCACTTGCTAATCACTATATGTTTCTAACCCATTTTAGATGCAATTCATATATATCGAGTCCCATTTTTGCCTATTTTTAGGCCAATTATATTTGCAATGCAAACATTGTAATAACTAGTTGATATTCCTCATTTCATACTTAATTCCATGTGCATAGAGGTTTTGAAATGTCAAAATCCATTAATATTTAAATTCTATGCCAAGTTATCATTTTGAGGACAAGTTATCATTATTATATTTCAAGTTATCATTATTTTGAATGAACTGATTTTCAAAGGTTTTCTTGCCCTAAATCCATCATTATCATGTATAAATCATATTTGGATAGTCACATATCAACTTGTGCAAAGTTTTAAGTCCATTTGAACAAGTTATCATTTTTCAAGTGCCAAGTTATCGTTAAAGGGCAATTTTGTCATTTCGACATGCAAAACCATTAATTCTGCACAGGGACCTTAAGCAATCATCTTATTATTGTTCTAACTCATTACTGGTCAAATTTCATCACATTTGGATAACCAAAACTCAAGTTATCATAAGTTATCATTTTCAAGGCATTTAAGTTATCGTTTTTGGCACCCAAGTTATCACTTTTATGAAATCTTATTCATAATTGATTTCTGACCTCACTCGATTGCCATTATGATCCATTTGAAACCTTCAATACCTTGTACCACTCCCACTTGAGTATTTTCCATGAAATGTAGAAGGTTATCATTTTGGGTTCCTTAAGTTGCAAATTTGATATCGGTTTTCATTCTTGCAACACACCAATTCCCTTTTTGCTATATATCTGATTTTTAACTGTTGTCCTAATCCTTAGTTGTTTAAATATTATTAGAAGATTTTCATGCTTGATGTTTTGGCCCTTGTAGCAAGTGGAATAGGACTGAAAAAAAGAAGAAAAATGAGGGGGGACCACTAGCTTTTTGGCTGTCCAAAAAGCTGTCACTGCTGGAATTTCAGGACCAGAGGACAGGTGGCTCACATCAAAGCTAAGGAACATTTGGATGCTGATCTAAGGGTGCACAAGACTCATATAAAATGCTGATCTAAGGAAAGGGGGGCTGGTCATTCAGGGGTTTGAGGCAAGGGTTTTGGAGCAAGGCTGCTGAAGGCTGCTGCTGGAAGTTACTGCTGGCCGAGACATCATCAAGAATTATGATTTGTATCTGTTTTCCATTCCATTTTTTGTCAAGCTTTGTATACATGAGGAGCTAAACTCCATTTCTTCTAGGATAGGGTAGTAGTTTAGATTAGTTTTGGATGGATATGGACAGAATTTGTAATCCTGCACTTTAATCAAATCTGTTTTCAGATTTCAGAACCATTTTGCATTGATTCATGCCATTGATAGGTCTTATTTGTAATCTATAACTGAGAAGTTATCTTTAGATCTAACTCTTATTCAGAGATGAATTAGGAATCAATGGCATGTTACTGGATTTCATTTTATTGCAATCTGATTTATAAATTTCAATTTTCTGATTTCTGAATCTGATTCTGATTTGTATGGCTGTTGAATTTATTCTTCATTTACAATCTGATTAATTGAGTCCTTGGGAAGTTGCTATTGTTCCTATCTTGTTCAGAAATGAATCAAGATTGTTTGGACAATCATTTGACTCAAATCAGATTTTTCCACTGATTTCTGAAATGAAAATATGAATTCTGATTTTTTTTTATTTCCTATTGAAATCTATTTTTACCAATTGAGTCCCCTAAATTCTTCCAATCACTGATAAGGGTACTTTAGGGATGTCTTGCAGTCCAGAGATGGGTCAAGAATTAGTTGGTAAGTTAGATTTCCATTGATTTAAAATTCTGATTTCTAAAATACTGATTTCCTGGTTTTTGGTTTCCTGAATTCCAAAATCTGATTTCCTAGGCTTTTGGATCTGATTGTCATCAAGGATTGGATTAATTGAATAGCTGAGAGGCTAATATTTGTCATGATCTTATTCAGAAATGAATCAAGATGTTTGACAATTTAGGATTCAAATCTGACTTTTTCCAAAATCTGATTTCTGAGTTTTGATTCTGAATTCTATTTTCTGATTGTTTGGAATCTGACTTGCCAATTGTTAATCCCTATTTTATTCAAATCACTGAGAGGTGTACTCTAGGAATCTCTTGCAGTCCAGAGATGGGTCAAGAGGCATTTGGCAAGCCTGAATTCCATCAATCACATTGCTGATTTTCCTGAAATGCTGATTTCTATTTTCTCATTTAATTAACTTCTTATTTCCATTGTTAAGCCTCATTTTAATCCACTACTGAGAGGTAGTTTTAAGGCCATTCTTGAGAGTCAGAGATGACCCAAGGAGCATTGGATAATCACTGAATTTTCCATTAAAGTTTGAATGTCTTTTAACCCCAATCAAATAGAACTGTGTGGATTTCACTTTTCCTTGCAACCGAGAGGTTGATTTTAAATCTCCCTTGAATTCAGAGATGAATCATGGAATACAAGTACTATTATTGGGTATATTTTATCCTGGTTCGGTTGATTGGAATGATTCCATCTTTTTATGATTGCAATTGCAAATTATCATTCCAAACTTCCTTGAATTGCAAAAATCAGCATTGAACTTTCTTTTGAGCCCAATGATAACTTGATTTTCAGTGAGGACCATCTTTTGATTCAACCTAACTAACAACTATATAATCATATATTGCTTAGTTAGAGGCCAATTGAGCTATGGGAATAGCCATTTTCAAGTTGAATCAAAAGTTGGACATTTAATGATAACTTGTTCCATTCCATCCTTAATTAATTTAGATGAACCCCAAATCCTAGAAGAACCTTCCTCATTGATAGTTGAACCTTTTTAGACTTCATTCTAGCATTTATAACCCAGTTTTGATCAATTTCCAAAATCCAAAAATCTGTTATCATTTCACTTTCCATTAAAAAATCTGTTTTCACTACTAATCAAAAATCTATTTTTAGCCATTAGAGTAGAACTAATCTAGATTGTTTTAGGGTGTCTTAGACTTCAAATTCTTGTGGATACGACAACCTGAGTCTACTACAACTTACCTATTCACTTACAGCTAGTGAGTTGGGAGACCAAAAATTGAAAAATTTGACCCTTTCTTTAATTTCAGCAAGTTATCACTACTCAATCCCAAATATCACTATCAAGTTTTTGACGCCGTTGCCGGGGATTTGTGGTCAATTAGGCTAACTTAGATTGTTTAGATTAGTTTTAGATTAGTTTTTAGTTTATTTGTTAGGCCTATTTTTAGTTTTTGCAAGTTATCATTCTGAATTTTTTTTCTTTTCAATTTTGTACATATTTTTTTCTTTTTTTTGAATTTGATACTTCTGAATTGAATTTATGCAGATTTGGAACTTCAAGGAGACCTCTACCTATCTGATAATGAACTGAAAGAAGATTCAATAGGAGAAAGAGATTGCAAAGAGAAGAGGCTAGGAGAAGAACTTTTGAGAAAGAGGCTACCAATCAAAACAAGGCTGCTCCTAGGACATTTAAGGATTGTTATCCACCCAACAATTATAGAAAATTATGAATTTGACTTCTGAGAGAGAAAGAAGAAAAGATGGATATAAGTTGGCAAACTTGGTCCTATGACTATTATCAATCAAGTGAAACACCCTTGAGCCAGGAGGAATTGGATTCTATAGCTGAAGATGTCGTGTCCAAAACTCTTCAAAAATATGGTTTTCATGTTGGAGAACCATCACAAGTTTATTACAATCAGGGATCACCACAATTTCAGCAGACATCTAATGCTTACATGTATGCCTCACATGGTCATGAAAGTGCAAATTTCTAGAATCCTGAGGAAGACTTCTCAAGTAGTAATCCTTATGTCCATGACTCACAAAATCATTTGTATTACCATCACAATCAAGGTCAAGTGTCAGAATTTCAAGTTGCAACCATGGATATTTCAGAAGATCAACAATCACTTAATGAAATGGAGATTATGTTGAAGGGCTTCATGAAGCGGCAGGACGAGCAACTTGCAAACTTGAAAAAAATATGTATGAAAGTAGATGTTCTTGGAGCTGGATATCAAGCCTTGGAGGCCAAGCTTTGTTTGCAGTCCAGTCAAGAAGCCCCACAAATCCAATCTGCCCTTCTGAAAGAAGAAATTCAGGAAATGAAAATGGGAATTGAGAAAGAGATGAATGAAGAAAAAGAAATAGTCATGGAGGCTGAAATTGAAAAAGAGTCTATCACACTTATAGAACAAGCCAAGAAATAAGATGAAGTTGCTGAAGTTATTGAAAAAGCTACTCCAATGATACCAGCAATAAATCACATTGAAGATCCACTCATAAGGTTCCCATCCAATGAAGAATTAATTATAGAAGACCCTGATTTTGATTCTTTGGAGAAACTATCATATACACTCTATTGTGATGAGGGATGCAACTCAATTCACTTATTGTCTATCCCTAAAGATGAGTTACTTCCTGCACTCAACTGTCCAAAAGTTCTACTTGAAGCAATTTGCTCCACAAACCATCATGGATCAGTTGAAGAATGTCACATCTTAGGGTCAAAGATGAAGAAACATCAAAAGAGAAGAAGTGGCCTGAACTTGAAGCAAGCACTAATTCATTTGAAGTCATTCAAAGTTCCAAAGTCTCACCCATCTCATTTTTCATCGGGCAACTGGTTATGACAGCAAAGCCACATGATGAAACTGAAATGGCCAAGGAGGATACAAAAGTAGAAGAAATTTCTTTCAAAATAGAGGCTATAGCAGAATTCATATTTGTAGAAGGAATTGAACATTCAATGAAGGAAGATCATTGCTTGCCTACTGAAAGATGAAACCAAGAGCTCAAAGATCTTCCAACAATGCTGCATTTAAAGAGGCCATTGAAGAAATGGTTGCTTAAATAAGATGGTGATCTAGGAGATTCAAAAGTCATAGATGAGAAGTTATGGAATGAGAAGTTAGTATATTTCTGGTACAATGAAGGAGGGATACATCCAACTGAAAAACGAAGGTCAAATATTGTGAAACTAAGAGATCTATACATTATTAGTAAATCTGTCCACAGATTGAGATCTCTACTTGATCATATCACACTATTTAAACCTCCTTGACATCAAGAGTTGTAACAATGTCTAGCCAAAGACATTAAAGAAAGGCACTTCTTGGGAGGTAACCCAAGCTATTGTCTACCTAATCTTTCTATTTTTGCAGGAATAAGTGATGAGGAATAGGTTCAATTCACAAGTCTCAAATTCAGGGAGTACCCATATCCCTTATTTTTTATTTTTCCACTAAATACTTAATGATAACTGATAATATCTTTCTCATTATGCTACATTGATCATATCATCATCTGAATTAATATTCATTTCAGTTATCCAAATTTGTTATAAACTAATTTTAGTGAATTTCAAAAATTCCCAATGCATTGTTGAATTTTGCACTAAAAAATCTGATTAGTTGCAAATCTGCCATTCCACTAATATCCTTTGTTTCTCTGCAGGATTAGTTGCTACTCATGAAGATTAGATCACTCAAAGCTTCTGGTTGAAGTGCCAAGAAGATTCAAGTGCCCAATTTCATGCATTTCACACCCACCCACCCCTCTCCCTTGCCTTTGATTTTCAACACTAGGGACAGTGTTGAGAATAAGCTTGGGGGAGGAAACATGGTGCTTTTCTAACTTTTACACCATGTTTTCAATTGATTTTAATGTTCATATCATAAATCATACCAGGTTATCAGTAGATTTTGCAAGTTATCATTGGTTTTCGCAAGTTATCACTAGTTATCACTCGGTTATCATTTTTTGGACCCAACTCAATTCTGAATTCATTTTAACTCTGAAATGGGTAGAATACTTCATTTTGACAGTGGGTTCACTCCAATACCAAGTTGCCAACTTGGCCATTAGCCTTCTTGCTTTAATTGGCATTATGTATTCAGATGCATTTGAATGAAGTTTTTAGCTGAAATTTTTTTCTTTTTGTGGGTCACACTAGCTGATACTTATGGATTGAATTAGTAATATCAGATGTCTAGAAGGGAGTCAAGGCTCTTGCTGCCATGCTAAATAGGAAAACTTGAGTTTTTGGATAAAGGGATCTAAACTATACTTGAGTTTGAACTATTGCTCACTTCATGAACAGGATAGAAAAATGAGAAAAAGGAAAAGTAAAAAGTCATATGCATGCATAGAAAAAAGGAAGAGAGCAAAACTTCCAAAGGAATCTCTCTTCAATGCAAAAAGAAGAAAAAAAAATTTAGGAGAGCAAAACTTCCCATGAAATCTCTCCTAAAGAAAGCATGAATAAAAATCAGGTGCTAAACCTATTTATATGCATTTCATGAATAAAATCAGGTGTTAAACCTATTTAATCAATTGAAAATATGTTCATGAAGAGATTTGTAGTTCAACCCCTTTGTAAAGTTGACAATTCCTACAATTCAAAAATGTTATTGCTAGTACTTCTTTCATGGCTTAAATTTGCTTTAGCATATGTGATTCCCTAGCTAGAAATTGAGTTTTTGGAAAGAATGAAGTGTTGGCAAAGTGGGAAACTCATTGGATTCAATTCAGCTAATCTTTACTTCATTTGTGGACTTTTAATTCAAGTTTGTCCTTAATTTCTGAATATTTTGCTTCAGGACAAGCAAAAGGCTAAGCTTGGGAGAGTTTGATAACTAGCTGATCACTATATGTTTCTAACCCATTTTAGATGCAATTCATATATCTCGAGTCCCATTTTTGCCTATTTTTAGGCCAATTATACTTGGAATGCAAACATTGTGATAACTAGTTGATATTCCTCATTTCATACTTAATTCCATGTGCATAGAGGTTCTGAAATGTCAAAATCCATTAATATTTAAATTCTATGCCAAGTTATCATTTTGAGGACAAGTTATCATTATTATATTTCAAGTTATCATTATTTTGAATGAACTGATTTTCAATGGTTTTCTTGCCCTAAATCCATAATTATCATGTATAAATCATATTTGAATAGTCACATCTCAACTTGTGCAAAGTCTTAAGTCCATTTGAACAAGTTATCATTTTTCAAGTGCCAAGTTATCGTTAAAGTGCAATTCTGTCATTTTGACATGCAAAACCATTAATTCTGCACAGGGACCTTAAGCAATCATCTTATTATTGTTCTAACTCATTACTGGTCAAATTTCATCACATTTGGATAACCAAAACTCAAGTTATCATAAGTTATCATTTTCAAGGCATTTAAGTTATCATTTTTGGCACCCAAGTTATCACTTTTATGAAATCTTATTCATAATTGATTTCTGACCTCACTCGATTGCCATTATGATCCATTTGAAACCTTCAATACCTTGTACCACTCCCACTTGAGTATTTTCCATGAAATGAAGAAGGTTATCATTTTGGGTTCCTTAAGTTGCAAATTTGATATCGGTTTTCATTCTTGCAACACACCAATTCCCTTTTTGCTATATATCTGATTTTTAACTGCTGTCCTAATCCTTAGTTGTTTAAATATTATTAGAAGATTTTCATGCTTGATGTTTTGGCCCTTGTAGCAAGTGGAATAGGACTGAAAAAAAAGAAGAAAAATGAGGGGGGACCACTAGCTTTTTGGCTGTCCAAAAAGCTGTCACTGCTGGAATTTCAGGACCAGAGGACAGGTGGCTCACATCAAAACTAAGGAACATTTGGATGCTGATCTAAGGGTGCACAAGACTCTTATAAAATCTAGAATTTCTAGAGGAGGAAAGGGGGGCTGGTCATTCAGGGGTTTGAGGCAAGGGTTTTGGAGCAAGGCTGCTGAAGGCTGCTGCTGGAAGTTGCTGCTGGCTGAGACATCTTCAAAAATTATGATTTGTATCTGTTTCCCATTCTATTTTTTGTCAAGCTTTGTATACATGAGGAGCTAAACTCCATTTCTTCTAGGATAGGGTAGTAGTTTAGATTAGTTTTTGATGGATATGGACAGAATTTGTAATCCTGCACTTTAATCAAATCCGTTTTCATATTTCAGAATCATTTTGCATTGATTCATGCCATTGATAGGTCTTATTTGTAATCTATAACTGAGAAATTATCTTTAGATCTAACTCTTGTTTAGAGATGAATTAGGAATCAATGGCATGTTACTGGATTTCATTTTATTGCAATCTGATTTCTGAATTTCAGTTTTCTGATTTATGAATCTGATTCTGATTTGTATGGCTGTTGAATTTATTCTTCATTTACAATCTGATTAATTGAGTCCTTGGGAAGTTGCTATTGTTCCTATCTTGTTCAGAAATGAATCAAGATTGTTTGGACAATCATTTGACTCAAATCAGATTTTTCCACTGATTTCTGAAATGAAAATATGAATTCTGATTTTTCTGATTTCCTATTGAAATCTATTTTTACCAATTGAGTCCCCTAAATTCTTCCAATCACTGATAAGGGTACTTTAGGGATGTCTTGCAGTCCAGAGATGGGTCAAGAATTAGTTGGTAAGTTAGATTTCCATTGATTTAAAATTCTGATTTCTAAAATACTGATTTCCTGGTTTTTGGTTTCTTGAATTCCAAAATCTGATTTCCTAGGCTTTTGGATCTGATTGTCATCAAGGATTGGATTAATTGAATAGCTGAGAGGCTAATATTTGTCGTGATCTTATTCAGAAATGAATCAAGATGTTTGACAATTTAGGATTCAAATCTGACTTTTTCCAAAATCTGATTTCTGAGTTTTGATTCTGAATTCTATTTTCTGATTGTTTGGAATATGACTTGCCAATTGTTAATCCCTATTTTATTCAAATCACTGAGAGGTGTACTCTAGGAATCTCTTGCAGTCCAGAGATGGGTCAAGAGGCATTTGGCAAGCCTGAATTCCATCAATCACATTGCTGATTTTCCTGAAATGCTGATTTCTATTTTCTCATTTAATTAACTTCTTATTTCCATTGTTAAGCCTCATTTTAATCCACTACTGAGAGGTAGTTTTAAGGCCATTCTTGAGAGTCAGAGATGACCCAAGGAGCATTGGATAATCACTGAATTTTCCATTAAAGTTTGAATGTCTTTTAACCCCAATCAAATAGAACTGTGTGGATTTCACTTTTCCTTGCAACCGAGAGGTTGATTTTAAATCTCCCTTGAATTCAGAGATGAATCATGGAATACAAGTACTATTATTGGGTATATTTTATCCTGGTTCGGTTGATTGGAATGATTCCATCTTTTTATGATTGCAATTGCAAATTATCATTCCAAACTTCCTTGAATTGCAAAAATCAGCATTGAACTTTCTTTTGAGCCCAATGATAACTTGATTTTCAGTGAGGACCATCTTTTGATTCAACCTAGCTAACAACTATATAATCATATATTGCTTAGTTAGAGGCCAATTGAGCTATGGGAATAGCCATTTTCAAGTTGAATCAAAAGTTGGACATTTAATGATAACTTGTTCCATTCCATCCTTAATTAATTTAGATGAACCCCAAATCCTAGAAGAACCTTCCTCATTGATAGTTGAACCTTTTTAGACTTCATTCTAGCATTTATAACCCAGTTTTGATCAATTTCCAAAATCCAAAAATCTGTTATCATTTCACTTTCCATTAAAAAATCTGTTTTCACTACTAATCAAAAATCTATTTTTAGCCATTAGAGTAGAACTAATCTAGATTGTTTTAGGGTGTCTTAGACTTCAAATTCTTGTGGATACGACAACCTGAGTCTACAACTTATCCATTCACTTACAGCTAGTGAGTTGGGAGACCAAAAATTGAAAAATTTGACCCTTTCTTTAATTTCAGCAAGTTATCACTACTCAATCCCAAATATCACTATCAATTTGGCTTTACCCCCAAGACATTTTGGCCGAGATTGAAAGGGGGTAAAGATAAAAGGATTTTATCTTTTGGGCGTAATGGCAAGAAGACTTTTCATTTTGGCCGAGATTTGGAGGGGGTAAAGATAAGAAATGACTCATCATTTTGGGAGTAATGATAAGGACTCCTCTTTGTTTTGGCCGAGATTTGGAGGGGGTAACGGAAAGAAAACTCATCATTTTGGCCAAAATTAGAAGATGTTATCGTTTTGGGCGTAATGGAAAGGTGTAAAGATATGAATTGTTTATCGTTTTGGTCAAGATATGAAGGGGGTAAAGATAAAATGATAGTTATCTTTTTGGGCGTAATGATAAGGACTCCTCTTTGTTTTGGCCGAGATTTGAAGGGGGTAAAGATAAGAAACCTATCATTTTGGGCGTTATTCCAAGAAGGTGTAAAGATGAAAAGAGTTTATCCTTGGGCAAAATTATCATTTTGGCCGAGAACGTATCAACTTTTATCCACTAAATTTAATTCCAACCGTACGATATTACGGTCGGGATCAAACTGAAGGCCGTCCGCATCTATAAATACATGAAGAATCCGTCGTTCCAAAGGGTGCTCTGAAGTTCAGGTTTCCTTCCACGACGAGTCGTGAGTCTGCAGGCTGTGACCAAGAGGAGAGAGGTGCGACGGCTGTAGGTTGATCGCGACCCTGATCAAGTCCGAGAGGCTGCCCGACTGTCTGCCCAATTCGAGAGTTCTACTTCTATTTTGGGTGTAATTCTTCCAATTATTATTGTTATTATATATGTTATTATCTCTCCAGAATTTCTAGGATGAACTTCATGTTTTTTTTAGATTATTATTTTAGGAGATTATTATTGAAGGGAAACTATTTGGACTCTACATTATTTGTTTTAATCTTTTCTGATGAATTAGTTAATTGTGCTTAGTGCTTTCGATTTAATTAATTGAATTTCTGAGTTGAGTAATTACCAGTTTGTGGACTATTTAATTTCAGAATTCATTAATTAATTTAATTGATTTTATATGAAATTAATAATTGACATAAATTTGATAACTAGTGTGTGAAGAATCAAATTTGTGTGGTCTGTTAATCTATACCAGTTTGTGGAGTGATTAATAGTTTAGGGAATCCAATTTAATGCGTCTTAATTTTAATATGATTTGATGGGATGCCAGTTTGTGGAGACTTCAATTCTTATTAAATTAAGATAGTTTAATTTGCATACTTAGATTGAGGGGATGTCAGTTTGTGGAGACCGCAATTTAATTATGTCAAGTTAATAATTTAAGGGGACTCTAATCCATCATTAAAGATTAATTTTTTTATGGTTCAAATATTTATCCTGATCTATTTTCATCCTAAGACCTAATTTCAACACCACTATCTTATCTTTATTTTATTTTATAAATCTCATTTTCAAAATCCATGTTTTCCTCTCTTATTAATTTAAAGATTCAGATATTGAATCCTATTACTATATTACTTGAGCAACTAGTGCACTTGCTAGCGATTTTCTTTTGCTACATCATTTTACGCATCAAATTTTTGGCACCGTTGTCGGGGAATATTTTATTAATTGATTTCTAATTTTTATAAATTATTAGGAGATGTAAATAAATTGTAAATAATTTTCTGTAAATATGTATTATTTGTTTTAGTTATTTTTTTGTGAATAAACTAACATCTTTCTTTTTGCAGATAAAACTCACGGGATTATAATTGAGTTTGGATTAAAATTCGTTTGTTGACTTTCGGCCAATACTCTATTCTACTTTAAATTTTTGTTGCCGAGTGGATTTTTTTTATTTGGATTTTTTATTACTTGTGTCAATTTATGAATTTATGACTGTGAGCAATTTTTGTTGAATTTATTGAAAAGATCACCATATGTTTTGCGCGTTTTTCCAAGACAATCATCTTCTTTTGTGCATGCGAATTTGTGCTTCCCAATTTAATTGTGTGCATACCGATTTATTGGCTTGCGTATTTTTCCTTCATGGCGTAATATGAATTTGTCTATGTTTGGCGCCTCGACCGTAATAAGATTTCACTGATTGACTTTTTCGTCCAGTTTCATCTCGGCCGATATTTTTATTGGTTTGATGTTTTCTGTTTGGTGCCCAACAAATCAAGTTGAGTCCAAATTCACGCTGGTTCGTCCTGACATTATTTGATTGCTTTGGCAGCTAAGGTGTACTGCCAACTTAATCTGGATCATGATTTCCTTAAAAATTCATTGGACGTGATTTCCCTCCATCTTTTCGTGATTTCCTTTCTTGATTATCTTTGGATATCTTTCAATTTTGTGTGGCGCAAGATTTGTTAATTAGTCTGTCAAAATTTTTGGCATTCAAATTTTTTTTGAGAACATAATTATTCTGAATAATCTTTTTATATAATTCGATAAAATTATAACTATCATTTTATTTTTTATTTTTCTACGGTTGGATGTGTTTTTCTCTTCCATATTTTTTCCCTCCGAAAATCTTTATTGATATGGTGTCCAAATTTGCCGCCTTATCCTTTTCTAATATTGCGTCCATATTGTCGAATTATTCTCTTATGATATTATGGCTCAATTTATGTTTTTATCTCTTTGTGACCTTAATTTCGACTTCTAATTAGACAGGATTTGTTTTGGCACCTCGGCTGAGATGGCAATGATGATTGGATTTTGCTTAATTTGTTTTTTGGCCGAGATGTGAAGGTGTTGCCTAATGAGTTTTGGCCGAGATTTGTTGCCCAATTTGTTTCGGCCGAGATGTGGATTTATTTCCCAATTTATTTCGGCCGAAATGTGGATTTGATTTGATTTGTTGCCTAATTTGTTTTGGCCGAGATATGATTTTGCCTACTTTGTTTTGGCCGAGATGTGGATGAGATTTGATTTGTTTCCCAAATTTTCTCGGCCGAGATTTGGGTAATATTGCTCCAACTCAATTTATTACACTGATTTTTACCTTCCAGATATAGCCCTAAATCCAATGTCCGATTTCGGCCGTAATTCCAGCTGATGTTTTCTATGCTGATTTGATTTTCTCTCTCCCTGATCCTATAATCTTGGAGTTTATTGATCCATGGAGCCTTCAATTTTTCTCTGCAGATATTTTCCTCATTATGCCTTGGATTTGTGTGTTCATGATATCCAATTTCTCTTTCCTTTTGATAGGGCGCCCGCAATTGATCTTCTTATTTTGCGCCCGAAGTTGCCATCATTTTCTGAGTTGTCGCCCCCGATTTTCGCCTGAATTGATTGTTTACTAATTTGATTTGCACCCCCACTGAATGCTTACTGATTTCATTTGGCGCCCAAGTTTCGGAATTGGTCTATCGGCGTTTCCATTTTTCTCGTATGACCCTTATTACGCCTTGTATTCTCTGCACTTTCTATGCATTGATTACGTTAGTACCCGCAATTTCTAATTTCGGCCGCAAATTCTTGCCCCTATAATTATGGCCCATTTCTCTTGCTTATGATATGGCCGATTTCCTCCATCTTATATACTGATTTTTTTTCTTTTCCCTGATGGCGTCTGATATTCGATTTGTCTCTCTCCTTCTTTGATGCCAAATCAAAATTTTCACTTAGTGTTTATTGTGCTGATTGTTTTTATGGCAAATCCAGATTGACTTTAGGAAGTTTAACATTTGACGACAAGATGACCTTTTCTCAAAATTTTTATGTCGTGTACGGCGATTGACATTTATTTTCCTCCCTGGATCGAGATTACGACCTGCGCTTCAATAATAATTTTTGGAAGCAAATGAATTTTTCATAAATGTGGCAACTTCATTATAGAATATTGAGATAATTTGATTAAATATTTTGGTATTATTTTTTGGTTATGGACTTCACTTATATCTTTTGAATCGTAATTATCGACTTTTGAAAAAAAAATCATTTCAACCATTGTCAACAAAATAATTTTACTATGACTCATTATTTGTATTTATTCATGTTTATTTTTGTATATTCTTTTTTTATCTTACTGAAAATTAGTTGTCGCAGGTCTTGAGTGAAAATCTAATCATAACTAATTTATTCCTTTGAATCACACACATTCTGATTAGACATTTAATTTTTTTTCTTCTGACACTTGGTTGTTGCAGAAATTATTTGAAAATATATCACAACCAATTCTTTTTCTGTTGTTTTAGATTAAGTTGGTGAGTCTTTTAGTTTAATTAGTTTAGTTAAGGCCTTAGATATTTCTTTAGTGCATAGTTATTACTTTAGTTAGTTGTCAGGTTTCTGAAATTTACTTGTCCTTTAGTCTTGGAGTCATCTAACCATTTTTCGTACAAGGAGAGAAATTCGGACATGCAAATTATTTTCAGATAATTCGACTTAGCGGTCCTTATTGCACACGTGAATCGTACATGCTACCCCTTGATGACATTATAGCGCACCTCGGCCAACGGATCATATTCTAACTTATCACGACCATTCTGAAGTAGCATATTTGACAACATTCCTTTCTTGGCCGAGACCCGCATCCACATACATTTCGGCTATCATCCACCATCGCCACCCCACAGACAGTAAATCCGGTTGTGTCTTTTCCCTTTTCTTTATTTTCATTTCTTTAATTTTCCTTTTTATTGAGTATGTATCACTTTCCCTTGCTGGCTTAACATTGAGGACAGTGTCTGGTTCAAACTTGGGGGAGTTTGCATTTCATGTTCCCTTATTTTTCTTTTTACTTGCTTATGTTTGCATGTATTTCTAAAAATCCAAAAAATAATTTTGAAAAAAATTTTCCAAAAAAATACCATTGCATGCATTTATTTTGCTACCATCTTACTAACTTTCATCTTACTGTCTTTATTATCTTTAAGTAAAAAGTTCAAAGACATGTTAACTGATGAAATTTGAATGCTTTTCTTTCTTATCACTTGCTATTTTAGTATCAAACTTATGGACTGTGTGCCTATGCTAAGTAGAATTATGAATGACTAGATGACAAAATCATATTCATGCTTTTTTATTTATTTTCTGTTAAGTCTTGATAGTAGTAGCTTTTCTATTGACCATATTAAGTACTCATTGAGCATAAAAAAATAGTGAAAAAAAGAAGAATAAAGTTATGTGTAGGTATAAAAGTGTTATCCGGAACCAAGGTGTGTTCGGGTAATTAGATCCGTAGGGGTTCATGCCTGGCGATCTAAGGGCGACTGCTCTGGAATCCGTCGATCGAAAACCTGCTACATGAACCATCTTGTGGAATATGGAAAAGCACCAGAGTATTGAATCATGGCTAAGTTTGAACTCTTCATTCAGAACCTTGGTTGTTCGGGCAAGTAAACTCGAGGGGTGCCTTTTCACCTGTTGCCCTAAGGCCATCTGGTCTGGGAGTCATCAGTCCAAAGCCCGTTACATGGACTTCCTTGTGCAATCTTGCTTGAAGATTAGAACTTTCAAAATGATTGAAAATAAAAGTGAAAAGAAAAAGAAAAAAAGAAAAAAGTTTTAAGCTCAATTAGTACTTATGTGTTCAATATTAATACTATTATTTGATAGACAATTTATTTTTCTACAAGGCTGAATTTGAGATTGTTTGAATTTGTGTAGCATTCAGAACCTCTATGAAAGCTGTGCATGGAAAATGATAAGATGCTGAGTAGTAGGTGTGTAGAAGAACTGTGTGAGAAAATTAGTTAGTTGACAATGTGAAGGCTATGATGGAACTTTCTTGAGCCTTGTTTTGAGTTTTTGCTTGAGGACAAACAAGACTTTAAGCTTGGAGGAGTTTGATGCATGCAAAATATAACATATTTTATATTATTATTTTAGTTAATTTTTCTGTAATTTGATCATGGCATGCATCATTTTAGACCACTTTTAGTCGTAATTCCAGATTTATTAATTTTAATTATTAATTCTCTGGATATTTTAATTGTGGATGAATTAATTAAATTTGGATAATTATTTTGCAAGAAAATTCGAACACGTGAATATCCGAGAACACCAACGTATCGGCCGAAATTCAAAGAATTTATTTCTTATGACCGAGATTTGGCTTTACCCCCAAGACGTTTTGGCCGAGATTCAAAGGGGGTAAAGATAAAAGGATTTTATCTTTTGGGCATAATGGCAAGAAGACTTTTCATTTTGGCCGAGATTTGGAGGGGGTAAAGATAAGAAATGACTCATCATTTTGGGAGTAATGATAAGAACTCCTCTTTGTTTTGGCCGAGATTTGGAGGGGGTAACGGAAAGAAAACTCATCGTTTTGGCCAAAATTAGAAGATGTTATCGTTTTGGGCGTAATGGAAAGGTGTAAAGATATGAATTGTTTATCATTTTGGTCAAGATATGAAGGGGGGCTAAAGATAAAATGATAGTTATCTTTTTGGGAGTAATGATAAGGACTCCTCTTTGTTTTGGCCGAGATTTGAAGGGGGTAAAGATAAGAAGCCTATCGTTTTGGGCGAGATTCCAAGAAGGTGTAAAGATGAAAATAGTTTATCCTTGGGCGAAATTATCATTTTGGCCGAGAACGTATCAACTATTATCCACTAAATTTAATTCCAATCGTACGATATTACGGTCGGGATCAAACTGAAGGCCGTCCGCACCTATAAATACGTGAAGAATCCGTCGTTCCAAAGGGTGCTCTGAAGTTCAGGTTTTCTTCCACGATGAGTCGTGAGTCTGCAGGCTACGACCAAGAGGAGAGAGGTGCGACGACTGGAGGTTGATCGCGACCCTGATCAAGTCCGAGAGGCTATCCGACTATCTGCCCAATTTGAGAGCTCTACTTTTATTTTGGGTGTAATTCTTCCAATTATTATTGTTATTATGTTATTATCTCTCCAGAATTTCTAGGATGAACTCCATGTTTTTTTTAGATTATTATTTTAGGAGATTATTATTGAAGAGAAACTATTTGGACTCTACATTATTTGTTTTAATCTTTTCTGATGAATTAGTTAATTGTGCTTAGTGCTTTCGATTTAATTAATTGAATTTCTGAGTTGAGTAATTACCAGTTTGTGGACTATTTAATTTTAGAATTCATTAATTAATTTAATTGATTTTATATGAAATTAATAATTGACATAAATTTGATAACTAGTGTGTGGAGAATCAAATTTGTGTGGTCTGTTAATCTAGTTTGTGGAGTGATTAATAGTTTAGGGAATCCAATTTAATGTGTCTTAATTTTAATATGATTTGATGGGATGCCAGTTTGTGGAGACTTCAATTCTTATTAAATTAAGATAGTTTAATTTGCATACTTAGATTGAGGGGATGCCAGTTTGTGGAGACCGCAATTTAATTATGTCAAGTTAATAATTTAAGGGGACTCTAATCCATCATTAAAGATTAAATTTTTTTTATGGTTCAAATATTTATCCTGATCTTTTTTCATCCTAAGGCCTAACTTCAACACCACTATCTTATCTTTATTTTATTTTCTTTATTTTATTTTATAAAACTCATTTTCAAAATCCATATTTTTTCTCTCTTATTAATTTAAAGATTCAGATATTGAATTAATAATATTCCTCGTGGGTTCGACACTCTTACTCCTATTACTATATTACTTGAGCGACTAGTGCACTTGCTAGCGATTTTATTTTGCTACATCATTTTACGCATCAAGCAAGATGTTAGACTGGATTGATATCTTAAGTATGAAAGCATTATGTGCTTGGCCAATAATGGTATGTAATACTTTGCAAAGACGATTAACTCGAATTCAAGAAACAATCATGTAAACTGCATTGTATAGAAAAATTGGACGCTAGTCCTTGACTTGTTAAGGATTTTGTACTTTGGGGATGAAAATCAAGGAGGTGCGACTCCAATTAGGAGGTATTTAATTGGTTGTAAAGATGCTAATGATTTCTTGTGTAGCATGGGGCCCAAGAGCTTCCTAGTATTTATGAAAAAAGTTCACAAGGTAGCCGTCAAGGCCGGGGACTAGCTGAGAGGCTAACCTTGACATCCTTGGCTATGACAAGAACAATAAGGGTGTATTTGTATAGCAGAACTTAAGTTCTAATTGGTTCTCAAGAACTAATCGATTAGATAGAAAAGTTTATGTTTGGTATTTGGATGAAAAATGTAATGATGGGGATTTAAAAAGTTGATTTGATAGATAAGTTTTAGTAAATATTTGGTAAGAACTAAAAGAATATTTTATAAGATAAAAAATTTATATGAGATAAGAATTATATTATTACGGTATATTTATATATTTTTAATTTAATTGAAAATTTTGGCTTCTATTAAAAATTTAAGTTATGGCATGATATATAAATATTCATTTTGATTAAAAGGGTTTTATAATATGAAATTAATACTATAACATAAACAATATGTGAATAAGATTATAATATAATGTAAATTATATCATGTATATTTTTTTTTAAAAGCAATTGAAAGTTTTAATTAGTAAAATTTATTTGAATACAATAAAATTTAAATTAATTTTTATCATGGAATTTCTTTAACTTTATTGTGCTATAATACTAAGTAACTACTTATTTATTAGATCTAATAAATTTATTTTATAAGTTTTATCATATTAATTAATTAATTAATAACTATATATGTATATATAAATTAATAGATATATAGGCCTAATATTAATGGTAAATATTAATTAATTATATTTTAGTACACTATAATACTAATAATGTATAATTAAGAAAATAATTATTCAATATTGGATTATAATATTTATTTTATGTGTCGAATGATTATGCATTGATAAATAATAATTATATAAATTTATTATACTATAATACTAAATAAAATATTATAATCAATAAAATTTTTATTTATTATTAGATATAAAACAATTTATTTCTTATAATATTATGATAATATATTAATAATAGACAAATATATATATATATAATATTAAATAGGATTAGTAGGTCTAAAAGTAGGACCACTTACTTTTAGACCTACACGACAAAATAAAAAAAAAAAAAGATGTTTGTTCTTGCCATTGGCAAGAACTTACCAATTTCTTGGCAATGGCAAGAACTTTTTATGGGAATTTTAGGTCACGTGATCATTTCGTCAGAACTTTTGTTTTGGTGCAAAATTTTTTTCTCGAGTGTTTGGCATAATTTAAGAGCGGTGACATGGGAGGGGTGCGGAATGTGACGATGGCCAACTATCAGCATGGATGACTAGAGACTACGTGGGTTTCCAGAGAGAGGTCTAGTGCTCAACAAATATGTTTTTATCTTATTTTCATTCGAGACCAACTCTGAGCCAATTGACTCGGAACTTGCTCCACTATTTGATGTTGAGTTGTCAAAGTAGAGCAGCATGCAAATTGTAAGGATTCCTTAATTGGTCAAATTTGGTAGGGGAGAAGTTCGAGGATTTATCCTTGGCTTCTATGTTTTCTACGATACATTTGACCTCTCTAATTCTATGATCCAGCTGTCCTAGGACCTCAAGGTTCCACAAAATGGTTAGGTTTTTGACGATATTAAGTTTTCATTGTAAGGATTGAGATTGTCCAGCTGAGCATGCCTGCTCGACAATGGCTTCCATGGGTATGGCAGTGAGAGCTAAATTCAAGGAGTTGATGAGCTAGTGGTGGGTGGCCAGTAGCCTATCAAGCCTATAGTGTATGTGCACAAGGCCCTTGTGGTTGTTGCACCCTGGCATGAAAGAGGGACGTCAACTAGGCTTTGTCTATCAATGAAGTCCTAAAAAAGGTCATCCTTCCCACTCATGACATAAAGGAAGCAAACTATTGTAATTCTCTACCAAGGCCCAAGGAACATTGTCACACCCAACTCCGTGATTAAGTTCTAATTTTAATTATCATAATTTTAATTATGTTTAGCCATTCCAAAAATAAAATCGGCAAAACCTCCCTCCCTTACTTTCTTGTGTTATTAGCCAACACATACAAAAGATGGATATATATTAATCAAAGTTTAAAAAGGACTATAAGATATGACATTCGCATATTGCCATTATATTTTTTTTCCACAAACCATTTCACATATAATTCCACAGGGTCGAGTCGCATACAACCTTACAAAAAAATTTCTCACAAACTTAATTACAACATCTAAAACTATCTATTGCATATGCATGCTAAAAAAAATAAAAGTGAAGGGGGATTAAAGTGTTCCAGCAGCTCGACCTCTTCTATATGCAGCAAAAAAAAGCTCCGAGTCGACTCAACTCGAGAACTTACGAGTATCTGAAAAAACATTTAAAATGGGTTTTATGAGCATCATTTGCTCAGTGAGTGGAATAAAAGTACAACATAGGGGAACAATACGAGTGCATATATCATTTAAATAACCACATTCTTGTCATATGAGAAAACATTTAAAGCATAGCACATATAGCATAACTTGTCAAATCATATAAACTTTCATAGAAGTAAAGTAACTCAAGATATCATAATTTTCATATTTAAACTCCACACATGTGTCATTGCACATACTCATCAAGGGTCAATATGTTCCCTATGATCATGTGTCATACAGTTAAGCAGAGCTTCATAATCAAGAGTCACGGATACGCAGAGCAAATCATGGGTCAATACGTATACCTCTATGATTGTGTGTCATACAGTTAAGCAAAGCTTCACAATCAAGAGTCACGGATACGTAGAGCAAATCATGGGTCAATACGTATCTCAATCATGATTGTGTGCCACCCAATTATGATTCTCAGATACGCAGAGCATATCATGGGTCAATACGTGCACGCAGAGCAGTCCCCAAAGGGCAAAGACACCCGATATACGCCCCAAAGGCTTCATGTATATCGAATGCGGTCCCAAAGACCTTTTTCAAACAGCATGGCTAATGAACACATGGAGTTTAACAATATCAAAATACACATGTCATAATCTCATATCATTATCAAATAAAACTTATTTTCACTTCACAAGCATTGTTCCCTGAAAACATTTTTGTATAAGATATTACTCCATCTCATATGAAATCCTTGAAACATATCATAAATATTTTTCATAGCGCAAGATATGTTTCAATAATAACAATAATAATCTTTGCTTGAGGTAATACCATAAATAAAAGAATTAACATATAACATTTTGCTATGTTGTAAATTTACCCACTCACCTTGTACTTTATCACTTCAAGGAGGTTTATTAGATTTTCTCCCTTTCACTTGCAACTTGAGGTTTTCCTACAAACAATAATGTCGTTTTACTTCCCAATTACTAGTAAGGTAATATGCAATGCATGCTCATGATGTATGAATGCTCATGCACCCTAAAATGCATATAACCTACTCTAATACCAATTTCTAACTTCAGACATTTAATTCATAAGCTATTCCACACTTGAAACTTTTCAATTCTCCAAAGCATAACTATGTGTTGTTTCAGGATTTCAGACTGAGTGTCTATTAATAAATAATTCATAACTTCTTAACCAAATGGGCAAATCTTATTATTCAGGATTTATTAGAAACTAGACATACTGAGGTTTTCAACCCCCAAATATCATTATCAAATTCCAAGTGAGTAAGTTAGGGCATCCCAAGCAATCTGACCTAGGGTTTTGCCCTAGCAGACTGTATATCACTGAAATATTGATTTATATATTTCTTCATACTTATCCATTTAACTAGAACATAATGTTCCTAAAAATTATACTTCATTAATACTTTGTAATAAAAATTTGAGAATTTAACTCGATAAATAGACTTATAACAAAAATAGTTAATTCGGGTCGCAATCTGTAAATGTTCTAGAATCGACAGAAGCCTCACTATGAAATGAAAAATTCATTTCTGCCAAAATACAAGTTCAAATAGTATGATTCCACATCTCACTGAACCCTTGGAATGTCTATTTAAGCATATCCAAATTTCAACCCTAATTCACTCTATTCTAACCGTGCTTTAATTTACAAATGGAACTTGTATCAGACTTGGCACAGGATGAGTGACTTGCGAAGGTAAGTTCATAACGTCCTCTATAAAACTTATTTTTAGATGATTCCAGAGGCCATGAAAAGCTAACTTCGAATGGATGAACCATACCAAATTTCATAATTTATGATTCGTTTATCCCCATGTAATAATTCTCTCAATTAGAAGAAAAATTTTCGGATCAAAACTCACCTGGAACAGTCGACGTTCCTGATTTTCCCTAGGTCGGTTCGCTCGAGTTCTTCCTCTGGTAATTTTTCTACGGTGAAAATATAATGTTAAGTGTCTTATATTTTTTTTCAGAATTTCTGAGGTCTTATGAAGGTTTGGAAAAATATCCCTTTGAGCAACTCTCACCTGTCTGTTTCAGCTGCTTGGAACTTAAGTGATGGTCAATCATATCTTTTTGTCATAACTAAGTGTTTTAACCCTAATTAAGCTTAATTAATCCTATTTAAACATATATATTATAATATTTAGAAATTTTATGATTTATTCCTAATAACCCTATATAATTACTTTGTAAAGTTTTTCGATAATTAAGTAGTCATTATGCACTAATCGAAATATCAATTACTATACACAAATATCACTAAATGGACATCCAAACTAACTTAGTATGTTAATTAAATGCATGATTATGCACAAATGATATTTCTAGGGCACGTCCGTGACAATTCTCCCCTCCTTAAAAAAAAATTCGTCCCTGAAATTTGGTTACTTGTTTCAGGGAATAAGAATGGATACTTTTCTCTTATTTGATCCTCTCGCTCCCAAGTTGCCTCTTCTCTTGAATGGTTTTTCCAAATCACCAAAACTAATGGAATCTTTCGATTCCGTAGTTCTTTTTCCTTTCGTCCGATAATTTGCACTAGATTCTCTTCATATGACAAATCCTCTCGTACTTGAATAGATTGGGGCTCTAATACATGAGAAGGATCTAATACATGAGAAGCATAGAGACATGAAAGACATCATGAATACGTGATAACTCTGGCGGTAGAGCTAACCTATATGCAACTGGTCCAATACGCTCCAAAATTTCATAAGGTCCTACATATCTCAGACTTAACTTTTCTTTCTTTCCAAATCGTATAACACTTTTCCAAGGTGAAACTTTTAAGAAGACTTTACTTCCCACTTCATACTCTATTTCTCGACGACGTTGATCTGCATAACTCTTTTGTCGATCTTGTGTTGCCTTTAACTTTTGTTTAATGATTTTCAGATTGTCGACAGTCTCTTGTACTTTCTGTGGTCCCAAAAGGACTCTTGCACCTTTTTCATCCCAACATAATGGTGTCCTACATTTTCTACCATATAATGCTTCAAAAGGAGCCATCTCGATACTTAAATGAAAGCTATTATTATAGGCAAACTCTGCTAATGGCAAGTGTTCATCCCAAGATCCCTTAAATTCTAGAATACAAGCTCTGAGCATTTTTTTAAGTGTTTGAATGGTTCTCTCTGATTGACCACCCGTTTGAGGATGAAATGAAGTACTAAACTTTAATTTTGTACCTAAGGCATTTTGTAAACTATGCCAGAATCGAGAGGTAAACCGAGGATCTTTATCAGAAATGATAGATGTTGGAATACCATGTAGTCTCACAATTTCATCAATGTACAAGTTGGCTAATGTATTAAGAGAATCATCCTTTCGAACTGGTATAAAATGTGTTGACTTGGTAAGATGATCAACTATAACCCAAATAGTGTCATAATTTCGTTTCGTTCTTGGCAAATCCGTTACAAAATCCATAGTCACTTGTATTCTGGTATCAGAATTGATTGAAGAGTTCCAGCTGGAGATTTGTGTTCTGCTTTTACCTGCTGACATATTAAACACCGAGAGATGTATTCTGCTATGTCTTTCTTCATACCATGCCACCAAAAGTTTCTCCTCAAATCTCTATACATCTTAGTACTTCCAGGATGTATAGTATAAGGCGAACAATGAGCTTCCTCCATTATTTCTTGCCTAAGATTTCCAACATTGGGAACACATAACCTGCTGCCAAATATTAAAGTCCCATCATCCTTAGAATTGTATTTGCTCTCCGTTCTTTACTTGATTGATGATTTTCACTAACTCTTTATCTTGATCTTGTACTTCGCGTATTCTCTCGGCTAGAATGGGTCTAATTCTAAAGTGTGCCAAGAGTGCTCCTTTCTCAGTTGTCTTCAACTCAACTCCTAAGGATTTCAGTTCTAGTAGCAATGGTAACTGATAGACTTTTATATAAGCTAGAAGACTCGATGATTTTCGGCTAAGTGCATCTGCAACCACATTAGCTTTACCCGGATGATAATCAATTATGCAGTCATAATCCTTTAGTAACTCCATCCACCTTCTTTGGCGTAAATTTAATTCTTTTTGTGTAAGAAGATATTTCAAACTCTTGTGATCCATAAAAATGTGACATGTCTCTACATAAAGATAACGCCTCCATATCTTAAGGGCAAAAATAACTGCCGCCAACTCTAAATCATGTGTTGGGTAATTTAACTCATGTGGTTTGAGTTGTCGAGAAGTGTATGCAATAACTTTTTCATGTTGCATTAGAACACAACCCAACCCTTGTCTAGAAGCATCACTATACACCACATAGCCTTCATTGTCTGTTGGAAGTGTCAACACTGGAGCAAATGTTAAACATCTCTTTAACTTTTCGAAACTATCTTGACATTGCTCTGTCCATTCGAACTTTACATTCTTCCGAAGAAGTCTAGTTAATGGAACTGCAATCATAGAAAAACCTTCAATAAAACGTCGATAATATCTTGCTAAGCCAAGAAAACTTCTCACTTCTGTTACACTTTTTGGAGGCTCCCACTTCAATATTGCATCAACCTTTGTTGAGTCTACACAAATGCCCTCTGCTGAGATTATATGTCCCAGAAATACTACTGAGTTGAGCCAAAATTCACATTTGCTAAACTTTGCAAATAATTTTTTCTCTCGAAGTATTTGCAAAATAATTCTTAAATGTTTTTCATGCTCTTCTTCACTTCGAGAATAAACCAGTATATCATCGATAAAAACAATCACAAACTTATCCAAATAAGTTTTGAAAACGTGGTTCATGAGATCCATAAAAGCTACGGACGTATTTGTTAAACCAAATGACATCACTAGAAATTCATAATGTCCATACCGAGTTCTGAAGGCAGTTTTGGCAATATCAACATCTTTAATTCTCAACTGATAATATCCTGATCTCAAGTCTATTTTTGAAAATACCTTTGCTCCTTGCAGTTGATCAAAAAGATCATCGATCCGCAGCAAAGGATATTTATTCTTTATAGTAACTCTATTTAATTGTCTATAATCGATGCACAACCGTAATGTTCCATCTTTCTTTTTCACGAATAATACTGGTGCACCCCGAGGAGAAACACTCGGTCGGATGAAACCCTTGTCTAATAATTCTTGTAATTGTAACTTTAACTCTTTTAGTTCTGCTGGTGCCATTCGATAAGGAGCAATAGACATGGGTGTTGTTCCTGGAATAAGGTCAATACTGAACTCAATCTCTCTTTGCGGTGGTAATCCAGGAAGATCCTCTGGAAAAATATCTACAAATTCAGATACGATTGGAATATCTTCCAATCGTGGTCCTTCTACCTTAGTGTCAATCACAGAAGCAAGGTAAGCTTCACATCCCTTCTTGATTAATTTCTATGCCACCATTGCAGAAATAATACAAGAGGGAAGAATTTGACGTTTACCACAGAAGATAACTCTCTCTTTTTCGGGTTACTCAAAATAAACTTCTTTCTTAAAACAATTTATAGTGGAATGATGACGAGTTAACCAATCCATTCCAAGTATGACATCAAAGTCTTGAATATTTAGAGGAATGAGATCTGCCATCATGTCTTTCTCAGCAACTTTGACTTTACAATCCTTATATGATTGTGCGACAATAATAGAATCTCCCACGGGTGTATGTACTAACATGGAACACTCTAAAGGATTAAGTTTTCTATCGGCATGCATGGAAAAGTCTTTTGATATGAATGAATGAGTAGATCCAGGATCAATAAGAACATGTGAACTTTTATCAAAGATAGACAATGTACCCATCACTACGTCAGGAGTAGCCAAAGCATCGGGTTCTGTCATTGTAAAAACACATGCTTCAGTTTGTGGTCTTCCTGGTGGATTTGTCTATTTCGATGTACTTGGGACATTTTGATTACTCGCTTTCATGCTTACACCAGGAGTAGCTTTGATTTGAGACTTCATAGGAGGATAAGCTACTGTTTCACAAATGCTTTTACCCTTTTCCATGAATCGACAATCTTGTATCTTGTGTCCCCTTTGACCACATTTAAAGCAAGCTCCTGTGAATACTAAGCATTTTCCAAAATGATATCTTCCACAAGTTGTGCAATATGCATTTGTGCGATATTGTTCTTGTCTTGGTCCAACTCTACTTTGATTTTCTGAATATGTTCTTCTGACTGCACTTGCTTGTGTACTCATATTTTTCTGATTGGTATGATATTTTTGTGTACCTTGTGATCCATTTCCATGTCTCCTATTATTGTAAAAGTTACCATGAGACTGAAATGTACTATCACTGTATCTTGCCATTTTATTACTTGGCCCAGTCGGAGTAAAGTTGGAGTTTGGTCTTTTCAAATGTTGGCTAATTTGATTTCTTTCTTCTATAAGCTTTTTAGCTCTTAGTGCTGCTGCCACCAATTTGGAGTATTCAGTGAACTCCAACACTTCAACTTTTTCTCTAATGTTCAAGTGAAGTCCTCCTTCGAATCGCCTACACTTGTCACATTCATCTGACACCAAGCTCGGTGCATATTTTGATAGTTGTGTGAACTTTAATTCATACTCAGCAACTAATAATGCTCCTTGTATCAGATTTAGGAATTCCTTCAGCTTACTATTAGTATATACTTTGGGAAAATACTTCTTTCGAAATTCTCGAAGAAAGTCCTCCCATCCAAGAGTAACCGAAAAATTTTGACTTTCAGAAATTGTCTCCCACCAATCCAAAGCATCTTTTTGCAACAAAGACACAATATAATCAAACATTTCTTCATTGGAGCACCGCATCTAATTAAATATTCTATCCATATGCTTTAACCACGCCTCTGCCTCTGATGGGTCAACTGTACCTTCAAAATCAATTGCACCTTATTTTCTAATTTTGTCGTAGAATCTATTTCTTTGCATAACTTGGGATGTTAGGTTTACTCCACTCATAATAGCCCTTAAAGTTTGTGCAAGAACTTGTGCAGCACTTTGATTCTCAATAGGATTGACTTGCTCAACAACATGAGGAAGTCTTGATGGACCCGCTGGGATCTCATCATCATGTAAGGGAGGGTTATCATTCACATCTCGTGCCACACCTTGCACCGATGCATGAGATGAAACTGATGGACTCCTATCCGGTCGACCGCCTAGTGGAGCAGAATGACTTGGGCCAATAATAGTAAATTGGCCATCGCCACGACGCCTACGCGGTGGCATTTTTACCCCTTCAAAATGAAAATAAAAAGAAAGTCAAAAGCATGCACTATCAATCT
This sequence comes from Pontederia crassipes, assembly GCA_030549335.1. Classification (NCBI taxonomy): domain Eukaryota; kingdom Viridiplantae; phylum Streptophyta; class Magnoliopsida; order Commelinales; family Pontederiaceae; genus Pontederia; species Pontederia crassipes. The sequence continues at coordinate 17,156,612 of JAUKPH010000017.1, read as the reverse complement.
AATGCAAATAATGTCACCTAGCCTTAACTTAGGTTATACTGTCTATAGAATCTTATAACCTAAGCTCTGATACCAAAAACTGTCACACCCAACTTCGTGACTAAGTTCTAATTTTAATTATCATAATCTTAATTATGTTTAGCCATTCCAAAAATAAAATCGGCAAAACCTCCCTCCCTTACTTTCTTGTGTTATTAGCCAACACATACAAAAGATGGATATATATTCATCAAAGTTTAAAAAGAACGATAAGATATGACATTCGCATATTGTTATTATATTTTTTTTCCACAAACCATTTCACATATAACCCCACAGGATCGAGTCTCATACAACCTTACAAAAAAATTCTCACAAACTTAATTACAGCATCTAAAACTATCTATTGCATATGCATGCTAAAAAAACAAAAGTGAAGGGGAATTAAAGTGTTCCAGCAGCTCGACATCTTCTATATGCAACAAAAATAAGCTCCGAGTCGACTCAATTCGAGAACTTACGAGTATCTAAAAAACATTTAAAATGGATTTTATGAACAACAATCATTTGCTCAGTGAATGAAATAAAAGTACAACATAGGGGAATAATATTAGTGCATATATCATTTAAATAACCACAATTCATATGAGAAAATATTTAAAGCATAGCACATATAGCATAACTTGTCAAATCATATGAACTTTCATAGAAGTAAAATAATTCAAGATATCATAATTTTCATATTTAAACTCCATACGTGTCATTGCACATACTCATCATGGATCAATACGTATCCCCCTATGATTATGTGTCATACAGTTAAGCAGAGTTTCATAATCAAGAGTCACGGATACGCAGAGCAAATCATGGGTCAATACGTATCCCTCTATGATTGTGTGTCATACAGTTAAGCAAAGCTTCGCAATCAAGAGTCACGGATACGTAGAGCAAATCATGGGTCAATACGTATCTCAATCATGATTGTGTGCCACCCAATTATGATTCTCAGATACGCAGAACATATCATGGGTCAATACGTGCACGCAGAGCAGTCCTCAAAGGGCAAAGACACCCGATATACGCCCCAAAGGCTTCATGTATATCGAATGCGGTCCCAAAGACCTTTTTCAAATAGCATGGCTAATGAACACATGGAGTTTAACAATATCAAAATACACATGTCATAATCTCATATCATTATCAAATAAAACTTATTTTCACTTCACAAGCATTGTTCCCTAAAAACATTTTTGTATAAGATATTACTCCATCTTATATGAAATCCTTGAAACATATCATAAATACTTTTCATAGCGCAAGATATGTTTCAATAATAACAATAATAATCTTTGCTTGAGGTAATACCATAAATAAAAGAATTAACATATAACATTTTGCTATGTTGTAAATTTACCCACTCACCTTGTACTTTATCACTTCAAGGAGGTTTATTAGATTTTCTCCCTTTCACTTGCAACTTGAGGTTTTCCTACAAACAATAATGTCTTTTTACTTCCCAATTACTAGTAAGGTAATATGCAATGCATGCTCATGATGTATGAATGCTCATGCACCCTAAAATGCATATAACCTACTCTAATACCAATTTCTAACTTCAGACATTTATATTCATAAGCTATTCCACACTTGAAACTTTTCAATTCTCCAAAGCATAACTATGTGTTATTTCAGGATTTCAGACTGAGTGTCTATTAATAAATAATTCATAACTTCTTAACCAAATGGGCAAATCTTATTATTCATGATTTATTAGAAACTAGACATACTAAGGTTTTCAACCCCCAAATATCATTATCAAATTCCAAGTGAGTAAGTTAGGGCATCCCAAGCAATCTGACCTAGGGTTTTGCCCTAGCAGACGTATATCACTGAAATATTGATTTATATGTTTCTTCATACTTATCCATTTAACTAGGACATAATTTTCCTGAAAACTATACTTCATTAGTACTTTGTAATAAAAATTTGAGAATTTAAATCGCTAAATAGACTTATAACAAAAATAGTTAATTCGGGTCGCAATCTGTAAATGTCATGGAATCTGACAGAAGCATCACTATGAAATGAAAAATTCATTTCTGCCAAAATACAAGTTCAAATAGTATGATTCCACCTCTCCTGAACCCTTGGAATGTCTATTTAAGCATATCCAAATTTCAACCCTAATTCACTCTATTCTAACCGTGCTTTAATTTACAAATGGAACTTGTATCAGACTTGGCACAGGATGAGTGACTTGCGAAGTTAAGTTCATAACTTCCTCTATATAACTTATTTTTAGGTTATTCCAGAGGCCATGGAAAGCTAACTTCGAATGGATGAACCATACCAAATTTCATAATTTATGGTTCATTTATCACCGTGTAATGATTCTCTCAATCAGAAGAAAATTTCCGAATCAAAACTCACCTGGAACAGCCGATGTTCCCAATTTTCTCCAGGTCGGTTCGCTTGAGTTCTTCCTTTGGTAATTTTTCTACGGTGAAAATATAATGTTAGGTGGCTTATATATTTTATTCAGAATTTTCTGAGGTTTATGGCAGTTTGGAAAAATATCCCTTTGAGCGGCTCTCACCTTTCTGTTTCAGCTGCTTGGAACTTAAGTGATGGTCAATCACATTTTTTTATCATAACTAAGTGTTTTAACCCTAATTAAGCTTACTTAATCCTATTTAAATATATATATTATAATATTTAGAAATTTTATGATTTATTCCTAATAATCTTATATAATTACTTTGCAAAGTTTATCGATAATTAAGTAGTCATTATGCACTAATCGAAATATCAATTACTATATACAAATATCACTAAATGGACATCCAAACTAACTTAGTATGTTAATTAAATGCATGATTATGCACAAATAATGTTTCTAGGGCACGTCCGTGACAAACATCATTTGGTAGAATATTACACAAATCATTCAACAAAGCATTGTGCATCGCAGGGAAAACATTAGCATAAATGTAGGAAAGCTGAAAAGAGGTTGTTGCATGTGACCTTGTATATGGTGGCCCTGTCAGGCCATGATGATTCCACCTAAAGAGCCAGTTCCCTCCTGGCAAGTGTCTGCCAATGAGATCGCAGGCACTTGATAACCTATTTAGCATGATTACAAACAGCATGCGATTCTAAGAAAATAATAATGTCGGGGTGCTGGTGTCATATGACGTCAACGAGGTGGTCCCATTTTTTTGCTCAGTACGCTCTGTGATAGCTCCATGATACGATTTTCATGCAGACAACGGGGGTGGTGGTCGAGCCATTATCCTAAATGGGTGGACAACCTGACATGACATGAGGCTTATTTTTATCTTTGCTATCAACGCCGGAGTCCTATATGGTAGGCAGGATGCAGAGCTGATGGACTGGACTTCTTCTTGGTGCTTGGTCAAGGGACGGGATAGAGCTCAAGGTCAGCCTGCTCTTCATCCCTAAGGTCGTCATGGTAAAAATCTGTTTGATCTGCATTGCCAATTAAGAGGCCGCCAACATGAGATGCATTTATGAGGCTATGGCGTCATAGCCATGTTTTTTGGGGAGACTGATAAGAGGAGCATTGGGCAAAGGACTTTGCAAGCGAGGGGGAGGAAAGGATTGTGAATGGTGGTGGGAGAGTGGATGGAGAGCAACAGATGCATCCTCATGCGTTGGCATAGGGGATATTATTTAGGCCAGGCGCAATGAGGAGGACATGTGGATGGTGACTGGGGGTGTTAGGTGGGGGAAGGCGATCTGGTGCCTGCATATTTGCAAAGCAATGCAAAGGGTACTTGTGATAATGGTGTATGGGGGATGCAGGCTATAGAGAAAGCGCGCTTATCATGACCATTAAAAGTTTGCAGCATTGAGATCTTCTTTGGGTTTTGACTAAACGGGCTATTGAGTCTGCCTAGTCGATCGTTGGGTGTATTGTGTGAGATCATGGATGTTGGTTTTGGCCAGGTGATTGAGATTGATCTAGGAGAACACTTGGAATTTGCTTGACATCACCGGTACGAATGGCCCTTGGCTAACATCAGTTGGGTGGTTTGTGTATTCCGATGAGGATGTAAGGATCACTAGGCAAGCTAGTTGACATTGGCGCTTGGTCGTGGCACACAACCATGGGCTGAATAGGAGCACACCCCCAACTGCACCTTCCCCCATCTGGAGCTCGGCATGATTAGGTTTCCATGGACAAAGCTCCTTTGGTATCCGATTTTACCACAACAGAAGTAGAACAAGGCGATATCTTCATGCAAGATGCATTGTGGGTAGTAATCACCATTGGAAAGGTTGATCCGGATTCCTTGGCACAGGCATTTAGTGCGATTGAGCTCCATGCACATCTTGGCATAATGCTAGGTGGACAATAGTAGCGAGTCCTTTGTGATGTGCAAGGGAGTTCCAAGTCATCCGGCAATGCAGTGTAGTGAGGCCTTGGTGCGGAATTGAAAAGGTAGTCCATACAGTTGAGTCCATGTTGGTACTAAGTTGAACAGATCTTCTTGTGGCCAGAAGAAGGATCACGCCTGAGCAATGTTGAGGAAGTGGTCGCAAACCTCCCATGGCTTACCTATAAATACCTACAAATGATAGTTAGAGTTTTCAAATTTGTAAAGTAGGAAGTTGGTACACAATTCGATGGTCTTCAAGGGGTTGGACGTCCGCCATAGGCATGGCAATGCCTCCTTTAAGCATGACATTTCCATTGTGTTTCCCATGAAATGTCCATGGAGGCATATAGCGAGCTCAGCTTCCATGTCGATGCCATTTTCCAAGGAAATGGAGACCTCATCGATAATGGTTGCTTCCAGGCTTCTAAGTTGTCACGACGAGATCTAGAAAATTAGAGCCCGACCTGGCTTCTGATAATCTATGCCCGGGATGGTTGGTGTGAATTTTGGGTTGGGTGTGCTAGGGAGATTTTGGTGCTCATTTGTGGAGGAGGCGAGCGATAGCAGCTGGGGAATTGAGAGGAGTGTTTGCTAGTGGAGTGATGGTGGTGGGGATGGTGGCAACGATAATTGCACATTTTGATTAAAAAAAGTCATTTCTTAAATTTTATAACCCCCGTACAAAAAGACAAATGATAATAATTTGTTTCTCCTCCTTTGATCCAAACACTTGAATCCCTAATGCTTATGGTGGGTAAAAGAGAGGTTTGCCAACTTTGAAGAAGTTATCGTGAGGGCGACTGAGTAGTGAAAGAAGAGATGTGCATTTGTTTCTAGTGCCAGTCCATAGAGGTTACAAGATGAATCAAAAGAGTTATTGAAACACGAAATGGAGTCTACCATGGGCAGCCAGCTATGCAAGAGTTTCCAGCGAAAGCAATGGATCTTTAGGGGTGGTATTGAGATCTTACATATTTTCTTCCAAAACGGCCATCCATTTGGCAGGAAAACTTGGTCGCAGATGTATTTGTAGACTTATTTTACTTTTGGTAAGACATAGGTATCTGTAACCCATATCCACATGTCAACATCGACATAGATGATAAGTGTATCTCCAATATCGGTGAGCAAATATCATAACCAAAGAGATCTGTGAGGATTGGCAGGTTTCAAGTGTTTTGGTGTATTAGGGAGGAAACATTCAGGTCGCGTAGTGGAATATCCATATTGATATAGGTAGGCATCCACATTAAAGGGATGGAAAAAATTCAGGGATCGAGAAGGATGAACATAGATTGGTCATTTCCAATGAAGCATTTGAATCCTAGTCTGAGTTCAAATAGAGCCTATAGCATCATGCGTCAAACCTAGGAGGTGCCGGTACTCAGAGGTTTGTTTATGAAGTTGCCCATGTTTGTTTATTGTACATTAGATCCAATGCTAGTCTTCCTTGTTAAGTATAACTATGATGTATTTTACAAGGAGTGAGGTGCGGTTGATGTAGTGTATTCTCTTTTGTGACTTGCACTGTAGACCAATTTATTAGATATAGTCACCTTTTATCTCTCCCTATATAACAAAGGAATCCACAAGAAATATTTTTGAGAAGCTAGGATCCTATCTGATAAATAAATTGTGTAGAGAGAATAGATAGGCATCGTGTTGACTACAGAGTCGATTAGTGTGACTCTTCTTGCACGGGAAAGAGGTTTTTGTCTCCAACATGATAGGCGCAAGGAGGCCTTTTCTATAAGATTTGTTTGAACTCTAGTTGGAATATACTTGTAGGTGATATCCAAGGTAAGAAAAGGGAAAGCTCCCTATTTGAAATCCCATGATGTTTGATATTAAGTTGTAGTGGTGTCTATTAGGTGACTTTGGTAAGTAATTTTTTATATGTTGGGGCTTACTATTTGGTTCGTAAGATTTCCGGAGAGAGCTAATAAGTCCTAAATGTTTACAGTTCATTTTCTGTGGCTATACATATTAGTAAATTGTCCATGAATTAGAAGATGGTTTAATGAAAAGGATCCTTTAGAGAATGGTACAATTGCACTGAGATCAACTTATTTGTTTAGCATGGAAGAGAATATTTGGTTACAAGTATGAAGAAGTAGGGTGACAATGGATCTTCTTGACATAGACCCCAGAAGCTACAAAAGGGGGTCGACTCAAAGCCGTAGAATGGTAGGCACCCAAATACTATACGGTGTTAGTGCAGGTGAAGTAAGAAATACATTGGCAAAAATCTACTAAAGACATATAACGCTCCGAAATTTATAACATGATACTTTAAGGGGGTGTTTACTGCATTATTTTTCCACACTACATAGCAATCTACATTACCTCACATAAAGTTTATGGGTAAATTACGCCAAATACCCTCCAACTTTGATCATTTTCCTAACGCTATCCTCCAACTTCACAGATTGTCCTCCATCTTTTAACTTATTTCACCAAATGCCCAATAGACTATTTTTAGGTCGCGTTGTGGACGTGGCACGTTCTCTCTCCTTTACTCAAGCATTTGTCAATGTGCCAACATTAAAAAATAAAATAATAATTAAAAAATGAGCCACCTCCATGTGCGAAGGGATGCCGAAGGGATCTCACATCGAGTTGTTTTTTTACGACGAGGTGAGCCGCTGAGGTGAGCCGCTGCGCTACTCTGATACTGGAGGATGTGTTTTGGGAAAACCGTGCGGGCTGAAGCCCAAAGCGGATAATATCCTACGCAAGTGCAAGGGTGTTACATATGCGTAGCCTCTTGCGAGGCAGGTGACGAGCCCTGCACCCGGTGACGATGTAGATGTCCTCGTCGACCTCGTCCCTCGTGACATGATGGAGAATTTGGGCCACTCCCTCCGCTCCACATCTTGTGACCTCAATTGAACCGTGCGCTTCTCCAGCAAGGAACCGCTCACCGACCTATCGATAGTCATCGAAACCCTAGACCCTGTGCTCTGCCTCATCCTCAGGTTCCACAATCTTGTCGCCAGCGGAGACGAGGGTTCCACGTCAGCGCCTAGATCCGCCGCCCTCCCGCTCTCTGGGGAGCCTTTGGATGGCAATGACGATGATGCCGACAAGGTTATGAGCTTCATGCGGTCCGCCACCTCGGGAAGGTGGAGCATAACCTTCTCCCTGACTTCCTCCAACCATGCATCATCCTTCTCGCGAGCGCCGCTGTCGCCACCTTCTCCAGACCAACCATCGATCCTAACTTCAGTTAGAGCCTTAGAGAAGCTCCATCTGACGCCTCCATCACTGCCTCTGACAACCTGGCCCTTGCCATTTCCGTTGTCAAAGCAGAGACCTGTTTACGTTGTCGACCTTTTTGTTGCTCCCAGGTCTTGAGCGCCAGAAAGGTCATCGTGGCTTTTATCGTCGTCGTCGTCATCGTCGCCGCCGCCCTGAAGCGAATGATGGCCTCGTCGTAAGATCCGGCAGCCTCGAGGTGGCCGGATCGGATTCCGGTGGATGTTTGAGAAGAGGAAAAAGGTTGGTTTCCAGGAGTAGGGAGACCGCCGGAGAGGAGAAGGTGTCTCTTCTGACGTTCTGTTAGTGGGGGTTATGTGAGGAGAGAGAGAGGAGTGGTCCGCTTCGCCAACCCACGGGATGAAGGGGGGCCCGATGGAACTCATCGGGAGGTGGAGATGCCTCATTTTTATTATTATTTTAATTACCACGTACGCAATGTTTGCATGGAGGCCAAGATCGCTTGCGTGGAGGATAGAGAATGTCCACGCTAGCGTCACATCAGCGGCAACCTAAAAACGGCCTATAATTAGTGGAAAGGGCATTTGATGAAACAAGTTAAAAGATGTAGAATAATCTTATTACAAAATGAAGTTGGAAAATAGCGCTGAGAAAATGTTAAGAGTATTTGGTGTCATTTTGCCTAAAGATTATCACTTATTAAATTATCAGCAATGTACTTTATCTATGTACAAGTAATCTCTCCAACAATTCAATAATATTATTTACTTATAAAAAAATATTGCTAGGTAATGTGTAGTTTTTTTACTAAAATACCCTTTATCATTATCACCGAGTTAAAGTTTATATAATTCGGCTAAAACTAAAATAAAAATTCATAAAATTGATAAATTAAATAAATCTCATTATAAATATTTATATATATTAAGTAGAAATAATGGTAATAAATATATGTAATATTCAAAATAATAACTAATAATATTATACTCTTGTGAATAATAATAAAATAATTTAAGTAGTTAATATTGTTAATTATGATAGTAACAATTATAATAATATTATTTATTATTGTTGTCGTTGCATAATTTTCTTATATTATTTCATATTTTATTTGTCTAATATTAGAAAGGATAAAAATGGAAAGAAAATCAATCAAATTAACACTCAATTGATGATGGACACCTCCTCATAGCTGACACTTCATAGGCAATCTGTATTATTAGGCAATTCAAATTATCTGCAAATTAAAATAAAATAAACAAGATAATGTGGTGAGTCAAGATAATTTAACTTCATATTATAAATTATGAAAATGCCTCCTAAGAAAATTTGGACTGCATCATGTAAAGGGAGAACTACCAATTCAATCATACTATAAGGATAAAGTAGTGGAAAGTACAATAAAACTTTAAAAAAATTGTTTCAATAGAATAAACATAGCAGCAAAAATTATAATAAAACATATGATGAAAAGTCCAATAAAATAAGTATCACACAAATGATGTAGTAATGAATAATTAGGTAAGTTAATTATTATGCTTGATCTAAGACCAATTTAATAATAATAATTTATGCAATATGTTTGGTTAGCATATTATCTATTTTGAGGCTTGGCCACACGATTTTATCAAATCGTGTCACATCTATTCAAACCTATATTTCCATATATATATATATATATATATATATATATATATATAGTATTTCTTCTATAACTTATGTACATGGGACTAAAAGTCATGCTTCATACATCATTTCCTTCTTAGGGGATGCCGAGTGATCATATTTCATCATATTATACATAGGGAGTTGCTTTGATATCATATATAACATCATTAATATCTTCTCAGGATTTGTGGTCTATCCTAATGGAGGAGAAACAAAGGAGAAGAAGTGAAAGAAAAAATAAATCAGAGTTTTATAAATAAGAATATGTTAACCATGATAATAAATTGTATAACTCAATTGTTAATGGTATTGAATACCATTTATTCAAACTTGAAAAGAGAGGGGGCCGTGATTAATGTTAGTACACTTAGGAGGTTGAAATGTTTATGGGGGTGGGGATGTAGGTACAAAGAATAAAGACTTATTTATAGTTTTGTGCATAAGATTGGAATTGAAGAAAACCAGCTTGAGCCAGCTGGAGTTTGTCTGGGTGTGTTGAAATATCTATGATGTAATGGGAAATATTATGGAAAATCAGTTTTGTAAAGTGACTTAAGAATAAAGACAGAAGAAGAAATGAGAAGTTACAATACAGAGGAAGGTGATACGCAAGAACTTTGGATGCAAACAAGAGGGGAGAAATGAAATGGTGGTGAAAGGCGAAGAAGAAAATATAGTTAGGGTTAACATTATAACTATATTATGATGCGTTTTGGCTTAATTTTTAAGAATAATATGTGATTTGACATGGTAGCAAAGCATGGTCAAGACATCGCTCGAACTTTGAGAGAGTTCTAAAAAATATACATATTTTTTCCCTTAGCATTAAGAAAGAGAATGATAAAACTTAATTTAATGATAATGATATTTCTAAGGGTGATGTTATAGTATATCTAATTCTATAGTCAAACTTGTGATAGGAAAGTCGGAAAGACAGATCAACATAAAAGATACGAAAGAGAATAATTGGAGAGAGGAATGAAAGTGAGCGAATACGATCAGTTCAATCAAAGACAACGAGTTTTGAGACAAGTTAAATAGTTCACCATCCAATGATTCAAAATCGGACCGAATAACATAAAAGTGTAATATTACAAAAAATAATAAATTAAATTAATATTAAAATCACTTTCTTTATTATCAGCTTTAATTTTTTATCATTAGTTATATTTATTTCAACTAATATTATGTTTACTTTAGTTTAGAATGCATATATTATTCATAAATAAAATTTAAAAAGGTCCAAACACCATATATATATATATATATATATATATATATATATATATATAATGAGATGACCGGACTACTGGAAATAATCTTGAATTTGATCACTTTCAAACTTTTTTTTTCTAACTAGGTGATATTATTACTTTTAGTTGGATCCAATTTTTTTTCTTTCGAACTCCACCCACCTCATTCGCTGTCACCCTCTTAAGACCAACATATATTAGTAAAATGCAAATTAATTTAGATACAGAACCTATATATGTAGCGGTTGAAAATTTATAAAGACATACATCAATTTGATTACTAATAAGTTTCTCTTAATTTATGCATACTATATCAACGTTATTATTTAAATTTTATAAAATAATGCAATTTTAGTAAGGATCCCCATATTGCCTTTGTTAGAATTTTAACGTCGCTCCTTTTTAGATAATTTTATCTTTTAATTTTAACTATGAATGTAAGATCATGAAATGTAACCTTGGAACTTCGTAAAAGAGTACCAAGTAAACGAAAGATGTCGTATAATAAAATAGAAGAGTTCCAAATCAACCAAAGATTTCGTATAATAAAATATACAACTTAATTAATACAAAGCAAAAGCTGCAACGATTAAGTATAATGATTGTGGAAAAGTCACATCATAATACTTTCATACATGTACATCACTTATCCTTGAGGGTTTAATACAGCATGGCGCCAACTAAGAACATAACAAAGGAAGAAACTCGTGCACTTGCTGCTCGAACAATAACAATATTACTGTATCATATTACAACACATCCGTCGACCGTGAGTTATTTTACTTTTCCTTGTAAGTTTTCTTTTTTCTATGCAACTTTTATAACTTAGCCTTTTCATTGGCAATGGCAATTTTGTAAATTCATGCACTTAAAAAAGGTGCACCTTTGAAGTATTTGTAAACTCAGAGCTTGTCCTCCACATTTCATGTTGTCAAGCCACCACTGGTACTTATCATATGGGAGAGAGCCCATAGTACTAGTATTCTTCCGAAGTATTTATAATCAAACATTTTATTCTCATCAAAGATTCAAAACTTTTATAGTCCTAGTGCATTTTCCTCAAGCATGGGTGGCAACTCGCACATCGAGACTCTTTCGATATTAAGTGTTTCGCTTAGGTGCTTGTTCTTCCATGAAGCCTTCGCTGAAACATTCACTTGTAACAAGTATCCTAAAAATCATGATATTTTACAAGCTACAAAGGAAATCGTGTTACGCTCAATCAAAAGAGTTTGTTCAAATGACGGGCATGTACAAGTTAGAAATAGAGTATCTTTTGTGGAACTGTTGAGTGATGACACATTCAAGGACTAGGAGCAAATGGCCATCGAACTTAGAAATCACTCACGATCATTTCGTGCAAAAATGGGGGCTCACAGTGAGGGCATTCTTGATTTGAGCAATGCCTCAAACAATTCCAACTGGACGTTACTGAAATTTCAAGATTAGCTCACAATGCACAATTGAGAGATGCCAATGTGGTGGGTAGCACCATTGTGGTGTATGTGCAACTCGAATGGATGGAGGCAATGATCATGAACATAAGAGAGTCCACCACCAACGAGCTAATAGAATATGGGACACATTTTGGACTAAGGGCTTTGAAGTCACCCAAGGAACAAGCAAAGTCAAGAAACATTTGTCTCTCATGAATCAAGAATTGATGTGCCAAAATTGAGGTTGTACAAGGGCAAGAGGTCAGCGAAGAAAATCAATGACCTTCTATAGAAAGTTTGATGGTGCATGGAGGCCTCACATGTGATGTCAAAAGCAAGGATGATGAAGATCGTGTCTTTCGACATAGAAGATGTGGCATGTTGATGCAATTGCGATGATGTGGAACTTGGTAACGTAGAACTCAATGAGACATGAGAAAAAATTAGCAATCAACTTGTCAATTATTTGTACCCAACAAGATTGGGATTGGTTGCCAAGATCGCCTTATTCAACATCAGTTAGAATGACATGTTGAGTATATGAAAGAGCTCACTGAGTTCCTCCTATGAAACTCTCTGAAGTGGATGAAAACACATTGTTGGCTATCAAAGTCAATGATATGAAGGCTTGGGCTAAGAAGGAGTTGGAGCGACGAGATTGTCACAACCTTCTCTCTTTAGATTGTTGCCGAGTCACTCTTGGAGTACATTAAATCGATTGCCACATCATCAAGGCCCTCTTGTAAGGACAATGGTGTGAGAGAGAAGTTCAAGACGCAATGAGGCAAACCTAACGATCAACAAAATGATAAAGGTATGGATCACAAAATGTCGAACAACAACAAGTTTAAATCGGATGAAAAACCACCAAAGCCCTGCTACATTTGCAATGATCCTCATTTGAAAAAGGAAACAACCAATGTAATGCATTGTCTAAATGAAATGAAAAAGGAGGATGCAAGTCTCAACTTGATGCACATTCTAAATGCATCAATGCATCTAAGGGATCATCATCGATTGCTCGACTCTATGTGAACATCGATCTAAATGAAAAAGACTTCAACACTCTTATCGACATGAGAGCATCATTGTTCATGTCACATTATGAAATTGAAGTTGCCACTACATAAGACTTTGGTCACATTTAAGACTATCAATGCAAAGTCTATCTCAATGATGGAAATCTCTCCTGAATTGAAAGTACACATTGACAAATGATTGGGAAGCTTCGATGGGGTGGTTATGCCCATGGTTGACTACAAAGTGGTAGGGGCATCTGCTTTCTATGACACATTATAGCTTGTATCAACTCACCAACTCATTGGTCATATTTGACCCTAAGGAACCTTACGAAGTTCCTATAAGGTCAAGCGGAGGTCTGAAATGGAAGACTCCCTCTATCATATAATTGGCAAATGGGTTGCACAAATAGGAGCACATATTCCTAATGATCATCTCTTGAAAGATCCAGGATCCTTCACTCTCAATGCCTTCTAAAGTTCTCGAGAATCTTGAGAACTTTGCGAATATCATGCCCCAGAGCTACCAAAGTTGTTACCTCTGAAAGAGGATCATGTCATTAACTTGATTCCAACATGAAAATTACTCCCCTATTGGTTGGACCTTGTTACCACGAGACTTCATAATAGAAATAACTTAATTTTAACATCTTGATAAGAAAGAGGTTCCTTTAGCAATTAATGAGAGAATTAATGTTGACATAAGATATAAACTAACATTAAGTATTCATGAAAACATCTTTGGCATAAATAATCTAATAGACTCAACTACTACATCATGAAACTTATTGTCAAGATCTAAGTTGTCATCTTCTTAATCTTGATTACTTGCACTGATTTAGAGTGAGTTATAGTATGTAAAGGACTATGCATTCTTATGATCATGAATAGGATGTTACATGACTTGCTTATGTATTTTTATATAAAAAAGATGCTTGAATGGAATGAAATAATCATGAGCCTTTATATGTCAAATAACTTATCATCATATACATCATCATGAATCTTACATCAGCATAAATGTGGATACATCATACATCATACTTGTAGTATGGAACATAACATTTTATCATAAATAAGCATATAAAAGTACCTTGTACTTACCATATTTTGTCTTCATCTTTGCATCGTGATTTTTCTTTGACTTACTTTATAACCCTTTGGAATATATCTTTCTTTATCATCATCTTGACTTTCTTTGTTTTGTCCTAAGACATTTTGAAGTTGAACTTCGTATTTAATCTTACTTTATCTTACGATCTTAAATTTGTTGAAGCAATAAGTCACTACTATCACTTAGGCTACTTTTCTTAGAGACATTATGCTTCCATCGCCATTAGGCAAATTAGTACACATATTGTACTAACACGAGAATTTTGTTCCCAAAAAATTCATACACATAAGGTGTAAGAATGTTATTCTCAAACTTTACTTCACTTTGATGGGTGATAGGAACTTAATCTTCAACTGCATCATTATGCTTTTACAAACGTCAAACATTTTGTGTCTCCTTGTCTTTAAAGTTTAACATAGTTATAACTGAGCATGCATTTCATATATTTAACTGCAATACAATCAACACTCGTCAATGCATAATAATTGTATAAGTTTTTAATAACATAAATATTCATTTCGTGATTGTCATGGAGTCCATCGCGACCGGGAAATCGACCGTGAAATCACCTTTCACAGGTGTGACAAAAACCCAATGTTGTGAGGGCTGGACCTGACCGGCCGGTCGGACCGGTCCGACCGTCAACCGGCCCTCACACTAGTCTATTATAGGCCCCAAAACCGGACTTGTAATTGAACCGAATTGAACTGGTTCCGACCGATCAAAAACCAGTCAAAACCGGATAAAACTAGCCAAAATCGGATTAAACCGGATTGGACTACGTTTTACATAAACCGGCCGAATTTAAAATATTTTTTTGTTATAAAATAATCTGATAAAATTATTATTTAAAATTTGGAAAAGATTCAAAATGGACCTTATCCATAAAACTCTATGTTAGCCCATTAGTCTCCTCATCTATTAATACTTGTTTCTTTGCTCACATCCTACTAGTATAATAAATGTGGGACTATGTTTCTATATATGCTTGTTCTTTTCTTCTTTTATTTAGTTAGTATTTGTTATACTTTCAATTATATCTTATACATTATGATCTTATTCAATATTTTTAATATCATACATGTATATTATAATATAAATTAATTTTATATTATTGTATTATATATAATATTTATCATATTAAGTAAATTTTTAATGAATGAAGGATACAAACTTCTTTGTCATATGTATAACATACAATAATATTATAATAGTTAGGATAGTATAGTTATATATAATATTATAAATACAAAATTTTTAATTTTCTTTTATTTATTATCTAATAATTAATAAGTTCACATTAAATAGTTAACCACCAATTATATTATATATCTAGTTATATATAATCATAATATTACTTATAACATAAAAGAAAAGGATTTAATGATGCTGCTACCTGCTGGAAGAGGTAGCAGCATGCTCCCTATCGCTTCTACCACACGATTAGCGATCTACGGCTGACGATTTTTGGCACGGTTCAGAAGGTAATTCGGCCGGTCCATTTGACTTTTGGCCGGTCCGATCCATAAGTGGAGATGAATGTTAGGGCATTCGACGGGGCCGAGATTACTCTGCTCGCCGCCAGACTGCCTCCGCCGGATTGTCACCCTCGTTGACGGACTGTCGTGCCGCAAGAAGGAACGCGCTTGCAACACTCGCTGCCGGACTGCTGTGCCGCCGAAGGAACGTGCTCGCCGCCGGACCGTCGCGCCGCAAGAAGGAACGCGCTGTCGAAGGAACGCGCTGCCAGGCTGCCGCAAGAAGGAATGCTCCCCCGGATTGTCGAGGCTCATCGGACGATCACCTCCTGACTCTCGAGGCTGATCGGCGAGTGTCGAGGCTCGCCACCGCAAGAAGGAACGACATCGTCGCTTACCAAGCCTAGCCGCTGAGGCTCGTGTCACAAGAAAGAACACACTCATCTAAGGTATGCACTCAGCTAAGGTGTATGATAGTTTATGATAGGCCACCGTTTATGAAATGCATATTTTGTTATTTTTTTCCCTAATGTGCTAAATCAGTAATCTGGTTCTTATATTTCAAATATTGATAATTTGCATGTATTCTAGCCATCATGTGCATCCTTGTTGAAACAATCCGTCGTTATTCCTGACAAATGAAAGAAAATAAGTGTCCATCCGGAAGCATTTTTTATGATTTCTAAATGTCCACCCAGGTATCATGGACATAGAAGACGTTGAAGTTCAGTCTATGCGAGAAGCGATTACAAATGATGATTTAGAAGTAGGGATGGAATTTGACAATTGTAATGAAGGGTTGATTGTCAAAGACAATCATGAGGAAGGGAACAAGTGTCAAAATTCAAATTGTGTGAAATCTTTTGAGCTGCCAAAGTCATCTATTGGAATGACTTTTGAAAGTGATGATGAAGCATACAAATATTATAATATGTATGCCAGGGTAGTAGGTTTTTCTGTTAGAAAACATGCTTCTCATAAGTCCAGAGTCATAGGAAATGTTATAAATAGAACGTTTGTTTGTTCTAAAGAAGGACACAAGGATTTGAAGGAAGGTGTTGAAAAAGTGTGTAAACCAAGAAGAGAAGTTAGGGACAATTGCCTTGCTCATTTGTACATTGGCTTAAGAAAGGATGGAAAATGGGAGATAAGAAAATTTCATGAAGAACATAGTCATCCATTAACAACCCCCTCGAAGGTAAAATATTTGCAATCACAAAAAGAAATCTCAGCAATTTCAAAAGAAGCAATTGAGAACTTACATAAATTTGGTATGGGTCCGTCGCGGATAGCTAGAGCACTTAATATGTCTGGTGAGCGGGTGGGGGTTCGGGGACAGCGCCCCCGAAACCTAGACGGGTTTTGAGCTTTTGTTTAGCCGGCCCGTGTGGTTCGGATTAGGTTTTTTCTCTATTTGTTTGGATTTTAAACCCGGTTTGAAGAGGCTATTAATAGCCTAATTTCTGATGTAATCAGTGTGGCGGCTGTAAACCTAAATGATATAGTGGAACCTCTTTGCAGGACGTAGCCCTCATCTCAAGGGTGAACCTGGGTAAATTCGTGTATCTCCTCTATTTTTCTGCAATCTCTCTGCGATCTTCTCTCCTTGTTCTCGGATTTTCCCATCATTATAACAGCTCAATATTGTATTGATCATTTAAGAGCAAAAAGAAAAGGCAACTTCTCTTCTGAATGTCTAAATATCATATCTTATTTTTGAAATAAGTTGAGTGGCGATGCAGGTTTCTTTGATAGATGGGAGTTAGATGGAGAAGGCACTGTAATGAATTTTTTTTGGGCCGATGGCAGAGCAAGAGATAGTTATCTCACTTTTGGTGATGTTGTTATATTTGATACGACATATCGAACAAATAATTTAAGAATGCCGTTCGCTCCTTTCACAGGAATCAATCATCATGAGCGGTCATGTATTTTTTATTGTGCTTTACTTGCTGACAAGACTGAAGAGACATTTTCTTGGTTATTTTCTAAGTGGGCTGAATGTATGAATGGAAAGCACACGACTTGTATCATTACCGATCAAGATATTGCAATGTGCAATGCTATTCGTAAGGTGTTTCCACACACGAAGCATATATATTGTACTTGGCATATCGCAAGAAATGCAATGATTCATCTACAAGACCTTTATGCACGTGGAACTTTTAAACAGGAATATAACAAATGGCTTTATGAATCCGACAACATAAATATGTTTGAAGATGGTTGGCTTTCCTTAAAGCAAAATTTTGATATACCAAATGGGCATTGGTTAGAGAGTATGTACAACAAGCGCAGCCAATGGGTTTCATTATATTTTCAAGATCTTTTTACTGCAGGCATGCACACTACTCAAAGGGCAGAAAGTATGAATGCATTTTTCGATGGATTTGTTAACGCAAACACATCACTGTCGGACTGTGTACAACAATATGACAAGGCAATTCAAAGTCATCGTGGACTTGAAGAAAGAGAAGATTATCATACGATGAATTCTACTCCAGTGTATCTTTCCAATAATCCATTAGAACTTGAAGCAGGAAAGATTTACACACACAACATTTTTTCCAAGTTTCAAAAAGAATATGCACAAACCATCGAACTATATGGACGCAAAATTTTTAAGGATGACAACAAATCAGTGTACTCAGTATATCCTATACATGGTGTAGACGAAGGTAAACAAATTGTTGAATTTAGTCAGCAAATGAGTCTTCTGTTAAAATGCTCTTGTAAGAAATTTGAATAGGAAGGGATTCTTTGTCGACATATTCTAACTATTCTCCATAAGAAAGGTGTAGGGTATTTGCCAAAAGAATATGTACTCCATCGTTGGACGGTGAATGCACGATATGCAAATGGTCGTGTGGTATATGATACAACATCATACTCTAGCGATTGCATTACACCATTTCAAAAATTGGCTTGGCAAAGCAATCTTTGGCGAATTGAAGAGATGGGTTTAATTTCTCCAAAGTACTTGCAATTTGGTGCTCCATTAATAGATGACGTTATAGGTAAATTTAAGGCATTTCACATGGCAAATGCACCTTTAGAACAAAGTCAACCAAGTACTAGTGAAGTTCCTACAAGTCAAGCAAATATTGTTGCGAGTCAAACAAGTGTTATCAATGTGCAAGAAAATCAATTCGTCATACGTGACCCACCACGTGTAAAGGCTAAAGGAAGACCAAGAAACATTTAAAGAATTAAATCTGTGATTGAAATTTCTATGTCAAAAAAAGATTCTAAAAAAAGGAGTTGTGGACATTGTGGAAGGAGTGGACATGATAAAAGAACGTGTCCGACGTTTAAGGTAAATCACACTTAGTCTTCACATTTAATATTTTTTTACTATGTAATCTAATTCTATTGACGTACTTTGCAGGTTATGGAAGGTCCTGGTAATGAAGACGAAAGTGTGTAGTTTGCAGGAGTAAGTTCTTGTTAGTAGTTTGTATGTTCTTATATTATGACTGGAAGATTAACTCTATCTTCTTTAGGATGCTTGGGTCCAAGCCTTGCATGTTGTTATGCAAAGAAGAAACCGCAGATGTTGGGTTATGATGATGTAATGAACCTTGATTTGTGCTTACTTGTTATGATGATGTCCCCTATGGAGGATAATTATTGATGCTACATGCACTTGTCTGTAACAGTTGCTAATTAGAGGGTCTGACATTTGTAACACTGATCAGAACCTACTATGTCTGAGGCCTTTATATTATATGAACCTACTATGTCGTTTGTAACACTGATCAAATGGTCTGATGTTTAATGGATGACTGATTTAGAGGTTCCTTGAAACGTTATTTGTGCTTATTTGCTGTGATGTTTGCAATCTTCTTACTTGTTCTTATTTGTTGTGATGTTTGCAATCTTCTTATTTCAGATTCCCTATTATCTTTGCTTGGTGTAGTCCAGTATTCATTGCTGCTGAATTATGCCAAGATAACATGTTTCAGATGCATCTTGAAAGATTTTTCTGCATTTTGCTGCTGAGTTATGCTTATCGTGACTAATTTGCTGTATTTTCTTATCGTGTTTGGTCTGATGGTTATCGCTGATCATTTCAGAAAATGCTGATCATGCAGTCTGCAAGTTGTCGATATGAATCATAAATAGAAATTGATGACCACTTCCATAGATGCTAACAGTCGAGTCACATGGCATGCATAGATTTATAACCACTTAGATCTTTGCATGGGAGGAATATTAATTGGTCATCCATGGCAGGAAATGAACAAAAGTAATAAGTTGACATTGGATGCATCTTGAATCCTATTTCAGTAGTTTGCTGAAACTAAACGTAGAAGTAGAAGGTCGCTGCTTAGGTGTCACTATTTAAATCCATATATGTCCTGATATTATGGAAGTAGAAGGTCTACAGCAAAAGAATGTGCTGCAAAATTATGCATGATATGCCACCCAACTAATGAGCACATTATGTAGCAGGCAAGTAGGCAGGCAGGTCAAGAAGCTACTCAACCGTGCCATTGGAATGAGACCGCTGCTGCAAAAACAAAACAAAAAAAGAAAAGTTTCCTCCTTTCCATAGTGAGAGAGACCCGCAGAAGGGATCTCAATCCTGAAGTTCTTTTTCTTTTGGTTTCAGATGCAGCTTTCAGTCATGCATCGCCATGGCCATGGACACATCATGGGACCGAAAAAGGAACAGGGATTCAAGACATGTCATGTTTTCCTCCACATACAAACTTCTATAGTAGGTGATGGTTTATAGGTCGATCACAATCACAAAGTTAGACCACATGATAATTCATTGACAAACAAAGTTCTTTATGATAATCCATATATGACAATCCATACAACGATATTTTTGTTTCATGTCATATAAGAAATTTACGTGACAAGAACATGTATTGAATAAGAACAAGTACTACAATAAGAAATTTACAACATAACTTCTTTCCATTCCTATTAATCCTAATCCTAACTTCAACATCAACTTCATTGTTAACTTCCATCCTATCAATAGTCTCTGCGTCCATCCATTGGAAGTAATCACACGCTCTTAATTGCTGCAAAAAAAAGGAAAAGGGGATTACGACATAGTAAATTATGTGATAACCAACTTTCAAATTGTAAAGCAAACTTACTCCGTAAAATCGGCAACCATAACACCTATGACCAGGATTTCGCTCAGTCCATGATGTTTTAATCACCACTTCTTGATGACAATAACACTTGGGCAATTTCATTGTGGATCTATATAAAAATATAAGTAAACTTTACAATCCGACAATAACTAACATTTTATCACTTGCTAATTAACATGTCTAATGTAAATTATGGTTCACATTTTATCACTTGCTAATTAACATGTCTAATGTAAATTATGGTTCAGAAAGTGAATACCATATCATCGAAAGAAACCGAATACTATCATGAATGTGTTGGCACACACCATGAATGTCTATAAAATAATAGTCTATGCATTTCAAGCATAAAAGGGGCGAACAAGTGATTACAAACATTATATAACCCTAAAAGGAAGATAATATAACCCTAACTCGATAGGTCGATCGGCGAGAGGTCATTTAGCTCCAACAATGGACACCTCTGTTCAGTCCGGTGATGTTCAGCTATGGCAACTGGCAATAAAACATGAGAAGGACATTATTAAGACTAAAGGGAACAAACAGAGGCTAGGGGTATGATCGATTTACCACAAAACGTTGCGACAATGAGTAGATCTAAATGATGGAGGAGATCTACAAGAAGGCACAACTCTGGTGATGGATGCCTCAAACAGCTCTGGCGAGGGACACCTCGTTGACGATGGACACCTTTGTTCAGTCTGGTGATGTTCAACTAATGGCGAGTACTAGCAATAAAACATGTGAAGGACATTATTAAGACTAAAGGGAACAAACAGAGGCTAGGGGTATGATCGATTTATGACAAAACGTGCGACGACGAGCAAATCTACATGATGGAGGAGATCTACAAGTAGGCACTGCCCTGATGACGGATGCTGATGATGTGCCTTGAATTATGTATCCTGTACCCAAAATTATGAAAGAAAAAAAATGAAAAATGAGGAAAAATGAGAATCTGTGGCGGAAGCGGAGGGCTTGGGCCGTTAGGCCCAAGCCCGTAGCCCGTCACTGATTATTGTGGGGGGTGCGGGGGGCGAAGCCTCCACGGTATGAATCTTTATATATGAGGGTTAGGGTTTTATACGATGTACATTCTCTTTTGGCTCATAGTAAAAATTTCTGGCGGCGGCCTCCTTTGCCCGTGGATGTTTCTCTCTTGTTCACATTGATCAAGAGAGTTTTACCACGTTAAATATCTGTGTTCATCTTATCTTTCTTTCGTTGTTTTAATTATTCATCGATCCTCGGTGTTCTATTCGCAACAAATTGGTATCAGAGCCGAGTTTCTTTCCACGAAGATGACTACAACAAAGTTTGACATCGAGAAGTTTGACAGGAACACAAATTTCAGTTTGTGGCAGGTTCGGATGCATGGCATCCTGGTTCAGAATGGGTTGAAGAAGGCACTGTCGGGTCAAAAGCCTGACGCCATGGAGGCGTCCGCCTGGGAGGATCTCGACGAGAATGCCATGTCTGCGATTCAGTTGTGCCTGATGAACGATGTTCTTCAGAAAGTTCTCGCAGAGAAGACGACGGTCGGTCTTTGGACGAAGTTGAAAACTCTGTATCTGACGAAAACCCTAGCGAATCGACTTGTGTTGAAGCAGCGGCTGTACACCTTTCGTATGACCGAAGGTACATCGATCAAATCACATATCAGTGAGTTCATTGCCCTAATTAATGATTTGAAGAACGTAGATGCAAAGGTTGATGATGAAGATCATGCCCTATTACTTCTTTGTTCTCTGCCATCTTCATATAAAACCTTTAAGGAGACGATGATCTACGGTAGGGACAAACTCACGTTTAAAGATGTTAAGGACAGACTGCTGAGCAAAGAAAAGTTGGATAATGAATTGAGATCAAGCAGCAAATCTGATGATCAAGCCTCAGGTCTGATCGCAAGAGGCAGACATCAGACGAGAAATCAAAATCAAGATAGATCCAGATCCAAGTCAAAGAACAAAGATAAAGTCTACAATTATTGCAAGAAGAAGGGACATATCAAAGTAGAGTGTTACAAATTACAGAATAAGAATAAAAGGATTAACGATGACAACGAGAAGGGAAATCAGAAGGCTGAAGTTGCAGATGTCGGTGTAGCAGAAAGTGATAAGGAAGATGTTCTGTTGGTAACGGCGTCAAACAAATCCAGATCATCAAGTGAATGGATTCTCGATTCTGGATGCTCATACCATATGTGTCCCAATCAAGATTGGTTCTCCACGTACAAATCTGTTGAAGGTGGAGTCGTTCTTATGGGCAACAATGCTGCATGTAAGATTGTTGATATTGGGTCCATCCAGATTAAGATGCATGATGGGATTATTAGGACATTATCAGAAGTCAGACATGTTCCTAATCTGAAGAAGAATCTTATCTCTCTCGGTGTCTTAGACTCAAATGGTTGCAAAGTTGTTATTGAGTCTAATGGAATGAAAATTTCCCGTGGTGTTCTTGTGTTGATGAAAGGTCTCAAAATCGGTAGTTTGTATGTTCTCCAAGGTTCGACGGTGATAGGTTCAGCAGCAGTCTCATCTACCTCAGAGGAAGATTGCACAAAGTTATGGCACATGCGTTTGGGCCATATGAGTGAGAAGGGCATGCAAGTTCTCAGTAACAGAGATCTTCTTCCTTGTGCAAAAGTTGGAAAGTTAGAGCTGTGTGAGCATTGTATCTTCGGAAAGCAGAAGAGAGTTAATTTCGGCTCAGCCATTCATAAGACGAAGGGAACCCTTGATTACATCCATTCAGATTTATGGGGTCCTTCTCAGGTTCCTTCGAAAGGAGGAAATAGGTAATTGCTGACATTTATTGATGATTTCTCTAGAAAAGTTTGGGTTTATTTTCTAAAGCATAAAGATGATGTATTCGAAATATTCAAGTCATGGAAGAATTTGCTAGAGAAGCAATCTGGAAAAGTTGTGAAGAGACTGAGGACTGATAATGGACTAGAATTCTGTAATTCTAAGTTCAATGAATTTTGTGACAAAGAAGGTATTGCAAGGCATCACACAGTTGTGAGAACTCTACGGCAGAATGGAGTCGCAGAAAGAATGAACAGAACTCTACTAGAAAGAGCATGATGTATGCTGTCAAATGCAAGACTTGGCAAGGAGTTTTGGGCAGAGGCTGTTAACCTGGCATGTCACTTAGTGAATCGGTCTCCTCATCGATAGACTTAAAAATTTCTGAAGAAGTGTGGTCAGATAATTCTCCTAATTACTCACATTTAAGAATTTTCGGTTGTCCTGCATATGCACATGTTAATGATGGAAAGCTTGAACCTAGAGCTAGGAAGTGCATATTTCTTGATTATAAATTTGGTGTTAAATGTTATAGATTATGGTGTCCTGAAATTAAGAAATTTATTATCAGTAGAGATGTTACTTTTGATGAATCTGTGATGCTTCACTCGAGAAAAGATTTGTTTATTATTGGTGATACAGAAAAGCAGAAAACTTTGGAGAAGATAGAGTTAGAACTGTCAAATTCTTTTGATAAAAAGAATGATACTCCTGATGCTCCTGAAGTTCATACATCACCTCAAGTTCAGCAACAATACATGTTAGCTCGTGATAGACCGAGGAAAGAAATAAAAGCACCTCAAAGGCTCGGATTTGAAGAACTGGTCGCTTATGAATTAAGTGTTGCTGAAGATATTGAGTTACCTGATCCTTCCTCCTATTTTGAAACTATTCGAAGTCCTGATTGTAATAAGTGGTTAATAGCAATGCAGGAGGAGATGGAATCTCTACAGAAGAATGGCACTTGGAATCTTGTAAAACAACACGTGAATAAGAAGATTGTTGGATGCAAATGGGTGTTCAAGAAGAAAGAAGGAATCAATAATGAAGAGACAAAGTACAAAGCAAGATTGCTGACAAAAGGGTACAGTCAAGTGGAAGGTGTTGATTTTCATGATGTGTTCTCTCCAGTTGTGAAACATACTTCTATTCGTACTTTGCTTGCTATTGTTGCTTTACAGAATCTTGAACTTGAGCAACTAGATGTTAAGACTGCATTCTTACATGGCGATCTAGAAGAAGATATATATATGGAGCAGCCAGAGAATTTTCATGTTGAAGGTAGAGAAGATCAAGTTTGCCATCTGAAGAAGTCCTTGTATGGACTTAAACAATCCCCTCGGCAATGGTATTAAAGGTTTGATTCATTCATGTTGAGTATTGGTTTTGCTAAACGCAAATATGATAGTTATGTTTATTTGAATCAACTTGTCGATGGTTCATTCATCTATTTGTTGCTCTATGTTGATGATATGTTAATTGCAGCGAAAGATATATCTGAAATTAATATTTTGAAAAATAAGTTAAGTTCTGAATTTGAGATGAAGGATTTTGGAGCAGCAAAGAAGATTTTGGGAATGAAAATTTCTAGAGATAAAAGTTTAGGAAGACTATTTCTGTCTCAGCATAAATATATTGAAAAAAGTTTTGGAGCGTTTTGGAATGCAGAATGCTAAGGCTGTCAGTACACCGATTGCAGCACACTTTAAACTCTCAGCTTCATGTTCACCTCAATCTGATGAAGACAAAAGATATATGTCAAAAGTTCCTTACTGTAGTGCAGTTGGTAGCATTATGTATGCAATGATTTGTACTCGTTCAGATATATCTCATACTGTCAGTGTTGTTAGTAGATATATGTCTAATCCAGGAAAGAAGCACTGGGAAGCTGTTAAGTGGATACTGAGATATTTAAGAGGTACTTTTGATGTATGCTTGGAATTTGGTAGAAATTTAGCTGGACTGGTTGGCTATGTTGCTTCAGATTTTGCAGGAGATCTTGATAGAAGAAGGTCCCTAACTGGTTATGTCTTTATTATTACTGATTATGCTGTGAGTTGGAAAGATATTTTGCAGGATATAGTAGCATTATCCACTATTGAAGCTGAATACATGACCATCACTGAAGCTGTGAAAGAAGTTATCTGGTTGAGAGGATTAATTCGAGAGCTCACTATGAAAGAGGAAGCTACTGTCATATATTATCATAGTCAGAGTGCAATACATCTTACAAAAGATCAAATGCATCATGAAAGAACAAAACATATAGATATGAGATATCATTTTGTTCGAGATATTGTGAAAAAGCAAAATGTTCAAGTTCAGAAGATTAGCACACATGACAATCCAGCAGATATGATGACAAAGAGTTTATCTGTTGCCAAGTTCGACTATTGTTCAGACTTGACGGGCGTTACGCAAAGATCAAGCTAGGCCCTCGTGGGCCATTCGACAAAGGAGAGCATGTTGAGCATTTTATTTTTTGAGAGTTTTCTGAAATTAAAGTCAAGGTGGAGATTTGTTGATGTGCCTTGAATTATGTATCCTGTACCCAAAATTATGAAAGAAAAAAAATGAAAAAGGAGGAAAAATAAGAATCTGTGGCGGAAGCGGAGGGCTTGGGCCGTTAGGGTTTTATATATGAGGGTTAGGGTTTTATACGATATACACTCTTTTTTTGCTCATAGTGAAAATTTCTGGCGACGGCCTCCTTTGTCCGTGGATGTTTCTCTCTTGTTCACATTGATCAAGAGAGTTTTACCACGTTAAATCTCTGTATTCATCTTCTCTTTCTTTCGTTGTTTTGATTATTCATCGATCCTCGGTGTTCTATTCGCAACAGATGCCTCAAACAGCTCTAGCGAGGGACACCTCCTTCAGCTCCAACAAGCGACACCTCATTCAACTCCGGTGATGGACGCCTCAAACGTGCGACTGTGAGTAGATTTACATGATGGAGGAGATCTACAAGTCGGCATAGATCGTTGGGCTCCGGCAACGGACGCCTCGTTCAACTCCGGCCACTCCGCAAGAAATCACACTAGGGCAGTTTTTCTTGCCAAATGCCCAACTCGCAACAAAAAAGGAAATAAATGAATGCCCTAACTCGTGAACCGCGTGTAAAAGATGCTGAACCGCGTGTGAGTGTTGAACCATGCATAAATCGACCTACGGGAGGGGAAAAACCGTGTGGTAGAAGCGACAGGAAGCATGCTGAGCATCATTAAATCCAAAAGAAAAAGATATGTAATACAAAAAAATTAGTACGAAGAAAAGATATATATAATTTTAATTTCATAAGATTTTAATTTATTAAATGTGTAATGATTTTAACATTAGTTTTTAATGATTTGTTATTGTTATTTTTATATAATTAATTTTTAACATAATTAATATGATAACATAATTTAATATATCATATTAAATACATTATTTTATTGTTATCGGGTTCGACCGGTCCGACCGGTCCAACCTGAAACGGACACTTGTCCGGGTCATTGTCCGGTTTGGTTCGGACAACATTGCAAAAACCTCTCATTTGTACCAAATTCTCATCGTTTGGTCACAATCGTGACATCAGTGTCATGGTCATGCCTTGAACTTGTTAAGACTATGAAAGATAATTTTATGAGCATGACCGAAGGATGATTTTTTGCCCAACTTTGCTCTTTCGATCACGGTCATGACTAGGCCAATCACGCTTGTGACTTCACCCAAAAATTGACTTCCATGCACGTAATTATAGATTTTTTATGATAAAAACTTTGGAGGATCATACTATTGGGGAAATGACATTAAGGATCGGTGAATAATTAGGACAATGAAGTCGACAAATCAGAAAGAAATTTAACATGGAGATTCAATGTGAACAAGAGGAAAACATTCATGGGCAAAGGAGGTCGTCGTCGGGAGAAAAATCGTCTATATGCAAAAAGATAGTACATCAGTATAAATTTCTAACTCTTATGCATAAAAATCCTAACGGTCAAGCCCTCCACTTTCGTCATATATCCTCATTTTTTTCTTTCATAAATTTTAGTAGAGGGGACAATAATTCAAGGAAACATCAACAAATCTCCACATTGACATGAATTTTGTAAAACTTTCAAAAAAATTAAAATGCTCAACACGCTCTCCTATGTTGAATGGCCCACATGGACCTACCTTCATATTTGTAGAATGCCTACCGAGTCTAAGCAATATTCAAACTTAGCAATAGATAAACTTTTTATCGTCGTATTTGTCAAATTGTCATGAATGTTGATCCTTTGAACTTAAACATCTTACTTTTTCACAACATCACGAATAAAAATGATACATCACATTAATATGCTCCGACCTTTTGTGATACATTTGATCTTTTATAATATGTATTGTACTCTAACTATCACAATATATTGTGCGATAATTAGAGACACATTAACAAATAACATGTAATCATCATCAAGATTTATGACTTTTTCCTCAAGACATCTAGAACATAGATTTAAAGATCTATAATCATAAGTCATGATAATATTTCATAAAACTTAAATATAAATCATGAGAAGAGGTGGAATCCATCAATCACAATTTCTAAGAAGGATGATGTATGTTCTCAATCAAAATATGAAATCCATTTAGAGGGGAAAGAAGAGTTGAATCCTTTTTGCATATCTTATCTAATCTTGTGTCTGTCTTTTTTTATTTTGTTCTATTTTTCTTCTTCCTCCTTATTTTTTTTCCCTCTTTCTTCTTTAAGTCTTATCCGTCGTGCATGTTTAATCAGAGAAAAGAGATTAAACAGAGAAGATTATGACTATTTCGGTGGTAGAAGATTAATGTTTAGTATGAGGATTTTTATTTTTATTAAATGACTCTAATGCTCCTCGTGGAAATTTCAAGTTGTTACAGTTTATAATAATTTTTGGCTTAAGTTGCAGGAAAAATAATTTCAAGAGCAAAATTTAGAAAGAAACATCAATACAGAATTGTCAAAAATTAACCGCAAACCTTTTAAGTCACAAAAAAAACAGACAAAAAGAAAAATTGCATGTTAAACTTAAAATTTTCAATGGTATATAATTCAGGCTCGTATGATATATCTTTTTAATGGTTGGTTAGCTATGCTCCATGTATTTAATGTTGTGCTTTTAAAGTCATTTGTAGTAGTGACCATTTGCTTTTAAGTCTTGGTGGGCACCTTCCTTTATTTAGGTAGAATTAAGTGAGAAAATTATATGTCAACCTAGCTTTTGCGGTTCATTAATAATCTTTGTTCGTAATCAAAATTTAAACAACGATGCCTTTTGTTATTAGTTATAATGTTAAGCTAATACAATATTGCAAGTAATGTTTGAAATGTGAAAAAAAGACATGACGCTCAAACTTAAAAATAAAAGAAATGACAAAAAGTCATTACATTAGTTGATCATGTTTTAGTATAACCATGTCATTCATTATAAATTAAAAGAAAAAAACTTCCAAGTGCCAACCAAACACCAATCAAGTTCAATACTTACAAAGGTACGATTGCTTTACGCAAGAGCCAATGAATGGAAAGACCGGAAAGATAAAACGATGCACCTACTGGTGGATCGGAGCTCGTAAGTTGTCAACCTCAGCCAGCAATCAAATTACCTGTCAGATAATTCGATGACCTACGTGTGCCATTTTTTCAGTGTGTATATATGTAGATAGAGAATATGTGAGAGAGAGAGAGAGATGTATGCCTTGGTAGTTGGAGTAATAAGCATTGCAGGTTTGCAGCGAAGGCTGCCGCTGTCGATGTTAAATTGGACTTTTGGTCGTCCTTTTCTTTCTGAGAGAGCCCTGTCCTTTGCAATTATTAACTCTCCAAATTAAGTTCTGCTTTGATGAGACTGTCCAAAATCGTCTCGAGAGAGAGAGAAAGCAAGATGTCATCAACATAAACAATTAAACATAACGGATCCACACCTGCAGTGTGTCAAACAAATGTGTGTGCGAGAGAGAGAGGGGGAGGGGGATGTTGTGCCTCATTCGACCATTATATATGTCGGAGAAATCTGAGAAGTGGCGACAGTTGCACTATGTCTGCAACAGCAATTTGAGTTGCTGGCTGTATATAATATAATATATACATGTCATATGAGCAAGTGGACTATACTTTTATTCCTACATGTGTGAAGATTTGATTCCCACAAGGTGGAAAACAAAGGAGTGGCAACAAACTACTGAATCAGCCAAGCACCTCGCCCGATCAAGTAGGAGACCCCGCATTCAGATTCACCCAGATTTTTTTTTTTTTTACATGCTGCAGGCACAATAAAAGAAGAAACAAAGAACAACAAGACTTGTTAATTTGCTCAAAGGTCAGTAATATAAGACCACAGATTACTTTTTTTTTTCCTCTTGTCCTGATTATGCCTATGAAATGAGTAAAAAAGACCATCAAAAGTTTTACAATTTTTCAAATAAGAAAAGACCATCAATATTGCTTCCACTCACATGATCATGAGTCATTCATTTTCCTGTGCATCAGGGACCAAAATTTCCATGGACCACCAAATTGTAGAGAAAGAACTAAATCGCTTTTTACATGCATGCATGCATTGGATTAATTCTCTCTAGGACTAATGAGTGTGCAATAAGGACACTTACAGATGACAGGAATGACAAAAAATAAACCTCCAAACGCTGAGGAATATATTTTTGTGATTGCAAGACTATAAGGAATATTGCTCAACTGTTGATCATGTTCCAACTGAGCTGCCAAACTTGTACAAGAAATCTTGTAGCATCTGTGACATTCTTCGTGTACTTTGCTTATGGCGTGTGTCATTACTTGTTCCTTTCCCTGGTTTCTGTGATGCCCCCAAAAAAGGGGTACTTGGGCTACAAACAATTCTCCACTCAATATTTTTAGGTTTTAAAAGAATATTAATATCTGATTAACTTAAAATAATCGAGATTTTTCACGACCTATGCTAACCAATGTTGTCATGATCAAATCGGACCGGCCAGTCGAACCATCAACGGATAACTATAAATAGCCCCTAGCTCACTCCAAAATTGGGAGCGAGCTTGGACCACTTAGAACCGTTTCGAACCGGTCAAAAATCAAGAAGAATCGACCAAAACCAATTGCCAAATAATTTTTTTTATTTTTTTTCACCAATTAATTAGTTTACCCTAGAATTACTTGACAGACCCATTTTATATTAGTTGTATTGTCCTCACTTTCTTAATATCCTCCATGTGGGACTATATTCTTTATTTGTTTTTCTTATTTAATAATTAATTTTGTCTTTACTCTTTTGATATGTGAGATTGTTTATTTGTACAATTTTTTATTCATTAATTTTTTTCTTATTTTTTATTTATCAATACTAAACTATTTTATCTATGTATTTTTCATTTTATTCTTATTTGTAGCAATTTAATACATAATACATATATTTTACTTCAACAAATATTGTAATTGTGACTTTATTTTGTATATGAAATTTTTGCATTTACAAGTTTTTAATATTAATATAAATTTAGTAGCTACTAAATTAATATGCATTAATTTTTAAATGGTAACTTATGATGTCATTTTATATGATTGTGAACAATATGTGATTTAATTTAACATATTCTTTACAATTATGATATTTCATTCTTTCCAATCTGGCCGATCCAATGGCTTCGACACGAAATATAGACTTTTTTTGAATTGATATTTGGTCTGATTCTTACAGGCCCCTATTCAAAAAAGGTAAACATGAGCGATGATAATGTTTTTTCGTCCAAATGGAATTGTCCAAGACCTACCAAGCTCTGCAATGGTCAATCCTCCGCAGCTCCATCATTGTGCATGACAATCTTTTGCATCAACAAATATTGGGTATCGAGTATCAAAGTATCTTAAATTTTTATGAGAATTCATTAGGAAAAAAAAGAAGGCAACAAATATAGTAATACAAAAGATTAAATAAATAGGTAAATACAGCATTTTTTCTTCAAATACATATAACATAGTAAAAAAAAATATTAGAACAATTTTTTAGGATAATTTTACTTATCCAACTTTGACTCTTAAAATTTTGAAAATATGTATTAATATACAAATAAGAGATCCATTCCAGTTCCACCACGTTTCGGTTGTCAATCTGCTTCGGTTAAACCAATTAAACCAGTAAATCCGGTTTTTTATTTTTGAATTAAAAAATGCATATTGGGAATTGGAATGATAGAATTAAATAAAAAAGGAAAATAATAAATAATTGAGAAATGAAAAAAAGAAGGTGATGGTGTGTAAATGAAGTGAAAAATTTTAGAGTCAAAGAATTGAATGGAAAAAATAAGGAAGAAATAATTTAATATAAATATATGAAAAAAGGAAAGTTATTAACAGAAGAATAATTAAATTTAAAAGCAAAATAAAAAATATTAATAGAAAAAATAAAATAGTACAAATATTTTTTAATCAAAAGAATAGAGGTAATTTTCACTCAGTAGGTTGTCAAATTTTTTTATAATATTTACATTATAATAATGAATTTAAATAAAATTATATGGTTCAAATACTTTTACATATAGTATATATATAGAGTTCCAAAATTGACATATTTTTTAATAATGTAAATATTCTCATATTATTTTAATACAATGAGTCTACTTTTTCTTTTCTATTTTCTTTCGAACATATTAAACTTATATAAAATTAGAATGGATTTAGAATAAAATTATTAAAAATATTAATTGTAAATGTCTTTTAGAAAATATCAAAATATTTAAATTAAAAGTTCAATATTTTGCAAGTATTTTTACAGTATTGGTCATAATATATCTTCCAAATAATAAAAAAAATATGGTACAACCAAATTAAACCAATTGAGTCACGACTCAATTAGCATGCCAATTTGATCGGATTTGACTCAATTGGTAATGCCGCGATTCAATTTTTTTAAAAAAAAAAGTTAGATGAGAGTAAAAAAGAATATCATTATTATCATTTCAAAAATTACTATTGTTAGACATTTTTAGTCCTTATAAAATGAAATAAAATGGTAATAATACTATTTTTGAAATGATAATAATTTGATCCTGTTATTAAGAATTTTAAGAGTAAAAAAAGAAAGACATTTGAGAAACTTGATCGGTATAAAGATCCACCATTCATTGGTATGCTAGATTTGCAGTCAGAGCTGCATGCCAACTACCTTAACTAAAATTAACCAAAATCCTGGTAAAGATTATCTCCTCGGTCAATCTAAAGCTCCCACGATTCCAAGAGATTCTCCCCCTGCCCAACGATAGAGAGAGAGAGAAAGGTGTGGGAAGAAAGAACACATCTTATCACAGCAGAAGCACATAAATCTACCAAAAGCTACTTTTTCCAAGACAGCCACTGCGGCACAACCCCTGAATCCTAGAAACAAAATAAAGATGGAGAGAGAGAGGGGGAGAGGCATCATGATTATTTTTTTGAAAAGCCTTCATTTGCCAAGTAAAGTTAAAGCACAACACTTCTACCCAAACTGATTTTTGCCTCAACTGATTTAGCAACAGTGGCAGCATCTCTTTCTCTCTCTCTGTGTTTCTCCCACTGGCCCCTCAATATATATGCACTGCATTATATTTTGACAGTTCTACCAGAGTGAGACTGAGACCCCAAGATGGCAGGCGTCAGCTTCAAGGCGTGACAGAAAGACCACCCTCCGAGCCCAAGCCCCACAAGGGCTCACAAGACCTGTCTCTTTTAAAGAAACCCCCTTGTTCTCTTCCCCTCACTGCTCCTCCTCCTCCTGGTCTCAAGAGTCCATGGAGGGGCAGTAGAGCGGACTCGACCTGCAGAAAGAGCTCACGCGTCAGGAAGGGAAGAGAGGATGGACGCGAGCTCTCTCGGGCCTCCGGGGGCTGCCTCCAACGACTCCATCCACGGCCTCAAGTTCGGGAAGAAGATTTACTTTGAGGATGGCAGCAGCGGCGGCAGCGGCTCCTCTTCCTCTTCCAAGCAGCCACCTCCAGCAGTGCAGGCGCAGGCTCCGCCGGTCAAGAAGGGAAAAGGGGCGGGGCAGGGGGGAGGGGGGCAGCAGCCGCCTAGGTGCCAGGTGGAAGGGTGCAAGGTGGATCTGACGGGGGCCAAGACCTACTACTGTAGGCACAAGGTCTGCGGCATGCACTCCAAGGCGCCCAAGGTCATCGTTGGAGGCCTGGAGCAGCGCTTCTGTCAGCAATGCAGCAGGTCTGATTCGTATCTCCCCCTCCCATTTCTTCTGCTTACTACGCTTTCAAGAATTTTGATGACAAACGCTCGGCTCTATGAGTCTTATCCGAACTGCATCTGATGACAGTATACCATTTAAGATAAGCTATGCTGCTTTGCCATGGAGGAATCCGTGATGTGCTGCCTGTTTGAAGAACTCTGTCTGTCTATATGTACATGTAGAAAAGCCATATCTCTATTAGCTTTGATGTGCGGATGTTGGACCTGAATTGGAGATTATTGAATCCTCCTTTCTGGATCAAATCTGTGGATTGATGCCTTTTCCATTTACCTTGCACTTCTTTCTTTTCTTGGTTCTCCTCCATCCTCTCTCCTTTAGCTCTTTCTCCTCTATTATTTTATCTCTGTAAAACTGGCACATTTACCCATTTTAGCAGTTCAACTGTTTTTCCTATCAAGATTCCTTCTTCTTCTTTAATACCTTCTGCTCTCTCTCTCTCTCTCTACATAGCCTTCTAAACTCCATTACTGGTAGGACAGATTAGTTAAACTGTTATGTTTTATTTTGTTAGTAGTATGCAATTGCTATATGTCGACCTTCATGCTTTGTTCTCCCTGGCACCTTTATGAAGCTTGACGCTGGAACTTGGATTCCTTTAATTTGCATATCTGTGATTGTGTTGTTTTGGATGCCTTCTTTTCTTCATAGACCCTGTAGGATCCCAAATGATAAAGTTCTAACAATATTAATACGGTATTGAAATTTCACTTTATTTTGCTTGTCTACCAATGCACCGGATCATGATCTAGGGTACTCCATTTAATACAAGTTGCTTTGGGATTGGAAAGCTTAGTTTGGAAATCAATGTGTGTCAGCATCGCCCAGGTGAGCTGGTAGTTTTGAGCTGCTCAGTGTCCATAGCTCTAGTTTACACATCTATGAATTGAGTGATGGGTATGGTTTGCACCAATAATGCTGACTTCTTAATGTAGTCATCACTATAGCTGTCAAACCTCTCAGCATGAATTGCTTTGGGATCTTAGAGCACTTCAGCTCTGTTCCGTGGGTTGCTCCACCTATCCTGAATAAATGTAGGTAGCTAATGCCAAGACCACCTGCAAGTCTTGGTATGTTAGTCTTTGCACGGTTGCTTGTTAAACGTTGGTTTAAATTTCAGATTTCTAATTTGACAAGCTCAATATTTTTTTTATTTAGATTGCTTGAATTAAAGGAATTATTTGTAACTTCACCAGCCCATGCCAAACAGTGACAATAATCTTAAAGTGCTCATTGTCTATATGATGATAGGTTCCATCAGTTGCCTGAATTTGATCAAGGGAAACGCAGTTGTCGCAGACGTCTGGCAGGTCATAATGAGCGTCGCAGAAAACCACCTCCTGCACCATTTGCATCACGTTATGGGCGCCTTTCTACATCCTTTCATGGTTAGAGACAATTAAACTATATCTTACTGAATCCCGCTTTTAATGCAATTAGTTTTCTTATAGATCAAGCCAGATTCAATCTCTAGGTCAGATGTTTCCGAAGAGACGATTTAATCTCTAGGCGACACTAACGTAATTTCTCTACCAGAAGACTCTAGTCGATTCAGAAGCTTTCTAATGGACTTCAGTTACCCAAGGCTTATGAGTAATGGACGGGATCTTTGGCCCACAAATAGAAGTGTTGATCGTGTGCCTGGTAATCAATGGCAGGGGGTCCTTGATCCTTCGAATGCTGCTGCTTGTTCCCATCCATATTTGCAGGGTCCTCCAGCGGGCCTCTACTCCGCCTCC
This sequence comes from Pontederia crassipes, assembly GCA_030549335.1. Taxonomy (NCBI): domain Eukaryota; kingdom Viridiplantae; phylum Streptophyta; class Magnoliopsida; order Commelinales; family Pontederiaceae; genus Pontederia; species Pontederia crassipes. The sequence goes on along the minus strand of JAUKPH010000017.1, from coordinate 17,121,145 downwards.
GCCTCAGAAGTTCCACCAGGTGAATGTCTCACAGGAGTCTCAGACTCCAGCTGTGCTCTCTCTCTTCTGTCAACTCAGCCATGGGGCAACTCTGCTACAAACCGAGCTCCGGTGATCTCAGCAAGTAGCAGCTTTGATGGAACCCCGATGACTCGGCCATCAATTCCCAGTAGCAATTACATGGCCAATTCCTGGGGCTTCCGAGGTCATGGGGGTGACATGAACTCGCATGAAACCCAACATGAAATGGGTCTTGTTGGGGTACCTGATGCCAGTGGTGCTCATTTCTCAGGCGAGCTAGAGTTAGCTCTGCAGAGGAATGAGCAGTGCCTCAATCATGATCTCGGCCGTGCTTACGACCATTCAGGTCCTGGAATGGATTGGTCTCTGTAATGCCCTGTGATCTTATGCAACCCCCTAGAACTGCCAGCCTTGTTGCCTGGACAGTATTATCCTAGATTTTGGATTCAGTATTGTGTGAACTTTATGCATTAGCTCTTTCCAGTTGTGTCAGGGCCTAGTATGTAGAAGCTTTAGTAGTACTTCATGCTGTGACTTGTGACTACTATGTTGCATCCTAGACCTTTTGTATTAGGTCATGATTATGCTGCGTTAAGTATGTTTGGTCTTTGATTAACTTGCTTGTTGCCTTTTACCTGTTTGAGCAAATTTTTTGGCTTTCTTCTAGAAAGTGTCATTCGCCAGAAAAAAAATGTTTAGTATTTACATGCACATTTTAATAGTTTAATCTAGGATTTAACCAACTATTCTTACATCCACCACTTGTAAGTGCACATTATTGGATTTTTTAAATATTACAATGATTTCTAAAATTACTTGGATTATGTTGACAAATCTGTTGTTTGTTTGCTATATCACTGCTGGTTGAGATGGTAATTTTCAAAAGGGCTTTGCTAATTTTTAGCCTCAATCCTTTAACACACTCAATGAATGGGATGAAACTTTATCAACTTTTAGGTGTGTTTTTTGTGTATTCGTTTAGATGGTAAAGGATGAGCCAGGTGTTCACATTCATTTTTTATTCTTTATAAAAATTTATATTTATTACAAATGGCTTATTATAAATAATTTGTGTTTATTACAATATTATCAATATAACACTTTTCTAACGTTAGTTTGCTCATAATAATGTAATTGTTTTGATTTGTTATCTTTCTCTGGAATTAAAATGTGCTAGTAATTTTACTAAAAGCTTAAGGTAATTTTTTTATGATGATGATGATGATCATCACCATCATCATCATGATTTTTTTTAATCAACTCTACATTAAAATAAAAAAATCAAGGTAAAAAATATTATAAAGTGCAAGAAACTTGTTTTCCCAAAAACCTTGACTGAGAAATCATGAAAAACATAGTTTTAAGAAAGAATTATAAGAGAATTAAAAGTACACTAATAAAAAATTTAAAATTTAATTATGATAAACTAATTTAATATTGCATCGTAAATATGATATAAATAATAAAAACATAATAATATATTTGTGTTTATGATTTTGAATAAGAATTAATTTTTAAAACATAGTAAATGATATTTTCATATTAATTTATTACTAATAGTAGTTTATTATTATTATTTATCTATTACATTTGTATTATCTATAATATTTATATTCAAGATTATAAAAAAAATATTATTTTAATAAAATCTTATTCAATTCAGTTGAACTCGTTCCGATTCGATTATGAAATGATTATGAAAACATTGATTTTCTTTTAAACTCCATTAGCTTGCAATTTATTTAAACAATAGTATCGTGTCCTAGTTGCTGAACTAGAAGTTGGCAGACTGTCCCATTAGGCAACCATCAATTCTTTGAATCCTTTTTACATAAGCCAAGCCCTCTAGATCCGAAAACTCCTCCGTCTTTGGATTGTCATAAGTCTAGCTTGTGGTCCGGGAAATGAATTTCCATCGCCGGGAAACTCCTCCAGGAGGAATTTCTCAAATTTAAATGTGGTGTAGAAGATAAGACCAAGCTTCTCGAAGTGAAAATGCAACTAGGGGTTGGGTATAAAGTCTCTAAACCCCTTAGAACATCTATCTCTCTCACCTCGAGTGTTTGGTTTGCCTGCTAATTCTAGAGTCACATTAAAATTTCCTCCTAATAGCCATGGAATATCCATAACCAAAGAGATCTCAGCTTCTTCCCACATGAAATTCTCTTTGTGGGACGTAAATTCAAGACATGAAGGAGTCTTTCCATCCATCCTTATTGATAGAATCACTAAGATTGCTACTATTCCAATATGCTCTTTCAACTCAAACTTCTTGTCCCTCCAAGGTAGTCAACACTATCCCACCTATCTCTTGGCAGGTATTAGAGTCACAGTGCGCCAGCTTCTCCAACCATACCACATCAATTCCTGACTTGACCAAGTTTCTTCATAGTGTTGCCCGCTTGCCACTATCGTTCAACCCTTGTACATTTCATGTGAGAATTTTCATTTGCGATCTGCTTGAGAGTCGATTGACATGGATCTTGTGCTAATGACCATTGCCCTCGCATCTTGGATCGCCTTGGACACGACCCGTCATTTTGCATCAATTGTTTTACAACCAAATCCATCTCTTGTAGAGTGATGGCTTCCCTCATTCTCAATGTGTCACAAGATTCTTCATGCCACTGTGTATTAGGAGGATTTCTAGGAAGATTTATATTTTTCCTAGAAATCCTGCAACTTAATTTTCTATCTCTGGTGTCATCCATTTATTTTCACCTATAATTAATGATGCCTACGTCAGGCCACTGTGCAGAAGTACAATCTGCTTAGAGACCAGGAAACAAATATTTCCAAGATGCTTAATTATTAACATCCTTTAAACAAAGCTGCTTACCTGTGATGTGTTGTCTTCCTGCATTTCCTTTCCAAAATTGGGTTGCTTAATTTCCTCCAATTGCTTTTACCTTGCCAAACTTTCAAAGAAACAGTATACTTCTGTTTTTGTTAGTTTCCAATTCGCAAGCCCTTTCTATGGAGTCGAAGATTCGCAAGCCTCAAAACACAATATTGCAGCCTGAACACATAATATGGTATCAAAGTTTAGCTTTGCTAGATCCAGGGCTAATTTCTCATTGTTATCAGTGCCTTTTTTGTGTGGAACAATTTCTTCATAATGCCCTAGATTCTAGCAAAAATAAAAGAGGACAATTGTAGGAGGTTGGTTTTACATAGAGCAAAAACAATGTTTTTTTCCCATGTGAACATGACACATCCAAAAGCGCAATTAAGTTTTCAGAAATCCAATTCAAAGCTTCGAGTGTCTTTATAGGAAAAAAGAAAAGCATAATCATAGACCTAATACGCGTAGAACCAAGGTGCATAGATAGGTCTGCAGAAATTCAAATCAGCAATTAGAAAACTTTCATCTGCTTTTCCCTTTATTCCATCTAAAGCTGAAGATTCAGGAGTAACACTGATGATCTACATCGATGAGCAACCAAATAGCAGCTACTAGTTTCATGTTTTGTCTCACCTGTCTTCCACAGCATGAGCAATAATGGTGTTTATCTCTCAGCTTCGTCATTAACACTATTCAAATTCTGCAAAAAGATTGTTAGCCAACTTGTTATGTTATGTTTGACATACATAATGACTCAGAATAATGACTCAGAATAAACATCCCTGAGAATGGCAAGTTTCATATCCTTAGTAAAGTTTGGTTTCAAATGATTGTAGATTGGTGGGTGAAGCATAGGACAAGCCTATAGAAAATTGAACACATAGCAAGAAGCAACACATTTCAGCACTATATTACTTCCAGCTGTCTGGCAATGACAATATGAAACATTTTTCAGATATCCTGTATTATCCTCTTAAGTTGTCGTCAGCTTATGCTAGGTCTCCTGTCATACAATTCAGCTCCATAGTCTAGCAGAAAAAGAATGAATCATTGCGTTCCAATTCTTAAAGAAACGTGGACATCTAAGTGCATAGTCTAGCAGAAAAAGAATGAATCATAGTCAAGTTTACTGCAGTTGCATGCTTAGAACATCTAAGTGCACACGTTAATGGTACAAGGAACCCCATGTGCTTGCATCACCACAGACGCAAAGCCAAAAATGGCAGAGCAATTAATATCACTTACGAAACTTAAACTCGTCTTCAACACCAAATGCCACAGCTGTAGTCTGTACAGTGGATTCAGAAATTTTGTTGAAGAGGCCAAATTATTTATAAAAATAATAAATTATAAATAAACTAAATATTTATAAGCAATAAATAAATATTGAGTGCAACGATTTCTCGTTTGACTGAGTTGTGAAATGAGAATAAAGGAGAGTAGGGAGGAATTTCTTCACCTCGTTTAATTAAAATTTAGAGGAAAATAAAAAAAAAATCTTTCTTTCCATGTCATTTCCTCATAACATCTCATGTTTTCACCTTCAAAATAAGATGAAAAGAACAAGATTATATATTTTTTACTTTGACAATATAATTAAGGGTTCAATGTTTGTGCTACCCTTTTTAATGGGTAGCACCGTCGACCTTCATCATCGATTCATAATGAATGGTGGATTTATTAATTGAAAAGTTTTTTCTATTATCCATTCATCATGAGTTGATCAATGATGAGTGGACGTCTGATAATGCTACCCATAACACTACTATTTTTTCCCTTTAATTAAAATACAAATACACCTAGAAAGACATTTATTCTCTTTTATTTTCCTTAATTAATTGTCTCATCTAAATTGATTTTTTTTTTATCTTCATTCTCTTTTTACACCTTTTTTTTAGATTCAATTTTCTTCTATTCTCTTCCTTTCTTCCTAATAATATTCCAAACAAATCCTTCGTTTAATTGTGTGTGTAGTGGGGGATATATAATAAATATAACCACGGAGTTGTCTATACTGCCGATGGCTTTGGTCCCCAACATAGATCATCAATGTGAAATGATAAAAAAGAAAAACTCAAATCTACACTGTTCAAGGTTTTCAGGTAAAAAAAAAAAAGTGCTCTTCTAAAATGTATCAAGCTACTTCTGGGCAACATTCTTCTTGCTTGGATAAATTTCTTCAAATTTGGCATGGTTAGGTCCGAGGGATCAAGACACCGTTCACAAATAGATAACGCCAATTTCTCTATCTACACACCTCTGTTTGTGGGTAATTTACATTTGAATATAACTACCAAGTTTCTGCTAAACCGAGTTCCTCTACGTCCATTGATGTTATTAAAAAAGAAGGAATCGTGCTTCACCTCTTAGGAGATAACATCTCCTACTTCTTCCTCCTCGTCCCGTTCGCCTTTCCTCTATCGCCGTCTTCCACCTGAGCCAGCACTGCGGCGACTTCCTCGTTCCACTGCTGCGCGAGAGCGGCCTCCGGCTTCCCCGATGACCCCTTCCCGGTCCTCCCTCCTCCTCGTCTTCTTCTGCATCACCCCGGTGCCGGAGCATTGGCCGCTGCCTCTCGCCGCCATTGAAGACGGCGTGGGGCGAGCTGCGCCCCCCCCCCCCCCCCCCCCCGTCTGTGGCTTAATGGCCCATCACTTTTATTGGGCCAGCGCTTAATGGCCTTTAGGTTCCTCATGGGGACATAATAATGGTTTGGCGTACATTATTTTGATTCCAAATTCACGTTAAAGATAAAAAAAAAATTACAGAAAAACTCCATTTACAAATAAAATAAGTAAACTAGGCCTTCGTTTAATTTATCCTAATCTCATTATTTGAATATAATTTTGCATATGGCACGAATATTATATTCTAATTATCTTCTTATTTTATTTGACCATATTTCTTAGTTTTTTTTAAATAACATGTTATTACTCTATTTTTTATTTTTATTAACTATTTTAAATTATATAATTTAGCTATAGAATATCGTATCCTTAAAATTTACTCTCTTCAATTTACTCTCTAACCAAAGTACCTTTCAACCAAATCAACACGAAACTAATAGGCGTATTTACGCGTCATTTTTTTTGAAGTAATTCACCGTAACTAATAGGTGAAACATGAAATTAATCTCGGTTCAGTCAATAGGAGTCATATCGTGACCGCATTATAAACAACATACACACGATTCCAAAAAGATTTATCCAAAAATAATTATAAACAACTAACGCCTACAACTACAAGAGAGTTACAAATTGGAGATAAAACACATAGTCAGAGGACATTAAAACACATACACACAGTAAAAAAATTACCATGGAAACAATGGCTACTAGCCATCAGAACATCAGATAGAATCATATATATGCTGGTAATAATATGCTTTTAAGTGATATTTGAACAAAGTTAGGAGGGGCCAAATATATTATAAATATATAATATTTAGATATTTAGATACTATATATATATATATATATATAGTGATTTGGCATCAACACGTAATAAAAATGACATGCTAATGGACACATTTTTTATAGCAAACTCTACGATGATGTTTGGAAAGCGGTGTTGATGGTTTAATTCACGCGATATTAAAAAATATATTATTTATAAATTAGAGGTCGACTTATAATCGAATTCAATTAATTTGATTATAACGCTTTGAGTTACTGACCATTGCGAAAGAACACTAATTTATTATTGTAGTAAGTGGCAATAATTTATTATTACTATTATTATTTGAAGAAAAGGAAGATAATGGACATTCTCATTAAATAAATCAAACCCCCTCCTAGCCTGCTGTACAAGCAGCTATAGACCAACATTTGGCGCAGCCTTTACATTTTACAAGGTGTAAAACGCCGAACGTTTGACGCATCAAATCTGCCTGCTGGATCTGCACGGCCTGCCCAATGGCGCAAGCACTACAAGGCCGTAAGATGTCGCTGCTCGGTCTCTTCACGCAAAGCCAACCAGTACACGTGCTTAATAGTAAGTATATTTCTTTGCTAAATAAGAATATATATATTACATAGGACATCTGCTAAAATTGATAAAAGAATTTTATTAAAAAAAGTAAATGAACTGTGATGCATAGAAAATATAATATATAATTAGTCATGTATTTAATCATATTTCAATTTCTTTTCATATATCATATCTCATTTTCTGATCTTATTTGATTTAATTTTATAAAAATAGAAATCTATTCAAATTATATGTTTTATTATAAAAAAATAAGAGAATTGAGTTAGAAAGCCACCGAAAAAAAAATCACGCTCAAATCGAAGTTCAATTTGAGTCAGAAAGTAAAAATTAAGAATATAACGGGCCATGAAAGAGAGGTATGTAACGGCCCGTTAAATCTCTAGTTTCGCTCACGTGTTGAAAATTGAATATAACGAGCCGTAAGAGATCTGTAACGGTCTGTTAAATGCTCTGTTTCATCCAAAAAGCTTATCCGAATTACGAGCCATGAAATTTGTGTTACTGTGTGTTAAAATCACACTTCTACTCCGATTTATACACTGAGGTTCATGAAATTAGTGTTATGGACCGTGAAAGCACTGTTCGGACCGTTACAAAGCTGTTATGGACCGTTACGAAGGTTATTTTCGAGATTTTATTGACTTTTCTTGAAAATTTTAAGTCCAGATCGAATCTAAATTTATGCTAAATCTCATGGATTATTAGAAAACATATTTACTCAAATTTGAAGGAGTTTTGGATGATTTTGAAATCCTATCAAAGTCTATTCCGAATTTACTTAGTTTAACATGAAATGACTTCGAATCAAATTGAAATTTTAGAAAAATTCTTAGAACCCCTGGAGGCTATAAATAGAGGTTCTAGGAGATAGAAAAATATGTGCTTGAAGGTGCTTGAGACCTGGGAGCCGTGTCATTTTGCAGAGGACGAATTTCAAGGCTTTAAAATCAACCGAACGAGAAGATTGCGTAGCAACTCGTCATTTGTGTTGTGTAATGGTCCAGAGGTCCCGAAGGCTACGAGTTCTTTGTCTATCTTTTATTTGGATGATTTTTTACATAATTATTATAATTTATTATTTTTGTAATAGAGATTTTATATTCTTTTAAGAAGGAAAACTGTTTGAACTTTATTATTAGTTGAGTTAATTAAACTTTTTCAATTTCTTTTGATTATGCATGCTGAGTTCATTGCCTTTTTTATAAGTAGTTTGATTTCTAATATTAGATTATAAATCCTATATGTGGGGTGATTAGTTTCAGGAATTATTATTACTTTGATAATTAATCTTTTACTTTTAAGTTGAAGCATACAAAATGCGTGTTCGGTAATTCATCATTTTTGTCGAATTTCGTGCGGTCTATTATTCTATTCATATTTTGGATGTATAATAGCATATGAGATACATACTCATGCATCTTAATTCTTTGTAAAATTAATAATTGACTCATCGTTTACGATTATTAATTTTATTAAAAGTTAAGATAGTTTGGTTTACTCGTCTTGAGATGTCGATACTTTAAATACTCCTAATCCGTCTTAAGAATCGATATTATTGTTTTCTGTTATAACTCAACTATTACAAAAGATCATATACGTTTATCTTTACATTAATCATCCATAATTCTTAAGGCTTAACATCCGTTTATTTTATTTTCTGTTATTTAATTTTTTGCACATTTATTTTATGCTTTTATATCACAACACCATTTTCTTCTCTTAGTGGATTATTGAGATAGATTATATTTAAATAGTTTCTCGTGAGTTCGACACTCTACTATCTAATTTATTACTTGATACTACTAGTGCACTTGATACCTAATTTTTAAATTTAAATTATTTGTAATTTTGACACTACACACATTGTTTATTTGTTGATGACCAACATGATCATTAATAGTCGATTGAAGTGTTCCTCCAATGACCTATTCTTATGGGATGAAAGTTGGCATAGTGGGAGGATGCGAACAAAATGATAGTTTTGGCGTAGGTGGAAGGGTGGACGAAGATAATGCTAACGTGCCTATATAAGTCTCATTAGTGAGATGGAAGGATCATATGTTTGGGATCCCACAAATGCACGAATATCCATTGTTTCATTAGTGTCAGAGTTAAGTTAACTCCGGCAAAACTTTTTTCGTGAACTCCGGCAAACTACTACTTCTTTCCAATGTCTCTTCTTCGGTCTTCGACATTCTACAACATCGCATGCCCATTCCGGATGCCTCCATATGGCAAAGGAACGTCGACAAAGCTGTTTCAAATCTGGCGACCCCTTTTGGGACATCTTCAGTGCACATGAGTGATAGCTGCAAGAGATCCGATATTGACGTTGTCGGAGCCCTTCCACGCAAGCTGTGAACCTACTTTCAATTCCAGTTGCGACGCACTCCAACCGATGTTCCCAACATCCCCTCATCTGCTTCGGTGAAAGGTACACACAGTCTTGCCCGAGGAAGATAAAATATAATTCTCTCTTGGAAGTTATTCCTATCCATTTGATCTTGTCATATGCATATTAATCTTGTCCAAATGATTAAATCTAATTAGATTTCAAATGCATATAACAACAACAACAATAATATATATATATATATATATATATAGAGAGAGAGAGAGAGAGAGAGAGAGAGGATATTAATGTGCTACCACACAAAATGGTAGCACTATGCATCTACTATTTTAGAGTCGTCCGATCTGAGATGGATGACTGTGATGATGGCTCGTTTCCTCTCACATTCTGGTTTCGATTCGCAGCGCGCCCTCTCACAAGATTTGCAGCACATCTCCTCCTCCCCCTCTTTGCGCGTCTCCACCACCACCCCAACCCCATGTGTCTCCTCCACCCCTTTCTCTACGTCTCCTCCCCTCTCTATCGCGCTGACGACTGCAAAAAAAGGGGGCATTGGCCCCCGCAAAATCGTGGAGGGGGGCTAGCGCCCTCCTTTTTCTTTGCTCACTCGATCTCTTACCACAAATGCTAGCCTGCTCGAGCGAAGGAAAGATCATCATTGGTCTCAACGATCTTTCTGCCGCTCTCTACGATCTTTCTGTCGCTCCTCTCTCTCTCATCGGCGGCAATCCTCCCTTGATGACATCCGGTGCCCGCAGATCGATGACGATATTCGCACATCTCATATTAGCATTCGCAAGTCGACGATGACACTAACTCCCTTTCTCGCTGGAGCTCTATCGCCCAGCATCATTGTCGTCTGGTGCCATCATCGCTTTCTCGAGCGAAGGAAAGATTCCTACTGCTCTCTCTACGCAATCTCTCTAGTGCTCTCTCTCTCTCTCTCTCCCCAAAATCGGTTGTATAAGTTTTGCAATGTCATCACATTTGTCGGCCTCAATTTGGAGCAGGGTATACAAAAATGTCCAAGACATATTAGATGCCCAGTTTAAAAAGTCGTTACGTAGGAAGTGGTAAGTAAGTTTACATTCAAATTATTTTTTAAAAATTTATAATTTTTCAAAGTATAAGTATTTGATATTCATACAAGATGGATGAACAATGGTAAAGAAAGTTAGAAAAAGGCAAGAGTTAACATATTTTTTACTCAAGGCCGCTCACATCCACACAGACGGGTCGATTCGATTTGACGAGTATCGATGGCCCATGGTAATATAGATACCAAATCGAATAATCTAATTTTTATTTTATACTTATTTTATAAAATTTGATACTTTATTGTAGGAGGAGAAACAAAATGGTCATGTCGACTTTCGCATGGTCTACGAGGCCACGCATAAGAGCCGGAAGACCAATGAGTTGGTCACACTCACTGCTCATAGGGTTCTGGTAAGTCTCATCACATGCTTACTTGGTTTGTGACATTAATGCAAACGATTTCTTAAATGTGCAATGTTTAAATTTTTTAGGATGCATATAATAAGAAGATGACTAAGAAATATGGAGATGATTTGAGTACTTAGTCATGTTTTTAATTTATATAATACCTTGTATGTTTATGTGTTTTTTGATGTTATATGATTTATATAATATGTAATGTTTATACGATTGTATAATAGGACGTTATTGTTTGGGAGGAGATAGTCGGCATGACACGAGGAGGATACTTGCATGGCCTAGGCACAATTGCTCAGGTACCTAGGAGGAGCGGAGAATATGCAAGCGGTCCATCTGTCCTGAGCTCATCTGCTGAAAATGGTTCATGTTTTTAATTTATATAATACCTTGTATGTTTATGTGTTTTTTGATGTAATATGATTTATATAATATGTAATGTTTATACGATTGTATAATAGGATGTTATTGTTTCGGAGGAGATAGTCGACATGACACGAGGAGGATACTTGCATGACCTAGGCACAATTGCTCAGGTACCTAGGAGGAGCGGAGAATATGCAAGCGATCCATCTGTCCCGAGCTCATCCGCTGCACTTGTTGTGATGTTGGATGGCATCAACTTGGATCAGCTACCGCAGTAGATATCATAGCAGTTATCACAGCATTTGGCTCCTATCTTGCAGGTGATTCAGACGATGATCTAATCGCAGAATCAATCCCCACAAGACTGAGGACCGAGCACGTCGGCATCGAATGGAAATGACAACGACGACGCCGAAACTTGGATGATATACTATGATTATACTTTTGCTAATTCAGATTATTAGTTATACTTTAGTTCAATTTATTAGTTTTTCTATTGTTATCTTTAATATGATGACTATTATGAATGCATTTATATGTATTGTATATGTATGGTGTGGGAAGGAAAGAAAATATGGTTGTAATGGGGTAAAATTTTTTGCAATTAGCACCTTTTTAGTGTCTCATTAGCGACTAAAACATTGTCGATACTATTTTAAATATATCGTCATTAGCGTCACATTAGCATCCCGATGATTAATATCTCATTATCATCGCATTAGAGACCCATGAAGACATCACATTGGCGCCACCATAGCATCGACTCAGCGTCTCAATTTAGCGTCTAAGTAGCCTCCAACTAGTGTCGCGAGGTACCGACACCTTAGCATCACCTTAGGTATAAATGTAACGTCACATTAGAGTCGAAATAGTGTCACAATTTTTTGCGTCATTGTAGCATCTCTTTAGCGTCGCAATTCAACTACTCACATCTCTGTAGCATCTCTTTGCGACATCTTAATATTAGTTTAGCATTGACTGGTGACGCTAGTTGCGTCGTCTATGTGTTTCGCGTCATTATGATGCTAAAGGCTACCGATTTCAGACATCTCATTATATTGGCACCATGCCACGCATTAACGTCGCATTAGCGTTGTGAAGCCTATGTCACTGTTTATGAGTTTTCTTATAGTGATTCCATCAAGCTCTGAATACTAGTTACTAGTTTTTTGCCCATCTAGACCATAGCCTAAGGCCGCTAGAGGACATGACCTTAGTGTGACTTCTGGCCAGTATATACTAATTTCACATCCACCCTTGGAGCATTAATTCCTTTCCGCCCTACATTAAATTTGAAAAATAATTTATCATCTCATGGAAGTCATTCCATCATGCATTCATTCACTTGGTTCCTTCTAACATATCTTTCTTCTTCACTTTTTTTCTTAAGTGAACTCTTATTTTTCACTTAAAATAAAGTAATTTTTTTAAGTGAACACTTAAAATAAAGTAATTTTGATAATGCAGCTTATTTAAATGGATCGTGATAACTGATAATGGAGTTCCTTGTTACAATGGATTGTGATAATGCAGCTTCTTTAAGTTTTTAAAATAAAGTAAAAAAAAGTTTATGGCAATTTTGATAAGATCGATCATTATTTAAACTTTTACCACCACCTTATTTAAATGCCTGATCTTTGTCTCGTGAAAGTGGAGTGGCATTAATTATGGCCTCGCAGGAAGAGAATAATAAGTCTGCCTGGCTCAAGTAATTTTAATGATCAGACCTCTGGCTTTCACGTCGAGAAAAAAAAATCGGTTGCCAGTTCAGTGGGATTCTCTCGTCGCCTGATCATCTCTCTCTCTCCCTCTCTCTCTCTCTCATGTTCATGGGTTTTAAAATACAAACGCATTACATGCTTCAATTATTTAAACCTTTATGAATATAAATACATCGATGGCGAAATACGTCATTGCCTACACATGTGAATTAATGCAGTAGATAAAATTAATTTAGCCTCTGTCTGATAAAGTTAGTATTTTAACAAACAAATTAATATTTTAGATAATATAAAACGAATAAATATTAGTGAATAATGAAATTGATTTACTTTTATAAATATTGAGATGTTGAATTAGTCCGGCCACATTTTTCTGTTATAGAATAAAAACTCTATTATATTAGGATGCAAACAGTAATGATCAAAGTTATTATTTTATTATAAAGATGAAGAAAAAAAGATTAATTAATTTAAAACAAACAAGAACAAATACATCAATTCCTAAAAAAAATAGGACCCCAACTAAACTTGGCTTTCATAAGGTATTCGCACAATAAGATTTGTCAATTCTAAAAGAGTATAATGGGTGTCCCCCCAACTGAAATGGGGGACACTCCACCCATTTAATGGAGAATGGGCGCCAATGAAAATAAATTTTTTTCATGGTGAACCAGGCGGTTGAATTATGATCAGTGCACCAAAATCGAACGACATCGTCTGGGCGGTTCAGCCATCGAATGCTCAGTACAAAAAGGTCGGGTGAAAATTTTTTTACCCTTTTTACTCTCGCTCTCTCTCTCACCTCTCTCGCTCTCTCGCTCGAGATCTCTGCCTTCACCTCTCTCTCGCTCTTCAGACCCGCCGCGAGCTCCGAGATCCACCGCGTCCGTCGAACTCTCCACCTTCACCTCTCTCGCTTTCTCGCTCTCTAGATCCGCCGCGAGACATCGAGATCTCTGCCACCGACAAGGTCTCCGCATCCACGACCGCCAACGAGATCTCTGCATCCACGATCGCGTCCAACCAGATCTGACGGCCGTCGGTGAGATCTGCGCCTCGATGACCTCGTCAACTCTGCTGCCGACCCCCGCGCAAGGCATTCGACGCTCGCACCGCCTCGTTCGACCAGATCTAGTCGTCGGCGGTCTCGTTCGACCAGATCCAACGAGATCTAGTTGGCGGTGGCCTCGCTCGACTAGATCCGGCCGACCTGCTGCGCTCGCACGACCCCGCCCGCACGCCGCCGCCCGCCATGCCGCTCTCACACGCCGCCGCCCGCCCGTTCTGTCGCTCCCGCACGCCGCCACCCGCCAGTCCGCACGTCATGCCGATCTCACACGCCGCCGCCCGCCTGCCATGCCACCCGCCCGCCCTGCCGCTCCCGCCGAGGACCACGCCGCCGGTGACGAGATCTCCCCTCTCCTATCGCGACTTCGCCAGCGGAGACCGGGCTGCCACCGATGAGATCTACCCCCCCCCCCCTCTCCTCTCGTGACTTCGCCACCGGAGATCGGGCCCTGCCGTCGTGATCCATCCATCCAGAATTATCAAAATGTTGTGTGATTAGTGTGATAGTGTGATTAGTTACACTTTTGTAAATTTTTGTAAATATTTTGTTGATAATTCATGTTGTAAATGAGTGTGATTTATCAAAATGTTAGTTATCATGTTTCTCAAAATGATGCATGAGTTATCAAAATGTTGTTATCGTGTCTCTCATGTTGTTTTCCCAGAAAGTTCAAAGAATCAAACGATGATAGTTCAATAGCTTATCTGCTCGACGGAAAGTGAGATAGAGAATGTTGGCGGTAGAGAATGTTCGAAAACCAGATAGAAGTATGGCTGAAGATGAGAATGTATATGTTTCGAGACATTGTACAATTACAGACAATCATATACAAGTAAGAAAAATTTTTACAGTGTAACAAATACAAGTTAACAAAAGTTAACTAATTTACAACATGGATTACCATGAAAAATTTACAGCGTGAATAATTAACATGGATTAACCAAGAGATCGACAACGTGCGTCGTGCAGCGGCACTCGGTGTGCGGGGCCGACGGTGGTGCGAGATCGCGGTGCGCGAGCTCAGCGGCGGCGGCGGGCTGGCAGGCTCGACGGGCAGCGGCGGTGCGGTCGAACTCAGCGGCGCTCAGCGTGCGTCATGCAGCGGCGTGTCACGACGCTCGGTGTGCAGGGTCGGCGGTGGTGCGGGGTCGCAGGAGGTCATCGCGGTGGCTTGCACGAGCTTGGAGGCGGCGGGTGGGCGAACTCGATAGCGGCAGGCGGGTAGGCTCGCACGGCGGCGGCGGCGGCGAGGCGGGCAGATCTGGTCGGACGGAGGGAGAAAGTGAGAAAATGAAAAGAAGAGGGAGAATAAGAGGTTAGAAAGCACCTTCGAGGGCGGGATCGTTGTCGGCGGGCAGATGTAGTCGGACGCGGTCGTCGTCGGGACGAAGTCGCCTCGAGGAGAGGAGGAGCACTTTGAGTTCGGACGTCATCGCGCAGGAAGTCGGCGGTGGGCGGGGTCGTGCGAGCGCATCTGGCGGCATGCGGGCGGGGTAATGTGAGCGCAGCAGGGCGGCCGACGGCATGCGGGAGGGGTCGTGCGAGCACAGCAAGGCGGTGGATCTAGTCGAGCGAGGCCGCCGACGACCAGATCTGATAGGATCTGGTCGAATGAGACCACCGATGATCGGAGATTGAAGAGCGAGAGCTTCGAGCGTCGAATGCCGTTGTGCGGGGGTCGGCAGCGAGCAGATCGGTCGTCGGCGGCTAGATTTGTCGGGATGAAGCGCCGAGCTCAGACGCCATCGGTGGGACGAGATCGCCGAGCGGAGAGTTCAGAGCGGAGAGAGGAGAGAGAGAGAAGAAAAAGAAATGGTGGATGTCTAGAGTTTTTGGGTTATATACCTCTTGGAACCGGCCTATTCATCGAATCGCCCCGTCCACTCGTCAAACCGTGCCCCTCGACCGATCTTCACTCACAAAACCGCTCAGATCTACGCCAGCCATCGGATGCCATCTGACGGCCGACGCATCGTGGAGGGACAGTCCCCCCATTTCAGATGAGGGACACCTATTATTTCCATTCTAAAAAGTAATAAATATTTTGAATAATAGAACTTGAGTTAAAGTAATTCTTGCAAAAGAAAAAAAACTATTGGTTATCTCTCGTTTTTCACTATTAATTAACAAGGATGAATAGTTTCTTTTGTTCACCATTGTTTTGAAATAGTTTGATTGAATAGGGTAGATTATAAGATGAAGAATTCAAACATCACGTTAATGACCAACTACTGGTACGTACAGTCATACTAGTGTACTGTTGTAATAATTATTGGTGTCCTACACCCCCCCAAAAAAAAATATTGGCATCCCCGTCAATGCTTGTGAATATCATTTCCCAAACCCCACAGAATATTAATTACATGTTGGCAATTTACCCTCTCACTATTAAAATTTGTTGTTATTGTTATTATAAAATAAAGTGTATTAAAATTTGTTGGTTTCATCCAACAACCAGAATCATTGTAATATCCTTTTATCTTTCAACTAGGAGTTCCTTGTCATGAGATAAAAGGATACTTACAAAAAAATGTCACAAGATCCTTTTGGTTGCGTTTGGATTGGCAGAACAATCGAACACCCTTTATGACGGGAACAAAAACGTGATGTTTAACGAGAACATTTTTCGAAATATTCTCATTGAATGTTCTCACCTTCGGCGAGAACATTGAATGTTCTCGCTTTCGCCGAAGACAACAACATTTGCACTTTTTTTTGTCGAGTTGCAATTCTTTTTTTTAACAATATAATAATTTGCGTAATTATAATATTAATAATATATTCTTATTTACTATAATTTTATACCTCATAAAATAATAAATTATATTCTTAGTTCTTACTTTTTATCCAAACACTCACTAAAACTTTTTCATCACATCAACTTTTTAAATCCCCATCATTAGACTTTTTCATCCAAACGCCAATTCAAACTTTTCTATCACATCAATTAGTTCTCGAGAACAAATGTTCCAAAATGTTTCGGTGCCAAACGCACCCTTTATGTATGTTTGACATACATACATATATATATATATATGTATATGAATATTAGGGAGCATACACACTTAGTTGCCGTTTCAAGCTCGTCACACGTCGTCGGTCGGCCGACCGGCACGTGTCATCGTCGGCCACCCTTTCACGCTCTCCAGCACGACAACAAAAAGGGGGGTGTCGGTCCCCCTCTGCGACCTCGCTTGTGACGTCACGAGGGGGGGTCGATGCCCCCTTTCACGCTCGTCAGTGCGGCATCCAAAGAGGGAGCAGATGATGGCAAGGGGACCACGTGGCGCTCCAGTGCGGAAATGGAGGTGAGGCGGCGGACAACAATGAGAAGGGGGTCGAATTACACGAAGGGAAGGAGAGGGCCCCTTGGATGCTGACGGCAATTGGGAGAGAGAGAGAGACGCAGATTGCATGGGACATCGTTGCCGGTCCTTCCTCCTTACGCAGGACGCTAACGGCGAGCGACTTCTACCTTCCATGGCTGAGAGAGGCGTCGAGATCGCAATGACGGATGGCAACGATCTGTGGCTTCTGCAGATGGTGGACGTTGATAGCAGCGCGTCAATATCGATGGAGGAGAAATGAAAGAACCGCACAAAGTGTGTGAACCGGACGCACCTCAATTTCAGCCCTTGTGCACAGATCTGACGACTTAGATGGTGCAATCGCACCTGTATGCATCTAAATGTGAATGCACTATAATATTCCTCGTATATATATGATTTTTTTAACAAAAACATGACGTAGGACCATCGTTTTGGATAAATTATTGGATGCTCTAGAATTTATGTGAGTTTTTTTATGTTGAGTATGAGAACTCGTAATTTTGAAGTAATCAAAATGTTATTAAATGCATTGTTTTGTTTAAAACACCACTAAAGTTTTAATTAGACAAGAATATTTTGAGCATGATTCACGCGTGAACAATTACATGCCTATATATTATATATACATGTGTGTATATGTGTATATAATGTATGGGATTAATGTACCTACAAAGTATCTTTCGCTTTGTAGGGATGCTGAGCGCATCTCAATCGTTGATCCATTGATCAACGGTTAAGATAATTAATATTTTTAAATCATAAGATTTAATCACTTTTGATCAGAATCATTACTGAGCGGATCAACGATTGAGATGTGCTCAGCATCCATGCAAAGCGAAAGATACTTTATAGGTACATTAATCTCATAATATATATGTATATAATATATATGCTCATCTTAACTCAAGAAGCACGAAGGGATCCACCACGTCGTGCAGATGGGTGTTAATTATCAGGCATTAAATAATATTTGGATGCTTCCTATAAGACCCTTTTTTTTAGCGTGGAGCATCCGGCAATTTAATTTCTATCTTCATCATGATGGCAATCAGCAACCAGCCACGGTTTTGCTGACTCACAAAAGTTATTCCCTCGTCCCGGATCATCGAGAAATAATAAGAATATCTAGGGCTGAGCAAATTCGGGATCGGGTCTGGGTCTCGACGGACCCGGTCTAATTCGAATTATGTCGGGTCAAAATTTTTTTAATCCGGTACCGAATTCGGACCCGGCCAGATGCGGTTCTGGGTCACGCCGACAATCCGGGAAAATCACCGGATTTACGATCAGGAATGAATAGTGCAGACGCCGATCGGCTCACCACCTGGCGCTCGGATTGGTCGTCAGTGCCAGATCCGACCACCAGGCGCTCGGATCGGCCGCAGCGCTCAGATCGGCCGACAGTTGCCAATGGCCGATCCGGCCGCCAAGTGACCGAATCAGGCCGCCAGGAGGTCGGATCTGGCCACGCCAATGGCCGATCCGGCCGCCCAGGCGACCGGAGTAGAGAGAGAGTCAGGAGAAGGGGAGGACGGCAAGAGTCGAGAGGGTCGCCGTCGTCGCCATCGCCGCCGTCGTGAGAGAGAGGGAGAAGGAGAGGGCGAGATCGCTAGGCGTTGTGAGAGAGATGAGAGAGATAAAGAGAATCATGAAATGAAGAAAAAGAGTGAGAGTGAGGTTTATATAGTAAAAAATAAATCGGGTCGATATCTGCACTGCAGACCCGGGCTTAATTCGAAACCCGATGAGTTTTTCACCCATTAGTCCCGGTCCCGGTCCGAATATTACCCGATTTTTCTGATCGGTGCGATCCGGGTCGACCAAATCGACCTAGACCGTCCTCAGTCCTAAGAATATCGCATCATCCACTTCTCAAGAATATGTATTAACAAAAATATAGGACTAATAATATATATATATAATAAAAAAAAAGTTAGTGTGAGATGCGTCGTCCTTACCCTCTACTGAAGAGAGAGAGAGCTCCTGGCCATGATTCATTCCAAATCTCTCTACCAACGTGTGCCTTCCGAGCGATAAAAAAGAAAAAGACCTTTTAAGTTGGACATTACTTGAACCATTCATTTTCTAAGACGATCAAATCTTATCTACATAAGATTAATTATTCATCATATATGTATTTCGTTGTTAATTATTGGTGGTGATTGCGTGGCCCAACATACAACTAATACGATAGTAAATTAAGGAACAAGAAGTTTGGAACTTATTGACTACTCACTTTAGTGTTAGTATTATTGTATTAACAGGCTGTTTCTGTGGTGCACAAATAAATGGTTGGTGACTTCTCCACCTTGCTATAAGTAGGCCTAGTACCCACATGCATTTCTCCTACACCCGCCGGGCAAAGCTGCATATACTTCTTAATAAGAGCTTATAGAATTTTGAGCTCCGGCAATGGCGGCTTCCGCGGGCGTGGGCCGCCTGCGGCTGGTGGTGTTCCTTCTTGCTGTCGCGGCTCCAGCGGCGGCTCTTGTGGCGTCAGGAAACAACGGAAGCGTTCAATTTGAGGTCACCCGGAAGAGTTTCCCGGCGGGGTTCATCTTTGGAGCCGCTTCCTCAGCTTATCAAGTAGACCTTTTTTTCCCTTGCTTTAGCTTCATGCATGTTTCCACTTCAACGTTCCAATGTGCTTTCTAGTAAATTAAATTATTTTTTTGCCTTGTATCACAAGATTTTTTTTTTCATAAATGCTTAAGATCCCTAAACATGAAATCATTCTTCGGTTACATATTTTGATGGTAATGACCGGATTTTTTTTTTGAAAGAAAAGGATTTATGAGTTTTGAAATTAGCATGTAGCTGTCATGTGATAATAACTTTAGGCGAACGTTTAAACAAAATAATAAAAAAATTATACTATTTTCTTAATACAACAAAATCAAGTCATTGAAATTAAAGTCTCACTTGAAGAGACGTTAGGAGCATGTGGAACTCTTTTTTATTTATAATTTATATTTTAATATTTTCAATTCATAAGTCATTGTTTTTATTTAGATAATAGTTTCCTAATAATTAATCTTCTTCTATCTCTCTCTCCCTCTCTCTCACACACACACGAAACTTTTATTTGATATCTTTAAAATTTTAATTAGTACTGTATTTCATATTAGTTGCATTTAAAATTATTATTTCTTTTTCTCTAGATACAATTATACTAGATTAGGATTCTGAAAAGCTTGACTCCTCATATCGTATTTTTTTACTAAATAATTTGAGGATGGTTCTTTAATTTAAAAAATTGTTCCACAAAATAGAATTTTTTAAAAAAAAAATTAACAGAAAACCATTCTCCTTGATCGATTTCTTCTCCCTATTGTCGGTGATAAAAGAAAATTTAACTACTTAAACAAAAAAAAGCAATGCCATGAAAAAGTGAAAAATTGTGCAGCCTTGTCAAGTACAGAACAATTAATTTTTTTAAAAAGATTTATGTCCGGCAAGAGAAGTGAATGAGATAGATTTAATTTGTTACTTTGCAACTTTCCAGTACGAAGGTGCTGCAAATCAAGAAGGAAGAGGGCCCAGCATATGGGACACTTACACGCATCAGCACGCAGGTCATCTCTCTCTCTCTCCCTTTCACACGGACACAAAAAAAATCAATGTTGTAACACTCAGATTCGACCCTCGACCCAGATTGCTCAACGGCTCAGGTCGGATCGGTCAGATCGAATCGGACTGAATGGTCGGAATGGATTGTAATAAATTAATACATTAATTGATAAAAAAATTTAAAAGCACCCTAAGCCACCGAATCAAGCAAACGACACGTCTTGATTGGGCCCTGACCGGCCAAGGCGTCGCCAGCCTTCGGCCAAGGCGCCACTAGGGCGTGCCTTGGCCGGTCAAGGCGCCCCCAGGGCGTGCCTTAGTCAGCCAAGGAGTCGCGAAGGCTGAGGGACAAGATCGGTCAAGGCCTTAGCGACGCCTTGGCCGGCCAGCCTTCGCGGTGCCTTGGCCGACCAAGGCAAGCGCGGCCGATGGACAATATCGGCGACCGACGAAAGGACAAGATTGCCGAAGCCAAACTAACTCAACGAACTAACAATCGAGAAAGGGAAAAACTCACTGGATCGAAGGCAGCGGTCGTGGATCGTGTGCACGTCGTCGGATTGAACCTGCGCGTCGCCAAAAGCCGGGCGCCGAATGCCGAAAGCCGAACACTGGATTGTACCTACGGATCAAAGGCGTCTCTGCCTCTTTGGATCCTGCGATGTGCGCGGCGAATGACGAAACGAAAGAACACCAAGATTGAGTCGGCCCTAACTTGATAAATTTAAATTTTTTTAAAGGTGAACCGGCTAGGTCATCGAAAATCAATGGGTCTACCGGTCAAATTCGGATTTTGACCGAATTTAACCGGTTCAACACCGGCCAAAGAGTAATTCGAGTCCAAACCGACTCGAGACCCTTTTTAATGGTCGAACATCGATCTGACCGGTCTGACTGACCAGATCAGGCCGGGTCGGGTTTCAAATCATTGAGAGAAACACG
Source organism: Pontederia crassipes (assembly GCA_030549335.1). Classification (NCBI taxonomy): domain Eukaryota; kingdom Viridiplantae; phylum Streptophyta; class Magnoliopsida; order Commelinales; family Pontederiaceae; genus Pontederia; species Pontederia crassipes. Next base: position 17,099,484 of record JAUKPH010000017.1, on the reverse strand, counting down.
TTCTTTTTTTTATTATTTCCTCTAACCTTCTCTGAACTATCGCGAAATACCACATCTAACCCTAAACTACGAACTTCGTTTTTTGGGTACCTAATCTATCGTGACTTTTTCAGTTTAGTCCTTCCATCCAATTCCGTCGATTTCTCCGTATTTGTGAAATGTCCATCGTACCCTGCGTTAGCCCACTTTAATATAAAAATATAATAATGAATATAAAAATATTTTTTTAAAAAAAAAGTGAGGGGGGCGACGGCGACCCCCTCTCTCTTTCTCGGTGCCGAAAAATGGGGGGGTGGGTGGGGTCGGCGCCCCCCGTGTCGTCGTCGTCGACACAGGGGGGCGGTGACCCCCCTCCCCTCCCCTCTCTTTTCCGAGCGCGGGAAAGAGAGGGGAGGAGGGCGGGGGGGGGGGGGGGGGGGGGGGGGGGTCGGCGCCCCTCGTGTCGTCATCGACGACACAGGGGGGTGGTGACCCCCCTCCCCTCCCCTCTCTTTCCCGAGCGCGGGAAAGAGAGGGGAGGAGGGGGGTGCCCCCCCCTCTGTGTCGTCGTCGACACAGAAGGGGCGGCGACCCCCCTCCCCCCTCCTCCCCTTTATTTCCCGACGTCGAGAAAGAGAGGGGAGGAGGGCGGGTGGGGGTTGTCGCCCCGTCGTCACTTTTTTTAAAAAAAATTATTTTTACATTCATTATTATATTTTTTATATTAAAGTGGACTAACATAGGGGTACGATGGACAATTTACAAATGCGAAAAATGAAAAATAACGGTGAAGTCGACGAAATTGGACGGAAGGATCAAACTGGAAAAGTCGTAATAGTTTAAGTACCCAAAAAATAAAGTTCGTAATTTAAAATTAGATGTAATATTTTACAATAGTTCAAAAGAGGTCAGAGAAAATAACCTTTTTTTTTCGGTTGAATGTTCCATTTCATCCATATCTTTCTCTCACACACAAGCTGACAAGCACACACAAACAGAGAAACACGTTCTTTTGTTGTGTTGGATATTGGATTTCATGAAAAGGTGGTGGGGACCAAAACATAAATCATTGCAAAGAATCGACGATGTGGAGTCGTATTCTTGATATATCGATTGATGTTAAGTAAGACATATATATATTCTTGATATTTCAACATATATATATATATATGATACTTCATACTTGTTGAGAGTAAAGCCTCTTGTTGTGATATACGGATGGATCCAATTCATGATATGGCATTGTGATATACGGATTCGTTAATTGAATTTATATTTTGACTTGTTTTAATTAAAAAATATCTTGAAATAAAATAATATACAACTTGAACTTTTGTAAAGTTGAAATAAATTAGAGATGCCTTAATGCGGAAGCTCGATAGTTATATAATTATATCTTAATTCCGGACATCATACTTCACTTAACATTTAAGGGTCATTTGATTAATAAATAAATACTGAAATATGTCATTATTTTGATAATATAGTTAAACACCTCCTAAACTAGGAATATGTCAGTCAAACATCAAAAATCATAAAACCACTTAAAAATAATGAAATCTCCATTTTTATTCTCCTAAGAAGAATAAGTACATTTTTCCATTTTTAACTTTTTGAATCATTCTTTTATTTTTTATTAATATTTTTATCAGTATTATAATATTAAACATAAACTATTTATAATAATATATTTTACTTAAATATTATATTTTAAAATTTTATTCTGTTTCATTTAAACACAAGCGAGAATAAGATCTATACTTTTTTAAAAATATGATATTATGCTACTTCGTTCTTTTAAAAATAACCTTTTTCCGCACTAATCACTCAAGCAATATCATTACATATTAGTCTTTTTTTAACCAATTAGAGTTGGGATAAAATAGTAAGCGAATTGAGTAGTAAGCCAGGAAATCGAAGGCTAAAAAAAACTTAATTAGTCTTTTTTTACTGTTACCAATAAATTGTTGCAAATTTATTTTGTCCCTTTCGCGCAATAACTTTATATTGGGCGTTTGTTGCGTGTTTGCAGACAAAATCAAGGACGGAAGCAACGGGGACGTGGCCATCGATTTTTACCACCGATAATATATATGGATGCAAATTAATATGTAGATTATATATATGCTGCAGGAAGATCTGAAGTACGTCAAAGACATGAACATGGACGCGTTCAGGTTCTCCATCTCATGGTCTCGGATTCTTCCAAGTAATTAAGCTACCAATTTAAAGCCGATAATATAGATTATTCCGAGTAATTAAGCTAACTACCAACGAGATAATTAATTTAATAAACTAAATGTGTTCAAATTTAAATAATTAAATAACCTGCTTGCAGAGGGAACAATAAGAGGCGGTATTAATAAAGAAGGCGTCCAATTCTACAACGATCTCATAAATTATCTACTTGCCAATGGTACGTATCTTAATATTTATACCTATAGAAATCTTTAAAAAAAAAATTAATGAGGTGTATCCACCATGTGATCTCGGTGTGGTGATTAAGAAGAGGAGATATTAATTTGTGCAGGTTTGCAGCCCTTCGTCACCTTGTTCCACTGGGATCTTCCTCAGGCACTCGAAACCGAGTACCTGGGATTCCTTAGCCCACGTATTGTGTAAGCTCTCTCTCTCTCTCCCCCCCTCCCTCCCTCCCTCCCTTCCTCCCCGACCATAAAAACAATCACTCTTATGAATCGACAGGGACGACTTCCGAGACTATGCGGAGTTGGCGTTCCAGCTGTTCGGCGACCGGGTGAAGTACTGGACAACGTTCAACGAGCCATGGTCGTTCTGCGAGCGGGGCTACTCCTTCGGCACCTTGGCACCCGGCCGGTGCTCCTCCTTTTCGCCGGGTAACTGCTCCCAAGGCAACTCCGCCACCGAGCCATACGTCGCCGGACACCACCTGCTGCTCGCCCACGCAGCTGCCGTCAAAGTGTACAGGGACAAATATAAGGCGAGTGACACCCGCAGTTCAACTGATTCTGCCAGCTGAACTTGGAAATGCTGGCACAACTATTAATGTGTTCGCGCATTCATGCATGCAGGCTGCGCAGAAGGGGGTGATAGGAATCACGCTGGTCACCAACTGGTTCGTTCCTTATTCAAGATCCAAAGCGGACATCGACTCCGTGGGGCGAGCTCTAGATTTCATGTTCGGATGGTGAGTCCACCGTTGATCCATGGCGCGGTTCGTGTTCCATGCATGCAGTTGACCTCATCTTTAACGCATTGCACGCCATGCATGCATGCACGCTGCTGCAATATGCACAGGTTCATGGACCCCCTGACGACGGGAGACTACCCGTTCACCATGAGGGCCATCGCGAGGGAACGCCTGCCGGTGTTCACCGCCGAGCAGGCCAAGCTGGTGAAAGGATCTTATGACTTTCTGGGGCTCAACTACTACACCACCTGGTACGCCAAGAGCATCTCCCCCCTCACCCCTGTCAACGTTAGCTACGACACCGACAACTGGGCTTTCGAATCCGGTTAGATCGATCAGCTCTCTCTCTCTCTCTCTCACTCTCTCTCTCTCTCTCTCTGGTTAATTAATCCTCGAGTTAGAAACGTTTTTAAACTGTGTGCCTAAATGCGACAGGTGTGCGTAATGGCGTCCCCATCGGTCGTCCGGTAAGATTTTTAACTTGGAAAAGGTTACATGTTTTAACTTTTAAGCATCAGGAAAAGCACAGCCCAAGTAACCTTCTGATGTGAGATACAAAATACCACTAAAATTCACGTAAAAGATATTATGAAATAAGACACATAATTCTTTGCTGCCCATAATAAAAAAAAAACAAAAGAAGTGCAATAATGCCCACAAGAATTGGCCAATCTTAAGTTAAAAAGGCCTCACTTTTGTGCGTACAGTAGTTTTGTACTTGGGTTGCCTCAGGTAATAAAATTACCTCATATTTACCCTTGATGTGTATAAATATTCTTCTAAATGAGTGTAGAAATGAATGCTTGGATTTAAACTTGGAGATAATGTTTACACTTGATGGGTATAGACATTATGAAAGTTCTTTTTTTTTTTGTCTTAATTTATTAGAATATATACTAATTGTTCACAGCAACTAGTACTTAGAAAAATGCATTGAATTATTTGCAGGATCCACTTGGTTTCTTCTTCACATATCCTCTGGGACTGAATAAGCTTTTGCACTACATCAAGGACAATTACAATAATCCTGTGATCTACATCACGGAGAACGGTGAGGCTTAATCAATATCTTTGCACGATTACATTAATTAATAAACTAATGAGGCTTGCTTCATATTCTAATTAAATTAAATATCTCAAGGCATCGATGATCTCAACGATCCGTCAGTGCCCGTCGAAAAAGCTCTCAAGGATACTTGGAGAATTGACTTCTACAGGAAGCACCTTTACTACCTCCAGAAGACCATCAAGTAATTAATGACGACTTGGTAGAATTGACGTGTCATACGAAAGATGTAATCATGTTTTTTGTTTATGGTAATTGGCAGGGAAGGGGTGAATGTGAAGGGGTACTTTGCATGGTCATTGATGGATGATTTCGAATGGGAGAGCGGCTTCACGTTACGTTTCGGCATCATCTATGTGGACTTCAAGACTCTGCAGAGATATCCCAAGCTCTCTTCCTCTTGGTTCCGACAGATCCTAAAGAAATGATTATAAGAACGACCCCATATATGCATGGATATATATGAAGCACATGACAGTGATCAGTAGCTTCTCTTGCCTGAATTATGTGTTGGGGAGAAATAAATAATAAAATAAGGTCCCACGTTTTGTGACCATCGTAGCGTTGATAGGTCGCATTTCCGACTTCTTCTGCGGATTAGGTCCATCAGCACTTGTGTTTGTGTGTTTCCATGAGTTTCCCGTGTTCCTTTCTTTTTCTCGATCAATAAAAATCTTGTTTCTACTATTTATTTGTTGTCTCCGGAATGCCTAATTATCATGAATTGAAAAACCCATGAAACAAATTTCATTTTTGTGTTGGGATGCAGCTATATATTAGAAACTATAATATACTTCACCAAGTTATGATATGTGTGATGAAAATGAGAACACATTTAAAATAATACTATTCTAATATTTTTCAGATTTTGGTGCAATATAATAGAAAATTCTATAACAGTATAATAAAAAAAATATGTTCATATAGTCATTTATTTCTTTATAAGTTTTGAAATTATGCCCGCGGATTAAGAAAACAGGACTCCAATGTATAGAACACGAATTACTTCTTGAATCGACACACCAACCCCTAACATCTATTAATGCATAAAAAATTAACATATTCTAATTAGTTTTTTTTATAATTTGATCGTGACATGATTAGTTTTTGTTATTTTATTTATTAAATTCATGAATTAGTAATCTACCTCATTATAGTTAATACTTCTACATATTTATCGATCTATCGAGTGGAAGACATAAAAAATAATTGAAAGTCTCTTTACAATTTTTGACAAATTAAGCCACTAGTCCAAACTAAATTAATAGTTTGTCACGTCAACAATTTGCAAGAATATTTTAAAGCATAATTGATGAGATTTGATCTACTCAAACTCTGAAATTTCAGTCATGATAAGTGAGATTCTTGAAATATATGGTAAGTGTAGAGTCCTTGTGCGCTTCCTATGAAAAAAGGATAGTGCAAATGTGCGGCCAACGAGAAAAGAAATTTAAATGAACTTTATGAAGTATTAAATGGGAAAATTCGAGAACAAGGAGAGAAGATCGCAGAGAGATTGTAGAAAAATAGAGGAGACACACGAAATTTACCCAGGTTCACCCTTGAGATGAGGGCTACGTCCTGCAAAGAGGTTCCACTATATCGTTTAGGTTTACAGTCGCCACACCAAATTACATCAGAAATTAGGCTATTAATAGCCTCTCCAAATCGGGTTTAAAACCCAAACAAACAGAGAAAAAACATAATCCGAACCACACGGGCCGGCTAAACAAAAGCCCACACGAGACCGCCGTCGGGGGGCGGGGCCCCCCGAACCCCCTCTTTCGTTCGTACGCCAGCAATACTGTTAATTGGATAATACTCAGATTCCCCTAAGCTCACGTGGGCGAACCCGGTGTGAGAAACAAGAGGCCCTGAAGTATTCACCAACTCTAACATTCTCCCACTTTGTGGATATTTCACACCAATGAGAGCCTTGCCAGCAACATTCTTCTTCAATCCGACAGCAGTAGAGCACCAATCAAACTTTACACTTGTAACTGCTTTAGTCAAAAAATCAGAACTATTCTCTGTTGTATCAACCTTTTCAAGCTGAACCTCTTTCTTTTCCACCTTTTCCCGAATAAAGTGGTATTGGATGTCAATATGCTTTGTGTGTGAGTGAAATGCAGGATTCTTAGCTACCTGAATAGCACCTTCATTATCACATCTCACCTCTATAGCACCTTGCTCAAATCCGAGCTCCAAGCACAACCGTCGTAGCCATATGGCCTCTTTTGCAGCATGAGTAAGAGCCATATATTCTGCTTCTGTAGAAGAAAGTGCTACCACGCTTTGTCTCTTGCTCATCCAACTTAGTGCAGCCCCAAATAATGTAAAAATATATTCGCTAGTGGACCGTCTACTATCAATGTCTCCACCCCAGTTAGCATCTACATGACCCACAATATCAAGCATCTTTCCTTTCCTTGTACCTTCAAAACACAACGAAAAATTTGAAGTTCCACGAAGGTACCTGAAAACTCTCTTGATAGCATTCCAATGTTCCCTGCCTGGGTTAGACATATATCGACTCAAGACTCCCACTGCTTGGGCTATATCTGGACGCGTGCACACCATGGCGTACATCAAGCTGCCCACTGCACTTGCATATGGCACACGGTCCATCTCTTCGACTTCTTCATCCGTCTTCGGGCATTGCTCTGCAGAAAGTTTGGTTCCTAGAGACATAGGAGTACCCACTGGCTTGCAGTCTGCCATGTTAAATTTCTTCAACACTTCTTTTATGTACTTCTCTTGTCCTAGCCATAACTTTCGCTTCTGACGATCTCTTCTAATCTGCATACCCAAAATAAAATTCGCCGGCCCTAAGTCTTTCATCTCAAACTTCTTGACCAACAAACTCTTCACTGAATTTACCATCTTCATACTATTTCCAATCAGTAACATGTCATCCACATACAGTGTAAAAATGACAAATTGATCGCCAACTCTCTTCACGTAAACACAGTGATATGAATCTGAACGTACAAACTTTAGTTCGAGCATGTACGTATCAAACTTTTGGTACCACATCCTTGACGACTGCTTCAATCCATACAAAGACTTCTTCAATTTGCACACCAGCTTCTCTTTACCTTGAACTTCAAAGCCTTCTGGTTGCCTCATATATATCTCTTCCTCCAAGTCCCCATGAAGAAATGCCGTCTTCACATCCATCTGCTCTACCTCAAGATTATATGCTGCTGCCAGAGATAGAACAAATCTGATCGAAGTCATTTTCGTCACGGGAGAGAAAATCTCATCATAGTCGACTCCCTCAACCTGAGAGTACCCTTTAGCTACCAGTCTTGCCTTGTACTTCTCCACAGTCTCATCCAGTTTCAGCTTTCGCTTGAATACCCATTTGCAACCAATTGCCTTTCTATCCTTGGGCAATTGACACAAGCTCTATGTTTCATTCTTATCCAGTGATTGCATCTCATCTGCCATAGCAAGCTCCCGCTGATTTGCATCATCCATAGACCTTGCATCTTTTACAGAACTAGGTTCTTCTCCGATGATGCTCAAAGCATGAAACGAACTCAGAGCACTAAGAGAGTATCTCAAAGGTGCTCTTCTTTCTCGTGTCGATCTCCTGAGTACTGGTATGGTAGTACCAATATCTGGGTCTTCATCTGAATATGCATCTTCAACTTCATTAACCGAGTTCTCTTGATCCAGTTCTGTAACAGACTCTACTGAAGTATCTTGTGCATCCACCTCTGAAGTTTCAGAATCAGAATCTTCTTCAAGCACTACCACTTTCTTAGGTTCATCACCTTTTGAACTTCAACTTGGGAACGTGATTCACGGAAAACAACATCCCTGCTGTAAATAATAGTCCTTGACTTTAGATTCCACAGTTTGTAGCCCTTGATCCCTTCCTTGTATCCGACAAATATGTTCTTTTCAGATTTACTGTCAAGCTTACCCCATTTTTTCTTGGGTATATGAACATATGCGTCACATCCGAACACCCGAACATGAGACAAATTTGGCTTCTTCCCAAACATTGCCTCATAAGGTGTCTGATCCTTCACTGATGAGGTCGGTGAGCGGTTCTTCAGGTAGTTTGCTGTGGCTACAGCTTCTGCTCAGAATTCTTGTCCCAATTCAGCCCAACTCAGCATACATCTGGCCTTCTCTATGAGTGACCGATTTAACCTTTCAGCTACTCCATTCTGCTCAGGTGTATATGGAGTTGTCTTCTGCCTAGCAATATCATTGTCCACGCAGAACTGCTCAAACTTATCTGAACAAAATTCACCTCCATTATCTGTACGAAGGATCTTGATCTTGCAGCTCAATTGATTTTCCACCAAAACTTTAAATTCTCGAAACTTATCGAATACATCTGATTTATTCTTGATAAAATAAATCCAACTGTATCTCGAAAAATCATCTATAAAAGAAATATAGTACCTGGACCCTCCAATAGATGGAGTCGGAGTTGGTCCAAAGACATCGCTATGAATCAGTTCGAGAATTTTCGTTGCTCTTGAACCTGTATGTTGAAAACTAACTCGGTTCTGTTTTCCATGGAGGCAATGTTCACAGAACCCGAAGCCCACAGAACAATCCGGAACTCCTTCTACCATCTGACTTGATGCTATAGTGGAAAGTCATTTTTCACTGATATGGCCTAATCTCCGATGCCACAACATAGATTTGCTGTCTTCATCTTCTTTGGCCTCTTCAGAAATAAATCCGCAGCCCGCAGATATTGTCTCTCCGAGCAACTTGTACAACGTGCCATAGCGAACCCCTCGTGCAATTACAATCGACCCTCTGATCATCTTGCACGAATCCTTATCGCAACTGAATATAACACCCGAGTCAGCCATTGTACCAACAGATAATAAACTCCTGCTCATAAGTGGTATATGCATCACATCTAGTAGAGTCTTCACCGTGCCATCATTCATCATCAACTTCACCCTGCCACGTCCAACAATCCGAACCGCAGTGTCATCTCCGAGCATGACATCCCCACCATTATACTCCTCATATTCACAGAACCAGTGTTTATGAGGCGTCATGTGGTACGAAGCACCAGTGTCGATAAGCCAGACATCTTTATCTGACTGTGCCGTACATGCAGAAGCCACATGCATATCTCCTGCCTCAGCCTCATTTTTGTCCGAGGTTAACTCAGCTTCTTTCTTATGAACCAGCTTATTTTTGCAATCTCGCTTCAGATGGCCCCACTCTTGACATCTCCAGCATTGCACCTTCTTATCCTTACTCTTCGAACGCCCACGAGATTTGGATCTCCCTCTCTGATTTTGATTCCTTTCTGGTTGCCTTCCTCTGGCCGCCAGCGCCTCTTTACCAGAACTTGCTGATCCCTTTCTTCGTATTTTCTCTGATAACAAGGCAGCACATACACTTTCATACGAAAGTTCTTTATCCCCGCCACCAATCACAACAATCAGATTGTCCCATGAATCCGACAGCGAACAGAGCAATGTTATTGCCTTATCATCATCTTGAAACTTAACACCGATTGATACAAGTTGACTGATCACCGTGTTAAAATTATAAAGATGAGTAGAAAATGAGTCACCCTCCTGCATCCGGAGATTGTACAATTTCTTCCTCAGAAATAACTTGTTAACCAACGACTTACTTTGATATAGGGATTCCAACTTCCTCCACAGATCTCTGGCAGTAGGTTCGCCCATCACATTCGTAAGAATTGAATCCGCGAGACACAGTCGAATCAAACCCTTCGCCTTTCTATCAATCCGATCCCACTCTTCGATCGCCTTTGGATATGCCTGACTGGAGGAGGCCTCGTCCGCGACCTTTGCCGCCTCCATGCCTGGTCTCTCCTTCTCGATTGTCGTCCAAAGATCTCGATCACAAAGGAGATCCTCCATCTTCATCTTCCAGAGATCAAACCGTGTTCCATCAAATTTTTCTATCTCGATTCGCGACCCTCCTGACATCTCGAATAAACCATAATTCGTTGAACAACCTGTGCTCTGATACCAATTGATGAGAAAATCCGAGAACAAGGAGACAAGAACGCAGAGAGATTGCAGAAAAATAGAGAAGACACACGAAATTTACCCAGGTTCACCCTTGAGATGAGGGCTACGTCCTGCAAAGAGGTTCCACTATATCGTTTAGGTTTACAGCCGCCACACCAAATTACATCAGAAAATTAGGCTATTAATAGCCTCTTCAAACCGAGTTTAAAACTCAAACAAACAGAGAAAAAACCTAATCCGAACCACACGGGGACCGTCGTCGGGGGGCGGGGCCCCCGAACCCCCCTTTTGTTCGTACGCCAGCAATACTGTTAATTGGGTAATACTCAGATTCCCCTAAGCTCACGTGGGCGAACTCGGTGTGAGAAACAAGGGGCCCAGAAGTATTCACCAACTCTAACAGTATTGACAAGTTTCAATGAAGCTCCACACTTAATAACAACTTACCATCTCTGACAACAAAGCCAAGGTGGATAAATGTTGTTCTTTAGATTAAAATGGAGATCATGTTCTATCCGAATTTTGAAAACTTTATTTACATATTTCAAATGCTCTGATCAAGTACAATTGTATACAATAGTGTTATCAATGTAAACAACAACAAAATCATTTAGGCAAGTTTTCAATATCTTGTTCACCAACCTAATGAGAGTGGCTAAAGCATTACACAAATTAAGGAGTATAATCCTCCATTAAAAAAAATGCTTTGCTTGGTCTTGAAAGTTTCTTCCAAATGCGCTCACATATTATACATGCATATAACTATTAATGTTCGAGTTAGTGTATAACGATCATTAAAATATTGGCATGTGGTATACAAATATTATACAAAGATTGTTATGCATAAATTCTCTAAATTATAGGGACCCTAATGTGTGTGTTCAATTGATGTTATATATCATTAGGGTAAAACAAGAATTTGTAACAAAAAAATGTGATTGCACCTTCATCTTCGGTAACAGAGTTTTAATAACTAACTAAACAGACAACTTAAGAATTATACGAATTACCTTTACCTCTCAAACTTGAAAATTTATGAGAGGCAAAAACCTAGCAAAATAGGTAGGAAATGTTTGACAAGGTCAATCTCTTAACGTGACTACATTTATCCGAGATTGATACTTAACTATTTACGATGATCTCTTCCCAATCATGCATCATTTAAGAATTATAATATTTCATATGTCAAATCATATTGAAGTTAGCTTTCCATTGCCACTAAAATCATTTAAACAAGAGTTGTGTGGAGAAAATTATGAATTCATCTTTTGTGGTCACTTATCTTGTGTTAAGTCTATTATAATGCCACATTGTAAATCACAACATAATTCAGATAAAGTGAGATAGGATTTGAAACTTTCTTATATTAAATTAGATTTTTTGAAGTTTAGATAATTACTAAGCAAAGTACTCTAGATTCAAGTAAGGATTGGATTTTCACTTGACTGTCTATGGCTTCATTACATGTGCTCGGGGTAGAAGTTTCGTAGAGGAATAATTTAATTAGCACTTGTATATTTTGGGAAATGCCCAACCAGTCAACTTTTAGAACATAGACAAAACATAAGTTAGATTGAATATTTTTCCTAGGAGTTCATATAAAGAGTTAAATTGCATAACTTTTATTCAAATATTTCTAAAGAAGGAGATTGGATCATATGATTTGGACAAGTAGTGATGAAGTTACAAATTATTCTTTCAATATCATTCAAGTCTGTCAAAACACAACATTAGGTGAAATTGGTCAAACTAATAGGAATTACTTACTGAAAATTAATTAAAAATATTAAGATATTACAATATTTAATATATGAAGTTTTTTATTCATAAAAAATTTTAACATGTGAACTTTTAGTTTAGAAATTATGAATTATTCTTTAAAAAATGTTTGAAAAATATAATATTATTTGAATGATTCCAAATATAGTAGAAAATAATATAACGAAATATTTGAAAGTAAAAATTGTTATTAAAAATTAATGCTTATATGAAACTTTTATTTGATATCTTTAAAATTTTAATTAGTACTGTATTTCATATTAGTTGCATTTAAAATTAATTAAAATTATTATTTCTTTTTCTCTAGATACAATTATACTAGATTAGGATTCTGAAAAACTTGACTCAAGTCGTAATCTTTTACTAAATAATTTGAGGATGGTTCTTTAATTTAAAAAATTGTTCTACAAAATAGAATAATTTTTTTTTTAAAATTAACAGAAAACCATTGTCCTTGATCGATTTCTTCTTCCTATTGTCGGTGATAAAAGAAATTTTAACTAATTAAAGAAAAAAAAGCAATGTCATGAAAAAGTGAAAAATTGTGCAGTTGTCAAGTGAAAAATTTAACTAAATAATTAGTTATTCAATTTAATGTGGATTAATCCATATTACCGATATATTATGAATTTAAATTATGATAGGGCATGTATTTAAAAGGAAAACGTAGTATCCTCAGTTAATGTTGCTCAAACCTCTATTAACATTTTGTTAGATTGGATGAAAAGTTATCAGAAGAACAGGCCTCTTTTAATTCTTTAATACTTTCTGCTTTGTTTGGGTGACCCAAGACATCAATCTATTTATCAAGAAAATATATAACTTTTACCACAAGGTTTTCGACGTTTGAATACGGGATTTCATGATTGTTCTATGTTTATTATTATAAAAATATATATATTAAAATAAAAAATAATATAATTAAGAAAAAAAATGTATTTCTGTTCCATTGAATTCTTATTTTCGTAGGACTCAATTTTGGAATTCAAACCATCACACTTTTTTTTATTACAGGTTCATAGATCTGATGTTAAAAAATAAAAAATAAAAAAAATATAAATTCGAAATCGTGATCTCTAAGTTTTTTATTTTATTTTTTTATTACAACACAACTAAGTGCAATCGCTCAAAAAAAAAAGGAAAAAATAAAGTGAAAACATAAGGTCTGATTTATGTCCGGTAAGAGAAGTGAATGAGATAGATTTAATTTGTTACTTTGCAACTTTCCAGTACGAAGGTGCTGCAAATGAAGGAGGCAAAGGGCCCAGCATATGGGACACTTACGCGCATCACCACGCAGGTCATCTCTCTCTTCCCTCCTTTCACACAGACACACAGAAATCAATGTTGTGAGACTCAGACTCGGCCTTCAATTCAAATTGCTCAATGGGTCAGGTCGGATTGGTCGGATCGAATCGAACCGAATGGTCGAAATGAATTATAATAAATTAATACATTAATTATTAAAAAATTAAATTTAAAAACACCCTAAGCTATTAGATCGGGCAAACGACACGCCTTGATCATGCCCTGGCCGGCGGCGCCATTTGCCCGTGCCTTGGCCGGCCAAGGCGCCACCAAGGCTGAAGGACAAGATCGGTCAAGGCCTTAGCGGCGCCTTGGCCGGCCAGCCTTCGCAGTGCCTTGGCCGGCCAAGGCATATGCGGCCGATGGACAAGATTGGCGACCGGTGAAGGGACAAGATTGCCGAAGCTAAACTAACTCAACGAACTAACAATTGAGAAAGAGAAAAACTCACTGGATCAAAGGCAGCGGTCGCGCGGTTCGTGTGCACGTCGTCGGTCGCCAGATTGAACCTGCGCATCACCAAACGCAGGACGTCGAATGCCAAAAGCCGAATGCCGAATACTGGATTGTACCTACCGATCAAAGGCGTCTCTGCCTCTCTGGATCGTGCGATGTGCGCGGCGAATGACAAAACGAAAGAACACCAAGATTGAGTCGGCCCAAATTTGATAAATTTAAATTTTTTTGTAAAGGTGAACCGGCCAGGTCATCGAAAACTGATGGGTCTATCGGCCAAATTCGAGTTTTGATCGAATTTAACCGGTTCAACACGGGCCAAAGGATAATTCGGATCCAAACCTACTCGAGACCTTTTTTAATGGCCGGACATCTATCTGACCGATGTAACCGACTGGGCCTGACTGGGTTTCAAATTATTGAGAGAAACACGTTCTTTTGTTTTTTTTTTCTGTTCAATGTTCCATTTCATGAAAAACACGTTCTCTCGCACACACGCTGACAAGCACACAGAGAGAAAAACACGTTCTCCGAAAAAAAAAACACGTTCTTTTGTTGTGTTGGATATTGGATTTCATGAAAAGGTGGTGGGGACCAAAACATAAATCATTGCAAAGAATCGACGATGTGGAGTCGTATTCTTGATATATCGATTGATGTTAAGTAAGACATATATATATTCTTGATATTTCAACATATATATATATATATGATACTTCATACTTGTTGAGAGTAAAGCCTCTTGTTGTGATATACGGATGGATCCAATTCATGATATGGCATTGTGATATACGGATTCGTTAATTGAATTTATATTTTGACTTGTTTTAATTAAAAAATATCTTGAAATAAAATAATATACAACTTGAACTTTTGTAAAGTTGAAATAAATTAGAGATGCCTTAATGCGGAAGCTCGATAGTTATATAATTATATCTTAATTCCGGACATCATACTTCACTTAACATTTAAGGGTCATTTGATTAATAAATAAATACTGAAATATGTCATTATTTTGATAATATAGTTAAACACCTCCTAAACTAGGAATATGTCAGTCAAACATCAAAAATCATAAAACCACTTAAAAATAATGAAATCTCCATTTTTATTCTCCTAAGAAGAATAAGTACATTTTTCCATTTTTAACTTTTTGAATCATTCTTTTATTTTTTATTAATATTTTTATCAGTATTATAATATTAAACATAAACTATTTATAATAATATATTTTACTTAAATATTATATTTTAAAATTTTATTCTGTTTCATTTAAACACAAGCGAGAATAAGATCTATACTTTTTTAAAAATATGATATTATGCTACTTCGTTCTTTTAAAAATAACCTTTTTCCGCACTAATCACTCAAGCAATATCATTACATATTAGTCTTTTTTTAACCAATTAGAGTTGGGATAAAATAGTAAGCGAATTGAGTAGTAAGCCAGGAAATCGAAGGCTAAAAAAAACTTAATTAGTCTTTTTTTACTGTTACCAATAAATTGTTGCAAATTTATTTTGTCCCTTTCGCGCAATAACTTTATATTGGGCGTTTGTTGCGTGTTTGCAGACAAAATCAAGGACGGAAGCAACGGGGACGTGGCCATCGATTTTTACCACCGATACAAGGTTTCTCTCTCTCTCTCTCTCTATATATATATATATGTATATATATGGATGCAAATTAATATGTAGATTATATATATGCTGCAGGAAGATCTGAAGTACGTCAAAGACATGAACATGGACGCGTTCAGGTTCTCCATCTCATGGTCTCGGATTCTTCCAAGTAATTAAGCTACCAATTTAAAGCCGATAATATAGATTATTCCGAGTAATTAAGCTAACTACCAACGAGATAATTAATTTAATAAACTAAATGTGTTCAAATTTAAATAATTAAATAACCTGCTTGCAGAGGGAACAATAAGAGGCGGTATTAATAAAGAAGGCGTCCAATTCTACAACGATCTCATAAATTATCTACTTGCCAATGGTACGTATCTTAATATTTATACCTATAGAAATCTTTAAAAAAAAAATTAATGAGGTGTATCCACCATGTGATCTCGGTGTGGTGATTAAGAAGAGGAGATATTAATTTGTGCAGGTTTGCAGCCCTTCGTCACCTTGTTCCACTGGGATCTTCCTCAGGCACTCGAAACCGAGTACCTGGGATTCCTTAGCCCACGTATTGTGTAAGCTCTCTCTCTCTCTCCCCCCCTCCCTCCCTCCCTCCCTTCCTCCCCGACCATAAAAACAATCACTCTTATGAATCGACAGGGACGACTTCCGAGACTATGCGGAGTTGGCGTTCCAGCTGTTCGGCGACCGGGTGAAGTACTGGACAACGTTCAACGAGCCATGGTCGTTCTGCGAGCGGGGCTACTCCTTCGGCACCTTGGCACCCGGCCGGTGCTCCTCCTTTTCGCCGGGTAACTGCTCCCAAGGCAACTCCGCCACCGAGCCATACGTCGCCGGACACCACCTGCTGCTCGCCCACGCAGCTGCCGTCAAAGTGTACAGGGACAAATATAAGGCGAGTGACACCCGCAGTTCAACTGATTCTGCCAGCTGAACTTGGAAATGCTGGCACAACTATTAATGTGTTCGCGCATTCATGCATGCAGGCTGCGCAGAAGGGGGTGATAGGAATCACGCTGGTCACCAACTGGTTCGTTCCTTATTCAAGATCCAAAGCGGACATCGACTCCGTGGGGCGAGCTCTAGATTTCATGTTCGGATGGTGAGTCCACCGTTGATCCATGGCGCGGTTCGTGTTCCATGCATGCAGTTGACCTCATCTTTAACGCATTGCACGCCATGCATGCATGCACGCTGCTGCAATATGCACAGGTTCATGGACCCCCTGACGACGGGAGACTACCCGTTCACCATGAGGGCCATCGCGAGGGAACGCCTGCCGGTGTTCACCGCCGAGCAGGCCAAGCTGGTGAAAGGATCTTATGACTTTCTGGGGCTCAACTACTACACCACCTGGTACGCCAAGAGCATCTCCCCCCTCACCCCTGTCAACGTTAGCTACGACACCGACAACTGGGCTTTCGAATCCGGTTAGATCGATCAGCTCTCTCTCTCTCTCTCTCACTCTCTCTCTCTCTCTCTCTCTGGTTAATTAATCCTCGAGTTAGAAACGTTTTTAAACTGTGTGCCTAAATGCGACAGGTGTGCGTAATGGCGTCCCCATCGGTCGTCCGGTAAGATTTTTAACTTGGAAAAGGTTACATGTTTTAACTTTTAAGCATCAGGAAAAGCACAGCCCAAGTAACCTTCTGATGTGAGATACAAAATACCACTAAAATTCACGTAAAAGATATTATGAAATAAGACACATAATTCTTTGCTGCCCATAATAAAAAAAAAACAAAAGAAGTGCAATAATGCCCACAAGAATTGGCCAATCTTAAGTTAAAAAGGCCTCACTTTTGTGCGTACAGTAGTTTTGTACTTGGGTTGCCTCAGGTAATAAAATTACCTCATATTTACCCTTGATGTGTATAAATATTCTTCTAAATGAGTGTAGAAATGAATGCTTGGATTTAAACTTGGAGATAATGTTTACACTTGATGGGTATAGACATTATGAAAGTTCTTTTTTTTTTGTCTTAATTTATTAGAATATATACTAATTGTTCACAGCAACTAGTACTTAGAAAAATGCATTGAATTATTTGCAGGATCCACTTGGTTTCTTCTTCACATATCCTCTGGGACTGAATAAGCTTTTGCACTACATCAAGGACAATTACAATAATCCTGTGATCTACATCACGGAGAACGGTGAGGCTTAATCAATATCTTTGCACGATTACATTAATTAATAAACTAATGAGGCTTGCTTCATATTCTAATTAAATTAAATATCTCAAGGCATCGATGATCTCAACGATCCGTCAGTGCCCGTCGAAAAAGCTCTCAAGGATACTTGGAGAATTGACTTCTACAGGAAGCACCTTTACTACCTCCAGAAGACCATCAAGTAATTAATGACGACTTGGTAGAATTGACGTGTCATACGAAAGATGTAATCATGTTTTTTGTTTATGGTAATTGGCAGGGAAGGGGTGAATGTGAAGGGGTACTTTGCATGGTCATTGATGGATGATTTCGAATGGGAGAGCGGCTTCACGTTACGTTTCGGCATCATCTATGTGGACTTCAAGACTCTGCAGAGATATCCCAAGCTCTCTTCCTCTTGGTTCCGACAGATCCTAAAGAAATGATTATAAGAACGACCCCATATATGCATGGATATATATGAAGCACATGACAGTGATCAGTAGCTTCTCTTGCCTGAATTATGTGTTGGGGAGAAATAAATAATAAAATAAGGTCCCACGTTTTGTGACCATCGTAGCGTTGATAGGTCGCATTTCCGACTTCTTCTGCGGATTAGGTCCATCAGCACTTGTGTTTGTGTGTTTCCATGAGTTTCCCGTGTTCCTTTCTTTTTCTCGATCAATAAAAATCTTGTTTCTACTATTTATTTGTTGTCTCCGGAATGCCTAATTATCATGAATTGAAAAACCCATGAAACAAATTTCATTTTTTATAATTTGATCGTGGCATGATTAGTTTTTGTTATTTTATTTATTAAATTCATAAATTAGTAATCCACCTCACTCTAGTTAATACTTCTACATATTTATCGTTCTATCGAGTGGAAGACATAAAAATTAATTGAAAGTCTATTTATAATTTTTGATAAATCACTACAAGAAAATATATCAACAGTGATGAAAATAACTTGATGAATTATTTCTCTCACAACTTGTGATGAATCTGTGATCAATTTGCGAAATTAAAAGTAGTATGACTTTTTCAGCAGATTAGTTATTATTTTCGAATGAAATTTTTTCTCACAAAATTATTCATCACTAATGCATCACAAAATTGTGATGGAGTTATGATGATATATGATTGTGATGAGATACTCACGATTTTTATACTATCACAAAAAATATCATCACTTATCCATCGTTAAATATATCTTTTTATTTTTCATCACTAATTCATCAAAATTTTAATAAAAATAAAACCCAAATCAAAATTTGTTTGATAAAGCTAAATGTCTTTCCCTAATAATGCCATAACTATCCAATTTCATTGCTGCTCAACAGTGCAGAGGTTGTTGCGACGGAAGGTGCGCTCGATGGTTTCATTGCTGCATGCTCGACGGACGGTGTGCAAGTCCCCGCTCGATGAACGATGTGCTCGATGGACGATTTCATTTCGGCTCCCCGCTCATGCCCTTCTTCTCCTCCTCTTCCTCCTTTTCGAGTGCGTGGCAACCTTCTCCTTGTCCTTTCTTTTGTTTGTCCTTATCTCGTCTGTGTTTATGCATGAAAGGTGTCGAGGGTGTGCATGATGGGTTTCATGTTTGTATTTGTTCATGAAAGGTGCTCGATGGTGTGGATATGTCGAGAGGTTCCATGTTATCCATTGTGTCTGCAGCTTAGTCAAAATTTTCTAGTTTTTAGTCCAATATTGTCCAATTTTCTAGTTTATAGTTTTTAGCCTTCCGAACGATGAAGAAGAAAAAGACCTTTTTGTTAATTCTTGTGTGTCACTGTGTGTCACGTATTTTCTTCATGTGCTGTGTTGTAATAGTTTTGATTCAATTTACGGTTATGTTAGTTATATTGTAGCTCCGATGTATTGTAAATGTAGCTGCGGCGTATTGTAAAGACACTTTTCCCATTTCATATATAATGAAAAGTCATGTCTCATTCAGTGTTATCTGGAGACATTTTTTGGCCCAAACTCTTCTGTGTCAAACGTTAACATGGTATCAAAGCACAGGCGATTTGCAATGAAGGGCGATCTCATCTTGAGGAAGAACAATCGACACTCTGAGGAAGAACGATCGATTGTAATTTGCATCGCCATTGTACATTTGAGAATCTGATTCATCCGTATATTGATGTTTGGTTAGATCTTTCTCGTCAAAACTTTTACATTGCTTTCATGGCGAATTCTTTGGATTCGAGTAGCACTTCTGGTCCTTCTATGGTTCTTGCTTTGGATCACACCCATCCTTTATACCTGCATCCCTCTGATACTCCTGGACTCATTTTGGTTCCAATTCGTCTCAGTGGATATGAGAATTATCCTATGTGGAGTCGAGCTTTTGGAAATGCTCTTCTAGCCAAGAACAAATTAGGGTTTATTGATGGATCTTGTATGATAGAACAATATGATCAGAATTTACATTTCCAATGGAAGAGATGTAATGCACTCGTGCTTTCTTGGATTATTTCTACAGTAGCTGATGGGATTCTTGATAGTATAGCATATGAATCAGAGGCTTCAATTGTTTGGAGGGATCTTGGAGAAAAACTTTATGCAATCAGTGCATCCAGAGTTTATTACTTACATAGAGAAATTGCAATTTTAACTCAAGGATCTTTGTCGATTACTAAGTATTACACTAAATTGAAATTGTTTTGGGAAGAATTGTATACTATCATTCCTTCACTTGGAATCACAGATCCTAGTAATGTTGTATACTTTAAACAGCTAAAGGTTTTTCAATTTCTGATGGGGTTAAATGAGTCTTATTTTACAGTTCGTTCTCAGATAATTTTAATGAAGCCTGTACCACCTGAGAATCAAGTTTATGCCATGCTCTTGGATGAGGAACAACAAAGGAAAACTAGTATGATCAATTCAGTTGTGATGACTTCCACATCAGAAGTTAATGCAGTCCATCAGAATTCAAATCGATATCAGAATTTAGGACAATTCTCTAGTCATTAGAATTCAAAACAGTGGTGATACTCAGCATAGTTTTCAGGTCAAAAAAGAAAGAAAAATAGAAATTTAATCTGTGATCATTGCCATAAAGTTGGACATATCAAAGCATAGTGTTATAGGATTATTGGGTTCCCACCTGGATTTAAATTTTTTAGATATCAGAATCAAGGCAGTGCTAATAGTGTATAGATTAATAATGACATTGTGGCTACCAATATGGTACAGGATATTCCTTTATCTTCTTCACAGGCTAGTGCTCAACTTCCACAGCTGTCATTAGTCAAACTCTAATGATAATCATTGATCAGTATCAACAAATTTTACAGGTTCTCAATCATGGGACTTCTGACATTAGTGCCAATATGGTAGGTAACCTGCCCTTGTTTTTTGGTCATTCTAAAGCAAAATGAATTATTGATTCAGGTGCCTCAGACCATATGGTATCTGATATTACTTGTTTAATTGATATTCAAATCTTGGAACATCCCAAGAAAGTCAGATTGCCAAATGAAAATGTTTCTTAGATTGCTCACATTGACAAATATCCTGTAAATGCAGAGCAAAGCTTACAGGATGTTCTCTTTATTCTAGATTTCAAATATAATCTGTTATCTATTTCTAAAGTTGTAGGGACCTTCACTTTGGAGTAATTTTTTATCCTGATTTATGCCTATTCCAGGACCTTTATACTGGAATGATCAGGAGGATTGGTAAGCACAATCGAGGTTTATATTTCATGGTCGACAATGCTGCACCTACACAAAAACTACAGAAATGCTCTCTCAACACTGTGTCCATGACATATTCAAGTTCTCAGAGAATAATTACTCGAGGAGGGATGCTGTGGCATAGACGTTTAGGACATGTTCCTTTTGTCAAATTAAAAACATTGTTGCCATCAAATTTGATTGCCTCAGTGGAGAATTGTCACTTTGATATTTGTCATATGTCCAGACAAGTTAGATTGCCTTTTCCCCATAGTGTTACTACATCTCAATCTTATTTTGAATTGATACATGTAGATGTTTGGGACCTTATCATGAGGGCACTTATGACAGATTTCATTTTTTCCTTACTATAGTGGATGATTTCACTCGTACGACTTGGGTGTTTCTTATGAAATTTAAGAGTGATACTATAATGCATTTAAAGGCTTTTGTGACTTTAATTGAGACACAATTTGGAAAAAGATAAAAGTCATTCGCACTGACAATGGCACAGAGTTTCTTAACACTGCCTTTAAAGAGTTTTTTTTGTAAAAGGGATCATTCATCAAACTTCATGTGTTTACACACCACAGCAAAATGGTGTGGTGGAACGAAAGCATCGCCACATACTTGAGGTTGCTTGTTCTCTCAAACTTCAAAGTTCATTGCCAAATTCCTTTTGGGGTGATTGTATTCTCACTCCAGTGTATATAATTAACAAACTTCCCTTATCAGTGTTGAATGACAGAAGCCCACATGAGATGTTGTTTGGAACTAAGTCCAGTTTTCACCTTTTTTGAGTTTTTGGATGCTTGTGTTACACAAGTAATCTGACCGATTCTGATAAGTTTCTGTAGTCTCATTCATTTCTCTTAGTTTTTCTTTGATATTCAAGCACTAAAAAAGGATATAAGTTCATGGAGCGTCAATCTCGTCGAGTTTTTGTCAATCGAGATATACATTTTTATGAGAATATTTTTCCTTTTTCAGATCCTGAACATTACCCTTCTCTTGATCATTCTTCTAGACTTACTATCAGCTCCCCTCGTGCTTGTGATGATCCTTTTTTACCACCCGTTTCCATGCTTAATCCACAATCTGTTCCTCAGTCAGGTGACCCTGCTGCTTCTGCTGATTCCTCTTTGCCTACTTCTGATCTGCCATCTAAAATTTCAATTCCAACTGATGCCATAGCTGAATCTACTCGACCTCGTAGGACTCTGAAACAACCTGGATGGTTACATGACTATGTTGTAAATCATTCTACATGTGATAATTTGAACACTCCTTATCATATTTCAAATTACATCTCCTATGATCATTTGTCTGCTGCTTATCATGCCTTCCTGGTTTGTTTAAATGTTGTACATGAGCCTACTTCCTTTACTCAAGCTGCTAAGGATCCAAAATGGTTAGAGGCTATGCAAACTGAAATCGATGCCTTGCAAGCTAACCATACTTGGGACATTGTTTCTCTTTCGGCTAGCAAATTTGCGATCAGGTGCAAATGGGTTTATAAGGCAAAGCTTACAGCTTCTGGTGCAGTTGAGCGATATACGGTTGTGAAAAGATTCATACAATTAGAAGGAATTGATTTTACTGAAACCTTCTCTCCTGTGGCCCAAATGTTGACTATACATTGTTTACTTTCTGTTGTTGCCCAGAAGTCCTGGCCATTGTTCCATCTTGACATCAATAATGCATTTCTTAATGGCGATCTCTTTGAAGAGGTGTACATGCAGCTTCCTCCTGGTTTCTCTTCTGTTGAAGATTGTCGCTCTAACAAAGTTTGTAGACTTCAAAAGTCGCTCTATGGTTTGAGGCAGGTTTCCCGCCAGTGGAACATCAAGCTTACTCAAGTTCTTGTTCAAGCTGGTTTTCAGCAGAGCTTACTTGATTATTCTTTGTTTACTCGACGATCTATGGCTGGTCTTGTTGTCCCTAGTCTGTGTTGATGATATTATCGTTACTGGTAGTTGTGAGCAACTCATTCAAGAGGCTAAGTCTGTTCTGTTCCCTAACTTTAAGCTCAAGGATCTTGGCCCCTTGCGATTTTTTCTTGGTTTGGAAGTCCTTCATTCCTCAACTGGGATTGTGCTAACTCAACGTAAGTATGCTTTGAACTTAATAGCTGATACTGGTGTACATTCCCTTGGAGCAAAATCTGAAGTTGACGTCTGTTCAATATGATGTTGTTGTTCCTCCTTTTGCTTCTGATCCGGTTCTTACTGATTCTGTTGAATATTAGCAGCTTATTGGGCGACTTCTATATCTCACTATTACAAGGCCTGATATTTCATTTTCTGTCCAGCATCTTAGCCAATTCATGCAACATACAAAATCTTCTCATATGACTGATGCTCTTCGTCTTGTTCGTTACCTTAAGAATGACCCTGGTCTTGGTCTTTTCTTCCTTTCTGTTTCTTCTACTTCTCTTTAAGCATTTTGTGATGCTGATTGGGCTGTTTGTCTGCTTACTCGGCATTCTATTTCTGGCTATTGTGTTCAACTTGGCTATGCCCTTGTTTCGTGGAACTAAAAAAAAATAGCCGATTGTTTCTCGTTCTTCCGCTGAATCGAAATATCGTAGTCTTGCTGCCTTGGTTGCAGATATTGTTTGGCTTCGTCAATTGTTTGCTAAATTTGGTGTTGATATCATTCTTCCTATTCCTGTTAGTTGTGATAATCATGCTGCGCTTCACATTGCTTCTAATCCTATTTTTCATGAGCGCACTAAGCATATTGAGGTGTGTTAGAGTTAGTTAGGTGGAGCCTGATTCTGGACCTAACTATTTCGTTGTTAGATATGGTAGGAAGAATATGAGAGATTGTAACTTCCTTATAACCATAATCTGGGGAGATTGAGTGGTTATCATAATTACCTTATTTGTTAGATATAGAGCTATGGAGAATCAGGATAAAATATGCAGTTGTCCTGGGTTGTTACCCAAGGCACATATCTGGTAGCGGTTATGCACTATATATAGTGGGGATCTGGATAATATTTGTAATGTGATCTGAGACATCTGAATAGAGTGAAACTCTGTGACGGCCGTGGACGTAGGAGACAATCTCCGAACCATGTAAAATCTGTGTGTCTTTCTCTGTGTGTGATTCCTTGTTATTCTTCTACTATCTGTTTATCGATTTCTCCCAAACATCGGTATCAATAGTATCAAATCTCTTCGGTGAAGGAATTCGTGGGCAGTGGGAGCAATGACGACAGATGACGGGAAGATGAAGTTCGAGAAGTTCGATAGTAGAGACTTCGGCTTCTGGAAGATGCTGATCGAGGACTATCTGTATCAGAAGAAATTGCACGGGCCTCTTTCTAGAGAAAAGCCGGAGGCAATGAGCGACGCGGACTGGGCGCTCCTCGATCGACAGGCGCTTGGTGTTATTAGGCTGACGTTGGCACGAAATGTAGCCTTTAACATCATGAACGGGAAGACCACGGCGGGTTTGATAAAGGCGTTATCAAACATGTACGAGAAGCCGTCTGCATCAAATAAGGTATATTTGATGAGAAGGTTATTCAACCTGAAGATGTCTGAGGGAGCTTTGGTCGCGGATCACATCAACGAATTTAACATTATCATCACATAGTTAAATTCGGTGAGTATCACTTTCGATGATGAAGTGAGGGCTTTGATCTCGTTGTCTTCTTTGCCAGAAAGTTGGGATGCAAATGTGACGACGATCAGCAGTTCTTCCAGTTCAACGAAGTTGAAGCTCGATGATATTCGAGATCTGATTCTGAGTGAAGACGTTCGCAGGAGAGAATCAGGAGAAGCCTCAAGCTCAGCATTGAGTGTAGAGGGAAGGGGAAGAATGCATCAGCGAGAACAAAATCAAGGAAGATCAAATGCAAGGCGATGAAGTCAGCCGAGATCTGGTGAATTCGCATGCTGGAATTGCGGGAAGAAAGGTCACTTGAAGAAGAATTGCAGAGCACCTAAGAAGAAAACCAATGAGAAGTCAACAAATGCTGCTACGGAAGAAGTCTCAGATGCATTGGTTCTGAGTGTGGACAGTCCGACAGAATCCTGGATTCTGGATTTTGAAGCTTCGTACCATTCCACATCACAAAGGGAGTGTATGGAAGATTACACTACTGGTAACTTTGGCAAGGTTTATCTGGCTGATAATAAAGCCTTGGATGTTGTGGGGAAAGGGAACGTGAAGATTGTCACCGATAATGGGACAACTTGGAAGCTGAAAAATGTTCGACATATACCGGGTTGAAGAGAAATCTGATCTCGATTGGACAGCTTGACTCAGAGGGTTACACTAAGATATTTATAGGTAATACTTGGAAGGTCACCAAAGGAGCTATAGTGATCGCACGGGGCAGCAAGCTGGGTACTTTGTACAGGTCATCGAACGTGAAGATTATTGCAGCAGCTGATTCGAATGATATGTCTGAAGTCTGGCATTGTAGACTTGGACATTTGAGTGAAAAGGGGATGAAGGTTCTACACAAGATTGTGGACTTTGTGAAGGCTATGTGCTGGAAAAGCGAAGGAAAGTCACCTTCAGCAAAGTGCCAAGAATGTCGAAGAGCAGCAAGTTGGAGCTTGTGCACACAGATGTGTGAGGGCCATCTCCAGTTCCATCCCTCGGCAGGTCACTATATTATGTGACATTTATCGATGATTATTACAGGAAGGTATGGATTTATTTTTTGAAAAATAAATCTGATGTGTTTTCTACTTTCAAGAAATGCAAGGCGCAGGTAGAGAATGAAACATGCGTCAAGATCAGGTGTTTGCGGTCTGATAATGGCCGTGAGTATGTGAACCATGAGTTCAAGGAATTCTACGGGGAACATGGCATCAGGATGAAGATGACAATTCCGAGGATGCCACAATAGAACGGGGTTGCTAAACGGATAATAGGACGCTGAATGAGCGTGCCAGGAGCATGAGGATCCATGCAGGTATACCGAAGTCATTTTGGACAGATGCAGTGAACACAGCGGCATACCTGATCAACCACGGGCCATCTGTACCATTGAAGAACAAACTACCAGAGGAGATCTGGAGTGATAAGGAGGTAGATCTTTCTCATCTGAGGATTTTCGGTTGCCTATCATATGTGCATATTGATTCTGCATGTAGAGACAAATTAGATGCTAAGTCTCGGAGGTGTTTCTTTATTGATTATGGTTCTGATAAGTTTGGATATCATTTTTGGGATAATGAGAACAGGAAAATTATCTGGGAAAGAAACATGATGTTCCATGAAAAGACCATGTATAAAGACAAGTGTGTTGCAGAATCTAATAATGTAGAGGTAGAAGGCAAGGCTGAAGTGGAACTTAAGGATATTTCAGATGAAGATGTGGTTGGGTCACAGAAGATTGTTCAGCAGGAGCCTGATGTGATACAGGCTGGGCCGAGTACTCCACCCTCTATCAGGAGATCTACTCGGGAGATAAGATCACCGGTGAGGTACTCTCCTTCTCAGAATTTCATATTGCTAACTGATGTTGGTAAACCAAAGTGTTTTAGAAAATTCTTGAGGTTGATGATTTGGTCAAGTGGGAGTTAGCAAGGAGGAATGAAATGGATTCATTGTACAAGAATAAAACTTGGGTGCTGACAAAATGGCTTAAAGGTGAAAAGACATTGCACAAGAAGTGGTTGTACAAGATCAAGGAAGAGTCAGGTGGCTGACACAGAAAATCGAGGTTCGGTGCAACTTCGGATTCCCTCCAAAGTTAGTTGCAGGGAGGAGCCGTCCAGAGTTCGGGCACAGGCAGATGCAGCTCAATCTCAAGAGAATCAGTCTCCAAGTGGGAGATTGTTGAAGTTAGTTAGGTGGAGTCTGATTCTGGGCCTAACTAATTTATTGTTAGATATGGTAGGAAGAATATGAGAGATTGTAACTTCCTTGTAATCATAATCTGGGGAGATTGAGTGATTATCATAACTACCTTATTTGTTAGATATGGAGTTATGGAGAATCATGATAAGATATGCAATTATCTTGGGTTGTTACTCAAGGCACATATCTGGTAGCGGTCATGCACTATATATAGTGGGGATCTGAGTAATGTTTGTAATGTGATCTGAGACATCTGAATAGAGTGAAACTCTGTGACAGCCGTGGACGTAGGAGATAATTTTCGAACCACGTAAAATTTGTGTCTTTCTCTGTGTGTGATTCCTTATTGCTCTTTCACTATCTGTCTATCGATTTCTCCTAGACATCGATATCAACAGTAAGTTGATATCGAGGATATTCCGCAACAAGGTGGATTGCCATTTTGTTCGCGATCGGATTGTTGTTGGTTGATTCACCCAGGTCATCTTCCTTCTTCTGAGCAGTCTGCCGACATTTTTGCGAAGGCCCTGGGCAGTCGACAGGATTCTTACTTGGTTTCCAAACTCGGTGTGCTATCCGTTCATCATGCCTCATTTGCAGGGGCGTGTTAATTCTTGTGTGTCACTGTGTGTCATGTGTTTTCTTCACGTGCTGTGTTGTAATAATTTTCATTCAATTTATGATTATGTTAGTTATACTGTAGCTGCGGCGTATTGTAAATGTAGCTGCGGCATATTGTAAAGACACTTTTCCCATTTCATATATAATAAAAAGCTGTGTCTCAATCAGTGTTACCTGGAGACATTTTTTGGCCCAAACTCTTCTGTGTCAAAAGTTAACACTTTTAAGTTGGACATTACTTGAACCATTCATTTTCTAAGACGATCAAATCTTATCTAGTATTAATCATATTTCGTTAATTATTAGAGGTGATTGCATGGCCCAACATACAACTAATATGATAGTAAATTAAGGAACAAGAAGTTTGGAACTTATTGACTACTCACTTTAGTGTTAGTATTATTGTATTAACAGGCTGTTTCTGTGGAGCACAAATAAATGTTTGGTGACTTCTCCACCTTGCCATAAGTAGGCCAAGTACCCACATGCATTTCTCCTACACCCGCCGGGCAAAGCTGCATATACTTCTTAATAAGAGCTTATAGAATTTTGAACTCCGGCAATGGCGGCTTCCGCGGGCGTCGGCCGCCTGCTGCTGATGGTGTTCCTTCTTGCTGCCACGGCTCCAGCGGCGGCCCTTGCGGCTGCCCCATTCAACCAGATCAGGTCATCGGTGGCCTTGCTCAACCAGATCCGGCTGCCCTGTTGCGCTCGCATGACCCCGCCCGCACGCCGCCGGCTGCCCTGCTGCGCTCGCATGACCCCGCCCGCACGCCGTCGGCCGCCGTGCCGCGCTCGCACGACCCCATCG
This sequence comes from Pontederia crassipes, assembly GCA_030549335.1. Classification (NCBI taxonomy): domain Eukaryota; kingdom Viridiplantae; phylum Streptophyta; class Magnoliopsida; order Commelinales; family Pontederiaceae; genus Pontederia; species Pontederia crassipes. The sequence goes on along the minus strand of JAUKPH010000017.1, from coordinate 17,070,981 downwards.
CATGCCTTCGGCCGCCCTACCACTCTCGCACGCTGCCGCCCGCCCATCCTGCCGCTCCTGCACGCCGCCGCCCGCCCGCACCTCATGCCGATCTCGCACGTCGCCGCCCGCCCGCCCTGCCGCTCCTACACGCCGCCGCCCACGAGATCTCCCCTCTCCTCTCGCGACTTCACCACCGGAGATCGGGCCCCGCCATCGTGATCCATCCGTCCAGAATTATCAAAATATTGTGTGATTAGTGTGATAGTGTGATTAGTTACACTTTTGTATATTTTTGTAAATATTTTGTTGATAATTCATGTTGTAAATGAGTGTGATTTATAAAAATGTTAGTTATCGTGTTTCTCAGAACGATGCATGAGTTCAAAATGTTGTTCTCGTGTTTCTCATGTTATTTTCCCATAAAGTTCAAAGAATCAAACGATGATAGCCCGATAGCTTATTTGCTTGACGGAAAGTGAGATAGAGAATGTTGCCGGTAGAGAATGTTTGAAAACGAGATAGAAGCATGACCGAATACGAGAATGTATATGTTTCGAGACATTGTACAATTACGACAATCATATACAAGCAAGAAAATTTTTTTACAATGTAACAAATACAAGTTAACAAAAGTTAACTAATTTACAACATGGATTACCATGAAAAATTTACAACATGAAAAATTAACATGGATTAACCAAGAGATCGGCGGCGTGCATCGTGCAGCGGCGTGCGTCGTGCACTGCACTTGGCTTGGACTAGCAACTCATTGTTAATCTTCTATCTGAACTTATTAATCACTTTTAATAATTTGTGACTCTTTGTTCTTTATTCAATGAAGACGATAAGATCAATAAGAAATAAATCATTAAAAGTATCAATCTTAAAATCAGGAGTGGATCTCTGTGAGGGCAGAAATAAGATCAGTTCTATATGACCAATAGTCAAATTGGGAAGTAGATGAAAGAATAAATATAAATAAAAAGGGTTACTGGAAATCGGTCGACCGATTTTGAGGAACGATCGACCGGTTGGCTTCGGGTCGGTCGACTGGTCTATTAAGATCGGTCGACCGGTGGGTTGACTCTAGACTAATCGGATCGGTCGATCCGTTCAATTGAACGGTCGATTGATTGGCAGGGATCGGTCGACCGGTGGATAGGGATCGGTCGACCGGTCGACATAAAAAGAAATCGGCTGTGGTCTAATATCGGTCGACCGGTTGCTGACAATACATACGGACCGGTCGATCGGTTGGCGTCTATAAAAGTTACAAAACCTATGAATTTCTTAAAATTCCTAATACAATCTCAATCTAAAATAGTTCCTAACTCTCAGCAATCAATTAAACAACAACAGAACAGAACGAATCAAACATTAATTCAAACAATTAGATAAAACAAGAATCAAACAATAAAAGAACATTAAGTTAGTCAAATTATAATATTTCCGGACACAGTGGACCTTGTATTAACATACAAAATTTAAGAATATATAAGGAGAGTTTTTTTATATTTTTAATTCTAAAATTTATATATTGGGAGTCAATTGTAAATTTGGTATGGACTAATATAGAAATTTGATTTTTAATAAAAAAATTCATGATGAATTAGGAAGAATCGAAAAATCAAGTCTGGTTCAATGCGTCGTGCAGCGGCATGCATCGTGCAGCGGCGCTCGGTGTGCGGGGTCGGCGGTGGTGCGAGGTCACGGGGCGGGCTGGCAGGCTCGACGACAGCGACAACGTGGTCGAACTCGGCGGCGCTCGGCATGCATCGTGCAGCGGCATGCTCGCTGCGTGCCACGGCGCTCGGTGTGCGAGGTCGGCGGTGATGCGGGGTCGCAGGAGGTCGTCGCGGTGGCTTGCGCAAGCTCGAAGGCGGCAGGCAGGCGAACTCGATAGCGGCGGGTGGGTAGGCTTGCATTGCAGCGGCGGCGGCGAGGTGGGTAGATCTGGTCAGACGGAGGGAGAAAGTGAGGAAATGAAAAGAAGAGGGAGAGTAAGAGTTTAGAAAGTACCTTCGAGGGTGGGCTCGGCGGCGGCGGGCAGATGTAGTCGGACGCGATCGTCGTCGACGGCCAGATCTGCCGGGACGAAGTCGCCTCGAGGAGAGGAGGAGCACTTCGAGCTCGGATGCCATCGTGCAGGAGGTCGGCGGTGGGCGGGGTCGTGCGAGCACAGCAGGGCTGCCGGCGGCGTGCGGGCGAGCGTAGCAGGGCGGCCGACAACGTGCGGGCGGGGTCGTGCGAGTGCAGCAGGGCGGCCTGATCTGGTCGAGCGAGGCCGCCGTCGATCAAATCTGGTGGAATCTGGTCGAACGAGACCGCCGACGACCAGATCTGGTCGAACGAGACCGCCGACGATCGAAGATCGAAGAGCGAGAAATTGGAGAGCAAAAGCTTCGTGCGTCGCATGCCGTCGCGCAGTGGTCGGCAGCGGGCAGATCGATCGTCGGTGGCCAGATCTGCCGGGATGAAGCGTCGAGCTCGGATGCCGTCGGCGGGACGAGATCACCGAGCGGAGAGGAGAGAGAGAGAAGAAAAAGAATGGCGGATGTCTAGGATTTTTGGGTTATATACCTCATCGAACCAGCCCATTCATCGAACCGCCTGGTCCACTCGTCGAACCACGCCCCTCAACCGATCTTCACTTACAAAACTGCTTAGATCTGTGCCAGCCGTCAGATGCCATCCGACGGCCGACGCATCGTGGGGGGACAGCCCCCCATTTTTGATGAGGGACACCCATTATTTCCATTCTAAAAAGTAATAAATATTTTGAAGAATAGAACTTGAGTTAAAGTAATTCTTGCAAAAGAAAAAAAAAAAGAATTGGTTACCTCTCGTTTTTCACTATTAATTAACAAGGATGAATAGTTTCTTTAATATCAACATTGTTTACCATTGTTTTGAAATAGTTTGATTGAATAGAGTAGATTATAGGATGAAGAATAATCAAACATCACGTTAATGACCAACTACTGGTACGTACAGTCGTACTAGTGTACGGTTGTAATAATTATTGGTGTCCTACGCCCCCCAAAAAAAATTATTGGTATCCCCGTCAATGCTTGTGAATATCATTTCCCAAACCCCACGAAATATTAATTACATGTTGGCAATTTACCCTCTCACTATTAAATTTGTTGTTATTGTTATTATAAAATAAAGTGTAGTAAAATTTGTTGGTTTCATCCAACAACCAGAATCATTGCAATATCCTTTTATCTTTCAACTAGGAGTTCCTTGTCATGAGATAAAAGGATACTTACAAAAAAAATGTCACGAGATCCTTTTTTTGTATGTTTGACATATATATATATATATATATATATATATATATATATATATATATATGAATATTAGGAAGCATACACACTTAGTTGCATATAAGTGCATATTGCATATATGAATATTAGGGATGCTCTAGAATTTATGTGAGTTTTTTTTATGTTGAGTATGTGAACTCGTAATTTTGAAGTAATCAAAATGTTATTAAATGCATTGTTTTGTTTAAAACACATCACGAAAGTTTTAATTAGACAAGAATATTTTGAGCATGATTCACGCGTGAACAATTACATGCCTATATATTATATATACATGTGTGTATATGTGTATATAATATATATGTGTACATATATAATATATATGCTCATCTTAACTCAAGAAGCACGAAGGGATCCACCACGTCGTGCAGATGGGTGTTAATTATCAAGCATTAAATAATATTTGGACGCTTCCTATAAGACTTTTTTTTTAGCGTAGCTGGCAATTTTATTTCTATCTTCATCATGATGGCAATCAGCAATCAGCCACGGTTTTGCTGACACACAAAAGTTCATCCCTCGTCCAGGATCACCAAGAAATAATAAGAATATCGCATCCTCCACTTCTCAAGAATATCTATTAACAAAAATATACGACCAATAATATATATATATATATATACATATATATATAATAAAAAAAAGTTAGTGTGAGATGCGTCGTCCTCACCCTCTACTGAAGAGAGAGAGAGAGAGAGAGAGAGAGAGAGAGAGAGAGAGAGAGAGAGAGAGAGAGAGAGAGAGAGAGAGAGAGAGAGAGAGAGAGAGAGAGAGAGCGCCTGGCCATGATTCATTCCAAATCTCTCTACCAACGTGTGCCTTCCGAACGATAAAGAAGAAAAAGACCTTTTAAGTTGGACATTAATTACTTGAACCATTCATTTTCTAAGACGATCAAATCTTATCTAGTATTAATCATATTTCGTTGTTAATTATTGGTGGTGATTGCGTGGCCCAACATACAACTAATACGATAGTAAATTAAGGAACAAGAAGTTTGGAACTTATTGACTACTCACTTTAGTGTTAGTATTATTGTATTAACAGGCTGTTTCTGTGGAGCACAAATAAATGGTTGCTGACTTCTCCATCTTGCTATAAGTAGGCCTAGTACCCACATGCATTTCTCCTACACCCCCCGGTCAAAGCTGCATATACTTCTTAATAAGAGCTTATAGAATTTTGAGCTCCGGCAATGGCGGCTTACGCGGGCATTGGCCGCATGCGACTGGTGGTGTTCCTTCTTGCTGTCGTGGCTCCGGCGGCGGCCTTTGCGGCGGCAGAAAACAACGGAAGCGTTCAATTTGAGGTCACCCGGAAGAGTTTCCCGGCGAGGTTCATCTTTGGCGCCGGTTCCTCAGCTTATCAAGTAGACCTTTTTTTTTTCCTTGCTTTAGCTTCATGCATGTTTCCACTTCAACGTTCCAATGTGCTTTCTGGTAAATTAAATTATTATTTTTTGCCTTGTATCACAAGATCTTTTTTTTTCATAAATGCTCAAGATCCCTAAACATGAAATCATTCTTCTGTTATATATTTTGATGGTAATGACCGGATTTGTTTTTTTGAAAGAAAAGGATTTATGAGTTTTGAAATTAGCATGTAGCTTCCATGTACGATAATAACTTTAGGCGGACGTTTAAATAAAATAATAAAAAAAAATTTAAACTATTTTCTTAATACAACAAAATCAAGTCATTGAAATTAAAGTCTCACTTGATGGGACGTTAGGAGCATGTGGAACTCTTTTTTATTTATAATTTACTTTTTATTATTGTCATTTCATAAGTCATTGATTGTGTTTTATTTAGATAATAGTTTCCTAATTATGAATTTAAATTATGATAGGGCACGTATTTAAAAGGAAAACGTAGTATCCTCAGTTAAAGTTGCTCAAACCTCTATTAACATTTTGTTAGATTGGATGAAAAGTTATCAGAAGAACAGGCCTCTTTTAATTCTTTAATACTTTCTGCTTTGTTTGGGTGACCCAATCTATTTATCAAGAAAATATATAACTTTTACCACAAGGTTTTCGACGTTTGAATTCGGGATTTCATGATTGTTCTATGTTTATTATTATAAAAATATATATATTAAAATAAAAAATAATATAATTAAGAAAAAAATGTATTTCTGTTCCAATGAATTCTTATTTTCATAGGACTCAATTTTGGAATTCAAACCATCACACTTTTTTTATTACAGGTTCATAGATCTGATGTTAAAAATTAAAAAAATATAGTAAATTCGAAATCGTGATCTCTAAGTTTTTTATTTTATTTTTTTACTACAACACAACTAAGTGCAATCGCTCAAAAAAAAAAAAAGGAAAAAATAAAGTGAAAACATAAGGTCTGATTTATGTCCGGTAAGAGAAGTGATTTAATTTGTTACTTTGCAACTTTCCAGTTCGAAGGTGCTGCAAATGAAGGAGGCAAAGGGCCCACCATATGGGACACTTACGCGCATCACCACCCAGGTCATCTCTCTCTCGCACACAAAACGAATGTCGTAAGACTCAGACTCGGCCTTCTAACTGAATTGCTCAACGAGTCAGGTCGGATCGATCGAATCGGATTGAACGAAATGATCGAAACGAATTATAATAAATTAATGCAATAATTAATAAAAAAATTAAACTTAAAAATCCCTTGAGCCACCAGATCGGACAAACAGCTGGCCATGGCACCACGGATTAGAATTGAGTAGTAAGCCAGGAAATCGAATCCTAACCAAAAAAAACTTAATTAGTCTTTTTTTACTATTACCAATAAATTGTTGCCTATTTATTTTGTTCCTTTCGCGCAATAACTATATATTGGGCGTTTGTTGCGTACAGACAAAATCAAGGACGGAAGCAACGGGGACGTGGGCATCGATTTTTACCACCGATACAAGGTTTCTCTCTCTCTCTCTCTCTCTCTCTCTCTCTATATATATATATATATATATATGTATATATATGGATGCAAATTAATATGTAGATTATATATATGCTGCAGGAAGATCTGAAGTACGTCAAAGACATGAACATGGACGCGTTCAGGTTCTCCATCTCATGGTCTCGGATTCTTCCAAGTAATTAAGCTACCAATTTAAAGCCGATAATATAGATTATTCCGAGTAATTAAGCTAACTACCAACGAGATAATTAATTTAATAAACTAAATGTGTTCAAATTTAAATAATTAAATAACCTGCTTGCAGAGGGAACAATAAGAGGCGGTATTAATAAAGAAGGCGTCCAATTCTACAACGATCTCATAAATTATCTACTTGCCAATGGTACGTATCTTAATTTTATACCTATAGAAATCTTTAAAAAAAAATTAATGAGGTGTATCCACCATGTGATCTCGGTGTGGTGATTAAGAAGAGGAGATATTAATTTGTGCAGGTTTGCAGCCCTTCGTCACCTTGTTCCACTGGGATCTTCCTCAGGCACTCGAAACCGAGTACCTGGGATTCCTTAGCCCACGTATTGTGTAAGCTCTCTCTCTCTCTCTCCCCCTCCCTCCCTCCCTCCCTTCCTCCCCGACCATAAAAACAATCACTCTTATGAATCGACAGGGACGACTTCCGAGACTATGCGGAGTTGGCGTTCCAGCTGTTCGGCGACCGGGTGAAGTACTGGACAACGTTCAACGAGCCATGGTCGTTCTGCGAGCGGGGCTACTCCTTCGGCACCTTCGCACCCGGCCGGTGCTCCTCCTTTTCGCCGGGTAACTGCTCCCAAGGCAACTCCGCCACCGAGCCATACGTCGCCGGACACCACCTGCTTCTCGCCCACGCAGCTGCCGTCAAAGTGTACAGGGACAAATATAAGGCGAGTGACACCCGCAGTTCAACTGATTCTGCCAGCTGAACTTGGAAATGCTGGCACAACTATTAATGTGTTCGCGCATTCATGCATGCAGGCTGCGCAGAAGGGGGTGATAGGAATCACGCTGGTCACCAACTGGTTCGTTCCTTATTCAAGTTCCAAAGCGGACATCGACTCCGTGGGGCGAGCTCTAGATTTCATGTTCGGATGGTGAGTCCACCGTTGATCCATGGCGCGGTACGTGTTCCATGCATGCAGTTGACCTCATCTTTAACGCATTGCACGCCATGCATGCATGCATGCATGCTGCTGCAATATGCACAGGTTCATGGACCCCCTGACGACGGGAGACTACCCGTTCACCATGAGGGCCGTCGCGAGGGAACGCCTGCCGGTGTTCACCGCCGAGCAGGCCAAGCTGGTGAAAGGATCTTATGACTTTCTGGGGCTCAACTAATACACCACCTGGTACGCCAAGAGCATCTCCCCCCTCACCCCTGTCAACGTTAGCTACGACACCGACAACTGGGCTTTCGAATCCGGTTAGATCGATCAGCTCTCTCTCTCTGTCTCTCACTCTCTCTCTCTCTCTCTCTGGTTAATTAATCCTCGAGTTAGAAACGTTTTTAAACTGTGTGCCTAAATGCGACAGGTGTGCGTAATGGCGTCCCCATCGGTCGTCCGGTAAGATTTTTAACTTGGAAAAGGTTACATGTTTTAACTTTTAAGCATCAGGAAAAGCACAGCCCAAGTAACCTTCTGATGTGAGATACAAAATACCACTAAAATTCACGTAAAAGATATTATGAAATAAGACACATAATTCTTTGCTGCCCATAATAAAAAAAAACAAAAGAAGTGCAATAATGCCCACAAGAATTGGCCAATCTTAAGTTAAAAAGGCCTCACTTTTGTGCGTACAGTAGTTTTGTACTTGGGTTGCCTCAGGTAATAAAATTACCTCATATTTACCCTTGATGTGTATAAATATTCTTCTAAATGAGTGTAGAAATGAATGCTTGGATTTAAACTTGGAGATAATGTTTACACTTGATGGGTATAGACATTATGAAAGTTCATTTTTTTTTGTCTTAATTTATTAGAATATATACTAATTGTTCACAGCAACTAGTACTTAGAAAAATGCATTGAATTATTTGCAGGATCCACTTGGTTTCTTCTTCACATATCCTCTGGGACTGAATAAGCTTTTGCACTACATCAAGGACAATTACAATAATCCTGTGATCTACATCACGGAGAACGGTGAGGCTTAATCAATATCTTTGCACGATTACATTAATTAATAAACTAATGAGGCTTGCTTCATATTCTAATTAAATTAAATATCTCAAGGCATCGATGATCTCAACGATCCGTCAGTGCCCGTCGAAAAAGCTCTCAAGGATACTTGGAGAATTGACTTCTACAGGAAGCACCTTTACTACCTCCAGAAGACCATCAAGTAATTAATGACGACTTGGTAGAATTGACGTGTCATACGAAAGATGTAATCATGTTTTTTGTTTATGGTAATTGGCAGGGAAGGGGTGAATGTGAAGGGGTACTTTGCATGGTCATTGATGGATGATTTCGAATGGGAGAGCGGCTTCACGTTACGTTTCGGCATCATCTATGTGGACTTCAAGACTCTGCAGAGATATCCCAAGCTCTCTTCCTCTTGGTTCCGACAGATCCTAAAGAAATGATTATAAGAACGACCCCATATATGCATGGATATATATGAAGCACATGACAGTGATCAGTAGCTTCTCTTGCCTGAATTATGTGTTGGGGAGAAATAAATAATAAAATAAGGTCCCACGTTTTGTGACCATCGTAGCGTTGATAGGTCGCATTTCCGACTTCTTCTGCGGATTAGGTCCATCAGCACTTGTGTTTGTGTGTTTCCATGAGTTTCCCGTGTTCCTTTCTTTTTCTCGATCAATAAAAATCTTGTTTCTACTATTTATTTGTTGTCTCCGGAATGCCTAATTATCATGAATTGAAAAACCCATGAAACAAATTTCATTTTTGTGTTGGGATGCAGCTATATATTAGAAACTATAATATACTTCACCAAGTTATGATATGTGTGATAAAAATGAGAACACATTTAAAATAATACTATTCTAATATTTTTCAGATTTTGGTGCAATATAATAGAAAATTCTATAACAGTACAATAAAAAAATATGTTCATATAGTCATTTATTTCTTTATAAGTTTTGAAATTATGCCCGCGGATTAAGAAAACAGGACTCCAATGTATAGAACACGAATTACTTCTTGAATCGACACACCAACCTCTAACATCTATTAATGCATAAAAAAATAACATATTCTAATTAGTTTTTTTTATAATTTGATCGTGACATGATTAGTTTTTGTTATTTTATTTATTAAATTCATGAATTAGTAATCTACCTCACTCTAGTTAATACTTCTACATATTTATCGATCTATCGAGTGGAAGACATAAAAATTAATTGAAAGTCTCTTTACAATTTTTGACAAATTAAGCCACTAGTCCAAACTAAATTAATATTTTGTCACGTCAACAATTTGCAAGAATATTTTAAAGCATAATTGATGAGATTTGATCTACTCAAACTCTGAAATTTCAGTCATGATAAGTGAGATTCTTGAAATATATGGTAAGTGTAGAGTCCTTGTGCGCTTCCTATGAAAAAAAGATAGTGCAAATGTGCGGCCAACGAGAAAAGAAATTTAAATGAACTTTATGAAGTATTGACAAGTTTCAATGAAGCTCCACACTTAATAACTTACCATCTCTGACAACAAAGCCAAGGTGGATAAATATTGTTCTTTAGATTAAAATGGAGATCATGTTCTATCCGAATTTTGAATTATTTACATATTTTAAATGCTCGGATCAAGTATTGTATATAATAATTTTACCAATGTAAACAACAACAAAATCATTTAGACAAGTTTTCAATATCTCGTTCACCAACGTAATGAGAGTGGCTAAAGCATTACACAAGTTAAGGAATATAATCCTCCATTAAAAAAAATGCTTTGCTTGGTCTTGAAAGTTTCTTCCAAATGTATGCTTCATGGATTCATACTTGGTGATACCTCATTTGAGGTCCAACTTGGTAATGCATTTGGCATCTTGGAGCTGATCTAACACGAGCTATACTCAGGGTAGAGGATAATCAATTCTTCATTACATTGAGAGCTTAATAATCATGTCATTTTTCTTTGTCACTAGCATCACCGGATTTGGGCCAGTATGTGACCGTATAACTTTTCGTTAAAGTAATTCTTGCACTTGTTGTCACAATCATAATTCATACATCATTTTTTACATAATCACACATTTCATGATCCTATAAAGTTAGCTTAAGTGCTCACATAGTTATACATGCATATAACTATTAATGTTCGAGTTAGGGTATAACGATCATCAAAATATTGGCAAAAACCTATACGAATTACCATTACCTCTCAAGCTTGAAAAGTTATGAGAGGCAAAAACCTAGCAAAATAGGTAGGAAATGTTTGACAAGGTCAATCTCTTAACGCGACTACATTTATCCGAGATTGAAACTTAACTATTTACGATGATCTCTTCCCAATCATGCATCATTTAAGAATTGTAATATTTCATATGTCAAATCATATTGAAGTTAGCTTTCCATTGCCACTAAAATCATATAAACAAGAGTTGTGTGAGAAAATTATGAATTCATCTTTTAATTAAGGATTGGATTTTCACTTGATTGTCTATGGCTTCATTACATGTGCTCGGGGTAGAAGTTTCGTAGAGGAATCATTTAATTAGAACTTGTATATTTTGGGAAATGTCCAACCTGTCAACTTTTAGAACATAGACAAAACATAAGTTGGATTGAATATTTTTTTCCTAGGAGCTCATATAAAGAGTTAAATTATTTAACTTTTATTCAAATATTTCTAAAGAAGGAAAGATTGGATCATATGATTTGGACAAGTAGTGATGAAGTTATAAATTATTCTTTCAATATCATTCAAGTCTGTCAAAACACAACATTAGGTGAAATTGGTCAAACTAATAGGAATTACTTATTGAAAATTAATTAAAAATATTAAGATATTACAATATCTAGTATATGAAGTTTTTTATTCGTAAAAATTTTTAACATGTGAACTTTTAGTTTAGAAGTTATGAATTATTCTTTAAAAAATTGTTTGAAAAAGCTAATATTGTTTGAATGATTCCAAATGTAGTAAAAATAATACAACTAAATATCTGAAAGTAAAAATTGTTATTAAAAATTAATGCATACATTTTAAACTGTAAGGAATCATGCATAACATTCATTGCATATTGTTATTACTAGTGACGAAAAATAAATGGACATTATCATTTATAGGGAATAATTAAACAATAAGTGAGAGAGAAAAATTAGTAAACCTCCTTTTATGAGGGAAAAAACATAATGAGTAAATTTACAACATAGTAAATACTATATATATTCTACCTTTTTACTTATAATATTTCAATAAGAAATTATTTATTATTATAAAAAAGTATTCTCTGAAAAGTATTTTAAACTATGAAAAATAGTTATACTATATTTAAGAGGATAAAGTTATGCAAAACATTAATAGTTTTCAAAGAACAATGTTTTTAATATTAGAATAAATTTACTTGATATATAATTATGACATGCACATTTTGTTATATGAAACTTTATGTTCAATTACTATACTAATTGAAACAAGTCTTTGAGATTGGGTTTGATATGCATGATGATTTTGGAGTGCACATCAGATGCCTTTGTTTCTTGGAGTTGGTCTTTGTGCATATATAACTCATAATTTTTGCTCTGCGACACGTGTTGACCTATATTTATGATTTGTGTAGTCATATCCACTCATGATTGTGAAATTTTACTTAACTATATGATACATAATCATGAACTTTTGTGATATGTATGAATCCATTCTTGTTCTGCGAGATTGTGTTGATTCGTGTTGGAATATGTTCAATGACGTGTGAAATTCGATATGTATACTATAATATCTTAAGTTATCTACACTTAAATAAAAGCTCTTATGACTTGAAAACTTATATTATGTTTTGCGATACTTATATGCAAGAACTATTTATGTTGTACTTTACTTACTAAACAAATGGTTGTTGCTCGTCTTATATTTTTTAAGTTTTCATATATTTGTATGTTGCTGGAGTGAGTGAATCTAAAAAGTATTTTTGCAACATATAGAATAGGTTAAGCCATTGGAGCACTTGTATACCCTTCTTTTTTGTTTCTAAAAGCATGCATATAAGTGTTGGAATATGTTGTCTAAGATATTATGTGACATTTATAGAACACAACCATATGGATTGGTATATGTTAGATAGAGTAATGATAAAAATATGTGAGTGTACTATGTATTTTGTTAGATATAATTGTATTTGTCATATATACTTACAAGTAACGCCAAAATAAGTGAGCGAGAAAGTTTTGTATCAGATATGCTAATTAGAAATTAAAATTATAATAATTAGGATTAGAGTTTAATCATGTAGCACACTTGGGATTTAATCTTTTTAGTTTCCAACAATAAATGACAATACAGCTCTAAAACAAAGAGTGACACAAAGTGTATCAACCCAATGCCATGCTCTATTTGACGAGTAAGAGACATTCTTGGTGATTAAACTCAAGCTTCCTTTGACAAGGTCTTTGGAAAACACATTTGAAATTTTCTTGCAGTGCCCTTCTTAAAATAAGGATTTAGCTCTTTGTCTTTAGGATTTAATACTGTTAAAAATTTTGCGATTGTTCTCAACTCGTAAGTTTTGATGGTCTTACAACTCTCACAAGAAAGTTCTTGACATTCTTGATGAATTTATATCATATCTATGAAACATATATTGAACTTTAAAAATTAATTGGCTGATGGCCAAAGACGCTACCTCATCAAGTTACTTTATCAATGTAATTGTTGTGACATAATAAAAGCGCCTTGTTGATTGATCATGACCTCTACTTCTTGTCAACGTCCGTCTTTGTTGATTGATCTCCAATATCATGTATTTTGTGCTGTCCGAATTGATGATGACCTATTTGATTTGGATGTTCAAGTGAATAAGAGCTTCATGATTTCCACTTGATGCAAAAAATTGCTTTGAATTAAATGATGATATCTTGGGTCCGATTCCTCCCACATTATTGCTAGTTGCCATCATATTTGCTCCCAATTTTTCAAAAGTGGTTATCATATCTCGATTCATACCTTAATTATCATCAGATAAAAAAAAACCTCGAGTTAGACAACTTACCCTAGATCCCTATGATAAAAGGACCTTTTTTCCTTTAGAGCAATGGAAATTCAAGCACAGAATCTGGAAGACGTTTTTTTCCCTCTAAAATTGTTTCACTGGACAGAGACGAAGAACCTGTTTTCTCTTTTGAGCAACGGCAATTCAGTTGCAGTTTCAATGTGAGAGATAGATAGCCGCTCTATCCAAGTTCACCAGCACTGTGTATTCACGCATACAAGATGAAGGCCGAAACCATCATACCTTCAATGGCAGTGCTTATGCTATTGAATGACAACACATTTATATGTAAAGACTGCCATATAAATTATACAAAATGTACAATCAGATTAGTGCCTAGTGAACTTTGCAAACCACAGCTAGTTCCCTTTCTAGCTGCAGAAGTTTATTACGCAATTACAACTATCAAGTAACTCATTCAGATAAACCCTTCAGTTATGTTAAAGAATACCACGCGGATACTCTGGCATTGAAAATAATTGAGTAGGAACTCCATTGCTCTTGGTTGGAATTTGACTCCATTATATTGGTACAGCAAGATTTGCCTGTTTTGTGTTTCGGAACTTAATTGTAACACTGTGTCATGACAGGGCCTCCTCACCGTTGAAGGTTTCAGTATCCCTTGAAAGAATGTTTTGGTAATGCTAATACAAGGCAAATTAATCAGCCAAATTGTATTACCATCTGGAGGCTTCAATGGGATGACAAGCTAGCTCTCCTTTAACTACGCAGGAAGATAAGCTGAAGAAACTAAGTACAAAGCGCAAACCAAATTGGAGACCCCAACCTGTGAGAGAATAATACAAAGGAAATCACATGAGTCATATTTAAAACCAAGGGCAAAAGCAATAAATTAAAACAACTTTACTCACTTATGTTCCCAAATATTCCATCAAGTCATCATCATGGATTATGTTCTCAAGGTCCGGAATTAGGTTATTGAATCCACCAAAATCTAATTGCAGACCATCAAAAGAATTGCCCATGAATTTGTCAGGTTCGCCATAGAATGATTCTTCCATAAATAGACGCATGTCTGAACCGACGCCAGTTGAGTGTTCATTTGGCACTAATGAATGCTCAAATGCACCATTCTCAACAGGAAATCCAGCATTATCAGGCCTCATCTCATGGCCCGCACCGGACAGAGGATAATTTTGCTTCTCCTGTGGCGAACAATATTTGCGCGAATATTGTCCATAGTTGTCCCTTGCATTTAGAGTACTATCAAACCGCAAATTCCCTTCACCTGAATATAATAATGGCTGGCCATCAACAAACATGTTTTGTGGAGCAACATGAGCAGGTGGTATGCTCTCCAAACTGCTAAAGACGGTCTGAGGTAGGAGGTCTTGCCTTTCCTCCTGAATCACATCTGGATTTTCATACATCCCATGATCGACAGAGGGTACATGATTGCTTAATACTGGGAGACTTGAGCAATTGGTATCTGTTATAGCATTATCAAGAATATCTGGGGTATGCTCCGTGACTTCAGTCTGTGCCTCAAGTATTTGATTCTCGGATGCTGCAGCTGTCGAATGTGGTCTTTTCCTCTTATGTTGTCCACTCACTTGCTTCTTACCCTGGACAACTATATTCACATTTTCAGGAAGTTTACTTGGATTCAAAGCAGAAACCATGTTTTCTATACCAGCCTGAGCATCAACCTGCAAATTCCTGTATTCATCTTCGGATGATGAAGAGGCCTGTGGATCCTCAAAGTCATCAACATCATATTCATGACTACTGCTGTTATTCTCCTTTCTATGCTCTCCATTACGGCTACGTTGAGTGACATCAGACATTCCATTATCACCACTAAGCTGATTGATGATTTGTTACGAAAAGAGGGAGAGAGAGATCGCACGAAATACAGAAGAACACGAAGAGAAAAAATGGTGGCGGTTCTTTGTTATGGAATAATGATGATTACAATGATAGGTCTCGGTCTAGACCCCTAGGGAGTTTATATAGACACTCCCTTTGACAGATGATAGGAATTACATACGGACTGGGACTCTAAATAAATTCCCTGAAAATAGGACACCTATCTCGTGATAAGGAAATAAATCAAATCCGAATCACAAACAGAATAACCCTATAAAATTTTCGCGAGACCCCCGTAGGGGAATTCTGCTGAAGCGCCTGACTATGTAGGGGGACCAATTGGGTTCAGATTCAAAGCATTATTAACAAATCTCCACCTTGACTTGAATCATCTTCAGAGCACAAAAGCACGTCATCCGCCGCCAATCCCATCTTAAAGCTATTACCAAGTATTTATGTTAAGCAAGTCCAAACAATGTTGAAACTTGCCATAAGGAACAGATTTGGTGAACATATCAGCTGGATTATCTTCAGTGCCAATCTTCTTCACTTGATCATCTTCTCAGTGCGGATGAAGTGATATCTGACATCAATGTGTTTGGTTCTTTCATGATGTACTTGATCCTTGGCTAAACATATTGCACTCAGACTGTCACAGTGCACTATAGCCTGCTCCTGATGTAATCCGAGATCTCCAACTAAGCCTTTTAACCAGATGCCTTCCTTGGCAGCTTCCGTCAGTGCCATGTATTCAGCCTCTGTAGTGGACAATGTAACTGATGGTTGAAGTGTAGCCTTCCAACTAATAACTGAACTGCCCAAAGTGAAGACATAGCCTGTCATAGATCGTCTTCCATCAATATCTCCAGCATAATCTGAATCTGAGTACCCTGCAACCAAACACTATTTATCACTTTTGTAGATGAGGCCAATATCAGATGTTCCTCTCAGATATCGAAAAATTCGCTTCACTGCTTGCCAGTGCTTCTTTCCTGGATCGCTCATGAACCTGCTGACAACACTGACTGCATGAGCAATGTCTGGTCTTGTACAAACCATGGCATACATCAAACTTCCAACTGCACTAGCATATGGAACCCGAGACATGTACTCCTTTTCTGCATCTGACTTTGGTGCGAAGGCAACAGAAAGATGAACATTTGCAGCTGATGGAGTATTCAAAGGCTTCGCTCCAGACATTCCAAACCTGGATAAAATCTTCTCAATATAACCTTTCTGAGATAAGAAGAGTTTACCCTGTGCGCGATCCCTTAGAATTTCCATCCCCAGAATCTTCTGTGCTGCACCAAGATCTTTCATGTCGAATTCTGCACTGAGGAGCTTCTTCAGATTTTGAATGTCTGCCATGTCTCTGGCAGCAATAAGCATATCATCAACATACAAGAGCAGATAGATGGTGGAGCCGTCCTTCACCTTCTTGTGGTATACACGGCAATCATAGGGACTTCGACTGAATCCCTTACTGATCATGAAGCTGTCGAACCTCTTGTACCATTGTCTGAGAGATTGCTTCAAGCCATACAGAGATTTCTTCAGACTGCAAACTTGATTCTCCTTTCCAGGAATGGAGAATCCCTCTGGTTGGCTCATAAGAATATCTTCTTCAAGTTCTCCATGTAGGAAAGCAGTCTTCACATCTAGTTGCTCGAGCTCTAGATTCTGATGTGCTACAAGAGCAAGTAGCACCCTGATAGAAGTATGTATGACAACAGGTGAGAATATCTCATTGTAGTCCACACCTTCTTTCTGACTATAACCTTTAGCAACCAATCGTGCTTTGTATCTCGTGCCTTCAACTCCTGAAATTCCTGCTTTCTTCTTGAAGATCCATTTACAGCCAACAACCTTCCAGCCTTTAGGCAACTTGACCAGCTCCCACGTCTGATTCTTGTGAAGAGATTCCATCTCCTCACCCATAGCAGCGATCCACTGTTCAGATTCGGCACATGTGATGGCATCCCTATAAGAGGACGGCTCCAAGGACTCCACCTCTTTAGCTACCTGTAGTGCATAAGCAACCATGTCCTCGAAACCATATCGCTTAAGAGGACCCACCCACTTCTCTGCGAGGACGTCTAGTAGCAATTGACTCCTCTTCAGGTTGCTCATCAGATTCTTCACCTTCTGGTTCTGCTTCTTGATGTGATCCTTCAGCATCATCCTCAATTTGATTGTTGTGTCGAAATGACAGAATTGTCCTTTAACGATAACTTGGCACTTGAAAAATGATAACTTGTTCAAATGGACTTAAAACTTTGCACAAGTTGAGATGTGACTATCCAAATATGATTTATACATGATAATGATGGATTTAGGGCAAGAAAATCATTGAAAATAAGTTCATTCAAAATAATGATAACTTGACACTTAGGAATGATAACTTGTGCTCAAAATGATAACTTGGCATAGAATTTAAATATTAATGGATTTTGGCATTTCAGAACCTCTATGCACATGGAATTAAGTATGAAATGAGGAATATCAACTAGTTATCATAATGTTTGCATTCCAAGTATACTTGGCCCAAAAATAGGCAAAAGTGAGACTCGATATGAATGAATTTCATCTAAAATGGGTTAGAATCATATAGTGACCAGCAAGTGATCAAACTCCCCCAAGCTTAGCCTTTTGCTTGTCCTCAAGCAAAACATTTAGAAATTAAGGACAAACTTGAGTTAAAAGTCCACAAATGATGTAAAGTCTAGCTGAATTGAATCCAATGAGTTTCCCACTTTGCCAACACTTAATTCTTTCCAAAAACTCAATTTCTAGCTAGGGAATCATAGAGGCTAAGGCAAATTTAAGCCATGGAAGAAGTACTAGCAATAACATGTTTGAATTGTAGGAATTGTCAACTTTACAAAGGGGTTGAACTACAAATCTTTTCATGAACAGGTTTTCAATTGATTAAACTGGTTTAACACCTGACTTTTATTCATGAAATGCATATAAACAGGTTTAGCACCTGATTTTTATTCATGCTTTCTTTAGGAGAGATTCCTTTGGAAGTTTTGCTCTCCTTAAATTTTTTTCTTTTTGCATTGAAGAGAGATTCCTTTGGAAGTTTTGCTCTCTTCCTTTTTTCTATGCATGCATATGACTTTTTACTTTTCCTTTTTTCATTTTTCTATCATGTTCATGAAGTGAGCAATAGTTCAAACTCAAGTATAGTTTAGATCCCTTTATCCAAAAAGTCAAGTTTTCCTATTTAGCATGGCAGCAAAAGCCTTGACTCCCTTCTAGACATCTGATATTACTAATTCAATCCATAAGTATCAACTAGTGTGACCCACAAAAAGGAAAAATTTTCAGCTAAAAATTTTATTCAAATGCATCTGAATTCATAATGACAATTAAAGCAAGAAGGCTAATGGCCAAGTTGGCCACTTGGTATTGGAGTGCACCCACTGTCAAAATAAAGTATTCTACCCATTTCAGATTCAAAATGAATTCAGAATTGAGTTGGGTCCAAAAATTGATAACCGAGTGATAACTTGTGAAAACCAATGATAACCTGGTATGAATTATGATATGAACATTAAAATCAATTGAAAACATGGTGTAAAGGTTAGAAAAGCACCAGGTTTCCTCCCCCAAGCTTATTCTCAACACTGTCCTCAGGGTTGAAGTAAAGGCAAGGGAGAGGAGTGAGTGGGATTGAAATGCATTAAATTGGGCATTTGAATGCCCTTGGCACTTCATCCAGAAACTTTGGGTGGTCTAATCTTCTTAGTTGCAACTGATCCTGTAGAGAAACAAAGGATATCAATTGGTATGGCAGATTTGCAACTAATCAGATTTTTTAGTGCAGAATTCAACATTGCATTGGGAATTTCTGAAATTCACTGAAATTGGGCTATAATAGATTGGGATAACTGAAATGAATGTTAATTCAGATGATAATATGATCAATGTAGCATAATGAGAAAAATATTATCAGTTATCATTAAGTTTTCATTGTAAAAATCAGAAATAGGGGTAAGGGTACTCCCTGAATTTGAGACTTGTGAATTGAACATGTTCCTCATCCCTTATTCCTGCAAAAACATAAAGATTAAGTGTAAAGTGACTTGGGTTACCTCCCAAGAAGTGACTTTCTTTAATGTCTTTGGCTAGACATTGTTACAACTCTTGATGTCAAGGAGGTTTAAATAGTGTGATATGATCAAGTAGAGATCTCAATCTGTGGACAACTTTACTAATCAAGTATGGATCTCTTAGTTTCACAATATTTGACTTTCGTTTTTCAGTTGGATGTATCCCTCCTTCATTGTACTAGAAATATACTAACTTCTCATTCCATAACTTCTCATCTAAGACATCTGAATCTCCTGGATCACCATCTTGTTTAAGCAACCATTTCTTCAATGACCTCTTTAAATGCAGCATTGTTGGAAGATCTTTGAGCTCTTGGTTCCATCTTTCAATAGGCAAGCAATGATCTTCCTTCATTGAATGTTCAATTCCTTCTACAAATCTGAATTCTGCTATAACCTCTATTTGGAAAGAAATTTCTTCTACTTTTGTATCCTCCTTGGCCATTTTAGTTTCATCATGTGGCTTTGCTGTCATAACCAGTTGCCTAATGGAAAATGAGATGGGTGAGACTTTGGAACTTTGAATGACTTCAAATGAATTAGTGCTTGATTCAAGTTCAGGCCACTTCTTCTCTTTTGATGTTTCTTCATCTTTAACCCTAAGATGTTGACATTCTTCAACTGATCCATGATGGTTTGTGGAGCAAATTGCTTCAAGTAGAATTTTTGGATAGTTGAGTGCAGGAAGTAACTCATCTTTAGGGATAGACAATAAGTGAATTGAGTTGCAGCCCTCATCACAATGGAGTGTATCTGATAGTTTCTCCAAAGAATCAAAATCAGGGTCTTCTATAATTAATTCTTCATTGGATGGGAACCTTATAAGTGGATCTTCAATGTGATTTATTGCTAGTATCATTGGAGTAGCTTTTTCAATAACTTCAGCAACTTCATCTTGTTTCTTGGCCTGTTCTATAAGTGTGATAGACTCCTTTTCAATTTCAGCCTCCATGACTACTTCTTTTTCTTCATTCATCTCTTTCTCAATTCCCATCTTCATTTCCTGAATTTCTTCTTTCAGAAGGGCAGATTGGATTTGTAGGGCTTCTTGACTGGACTGCAAACAAAGCTTGGCCTCCAATCCAGCTCCAAGAACATCTACTTTCATACATATTGTTTTCAAGTTTGCAAGTTGCTCGTCCTGCCGCCTCATGAAGTTCTCCAACATAATCTTCATTTCTGACTCTATGGATTGATTAGCAACCTGAAAATTTGACTCTTGACCTTGATTGTGATGGTAATACAAATAATTTTGTGAGTCATAAACATAAGGATTGCTGCTTGAGAAGTCTTGCTCAGGATTCCAATAATTTGAAATATAATGACTACTAGTTGAGAAACCTTTCTCTTGATTCCAGTAATTAGAACTTTCATGACCATATGAGGCATACATGTAAGAATTACAGGGCTGTTGAAATTGTGGTGATCCTTGATTGCAATTAACTTGTGATGGTTCTTCGACTATAGAATCCAATTCCTCCTGGCTCAAGGGTGTTTCACTTGATTGATAATAGTCATAGGACCAAGTTTGCCAACTCATATCCATCTTTTCTTCTTTCTCTCTCAGAAGTCAAATTCATAATTTTCTGCAATTACTGGGTGAATAACGATCCCTAAATGTCCTAGAAGCAGCCTTGTTTTGATTGGTAGCATCCTTCTCAAAAGTTCTTCTCCTAGCCTCTTCTCTTTGCAATCTCCTTCTCCTATTGAATCTTCTTTCAGTTGAGGATCAGATAGGTAGAGGCCTCCTTGAAGCTCCAAATCTGCATAAAATCAATTCAGAAGTATCAATTTCATAAAAAGAAAGAAATCTGTACAGAATTGAAAAGAAAAAAAAAATTCAGAATGATAACTTGCAAAAACTGAAAATTGGCCTAACAAATAAACTAAAAATTAATCTAAAACTAATCTAAACTATCTAAGTTAGCCTAATTGACCTTAAATCTTCGGCAACGGCGCCAAAAACTTGATAGTGATATTTGGGTTTTCTAGTGATAAGTAGCTGAAATTTAAGAAAATGTCAATTTTTCATTTTTTTTTGTCTCCCAACTCACTAGCTGCAAGTGCACAGGTAAGTTGTAGTAGACTCAGATTGTCGTATCCACAAGAATTTGAAGTCTAAAATATCCTAAAACAATCTAGATTAGTTCTACTTAAGTGGTAAAAAATAGATTTTTAATGAATAGTGAAAACAGATTTTTTTTTATAAAAAGTGAAATGATAACAGATTTTTGGGTTTTGGAAATTTATCAAAACTGAATTATAAATGCTAGAATGAAATCTAAAAAGGTTTAACTATCTATGAGGAAGGTTCTTCTAGGATTTGGGGTTCATCTAAATTAATTAAGGATGGAATGGAACAAGTTATCACTAAATGTCCAACTTTTGATTCAACTTGAAAATGGCTGTTCACACAGCTCAATTGGCCTCTAACTAAGCAATATATGATTATATAATTGTTAGCTAGGTTGAATCAAAAGAGGGTCCTCACTGAAAATCAAGTTATCATTGGGCTCAAAAGAAAGATTCAATGCTGATTTTTTGCAATCCAAGGAAGTTTGGAATGATAACTTGCATTTGCAATCATAAAAAGATGGAATCATTCCAATCAACCAAACCAGGATAAAATATACTCAATAATGGTGCTTGTGTTCCATGATTCATCTCTGAATTCAAGAGGGATTCAAAGTCAACCTCTCGGTTGCAAAATAAATTGGAATCCACACAAACACACTCAATTGGAAATGCAAACCATATGGCCACATGAGTTCATAATTCCCATTGCTCCTTGGCCCATCTCTGGATCTCAAAGAAGCCCTTAAGACTACCTCTCAGTAGTGGATTAATATGAGGGTTGACAATGGAAATCAGAAGTTAATTAAATGAGAAAATAGAAATCAACATTTCTGAAAAAATCAGCAATGTGGATTGATGGAATTCAAGTTTGCCAAATGCCCCTTGACCCATCTCTGGACTGCAAGGGATTCCTAAAGTACACCTCTCAATGATTTGAATAAAATAGGGATTAACAATTGACAAATCAGATTCCAAACAATCAGAAAATAGAATTAGAATCAAACTAAGAAATCAGATTTTGGAAAAAATCAGATTTGAATTCTGAATTATCAAAGATCTTGATTCATTTTTGAATAAGATCAGGGCATATATTAGCCTCTCAACTATTCAATTAATCCAATCCTTGATGACAATCAGATCCAAAGCCTAGGAAATCAGATTTTGGAATTCAGGAAACCAAAAAATCAGCAACTCATTCAATTCATTCAAATCAGGAAAAACCAAATCAGATTTGAATCATAGGAATGTCAAAGCTTCTCAATTCATTTCTGAACAAGATTGGGATAGATGTTAACCTCTCAGTTGTTCAATTAGTTCAATCCCCAATGACAATCAGATTCAAACAGCCCAAGAAAATCAGAATTTAGATTTCAGAAAAATCAGATTTCAGAAAATAGAAATCAGAATTCTAATTGAGTTTGTATCTAGAACTTGGCATTGATTCTTGATTCATTTCTGAACAAGGGTTAGACCAAATGATAACTTCTCAGTTATAAATACAAATAGGGTCTTCAAATGACAAGATCAGATTTATAACAAATCAGATTTCAGAAATGTAAAACCAGAAAAATCAGATTTCTGATTTCTGTTCAGGAATCAGTGGAAAATCTGGTTTGAGTCAAATGATTGCCCAAACAATCTTGATTCATTTCTGAACAAGATAGGGACAATACCAACATTCCAAAGACTCAATTAATCAGGTTGAGAGTAACAAACAGATTCTGCAGTTCAGGAAATCAGATTCAGAAAAAATAGGAAATCAGTTTTTCAGGAAACCAAATTCAGAAATCAGATTTGCAACTAAATGGAATCCAGAAATCTGACTTTATCTCTTAATGCATTCTGAAGGGTGATTAGATCAAATAACACATCTCAATCATGGTTTACAATGGATCTAATGATAACATGAATCAGTGCAGAAAAGTTCTAAAATCTAAAAACCGGAATTGATTTCAGTGCAGGATTACAAATCAGTCCATATCCATCCAAAACTAATCTAAACTACTACCCTATCCTAGAAGAAATGGAGTTTAGCTCCTCATAATTACAAGATTTGACATGAAATGGGATAAGAAACAGATACAATTCATGGTTCCTTCAAGCTCTCGGCAATAGCTCCCAAAATCCAGCAGCCCCCTTCCTTGCCTTGCTCCAAACCCTTGAATGACCAGCCTCCCCTCTCCTCCAGAAAAATCCAGCTTATATATCACTCATTTCCACCCTTTGATCAGCATCTAAATGTTCTAATCCTCCTAATTGCAGCCACCTGTCCACCCCTCTGAAATTCCAGCTGCAGATTCCTTTTTGGTGCAGGAAAAAGTAGATGGTCCCCCCTTACTTTTTTCACTTTTTGGCCACCTTTCTCCCTGCTACAAATCCTCAAACAGCAAGCATCAAAGCCCTTGAATGGTATTTTGACAAATAAGGATTAGGATAATGATAGTTGCTAGCTCAGATATCAAATGGTATTAGGTGTTGTGCAGGAATGAAAACTTGTATCAAAATTAATGAATTAAGGGGCCCGGAATGATAACTTTATGAAAATCTTGGAAAATGTCCTAATATGGGTGGTTCAAAGCATTTCAGGCATCAAAGTGATTAGAGTGACAAGTGAGTGAGGTCAGAAATCAAATATGAATGAGATTCCTAAAAGTGATAACTTGAGTGCCCCAAAAACGATAACTTATATGACTTAAAAATGATAACTTGTCATAACTTGAGTTTTGATTATCCAAATGTGATGAAATTTGACCAGCAATGAGTTAGAACAATAATAAGATGATTTCTTAAGGTCCTTGTGCAGAATTAATGGTTTTGCATGTCGAAATGACAGAATTGCCCTTTAACGATAACTTGGCACTTGAAAAATGATAACTTGTTCAAATGGACTTAAAACTTTGCACAAGTTGAGATGTGACTATCCAAATATGATTTATACATGATAATGATGGATTTAGGGCAAGAAAACCATTGAAAATAAGTTCATTCAAAATAATGATAACTTGACACTTATGAATGATAACTTGTCCTCAAAATGATAACTTGGCATAGAATTTAAATATTAATGGATTTTGGCATTTCAGAACCTCTATGCACATGGAATTAAGTATGAAATGAGGAATATCAACTAGTTATCACAATGTTTGCATTCCAAGTATACTTGGCCCAAAAATAGGCAAAAGTGAGACTCGATATGAATGAATTTCAGTGCCCGCATCTTGATCTGCCACAACCCGAAACTGTTTCTGCCGTTGAACTTCTCCACGCTCACGTTGTGCGACGCCATCTCCCTGCTGATCGAAAATCGTTGACAAACCCTAAGGCTCTGATACCAGTTTGTTACGAAAAGAGAGAGAGAGGGATCGCACGAAATACAGAAGAACACGAAGAGGAAAAACGGTGGCGGCTCTTTGTTATGGAATAATGATGATTACAAGGATAGGTCTCGGTCTAGACCCCTAGGGAGTTTATATAGGCACTCCCTTTGACAGATGATAGGAATTACATACGGACTGAGACTCTAAATAAATCCCCTGAAAATAGGACACCTATCTCGTGATAAGAAAATAAATCAAATCCGAATCACAAACAGAATACTCCTAAAAAATTTTCGCGAGACCCCCGTAGGGGAATTCTGCTGAAGCGCCTGACTATGTAGGGGGACCAATTGGGTTCAGATTCAAAGCATTATTAACAAATCTCCACCTTGACTTGAATCATCTTCAGAGCACAAAAGCACGTCATCCGCCGCCAATCCCATCTTAAAGCTATTACCAAGTATTTATGTTAAGCAAGTCCAAACAATGTTGAAACTTGCCATAAGGAACAGATTTGGTGAACATATCAGCTGGATTATCTTCAGTGCCAATCTTCTTCACCTTGATCCTCTTCTCAGTGCGGATGAAGTGATATCTGACATCAATGTGTTTGGTTCTTTCATGATGTACTTGATCCTTGGCTAAACATATTGCACTCAGACTGTCACAGTGCACTATAGCCTGCTCCTGATGTAATCCGAGATCTCCAACTAAGCCTTTTAACCAGATGCCTTCCTTGGCAGCTTCCGTCAGTGCCATGTATTCAGCCTCTGTAGTGGACAATGTAACTGATGGTTGAAGTGTAGCCTTCCAACTAATAACTGAACTGCCCAAAGTGAAGACATAGCCTGTCATAAATCGTCTTCCATCAACATCTCCAGCATAATCTGAATCTGAGTACCCTGCAACCAAACACTCTTTATCACTTCTGTAGATGAGGCCAATATCAGATGTTTCTCTCAGATATCGAAAAATTCGCTTCACTGCTTGCCAGTGCTTCTTTCCTGGATCGCTCATGAACCTACTGACAACACTGACTACATGAGCAATGTCTGATCTTGTACAAACCATGGCATACATCAAACTTCCAACTGCACTAGCATATGGAACCCGAGACATGTACTCCTTTTCTGCATCTGACTTTGGTGCGAAGGCAACAGAAAGATGAACATTTGCAGCTGATGGAGTATTCAAAGGCTTCGCTCCAGACATTCCAAACCTGGATAAAATCTTCTCAATATAACTTTTTTGAGATAAGAAGAGTTTACCCTGTGCGCGATCCCTTAGAATTTCCATCCCCAGAATCTTCTGTGCTGCACCAAGATCTTTCATGTCGAATTCTGCACTGAGGAGCTTCTTCAGATTTTGAATGTCTTCCATGTCTCTGGCAGCAATAAGCATATCATCAACATACAAGAGCAGATAGATGGTGGAGCCGTCCTTCACCTTCTTGTGGTATACACGACAATCATAGGGACTTCGACTGAATCCCTTACTGATCATGAAGCTGTCGAACCTCTTGTACCATTGTCTGAGAGATTGCTTCAAGCCATACAGAGATTTCTTCAGACTGCAAACTTGATTCTCCTTTTCAGGAATGGAGAATCCCTCTGGTTGGCTCATAAGAATATCTTCTTCAAGTTCTCCATGTATGAAAGCAGTCTTCACATCTAGTTGCTCGAGCTCTAGATTCTGATGTGCTACAAGAGCAAGTAGCACACTGATAGAAGTATGTCTGACAACAGGTGAGAATATCTCATTGTAGTCCACACCTTCTTTCTGACTATAACCTTTAGCAACCAATCGTGCTTTGTATCTCGTGCCTTCAACTCCTGAAATTCCTGCTTTCTTCTTGAAGATCCATTTACAGCCAACAACCTTCCTGCCTTTAGGCAACTTGACCAGCTCCCACGTCTGATTCTTGTGAAGAGATTCCATCTCCTCACCCATAGCAGCGATCCATTGTCCAAATTCGGCACATGTGATGGCATCCCTATAAGAGGACGGCTCCAGGGACTCCACCTCTTTAGCTACCTGTAGTGCATAAGCAACCATGTCCTCGAAATCATATCGCTTAGGAGGACCCACTTCTCTGCGAGGACGTCTAGTAGCAATTGACTCCTCTTCAGGTTGCTCATCAGATTTTTCACTTTCTGATTCTGCTTCTTGATGTGATTCTTCAGCATTATTCTCAATTTGAGTGATCTTTTCAATATTAGGAGATATGTGTTTAATAACACCAGTCAGCACTCCAACCTTCCAGATCTTTTTCAGATAATGTGGTTTTCGATATGGAGGGATTTGACTCTTTGGCAAACCCAAGGCAGCCCACCAATCTTCAACTCCAGATGGCCACCAAGGTGGCGGAATACCCTTCTCCAGTGGAAACTTACGTTGTGGTGCTTCACAGTGTTGCATCAATGATGACAACAGAGATCCCAACGTGGCATCTTGAAGATCCATAAGGCTTTGCTGAGTTTTGTTTCGGTTATCATGTGCATTCTTGGCAGCGTAATTGTCAGCCTCATATTTAGCTATGGCAGAAGGACCATTCCCATCAAACTTCACTTTCTCCTTCCACCATGCTCTTAGATTGTCCGAGGAACCGCTTACAGGTTTCCCCTTCTCAGGTACAATACCATAGACAAATCCACGGACATTACATACCTCCATTAGCTTCAACATGTACTTCAGTATACCATCCTGAGCCCTCGACATCTTCTTCCTCCTAGCCTGATCAGATGTCAGCTTTCCTTTAGGTTTCCCCAAAGATGCCTGCTGAGCAGCAAGCTTCTTGCGCGTCTTTATTCTCCTCAGCTTCACCTTATCTTTCCACATCCGTGTAGCCAACTCATGTGGTTCAATTTCCTCATCACTGATATCATTCTCAGCCACAATATTATACCTCACACCATCAACTTCATAATCCGACGCATCAGCTAAGTCATGCACAGCCATTGCAAGTTGATCCATTCTATCAACTTCTGCAGCAAAGGAAATGCGTCCCTTTTTTTTTTATCTACTACACTCACTAAAAACTTATCACTTAGAGGATCCCATGCAGTTTCAAAGGCCTGAAAAAAATCATATTAAGATGCAAATTAAACAAAAAAACATAATATTGTTCCAAAAGTTAACTTTAACAACCTTCAATTGGGAGCCATAAATGACTTTTTTCTGAAAGAGTGCCATGAATGTGATACCCACAACTTTCAGAAAAAATTGGTAGCTATCCTTTCACTTCTCAAAAAAAAAACTTTCAGAAAAAGGAAAGAAAATAAGAGGAACTCGTGAGGTGAAATGGTTCGCAAGTCACCATCCGCCCTCCTCGAGACCTATTTTCACGATCTCTTAATCATGACTTCCACATCGCAACCTCCACCTAACATGACCCCAGCACTATGTACAAACCCCTCTTCCTTCCTTTTTTTTGTTTCATTCTCACAATCTCAAAAGGTAGGAGACAGACATCACTCTCTCCTTTTCTACGATTCATTTTCTTCACATCTGAGCATTTACAACAGGGGAAAATGATATGGATCAACGTAGAGAAACGGTAGATGAGATTTGAGGAAAGAAGACAAGGAAACTAGAGAAACGAATGCCTAAAAGGTATCTAACAGGGATCCAACATTAATCTTTTTTTTTTCTTTGGGAGAAAAAAAGATGACTAGAAAGATGGTAGTCATTCAAGATTTTATTAAGTTAAAATAAGGATATTTCAGTATAACCGTGATCAAAGCTCCCGCGACAAAAGGCACTAAAAATAACATGCAGCAGCCACAGATATAGCCATTCCATTCTTGTAGTAGCATTTGATAATGTCAGATCATATTTTCCATATAGCACCGTTCTCGTATCATTGTGTTGTACCAATATTGTCCATGCAACAAACAATGGCATAGCCCGATGATGACTGGATTTAAATGCTCGTAATTGAGTCTTCCTGTTGCCACATCTGAAAAAGGACCAAACTCCAACTCACTGTCAGCACAGACCCAAGGGATGAGGACCCCATCCTAGACAATGCGGGCGACGATACAATAAAGAAACAACTGAGCAAAATCTTCAATCGCACTGTTATCTTTGCAGAGGCAGCAGCACAGATCAGTGCCCAAAGCCCATCTTGCCTGGCTCTATATGCTCTTGTCATGATTCTTCTCTCCTTACTAACCATGCAAAACATCATGTTAGCCTTCAATGTAGCTTAAAATCTTCATCTCTGGTCGAGCCTGGTTGCGCGAAAACTATATTTGCTTGATGAATCGAAAAAAAACCATCCATCTACCTCCAGCAGTCGCTGCAGTCAGCTGAAAGCTGGAAATAGGAAAGGATCTCCAGAAGCCGAATTAAATCCTGGAGTCGCCACTCCGATAGAGTATCACTCAGCTGAGGAGTTAGGGAATGATATCATCAGCGATCCAGCATTAGTCCAGTCATCATGCCAGAGAGAAACACCATGCAAGATCACTGATCTGTGGTTCCAATCCATCACCATTCCATGGCTCGCCATGATCATAGCTGTCCACAAATCATCACCCGAATACACAAGCCATCCATTTTCAGAAGGAGAGCAGTGTTCATTGTTCTGAGATTGATAATACCTAACCACCCTCCGAATTGAGTTGGTAAACCTCCTCCAATGCCAGGTACACAGTCCCACCATTGTTAGCACAAAACTACCATAAGAGCAGCATTCAGATAGTCTCAATGCGGCGTTCGATTGCTTGGGGTAATCTAAGCACAATCATGTATATTTGTATGGACGGATAACCGATTTCAATAGTATCAGTCGACCTCCGCACGAAAACAACCTGGAGATCCAGCTTTGAAGTCACTGGTCAATTTTGTCTACCACAGGTAATCCAATTTTTTATTTTTGATTGAACGTGTTTTAGGTTTTGAAATGTCATGATTAAGGAACTGTGAAATAAGTTTTGATGCTCTTAATGATTTTCTTTAATCTATGATTCATATGCTAGATCCATGCGTAAGCATCATACGGGTTTTCATAATCTGTGTATTTTATGCATTCCAATGGATTAATGTTGTGTGTGTTGGAGCGTCATGGTTTGCATAGAGCAATTCAGAATCTCAATTGAATTCATTAAATTCATAAGTTTCAACTCAAACTCATTAAGTTTATAAGTTTTGATCCATGATCATATGTTTCTAAAAATCCCTGGTTTTACTATTTAGTCATGTCAGTCTTCTTGCACTTTGCATAATCACGAGTAACTTAGATGTTATGTATTCCATGGTTGTTTTATACGTAGAACTTGTATACATTTAATATTTTGTGGCTTCTTTAAAATTCATGTTGTGCTTTTTTTAAAATCATCATTTTGCTATTATTCGTGCGATAAGAAAATTTGTTTGATATTATCATTGGTACTAGCCTTTTCCATCTATTTATATTTGTCAAGTGTTTAGTACTAAAGAAAATGTTAATGACAATTACTAAAAAAAGGATTAACAAATATCATGCCTTGAGGCGTAAGGGAAGGTGATTGCACCCTTGCATGATCCTTGAGGCAGGAGGATTGTGTTATGGGGCGATGCTGAGAGGCATGGCCTTGTGCAGTGATAAGTGAAGGGGGGCACCCCATGGCAAGAGGGTTCCTAGGGCGAACATTGTGCGGGTGCTTGGGGCACTTCTCAAAATGGTCTCAAGGCTCCAAAAGGATGCTTGGTGTGGGTTGTTACCCCACACTTGATTTAAAATACACTAGAATTAGGGTAAACATTGATCTTGTACTAAAAATAAGATGCATGCATACAAAGACTTTCGGGGAAGCACCAAATTGCTCTCCCCAAACTAGTCGGTAGGTACAAGCATTGGTTTGACGACTCGAGTATGGAGGATCATCTTGTGGGGTTGCAATTTTGAAGTGCATTTATTACAAAATTGACATTGACCAACTCTATACAATGAGTAAATACAAAAGTGGAGCTAAAATCAATGAAAAAAGTAAGACAAGGCAATGCCCAAGGTTGATCGAGTGCCTAACATTGCTTGGCAAACTCAATGCTTGTGACGATTGTACCCTAGTGCGACACAAGACAAGACCATCACACCTTGCGCCTGATGACATTTCCCATGACCTTATGACAAGATTATTTCAACAAAATTTTAATTGATACCAATGTTGGATTTCATCCAATGTTATTTTGTAAATATTAAACAGGTTCATAGATTGCCAAATTTATTTAAGTTCTCTACAATTACATAAGATTGTTTAATGCAAAAGGAAAGTTCGAGATGTTAATTTAATCAATATAAAAGTTGAAAAATGTGAGTCATCATGTTCATGGATTGACAAAGGAGAACAGAAGCATCAAATCAAAAGTCAAAATTACATGTCAGTGAAGACGAAACATCGTTAACCACCACTCGTTTTACAAAACTCCCCACCTTGTGCAATACATTTTGGATAACACATGGTGAAACCCCCGACCCCCATTCCCTTCGGCAGCCTTCCCCTCCTACTCCTCCCTCTCCCATCCGTTGCTCCTCCCCCCCCCCCCCCCGCCTCCTCCCTCGTCCTCCCATGTTCATGATCGTGTTGCTATGCCATTTGACAACCTCGCTTCCTGCTGATGCCCCTGTCCTAGGTGCTGGCTCCGACGGTGTGCACAAACCCTCGTGGATGAATGTCGTCCGGAGGAACCCTCACGGCCGGGTGCCGTTGTCAATGTCGCCAAACCAAATGCATTCTATTAGGGAAACCATCACGGAGGAGGTGGAATTCTGATCGAAGATGTTCGTAGCTAATCAGAGGATCTGCAGCTCTGCCTCATCGCAAGATTTGCCAGCGATGGCTAGTCGGTGGATAATCTATGCCGCGAGCTCCCCAACCTTTGGTAGCTCTCGGCTCCTCTGCGCATTATTCAAGTCGGTAACTTCCATCTCATGTTGAGATTTGCTTCTAACGAAGATCGTATGCAGGTTCCAACTGGTGGTCCGTGGTCGACGGCCGGCCACATCATCAATGTGTCCATCCCACGGCCATTTTTTCGGCCAGAGGAGGAGCTCATATCGTCTGTTCCTTGCTGGATTAGGCTTCCTGGCCTCCCGTTCGAGCTGCGGAGCACGAGTGTCGTGATTCGTATCGCCAAGCAGTTTGGCAATCCACTACGCATCGATGATCTTAAGGATGAATGTGATTACGCACGCATCTGCATCGATCTTGACCGATCGATTCGGGTGAAGCAGGGTGTTTGGGTTCGAACCCAGATGGTAAGCATTTTTTTCAGAGAATTATGTATGAGGGCTTACCTGTTCTATGTTTCAGGTGCGGTATTCCCGACCATCGTCTGGAGGAGTGTCCGTCTTCCAGCGCCCACGCTCCATGGCAGGCCAGGGCGGTGCTTCTGCCTATGGTTGCAGGTTTCGGCCCTGCCAAGGCGGGGCATGGCTATTGCTCCGCGGCAGAAGATCATGCCATTGCCGGCGCCGGAGAAGGCGCCGACTCCCGACCTCAACGGTCCAGGTCCCGAGTCGGCAGCTGCGATGGCCGGGTCGTACACTGGCCCTACGGCATCAGCTGCTCCTGGGGTCCAATTGTCGGATGAGGTCCATCCAAACGATTGGATCAGCTCCCACGTGGATGGTGATCTCGCACCTCTGTCGCACATGGATGGCTCAAATAATGCTCACGTGGGTTCGGGTACGGTGGCACGTGACCCGAGTACCTCATCCACCCCTAAGTTGGTCGGCAACTCTTGTGACCCCCATTTAGGGTTTCAGCAATCGTCTCCGCCGCAATCGCCTCTGTCGCCTAGGAACCAACGCAACATTCCTTCCATGGCGGCCTCATCTGATCGGCGTGATCTGGAAACTTAACACCAACACATGGTCCAGCAGGTTCTCTCGTGTTTCAACTTGCCGGCTCGCGAGCTTGGGGATACCTTCGAGGCAACCTCTGAGGAGGACGCCCCGGACGTTGACTTGCTCATGTGTCGGCAGATGGATCGTCCGTCCTTGCCTCGGAAATGGCACAACACGCCGGCTCGCCCTTCGGAGTTCAACCTAAGAAGGCGGTGCCTAGGAAGCCTCCTCGAGGTAAGAAATTTGCCATTACTTCGTCTACGGACTCACTTGTTTCTCTACCATCGTAGGTGGTTGCTCCATCTTCCCCGGTGGGGACCAAATGAGGGTTATCAGCTGGAACTGTCGAGGGGCGGGGAGAAGCAAGGTCAGGGACTGCCTCTCGGAAATGATCAAAAAGTATAATCCTGACATTTTGGTTCTTTTGGAGACACAGACTAATCACCAGTACTCTAAGCGTGTCATCCAGTGTTTGGGCCACGCCTGGATTGGTCACTCGCTGGACGGTACTGGCGCCTCGGATGGCATCATTGTTGCCTGGCGTGGTTCTAATATCCAGGTGACACCATTCCTCGTCTTACCTCAAGTAATGCATGTTGTAGTAACTCACAATAAAATCTCTGTTATTCTATCGTGTATCTATGCTAGTACGCTTCCTCTTATTCGTATGAATCTCTGGTCGCAACTATGTAACATGAATGTCTCTCATATTCCTTGGGTCATCATTGGGGACTTAAATTCATTAATTGGCCATAATGACAAAAGGGGAGGTTCTCCTTTCAAACTTACTAAATCCATTTAGTCTCTTAGAAAACTCATCGACAGGCAAGGTGTCATCGACATTAAACCCCACGGGAATAGGTTTTCTTGGTGCAACAATCATACGGGTAATGCTAGAATCCTATGTAGGCTTGATCGTCTTCTTGTTAATAATAACTAGCTCATGTCATTCCATGCTACCAATCTTCTTAATTGCCCCCGCACGGCTTCTGATCATTCACCTTTGCTTATGACTACTGATAACCTACCTCATAAACCCAAATCTTTTAAGTATGAGGCTCTCTGGTTTGAGTACAATGAGGTTAGGGAAATTGTTAAAAATGTCTTAGCCACCTACACACCACAAGATAACCTAAGTGACACCACAGCTAGGATCAAGCAGAAGTCCACTCATTGGAATAGGCATGATCTTGGTAGACTGGAGGACAAGGCTTTGGAGGTCCAAGAAATTATTTCTTTCCTGGAGCACAAGGATGAGTCTTCTGGTCTTACTGACAGTGAGTTGATTACCCTTAGAGCCTCCTACAATAAGCACCTAGCTTACCTTAGACAGATTAGTCTTAAATGGTGGACTAAGTCCAGAGTCAATTGGTGAAATCATGGGGATAAGAACACCAAGTTCTTTCATATGTCTACCATCATTAGATAAAAAACCAACCATATAGATTCAATCATATCTAATGAGAGTATTACACTTAGGGAAGACACTCAGATTACTAATTGTTTTGTTAAGCACTATCAAGATCTCTGGATGCCTGAATCCCTCAATCCTAACCCTTCTACTTGGCCTGATCTCCCTAAGCTTGGTCACAACTAGTGGCATACTTTGACCGCACCAATTACTAATTGTGAGATTAGGGACTGCCTTTAGAGTATGGGCTCTAGAAAGGCTCCTGACCCAGATGATTTCACTATAGAATTTTACAAGTAATATTGCGATATTGTGGGTCCTGATATCTGCATGCACATTAGGAAGGCCCTCGCTTCCTTCTCCCTCCCCTCTGATTGGACCCGCACCTCTCTCATCTTCATTCCTAAGAAAGAATTCCCTGCCAGGGTATCTGATTTTAGTCCGATCTCTCTATGCAATGTGTTGTATAGGATCACTTCCAAGGTTTTGGCTCTAAGGCTAAGGCCTACTCTGCACTCCTTGATTGACCAAATGCCAATCTGCCTTCATATCTCATTGGTCAATCCAGGACAACATCATTGTTGCTCAGGAGATCACCCACTCTATTGCTAGGGGTAGGAAGAAGTTCCTTATGCTTAAGGTAGATATGAAAAAAGCTTTCGATAGAGTCTCTTGGCATGCTGTTGAAACTATCCTCATGAAAATGGATTTCCCACCTCTCTTTATATCCTGGATTCTTATATGTTTTAAGTCTTCCACTTTTACCTGCAATATAAATGGATCTTTCTCTCCCTCTTTTATCAGTCATAGGGGGATTCAATAGGGTGACCCCCTATCCCCTTATTTATTTATTTTGGTTTCACAGGTTCTGACCTCCCTGATTAATCACCAAGTCCACATGAGTGCTCTAATTCCATATTCCATTAACTCCTTCAAGCTTAGTCATCTTATGTATTGCTGATGACCTTCTCATTTGTATTGCTGCAACTAAATCAAATTGTCTTGTCTTGAAGAAACTCTTTCAAGTCTATGAGAGTCTCACTAATCAAAGGGTGAATCATAATAAATCTGAAATCTTTTACCCCCTTAAGAGCTGCTATCAGGAAAAATGTAATTCATAACATCCTAAATTTTAGAGTTGGCTCCTTCCCATTCTATTATCTAGGTATTCATATCTCCTTCAAATACATCTCAATTAATACTCAGAGAACTTATTGATAAGTTTACTAAGAGGTTGACTGACTGGAAGCAAATCCTACTTAATTAAGCTGGTAAAGCTGTCCTTATCAATTCTATCATTAATTCCATCCCTGTGTATGCCTCAAGTTCCTCATATATTGCTAATGGAATCATTGAAGTCATTGAAAAACATAATAGATCTTTCTTTTGGAGCTCAGGTAGTGAGAAAAGGGGTATCCATATGGTCAATTGGGAGATTATCCAGCTGCCCAAACTTAGTGGTGGGCTAGGTATTAAGAGTCTCAAACACATTCGCACCTCCTTATTGGCAAAAAGAGTCCTCGACCTATTAAATAATAAGAATGTTCCTTGGGTCCAACTTGTCAGGCATAAGTATGGTATTACTCATCCGTGGACACATTCTATTCCTCTCAGATCTTCCTCTTAGTGTTGGAGAGCTATTATGAATACTATGAATTGCACCAAACTTGGTTTTATGAAAATGATTGGTAATGGGAATGATACATCTATTGTAAATGATCCTTGGATATTTAGTATACCTCTTGCTTGGAAACCATCATATATAAATGTCAACTGCATTTCTCAAGGTTTATTATTTAAAGATCTTATCAATGACCATTGCTGGAATCATGTGTTTCTCTCTGAGTTGTTTGGTCTTGAATTAATTAACTGCATTCTTTTTGTGTATTTGCCTCTTGCTGCCAATGATGATTCCTGGCATTGGGTAATGGATACCCAGGGTGTGGCTAAAGCGAATTCTGTTTACAGGTTCATGATGGACAACTCTTTACCATCGACTCTGCCTGGACGGCCATCTGGAATGAATAATCTACCGAATATGCCTTCATGGAACCTTCTCTGGAAACTTTGTGTCTTGCCTAAAGTTAAAACCTTTCTTTGGAAGCTGTTGCACAAAAGGCTCCCCACTGCTGATATTCTAATATGTTTTATTCCTTTCCTGAATCCTTTTTGTAAGTTTTGTTGTGCAAATATTGAAATGGTTGATCATGTTTTTTTGCTTGCCCTTTTTCTGTTCGGTTATGGTCCATTGCTCATGTGGAGCTCAATTGTAATTTTGAACTTTTTCCTCATTGGTTTGATGGCTCCTCGTTGCTTGAGGGGTTTTCCTTGAATCCTAGTTCAAAGTTAAATTTGAGATCTTTTATTGGTGTCTGTCTGTGGGAACTGTGGCGTGCTAGGAACGAGGCAATTTTTAATTTCAAGATGGCAACCGCGGAGTCGGTCTGGCAGAGGGTTTTGTCTATTTATAATTACTGTCTTACTTGCTAGATTCCTGAGGCACTTGTCCCCCATGGCCTTCCCCTGGCCCAATGGGAGCCCCCGGTGGAGGGGTGGACTAAACTTAACACTGACGGCACATTCACTATTTCTGGTGAGCTTGGTGGTATAGGCTTTATATGTCACTCTCACGATTTCTCATTTTTGGTCGCAGGTGCGTTCGTGAGAAGATGTAGGGGGCGCTAGAGGCCGAGGCTTTGTATTAGAATGGGCATTGCTTCCCTTCATATTGAAATGGATTAGCAAATCCTGGTGAACACTATTGGCGGCACCAATTATGTGCCTTGATCTATCAGGCAAATCTCCAGGGATATTACAAGTTCACTTCCATTTTTTGCGCATTACAAGATCTCACATTATAATAGGAAAGCTAACTCCGTAGCGCATTTTTTTGCTCAATATGCTCGTCATTTATCGCACGACGTCTTTTGGGAGGACCATCCACCTTCGGAGGCACTCCAATTTACTTTGACTATTCACGCTGCTATATTAATGACTAAATGATCTTTCCATAAAATAAAATTCTTCTTTTTTATGCCATCATGAAGTGAGATAATACACCATTAAAAAATGAAGAGCTTTCAATATCGCAAGATCAAAGAAATAAGTTAAGAGAGACGACTTCTAAAGTAAAAGTTAACGAAAGTAAGCTTAAAGTTAATGGAAGTACAGAGGGAAGCAAATCAATGAAATGTAAGTCTGATATGTTATATATGCTTAATTTGTTATATTCCTACCTTATGAAGCACATACATGTTATAAATTGTGTTCTCCTCATAACTTTTGATGGAAGTGATGGTATGCATGAAGATTATATCTCCTAAAAAAATGCTTGAAGATTATATCTTTGTGAATGGATTTATGCTCATTGGGAGATACTCTTCCCTATACAGATCCTGCAGTTGCACAGGAGTAGGTATGTTGACTGATTTGTGATTCCACTCATGTTGTGACACAACTGCTTGCGCGTTAAAAGAATATCCTAGTTGAATCTTTGTGTCTTGAATCTTGATGTAATAAAAGATTATGGATATTAGAGAATCATGTGTATGGAATTGCATTTATTGGATTTTCATTTGATGTTCGAGCCATAGAGTAGTATTATTCTGCATTATGACTTTTATGGATTTATGTATATATCTCTAGTTGACTAGTGATATTCAAAGTAGAAATTAAAGTATTCTGTACTGTCTCGAGAATGCATCCGGATAAGAATTTGATCATGTTTTAAAACGTGTTTTCGAGACCTTAAAATAAACATGGGAAAATATTAAAAAAAGAAAGACAAACTACTAAGTTCTGATATAATTACATTTCAGCAAAATCACCTAGAAGAATCTTACTGGTTTTCAGTTTCCTAGATTGGTCTAAATCCTCCAAGTTCGACAAGAATCAGCACAAAAGGGAGCAAACACATCTCCTAACCAAATCTCCTCCGCCCCAATTGCATTTGGTACTAGAATTTAGGCAAGAACTGACTTTAGTTCTATGTTGGTTCTCCAAACAGCGAGAAAAAGAAACAATGACAAGAACAAAAGTTCTAATCAGAAAGGTCACGCGACCTTTGTTCCATGTTTTTAGTTCTTGCTATCAGCAAGAACCAACAGGTACCAGCCATGTGCTGAAATCTCTTTTTTTTGTTTTTTGTTTTTTGTTTTCTTTTTTCAACGTAACCTTTAAAGTTATTTACTTATTTATTGATTTAATAATAAACTAATAATTATATTTCTAAACTAAATAAATTAGTAATGAAAAGTAATAAAACATTAACAGAATTTGTCAACATTTTCTTCTTTTTTTTGTTTTGAACTTAATTTTTAACTCTAGAATCTCATCCAAACACCTATTGAACTAAAGCATTCAACCAGTCTTTTAATTTTTCATGTTACATTTCTCTAACCAGATGATCACTAGCTGATCACTATATGTTTCTAACCCATTTTAGATGCAATTCATACATATCGAGTCCCACTTGGGCCAATTTTACTTGGAATGCATACATTGTGATAACTAGTTGATATTCCTTATTTCATACTTAATTCCATGTGCATAGAAGTTCTGAAATGCCAAAATCCATTAATATTTAAGTTCTATCCCAAGTTATCATTCCTATATGTCAAGTTATCATTATTTTGAGTGAAATGCTTTTCAATGGTTTTCTTGCCCTAAATCCATTATTATCATGTATAAATCATATTTGGATAGTCACATCTCAACTTGTGCAAAGTTTTAAATCCATTTGAACAAGTTATCATTTTTCAAGTGCCAAGTTATCGTTAAAAGATAATTCTGTCATTTCGACATGCAAAACCATTAATTATGCACAGGGACCTTCAGCAATCATTTTATTATTGTTTTGAACTCATTGCTGGTCAAATTTCATCACATTTGGATAACCACAACTCAAGTTATCACAAGTTATCATTTTTAAGTCATATAAGTTATCGTTTTTTGGCACCTAAGTTATCACTTCTTAGAAATCTCATTCATATTTGATTTCTGAATGCACTCACTTGCTACTCTAGTCCATTTGATGCTTCTAATGTTTTGAATCACTTGCATTTGGATAATTTCTATGATTTGTGACAAGTTATCATTCCGGGCCCCTAAATTCATTAATATCGATATAAGTTTTCATTCCTACACAACACATAATCTCATTTGATATCTGAGCTTTGAACTATCATCATCTTAATCTTTATTTGTCAAAACACCATTCAAGGGCTTTGATGCTTGCTGTTTGGGAATTTGTAGCAAGGAGAAAGGTGGCCAAAAAGTAGAAAAAGGTGGGGGGGACCACTGATTTCCTACACCAAAAGTTGTCTGCAGCAGTGGGAATCTTCAGGCCAGGGACAGGTGGCTGCAATCAGAGGATTAGAACATATGGATGTTGATCTAAGGGTGCACAAGACTCAAATAAAAGTTGGAATTTCTGGAGGAGAGAGGGAGCCTCCATTTTGGAGGGCTGCTGGCCATTGCAGCAAGGGTTTCTGTACCAAGGAGAGGCTGCTGCTACTGGACTTGCTGCTGTTGGCCGAGAGCTTCAAGCAACAATGATTTGTATTTGTTTCTCCTTCCAATTGATGTCAAGCTTTATAATTATGAGGAGCTAAACTCCATTTCTTCTAGGATAGGGTAGTAGTTTAGATTAGTTTTGGATGGATATGGAATGGTTTATAATCCTGCACTGAAATTAATCATGATTTCATATTTCAGAAATGTTCTACATTGATTTATGCTATGTTGTCATTAGATCCATGTGTAATTGATGACTGAGAGTCTTATTTGATCTAAACATCTTTCAGAAATGAATTAAGAGATAATATAAGATTTCTGGGGTTAATTTTATTGCAAACTTGATTTCTGAATTCTGATTCCCTGGTTTCCTGAATTTCTGAATCTGATTCTGATTTTTATGGCTGTTTGAACCTGTTCTTCACTCACAATTTGATTAATTGAGTCCTTGGGAAGTTGCTATTGTTCCTATCTTGTTTAGGAATGAATCAAGATGTTTGTACAATCATTTGACTCAAATCAAATTGTTCCACTGATTTCTGAAATGAAAACCTGAATTCTGATTTTTCTGATTTCTTATTGGAATCTGTTTTACAATTGAGTCCCCTGAATTCTTCCAATCACTGATAAGTGAACTTTAGGGATCTCTTGCAGTCCAGAGATGGGTCAAGAATTAGTTGGTAAGTCAGATTTCCCTGAATTCTGATTTCTGAAATATTGATTTCCTGGTTTCTGGTTTTCTGAATTTCCTGAACCTGATTTTTTTGAACTGTTGAATATGTTTGTCATTAAGGATTGGATTAATTGAATAGCTGAGAGGCTAGTATTTACCCTAATCTTATTCAGAAAATGTATTAAGATGTTTGACAACTTAAGGTTCAATTCTGTTTTTCCAGAATCTGATTTCTGAATTTATTCAGAAATCTGTTCTTCTGATTTTTCTTCTGGTTAGAATCTGATTTGTCAAGTGAGCATCCTTATTTCATCAAATCATCGAGAGGTGTACTATGGGAATCTCTTGCAGTCCAGAGATGGATCAAGAGGCATTTGGCAAGCCTGAATTCTAATGGTCTTGTTGCTGATTTTTTTGAATTGCAGAATCCTATTTTCTAGTTTCTATTTAAATTCTGATTTCCCTTGTTAAGCCTCAACTTAATCCACTACTGAGAGGTAGTCATTAGGTCATCCTTGAGATCCAGAGATGGGCCAAGGAGCAATGGAAATTATGAATTCCTGTGGTCATATGTTTTGCACTTCCAATTGAATTGTGCTTGTGTGGATTTCATTTTATTTTGCAACCGAGAGGTTGAATTTAAATCCCCCTGGAATTTAGAGATGAATCAAGGAGCACAAGCACCAAATTTGAGTAGATTTCATCCTGGTTTGATTGATTGGAATGATTCCCTCTTTTTATTATTGCAATTACAAGTTATCATTCCAAAATTTCTTTGAAAAGTAAAAATCAGCAATGAACTTCCAATTGAGCTAAATGATAACTTGATTTTCAGTGAGAATCCTCTATTGTTTCAACCTAGCTAACAACTATATGACAATATGTTGCTTAGTTAAAGGCCAATTGAGCTGTGGGAGCAGCCACTTTTCAGGTTGAATCAAAATTGGACATTCAATGATAACTTGATCCATTCCATCCTTAATTAATTTAGATGAACCCCAAATCCTAGAAGAACCTTCCTCATAGATAGTTAAACCTTTTTAGACTTCAATTTAGCATTTATAATTCTGTTTTGCAAGAATTTTCAAAACCCAAAAACCAGTTATCATTTCACTTTCCATTAAAAATTTATTTTCACTATTCATTAAAAATTTATTTTTAGCCACTTAAGTAGAACTAATCTAGATTATTTTAGGGTGTCTTAGACTTTAAATTCTTGTGAATACGACAATCTGAGTCTACTACAACTTACCTGTGCACTTGCAGCTAGTGAGTTGGGAGACCAAAAAAATGAAAAATTGACATTTTATTTAATTTCAGCAAGTTATCACTACTCAATCTCAAATATCACTATCACTAGATATAATAAGAACTTATAGGTCTAATCACTTACTTTTTGACAAGTAAAGTTCTACACAAATTCTACTACCAAACGGAGGAATCCCAACTTACGAAAGGAGGAAAAGAACAAAAGAAATGATCCAATCAGCCATCCAAAAGCCAGTAATTGTAATATCCTATTTTAAAAATAATAATAATAAATAAATAAATAAATAGAAAAAGAAAATCAAATTGTAAAGCCAATTACCCAAACTCGTTATTGAGCCCAATTAGCTTATTAGGCCCTAAAGCTACCCTATATAAAGGCATTAGTGCCTTAAGCACACCCTAGCCACCATTTCTTCTCCCTCATCTCTCTCTCTTCCTCCCTAAGGCACTTCATCTAGCAAAGGCAAGAAACTCCAGCAAGGCTCTCCAAGGTTCCTTTTTTATTTCTGCACCTTTTTTATTGTTAGCATCATTCCCTTACTCCCTTTCCCAATCGGAATGCTTCGTAGGTGATGAACGATAAGGGGAAAGGTGATTATTATTGATTGAGAAGGCTTCGTGCAAGGAACAATCCAGAAAAGAGGTGGGTGAATTCGAAATCCCCCTGCATAACTTAATTAGCAATAGGATAGAATTAGGGTTCTTATATTGAAATGTGTTCTTGATTATTGAAAAGATATGGAAAAGGAATGATTGGTTGTTTTCTTGTGTTTGATTCATGTTTTGTGGTTCTTATGACTATAGATGTGTTCTGTATTAGTCCTTCATGCTTAGAAGATTGATTGTATGCATTGATTGTATTTTTGGATTAAAAATCGATGATATTATCATTCTGTCGATTCTATTTTCACGACCACCGGTCGACCGATCCGGAAAATCAGTCGATCGGTGATAAACAAATCGGTCGACTGATCGATAGAGATCGGTCGACCGATCATTTCTTCCGAGCCTTTTTATAGGTCGGCCGATCGACCGACCGAAACTCATTTTACAGACTAAGTACTATCGGTCGACCAATCTAGAGATATCGGTCGACTGGTGCTCAGGACTTGTTGTATTGCATTGAGACCAACCGATCGACCGATCCAGAGATATCGATCGACTGGTGCCCGAAAATCGATCGACCGACCAGTGAGGACCGGTCGACCGAACCTTGACCAGAATGCATATTGATTGCTGATTTGATTTAGCTTCTTTCTATGAGTGTGATGTGCTACTCCCTACTGATTGAAATGTTATGTGATTGAATCATTGATCTTGTATTGATTTGTCCAATGATCCAATCCCCTTATAGTATGCAAGAATGATAAAGTGATAATGTGATTAAGTATGAAAGATGAAAATGTAAATGGGAGTGGTGGTCAGCTTATGCCAAGTGCTTATCGTGAAGGGTCGCTCCCTTAGCCATGGCTTGATCACACATTGGCTGCACAAGACTGTATCGGTCGCTCGGCGTAAATCCCCCACAAGTTAAAGGCACCTAATGTTAAGACAAAGATACAAGCACAAAAAGAATGTACAAGTGATATGAGTGTGATGATGATATGTGAAGCATGATTCTTCATCCAGCATGATTATGGTGACCTCTCATGATTATATGATCCATGATCTCTTTTATCCATTGATATCTCCAATCGAATGATCTTATGCTCACTACTTGATCTTATTACCAATTATTACTGATTCTGACTATTGCTATTTATTGTTATGCATTGAGCACTTTATGGATCCCCACTAAGCTGTATAGCTTACGGAAGGACATCCTCCCCTGTGTTTAATTTTCACAGGGCCAGGTCAGTGATGGTGTTGAGATCATGTGCCGCGACCAGCTCGAGCGATGGCAAAGCACATGAACTGACAGAGGGCCTAGTTATCTTTATCTTTATTTTTCCGCATTATGAGCTTTGATGTAATTCAGACATTATGACTATCATGGAGATTTTATAACACTTGAAGACTTCCGCTATTTTAATATCCTATGTTTCCTTGATATCTTTATTGATGATTTGTTATCGCTTTTATGGAATTTTAGTTAAATTGTTGGTCATAGTTATTAGGGTTCTCGTAGCGTCTTCGGATAGATCCTCGTCACGTGACGTTGGTCGATTTGGTGGCGTTACATTTATTGGTATCAAAGCCGCTGTTCGAACTCTTTTGACGTCTTATTGTATAGTATGGTATAAGAGAAGTTCATGTGCTATCGCTGAGCTGTCGCCACACTCTCCACCAAAAGAGGACTGTAAGTCAAATTCATGTCTATAATATGGTATTGGTTTTAATGTATTATTCTTTCATGACTAAAGGATCAAGATGTCTAGACGATCAGGGAGGATCCAGGAGTGGGAGGCCGGGTCGGCCCGCATTGCTCCTGAAGCGCCAGAAGGCCCAGATGATCCAATTGATGAGTCTCAGACCTTAGCCTAGCGAGGTCAGG
This sequence comes from Pontederia crassipes, assembly GCA_030549335.1. Taxonomy (NCBI): domain Eukaryota; kingdom Viridiplantae; phylum Streptophyta; class Magnoliopsida; order Commelinales; family Pontederiaceae; genus Pontederia; species Pontederia crassipes. The sequence continues at coordinate 17,027,010 of JAUKPH010000017.1, read as the reverse complement.
GACGGGGCCGTGGTCGAGACCGCACTACTAGCCGCGGCCGAGGACGAGGCCGTAGTGCGAGGGCACAGTCGCAGGATGAGCTTATTGATGAGATTGTCCCATAGGAAGGCAGTCAAACTGGAGGCGGCTGGCCCGCGACCAAACGCCGCACGTGGGGACCTCGGCAGGAGGTCTCTGAAGATACCATTGAGGCATTTCTGAGATTACATCCGCCACAGTTAGAGGGTAAGGCGGATTTCTTCAAGGCTGAACAATGGATAGAAATTCTGGATCGCATATTTAAGTTAATGAAGTGTGCTGAAGAATGAAAGGTGCTATATGACGTTCACATGATTACAGACACCGCCATGGGATGGTGGAAGACCACTAGAGCCACCCGATTCAGAGGGCTGGAGGAAAAGGAGATATCATGGACCGAATTTAAGGAGGATTTTGCTGACCGTTACACCCCTGAGCACGACTGGGTCAGCAAACATGAGGAATTTCTGGAACTAGTGCAGGGAAGCATGTCTGTGGTGGAGTACCACACTCAATTTGTTATGCTAGAGCAGTACTGCCCGATGCTATTTGTGGGCCGCATCAGGGCAAACAAGTTCGTCAACGGGCTACAACCGGAACTGAAGACCGAAGTCCTATCTGGGGACTTGACACTTTGGAGAAGGCAGTGAGACTGGCTACTCACATGGAGAAGGACCAGGCTGAGCGCAAGGCAAAAGCCCCAGCCAAGCCAGCAGAGCTTCATCGACCGCGGACCGAAGATCACCGACCATTCAGGAGGGACGATCGACGTTATAGGCCTTACTACCAGAGAGAGGCCCCTCGCTATGCTCCACCCCAGCAGCGCCCAGCACCAGCACAGCATCAGGTATAGAGATTTCAAAATGTTAATTAAGAATGTGTAAAGCGTGGTAATTAACTCACATTCCATGCGATAGCCTTTGAGACAGCTGCCACCTCCTCCTCGTCAGCCTCAGCCACCAGCACCAGTAGTTCCACGGAGGCCTCTCTATCCTCATTGCGAGCGATATCATGACGGGGAATGTCGCATGAGGACTGGTGCGTGCGTTCAGTGCGGACAGTTCGAACATTTTGCCCGAAACTACCCCCAACTTGCTAGGAGATGTCGTGATAACCGGGGCGCCGGAGGCGCAAACTCCATGGTTCAGGCCAGGGTGCACCACATGGAGACAAATGCTGCTCAGAATGATTACGATGTTATTAGAGGTACCCTTCCTATTGCTGGTGTGTTTGTTATTATCTTGTTTGATTCAGGTGCCACGTACTCGTTCATTTCGGAGTTGTGCGCCCAAGCTCTTGGCTTGTCTTTGCAGTAAATGCCCCATGCCATGAGGGTGAGCACCCCCATGGGAGATTTTCAGACGGCTAGGTACATCCCGAATGTACCTGTCACCGTGGAGAAAAAGAATTTTTTTGCAGATCTTATTGTCATCCCGATGATAGACTATGATGTCATCCTAGGGATGGATTGGCTTTCTTATCATGATGCAGCTCTACACTACAAGCAGAAGAAGATCATAATAGGTGCACAGGGCAAGCCAAAGGCAGTCATCAGGGGTACTCCATCAGGAAGCAAGAAGGTGATTGTCTCAACTATGAGGGCTCAAAAGATGATTCAGAAGGGATGCTGTGCCTACTTGGCAAGTGTGGTGAAGACCGATGCACCAGCCACCGCACTGCAACATATAGATGTAGTGCGTGAATTTTCATATATTTTCCCTGAAGATACTTCAGGATTACCACCGAGGCATGAGATAGACTTCAAGATCGAACTCCTACCGGCATCGCACCCATCTCCAAGGCACAGTACCGCATGGCACCTGCCGAGATGTAAGAGTTGAAGAAGCAGATCCAGGAATTGTTAGACAAGGGCTTCATTCAGCCGAGTGTCTCACCGTGGAGAGCACCTGTACTGTTTGTGAAAAAAAAGATGGTTCAATGCGGCTTTGCATTGATTACAAGATGCTTAATAAGGTGACGGTGAAAAATAAGTACCCACTGCCCCGCATTGATGATCTCTTCGATCAGTTATCCAAGGCATCCGTATTCTCCAAGATCGATCTGCGAAGTGGCTATCATCAGTTGAGGGTTGCTGAGGAGGATATATCGAAGATAGTCTTTCGGTCTAGGTATGGTCATTATGAGTTTTTAGTAATGCCGTTTGGACTGTCGAACGCTCCTGCGGCATTTAGGTATCTGATGAATAGGACCTTCAGGCCCTACCTGGATCAGTTCGTCATAGTGTTCGTGGACGACATCCTGATCTACTCGTCCAGCCCAGAGCAGCATCGGGAGCATCTCAGGATAGTGTTGGAGACTCTACGCCAACACAAGCTGTACGACAAACTCTCGAAGTGTGAGTTTTGGCTGAAGGAGATCATGTTTCCAAGAAGGACATCTCAGTGGACCCCGCAAAAGTAGAAGCAGTGACTAATTGGGCAAGGCCGAAGAATGCATCCGAGATCCATAGTTTTTTGGAATTAGCAGATTATTACATGAGGTTCTTCAGAGACTTCTCCAAAATTGCAGCACCACTCATGAATCTCATGAAGAAAGTCGAGAAGTTTATCTGGTCTGATAAGTGTGAGCAGAGCTTTTAGACATTGAAGGATCGCCTGACATCAGCACATGTCCTTAACATCCCGACGGGCAGCGAAGGATATGTGGTCTATAGTGATGCATGCGGGACAGATTTAGGTTGTGTACTAATGCAGCATGGTAAAGTAGTGGCCTATGTTTCGCGTCAGTTGAAGAAGCACGAGGTTAACTATCCCACGCATGACCTGGAGTTAGCTGCTATAGTCTTTGCTTTGAAGATCTGGAGGCATTATCTTTATGGGGAGACTTTTGAGATCTTCACAGATCATAAGAGTCTCAAATATATTTTTTATCAGAGAGACCTCAATATGAGGCAGCGTCGTTGGTTGGAACTTCTGAAGGATTATAAATTTGCTATTAATTATCACCCTGGTAAAGAAAATTTAGTGGCAGATGCACTGAGCAGGAAATGGGAAGGTTCATTGGCTTACATCAGAGTACGGGAGTATGAGATGTTACAGGAGTTAGACCAGTGGTGCCCCAGACTTGGCAATAATGGATCGATATAGATGATGCATCAGATGAGGCCTAACATGATTGACAGGATCATAGCTGCTCAAAAGGAGGATCCAGAGTACCAGAAGGTGTTGAAGAGATGTCAAAATGAGCCGAAGGATTTCCAACTATCAGCAGATGGAGGAATTCGGTACAGGGACAAGTTATGGGTTCCCACAGATGCTACCATCAGACGTGAAGTAATGGATGAGTGCCATAAGTTTGAGTTTGTCATCCATCCTGAAAGCACTAAGATGTACAAGGATGTACAACATAGCTATTGGTGGCCTGACATGAAGAGGGAGATACCTGAGTATATGTCTAGATGTCTGATGTGCCAGCATGTGAAGATTGAGCGATATCCCACAATGAAAGTGGGATAATATCACCATGGATTTTGTATCCAACTTGCCCAGGTCCAAGAAGGGTCATGATGCTGTATGTGTGGTAGTAGACAGATTCACGAAGGCGGCACCCTTCATCCCTATCCGATGGAAGCAATTGGTAGAGAGTCTATTGGACTTGTGTGTTAGAGAGGTGATTATACTACATGGCATCCCAGCATCGATTGTTTCTAACCGAGATCCCAGATTCACTACCAAATTCTGGAAAAGCATGCAGGAGGCATTTGGCACAAGATAGAATTTCAGCACTGCTTTCCACCCTCGGATCGATGGGCAGACTGAGAGGACTATTAAGACATTAGAGGACATGCTGCGAGCATGTGCGCTAGATTGACAAGGCAACTGGGATGAGCACATCCATCTGATCGAGTTTGCTTATAATGATAGCTATCATTCTAGTATCGGTATGGCGTCCTTTGAGGCTTTATATGGCAGACCTTGTCGTTCACCCGCTCATTGGGATGAAGTAGGTGAAGAGAAGATGATGAGCAAGGAAGAAGTAAAGGAGGCAGTAGAGTATGCTGAGAAAGTGGAGCTGATCAAGCAGAGGATGAAGACAGCTCAGGATAGGCAGAAGAGTTATGCGGATAAGGGCAGATGTGAGCAGATTTTTCAGGCTGGTGATCAGGTTCTGCTGAAGGTGTCTCCTATGAAGGGAGCTATGAGGTTCAGTAAGCGAGGGAAGCTCAGCCCTCGGTATGTGGGACTCTTTGAGGTACTCGAGTTAGTAGGTGAAGCAGCATGCAGGCTAGTCTTGCCACCTTCCTATGGGCGAGTGCATAATGTATTTCATGTTTCCATGCTTAAGAAGTACAAGCACGATGCTGCAAATGTCTTACAGATCGAAGAGCTAAATCTAGCTGTGGATTTGACCTTCGCGGAGTATCCGATGCATATAGTGGAATAGGGATGTGCCTATGGTCAGAGTAGCCTGACGTTTTCATCACGGCGATGAGGCCACATGGGAACTCGAGTCAGAGATGCGCCAGGAGTTCCCGTATCTATTCGGTAAGGCCTCTACTTAGTGCAAAATTCGAGGACAAATTTTCTTTTAAGGGGGTAATAATGTAATGCCCAGTTTTAAAAAAAATATAATAATAATAATAAATAGAAAATGAAAACCAAATTGTAAAGCCAATTACCCAAACCCATTATTGAGCCCAGTTAGCTTATTAGGCCCTAAAGCTACCCTATATAAAGGCATTAGTACCTTAAGCAGACCCTAACCACCATTTCTTCTCCCTCATCTCTCTCTCTTCCTCCCTAAGGCACTTCATCCAGCAAAGACAAGAAACTCCAGCAAGGTTCTCCAAGGTTCCTTTTTATTTTTGCACATTTTATATTGTTAGCATCATTCCCTTACTCCCTTTCCCAATCGGAATGCTTCGTAGGTGATGAACGATAAGGGGAAAGGTGATTATCGTTGATTGAGAAGGCTTCGTGCAAGGAACAATCCAGAGAAGAGGTGGGTGAATCCGAAATTCCCCTGCATAACTTAATTAGCAATAGGATAGAATTAGGGTTCTTATATTGAAATGTGTTCTTGATTATTGAAAGGATATGGAAAAGGAATTATTGGTTATTTTCTTGCGTTTGATTCATGTTTTGTGGTTCTTATGACTATAGATGTGTTATGTATTAGTCATCCATGCTTAGATGATTGATTGTATGCATTGATTATATTTTTGGATTAAAAATCGTTGATATTATCATTCTGCCGATTCTGTTTTCACGACCACCTATCGGTCGACCGGTGATAAACAAATCGGTCGACCGATCGATAGAGACCGGTCGATCGATCATTTCTTCCGAGCCTTTTTATAGGTCGGCCAATCGGCCAGCCGAAACTCATTTTACAAACTAAGTACTATCGGTCGACCGATCTAGAGATATCGGTCGACCGGTGCTCAGGATTTGTTGTATTGCATTGAGACCAACCGGTCCACCGATCCAAAGATATCGGCCGACCGGTGCTCAAAAATTGGTCGACCGACCAGTGAGGACCGGTTGACCGAACCTTGACCAGAATGCATATTGATTGCTGATTTGATTTAGATTATTTCTATGAGTGTGATGTGTTACTCCCTTCTGATTGAAATGTTATGTGACTGAATCCTTGATCTTGTATTGATTTGTCCAATGATCCAATCATCTTATAGTATGCAAGAATGATAAAGAGATAATGTGATTAAGTATGAAAGATGGAAATGTAAATGGAAGTGGTGGCCAGCTTATGCCAAGTGCTTATCGTGAAGGGTCGCTCCCTTAGCCATGGCTTGATCACCCATTGGCTGCACAAGGTTGTATCGATCGCTCGATGTAAATCCCCCACAAGTTAAAGGCACCCAAAGGCACTTAATGTTAAGACAAAGATACAAGCACGAAGAGAATGTACAAGTGATATGAGTATGATGATGATATGTGAAGCATGATTCTTCATCCAGTATGATTATGGTGACCACTCATGATTATATGATCCATGATCTCTTTTATCCATTGATATCTCCAATTGAATAATCTTATGCTCACTACTTGATCTTGTTACCAATGATTATTGATTCTGACTATTGCTATTTATTGTTATGCATTGAGCACTTTATGGATCTCCACTTGGCTGTATAGCTTACGGGAGGACCTCCTCCCCTGTGTTTGATTTCAACAGGGCGAGGTCAATGATGGTGTTGAGATCATGTGCCGCGACCAGCTCGAGCGATAGCAAAGCATATGAACTGATAGAGGGCCTAGTTATCTTTATCTTTATTTTTCCGCATTATGAGCTTTGATGTAATTCAGACATTATAACTATCATGGAGATTTTGTAACACTTGAAGACTTCCGCTATTTTAATATCCTATGTTTCCTTGATATCTTTATTGATGATTTGTTATCGCTTTTATGGAATTTTAGTCAAATTGTTGGTCATAGTTATTAGGATTCTCGTAGCGCCTTCGGATAGATCCTTGTCGAGTAGCGTTGGTCGATTTGGAGGCGTTACAGTAATACATAAAGAAACAAACTTCCACTCTCAAACCGATAAAATTGCATTTTTTCTTCTATGTAGATGGAAATCTAGCAAAATCGATCATTGAACCATCTAAAGCTAAGAACATATAAAAAAGGCAACTGTTGTTTCTAGAGCCGATAAGCATCCATCTTTTTCACCAGACAGCTGTGACCGCACAGCAGCGGCCCCGGAATGAAAAGGGACGCCGATTGGGAACACGAAAATAGTAACGCCACATGGCGAGAATCTATTCGAAGGCGCTACGAAAACACTATGACATTGACTAAAACTTGACCAAATATCAATAAAAAATGGCATGCCAATAATAGGAATTAAGAAGGAAAGATAGAAATATCATAAAAGCAGAAGTCTCAAAATATTACAAAGTACATGATAGTCATAATATCTGAATTACATCAAGCTCATGATGCGAAAAATAAAGATAAAGATAACTAGGCACTCTCTTGGTTCATGTGCTTTAACATTGCTGGTCGCGGCACACGATCTCGACACCATCACTGACCTGGCCTTGTGGAAATCAAACACAGGGGAGGAGGTCCTCTCGTAAGCTATACAGCCTAGTGGGGATCCATAAAGTGCATAATGCATAACAATAAATAGCAATAGATAGAATAAGTAATCACTTGTAATAAGATCAGATTTGAGAACATAAGATCATTCGATTGAGATATCGATGGATAAAAGAGATAGGGATCATGAGTCAATCTTATAATCATAAAAGATTTCAAAAATCATGCTGGATCAATAATCATACTTTGTTCATCATGTTCATATCACTTGTCCATACTCTTTGTGCACTTACTTTCACTTAACATTAGGTGCCTTTGGATGCCTTTAACTTGGGGGGTTTATGCTAGAGCGACCAATACAGCTTCGTGCAGTCAATGGGGGATCAAGCCATGGCTAAGGGAGCGACCCAACCGATGAGCACTCAGCATAAGCTCTGACCACCACTCCCATATACATTTCCATCTTTCATTCTTAATCACTTTATCACTTTGTCACGTTTGCATATCATGATAGGATTGGATCATAAGATAGATCAAAACAAGATCAAGGATTCAATCACATAACATTCCAATCAGTGAGGAGTAACACATCACATTCATAGAAAGAATATAAATCAAATCAGCAATCAATATACAATCTGGTCAGGGATCGGTCGACCGGTCTTCACTGATCGGTCGATCGATTTCTGGGTACCGGTCGACCGATATCTATGGATCGATCGACCGGTAGGTCTTAATGCAGTACAATGGACAAGTTCTAAATACCGGTCGACCAATATTTCTGGAACGGTCGACCAATAACACTTAGACTAAAAGGGAGCTTCGATCGGCCGATCGATCGATCGATACAAGGCTCGGGAGGAATGATCGGTCGACCGATCTCCAAGGATCGGTCGACCGATATTCTCATCACCGGTCAACCGATATACAGGATCGGTCGATCGGTCCTCATGAAAATAGAATCGGACAGAATTGCAATAACAATGATTTTCAATCCTAAATTGAAATTAGAGCATACAATCAATCATCTAAGCATGGAGGACTAATACAGAATACATCTATAGTCATAATAATCACAAAACATGCATCAAACACAAGAAGTGCAATCAACCATTCCTTTTCCATTCCTTCTCATCAATCAAGAACACAATCCATAATACAACTCTAATTCTATGCAATTGCTAATCATGTTATGCAGGGGGATTTCGGTATCACCCACCTTATTTCATTATTAATCCTAGCTTGAACTTCACAATCATCGATAAGCACTTCTCCTTATTGTTCTCCACCTAGGTAGCATCCCAATGGAATGAAGAAATGAGGGATGGACATAGAAATCAAAAGGGTGCAGAATTGAAGATGAACCTAGATACAAAACCTTGCTGGAGCACCCCTTTCTTGTTGGATGAAATGCCTTAGAGAGGAAGAGAGAGGAGTGGGAGAGAGGAAATGAATAGATAAGGGAGAGCTAAGGCTTTTATAGTCTAGGTTATGGGCTAAGCATGCTAATGGGCTCCTTAATTGGGCTAAAATAGTTGGTCTTTTATCATTTGATTTCATTTTCTATTTTATTTTTTTTATTTTTTTTATTTTTTTATTTTTTTATTTTTTTTAAATGGGCCGAGTATTACATTATTACCCCCTTAAAAGAAAATTCGTCCTTGAATTTTGCACTAAGTAGGGATCTTACCGAATAGATGCGGAAACTCCTGGCGCATCTCTGACCCGAGTTCTCATGTGGCCTCATCACCGTGATGGAAACGCCAGGCTACTCTGACCATAAGCACATCTCTATTCTTCTGGCGTTGTACCTTTCGTTCTACTATATGCGCCGAATACTCCGCGAAGGTCAAATCTGCAGCTAGATTTGGCTCTTCGATCTATAAAACATTAGCAGCATCGTGCTTGTACTTCTTAAGCATGGAGACATTGAACACATTATGCACATGCCCATAGGAAGGTGACAATGCTAGTCTGCATGCTGCTTCACCTACTAACTCGAGTACCTCAAAGGGTCTCACGTACCGAGGGCTGAGCTTCCCTCACTTATTGAACCTCATAACTCTCTTCAGAGGGGACACCTTCAGCAGAACCTGATCACCAGCCTGAAAGATCTGCTCACGTCTGCCCTTATCAGCATAACTCTTTTGCCTGCCCTGAGCTGTCTTCATCCTCTGCATGATCAGCTCTACTTTCTCAGCATACTCTACTGCTTCATTAACCTCTTCCTTGCTTATGATTTTCTCTTCACCTACTTCACCCCAATGAGTAGGTGAACGATAAGGTCAGTCATATAAAGCCTCAAAGGGCGTCGTGCCGATACTGGAATGGTAGCTGTTATTATAAGCAAACTCGATCAGATGAATATGCTCATCCCAGCTGCCCTGCCAATCCAGTGCACAAGCTCGCAACATGTCTTCTAATGTCTGTATAGTCCTCTCAGACTGTCCATTGGTCTGAGGATGGAAAGCAGTGCTGAAATTCAACCTGGTTCCAAATGCCTCTTGCATGCTCCTCCAGAATCTGACAGTGAATCTGAGATCTCGATCTGAAACAATCGATGCTGGAATGCCACGTAGTCTAATCACCTCCCTAATGTACAAGTCCAATAGACTCTCTACCAACTGCTTCCATCGGATAGGGATGAAGTGTGCCGCCTTCATGAATATGTCTACTACCACCCATACAGCATCATGACCCTTCTTGGACCTGGGCAAATTGGATACAAAATCCATAGTGATATTATCCCACTTCCACTGTGGGATATCTAAAGGTTTCAACTTCTCATAGGGCCTCTGGTGCTCAATCTTCACCTGCTGGCACACTAGACATTTGGACACGTACTCAGCTATCTGTCTCTTCATGTCAGGCCACCAGTAGCTGCGCTGTACATCTTTGTATATCTTTGTGCTTCCAGGATTGATAGCAAACTCGGACTTATGGCACGCGTCCATTACTTCCCGTCTGATGATGGCATCTGTGGAAACCCATAATCTGTCCCTATACCGAATTCATCCATCTGTTGATACTTGGAAGTCATTCGGCTCCTGCTGACATCTCTTCAACACCTTCTGATACTCTGGATTCTCTTATGGGCGGCTATGATCATGTCAATCATGCTGGACCTCATCTGATGCATCATCCATATCGCTCCATTATTGTCAAGTCTGGGGCACCACTGGTCTAACTCCTGCAGCATCTCATACTCCCGTACCCTGATGTAGGCCAGTGAACCTTCCAATTTCCTGCTCAATGCATCAGCCACAGAATTTGCTTTACCAGGATGGTAATTAATAGCAAATTCATAATCCTTCAAGAGTTCCAACCAACGGCGCTGCCTCATATTCAGAACTCTCTGATAAAAAATATACTTGAGACTCTTATGATCTGTGAAGATTTCAAAAGTCTCCCCATAAAGATAGTGCCTCCAGATCTTCAAAGCGAAAACTATAGCAGCTAGCTCCAGATCATGAGTGGAGTAGTTAATCTCATGCTTCTTCAACTGGCGCGAAGCATAGGCCACCACTTTACTATGCTGCATGAGTACGCACCCTAAGCCTGTCCCGCACGCATCACTGTAAACTACATAACATCCGCTGCCCGTCGGGATGGTGTGATCACTTGCTGATCACTATATGTTTCTAACCCATTTTAGATGCAATTCATACATATCGAGTCTCACTTTTGCCTATATTTGGACCAATTATACTTGGAATGCATACATTGTGATAACTAGTTGATATTCCTCATTTTATACTTAATTTCATGTGCATAGAGATTCTGAAATGCCAAAATCCATAAATATTTCAATTCTATGTCAAGTTATCATTTTTAGGACAAGTTATCACTCCTATATGTCAAGTTATCATTATTTTGAGTGAACTGATTTTTAATAATTTTCTTGCCCTAAATCCATTATTATCATGAATGAATCATATCTGGAAGGTCATATCTCAACTTGTGCAAAATTATAAATCCATTTGAACAAGTTATCATATTCTAATGCCAAGTTATCGTTAAAGGGCAAAACTGTCATTTCGATATGCAAAACTATCAAATTTGCACAAAGGCATTAAGCAATCATTTAATCACTATCCTAACTCATTGCTATTCAAATTTCATCACATTTGGATAACCACAACTAAAGTTATCACAAGTTATCATTTTTAAGGCATTTCAGTTATCGTTTTGACACCCAAGTTATCATTCCTATGAAATCTTATTCATATTTGATTTCTGACTTCACTCACTTGCCACCCTAATCCATTTGTTGCCTTCAGTGCTCTGAACCATCCATATTTGATCATTTTCCAAGATTTATGCAAAGTTACTATTTCGGGCATTGATAAGTTATCATTTTAACCTTGATTTGCAATTCTGCATAACACTTAATCATACTTGATGTTTGAGCTGATCATAGTGGTTTCCTTTATCCTTATTTGTTCATTTTCCATTTGAGGACTTTGATGCTTGGTGTTCTATCTTTTGTAGCAGGGAGAACAAGTGCAAAAAGTTGGAAAAAGGTGGGGGGACCACCTACTTTTGCTGTTCAGAAAAGCTGTCTTCTGCAGGGATTCTAGGACCATTGGACAGATGGCTCACATCAGGGGCTATGGAACAATTTGATGCTGATCTAAGGGTGGAAGGAGGCCATATATAAGCTGAAGAAACCCTGGAAGGAAGGGGGAGCCTCCATTGGGAGGCCTGCTGGACCAGGAGCAAGGGAGAGGAGCTGAAGTGCTGCAATCCAGATTTCTGTCAATAGCCCTCAAAGGATGATTTACTTCTATTTTTCCTTCTATCTTGTATCTAAGTTTGTAATCATGAGGAGATAAATTCTATGCCTCCTAGGATAGGGTAGTAGTCTAATATATTTTGTGGATGGATTAGGGATAAGTTCAAACTTTCTGCACTGATTTCTGAATTTCTAGTTTTACAATTCTGAATCTGATCTGTTATAAATATGATCTTGTCATTTGAAGACCCTATTTGTATTTATAACTGAGAAGTTATCATTTGGTCTAACCCTTGTTCAGAAATGAATCAAGAATCAATGCCAAGTTCTAGATACAAACCCAAATAGAATTCTGATTTCTACTTTCTGAAATCTAATTTTTCTGAAATCTGAATTCTGAATGCCTTCCTGATTTCTGAATTCTTAGAACCTGTTTTGTCATTGTGGAGCCCCAATTGTTTTGACAACTGAGAGGTTATCTTATAGTTCCATTCTAGTTCAGAAATGATCAAGATGCAATGACATTCCTAATGTTCTAATTTGTAATTGTTGCTGATTTTCTGCTTTCCTGATTTTTGAACAATCTGATTTCTGATTTTCCTAGGCTATTTGAATCTTATTGTCATTGGGGATTGAATTAATTGAACAACTGAGAGGTTAACATCTATCCCAATCTTGTTCAGAAATGGATTGAGAAGCTTTGACATTCCTATGATTCAAATCTGTAATCACATTTGATTTTTCCTGATTTGAATGAGTTGCTAATTTCTGGTTTCCTGAAATTCCTGAAATCTGATTGTCATTGTTAAGCCCCATTTTAATCCACCATTGAGAGATGGTTTTAAGGCCTTCCTTGAGATTCAGAGATGACCAAGGAGCAATGACAATTTCTGATTTCCCAAACTTGTATTAGGTGCTGATTTCTATCCAATTCATTAATGGAAATGTGGATTTCATTTGAATTTGCAGCTGAGAAGCTGATTTTAAATCCTCTTGTAATTTAGAGATAAACCAAGGAGCATTTGCATTAATATTGGATTGATTTCATCCATGTTTTGAAGCATTCCCTTCATTTTCAAAGTGCAATTTAGAAGTTATCATTTCAAATTTTATTGAATTGCCAAAAAAATCAGCCAAGTGACTTGGATTGAACATAGTGATAACCTGATTTTCAGTGGGGATCCTCTTCTAATTCAACTTGGCTAACAATTATATGACAATATATTATTTAGTTCTGATCTAATTGAGCTGTGAAAACAACCATATTGAAAGTTGAATTGGATTTGACTAGAAAATGATAACTTGTCCATTTCCATCCATAATTAAATTAGATGAACCCCAATTCCTAGGAGGACCTTCCTCATTGATAGATAAACCCTTTTAGACTCTAGATTAGCATTTATAACTCAGTTTTGATAAGTTTCCAAAATACAAAAATCAGTTATCATTTCACTTTGCATTAAAAATATGTTTTCCCTTTCCTTTAAAAATCTGTTTTTGCCACTTTAAATAGGATTAGTCTAAATTATTTTTAGGTAGTCTAGGACTTCAAATCACTGTGGATACGACATTTAGGGTTACTACAATTGACCTGTATACTTGCAGTAGAGAGTGAATTAGGGAGTTGAACCAAAAATTGAAAAATCTCAAGTTTGACCCAAAAATCAGCAAGTTATCACTCAACCTCTCAAATATTACTATCAAAGTTTTTGGTACCATTGCCGGGGATTTGAGGTCAATTAGGCTAACTTAGATAGTTTAGATTAGTTTTAGATTAGTTTCTAGTTTATTTGTTAAGCCAATTTTCAATTCTTGCAAGTTATCATTCTTAATTTTTCACTTTTGTCTAGTTTTCATTTCTTTCTTGAATTTGATACTGCTGAATCTCTTTATGCAGGACTTGGATCATCAAGAGGACTTGTATTTGTCAGAACCTGAACCAGAGAGAAGGTTTAACAGAAGGAAAAGAATCCAAAGAGAAGAGGCTAGAAGGAGGATTTTTGAAGAGGAGGCACACAATCCTATTTTTGAAGAAGCTGTGAATCAAAACATGGCAGCTCCTAGGAATCTTAGGGAGTGCTACTCACCAAGTAATGTCAGAAATCAGCAAGGGAATGGAGTACTAGCACCTGCTGCCAACTTTGAAGTCAATCCAGCCTTGATTTCTATGATAAGGCAATATCAGTTTGCTAGATTGGAGAATGAGGATCCAATTTCACACCTTGACAACTTCAAGGAGAATTGCAGCATTGTCAACTTCAATAATACACCTATGGATGTTGTCTACATGAGGCTATTTCCCTTCTCACTCAAGGACAAAGCAAAGATATGGTACAAGACCCTCAAACCTGAAAAGATGGCTACTTGGGAATCCATAATTCAATTGTTCCTAGCTGAATTTTTCCCACCTAGCAAAACTGACAATTTCAGAGATCAGATTGTGAGATTCTACCAATTGGATCAAGAGAATATATGTGATGCATGGCAAAGACTCCAAGGCTTGCTGAGGGCATGCCCACATCATGGGTTTGAAAAATGGCAACTTGTCAACTATTTCCACAAAGGATTGAACTACCCCAGCAAGGTTGCATTGGATACAGCTGCAGGAGGCATCTTTGCATCCAAAAATATTGATGAGGCCTACCAGCTGATTGAGAACATTGCAAAGAATCATCACTTCCTCACACATGATAGGACCAGGAGGCCACCTATGGATAATTCAGTGAACCAATTGTCATCCCAATTTGAAGAGGTGTTGTACAGAACCTTGGAGAAAATGAATCTAACTCCAAATGTCAGCAAGGCTTTCAACTCTCAATTCAGATGTGATGTGTGTGGTAACCATGGGCATGCCACAGAAAGTTGCAATTTGATTGTACAGCAAGATGACCACTCAAGTGATTTAGTAAATGCAGTGGGCAATTATGGAGTTAAACCCCCTTCTGAACTCTACACTCCAGAGAACAGGAATCACCCATACCTGTCCTACAAAGCAAACCATTATCAACAAGCTCCACCCATGCAGAATCCTAGTTGGCAACCAAGGATTTTGCCTAGAAACCAACCATTTCCATATCCAAGTCAGCCCCAAGGTGTTCAAGTGCAAAGACCTCTTTTTGAGCAACCACCACCACCTCAAATTCAAGCACCACAATTCCAAAATGAAATGAAGGAGATGCTCCAACAGATTCTAAAGAAGCATGACAGCCAAGGAGAGGAGATATTGAAAATCAATTCAACATTGAATGCCATGAATGCAAATCAGAAATTGTTGGAAAGCCAAATTGCTCAACAGGCTAGTACATACACTAGACCTCCCTTATTCTTTCCAGGACAGCCAGAAGTGAATCCAAAGGAGCAAGTAAAGGCCATCCAGCTCAAAAGTGGAAAAATGGTGGAGGAACCCATGAAGAAAGTTGATGACAATCAAGTCAATTCAGACTCAAGAGTTGCTGAAAAGCCAAGTGAACAGCCAAGTGAGGAAATTAGGAATTCAGGCCCTCAGATTGAAGCAAATACAAGGGTTTTTGACAAGGTACCTTTCCCTCAAAGGCTAATCAAGGCAAGGCAGGACCAGCAAAATGGAAAGTTTTTGGAAATCCTGAAGAAGCTATATATCAATGTCCCATTTGTTGAAGTCATTCAGGAGATGCCTTCATATGCCAAATTCCTTAAGAAAATCTTGACCAAGAAAAGAAGAATCATGGAGCTAAAACCTCTTGCTAGTCCAGGAGATTCATATATCATACATGAGGATTCTAGAGATGAGAAGTTAGTGGACTTCTGGTACAATGAAGGAGGGGTACATCTAAGTGAAAAACAACGGCCAATCATTAACAAACAAAGAGATCCATACTTGATTAGTGAAGCTGTCCACATATTGAGATCTCTACTTGATCACATTATACTATTTAAACCTTCTTGACGTGAAGAAGTGAAAAATATGTCCAGCCTAAGATACTAAAGTAGGGCACTTCTTGAGAGGTAACCCAAGCCACTCTATATCTAATCTTTCTATTTTTGCAAGAATAAGTGATGGAGGAACCAGATCAATCCACAAATCTTCAATTTAGGGAGCACCCCTACCCCCTTAGTTTTGATTTTTCCACTGAAATCTTTATGATAGCTGATAGTATCTTTTTCATCATGCTACATTTGTCATTCCATCATCTGAATTAACATTCATATCAGTTATCCAAATCTGCCATAGAGGAATTTCAGTGAATTTCATAAATTTCCAATGCATTGTTGAATTATGCACTCAAAAATCTGATTTTGCTGCTTCCACTGATCTCCTTTGTTTCTCTGCAGGATTAGTTGCAACTAATAAAGATTGGACCGCCCAAAGCTTCTGGTTGAGATGCCAAAAGGATTCAAGTGCCCAATTCCATGCATTTCACTCCCACCCACCCCTCTCCCTTGCCTATTATTTTCAACCCTGAGGACAGTGTTGAGAATAAGCTTGGGGGAGGAAACCTGGTATTTTTCTAACCTTTACACCATGTTTTCAATTGATTTTAATGTTCATATCATAATTCATACCAGGTTATCATTGATTTTCACAAGTTATCACTAGTTATCACTCGATTTTCAAATTTTGGACCCAACTCAATTCTGAATTCATTTTAACTCTGAAATGGATAGAATACTTCATTATGACAGTGGGTGCACTCCAATACCAAGTGGCCAACTTGGCCATTAGCCTTATTGCTTTAATTGGTATTATAAATTCAGATGCATTTGAATGAATTTTCAGCTGAAATTTTTCTTTTCTGTGGATTAACACTAGCTACATTCATGAATTAATTAGAAAGTAGAAGATGTCTAGAAAGGAGTCAAGGATCTTGTTGCCATGTTAAATAGGAATTCTTGACCATTTGCATTTAAGGATCTAACTTATACTTGAGTTTGAACCATTGCTCACTTCATGAACAGAATGAAAAAGAAAGAAAAAAGGAAAATGAAAAGTTGCATTTTGCATTGCATGCATACATGAATAAAGGGAGTGAAAATTTCAAAAAGGAACCTCTCCTGAATAAAGTCAGGATTTTTTATCCTGTGACCAGCATGAATAAAAATCAGGTGTAAACCTGTTTATTGCATCCTCATGAATAAAAGTCAGGTTGTCAAACATGTTTATGCAAAGGAACAAAAATCTGTTCATGAAGAGATTGGTGTTTCAAACTTTTTAGTAAAGATGACAATCCTTGCAATCCAAATTAGTTAATGTTAGTACTTCTATCATGGCTTAAATTTGCATTAACCTTTGTGACTCCTCAGCTAGAATTTGGGATTGGAAAGAATGGGATGGAATGTTATCCAAATGGGAAACTCATTTAGATCTTATTCATCTGATCTTTTTATTCATTTGTAGATGGCAAATTCAAATTCATCCTTAATTTCTAAATGTTTTGCTTGAGGACAAGCAAAAGGCTAAGCTTGGGGGAGTTTGATCACTTGCTGGTGACTATATGTTTCTAACCCATTTTAGATGCAATTCATACATATCGAGTCCCACTTTTGCCTATATTTGGAACAATTATACTTGGAATGCATCCATTGTGATAACTAGTTGATATTCCTCATTTTATACTTAATTCCATATGCATAGAGGTTCTGAAATGCCAAAATCCATAAATATTTCAATTCTATGCCAAGTTATCATTTTTAGGACAAGTTATCACTCCTATATGTCAAGTTATCATTATTTTGAGTGAACTGATTTTCAATGATTTTCTTGCCCTAAATCCATTATTATCATGAATGAATCATATTTGGAAGATCATATCTCAACTTATGCAAAATTTTAAATCCATTTGAACAAGTTATCATTTTCCAATACCAAGTTATCGTTAAAGGGCAAAACTATCATTTTGATATGCAAAACTATCAAATTTGCACAAAGTCATTAAGCAATCATTTAATCACTATCCTAACTCATTGCTATTCAAATTTCATCACATTTGGATAACCACAACTAAAGTTATCACAAGTTATCATTTTTAAGGCATTTCAGTTATCGTTTTGACACCCAAGTTATCATTCCTATGAAATCTTATTCATATTTGATTTCTGACTTCACTCACTTGCCACCCTAATCCATTTGTTGCCTTCAGTGCTCTGAACCATCCATATTTGATCATTTTCCAAGATTTATGCAAAGTTACTATTTCGGGCATTGATAAGTTATCATTTTAACCTTGATTTGCAATTCTGCATAACACTTAATCATACTTGATGTTTGAGCTGATCATAGTGGTTTCCTTTATCCTTATTTGTTCA
The DNA here is from genome assembly GCA_030549335.1 of Pontederia crassipes. Classification (NCBI taxonomy): domain Eukaryota; kingdom Viridiplantae; phylum Streptophyta; class Magnoliopsida; order Commelinales; family Pontederiaceae; genus Pontederia; species Pontederia crassipes. The sequence goes on along the minus strand of JAUKPH010000017.1, from coordinate 17,008,944 downwards.
TTTTCCATTTGAGGACTTTGATGCTTGGTGTTCTATCTTTTGTAGCAAGGAGAACAAGTGCAAAAAGTTGGAAAAAGGTGGGGGGACCACCTACTTTTGCTGTTCAGAAAAGTTGTCTTCTGCAGGGATTCTAGGACCATTGGACAGATGGCTCACATCAGGGGCTATGGAACAATTTGATGCTGATCTAAGGGTGGAAGGAGGCCATATATAAGCTGAAGAAACCCTGGAAGGAAGGGGGAGCCTCCATTGGGAGGGCTGCTGGACCAGGAGCAAGGGAGAGGAGCTGAAGTGCTGCAATCCAGATTTCTGTCAACAGCCCTCAAAGGATGATTTACTTCTATTTTTTCTTCTATCTTGTATCTAAGTTTGTAATCATGAGGAGATAAATTCTATGCCTCCTAGGATAGGGTAGTAGTCTAATATATTTTGTGGATGGATTAGGGATAAGTTCAAACTTCCTGCACTGATTTCTGAATTTCTAGTTTTACAATTCTGAATCTGATCTGTTATAAATCTGATCTTGTCATTTGAAGACCCTATTTGTATTTATAACTGAGAAGTTATCATTTGGTCTAACCCTTGTTCAGAAATGAATCAAGAATCAATGCCAAGTTCTAGATACAAACCCAAATAGAATTCTGATTTCTACTTTCTGAAATCTAATTTTTCTGAAATCTGAATTCTGAATGCCTTCCTGATTTCTGAATTCTTAGAACCTGTTTTGTCATTGTGGAGCCCCAATTGTTTTGACAACTGAGAGGTTATCTTATAGTTCCATTCTAGTTCAGAAATGATCAAGATGCAATGACATTCCTAAGGTTCTAATTTGTAATTGTTGCTGATTTTTTGCTTTCCTGATTTTTGAACAATCTGATTTCTGATTTTCCTAGGCTATTTGAATCTTATTGTCATTGGGGATTGAATTAATTGAACAACTGAGAGGTTAACATCTATCCCAATCTTGTTCAGAAATGGATTGAGAAGCTTTGACATTCCTATGATTCAAATCTGTAATCACATTTGGTTTTTCCTGATTTGAATGAGTTGCTAATTTCTGGTTTCCTGAAATTCCTGAAATCTGATTGCCATTGTTAAGCCCCATTTTAATCCACCATTGAGAGATGGTTTTAAGGCCTTCCTTGAGATTCAGAGATGACCAAGGAGCAATGACAATTTTTGATTTCCCAAACTTGTATTAGGTGCTTATTTCTATCTAATTCATTAATGGAAATGTGGATTTCATTTGAATTTGCAGCTGAGAAGCTGATTTTAAATCCTCTTGTAATTTAGAGATAAACCAAGGAGCATTTGCATTAATATTGGATTGATTTCATCCATGTTTTGAAGCATTCCCTTCATTTTCAAAGTGCAATTTAGAAGTTATCATTTCAGATTTTATTGAATTGCCAAAAAAATCAGCAAAGTGACTTGGATTGAACATAGTGATAACCTGATTTTCAGTGGGGATCCTCTTCTAATTCAACTTGACTAATAATTATATGATAATATATTATTTAGTTCTGATCTAATTGAGCTGTGAAAACAACCATATTGAAAGTTGAATTGGATTTGACTAGAAAATGATAACTTGTCCATTTCCATCCATAATTAAATTAGATGAACCCCAATTCCTAGGAGGACCTTCCTCATCGATAGATAAACCCTTTTAGACTCTAGATTAGCATTTATAACTCAGTTTTGATAAGTTTCCAAAATACAAAAATCAGTTATCATTTCACTTTGCATTAAAAATATGTTTTCCCTTTCCTTTAAAAATCTGTTTTTGCCACTTTAAATAGGATTAGTCTAAATTATTTTTAGGTAGTCTAGGACTTCAAATCATTGTGGATATGACATTTAGGGTTACTACAATTGACCTGTATACTTGCAGTAGAGAGTGAATTAGGGAGTTGAACCAAAAATTGAAAAATCTCAAGTTTGACCCAAAAATCAGCAAGTTATCACTCAACCTCCCAAATATTACTATCAAAGTTTTTGGCACCATTGCCGGGGAGTTGAGGTCAATTAGGCTAACTTAGATAGTTTATATTAGTTTTAGATTAGTTTCTAGTTTATTTGTTAAGTCAATTTTCAATTCTTGCAAGTTATCATTCTTAATTTTTCACTTTTGTCTAGTTTTCATTTCTTTCTTGAATTTGATACTGCTGAATCTCTTTATGCAGGACTTGGATCATCAAGAGGACTTGTATTTGTCAGAACCTGAGCCAGAGAGAAGGTTTAACAGAAGGAAAAGAATCCAAAGAGAAGAGGCTAGAAGGAGGATTTTTGAAGAGGAGGCACACAATCCTATTTTTGAAGAAGCTGTGAATCAAAACATGGCAGCTCCTAGGACTCTTAGGGAGTGCTACTCACCAAGTAATGTCAGAAATCAGCAAGGGAATGGAGTACTAGCACCTACTGCCAACTTTGAAGTCAATCCAGCCTTGATTTCTATGATAAGGCAATATCAGTTTGCTGGATTGGAGAATGAGGATTCAATTTCACACCTTGACAACTTCAAGGAGAATTGCAGCATTGTCAACTTCAATAATACACATATGGATGTTGTCTACATGAGGCTATTTCCCTTCTCACTCAAGGACAAAGCAAAGATATGGTACAAGACCCTCACCATACCTAGACCAAAAGCCTGTCTTCGGTATGTCCTCCTCAGCAACCCTCAACTGATGATAGCCACTCCGCAGATCGATCTTAGAGAATACGGATGCCTTTGACTACTGATCGAAGAGATCATCAATGCGAGGTAGTGGGTACTTATTCTTCACCGTCACCTTGTTAAGCATCCTGTAATCAATGCAAAGCTGCATTGAATCATCCTTCTTCTTCACAAACAGTACAGGTGCTCCCCACGGCGAGACACTCGGTCGAATGAAGCTTTTGTCTAACAATTCCTGAATCTGTTTCTTTAACTCATGCATCTCGGCAGGTGCCATGCGATATGGTTCCTTGGAGATGGGTGCGGTGCCAGGTAGAAGTTCGATCTTGAAGTCGATTTCACGCCTAGGTGGTAATCCTGAAGTATCTTCAGGGAAAATATCTGGGAACTCACGCACTACATCTATTTGTTGCAGTGCGGAGGCTGGTGCATCGGTCTTCACTACACTTGCCAAATAGGCATAGCATCCCTTCTGGATCATCTTTTGAGCCCTCATAGCCGAAATAATCACCTTCTTGCTCTCCGATGGAGTACCCCTGATGACTGCCTTTGGCTTGCCCTGTGCACCTATTATGATCTTCTTCTGCTTACAGTACAAAGCTGCATCATGATAAGATAGTCAATCCATCCCTAGGATGACATCGTAGTCTGTCATCAGAATGACAATGAGATCTGTAAAAAAATTCTTCTTCTCCACGGTAATAGGTACATTCGGGATGTACCTGGCCGCGTGAAGGTCTCCATGGGGGTGCTCACCCTCATGGCATGAGACATCTGCTGCAAAAACAATCCAAGAGCTTGGGCGCACGACTCTGAAATAAACGAGTGCGTGGCCCCAGAGTCAAACAAAATAATGGCAAACACATCAGCAATAGGAAGAGTACCTCTGATAACATCATTATCATTCTGATCAGCATTTTCCTCCATGTGATGCACCCTCCCCAGGACTACGGGGTTTGCGCCTCCTGCGTCCCGATTATCATGACCTCTCCTAGCAAGCTAGGGGTAGTTTCGGGCAAAATGCCTGAACTGTCCGCATTGGACACACGCACCAGTCATCCTACGGCATTCGCCATCATGATATCGCTCGCAATGTGGGCAGCGAGGCCTCTACTGTACTACTGGTGCCTGTGGCTGAGGCTGACGAGGAGGAGGTGGCGGCTGTCTCAGAGGCTATTACATGAAACGTGAGTTAATTGTCACGCTTAGCATATTCCTAGTTAATATTTTGAAATTTGTATACCTGATGTTGTGTTGGTGCTGGGCGATGAAGAGGTGGAGCATAGCGATGGGCCTCTCTCTGATGATAAGGCATGTAGCGACGATCACGACGATCATCCCTCATGAATGGTCGGCGATCTTCGGTCCGAAATCACTGTGGCTCCGTTGGCCTGACTGGTGCCCTTGCCTTGCGCTCCGCCTGGTCCTTCTCCATACGGGTGGCCAGTCTCACCGCCTTTTCTAAGGTATCACTGTCCCCAGTCAGGACTTCAGTCTTCAGATCCGGTCGTAGACCATTGATGAACTTGTTTGCCCTTATGCGTCCTTCAAACAGCGTAGGACAATACTGCTCTAGCATGACAAACTGTGCATGGTACTCCTTCACTGTCATGGTTCCCTGGACGAGCTCTAAAAAGTCCTCATTCTTGCTTTTCCGATCGTGAGCAGGATTGTATCGCTCTGCAAAGGCCAACTTAAACTCCTCCCATAATCTCTCTTCTTCCTCCAGTCCCCTGAACCTGGTGACTCTAGTAGCTTCCACCAACCCATGGCAGAGTCGGTGATCAAATGGGCAGTGTATAGCACCGTTCCTCCTTCGGCACACCTCATCAGCTTAAAGATTCGGTCCAGGGCCTCTATTCACTGTTCAGCTTTGAAGAAATCTGGCTTACCCTCAAACTGAGGCAGATTCAACCCCAGAAATGCCTCTAAAGTATCCTCAAAAACTTCATGCCGGGGTCCTCACGTGCGACGTCGGATTGCGGGCTGGCCGCCTCCGGTCTAACTGCCCTCTAGTGGGTCAGTCTCATCAAAGAGTTCGTCCTACGATAGTGCTTTCGCATTGCGGCCCCGTCCTCGGTCGCGACTGGGAGTGCGACCTCGACCACGGCCTTGTCCCCGACCCTGCTGAGCTAAAGCCTGGAACTCAGTAATTGGGCCCTCTGGGCCTTCTGGCACCTCAGAAGCATTATAGGCCGATGCGACCCCACACTCCTGAATCCTCTCTGAGCGTCTAGACATCTTTATCCTTTAATCATGAAAAGAAAACAATACATTAGAATCAATACCATATCATGAACATGAATTTGACTCACAGTTCCCTTTTGGTGGAGAGTGTGGCGACAGCTCCGCGATAGCACATGAACCCCTCTTATACCATATCATACAATAAGACATCAAAAGTGTCTGAACAGCGACTCTGATACCATAAATGTAACGCCCCCAAATCGACCAACACCACGTGGCGAGGATCTATTCGAAGGCACCACGAAAATACTATGACATTGACTAAAACTTGACCAAATCTCAATAAAAAATGAAAGATAGAAATATCATAAAAGCGGAAGTCTCAAAATATTACAAAGTTCATGATAATCATAATATCTGAATTACATCAAGCTCATGATGCGGAAAATAAAGATAAAGATAACTAGGCACTCTCTTGATTCATGTGCTTTAGCATTGCTGGTCGCGACACACGATTTCGACATCATCACTGACCTGGCCTTGTGGAAATCAAACACATGGGAGGAGGTCCTCCCATAAGCTATACAACCTAGTGGGGATCCATAAAGTGCACAATGCGTAACAATAAATAGCAATAGACAGAATTAGTAATCATTTACAATAAGATCATATTTGAGAACATAAGATCATTCGATTGAGATATCGATGGATAAAAGAGATAGGGATCATGTGTCAATCTTATAATCATAAAAGATTTCAGAGATCATGCTAGATCAATAATCATACTTCGTTCATCATGTTCATATACTTGTCCATACTCTTTGTGCTCTTACTTTCACTTAACATTAAGTGCCTTTGGATGCCTTTAACTTGGGGGATTTACGCTAGAGCGACCAATACAGCTTCGTGCAGCCAATGGGGGATCAAGCCATGACTAAAGGAGCGACCCAACCGATGAGCACTCAGCATAAGCTCTGACCACCACTCCCATATACATTTTCATCTTTCATTCTTAATCACTTTATCACTTTGTCACGCTTGCATATCATGATAGGATTGGATCATAAGATAAATCAAAACAAGATCAAGGATTCAATCACATAACATTCCAATCAGTGAGGATTAACACATCACATTCATAAAAAGAATATAAATCAAATCAGCAATCAATCAGTAATCAATATACAATCTGATCAGGGATCGGTCGACCGGTCTTCACTGATCGGCCGACCAATTTCCGGGTACGGATCGATCGACCGGTAGGTCTTAATGCAGTACAGTGGACAAGTTCTAAATACCGATCGATCAATATCTTTGGATCGGTCGACCGATAACACTTAGACTAAAAAGGAGCTTCAATCGGCCGAGCGGCCAATCGATACAAGGCTCGGGAGAAATGATCGGTCGACCGGTCTCCAAGGATCGATCGACCGATATTCTCATCACCGGTCGACCGATATACAGGATCGGTCGACCGGTCCACATGAAAACAGAATGGACAGAATTGCAATAACAGTGATTTTCAATCCAAAACTGAAATCAGAGCATACAATCAATCATCTAAGCATGGAGGACTAATACAGAACACATCTATAGTTATAAGAATCACAAAACATGCATCAAACATAAGAAGTGCAATCAACCATTCCATTTCCATTCCTTCTCATCAATCAAGAACATAATCCATAATATAACCCTAATTCTATGCAATTGCTAATCATGTTAGGCATGGGAATTTCAATATCACCCGCCTTATTTCGTGATTGATCCTAGCTTGAACTTTCCGATCACCGATAATCACTTCTCCTTATTGTTCTCCACCTAGGTAGCATCCCAATGGAAAGAAGAATTGAGGGATGGACATAGAAATCAAAAGGGTGCAGAATTGAAGATGAACCTAGATACAAAACCTTACTGGAGCACCCCTTTCTTGTTGGATGAAATGCCTTAGAGAGGAAGAGAGAGGAGTGGGGAAGAGGAAATGAGTGGATAAGGGAGAGTTAAGACTTTTATAATCTAGGTTATGGGCTAAGCATGCTAATGGGCTCCTTAATTGGGCTAAGATAGTTGGTCTTTTACCATTTGGTTTCATTTTCTATTTTATTTTTATTTTATTTTTTATTTTTATTTTTATTTTTAAATGGGCCGGGTATTACAGAAACATCAAACTTGGAGGTCGTTCGGGTCCTTAGCAGGGCGACGAGCGGAGCCAGCGGCATTGGATTCCCGGAGGAAAGGATCTGACCAAACGATAAAGGAGGAGAGAAGGGGGCAAACGACGGGAAGGGACAAGAACCGAGGTTTGATTTTTGACCGCCAGATAGCCGGAGGTAGGGAGAGACGCGCCAGACGCTGCTTTGATGTTTTCTGTGGTGCGGTCGGCCGCTATTTTTTCCTTCTTTTTTTTGTTGTTTCCATCTCGTGATTATTTTTATTATTTTTCTTTATACACCTAAATTCTTTTCATAATATAAAATATAAATAGATAAAAGTAATTAAAAAGAACCCAATTGACCAATAAACTCTTTTCTGGTCTTTGTTCATTCATGTCTAATTCCACTTTCTCATTATATAAGAGGAGTTTTAGCATATTTTTTTATATTTTTTTCTATTCGATGCGTTTAGGTGGTAAAATTTAAATTTTTATTAGTTCTCGAGAACTAATCAATTAGATAGAAAAATATTAATTTAGTGTTTGAGTGAAAAGTATAATTATGAGAAAAGACAAATAAAGTTTAGTGAATGTTTAAATAAGAAAAATAATATTTTAATTTGTCTAATAATTTATTATTATTTAATATAATGTAAAAAGTAGTTTAATAAATAATTTATTTTTTATATGTTAAATAATAATGTATCAATAAATAAAAAAAGTATATATTTATATAAATGTTAAAGAATAATTAAAAAGCAAAAGGAAAGGAAAGAAAAAAAAAGTAAAGAAAAAGTGTGTGAACTCTTGCTCAAAGTGAAAAACTTAAATAGGCAAGTTCTCATTCACATAATATTTCGATCGGAACTTTAGTTTCGATGATCATTATATCTTTATATATTCACATAATATTCACATAATTTGGAAATTGAGCTTCATAAAAAAAACATTTATATATTTATATTGCAAACTATATGAAAATGGAAAGTCAGCTTCATAAAAGAACCATCTATATATTTATATTTCAAACTATATGAAAAATCAAATAGTAAGCAAGGAAGGATATACATTACATTTACATGTGTCACCTATCAGTGACAACTTAAAAACAAGTTGCAAAAGTTAGCATGTTATTTCATATATAACGGCATCTCTGGATCCCTTGTGTTTTTTATCTTTTAAAATACTTACATAAAATATTCTTTAAAAAGTGTCTTATTTAAAATTTCATACTATGTAAAATTATTCGTTCACATGTTTGATTATTTCTTAAATCATATAATAATAATAATAAACAATTGAATGCTTTATATATTTAATTCTACTATGGTAATATAATATATTTCATAAGTTTGCAGTGTTTGTGCTGAAGTTGTAATTTTTGTGGTGTGGCTTTAACAACAATAATACAAAAAATAATAATATGAGTTTAAATTCAAAGTATAGTTTTTACATATGATATCTTAACTTTGATTCCCAGTTTACTTGCTTAATTTAAGTTTAAATTTTAGTTTGATTTAACTAGAAAATAAATATTTGACGATTATTTAAAAAGAACGTTGTAGACACGTATGAAGAGAAAAAAAAACTTGTGAAATCAAAAGGGAGGCAAAGAAACTTATCAGAATAAAATTTGATATTAAATTTCAATATCACATAAGGACACAGACATAAAATTGAAAGAGAAAAAAAGAGAAGTACATAATTATTGGTCAATCGTGTTTGGTATTTTTTTTTGTTTGTCAAATTTATCGGCTATCTCATTATTTTAGTCAAGTAACTATAGCAATTTAATATTTTTTTCTTTAATGCATAGAAAAAATCTAGCCAAGAAGTTCTTGAGCCATTATGCTAGGTAATTATTTGGTTTGGGTTTTATAAAATTATTTTAGGTAATTATTTTAGTTGGTTTGTTTTATAAAATTATTCAAAGAGGTGGCCTTCTGAGGAGGTTAGTTTGGTTTAGTTATTCAAAGAAACTATTTTTTTATATATATAATTAATTGATCTAGTTTGTTTTATCTTTAAAAGATATTATATATTAAATAACTATTATATATAGTAATTAACTAATAGGAATTAAAATTTCTCATTGTTAGCATTTAAAATATTATATTTAATTATAATTTATTTTATAGTATATTTTTGTGCAAAATTTAATAAATATAAAGTATAATTTAATTATGCGCAATCATTAATATCATATAATAAAAGAATTTGGAGAACAAAATATTTATTTTTGCCATTGGCAGGAACATTATTGTTCTCATTTTAAGAACAAGACATAGTGTTCTTTTTTTATTTATTTACCAACAAAATCCACTTCAAGCCTTCCAATCGCTCCTTATGCTCATATCTGTTTCTATAACACATTATATCTAATAATACGAACGACATCAACAAACACAATAAACAATGTATAAAATAATTTTCAGCCATATTATTTTAATAACTATTTTTATCTATTTTTTGTAAATATTAAAAGATTAGTAACTCCGCCTATATTTTATAGCCGGTCCCAAGCCCGGATAAAGGAGGAGGGTTGTGTTAGGCCCCGACAGCCAGCATAAAATCATGTCGAATCTTATGAACATGGATCAACGAATATATTGTGTTAATGCTAGGTCGTTACTCGTAAGTAACGCGTTGTACAGCTCGGGTACAGTGATAAGAGAGCAAGAGCCGCTGCATCCTCGCCTGAATGCAGTGTTAAATGAGCAAGGGCTACCGCACTCTAATGGACGGAGACGGTTAAAGAAGCTAGTTCATGAGACTAAGGTCAGATTAGGTTCTTGGAACATTGGGACGTTGAATGGGAAGCGCATCGAGGTGGCACAAGTAATGGACCAGCGTAAGATTAGTATCTTATGCTTGCAAGAAACTAGATGGGTAGGAGAGGGAAGTAAAGAGATTAGGTTAAATGGTTCCAAACTTTGGTACACTGGTAAGGTAAATGGAAGGAATGGTGTTGGTATTATCGCGGATGCAGAATGGAGGAAGAATGTTGTGGAAGTTAAAAGGATTGATGATCGAATCATATCCGTGAAAGTAATTGTTGGAAATGAGATTATGAACATTATTAGTGCATATGCACCCCAAGTAGGAGCAGAATCACATCTCAATGAGAAGTTTTGGACAGATATGGAGGGTTTGATTGAAAGTATACCAACAACCGAGAAAGTTTATATTGGGGGAGACCTTAATGGACATGTTGGTAAAGAGGCAGGACCACATGCAAGGGTTCATGATGGTTTTGGTTTTGGGGAGTTGAATGAGGAAGGACACTATTATTGATTTTTTTTTAGCATACGACCTTAAGATTATCAACACTTATTTTAGGAAGAGAGAGGAACATTTAATCACATACAAAAGTGGAACTCATAGGTTTCAAATCGATTTTTTCTTGACAAGAAATACTGATAAAAGACGTTGTACTAATTGCAAAGTAATTCCTGGGCATGGGGTGACTACACAACATAGATTGTTAGTTCTTGATATGCAAATGAAATGTATAAAATCAAAATTCCGAACAGTTTTTGATCGAAAGATCAAGTGGTGGCAGTTAAAGGGGGAGAAGCGAGAGACTTTTAGAAGTAAGTTATTAGAGGAAAGTGTGTAGGAGTTAGAAGGAGATGCTAGTATCATGTGAAAGAATGTGGCAAAAAAGGTTGAAATGGTTGCTAAAGCCATTTTAGGAGAATCAAAAGGTTTTGGACCACGAGATAAGGAGACTTGGTGGTGGAATGAGGAGGTCCAAGAAAAGGTGCGTAATAAGAAGAATTGTTTCAATGCGATACACTTAAACAATAGTTCTGACAATTGGGAAAAGTATCGTTTGGCGAAAAGGGAGGCTAAGAAGGCAGTTAGTGATGCTCGTGCTAAAGCATATGAGGGATTTTATAAGGAGTTAGGGACAAAGGCTGGTGAACAAAGGATTTACAAGATTGCAAGGAATAAAGAGAATGAGTCGAGAGATTTGGATCAAGTAAGATGCATAAAAAATGAAGTTAGCAAGGTTTTAGTTACTGAATGAGATATTAAGAACAGATGGGAAGAGTATTTTTATAATTTATTTAATGATGAATGTGAAGGTTCCCGTTGTGATTTGGAGGACTTGACAGTTAGCGAATGTGAGCTTAATAGATCATTTTATCGTAGAATTAGAGTCTCGGAGATTAGCGAAGCTCTTAAGAAAATGGAGAATGGTAAAGCCGTTGGACCGGATGGTATACCGATTGAAGTTTGGAAATGTTTAGGAGAAAAATGTGTGTTGTGGTTATGTAAACTATTTAATGAGATTTTACGGTCGAAAAAGATGTCTGATGATTGGAGATTAAGTACATTAGTTCCTATTTACAAAAATAAAAGGGATATTCAGAATTGTGCAAATTATAGAGGGATTAAACTTATGAGTCACACTATGAAATTATGGAAAAAAGTGATTGAGCATAGATTGAGAATGGAGACTAGTATTTCTGAGAGACAATTTGGGTTCATGCCAGGAAGATCCACTACAGAGACGATTTATTTACTAAGGGGGATGATGGAGAAGTATCGAAGTAGGAGAATAGACTTACATATGACTTTCATTGACTTAAAGAAGACGTATGATCGGGTACCAAGGGATGTACTTTGAAAAGCCTTGCAAAAGAAGAGGGTGAATGTTGCCTACATTAAGGTAATAAAAGATATGTACGATGGGGCATTGACTAGGGTTAGGACACCCGGAGGTGAGACAAATGAATTTTCTATAGGAATTGGCCTACATCAAGGATCAGTTTTAAGCCCGTATCTATTTAACTTAGTTATCGATGCTATAACCGAGAGTATCACAGAGGAGGTACCTAAGTGCATGTTATTTGCGGATGATATAGTACTTTTAGCGGATTCAAGAGAAGAGATTAATACAAAATTGGAAATATGAAGAAATACGTTGGAGTCAAAGGGTTTTCGTTTAAGTAGGAATAAAACAGAATATATGCATAGCAATTTCACAAATAAACAACTTAGAGACGATTTGAAAGTTAGGCTAGGGGAGGATATAATTCCTCAAGTGACAAAGTTTAAATATTTAGGATCAATTGTAAGACAAGATGGTGAAATTGATGACGATGTTAATCATAGAATTCAAGCTGGTTGGTGTAAGTGGAGGAAAATCACTGGAGTTCTTTGTGATAGAAAAGTACCCAATAAAGTTAAAGAAAAATTTTATCGTACTACTATAAGACCAGCAGTGTTATATGATAGTGAATGTTGGACTATGTAGGGACAACATGAACGTAAAGTGGGAGTAGCCGAAATGAGAATGTTAAGATGGATGTGTGGTCATACAAGATTAGATAAGATTAGGAATGACCATATACGTGAACGAGTCGGAGTGGCTCCTATTAGTGAGAAAATGGTATAGAATCGTTTGAGATGGTTTGGTCATGTTCAGAGAAGACCATTAGATGCGCCAGTAAGAAAAGTAGATCAAATAATCTGGAGTCCGATTAAAAGAGGGAGAGGGAGGCCAAGGCGGACACTTGACGAACTAATAGAGCAAGATCTATTGGTAAATAATATACCGAAAGGTTTAGTTACTAATAGAACGAAATGACGTCGTATGATCCATGTAGCCGACCCCACCTAGTGGGATAAGACTTTGTTGTTGTTGTTGTATTAAAAGATTAGTTTTCTATATATTTGGAATAGAAAATCAATAAAAAAAGTATATACTTTAAACAATAACAAAATAACATACATAAATGCAAATACAAAAAATGAAGCAGTTAAGATTGAAGTTCCAAACAATATTACAAGTGGAATTTTAAAATGCTAAAAATATTACTCAAAGTGCCAAAAATGCTAAAAGAATAATAGAAAGATTAAATATAATGTGAACTAATACTTAAAATATAAACAAAAAGTTAAGAACAAAAGAAAATCCAATTGTTGAAAACAAAATTACATATTTAAAGATTTGTTGACAAAACTAAAGAGTTTAATTACATATTTAAATGTTTTAAAAAATAATAATAATACGCATTCAACATAAAATTATATATTTAAATAAAAGAATAATAACAAGGCATATTTCAAAGAGTACTTTTTACCTAACCGCAGACCAAAGGACCCTTCTGTTCATGTTGCCGCTTCTCTTCTCATTAAACAACTATTTTTCTAGCCAATATATTCCACACAGGAGTTTACTCTTCCACATGATGTGTCGAGATTCTAATGCCCCTGCAAAGATGCTCCTTTCTGGTCTGACCAAGAAGACTGGTTTTCTTATTGAAGGATGTTGAAAGATGAAATCAAATAGAACTACGGCACAAATTCCTTCATCTCTAATGACCAAAAGAAAAAAGAAGGAACGCAACTAGCACGATAATCTCCACAACCACAAGTATCTCTTCATTCATTTTACCAAAGCTTTGGGAAGGTACATTTTCTTATAGTAAGATCAATAATGCTCAAATGCGTAAGAGCCATACAAATGGCAACTTCGAACAAAACAAAGATGGAGCCTTTATTTGCATTCAAAACAGGAAGGGGTTGAGTAACCATTTATTCTAATAAAACAAGCAAAATGTTCATAATGACACAGATGCCAAAATAAAATAATGAGAGATAAAAACTAGTGGATTAGTGTCATAGTCTAAGGCTCTCTATGATCCAGTGAGATCACCCTATTAAAGTTTCAGTGATATCATGTGAGCTCTTCATTTATTGGGTATTAGCACTTTGTCTTATGGCAATACCCGAAAAATCACATCTCCAAAAAAAAAGGAAAAAGAAAAAGAAAATCTAGGATGCACTGCTTTTGAGTTACTCCACATTTCTTTTTGTCATGATGCAGCCTTCGGCTTTGCTTTTTGCTTCTTCGAGTCCAAAGAAGCCAATGTTGTTCCTAATCCAACAGGAACTCGATCTTTAACAGTCAAATCATTGGCATCCTTAATACCAACTGAATAATCACTAGGGATACTACCGCTTGCCTCCACCTTTCCATCGTCTAAGTGTACATCTGCTGAAGCTGATTGTGAACTAATACCTGAACTCGTGGTGTGGAGGTGTTGCTTCAAAGGGGACATACCTTGGGCTGGAGAACCATTCTGATGTACAGGGAGGCCCTTTGTCACAGCCTTTTTGCGAGCCCCAACTGTTGCTCGAGGAGCTCTCTCATCGGCTCCCTTTCCGCGGAGAATTGCTTCAGCAATCATAGTAGCATCATTGAGAGACCTATTGGCTGTTGAGCCACTAGCATTTATCGAACCCACACCTGCTGCCTGGAAAGCACGCCACAATTCAGGATGTGCCTGTCAAATACAAGGATTTGAATCAAACTTTGTGCCAGGATATGAATAAGCAGAATGACAGGCATAACTCAGATTTGACATATTATATACTTCAAACAGGATAGCAAGATAATATTTTCTTCATTGATGGTGGATATGATGATATACTACTTCCACACAATTCATCTTATTATGTTTTAATACAGTAACACCAGTGGGTGGAAGACTTTATGGAGTGATCTACCGTTGGATAGTTCTCGATCACATTCACATGACACGACAATGAGAACTTCTGGTTTACACTATGATAGCACATCTAAAAAGGCACATGCAGAACCATTCACAAGACATGTACCAGGTATAAACCAGATAAAACAAACAAAATGTGATATAAATTAGACAAGTTTTTTTTTAAAAAAAAAAAAGAATTACACAACTATATGAAAAAGATGAACAACAATCATCAAAAAGTGAGACGAATATCAAGAAAAATGTTGACTGATTTGGACTACACTAATTTTTATAGTCGTAAAGAGATTCATACAAAGATTGACCTTCCATATCAATCAAGAAATTCAGATATTATTGATACAATAGTCCACTAGTTTTCCATTGCTATATCTGCCATAAAAATCATGACGTGTCGCCAGGCAATAATATAACACAAACAAAAGAAAACACTCATCTGGCATGAATAAGTTTCTTATATAAAACAAATAGAGGTACCTTAATTGTCTTGAGGGCTGAAGCAATATCCATGGCAGGACCTTTTTGTTTCTGTGGACGAAGGGGCTTCAAGTTATTGCAAGATACGTGAATTTAGTTGCAATTTGCAGAACAAAAAAGGATTTATAGTATTATGATGTTTCAGGCATATCGATATGATGTTTGCTAACAGAAAAAACAAGGCACCTAAAATCCCTACAAAATAGTATCATGTAAAAAGCAAAACATAGAAATACATTTAGTTTACTTCATTCTTTCTCAAAAAAAAATAGTTAACTTCACAGGAACTTGGTTTATTTCAAGATGAAAATTACATCAAGACATTAATTATATAAATCTGCAATGCACATCAACAAAGCACAACTATTTGGATATTTTAATAAAATCCAGATCAGTAATGCATTTAAATAATTTATTTCATCTTTCATGAAATAAATAGTTGTCCTTTGAATCATTTCATAGCATCTGATTTCTTTTTTCTATTCGGCTATCTTTCCTGAAATATTAATATACAAAAGAGAACATCTCCATACATTCTTTTTCATTATAGGCTGTGTTGTACATAGGTTCACACAATTAAAGTTTATTTCTTTTTTTCGGATGAAAGTTAATTTCTTAGTTATTTTCTCTACTTCCCAAGTCCAGTCAGCAATATTTCCCAATTATAAATTTTGTGGGCAACCAATAATTAACTGTTTATGATCTCTCCTATCATTTAGAGCTTTTGTCAAGGCTCTTGATGAAACCTCTACTTACCTCATGTTCGCGCATTTGAAATGTCTTCATCCAGTTTTCTGAATCTCGTGTTCTTGGATCATCCTCCCCAAGTTGCTTCGCAAGTATATCATAAGTTTTCTTTTCTTGCTGCAATCAGAGGACCAAATCAGTTCTCTATTATACCATCCATGAAACATTAGAAACCCATCAATAACTCTAAATAGCACTTGCCTGTACTGATAGTTTATAGGCGCCCATACAGTTATAAGCAAGCGCAAATGCATGATAGCATACTGCAGTCTGGATATGCTCAGGACCAAGAAGGCGCTCGTTCTTTTTCAATGCTTCTTGCAAATATCGAAGTGCAGCATTCATGTTTCCAGCCTCTTGGTACATCATGGCAACATTTATAAAAGTTGATGCAACATCAGGATGATCAGACCCAGATGTTAAACTTAGTAAGAGCAATGTCCGAGACATGTGTCGTAAAGCAAGTTCTGTTTGGTTCATGCCATGATAGAAAAGGGCCATGTTGCCATAGCTGAAACAACGAGTAAGTTTAGTGAAAAATAGGGGCAAAAATCTGGGAAACATGGATGACAGAAGGCGATACCATGTTACCTGTGTGCAGTATCAGGATGATCCAAACCAAGACAACGCTCATTTATGATAAGTTCTTTATGCTGATGGACAATGGCCCCTGCCATATCTCCAGCATGATATAAAATCATTGCTAGATACCTGATAAGATCAGAAATGTACAGTCATCATAAATATGATAAGATCAACAGTTACAATCTAATTGTATGAGAAACCAAGGCCAATTATAAGAAACAGTCTCATCTACATGTTAATATGCTTATAGATTAAAGAGGATGGAACTTAAATAGTTAGCTCAAGGTGCCAACTACACCAGAGATGACATGAACATCGTTTCCACAATAAAGTTTAAGTATAAATGATTCTGCCTTAAGAGTTTATTTCTTCAAAACCACAATCACTGAAGTTGGAAAAGCCAGATTACAGTACCATTTTTTTTTAGTGAAATCCTCTAAAAAAGTTTTGAGCAGAATCAACCTAATAATGAAATAAACAAACTAACCTGCAACAGTTGGAAACATCCTGATGTATAGGACCTGTAACCTGCAAACGACAGCTTCTGAGTTCTGAGGACTTGAAAAAATAGACGTCACGAATTCGAAGGAAAAAAAAACAACTGCAAACCTGTTGAAGCACAGTGAATGCCTCAGAAAAAAAGGTGTGAGCCTCATTTAACTGTCCCTGCAACAGTATGATAATGTTAACGTTTGAATAAAATTTCAAAAAAAAAATTTGAAGGGAATGATATTGTTAATTTTGAGCCAAACACTTTACAGCCAAAGGCATTAACAAATATTGTGCACAAAAAATTATGAGCACCTCAGCTAGTCTAGCTTTCCCTGCCCCCATAAGTTCCCTTGCTTCCGAGCATGACGGAATTGAATGCTTAGTTACTGGTTGTAGATCTAAAATATCGGAGCTCTGAAATGGTGTTGTAGACTCAAGATCATACTTGCGTGCTGCAATCTTTATCCCTACCTGTCTCAGGTACAAAGAAGTGGTACACGACCATAATAAATATACGCAAAGGCAAGATAAGCTGCACTGCTTCAGTGATGAGTCTTTGAAGGAAATAAATCAATGTGTAAAGGGAAGTTGTGAAATGTAGAATCCATTTTTTCTCTTTTTGAGATGATATGTTCATAACTGTTATGGAGAATTCTTCTAAAAAAAATGTTAAGGGCAATTATCATCTAACAACCACAGAAGAACCTTAATCTGAAAAGTTGTGTCACCTCACACTTTCAATTATTTTCATCTTATCAAGTTGATAATTAATCATCAAATAAATATATTGTAATGAAGAAATCAAACATACTTAATGGGATAACACGATCAATATCTGGATAGCAGAGATAAATAGCCTAACTATAAAGAAGGATTCACCTTTTGACAGAGATTACGGACAACCACAACCTTTTTCACCCGCAGTTTCGCATCCTCTTCTAGCTCAAACTTCATTTAATTGAAAGCAGTTTCAGTAAGTAAAAGTGGACATTTTTAATACGAGAAGGACCACAAAAAATGTCACCTGATATTTGAACTTCGTAAACTCTTGAATATAACACCACAAACTATCGGAAGCCAAAGACATATATGCTGAGTGGCTTTCTTTAGAAGATGTTCCATGGCTTGATCTCTTTGGAACCTTTACAGATTTATGAGTAAATTCTTTGTTTTGTTGTGCCTGGCAAATGTTACATCATTAGATTAGCAAAATATCGTCCAAATAACTAATAGTAAATAAAATCTCGCAAAAAACTAATAAATAGAAAGTAAAGCATAGCAGAATATCGTGCAACAACATAAAATGAAAACAATCAATGATTTTAAGACATTAAAGCATAAAACTATAGAAGAAAGATAAAAACAAGAAATGGTAGTCAAATGCACGAAGACCAAAAGGAACAATAGAGACATTTAACTTCTTGTATGGTATTTCTTCACTCTGCAGCTCTCCTCCGGAGAGCGCTTTACTTGTACATTTTGATCTCTTACACACACACACACCTGGATGACAACCTAACTTGGTGGTCATCCTTTGCCTTCTCAAAAAAAAAAACTTCTTGTATGGTATAACTTTAAACCTTCTATCTTGCTAAGTCCAACATAAACAGAACAAATAAAACCCTGTGGATCTCGATTTGTAAACTTGAAATTTCATATTGAATTCTAAAAACTCAATAACTGACAAATGGCCACACTTTTCTATATTTTACAAATTTAACTCTCTCTATTGATGCAATTATCAGAATGGTCAATGTTTAAACTTACATCACGTGTTAATCTACCCGGACTATTAAGAAACTTTTCATTCCCTATTATGTATTTCAGGTAAAAAGCAAAAGCCGACTATTCCATTAAAGAAGGGTGATATTTTATATAAAGAAATCAAATCAGAGCTTTCAGTGAAGCAATCTAATTTGAGAGTAATAAACAACAACCTTGGACAAACTAGATCTTTAAAGAATAAATATTCAGTAATTAATTCAGAAGAAATGGAACCAATTTTCAGACTCATAATAAATTAGCCATTGGAGAACCAATAGCATTTAAACAGTTTTCTAAAGAAGCAAGGAACATGTTGACCGATGTTATGGAATCATCCATGTGAACATCATGTTACTAATTGGATATTTTTAGGAGGTTAGTCGTTGGAGACTTGGAGTTTTATCCATTGGTTAAACTTAATTTTCTGTTGGAGTGCTCTCAACCTTAAAGGGGGACTTATTAGGTGGGTGGCTTCTCTCCTTTTTATTTTGTCTCCCTCTCTCATATTAATGGCCCATCACATAGCATAGCAATGACCACCTCCGACTGCCATGTTTGCTATGAGATAGTATAATTTTTACACTTTGACAGCATAATTTTTAGACAACTCTCTCTTCTATACAAAAAGAAAATAGTCATGTTGAACCAATCACATTATGACTTAGTGGGTGTGTGGCTTCTCTCCTATCATTCTATCTCCCTTTCTATGGATTTTGGGTTTTGGTCACTCGTACACCTCTACAGTATAATAAGTTAGATAGCAAGTTGACAACTAGTTATTGTTTTACCCTTCAAAAAAAATATCAAAACATAAAGCTTCAGTAATGAATTCAGAAGAAATGGCATTTATGGCAAATTAGTCATGTCGAAGCAATCACATTATGAAGGGGATCCATTCAAAAATTGGGATCACCTTTTTCCAGGAAAATGTTTCCAAGTAGGCAGTCATAAGAATCAAGTAATTGTTGATTTGCTGATTTTTACAATGTAAACATGGATATGGATAAAGTACGGTTTTCCCATGATCATAATATCCACAACCAACAAATATATACTTTCCTCAGGGAAACAATACATATACGCAGACAGATTTTGTCATTGTGTGTCTCAACAAACAAACAATAAAAATATGCACACATTGGATCACTGATGGCTTTGCCATCGTTCAAAAGCATCCACCCAAACATGGGAGTTTAAAAATGAGGACAAGACCTTCTTTAATGTCTTAGATTGCATGTCATTTGTGTTTCTCCTAGTGCCAGCTGGTGAAACATGTCCAAAAAGACAATTGAAGAAATGGGCAATGGCTGGACTAAGATCTTGATCCTGTGTTTCCCTGAGCACATCCTGCAAAGAAAATAACCCAAAGATATAATAAATAAACAAAATAATACATCAGCATAAAAAATAAAAGATCTACAAGAGTAAATAATAACATGAGATAGATGAAACTGGTGTCTAGTGCTTATATCATGGGTGAATCTCAATTGTTATAAGCATTATCTTTCATTAGCAAAATTATTTTTTTTAGAGTTAGCCCAATTAATTGAGTGGCCTTTATTAGAGGCAGCAATAGAAAGGCGAGGAAGATATGCAGATGACACTGAAATAAGAGTCCACAAAGACAAAATACATTGATGCACATGAATGCTAATGCTTAAATTGGATATGGTAAATTAAACCTTTAGAATATGCTTTGCCGATCTAACAATAATCTCAGTGTTGCAGAGATCCCACGAGTGAGAGATATGTTTCACCATGCCAGCAACCTGAGAATAAAAGGAGATTCAGTATATTTTTTCGATATGGATAAAAGGCCCATTGAACAAGATTACCTTTCCAAGATATCGAATGTTTATCCCATTAGCATGCAGGGCATCGGTTAATGATTGACCATCCATAGGTGAGATCTCCAGAGAGCAAAGATCTTGAATAAATTTTGGGAGAACAATATCAAGGAGATAAGTTGCAATTTTTTTAACAATCGCTTCATCGGCTGCAACTTCCTATTAACAGAACGAATATGAAAAAAAGTGCACGAAATGTAGATTAAATGAGTAGTAGTTAAATACTGTGTGATCATGTAAATACAGATTACCTCTTCACACCCTGCCAATTTAAACTCAGTGAAAACATTCGGGTTGAAAACTATCTCTGCAACCGGCACCCCATGCATCTCATGTTCTTTAACTTCCATAGAATCCTTGGATGCTTCCACAGGAGCATCCTACATGAACAAAAATATTTGACGTTTGTGATTCCAGTAGAGACTAAAAGCAAAGTAGAACGACTGTTAATCCTCTGAACTAATGGCTCTTTCCGCTCAAGGCTGCAATGCCCCTTATGGATGTGAACTTTTGCCCAGCAAAGTAATAGCACACCACAAGTGCATCTTGGTGCACTCTAATGCGATGCAAGTTTGGTCCTTTCCAATGCTGATTAAATCCCATCAGAAGTTATTGCTTTCCTGCTTAGCAACTACTGTGCTTCTATCACACATTATATGAACTTCAAATGTCATAGAATGGGTTGGTAATGTCAATGCCTATGGTGACTATTAAGCATAGTGGCCCAAATCCTCATGTCCTTTCCAACAGATAAAAAAGGTCTTTGATCCAACTATCATTACTAATAATATGCAAAGTATTTCAATTGACGACCAATCCCCCTGCCCTAACAGATCCCATCGCCAGGAACCCCCCCCCCCCACACACACACACGGCAGTGCGACAGGAACCATCGTCAGCAACCCCTGCCGGAGGCACCACTACCGGCACCACCTCATGTCCAACGCCGCCAACTCTCACCTCTTCGCCCAAACTCCCTGCACAATCCTATGAGACCAAAACTGCAACAATAGGACGGTGACTGGGCGACCTCTTGCGAGCGACCTGCCCCACAAGCTCGCCGATGCCCACAGAACACTAAATTTTCTTTTTTTTTTTTTTTGAGAAGAGAAAGGATGACCACCATTAGGTTGTCATCCAGGTATATATATGACCAAAAAGTAGTAGCATGTACATGTGGAGTGCCCTCAAGTAGAGAGCTGCATAAAAGGAAGAGAAGACAAGGATCAATCAGAGCCCCAATCCCGAAGAAGACAAAAGATGTGATGTACAATACTATCCACCTGACCTCTCTCTCCACAAAAAATAACAAGGTTACGCTGAAGCCATATGGCCCAAGTACCAGCCAAAAAGGTCACCAAAGGAGCTCTCCAGTCCAGCCTCTGCCTGTGAAGACGTCTCATAGTCTGCCAAAAGTCCACAGCCGACAAGGGAATACCATCGGTGGCGCCCAAACGAGTCCACACCTCACGAGCCACCTGGCAGCAAAAGAATAGGTGTGTGACATCCTCCTCCATCTTCCCACAGAAAACACAGGAGGTGTCTGCGTGGGGTGCCCACCGCGCACGGAGAACCCGAGTGAGGATCCGCTCACGCCGAAGAAGCCAAGCAAAAATCTTGACTTTCAGCGGTACACGGGAGCGTCAGATAAGTCTGCAGTCAGCACCGAAGTCCTCCGAAACTGAGGTAGCCGGAAGAAACCGAAGATAAAGGCTACGCGCCGAAAAGGAATCTGTTACCCACACCCAGCCATCCGTCTGTGCCGTATCTGGCCGAAGTGGGACAATACTCAGCAGCTCGGAGAACCGCTGCTCAGAAAGTGGGGAGCCGAAGAGAGGTGTCCAGCAGCCGGTACCCGGGCCACCCCTCTCAGACCAGCACTGTGCCACGGACGCGTCCGGCTGTGCCGCCAAGGCCCGCAACCGAGGAAAAGAGTCGGCTAGAGGGCCCCCGGAACCGAGGGATGGAACCATGTATGGGCGCACCTGGGAGAAAAGCGGCGCCACCCCCCTCCAGAAAGAAGAAGCTCCGTGAGGCACCATGGGCCTGGAATCCCATGAAAGATCTCGGCCATAACATGTAAAGAAAACCTCCCTCCATAGGCTGTCTTCAGGTCCCATAATCCGTCCCACCCACCGGGCGAGGAGCCCCTTGTTGGTGGTGCGAAGGTCCCGAACGCCTAGGCCGCCCTGAGAAATGGGCCTGCAAATGTTGTGCCAAGCGACAAGGTGGACCCGACGAGTAGGACAGCATCCCTGCCAAAAAAATCGACTCCTTAGAGAATCAATCCGTGACAATACCTGGGCGGGCATCCGAAGCACAGACATGAAGTAGGTCGGAAGGGATGAGAGGACGGATCGCAGAAGTACGAGACGGCCCCCACTAGATAGAAGACGGGAGCTCCAACCCTGAAGACGATGCTCTAGCCGCTCAATAACCAGAATCCACCTCCGGGAGCCAATATGGCGGTCCAAGAGAAGAAGGCCCAAATATGTGATGGGTAACGACCCGACAAGGGTACGCAGCTCCGTCGCGCAGTGTGAAGTCACATCCGTCCCCATGCCAAAAGGAATGAACGACGATTTGGCATGGTTGATCCCCAAGCCTGACGTCTCGCCGAAGAGCTCGACTAGAATGGCCACCCGTCTGGCCTCCAACTCTGATCCCTCCACGAAAAATATGGTATCACCAGCATACTGCAATAGGGGTACCATGCCACCGGCAAAGCCACTGAAAAGGCCGGCATGGCAGGCCTCCTGGGTGCATCTGGCGAGACCGTCCACAGCCAGCGTGAAGAGCATGGGCGCAAGAGGGCACCCCTGGCGAACACCCCTCTGTAGCTGTACCCAGCCCCCTGCCATCGATCCGTTGACCAGGACTGAGAAAGAAGCGATGGTGATGCATCGCTTCATCCACTCAATCCAGATCGCCAGAAAGCCTCTGACCTGCAAGGAGTGCCACAAGAAAGACCATGAAAGAGAGTCATAAGCCCTGGAAAAGTCGACCTTCCAGAGGAAGGCACGATGGCTGGTCCGCCGCCAATGAGCAACAATCTCGGAGGCCATGGTGTAGCTGTCGCTGATGGATCGGCCGTGGATGAAAGCTGACTAAAGTGTGAACGAGATCCTGCAGCACCTCCCGAAGCCGATTCGCCGGTACCCGAGCCACCAGCAGTTAAATGGCATTGGATAATGCAATCGGTCGGAAGTCCTCCACTCGCTCAGCGGGCGTGCGCTTGGGGAGCATGAATAGCAAGAACCGGTTCAGACGCTCGAAGCCGCG
The DNA here is from genome assembly GCA_030549335.1 of Pontederia crassipes. NCBI lineage: Eukaryota > Viridiplantae > Streptophyta > Magnoliopsida > Commelinales > Pontederiaceae > Pontederia > Pontederia crassipes. The sequence continues at coordinate 16,985,202 of JAUKPH010000017.1, read as the reverse complement.
ATTTCCCCCGGCAAACTCCTGAATCACCGCCAAGACGTCCTCGCGCACCACATTCCAAAACTCCCTATAGAAGAAGACGGGAAAACCGTCCGGGCCGGGAGACCCCTCGCCATTGAGGTCCCGAAGCGCGTCGAGAACCACCTCGGTGATGGTCTGCACTAACATGGACGACTGATCATCAGTAAGACAAGTAATACCTCGGGGGGACCACCTCCAAGACGATAGCGGCCGCCGTCTGGAGAAGTCACGGTGGAAGGATGAAATGGCAGCCCCACTGGGTCTCCACCATCATGTCCTCCAGCTGAATGGTCTCCTGGGCCCGAGCCCGACGCGCCACCTCAGCCTCCGTGAGGTGTCGAGAGTCCTCCTCACGATCAAGCTGGGCAATCGACTCCAAAGCCTCGATCCTCCATGCCTCCCGGGCCGCCCGGGTCTGTCTCCGATGGTCCTGGAGGAAATGCCTCAAGCTGTGAAGTCTGGAAGCGAGAGTCCGTGCCGCGGAATCGGACGCCGCCACACTATGCCAATGATCCGCCACCAGCTGCCTGAATCCTCCTCCAGAAGCCAGGATCGCTCGAAACGGAAGATGGAACGCAGGGCCTGACCGTCGTTGGACCTCCACAACAGCGGGGTGTGGTCCGAGAACGGTCGGTCCATGGCCTGAACATCCGCGAGCTGATGGGCCTCGACCAACTCCATGGAGCCGAGGAACCTGTCGAGATGCGATCTGGAAGAAGGTGCCGCAGTGCTCCGCCAAGTGAATCTACAGTTCGTTGTCGGGAGGTCAAACAACGACTGCGACCCAATAAAATATCTGAACTCCTCAGCACCCAGGTCCCTCCCCTGTCGCCTGATGGGACGATCGTCGATGTCAAGTGTGACATTGAAGTCGCCACCAATCAACCAGCGAGCGTCAGGAAGGTAGAGACGTACAGCTGAGAGCTCCTCCCACATGCACGCCCGGAGAGACCCTGAGCAAGGCCCGTAGACACAAGAGACGAGATAGGAGCATCCGTCCATGCGTCGCTGCAGATGAGCTGTCATCGAGAAACGGTCCGTCCAGGAGGCGACCATGGTGAACTGGTCGTCCCGCCATCCAATGATACACCCACCCGACCGTCCCACTGAGTTGAGAGAAATGTGTTGGGATAGCCTGGAGCCACCGATCTGCTCCCACGTCTGTGGACTGCATTCCACAAGCTTAGTTTCTTGCAAGAAAACGACATCAGCCTCCCACTCTCTCAAATAGCGACCAAGGTTTCGGCGCCTCCCTTCGTCGCCGAGGCCACGAACATTCCATGTGAGCACCTTCATTGGGAAACCGTGGTCATCCCTCGTGTGAGTGGGCCTCTAGCACCCACTGTCCGCCGTCTTGGGCCAAGCCGTGCGAGTGCTAGGAAGCGCTGGGGCGGTCGATGGACCCCCAGAGGACGTCTAGGGGCGTCAGGCCGTGCCCTGGGGCGCCGACTGACCAGCTGAAATCCCGCCGCCGCGGCCACCTCTTGGACGTCGGCGGCCGGACGTCCAGGAAGGAGAGTGGGCTCACTCTCAGCCCGAACCGCCGTCGGAGCGATCAAGAGCGCCGATGAGGACTCCAATCCCATGGTGGCCCACTGGCGCTGCCCATCCAGGAAGGAGACAGCCAATCTTCGTGGTCGCCGGCGTCTGTAGACTCGCGGGGAGAGGTCAATCGCGGTCGCCCGTCCGTTCTCTGGTTCCGGCCGTCCCGGGGTGAGCACCGAGTGGTCATCGGCGATGTTATCTCCATGATAGCTGGGCGAGAGGTCATTGGGTGACTGTGTAGATGGTTCGCCGGCCAGAGGTTTGCCGGAGGAAGGGGCGGCAGATCCGATCGATGGGGGGGTTGGGTGGGGCACGTCGGGGCGGGTCATGGATTGGGCTTTGGTGCGACTTGGGTGGCGCCCGGACCGGGTTGCGGAAGGGGTCCGGGTGTGGGTGTTGATTGGCGGAGGCGCGGGCCGTGTAAGAGGGGTTTGGGTGTGGTTTTGGGTGCGGTCGGGTTCAAGGGTTTGAGCATGATTTTGGCTGGTGGAGCTGTAGTTGTGGCATTGGGTTTTGATGCTGCGGCCCGACTGTGAGGCATGGGTGCGTGTGTCTGGGTGGGGCGGTTGAGGGGGGGTTGAGTTCTGGGGGTTTGGGTGGGCTCGACAGCTGTCCTGAGGTGTGAGTTTTGAAATAAAGTGGGGTCGTACAGTAACCCACATGTTGTACGATGCTCAGAGGCTGGCTGTTCAGGAAGCTTCCGGCTCTGTGCTGTCGACAGGCCGGCGACCACGTCTGCCCACGACCCCCAGGATCGGTGCGCCGGAGATGTAAACGGAAAGTACTCTCGCCGGCACATAAGTTGACCGATGGAGGGAGGCGACTACCGGGCGGCATGGCGACATCGACAGAGACAGCTGAAAGGTCCAGTGACCCCATCGTCGGCAGTGAGAGAGACAACGGTGTTCCAAAAGATCGTGCGACGGCCAACACAACCTCTGGCTGCAGAAGGTGGAGGGGGAGGCCAAGGATGTTAATCGCAGTTCTGGCCGGCGTTGGTGCCGGAATAGCCCCGTCTTCCTCCCGCCAGGTGCGCCAGTGAACGCTGCACTCCGGCATTACAGGGGACGTCGTAGCTAAAAGAAACTCCCGCTGCTGAGGAGAACTGGGCACGAGGAGCCAGAGCGCCGGCGCAATACTGCTTAGGTGGAAAGGAGGAGAAGCACCAACAGTCGCCACGACAGCCGTTCGGAGAGCCGGCAGGTCAGGAGGGCATCCGGAGGGCTCGCCGACAAGACAGGAATGGAGGAAATCTGTTGCCCGCTGCATCGTGACCGACCAGGGGACGACGACATTACTCGTTGGTCCAGCAGCCTCCTCACAGACAAGACCCGTCGTAGCGGCGGATTGCGCGGCCGGCCTTCTCCGGCGGGAGTTGGGGCAGAGGGCCCGTCGATGACCTTCCTTTCTGCATTCAAGACAGCGGAGAGGACCCGAACAAGAACGTGCCAAATGTCCCTCCCCCAGGCAGCAATAGCAGTGCGTGACCGGCCGGCGGCTGGATCTAGCCCGAGAGATGGCCGACCAGCCGTTGCCAAGTTCCAGGAGCCGCGGACGCATCCCAGTCAAAAGGTGCGAGAAGCCCTCAGTGACATTTTCACAGAACACTAAATGCTTCAGATGTCTCGGCGACAGCCACTATACCCGCTTATGTTTTGGCCCAGTGCTCTGCCAACAATAAGGAAAAGAGGGGCACTGGCAGGCCACCTGCCCCACCACACGATCCCAAAAGGATATCACAGTCATGGCCACCCCTGAATCCCCTTTCGCCTCACAGAAAACATCGTACCATGGTCGCCGGAGCTGCAACATAATGTAGACCTCCAGGGATGTGTGGTTGGCGACATGCGCGGAGAAGACCCTGTCGACCAGGTCCAGTTTCAGACAGCCCTCATTGCGAACATCAGGGTGGCCATGCCAATGCACCTCAACAAGTGTCCCTGCGATCATGGCTACGCATGCCTGGCTCCCCACAAGAGCATGAGGAGCTCCTGGCCAACCCTTCTCCACTTCTCTCCTACAGGGGGGCTCGGTGAGATGGCGACCATGGTCGGAGCAAGAAGGTTCAAGGGAAGCTCCGCCGCCGATCAAATGCAACATGGAAATCCAGGGCATTCCGGCCCATCTCCTCTGGCTAGAGATCACCGTGAAAGTCGTGGCTGTCCTCAGAGACCTCATGTCTGTCGCCATCCCCTCAGTCAGCTCGCCGGATCTTTCCAGTCTCTTCGTTGTCAGAATGAGCCCAGGTCACTGCATTCCTCTGATGGCTACTCTATGCACCGGCACTGGCAGGTATCACCTTTGGCTGAGGTCCATGGTTTCATTAAACTCGTGGGCTGATGTCATCCACGGCCGTGTACCAATGTGGGATCCGTACCATGTCACCAGTTTTGCCTCCAGGACGGCGGGGGCGTGTGTCGACCATCAAAACCCTGCCCTTACCAGCCCTCTCATCCCCAGATGCCAGCTCACCCTTCTCAAGAACCCATGTGCTGAACCGTCCACTATGGTGTTGGCTCAACACACACCTCACCTAACTACCTCCTGACCTAAAGTGGACACCCTACTCACCACATACACCTTGACCCAACCCATCCCACATCTGACCCAACCCAAATCCCATGGCTCCACCCACCCTCACCAGGAAACCCCGTTCCACCCCTGCGACACACCAGCTCTGCACCGCTTCTCTACCGAACCGCCACCCACCCGCGCCCTACATTAATCTCTCCCAGGGACATGACACCAGCCCACCGTCTAGCCTGAGCCCATCATTATGCCTCCCATTACCATCTTCGCTGGTCCAGCGACCAGCCTCACTTCAAGCGGTAAGCAGACCTCCCATCGCACCTGACAATACCCAACACTGACGGCCGACGCACAGCACAGGACTGGAGTAACCCATGGACGGCCAGTATGAGCACGTAGACAACACATCATGTCGCAACCTTCGTCGATCCGCCTCACCTTTCATGTCGCCACCAGCCATCAACCTCATCCACATTGCCGATTTCTTCTCGGGCCAGGTGGAGGAGGAAGTAAACATGGTGGCTTCAGGAGCACCCACTGTCAATCCCGTGCTCGACCGGATGCCAATAAGAGGCTGGTCCCACACTGAGCACCGCAGTGACTGCTTGCATACTCTCAGGCCAAGGACTGCTGTCCTTGGGATGTGGCTCTTTTTCCTCATGAAGGTCTTTACATGGAATGTACGCAGCCTCAGCGATGTGGAGAAATTCCAACCACTTGGCCGCCACTTACAGGTGTGGGACTGGGACGCTTATGTGGTTCTCCTACAAGAAACAAAGCTCTTGGGATGCAATTCCGCAATATGGGGACAGATAGAGGGATCTCTCATTTCATAGCACTTGAGCTCTCTGGGGGTGCATCATCGGATGGCGTGTCAACCTTTTTGTTACGGAGGAGCCATGGACAACCAAATTCTCATTATCGCGCTGACCTTTTTGTTTCGGAGGGGTCGTGGACAACCAAATTCTCATTATCAACAAGTCTACGTGGAGTCGCGCGGATGGTCAGGCATACCTTACTACCTTATATCCTGCATCTATGGCCCTAGTCAGCGTCCTTGTGAGGCACACTATGGGAGGAGCTTTGGAGCACCCGCTTCCCACCTCACAGGGGCCAGATGGTTGCTCGTGTGATTTCAATGTCACTCTCGACATGAAGGACCGCCCCATCAGCCGACATGGGGGCTCTGGCAATGAGATTTCATTGTCACTATCACTGCTTGACTTCCTGGCAACCAACTGCAAATTCACATGGAGCACAATGACCACATCAGCTAGGTCACAGATTGGCAGGTTTCTCGAATCCGTTGACACAAATGACCACATGGCTGATGTACAGGCATTGGAGCGCCCATTCTCGTACAACACACGACTCCTATGGTGGTCCAATGATGGTCAGAAACGGCGTTCTCCTTGCCACTTCAAGCGCTCTTGGCTACTTGAGGATGGTTTCCAACAATTGGTGGCAGATCAGTGGCACAGCATTGCATCTTTCAAGCCTGCATCCAGGACCTTGGTAGCACGGATTGCAGCCTTCAGACCTTCTGCGGATATTGAAGACGGATCCGACAGGACCGCTGTAGTTTCCTGCTTGAACCGGCCTGAGGACTCACATCACCTCACGGAGGAGACTGTAGAGTGGAGGGCCCAGATGATCATCCAACTAGAGGACAGGAAATCTAGTGGAGGCAGCGCTCCCATCAGAATTGACTTCAGGAGGGCGACCCAGTTCTTCCACCTTTATGTGATCTCCTTTATGTGATCTCCCGTCGGTGCGCGAACCTGATTGGCCACCTCAATATCAAGAGACCTCTATCCAATACTCACCAAGAAGCTGGAGATGGACACCTATGGGGATTCCCTGCCTCAATGACGATCACATTTCCCATTTATCGCAGGATATTACGGAGGTCACTGATGCGATGTGGGACCTCAACGGCGATGCTTTCCAGGTCCAGATGGTTTTCAATGTTCTTATACAAGGAGTTCTAGCAGTTGGTATGCGTTGATGCCATGTCGGTCATCTCAGAGTTCACTAGGGAGAATAAGGGGCTTTGAACGCTTCATGCTTTCCAAGCACGACCCAGCAAAACGTATGGAGAACTTTAGGCTGACCACCCTATCCAATGCCATCTACCTCATGGTGACTAGGGTACGAGCGAATCGACCTTGGGAGGTGTTGTCAGACCTCATCCACCCAATGCCGTCAGCATCATTCAGGTACCACCAGTGGTAGCTACAGCATCGCAACAGATATCATAACCCATTGGAGGAATGGATGTCACGCCTTCTTATGGAAAGTTGACTTCTCTAAAGCTTATGATATGACCTCATGGCCTTTTTCTTTGGCATTCATTGCAGGTGAGAGGATTCCCACTGACCACTGCTTCATTCTTAGTCCTAGTCAATGGGAAGTGGACGGGGAAGTGGATAACAACCGCAAAGGGGAGTGCGGCAGGCCTCTAGTCCTTATGGACTTTGTCCTGGCATCTGACACTTTGGCCAGATGCACCTAGGTTACGTGCCAAGCTAGTCTCCTCACAAGATTTGTTGGGGGCCTTGTCCCCTTTCTCCAGTATGCAAACGACGTACTCTTCTTCATAGGAAGCAATGGTCATGAGGCCAAGCAGGCATTCATTTTGGTAGAATTATTTGGGGCGACCTTGGACCTATAGATTAATCATGTCAAATCCTCTTTCATCCCTTTTGGTATGGTGGCAGAGAATGCCGGGATGGTGTGCGACTGAGCTCCACACTCTGATCAGCTCTCATCCAATCACTTGGGCTGCCCGCATGTTTGCTCCCAATGGTGGACCCCGGTCACTGAGTGGATGAAGCACATGCTACATGGAGTTCGAGGTTAGTATCGCAGGACGCCATCTAATCCTGCTCCGGTTGGTTCTCTCATCTCCCTCCACCTACTGCATGACAGCCCTCCAATTGTCGGTTCAGGTGGAGAGGCAACTGGATGCATTGCAGAGCAGATTCTTCTAGCAGAGGAGTGGCTAGGACAGCTGGGGCATCCACTTTGTGGCCTAGTAGAGCATTTGTCGACCCACAGCATAGGGAGGACTGGGGGTCTGTGACCTCCATTGCACCAACCAGTCCCTCTTGGCCCAATGGGTCAGATGGATTATGGCGCCATATGATAACTTATGGCGCATTGTTTTTTTTTCCAAATGCTATGATAAGAGTCCTATCATGGGGTTCTCAGATGATTCTACCACGCGGGGTGTCATCTTTCTAGCACGGTGTTGAAGCATTACTCCCTTTGGTGCGACCATTCATGGTGTTCTCACTTGTCTTAGATGAGACGTTCTCCTTCTGGCGGCATGAGTGGCACCCTGGGTTCTCACTGACGGTGGCCTGCCCCAGATTGTGGGCCCTAGCGGCAAGCCCTGACAATCCAATTGTAGCGGCATGGGTGGAGTCTGGTGGCTCAAGGAGTGCCCCCCCACCCCCTTCAAATTCCCTCTCTCTAACAGACACATCTCCGAGCTCCTACCCTTCACAAATGGATCACACCTTTTCATGCAGATATATCGAGACAGGACGGGTGGGTCTGGGTCTGACATACCTAATCAGCCTGCAGCTTGTATCTCCGCCTCCTTCTGGACAGCCCGACCTTGACCACATTCAGAACCAACTGCAGACTCATCCAGCAATCTCATGTGGCTTTCAAAGTCAATATTTTTGCTTGACTTCTATGGCGCAGCCTCTCCGCTTAAGATGAGACTATATAGTGAGAGATGGGCACCTAGTGTAGACACATCTTGTCCACTTTGTGGTACGGCTGACTACTGAGGACATCACCCATCGTTTTATGGGTGCAACCTGACTCGGGAGGTTTGGGGCCTGCCCTATCGGACATTGCTATCTCAGCGCCCGAGGCATTTTGGCAATCACTCCAAGGCCTAGGAGGTCGGGGCAGTCAGAGTTGGAGGACACCGCTAGCTTCCTTTTTGGCGGTCACTTGGGCTACGGGACTCTAACATAACCGATTAGTTTTTTGTGGTGAGAGATGTCATGTAGTCATCCTTTTGCAACTAAAAAAAAAGTTGACTGCAAAAATTGTGCCACGCACCCTATAGCAATTTCACCTTTGAGATGAAATAACTGAGTCAAACAACCACTAGCAATTTCACCTTTGAGGCAAAAGATGCTAGCCTTCATGGTTTCTGTTTCCAGGAATTTAGATGGAATGTGACATAGCATTGTTGCCAACAAACATCCATCATGTGTTGCGAATTATAGATTGTAGTAACAATTACTGAGCATGAAACAATAATACAAGTATACAAACATTAGAAACTTAACTCAGCACTAGCCTACCTTCACATCAGCACTTGCCCCATCTTGCAATTCTGATTCACCTAACGTCTCATCAGTGACTTTAGAACAAATATTTGACTTCTCTGCTGCTTCAGCCTGGATCACATTCAACAACAACAACAAAACCTTATCCCACTAGGTGGGGTCGGCTACATGGATCATACGACATATATTCGTTGATCCATGTTCATGAGATTCGACAGGGTTTTATGCTGGCTGTCGGGGCCTAACACAACCCTCCTCCTTTATCCGGGCTTGGGACCGGCTATAAAACATAGGCGGAGTTGCTTCTTTTGCTTTAAATCCCTCCTAAAATTTTTTTTAGTACACAATTGTCAATGATAATAAAATTTACTAATTATAAACTATTATGAAAGTATTGTCTTACGTAAGTCTCTCGAGCATAGGACGAAACCCATTCTTTATTTTTCTTTTGATGGGTTTTGAGAAAAATTTCATCTTCAGTCGGCTTTCTACCCATCTCCTTTTCCATCTCCTTCAGCCTGGATCACATTAAAGATGAAAAATGTGTGAACAGAGTTGCATACCAACAACCATCATTTATAATGAGAAATGGGCACCTTGCAAAATGAATCAACGAGTTCAGATCTCAGGACACAAAATCGGTGCTCAGGTCCAATATAATTTGCATCACGAGGGGTTACCCTCATCAAATCTAAAAGATAGTGCCTGGACATGGTTAGAATAATCAGGAAACTATTGCATGGAAGGACATATCTAGGATACAGCATCAGCTCTTTTAGCAAAATTTAGAATAGTGCCTGGACATGGTTAGAATAATCATTCTCTTTCTTCTAAGATACAGCATCAGCTCTTTTAGCAAAATTTAGGTTCATCGCCCAAATGTCGTTCTGTTTCTTCATATACAATTTACTTTCTTCTAGTCACATTTTTTGTGGTAGACAAAATATCTCAAATCATCAAAAGGTTTATTTTTATGTGTAATGGTATTCTACTAGAAAGTTAACCACGAAATAAACATATCACCGTGTTATTTCATGATATATTAAGCATTTTAATCACACTTTTACATAAAGCCTGGCAATTTTATCTCAAGCTCTTCAAACCAAGCAGTACAGAATGGCGCCAACTAAAAAAATACAAGACATGCTAAAAATATAAGTTGAGATAAAAGTGTGTAAAACAACAACATGGGAGCATTAGAGGACAAAACATCTCAAACTCTCTTGAAATGATCCAGCCCCACAACCAAGGGCGCACAGAATCCCAAAAGGGTTCCTCTTTAAATTAAAAGGTAACAAGATGTATAATAATTTCTAACATATCTCTCTCTCTCTCCAAAATGATGTTGTTGCATTGAAGCGGTCTTGCCCAAAGGGCATCGAAGGAATGAGCAGATCGGTGTCACATGTATGACCCTTGGCAAAAAGTGATACAAAAGTTAGACCTGTTTAATTTGGCAAATCATAACTCACAACATTTCAATATATATGACCCATCACATACAGGGGCCCGGCTATGCAAGCCCTATACCAATTAAGCTCCTTGCATGATGGGTTAAATGGATCATGTGAGTAGAAGACTACTTATGGTGCACAATCTGTTTGCATGCTATAGCAGGGACCTCTCATGAGACTCTAATCCAATCCTTGTTCGAGGGGCCTAATCCTTTTGGCGAGGTGTATTGAGCATCCTTTCATTAGTACGAGCCTTTCCCATTGCCTCCCTCAGCTCTGACCCATTTTCTCCTTTTGGCAGCACAAATGAACCCCATGTGGTATTCTCACATTCTCTGCAAACCAGCAGCATTATTGCGAACTCAGATGATGACCACAAACTCCTGGACAAAGGCTGATGGATCAGCAGTTGATTCTTGGTTACCTCAGTTTAGATCTGGGTTGTCGAACAAGCAGATAGTGAATCTACTTGCACTGTGCGTTAGGATTTCACTGTACCAATCAGTCGCATCCAAAGGGACAAGTGGATCTGGTCATTTATCAGCAGAGGTGTATACCTGTGTGACTGTGTCTACTCCCAAGGAGCACAACCTCATAACATTTTCAAATCAAATTGACAGCATATCCCTTAAAATCAAGATCTTTGCTTGGATTTTGAAACAAGACAAAATCCTTAGCAAAGTTTACAGGGATGAAATGGGCGCCCAGGACAAACACAACATATGTTTTGTGCGTGTCGGCAGAAGCGAGCATCACCCATCTTAAAAATTAATTTGTCAGCACATGGTGAGGTCTTGCATTCCCCTCAAATCAGAATCTTTACTTCGCTTTTGAGACGAGGCAAAATCCTTACCAAAGCAAGTGAGATGGGCGCCCAGCCGCCCAACACAAACACATCGAGGCCTCAGAGTGAAGTTGTAACGGACTGTGCTGTGCAAATGTCTGCAGAAGCAGGCATCATCCATCATTTCTTTTTTAGTCCCTCATATCCTCAAAGGTTTGGCGGAGGACGCAATGCACAGACATGCCTCTCGGGTAAAAAAATTGTTGAACTTCATTATGTGACTTTGGGCACAATGGATAACAATAATGGAGATAGTAAGGCTATTGTTTGAAGCAGTCATTTGGGCGAGTTGATTACAGCACAGTCAGACTATTTTGAACGGAGAGATGATTTACATTGAAGATATTGTATGGCACACCACTTTCTATTGTAAGTGGGGATAGGATGGTTTTTTTTTTTTTGGTGGGTATCCACAAGACCACCTGGGTACCCTTTTCATGCTTGACTTTTGATTCACGTGTAAATTTCATGATTTCCAGGTTTGAATAAAAGGTGGATGACTACCCAATCTCAGAAGTCATCCTTTCCTTTGTCAAGAAAGAAAGGCCATCCCATTTCAAACCCAAAGGAATATATTTTTTGTAAGAATGAATATGATGATAATAATACCAGCTTGAGTCTATATAAATGATCCAATACCTGTTATCACCACCAATTATACCCTTACATTCCACTGGAGCAGCTAATTTGACAACATTGCCAGAACCATCTATAACGGAGTGTTCCTTTAAATGGAGATGTTTAGCAGCATCTACCACCTATCAAACACAAATGTGGGACATGAAATCATAGCTGCAACATGAGAGAATCGCCTGAAATGAAAGCCTGCAAATTAAAGCCAATATAATTAAAAAAACTACAATTCTATACTACAAGTTGTCTCAATATATCCCACACATCAATCGACCGACACCAAAGGCTCATCCACATTATTTAATCTGCTTATTTGTTAATATTACACTTCCCGGTCAGACGGCTAGTTATAGCTATCGGGATCCTTCTCAGCTTGTAGCCTATACCTTCGCTTCCTTCCGCCCTCCTCATCTTCAGACAGGTTCAGAGCAGACTGCAGCTTAGGGTGTTCTCAAGTGCTGCTGAAGGTCAAGATTTTTCCTTGGCCCATGCGGCGCGACAGACTTCTCACCAGAGTTTACAATGAGAGATGGGGCCCTCACACCGTACTTCCTATCCTTTGTGCCTCCAGGCGGAGGAGGTCGTCGAGCATCCGTTCTTCGACTGTGAGGTCATCCAGGAGTTCTGGTCACAGATGGGCAATTCTCCTGCTGCCGCGGAGACCTTCTGGCAGTCACTCTGAGACCTCATCAGACAGACAGAGCTGGAGAGCAGTGTTAGCATCCTTAATGGTCGGTACCTGGGTTTTATGGCTTCAGCGCAACCGGACTGTTTTTTTGTCGAGAGCGATGTCAGGTGGAGAGTATTGTTCATCATGCTTCTTATCTTCTTCGATAGTGGATTTTTGGATAGCTGATGTACATCTCATTTGTTTTTGCGCTCTCTTCTTGAGAGCCTACACTTGTACATTTTGACATCTTATAGTTATATATTGTCACTCTCTTCTTGAGAGCACAACCGTAAGTTCTGGTGGTCATCCTTTCCCTTCTCAAAAAAAGTTATATATACATGGATGGCAATCACAAATTTTGGTACCATCCTTTTTCTCCTCAAAAAAAATATCAAATAAAATAAGCATCCTTAAAAGTTAACGACTTGTCGCTCTCAAAGAAAAAAAAAAGTTAACCATTTGTATAATCTGTAACTTCAATGTCAAAAACTACATGCATCAGTTTATCATGCAGGCTAGGGTATCATAACAATAGCACTTTCTACAGTCAACATTTGAAGATCACCTTTATTGTAAGGTGAGTGTATCAACATTAATCAATAAAGTTGCATATTTAATGGCATGCAAGTGATCACATTCTGCAATGATACTTAGAAGCAGGTCAGATTAGTTTGGGAACTTTCATCTAGACTTCAATCTTTTAATCAACACAAGGCACAACCATAAACCCTCTGTGAGAATTGGACCAAATAAAGTTGAAATAGTTTCCCACCTTAGAATGGAAGGTCTCATTCCAGCAGATCTTCTTTCCATTGTCTACCGAACCATACAAGAGGGAGTCTGATTTGTCACCTTGAAGGATGCCGGGAATGATACTCTGTAAATGTGACATCAAATAAGGCAAATAGAACATCCAGAACTATGACCATTATGAATGAAAGCAATGGCTCAAAAGGACGGAATGTTGCCAGAGACAGCAAGAAACACTATAAGGAAATAAGTCAAAATTACACATCGTTTACATGACAATGTAAGAACTTTAGTTAAAATGGGTAAAATAAAACATCAAGACGACTTCACACATTCTATTCAGCAAACATCTACAGCTTACCATTTTTTATTCAAAATCTAGCATCAATAAACAGAACCAGAAATACTGAGATATCAAATGTTTTCATTTTTGGCTTCAAAGCCATGTCAAATCCCACTTGGATTTCATTTGGCGGGTAAGGAAAACAAAAAAATTGAAAAAGGGAAACAAAGTTAAAATCTGGGTGGAGTGAGAAGTTCCAGCTAAATTCATTTGGCTGCATAAACTTTTCATCAAAATATACATAATGCAAGAAAAGCAGTAGCATCTCTGTCAACCTTAGCACTCCAAATTGGAACCACAATTTTCTTTTTTCTTTTGAGGAGAAATTGGAACCAAAATTTCTTTCACATATGTATTCATTTACAAGTTTATACAATCAAAACAAATAAGTACAAGCAGTGTATATATAGTTCTTCTATTTTGAGGGGATTGTACACATTATTCCAGCAAGCAAACAACTTTGAAATCATTAAACCAGGGAATGAAAATAACAAAGAGTTTGTGATTATCCAACCATGAAATAAGATCAAAAGGCCTTGAAGTATCTAAGTACAAGTTGACAATCAAGTAAAATAACAGATGAATAGAGATCTCGAGATAATATTTTAAAAAAAGAAAGAAAAAGAAAAAGGCAGAGTAACAAATAAATTATTTGAGGGACTTGTAAAGGTCATGACAGTACCTGAGCTACCACTCTATAACCTCTGAAATCAATTATAGCCATAGCAAGGTTGTAAAGTCCAGGAATATCAGCTTCCTGGTAAGCTTTGGTTCCTTTCAAATCACTATTTGCAGATGCATAAGTGGCTTGCTCAGTATCAGTAAGCTGCAACTCAGCACTAACATCAGACGCAGTATGGTGTGCGTTATCTGAACTAGCAGATGTGCATGGGTTTGAGTTGTCATTGGTTTCACATAGTGCATTACTAGAAGTCTTTGCCAAATTATCGGATAAATTACTTCCATTCTCAGAGTCATGACGAAGGTTTAATTGAAGGCTCAAATCTTGATCTTTGGATATATGGCCAAGATCAGCATCAACAGCAAAGCTAAAGAAAATGTTATTGTACACATACCTGATTAAAGTTAAATGAAGAAGTTAATTATGAGAAATACTGAACTTTTTTCTTTCTTTATTGTATCAAGAACTAAAAGATTGTAAGCAAATTTGAAAGAACATAAAGTGAGCTTAGCATGTCATATGCTTTAAACTTTAAAATGACCTAACAAGAAAACAAAAAAAAAAACAGCAGACTGAAGATTAACATCACATAATTACAATATAATGTCTATTACATGTAGAACTAAGATGGGAAATACAATGTCAAGATATCACATAATTCCATATACCGTAAGACCAAGTGTCATCTGAAATAATTGTGATTCTCAAGTAAATTTCTATCAGTACAGTGATTACAATTATGAACCAAATTTTACAGCATAAAACACAAATGAAAGAAAGGTAAGTGTAACAAGGCTCATGGTCAATAATCATCATGTACTTTGTTTCACTTACCAAATCATGCCTACACTTCATGAGTCATCAGATAAAGAGAACCATGACAATAATACGCTAGTTCCTTATTGTACATTTGTCCGCAACCAAGAATACATGTAAATGATAAAAACTACAAAGCTTTCAACCTGGAAGTGGAAAACACATTCAAAATTTAGATGACAATGTGACAATCATCTGGTCCACAAATAAGTGTTGTTTCAAGTAATGACATCATTGACATATAGCACACCATAAAACTTCTCGTGATACCATATGCTCTGTTGAAAGAATCCATGGAATGACACCATATGAACCATAAATCAAGGTCTCCGACAAGGAAGGTTAAATATTATTGCTCGTCTGTTTCATCAGAACAGGAGTTAGCTACTACATCACCTAAAACTTGTTTAACTTCTCTTAACCAAATGAAATTTTAAGTTTGGATTAAGCTTCTTCAATTAAACATATAAATTTTCATAATGTACTGAGGATCCAAATTGATGGGCAAGTATTTACTCTATAAAATAAGACAGAAGTTTTGTCTGAACGAACATGAGGTTAGACATTGACTTAAAAGTGTTTGTAGATTGAAATGCAGGATGATATGCAAGGTGTCCAGTTCCTTCACATTTATTCTCTCAAAAAAAAATCCAGTTTACAAATATAATCATAATCACGGGAAAGACTATTCCAATACAACTTACATATGGAAACATTCAGGATCGGTTGGATTGATCGGGGGTATACATCTATTAATAACTCCAATTGCACCTTTACTTGCTGCATCAACAAAATCACATGTCACCTTATAGAGAGCCCTGTCACGTAATATCCTGCAATACAATAACAATCATAAGTCACACTGAACAATGATAATACTTAGTTGCTACTTGCAGATCCTATAAGTACTTGGAGTTCTCCTAAAAAAAAAGTACGAGTTGAAAACACAAATAAGTTAGAACAAGACACAACAAGAATAAGAGCACACCTTTCCTGGAAAGTCTTATGAGGGAACTCCCAACATGACTGTAGTTCTTCATTCCAATCTCTCTGCATTACACTTAGTTCGCTTCCATATGTAAGAGCGATGGCATCCTCTGCTCTGGCTGCATCCCGTTTATGAGCTGAAAATGAGGACGCAATGCAACTTGAAACATGTTATTAAAAGAATATAGCATAGGATAAAATGGATGTTTAAACCCAAATAAAGTTACACATATAGATCCAACAGTAGATCTGGTTAAAATAACTTGATAATCCAGTGGGATCTTCATCTAATGGTAGATATATATTTTCGGTTTATGATCACACTTTATTTTCACTTCTTTTGCATATTACCTTAATACCATTTTTTGTTAGCTTTGACGTTTGAATTCTGCATTTTCTATGCCAACTTTGAATATTCCCAAGGGAGATGATAACAACTTTTCAAATTTAAAGCCAGGAGAAAAAAGAGGACATATTACATTGGGTAGGTTTTGTGGTTCAATGAACATATCCTTGCAGATGTTTTTTTTTAGAAGTATCCTTGAAAATGTTAAAAAAATTAGAAGAGAGAAAATATTTGGAGCACTAACTAAACCAGTTCTGCTGATGTTATGCACACATACTGGTTACCCAAGACATCAAGAGATTGATGTTTAACTGCAATGATTATCTCATTACCCTAATCAATCTCCATCCTCGCCCAATCAACTTATAGTACAACCTTTTTTTTAGAAGAACTTATAGTACAACTTTACAGCTCACAAATTGATGGTTACCGTCTTATTATTCATCTAGAGGCATTATCCATGAGAAAAAAATACTAACAGTCCATGGATAAAGATGATATGCCAATTATGGCAAAACTAAGTTTAAATTTAATGAACAGTTCCTCAAATAGTTTCACTGAACCTAATGAAGACATGGATATTTACATTCAGCTGTTACAAGATCTAGAAAAGCGGTGGTGTTAAAAGTTAAAACCAATGCATAAGTTCATTGAAGCTTAATATTTACTGCAAAACTGATGCACAGAAGAAATAAATATGAGAGAACAAAGACAACCAACTATTCCAATATGTACCTGGAACAGGATAGGCTCCCAACCAAGAATTTGGTGGAGGCAACAAGGACTGAACATTCTCATAGGGGTGTGCTGAAGCCTTATGATCCAGAATTTCACGAAAACCTGTGGATAATTACTTTCTCAACCAAATGTTCAAATACTAAAGAAATGCTAGACAAATTTTTCATACCTTTCTTGAACTTGCTGCTGATCTTTTGCAGCACGCCTACTAGGGTGCTCGCCTCATGAGATACTTTTGCTGGTTTTGGATCGAGAATGTTTCCTGTACTAGAGTTAATATAAAAGCCTTTTGTAGTTCCTGTGATGCAAAATTTATTGCCTTCCAATGTGACAACATCCAAATACATCAGATCCCCTGCTAGCCTGTAAAGAACAAAAAACTTTAGGTGCCAGCAACTCCCAGTTCCAAAAACTGACTAAGCCATGGATACTACAGTGTTTTATAAGGAAATGCAATCAGCAGAACACAGACATTAGGCATATAGTTGCTCTGCTCAACCAAACTAAGTATATATGTCATTGCATAAAAAATGAAAAGGAAGAAAGATGGATCAAAACATGGAATCAAGTGACCAAGATAAATGGAGCCAAGTGCCAAGATAAGTCTACTTTGACCTTATCTTCTCCTCTTTACAAAAGCAAAATGCACGACAGGTCAAAATTTTACACCCATCAGCAAAGCAAGAAGAAATCAGATGGTAAGAATTGCTCACCTTCTATAACTTGGAGGAGGGTTGAAAGATGAAAATACTAGGCTATCAACACATGCTATCTCCTTACATGGTGATGTTGGTGTCACAAGTTTCGGAAGGGCACTTGTGATATCCTCCATGAATCCTAATCCATCAAGCTCTACAGATTCTGATTTTGCCAATTCTGCATCACAGTAGACAAACATAGTATGAAGATTACATTGATTTTTCAGTCAAATACAATTATAAGGAGAGCTGGACATCAGTAAAATACAGAAAACCTGCACTCTTTTGATGAGAATTTTCGTGCTGCAATGTCAGCAGAGTTGACAAAGAAGTTTGGAGAGATGAAAGAGAGAACAATTCTCTAGCACGGCGAACATGAAACCTTATGGATCTGTCATCATAGAGTGCTGAAAGCACAAAATATATGCAAATTATTTGTTGCTAAAAGTGCCAGAATACATGAAAAATGATGTGTTAAGTGTGCAGACCTCCAACCATCTCTATATAGCAACCACCAGTAGTAATATCTGCAACCTCGGAAACTTCATTGTAATCCTCCATGTGATGAAGGGAGCCATCTTTAGTATGCAGAATCAGATCATAGCATGTAAAGTAGCAAGTTTCTGAAGCATCAAGGAGAAACTGCCTGATGTCCAGAACATTATCACTCGGACTTAACTGTATAAGTTTAATGGAAAAGGTAAGAATAAACATGTAAGCCATCAAAGCATAAAACGAAAGAAGTCCTTGTCTAAGTACCTAAATAACAGAAAATATGTGAAGTATCCAAATGACGACAAACTGCTTTCATTATTACCTCCCACAATATAAATCAAGAAAGGTGAGAGACAACAAGATAGTAGCAACAGCATATTAACAGACTTTCTCAAAAGATATATATTAGAAGGTTCATGACACCTGTTCATATTAAAAAATTAGTTGAAAAAACCATCGAAATGAACAAATAGTTCAAGCATGTTGTATGCCACAGAAGTATTTGCTTCAGGCTTTCCTTTCAATATAGTTGTCTAAGACTACATTTGAGATGGAGTTAGATTCCAGTTTCTTTTTTCTGTGCATCACAATAATCAAATTTTAAGTTGCATAATCAAATTAGCTCTTCTCCATACTACACAGGCATGGACATTATGAAATTCGGGCTCAGGTTGAGTCAAACCTAAGGCTAGAATTTAACTGTTATATCAATTTGCATACAATATGAGCCTAAATGCAAACATTTTATCTAACAATTTACTTTTCACTAGGACTTCAGAGTTTACCCACTATAGCGATTTAGCATATAGTATTAGCCTAAAAGCATATATTTTCTCCAGCAATTTATTTGCGATTAGGACTTCGAGCCAGTTATTTTAAACTAAAGGGTATATGTCTGTCGCCCATAGAGTCTACACCTCACCTGTAGCTCCAGTTTTTCACCAGATTGCGCCTTGACAGTAACAGGATAGAGATGAACTTCACCGGCTACAGAAAACAAAAGGAAGAACCATTGAGAATTGAAATTATCTTATATTTGAGACGCTAAACTATCTTAGATAACTAAGTGAAAATGCTCATAGATATACATATTTTGATATTCTAGTAGATATTCTAAAGGAAGCTGATGTACAAATAGCCACCAAAAACAGAAAACATCGGATGGAAATTTCAAAAAAAAAAAAAGATTTTCAGACACAAAAAATGTATCAATAGACAGCAGAAAAATGAAATAATGTTCACCTTCAGCCTCCTTCTTAGTTGCTGTTTGAGCAGGACTTACATCCTCTACTTTATCAGCAGCGCCACCATCTACTGAAAGGGGCCTACTGCTCAGGTCTTCATGTCCGTCAGTGTCATCATTTGATGCCTTGGTGCCTGCTGGAGGATCAGAAGAGGTTCTTGACGAACCACGTAGTGCTGATTCTGACTCTGTGGAACTTACAGGCTCAGAATTCACTGTCTTTCCCTTGTTCTTCCCCTTGTTAACTTTCCCAGCCATCAGTAAACCTAAATGGTGAGACAAGAAAACCAAAAAGGTGTCAATTTTTTTTATTGCAGCAATGAGAAGGCAGAAGGGCGTCAAAAGTTCTCCAATTGAGCGAAGTAAACAGGCTACTTCATTGCAAAACATTCGATAAGAAAAGCGAAAATCCTAATCTGACAAAGATTCTGGGAAAAGCTATTACTGATTGTCAAGTTCATGTGCGAAATAAAACGCCATATCATCTGGCAAAAAAGCAAAAGAAGAAGAAACATTTTGACGGAAGGAGAAAGATAGTAAAATAACGAAGCCTAAACCAAGAACCTTTGTGCATTAAATAACCAGAAACAACTATAATCACGTATACTTCTGCAAGTGAAAGACGAGACCAAATTCAAACCACATAACATCACTTGAAGAAAATACGACAAAACAAAGAAAAAGCTCAAAAAGCTCCAGGTCCCTGGAATTGAACACGATGGAGCTACGCATCAAAACCCAAATGCCATAAACAGAAAACACCGCAGAAGAATAAGCCGACCAAAGGAAAAAGAAGAGATTTTTCACACTGCTTGACTCGAGTAACCTGAGAAACGCGATCGACCTTACTCCGATCAAACAACTCCCGAGCCCACAGAACTCGAACGGCAGGACAAGCCCGATAACGAAGGAACTCGAACAACCGGCGGCAAGCGAATCAGAGGAGCTCTTTGGTTGGGGAGGGCGGGATCCAGACGATGGCGCTTCAAGAGCGCCAACAGGAGTCGAGGGATCGAAGCAGAGTAGAAGTAAGTGAATGGGATGAGGCAACGTACCTGAGAGAGAGAGCGTGTTGTGCGCGTTGAGAGGGTTCGAGAAGGGAAGGCGGCGCGCCCTGCACTGCTGCGAGATGAATCTGTTGGAAGCAAAACCTCTCTCGACTTGTTTCTGTGATTTTAGAGGGCCATCGGTCTCTTTACATTTAACAAACTAATTTTGTCTATTATTAAATTTAATTTATAACATATTATCTGGCTCTTTTTTTATCGACGACGGCGATTCAACTCGCGCACCGTTTATAATCGTTTATAATCGAAAAGCAAAATGACAAAGAGTTTTAAAGCATAAAAAAAAAATTCATTTTTATCTTATTTAAATTTTTCGAATGAATTCTGTTGATAGACATTAAGAGAAGAAGAAGAATCTTCCTAAATTAGACGATCATTATAGGATGAATCTTGGAAGTGAAAATGAAATTCATAAGACCTTAATAATTATATACGTTTTTCAAGTTTAGATTGAGTTCAATTAATTCAATAAAATCGATTTCATAACACATATTTCGATAAATTCATGAAATTGTCAATAAGAAGTTTCTACAAAATTTGAGACGCTTATCATTCTACCACAATATTTTTGTTAGCTATCATCTAACTAATTTGATAGAGGTACAAAAAATATTAGGAAGGTAATAAAAACTCAGATGAAAAAAATCTATTCAATTCGAGAAATTGAAAAAAGATTAAAAATTTTAAGAATTTGAATATAATTTATTTTTTAATAAGTGTCCCATCAGAAAAAATCATAAGACCATGAAACTCATTTTTTATTATGAATATTATTTATATAATTATCTAATAAGTCATCATTTTTTATTATAGAAATTTTAATTTAATATTTTTCTATTACATTAAGAAAATCCAATTTGATAACTTTAAAATTTTAATAGCATATTTTATATTTAGTTATAAAATTAATTATGTTTGTATTAATGTTATTTATTATATATTTAAAATAAAATTATACAAAAGTAGAGCTTGAAAAAATTGACTTGATAGAGGGTTGTTTTTATTTTTTATAACTCAAAAAATTGTGGTAATTTTTTTATTCGAAAACTTAATCATCCCATAAAAAAATATTAAACCAACCCCTTCCGAATCAAAAATATCAAATAAAAAAGTTTTAAACTTTATGAGTCTGGATAAAAGTGATTTTTAATAAATCTAAATGGATTCACACCCATCCCAAAAAACAATACAAAACATGGAGCCCAATTATTTATTTATATAATTAATTCATAAGTCCTAATTCTTTATTATTTAATATTTTTCTATCACATCATAAAACTCTTTTAGATAGTTTAAATTTTTATTACTATATTTTATATTTAGTTATAAATAAAATGTGTTTATAGTAATAATTCATGATATATTTGTAAATGTTATTACACTAAAATAGGACATCCAAGAAACCACGTGAAAAATTTTTGCCTAGAGAGTGATTTTTAAAAGTAGTTTTACGATAGTTTTTTATTTAAAACATCAATCCAAAAATTAAGGTGGACCAAAAAATTATACGTAACAATTCGAAATTTTGGAATAAGGATATTTAGACCTTTTAACCAAAACTCCAAACCTAAATCTTATATAAGGTCTAACAACATTATGAATTTTCTCAAAAAAAAATCTAATTGTCAACTCTCTTCTCTCTTTTCTTTACCACCAAAAAATTATTCAAGGCTAGAGATCTAAAGCCCTATTCTTCACGGTGTACAAAAAGAAAATCAAGATTTCTACGAAAAGAACAAAAAGATCTAGAATCTTCTAGTTGATAAAAAAATACAAGATGATTAGAAAAAAGATTTTAAATCTAAAACTTAAAGGTATGTAAAAGAGGTTCAACCCCCCTCTCTCTCCTCATAATGGATTTCATGTTTTAATTGAGAAATTTAAGAGCAGCATAGTTCTTAGTAGAGATTGAGATTGTGGATGCATTGATCATATATTTAGATGTATATGTTTTATGCTTAGATTTATATATTTATATGTCTAGAAAATGATAATCATGCTTGACATCTAAGATCTTGTATATTTTACGAAAGAGTCATATTTTTTCTTTACGTTATGGTTTCCATGATTTTATTCATCATATATACCTATTAGATGTATGTAAATGACCTCTAAGATTGTTAGAGATTATATGCATGATTTCCTAAAATTATTTTCTCAAAAATATGAAATTTTGGGTTAGAAATTGGGATTTTAGGACGACAACACAATCGTGTCAATTCTAGAAATGATCGTAATTGAGAGGACGAGATCGAGGTGATTAAATGGCTTTTGGTCATGTTCGTAACACCTCTGTCACACTCGTAATCAACTTGGTCACGAGAGACGTAAACAAATTTTGACTAAGGCTGAAAATAATTGTGAAAAGACTGAACACAACTATAACAAGATTCAGCACGATCGTGAAAATGCTGGTCATGACCACGACAATGTTGTGCATGATCATGACATTGCTGTGCACAATCATGACATTCCTGGGCATGTGACATTGGAAAGTGTCTTTTATGATGTTTTAAGCTTACTTTCTAATATATATAGGTTATGAATTAATAGATGTGTATTAAACTTAATTGTAATTAGGCTAAAATATGAAGAATGATTGATGTATTGCAAACAAAATTCATCTAAAGTTGAATGTTCTTGCCACTCATTAATGGTGGGAAGCAAAGTCCTACATATATGTATGTATGTGCTTCAAGAAGATTTAAACTCGCGAAGTAAAGTCCTGTATTTGTGTATATGCTTTTCAGGAACAAAGTTCCTCGCTAGAAAATGTTGTCGCTCATCAATGTTGAAAAGCAAAGTCCTGGATCTATATATGTATGTACTTCAAGAGGACCTAAACCCACGAAGCAAAGTCCTGTATTTGTGTATGTGCTTTCCAGAAATAAAGTCTCTCATAAAAATGTATGTATTCCTTGAAATAAAGTCCATCATTATTATAATGTGTGTATTCTTTGAAATAACGTCCATCGCTATTATAATGTGTGTATACTCAATAATGTGGCTTAGCTACCCAATGTGATAATATTGATGTGATTCTCTAACTATATTAAGATTAAATATGTTATAAGATAAATTAAGAATGAAAATAAATAAACTAAGAATGAAAGTAAAGTTTGACTTCAAAATATCTTATAACAAAGAAAGTTAAGATGATGAAGAAGTAAAGATGGAAAGTACACTTATTTATGTATTTCAATGAAATCTAAGTCCGAGAAGTAAAGTCCTGCATATCTGTATATACTATTCAAGGAACAATGTCTTTCATCATAAAGTGTTTATATTTCTAAAAATGACTATGAATAAAGTCCCTTGTGTGTTCCTAAAATATGACTTATGATAGAAAATGAAAGTGAACATGATGTTATGCGATAAAAATGAAAGATGAAGATGACACGTGAAATATCATATAATAAAGAATGAAAGAATGTCTAGAGGATTATAAAGCAACTCTAAGAAAATGTGAAGTATGAACGATGTTAAGTAATAACTAAGGATCAAGGAGTTATAAAGAAACTTTTAGTACATCAATGAAAGTAAAATGAAATGATAAACTATATGTCATGATTGTTTATGAATAATATGAATGCATATTCTTATTGTATAACAACGGGTACTTCTCATTCTCATGAAAAGTATCCTTTGGTTCTCAACCGAGCCGGTTCACAAATAGGTGATATCAGATTATAAGTCCGTAGAAACCCTTTCTCGATTCGTTCTATCTAGAAAAATAGAAATAAATACTACAATTCTTCCTCCTCGCAACCATGCTAATCTTTCGGCTCATAGAATATTGTTAACGACATATGCCTCCCTCTCAGATAAACCTTCGCATGAGGAAGAAGAACTTACGAACAGAGCATTCATAAGACAAGCGATAAGATCAAATGTCATGAAAGTAAAACATCTGAAATCGAATAAGAACATTAAACCGAGTCCAAATCCATCAAATAATTCCTCAGCCTCATTGGCTGATTAGTTATACATAACACATCACAAAACATTATCATCCTAACACTAAACATTGTTCAATAGAGAAAACTAAAGAAATAGCAATCGAAAAGAAGTAGAAAAAGCAAAGAATACAGCAAGCAGTATTAGGATTAGAGCTACAGCTTCCCCTATCAGTTCAGCTGATCTTCTTCCTCTCCAAAGTGGCGTCTCCCTTTCCTGGTTGGCCTCCTCCATGTCCTTAGTTTAGTTCCTCACATTGCCTCTCGATAATTGCTGGCCAACCCTCTTTTCTTGAGACATTTTTTTCTTTTTATATCATGGCATCACTTCTATCCACCATTGGATCTGTAACACTTGCTTCTTGTATGACATTTGCTTTTTTCAGTCATATGATGCACGACAGATGTTCAGTCTGATACACCATCTTTTTGTCTTTGATTTTTTTGATTCCTCTCTCTTTCTTTCATTAGGCAGGTGGATGTGTGTTACATGTTCTAGTGACTTCATCCATTTATGTAAAATATGTCTTGATTGTCTGTGCGCGTCATATGACAGATGTCATTTTGCCTTTTTTTGCTAGCTCAGCTTCTTCTTCTCAGTGATGTCAAGTACCATAATGTAGGGACTCTTTTAACTTGACTGTCAGATACCTCATACAACGTAAGAGTACCTGCTGAAAGATAATTAAATTTATAAAATTTTATCTATATTTTTAGCAAAAGAGCTAAGATGACATGGAGATTTAATATAACAAGTAAAATGTTAAAAATGTAAATTTTATGTTACTTAATTACAGTATAAATTAAGAAAATCATATTTCTACCCTAACAATAATTAAGAAATTCATGTCATCAAATTCTCCAAACTTAAGTTTTTACTTATCCTCAAATAAAAGTTAAAAATTTAAGGTAAAATACAATAATTGCAATAGCCACAAAAGGAAATAGCTAGCCATAATAGGAAAAACTCGCCATACATAAATGCTCAAGCATCAATTAGCAAATTTTAAGTCAATTAAGTACTCCTGAGATTATTCATAGAAGTAACAATTCTGAGAAAGAATTTTACCCCTTTAACAAATTCATACTAACTTTCAGCATATTCCACTAGTCCTAAGGGTCCTTTTTAGAAATTTTCTACAGCATTCTTAACTTTATCCCTTTTTTTCCTTTTTTTTAATTTTACATTTACTTCCCTTTTTTACTCTCCCAAAACTTAAAGCAAGAGTAACCATTTAGATGAAAATATGCTCAATAGCTGTGTAATTATACATTGTAGTCGCACATATTTCATGCAACAGACTCAAGAATTTTTTAAAAAGATTTTTTTTACTCCTCCTAGTACTCTTACTTAAGACGAGGTTGGAGTTTTATAATTTGAACTTATTGTACTTTCACTTTCACTTTATTTTGAAAATTTAAAGTTGCAGTTTCTTGAGATCCTTAGTGCTAGGGGATGGAAGATATTTCTAAACCTGTAATTGTCACTTTAATCCGAGTCAGGGTTTTAGCAAATGAAATGTTACATATTCAGGGATGCATTGGACATATCATGCATAGAGGTCATCTACATGCACAACTTTTCCTAATGCTTTCTAATTAATACATGAGAAACTAAGTGAATGTAGTTAATAAATAAGAATATGATCACAGTTTGATTCCTAGCAGCAAATGTATATGAAAAGTGAAAATTTCTAGCTAGGATGTAAAAATTATGCATGTTGTGAAAAATTTTAAAATTTGACCTCAAAATCATGGTGATAAATAAATTGGAATAGATCACACCACTCTCCCAAGTTTAATTCCAACACTGTCCTCAGTGTTGAAACAAATTGGGACAGCGTAAAAGGAAAATATTTCTTTAAATTGCAGGTATGGTTCAAATTTTTTTTGATCTTGCTCTGTTATCTTTCTTCACTTGTTTTCTTTTTCCTCAACTTCCATGTCTGCAGAAAAGACTTTAATCAGAATATAACAGAAATGTATAGCAATTGATAAATCAAAAGTAAAAGAGCTGTAGTCGGTGGTAGTTGATGCAGTAGGTGGGCGTATATTCAGTGTAATGTTGTATCATAAATTTCAATTGGGGCACTTGCTATTTGATTCCTGCAAAAATAAGATGAAAAGTATTATTCGACTGAGTTGCCTCCTAGTAAGCGTCATTCTTTATAGTTTTATACTAGAATTTATTTCTTTTTCACTTCAAGAAGGTTTTAAAAGTATCATGTGATCAAGTAGAGATATCAATATGTGGACAGCTTCAACAATCAAATATGAGTATCTTAGCTTGTCACTGACAAATCTTTATCCCTCCTTCAACGGGACTTAAATTCACATGTATAACTTCAATGACCTCCTCAAACGTGTGAATGTTGAAAGGTCTTCAAGTTCTTGGACCAAGATTTCAGTTGACAAATTATAATCTTCCTTAAAAGGATGTTCCATTGCCTTTTGCAAACTGAATTCTATTGTAGCCCCCTCTATTTGAAAAGAGAACTATTTAGCTTTCAAATCCCTTGTGGTCATTTCAATTTTATTGTGTTTCTTTATTGCTGTAACTTCTTGTTGATCAGTGCATAATAACATAAGTGAGACTTTGAAATTTTGGATGTCCTCTTAAAAAAGATTGCGTCTAACTTCAACTTTGGACCACTTCTTGTCTTTTGATATTCCTTCATCTCTGAATGTAAGATTTGGAGGTTCTTCAATTGCTAACATCTTATGCTGATTCATAGGGGAAACTATCTTAAGTGGAATCTCAATTGGACAGCTAGAGATAGATTCAAGAACCTCACATTTGAGAGTAGTGAGAGTGTTTTCGTCTCTGATTTGGGTGCACTAAGTAACTTATTTTCAGGGATAATCAATAAGTGAATTGAGTTGCTATGCTCATGAGAGGTGAAGGTACTTGTAACTTTGGACAATCTGAAATCAAACTGGTGGGAGTATTTGACAGTTTCTTCATAAATTCAAATTTAACTTTTCAAAATTTCTTCATCATTGGATAGGAATTTTAGGGATGGATCTTCAATGTGATTCACTGTCGGTACCATTGGAATAGTCTTCACTTTAGCAACTTCATTTTGTTTCTTAGCTTGTGCATTAGGTGAGACAACCTCATTTTCAGCTTCAACTTGTGTTATTATAGAATTAGTATTAGTTGTTGAAGTCTTTTCCTTATTGTTAACTTCAGCTTAAGCTCCATATGGTTTCTCATGTTTCTCCTCTATAACTAATTTTTTCCTTTGATTTATCTCTTTCGAACTTTCCATCTTCATTTCCTGAATTAGGCTGTAGAAAAATTTCAGTCTCAAGGACTTAAGATTTGGCTTGTAGAATATCCACTGTCATAGATAGTTGCTCCATGACTGCATTTTACTTTGTTGCTGCTTCAAGAAGTTCTCCAACTTAATCTCAAAATTTGATTTCCATATGAGTTGAGTAAGTATTTGCTGATTTGCTGAAATATCCATAGCAACCTGAAATTCTGAAACTTGATCTTGATTTTGATGATAATATAGTTGACTTTGTAAGTCATTTACATAGCTTCTACTATTTGAGAATTCTTGTTCAGAATTATAGTAACTTGAACTTTTCTGACCATGTGAGGTAGACATGTAAGTATTGGAAGATTGTTGGACAGAAGGTACTTGATTGCAGTAAACTTGTGATGATCCTTTAGCATTGAAACTAAATTTTTGAATGGATTTGGATATGATATCTTCAACTTTGGAATACACTTTAAATTTTTGAATGGATTTGGATATGATATTTTTTAATAAGTATTGACATTCCACTTGATTGATAATAGTTTTGAGGCCAAATCAACTAACTCATATCCATCTTATACTTAATTATCAAAGTGCTAACTGATTTCTTCTTAGTTTGACATGTGACCAGGAGACAAATTCAAAAATTTCTCCATTGCTACAACTTGTCATATAATGATGTTAGGTGCAGAGACATGAACAAATATAAAGTGAAGCAGAAACTAAGATATGATTCATAGTAGAAAAAATAAAGTGCAAAAAAGTAAAACTAGGCTAAATAAAAAAATAATAGACAAAAAGCAAGAATTGGATACAAACAATGAAATATGATGTAGATAGTGAGAGTATAAAAGATAAGTAAAAGCAGAGGCAAATATAAAAAAAAACTAATATATAGAAGCGAAAGTAAAGGGAAAAAAGAATTGAAATGTAAATGGAAAAGGATATGATTATAAATAATGTGATGGTATAAAACAATGATATCCAATTCAAATTAAACAAAGTAAAATCTAGAAACAAATTCAAAATTCTCCCCGGCAACGACGTAAAAAATTTGTTGTGAGAAATTTATGCAAATATGGGAAATAGTCGATATTTGCATACTAGATACTCATAGGTGAAGATCAAATTCCCTTTTAAAAGAATGTAAACAAGTTTTAAATTTATAATTCCAACTATACTTTTCAGGTTGCAAGTATACAATTGTCGTCAATGCATAGATCGGGATCAAATCACAAAGAGAGAAGTTGTATTTGTTTTTAGACTTATGTAACAATGAAAAAAGAAAATATGATTTTGATAATAAGAGAAGTTAAAACGTGTTTTGTATTTCAGATTTTATAATTTCTTTGTTGTTTTCGTGTTTAACTGGAAAATGTCTATTGCTCTTTCCTTGCGCATATTTCGCTTTAGGGGAACACCAACGGCGAAAGCACTCTGCTGGGCTGACACTGACACTGAGAGACGAAAGCTAGGAAAGGGTCTTCTTCGGTGGATCCCTCAAGGAAAGTAAAATCTAAAATAAGTATCATTGCTTCAATAGTATATAGAATAGATGCATGAGGGATCATTCCTATGGGGACACTTGGCAAACAGATGTTGTTTCTTTTAAGATTCCATTCGGATGACATATTAATAGTGGGTACTTCTCATTCTCATGAAAAGTATCATTTGGTTCTCTTAATTTCGTATTCGAACTGAGCCAGTTCACCAATAGGTTATATCAGATTAGAAGTCTATAGAAACCCTTTCTCGACTCGTTCTACTTAGAAAAATAGAAATAAACACTATGGTTCTTCCTCCTAGCAACCATGCTAATCTTTCGACTTATAGCATATTGTTAACGACATATGCTCCCCTCTCAAGAAACAGTCACATGAAGAAGAAGAACTTGTTAGAAGAGCATTCATAAGACAAGTGATAAGATTAAATGCCATTGTAGCAAAATATTTGAAATCAAATAAGAACATCAAATTGAGTCCAAACCCATCAAATAATCTCTCAACCTCATTGGCTGATTAGTTATACATAAATATGGAGATCACAATACAAAATATCATCATCCTAACATTAAAACATTGTTCAATAGAAAAAACTAAAGAAATAGCAATCTAAAAGTAGTAGGAAAAGCAGAGGATGTAGCAAGCAGTACTAGGATTAGAGCTATAGCTCCCCTCTCAGTTCAGCTGGTCTTCTTCTTCTTCAAAGTGGCTTCTCCCTTCCTGGTTGGCCCCTCCATGCCCTTAGACTAGTTCCTTACATTGCCTCTCGATAATTGCTGGCCAACCACCTTTCCTTGAGACATTCTTTCCTAGCAACACTTCTAATCACCATTGGATTTGTGACACATTTTTCTTGGATAACATATGTTTTTTTTTCAGCCATATGACGATAGTTGTTCAGCCTGATACACCATCTTTTTGTCTTTATTCTTTTGATTCCTCTTTCTTTCCTTCATCAGTCAGTTGGATGTGTGACACATGTCCTAGTGCCTTCATCCATTTTGTAAAATATGCCTTGATTGCATGTGCGCGTCAGATCATAGCTGTCATTTTGCCTTTTTATGCCAGCTCGGCTTCTTCTTCTCAGTGACGTCAAGTACCATCATTTAGGGACTCTTTTAACTTGACTAGTCGGATACCCTCATGCAACGTGAAAGTACAAAGACAAAAGTTTATAAATTTATAAGATTTAATCTATGTTTTCAGCAAAAGAATTAAGATGATATGGATATTTTATAGAACAAGTAAAATGTTAAAAATGTAGATTTTATGTTATTTAATTGCAACATAAATCAAGAAAATCATATTTCTACCCTAACAATAATGAGTAAGAAATTCATGTCATCAATGATCGTCCTAAAAATCCACCTATTTCGAGTTGAGCCTGAGCTAAAAAATTGGATTCATTTTTTACCCTAAGTGTTTCATATTAAAATATATATTTATGTTATAAAATATTCATTATGGATTATTTATATATCATATTATAATATTTTTTAAAAAAGATGTATAAAATGATCTTATTGATACTAAAAATAAAATGAGAGCGTTAAATTAATTATAATTAATATATTTATCTTTTGGTTAGTTTTTTCAAAATATCTTAATATAAAACTTATATCAAATTGGGCCAATCATGTCATTGAGGTTTAATTCTCTGTCAACCCAAGATGACTCGATCTCGAATCCAATCGGGATTGATTTCGGAACCAAATCCGAATTTTGGAGGCCTGGTCAAAATAGAGTTGGAATCGAAACGTGGTGACTCGGTCCTGAACCGATGTGGAGCATCCCTAATATTTTTTACCCTTTTCTCTAGATTAGGCATGCTTGAATTTGGAATTTTCACAAGAGTAACTATATTTTAGTTTGGTTAATGTTTTATCAAGGTAAGTCGGTGAAAATGCTTTTGGATATCTTTGATAAGCACTTTTGGAAGACAAATATTTATTATATAATAAAAAAGTAAATTTCTCGCACCCATGGAATTTAAATGTCAACTTCTATTTCTTTCTATCTAATACAATATTTACTAAAATTTCACGTAACATATTTAATTTAAAATTAAAAAAATTCACCTTAGTGTCATAATGAGAAGTCACTTTCTGATGAGTTATTTTTTAAAATTAATTCTTTTATCTATATTTAATATGATATTTGAAATTTAAATGATAAATAAATGTTATTACAAATATATTTAATATTATAAGTAAAACATAATGTAACACACCAAAAATTTCATTAAATTTTAAAACCTTGTTGATGTCAAATTATCAGACGCCCGAAACTGGAATGGGCGCCTAATGTTGCAATGAGTCGCCAACTCAATCGACGCACTACCTACCGATCGAAACTTTTTTGAACGTTTGGAATTATATCAGTTTTTTATTCTTCTCTCTCTCATTTACACTACCATAACACCTGGTGATCTAATGACTCTGTATCCTTGGTATTCATGTCACGAAAATAATCCGACAGATGGAGACTCACTTTCAGTTGACCAAGGAACAGAGGCTTGGTTCTAATGATGATCGATCAAGTTTCGAACGATCGAAACTCTCAATAGAAAGTTAAAAAATTTGGCATGTGAGATATTGGATGACCGTAAATGTTTCGGGCAATTGCTCCGCACTTGGTCTTGAATGGTTGAATGATGAACTAAAAATGGATGACCGAACAATTTTCAGACGATCAATGTATATCGATAAAATGATGTCCCAACCTCTTTCGGATGACCGATGAATTCTCCCATAATGGACATCATTTGGACTTTCGGGTGCCTGAATCTTTGACAAAGAATGAACATGATTCTAACTAACAACTATGATTCGATTAACCTTTGTCCACGTTATTCTCCTTCCTCCATAAGAACAATTCATGATGATCTGGCGTCACATTTACTCTCTATAGTCTTGATTGATTTATGTGAAGGTTCATGATTAATAAATTAAAAAAATAAAAAAATGAGGGTTACCATTAGATGCCTAGATGGGAGGTTATTGTGAGACACTCCCTATGAAGATACTCCACCTACAGATGTTACTACTTTACGCGAGGTCATTTACCTCTTATAGCACTTGTTGTAACATTGATCCCTCACTGACTCATATAGCTACACATTTGTATGATTGTAATGATATTCCCTAAAAGCGGAGAATTCTTTCAACACACGGACAACATGAAATCAAATGAATGACTAAAGATGAAAGGAACGATTATGTCCTTATGAACAATAAATATGAACAATGAACATGAATATGAAAAGCAATGAAAAGAAATGGAATCAGCTTTGTTGATTGTTCCTCCATGATGATCTACTCTTATACTTGATTTATTTTGTTTGCTTTATGCATATTTTGATGGATCATCTTTATGACATATTATGAATTCACACTTAACATTATGCTAACAGTTGAGTTTGTTCCTTTGTGTCATCTCCACATATACATGATATGACTGCGAGTTGGTTAATGTGTGTGCAACTATTTCAACTTGGGTGGTGCTTGCGCATGGTTATCATAGAGTTTAGATGGAGTCTCCTTTTTTTATCATTGAGTTGTATTTGGATGATGTATGAGACATGTATTTTGGCATGGACTTTATATACCATATATGCTGTATTTTTTATTATTCAGCTTCCACATTGCTTACATATCACTTTTCTTGATCATCTGAATCAACGAAAGAGAATAAGAAGTACCGAAGGAAATAGTGTACAAGAGAAGATTTCGTCATGTGGTGAGGTTAACTTTCGGGGCATTACACGTAATCTTTAGCCTATACTACAACGATCGGAAGTGGGAGATGAATAAAATAGAGAATGGATCTATATTGGTGAGGATATGGTCAAACAAGGAAAAGAATTAGAGGGACCACACTAAATTGGGTAATCTTCATGCGTAAAATGTAGTAACAAAATAAATTTGATAGTAATTATAGTTGTAATATTCCGAGATTCACATGATCTTCATGTGCTCAGAGTCATCCCATAGACGCTACACAATTATAAATAAAATAATTTTATAAAAATATAAACTATGAAATGTGGAATTAATAATACAAACACCTAAAAATCCATAATGTTAAAGGAGCTTAAACGTCCATAACTCCACAATACTAAATATGTGAAAAAGTAATAACTAATTAATAGTCTAATATGACACAAATCCTACACCATGTGCAACATCTATGTCACTGAGTCTGACCACTTGCATCATCATCTATCATTAACTCACGAGCATGAATCCAAATGCAGAAGAAAATTCATGAGTATAAAAATACTCAGTATGTAGGGTCTAAACATAATAATAATCAATCAATCAATAGTGCTTAATAAAAAAAAGGATAACAATACCATACAATAATCAATAAAGCACTGAACGGATCAATATGGTAGGAGTTCAATAAATCAATAAGTCAATAAACCCATTAATTGGTGAAGAGGATCAGGAACAATATCAATGAACAATTAACAATAATCAATTATGTCTGATCACTATGACACTATCCAATTTAATAATTTTAATTCAATATCAATATTAATGGTCATTGCCCAGTAACAATCTCCATACTATTCAATGGGCGGAGACAATGTCAGTCAACGCTAATATCCAAATAACCATGATTCAATTCAATTCGATTTCCATTCAATTCGATTCGATTCAACTCAATTTAATTTTTGGAGTTATCCAATTTAATAAGGAGCGCTCGCTCAATTAAGGGAAACTCCATGTCTTTTTCATGTAGATTAGTGGAGGATCAAGTCACGGCAAGTCGTTCTCTAATAATAGCGACAAATAATAAATTTCGTAATGGCAGAGGACCATGACCATCACAAGATAACCATAGCTTTCCTAAAAGATGATATCTCAAACCTTTAGGTACACTATCTCCCTTATACAATACGATACAAAAATGGTTGAGCTTATAGACAATCAGAGAACATGAATACCTACCAATTTTTAACTTTTATTTTGTTTACCCTAAAGACCTATTTTTAACAATTCAATTAAAGTTAAATAAGGATCCAATCAGACAAAACTACTGAATCATTATTATAATGGATCACACGATCTAATGGAATAACAATAAAAATAATCTTAAATAAAATCTAATAAATATGATGAGATCAGATCTGTTTACAATATGATCATGTAAACTCGGACTGAATGTATGGTGGACCTAGGCCAATTTAGCTGGCTCACCTCCAATACGATCGCGCTGCAACCCGAACCGAGTCGAAGTCAAAATTCGGGCCGGGCAAATAGGAACCCGGGCCGAGTTTCACAACTCGATTCAGTTCCGAGTCCAACTCGGTCTAGATTCCACATAATTCGGGTTGGGCAGCACAGAAT
The DNA here is from genome assembly GCA_030549335.1 of Pontederia crassipes. Lineage (NCBI taxonomy): Eukaryota > Viridiplantae > Streptophyta > Magnoliopsida > Commelinales > Pontederiaceae > Pontederia > Pontederia crassipes. The sequence continues at coordinate 16,950,947 of JAUKPH010000017.1, read as the reverse complement.
CCGGGACAAATTCTGTCGCCGACGTAGAAACACGTTCTAACGTGACTTTTCGATCACCGTAACAATGTCATACAATATCCAAACTATGCATCACTTATGTCAATAGGTTCTCAGTACTAAGAAGAAGAGAATAGGATTCTATGTTGCGAAAAACCGACGACATAGGAATTCTCCCTACGTATCTAAAGTTGGCTAAAAATCAACTATAATTCCTTTTCTGAAAACTTCACGAATGTCAATCTTTGGCCGGTGATTACTCTCTGTCCACGTCCCGAAATTCATGGCCACCACTTGAAAGATCTTATCCTATATGTTGACTTCAAAATCAGTTGTTGGTTGCTCTCTAGAATGCCTCGGTTCACGTGAAAATGAGAGGAAAAGAAAGGCTCGTGAGGCTAAAATTTTGTTTGACTGAAAGGGGATTTTCAGTCATCCCTTAATGCCTATTTATAGATGTAGGCTTGAGTTTTCACTTCTATTAGGCCTTGGACTTTTTTAGAATCAATCTTGACCATCCATCATTAATTAATCATCTCATAATTATTTAGATTTAATTAAATCTAAATTTACTTAAAAATCTCATAGTTATCTCCATCCCAATTCCATATTTTTTCAAACTCGGAAAAATTACATCAAATGCCCTCCAACTTTAAGGTTTGCTCAGCGATACCCTCTAACTTCACTTTGTAATACAAATGTCATTCATCTTTTAACGCATTTCACCCTATGCCCTCTTTACTTGGGACAACCGTTTCCCAGTTTTTTATCGATGTGACATCCACGTGGTCATCTCCTCTCGCATCTACGCAAATAGTCGTCCAACGTGGCATACTTCGACGTGACACATAAAATTACACCAAATATCCTCCAACTTTTAGATTTGCTTAGCGATACCCTCCAAATTCACTTTGTAACATAAATATTTTTCATCTTTTAATACATTTCACCTGATGCCCTCTTGATCTGGGATTTATCAATTTTTCGTCGACATGACGTTCACATGGCCATCTCCTCTCTGCTCCATGCAAATAGTCATTCGACGTGGCATGCTCCAACGTGACATAAAATTACACCAAATGTCCTCAAACTTTAAGGTTTACTAATCAAATGCACATAAAATTACATCAATTTAGACGAAGATGATAGCCGACGAACGTGAAAGGTTAATGATGAATGAGCGAACGACGAAGGAGAGCGAACAATAAAGGAGTGCGAATGGCGAAGGAGGTTTCACGTGAACGATAGCAAAAAGGGAAATAAGAAAATAATTTAACAGTGAGTATGTCAACTTACGATAAGTAAGATGATTTAATATGTGGTGCCATGTCGGAGCATGCCACGTCGGATGATTATTTGCATGGAGGAGAGATGAGATGGCCACGTGGACGTCATATCGACGAAAAATTAGCTGTCCCAGGTAAAGAGGGCATTGGGTGAAATGCATTAAAAGATGAAGGATATTTGTGTTACAAAGTGAAGTTAGAGGGTATCATTGAGCAAACCCTAAAATTGAAGGGCATTGGTGTAATTTTATATGCCATGTTGGAGCATGTCACGTCGATCGGATGATTATTTGTGTGGAGGAAAGAGGAGATGGTCACGTAGACGCCACGTCGATAAAAAAATCGAAAAACTGGCTGTACCAAGTCAAGAGGGCATCAGGTGAAATACGTAAAAAGTTGAAGGGTATCGCTTAGCAAACTTTAAAGTTGGAGCGCATTTGGTGTAATTTTCCCTTTCAAACTTTATCTTAACTTTCCACCATCCCATAATTTTCATCAATTTTGGCATTAAATAATTCCATAATATTAGATAATTCCATATTTCTTTAATGAATAAAATATTCTTTTTATTAATTTCACAAAAACCAAGATGGTTACATAGTCGCTCAAGTAATATAAAAAACATGAATAAAAAATGTCGAACACATGAGGAATAATTATTAATTTTTTGTCTAATCTTATAAGCCAATACTAGAGAAAAGTAGGGCTTTGAAAATAAAATTTCTAGTTATAAAATAAATACTAAAAGTAAGATATAATAGTATAATAGTGCTAAAGTTATGTGATGATAATAAATTAGGGATAAATATGTGAACAAGAAAACTAAATTTAATTATTTTTAATATGGATTAGAGTTTTTTTTTTAAATTATCAATCTAACAAGATTAAACTATGATCTACACAAACCGACATCCCATCAATTTAATACTAATATATTAGACTATCTTAAATTAACCTAAAGTAAAGTATCTACAAATTGGCAAATCATATTAAAATTAAGATGCATTAAATTGAATTCTCTAAGCTATTTTCACAAACTGATATAGATTAACAAAACATATAAATTTAAGTCTCCCCGTACGATTATTACATTCATGTCAATTATTAGTTTCCAAATAAAATAATTTAAATTAGCCTCATGAACTTAAAATTAATCACTTCACAAATTAATATATATGAATTCAAAAAATCAATTAACCGATTCAAAAGCATTAAATACAATTGATAATTTATTAGGAAATACTATAACAATTAAAATTGTGGGCACAATGTTTCCCATTAATTAAATGATCCCCTAAAACAAATAGCCCACAAAAATATGAAGTGCGTCATAAGATTATAGAGAGACAAGTTAACCAAAACAATAATACTCAGAATTCAAACACACTCGCAAAATAGCGAACTACTAAGCCTCGAACAAAAAAACATCGCATCTACTTCAACCTTTTATCACAATTCTCTCATCTTGAGTTTGCGTAATGTGCAATGCAAATGTTACGTCCCGAAATTTTACCCTCTTGTCACGTAGAAATTGGAATTATTTTGGTCCATGTTACCTATAATTCATTCTTCTTGAGTCTTTCCTTACATGGAATGCAAAAGCAAAAATAATATTAAACTATTCTTTAACAAAGTGCATAAGCAAAACATCTTTCTAACCTTCCTTACATAATAGTCCTCCAAAGGTTAATTAATTTTCAAATAACTTTATATTAAAGAGTGTAATGACTTGGTCCCATGTGCACTTTACATCACCACGAACTTCATCGCCGCAAATGCCTGCATCCTTACTTCTTAATTCAACTACCTGTGGAGTTCAAACACAGAGAAATAGAATTTCTATGAACAATTACGCTCAGTACACAAGATAATACAAATGGATGTGATTACTTAATAGAGGCAGTTTAACTTTAATATTTTCATACATAGGTAAAAAGTCAGAAGAATCAAATAATAACTTTGTTTACTTATTAAAAGTGCTAAGTAGCTCGACCTCTTCTATATGCAATAAAAATAATCTCTGAGTTGACTCAATTTTTATGTAACATTCCTGACCAGTGTGTAATATTGTTCGCTTTGGACCTCGGCCCGCACAGTTTTCTCAAAATACGTCCTCCAGTATAAGAGTAGCGCAATGATTCACCTCTATACTTGACATGATACTGTATGCTCTTTTCCACCCTAAGCTCACTATTTTCTAACGCGTTTCCCGGTATCAGAGTAGCACAATGGCTCACATCTATACTCAGCGTGATACTCTGATACCAGGAGATCCGTTAGAAAATTGTGAGCCTAAGGTGGGGTTGAGTGGCCAGTATCTTGACAAGTATAGAGGTGAGTCGCTGCACAACTCTTATATTGGAGGATGCGCTTTGAGAAATCGTGCGGACCGAGAGCCTAGAGCAGAAAATATCACACGTTGGTGAGAAATGTTACAAGTTTAGCTCCAAAATGCGTGATCCATGAGTTCTTTGTTGATTGAGCCTCTGTTCCACCTCTTGGCGTGCATATAGAGCATCAATGGAAAGTGCCCCTTTCGAGCGGGGACTCAATGAACACACGTCATCTGAACAAAAAAATTGGCAAAAACTATCATAAGAACAACATTGTCATAGAAGCAGAGATTGTCTGAGCTAAAAAAAGATTACTCTATTCGACATTCAGCTGGATAGAGAGTGAAAGTGCCTCTCAGGGTGCATCAAAGACAAACTCCGAAAGTCAATTAAATGCATAGGCTCATCACAACAGATTAAGCAAAACCAAGCAGAAGATGATTCATTAAAATAGTATAGCTAATAAAAAAAACATCTAAACATTCGCATCCCCCAGCCTAACGGTTGGATTAGTCACAATGCATGCTCAAGATAGGTGCTACAGTACCTATGAATACATCCATCGTATTGTTTCAAACACATAAATCCATTGCCAAAACGGCCTCCCTTACTCTTGATATTTCTCATTAAACTCCAACCCCTTGCCCAAGAAAAATGTCTTCTGCTCACTTGAATTTTGGATCCCCCTCTACATTGCCCTCAGTCTGCCTTATATAGTCCTGCACATGCTCTGTCTCCGTACCAGCTGCCTACCCTTTTTGTTGCTATCATTTTTTATATGCTTTTGTCCCCTAGTGCCGCTCTGACCAAACAAAGCTTCCTTTGGTTGGTCCCCATTTGCAAAGGAGGTGTTTGTTGTTAATTTATTTAACCTCTTCTACCCGAAACGAATCACCTCCTCTATGTTCAAGTGGCCGGCTTCAACTCTTCACTCTTTTTGTCAACCGATTGGAAGCTCCTCCAAGGCTAAAGGCACAAAGGAGAAACAAACATGAGCCCTTTTTTTATTAATGATAAACTTTGATGTGGAGAATTAGAACTTGCTACATATAAAGTCATACATTAGGGGTTTAAAATTAGAATCATTTATGAACAAAATGCATGCTTAACAGGATGAACACACACACACAAACATATATATATGGGCTTAATGTAGGTGTTGAGCGCTTTAGATGTGAAGCGCATGTCAAGCGGTTTTACGCATAGTTTACTTTATTTTTTTCGACATCTTTCTTCATGAATAGTTTATATGATCATTGTTGACAACAAAAAATAGTTTTATAACGTAAAAAGTTATGAAAAATACACATATAGATTATGAAGGACAATAATGTACATAAGTTCGTAAAATTTTGAAAATGATGAATATAATTGTTGACAATGATTTGAATCATGTTTTTGTTATCATCAATGATCATTTAAATTATTCACGAAGAAAGATATAAAAAAGTAAACTATGCGTAAAGTCATTTGACACGCGCTTCACATGTAAAGCGCTCAACACCTACGTTAAACTTCTCTCTCTCTATATATATATTTAATGTCCATCATACACCTACTCAAGCATATGATGGCCATACGCCTCACTCCCACCGTTCGATCTAATCGGACGGTGGGCGCCGCTCTCTTTTTTTCGTGGACGAGAAAAAGTGGCTGATGTCGGCGGTGCACCGGCGGAAGGACATCGCCATTGTTGGATCAGGAAGAAAGGGGGAAAGATCCCATGCCATCGCCATCGCCGGCCGCCCTCGCCTCTCTCGCCCATCGTCATCGCCAGATCATGGCACTCACCTCGTCGCCGTCAACATCGCCGTCGCCGCATTAGGGAGAAAGGGGGAGAGATTCATCACCGTCGACGTCACCTCGTCACCATCACCGGCCTCCCCGCCTCTCTCGTCCATCGCCAGATCACGGCCATCGCCTCATCGTCATCGACATCGCCTCTCCCGCCATCGCCATCACCAGATCACGACACTTGCCATCGCCCAAGTCACCTGGCGGTCGATCAAGGCACGACCGGCCACATCGCGGGGGCTAGAGAGGGAGATCGAGGGTGAGGGAGAGGAAGAGGGGTGGCCAGATCCACCGCGAAGCGGTCTTTTCCGACCACTAGAGAAGTAGTGAGGCAAAGTGGCGAGGCACGGACGACGATGGCGACGACGATGACGATGAGGAAGATGGGGTTGCCGGCCGATAAAGGGGAAGACAGGAGGGGAGAGAGGGGCGCCGGTCACATGGGAGAGATGAGAGTTGGGAGATGTGGGTAGTGGACAGGGGAATTGGGAAGGGCAGACCCCACCATCCGATTAAATCGGACAGTGGGTGTGAGGCGTATGGCCATCATACGCCTGAGCATGCGTATGATGGCCATTAAATTCTATATATGTATGTATATATGTATATATATTCTCCACATCAATAATTATTCCTGAATTTTTGAAATTAAATAAATTATAATTATTCTTATCTTTAAATTTTTTGAATAAAATAATAAAATAATATTATTTTATCTTCTAGATATTTTTGAACATAAAACTCTTATTTTAACTCTCATTAGGAGTCTTTTATACTCTCAACTTATAGTTAGATTCAAACTCAATTTTGAATCCCTAAGCTTAGTATATATATTTCAACTCCTAATCTAATTAGGAATCATCTTTTCTCATATCTTATCTAATAACATTTTTATTCTAATTCAAACTTTTCTTATTTTATTTTTCTTCTTCTCTTATCCTTCCAATAATTATACTTTTATTATTTTCAAACTTTAACTTTTTTTAACAAATCCTAAATTTTGGATTTATTTTAATTATGAAAATTAATTTTTAATTCAAAAAATTTTGGGGTGTTATAACAAAAACTTTAACTTCAGGTTGCTGTGGTAGATGAGTTGTTAATTTATGGGTGTGACACCGAATGAAAGATGATTCGATAAAACCATATGGTCGTAATTGAATTTCGTCATGATAGAGTGTTTCCGACTATAATAAAAGTTATCTTCTTCAATTTTGTCACAATTTGATTTCTCTACCAATCAACTCATGACACATCAACAAATTCTATCATCCCCAGCTACCACATCCAACGAATTTACGTGAGATAAAACGGTCTTCGTTACAAGCTCTTTTTCCTCAAATAAGGATTGACTGTCATTAGCTTTCAAGTGACTACGACAAATGGTTGGTGCATGTGGAAAGCATGGTCACAAATATGGGATTCTACTTTTTTTGTGTCATGAGATTGTAGTCGTCGTTGATAGAAGATAATAAAGTCGCTGACTGCAATAAATAAAACTCGCATGCATATTCAAATTGGAAACACGTGGCCTCAACTTCTAATTTTCTCAAATTACGGAAAAAAACTAATTAAAATATTATACTAAGATATGTTGAATATTACATGCATCACTAAATAATTTCTCATAATATGGAAAAGATAAAATTATATTCGCTTCAGCATGATGAATAGCTAAACTTCAAATGACAAATGTATCTCCATCCAAATAGAGTTCCTAAAAGAATGTTAATACAATAAACAAACTGCTTATAAATAAGAAATGTACGCTCCCAAATCGAACCTTGTCACATGGCAAGACTTGACCTGGGGGACATTGACAATGCATGATCTCGATAAAAAAAATTGACTTTCACTAATTCATTGATCATAATGCAATAAATGCATAAGCCTTTAAAAACAAAATTTATATATTCAATAAAAAGAAAAGGTCAAAATTATAGTTGAAAATAAAAATAGTCTTTATAAAATTTTATTACAACTTAGTGGTTTGCAGAAGATGACCGATCACAATAATGAACACCTGATAACTCAATATCACCCCATGTGCACATTAGCATAGCTAGTAGTGACATTTATCATCCTTCATTTCATTGCTTGCTTATAGGATCGATACAAGAGGAATAATACCATGTGAACTTTACATCCCAATAGGTGAATAATAAATCAATGGAATAAAGTAATCAATAATAGACTAAGCATGAAATCAAATTATCTAACAATATAGCAATATTTAGATAATCGATAAAAATGATTGATAACATTAAATCAAATAATAATGAGAAGGATGATAAACCTTTTTGAAAACATAAAGCACAAGGTGAGTGGGTAAATTTACAACATAGCAAAATATTATATGTTAGTTCTTTTATTTATGGTATTACCTTAAGCAAATATTATTATTGTTATTATTGAAACATATCTTGAGCTATTAAAAGTATTTATGATATATTTCAAGAATTTCATATGAGATGAAATAACATCTTATACAAAAATATTTTCAGGGAACAATGCTTGTGAAGTGAAAATAAGTTTTACTTGATAATGATATGTGATTATGACATGTTTATTTTGATATTATTAAACTTCATGTGTTCATTAACCATGCTATTTGAAAAAGGTTTTTGGGACCGCATTCGATATACATGAAGTCTTTGGGGCGTATATCGGGTGTCTTTGTCCTTTGGGGGTTGTTCTGCGTACACGTATTAACCCATGATTGCTCTGCGTATCTGAGAATTATGATTGTGGTGACACACAATAATGATTGGGATACGTATTGACCCATGATTTGCTCTGCGTATATGAGACTCTTGATTGTGAAGCTCTGCTTAATTGTATGATACATAATCATAGAGGGATACATATTGACCCATGATTTGCTCTACGTATCTGATACTCTTGATTATGAAGCTTTGCTTAACTGTATGACATATGATCATAGAGTGATACGTATTGACCCATGATGAGTATGTGCAATGACACATGTGTGGAGTTTAACTATGAAAATGATGATATCTTGAATACTTTGTATTTATGTAAAAGTTCATATGATTTGAAAAGTTATGTGAAATGAGTTATGCTTTAAACGTTTTCTCATATGAAAGATATATGATTATTTAAATGTTATATACACTCGTATTGTTCCCCTATGTTGTACATTTATTCCACTCACTGAGCAAACAATTGTTGCTCACATTAACCTTGTTGAATTTTTCAGATAATTATAAATTCTCGACTTGAGTCGACTCGAAGCTTGCCTTTGATGCATATAGAAGAGGTCGAGTCGTTGGAGCACTTTTATTTTCTCTCCACTTTAATTTTTAAAAAGCATGCATGTAATAGATAAACTCGAGAGTTGTACTAGTGTTTATTAGAATCATTTTATAAGGTTGTATGAGACTTGATCCTATGGGATTATATATAAAATGGTTTGTGGAAAAAAACATAATGACCATATGCGAATGTCATATCTTATAGTTTTTTATTATTAAACTTTGATGAATATATATCAATCTTTCGTATGTGTTGGCTAATAACACAAGAAAGTAAGGGAGGGATGTTTTGCCGATTTTATTTTTGGAATGACTAAATGTAACTAAGATTTATGATAATTAGGTTTAGCACTTAGTCACGGAATTGGGTGTGACACTAATAATCCATAGTGCATATATAGCAGCCTACTATATGTTTGAGATTCTCAAATCAAGTCAACAATACAATATGTAAATACATTGATGAACACTCTTGTAAATACACCCAATCGTTGATCTCGGGATTCACCCACCTCATTAGCATTGGAATCCCTTTTCAGGCATTGTTTACTTCTTGCTAATTCCCTTCAATTTCTTCTCTTGTTATCATCAAAGATCTGGCCCCATAAGGATGTGTACGTCCTTGTTCTTGGGTACATGTTGGTGCCACATATGAGGGGGTAAATTACATAGATCGTCTCCCAACTTAGACTCGATATCTCAATGGTCCCCAACTTCAATTTGTAACTGGAATGTCCTCCAACTTTGATTTTCTTGCATGCTTCGTCCACTTGACTGCTGATAGTGGATTTCCTAGTTTCCTCGCTTACGTGGTCACCACATGCACAATCTCTCTTTCATCCACATCATTTAAGAGTAATAAAATAATATAAATATATAATAAAATAATATTAAAAATAAAAAATAAAAAGTGGCAGTCTTGTGGCTGTCATCACCGCTTGTCTGAGCCGATGAACTTGAACATAGGGGGCCATCACCCGCTTCTCTCGCGTCCGCCCGCCGGCGCACACAAGAGAGCCGACAAGAGGGGCCGATGCCCCTCTCCCCCACGTGCGCTCGCCGGCGCGCACAAGAGAGAAAGGGGGGTCTCGGCCCCTCCCGATGAGTTGTAGAGGGGGCCAACGCCCCCTTTCCTCTCTCACACATCGATGAGCACACGAGAGAGGAAGGGGGGAGTTGGCACCCCTCTGTGTGAGCGGGGCCGGCGCCCCCCTTCCCTCCCTCACCAGCCATAAGGGAGAAAGGGGGGTGCTGACTCCCCTTTTCTCCTTTGCCACCTCACACGAGTGAGAGAGAAGGGGTCCCTAGTTGGCCATGAGGCGCTGACCCCCACTTTTTTCCCTCATGCACGTCATTGGTGAAGTAGAAAAGGGGGGCCGACACCCCTCTTTCTCCCTTGCGTCCGGAGAGGAAGAAAGGGGGCATCGGCCCCCCTTTTCTCCCTCGTGTGTGACACGACAGAGCTCAATGGGTGAAGGCATAGAAGATGGTGGTGATGTAGACGGCGAGGGTGGTGGATATGAGGACAACGAGCGCCATGATGGCCATGAGGGCGGATTAGCTGCCGCATCAAAGCATGCCAAGCCTGATCTTGATGACATTGACCATAGACAGGAGGAGGAAGATGGAGCGCATGATGGAGCTGACGTTGGAGGCGAGCATGCTGAGTGTTGATGTGCGCCCGAAAGGCCTCATAGACATCTTTGCTATTGAGGAGATTGATGGCGAGCTTGGGGCCTTGAACAACGAGGCTGAGAAGTGGAAGAAGGGGTGTTGGCCCCATTTTAATTTTACTCCTTCTCGTGCATCGTCGGGGGGTGCCGGCGCCCCTCTGTGCGAGCTAAGTGAGCTCAGAGGTGGGCCGACGACCCCGTTCCTCTCTCGCGCTCGCCGACATACGAGAGAAGAAAGGGGGGCCGTCTCTCTCTCGCGCATGCGCGGTGGGAGAGGGGGCATCGGCCTCCGTTGTCGGCTCTCTCGCGTGCGCTGGTGCCGGCGGGCGGACGCGAGAGAGGCAGGTGATGGCCCCCTCTGATAGAGTTCGTCGGTTCTAATGAGCGATGACGACAACCACGAGACTATCACTTTTTTATTTTTATTTTAAATATTATTTTATTGTATATTATATTATTTTATTACTCTTAAATGATGCGGATGAAAGAGAAATAGTGCATGTGGTAGCCACGTAAGCGAGAAAATCAGAAAGCCCATTATTAGTGGTCAAGTGGATGAAGCGTGCAAGAAAATTAAAGTTGGGGAACATTCCAGTTATAAATTGAAGTTGGGAGACTATTGAGATATGGAGTCAAAGTTGGGAGACGACCTGTATAATTTACCCCATATGAGGGAGAAAGGGATTTAATGGACACGAGGCAACAATAAAGAGAAGGAGGTGTAATAGAGCCTAATGTCATCCATTCATTTTCATCTTTGTCGTTCCACCCATCCCTAGCATGCTTTAATTCATGACCTTGTCATTCAACAATAGTTCTTTCTTTTGGGTTTCTGTGACAATGAGTGCAATGACGAAGATAGGCAAAGAAAGTCATGTAAAGGAGATGAAAGGGGAAAACACTAATGGAGAAAGAGAATTAAAAAATAATTGTAATTAATACCCTTAATTATGGTTTAATGTCATAAAATCTACCTTAATCCTCCAATATTAATATTTCGAGATTTTGGGAATTTTTGGTTCAAATTTAAAACCCAAATTCATTCTAACTATTCTAATGATCGATTGAGCGAACGTTTGCTCTGATATATTTCTTCCACTTTTCTTGTCTGAAATCATGGGTGCTATGGTATTCTAACTTGAGAAAATTGATTTTAATTTATTAAATTATGACTCTGGATTATAATTGATTTTCTTACTTTTAGCTTTTTCAGTTAATTTTTTTATTGGATAAAGTTTTCAAGTTGGTCAATTTTTCTTGCACCCATATTCTTCATAGTAATAAGACTATCATGAACTATTAACATCATTATTGGTTGGAGGCATTAATTATTAAAATATTGTCTAAGATTAATGGGCTCAAAATGTAATAGTAAAACACAACAGAGCAAAACATATTGCAACTAATCTCATTAAGATAAAAACAAGATTAAGCTACATCAACATTTTTTTTATCATTAAAAGAATAATTATCATTGATCAGTCTATTTTATAAATTAAATCATAAATTTGGATATGTGCCATTTACTTAATTTACCTTTTTAAGAGTCCAACTTTTTCTTCTACTAAATAATTTAATAATTATGTTTTGTTATGAGTAGAAATATTCTCATTAAAGAAAATATTATTGTCATTTCTTTTGTGAATATTTTCATTCTTAATCTAATAAATTGAGGCGGTACTAATATTTTTTGAAGTGACAATAATATCATTGTTTTGTATCTGATGTAGCAAAAATTCATACATAGTTTATCTATAATAAACATGCATTTTACCCTAATTTATATAATTAGTGTATGCTTATGGATTTAGTTTTATTTTTCCTATTTTATAATTTTCCTACCTCATTTTTATAATTATTGGAAACTTTATTATTTTAGAACAAAAGTTTATTATTTTTCTGTGTTTTTGTGCATTATAGGATCTTTGAGCATAATGGAACTTTTGGATGTGGAAAAATTCTAAAGATAGCAAAATGTATATCAAATGAGGACACCTGAGGGAGTAGTACCACTCTTCTACTTTTGATAAATATTGTCGCTATAGGAAAAAATAAATGTACTATAATTGCATATTCGAAAGGTTCCAAAAGCAAAAAGATGACAAAAAAATTACAAAGAAGTAGGTGAAAAGGTCAAAAAATCCCAAAACATAAATAGAGGAATGTCTGCTACACACTCTCTCTTTGGTTGGCCACTATTTCTTGGCCCTCTTTTTTCCTTCTTCCTTTGGGGAGCTCCACCATGCATGGCTACAAAGAGGAGGATCTGAGAAGCAACACCAAACTGCAGTTACCTATCTTTATTTTTTTGCTTTTATCATCTTTTGGTATGAAGATCCGGTTTGTAATGGATATTGGGCTGATATTTTATGATTCTTTTTTGGAATGATTTGTAACTAAACAACAAAATATGACTCGAGAGTTCGATGGATATTTGTTTCTTTTGAACATTCTTTTATGCATTATAGTTTTCTTATCTATATTGTTGTTGATATTTATCTTCATGTGTTTGCATTCCTGCCTTTAGGCCCTATTTGGCAAGAAAGAAAAAAAAAATCCAAAGTTCTAAAATCTTTCAATGAAAGTCATTTTTCAAAAAGCGACTTCCTTTGTTTATTTATCAATGGATTTTTTTCATTTTCATACATCTGGGTATCATACTACAAACATAAAATTTAAAATTTAAAATCCAAACATAAAAAGAATACAAATTTATAATAGGAAACAAGAGCTTCGGCGAGGAGATGGAGAGGGAGAGGAAGGGGAGAGATAGTTGTAGAGTGGAAAAAAAGGAAGAAAGGAGAATAAAAGAGGAGAGAAAATAGAAATGAGAAGATGTTGTATAATGATTACAAAGAGAACAGAGGGAGAAGGAAAAGAGAGGAGACAGATACAAGAAGACGAGAAGGGGATAGGCGATTGCAAAAAGAAAAAGGTAGAAGACGGTCACATAATGAAGAAAAAAATAAAGAGAAGAGGGAGGATACATTGTAGAGAAAAAAAAGAAAGAAGGAAACATTACAGGGAGGAAGCCTTCGTAAGATTAGAAATAATATAGAAAAACAAAGAGAAAAAAGTATAGCGCAAACAAAAATGATGACCGTTCCAAAAAGAAAAATGAGATCCAAGCTCATTTTTATTTCCCTCAGGACTATGTCATTTTTCATTGGATGGTAGTCTATCCATTTTTCATCCAAACAAGCATTTTGAAAAAAAAATCATTTGAAGACTGCAAACCCAGGAAATCATCTGTTTCCATTAGAAAAGGGACATCCAAATGGGGCCTTAATATTTTTTAGTTGTAAATGAATTTGATGAAATGTTTTCTTTGTTAACAATCATCATTCTCTATTCGAGAGAGATTTTTTGTAACGCCCTCAAAATTTGGCCCTAATTTAGATATCGAACTTTAGGTGATGCTACTTTTACCTCATTCTTCTTAACCTAATTATATATAACATAATAATAATAATAATAATAATAATAATAATAATAATAATAATAATAATAATAATAATAATAATAATAATAATAATAATAATAATAGTAGTAGTAACAACACAATGAAACACTTCTTAAGCAAATAATTCTTAAAATATATGACTAGCCATGGGCCACATAGGTTTTAGCCTGGGGACCCAACATATGGTACATAATACATAGACGAGTTCACATAAAAGTGCATGACTCAATGTCCATAAGTCATACATACTTGACTCACTAAAGAGTACATCATCATAATAAAAACATACTCATAGATAACTTGGATCGTGGCCCGACCAACTACTGTGCAATCTTGTTGTCATGAGGCCTTCGTCACCGAGCATATGTCTCGTCCATACCAGCACATACCCATGGGATGCTGAGGATTTCTTCTATTAAAGTATGTTGTGATCAATGCATGCTATGATCCTATAACATGATTTCTACATGTCATGACATATACATTTCATCATAATAGGAACATAAGAACATACATGTTATTAGCTACATATGCACACTATATGACATGTTAATAATCATCATGGCAAGATAAGATAATCATATATCATCCTTAACTATTATGATAAAACATATCATGAACTTATAGTGCTTATAACATCTTCCTTCATAATATGACATGACAAGAGGACATATTTTTTTAGCATCACTTTAAGTGCTTGCATTATCATCATCAATTAATATGCCAAGTAATATTATGCATTTATCTTGCTTAACATTTATCATTTTCACTCATAACGTCATATGCCAATGGAACATTCATTTGCATCCATTTAGGTGCATACATCATCACCATTTTCATCTTTATGTTCCAAGTCACTATGTCATCTTTTCGTCTTTCATCTTTAATTAGATAACTTCTTATCTTGGCGATTGAGAAGTCCATACTAGCTCATCGATCTTTGCTAGTTAGGTTGGATCTCTTTGTCCCATTGGAAACACAAACAAAATGGGTCGACATCTGTTTCCAAGAAACTAGTCACGAAATGTAGCTAGTGACGACTTCAGTTCCCCATCATACGAATGACAATATCTTCATCAATCCCGTCTTTTAATTTCATTCATCAATACATATAATCATTCAATACATGTGACATTTTAATCCTAAAGATCATTCATGCATCAAATTTTTCTAAGTGGATCAAATAGCACATCATAAGCCTTCTCTGCATTGGTCACGGTCGTGCCGACACTTAGGAATGCTCATGGGCATGCATCCAGCCATTTCAATCATTCCAGATTTGGCTTGGTTATGGTCATGGCCGTTCCAACTCTTGGGAATGCCCGAGGAAGCATTCATCCACGACCGTTCCAATGGGTCCGAGATTGGGTTGGTCACGATCGTGCCCTTAGCCGGCTACGTGTCTGGTCTTGAACAATGGCATGGGGCGATTGAACCTTTGGTCCATCCGATCGACCGATTCATTGATCGAATTTAATAGTAGTGGTCACTAGTGTGGCCTCACTAAGGGTCACGATGCCAAGTAACATCACGACCATGCCCAACCGTGAGACCATGTCATGCCCAAGGTATAGGCGTGGCCACTCTCAAGGTCACGGCCATGTCATGCCCTAGGCGTCACGGCCGTGCCAAAGGAAACATCTGAGTTTTCCTTATTTTTACCTCATTTTTCTCTCATTTACAATCATACATAAGCATCTTAATGACATGCATTTCGTTTAATCATGTAGCATACATTGACATCAATAATTATAAGATTTACATCATGATGAACCATGGAAATCAATAGGGATAAGAAATAATTACTAGGCTTAATAAACACATTCTCATTCATTAAATTAGCCATTTTATCATGAACTAAACATCAATAACATGAAAACATGCTTATAAATGAAATAGTAATCATCATGAAAAGATGAAATATATGCCCTCATGCATATTTCCTAATCTCCTATTCAAAGAACAAATTGCTTGTTTCTTCATGCCCTAATTCAAACATTTAATCATCATGAAGGGTGGGATTAGAGAGTTGGATCCTTTCAACATACCTTTATTAACGTGTCCATTTGTATATTTAGGTCTCATGTTAATTTACTAAGATTATAGATCTCATGCATACAATAGAAGCATCATTGTCCTATATTAGGATTTACATGTAGCATTTTCACAAACATGTAATAAGCATTATGAATTGTACTCCTACTGTCCCAAATCTCATCATGTAGGAATCAAAGTTTGTTCCTAATCTCAATCCAAATAACATTCAACACATTGGGAGAGAGATTAGGATTGGATCCTTCAAGCATACCTAGGATTTCATCCTAGAAATATTAGAGAGATAATAAAATACAAATGCTAAAAATCGAAAGAATTACACCCAAGGCAAAAGCAGAGATCTCGAATCTGGGCAGACAATCGATAGCCTCTCGAATTTGATCAGAGTCGTGACAAACTTTCAACCGTCGCACTTCTCTCCTTTCGGTCATAGCTTGTAGAGCTCATAACTCATCGTAGAAGAAAACCACACTTCAAAGAACGATTGTGACAATGGCTTCCTCCTCTATTTATAGGTGCAGACGGACCTCAAGTTGATCACAGACGTGAACATCGTACGATCGAATTTAATTTCGTGAGATAAAACTTGAGTTATCCACTTTGATGATATAGTTTGATGGTCGATAAACTTGATCATTGGTTAATGATAAAAGTTTCTTTGTTTGGCACCTGGTGATAAAATCTTCTTTGATTCTCATCCGCCAATGATTCTATGCCCAAGGATGCCGATAATACTTAATAAATGTTGGTTAAGGATAACAACTTCTATCTTTGGCGCCCAATAATTCTATTGGAGTTCTCGGTCGATAATTTCCATCTCCCTTGGTTAAGGATGATGTTTTGCGCCCAATGATAAAACTTCTTATTGTATCTCGTCCGATAACAACTTTATCATGATGTAATATCGGCTAATGATAACCAAGTGTGTTTTGCGCCTAAAGATTTTGCATCGCATGATAGAATTAAATACTTTTTACGGCCGATAATCTCTTTGTATTTGAATTGCGGCCGATAAACATAAGCTAACGACTTACGGCTAGTAATTCAACTTGATAAATTAGTTGTATCTCGGCCGAATATCTAGATAATCATATACTCGGCTTTTCCTACAAAATAATTATTAAAATTTAATTAATCCATACACAATTAAAATATTCAAAGAATTAATAATTAAAAATGATAAATCTAGAATTACAACTAAAAATAATCTAAAATGATGCATGTCGTGATCAAATTACAGAAATACTAATTAAAATAATATATTAGAATATGATATATTTTGCATGCATTAGCCATAATTATTATCTATTATATAACATAAGAAACAATATCTCATTACAACAAATAATAAATTTCTTTTTCTTATAACATAAGGAATAAAAATAACCAAACCCCTCGACATCCTAATAAAAAGGATACGAGTGACACAAATGTTCTCATTTTATCATGAAGGATGTTATAGAACCCTTCAAACCTATCACCCTTCAAACTACATTAATATGTAAAAATATTAAAAACATCAAAATGAGTTAAAATAATTCAGTAAGTTGATAACTCATAAGTTATATGATATAATCTAATTAATTCGAAAAGACATAAAAATACATGTAAAAGTCATTATCAAAATCAATATTTTCATATATTTGATATTACATATATAACATTTCAATTAAAACTATCACACCCAACTTACAATAATTGTCATTTAACCATATCAAATATATGTATGTAATGCAACACTTTCATATGTATGCACGGATCAACTAACCAGGTTATATGGTTGGCAGGTGGGCTCTAGAGGTGACTTTCATCGTGATCAGCGATGAAGCACTTAACTCTATTCTAACTTTTCCTTTTCGAAGAACAAATCATATAACATAGGTGGACTCTAGAGGTGGCTTCCACTATGATTTTTCATCATGTAAAACTTAGTTTCACATAATACTTTGCTCTAGTCTATCTCATCCTATTTTTGAGGAACAAAATGATGATTTGAACTATAGAGATGACTCCAATCATGATCAACGATGTAGCTCGTAGTTCCAATCATCATGCAGATATATAATTCATCATATAATAATTATATCTAAAATATCAAAAGATGAATCATATTAGATACTTTTTGAATAGAATTCTATTTTATAAAATCAATGCATAACATATCACATATTCCGTTCAATGTACAATCAAATCAATCAATCATTTGATTATAATTTTCACGGAAACTTATTCAAAACATATTCGTTATATATTACAACCAATTAATGTCACAAAGATGAATAATAAAAATCAATACATAATTTAAATTTTATTATTATTTTTCATTTTTAAGTATTTTGCTGAGCGAAATCATACTTAGGAATTAGCAAACAAATTCATCCGAAGAGGACCCCTACCAGCATCTCTCTCTCTCTCCACGCCACGTAGCAGCAGGGGAACCATACATCGAGGCAACCACCTTCGGACCATCTCCGGTGAGCAATATCTCTAGATTTTTTTTAGGCCCTGCGCTTTTTGGTGCCTTTCTCTTCTTGCCGCCCCCACCATTCCCTCGCGGCGCGATGGGAGAAGAAGTCGTCCGCGGGGTAAGAGGAGAAGGACGAGAAGGAGGGGACCCGGCGAGGGCGGTGGCCACGATGGTGGACGAGGGGCGGCGGCAGTCGCTGCTGCGGCGGATAACGGAGGAGGGCGGCTTCGCGTACGTGCGATCGGCGGAGAAGGCGGCGGGCGGGGACCTCCGGGCGGCGGAGGCCTCGCGGGAGATGGCCTGGGAGCAGCTCCACTCGGGGCCGTGGCACGAGGTGGGCGCGGCTTGGCGGGACGCCTACGCCTTGGCGTGCCTCAACGTGGCCGAGCTCCGTGCGGGCGCCGGCGAGTTGGGGGAGGCGCTGCGGGCGCTCGACATGGGCGTCATCATGGGCGGCCCACTCCTCCGCAGCGACCTCGATGCTGCCATAGATAGGATCGTGGCTCGTAAGCGCGCCCACGAGGAGGACGACGACTGCAGCTGCGTTGAAGAGGGTGCAGTCGGCGAGGAATTCGCACGGAAGTGGACAGAGGGCCACGGCCAGAACCGAGACTTGGCAGAGGTAAAATGTAAAAGGATCCAAAGATCCCATTCTTTCATATGGTGGGGTTCTCGATTAGGTGAATCGCAGACGAAAAAAGTTTGTCCTTTTGCAGTAGGACTCCAGAATTCCAGTTCATTCTGTTGCTTTGGCTTCTCATTCTGATGGTTATGCACATTGATTTGACTGCACTGTTCATCTTTCTGTATGAACGCATGCTCTAGGTGTTTCACCTTTTGCCGATCAGATCTCTGTCGTCTAAGAAAGTCCAGAAACAAGAATCTCTTTCTTTGGAAGCATTTATAAGCGACTACTTCTCACGTGATTCTCCAGTAATCATCAGTGGCTGCATTGACCATTGGCCTGCAAGAACAAAATGGAAGGACCTTGAGTACCTTCAAAGGATAGCAGGAGACCGAACTGTCCCTGATGAGGTAAATATCCTTTGAGGATGACGACGACATTATGACAAGTTGGCTACTCCATAATCCATATTTCGTTGCATGACCTTGCGAAGATTTTTGGAAGATTATTATGAGTAGTGTTCACAAAAAATAATTGTTTATGCTCATTATTATTCTAATTAATGATTGTCATTGGTGGTGCCAAATAACACTTCCACAAAGTAATCCGCAGATTTTTTTTAATGTCGTTATGAAGTTCTTTGATGATCATGAGGATCATCAGCAATCTAGAAATGAAGAGTTGGGTCCACTAAATCTGAATGCTTTTGATTTAATAATCCTTTCCCAAGGACTGAACCTCTCTTCATTATTTGATCGGAGACAGGTAAAACTACTTTCTGCAGTTTTTTCCCCTAAAAAAAAGGCAACTTTTCCAGTTGAGATAAGGTAAAATGTCTGTTTGTTATTGTTGTTTTTTTAAAATGAGTTTGTTATTGTTGTTGTTGTTGTTGATAAGGAAAAGGATGACTTCTAAGCATGGGTAGTAATCCGTTTTGTATTAAAGATAAAATGATGACATTTGCAAGTGTGCATAAAAGCCAAAAGTAAATAACCAAGTGGTTGTGGATGCCTGCAAAAAAAAGTGAGTCCCAAGCTCGGATAAAGGAGGAGGGTTGTGTTAGGCCCCGACAGCCAGCGTAAAACCCTGTCGAATCGCATGAACATGGATCAATGAATGCGGAATGCGTCGTATGAACCATGTAGCCGACCCCACCTAGTGGGATAAGGCTTTGTTGTTGTTGTTGTTGTGTTGTTCCATCATTTTCCCCAAGTTGCTTTTCTTGATCATTGCTAACATTCGTCTCTATATTAAGACAAAATGTCGATGAGCTATGGGGTCATTTACTTGGGCTGGATAGGCTTCAGAGTAATATATTTTGGTTGGCTAATCTTTAAATGGAGCTCTTGCACTTTTTACATGCTTATGATTGTCTTTTTTCTCATTTTCGTGTAGATCATGTTACATCAGTTCTGAGCATAACTGATGGAACAATGTTTGGCGTTCTCTTGACAGAACACATGAATAACTAGTTTTTTTTGTAGAAAAATAACTACTTTCAGTTGAGGCTAATCTCTCCAGATTCCTGATCAAGTGTTGAGAACTTGGTTTTTTTCAAAGAGTTGGGAACTTGTAATTACAACGTCATTTCTGTTTATCTGTGTGGCCACAATATATATGGTTTCCCTTCTCAAAAGAGAAAAAAAATCAGACTTTTGTACTTTCTTATGAAAAAAATGGGATGATGGCACACCTTGACAATCATCCCTTTCTCTCCCTTAAAAGAAACTTATAGAGATGAAAGTTTTCTTACCAGTTTCTGTATCTGTTATTTATCTTATCATTTCTTATAGTTATGTGGACAATTTTCCTCCAACAAATGTATATTGAAATTTGAATATTTCGTGGTCATCCTGAGTATATGAGGTTTTATTCATGTAAGCCAAAAAGGAGCATGAAATCAGGCCTGGAACAGCTCTTGATTTGGATTTTTGTAATGCTGCTATATAAAGTATAATAACATGCCGCATGCCCAGTTATGTAACATGCTGTTGAATTCTTGTGGTTAAAAGGCAATAAGTAATATATTTCCAATCATCGCATTGTTTTCAATGTCAAACTCATTGTTTTCAACTTCTGCTATTTTTTATCTTATTGCCATAGACATGGAGGACTGAGCTGAGTGAACACTTAATTATCCCATTTTCTACAATTTATACCCTTTGCATGTTTTTATCTTCAATAGATTCGTTTGTTTCTCTTTGATGGAGTCTCTATTAAACATTTTTAGAAGCCTTACAGTTCTGTTGTCTGTTTATATTTGTTTCTCATGATACCTACTCCCTTTACATTTGCTTTTTATTTTTCTGCCAGAAAAAGTGCAAGTCTCTTTGATATGTTACCGATTTTAAGGTAGTAGAATTGAAATTCCCTATGTTTTATTCTTGAAATCTTCCTGCTAGAAGTCAAATTCATTTCAGGTAGGAAGGAGTTATTTGTGCTCTGAGAGGAAGCAAGAACTAATCACATTTTCCCAGCTCTTGAAGAGAATTCATTCCATCAATTGTTCAGCATCTTTGATATACCTAGCTCAACATCCGTTGTTTGATCAGGTAATTCAGTGTCTGTAGTCTGCACACTAAATGCCAAGGTTAATTGTCAGTATCTTTTGTTTCATTCATTTTCATCTTGTACCCTTTACTGTTAGATACGGGAGCTGCGTGATGATATAATGATTCCTGACTACTGTTTTGCTGGTGGTGGGGAGCTCCAAACGCTTAATGCTTGGTTTGGTCCTGTGGGCACAGTGACACCATTGCACAATGACCCACACCATAATATTTTTGCTCAGGTATGCTGTTATCTAATATGTTTTCACATGATACAAATAGGTACCTTTTTCATGAATGGTTTGCTGATATTTGTCACTGTTATATACTAATGTGTCAAATCTAAAAAGACTCATTTCCACTGCCCAAACTATGAAAGAGCTGAAGATCAAGTTAACAATGCTTCTGGAATGATTGTCAGATTGCTGTCAAGTGTCAATGCCAAAGTCATTAAAGAACTCAGTTGGATGTTGATTAGGACTTTGGAATTGCACTGGTATACTGTGAGTCGCCACTTTGACGAAAAGAAAGAAAGAAATGCAATAAAAGAAAGTCTGTAACCATGCAAGAGACCTTGTCTTTTTCCACTCATTCTCAACTTTTTTTGGCAAATGCGTTCATTCTCAACGTGAGCCCTCAAGTAACTTGGTTGAAAGAAATTCTTAAATCGCTATCCAAGATAATCTGTCTCTCTTCCTTTATGTTTGTGGTTGACTCGTAAGCAATTCATTAGTACGCTCTATATTTCTGCCTTACATATTCAGAATTTCAGCGTTTGTTTATGAAGTATGGATCAAATAGATTTAATGCAACACCAAGTCCTTGTTCTGTTTCATTGGAATATGAACCAAATATATTCATGTGGTGTTAATATTTCAGAATGGATGGTCTTAGAAACTGTAGCCAATTCTATGAGTTGTGGTGATTTCCCTCCTTTTGTTGGAAAGGATTACATTGAGTGAATCAAAATATGTACAAAATTAGTAGTGATTTTGTCTCTGAGAAATTTTATTTGTTTTTCGATTTTTCCACAGATATTTATACAAAATTCACACGGGGGCATTTACATGTTGTCTTTTATGTGTATCACTGTGGAATTAGGTTGTTGGCAAAAAGTACATTAGACTATATCCTGATTTGGTGTCAGAGAGCCTATATCCCCGTAATGAGGCTATGCTATACAACTCCAGTCAGGTATGTACTGTACTTGTAAAACATCATCAGGAACCAAGCTATGATATGATAGTTCCATGATATCGTTATATTTGAAGCATTATTATTGTCTTGATAGAAGAGCATGAATTATTCCATGTCATGGTGTTAGACTTGAGCTTGATTAGTCTTGTATTTTGTGAAATTTTCAATATGCTGGTGAGTGGTGACTATTACCTGTGGCCACAGCCTCGAAGGCCCATGCTGAAAGAGTGAGTTTTTTTCTATTTTCCACATTACTTAGTCAGTACATGGTATTCTTCTTTTTCTTTTTCTTTCTTTCTTTTTTTTTTTTTGCTGATTGCGATGGAACTAGCATGATAAGAAAAACCCTGGCCTCTTAGAAAGGTTATAGTCATAGAACTGAAGAACTTTGGATGGTACTCAACGTTGTAGTTTGTGACAGCATCTTGGCATTTTGAGTAGTAAAATAATGCCATGATGCTTCTCTGTGCGAGTAATGAAAGCCATTGTCTGTCGTTGTCCTTTTAATATCATCGTGACCTCCTGATGCCATGTTTTTAATTTCTCATCTGCAGGTTGACCTTGACAATATTGACTCCAAAGAGTTCCCAAAGTTTGAGGAACTGGATTTTATTGATTGTGTCCTTGAAGAGGGTGGCATGCTTTACATCCCACCCAAATGGTGGCATTGTATGAGATCACTCTCAACCAGCTTCTCCGTCAGTTTTTGGTGGAAAGCTATAACCTTGTGATAAAAAATAATATTTACTTATATTTATGTATCTATCTCCTACCTTTCTGCATGGGAATAGCAGGGGAACGACAGAAGAATGTTCAAAGGTATTCCAATTGAATGTAGGAAGGATCCATTGTTTGTGACCTTAAATAACATTGTTGCCGTGTTGGATTGCACATCATTATGTATTTCTATCATCAGTAGGTTCAACGTCCAAGAGAACAAAACCTTTACAATTCATATGATATATATCGCACCCATTTCTTCTACTCAGTTGAATCTGCATCGCATTGCCATTATAAATCTTTCAAAAGCAGCAATGCACTAGCATTAGCCTTTGTGGGTTTCTTTCTCTCTTTGATTTTGGCATCAGCTTTTTCCGAGTATTTAAAATTTTGAATTGTGAGTTCTTACTTCAACATATTTCGACATTCTTAAGAAGAATATGGAGGATGGGCAAAAGTGTAGAACCGTTGATAGAATCATGTTTTCTTATACTTTTGTTGGCAGTGTTTACATTCTTTGTTTTGCTTCTATTTTTCCTTAGATCATCCAAAAACTTTAATCAAACCCTTTTTAGAATGGGATAATCATTTTGAAACACTACTGAGAATGAGAAACTACATATCTGACGATGTTATATACTTTCACTAACTATGTTGGCTGAAGGTAGAAAGGTGATTGGTTCTCAATTTTGAGTCATTTTCAAATCGGTCTTTCAATTTTAATTTATAATTAAAATATTTTTCATTTTTGATTTTTTTGCACGATTAATTTTTTTGACCGATGATTGTAGATTTTTCGGTTGCCTTGCTTATGTGGCCGCCACGTGAATCGTTTCTCTCTCATTCACGTGTACACCGACGAGATCGAATCGTTAAAATATACTATAAAAATAAAAAAAAGATGGGGCCGGCCCGAGGGGGCCACTGTCAGGTGCGAGTTCGTCGCCGGTTGGGGTCGACGCCCCCCTGGGCGAGCTCGCGAAAAGGGAGGCAGGCGCTCCCTCGTCGCATGTGAGGGAGAAGAGGGGGCCCATGCGGTGAGGGAGAATGAGGGGGGCGGCGACCCCCTCTGTGAATCTTGCCGGCGGGCGAGATTGGCAGATGGGGGCTGCCACCCCCCTCTTCTCCATCTTGCACGGTAAGGGAGAACCGGGGGGCGGCGGCCCCCTTTGCGAATCTCGCCGACGGGCTGGGCTGCCACCCCCCTCTTCTTCCTCACGCGCGGTGAGGGAGAAGAGGGGGCGCTTGCACCCTCTTTCCGCGAGCTTGCCCGTTGACGAGCTCGCCAGGGGTTGCCGACCCCATATTTTTTTTAATTATTTTTATAATATATTTTAACGGGGAGAAGGTTTTGCCTTGACATGGATGAGAGAGAAATGACTCACGTGATGGTCACGTAAGCAAGGCAATTAAAAAATCTACGATCATCAGTCAAGAGGACTAATCGTGCAAGAAAATCAAAGATGATGGACGTTCTATTTATAAATTAAAATTGAGGGACCGATTTGAAAATAATTTAAAGTTGAGGACCAATCGTGTAATTTACCCTCACACATGAGGTAGATCAGACTAGAGAAAGGAAACAAAAAATAGTTGCGACATTGCACACTCCAGAGGAACTCCTCGTGTGACATATATGATCTTGACAAATCCATCTTCTCGGGCGGATCTTACCAATCCTTGGACACCATAATCTAGAACAATCCAATGCCTATTGCGGTAAATTGCACTCAGATGGGCTTCAAGTGTCTTTTGTCCAATGTTATGTGCACTCTTGAATATGCAAAAACACTTAGTAGATCCTGGTTAATTGAGTTGGGAGATAGCAAGTGCCAAGGTGTAACTTCTCCAACAAAAAGTTGTTCCAAAATCATTTTATTCGGTTTTATTTATCAACATACAACATCAAGTCTACTGTTTTTTTTTCTTTGGCTGTTTTTTATCACACTAAAACACCATAATTATGTGTAAGTAACCGCCGAATGTTTGGTGAAATTTTGCATCGACAAGAACTTTTTTTACTGATTTGATAGAAATTTTATCGCATGAGCACCGAGGTGTGGAGAAAGTTTTGACGTGGGAAAAAGTTTTGGCATTTCGCTAGAACTTTTCCTCGCGAACTAATGCTAACCAAAGTTCCCGTGAGACTCACGGAAACTTTGATTAGTGTCTAGCAGAATTTACGGAAAGTTCTACCTACAAGTTCTGATCCAAACACTGCCTTGAAGAATTCAACGAGGAAAAGAAGTATAACACATACGTCATCATCGAGCGCCCGCCCAATTCCGCTCGCTGTTCGATGTGTTCCAAGTACGTGTGCACATTCCTTGTGTTCTTCACAAAATGTGGCACCTCTCGATCAGCTCTTCTAGCCATTCATGATTCATCGAGGTGATACCCTGTCACAACGAGTTGCTTCCAATTCATATCGTCGTCCTATCCCATAGCATATATCATTAGAATGCTGTGAAAATTTATCCTCCTATCACGTAATAGTTGAGTTCTTTTATTATTCATACTTATCTCTTTTTAATATTTGACAATCGATAATAATCATTAAAAAATAATAAGCTCAACTTCATTAAGGAAACTAATTCCGTATAATAAGAATGCAAGAGTAAAACTTTTTTTTCCTTTTGCCAAAACTAATAAATCTTTAGTAACCATTATATCAATAAAATAATAATAACAAAAGTTTTTATAACATAATTGCATCGTCATGATAGAGGGTTAATATCCACCAATTTAGATTTTTTATCAATCCAAAATCCTTTCTCTGGATCGAACAAACAGAATTTTAGCACCACGATTTTATTCGATTTTTCTAAATAAGACAACACTATGATGTCTTCTATAACCAATGTTATTAAAATCGGACGGGATCGGCCGGTGCAATCGGTTCAATTGCGAGTCGGCCGGTGATCCGGTCCGGTTAGGTGTTCAAAATTATTTTGGCATTGAACTGGGCAAAACTGGTTGAACCTGCCTATTGAACCGGTTCAATGCTGATTTTGAAAAAAAAAAAAAAATAAAAATAGGAAAGTTAAATGAGAAAAAAAGGAAGGGAATATAAGGAAATTTAAAGAGGAGGGAATATCATATGTATACAATTAAATTAGAATTGAAATAAAAAGGTAAGTATTTGAAATTGAATAATATTAGAATAGAAACTTATCAAAGGGCATAAAATAAAGGAAACAAAAAGGAAAGTGTTAAACAAAAAAAAAAGAAATAAGAATAATTTAAGATAAAATTTATTAATATAACATTTATCATCATTAAATAGTAGATATTAAATTATTAATAATCTATTTATATTATCATTATAAAACTTATTAATTAATAAAAATTATGTTATATTATTTTTTTAATATTTTTAATAAATTATTAGTACAATATTCATATCCTATACCATATAACTTATATTATATCTTTATAATTATTATAAATAATATTATTTTAATAAAATTTGGTTCAATTTGATCGAACTTGATCAGACCGATCAAACCGCGACCTAGTGATGAGTCTGTTCTGATTCTAAAAACATTATCTGTAACGCCATAGTAATCAAAGTCGTTGTCCCCGTAGGTAAAAACTTGGTTCTTCGATCCATGATCTAAATCTCGAATATTTTAATCTGTTATTGAGCCATTAATAACCTACGAAAAAGAAAAAAAACTACTTTCAACAAATTAAGACACTCATGTCATTGATATAGAAAAAAAATGAAATGTGATTTTGAAATACAAAATATCAGAAAAAAATATGAATAAAGGAACGTTACAAGTGATCACAAAAATATAATTAAGAAAAATTCGTGATTGCGTCCCAATTAGTGAATATGAGTTGATCTTCCGAAATCAAATCGGATCAACGTGGTACAATTATTTTTATCATTTATCATATATATTTCTTTTGAATAATCATTCGAGACTTTCGGTAGTTAGAATTATTAACACATGACTAATTTGGAATCGAGGTATTGGGGCACAACCTGCTAACAACTTGTGTGAACGAAACTTGATTATCACACCGAATGTATGTTTTAGTACTGATTCCGATATAATTTGGTACAAGCCCGATCCGACATATGATCACTTTTTTTTTAAAAGAAGCTTATCGATTGATTAAGGTGTGTATGATCATCACCGAAATCTGTCTTCTCTTTATTTTGGTATTTTGTTTATTCTTTTTTCTATAATAGGAAAAATTACATCATTGTTTGATATTCTAAGAAAGTCAGCATAAGGCGTAAAGCGAACCGGCATCTTCCTCCTCTCTGACACAAGTGCTCCATTCCCCAGTTTCCTCTACTTTGAACAGGTGAGAAGGAAGAAAAGTGTTGTTGCAGACCTCCAGGAGCATGGCCCCTCCTTGTCAACAAGCTTTTGTATTCTTCTCAGTGTCTCCTTTCATTCCGTCAGCACCACCTTCTTCAGCTTTGCCATTTGCCTTTCGGCTATGCTTTTGGTGGACATGATCACCCTCAATAACATGGTAAGACACACCAAAGAAGTTGCCTTGAGACCTTTTAAGGGACCACCCTAACAGCATCCAACATTGTAACATATTCGCTGCCTTTGGATTTTGCTGTAAGATTTGCACCATGTAATAAATACTAAGCTGCTTGGTTCAGTTTTTGGATGAATTCTGGTTGAACAACGTTCAAGAACAAAAAAAAAAAAAAAACTGTCAAATAAAGGAACTGTTTATCTATTATATTTAAAATCCAAGTGCCAAAAAGGACAGACGAGAGAAAATTTTCTGATGCAATCAATTAGTATGTTTCATTCAGTTCAGATGTCCAGGAACTGAGCACATTATGGCATTTGTCACTTTAAAAGCATGCTTGTGTGCACAGAGACACAAACAAATCACAGGAAGACAAAACAAAGGCGAATTGAAATTAAAGAATGACAGTGATGATGATAGTCAAAGAGATATCTGCAAAAGTATTGTGATCTTTGTTTTAAAAGAAACTACACCTTTTTAGTTCAGGAAGCATGCGATGAGTTTACTGAGCAGTTCATCTGTGTTTGTCGTATCGGATCGACGTGGACGGAGTTTTAACCGGAGAAGTGCCGGTGATGCTCCTCTCAATCAGACTCAAGAGATCAAACACTTCTTCTTTACATCAACTGGACCATAAGCTTGGTAAATAATAATATTTGCATAGAACAGGATGAGGTTGAAGGAGGGAAGTCTTGAGTCTTTCTAGATCAACAGAAAGATGCTTTCTTTGAAGTACAGAGCATTGTCTTGAGCCATGACTTACTGTTACATGCCAGAAGACACAAGGGATACATGAGGAATCAAACACCACAAATTAAGGCAATGACTCCTAAACCTTTTGTTCTAAAAAGCACTTTAACCTTTTCTTTCCTTCTTTTTTATATTTCACACTTCTTCTTTTATCGAAAAAGTTCAATGCTGCCACCATAGGTGTAGATGTGTGTTTTAATTTAAAGAAATGGACGCCGAGGATGCAGCCAGAGAGGATGGCTTTGTCCATCTTGCCGTCATGCAACTTCTTTGATGATCCCTTTTTGGGCTCTTCTCATGCAGTTTGTCTGATACTGCATGGCACAAGTGGTGCAGAAGACAAAATTTCTAGCTAGTGCTTTCACTTTCTTGTTCCTGCTGTGGCATCATCGTTTTCTTCTCCTCGTTTTTTATTGTAATGGAAAAGGGTGTGGCAAAAGGTTGCAGGTTCAGCAGAATATGTGCATTTATATTATCCATCAGATACAGGAGCTGGATAGAAGAAAAAAAAATGCATTTTGATAAGAACAAGTATCGGCCTACCGTCATGCATGCTGCTATGTTCATTTGTTGGCTTTTGGTAATGGTATCTCATCATGATATCAAACACTAACCATACCATTATGGCATTTGATTATGGTATCTGCCAATTGATTGCCACTGCATTCTGCTCATAAGTTCAATGACACAAATAAGTCACTAGACTTGCTTTTATATGTCAAATTCAGACAAGACAATGATTCCATAATTGTGAAAGAGATATATTTTGATAATTGTGAGAATCTGAGTTATAGTGCGAAAAATGATCAGAAACAGAACGGAAAACCTCACATCAAACCATATCTGAGAAGAGTGATGACAAACCAACCAAATTCTGATCGCACAAAAACCATAAAAGAGGCACTTTTTTTTTCTTTTGTTTTCGATAAGTTCTTTTGGATTTTAGTAACCAAATTTGAGGTCTATTGCTGTAATCATCCGAGTAAACTTTAGCAGAGGTTTTTTTTTATGGGTTATCAAAGTTTTAACATGCTTTCTCTCATGTCATGGTCATTTCATTCCACTGAGCACATAAAAAAGCATCCACTTTTACCTGTAAAATATATAAACTTCGCCTTCTTGATTTGTTTATGCTCTTTTACCCAAAAACCTCTCTCTCTCTCCTCTCTCCCCTCCCTCCCTCCCTCTAGCTTTTTATTCTCTTTTCTTGTTTAATTCTTCTCCTTCTCCCAAAGAATTCTCTCTGGATATGTCATATGATCACCTCGCTGGGGCTCCTTCCACTGAGCTCAACAATTCCAAGCGTTTGAAACTTCTCAGGTTCCATGTCTTCAACTGACGATGGCGGCGGTGCCACGTCTCAGGGGCGCGGGATCCGAAGGCAAGACATCCAAACCGCCGTTGCCAAGGCCGTGGAGCTCAGGGCTCTGCACGCCTCGCTGCTGCAAGGGAGTAACGCAGGCAGCCCGGCCGTCGTCCGGCTTCCCGTCGGCTCCGCACCTTCCCTTTCCAGGGGCTCGACGAATAATTTCTCCGCCCCCGAGGACTACCCCGTGTTCACTCCGGTGAGCTCTCAGACGCTTTTCTCGCCTCTTTCTTCCTCCTTTACTTCTCTTCTCGCCGTTTCGTGGTAAAGATTTGATATTTTTCTGCAATCCGCTTCGATTTGTATGCCAAAGCTGGTAACTTGGTGTGAAAACTTGGACATAGATTCCTCCGGATCGTTTCCTTCCATCTCCAGCCCTACACTTGTTTTTTATTTGATTATATGACAGACAAATCGTGACATGTTTCGGAGGTGTTACTGCATCGTCTTTGGATTATGATGGATATCTTGGCGTTTGACTGATTTTGACTCAATCGCTGGCTCTGGAACTGTTGCGTTCGTAAGCATTTGAGTCGAACGTTTCGGGTTCTGAGAAAGAGAATATATCTTCTTCAAGCTTGGTTCTAGTCCTTCTACATCGTCTGCATCAGTTCTCATCGTTTTATGCATGATTTCAAATTCCGTGGACTAATTTGTGGTCTCTTGGGTTGAAATCTTCACCTATATTATCTTCGCCTTCCAGTAAATGTAGACTCCCTTGATTAAAGCTACTCTGGAGTCTGGAAGAAGCATCAACTACATCTTGTTGTTCATTACCATATTTAGTTCTGAAGTGAGATTTTATTTTCTGCCAGAGTCATGTCTATCCAGAAGG
Organism: Pontederia crassipes; assembly: GCA_030549335.1. Taxonomy (NCBI): domain Eukaryota; kingdom Viridiplantae; phylum Streptophyta; class Magnoliopsida; order Commelinales; family Pontederiaceae; genus Pontederia; species Pontederia crassipes. The sequence goes on along the minus strand of JAUKPH010000017.1, from coordinate 16,920,050 downwards.
AGATACTTTAGAAAGAGAAACTTCTGCAAACTATAAATTACCAAATTCGTCTGCTCTTTTCTACATTTCTGTATATTCCTGCCCTCCAAACTTCCTTAAAATGGTGACTCAAATTTCATACCTCTTTGGTAGAGGAAACACTTTGCTTTCTGTCTACGCCTACAAATTCTTGAATCATGAACTGTTGGAAAGCTGACTATTGCCTTCCTCTCACTCGTTTGAATCTATAACCTGAATGAATTAGGTGTGCGCTTTTTTTCAGCAGCTTATATACCACCCGAAGTGGGCTGTTCCACCTTAACTGTACATCCAAAATGCTAACTTCGTTGCAAAGTTTGAAACTTTTTCTTGAGAATTATTGTGTTCTTTTTAATGGTTGATCATTGTACCTTTAATTTGCAGAAACTGATAGTGTTAGAAATGCTCTAAAGGCTTGATATGTTTTCATCTTTGATATCCTCCACTTTTAGGTTTCTCCTTAGTATAGACCACATCATTGATAAATAATCGAATTGTTATTTGGATAAATCTGGTAGCACTGTGAAGAGGGCTTGTAAAACAGCAGAAGAATTAGGCTTTACATTATGCTCTGACCGTATGTTGTGAATTTCGCCCCAACTGTATCTTGTGAAGTCAATAATGCAAATTATGATTTCTGACAGAGTTATGAGGAGGATCCATTGCCTGGATATCACTATCTCCGCCCGGATAATAGAAGTTTATCACAAGTTTGGAGTGCAATTGGTCTGCAAGGAGGAAACAGCGATGAAGCTATGTTTGACAATAGAAGTGTGAATAAGTTGTCAACACTTAGAAATGAACACATCTGCTCTGCAGTTGATCAATTATCTGACCGAAGCACTTATCTTAACCACACACCCGTTTTTCAAGCTCCAGGGGCTGAGACACTGAAGTCTTCGAGTACGAGAACAAGTCCAGGAGAATACAAAACTGTCACCACATGCAATTCATGTAAGCCAGCATCCATTAATAGGGGAATGGAAGGTGACCCAAAGAACCTCAAGATTGTGCCACATACTGATCCGTCACAGTCTGTACAGTTCCATGCCAAGAACAGAGGGCCCATTATATCCTGGTTATTTCCAAAATCTAAAAAGAAACTGAAACCACAGATGTCTCCAAACACAATTGAACCTGAGAACGTGTCTCAACTTTTGAAGGACTGGGGAGTGCTCTCACTTGAGTCACTGAAGAAGGAACTCCTCGAGGCCAATGAGAATAAGGATGCTGCACTAGAAGAAGTTTCAGAGATGAAGTCTTCATTGGGGGAGATGCAGCAGAAGCTGATCAGTTTGGAAACATACTGTGAAGAGCTGAAGAAGGCATTGAAAGTGGCAATGGATGCAAAGAGTTCCCAGGTTTTGGACCGGGCTAATTTGTCCAAGAGAATGAAATCAATCAGTTCTAGCAAAGAGAATTCAATGCCCGTTAGCCATGAAGTAATGGTGGAAGGCTTTTTACAAATAGTTTCTGAAGCTCGGCTCTCTGTTAAGCAGTTTTGCAAGACCCTCATCCACCAGATTGAAGAAACCGATGAAGATCTTGAAGACAAGATAAACCTGCTTCTTGAACCCCATCAGCTTACGCTGAACAACAGGTGTTCCAAGGGTGTGCTATACCATTTAGAAGCACTTATAAACCAGTCTTTATACCAGGACTTTGAAAATTGTGTCTTTGAAAATAGTGGCTCGCCAAAATTCTTAGATCCCCAACGCCAGCGTCAGGAGAACTTCGCTGCTTTTGTTGCACTTCGTAATTTAAGCTGGAATGAAGTCTTGAGGAAGGGGACCAAGTACTACAGTGAAGACTTCAGCAGGTTTTGCGATCAAAAAATGAGTTGCATAATTTCATTGCTGAACTGGTCTAGGCCATGGCCTGAGCAGCTGCTTCAGTGTTTCTTTGTAGCTGCTAAATGCATTTGGTTACTTCATCTTTTGGCCTTTTCTTTTAGCCCGCCTCTGACGATCCTGCGGGTTGAGGAGAATCGTAACTTCGATCCCGTATACATGGAAGATGCCCTAGATAGACACAGACCACAAGGTCCTGCCGGAGTTAAAGTCATGATAATGCCTGGCTTCTATGTTCAGGATAAGGTACTCAAGTGCAGGGTCCTTTGCAGGTATCACTCTGTTGGATAACCCTCACTTTATTGACTCTTGTTTTTACTTCTTCCAAACCACATTTGAGCCACTTTTACTCCTAGGAGTCATCCAAATTGATGTCTTCTGATGTTTCTTCTTAACCTTCCTTTTTCTTTTCTTTTCTTCTTTCACAGCTTGAGAAAATTGTATCCATCTAACTAATCTTATGAGATCTGTTCCTACTTCCTAGGTAAACGTGAATTTACTGTTCCAAATAAATGTTAAAACTCAATTTGATGCTATTCTAAACCCTCAAGAACTTGAGGTTGTTTGTAATCTTCATCTCCGTATATCTTTTAGTTTTGGTCTATCAAAATCTGGTGGCACATACATGATTTAGAAGACCAGAAAGCATTTGAATGATGAATCCTAGATATTGAAGCAACACTAAGCCGTTTCAGGCAGACTTACATGTGTCTTGCAGGTTTAAAGTTTTGCCTGCTAATTTGACTTTTGATATAAAAAGAATAAAATAAGATAAAAGCCTGTCAAGGCCTCAAATGGAGAGTTCCAAGTTCCAACAGTGTTGACTAGGAACTTGTCTGAGTAGCTTTCAAGTCACTTCATCACTTGCCACATGACGGAAGGAGGTTCATGACAAATGGCCTTGGAACGTCGTCTCAAGTCCTTCACCTTCCTTGGTCTGGAAGCTCCATCAGCTACACAAACAATGGCAGGCACAGTTCCAAATGGCTTAGTGCTCCACATGGACTTGGCTTCCGTCAACAGCAAGAACTCACTCAAAGTCGCTATGTATGTTCATTTGCTACTTCTATGTTCATATATAAGTGTCACCTTACAAATACTATATATCTTGAAACAAATATAAAAATAATATGTAATCTCATATTTGAGGTTAAATAAATAGATGTTAAGGATCACGTCTTAGAAAAGTTGGATAAAAGCAATGTTATTAAAATCGGACCGGTCATTCGACCTGACGACTAACTGGGTCGTGGTTGGACCGGTTTGATCGGATTCAACCGGATTCAACCGAATTTTATTAAATTAATATTTTTAAAACAATTATATATATAATAAATATTACATAATTCTTATAATTCATAATAAAATATAATAAACAAATATCTAATTAAATATTAATATTCATAAAAAGAGTTTGTTTTTTTATTAATATAGTATATTAATTCTTTTATTTTATTCTTCAATACTATTTTAAGGTGATAATATATTAATTATTTTTGACATATATCACTCTCGTGTTTATTTTATTTCTTTACTTTCATTTTAATATTTCTATTTTTTTATTTCCATTAATTTCTCTGTCCCCATTAATTCCCATATTTATTTACTTTTTTATAATAAAAAGATATTAGAAATTTTAATATTCATAAAAAACTTTAAATTATTATTATTGATATACTATATTAATTCTTTTATTTTATTCTTTGATATTATTTTGTGATGATAATAAATTAATTGAATTTAATTTTTTCATACATCACACTTACTTCCTTTTATTTTCTTCTCTATTTTCATTTTAATACTTTCCTTTTTTATTTCCATTAATTCCTCTCCCATACTGATTTTCCCACATTTATTTCCTTTTTAATTTTTACCAAATCTAATTCAAAATTCAAATAATTTCTCATTTTTACCTTCCTCTCTAACTTTTTATTTCCTATTTTTTTTCACTTTAAATGTTGAACCCAGTTTTTTCGATTTAGTGGTTGAACCGATTTTTACCGATTGAACCGGTTTTTGACCGGTTCAACTTCAATTCTATTTTTTATATTAATTCGGATCGGACCCGTAGCCGATTTATGGTTGAACCGGTTGAACCGGCCGGTCCGGTCCGATTTTAATAACCATGGATAAAAGAAAGTCGATGATTCTGACAAAGATTTTTCTTTTCTTTTAACAAAAATATAAGACATTGGACAACGATACTCAGAAAGCCCTGGGCCCCTCTCCGCATTTTGCCAGCTGGGATCAGCTAAACACATGTACTGGAACTCAGACATGAACTGTCAGTAATTTGTTCTCTCTGTCTCAATGCATATATATATGTATATATAGTACACAATAAAGACAAAGTCCGTTAAAACATCAAGTCAGACGTTCCAGCATTTATCTTTATTAGAGAATAGAGATTTCTTGCAAGCAAAGGCTTGTTCTTGAAATTGTGGACCCCCGGTTGATGAGAATAAAAAAAAGAAAAAAAAAGAGAACATTTGGGGCCATCATGGCAAGAATACAAAGGAAAAAGGAAAGAATGTGTGTTTTATGGAGCAAATGTTCTAAATGAGAGCAAAGTTGAGTCAGTTGATCCGTAACAAAAAGTTTGGAGCCAAACAAGAATACATAGTTATTTATACTCTATTCGTAACATAAACCTGAGTTGACAATATCCAGCTGATTGAAGCCATCAGATATAGACATCAACCGGGCAAAGAAAACAATAAGTTGATCAAAGAGTTGAATAGAAATGACAAGTAGTTTTATCTTTTTATGCTGTTAGAATTGGCAGCTTGCCAGGAGTTCCTTGCCATGAATCTCTGAAGATCATTCAATCACTAATACTTCTTCTAGGAAGGCTCATTCTTTCCTTTCAAATTAATCACGGCAAGTTCTTGTTCCACGTAGTCCCCAGCAAACGTAGGAGGATACTTACTCGCCAGAACAGACTCTGCAAACTTCCCCAGTGGCTTTAAGGTTGCATCAGATGCAATATGAGCAAAGAGCTAGTTAAACCAACCAAGAAATCGGAGAAAATATCAGTATCAGAAGTCAACTTACTCTTTTCTCAAAAGTACACTAAAGCACAAATTTATGTCACTTACTGTTGAAGACACTCTCCAGAGACTGCGGTTTTGGAGGCGTGCAAGATCCATAACCTCAATCGTCCTGTTGGTCACAACAACTTCATGCATCCCAGCAGCACACTCTCCTGCAGTCAGCCATTCTAGCTGTTGCCATGAACAAGGAAAAAGAATTGGTTGGATGAAGAAACATGCCTTGTAGTGTGTTTAATATAATTCTAAAACAAGTCCAACTATAGAAACTTTGTAATGTGACAAGAACACAAAAAAAAATCATATGGATGTCACGTTTATAACTATATGCAATTCATTAGATAGTCCATTACAATATCTCAATATGGTTTCCTTCGACTCAGCTATAGTTTGGCTCACAATCATATTGAATCACAATTACCTGCTTTCCAGCCTGGATCAGAAGACAGCCCACGGGTACCTTGACCTCAGCCTTCTGGCCAGTCCTAAGCCAGATATTTAAGCCAGGGAATCTACTTCTCCCATGTATTGTCAAGAAATTTAGATCATAATGATACCCAGCGAAAACTGTGCCCAGAGAACCATGCTCTTTGAGGTCACTTCCTGTTGGAGCCAGGAGATGAGGTCCCTAATATTTGAGGGAGAAATAACAAATCAATATTGTGGGTATTGCAAGAGGATGAACTAATGCAAACTAAAAATAGATGCCAAGTTATATTTGCAAATGGAAGTGGCTAATGAGAACAGGTCAAGAATGTTTTACTTTCTTTTTTTTTTTTTGAGAAAACAGATCAATAATGTTTCTCCACAAACCAACTCGACGATAAAGTTTCTAGAACTATAAAATTACGAAAGGTCACATATTTTTCATGTTATGGTATTATCCTAGTGTTAACACAGGGAAAGAGTTCCTCTGAACCACCAAAAAACAGACAATTAGTATAGCAAAAATGACATAAATCTAGCTTGTGCCTCATTGCCAATAGATATCGAGTGTTTTGTTGGGAGACAGTATACATAATGCATACATAGGTCAACAAAATCCCACGATCAGATAAGTTCTGGCAAAAATTCATCAGCTGAAACAATATGGGCAGAGTAAGCAGTGTCTTAAAGCTCTTTTATGAATTAGACACAAGTACCTGTTTCATCAATGATGTAAATGCATCTTTCAGCAAACCAAAACCAATTGCAGCCATCTCAGCAACAATCTGACATGAACATATGGCATATCATAATCATTGGTAAATTAAGATGTAAAAGAGATGGTAAGAATATCAAACGTTTCATGAATACCTCAATTGCAGATATCATTTTCGAACCCCATGTGTCCATGGTTTCTTTCCATTCAGGGAACCCTTCTGGTATGACAGGTGCAGAATTCAGCTCCTACATGAAATCATAATAACAACCTTAATAGCTAGAAGAATGCCAAAAGATATGCATATACAAGAGTAACATGTGCACCCTCGAGACCTGAAAACGAGTGTTTGCCGGCCGAGGACCAACTCTCCACATGTATCGCCATTTAGGATCCGGTCCTTGCGGAATAGCTGGTCGAAAGTCTGCCGGTATCTTCCTGATCTCTTGCTGTATATCATCGTCTACTAAACTCCGTGGTACCTCCACTCCTTCAGGAGTTGCACCAACCTAATTTGAAGCCAAACAAAAGGAAAATAAAATTGCTAAAGCAACTAATTTTGATGCATCTGCTTCAGATTGGCATAAGTGGGAATGGTCAACCAATGGAACACACATATACCATTACCTGGAGAATTCGATAAAACCACGTATCTTTGCCAATACTATCATGATTCCTTAAGTTTGACACAATACTCTCCAACCTACTATGGGGGCCTTAAGCTTATAGTCCTCGTTAAATCTTAGAATTTTAAAGCTGTCGGTGGAAAAAGAAAAATGAAATGGAGATTAACTCGTGGGCACATATTTCTTTTTTTTTTTTCAAAAGAAGTACGGATGCAATTGTTAAAACCTTTTTCTTGGTATTGCCATGACCGATCCAGTTCGAAGCGGGAGTAAGCTCTCCCAACTAAGCCAAGGTATCTTCACTTGCAGTATCTTTGACACTTTTTGCTGCTAATATGAGATATCAATATAATCAAAATCCAAACTTGACTAATAAACAAAGCATCACCAGTCCGATACAGCATTAATCTAGATCCCCAAATTCATGGAATCGGAAAGACAAATTACACAATTGGGACACAAATTGGCCACAAAGAAGAACTTTTGAAATAAAACAACGATCTCAATCATCGAATAAAAAAATATCAAATTACATCCACAGATTCCACATCAAGCATGACTTGCAATTGAGAGAAACAACTAACCTTTTCTTTTATAGGGAAATCAATCATAACAACGTGATCTCGTAGACATTATAGCATTTTTCCAAAATTACTCGAGAGAGGAAAGAGAACTGAACCTGGTAATGGAGATGAGGGCGCGCTTGGAGTCGCTTGAACTCCGCCGGCATCTCGAAGTACCTCTCCATCATGTCCAAGAACCGGTCGTTGTCCTCGACGGAGCACCGCGGGTCCTTCACCAGCAGAGCCCCCGCTTGCGTGAGGCTCCCGCTCACCACCTCGCACAGCGCCCTGATCGACTCCTCCTCCTGCTCCGTCCGCCCTCCGACGCCGCTGCCGCCGGCGAACTCGAGGTAAGGGGAGAGATCGACTACCGGGAGATCCATCGCGGTAGAGGGTGAAGCGTCTCGAGCAGGCGAGCGGGATTCTTTTCGTCTTTTTATTGCCAGTTGCGACGGGATTTGGAAAAAGATGGACTTCACATGGAGTCCACGACGTGAGTATCCGTTTGGAGTGCAGGGCGGCGTTCGCGCTTGGAGTGGGCCACAAATTATAAGTACGTATGGGATTAAAGAAGTTCTCAATCTTGATCGTTAAATTTGAAATCGACGGTTCTAATTCATTAGTTATAATTTATTTAACAAATTATAACATTAATATATATATATCATTCATAAAGAAAAAAAATATCGAATGTGTGACACGGTGTCAATAAAAATATGCATATATGCCCAAAAATATCAAAAGTATTTTTTTAGTGCCAATAGGAGCATTGCCATCAAAAAACAAAGTTCATATAATTTTGATCATTTATGTAAGTAATTATAGGGTACATAAAAAAATAAGTACATCTTACTTTACCTCTCTATATATATTAAATTCTCAAAAAATTATGCACGAATTAGTTGCATAAATTAAATCTGTTGAAAATAAGAAGATATAAAGATGGAAATATTATTCTTTTTTTTTTTCTAAAAGAAACAATCACGGGATAGAAAGAGAATATAGTTCTTTGTTGGATCATTTTTATTCAAATATTATCAAGAAGAAGGAAAGGTGAAGGTAATAGAAGGGACAATGAGAATACTCAACTTATTTGGATAGAATAAATATTAAAAATAATTAATTAATTGAATAAATATATTTTTCATATATATATATATATAAACTAATATGAAGAAAATAAGAAATAGTGATAAATTATTTCTCCTCTTTTTCAAAGCATTTTGATATTAAAAAGGAATAGAGAGAAAGAGGAGATGCTTTTTTTCTCATTCTCTTTCAAGTAAACTTCAACAAAATAAAGAAAATTTGTTCTATTTCTTTTCCCCTTTCATCTTTTGCCTCCCTTCAACCTCAATCATATAGACCTCTAAAAATATGAATCTAATATTTTAAATATTGAAGTTCTACACGTGTCAAGCAGATTTATTTAACTTGACAAGATTCTCATATGACAATATTGTTTATAATAATTTAAAAGATAGCACTCTATAAAACACTATGGAAAATAATTAAATATTTTAATGTTTATCATTTATAACCTAAACTTAATTTAAAACAGTATTTTTTTAAAAAATAATAAAAATAGTAATATGTGATTTTAAATCTAAAATCACAATAATATTTTATTAATCCTTCGTCTTATAATGCTTTTCTATTATGCTATCCTCTTGATATATATTTCCTTTTCTTTTTATCCTACTCGTATCCTTCCTTTTACTTTATCCATTTAAATACTTTCCTCTTTTCTCTTTCCTTTTTAAATTTGTCCCATTCCATTAGAAAAATATTTTGGTAACATTTTAAAACTTTCCAGTTCACACAAATACTTACATATTCATGTCTATTTAGTCGGTTATTGTATTTAATGTTTTCTTTCAAAAAACGGTGTTCGACTCAAATTTTTGGATTTTATCAATTATACCCGATTTTCTTAACTATTCCGGTTGAATCAGACTTGATTTTTCATTGACACAAAGTTTTTTTAAAAATGTAGAACTTTGGTAGTACATAAGTCAATAAAAAATATCTTAAAAAATTATTCATCTTGACCATTTCATTAATCGGATTGGTCAATATAGGTACCATATAAGTGGAAGATTAATAAAATTAAATTATTATAACTTTAAAACATAATTTGAATGATAAAGTGATAATATAATAAAAATTTAATGGACGTTCGCTCAATTTTAAATGCGGTGGATGCTATTTCCTATCACGGCACGGCGTACATGCGATGCGCAATGGATGGCCACATATTAGCGGCACACGGTTTGTGAAAAGATTGGTCGATTCACATTTGAAAAAAAAAGCCGTTGCCCCCGTCCATGTTTTAACCAAAAAAAAAAAGAAAAAACATATCAAATCTCACCTCTTGAATCCTCTATCCAGACCGAATTTCGAGCGGGCCACATAGTCCAGCACGCCGCCGGCTCGTCCAAAAGTCGTGTCCGTCCGACCTGGCATGAACACGGTCCACACACGAAAACACGAACCGTATCGTACCATTTCGTGCCAGGTCTACCTTTCGCACTATGAACACGACACGGTCCGGACACGGTGAATACGAATCCGACACGACACGACCCGTTTTGACACGGACACGGACGACATATGACGCATAACACGGTCCGCGCTGAAATTACACGACATGTGTTGTTTCAATTTGACAACGCGATCACGGACTGACGGTCACTGACGCGTTATGAGTACAACACAGACCGTGTTTAAAGCAAGGCTAACTCCCTCTGTCACTTATAAAATGCGACTGAGCTATTTTCCCTTTCTTCATCACTCTAATTTTTTCCCCTCATTTCTTTCATAATTTCGTAGCCTCATGTTGAATCCCATGTTTTGATGATAACAAATTAAATGGACCTAAAAGTTACTAATCTATTCTCAAGTGATGATAATACATGTGTAGGATTGATATGAACAGATTCGCAGAAGAATTCGACAAATTAAAAGTTCGAAGATTAAGTTTCAGACACGACCGGTCGACCGACCGGTCGACCGATCATGAGCACCGATCGACTGATATTCGGTGGAAGGAAAGACGGCAAGATGTCGGTCGACGTCGAGACTATACCGATTGATAGACCGATCGTCAATAATTTAGATCGGTCGACGTTGAGACATTACCGGTCGTTGTATCGGTCGATGGACCGATCAACTGGATAGCGTCAAAGCGCAAAAATGAGACAACGGTCACATAGACCGGTCGACCGGCCTATCCTAGCGGTCGACCGGCCCATCAGTCAAATGAACAGTAACGGCTAGAATTTTGAAGAGAAATTTGGGAGAGACTTTTTGAAGGAATTCTCACCCCTAGGAGCCTACAAAAACGAGTGCCAAAGCCTGAAAAAAATTCATCCAAGCAAGAAAGAACATCCTAGAGCTCCTCTCAAATTTTTGAGCATAGAGTTGCAAATTTCTTCCATTTTCTTTTCTTAGTCTTGAGTGTGAGAAAAATTTTTGTAAAAGAAAAGAGTTAGAGGGAACATTTTCTTTTATGAATCTAGTGAGATTGAGAGCTCCTTGTATAGAGATGTGCCTAGCCTCTTGAGCAAAGAAGAATGCGTGATTGTTTAAAGAGGGTTGTTCTCTCCCTACAAGAAAAGAGAAAGATAGTGAATCTTCGACGGTCTCGAGGTCGAGAAGTCGGAGCGGAGACGTAGGCCAAAGTATTGGGGCCGAACCTCGTCAACATATCGTGACTTCTTGTGTTTGTTCTTTATTCTTCATCTATGCATTATCCTTATTTTCTTGTGATCGTTTTTATCGTTTTTCTTTGAAGGTGAATTTTTGAAAAAATTAATTTCACCAATTCACCCCTCCCCCTCTTGGTGCTTTCGATCCTACAATTGGTATTAGAATCAAGTTGCTCTAGCTTTAAGATTTGAAAATATCTTTAGAGCTATGGCATCAAGTGGTTCTAATTTTTTCGAAGGTCAATCTATTAATTGTCCTCCACTATTTAATGCATCAAATTTTGCATATTGAAAAATTAGGATGCAAGCCTATGTTTGTTCTATTGATATTGATATGTGGGACATTATTCAAAATGATTTTGATTTGAGTAAGAAAAAACCTTTTGAATATACCGAAAGAGAAAGACTTTTAGTAAAATTAGATTGGAAAGCTAAAAATATTTTTTATTGTGCTTTGGATCCAACGGAGTTTAATCAAGTTTCTAGTTGTGAAAGTGCTAATGATATTTGGAAAAAACTCATTATTACTCATGAAGGAACGGATAAAATTAAGGAGTCTAGATTAAATATTTCAAATCATCAATATGATTCTTTTAAAATGCTTGAAAATGAATCTATTAATGAGATGGTTATTCGCTTCAATGATATTATAAATGACTTAGCCTCTTTGGACGAGCCAAGGACTAATCCTCAAAAAGTGAAAAAATTTCTCAGGTCTCTTTCCTCCAAGTGGCATGCAAAGAGGACGGTGATTGAAGAAAAGGACTTAAACAAGTTGGACTTTGATGATCTTATAAGTTCACTCTTGATCTATGAGATCGGGATCAAGGAGGATGAAGAAGCAAATACTCCAAAAGGAAAAACACTTGTATTGAAAGCAAACAAAGATGAGGAAGATACAAGTGAAGAAGATGAGGATCTTGATGAAAAGAAGCTTTCTCTATATGCAAAGAAGCTTGACAAATATCTCAGGTTCGCTAAGAAGAAGAAAGGCTATTCCAAGAGAAGATCATTAAGTAAAAGCCAAATAACTTGCTTTGAATGCAAAAAAAATTGGACACTACAAAAATGAATGTCCAAAATTGATCAAAAAAGAGAAAGATGGAGAAAACTCAAGAAGGAAGAAAAATGCCCTCCAAGACACTTGGAACGAAAGCGAAGATGAAGAGAATGACTCCAACCTCTTCCAATGATGATGAGGAAGCCTACATATGTCTAATGATTAATAGTCATAAGGTATCATCTAACTCCTCTAACTATATTGATAGTGAATCTTTCAATGTGCATAAGGAGTTTAGAGGTCTAATTAATAAATATGAATGCCTAAAAAAGAAATACGATGAGATAAAAATAGAGTTTGAAAATTTGCAAAAGAAAAATAAGAATGTTAAAGCATGTGAAAAGTGTGATATATTGAATAAAGAAAACTTTAGCTTAGAACTCTCAATTGAAGAATTGAAAACGGAAAATAGTGCACTAAAATCAATATGTAAAAGACAAATTGTAGAAATTGCATGTTTGAACAAAGAAATTAATCAATTGAAAGTTGAACTTAAAAAATTCTCAAATGGAAGTAAAATGTTAGATGCCATGCTTAGTGGATCTAGAGTATCTTCAAACAAAAAGGGACTTGGTTTCACTTCTTTTAAAAAGAAGAATGACAAAAGAATTCTATTTGTTAAAGCAACGCATGATTACACATGATAACAAATTGTTTGTTTTCATTGTGAATATGAAGGACATTATTCTTATGATTGCAGAATTAGGAAAGGAATAAGTAAAGGAATGAAGAAAATTTGGGTCCCGAAAAGGACCATGACTAACCAAAATGAACCCAAGCAAGTTTGGGTATAAAAAATATGAAACTCCTAACTTCTTTCTTGTAGGAAGCTTCTATGTACAATGAAGATAAATGGTATTTGGATAGTGGAAGTTCAAGACATATGATCGGCGATGCCTCAAATTTCATCAATTTGGAAAAGAAAAATGGAGGAGAAGTCACTTTTGGAGACAATAGCAAAGGAAGAGTAATTGATATAGGTAATATTGGTAAGAATGACAAAGTGTATTTAGAAAATGTTTGGCTTGTTGAAAATCTAAAACATAATCTAATTAGCATAAGTCAACTTTGCGATAAAAAATTTTAGTTAAATTTGAAAAGGATAAATGTTTGATACTAGATGAAAATAACAAAGTTTTACACATGGGATTTAGGTACAATAATGTATACAAAATTGATTTTGATAACTTGAAAAATGAAAAATGTCTTAGTGTCATGCATGATGACATAAACTTGTGGCACAGGAGATTAGGACATGCAAATTATAAATTGCTAAATAAACTCTCAAATCATGAATTGGTTAAAGGCTTACCTAAGATCAAATTTAAGAAAAACAATATTTGTGATTCATGCTTAAAAGGTAAACAAACTAAAAGTTCTTTTAAATTAAAAGGACTTATTAGTACGCATAGGACCTTGGAACTTTTACATCTTGACTTGTTTGGGCCTATTGATGTGACAAGCTTAGGAGGAAAAATATATGTATTTGTAATTGTTGATGATTTCTCCCGTTTCACTTGGACAATTTTTCTCGCTAGTAAAGATGAGACGCTAAACATGTTTTCCAAATTTGCAAAAAGAGTTCAAAACGAATTTGAACAAAAGATTTTAAAAATTAGAAGTGATCATGGAGGAGAATTTGAAAATCATAAATTTGAATCATTTTGCGAAGAAAATGAAATTACTCATAACTTTTCAACCCCTAAAACACCTCAACAAAATGGAGTAGTAGAAAGAAAAAAATAGAACTATACAAAAAAATGGCTAGAACAATTTTAAATGAAAGCAAGTTACCGAAATATTTTTGGGCGGAAGTCATAAATAGATCATGCTATGTTCCCAATAGAATTCTACTTAGACCTCTTAAAAAGAAAATATGTTTTGAAATACTATTTGGTAAGAAACCAAATATCTCCTATTTTAAAGTTTTTGGATGTAAATGTTATATCTTGAACATTAAAGATAAACTATGCAAATTTGACGATAAATGTGATGATGGCATTTTTCTTGGTTATTCTAATATAAGTAAACCCTATAGAGTATACAACAAAAGAACATTAGTTGTTGAAGAGACTATAAATGTTAAATTCAATAAAACTAATGACTTTTTAAGCAAACAAGCACAAGATGATGATGAAGAAATAGTTGAATTACAAAGAAAACTTGAAGTTGTGGACATAGAAGAAGCAAAAAATTACACTACAAAGGTGAAAGAAATGGAAGTATCTCAAAGAGAAGAGAATCAAATCATCCCAAGAAATTGAAGACACGCCTCATCACATCCACTTGACCAAGTTATAGGTAATATAAATGAAGGTATAAAAATTAGAAATTCTCTAAAAAATATGTGTACTTTTTTTACTTTTCTTGCAAATTATGAGCCCATTAATATAGATGAAGCACTTGAAGATCCAAACTGGATAATTGCAATGCATGATGAATTAAATAATTTTGAAAGAAATCAAGTGTGAAAACTTGTAGAAAGACCCAAGGACCATCCTATCATTGGAACCAAATGGGTCTTTCGAAATAAGTTAGATGAAAATGGTGTCATTGTGAGGAACAATGCTACATTAGTGGCCAAGGGTTACTCACAAATTGAAGGGGTTGATTTTGATGAAACTTTTACTTCTGTTGCTAGACTTAAGGCAATCCGAATGCTTTTGGTTTTTGCATGCTATAATGATTTTAAACTTTTTCAAATGGATGTTAAATCGACTTTCTTGAATGGTTTTATAAATGAGGAAGTTTATGTTGAACAACCTCAAGGTTTTGAAAATCCAAATTTTCCCCATCATGTTTTCAAATTCTCAAAAGCTCTTTATGGATTGAAACAAGCCCCTCGAGCTTGGTATGAAAGATTGAGTTCATTTTTAATTGAAAATGATTTTCAAAAAAGGAAAGTTGACACCACATTGTTCTTAAATAAAAATGATATTTTAATAATTCACATTTATGTTGATGATATTGTTTATGGTGCTACTAATGAATGTCTATGCAAAGAGTTTGAAACTCTTATGCAACAAGAATTTGAAATGAGTCTTGTAGGAGAACACACCTTCTTTCTAGGCCTACAAGTAAAACAATCCAAGGAAGATATTTTTCTTAATCAAGAAAAATATACAAGGGAATTACTCAAAAGATTCGGGATGAACGAATGCAAGCCAAACACAACTCCTATGAGCACTACTATAAAATTAGATAAAGATGAAAAATGCAAGTTCATTGATAAAAATAAGTACAGAGGTATGATTGGTAGTTTGCTCTACTTGACGGCATCTAGGCCGGACATAATGTTTAGTGTGTGTTTGTGTGCTAGGTTTCAATCCGTCTCCAAAGAATCACATTTAATTGCTGTAAAAAGAATATTGCGTTATTTAAAGCATACAAGTGAATTAGGCATTTGGTATGATAGAAATTTCCCATTTGAATTGCATGCCTACACCGATGCAGATTTTGCCGGGTGTAAAGTTGATAGAAAAAGCACTAGTGTGATGTGTTATTTTCTTGGTAGTTCTCTCATTTCATGGGCTAGCAAGAAACAAAACTCCATCGTGCTTTCTACCGTCGAGGTCGAATATATAGCCGCCGGTAGTTGTTGTGCACAAATACTATGGGTAAAACAACAGCTACTTGATTATGGTGTAAATTGTTCAAATGTACACATGAAGTGCGATAACACAAGTGCTATAGAAATGATAAAAAATTCAATTCAACACTCTAGGACTAAACACATTGACTTAAGGTATCATTTCATTAGAGAACATGTGTCCCTTAAGAACATTGCCATTGAACATGTGTCCACCGAAGTTCAACTTGCAGACATATTTACAAAACCCTTAAGTGAAGAACAATTTTGCATGCTTGGAAGGGAATTAGGAATGATTAACTTTTGATTGCATATCAATTCAAAGTAAAAGTGACTTGGTTATACAATATCACTTTTGACATAAATTGAACATTAAAAGTGTTGCACAACACTTACATTTGTATGATCTTTTTAGGAATATGATTTTTATGACTTTTTAATGAGTTTAAATGGTTCAAAATTTAAAAAATACAAGGATCGATCAATCTACAGCAAGGACCGATCGAACGCTATAAAATTCAAATACGCAGACGCATGATCGGTCGATCGATATGATACAACCGGTCGACCGGTATATTACTGCGACCGACTCATCGCTTGGAAAAGAAGTGTCTGGTTGACCGTGGGACGTAACCGGTCGACCAGTATATGCCCAAATCGCACGATATAAGCATCGACCGCTCGAACTGGTCGACCAAACTTTTTTTCTTCGCACGGCAACTGCCCTCCGGTGAACCTGCAGCCACTGTCAACCCCAATGACCGGCCGAATTCGCCGGCCGCCATCTCCTAGGTCAACCCTATCGCCGGCCGCCGACTCCCTTTCCCTCTCCGGCCGCTCTTGCTCACGCCACCTCCTAGGTCAAATCGTCGGCCGCCGACTCCCTTCTCTCTCCGGCCGCTCTCTTCCTCTCTTTCTCTCTCCAGCCACTCTCTCCCCCTCTCTCTCTATTTTCGGCAGCTAACTCTCTCCGGCCAACTCTCCGATCGACCCCTCTCTCTCTCTCCGGCCGTTCTCTCCCTATCTTTCTTTCTCTCTCTCCGGCCAACCGCTCTACCGGTCGATCGTCCCACATCTCTCTCTAGTCTAGTCTCTCTCTAACTCCCCTCTCTCACTGTCCGTCGGCAACACGAATTTTGGCAACCGACACCCGCCGCTGACCTTCTGCTCTTTCCGAATTTTCGCCTCTCTTTGTTCTCGGCAGTCCTTTCTCTCTCCTCTCCAGCACACTCCTTCCGACATTTGCCTCAGTTCTGTTTCAACCTTCCATTCACTTCAGATCATCATTGTTGAATTCATGGCCGACGATGATGGACATTCCCATGTTCGGATGGTCTTTCAGCGTCGTCGTCGCTTCTCCGGTTCCGGTGGTACCATTCATATCCTCCCTCCAGAACCTGAACCAGAACCCGAACCCTCGCATGTTCAACGTGGATGAGGCCGTGGACGAGGACGATCCCATGGACGTACTCGTCAACCATCCTCTCTCGAGTCTGCTGATTTTGATAGTCATCTGTTTGTCATTCGGGACGTCTCTGTTAGGTTCGAAACCTTGTACGCCTCTCGTGAAGTCCGGCGTGCCTATACCATTAATTGGGACGCTCTGAACATTTCAGATGTTCAAGATATGTTCGCAATCATCGATTGGCTGCCACTTCTCTCCCTCACGGAGCATGTCTATCCTCGTCTTGTTCGTCATTTTTATGCGAACATGACAATCACTCGAGAGGCCATTATTATCTATGTCCTTGGCATGCCCATTCGTTTTGATCTAGACCATCTTTGTTGCATTTTTGGGGTTGCATGCCCATTACCTGGTCTTTATTCATTTGTCACTCATGGTTAGCCTTCCGACTATCTTCCCATCTCAAATGGCATTCAAACCATTTTTGCTGGACAAGACGTCCAATATACTATCGAAACGGCCTATCGACATCTTCATCCACTGATGAAAATGGCCCATCATCTCCTTAGCCGAATGATCACTCATCGAGCCGGGCACTATACAGAGGTCACTCACTTTGATCTCTTCTTTTTTCACTGTCTTTGTATCCGTGATGCTTCATTCCTTTATTTTGGTCATTATGTTTTTTATCACATGGAGTACACCTTCCAGAAGATCTCTTCTGCTGTTCGTGGATGGCACCGCTTATATTTTGGTGCTTGGATTACGAAGATCTTACTTCACTTTGGTGTCGACATCCCTACTGACGAGGAGTACATTCGACCTCGTCCCACTGACGTCATTGGTTCCGAGACTTTACACCGGATGAGACTTAGGTTTAGTGAGCAGGCAACGCCAGATTTTGACGATAGAGATGATGTCACAGATGGCGAGCCAGCACCGGTGGACACTCAGGAGGCTGGCCCTAGCTTCTCTCCACCATCGGCACCCACTGAGCATATTGGGCCTTCTCAGCACAGTGCTTCAGACTTCCATGGCACCTACGACTTCACGACTCTTTCACAGCAGGTGATTGTCATAGACCATCGTATGACACAGATGGACCATCGTGTGACTCAGATAGATCGATGTGTTCGACGGTTGGAGCGTGACTCCCGCTATCTTGTTGGATCGCTACATGCCTACTATGCATCGCAGGATTTTATTTCGCCTGTAGCTCGTGAGGATGATAGCCCCGATGATGAGTAGTTGTCTCCCTCTTTGATGATGTCAAAAGGGGGATAAGTCTAGGACGATATCATATGTTATGTGTTTTAGTATGTTATGTGCCTTACACTTGTATCGTGCATATCATGCACCATTTTGTAGTGACTTCAGTCACATTTGTTAGTGTATGATGTATTATTAACTATGTAATGGAATGAATTTTATTATGTGATGACCTTTGACTTTTCTTATGTGATGACTTTTTTATTTCATCTTTGATTTCATATTTATTTTTTGCCATATGTTCATATCAATTATGAGAATATAAATGCCACTTATTTAGGGGGAGAAAAAGTGAAATATGCATAAATACATGGGGAGCTTGTTCATTACTTTCTATGTAAAACTTACATTTCGTTTCCTTTCTTTCTTCTCCTTATCGTCCAATTAATTTGCCATCATAAAAAAGGGGGAGATTGTTGAATCCCATGTTTTGATGATAACAAATTAAATGGACCTAAAAGTTACTAATCTACTCTCAAGTGATGATAATACAGGTGTAGGATTGATATAATCAGATTCGCAGAAGAATTCGGCAAATTAAAAGTTTGAAGATTAAGTTTCAGATAGACCGGTCGACCAACCATGAGCACCGATCGACTGATATTCGGTGAAAGGAAAGACGACAAGATGCCGGTCGACGTCGAGACATTACCAATCGTTGTATCGATCGAAGGACCGATCAATTGGACAGCGTCAAAGTGCAAAAATGAGACAACGGTCACATAGACCGGTCGACCGGCCTATCCCAACGGTTGACCGACCCATCAGTCAAATAAACAGTAACGGCTAGAATTTTGAGGAGAAATTTGGAAGAGACTTTTTGAAGGAATTCTCACCCCTAAGAGCCTATAAAACGAGTGCCAAAGCCTGAAAAAAATTCATCCAAGCAAGAAAGAACATCCTAGAGCTCCTCTCAAGTTTTTGAGCATAGAGTTACAAATTTCTTCCCTTTTCTTTTCTTAGTCTTGAGTGTGAGAAAATTTTTTGTAAAAGAAAAGAGTTAGAGAGAACATTTTCTTTATGAATCTAGTGAGATTGAGAGCTCCTTGAATAGATGTGTGCCTAGCCTCTTGAGCAAAGAAGAAGACGTGATTGTTTAAAGAGGGTTGTTCTCTCCCTACAAGAAAAGAGAAAGATAGTGAATCTCCGACGGTCTCGAGGTCGAGAAGTCGGAGCGGGGACGTATGCCAAAGTATTGGGGCCGAACATCGTCAACATATCGTGGCTTCTTGTGTTTGTTCTTTATTCTTCATCTACGAATTATCCTTCTTTTCTTGTGATTGTTTTTATCGTTTTTCTCCGAAGATAAATTTTTGGAAAATTTAATTTCACCAATTCACCTCCCCTCTTGATGCTTTCGATCCTACACCTCACGCTCTCTCTCTCTCTCCTCTTCTCTCCATCCTCAAATGGCCACATCCACTCACTCCCTTTCTCTCTCAATCTCAACTTCTCTTATTGAATAATTAAGATATCATTTTCACAATAGTCATTTTTAGACTCATTTCGAGTGATATTGTCTTTTCTCTTGAAATTGATCTAAATAGCTACTGTTGTGAATATGATATTATGATTACTCAATGAGAATTTAAAAATTATAAATATATAATTATTATATAATAATAATTAAAGTAGTCAGTTGTCACTAAACTAAAGTCATATATTATAAATTATAAAATAATACTAATTATATTATATTAAAAGTAAATTAAAAATGAGAAAGTTTGAACTTTAAAAGACACATTTGATTTTAACTTTAGTACGAATTTAAAGTGAACTTTAAAGGATACTTTTGATTTAATTCTAACATTAGTACTAAGTTGTATATAGTAAATTACTATATAAGTTATAACTAACTTATAACTTATAAGATAGTTAAGTACTAATTTACTTAGGACAATTTCGTTTAGTTATAACATAGTAATATATTATATACTATTATATTATATAGTATCTTGGTTATAAGATAGTTAAATACTAATTTACTTAGTATAACCTAGTTATAACTTAATATATAGTAATTAGTACTTAACTATCTATATATACTAATACTACTAATACATATTTATTAAATACTTACCAATTAATTTTATGTATAAGGTTATAAGTTATAACCTATTAATTATTACTTAGTACTTAATTATTCATTTTACAAATTTATTTACTTAATAATTATAAGTTAATGACATAATGTATTTGAAAATTTAACTATATAATTATTTATATAATAGTTAAAGTAGTCATACTCACTAAGTCATATATTATAGAATAATTAATAATACTGATTATATTATATAATAATTGAATAAGTAAATTAAAAATTATAAAAGTTCAAATTGAAAAGCAAAAAAAAAAAAAAAAAAAAAATGGGCCGTCCGACACGGTCCGATCAGGTCGGGCCCAGACCATGCCGGGGTCCAAAACTGTGTGGCACGACACAATCTATTTTCAAAATGGGCCGTGTTGGCACGACATGGCCCGCGGCACGGTCAAACACGAGTTAACCGGCCTGAGTACGGTCCGACATGACCCGTTTGTCCATTTCTACTAGAACTGCCAGCCTCATTGCTCTACACCGCCTACCTCTACGTCGTCGACCTCCTTGCTCATCACCGGCCTTCTAGCTCTACGTCATTGATCCACCCCACGCTTTGTGGCAATCTAGTCCTCACCAACTAGACCATGTCGGAGCCACTGATCATCAACAAATCTTGATGAAACCACACACCCTCATCTCTGCTGCCATCGATAATCATCAAATATTGCCAACCACTTCCGCCGCTGCTGATCCACCTTATCCACCTCTGCTATCGCTAATCATCATCAGATCTTGTCGATCTATCTCCACCACTGTCGACCACCATCAGATCTCGTCCTTGACCCTCATCACCACTGCAACAGGTCCACCGATCCACCCTCAACATTCCTCATCGCGACAACATGGCCATCGTCGTCAAATTTCCTCATCTCCACACCACCGCCCTCGACGTTCCTCACTGTTGCAAGAGGGCCGCCATCCTCCTCACGTTCATCACTCGCTGGAGCAGAAGCTCAATGCCTAAGCAGAAGAGTACAAAAGAATTTCTGTCACGATTTTTTTTCTTTTGAGTCGCGGTTTTTTCTTTTCGTCCCACCCAAGCCACGCGCGAACTGCGCTTTCGATCGGGGGTCGTCAAATTTAGATCGGATGGTGTCAAATTTAGGAAGGAGCGTCCACCCCCATTTTAGTGGGGTGGACACCCATTTAATCCTACAAAGTGCATCACATAATCCCAACATCACATGATAAAATAAAGGCATCCAAGATTCACACCATAATGCAACTCATAGGTCTACATGCAACTCCACGTAATAAGGTACGTAATTATGACAAAAATTTTAATAGAACATATTTCTCTTTGTTTGTAATAAATCATAATAGGAAATAAGTCTTGGACGGACATAGAGAATTTAATGTTATGCATTTGTTAGGAATAATGTAATGTCTCAATAATAATGACTTCGAAATAAATCAAAGTATGCAATATCCTAAATCATTTAATCATATCAAAATAACTCTTCATGATCTTAAGATAACATATTATATTCACAATTAGAACTTACCACATAAACAAGTTGTAATTGGTTGATCAATGAACGCAAAAATGATATAATTATGTTAATGATCTTCCTCTTCTTATTATTCTCTTCATCTTGACTTGATTTGTTTTCTAAAATGTTCCACTGAATCAAATCATTCATAATTGATTGGAAATATTCTAAGATAAGAAATATCATCTCAAATATCGAGTACCTAATAGGAGTCTTAACGGGTATAAGATAATGCTTAGAATTTTTTTCGAAAGACCCACACAATAATAAGATATACTCATGTTATCCTATCTAGTAAAAGAAATATTTGCACATATGATATGAATCATATGCTACAACATTCTTCCCTTTTAAAAAAGGGTGCATGTTTCTATATTAGAATATATTGTGCATACGGTAGTAAATAACAAATGTTTAATTCTGAATTCACTAATATAATTTTCAAATTAATCTCTTTGAACTCACATATGGCAATAAATACAAATATGGAAACATTTAAATCCATCTAATCATTATATGACTTTCAGTCATTGTATATTTGTATGATACATTAAGTGTGCAACATATAAATTTGCTAATAATTGCATTAGTGGTAACAAGTAATAAATTGTAGATAGAGTTATCGATCACACAAAGAACTAGTTAAATTTAATATATGCTAATAATATAGTAGGACAAGTGATGTGAGAATTGATAATAATTAAATGCTAGCAAGTACAATAGTCGCTTAAGTAATAAAGTGTAATGAGTAGAATATCGATCCGGCCGTTGGGGGCCCGATCTGGCCGCCCGGCTGGATCCGGCCACCAGGCGGCCGATCCGACCGCCTGGCGGTCCAAGCTGAAGAGAGAGAGAGATGCCGACGGGAGAGGGTCGCCATCAGTCGAGAGACGCCGATCAGAGGCTCGCCGGACGGGAGAGGGAGAGGGAGAGGGGGAGAGAGAGAGAAAGGAGAGGAGCGAGAGAGGAGAGGAGAGGAGAGGAGGGTATTATATATATATTGGTGGAAAGATGAGAAAGCGGGAAAACGAAAAAAAGCGAGATAACAAAATTTTAATTATCGACGGCTCTGGCCGTAAAAAAAGTAAATATTAATTATTTTTAAAGTTACCGACGGTTGTGAACGTCGAAAATTATTTAATTGTAAAAATAAAATAATTTATTTATTTATATATAATATTTATTTTATATTTTACCGATAATTTGAACAGTCGCTAATTATTACCGACGGTCGGAACCGTCGAAAAATTGCGATAGTTTGGGCTGTCACTAATTATATTAATAAAATACTCCTCATATTATATTATTATACATTTACCGATGATTATGACTGTCATAAATTGTGGCAGATTTTGTGATGAATGAATATCCGTCAGAAATATCGACGTTCCTAATCGTCGAATGATAAAATAATAATATAATAAATTACATAATTTATTATTTTAATTTTTGACGATTGCGACCGTCGGAAAAGCCATAAAAAATTGCGACGGATGAATATCCGTTGGAAAAATCGACGTTCCTAATCGTCGAAAATAAAATAATAATATAACAAATTACATAATTTATTATTTTCATTTTCGACGATCGTAACCGTCGAAAAATCTGTCAAAAATTACGACGGATGGATATTCGTCGGAAATATCGACGTTCCTAATCGTCAAAAAATAAAATAATAATATAAAAAATTACATAATTTATTATTTTTATTTTCGACGGTTGTAACCGTCGGAAAATCTGTCGCAAATATTTCAGTCGCAAAATCCGTCGCAAATTGCGATGGATTTCTATCTGTCGAAAATTATCCGTCGAAAAATGATAATTTTCTTGTAGTGTGTTAGATTGAACAGGAACGACGCCAAGTTGAACAGGAAGAGGAAGAAGAAGAAGAACTCAACATGAGGGATTATGTCTCAGCTAAATATTCGAACACCAACTCCAGCATCGTGATTCCAACAATCACAACAAATAACTTCAAACCGAACCCGCCATTACTCGCATGGTTGAAGCACATCAATTCGGCGGAGCTTTTCATGCGAACCCTCATGATCATCTTGCTAAATTTCTTCGCATCTGCATCACTTTTAAGAGCCCTAACGTTTATGCGGATGCGTCTCGCTTAACATTATTTCCCTTTTCCCTGTGAGACAAAGCATTTACTTGGTTGAAGACTCTTCCTGCAGGATCAATCAAGACTTGGGTGCTACTTGTAGACAAGTTCATCAACAAATATTGTCCACCTTAGAAAGCAGCAAAGCTGAGAAATGAACTCCTACCTTTTTGACAAGATGATGATAAAATGTTCTATGAGGAATGGGACAGATTCAAGGAACTCTTGGCCGGAGTTCCCGACAATCGAATTCCACTATGGAAAAAACTTGAAGGCTTCTACAATGGTCTGCCCCAAACTGACAAAGACAAGTTAGACTTCTCAACTGGAGGAACGGCCATGGGCAAGATGAAGCCACAAGAAATATACAATCTTATCAATGACGTGGCTCTAAATCCATGGCAATCTAAACGCAACCAGCAAAGAAGAGGAGTAAATAAAACTGACAGTGAATTAATACACTACAAGAAAATTGCCATTTTCTGACGGACAATTTCTGACGGTTTGAAATCCGTCGCAATTTGCGATGGATTTTGCGACGGTTTCATTTTCGACAGATTTTTTGACGGTTACGACCGCCAGAAATGAAAATAATGATTATATAATTTGTTATATTATTATTTTATTTTTCAACATTTAGGAACATCGATATTTCCGACGGATATCCATCCGTTGCAATTTTTGACGGATTTTCAAACGGTTTTTATCGTAAAAAATGAAAATAATAAATTATGTAATTTGTTATATTATTATTTTATTTTTTGACGATTAGGAACGTTAATATTTCTGACGGATATTCATCTGTCGCAAAATCCGCCACAATTTCCAACGGTCGTAACCGTCGGTAAATTTATAATAACATAATATGA
Source organism: Pontederia crassipes (assembly GCA_030549335.1). Taxonomy (NCBI): domain Eukaryota; kingdom Viridiplantae; phylum Streptophyta; class Magnoliopsida; order Commelinales; family Pontederiaceae; genus Pontederia; species Pontederia crassipes. The sequence continues at coordinate 16,895,199 of JAUKPH010000017.1, read as the reverse complement.
GGAGTATTTTATTAATATAATTCGCGACAGTCCAAACCGTCGCAATTTCTGACGGTTCCGACTGTCGGTAATAATTAGCGACTGTTTAAACCGTCGATAAAATAAAAAATAAATATTATATATAACTAAATATAGTATTTTATTTTTACAATTAAATAATTTTCGACGATCACAATCGTCGATAATTTTAAAAATAATTAATATTTACTTTTTCGACGGCTAGAGCCGTCGGTAATTAAAATTTCGTTATCCCACTTTTTTTTCGTTTTCCCGCTTTCTCAACTTTCCACCTATATATATATATATATATATATAATACCCCTCCATCCATCCTCTCTTCTCTCCCTCTCTCTCCCTCTCCCTACAGACGAGCCTCTTATCGGACGTCAGCGTCGACCGTCGGCGACCCTCTCCCGCCGGCCTTGTGGGCGTTCGGATCTGGGCCCCAGCGGTCGGATCGACCGCCGGGCGTTCAGATCCGGCCTCTGGCGGCCAAATCCGACCCCCAGTGGCCGGATCGGCCATCGGGCATTCGAATCCGGCCCCCAACTGCTGGATCGGCCGCCGAGCGTTCGGATCCGGCCCCCAACAGTCGGATCCGGCCGCCCGGATCGGCCGTCGGGCATTGGGATTCGGCCCACAATGGCCTCTAGCGACCGGATCGGCCGCCTGGCGTTCGGATCCGGCCCCCAACGGCCTCTGGCAGCCAGATCGGTCTCTTGACGTTTGGATCCGGCCCCCAACGGCCGGATCCAGTCTCTGGCGGCCGGATCCGACCCCAGCTGCCGGATCGACCGTCGGGCGTTCGGATCCGATGACCGCCGAAATATCGGCGGTCTTGACCATCGAATTTTTTATGATTTTATCGACCGCCGCAAATATCGGCAGTCACGACCGTCGGAAATCCGTCGAAATTTCTGGCGGTTCTTTCTCAATCGTCGTAAATTCATTTACGACGATAATTTTTCCTACGGTTTTTGGGAAAATTACAGATGGTTTCGACCGTCTGCAATCCCCATATTTCTTGTAGTGATAATGCCTCAGTTGGTGTCATTAAACAAAAAGTTTGAGATGCTTTTAAAACATAACATCCGTGTGATCTTTGTGGAGGACACCCAATGTCCGAATGCCCAGGTGGTAATTCTTCTAATCAGATTGAAGATGCTAACTATGTTTCTAACTCTTCTTTTAGATCTCCACCATTGAAAAATTCTTACAATTTGAATTGCCGCAATCATCATTTATTTTCTTGGAGCCAAAATTTGGGACAGTAGCCACCACAAAGAAACACCGTTCAACGCCAACAATTTCAGCAACCAATCAATCCACAACCACAGACTCAAACCAATTCAAACTTCGAAGAGTTGATGACTAAATTTATGACAACCATGGAAACCAAGGTTTCCAATCAAGATGCTTCCATCTGCAATTTGGAAATTCAACTAGGATAGATAGCAAATGTTCTAATTCGTAATTCTAAAGGAAAAGAGCCAGCAACTGTCGAGATACCGAGCAACTTAGGAAAGTTGTCATTCTCACAAAAGCTGCGCAACGAACAATTGGATAAGAAATTCTCTCGCTTCATTAAGATATTTAAACAATTGCACATTAACATTCCTTTTTATGAAGCGATACAACATATGCCCAGCTACACAAAATTTCTGAAAGATGTCTTGTTCCGTAAACGGAAGATCGATATGGAAGGCATCGTAAAGATGACACCTCAATGTTGTGCAGTTTACAAAGAAGATCTTCCGACTAAGATGGGCGATCCAGACAGTTTTACCATACCTTGCACAATTGGAGATTATCATTGTGCCAAGGCCCTTTGTGATCTTGGAGCAAGCATAAATTTAATGCCTTATTCTGTCTTTCTTAAGCTAGGTTATGGAGAACTTGCTCCTATTTCAGATGGCTGATCAATCAGTAAAAAAAATTGAAGGGATTGCTGGAAGATGTATTGGTAAAAGTAGACAGATTCACCTTTCCAGCAGACTTCGTAATAATGGATATGAAAGCTGGATCAGAGGCCCCTATCATATTGGGACGCTCATTCTTGGTTACAAACAACACTATAATCCACGTCCAGCAAGGAAAACTTACACTTCGAGTTGATAATTAGGATCTCAATTTTGACATGAAAACCTCACTTCAAAATGCTATGGATTATTCATCATGACCTTCATGTTTCGAGTTTAGAAGATGAAATTCATGGTGACATTGATAACATGGTCTCTAATGTTGTTGATGACCCATATACAGGTGTCGAAGATGCTACTGAAGAAGATACAACAACTGAGATACGAAATCCAGATAAACAAGAGCTCGCAATACAACAAGAGGAGACTACACTTTCATCACCAAAACATGAAGAATTGCCTTCACATATGAAATATGCTTTTCTTGAGAATGCTGCATATCCTATTATTATCTCCTCCACTCTTACAGATGATATGGAACGACAACTTCTAGAGCTGCTACGAACCCACAAGAAAACTATACCATGGTCTATCTCGAATATTAAAGGTATCTCTTATTTGTCAGCATAAAATCTTGATAGAAGAAAATGGACATCCAGTTGCTCAGTTTCAATGAAGGCTTAACCCCGCAATAAAGGAGGTCGTGAGAAAGGAAATTATTAAGGTCCTTGATGTCGGGATAATCTATGCCATCTCAGACAGCCGTTGGGTGAGTCCTATTCAGGTAGTATCGAAGAAAGGAGGTATGCCGATAGTGAAAAATAAAAATAATGAACTTATCCTACAAAGAACTATGACAGATTGGCGTGTATGCGTTGACTATCGTAAGTTGAATGACAACACACGCAAGGATCATTTTCCCTTTAATGATCAAATGCTTGAGCATATGTCAGGTCACAACATCTATTACTTTTTAGATGGATATTCAGGGTATAATCAAATCGCAGTTGCACCCAAAGACTAGGAAAAAAATCACATTCACATGCCCATATGGAACCTTTTCTTGCCAAAGGATGCCATTCGGACTTTACAATGCTCCAACAACCTTCCAACGTTGCATGATGTCGATTTTTGCCGATATGAATGAGCAAATCCTTAAAATTTTCATGGATGATTTTGTTGTCTTTGTAAATTTTTTTGATAACTATTTATATAACTTGTCCCTAGTATTGCAAAGATGTGAGGAAACTAATCTCATCCTGAATTGGGAAAAATGTCATTTCATGGTGAAGGAAGGAATAGTTCTTGGTCACAAAATTTTTGAGAAAGACATCGAAGTCGACAAGGCCAAGATTGACGTCATTGCCAACCTTCTGCCTCCTACAAATGTCAACGCCATTAGAAGTCGACACATTGGTTTCTATCGTCATTTCATAAAAGATTTTTCAAAATTCTCAAAACCACTCACTGCTCTCCTTACTAAAGATGTCAAATTTGATTTCAATTCGGATTGTTTAGAGGCATATAATCTATTAAAAGAGAAATTGATTTCTACTCTTGTTGTTGTCGCCTCAAATTATAGTCTCCCTTTTGAACTAATGTGCGATGCACGCGATGGAGCGATTGGAGCGGTATTGGAATAGAGACACGATAAGATTTTTTGTGTCATCTATTACACCAGTCGCACACTCACTTCTGCACAAATCAACTATGCGACTACGGAGAAAGAATTTTTTGCTGTGATTTATGCCTTTTGACAAGTTTAGACCTTATCTGATTTGTTCTAAAGTTGTTGTCTACACTGACCATGTAGTCATCTGACGTCTGATGATGAAGACAAATGCTAAGCCCAGATTAATCCGTTGGAAGGAATTTAACGTTTCAAGGACAAAAAGGGGACAGAGAATTTAGTAGCGGGTCATCTCTCTTGCTTAGGACTAGCCCCTACGTATCAAAAAAATTAGTTTTTCTCTAACGTTAAACATTATCATTGGGAGGATCCATATTTGTTCAAAGTATGTGCAGATCAGGTGATGCGAAGGTGTCCGAGAAGCTGAGATCCCAACATTCTACAACATTGTCACGATGGCATTGCAAGAGAACACTTTGGGCCCAATCGAACCGCGGTTAAAATTTTGGAAAACGGATTTTACTAGCCCACACTTTACAAGGATGCCCGAGAATACTGTAAATCTTGCGATCATTGTCAACAGGCATGTAACATCTCATGCCAAAATGAATGCCTTTAAATAGTATCCTGCAATGCGATTTATTTGATGTTTGGGCATCGATTTCATGGGTCCATTTTCTAAATCCTTCGGTCATGAGTATATATTGGTTGTTGTCGATTACGTTTCCAAGTGGGTAGAAGCCATTGCCTCCCCTAACAACGATGCTAAGGTGGTGGTTAAGTTCTTACGAAATAATATTTTCACAAGGTATGTACACCTAGAGTCATCATTAGTGACAATGGCATACAATTCTGCAATAAAACCGTAGCTAGTCTCATGCACCGGTTTAAGATTCACCATAGGCTTTGAAGAATGGGAGGGCCATCAGTTGTGCACAAAAACGATAACTACAAGTTGTATGCAATTTACTTTCTCTTCTTTGAACATTCTTTTGGTAATTTGAGTTTCAAGTTTGTTGATACATATATTGAAAATGTAATCATTTATGTTATTCACTTCATCCATTTCCTTGAGATAATTAATATGAATGCATATTCTTGCTTTTCTTCTTGAGAATTGATATGCGGAGCATCCTTCTTATTTGTGAAATTTCATATTTGAGCATGTTTCTTCATCATTGGAACTTTTGTGGATTCCAATTTGGAAAAGGAAAAAATGGTGAATGCAAATGCTTATCAAGTCATGTTCATTGTCTGGAAGTTGTTCTTCCAAATATCCTAATGTCACTTTATATGTATTGTATTTGTACAAAACATTACTAGTTTCTTTCTAGTTAGATAACTTGATTATATTTTGGAGGAACTTGGTTTATTAGCTTTGACTTTGAAATATTGTCCACATGGCATTATGAGGACTTTGATGCGGCAAAAAAACTAGTGATAGCTTTTATTCAATTTTCAGCTAATGTTGTAACATCTAAAAAAAGAAACAATAGACAGATTGTTTGTCCCAGTGCCCACTCAAATGAAATATTATAGGACCAAAAGCCTCACTATCCCAATAGGAGATCCGTTTAACCACTAAGAAACCAAATAGCCAATGAAATAAGCCCTCTTCCATAGCCTCTTTCATGAATCTGCCCATATGAAAATATAAAATGCTAAGAAGATATTTTATTGGGGTTTTCTGCTCACTAATGTTCCAACAAAGAAAATTTTGAAGCTGGTCATTGGGAAAGGAAGGGGAGACAGTAGCCATAGAGAAGAATGGTGAACACAAGAGAAGAAGATGCCAAAGAAAATAATGAACCTATGGCAAAAAATATGTAAAGGGATACCAATCCCTCTCATCTTGGTTCATATTTGATTAGATGATGGTTTGATGATCATGCTATTATTTTGCATTTGAGGAATCATGATGAAATTATCGTAATGATCATAATTACCATTTAATAGTAGGAACAAAAGTAAAAAGTTGTCCTTATGTAGCCTCTGTTCTAATAAGTTTTTGAAGTGGTTATAAATGTCCAAAAATTTTGTATAATATATGAATCGAAAGGTTATGAAGTCTAATTTTCCTAGAAATAAGAATTATGTTGTATAAGCAAAGTTATGACCCAATAAGTAGCTTCCTATCATGTTGATATGAAATTTCATATTAATGTACTCATTTGCCTAGTCACATAGAAATTTCATATTTCAATAGCTATTCTAGTCTAAAAATCATGTATGATATATGCACTCATAGCTATTGAAATATACTTTTCATAAGAATTGGAATAATCTCAATTCAAAATGTATAATTAGGGTTGTAGTTCAAAGATGGAACTACTGTAAATAGTTCCCAAAAGTATTTCAGTTGACTTGTAAATCATACATAAAATTGTAAAGACTAGTAGTCATTCCATGAAATTAACTTTATATGTAGACAGATCCTTAATATATCTTTCAAATGAATCTAGTTTCACTTGAGTTGGATATATGTGAATAAAGATATAGTTCTTTCTAACTTTGATTGTCAAATTGTTAAAATGAGACCAATTAGGTGTTAATGTTGGATATTATGAGACTAGTTCAGAGATAATTTCTAATAAATTTATCTCCAAAACTTCTTAATGTCTATTTTCAAAGAAAATTGGAATGAACATAATAGCATTTCTATAAGTGAAGTTGTCGAATTTATCCACAGTTATGATTTAATACTTTGGATAATGTTATTCATATGATTGGTAGTTAATGTTACATATTATAACTGAGTTCATTCCAAGGAGGGATCATAGACTGTTATATCAAAATATTCATGATGCATTATTGCATGTTTTGCTATTATTCTAAAGATGATATGTTCCATTGAAGCCTAGAACCTTCATATGCTAGGGAATGATTATGATATTATATGTATAATGTTTGAAATGATTATGCAATGGTTATATTTGAGTGCCTAGCATGTTATTATATTGAGTGACATTTATTATTGTATTGCTTGACGAAAACTTATAGAAAACATGTACGGACACATTCTATGATAGTTTTGGATGTCTGAAATAATTTTTGGTCACTCGAACATTGTAAAATGCTGGTCGGATTGTTAAAACAAAAGCCCAAAGATTCAGACTAGTAGAAGAATGCTACTGACTGAACTAGATCGGTCGACCGCCCAAAAGTTCCCATAGATTGACTAGCTATTTATTTCATATGATTGATCACTTAGCCGTTCACTTTTGCATGTTCAGTTGTAAATAGAAATTGAAAATAATGTATTGATGTATTGATTGATTGAATGAGTTTCATCGAGGGATAGAAATTAAGAAGCCTGACATATTGGAAGGTAGATGCCTTTGTATTGATTGTATTGATATGTATGTGGGTAATTGAGAACCAAGGGTTTCATGTGGTCTTGCTAATTACTATTGAGTCTAAGTCCTCCGATTATTGTTAAAGGCTCGTATTATTTTAATTGATTGAATTAAAATTGATAATTGTGACTTGATTTGAAATATGGAGAGTTATTTGAGATGAATCAAAAGAAGTTATGGTGCAAACTTTCACTCATTGACAATGAATAAAATAATTATTGTCATCTTCTATTGTTTAAGCATTAAAATAATGGACCATGGATTATATTGGGTAAAGTGTCATATTGTTATTGATGTTCATGATAAGATTAAATATATACTTAAAGATGAAAAACATACAAAGCCTAAAAGTGCACTTTAACATAAGTGATAATGACTCATTTAACAACATTTTAAATCAATTATTGAAATTGAAAAATTGTATCAAACCTTTATTATTATTGTTAGTGAATGGTGGAGCTGCCGTGTCCTCTATCAGTGCCATCAAAGTTGAGGACCTTTTCTCCATCTCTTTTCCTTGTTAGTTAGAACTGTTTGTGGATGGAGGATATGACGTGTTCTGTTTGTTATCTTTCTAACATGAGCATTTGTCCTTTTCATGCTTACATATTGCAGATTTAAAAGAAGCCAAAGTAGCAGTAGCTTTTCTGTCAGAGTAAAAAGGAAAAATGAAACAAGTTTAAAACTGTTGCTGGTTGAAAAAGGAGTTGGTGCAGGTTTTTATCGGTGTTGTGCCAGTGCTTATGAATGCGGTGGAGCCCCCTCGGCCCTCTCGTATGGCCCTTTCTGCCAAAGACCGCTGTGCACCGCGAAATGCAATGGAGGGATCATAAATTTATCATCTGCCACATTCCACAACGTTGCAGTCCCGGTTGGAGCTCATTTCCAGGTATCTTATTCTCTTGTGCGTATTTTCCCCAACTTCTATATCACTTATTTGCTTGCTCTTTTGATATCAAGATTACAGTGAAAACTTAAAAAACAACAAAACAAGTCGATTGAGACTTATTATATTGTCACTTTCTCTTAATTGATGAGGCAATATCTCCTTGTTTTTTCCTTATGCGGTAGCACTGTTGTGTAGTCTGTGAATGATAAAAGCCTATATTTGGCGAATAGCAATCGGAGATCTCCCCCACTCCACCACTCACTGAAGCGTCACTATCTGTCCTTGTTATTATGCTGCCGAGCCCAACCATGGATTGAAAGATACCATCCCAGCCACTTTCTTCATGATCAAATGTAGCCGTATCTTTTTACCACCTCGTCGCCATGTCTCTCGATGGTGTACTGTAAACAAAGATCCGCACATCTGAAGCCTCCTCTCGAAGGTGGGCTGTGCGATGTGAGCTCTGAACAAGGCGAAGGGAAGGAGAAAGAAAGAGGAAGATGGGATGGCAGTATCCTTCTCAAGGACGAAGGGGTTGCACTTGCAGGTGGATAGAGCTGCATGCATGCTCCCATGGTGCTTTATGACTGTAGTGGTCGCGGCCCTATCTACTCTTGTTCTTGACATTTTGTTTTGCTTTTATAGCCGCGGTCTTTCATATCTTATTTCCTATTGCACAACAGAGAAACGAGGATGAAATTAAATGCTGGGGAGGCCGGTGCTCGTCCTGGTCATGCATGCAGCATGCTAAGGGGCTATATGTTTAAGGGGCAAAAGCTTCGCCGTTCGAGGCATGCCCTAATCATTGGCCACACTTCTGGAGGAAAATAATGATTGCCTGAAAGTCATAACTCGACTTCTATGTCAATTGAAATGACTGAATTCACTTGATCAAAAGAAACAGAATTACATGCATCAATATATGTTTCTATCTTGCTGCTGCTGTGACAGAGCTATACATTACATTCCTCTACTTGAACTGCTTCGGTAGGGCTTTCCTGAACCGTGAGATTAATAAAAAAAAAAGAGAAAAAGAAACACTTACATATGGATTACAACGATCGAAAGAAAGAAATTCGAATAACTAATGGTTTGTCTAGGACTTGTGCTTGTTGTTGCCGGCCGGACAGGTGCAGTTCGCTCGTCTCTCCATGAGCGCCTTCGCCAAAAGGGTTTCACAGTGAGAGTCATGAAGAAGAATAGATCTATTTTTATTGACAAATTGTTCCGATGGTTTCGCGTTGGAATACCTCAACTTGCGTCTGGAGATCCTTGATGTAGTCGACAGCCAAATCGAGCATGTCAGACGTCGTCGTTTGCTGCGGAGATGCTAAAAAAATTTCAGAGCATTGCACCATAATATACTCTCTACTTCATAGCTTTTACTAATCTGAAATTTTATCTTGTTAGCACCTTATCCATGTTAGGAACCAGTTCCTGCAACTTTCGCATCCTCTCGCTGATCTTAGTCCTCCTCATCTGATACATAACATTACGGTTTATGTCTGATTTTAGGAGCATAGAGAGGAGAGGCTAATAAGCCACGAACAACCGGAAGAACAATTACCCTCTCGGCGACGCTTCGTGGATGCGTTGCGCAACCTCGCTTAGCTCTGAACTTGCAGGGAACAGTATCCTGAAACTGCAGGAACTTTTCCGATGAGGTCTTCTCCGGCAAGCTAAACTGATGCGCGAGGCCGGCCACAGGATTCCCAGGCCCCGCATTCTGCTCAGAATCAAAAAGTGCAAAACATCTCAGGCAATGCTGCTCAACGAGATGAAGTTAATGTGTTGGTGAAACGATTGAAGCTTATGGTTTGCATGGGAGAGTACTTTTTTTTTATTAATTCTACTCCAAAATTCTTTCATTGGGAAAAATGAGAATGATACCTGAGCTTCTGAAGGGTCGACCATCAACTTCCCTTCACCTTCTCCTCTGCCTCTTTTCAACCCTGGGAAACTGCTCTGTGATAGCAGAGAAGATGTATGCTCCCAGGAGGTCACCGGGAAACCAGGCAGGTGACTCCGGTCGGCAGCGCAGCCACGGTCTACAGGGCTGCTTCCGCCCATTCCGTCGCTCCGCATCTCCGAAATTTGAGACATGAAGGCATTCTGCCTGGATGAGAAGCTCATCTGACCTTTCAATCTGCTCCCGACATCTCCAATGGAGCCATTATCACTCCTGAAGCCTCCCATCCCATTCAACACATCATATCCTATAGAGAAGAAAATCCAACTACGTGAGAAGAGAATTTTGCCTCTTTTTTGTTATTCAATGCTTCATTCATCAACATCAACATTCTGCTGGAGTTTTTAGGAAATCCAGCCATGAAACATGGAGAACTGACCACTGGTAGCACTCAAAAAGGGCAATCCACATGCATGAACAAGACCGAAAAAGAAATCAAATTGTACTAATTCAAGTATGCAACGGCCGCAGAATCCAAAACGTCGTAATTCTTTTTTCCTGAACTGAACTTTATGAGATAGAGAGGAGAGAGAGAGACTGCGTACCGTTCTCCTCGTTCAATTGAGACAAGATCCCTGCAGGGGAGCTGCTCTGCCGAATAAGGTTCGATGGGTCCGCTACGACGCCGTCGCTGTTGATTTGATCGCGGTTCTCCATGGCCATCGATCCGACAACCCCGTACGCAACGCCGTCGATGGCGCCATGGTTGGGCATCTGCTGCTGCTGCTGAGAGTGGTACATCATCTGCGGAGCAGGCTGGGATGATGGCGCCAGCGGGAACTGAGAGTTCCTCGGACAGCCGCCGGTGGAAGGCTTGTCCCCGAATTCGCCGCGCAGGCCCGGCGGGGCAAGGAACCGCGCGAGCATGCAATTCGTCTCCGGGCTTGAGGGCCTCACGTGAAGAAAGTCCTCCATGGCCTCCGCGAACAGCGAGCTCGGGGCCGACCGGAACCGGAGGAGACCTGAGCTCATTTGCTCTTGTTGCTGGTGCTGGTGGCGCCGGAGGATGTCAGACGCGGCGGCTTCTTCTTTCCGCTGGCCGCCGCCGCCGCCGCCGCCGCCGCCGAAGGGCAACGGCGACGGGTACGGAAGGCTGAGATATTTCGGGAGCGGCGGCGCCGGAGATCCGTACATCTTCTTCTTTCCTGCTCTACTTCACTTGGAAATAACAAAATCGGATTCTTGGAACGATTCAAAGCTACGAACTCTTTCTCTTCGATTGCATCCGACGTTAGCACGAAATAGAGAGCTCCAATTCAGCCGGAAACAGCACGCGCTTCCTCCTCTTCACCACCCAGAGAAGAACAGCAATCTGCTTCCGGACACAAATCGGCAACAGCTACAGCAACCCTGCAATCTCCAACTCAAACTGCTCCTGATGTTATAGCTCAGCTTGCAGGCTGGAAATGGATCAAAACATCAGCTGTGATCCTCCAAAAGAACAACGACGAAGAGCGCGCGCACGCAGACACGCAATCACATTCTTTTTTCAATCTCGGAACTGCAAGAACAAGCAAATAACAACTCAAAAAAAAAAAATTTGTTTCTCACGTCTCGCGTCGTCCTCCTCCTCGTCAAGACTCCCAAATTCGCTCTTCCTCCTCTGCAACGAACGAAACAACAATGGAATTGGAAGGGAAAAAAATAAGACGGCACAAACATTATTTATACGGATAAAGTCGCGAATCTACCCCCACTCTCCTGCGTATACTTCGACCTCTGCCACGCCGTCGCGACAAAAATCTACGCGTCCCCGTATAGTATTCCCCCCCCCCCCCCCCCCCCCCCCCCCGTTGACCAAATTTGCCTTCTGCCCGAGTGAACTCGTCCATATTGTCCGTATAATAAATTAAGATTAATATTAACATATTTAACTTTATAATTAAATGAGATCGTAGTTTAAATGAATCGACTTCATTTTATTAAAAAATTATTATAAATCATATTTAAATTTTTTTTTTATTTTTCAGTTTTTTTCGATTGGATCCATCGAGTCTTTCTTAATATTGCTTTTCGATTACATATTGAGATCCATTCGACCTAATGTAAGAAAAATAAAGGACTCTCAATTTTTGAGAAATGACGTGCGACACTGCGTTGCAATCTTATTATCAAGAGCACGTTAATTGATATAAAAAATAATTAAAGGTTTTATTTATATTATATTAAATTCTGATTTTATATTGCAATATTATTTTTTGAACATTATCAATAGCTTTTAAGGTATAATAACTGACAGGAAACATAAAGAAAGGAGAGGCGAAATTATTATCCTGTCTCATTCAGAACTTTTTGCGCGTTGTTTAATAATAATATTCACAAAATAAGGGCCCATTTTGTATTAAAAGTGCATGTTAATTTATAATAATTTAATATAGAAATGAATTTTTATTACAACGTATATTCACTTGTTTTTAAATTTGCACGTTTTACTTTCTATTGATTTAAGTTAAAATATTGATGTAATCTTGGCGTTAGATCCGAGGGTTACTTTTCCTTCAAGCGAGGGCGAGCTCTTCGGCGTCAGAGTGGTGACAGTGGGATTCGGATCCGACCTACTTTGTTTGAGTATAAATATAAATTATATTATTTGTTTAAAATTATGAGTTCGCTAAAAACAAAAATAATAACATCGTTTTTAAAAAAAAATTAAGGATCTAATTTTTAATTAGAGTAAAAAGTAACATATTATATATATTTTTTATTATTAAATTGAGATATCTAGGGCAAACGGGTCGATATGCAATTATTGGGTTATATATTTTTTAATCCGTCACGTGACTCAAAATGATTTTGGGATCGATCGAATTTTGACTCAAAACTTTTTAGTCGAGTCGGATTAATCGAGTCAGCTCTCTCGAGTTGAATTCGCACCCATCTCTAAAACGTTGGCATGGGGTTCGAAGTGCGTCGTCGGATCAGAAATGGACGAGTTAGATCTGCCAAGTCGAGCTGTTCCTAATCACTTGGGCTCAACGTCAACCCTAAACCTTATAAAGATCTAGGGATTCTATTTATTAATCATTGATTTCATATAAAACCCCTTTTTCTACTCATCATTGTTAAACATATAATAATTGGATCATGAATCATGATTAGACTTTCACATAGGTGTAAAATCTAAGATTGCGTCAACTAACTATTTAGTAATCGTCAATAATATATAAAATCAAGTTCTACTCGTCGTTTTTCAACTTGTAATAGTTGGATCATGACTGGACTTCGCATGGTTGTAAAATCCCAATTACAGATGTGCAAAATTGCAGTGAATTAAGATTATACTTCATAATCATTCATAACTTGCTGGTTGACAACGCACATCTAATCCAAAATTTTATAATAATGTCTAAGGAAATAAAACATTTTATCTTTTATATTGATTGATAATTAACATAAGGATTTAACAGGCATCCATCCCATTCGTCCATAGGATCTAGATCCGACGGATGTGCGGTTCATGCGTGGTTCACACGCGGTTCAACTTTTTAGGCGGCAATCGGGTGTGTGCCGACCTGTGAAGCTCGCAACTGGTGATTGCCCTAGATGCAGCAATGACAACGGAGGCGAGCGAGGTTGAGGGCGATGAGCAAAGTCAACACCAACGGTGAGAGCAAGGTCGAGGGCAAGACGACGGTAGCGAGGTTGAGGGCGGCGACAGCGAGGTCGAGGTTTCGACAAGCGAGAGCTCCATCAAGGGCAGCAATAGACGGCTTGGTCGAGGACGGCGACTGTGGGCGAAGTCGAGGTCGACGGCGGCGCCCAAGGGAGACGACGACGATGACGGTGGGCGATGTCAAGGGTGGCAGCCACTGGATAGACGCTGAACCGGAATGTCGCATCACGTTCGTCAGATCTAGATCCTATAGACGAATGCATAGATGGGGGCGCCCACCCCGATGCTCATTAAAACTTGAATATAATATATAATATATATTATATATATAATATAATATCTATAAATCTTAAATTATTGTGATCGTCGTTTATGAAATCATGCTCAAAATTATCATGCACTATTTATGATGTCTCAAAAGAAGTAAAATTAGAGCAGTCATGTTGCTATTTTTTAACTGGGTGCTGCTAATAAGTTTTCGACACAGAAAAATCCTAGCCGCCACCCCCCTCCTTTTGTCTCCGGTGATCTCCGCCGGAGGCGCCACATCCTTGCCTCCAAAATGACAAAGCCCCCAGATCCACCTCCCCTCTCCCACCCTCCCCCCTCCACCCTCCGATTCCATTCACCGCCGTTCTCTCCCCACTGATCCCCACGATCGCGTCGCCATGCCTGATAATCCCCTCGACACCACGCCTCTGTTGATCATCCCTCTCTAGAGCAAATCCCACCTGTCGATGCCCCGATTGAATGTGCTAATCCATCCACCACCGGCCAAATACCAAATCCCTCTTGGGAAAATATTGTCAGATAGAACGAACAAGGCCTCGCGCCTCCGCCGATGTCGCCGAATCAACTGCGCTGCATCAAAGAATCAGTATTGGACGAAGTCCAAATTCCACTTGAGGATGTGAGAAGCCAATCGAAAGATTTGCAAAACTGCCTTATTGTAAGATTTTTCGGCAATGATGTATCAGTGAATGATCTACAACGGGAACTTTCGAGCATCTAGAAGCTTTCCGCACCTCTGCGAATCATTCAGGTTCGGCATTTTCACATCATGTTTCACTTTTCATCTAATGTCGACCGTATGCAAGTACTCACCGGCGGCTTGTGGACTGCTGCTGGACATATCCTGAATGTCTCAATCCCACGCCCTTTCTTTAGACCAGAGGAGGAGCTTATTTCGTCAGCCCCATGTTGGATTTGTCTCCCAGGTCTTCCGTTCGAGTTGCGTAGTTCAAGAATCCCACTCAAGGCTAGTGAAGTAGGACATGTCCGCAATCCCTTCGATAAAAGATACTTTCAAAAGGTTATGTATGAAGGTCTTTTGGTCCTTTGCTTCAATTTTGGCATTCCTAGTCACCGGCTAGAATCGTGTTTTGTTTCTCTGACATCCCCCCGGCTCAACCAATGGTAGTCTTACTATTTGGTCCATGGCTCAAAGTACCATCAGGAAGCCCGGCACACCATCCTACACCTGCTCTCCGACGTTTGACTACTTGGCCCACACCGGCCACGGCAAGGGTGACCATCCCGAATCTCAATGGCCCTAGGAATGGGGCAGATGTCATGCCAGCCATTGGATCGCACACTCACGGTGCATGATCATATGCTGATGCTATGCCATCCAACGGCTCTACTGAGGCCCACATGGAGGGATCAGACGCGACTCGCGTACACCCACGTGACTCGTCTGCATCGATCCCGTCCACTTTGCCCCTCTTCTACATATGGGTGGCTCGGTAATATCGTCAAATGACACTAGGGTTTTTTTCTATAGGGTTTCCATCTCAATCGTCGATGCAGCGCCACCCTAAGCCAGTCGACCTCAGCTCGGTGACCCAATTACAGATCCACACAATTAGCATCAAGAGATGGTTAATCAAGTGCTTTCGCACTTCGTGCTTCCAGATCGGGAACACGGAGAAGATTCATCGATAGTCTTGGATAAGGAAGCCCCAAATGCCGACCTTCTAGCCTGCCAGCAGCTGGACTCCCGACGTCACCTCGGCGATGCCGGGTAACACCTATGCGCCCACCGGATCTTCAGTCACGACAACTTGCAGTGAACAAACCCCCGAGAGGTAAGAAAAGTACCCCCTCTACACCAGCGAACTTACGGTTGTCCACATCTTTGCAGGATGGTGCCTCGACCTCACCTACGGGGATCAAAGGAGGATTCTAAGCTGGAACTATCGGGGGGCGGGTAGAAGCAAGGTCCGGGACCGCCTCTTCGAGATGTTGAAAAGAAATAACCCCGACATGCTGGTTCTTCTGGAAACATACACCAAACATCGTGAATCTGAAAAAGTCATCTACCGCTTGGGGCGTACCTGGACCATACACTTCTATGTCGGATTTGGAGCCTCAGGGGTATTTTGGTGGCCTAGCGCGCCAACAACATCTAGGCGACGCTTTTTCTTGTCTAACCCCAAGTCATACATGTTGTAGTATCTCAAAATGAAACTTCCTTTCGCTTATCATGTGTCCTAGTACTATCCCTACTGATCGTATGAATCTATGGTCCCAAATGTGTAATTAATATGGCCGACATCCCCTGGGCCATAGTTGGCGATTTAGACTCTTAATCAATCCTTGTGAAAAGAGGGGGGATCAACGTTTAGGTTAACAAACTCCATTCTCACCCTCAGAGATCTCATTGATGCTCAAGGGCTTACTGAAATTGGTAGGATCCTATGTAGATTAGATAGACTACTGGTAAACAATCAATGGCTCATGTCCTTCCCTGAAACCATTTTAAGGACCTTACCCCGCACTACTTCTGATCATTCTTCTATCCTCATGTCCATGGTTCACAAACTCTTGAGTTTGGGACTTAAACTCTTACGAGTTTACGAGTTTAGCCACGAAATCGAGTCAACTCGGAGTGGAATCAGACTTGGTGGTAAATTCGGATAAACTCGGGTAAACTCTGGTGGACTCAGGTAAACTCGGATAAACTCGATAGAGTCCACAGGTAGAATCGCCAAATGCAAAAGTTAGGCATTTAACCAAGATTTGAGGTCAAAATTGAAATGAAAATAGCATCAAACATTTATGATTTAACAACTAAGAGTACTTTATATTTTAATTTGTATGACTCGTGGACTACTTTGGTAATTTGATATATAACTTTGAACTCTTTACGTTTCAACATGTGTTGCATCGACTTATATATTGTACTTATAGAGTGTAATGAATTGTCAAAAAATATTGAATGGTTATGCAATTCAATATGATTGAGTTGAAATATTATCAATGAACTCAATACATTTGAAACTAACATATAGAAATTATTTTTCACAAATATTTTGTAACATATAATATTAAATATATACATAAAATCATGTATATAAACTCTACGAGTTTACGTTTTGAGTTTATGTCTCGAGTTTATGGGATGTAAAATGAGTCAACATAAACTCTTGAGTTTGAAAACCTTGCTCATGTCAACTAATCATCATATTAGAAAACCTAAATCATTCCACTTGATTATGAAGAACCTAAGGAAATAGTCAAATGTGTGTGGGCTCAACATCCCCTAATGGCATGCTAAAGCACATTAAACAGGAGACCATAAGTGGAACAAGAATGAACTGGGCAGGTTAGAAAAGAGGGCTAGGGAATCACATGTGCTCATATCTTATCAAGAACATAAAGATGAACATTCTGGACACTAATCATGAATTAAGGCATTTGGCTTACTTCAGGCAAATCAGCATCAAGTGGTAGTCCAAATCAAGCGTCAACTGGTTGAACCAAGGGGACAAAAATACAAATTTTTTTCATATGTCCACCATTATCAGGTCAAAGCATAATCAAATCAACTCAATAACTACCAAAGAGGGGCAGGTCCTAACTGATGAATCACTGATAAAATATACCTTTGTTAAATACTATCAGGAACTTTGGAGCCCTGAATCCCCTAATCTTGATCCTTCCACTTGGCCCACCTTACCCAAACTTAACCATATCTAGTGGGACAGATTGGTCTCACAAATTACTGACAGGGATTGCCTTTGGAGCTTGGGGTTAAGGCCTCAGGTCTTGATGGGTTCATTGTTGAATTCTACAAAAACTATTGGGACATCATTGGCCCTCACATTTGCATCCATATTAGGAATGCCCTAAACACTAACACCATGTCTAATGATTGGACCAAGATTGCCATAGTATTCATACTAAGAAGGACTTCATTTCATAGGTGTCTAATTTCAGACCAATCTTTCTTTGTAATATGCTGTACAAGATTATTACTAAAGTCCTAGCACAAAGACTCAAGCCAATTTTAGATATAGCCTAATTGACCACTGTCAATCTGCCTTCATCTCACAGAGATCCATCCAGGATAATATTATCATTGCCCAAGAAGTTATCCATTCCGTAGCTAAGGTTAGAAAGAAATTCCTCATGCTCAAGGTAGATATGGAAAAAGTTTTCGACAGCGTATCTTGGACTATTTTGGAAACCATCCTCAGGAAAATGGACTTCCCCCCATCTTTATCTCTGTCCAAATGCCCAAACTATGTGGGGGGTTGGGGATAAAAACCCTAAAGCATATCCGCACTTGCCAAAAGAACCCTTGACCTGTTAAATAATAAAAATACTCCATGGGTACAGCTTGTTACATATAAATATGGAAATATCCATCCATGGTCCTTGACCAATCTCCCTAAATCCTCTGTCTGGTGCTGGAAAGCAATCTTAAATGCCCTATACACCATCAAGCTTGGTATTATTGTTTAGATTAGGGATGAAAAAAAAAATGCCTGTGTTCCAGGACCCATGGATCTTCTCTGTGCCTTTTGCCTGGAAGCTTATTTATATAAATGTCAATCTGATATCTGAAAACATGATAGTTAATGAGCTTATCAGTGATAATAGCTAGAAATCTAATCTACCTGTTGAAATGTTTGGATCCTTGATGAATTGCATTCTTTCTATTTACTTATATCACACTGCCTATGATGACACTTAGCACTGGGTGATGGATACCCAAGGGGCAGTTAAAGCTAGTTCTGTTTATAGATTCATTGTGGATAGGCCTTTGCCACCATTCTCGCCTGAAAGGCCATCTTGGAGTCAAAACCTGACTGAACAGACATCTTGGAACTACTTTTGGCAACTGTGCATCGCCCCAAAAATAAAAGTATTCCTTTGGAAATTACTACACAAGAGGCCCCCCATTGCCAACATCATACTATGTTTTATTCCATCCAGTAACCCATCTTGCAAGCTCTGTGGCATTCATATTGAATCCATTGATCATCTATTTTTTACGTGTCCTTTCACTTTGCATTTCTGGTCCATTGTCCAAACCGAGCCCAACTTTAATTTTGAACTATTGTCTCACTGGTCTGAGGTTCCTAGTTGAATGAGGGGTCTGCCCTGATACCTAGTTCAAAAATAAAGCTGAGATCTCTTATTGCCACCTATTTCTGGGGTATGCAAGAAATGAGACAGTGTTTAGATCCAAGATGGCAACCACGGGTTTGGTTTGGCAAAGATCTTTGTCCACATATGATGAATATGTTAGTTGTCGGGTTCCTAAGGTATTTCATCCCCATGACCCTTCCTTGGCTAGATGGAAGCCCTTGGCCGTGGGGTAGAGAAAACTAAACACAAATGTTGCTTTTATGGCTTGTGGGGAGTTTGCGGGTTTGGGTTCCAACTGTCGCTCTCACGATATCTTTTTTTTGGCTGCAGGAGCGCTGGTTAGAAGATGTCGTATTGTTGTGGAAATTGAAGCATGGGTATTACTCGAAGGGGTCAAATACTGCATACAAACAGATACTTCATTACTGCACATTGAATCTAACTCTCAGACGATTGTGAATGCCATTAACGACACAATAGAACCACCTTGGTGCACTCGACAAATTATCTTGGATATCAAAGCTAACTTTCTTTTTTTACCAACTATAGGATCTCACATTGTAATAGAAAAGCAAACAATGTCACATTACTTTGCTCATTTTGCTCATCATTTGTCGCAAGACATTTTTTGGGAGCACCACCCTCATTCGGAGGTGCTCTAGCTATTGTACTTTTTTTTTTTGAAAATGAAAGATAGTTAACTATTGATAAAGCGTCCAGTGCTGCCGAGGTACAAGAGATGAAGGATCCCCACAGGAGGGGTATCCTCCCAAAAATCATCATGGTTTGATTGTCGTGCAAAATTTGCAAAGTAACGAGCAACAGCATTAGCTTTGCGATTACAATGCGTAATTCTCCAATGAGTAAAATATAGCAGCAGTGAAGTAATATCTAAGATAATGTGATGTATAGTTCTAGGAGGTCGCATTCTGCCGTTAAAGATGTAGACAAGAGTTTTGTGAACCTGATTCAATGTGCAATTGGGTAATCTGATGTTTGATGCAGTATTGGATACCCACCAAGATAGCCCTTGCTTCAATCTGCAAAGCCGAGTTGGAACGCCGCGCAATGGCCCCTGCAGCATAGAAGGAAGAATCGTGAGAGCGAATGATGAAGCCAATGCCACTAGGATGCATATTATCAAAGAAATAATCATTAGTATTTAGTTTCCTCCACCCCACAGCAGGGGGCTCCCACCGGGCCAGCATATGGCCTTGGGGGTGAGGTACCTCAAGTACCTGGCCTCTAATACAATCATCTTAGACAGAGCTCTCTGCCAGACCGACCGAGTGGTTGTCAGCTTGGAACAAAAAAAGTTTCATTCCGGGCAGACCAAATACCTCAAAAAGAAAAAGCCAGAATAGATCTCAATTTTAACTTTGCACTAAAATCCAGAGTGGAGCCCTCAACAAGCCAGGCACCATCATGCCACTGATTAAAAAGTTCAAAGTTAAAATTAAGCTCAGATTGGGCGATATACCAGAGGGATAAAGAGAAAGGACAGGAAAAAAAGAGATGGTCAACAGTCTCCAAGTGATGGCCACAAAGTTTACATGCAGATTACACGAGGGAATGAAATGCAAGATAACATCAGAGGTAGGAAGCCGCTTATGCATTAATTTCCAAAGGAAGATGTGAACTTTAGGTACAACTTTGATCTGCCACAGTGTATTCCAAGCGGCCGTCCAGGCAAGGCAGTGGTAAAGAGGTATCTACCATGAATATGTAAACTAAGTTAGCCTTAGGAACCCATGGGTATCCTTTACCTAATGCCAGGTGTCATCATAGGCGTGAAGAGGCAAATAAATAGCAGTAACACAGTTAAGCAAGTCAGAACCAAACATGTCAACAAGTAATTGAACATTCCAGTCACAAATTAGCTCATTCACTTTCATGGAGAAAGACATCATATTAACATTAATATAGTTAGGCATCCATGCAAGAGGGGTGGGAAAGATCCACGGATCAAAGAAGACAGAAGTGTTGTTACCATTACCAATTTGAATTTGTAGTCCTAACTTAATTTTGTCTAAAGTCTAGAGGATTACTCTCCAACTCCAAGCCATTGACCCGGTGAGGTGCAGGGGGGTCCAAGGGTGCACATGACCATACTTGTGTGTGACTAATTGGACCCAAGGATTGTTCTTGTTGTTTATCAAGTCGAGAGCCCTTTTAGCTAATAAGGAGGTACGAATGTGAGTTAAATTCTTAATACTCAGGCCACCACAAACTTTAGGTAATTGAATGGTCTCCCAATTAATTAGATGAGTCCCCCTCTTACCCCCACCTGGGTCCCAAAAGAAAGACCTATTATGCTTTTCGATTGCCTCAAGAATGCTGTTGGCTATATAGGTGGAGCTCAGGGCATGCACAAGGATAGAGTTGATAACAGAGTTTATAAGAGTGGCTTTCCCAGCCTGATTAAGGAGTAATTGTTTCCATCCAGCAATTCTGTTTGTAATTTTATCCATAAGTGGTCTTTGATTCCTAGCAGGTATATATTTATATAAAATCTGAACGCCCAGATAAGAGAAATGGTAAGAGCCTGTTTTGAAATTAAGGATATTTTGAATTATGTGCTTTATACATATGGCCATTTTGGGTGGATAGTAGATCTCAGATTTGTTATAGTTTACTTTTTGATTGGTCAATCTCTCATAATCAGCAAGAATAGTTTTGAGAACCTTGCAGATATGTTTTGTTGCAGCAATGCAAATTAGAAGGTCATCAGCATACATTAAATGACTTAAACTGAAGGAATTTATAGAGAAGGGAATTAGAGATCCACTAGTGGTGTGATGATTAATCAGGGATGCAAACACTTGTGAGACTAGGATGAATAGATAAGGGGAGAGGGAGTCCCCTTGCCTAATGCCCCTGTTGCTGGTAAATGAATGAGAGGCAACCCCATTTATATTACAAGTGAAGAGTGGGGACTTGATACATGTGAGCACCCAACTTATGGGGGGGGGGGGGGGAGTCCATTCTAGTTAGGATCTACTCAACAACAGTCCAAGAAACTCTGTCCAAGGCGTCCTCCATGTTAACTTTGAGAAGGGGAAATTTTTTCCTACGGAGTGGGCAAGCTCTTGAGCTAACATGATGTTATGTTGGATAGATCTTTGTGTGATAAAAGCATACTGGGCATGATCAATGAGACTAGCTAGGGTGGGTTTTAATCTCTGGGTAAGGATTTTGGTGGTGATTCTGTAAAGTACATTGCAGAGTGACATAGGTCTGTAATCAGTAACCTTTGTGGGGTGTGCATTTTTAGGAATGAAAACAAGTGATGTGTTAGACCAGGCCTGGGAAAGAGAATTTACAGTTAGGGCTTTCCTAATGTGATTACAAATATCAGTATCAATTATGTCCCAATAGTTCTTGTAAAATTCCACAATGAAGCCATCAGGGCCTGGGGCCTTCCCTAGTCCTAAGCTCCAAAGGGAATTTTTTATCTCATTATTTAAGATGGGGGCAATTAAATGGTTCACCCAGGTGGGATTGAGTTTGGGTAAGTGAGGCCAATTGATGATATTAGGGGAGATGATGTCAGGGCCCCATAAGGTTTTATAATGGTTTACAAATTCAGCTCTGATTTGTTCTTCGTTAGTGATCAGGTGCCCCTCAGGGGAGGTGATAGAATGGATGTGGTTATGCTTTGATCTAATGATGGTTGACACATGGAAAAACTTGATGTTCTTGTCACCATGCTGCAGTCAATTTACTCTAAATTTGGACCACCACTTTATGCTTATTTGTCTAAGAAGGGCAAGATGCTTGTTGTGGGTAGCTCTTAGTGTGATTAATTCATTTTCAGTCAGGCCTAATTTCTCATCTTTCTGTTCTAGCATAGCTATAAGCACCTAGGCTTCCTGAGCCTTATCCTCTAATTTACCCGGCACCTCCTTGTTCCAAGTAATGGTTTTTACTTTGATGTTGTTTAAGGTGTCGTCAAGGTCTTGATGATTAGGGGGGTCCTGGTCCATTCTCTTCGCACAATATCTTTAGGTTCATTGTACTCAAACCAAAAAGTTTCGTATTTAAAAGATCTAGGTTTTTTGATACGATAATTTGTTGTCAGGAGGAGGGGAGAGTGGTTAGAAGCAAAACGTGGTAAGGTTTATAACCTGATGTCAGCCAAAGGCTATTGACAAACAAACAGTCCAGCCTACACAGAATTCTAACACTACTCGATCTATTGTTACACCATGTAATTCTAGATCCCTGCGAGCAGATATCACAGAGTCCTTGATTGTGAATAAGGTTTTTGAGGGCTTGTATTGATTTTGTAAGTTTGAAAATAGCACCCCCTTCTTGTCATGGGGAGTAATGAGAGAAGTTAGATTGCCAATGAGGGCCCACGGAATATTTTCCATATCAAGATTAGATAATTCATTCCAAAGGTTTTGGCGTATCAAGGGGAGAGTACTAGCGTATATACAAGAGAGTAGAAAAGATGAGTTATTTTGAGTTACGACTATATGTAGGATTTGAGGTGAAGCAAGGAGCGGTGTCACCTGAGTATTACTATTTTGCCATGCCACAACTATGCCACTAGAGGCGCCGCTGCCAGCGAGGAAATGCCCAGACCAAGCACGGCCCAGGCGACGGATGACTCGCGCAGAATCGCTCTGATTTGTGTGTGTTTCCAGAAGTACTAGGATATCAAGCCGGTGCTGCTTGATCATCTTTGTGAGGCAGTCCCAGACCTTGCTATGACCCACCCCGCGGCAATTCCAACTGATGTGATCCTCATTTGGCCCTAGAAGGGGAGCCAGGTGATTAAACCTGCAAAGACACGGGAGGGTATAAGTCGGTTGTGAGCGAAGCGGTGAGTTTCTTACCTTTCGGGGGTTTTTTGGCCATTGTACGCCTTTGTGTCTAGAGATCAGGAGGCTTGACAGTCATAGCTCGACGTTTGCGAGGCGATGCCGGAGGTCCAACGCGCAGGGGCATGAGCTCAGCATCCGGCCCCTCGTCGTCCGAGAAGGCAGGAGAGGACGCCGACGCCTGGCGGTCTGACAGGGTGAAGCGTGACAGCACCTGATGAACCAGTGCCTGTTGCTGATCTGTTGCCCGGGGCGATCGAGACGAGCGTGGCGCAATCGGCGATGAAGTAGATCCAGAAATGGGTAGGGTTTGCTCAACGCTCGGCGCAGAAGGAGGTAATGAGGGTGATGCCTCGGTAATCTGATCCATGTGTACCTCAATTCGAGGGTTGGATGATGACTGAGTGGTGGATATTGGCATGTGATGTGGACCGTCCGATACAGCAGGCATGATATATGAGCCGTTCCCATCTGACTTAGATCTGGAGTCTCCCAAGCTATTGGATGGACCACCTTGTTGATCTGACCGCGGCGCGATCGAGGCAAAGGAGCCGTTGATGCACGACTGAGCGGCTGTGATCTTCGTACCGGGACCGTTGAGGTCAGGAATCCGAGCACGAGTAGCCGGCGGTGGCAGCGGACGCGGCCCAGATACAACTTGACTGTGAGACGACCTTCCCATCGACGCCTGCAGCCAAGGCCCGAAGAGCAGTACACCCTTCGAGAGTTCCGCCGTCGGCACCAAGTGCAGCGATGGGCAGGACTCCAGGCGGTGGCCTGGGGTACTGCACTGGTAACAGAGGACGGGCAGACTCTCATACTAAACGCGCTGGAAGTATCTCCGGCCATCAGGGTGCCTAACCTAGATACCCTGCTTCACGGGTGACACACGATCAAGATCAACACAGATACGGGCATACTCACATTCGTCCAAGAGCTCATCCACCCGCAGAGGTGTTCCGAAATGCTTGGCGATCCAGACAATCGTCGGAGTATTCCGCAGCTCAAAGGGAAGACCCGGGAGCCTGATCCAGCAAGGTGACAAAGTGATAGATTCTTCCTCCGGTCGAAAGAACGGATGCGGGATGGATACACCGAGGATGTGGCCGGCGACCGTCCATGGACCACTAGTAAGAACCCGCATACGATCCACATTAGATTCAAAATGGAAAATGACATGGAAATTACCTACTTGGACAATGCGAAATGCATACGAGAGCTTCCAGATTCCCGGAAGCTCGCTGCGAAGGGATGCCATGGAGTTGCTGTCGCCGACGAATCGTGCGATGAGACACTGCTACAGTTCCTCGGTTCTGCATTTGATGTCCTCGAGTGAGATTTCAACTTCATCAGTAATGGTCTCCTTGAGGCTTCGAAGCTGATTTTGGGACATCAGCGGTGGTGCACGGGCACGCTGGTGTCGCCGGACTATGTTTGCCCAAGAGGGCCGCTGAGCCGGATTCACAACAGATCTACCAGCGTCCGCTGGTTGAGCGGTGCTAGG
Organism: Pontederia crassipes; assembly: GCA_030549335.1. NCBI lineage: Eukaryota > Viridiplantae > Streptophyta > Magnoliopsida > Commelinales > Pontederiaceae > Pontederia > Pontederia crassipes. The sequence continues at coordinate 16,870,111 of JAUKPH010000017.1, read as the reverse complement.
GAGCAACACGCTCGAGGGGGTGAACTCCAAAGGGTGATTGGGCATGATAACTTGATCGCGAACGCCGCCGGACCAAAGGATCGGCGGAGGGGAGGGTTTGGAGGGAGGGGGTGGGGGATTTGGGGTTCAATTGAGGTGGAATTCATGGTCGGAAGGTGGCTAAAGGGGGTGGCACCACCGGCGGGGAGTCGCCGGGGGTGAGCTAGGGTTTTTTTGAACTACTATTCTACTTTGATAATTCACGTTGCTATATCAATGCTTAAATAACTTTTCTTTTAAAAAAATATATTAATATTTTTTGAAAAAATATTGAAAACATAAGATAAGATTGTCAATCGCTTTTCCAAGAGGATAATAAGAGTATGTTATAATCATAAATTCTGTAATATGAGAAGAAAAATAATAAAAATAAAAAAATTAGAACTTAATATTAATTCAGTACTCGAGAGGGACATTTGACTAGGGGTGGCAATATTCTCCACTCCCGCGGGGCCCCGCGGGATTTCCCCATTCGGGGCCCCGCATTCGGGGATTTTTTTCCCCGCAGGGGCGGGGATGGGGAGCCAAACTGCCCCCCTCCCTTTCGGGGATCGGGGCGGGGTAGTTCCCCCCCGCCCCATCGGGGCCCCGAATCCCCGATAAATTATTTATAATTAATAATTATTATAATTATATTTATTATATTAGATTTGAACCGTTCATTTTACATATATATATCAAATTAAACCCTAACAATCTCTTCTTTCTCCCTTTTCTCTCAAGTATCAAACGATTCAAACCCTACAGTGCAGTGACCCAATCGGCCACCCCGAAACCACTCGCAGTCGCCGACCGCCAGCTTCCCTTCGTCGGTGATCAATGTCGTCTCCGGCAATTATGGGATCTTCACAAGGTATTCATTTTCAACGTGGTCGTCGAGTCGTTGTCGAGGGTGGGTTGTCGTCGTCGAGGGTGGGTCGTCGTCGAGGGAACCGTCGTGTAGTCGTCGTCGTGTGGTCGTCGTGGGCGGCGGCCGAAAGGAGTGGCGGCGTCATCGTGGTCGATGGGATCGCCGTGGTCGTCGTGGGCGACGGCCGAAAGGGGCGGCGGCGTCATCGTGGTCGAGGGCGTCATCGTCGAGGCCGGGTCGTCGTCGTCGAGGGCGGCGGCATCATCGTGGTTGTCATGGGCGGCGGCGTCATCGTGGTCGTCGGCGGCCGAAATCATCTACGCAGAGGCGATTTCGCTGCCGCCCCTTTCGGCCGATTTCACCTCTGCGCAGAGGCAAAATCGGCCGAGTGGCGGCGATTTCGCCGCCGTCGTCGCGAAATTGCCTCTGCACGCTGCGACAGTGCTGCGCGTAGAGGCGACGCACAGTGTCGCCTCTGGTGAGTCACCTCTGCGCACGGTGCAGACTTTTTTTTATTTGTGATTTTTTTTATTTTTTTTAATTACTCAAATTTTAATTAATTTAATTTTTTTTGCAGAAATAGATGGAGCGGATAATCAATCTATTACTCTAGTCGAAAGCAATACAATTCAATCCGAGAATATCCCGGCAAGTTCCAAAAATGAAAATCAGAAGAAAGAAGGAAGACCAAACAAAACAGGTTTAACTTCTCAAGCATGTAGTCATTATCATAGAGAATTAATTGATGAAAAATTTCGTGCAATATGCAAGTATTGTCAAAAGAATATTTGTGGTGATACAAAAAATGGAACTTCACATTTGCATGATCATATAAAAAATTATAAGTTTCGTACAACAAGAGGACCAAAGCAAGCAACTTTAAAAAATTTACCAACTTTAGACAATAAATGTGATACATTTGTTGTTGGTAATTATTCATTTAGTCAAGATATTTCAAGAAAGGAACTTGCAAATATGATTGTCCTTTATGAGTATCTTCTTTCTATAGTTGATCATGTTGGGTTTAGACGATTTTGTGGTGCTATGCAACCTTTATTCAAGGTGGTTTCTCGTAATACTATAAAAAGTGATATTATGAAGCTATTTGGAATTGAGAAGGATAAGACATCAAATATTCTTAAAAGGAATTCAAGTCGTATTGCAATAACTACTGATATGTGGACTTCTAGTAATCAAAATAAAGGTTATATGGCCATTACAGCTCATTTTATCGATGACAATTAGATTTTGCAACACCGACTTGTGAGGTAATTAATTGATTACGCTTGATATTATGTTTATTATATACTTTTGAAATTATAAATTTTAACATGCATCATTTTTATTCTTATAGGTTTCTTTATGTTCCGGCACCGCATAATGCCGAAGGGCTTTCGAAAGTTCTTTTGAAATGTTTATATGATTGGAATTTGGATAGAAAGGTATCAACTCTAACTGTTGATAATTGCTCAACCAATGATGTCATCATTCCCTTGATTTTTGATAAGATCCCTTCAACTTCTTTTATTTTGGGAGGAATAATATTTCATATGCGATGTTGTGCTCATATTCTGAATTTGATTGTCAAAGATGGTTTATCAAAAATTAAAGATTCTTTGGAAAAGATTAGAGAATGTATTAGTTTTTTTGTTGGTACACCCAAAAGGGAAGAAAGATTTGCTGATACATGTAGATAATTGAATATTGCTTATTCCAAAAAAACTTGTGCAAGATTGCAGAACTAGATGGAATTCTACTTATTTGATGATGGCCTCTGCTTTGCCATATAAAGATGTTTTTTATCATTTAAAGCAACGTGATTCTGAATGCAGATATTATCCTAGTTCCGGAGATTGGGTAATGGTATTTGAAGTTTGTGGTTGGAAGTTTTTTATAATATAACTGAACTATTTTCTGGTTTCAACTATCCAACTTTAAATGCTTATTTTCCTAAAGTTTGTGAAATAAGAATTGCTTTGGATGAATGGCTTTCTTCTCCTAATCAAGTTATTCAAGTGATGGCTTTGAGCATGAGTTCTAAATTTGACAAGTATTGAAAAAAAATTAATGGAGTGATGGCAGTAGGAGCTGTTTTGGATCCAAGATATAAAATGAAATTGTTGAACTATTTTTTTTCCAAAGCTATATGGAAGCCAAAGCAACAATGAATTGGAGAAGGTAAAAAGATTGTGTGAATATTTGCTTCTTGAATATCAAGCTAATGATGCTAGAAGTGCACTTGTTAATTCTTTATCTCCAGTTATAACAGAAATGTGTCCTCCATCGAAAAAACAAAAATGAGAGTGTGCTTATATTGATTTTGTAGCTGCGACTTTTTCACAAAATAGTTTGAAATCAGAATTGGAAAGTTATTTAGAAGAGCCTGTTTTAATTGTTAAGTCAAATGATGGAATGTTTGACATATTGGGTTATTGGAAACAAATTGGATTAAAGTACCCAACTCTACAAAAGATTGCAAGGGACTTTTTAGCTATTCTCATTTCTACAGTTGTTTCAGAATCTGCATTTAGCACTAGAGGTCGTGTATTGAGTACACACCGTAGTAGATTGAAAGAAGACACTGTTGAAGCATTGATGTGCTATCAAGATTGGTTGCATAATATATTAAAAGGCTACAATTTATCATTCATTTAATAAATTATGATGTGTCATTTTTTTTAAACTAACAATGCTTTTTTGTTAGGTCTTTCTAATAGAAAGTGTGATTTTTACACAATCAACGAAGATGAAGATGTAGATGATTGAATGGTGAAATAGTGGTAACTTCTTATCATTTTTTAATTTTATTCAATTTAGTTTTATTGTACTAATCATTTTTTTATTAATTTGTAGGAAACTTTGCAAATGTGTGAAGGATGAAATGAAGAGAAATGATGAATGTCCTCTTATTGATATTTTACAAATGTTGTTAAAATATTTGTTGTTGTAATTTAAACTTTATGTTAAGAAACTTATGGTGGAAACTTTATGTTAAGAAACTTATGGTGGAAATTTTATGTTAAAATATTTGGTGTTGTAATTTAAACTTTATGTTAAGGTAGAATTTGAAAATTATGTTGTGGTGAAAAGTGTGTTCAACAAAGATGAAGATGTAGATGATTGAATGATGAAGTTGTGGACTTGTGGTAATTTTTTATCATTTTTTTAATTTTATTCAATTTAGATTTATTCTACTAATCATTTTTTTATTAACTTGTAAGAAACTTTGTAAATGGATGAAAAATGAAATGAAGAGAAATGATGAATGTCCTCTTATTAATATTTTACAAATGTTGTTAAAATATTTGGTATTGTAATTTAAATTTTATGTTATGAAACTTGTATCAAATTTAAAGTTTGTGTTGTGATAGAATTTCAAATTTATGTTGTTATAGAATTTGTGTCAAAATTTGAATTTTATATTGTAGAATTTACAATAGTGATATGTTTATAATTGTGTGCATGAATACTTTATAATAGTTGATTATTTTATAATTTTTTCATATTATTTAATAAAAAATTCGGAAAATCGGATTCCTCGCGGGAATTCGGAGCCCCGCGGAGATTGGGGCGGGGAATAAAATTTTTCCCGAATCGAAAATTCAGGACGGGGTCGGGAGCGGAGGCGGGTCGTCGGGGTCGGAACAGAGGTGGTGTCCCTCGTCCCGAACAGCGGCGGATGCCATCCTTACATTTGACCCTCATCATTCATCAAGAGTCAGAGCAGTCTCTAAATGAAAATATGCATCAGTTCGGTTTTCTATTTACAACTGCGTGAGGAGGATCGGATGGCTTTAGATGGGTTTGAAGTCAAATAATTGGTACTAGATTTTTTTTCACAACACACAATTTTTTTTAAGCTTTGATGTTCAAAATGATCTGAACAATAAAAGGTCAACAGCTTCATTTTTTTAGTCACAAAATCTACCAAAGGTTCTGATGTTCAAAATTACTAACATTTAATTAATTGGAAGTTGAGATGTAAAAATGATAAATATACGTTCTTTTAATCAAAATAATGACTGGCACTCAAGATACACATCGTGCCAAAGTTAAAGTCAATATCTACTTTGAATTAGCATCTAAAAAGTCTTTTTTTTTTCTTCACATTTTGTGATTTTAGTTTTTGGATGCCGTAATATGTAACCTAAAAAGGAAAGTGGAAATAAAATTTAAAAACAAATTGTAAAAACCCTTTTTTTATCCTCACCGGTCAAAAGAAAAACCCTTCTTATTTCTCCTTAGACATCTCCACATGTATAACGCGTCGCTTTGTTCAAAGTATTAAAAGAATATTATATATATTTGTAACAACCCATTTACTTTGCTGATAATAACAAATTAATTAAGTGGTGTTAGGTAGCATTTGAGTTCACGCAATTGACTCCTTGCTGCCTATATTTTAATATTTAATCACCCCAATGAATATATAAGGAAATTCGGAAATTAGATTATCAACTATTCAATTATGCGATGGTGCCTAACATAACTTTTCTCGGAGTTAATTAATTTAAGAAAATGTAAACGGGAATACCTTTTTTTTTGTTCTCAACTGATAATATAATCCATTGAAAATATTACATTCTCCTAAAAATAACTTTGACATAAAAAATTCTCCTAATATCCAAAGAATTGACAAACTTATACCCATTCTTCGATTGAGTTAGGAGTCTAAATTCCTAATTTAAAGTGGATATATATATATATATATATATATATTTAGGTGGTCAGTAATTTGATATTGGAAAAATGATGCCAATAATTTAATTCGATGTTAAAGAGTATACTATTCACAAGTTAAAATCCGTCTAATATCGAGCTCTTAAAAATATTTTACATTCAAAAAATTCGAACTCAAGAACTTATTTAAATAAGAGAAAATCGTTTACCACTTCACCCCAACTCCTCTTTATTATTTATATAAATTATTATTATTGTAACGTGGCAGCAATTGACGTCTTTGACATTTTGCGGCAACGCGCCGCATCCGCCGCGCTTTGAGTTCCGACTGCCGTCCGTCCTCGTCGTCTCCTTCGGTGGACGCCGCCGCTCCCCGTTTTGTATTCTTATTCTTATTTTATTTTTTATTCACGAACTCTGTTTCTTCTCCCCATTCTTTTCATCGTAATTTCATAATTATTATGGATAAAGCAAACTTTTCTTGAAACAGTCAATAAATAGATAAATAAATAAAGGCAAAAGAGCTTAAATTGTTCAATGATGAAATTGTAGGAATCCCCGTCATTTTAGAAGAGAATAGTTAAATTAGGAGTCTTACTTAAATGCTACTTAAATGTGTAATAGAGAGGGTTTAATCAAATTAAAATACTATTAATTCTTTATTTAACTAATAATAACCATTCCTCCCTTTTTTCACCCCGTTCATCTCATCCCACCCCACAGCAAGTAGGGTTGAAAATAAATCGAACCGATCATGACTCGACTTATTTCTAATCTATCTCGATTTGACTTATTATTAAAATAGACCAAGCTAAAAAATTTAAAAAAAAATAAATCTATGTTCTTAAAAAGGCTTAGCTTCTTAATAATTGATCCATCATTATATTTTATTAGACCAAAATTTATTAATATATTATATTATTTATATAATTTTAAAACAATAAAAATATTATATATATATAAAATCACAACAACAAAAAATTAGGCCAATGGCCACAGAATTTGATATAATTATTTGATTACCATACAATTGACCTTTTTGCTCTTTTGGTTTATCATGTAATGGTTGAAAATATATAAAAGAAATAAACAATAAACTTATCAAATAGACTTGGGGATTTGAGAAAACTCACCTTTAGAGCCAATTTTTTTTATTATTCTCATGACTTGGTGCACCCTGACTCTGTACATGAAGATTTCGCATATAATAACGCAGACATAATTGTATTTACAATTGTACTTAAAGTAAAAGACGTAGTGCAAAAAATTAAAGAAGATAAAACATTTGCACTTGGTAAATATATTTGTACTTGTAATTGATTATTTCACCATTTAATAATTTGTTTATTCGATTATTTCATATTTATATTTCTTGAAATTAATAATGGCGTACTTGATAAGTAGAATTGATCCCTATTTAGGAGTTCTAATTGTATTATTTTATGTACTAGATTTATGATCCATGAAAATTTCTGAAGGTAATCGATTACTTTAGTTCTGGAGAGGTGTGTATAGCAATAATGTTCGTGTGATAATGCTAATTTGCACATTAAAGTTGTCGGGGATGAAATAATAGAGATGTGTGATTATTTCATCTATTAAAATAATAAAGTTGTCGGGGATGAAATAATACTCTCATTGTTAGAGGTGTAAGAAAAATCCGACCAATTCAAAAAATCTATTCGAAACGAAAAAATTAAAAAATAGGAGTTCAATTATGATTTAAAGTAGTTTTTAACAAATTAAAATCCATCCGCTAAAATTAAGGCTCCACTCGAAATAATCGTAGAGCTCATGGAGCTCATTTTTTATTTATATAATTAATATATATTTTATTAATTCTTTTATTATATATATAATATTTTTTGTATAAAATTTCATACTTTTCTATCACATTAACAAACTCTAATTTAATACCTTTAAAATTTTAATAGTATATTTTATATTTAATATAAAATTAAATATTTTTATATCAATCTTATTTTATTATATATATTTTTAAAATATAAGTATATAAAAGTAGGGCCCTAAAAAAGTCACTCGAAAAAATTAAATCTAGAGGGTGATTTTTATTTTTTTTAAAAAAATTTATGATGATTTTTAAATTTTAAAAACTGATCCGAAAAGTAGTGTTTTAATTTTTTTAGACCGAAAATCCAACCCGACCCAAATTATTTTCAACTATAGTTATTGTTTCTTTGCCCACAGTGCAGACCCGAACTTGAAAAACGAGGGATGAATAAGGGAAATGAAAAAGGATGACATGTGGAATTAGAGCTTAAGAGTCTTGCATTGATCACAAAGTAAGACATCCGCCAGAGCTATATTTTTGCTCCTATGTGTTATCTACTTTATTTAAGAGGGTCAAATTTTATTTATAATTCTAAACTTTATACATTAACATATATTCGAAGGCCCCCCCTCATGATGTATGTGGGTCCACCTCTATTTGATGGTGTAACGTCCCAAAATTTAATCCTCATCATGTGGCTAAAATCTTCTTTCGAGATCGTTACGTGGACTATACATCATACTTACAAACCCTTAGTACCTTAACAATAAATAAAATATTAATGCGACAACTATAATACTTAATTAAGTACGGAAATCTAATCAATAACACATAAATGCAGAAGCTCAAGAATCCCGAAATAATAAGTACAACACTAGTCTCGTCTCGGATACATCACTAGTAACGTAGCCTTCACAAATGAGACTTACATACAATATGATACAAGACATCATAATAATACCTACGGTCCATTCATGTGCACGCCACCATCCGAGCTTTAACACCGCATACACACACATCAAACACAAGCTATGCAGGCTACTCAATACCTACGGGGATCAACACAAGAGAAAAAACACAGTCCCGTAAGCAATAATGCTTAGTGTGTTAATAAGTAAGTCATAAAACATGTCCTTTACATTTTAGAATAAATAAACGTTTCTTATATGATTGTTTCCATGTAAAAAAGAGGGTCATATAAACAATAAGAGGCATAATCTGAGCAAGAACTATATAACGAATTATAAGCTATTTCTAGACAGCAACATAAAAGTAAAGATTATCCGAAAGAGAGTCATAAATGGATTATCAAATCTTCTCAATACATAAATAAACAAGTAGGAAACTTAGTTCCTCCATTGATATGAACATATTTATATCATTAGGAACTATTTTCTCAATCATATTCCATTAGGAATTAGGTTTCTCCTTCTTTAACATCATAACATATAAACATCTTATTCTTATTTATTGAAAAAGTTCTCTTGTTAAGGGTGTGCCTTGCGAAATAATACATCCTATGTCATAGGTCAGGGGGAATTAATGCCATGACAATGCCCCTTATGTTAAGGGGAGAATTTCATCACACATGGTGTGAAAAATCCTTTTTGTTATTTAGGGTGAAGTAGCCTCGCACAACAGGAATAGAAGCGAGTGGCCATATGGCAACCTATCCCTCCATTTAAACATTCATTTAATTCTCCTCAATTCATAGGTATATGCAAAGGCAACTGACAAATTACATCTTTTATCTTTCCTTAACATTCAACTATCTTTGTGTCACAAGGCCAAATCAAAACATGAGCAAAGGTGGCTCATGTCACATGTAAGGATCATATAAGAATACATGGATGGTAAGATCAAGTTGAATGTCGATCAAATCAAGTAAAAGAGTCATGAAGATTCTGTCTAAATTTTCGAGCGTCCAATTCGTGGAACGGGTGTCCGCTGTTTTGGATTATTGGGTGCCCATTCTATCAAGTGGCCGCCAGTTAAATCAATGTGTAACTGTCAAACTTTTTGCAAATGCTCGGTGAAGGGGATTTGACACTAACATATCATCATATCATAATGGTCGATCGATCTCCATATTGGTCGTCCAGTCTGCCAACAGATCCAAAATGTTCGATACGACAATCATGATTTTTTGTCGAACGATTGACCATTTCATCATATAGCGGACACACGATTTAGATTCAGATGTCCATTTCTAGTATAGTCTACTCTCGGCTGAGAACTTTCGGACGTCCGATTTTAACACGATCATCCTGTGGAACGACTGAAGTGCATGTCAATGCAGTCCTTAGATTTTCAATCACTTATCGCCAAAACACTTTCAAAGTCCAATATGACAAGTGTCAAATCACATGTAGTAGTAGTAGTAGTTGATCAATAAAATTACAAATAAAATTATGAATAGTGGATTAAGAGTTATTCTTCTCTTAATTCTTTAGTGGGTGGTTTTCCATCAATTTTCTATCCCTATCTTTGCTTTACATCATTCTTTTTACTCGTTTCTGTTGTCTTTTATCAAAAGCTTGGATGGGAGCACTTACAAATGGGCTCAAACCTTCACATTTCTTATTCTTTTTAACGGCATATCAATAAAGAGATTGAAACCGAATTAATGATTTTATCCTTCACGTTCTAGGAAACACAACTCGAACTTTTATGATTACGTAAATATTTATTAATATAATTATTTATTAATTTCTTTACATTATTGAATTTCGATGAAAATACTCTCTTTGTAGGCGTATGTTTAATGCCATCGATCTAGATCAGTTCGTACTCCGATATAAAAGATTACTATCACAAACAAAGGTTAGTTTATTTACCAAACATATCAACATCATCAATATATTTCACAATAGTAACTCATCATTTGTCCTATCAACAAATAATGCATTATTTATTTGCAAACATCAACATCAAAGCGTTAAAAGTTAATTAATCGAAAACAAAACATGCATGACATTAAAATATCAAATCCATGTTTCTTATACATTTCAGCTGCTGCTCTACTTCCCAAATATTGTTATGTTATATCAAATCTTGTTATGTTACCCGCTTGTACCTTCTCCAACTTCGGTAAAAGAGGGAAAACCATGATGTCCCAAGGTGCCGCAGCAATAAATCTACTATTAATTTGCAGAGCTACAATTTTGATCTCGGCCCTTTCCTACTAGGAATCTGGAGGGCATCATAATGGCCGAAGCCATGATAAAGAACTTGGATTGGGTCATCCTTGCCATATTCTTGACCATATTCAGCAATGGATATCAAACCACCAGCATCCTTATCAAGCATATAAACCGTGATTGGCATCCTACGAGCAAGAACAACTCCAGAACAATCAATAATGCATATAAATCAAGCATCAATATCTCCAGATTGATTAACAATCAAATTTACAAGGTGCCCAGACCCGAACCATGTAAACAAATGGACATAAATAGAAGAGGCAATGAGATACATAATTGGCTAAACTTTGGACAGACGTGGATATTCTCTCCAATAATTTTCAAGCACATTGCACTAAGAAATTTTCATTGTATTCAAATAGAATACAATAATGAAGAAGTTTTTTAGATGGCATTAACACATGTTATTTGAGAAAAGTGTTATAGGACTTTCAAAAACTATTTAGGCAATTACATCTTGACAGCCAACCAAACTTCATGTTTTATGAAAATTCGTTATAACAAGTTCTTTAAAAGAATGACCAAGTTTTTTACTACTGGGATACTTACTGGAGAACATGCGAAGCAATGAATAGCTCTGGTTCACCTCCCCATACATGCGGTTTTCTCATTTGCGAGACGTAAGTATCAAAATCACCCTCGACAAACCTGCAATCAAATTAGCTTGTGAGAGATTCCTATAACTCATTCAACCAGCACAATATCAAAGCTATGGAATTTTGAGGGATTTTATTATGTTAGTCCTTGGAGCAAGTTTATTTTCCCGAGCCAAAATTCTACTATGTATGCCGAGTCATTGTAGTAAAAAATCATATTGAAATTCAAACGCCTGGAACGTGATGTATTCTTATTGCTTTAAAAAAAGTGATCTAATCGTATTGGAGCAGAACTGACCATTCTGTCTCCTCTCGCCTTTTTATGAACTCATCTGCAACCTGACCATTTATCATATTGCAAGTATCTTAAACTCTAATCAGATGGTAAAGAAATACCTCTCAATGATCTTATGCATATATACCTTGGTTCTTAATTCATCTGCCAGTTTCCGCTGAAGATTCTCATCTGGCAACGGCTTACCAGATCGGATACACGCTCCGTGTGCTACTGAGCGGAATAAGCATCTTCCGTCACCAGGAATGCCTATAGGAATGAGATATTTGCAGACAGATATTTCAGTGAACATCAGTATTACCAAGTCAAACTTAAAGAAAGATCAATAATCTGCAGAACAAAATCTTTCCCCACCAGTGATCGAATAATCGGTATAAATTTTCTTCCCATGAGAAGTGTTGCTCTGTGATCCACCATGCTCACTATTTCCATTGCTTCTGTCTGAGGCCTCAGCATGTACTTGCCCCCAACTCTTAAAACTCAAACAAAGCCCAAGAGAAGCTCCTCCAACTCCCCATGATATGTGTCTTTTATGCAAATTAGTTTTCGAAGAATTTTTACGACCTGGTAGAGCAAGCCTAATGCTCATGCTCTGGTACCTTGTTGACAGTCCAAGATGCAACTCTTTTGGCATTACACTTCTAAATGTCGCCATAGTTATTGGCCGGAAACCACCTTTGAACTTTGGAAGAGCAAAACTTTGTAATTGTGTCATCGGTGCTTGAGCACAAATCCACGAAGAATGGAAAGTCCTACCTAATGTTACACTCACATATCTTTGGCATAATTGACCAGGAATGGAGTGGAAATAACAAGAGTTGGATGGTGGTATGCATAGAGTACGACCCATCATCTGTTTATAGCAGAACTCTGACTATAACAATTTTGTCTTAGTTTGCATGTGCTCTCATGGACAACGATAAATCTTAATGTCTTGAGTTTCAAAATCCTTCTCTTAATATAAACTTTGCATTGAAGGAAGGGAGCTCCATATTGTGGTGTATCTGCCAATCACGTTCCTATCACTGGTAAGCAGCTTCTCTACCTGATAATGTCATGCGGAAAGAGCATGTCAGTCCCAAAGGGCAGCATCGTGCAATTCCCCTGTTTCTGGTCATCATTTGACAGCACAAAGAGGTACTTCAAGAAATCGATGCATGCCATCTTGCCCAGCAGAAAACACATATTGCTAATTAGAACCTAGAAACTATTTTTATGTTTTCAAATTTTCAGACCAATTTGAATCCAAACACTGATTATTCCTTGATGAAACAAAGTAACTTAAATAAATAATAATAAACAATAATATTTCATAAGAAGGTATGATATCTGACTCTCACAGATATGTTCATTTGAAAGATCAAAACCTCCCAATCAATTTTCAATTCAGAGAAGGGCTAATAAAAGAGAGAAGCTTCATCCATATTAACATATTATGAAAAAGTTGCAGCATTTCTTTGATGTCACATAATTTGAGAGATCAAAAGCTCGTTTCAACTAAATTACCGGGTAGGAAACAAGAGAAGAAAAAGTTGCAGCATTTCTTCGATATGACATAAAAATCCCGAATGAAACGCGCATAACAAAGGGAGGCGAATCCTTGCTCGTTAGATAGAGGTAAAGGACGGAGGTAGGAAACTAGGAACGGTGAAGGCAAGAAGAGAATATATATATTATGGCCAAGAAGACGAGAACAGAAGGAAACAGTGGAGTCGAGGAGGAGGAAACGGAAGATTGGAAGGGGGGGAGAAGAATAACTCCGCTCCCAAGTCTCAGACCTCCGACGAAGAATTCCTTCTTCCACAACAACAAGAACATCAGCGCCGCCCTTTGCTACCGCACCACCGCCGCCGTCGTATCGTTCCCGGAGGTTTGCCCAAAACGAACTTGCGTACCAGGCGTCCGTGGTGAAGCTGCAATTCCTAAATCCTCTTGTTTCTTCCTTCTTTTTCTCTCCTTTTTTTCCCCTGCTCCGGTTACAACTTATAAAGGATGTGATATCGAGAGTCTGGGCCACGGCCCATTTAAGAAAGGCCACGAGTGGAAAGATGCAGCAGCAATAAAAAAAAAGTCTCTAAAATAATAATATGATGCAAGGAGATGTTTTTTATGAGATGTTTTTTTTAATGAATCATTATTACTACTTTGTACCTCCATGCACGACTGAATATTTGTAGAGAACTTACTATTTGGTGAACAAATATGTTCATAAACAATGGCCAAAAAATTGTACATAGGTTTTTGTTGAAAATGTGGATAAAGATTTTTCCTTTAGGTGAGCCAAATAGTATTAAATTGTAAGCCATTTGTTTTCTGGTTGCAGTGTCAAATTGTAACTCATAGGAAGTGAATATATGGAATGGAGTGGAGAGTCCTATTATACCAGCAACATTTCACTACCTCTGCAATTTTTTGGTGCTCCTTAAAGCAAAAAAAGATTGAATTGTATGTATTTTTTTTTTAAAAAAATTGCTATGATATTATGAAAGGATCCCTTTTCTAGTTGCTACATTATCTCCAACATTCCTTTTTGGCAGAGTGTTTAGTTAGCATCACTTTTTTATTTGTTAATAACATTTGACAGGTTTGTAATAGTTAGTTCTCCAATTTTATGAATGAAGATCATACTAGGTAGGGGTGTTCACCGAGTCGGGTCGACCCGTGAACTTGATGACCCGACCTAACCCGAAAAGATTTGGGTAGGGTCGGGTCGGTGGTCGGGTCGGACCCACCCGACCCGACCCGAACTCGACCCGACCATCGGGTACTAGTTCAATTTTTCCAACCCGAATCGACCTGACCCGACCGATCAACCCGAACTTTTTTTAATTTTTTTCTTTTTTATTCAAATTTAATCTTATATTTGATTTAAAACTTTTTAAAAAATTAAAATAAAACATTTAAAATGAAAAAATAATATTAAATAGTTAGAAAACTTATTTTATGCTTTAAAATAATATTAAATAATATTTTTATATTAAATAAAATATAAAATTAGTAAGAAAAAAATTTTAAAAAAAGAAAATTGAGTGACTCGACCCGAACCAGGTCGGATTGAGTCGGATTCAGCCCCACCTAGCCCCTTAACCCGACCCGACCAAATTTGGTCGGGTTGGGTCGAGTTTGTTCACGGGTTAGGTCCAACCCGACCCGTGAACACCCCTAATACTAGAGATTCTAGGGGGCGTTTGACAAGTTGAATTTGGTGGATCTAATTCTCTCAACACCCCTATGTGGTTTAGTTCTAGTGGTGTAACTAGATCGCATTAAATGAGATGAAACGTGATCCAAGGATGGAGCTATAGTCTAAATAGGAGGGGGGCAGGCTATTCCAACTTTTTCTAAACACTTGGTACTATTTGTTTCATGAATTAACACTAGAATAAGCTTCTATTCTTTTTTATTCCATCAAACCATACAATTATTCACCTAAAAAGAAAAAGAGTACACTTGCCATTTTTAAAAAAAGTTAACTTAGTAAATGGTCTTTTTTGCAGATAAATTATTCCACCAAAAGGCTAGGATAATGTTATTCTTGACTCAACTTTTAAAAAATTATTAATTCATTAGAATAACTACTTTTATCCCTTGAATAATTATTCATTAACCAAACAGTGCCACAAAGTTATGTGAATAGTATATATCAGTAAAAATGTTAGAATTTTTTTATACCTATAAGCAACCATTTTTATTATTTTCTTTTCTTTTATTCTTATTTTTTGTCAAAACCAATTCGTCAAAATCAATAAGAATGATCACAAGCAAGCATATAATAATGAAGTGCAAATAATAGAGAAAGCACAAATACAAAAGGCACGATGTGTTGACGAGATTCGGCCGAATATTTTAGCTCACGTCCCCGCTCTGATTCTCTTCTTCGAAACTATCGCTTTCTATTTTCTTGTAGGAAGAGAACAATCATTTTTATATCACACACCTTCTTTTTTGTTCAAGAGACAATGCACACCTCTTCTTAGAAAGAGCTCTCAACTTCACTAGATCAGAATACATTTCATCTAACTCTCTTCTTTAAAAAGAACTCACACTTAAAACTAGAAGAGGAAGGGATGAATTTGCAACTTTGAGCTCAAGAGAATGCTTTGGACTTAAAAGAAGCTTTGGAGTGATTTCTCTTGCTTGTATAATCTTCCTTCATGCCTCGGCACTCCTTTTATAAGTTTCTCAATGTGTTGAATGCGTCCAAAAACTTTTATAAAAGGTAACATTAATATATAGCCATTACTCTTCATTTCAGTCTTAGACAGTCGATTGTTGCTTCTAATATAACCGTTGCCTTATTTTTTCTTTGTGTCGTCAAACCGATCGACCGGTCCTTCGATTGTCATATTCGCAACATGCTCTGAATTGTTCTTTTCTATTGGGCGGTCGACCGATGACACGACCAGTCCTTCGTCCTTCATATTCATGACATGCTTTGAATTCTGTTTATGTATTGATCAATCGACCGGTGTTACAACCAGACCATCGACCATCATTTTTCTTCTGGTCAGTCGATCGATGCCTCGACCCAACTATCAATCATCAATATTGAGCATTCTTTCTAAGTTGATGATCAATCGATCGATTGGCACACCTTTGACAATTTTCCTTCTCGACCGATCCATATGGGCAATCGATCAGTTTAAAAAATTTCCTTTTTTAATTTTTTAACTTTATGATTCTTCTGCAATTACACCTTAATACTCATTACTCAAGCATAGATTGATAACATTTATATCCAATTGAATTTGTTATCATCAATTCTCGGAGGAAAACATAGGATTCAACAATCTCCTCCTTTTTTATGATGACAAACTAATTGGACGATAGAGGAGAAAATGATAAAAGAATTATAAGAACACTCCTCTACATCTATGCATAATGTTATAGCAATACGAAGCATTATAATCTTAATGACATCAATGTGAAGAAATATAATCACAAAAGCATCCATCATAAAACATAATACATAGTACATCCATCATAAAACAAAAACATCATAGTGCATCCATCAAGTGTTCATACATTAATATGTGACAAAAAGTCACTACAAAATAGTGCAAGCCCCAAACATAACATTATCATGATGGTCCAATCATAACACTAACTTCTCCCCATTTTGACATCATCAAAGAGAGAGGCAACCTAAACCAACCAATGCCTACATCTCGTCAGGACTATCATCATCACAAACCATTAGAGGAACGAATCCCTAGGAAGCATAAAAGGTCTGAAGTGAGCCAACAAGATAGTGCGAGTCATGCTCCATCCTCTGAACTCGATGATACATGGAAGTCACCAGACGGTCTATGGCATCCAACAAGTAGTGAAGACATAAGCTCCATGCAAAGTCGATGAGGCATAGTGTGGAAGTTAGTGGCTGCATGTTTCGAAGGCAAACTAGCTCCAGCCTCCGGTATGTCGTCATTATCCATGAGCGCAGGCTCTCCGTCTCCAGCAATGGCATCATCCCTATTGTCAGCGTCGAGATGAAGATGCTTCTGATGTAGAGTTGCAGAACCGATGACATCCCTTGGGCGGGGTCGAATGTACTCCTCTCCCATAGGAATATCGACACTAAAATGAACTAAAATCCTAGTAATCCATGCGCCAAAATATAAGGGATAACGATCACTAGTACCGAAGGTGATTTTCTGGAATATGTACTCCATGTGATAAAAGATAGTGATCAAAATGGAGAAATGATGCATATCGTATACAAAGACAATGGAGAAATAACAAATCATAGTGTTCGGCTCAAGGGGTAATCATATGATTCAAAATATGAACGATCATTTTCATAGACGGATGGAGATAGTTATGGGTCAAGTCTACAGTATAGTGGTCATTCCGTCCATAAAAAAATCACATGAATGCTGATGCACGAAATTCAGCATAATTGTTAGGCCAATTTATTCTAATTTTAGAAGACTTTTGTGTTATAAAGTTGGTAAATTATTTTAAATACAAGAAAATTCTCCTGAAATTTATTACTATCTAAGCTTGGTTAAATTTATGCCAGGGAATGAAAATGTACTGGAGTTTCGACGAAAAAATCAAGAAAATCAACTCAAAACACTTGTCACAGTCGTGCCATACCTATTCACGGCTGTGCCACATAAAGGCCTGGAAGCACATTCTATCATGGTCGTGCAGCACATAAAGGATCCATCATCGAAGCTTCTATCACGGTCGTACGGTGCAGAATCACGGTTGTGCTATAGTTTGACGAGAAAACATGTTCTATCATGGCTGTGCAGGGGAGAGTCACGGCCATATGAGAAAACATCTTCTCTCTATCATAACCATACCACTTAAAGGTCACGACCATGCCGGCGGTATTTCAGACCATTTTTATCCATATTTTTTATAAGATTTCAGGTTATTGAGCCATACTACGAAAAAAACTATTTAAGGAGACCCCATATCAATTGGAAGAACATCTTTGGAGGGCAAAAATCAGAGGTTGAAGGCTTGGTGAAGGCGATCCAGAGACTACAACGAAGTTCTATCGGAAACTCGAGAGAGGACGGTAGAATTAGGAGTAGTTCCTCTTGTTCTCTATCATTTTCTTGAAACATTATTTAGATTGATGTACTCTAGTTTTATGGAGTAGTTCTTTAGGGCTTTCTTGATTGGACTCTATTCTTTATAAATTCTTCGTACAATTAGTTAATGGATCAATAGCATGTTTGATGATTTTATTAATTGTTGTTTGAGATTTATTCTTTGAATCTTTTCTAGAATTCTTCTCTGATTTTTGTCTTGTATGTCACTTTTGGAGAAATCTCAAGAGACCTAATTGTGTTGTTGTTAAGGTGATTTGAAAAAGCTCTTAACTTTATATTCCAGTTGAAAGCATTTTGAGATTTAATAAACTAGATTAAAATTGAAAGGATTAATCTATTTTGTTGATTTCAAAATAAGGTTTAAAGTCTGCAATATTGGTTAAATCAATTTATGAGTTAGTATATTCATTATCAAATCGGATGAGTTAGAAATTACCTCATGGTTATTCGCCATTAGACATAAGTAAATTTCTTCATCGTCACTTGAGAAAATATTGATGTTATTTTCTTCATCTTCACTTCCATCCCAAATGGCTTGAAGAGCATTTTTCTTTTTCTTTGAGCCTTCTCCATTCTTTTCTTTTTTTACAAAGTTTGGGCACTCATTCTTGTAATGCTCAACTTTCTTGCATTCAAAGCAAGCCACTTGGTTCTTGCTCGATGACGATCTCCTTTTAGCAAAGCCATTATTCTTCTTTTACTCGGGAAACTTAATATATTTGTCAAGATTTTTTGCATATAAGACAAACTTCTTCTCATCAAGATCCTCGTCTTCTTTACTTGTATCATCATCATCTTTGTTTGCCTTTCATACCAACATTTTTTTAGGACGCTTCTTCATCCTTCTTGATTCCAATCTGTTAAGAATGTGGCTATGAGACCATCAAAATCCAACTAATTCAAATCCTTCTCTTCGATCACGATTTTCTTCACATGCCATTTTAAGGAGAGGGGCTTAAGAAATTTTTTCACTTTTTGAGAGTTAGTCCTTGACTCATCCAAAAAGGCTGAGTAATTTAAAATATCATTAAAGTGTACAACCATTTCATTTATGAATTTATTTCATGCATTTAAATGAATCATTTAAAATGTTCAATATAGATTCTTTAACTTTGTCCATTCTTTCATGTGCAATAATAAGTTTGTTCCAAATTTCATTAGCACTTTAACAACTAAAAATGCAATTAAACTCTATTGGATTCAAGGCACAATAAAAGATATTCTTAGCTTTCTAATCAAGTTTCAGTAAAAAAGTTTTTCCTTCGATATATTCTAAAGGTGATTCTTCACGTAAATCAAAACCATTTTGAATAATATCTCATATGTCAATATCAATAGAACATACATATGCTTGCATTCTAATTTTTTGCAAAAATTGATGCATTGAAAATGGAGAACAATTTATAGATTGACATTTAGAAAAATCAAATCACTTGATGCCATAGTTCTAAAGATGTTTAAATCTTAAGATAAGAGCAATTTAGCTCTGATGTCAATTGTAGGATCAAAAGCACCCAAAGGAGAAGTGAATTAGTGATATAAAATTTTACTCATAAATGTCAAAACTAATTTCATCAAAACTGATAAGAACGATCACAAGAAAGTATATAATAATGAAGTGCAAATAAGAGAGAAAATGCAAACACAAGAAGCATGATGTGTTGACGAGGTTCAGCCCAACTCCTTGGCCTACGTCCCCACTCTGACTTCTCTTCCTCGAGACCGCCAGAGATTCACCAACTTTCTCTTTTCTTGTAGGGAGAGAATAACTCTTTTTACACCACACACCTTCTTCTTTGCTCAAGAGGCAAGGCACACCCATTCTTACAAGGAGCTTTCAACTTCACTAGATCATAATACAATGATTCCCTACAACTCTCTTCTTTAAAAGAAACTCACACTTAAAATTAGAATAAGAAGGGATGAATTTGCAACTTTGTGCTTAACAGAATGCTTTGGACTTGAAAGGAGCTTGGAGTGATTTTTCTTGCTTAGATAATCTTCCTTCAGGTTTTGACACTTCTTTTATAGGTTTCTAAATATGTTGAATACATACAAAACTTTTGCAAAAGGTATACATTAAAATATAACCATTATTGTTCAGTCTGAGATCGATCGACCGCTGCTTCTGGCTGGTCGACCAGTCAATATAACAGTTGCCTTCTTTTTGCTTTGTCTCTTCCGATCGGTCCTTCGACTATCATATTCACGGCATGCTCTGAATTGTTCTTTTCTACTAGGCAGTAAACCGGTAACACGATCATCGTGACATGCTTTGAATTTCGAATCTATACTGATCGGTCGACCGGTGCTACGACCAGACCATCGTCCATCATTTTCGCAACATCATTTTCCTTCTCGACCGAACTATCAATCATCAATATTGTGGCACTATTTTTGAGTTGATGATTGGTCGACTGATAATGATCGATTCTTAGACCGGCACGCCTTCGATAATTTTTCTTCGATATCAATCAGCCAATCGCCAGTCGAACGGTTAGAATAAAAGATTTCCTTTTTAATTTTTTAACTTTACGATTTTTTTTACGGATACTCCTTTTGACCTTACACTTCCACAATCATTACTCGAGCATAGATTAGTAACTTTTACATCCAATTGAATTTGTTATCATCAAAAGTCAAAGGAAAACATAAGATTGAACAAAACCAACATATGCATGTCCCTATATGTAAAGAAGTTGCCAAAGCCCTCTCTTCTCTCTCCACACTTACAAGCTGTCCTTTATCTTTTTCCTAGGCTCTCTCCTCTTGACATCTGCCATTGATAGTAACAAGTAAGGTAATTGAGACAAGATGAAAGGATTAAAGAAAGTATCAAAGACAAAGAATTGACTCGATGCAAAAGTTCGTTGACATATGTCTTCAAACTATGATGATTATTGCTTAAACCCTTAGAAATTATTTGATCAAGAATGAGATTGAGAGATAGAATGTAATGCCCCAAGACTCACATTGCATTCACGTGCTTAGCGTTGTCCTAGAAATGTTAAATAATTTTTTATAAAATAATTTTTGAAATATAATTCATAAAATGTGGAAGACTTTTCAATAATAGTAGCTAATAATCCATTATAATCAAAATACTAAAACATCCATAAGTTCATATTTCTAATAAATGCTAAAATAATAAAATTAAACAACTCGGTCTGGTGTCATATGCAACATATGTCTATCATTGAGCATAATCACTTGCAAAATCATCCTCTATAGCTCTCTCACTTGCACAAATTCAAGTACACGAAAAAAAATCTATGAGTATAAAAATACTCAGTACGTAGAGTCTAATGGACAATCAATATGCTCAATCGAAAATAAAGTATCATTAGTTATGAATCAATTGAGTAATCAATACAATAATCAATTGACAATATAACAATTTATCAATATGAACAATATATTATGCTAAGGTCAAAAGACCACTATTAAATAAAAAACAAATTTCAATTAACAATTATCAATTGTCTGATCAATAATAAATGTTCAATTAATAATTTCCAATTCAATAATCAATTGTCAATAACAATCCGATTTAATAAGGCAATAACAGTTGCCAACTCAATGCCAAATATCTAAATGACCATGATTCCATTCCATTCAATTCAATTTCAATTTCAATTCCAATTCGATTCAATTCAATTTACAGTGTTCGAAATTATCCAATTCATTGAGGAGCACTCAGTCAATTAAGGGACATCATGTTACTTTTATGCAGATTAGTGAGGATCAATGCCATGACAAACCGTAGTCAATTCAATGGATCGTGTATGGTGGGAGACTAGTGGTAATACACGGGACAGCCATAGCTTTTACACTATTTGCCTCATCAATTGAATTGAATTGAATTCAATTCAATTGGTCTGACTTAGTGGCAATCAATAGATATGGACCAATTATTTTCTGCTTTTATCTTACTTACCTAAGTGGCTATCTTTAACCATCTTTTTAATTAGGTTAGACAAAACATATATCAAAAGCTAAATCGTCAATACAACCATCAATCAAATCAAAATTACAATAATATTATCAGGACAATAATAATATTAATTCAATCAATAAATCGTATTAACATCATAATAACAATAGCAATAAAATCGATATTAACTAATAAATAACAATGCTAAGAAGTATAATATAGCTTTCGGTTCTCTCTCTCCATATGTTTTTTTTCTATTTCTTTTCTTGCTGACTGAGAGATTCAAGAAAGGAATTTCCTCGTCGAAAAATTCATTTTTCCTCTCGGCATGAAGGTCAACGAAAACATTTTGCTTTCCCCCGTTTCCTAATTTTCTCTCTACTTATGTCACATCTGATCAATTTCGACTGAAGTTATTTTACTATGTTTGATGCAAGCCAAAATGTCATCGTCATGGCTGATGATTGTTAACATCGAGAAAAAATTGCTTCAAATCCGAGTGATTCGACAATTGTAAAATAAGCACGCACCAAAATTAACCCATCGTGAAAGGAAAAAAGAATCCCCCTATGTACCTACGTGGACGTCACCTGTTACACCTCACACCTACCTCCCTTGCTGTCGTCGAGAAGAAAAACACAGAGC
This sequence comes from Pontederia crassipes, assembly GCA_030549335.1. NCBI lineage: Eukaryota > Viridiplantae > Streptophyta > Magnoliopsida > Commelinales > Pontederiaceae > Pontederia > Pontederia crassipes. Next base: position 16,847,508 of record JAUKPH010000017.1, on the reverse strand, counting down.
ACATGCACCGAGAATGATGGAGAAAATAACTTGCGTATGGGCGAAAGATAGCCAGCCCTAATGCCTCTATTTATAACGATTTAAAATCTTTAATTACACTCTAAATATAATATCTAACTCCACTCAAATTTAATCCTCTTATTAATCTCTTTAACTAATTTAGATTTATTCTAGTAATTAAATAGATGAATTCCAAAATTTAATTAATTCATTCCATCACCAATCAAACTCCTCTCCAATTTTCTTTTTATTTTCAAAATTATTAAATAAAATAATATTAGTGACAATGTTTCCCAAAATAAAAATAATAAAATATTTATTTATTAAATATTGAAAAATCAAGGTCGATACAAAGCATAAGAACAAGGAGAGGGAGGGAGGGGAGAGATAGAGGTCAGGAGCGATGAATTATTTCTTTACAATTTGAGATAAATTTTAAATTCATCACAAATTACGAAGAAAAACTATCATAAATTTTAAAAAATACACTATATTGGATCACAGGAATCTTACTTTCCAAACTATTAACATATATTTAAAGATTAAGTACCGTGCAACCGAAAATATTGGTTGCAAGTTGCGATCGATTGGTCCAAGCCATTGGATCGGCCTCTTTACTGATGAACGGATGAGATTAAGGTGTTTGTGAACCAACATGTTTTCTTATTTTTTTCTTTCATCCCACCTCGTTCGTCCTCCCCCTTCACACAAATCTATCCCTCGATCTTCCTCCCAAAATACAAATCCCGCTCAAGCGAAACTTGTCCGATGCCACTATTGCGAACTATTGTTGCTCCTGTGCAACTCCGACGTCGTTGCTGCTCTCTTGCACCTTTGACTATGCACCTTTCGGAAGACGGTGCCATCCAGAGGGAGCAGTAGCAGTATCGTCATTCCATAGAGGCATCGTCAAAGGTGTGAGGGAGCATAAATGACAGTAGAGTACGCCGGAGTTGCATAGGAGTAGCAATTCGCAGCAGCGATGCCGAAGGGATTTCACTCGAGTGGGATTTATTTTTTGGGAGGGAGATCAAGGGATCGAGGGATTTGGGGGAAGGTCGAACCAGGCGGGGTGAAAAAGGAAAACCAAAACAAGGCCTTTCTAACTTACAACCGATTTTTCAGTTGCACGATAATCTTGTATATTTAATAATATATTTTTAAATTTTGGAACAATTTTTTCTTTATAATTTTTTAATAGATTGGACCTTGAGAACTGAACTTTTAAAATATTAAAATATATTCAACAATATATTATATTCAAATTTACTATGAATTTTAAATTAGTAAAAAATTATCAAGAAAAAGATCATCACAAAGTTTAATGATAAAACATATTGGAACTCAGAAATCTAAACTTCATCTTGACTTACTCAATCCTTCAATATTTTAGATGGAAGGTGGAGCCATCGTAAATTACAAAGAAGAAATTTTGTTAGGAATATATTTCAGATGAATTAGCTATTCACAATAGTTATAGGCCAATTTATTTATGGATATAATGCGCAAGCTACCACTTGCAGGTATGACAGTAATGACCCATGTGACTTTCACATACTTATAGTCATCCCAGAAACGTTACACAATTCTCTATAAAATTATTTTTTAGAAATGTAAACTATGAAATGCAAAATTACCGATAAGGACATCTAAAAATCCATAATGTCAGAGGAGATGGAACATCCATAACTCCATCATACTAAAAATACGAAAAAGTAACAACTAATATATAAGTCTAGTAGAACACAATCCTACACCATATGCAACATCTCTATCATTGAGCCTGACTACTTGTATCACCATCCTCTATCATCAACTCACATGCATGAATCCAGATACAAAGGGAAAACCCATGAGTATAAAAATACTCAATACATAGGGTCTAACCATAACAATAATCAATAAATCAATAGTGTCGAATAAAAAGGGATAACAATACAGTACAATAATTAATAAAGCACTTGATGGAACAATATGATAGGAACTCAATAATCAATAAATCAATATAGTCATAGATCAATAAAAAGAATCAGCAAAGATGTCAAAAGACCAATCAATACCAATTAACAATAACCAACTATGTTTGATCACTATAGCACTATCCAATTTAACAATTTCATTTCGATTTCAATATCAATGATCATTTTCCAATAACAATTTCCATACGATTCAATGGCCGGAGGCAATGTCAGTCAACACCAATATCCGAATGACCATGATTCAACTCAATTCAATTTCCATTCTATTCAATTCAATTTAATTTTTGGAGTTATCCAATAGAATAGTGAGTGCTCAATCAATTAGGGTAAACTCCACGTCTCTTTCATGTAGGCTAGTAGAGATCAAACCACAATAAGTCACCCTTCAATAATAGCTCTAAACAATAATTCTAAAGACAAGAGACCATGACCATCACGGAACAGTTATATTTTCTCTAAATGATGACGTCTCAAATCTCTAGGTACACTATCTGTCTCATAGAATACGATAATAATATGATTCAGGGGGCTTAAAGACAATCAGAGAATATAGAGACTCAACAGTTTTAATCTTTTATCTTGTTTACCCTAAATATCTATCTTTAACAATTCGATTATGTTAAACAAGGACCCAATTAAGAAAAAATTACTGGAACAAGACTATGATGAATCACATGATCAAATGAAATAATAATATCAATAAGGGTAAAAGGAATATGTAGCTCTCCTTTTAAGCTGTAATTTATAGCGAAGCTTTTTAACCATTCGATCCACTATTTAGTAAAGAGTTATCAGCCGAGGCATGTGATGGACAAAAAAAATATGAGTGATGGACAAGACTGCCCATCACTTTTCTATAGAAGTTACTGAGGTTAAACAAGTTTCTCAGAGTTTTTGCTTGAATCTCTACGGCCAAAATGTCACACTTGGATGAGGATGTCGGTTGCGAGATCCCTGGAATACTGATGTTTGAGCTATTTTTTTGCTGCCATGGACATCATAGTCTGATGAGTTCGAGAGGCGTCAACAGTGGCCAACTTAGATCCCTTGTAGATTGGCATCGCATGGTTTTTGCATCACAACTAATAGACGTGTACATTATCGTCAACAAGAGCATGGATATGGAGAGCGGGCACTAGTGCCAGGTGCGCACCATCCCACTCCATCAGCTGATGGAGGCGAAATACGTTGATCTTCGGATGACGGTGGAGGGGTCTTCAATGGACATCTATGAAGCAGCACTGCCCCTTTTCCATATGAGATGTCAGGTCACTGAGACCACAAGAACCTCCTCGCTCATGGCTTGTCAGTCTCTGCAGATGGTCCTAAAGGCGAGTGTGACTAGAAGCCCAAAGCGATGACAGCAACATTAATGGAGAAGGCGCTACTAGGCCATTTTTCCTCGATATGTACTGCAAGCACAAGAACACTAATTTCTGGTTTAAGATGGAGTTATAACATAATGATCATAATCTCAGGAGGCATCACCATTCTCTGATATCTAAAGAAGGGAGCTTATTGCCGGCGGGCGAGAAAGAAGGGAGCTTATTGTCGGCGGGCAAGAGGGTGTCCATCATCATATCAGCTAGCCTTTGTTTTTTAAGCTCAACCTGATCAACCTGAAGCTAAAGCTCCTCCTTTGCTTGCAAATTTGTGTAACGAAGAGAGATTGAGAAAGAGAGAAGGCAGACGTTGAGAGAGAGGAGACCGACATTGAGCGAGAGGAGACTAGCATTGAGAGAGAGTGGAGAGAGAGAAAGCGAGTCGTGAAGTGCAGACAAGGGGATGGAAAGGGGAAGGGATTTCGTTAAGTGAAAGAAAGAATAAATTTTCTCCTAATGGAAAGTGCATGGAACAATAAATCAACACCATTCATTTAAATCGAACAGTGTGAAATTGTTGCTGTATTTTATAGCAAATTTAGGCGCAGTATATTCATGGACCCCTATCAATAATTTCGTAGATCTAAAGAGTACGATGAGGTTAGATCAACCATAATAACCATTCAATTATTCATAATAAAATGTCCAAAAATAGATTTTCTATCCCCATAACCCGACCCGCATCAAGTAGAATCCGGGCCGTGTTCGGTGCCGACCAAAATCCACTTGACCAAGGTAAACCCGAGTTGGGTGTATGGTGAACTCGAGTCACTACAAGAAAACTGCCTTTTACTGACGGTCCTAACCGTCGGTAAATTTGCAAGATCCGTCGGAAATTGCGATTTCCGACGGTTCTTTCGACGGACAATAATCGTGTGAAAAAGGCTCGTCGCAAATTTTTTGCGACGGTTTCTTCTGAACCGTCGGTATTACAGACGGTCTAGCTGGCGGGCTCGGCAGTCGAACGTTAAATATCGACGGTGCGAACCGTCAATATTATCGACGGGCAGGACCGCCGATATATATCGACGGTTTGAACCGACAATAGTATTGACGGTTCGAGCCGTCGATATTTATCGGCGGCTTAAACCATCGATAGTATCGGCGGTTCGTGCCGTCGATATCTATCGGCGGCTTGAACCGTGGAAACTATCGACGGTTTTAACCGTCGATATATATCGGCGGCTTGAACCGTCGATTTTATCGACTGTTAAAACTGTCGACAATCTAGTATTGACGGCTTTTACTCGTGGGCTACGACCGTCAATAATTGTGTACCGACGGATATAACCGTCGGTAAGTATCGAAAAAATCCGCTGAAAATTGCAATATTTCAGCTGTTTCCGACGGTCAGGACCGTCAGAAACGTAAAAAAATTTAAAAAAAATAATGAATTCACAGATAATTCTCAGATAATACAACACATTTGATAGTTCAATTGAACGGCACAGATTGAAATATAATCCATTATAGCAATCCATCACAGCAATATCGTAATTCACATATAAAGCACATCACATCACATCACATCACAGATAGTTCAATTCGGCATAAGGGTATCCAAACATGAAACATAATCCATAATTCACAGATTCAATAACGTCAACCATAGTGGAACGAGATAATGGAACGGCGTGCTTAATTCACAAATTGAACGGCGTAGCGTCTTCGTCATGACGAAGAGCTGAAGTTCAATTCGCATATCATCTTCGTCGCAAAACATCACTGCACAAAATTGAAAATGGAGTAAAAGTTATAACATATAAATGCAAAAAAAACATGAATTCAGTTTTGAAGATGCGTAATCACAATCTAATTGAATCTAAAATCTAAAATATAAAAACATTATTTCAATTTAACATCAACATAATTTGATAAATAATTGATTGAGCATCTTCAAAATTGATAAATCTAGAAGATGCGTAAACTAACAAGCTAACGCCGACATCTCAAAATCGAGCGTAAACTAACAAATCTTGAAGGACAAATGAGTACAATGATGCATATGAATCCAATGAGTACAATGAAATCTAGGTTAGTGTCAAAGTGCATATGAATCTAATGAGTACAATGATGCATCAGATTAAAGCAAATTTCAAAAATAATTATGTACTATATATGAATCTACCTCGACGTCATCGTCATTCAATTCGCCACGCATGAAGGCACGCATCATTTTCTTCATTTCATCCCTGTTACGACGTTCACGTTCTTCGAATTCCTGTCTGACCTCTTCCCTAATCTTGATGGTCACCTGATCCACAATTTCTTGCATAGTAGAAGGAGATGAACCTGAAGTACTTCGTCGACCATATCCAATATCTGTGTCACTCACAGAAGATCCAAGTCCGTAAATGCGACCCTTCTTCACACCGACGTGGTCCGTCCAAAGTTGTCTTGGGGTCAACAGTGTGGTCCCCTCCTGCGTGGCTTGCGTAATATGATCAACTTCTTTTGTTTTATAAGACTCCTGAAATATAAAGAAAATAATTAACTACAAACGACGACTAGGTGATCGACTTCAAAGTTTTGTTAATTAATTATTAACTTGCAATTTAGAAAAAAGTAAAGGCACACAAATTTACATACATATGTCTCACGGGCATAACTCGAGACCCATTCTTTGTTCTTCTTCTGATGGGTTCGGAGAAATATTTTGTCCTGAGTCGGTGGTCTACCCGTCTCTTTCTCCTGCAATGAGATAATATTTTAATGTTAGGGACATGACAAAAGAATTACATTAGAGGGCACTGATGTGATGTGAAGATGATATTTTATGTTATTATCAGCACCATATTTTCAATGTAAAGAAATATATGAAATGAACTCAAACAAATTTTTTGATACCCCCTCCCATATCCGACATTGATATCTTAATGTATTTAGCCCCTTAAATGTATTTTGTGATATTAATTCCCTATTTTCCTCATAGATTTTAGAATTCTCCTGTGAGAAACTTATATTTCCTCTTATTTTTATCATTTTTTTTCAAATCCAATTATAGGATTCTTGTAACACTTCTAAATTTTCACCATAAAAACTAAAAAGCAATGAGATAATATTTTAAAATTTGCAAATTACTTACCATTTTCTTAAAGTATAATATTTCGTCCTGAGTTCGGAGAAAGACCTTACCATTTTCTTAGCAATCGTGCTCGTGGATAGACATCCGCCCGAATGCAAGCACGCTCCCTGGTCGGACTCTCGACTGGTTTTTGCTTTTTCGCATTTCACTTTGTACTTTTTAGTGGACCACTTTCCTAGCAAATCAATCCAAACGGCCTCGGGGATCCAATTGGGACATTCTCCGTCAGCTGAGCTTCAGAAAGCATCGCGGACAATCTCTTTGAGCACCGAGAGTTAAAAGCCTTCCACATTTTTTCCGTATGCTCGGGCTCCCACCACACATCAGCCTGTAAGTGTTTAAAAATAATTAATGTGCATGACGAAGAAAAATATTAATGATGATGTTGGCTTCTAATGATACATGAAATTCATTAAATAACATCTGTCTCGTGGCATAGGGAACTTCCCTCCATGTAAGCCACGCTTCAGTATACCTATGTCGCAATACTTTAGTAACTACTGCAGCCGCTGGTTTCGACGGTACAAATCTTGAAGGACACAGAATTATAAAATGTCATGACTGAATCAAAGCATGAATAAGGATTCGATATACATAAAATAACACTTACCCTAAATTCCCATCTGGCTGCACGTATGTTTTGTAAACACGATTTGACGAAGCCTGGTCCGAGTCTTTCACGGAACAATGAGCTCTGACGGGTTGTTGTGGCAATTGTGTATCCAAGTCTGCAATATCAGCGTGAGAGGAAGGACCTGGCAGAGTAGAACGTTCTATTATGCGAATGCCCGTGGCTGATCGAGGAGCTGACGGAGGAGAAGAACGCTCTGTTATGCGAATGCCCGTGACTGACGGAGGAGCACACGGAGTACTGAGAGCTCTAGGGACGACCGGCTCCTTTCCTTTGTTTTTACTTTTACCAAATCGATACATCTGCATAGTAGAAAATTTATTACAAGTCAAATTCACAATTGACAAAAAATTCAAATGTCACAACGTTTCGACCTGACTATATTCGGCTACGTCTTGTGTTGCATCTTGAGTAACGGAATTGTACGTATAACTCGAGAACCAATTCCTAATATCCGGAGGTGCTTATAAAAAAATAAACAAATTAATTCGAATAAGCTTTTGCGAATGACTTCTTCTGATCATTATTTCAAACACTCACGAGATGGTAGCGAATATAAGAATGCATCGTCCGCGTCAGGCATTTGTTGATTCGATTGTTTGTCCACATGCATCGCTAACGCCTCAAACAAACTATTGCCTCAAACAAAATGAATATGAGTCGTAAATGAACAATCCATAAGATGTGTACATTCGTAATAAAATATCCTAGTTGTAAGGTAAAAATAAATTGATAATTCGTGACGACAAGTAAAGACACCTTTACTCATCATCTGAATTTCCACATGACTAGTACCCGTCATCATCATCATCATCAGAAGTCATCGTAGTTTCAAATTCATCTTCGTCCGAATCCTTTTCATCATTTTGTATGTCGACGTTATCGAAGTCTTCAAATACGTGTTCTGAATCATGTAGATCGTCGACTAATTCGGTGTCGACAATAGGGGTCACAGACGTCTGCGAGTCATCTTGAAAGGCACATTGCAATGCACCATCAACTTCTATCCTGCTTCTTGCCTTCGTCTTTATTACAACCCACCATTGTGATTTGTCCCTGGTCTTCTCCGGATATGGCACATAATATACTTGTCTTGTAGAAGACGAAATAATGAAAGGATCAAAACGATCATAACACCTATTGTGACGTATTTCAACTATTTTGAAATCTTTGTGAACTCGCATCACTCTCCTTTCCTTTGGATCAAACCAATTACACTCAAATAATGTGACTTTATTACCTCCAGTATATTACAGCTGAATAATGTCTTTGAGAACACCGTAGCAGTCACGCTCATTTTCTCCGTCCGTGGATCCCACGACACATACTCCACTGTTCACGGTTTTCTTCCCGATCGACCAAGTTTCAGTGTGAAACTTATAACCATTCACAAAATACACCGGCCAACTTTTTACCTCTCGAGCGGGTCCCCATGCCAAATTATGGAGACCAGTCGCCGTGCCGGTATTGAGAACCTAATATGAAAATAAATGAGTATAGTAGACGCTGAAGACATCAAATTACTTCAAATATTTTGATAATTACCTGTTCCTTAAACCACAGTGCGAAATCATTCTCGATTCTATCTTGTACATGTTCTTCAGGGACAATGTAGTATTGCAAGAAAGCACTACATACGAAGTGATTGCTAAATCAAAATGGTGTTTGGGAAGACGTTAAACAAAAGAACGCATGGATATTAAACTTACTTAATGTAGCTTTGCACCTCCGGCGTGTTTAGAAGGACATGATTCGTGGCAGACTTGAATTCTGCACCACTGAGCCATCTACTCCTTGGCTTCCCAAAATGTCATCCTAACTGATTGAAGAGCGACAAAGATGCCACTCAGACTGTTCTTCTGGAACTTCATCATTTCGATGGACTCTGGTCCTCGCACACTTAACATGGGACTCGAAGTAGTAAGAACAGAAGTATGAAATCTCCTGAATCATATACGCTTCACAAATGGATCCTTCGACACGTGCTTTGTTCTTAATCGTCCTTTTTATTCGATTGAGATATCTTTCAAAAGGATACATCCACCTATATTGTACTGGTCCACCTACCCTTGCCTCATATGGTAGATGAATAGGTAAGTGCTCCATGGAATTAAAGAATCCCGGTGAAAATATTCATTCCAACTTACATAATATTATCGGAATGTTACGTTCCAATTGGGTCATATTTTCCACCGTTAATGTTGTAGAACACAATTCTTTGAAGAATTGATTCAACTCTGTTATCGACTTCCAAATCTTGTGCATGACGTCCAAGTTATGACGTATCAAACAATCAGACCAATAAGGTAAATCCCAGAATATACTTCGTTTGGTCCAATTATGACAAACATCATACTCATTGTATGTGACATTTGGGTCGTCGACAATTCTGCATAAAGCATTGACAATGCGACGTAATTGAGCTCCTGAGCGTCTGACCGGAGGCATGTCTTCCACAACCCTATTCCGTCGAAATGCATTTCGGTTATTTCTGTACGGATGATCAGCTGTAAGAAACCGTCTGTGGCAATCAAACCAAGTATTTTTACCCCCATTTCTCAAAGTGAACGCATCTGAGTGTTCCATGCAAGATGGACAAGCTAATTTCCCTACAGTCATCCAACCAGACAACATCCCGTAGGCTGGAAAGTCATTAACAGTCCACAATAAAGCTCTCAATGTGAAATTTTATTTGGTCGACACATCATAAGCGACGACACCATCCCACAGTTCTTTTAGCTCGTCTATTAGAGGTTGTAAATACACGTCTATCCTCTGTTTAGGACTCTGAGGACCAGGAATAATGCATGTCAAAAACATATAAGGTGCGGACATACAAATCCCAGGTGGCAAATTATAAGGTGTTATTGTTACCGGCCAACATGAATAAGGAACTGAAGTTTGACCATATGGTGTAAAACCATCTGCGCATAATCTGAGCCTTATGTTCCTTTGGTCCCTAGCAAAATCAGGATGCTTACGATCAAAATGTTTCAACGCTTCACCATCCGATGGGTGAAGCATTACACCTTCAGAAGTATTATGTTGTGCATGCCACTTTATCTGCGACGCTGACCCTATAGACGAGTATAGTCTTTTAAGCCTTGGAATAAGAGGCAAATAATGCATTCTTTTCACAGCGACTTGAGACTTGTTAGTCACTCTATATCGTTCGGCCCCACAAAACTTGCATTCATTTAGATTGATGTCCTCGCCGTAATATAACATACAACCATCACGACAATAATCTATTTTAGTTGAGTCAAGACCAAGTTTACTGACCAATCTTTTTGTCCTATAAAAATTTTCAGGAATACGAGCCCCAGTTGGTGTGACCTCTTTTAAAATATCTAGAAATGCATTAAAACATGCTTGTGAAATATTGTGGTCGGCTTTCAGATTCAACAATCTAACAGCAAGTGATAGTTTCGAATGACTTTCACACCCAGGCCATAAGGGTTGGCTAGATGCGTTTAGTAAGTCATAAAAATCTCTTGCTTCTGAATTTGGTGCCTCTTCATTCTGCTCAAATCTAATATTGCCATACTCAGTTGCAACTGCGTCATAAACAGACTGTTCATATTACGAAGCAAATGTTGGTTCAGGATCCACAAAATAAAGACCTTCATTTGGGACGCTTGTCGAAGGCGCTCCTTCGCCAAAATCATCCCATTCCCAATAATTGGGTTTGAAACCCTTTCTATATAAGTAAACTTTGACAGTCTCTATCGTCTGTAACTTTGTGCTAGCACATTTCAAACAAGGACACCTAATTGCTCCCTCCCGCTGAAATTATAAAGATTGACAAGCCACAGTAACATAATAGTCAACGCCATCTATAAATTCTTGTATCAAGCCTCTACGACCAGGATTATTTCTTTTGTACATCCATCGACGATCGTTCAAGTATGACATAATGACTGCATTATTTGCAAATCATAAAAAATTTCAGTCATACAAAATTGTATAAGGAAAGAAAAATGAATATGAAACAACTGAGGAAGAACAGATTGTTTAGCTAATGTTTACTAATCATTCTACTAGGTATAGAGATAGCATATAATAAGTATATATAACAGTTTTGGCCCTTTTTGCTCATGATCATTTTCCATCAAACAAAAGGAGGAAAAAAAATATTCCAACTATAATTCTAAACTATAATTCTAAATATTACAACTATAATTCAAATGCCAAGCGCGGAGGGCGGCCGGATCTGGCCGCCGCACGGAAGGCTGTCGAGTATATTATATATATCTAGAACAGTTCTCGTTTGGTGGATGACCTACTGGTTTCATATAAAATGATCGGAAAGTGATTTCTTACCGAGTCAACCGGACACGATTGGGTAGTGCTAATTTGGAAACTAGAACAACATTCTTCTTGGTCAAGTTGACCTTAATTGGTCCCTGTTGGTTCAAGTAAACAATAGTTTAAAATATTCGAGAATATTACTTAGAAACGATAGGTTAGAATGCATGATTTTTTTTATACAGAGAGCAATTTTTTATTTCTTAAGAAAATTGGTTGGGAGTCTAAAAATATATGTTTGTTCAGAGAGTAAATTTTTTTGACACATCATCTTTGAACTACATGTCTAGGGCTAAGAAGGGCATAGAGAAAAAACCTTTAGGCATAACTTCTTTTTTAGTTAAAAGTCGATGATTCATAGGTGTTAGTCTCTTTAGATATGCATTTGATTTGATACGATATTCAAATTAAAGTAAAATGGATAAAGTTTCAGCAAATCGCAAATTTAGAAATGGAATTGAAGATTACTGACTCTTATCAATTGAGGCTAAAATTTAGAAATCTGTTATTCGTTTGAGCAACTAATTGACTCTATCTGAGAAAATTCCACATACGGAGGGCGGCCGGATCTGGCCGCCGCCGCGTTACATTTGCATCGGATCTGGCCGCCGCGCGCGGAGGGCGGCCGGATCTGGCCGCCGCGCGCGACTGGCGGCCGGATCTGGCCGCCGCGAGCGGAGGGCGGCCGGATCTGGCCGCCGCGCGCGACTGGCGGCCGGATCTGGCCGCCGCGCAAGAATGGCGGCCGGATCTGGCCGCCGCGCACGAATGGCGGCCGGATCTGGCCGACGGTGCGAATGGCGGCCGGATCTGGCCGCCGCGCGCGAATGGCGGCCGGATCTGGCCGACGGTGCGAATGGCGGCCGGATCTGGCCGCCGCGCGCGAATGGCGGCCGGAACTGGCCGCCGCACGGAGATGGTCGAAGGAGAGAAAAATTATATATCAAAGGAGGCGGGGATCGGACCTACCTGCGCCGGAGATGGTCGGCGGCGGAAGCTTCGGGCGGGAGGTGGTCGACGGCCGGACGAACGGCGGACGAAACGGGCGGCGGCGGACGAACGTTCAAAACGTTCTAAGTAAGAGTGCGGTCGGATTTTTATATAACCACTTTTCGACGGTCGAAACCACCGCAACATAGGTAAATATAATATTATATTAATTCGTGTTTCGATGGCTCCAATCCGCTGGAAAAACCGTCGATAGTTTCGACGGTATTCAAACCGTCGAAATATCGACGGTTTTAGCCGTCGATAATTTTGACGGTTCTTTAAAACGTCGAAATATCGACGGTTTTAGCCGTCGATTCCCTTAATGACAATTTTTAAAAAACATCGATAGATACATAGGTTGTGTAAATTATAAATTTCCATTTTCGACGGTTGAGACCGTCAAAAAAAAGTAAGGTGGAATATTTTATTTAAATACTATCGACGGTTATGACCGCCTAAATATCGACGGTTGCTTTGAACGTCGCAAATTTCGACGGTCAAAACCGTCGATAAGTTCAATAATTATGCGCAACCAGTCTTGAAATTTTTCGACGGTTCAGACCGCTTGAAGTTTCGACGGTTAGATAAACCACCGAAAATATCGACGGTCATAACCGACGAAGTATAAATATTTTCGACGGAATCTTCCGACGAATTTATCACCGTCGAAATTTTAGACGGGTTAAATCGTCGAAAATTATCTGACGAAAATATCGACAGTTTGGAAGATCCGCCGGAAAAACCGTCGATATTAAGACAAATTTCGGGCCGTCGAAAATAGACCGTCGGAAATACGACTTTTCTTGTAGTGAGTCGAATTGGTTGGTTCACCTTCAATCACGATTACACCACACTCGTGCCGCGCTCGTGCCGCGCTGAAGCACAACCTAGATGGGGCCAATAGGAACTCGGGTCAAGTTTTACAACTCGGTCCGGATCCGAATTCAACTCAGTCTGGATTCCACGCAATTCGTACTGGGCAGCATAGAACCCGGGCCGAATTTTTGCCATCGACGGAGAAACAGCTTCTGTCGTGACTTTTGGATCACCATAATCATACCATACGATATCCAAATGATACATAACTTTATGTCAATATATTCTCAGTACAAAAGAGAAGAGAGTGGGGTTCCATATTGCGAAAAACCGATGACATATGGATTCCCCCTACGTACCTAAAGTTGGTTGAAAAACCAATTGCAATTCTTTTTTTGAAAAACTGCATGAACACCGAACTTTGGCTAGCGATTACTCTCTATCTACATCCTGAAACTCGCAGTCACCACTTGGAAGATCTTCTCCTATATGTCAGCTTCGAAACCAGCCTCCACGTGCTTTCCGGAATGCCTCGATTCATGTGAAAATGAGAGAAAAAGAGTGGCTCGTGAGGCTAAAATTCTGTTTGGCCGAAAAGGAGTTTCCAGTCACCCTTTAATGTCTATTTATAATGTAGTCTAGAATTTTTATTTCTATTGGGCCTTGGACTCTTTTAAAATCAATCTTGATCGTCCATCAATAATTAATCACTCCATAATTGTTCATATTTAATTAAATTTGAATTTATTTTACAATCCAATAATTATCTCCATCACAATTCCATCTCTTTTCAAACTCAATCTTATCTTTCTACTTATCCCATAATTTCCATCAATTTTGAAATTAAATAATTCCAAAATATTATATAATAATTTTGCAGGTCTTATTTATTTATTTAACAAAAATCAAGGTCGTTACATCATAACCTCCTTAAAAATAAATTCGTCCTCAAATTTGCATAAAGAAAAATACATCAATTTATCTAAAAAAATTTGAAAAATCCTTCCTCATTTCATCTTCCAATTTCCAAGTGGCATCTTCATCTCTATGATGTGTCCAAGCCACATTTACCATGGGTACCATCTTATTCTTCAAATGCTTGGTCTGGTACTCCAAGATTTCTATGGGTTGTTCAGCGTATGTTAGATTCACATTCAAATTTTGTTCTTCCATGTTCACTATGTTAGCATCATCATGCTGACACTTGTGCAACATTGACACATAAAAGACGTTATGCACGTGTCCTTATAATGGAGGTAGTGCCAACCTACAAGCTACATCTTCAACCAAGGCAAATATCTCAAAAGGACCAACATACCTAGGGTTCAGTTTGCCCTTCCGAACCTCATTACTCCCTTCATCGGAGAAACCTTCAACATCACCCGATCTCCAACTTTGAAGATCTACTCTCTTTGTTTCTTGTCCGCATATGTCTTTTGTCTTCTAAATGTTGCCTTCAACCTTTCTCTAATGACGCGAACTTTATCAGCATCCTCCATGATTTGCTTCAACACTTCTTTTGAAAAACATTGCTTCCATACATGGTTGCAAAGGGTGCCATGCCTATGCTACATGGTAGATGTTATTGTATGCAAGCTCGATTAGTGGGAGGTGAATGTCCCAAATGCCACTCTAGTCCAATGCACATGCTTGGAGTATATCTTTCAATGTATGTATGGCACGTTCAGACTACCCGTCTATCTAAGGATGAAACATAGTTTAAGTTCAATTTCATTTCAAATGTGCTCGGGATGGTCCGCCAAAATCGGGCCGTAAATCAGAAATCTCTATCTGACACAATGGAGACTGGCACTTTCATGTAGTCAGATAACCTCTTTAATATTAATGTCCATCACGCTTTCGACGGACTGTTTCATTTAATAGGAATGAAGTGGGCCACTTTTCTGAATCGGTCTACAACTATCCATATCCCATCGTGGACCTTCTGGATTCTTGGAAGTCCTATAACAATATCCATTGTTATCTTTTTACATTTTCATTGTGGGATTTCAAGTTCCTACAATGCTCCATATGGCCTCTCATGCTCAACTTTCACTTGTTGACATACAATACACTTTGCAATGTACTCAGCTATGTCCTTCTTCATATCGTTCCATCAGAAAGTCCGTTGCAAATACTTATACGTCTTCGTGCTTCTAAGATGAATGGCAAAATCCAATTTGTGGCATTCATCTAACACTCACCTTCTTAATTCTTCATTTTAAGGACTCACAAACGTTCCCTGTATCCACTCCATCTAGGATCGAAAGTCAACAGGAATCTTTTCGCACAACTTGAATAGGTGGTTATACCCATCATCGTTTGGTTGTGCTTTACCGGTCTTCAATAGTAATTCAGGTTGCATGCCGAGGTGTGTCATAATCCGTACACCATCACTGTTGGTCATTGGACTGACTTGTATAATACAATCGATCATATTCCAACGACTCACTCTCAAGCATGCGAGTGATCCTACCCATTTCCTGCTAAGTGCGTCAGTGACTGAGTTTGCCTTTCCCGAATGGTAACTGATGGAAAACTCATAATCCTTTAAAAATTCAATTCATCTTCTTTGACGCATATTCATATCACATTGGGAGAAGATGTACTTCAAACCTTTGTGAACTATGAAAATCTCGAATTTTTCGCCATAGAGGTAGTGCCTCCATATCTTGAGGGCAAAGATCACTACTGCTAATTTGAGATCGTGCATCGGGTAGTTCCTCTCATGTTTCTTCAATTGCCTTGATGCATAGGCGATGACCTTCCCCAAGTCAGTGCCACATGCATCGCTGTAGATAACAAAACCTCCTTGGCCTGAAGGTATGGTAAGAATAGGCGTAGTCATCAGTCTTTTCTTCAGCTCTTGGAAGCTATTTTCACACTTCTATGACCATTCACATTTGACGCCTTTCTTTGTGAGATTAGTTAATGGTGACGTGATCTTGGAGAAATCTTGTATAAATATCTGATAATATCCTGCAAGTCCGAGGAAGCTCCTGATTTTTGATGCGTTCTTTGGTTGCTCCCAGTTAGCAACTGCTTCCACCTTTGCAAGGTCCACTAATATTACATCCTTGTTGATGATATGTCCGAGGAATATAATCTCTTTCAGCCAAAATTCACACTTAAAAAATTTGGCGTAAAATTTGTGCTATCATATGGTCTATAGTACGACCTGCAGATGATCGTCATGTTCCTCTGGGTTCGATGAATAAATGAGGATGTCTTCGACGAAGACAATCACAAACTTGTCCAGGTATGACAAAACTCAATTCATCAAATCCACAAAGGTCGTCGGAGCGCTGGTCAGCCGGCATCACCAAAAACTCGTAGTGGTCATATCTAATTTTGAAAGCCATCTTCGGCACATCATCATCAGCTATCCGAAGCTGATGATAGCCACTTATCAAATCAATCTTAGAGAACACTTTTGCCAAAGAAAATTGGTAAAATAGGTCATCGATTCTTGGCAGAGGATACTTGTTCTTTATTGTGACCTTGTTCAACATCTGATAGTCTGTGCATAGTCTCATAGATTCGTCCTTCTTCTTCACAAATAATATCAGAGTGCACCATGGAGAGACACTCGATCGGATGAATCCCTTATCCAACAGCTCTTGGATTTGGGTTTTCAATTCTAGTATGGCTGGAGCCATTCTGTATGGTGCCTTCGATATGAGTGCAATACCCGACACCAAGTTGATGCGGAAGTCGATCTTCTACCGTGGTGGTAATCCTGAGATGTCATCCAGAAAGACGTCTGGAAATTCCTTCACCACTGTAATGCTATCTCGATCTATCTGTCTGTCTTGATTACACTTGCCAAGAATCCCCAGCATCCCTTCTTCAGTAGCTTATGGTTTTCGATAGTTGACACCAGGACCTTGCACTACTCTAGTGGTGTGCCTCTGATGATGATCTGAGATCCTCCTGGTACTCCGATCAATATCTTCTTTGCTCGGTAATGTAGGTAGGCGTCGTGATAGGACTACCAATCCATACCCAACACCATGTCGTAATCTCTGATTGGAATAACGATTAGGTCCACTGAAAAGTTCTTACTTTTTATCAATCCAATAACTATTTATCATGTATTGCATGCCGACAATCTTTCTCATTTAGTGAATTCTTAAATAATTTCTTATAATTCATAGGTATAACATGACTTGTGAACTATCTCTATATTATATCATGATGCATCTTTACTATTCTCATAGGTAATATTCCCAACTAACCTATACATTAACTTTTCAATTTAACCTTATGATTAGGAAACCAATGAGGTCTTCTTTAATTCACTATTTGATAATAGATGTCGTGTGTTGTGTTGACCTCATTTTTATCATAATTTATAATGCCTTAAGGATGACATGAGGATAATCCTCTTAGAATTTTGGTTATTCCTTTCGGAATAACCTCATTAGGCGTTGCCTAACACCCTTAATGCAATTATTTTATTTTCATCATTTAAGAATTTATGTCATACCTCACTTTATCCATGGTTTCACCAATTAGTTTCTTATTGGCATAGATCAACTTGTGATCCTCGTCGCAATCCATCTCGAGGAAGATCTGCTCAATCTCCTCGATTCATCTTTCGACGTGCTCGAAGTCATCCTTCTCGACAAATTGAGGGGCTGCAACTTCAGAAACCTCGCTATAGTGTCTCTACGATCATGCCCATACTGCCATGCGAGACTCATGGGGTGGAAGTATTTAGTGTGAGCTAAGTGAGATCCTTGATGTAAAGATCCTTGTCTCAATCCCGTTCAATTGAAGACCTTGGGTTTGCTGCATATTTTCTACTGGGCTCTAAGTATGTTGCTCATTGGCCTGTAAGACTAGGGCTTATTGAATGACCCACTACGATCTGCTCCTAAGAGCTCGTGGAATATGGCTCGAAAAGAGCATCTATGTAGTAGTTGTTTCCGCACAACAATAAAAATAAAATTCTATTAGTATGACCTTCATAATCCATATTACAATACGATACTTACTTGACCCTACTTGATGGTTGCGATGGTTGCTCGTGACAGTTGCACATGGACTCAATTTTATTTATTAGAGATAGCTAAAAAGTGTCTCTCCTTAGGCTCTGATACCTTATGTAATGCCTCGAGACTCACATAACTTTCACGTGCTTAGAGTCATCTCAGAGACGTTATACAATTTTTTATAAAATATTTTTTGCAGAAATGTAAACTATTAAATGTGAAATTACCAATAAGGACATCTAAAAATCCACAATGTCAAAGGAGCTGAAACGTCCATAACTCTACCATACTAAAAATGCGGAAAAGTTACAACTAATATATAAGTCTAGTATGACACAATCCTACACCATGTGCAACATCTTTGTCACTTAGTCTGACCACATGCATCACCATCCTCTATCATCAACTCACCTACATGAATCGAGATGTAGGGAAAAACTCGTGAGTATAAAAATACGCAGTACATAAGATCTAACCATAACAATAATCAATAGAGCACTGAATGGATCAATACCATAGGAACTCAATAATCAATAGATCAATAAATCAATAGAGTTATAGATCAATAAAAAGGATCATGAAAGAGGTCAAAAGAACAATCAATATAAATTAACAATTAATAATGACCAAATATGCATGATCACTATTCACTATCCAATTAATAATTTCAATTCAATTTCAATATCAATGGTCATTGGCCAATAATAATTTTCATTCGATTCAATGGACGGTGGCAATACCGGTTAACATCAATATCTGAATGATCATGATTCAATTCACTTCAATTTCCATTCTATTCGATTCAATTCAATCTTTGAAGTTATCCAATACAATAGGGAGCGCTCAATCAATTAAGCAAAACTCCACATCTCTTTCATATAGGCTAGTGGTGGATCAAACCACGGCAAGCCGCCCTCTAATAATGTCCCTAAATAATAATTCATGATGATGGGGGACCATGATCATTACAAGACATTCATAACTTTCCTAAAGGATGATGTCTCAAACCTCTAAGTACACTATTTACCTCATACAATACGATAATAATATGGCCTAATGGGCTTAGAGGCAATTAGAGAACATGGAGACCCAATAATTTTTATCTTTTATCTTGTTTACACTAAAGATCTATCTTTAATAATTCAATTTAGATTAAACAAGGGCCCAATTAAGGAAAAACTACTGGATTAAGAGTATGATGAATCAAATGATCAAATGAAATAATAATATTAATAATTTCACAATCAGATCTAATGAATACAATGAGGTCAGATCTATTAATAATATGATCATGGATGGTTAAGAATAATTAACCATAATAATAATTCAATTATTCATAATAAAATGTCCAAAAATAAGTTTTCAATCCCCAGAACCTGGCCCGCGTCATGTGGAACCAGGCCGTGTTCGGTAACGGCCAAAATTCTTTTGGCCAGGGTAAACCCTGGCCGGGTGTACGGTGAACCCGGGCGGGGTCGGCTAGTTCACCTTTCAATCACGATCGCACCGCACTCAGTATCGCGTCAAAGCACAACCCGAGTTGGGCCAATAGGAACCCAGGCCGAGTTTTACAATTCGGTCCGATTCCGAATCCAACTCGGTCTGGATTCCACGCAATCCGGGTCAGGTTCTGCCATCGACGGAGAAACACGTTATGACGTGGCTTTTCGATCATCATAACCACACCATACGATATCTAAACAATGCACAACTTTATAACAATAGATTCTCGGAACAAAGGAGAAGAGAGTTGGTTTCTATATCATGAAAAATCGATGATATAGGAATTCCCCTTACGTACTGAAAGTTGGTTGAAAAACCAACTTCAATCCTTTTTCTGAAAAATTGCATGAATGCCGAACTTTGATCGGTGATTACTCTCTATCAAAGTCCCGAAACTCACGGCCATCACTTGGAAGATCTTCTCCTGTATGGCAATTTCGAAACTAGTTGCACGTGCTTTCAAAAATGCCTCAGTTCGTGTGAAAATGAGACAAAAAGAGAGGCTCATAAGGCTAAAATTCTATTTGGATGAAAAGGAGTTTCCAGCCACCCTTTAATGCTTATTTATAGTGTAGGATAGGATTTTTATTTCTATTGGGACTTGGACTAATTTAGAATTAATCTTTGCCATCCATCAATAATTAATCACTTCATAATTTTTCAGATTTAATTAAATCTGAATTTACTTAATAATCCCACAATTATCTCCATCATAATTCCATCTCTTTTCAAACTCCATCTTATCTTTCCACTTATTCCATAATTTCCATCAAATTCAAAATTAAATAATTCCAAAATATTAGATAATGATTTTCCAAATCTTATAAATAAATGAAAATTCAATTATTTATTTAATGAAAATCGAGATGGTTACAGTACCATCATGCGATGCATGTGTACAATCCTTTGGATCCTTCGTCCACACTCCGTGATGATGCGCTAAAGAGCCTAGAGGTCTGCTCAATGGTTCGGCAAGGTTACCATTGTAGACCCGGTTCGTGCACCTTCTACTAGTTGAATAATGTAGAGCAATCAGGGGGCTTTGTAGGTTGTAGCCTACTCATTTGTGAAGCTTGCGCCCTTCTCTCCCGATGATGTGTGATGTGTTGAATTTGTAACAATAAAATTGCTAGCAAGTACACTGGTCGTATCAAGTAATAAAGTATAGAGCAGAGTGTCGAACCCACGAGGAACTAGTTAAATCTAATCTATCTCAATAATCTACTAAGAGAAGTAAAAAAAATTGTGTAAATATAGAAAATAAATGTACAAAAAAATAAATAACAAAAAATAAAATAAAATGAAGTTGAGCCATGAGAATTATGGATGATTAATTTAAAGATAAACGTATATGATCCTCTATAATGGTTGAATTATAATAAAAAAATAATAAATTCAATTCTTAAGACAGATTAGGAGTACCTAAAATTTTGATCTCTCAATACGAGTAAACTAAATTATCTCTTTTAATAAAATAAACAACTGCAAACAATGAGTCAATTATTAATTTCACAGAGAGTTAAGATGCATTAATATATATATCTCCTATGCTATTAGTCACCCACGAATCTAGACAGAATAATAGACTACATGAAATTCGACACAAACGACGAGTTACCGAAAACATGTTATGAATTCTAATCACTCTTGAAACTAATAATAATGTTATGAACACGTGTTATCGAACTTAAAAATAAAAAATCAATCATAAAAGTAATAACAATTCCTGAAACTAATCACTCCTCTTACATATTTGTAATCTAATCTCAGAAATCAAATCACTTGTCAAAGGCAATGAACTCAACGTGCATAATCAAAAGAAACCGAAAAGATAAATTAACTCAACTAATAACAGGGTTAAAAAAAATTTCCTTCTTAAAAGAAATATAAAATTTCTATTATAGAATTAATAAATATAAGAACTAAGTAAGAGAGCATCCAAGCAAAGATAGAAGAAAAGAACTCATAGCCTTTGGGACCTCTGGACCGTTGCACAACACAAACGACGAGTGTTGGTGTTCAAGCCTTGAAAATTTCTTCTCTACAATACGGCATGAATTATCAGGTCTCAATCACCCAAGCATCACAAGCACACGTTTTTATGTCTCCTATGGCCTTTATTTATAACCTCTAGGTGTTGGAAGAATTTTGGTAAAGTTCTAGTTTGATTGAGAGTCTTTTTATGTCAAAACAATAAAAATTCGGAATTGACTTTGATTGGACTCTAAAACCATCCAAAATTTTTTCAAATCTGAGTAAATATATTTCCAAATGATCCCTGAGACTTAGGATAAAGTTTGGAATTGATTTGCAATTGAAATCCCTAAGAAAAGTCAAATAAATCTCAAAATATAGCTTCGTAATGGCCCATAAGAGCTTCGTAACGGTTCATAATATGAATTTCACGGTCCATAACACGACCTTTACATTGTTCAAATCGAAGTAGAAGTATGGTTTTAACGACCCGTAATACGATTTTCACGGCTCATAACTCGGGCAGATTTTTAGCACAAAATTGGCATTTTAATGGGTCGTTACAAGTTTGTAGTGCCCCTGCCATTACAGTTTCATCACCATCCGTTGTATTCAATTTCAGCGTTGGCAGACTTCACTAATTTTTATTTTCTGTGTCCATTTTATACTCTGATTTTAGCGCGATTTTCTCCAATGGCTTCGCAATTCAATTTCACTTTCTTTTTCTGCAATAAAACATATAATTTGGATATATTTCTATTTTTATAAATTTAAAAAAAATAGGACCATAAAACGATGCATGTTATATGAAAATAAATCTAAATGTGATTAAATGCATGATTAATTATATGTTGTATTTTGCATGCATCAATGTGTATGATTTCGCTCCTGACGATGACGCACAACTACGGGTGCTCGCTGACGATGATGAGGAACCCGCTGAAAAATAGGAGACAACATTGGCGACTATCCTTTGGTACTCCCTTCCCTTCTACTCTGCTTAGCTCTAACTTATGATGTGTTACATCCCGACCCTGAAATCGTACCCTAATTTTCATCTTCCCCTTCGTCGTTAGGCACCTCGACGAGGAGATGGACTCAATCGACGACGAACACCTCCTCCGATTGACAATGATCATTTGATTGCTGTCCTTTAGCACATCTGACGAACCGGTCCACGACGGTAACCTCGTCGAACCGCCGAGCAGACCCCAGATTCTTTAGCGCAAGCGTGCATGAAAGATCCTTAATTTATCCGACTTGAGCGCATGCGTCCCACCATGCTACGCCCGCAAGTGGTAGCATGCCTGTTTTATCTTTAATTTATCCGTCGTAAGTCATAATTTAGGGTTGTTTTCTCACGTTTCTTCGGAGTCAATTGAGAGTCGTAACATCAATCTCTTGTGCGTCACATCGAATACAAAGAGCACATCAAATTCATTGGTCACGTATCTTCAAGATCGTGAACGATTGAAGCTTTTGCTCACATTCAATGTTGCACGACGAGAGTTTTCATCTAGGAGCTTCTCTCTCTAACGGCTCCCTCTCTCTCTAACGGCTAGCTGCCCTCTAACCCTCCTCTGGCTCCGGCGGCCTCGCCGGAGCAGATCTCACCCCTCTCCCCCACATGGAACCCCCCGATCTCCCCTTACCATCTATCCAGCCCCCTCCGAATGCCCCCAAGGTCGTCAATCCTATAAGGATGTGGTCGAAAGTGGGACTTCAGCAAACGTTCGCCCTCCTCGTTGGACTCCGGAGCCACGTAGGCCGGTGGAGCTCATATCCCCTCACCAGTTACGGTGTCTGCAAGAGGAGATCTCAAATGAGGTCACGATTCTTGCTTCCGATGTGGTGGATCGCTCGGAGGAGCTAAAGATGTGCCTAATCGGAAGATGCGCCGGCCGGCTAACCGTAGAGTCCCTGTGGGCTAACCTCCCACGGATCTGGGACTTGCGGCAAGGGATCAATATCAAGGTATTGGGTATTAACTATTTTCTCTTCTCCTTTGCCTGTACACAGGAACGGATGACGGTCCTCACCGGCGGTCCGTGGAATGTCGAGGGACAATTTCTGGCGGTATCTCAGCCGCAACCTTTCTTCCGTGTCTCCAGCGAACAGCTCAGGCGGTCGCCGATTTGGGTAAGACTCTATGATATGCCTTACGAACTTCTGAACAGGGAATCGATCACACGCATTGCAAATTGTTTTGGCGATCTATTGCTCATCGACGAAGCCTCCATTATGGGAGATTCGTGTTGTGAGGCCCGGGCATGTATCGATGTTGATCTCTCGAAGCCGATTAAGCAAGGGATTTGGATCAACAACCCCGATGGAAGCAGGTACTTTCAAAGAATATCTTACGATAACCTCCCTATCTTTTGCTTCCGTTGTGGATTGGTCGGATACAGGTTCGAACAATGTTCATCGGCGCCAGCAAACGGTGATGAAAGTCGTAAGGTGCTGTTGTTTGGCCCTTGGCTCCGCACCTTCGCCGGTAGGCGGGGATCTGGGCCGGCTCTCGTCAATGGCACTCGGGGCGGCGGCCCACAGGGACCTCGAAGCGCCGGCAATGGTGCTCAGACCTGTGCAGGCTCCACCCCCTGGAAGCGCCAGTGAGCCGCGCTCATTGCGTGGACCGGACATCGTGATTGGACCGAATTTGGGATCGAACCGGTTTGCTGTGCTTGATCTCAACCACTCACCTGATATCAATGGCTCGGATGATCATCGTGTATGCCCTAATGGTGCGGATGGCTCGGATCACCCGGTGCATGCTCCTTCTCATCAGATGTCGCCTCGTGGATCGCACTCGGCGCACACCAGCGGCTCGGATGAGTCGGAGTTGCACGATCGCCGAACACGTGTCCCTGTGGCACACTCTACCGTGGATTTCCCACCGCTCTCAGTCTCCCCCAACTCATCGCCCAGATCTAGGGCACGACCTTTCTCTGTCCCTCGTTCTTCCTCTCTCACGAAGGTCTCCCCGGTGGTCGAGATCATCGGGGACCGCCAGGCTCCGGTGGTCGATGACGCCGTCGACCGCCAAGCTGCGACGGTGGAGCAGATCAAGCCCCAACCATGACCTTTCTCTGTCCCTCGTTCTTCCTCTCTTACGCAGGTCTCCCCGATGGTAGAGATTGTCGCGGACCGCCAGGCTCCAGTGGTCGATGACGCCGTCGACCGCCATGCTGCGACGGTGGAACAGATCAAGGCACAACTGCTTGCGGATGGTGACTCTGATGAGATGGAGGAGGGCCAAATCGTGGGTGAAGATGAAGACGAGGTGCCGGAGGACGAAGTACCGGATGAGGACTTGGCCCCTCCTCTGCGGAAGGAGCACAAGCGTGACAAGACCAAGAAAAGGGTTCCCCCCGTGCTTCTACCTCCCTTACAGAAAATCTTACGAAATCAGAAAATTAAAAAAGGTAAGCAAAAAGCTTCGGAATCTTCCACTCCCTCATCGGTTTTCATCTCGTTGCAGGGGGCAGGGGAACAACCAACATCGTCCTCATGAAAGTCATCTCTTGGAATTGTCGGGGGGCATGTAGGAGTAAGGTCCGTGACCGACTTAGGGAACTCACAAACAGGTATCAACCAGACATCATAGTATTACTTGAATCGCATGCCAACAGGTCGCAAGCTGACAAGTTCCTCAGGAGACTAGGAAATCAATGGTGCGAATGCTACCAAGAAAGCCTTGGTGCATCAGGGGGTATTATTTTAATATGGAAAAATGTAAATGTGCAAGTTTCAGTAGTATGTATAGAATCACAAGTTATACATGTGGTTGTTACTTTAGGTAATTTTACATCATTATTTTCTTGCATCTATGCTAGTACAATACCACTAACAAGATCAACTCTGTTTAAGAAACTGGGTAAGCTAAATTTGCAGGACATCCCTTGGATAGTTTTGGGTGACTTTAACTGTATTACAAAGTTTGAGGACAAGAGGGGAGGCAAGCCTTTTAACTTAACAAAATCTATAAAGATGTTTAGGGAATTCATTGACATTCAGGGGCTCATTGATATTAATCTAATTGGGGTGCAACATACATGGAGCAATAACCGTCATGGGGCAGCAAGAATCCTTTGTCGCCTTGATAGGGTACTAGTTAGCTCAACCTGGGTTAGATCCTTTCCTAATCTCACTCTTAAGCCCTTAGTCAGATGTCCATCCGACCACTCCCCATTACTGTTGGAAACCCATCAAAAGCAAAGAAAACCTAGATTATTTATGTATGAGCACTTCTGGTTCTCATATGACCAGGCACGGAATATTGTTCAGAAAGAGTGGACTTTAGATAGGACAGTCTCTCAAGCTCTCAATGCTATAAGGACTAAAACTATAGAATGGAACAAAAAAGACCTAGGTAACCTGGAACACAGAGCTGAGAAAGTCCTAGAGGAAATTAATGCGTTAGAGCTCAACCTCTTCTGGGCTCTCTGCTATGGAGTATGGTAAGCTGAGATCTGCCTATCATCTCCATGCAGCCCTCAGAAGGCAAATAAGTATCAAATGGTGGTCTAAATCTAGAATAAATTGGATTAAGGATGGTGATAGGAACTCAAAATTCTTTCACTTAAGTACCCTGATAAGACAAAGAAGAAACAAAATTGACATGCTAGTAACAAATGATGGCATAAACATTGATAATGGATATCAGATTAGAGCCATGTTTGTAGATCACTATAAAAATCTTTGGAATTCTGAAAATACGCCCAGGCTGCCAATTGACTGTTGGCCTGAAATGCCACAAATACCCATAGATCAACATCCTCAACTTGTCACACCTGTTACATATGAGGAAATTAAGGGAGTCCTATGGACCATGCCGTTGGGTAAGGCCCCTGGTCCAGATGGTTACACTATAGAATTCTACAGAAACTACTGGAACATAATTGGGCCCAAGATTTGTAGTGAGATACAATCCTTTTTCCATACTTTCCAAATGCCCCGAGCTTGATCTGATACTACAATAATTTTCATTCCAAAAAAACAAGTCCCTAAAACCATTGCTGATTACCGTCCAATATCCTTATGTAATGTCATTTATAGAATTGCTTCCAAGATCATTGCTAACAGACTAAAACCTTTGCTCAATAATCTTATTGACCCTTTTTAATATGCTTTTGTTGCTAATCGTCTCATACAAGAAAACATTCTTGTAGCTCAAGAGTTGGTTCACTCTATGGGGAAAGGCAGGAAAAAATACATGCTAATTAAAGCAGACATGAAAAAGGCATTTGATAGAGTATCTTGGCACAGCATCAATATGATCTTAAATCACATGAATTTTCCTACTGCCCTCACCAATTGGATCCTTGCCTGTGTTACCTCTCCAAGATTCAAATGTTGTATAAATGGCATTCTCTCTCAACCTTTCAATAGTTATCAAGGAATCAGACAGGGGGACCCGCTATCACCTTATCTCTTCATCTTGACTTCCCAAGTTCTATCCTCCCTAATCAACACTAGTGTTAGATTAGGAAACATACAACCCTTTAAATGTGGGACCTTTAGCCTTAGCCACCTGGCTTATGCTGATGACCTCCTTATATGCATTGCTGCCACTAAAAGGAACTGTGTGAACTTAACTAAAACACTTAAATTATATGGCATGCTAACTAATCAAAGGATGAACTCACAGAAATCTGAGATTTATCTCCCCCCCCCCCTAAGTTATCCTCCAAGAGAGTGCACATCATAAAAAATATGCTGGGTATCCAAATTGGCAACTTCCCACTTATTTACCTTGGGGTACCAATATCCCATAAAATTATCCCTAAGAGCAAGCTTAACAACATGATAGATAAGATCTCTACTAAGATGGCTGGATGGAAGAAGGGCCTACTCAATCAAGCTGATAGACTTACTCTTATTAACTCGGTCTTGAATTCTATTCCCATTTGTACTTTAGGTGCTATCCATGTTCCTACATGTTTTTTGACATCTCTTGACAAACTATCTAGGACCTTTCTCTGCGATAATAATATGGGTAAGAAAGGATTACATTTAATTAATTAGACCACTGTTCAACTTCCAAAGCATTTAGGGGGGCTGGGGATTAGGGCTCTTGCCAAGATACGTGTTGCTTTATTTGCCAAAAGAATCCATGCTATTTTGAATGGTGAATCTAATATGTGGTCTAATCTGATAAATGAAAAATATGACAATTATCATCCCTGGGCTGATGTCTTTCAACAAATCTATGAATGCTCTAAACCTCTTAATTTTAACTCTTGGTCTTAGAAAACTTTTCTGAATGCCTCCTGTACAATCAAACATGGTTTTAGTAAACGTATTGGCAATGGTAAAGACACTGATATCATGCTTGACCCCTGGATTTCTGATATACCTCTTGCTGTTAAGCCTACATTCATCAATGTGTGTGCTCTATCCCTGCTTCATAATGTCTCGGATCTTATCACTGATAATGCTTGGAATATAAATTTAATCTCATCTGCCTTTGGCCCTTGCTTAATCTCCAAAATCACTTCAATATATCTCACTTCAATATATCTACCTTGTGCTGCTCATAATATCAATATTATGCCTTTCATCACTCCTGCTTCTAATGTCTATGATGATACATGGGTTTGGACTTCTAATGCTCATGGTATTGCTAATGCCAACAATGTTTATAGCTTCCTGTGCAGTGACAATGGCTCGGCCATTGCATTTGGACGGCTTGCTTGGAAGAAAATATGGCAGATCAAAGTCCCATATAAAATTTCGATTTTCCTTTGGAAATTAATGCATAACCGTCTGCCTACAAAAGATTTCTTTATGCATTTTGATCACTCGTCTAACGCTGATTGTTCATTATGTGGCTTGAATGTGGAATCTAATACACATTTATTCTTTAACTGTTCGGAATCATTGCAACTCTGGTCGATTTTTCAACAGAAAATGAACTTCTCATTTTCATATATGGATTCTTGACACATCGGAGATTGAATCAAGGAGGGTCATATGCTCGACCGGAGATCCAATAGAATTTTTCTTTCGCTTTTTGCTTTCTGTTTATGGGGACTGTGGAATGCTAGAAATGATCGCTTTTTTTCTTCAAAGCAAGCAACCATACATTGTGTCTGGGAGCGAGCTGTCGCAGCGCACTTGGAGTATGCGGCTACCCATGTCCCTGAGACAATTAGCCCCCAAGACCCCATTGGGGTCCGGTGGGAGCCCCCGGAAGACCCTTGGGTCAAGCTCAACTCCGATGGATCTTTTGTGGATTCATCGAGGCCAGGGGGAGCGGGATACATAATTCGTAGTTCTAATTGTCGTTTTGTTTCTGCAGGCTGCTGTCAATAAAATGCTAATGATACTATTGAAATGGAGGTTGTCGAACTGCTGTCGGGACTACAGGATTGTAGGCATAGAGGGATAGCTAATATTAGAGTGGAGACGGACTCGGAAGTCTTAATGAAGATCATCAACAACAAAGCTCCCTGCCCTTGGAGAATCTTAAATATTATGCAAGCAATTTGGATTCTTATTCAATCATTCCATGCCTGTATTGTTATCCATTGTAATAGATACTGTAATAGGGCTATCGATTTTCTTGTGAACACTGGACGGTTGCAAGGAAATATCATTTTTTTGTGAGGAGACCTTTCCTTGTGAGCTCATCAGCATCTTGTACAATGATGCGCTTTTGCATGCAAGTTAATGTTTAGCTAAGCTTTTTTTAAAAAAAATATTGCACGACGCTCATCGTGGCGGGGCCATCCTTTTTTATTTATTTATTTATTTACGTTTTCAGCAAAAAGCTGTGCGTTGGCAGGCGCTGGACTGCCATATTTATTATATATTTGTTTATTATATTTATTTTTTGTTTAGAAATTTGTTTTCATTTATTTTTATCCACCAACGGGCAGCTGCGCCTCTGGTATCCAACCTCTGCCGACACCGACACTGCCAGCCTGCTGCACAGAGTGACTTGATACTCACTTCATGGCTCGTACTAAGGCCAACAACAGCTCGTATTCAAAGTTATTTTTCCTCGTATCTAATGCTTTTTTTTTGTCCCATGTTTACCACACACTAATTAAGCTGTAATTTATTTTTCGGATTAATTGTGTCTTAACAACACATCTCAATTAAGTAAATAAAAATTTATTATAGTTAATTATCTAGTGAACAAATGAACGAAATAATTTTTATGTTGAGATATATCGATGCAGACATGATCAGATCATTTTGCAACGCGAATTACCTTTTGGTTTAATTATCTCTTACCATCCTCTTATTTCAGTTGTCTCCATCCCGGTCGGGCCCCATTAGAATTGGGGGCCCATGTCAACCCCCAAACGTTACAAGGCCCACGTTACGCCGAGATGATCGATCTAGTACAAGCCACTCGACTTCGATCCCAATCTGGACTCTGGAGACCAATAGCAGGCGTCCACGTTAACCGTAAACAGGAATATTTTGCAGGCGCTGATCACGTGAGATGCCTAGCTTAAATTAAATGAAGATTAAATCCACCGCCTGCAATAATTATTTGGATCATTATCTATCTGACTCCCGTCCTGGAATTCTACTTTTATGTTTGAGATGCAAGTTGCTCTTTTTTAAGGATGTGGCTGATTTTTTTGCTAAGTTGATAAGAAGATCGAATTTTCATACATTATTTTTTAAAATTAAGGATTATTTTCTCAAAATTATCACGATTTTTCGCATCTAATACTATGAAGTCCCTAAATTATACTTTCATTTTCAGTTTAGTTCATCCGTCTAATTTTGTTAACTTTTTTATTTTTTATTTATTGAAAGATTAAATTATCCTTTTCATTTAAAAATTTAAAATAAACATATATATATAATATAAAAGGTGTGTTGTTCCCTCTCCATCGCCGATGCCGAAAGGAAGGTGCAATCGCAAGTTCGAGGACGGAGATCACATTGACGAGGTTGCAGATGGAAATGACGTGGGCGTAGACAATAAAGAAGTTGAGGTCCACAATTAGTGGCGCCAGGGTAGATGACGATGTCCGGAGGGTGTCCGAGGAAGGAGATGGCATTGCAGACGAAAAAGAGGATGGCGAGGAAAAGGGCGGAGAGCATGACGCGCAGGCACATAGGTAGGTAGAGAGGAGGCGACGCTAGACAGGTTGGAAGGCGATGAGGAGGTTGTTTGGGAGAGCTAGCGGCGAAGAGGAGGGTGGCGAGGAGCAGGAAGGAGGATGCAGCAAGATGATGGAGCCGACAAGGTCGTGGGAGAATTAGAGGAGGTGGTGGGAGAGCTGGAGGAGCGGCGGGAGGCAGGGAGGCCGAAGGCGGAGGCAAGGACGATGATGCGGCAAGCGAGTAGGGCGACAAGGGGCACGTCAAGGAGGGCGAAGGAGAGGAGGAGGGCGATGGAGATGGGGTAGGGGAGGAAGCCGAGGGTGAAGAGGAAGGCGGATAGAGCAGAGCGAAGGACTCACACGATCTCTCAGGCCGCTCTCGCAGGGGTGATCTTCCCCACTACAAGCTCGCGAGTCGCCCCCTCATGCAAGAGGGAGAGGGACGTCCCCTACGAGCCCCCTCTATCAACGAGCTCGGATAATATGAGAAAAAAGAGATCCTTTCTTTAGGCAAGAAAATGCATATTGCTTTAGTCGACATCGAGGATGGAGAAGCCAAAGGCTTTGGCATCAAGGAGAGTAAAAGATCAACAGTGAACAGAGTAGCAATCTGAGACCTTAAGGTGGACATAGAAGGTGTATTCAACGAGGGCAAGGTAGGAATCGAAGATGGCAGAGGCTGTTCCTCACAGCGCCGCCCATTTGGCCGCTATGTGGGAGAGGAGCTTGAGGTTCTCTTGAGTGGGGCGACACCCTCTTCTTTTGGCGCTGACGAGGGGGAGCTCGTCGAGAGAGGGAGCGACGCCCCTCCTTTCGACGTCCAACGAGAAAGAGGGGGCAACAATCCTTTTTTCATTATTTTTATACATTATTTTAGACTTGTAAAAATTAAATGAGAGAAGAAGGGTAATTTAATTTTTTTAATAAATAAAAAAATGAAAAGAATGAAAAGTTTAATAGATGGATGAATTAAAGTAAAAATTATGGTATAATTTATGAGTTTATATATTAAAATTAGTTGCAATAATTTAAGATAGGTATAATAAAATAACCCTTAAATTAAAGCAAAGAATTCAAGGCCACAACTCAAAAAATTTAAGTAGGATACTGAAAGATTGGAATTATGAAAGCAATTAAATGATTATTAACGCCACTATTGCACACATTTTGACACATTAAATGTCTATTCAGCGGACACAGACAAGACGCGTGATTAAGATCACATGGCCGAAGCTGAACAAACCCATGCTTCCATGATTAGCTCATGAATTTATTACCATTTCCTTTAGTTTTTTTTTTCTCAGCCATTCTTTTCTTTCTCTTTTTTTTTTTATTTTCCTCGGTGAGCACTCCATTTATTAAGTGGCATGATGCCCTCTGTACCTCAGCAAATTATATATATATGTAGATATTTATTTATTGGAAAAATTATCTGAAGAAAAGTTACATAAGACTGCGGAAAAAGAATTTTTTAAAAAAAATCTCATTCTTATCTCACCGGTTGGATTCTGCCGCATCGGATGACGACGAATCCAAACCCATTAAACTCGCCACGTGCTTCCCCTCCTTTGTTCCCGCCGTTCCGATCCCCCCACACTTTGCCGCATTTGTCCATCCTCATTCAACATATGTACAGTATAGACGCATTGATCCCAACCGTCATTAAGCGAATTGTTAGGGGCTTATATCGTCTCATGAACGCATATAAACCTCCAGGCTCCACCTCCATTGCTGCTATAAGCTATCTCGTCACCACTCTGCAAGTGACCTCAGACGAAAAGAGAGCCAAAAGGTTACTGCCGCGCGATGGCCTCCCCGGTCGTCCTATACCTTGCGGTCCTCCTCGCTGCCGTCACCGTCGTCGCCGGAAGATGCCCTCCATCGGACCGGGCGGCGCTCCTTGCCTTCCGCTCCGCGCTCTCGGAGAACTACCTCGGGATCTTCGCGTCGTGGACGGGGAACGACTGCTGCTCTGGCCGCTGGTACGGTGTGAGCTGTGACCCGACCACCGGCCGAGTGGCGGACGTCACCCTCCGCGGAGAGTCCGAGGACCCCATCCTCGCCCGCGCCGGCCGCTCCGGCCTCATGTCCGGCAGCATCTCGCCTGAGATCTGCCGCCTGGACAGGCTGAGCACGCTCATCGTCGCCGACTGGAAGCAGATCACTGGGCCCATTCCTTCCTGCATCACCTCCCTCTCGTACCTCCGCATCCTCGACCTCGTGGGCAACCGCCTCACGGGCTCCATTCCCGCTGACATTGGCCGGCTCTCCCGCCTCACCGTGCTCAACTTCGCCGACAACCAGATCTCCGGCACGATACCGCAGTCCCTCCCTTCCCTGTCCTCGCTCATGCACCTCGACCTCAGCGGCAACCAGATCTCCGGCCCCATACCGGACAACTTCGGCAACCTCAAGATGCTGAGCCGGGCGCTGCTTGCTCGTAACCAGATCTCCGGAAAGATTCCCGCATCCGTCGGCAGCATGAACAGGCTCGCGGATCTCGACCTCGCCGAGAACCAGATAACCGGAGAGATCCCGGAGACGCTCGGATCCATGCCCGTCCTCTCCTCCCTGTACCTCGACTCGAACCGGATCTCGGGTAAGATCCCGTCGGCCCTACTCTCAAGCAAAGGGTTGGGCATACTGAACCTTAGCCGGAACGCGATCGACGGACAGATACCCAACGTGTTCGGCTCCCGGTCCTACTACACGGTGCTCGACCTCTCATACAACAACCTGATAGGCCGCGTGCCCAGGACACTGGTCACGGCGGCGTACGTGGGGCACCTTGACCTGAGCCACAACCACCTCTGCGGCCGGATCCCGGACGGCTCCCCGTTCGACCACCTCGAGGCCGCGTCCTTCTCCAGCAACGACTGCCTCTGCGGTGGGCCACTGCCGGCCTGCAAGTGAGAGCCGCCGGTGAAGGCTCCGGCGACCGGCTGCGTCTGTGTGAGAGCTCTGAGTACTTTACGGTGTATTAAATCATATTAATTTGCTGTGGTTTGCATAAGTGTGTAGTAGGAGACATGCATGCACGTGAAAGCTGAAACGTTGCAGGAAAAAAAAAAGTTTTTTTCTTAAATCAAAAAGTTGGCGGATAATTTAGAGACAAAGATTTGTTTAAAAGGTAAAAACGGAGATTAATGTCTCTAGCGCGTCCTTCTAAGTGTACAAATAGGATCATAAAAGTTGCAACTTAATTTGATTCATGAGTGCTTGTGATGATTTATAAGTAGGTTGCAACAGTTGTTTTATTCTTCTCTTTGTCTGATTTTTTTGGGGGCAACTGTAAGATTTAAATGCAATATATCCTCATATATAATAATATTTTATAACAGTTAGTAAATAAGTCATCCAGTTGCCGACTTAGGTATTTCAATGTCTGTTCATCCAATTCAGTGAAATAAATAAAAAGTTGTTTATTGATGAGCCACCAGATCTTTTAATTATCTGATGGTAAATCAAATGAACCTGTGTAATTTTCCTACTAAAATAAATGTAAGAGCTGCTTGCTAGTTATTACAGATCAACCACCTGTTTGTACCTGTCTTTGTCTTTTTAAATTCTTTCATTTATTTCGTGGACCATGAGAATCTTGTAAGACACTGGTCTGGGACTCTGTCAATGATACATTTATTTACTCAAGAAATGAAAATCTACCAGTTTTGAATCAGGAAGAAGAATATTGCAATCTGGGTTAAGTCTCCTTTGCATGCCATCTAATGAACTCAAAGCTAATGCTTTTTTTTTTTTTTTGTTCTTTTGGATTCTTTAGACATTAATACACACACAGGAATTGTTGAACTGCTTGGAAATCAAATAGCTTATATTTATAAGATTCTGTCGTTAAACCGGAATTTAAATTTTTTTTGTCTGGCTGCTCCATGAGGCAGAAAGTAGCTCGAAACTGTACACTCAGAGAATCCCTGTAGTCAATCACTCTGCAGAGTTAAGTTGTGAAACATCAAAATGAAATTATTGCGAACAAAAGTACATGGAGTTCCTACAAGCAATTAAACCGTCCAAAGAGGTAAATAACTTAACAAAGTTAATCGAAGCAGGAAAAAAAAGTTATTGCAGACTCTGGAGGTAGTGGCCATGATTGCCATGGAAAGGTCCTGCCTCTGAAAGCTTCCAGATCTGCTCGAGGACATGTCGTTGGATCCAGCATGAGACATGGAGTGTGGGCGGCCCCTGCAATCTTTTGCATATTGGGGGCAGGGACCAACCCCCTCCCCCATTTTGTCCAGTGGCGGTGGCGTTCGTGGCCCCGTTGCTCTACACTCCAAAGTCTGCTCACCTGCTCTATCATCCAGGCAGTGCGCGAGAGACAGAGCCTTTGATGAACCTTATCTAGTCCCCTCTCTAACACTCAATTAAGTGATTGATGTATATGAACAGAACAGGTAGATCATCCAGCATGTCATCTCCCAACTCAGACATTGGCCTTTGAGCAAATAATTGAGATTTAGCAGTAAAAGTTTCTTCTTCTTCTTTTTCTTAAGCAATTCTTGAGCTTAGCAGGTTTTGTTACTAATTTAGTCGCAGTGTAGAGTGTTAAGATATTCACTGCTACAACAAAAGTAGTTTTTTTTTCCGAAATTCAATCTTTTCATATTCCTAATTATTTGTCCAAGTAGGGATGACACCCGACCCTCTTCGGGACAGGAACACCACCTCCGCCCCGACGCCGTCCCAAATTTTCGGTCCGGGAGAAATTTTATCTCCCGAACCCGATCCTAGTTTGGACCGGATTAAACTGAATCGAACCGATAAAAAATCAGTCAAAATCGGGTTGAACCGTATTTTTTGTTTCAGCTATTATAAAACTGAAAAATATTTAAAATGAACTTTCTTCGTAAACATTCAATATTGATTCATTAGTCTTCTCATTCATTTATACTTGTTTATTTATCCTCACTTTCCTACTACTATCAATGTTAGACTATTGTTGTATACTCACTTTTTCTTTGAAGTGTGAGAATTCGGAGTCCCGCGGGGCGGCGGGACGGAGACAACTCCCCTTGCCCCGATCCCCAAAAGAGAATTTAGGAATAATTTTTTCCCATCCCCGACCCCGTGAAGAAAAAAATTTTCGAGTTCGGGGCCCCTATCGGAGATTTTCCGTGGGCACCGCAGAGGGTGGAAAATATTGCCATCCCTATGTCCAAGGCTCAATGCAACTTACCAGTAAGAAGAGGTTCATGCATGCATGGTTATGGAGGAGCCATTAATTACTTCATCGAGCAGAGCCAGAGATGGAGCATGCAATATGGTGTGAATTCGGGATCATGAAAGTATTAAATAAGACATCATAGCAAAGAGTTGCTGAGAAAATGTTGTGTTGACTGTTGAGAGGAGGTTGAGTGTCTAGAACATGATGATGAACTAGATATGTCTGCTGCCTCTGAGCAGCGTGTGTATTGTAGTTGCCCACTATTATAACTATTGCCTATTAAAAAAAAAAAAAGAGGTTCTGTGCGTCTCTCTTATAATATACTAGAAAACAGTAAACAAGTAGTATTAGGATTAGCTTAATTGATAGGAAGATTCTATCACAGGTTTTTATGACAAAAAAAAAAAAAAAGAGGAAACAACTTGGCCAAAACTCAGCCGTGAGTTTGATAAAAATCGAGCCAACTCGGTAGATCTAACAAATAACAAAACTCACCTTGTACTTTTCGGATTCACCCAAACTTAGTCCGGGTCAGTACTAGTCATGGGATCATGTGTCGTGCTCATGGTCATGAGATGTGGACTTTGCAGGCGTTAACAGCGGACATGAGTGAGTTAAGATCTTTTGTTTACGAATCCATGAGTCCTGAAGGCAATTCATAGCCGTGAACTCCACTCCCGGTGAATTTTTGTGACTTGAACCCTTGTTCTATGTATACATTAACTTTGACACATGTTCTTGATTACTTTATGTCCTGCTTTATAGATTATGAATATGAAGCCTTATCCATCACAATGTGATTCATTGACAGTCTGCACATGGTCAGAATAAATTTCACTAAATACATTTCAACATTTTTTTGTTTTCAACTTTACGTAATCAAATTATTCTCCAACTATTAATTTGTTTCAACAATTACTTTTTCGATCGAGAATAATTACTTTTTCAATCATTTCGTCTACGTGACATTTATTTAAAAATAAATATAAAATAATAATACAATGTTTTAAAAAAATTAAAAAAAGAGGGAGGGGCGCCCCCTCTCCCTCTCCCTTCGGCCGCTTGAGTGCCGGTCGGAGGGGGAGGGGGAGGGCCCCCCACTCTCCCCTCTCTCTCCGATGCCGAAGAGAGGGGAAATCTTAGATCGTCGGCCTGGAGCTCACCGTGCCGTCAGCGAGGTCTTCGCTGCCCTACCGCTCGATTTCTTCCCCTGCATCCATTCCCGATATGCAAAGCGCTGCATCAGCGACAGTGCAAGGGAGGTCGCCTCCACGGTCCCAGCACACCACTATATCCTTAGATTGCTAGATGATGCAGATGTGGCCCGTGCCCAACACTAGACTCCCAAACTTGAAGGCCACGGACGGAGGCATGATTAACCCGCACACGCGATCGGCGCGCAAAGGAGGGGAGTGGTGCCTCCTCCCTATCCCTTTGGCCGGAGCCGATGGAGGGAGAGTGGGAGGGGATGTGCCCCCTCTTTTTTTAAATTTTTTAACAAATTTTTATATTATGTTGGAGTTCATGCGGCGTTATCTTCATCTCTAGTTTGCGCCTTCACCATGCCTATTGTGATCCGTCATCTTAACCAAGCAGCAAAGAGTTGTCACTTTGTTTCTTTTACCTTTTAACAGTGTTTGTCTTCTTCACTGTAGCAAATCAGTTTAATCTTTGATTAGTATATATAGGTGTCCATTGGTGTGATTTGCAAGTCCGATTAGATGTAATTGTTCACTGTTTTGAATAGAATCATCTACCATCTTCTTCCTCTACAATTTATTTCTCTGTGTGTTTTCCACTTCTTTCTTTCTCCTTCTCCGGCAGCTTTCTCCAACGAGTACAACAGGATCTGATTACAAAGTAAATGCCTCGTCAGCAAAACAATAGAAAAAATTGTTTATTTCCAATCGAAAGGTTAGTTGTTGAAACAAATTAATAGTCGGAATGTAGTCTGATTACAAAGTAAAATTAGAGGATAGAATTGAGAAAGAAGGTAAAGTTGAAAGGTATTTAGCGAAATTTATTTCCTGCTCTATGGATTATGAATATGAAGTGTTATCCCTCACAATGTGATTTATTGGCAGCCTGGAAGGCACGAAAGATAGTTATAAGTTAATACGATAGAAGATGAAAAAATCAATGAATGATATGTTAAGTTAGAAGAAAAGGATGAAGGGTGCACAAACTAATCAAAAGAGCTATGTAAACAAAAGTAGACGAGCAAATCTTCAATGCTGAAAACCAAGTGTCACTAAAAGTTTCCTTACCAAAGGGGTCATGAGACTTGTAAGAAAGAGAAGATTATACCTTGATATGTGAAATCCTTCAATATCATAGGACTAGTCGATGAAGAAGATGCAGGTTCGCGCAATCCTCTTCCTAAGGGGGGTACACAATATGTTTCATGTTTTCGTGCTCAATAAGTACTTGTGTGATGACACAAATATTATTAGGATTGAGGAGTCCGATTTAGTAGAAAACCTGAGCTATGTTGAGTACCTAATACAAGCATATATATATATATATATATATATCATGTGTTATTTAAGATATTTTTCATACTTTTGATCATTACTTGCATTTATTTTGTACTTATTTTCTTAAAATTTATTGAGTCCAAAGGCTACCTATTTTTTGTTTGTTTTATACTCAAGATCATTATTTTGGAGGTACGTGATTGGATCAAAAGAACATGAAAAGGAATTGTTGGCCAAATAGAACCAGGTGGAATAGGTAGAAGGTTCCGCCAAACAAGGTAGCTTGGTTCACGTGAACCCAAGTTCTAATGGCATGGTTCCGCCATTTTTTTAATTTCCTTTTGCTTTGATTTGACACTACTAACTTTTCACTTTTCTACTTTCTTATTTTTTCTATTCCCTTTATATTTCAATTTTCTCCTAAAATAAATTATTTGTGAAATATAATATATTAGTTATAAAAAGGATCAATATTGTATTATTTATTACTTATTATTTCATAAAAAATTGTAATTTTCATTAAATATAAATTATTAAAAAATATTTTTTAACAAAATTTTTGACATAAATTTTCTAATATATATTTATTTTTACATTTTTTAACAAATTTATAACCTATATTTATTATATATATTTTTAATTCAAACACTCACTAAAATTAACCCATCACATCTACTTTTTTATATCACATCAACTATCTTATTTCTCTATATCGAATTTCACTCTATCCAAACACACTTCAAACTAATCTGTCAACTCAACTATACATCGAAAACTTGATGGAACTCTAGTTCCCATTGCCACACGGCCCCCTAAATATATTTACACTATAGAAGAGTTCACGATGGGTTGTCTTTATACTCAAACTGGGTCATCTTTCAGTTTGAGTTCAAGACGAGTTTGGTCTGATGTCAAAAGTTGGGCCGAGTAGCTTCACACCTAGGCTAGGTTTCTCTTATTAGAAACACCCACATTAATGGCTAATGATTTTCAATGTGTCCATCATGAAATTACATTCCAAAGAATTGCTTGTGCTGTAATTTCCTGAGGTGTTCCC
Organism: Pontederia crassipes; assembly: GCA_030549335.1. Classification (NCBI taxonomy): domain Eukaryota; kingdom Viridiplantae; phylum Streptophyta; class Magnoliopsida; order Commelinales; family Pontederiaceae; genus Pontederia; species Pontederia crassipes. The sequence continues at coordinate 16,808,056 of JAUKPH010000017.1, read as the reverse complement.
ACAACTTTCTGGTGGTCTTTTGCAAATTTGTGTTTGAACAAGGAGCGGAGTAAAAGTACTCAGACCACAAATTTGCAACCCAAGACAAGTTGTATACCAGGTGTTTCTAAGGTGAAAACCTAGGTCGGGTTTCCCTGAATCGGGGCTGAGTTTGGCTACACTATAGTTGACTCTTGATAGTCAATTTGTAGCCCATTAATTGTGGACTATTGATTAATTTGTCTTAGTAATTATTAACATAGAATTGCATAAAAAATCATATTAATTATAGCAAATTAAAATTTGATTTGTTTTATCTATTGTTAATTTGGATGATTAGGTTGTATTAACCAAAACCTATAATTAAAGAGGTCTTTCCATCACAAAAATTCTACTTAATATTTATTGTTGATTACGAGAATAAGTTACCCGTATTCAAGGAATAGACATCTTTACTCATATTTAATGCTTGATATGATCTAGTATACTTGCTAAGATAATTGTGTTCTTAATTTTCGTATTAAGTTTTTGATGTCATTGCTGAGAAGTAGTTTGATTTTTATGCTTCTTTCTTATGAGTTATTTGTGAGTAATAGTCTATTTCTTTTCTATCTTTTTTGCGTGATCGTACATCACGTCCTAGACTCTTTGAGTAATCTTCCTCTTGGAGGAAATGTCACAACACAAGGATCTCAAAGGGACTTTTCCTCCTCAGTTTAGAAATTAAGAGATCTATGCAATAGAACAAGTAAGCATAAGGACGAAGAGACGAAAGAACATTTTAAGCATCGAATGATGAGAGATCACATGCTAGGTTATGTTAATGATGGGCCATACATTCTATTACTTGATGTAACTGTTAATAATTTCAAGATTCAAAATGACACCCTTCAAATGGTGCAAAGTAATCAATTCAAAAATCAAGATCAAGATCCTCATAGTCATGTGAGGAAGTTTTTTCAATTATGTCACTTTTAAATTTCTTGATGTTACTGATCTCGTGATGATGCATTTATTTTCTTTTCTCTCAAGACTAGAGCTTAAACTTGGTTTTGTGATAGTGTATGAATTGTGTGATTGGGCAAATAAAACAAGGGGGAATGAGTAGAAATAAGTACTCATATGTGGAATTAGATGTCACGTAGGTACATTTGTGGAATTTTCACTCAAGAACCTGAAAATATGAAAGCTCATCCTATTCATTAATGAAATACCTTAAGATGCGTGACCCTAGGCAAAGACCTGTCCTCAGATTTACAAAACTCAAAATAAATTTTCAATTACTTAAATCAATTCTACAAGCGCACAATCATCAATTTGAGGGTCAATCCACATAGAAGATCAATTGAGTTATCACACTTAAATGTAATCTATTTTATACAAAAAGCTAAATTTATGAGTTGAAGAAAAATAATGTAAGTTATTGAAATTAGAATGGTAGAAAATAAAAGCTACACTAATTTTTAGGAGTTTTTAGTGTATTTTAAAGTAAACACAAAATGAAGAAAAAGCAACAAAAGTCGCATTGTCAACAATAAGGATGGCACTAGGGCGTGACAAACTGATGAAGGAGAAATAATATAATATTTTATGAGTTATTATTGTTATTTATCTTTTTAGATTAGTTAGATTCCATCAGTTAGTATTGTTATCTTTTAAATTAGTTTAGATTTGATTGTAAAAAACCTATAAATATGCATGAACACTTTTGTTATTGGCAGTTCAATTATTATCCAATTATTTCATAAACCTGTGTGGTTTATTTCTCAGTGGATTTTGAGATTATCAAACTATTGATGGTGCTTTGAACCATCAACTTCTTTCGAATTCGTCCGAAAGTTGTAATCTCCTCCACTTTGCGATCCCCCCTGCGTCAAGTGGTATTAGAGCCTTCGAGAAGATTTACCTCTTCGTTTTGGTGCTCATCTTCTCCCCCATCATCCATTTATTATTTTATTTTCTTGTTTTATTTTTTTCTTATCATTCATAATTGATTCATCCTTTATTTTTATTTTCTCCATTTTGTTATCTGCAATTCATTACATCCTTATCATTCTTTTTCTTTCTCTCTCATGATTTGTTAGTTTATATTCTTTTTATCTTATCTTATTTTATTTTGTTATTTTAACTAACAACATGAGGATAGAACCACCATCATTTAATGGTTAGTTTCGTGTTGATGAACTTTTACAGTGGATTTCTAAAGTTGATCACTTATTTGATTATTGGGATATTCTAGAATCTCAACAAGTCAAATTAATTATCAATAAATTTTCAAATAGGGCTTTATCATGGTGCAAAAATAATAAGCGCCTTCGAGCTTATCATGAAAAATTATTTATCCGGACATGACAAAAACTGAAGAAATTACTTATCCAACACTTTTTACCTTCATCATATCATTATCTTATTTTTTAACAGTCAAGTCTCAACAAGATAAGCAAAACTTAATACAAGAAGTTCAAATTTATTTGGAGAATATCAATAATTCAATTGAGAAGCTTCAGCAACGATGGGATAACATAATCAATAAAGTGCCCGAGACTCCAGAAAATTCTATGCGATCTTGTGAAGAACAATTATCTTTGAAGTATATCTGTTGTAATGAAGTTTTAATGCCCTTTGTAATTATATTTTGATGATACAAACCTCGAAAAATTAGAGTTACATTTAAAATGCCGAAAAAAATTTAAATAAGAATGAGTTACTTCATGCACTAAAATTTTGATAAATATAAAAGTTATAGATAATGTTGTTAGCTTTTTATAGAATTAAATATCATCTCATTTGGATACCGTTATGAAAAGTTATTATAAAATAGTAAAGGTCTAAAATGTTTTATTTGAAATGGAGAATTTTGTATACTGAACTTTGAATCAATATTTGTCTATGATCTTATTAGATTTTGGATGAATGATGAATATCCAAGTTGTATAAAATTTGGTTAGCTTTTCATAGAATAAAAAATTATCTCATTTGGATAATTGTGTAAAATATTATGCTTAAAATAGTGCAGGACGGTCGACCTACCGACTTGAATACTGGTCGATCGATCAGGCACACCAGTCGATCGGTCAGGGTAGAAAATACCTGTTTTCACAAACAAAATGTCGAAATTGTACTGGTCGAGGTACCGGTCAATCAGTTCGTCAACCGGACAATACATAATTTGCCAACGATCATATTTTTCATAAAAGAAAGTGTACCGATTGACCGATGGGGCAAAATGATCGATCGGTCAGTGTGAAAAATACAAAAAAATGGTCATATTTTGGCCCCAAAGTTAGGAAACAAATCTCAACGACTAAATGGAGTTAAGAAGCCTATAAAAGAAGACCAAGGGTCTAAAATTCATCAAGCACTCAAAGAAAATATCAAGTATCAAAGAAAAATCATTATCTTATAGTTATTGCTATATCTTCTCTTCTTTCTCTCTACTTTTCTTGTGAGTTTGCCATTGTAAAAGAGAGAAACATCTTCTTAGAAAAGTGAGAAAGCTCCTATGTAAAAGAGATTTCATATCTTACTACTTGAGCGAGAGAAAAGATATGCTTCATAGGAGGAGAGATGTGCCTTGCCTCTCGAAGTGGAGAAAAGGTGGATGATATAAATGACTTTCTTCCTTGCCCCATTTGAAACAAAAAAAGAATTTTAGTGGAATCTCCAACGGTCTCGAGGTCGAGAAGTTGGAGCGGAGACGTAGATCAAAGTGTAGTCAAACCTCGTCAACAACCACCATGTTCTTGTATTTGCATTTTCTCTCACTCTCCTTCTCATATTCTTATGGATGTGATTTGATTTACTTTGAATTGATTTAAACATTGTTGGATCAATTTTAAGCTTCCGCAATGATTTTCGTGAAATCGATATTTTTGGATTTAAACACCAATTCACTTCCCTCTCTTGATGCCTTGGGATCCTACAATTGGTATCAGAGCATGTTGCTACTGTTTCTTTTTTAAAATTTAACTATCTTTTAGAGCATGGCACCTAATTTTCAAGAAGATCGATCAATTTTTCTTCCGCCGAGATTTTGTGACTTAATTTTTTCACAATGAAAAATTTGCATGCAAGCCTATTTATGTTCTCTTAATTATGATTTATGGAAAATTATTGAAAATGATTTTGAAAGGCCTAAGAAAGTTATAAATGATGTTTTAATTGATCTTTCATTTTTTGAATACAATGATTTTCAAGTTTCACTCGCCAAACTTGACTCTAAAGCTCGAGATGCATTTTATTGTGCTTTAGATATAGAAAATTTAAATATCATTTTTAGTTGTTCTACATCTCATGAAATTTGGCAAATTTTATTAGATAAGTATGAAGGGGACAATTTTTATAAAAAGTGCACATCGAATGTTGACAATGAAGACAGTGCCAATTCTATAGCCATGACATTCGACCAAAACTTTGAATTATGTTTCATGGCAAAAAGCGAGGATAATGAGGTATCCTCCAACTCCTCTTTTGCTCTAGTACTAATAGTGATAATGATGATGAGGATGATAATACTAATTTTGATGTGTATAAGGAGTTTTCTTCCTTAATCGAAAAATATAGATATACTCTTAAAAAGAAGAATGAAATATTGATGGATAATTTTCATATTATGAAAAATGATCTTGATATTTTGAAAAATAAAAGAGATACTTGTCTAATTCAAAATGAAAACTTGATGAATAATTTTTATATTATGAAAAATGATTTTGAAATTTAAACAAAGAAAAGAATGCATGTTTAGTTGAAAATGAAATTTTTAAAAAGGAAAATAATACATGTTCAAATGAAAATAAAATTTTGAGAAACAAAATTATTTCCTTACAAAAATCTTTGAATGATAAACATAATATGTCTTTGAAAAGCATTATCAATCATAGTTTTCAAAAGTCTAGAATTAATAATTGCAAAATAGCTAAAAAGTCTATTGTCCATACATCTTGTAAGAAAATTAATTTGAAAAAATATTACAAAACTCACATGGATATTACTTAAAGTATTATTATTCTTCAAAATCAAAGTATGTTAATGATTATTATTTGAGGAATAAACATTCTTATGATCGCTCTTTTAATATTAAACATTCTAATGCTTCTCATCATGATTATTCGGAATTGATATATGTTCATGATCATTTTATTAAATCATCCACTACTTGTCATTATTGTGGTGTTTATGATCACTATGCCCTCAAATGAAAATTTAAGAATTCTATGAATATCAGCACGAAGATGATGTGAGTTCTAAAAGGAACCATAACCAATAATGTTGGACCCAATCAAGTTTGAGTACCAAAATACAAATGATTTTTGTTTATACGTGTGCTTCACAAGGAATGAAGAAGATTGTTTCAAGTAAAGTGAAGGCACTCACTTTTTTATTATGTTACATGAAAAGAAAAAAACAACAATGAAGTTGAAATAAGTTAGAGGCATAAACGTTTGTGGTAAAAGCATTTTGGTATATTGAAATGAAAATTTGAACTTATTTTGATATGATGCATATTTATGTCTTGAATTTGTCATTTATTATAATATATGCATAAAGTTCATATGTGATAAAAGACTATGATTCTTGTGCATACTAGAATTATGTTGCTCATCTAATTTGAAAAAACTTATATTATTCATTTTTACTAAATGAGAATATGTCTATTGAATTGTGTATAATAATTGCTAAATTGAGATTTTTAGTTAAATGTGAAAATCATATTTATAAAATAAAAGGGCAATTATTTCAATACTAAAGTTTGTATGCATGATTCTTCATACTCAAAATATGTTGATTTTAGCAAGCATAATTGATTTATATGACTCTTGATGTTATGAGCTTTTGTGTATGAGCTTATTGTGAATTTTGACTTATTACACTATATCATTTGGACACACATACATATTATGATTTGAAATAAGATGATTGATCAAATTGATGCGCCATTTGAAAATTATTGCATAATACATTGTTGAATTCTATGTTTTGATGATAACAAATTAAATGGACATAAAAATTACTAATCTATACTCAAGTGATGATAATGCAGGTGTAGGATTGATATAACCATATTCGCAGAAGAAATCGCCAAATTAAAACCGTAAGAAAAAATTTCAGCACACGACCGGTCGACCGACCATGGCACCGGTCCATTGATATTCAGTGGAAGAAAAGACGGGATTATACCGGTCAATACACCGATCGACATCGATATGTATCGATCGACGTCGAGACATTATCGGTCGATGTATCGATCAAGGGACTGATCGATCGGACAGCGTCAAAATACAAAAAATGAGACAACGATCACATAGACCGGTCGATCGGCCCATCACAGCGGTCGACCGGCCTCACGGTCAAATGAACAGTAACAGCTATTATTTTGAGGAGAAAATTGTAGAAGACTTTTTGAACGAATTTTCACCTGTAAGAACCTATAAAAGGAGTGCCAAAGTCTAAGGAAAAATCATTCAAGCAAGCAAGAACATCGTAAAGCTCAGTTCTTGAGCCCAAAATTGCAAATTTATTCCCTTTTCTTTTCTTAGCTTTGAGTGTGAGAAAAAAATTAAAAGAAAAGAGTTAGTAGGAAACATTTACTTTCTGATATAAGTGAGATTGAGAGCTCATTGTAAAAGAAGTGTGCATTGCCTCTTGAGTGGAGAAGAAGGCGTGTGGTGTAAAGATGGTTGTTCTCTCCCTACAAGAAAAGAGAAAGATAGTGAATCTCCGACGGTTTCAAGGTCGAGAAGTCGGAGCGGGGATGTAGGTCAAAGAGTTGAGGCCCCTTGCATTTGTTCTTTAGCTTTTCACTTACGTCTTATCGTTATTTGCTTGTGATCGATTTTATTGATTTTTTCGAAAGTGACTTTGCAAAAAGATATTTGTACACCAATTCACCCCCTCCCCCCTTTCTTAGTGTTTTTGATCCTACACGTCTAATTGCTAAACTCTATGCTTATGCATATGTTTGAAATAAAGCATATCACTAAATAGATCATTTTCAACTTTCTATATACATTTTCTATCAAAATTGATTTGTATGCTCATATTTTTTAAATACTTTGACATGAATCTTATTCTTTCATATTTTGGCCCCCAAAGTTAGGAAACAAATCCCAACGGCTAAATGGAGTTAAGAAGCCTATAAAATAAGACTAAGCGGTCCAGAATTCATCAAGCACTTAAGGGAAACATGAAGCATCAAAGGAAAATCATTATCTTGTAGTTATTGCTAATCTTCTCTTCTTTCTCCCTATTCTTCTTGTGAGTTTGGCATTGCGAAAGAGAGAAATATATTTTTAGAAAGTGAGAAAGCTCTTGTGTAAAAGAGGTTCCATATCTTACATCTTGAGCGAGAGAAAAGATAAGCTTCTTAAGAGGAGATGTGTGTCTTGCCTCTCGAAGTGGAGAAAATGTGACTAAAGTAAATGACTTTCTTACTTGACCCATTTGAAATAAAGGAAGAGTTTTGGTGGAATCTCCGACGGTCTCGAGGTCGAGAAGTCGGAGTGGGGACGTAGGTCAATGTGTGATCGAACTTCGTCAACAACTATCGTGTTCTTGTGTTTGCATTTTCCTCTCACTCTCCTTCTCATATTCTTATGGTTGTGATTTGATTTACTTTGCATTGATTTAAACATTATTGAATCGATTTTAAGCTTCCACAACGATTTTTGTGAAATCGATATTTTCATATTTAAACACTAATTCACCCCTCCCCCCTCTTGGTGCCTTGGAATCCTACAATATCTGCTCCAATTGAAGAACTACAAGAAACTACTCAAGATATTAAAATCTATCCAAATACCGAAGAGTTAATTATTTTAGATTTTATGGAGAAATTGTGCAATCTTGTGAAGAACAAATATTTTTGGAAGTTGTGTCTGACCCAATTCAAGAATTACGTGAAATTATTCATCATAATCTATCCAAATACTGAAGAGTTGATTATTTTGAATTTTTTCTGAAGCAAAAGAAGATAAATTTATTCAGGAGGTGGATAAAAAGTTTGGAATTAAATTCATCAACTAACAAAAAAAATTTGTTTCAAATTCTTCAAGTTGATCTGAGATGCATGAAAGTTTTCGTCAACACCAAATATTTTAATTTTTTTCTGGATTGCATTTTCAAGTCAAGATTTGAAGACAATATGTTGTTATTTCATGGTGATTGGCTTAAATGATTCATTTAATAAGTTGATAAAGACGAAACTACAACATGATGTGAAGCATGATCCTCCATATTCGATTTTCAGAGTTCGAGGTCGAACTTTTTTGAAGAAAGGAAGACTGATGTAGGAGAAATAAGATAATATTTTATCAGTTATTGTTGTTATTTATCCTTTTAGATTAGTTAGATTATATTAGTTAGTATTGTTATCTTTTAAATTAGTTTAGATTTAATTGTAAAATGCCTATAAATAGGCATGAACACTTTTGTTATTGGTAGTTCAATTATTATCCAATTGTTTCATAAACCTATGTGATTTTATTTCACGATGAATTCCGGGTCTCAGTGGATTCCGAGATTATTAAACTATTAATGGTTCTTTGAACCATCAACCTCTTTCAGGATTCATCCGGAAATTGTAATCTTCTCCACTTTGCGATCCCGCGCTGCATCACAAACATATCCGAGTGTCTAATTCTTTAATCCAATATCAATAAAAGATTGTTCAAAAAAATCTCCAAATAAGGGTAATTCCATTATTTTATTCAATAACTCTAGACATTACAAGCCCAAGAAAATTCTTACGAAGGCAACTTCCACCATTCTCATGGAAAGGACAACTTAAGATGATAGTGCTGTGAGACATGATTTTTTGTGCAACTAGAACTCTTTTTTAGTATCTTCATTGATATGAATTGGGCAATGCATGTGGTGGCATCACAATCCTAGTCTCATAGTCATTGTGTCATCCCTTCACATACTCACATGAAGCTAACACTAATTGATTTGATTGTTTATGGGTGCCTCAAACATGCGGATCTCATCTTGGACAAAGATCAATTTTTCTTCTCGTATGCTCATATCATGGACAATATGGTTGGTCTACATCTTGCTGGAATTAGAAAAGAAAAAAAAAGGATTATACCTTTTTGGTTAGTGTTTTCGAAATATTATAAAGTCCTTATATCCAATTATGAGTATCCTTGTAAATCATTGTGCTATTTTCTCAATAATATTTTTTGTTCTTGGCAAGCCATCTGGTATGTTTATGTTTCTAGGTTGGCATATCATGATATGAACAAGAAAAATAGCCTTCTTATCTTATAAATCCCTTCATTGCACTCTGCTCCATTCAGGGGTTGGATGAGGCCCACAAATTCATATGGTTACTAATATTATGGTCATTTTGCATAAAAGATTGTGTGTACGCCTTCGCCCATTGCCCGATGTCCTTTGGTTGCCATTGCCGACCCGCCGACAGCGCAGTAAGTCCTTTACCTCGAAGCCTAATTGACTCCTAATTAATTACATGCCTCTGCAATGTAGTTTTATTCGTCATCTTTTGTCGATGCCACCACCGCTAGATTTGATATCGTTCTCCGTTTGCTAAAGTAAGTCTTCATTTTTAATTAATTCATTATTTTATTTATGGCCATTTCATTTTTATATAGCTTTTACTAGTATATTCGGGTACATTTAATATGTCCATTCTTTCTTTTAACATGCAAATACTTTACTTATTTCAATAAATTTGATATCGGACTCAATTTGAAATCAAATATTGATAAATGTTTTTGTCATATTGTGGTGCCTTGTTTTGTTCATATTCTCATTTTATTTACTAAGAATTGGATCCACATTCTTAGTAAATAAAATGGGAGTATGAAAAAAAAGGCACCACAATATAACAAAATATTGATTAGTATTTTGGATTCAAGTTGAGCTCGATCCCAAATTTACTAGAAAATATTGAAATTTCTAAGCTAAATAATATTATCCATATGGCATATGCCTTCATGCTATTCATATGCAAGAAGAGAATTGAACCACTCAATGGTTTGAAATATAAAAAAGAATAGGATCCAAAATCCATGTTGTATATTTGAAGCAGGTTAACCTCCTTGCTTCTCTCATGACTAACCAATCAGATAAACGATCCTGCCGCATTTTCTGGACTTCTCCCACATTTATATTTATCAATTTGCAAATTCTTCCTCAGTTAGTTAAAAGAATGAAATTGGTTGATATCATGACGATACTAGGTAGTATAGATATTACGACAAAATACCTTGATATTATTAAATATTCTTTGATTCAAGTGGTCATCCCATCTTAATTGAAAAAGGAAAAAAATTTAACTAGTTGTCCATTCCAAAAATGACAAGACCTTATTGTAGTTGGAATTATCGTTGGAGGGATAAACATGACGCTATAAGGTTGTGTTTGAATGAGAACTTTTAGGTTCTTATTAATTCTCAAGAACTAATCGATTAAATAGGAAAGTTTAGGTTTGGTGTTTGGATGAAAAATTCAGAGTTTGCCTCGATTTGGTACCGCTCTCGCGGCCCGCACCAAAACAGTGCTGGAATGAGTCAAAAGTCAAATGTTTTGGCAATTCCTCCTGGAATGTAATGATGGAGATTTAAAAAGTTCTGGATGTTTAGATGAAAAAGTAAGAACTAGGATAATATTTTATTATTTTATAAGATAGAAAATTTATATATTTTTAATTTAATTAAAAAAATTGGCTTCTATTAAAAAAATAAGTTATGACACCATATATTAATTTCATTTTGATTAAAAGGTTTTATAATATGGAATTAATACTATAATGTAAATAATATGTTAACAAGATTATAATATATATAAATTATGTCATGTATATTTTTTCTAAAAATAATTGAAAATTTTAATTAGTAAAATTAATTTGAATACAATAAGATTTAAATTAATTTTATCATGAAATTTCTTTAACTTTATTGTGCCATAATACTAAGTAAATTATATATATGTAAATTAATATAAATAATTTTTATTAAATCTAATAAATTTATTTATAAGTTTAATGATAATATATTAATAAATAAACAATTATATATGTATATATAAATTAGTATATAATATATATACACATAAATTAATAGATATATAATACTCTTTCATAAATATGATAGTGACTAAATATATATATATATATATATATTTATATATATACATAAATTGATAGATATATACAAAGCAAGTCAGAAAGAAGGTGTGAACTACAATAAGATATTCTCATATGTTGTTAAACATACTTCTATCAAGGTGTTACTTGCTCTTGTAGCACATCATAATCTAGAGCTAGAGCAACTAGATGTGAAGACTTCTTTTCTTCGTAGAGAAGTTGAAGAAGATATTCTCATAAGTTAGCTAGAGGGGTTCTCCATTCCAGACAAGGAGGATCAAATTTGTAGATTGAAAAAATCTTTATATGGCATGTGGTACAAAAGATTTGACAGTTTCATGATCAGTAAGAGCTTCAGTCAAAATCCTTATGATATCACAAGAAGTTGGACAACTCCACCATCTATCTATTCTTGTATATTGATGACATGTTCATTGATGCTAGGGACATGATAGATATTCAAAATGAAGAAGCTCTTTAGTATATAATTCGATATGAATAACCTTAGTGCAACACAAAAGATCTTTGGAATTAAAATATTAAGGGATTGCACACAAATTAAACTCTTCTTATCTCAAAAAAGTTACATTCAAAAGATTTTATCCAAGTTTGGAGTGTCTGGAGCGAAGCCCTTAAATACTCCATCAGTAGTAAATATTCATCTCTTTATCGTTTTCGCATCAAAATCAGAAGCAGAGAATGAGTACATATCTCAAATTCCATATGCTAGTGCAATAGAGATCTGATGTATATTATGGTGTGCATGAGGTTTGACATTGCTCAAGCAATTAGTGTTGTCAACCGGTTCACGAGCAATTCAAGAAAAGAGCATTGACAAATAGTGAAGCAAATTTTTTAGTATCCAAGAGAACATCTGATGTTGGCCGCATCTATAGAAGTGATAAAGAGTGTTTGGTTGCTGGTTACTCAAATTCAGACTATGCTGACGATCTACGACAGGTTATGTCTTCACTTTGAGTAACTCTATCATCAGTTCATGACGGATTATGTCTTCACTTTGAGCAACTCTGTCATCAGTTCGAATGCTATCATCCAATCATCAGTTACATTATCTACCACAGAAGTAGTGTATATGGCACTGACAGAAACTATTAAGAAAGGCATCTGATTGAAAGGCCTAGTTGGAGACCTCGGATTACATCAGGATGCATTATGATAGCTTGAGTGCAATATGTTTAACCAAGGATCAAGTGCATTATGAAAGAGCCAAATAATTGATGTCAGATATCACTTCATCCGCACAGAGAAGAGGATTAAGGTGAAGAAGATTGACACTGAAGACAATTCAACTGATATGTTCATTAAGCCTATTCCTTGTAGAAAATTCCAGCACTATCTTGACTTTCTTAACATCAATACTTGATAATAGTCCTAAGAAGAGCTGACGATGATGTGACATGACATTGAAGATATTTATGCTTTGAAGATAATTCAAGTCATGATGAAAATTTGTTGATAATGCACTGAATTTGAACCTAGTTGTAACCTTAGTTGAACCCCCATGTTAGTTAGGTTCTAAAATAATGAAGGCGAAGAAGTCGTCCCCTTTACGAGGATCTCACTGTTTGGACAGCGAGCCTGAGAGGGCCCCCCTGGAGGGGGCTACGGGGCAAAGCTCTCGAAACCTAAGATGGTTTTAGAATTTTTGTTTCCTATTTTGTATTGATGTTTCCTATATAAACTCCATGATTGTTAGATTATTTTGTATCATTATAATTATCAATATTTTATAACAAAGAGAACCGTCACCTCTCGATGACGTAGCCTAATTTAGGATGAACCTCGTAAATCTTGTGTGTTCTTTTGTGTTTGTGCGATCGCTTTCTCCCTCTTTTTGTAACAAACTGATATCAGAGCCTTAGAGTTCGTCCAGAGAGATGACATCACATAATGTGAAGGTCAATAAATTTACCGAGAGAAATAGTTTCGGATTGTGACATAAAATGGAGAGATGTCCCTTAATAATAGAGACTCTCATATTGCGTCCGAAAAAGTTGATTGTAACTCCAAATATTGAATTGATAATCTAATTGAATCGATAATTAAATTGATTATTGAATTGCATCCTAAAGACTAATGGACAATTGATTTCTCTCTAGTGGTTGATAGGCTATTGATTTCATCCTAATGGTTGATGGATAATTAATTTCGCCTTTGGGACTGATGGATAATCGAATTGCGCCTTTATGACTGATGGATAGTAAATTATAATTTTTGTGCCTAATAGATAAATTGATATATTATTAATAGAATATAATTGATAATTGTTATTGTGACTTTCGCCAATCTTTGACTTGATAATTGATAATTGAATTGTTAATTATTGAATTGTGGCTTTTATTGACATTTGGCCGATTGATGATTGATTAATAGTAATTGATATTGAATTAATAGTCATTATTGAATTAAATTGAGATATTATTTATTATAGATAACTATAATTGGGTCATCAGTAATTGATGATATGGATTATTATTATTATTGATCAATTGACTATTCTCATCATTATTCTTAATTGATAATTGTTCTAATCAACCATAAATTTCTTATAAATAATTTTTTATTGATCTTTTATTGATATCAATATATGGTTCATATAAATATTGTTATGGGTGACCCTCGTACTGAGTTATCTTATTTGTCTTTACCGATGTACTTGAATCCGTAAAGGTGACGATGATGATGATGGTGAGATAATTGATGACTCATATGACGAGTGATATGCACATTGAATATGGTCATTGATAGAGTCTATTGGATAATTGTAGCCCTTAATTTATATGTTCATATTGTATAGAATGCTTCGTCGTTGTAAAGATCATTATATTTTAGTCTTTCGTTATTGCAAATCAGTATATTGATTGGTCAATATCAAAGAAAAAGTTAAATCATAGAATTGAGTAGCGTCGTCGAGATAGTCTTTTGGACAGACAAAGAAAAAAAAACTTGAGACATTACAATATGAGTATATAATGGGATCATTGATAACATGTGTCCTAAAGATTTATGAAATGAACATTTCTCTTATAGGAACCAATATTCTATTTAATTAATAATGTTATTGTTAGTAATCGTGCCTATTTTAATATAAATATCAATTCTATTATTATCGTTTTACCCATGTTAGACTGCAAAGTTTAGGACAAAGTTGTCCCCTTTGCATTTGATTCTTGCAATCACAAGGCATTGATGCGTGTGTTGTACAATGTGTGATGATGATGCTCAGTTAGCTATTGTGCAAATGAACCTAGAGGATGTATTAATTCATCCACTAGATGATGGGACTTCCCACTACAATTTCACACTTGTGTATTAACTTCGAACTTTTAGACTTCCACAATTCCACTGTATCTTTGTCTCTATCCCTTTCATTTGGAGTTTTCATTGTCCGCATTATTGCAATAAAAATATTTTTTGAAATGATAATAAATAGGCATAAAGGTATTTAATAATGATATTTTATACGATATTATGCTCATGTTGATTTTTTATTTTTTCTGTAATTTTTAAATTAAAATAAGTGGCAAAATGACATGCTTATAATTATTAAGAAAAAACTTTATAAAATTTTAATTAAATTTAAGGAAAGGGATCAAGTGTCAAATTTGGATGAGTTCAAGTATTAAAATTTGTAAATTTATACTTTAGAAATTGGATATATAAAAATTTATAATTAATGGGTGTTTAAAAGAAAATAACGCTATTGGTACGAAAGGCAATACATTAACTATGCATATTATAATTAGAGTAGATTACATAAAAAAAACCTGAATTTTAATGTTATTCTTAATTTAGTATAAACTTTTATTTTTAAAAAATTAGTTTATTTTTTTCTCAAATTTGGTTTTAACTTTTTTATTTTTATGTAAAAAGTAATAATTATGAAAAATATTTTTTTCTTATTTAAATATAAATATAATATTATTTTAAATTTATTTGATTTAAAAGATGTCAAAGTTGTAAAAAATGCAATGATAAAACATTACTTTTAATCAATTTTTAGGTCGAAAAGTTTGTGATATGCTATTCATGGTGATAACCAAATTAATATTTTTTATAAATAATTTAAAAGTTTATAATCTTTTGTGTAGAAATAAAAAATTTAGGTCAATTTTAAGAATAAAATTAAAAGTTGAAGTTTTTTTTATGTAATCTACGCTTTTAACTATTTGCACCTGCATTTCTGAGAACTTGTCAAATAGAAAGCCCAAGGGAGCGGCCCGTTTCCCTACTCCACAAAAAGAACCGAGAAGACCACCCAGTGTGATCCGATTGATTCGCCGTTGTAGAGATGTCTCCTCTCCCGTCGAAGGCCATCGCGGCGGCGACCGGCATGGTTCGAGCCCGGCTGAGAGGGTCGATCCGCACGAGGGGCGGCGGAGGCGGCGAGGGAGCCGGTCGATGGACGAGCCCGGGCACGGAGGAACGGCCCAAGGGTTACCTCTTCAGCCGGCCGCCGCTGCCTGCAGGCGAGTCGCGGAAGTGGGAGGACTGGGAGCTCCCCTGCTACATCACCTCTTTCCTCACCGTCGTCATCCTCGGCGTCGGACTCAACGCCAAGCCCGACCTCACTCTGGAGACCTGGGCGCACCAGAAGGCCCTTGAGCAGCTCCAGCAGGAAGAATTGGCTGCCGCGGCCGCTGCCGATTCCGAGTGATTCGTGGAGCCGATTGGGGCATTCCTTGTTCAGATTACGGTAAAGGTCTCAGCTTGGATCACTGCTCCCGTTTCTTTTCTTTTCTCCGTTTGTAATGAAAAATGCTGAGAATTTAGGGTTTTAATAAGAAGATGTTTGAAAACGTAATTTGCTGAACTTATATTTATGTTCCAAAGTGTGCATTTCTTGGATTCAAGAACCCTGGTTTCGTTGGAGACGCAAAACTTTTCTTTTAAACTATACTTTATTTTTAGATCTTTTTGTCTACTTCAGAGATTAATCAAATGGATTAATTCAGTAGTTTGTCAAAGTTTTTGTGATTAGATTGTGGAATTGTTATCCTCTATCATAGTATACCTTTCTTCTTAGTGCTTTTTGTGAAATTTATCATAGCTATGTGCAGTTTTCTTTTTGGGGATTTCGGGTGGTAGTCACTGCAGAAAATATTAGGCCCAAATATGCTATGATTTTGCATCTCGCATATAAATTTGTTCTTTTTTTATAGCTCGAAGATTAATCCAAGGGATCACAAAGTTTAATGTGAAATATCCTTGGCCTATATCACTTTTTAACCTGATTCTGGTTAACTTGAACGTACTTCATGCACCATTTGTTAACTGATTAGAATCATAATAAGTTAGTAATATTCTTGCGATACTGAATCATGTGTTCGTTCCCTCAATTCCATGGACTGACCTACTTATATCACCAATCAGATGGATTCACAGTTAGTTTGTAGATGGTAAAATTATCACATCTATAAAACTTTATAAACCTAGTTGGAAGTCTTCTCACGTGGATTTATTTTGTATGATCACAAGTTGCTATTGCAAGCCTTGAATAATGAGAAGTACGGTTTTGGCAACCATCCTTCCCACTGGCAAGAAAAATGTTAACCATCCAGCGCATTTTAATTATTCATTTGGAAAAGGATACAGACTGATACAATCAACTTCCTAATAATATGCAAGACAGATAAGGATGATGATGTCATAGTGGCATTTCTACTGAAGTGAAAAATTTTTCTTTGTTCTCTCTGCTAATCCATTTGGCAACTTGGAATTCACTCATGGAGAAGGAAGAATCAGGAGAATACTCTAAATTTTGAAGATCATTCAGATCCGGTGGCTTGTATCACAACATACAAACCTATATGTCAAGAGGTCGTAGGGCCACTCCTATTGCTTTCTTGTGGTCTATTTGGCTCTGCAATAGATGCATATTTAGAGGGGAACGTTGTTATGTTGAGAACATAGTTTCTGAAACTAGAGCTATGTTGAGAGAATGGTCGGAGGGATGAGTTTGTGTAACACTTGATGTGATTTAAACTTTATTTAAAGAATAAAGTGGATGAGAGAACCTGACTCTCATCCATTACCTTCTTGGAAAACAAAAACTCTAAATGGGGTTGTGTATAACTTTAGCACTCTAAAAAGAGTATGTAACTTTAGCAATTCAAAATGATCGCCTTGTTGTATTGATGGTGACTCTCTTGCCACATATATAACACTATACCTTTGAGCCAATGAAGCCTAAACAATCGGCATCTTGCGTTAGGATTTCGAAAAAGAAGGCCACATATGCTTTACAAATTTTTACAGTACGATGACATCAATCTTATAAGATGGTAAGCTGCAAGAAGTTTTGCGAGTAGTAGCGTGCCTTGGTAAGACCTAGAGAATAATGTCTGCATTAGAATGTAAGTTCTCTCCCTTTTTGGGAGGAAACCTCTTCTTCTGCTTCTTTTTGTTAGTTGCTGCAAATGAATATATATGATAAGAAATATTTTTTTTCGAAAGGGTATATGATAATCAGTATTCATACCTATATATCCTTTGAGGGAATATTCACATTCTGTATGTTATTTTGTTGTATCATTGCTCTCAAAGATGTCAGAAAACTTTCTTGAGCTATTGTGTTGTGCTCATTGTGTTGGAATACACGTTTTCCCTTTGCGAATATTTTTATTTATTCTAATGTTTGATGTATTATATGAAGTTAAATTCTCACTTTTTGGTTAAGTAGTGTGGTTGGTTGACACACGATTAAATTGGCAAGATTAGGTCACTGATGCCATTTGTCATTTCAAGTTTCCACTGTCTTGAACTCCACAGTTATATTACAATGTAAGATGAATTTGTTATCCTGGAGGATGGCTGCATTTGAGTCTTTATTGCATCAGAAGCCATACGGCCAGTAGTTGGTGAAAAAAAAACATTACGGCCAGTGGATGACACTGTAAACAGCCCTCTTTTTAGTTCACCCTCTTTTTAGCTGAGGAAAAGCTTGTAGATCATAGAAGAGAGTTTTGCTAAAGTAAAAAAACTAGCTAGCAACTCGGTTTGGAGACGCAATTAGGGCATGTGCACCATATTATATGAAGTTTCCCTAGGCATGTACAAAGAAAGCTGCTACAAGGTTACAGTGGAAAAAGAAAAACTCAATCACTTTTTTTTCAAATTGGAAGGTTAGGACGAAGGTTAGGACGAAGTTTCTACAATGTTTATTCGTGAAATGAAAATTAAAATATAAAAATTGGTCTTTGCATAATTACACAGATCATCCTCAATTTTGAGTCAATATTTTAACGATTTTTCAATTTCATTTTACTCTAATTTCATTTTATAATTAAATTGTCCTCGACTTTTTTTTTCACGCTTGGTCCGCTTTTCTCACTTACGTGATCGTCGCATGCATCACTTTTCACTCATTCATTTAAATTCATTTACGTCATTTAACGACTAATTAAATAGTGTATATTCGGTGTCTTGCTAATAGTGCACCATTTAATCCACGACGTTTAATTTTTTCTCTTTTCTTTGACTTTTAACCTAAACGTGGTCTCCGACGACAATTGTATGTGTCCGCGCTTAAGGAGATGAAGGTCTGTGGCCGACCCTAGGTGAATGGAGACGGCAGTGTTGGTTGCAATTGTGCGCATTTGAAGTCCACAACGAACCCTTGGTAATTTTTTGTCCGAAATTCAACTTAATCGCTGCCGGTGAGTAATTCCTTAATTGATGGGTTGATTATGGTTGCACAAAATGTGCAAGATAATGATGGCTGATGGCACTGGCCTTTTCATTGAAAGATTCCTAAGACTTGATTTGTCAATCCTCAATGAAGGCTTGCAGCGAGTTGAAGCTTGGATTGAAGACTTACGTGACCTCCCAAGGATCATGAATTGCCCGAAGAACATATGTTGGTGTATGCTGCATACTGGCTTTATAAAGAAGCCAAGATTTGGTGAAAGTCCACATTGAACACCATCTTTGATAGAGATGATGAAGTGGCTAGAGAGAATTTTGTGGAAGCATTTGAGGCACAATTCTAAGCGAACTATATTGAAAAGAGCAATGGATCCTTCAATCTCCAATAAGGAATTCATTGATCAATATACAAATAAGTATTTTAAGTTGGAGAACATGATCTCAATATAAATGAAGCTAGGAGAACAAAAAGGTTCATCAAGGGACCAAATCAAACCTTAAGGGAATAGTCATGAGTGGTCGTTGCCATATCATGAATGATTTAGTTGGACTTGCCACCAAACGTGAAGTGGTGTTAAGAAGAGAATAAATTATAAGGTCAGGACACCAAAAAGGTGGAAGAGCAAAAAGGAGATGAATCAACCCTATAGGACAACAAACAAGGATGAATAATAAAAGGGCATAATTGTTAATTCTCTTATTGTGAAAAGTTCCACAACGATGAATGTCATCTCAATGTTGAGATATGTTTTAATGTGGAAAAGTCGAGTACAACATAAATTATTCGAGAAAGCATAAAGACTTTCACGACAAGGGAAAGGAAAAGCAAGGTGATAACCTTTCAAAATCTCCGGTGTGAGTGTTTGACGTGCAAGTTGTTGAAGCCTGCCAATAACCTGATGAGAGCCCTTCCTATTGCGAATCACCATGCAAATGTTCCTTTGATTTTGGTGCTAACAATTCCTTCATATCCCATGCATTTCCTAGAATGTTACAGGTGTGGGATTAAATTATAAATTATTAACTATAGGTAGTGATCACTATTAGAATTGTAGCTACTACAATTATATTCCTAATGTACCTATAGATGTAGGTGGGAGAAATCATCCTTTGACCTCATTTTACTTCCTAAGATAAAATATGACAGTTATCATCGGATGGATTGGTTATTCATATAATGATAGTCATGCATTATAAGAAAAAGAAATCTTTCTAGGCACATATCATGAAACCTCAAATGGTTTCTAGGCACATATCATGAAACCTCAAATGGTAATTTGAGGGATTCCTTTAGGAGAAGCTAAATGATTGATTTCGACAACAAAATCTAGTAAGATGTTTAAAATGAAGCAAGATATTTCTAACAAGTGTTCTTAAGATGGATTCACAATCCAAAACACTTAAATGCTTAAATGTGGTAAGAGAATGTTTCGATATTTTCCACTAAAGTTTGACAAGATTGACATTGAAGCTAGAGATTGAATTGAGTTTGAGAACTAAACAAATCTCCAAGCCATCCTACCGAATGGGACAATGGAAATGTGTAAGTTCAAAAGTTACTAAACAACGACTTCATTAAATTGAGTGTGTCAACATGGGGTGCACTAATCATATTTTTGTGAGATCTTGCTTGGTATGCTAAGCCCGCAAGACACATCATTTCAATAGTTTCATGTACCAACGTGCATCATGAGATGATTCGTATATCTCGCTGCCCACGGAGAAAAATTACCCGCCCGCGCAAAAATTCGTCACAGGTACCATTTTGCGCATTTTATTCACATCTTCCATCAAAAAGCCCAAAAAACACATCATTTTCAATAGTTTCATGCACCAACGTGCATCATAGCATGTCTCCGCCCTTGGCAAAAACTTGCCCGCCCGTTCGAAAATTCGTGTGGGTACCATTTTGAAAGAAAGATGACTTCTTAAATTTATGCATCAACTATCATATGCTTAACAAAGTGGTTGCAAAGAATAAGCCTTTATCACAAATAGATGATCTCTTTGTTAATTATCTTCAATGTCGATGTTTTCCAATGTTAACCTAAGAAGCAACTATCAATTAAGGGTAGTCGAAGAAGACATTTTAAAGATATCATTCTAGTCAAGACATGACCATTATGAAAATTTACTTATCCATTTTGGATTAGTGTGTCTACCACATACTTATGAAGTTGATGAATCAAATTTGAATAAGTTTGTGATTGCTTTTGCAGATGATATTATGTTTAGTCCTTAAGTCAAAAACAACAATGGAATAATCTTCGAATGTCATTGAATACTTTGAGAAGAAATAAGCTTTATGTCAAATTATTCAAGTGTGAATTTTATTTAGAAAAGTAATGTTTCTTACACACATTTTGTCAAGGAAAGCCACAACTAATTGTAATTGATAAAGGATGTGACCAACATACAAAATTTCTTGACACAAGTCAAAATATAGAAGATTTACTCAAATCTTCTAATAGATAGTGACATCAATAACCAAGTTAACAAAAACAGTCAAAATAAAATATATGGTCTCAAAAATGTGAAAGAAGCTATTGAGAGCTCAATAGAAGGTTCTCATCGACGCTAATTTTGATCATTCCATCGGGAGCGGTGGATATATGATATATAGTGATAAATGTTGGGTGTGGGATTGTACATTATGGGAAACTATTAGCACGTGCATCTTGGAAATCGAAAAAAGTATGCATCTTGGAAATCGAAAAAAGTATGCATCTCGACAATAAAAAAAGTACAAAGTCGATTGCCTGACTTATAACTTGGAACTCGTAGTGACTATCTTTGCATAATGATACATCATTGTGTATGTTAAAAAATTCGGGTTGTTCACATATTACAAAATTTTAAAGTATGTGTTCTCTAAAAAGGAGTTGACCATGTTCCAATAATGGTGATTAGAGTTCATTAAAGGCTAATTTGCTATGATATGTCATCGCAAAAATATGAACACGACAATTGATGTCCTATGTAGGAAATGAAAAAGATAACTTAGGTTGTTTAAGTATTCATACCAAAAATCTATATACTAGAATGGGAACCAAACATTTGTACACATGACTTATCTTATGATCCAATCAAGCTTGATAGAGAGAATGTTATGATGCCATTGCATTTTTTAATGTCACGTAGAGATCACGATTTAGGTCATATTGGGCCTTCACATATTTTACTTATAAAATTTTCCTTTGATCGGTACAGTTGAGGAAACCTAGATTTAATAGTGACATTACTTATCGTGAAAGATTGCACATGTTATAAGTCATGGGCTTGTGCATTACTAAACTCATACTACCTCATATTTTTATGTTGCAAACATTTATATAAACTTGTTTATGTTATGATTCATGTGTAACCTTTTGGTTGGATCACTTTGTTATTTTGAATTATATTTTAATTAAACCTTCTATGGTGATATTTATATTTAACTGTTTATGTTATTATATTTTCGCTACTATTATACATATTTATTATATTGATTCAAAGTTAGGAAAGTCGAAGGTAAAGTTAAATATTTTCTATAATTAATATTAACTTATATTATATTTTTATGTTTATGACTTAATGAACTCGAGGATTCGACTTGATCTGAACTCGACCTAACCATAGGTCTGGTCGGGTGCCGGTTAATAATGTTTTTAAACCCGGCCCGGTCGGTCAGACCGGTTGGACCGGTGTTCGGCCAATGTAAGGGGTCATGGGTCAGCTCAAACTCGGATTGCCCTTTGACCCGCGTTGGACTAGTCAAACCTAGGTTTGACCGATTGACCTGTCGAGTTCTTGCTACCCGGCCGGTTTTTTTCAAAAAAAAAATGTTTGCACTTGCTATACAAACTAGGACCAGCTCGAGTTGCTTTAGTGTGGCCGCTCCTGAGTTCCAGACTACGGCTGTTCGACGCGCTCGACGCCACGGCCACGTCTCGTAGATAATCTCCGGCAATGCTACTGACGTTCGACAAAGACCACCGCAGATCCGATGACCACATACCACTTCAGATCTGGTAGCACGAACTTCGGTGGACGTTGTCTTCGATCCGGCGACGGACTAGTTCGGATCTGGTAGCATGGGCTTCGGTGACCGACAATCTCCTTCGACGAATGCTACCTTCGATCCGATGACGTGCATATGATTTGACGATCGTTGTCTTCGATCCGATCGGCGAGTTTTGTCCATTCTCAGTTGTTAAAGCTCTTTAGTCTTCTTAGTTCATCAATCTCGTCGACTTTTTTTTTGGTGGTGCGATCACCTTTAGCAACGCAGCCGTTGGTCGGCCAAGGTGGCGCTCGGGCCAGGGCGCAATGCCCATGACTGGCCAAGGGCATGCCCTGGCAAGGGCACATTGCCCTTGATCGGTCGTCTGTTGATTGGCCAAGGGGGAGCCTTGGCCGGCCGGGCACGGCCATGGCTGACTAAGGCACACCCTGGCAAGCCAGGTCGCCCTTTGGCCAGCCAAGGCCTCGGCGTGTCCGGCCAGGCACGATCATTATTATTAATTTTGTTGAATTCTGACTAAAAAAATTATTATGCCATTATTATTAGTGATACAATACATGTTGATTTTACATATTTCTATTAATTTATTATAATCTGATCCGACCATTCGGTTCGACTATTCAATTCGATTGGGTCCGACCGGTCCGACATGACCCGTTGATCCGAGTCAAAGGCCAGGCCGGGTCTTACAACATTGCCGGTAAATTTTTTCAACCCAAGTCAACACGATGTGATGACTCGATTTTATTATTTTTATTTAATTTTAACCTCATATATTATATAAAAATGAAAAATATTAAAATAAACTATTTTACATGTGGAAAATAATATTTTAATTCTTAACAAATTATTTTATATTTTAAAATAAATATTAAATAATATTTTTATTCTAAATAATGAAAAAAAATGTAAAAAAATAAAATAAAAAAAAGTGGTGGATAACTCGACATGAACTCAGTCGAGTTGGATAAGTTCCAAGCCTTCAAAATGAGTTAACCCGATGCGACCAAACATTCAACCCTAGAATACCCCTACGACTAAATGAACTTTTAAATTGCAAACCTTTATATAAATTTGTTTAGGATGGGTTATATCTAACCTTTTGTTTGGGTCACTATGTTATTTTGGATTATGTTTTAATTAAATCTTCTATTGTGATATTTATTTTTAACCGTTTATATTATTATATTTTCGCTACCATTATACATGTTTATTATATTGATTCAAAGTTAAGAAAGTCAAAGTTAAAGCTAAATATTTTCTATAATTAAGATTAATTTTGGGAAGTCACATTTAGATATTTGGGTACAGTGATCATGTTTTTTTTTCCTCAAAATCACATTACATAAATTAGTCCATAATATTATTTTGCGATAAATTGGAGAATTATATGCATGAAGATTTCTTCACTATTGACTTTGGGGTTTGGAGTTGACATTGTTTTTTCATCGAAGCTCAACTTGCTAACAGTCGGTATGAATGTAGTTAGTAAATATTACCGTCGCTTTCAATAATTGTTATATTTAAAAAATAGTCGATATGTTCATCGATTTTTCCTGTCAACGTCAAATGAATCATCAAATTCTAATATTTTTAATATTTTTGTAGCATCCATGCTAATGATATTGCTACAATAGTGGGTGATGATGGGGACACATATATACCTAACGAATATTGTAATACTTTATATTAATTGTATCCATCTAAACTCTTTTATAGTATTAAGTAACCCACCCTACTAAAATGTAGTAGAAGGCTATCGGTTAAGTTCGAGGATTTGGTACTTATATTATTACAAGTAAATAATCATTAATTAATAGTTAATGAACCAAATTAAAATGTCTTGAGTTGAGTTTCCACTTTTTTTATTGGTAAAAAACGCATGTATTTACTATAATGTGCAATGTTATTCAAACAAATTCT
Organism: Pontederia crassipes; assembly: GCA_030549335.1. Lineage (NCBI taxonomy): Eukaryota > Viridiplantae > Streptophyta > Magnoliopsida > Commelinales > Pontederiaceae > Pontederia > Pontederia crassipes. The sequence goes on along the minus strand of JAUKPH010000017.1, from coordinate 16,783,376 downwards.
AGAATGCGATGTGGAGGAGGATAATATAATTTAAAATATTTAATATCTAATTAATTTCAAGTTAAAATAGCATACTTTTTTTTAAAAAAAAAATATATCTAATTAACTGAATTCAGCGATCACATACTTTTTTTTTTCGGTAAAACGATCACATACTTCGAAATTTAGAATTCATCGAATATTTGCAGGTACAATTATTTGCCAAATCAACACGGAAATAGAACTCTACCACATATAAAGAAGACATCACAACATTTATATTTTTTTCCCTATTACTTTTCTCAACCTTAGAATACAAAAGATAAAAAGGATAAGAAATAATAAAAAAGAGCAACACATTTTTTTTTGTTCTTTTTTATTCCTGATTTTCCAGTGAATTATTTAAATCCTAATGATCTTGGCCGCTCGGACGACCGGGTTCTGCCGGGCGATGGCCGTCCGGGCGGCGGTCTTGTAGTCGAAGCCGCAGTCGTGGCGGTCGGAGTAGCGGTGCTCGCCGCAGAACAGCTCCCCGCAACGGCACCGGAACCCGACCAGCCCCACCCGCTTCCGGCACCCGAAGCACCGGTTCGCCGACCTTGCGGGCGCCGCCAGCTCGGAGGGGGCGGCGGCCTTCGTCTCGCGCCGCCGCTCCTCCTCCGGCGCCTCGACCTCCGTCTCCGGAGCAGCGCGGATCACGGGGGCGGATCTGGGGGAGTACGACGAGGGATGGACGGAGGCGGCGGCGGCGATGGCCTGGAAGCAAGCCTGGCACATGTTGTTGGTGGCGGGGTTGCCGGAGAAGCCGCAGTTGTTGGCGCAGAGGACGATGGTTTCGGGGACGTGGAGCTCCGTGTCCTCCTTCTCCCTCTGAGCCATGGCTAATTCTGCTGCTGCTGTTAATTGACCTCCCTCCCTCCCCTCCCTCCTTTTTACTACTACCGCTGCGGCTGTACGAGTAAGACGGCGGCGGCGATCTCTTTGTTAAGGTTGGAAACTGGAAACGTTCGGAGGTGGCGATGGGGACGAGATTTGGAGGAGGAGCTTCGAAGGTGAGACGGGGTTTATTGTGGAGGAGGAGGAAGAAGAAGAAGTAGATAGAGGAAGAGGAAGAGGGCGAGGAAAGAAGAAGGAAAGAAATGGAAGTGGAACGCGTGGGGGAACGCGGAGGAGGAGATGGCCTTGTTCTTTTCTGGACGATTGATGTTAAAATAACTAATTTATTTTTTTAATTACTCTAGAAAACGTATTATTCATATATTACAAATTGAATTGCTATTGAGCTCAATTAATTTGATTAAGAATTTGTAAATAGTGAAAATTAGCTGTTATTTAAGATATTAATAAATAGACATTTGATAAACCTAACGAGATAATTAGTGAATGAATATAAAATGTCCTAAGTGGATATTCAATAAATTACTCAATTCAATGGTTTTACAAATTTTATTATAATTTAATAATATGTCAATGAAATAAAATAAAATTCAAAAGTAAAATTTTTATTGAAATATATAAAAGTTTATATATACAATTAGTTCATACATGATATGAAAATATTAATTATTAAATTAATTTCAATATCCATTGTTAATAAATAAATAATTTGTAATTAGTTAAATATGAATATAGTTGAATGGTAATAAAAATAATAAGATGAATAGAAAAAGAAATAATGTGTTTAAATAAGAATAAAATTAGAAAAAAAATATAAACCTCTAAATGTTAAACAACTATAGAAGTAACTTTTAAGTATTTTCATTCAAAATTTAAAATTGTACTTGTTTATGTGTTTTTTAGCAAACACAAAAAATATCATTTAAATCGTTAAACATCAATTCAAATGTTCTTGTTGACATTTTCAAACAGAACCTAAGTCTCAAATATTGAGACTCCTAATAAAAATATTCACATAAGTCGAATTCAATATTTTACTTAATCAACCGGTTACCATTTCACCTCATCCCAACTCTTCAAAATCACATTGGTTATGGGAGGACCAAATTAATGGAGGATAATCGGAAAAAAAATAAAAAAAAATATGTATTAATATTAATTTCATAACTTAATCTACTGATTAGTCGAATTTGTTTGTTTGTTTCTCCAAATTATGAGTGGCCAGTTGAATGGTCGTGGGACGCCGCTTCTTTATTCTTATTTTTTTCCTCCCGTCGTTTTCAACCATATTATATATATTTTTGGACTACATTAATCTATTTTTTATTTTATATCAAATTTCAAAATATTAACTCGATCAAAAAGGAAATCTAAGTTCGAAAATTCAAATTATTAATTTATTTGTAAAATAAATCAGTGTGATGTTAGTAATTTCCATTCCGAAATGTGTACTTAAGAAGTAAGAATTAAATATATGGAAGAACTTATATGTATGTTCAGGTAGAGTCGATTTTTCGATTTAAATAACTAATTAATATATTTTAAAAATTATTAAATAAACATTTAGAAAAAAACCACCAGTGTATTGATTTTTTGCTTGATTTAGTATAATGATATTTTACAATAAAATAATAAATAAAAATTAACATATGTGTCTTTGATTTATAATTATATATAAAATATAGCAAGTTTAAGGACATCAAAATATAAAATGATAAAAATACCTAAAAAGTAATAACATATAAATAAAAAAATATTTGATGGGCCCTAAGATTTAGATGCGATCCTAATATGAGCATATCAATTTTATTGTAAGAAATAAATCATCCTAAAATGGACTCCTAATTTTTTATTTTTTATTCTATTTTTTGGGGTGGTCAAATTTTTCTTATAACCCTACAACTAGTTTATTAAATATACTTGATTGTGATTATTCAAAAAAGTGTTTAATCTTGTATCTTCTTGAATATAAAATTATGCTTTTTTACTATTCTAATTCGATTCTCATATGCAATTTGTGCAAATTTATCTTTTCTTGAACTAACCTTTTTGTAAAAAGAATAAGTACGGCGGCATACTAGATAATAGTGATACACGAGTGAAAGATCAAAATTTATAAGGCTTATCTACTTAGACCGTCCTAAATTATTATGATTTTACGTATTTAATCTTAATGTATGAACTCATCATAGTACCTCCCTAAATTATTTCATGATTTTTATTTTACTTTATTCGTCTAGTTTTGTTAACTTTCTCATTATTTGCGATTTATTACATAACAAAATTACCCCTCTCTCATCTCTTTTTAATATTTAAAAATTTGAATAATATATAATAAATATTATTTAAAAAGGAGGGGGTGCTACTACCCTCCTCATCGGCGATGGAGGGAGTGGGCTCCCCCCACCCCCTCTCTTCAATCTTATCGGCGTTGACACCCCCCTTCAATTTGCTCCGAAGGGAATGGGCTAGACATTAAAAGAGAATATTAGTTTAGTCATCTAATAAAATCGAAAAAGTAAAAAATAACGGGAAAGTAACAGAACCAGACGGATGAACTAAAGTGAAAATAGTAAAATCATTTAGAGAGACACTACGGTGAGTTAATACATTATAGTTAGATGCGAAAAATCGAGCTAATTTATGGGAGGTCCGAAGTGTCAATTTTAAAATAAAAAAATCATCATAAAATCATTTAAAAGAATAAAAATCACCCTATAGTAGGTCATTTTTTTTGGATGATTTTGTCGGAATATTATTTTATATAATTATATTTTAAAATTATAGTAATTATATATTTTTTTCATAAATATATAATAAATTAAAATTAACATAAAAATATTTAATTTCATATTAAATATAAAATATACTCCTAAATTTTTAAAGTTATCAAATTAGAGTACAAAAATATGAAATTATATAAAAAATATTATATTTATAATAAAAAATTGATAAGTTAGGGATTATTTATATAAATAAAAAATGAGCTCCATGGGCTCAAATGGTTTTTTCGGATGGGAACCTAATTTCTACGAGTGGATTTTAATTTATTAAAAACTATCTTAAATTATATTCTGACACTTAATTTTTTATCTTTTCTGTTCGATCTTTTCACTTCAGGTAGGTTTTTTGGGTTGGTCAGATTTTTCTTACACCCTTGTGGTGCATAGTCAATGATAATCTAATATGCTTTTGAATAGATATTACTTTTGGTAGCGGATCTTATATTTAGGGAAGTGATCCGACGGTTCAGTCTGTGCGTCAGGCACCGGGAGGTGCGTTTCCGCGCCGACGCTCTTTTTTTAAATTTATTATTATTATATTATATTTATTTTATTTTTAAATAAATTACTGATGTTTAAAATAATTTGCGTGGTGGTGCCACATCGTATGTTTGTCTGCGTGGCGAAGAGAGAGCTTCACCACATCAGCGGAGGAATTGGAGAAGGGGTGATCAACGATGAAAAGGGCATTCGGTGCTACGAATTAAAAGATGAAGGGCATTCGCATTACAAATTAAAGTTGAAAGATATCGCTAAACAAACATCAAAATTAAAGAGCATTTAATGTAATTTACTCCAAACAAACACCATCATCATATTTCATAAAAAAAATGCATTATGTATAAACTTAATCAACAAGACCTTACAAAAATGACTAAGAAGCCCTTTTGATCACTGATAGTATCTTTCGCGAAAAAAATATTTATCTTGAATCGTTTTGCTCTTGTTATGTTGAATAAAATTCTACACGAAAAATAATATATATAATATTGTCAGGATCGCCTCCCGAGGTAGAATCATAAGGGGGTTTTAGAATCGATGAGGTTTTAAAATCGATGATCGTAGTATTGAATCAAGAATCATAAGGTCCTACTGCATGAATAAAAAAAAATTAAAAATATAAAATTATTAAGATAATATATTTATTCATGAATGTTATGTTTATACATAAGTTAATTAAAAATTAATCAGCAATATTTTATTCACATTTTTAAATCTAATATATATATATTTATATAATGTGAAGTATATATTCTTAGAAAAAAACATTTCAATAACATATAATACATTGATATTAATGAAGTGTAATATTTTAATAAAATGCAATAAAATTCTTAGTGTACATGCAATAACGTAATTTAATTTTGATAAATAAATTAATACCAATATCAGTAAAATCTTATCGACTTTAAGATGCAACTATAGATTTAACGCTAAGAATTATGCGCACTGGTCACGAGTTAGAGTTTTGGTCCACTATCGAGTCCGACTATTTGGTGTCACCCCGCGTACTATGGCATGTGAAACTTTCAGCAAAAATTTTTTACATTCACAAAAATTCGAACTCAAGATCTTTACTTAAACGATGATGACCTGCTATCCACCCCGTCCAATTCCGTTATCTTTAAATCATAAGATCTAATTATCCGCGTGGGAATATGGGACAACCGTGCATGCATATAAGTCACCAAATTTAAAATATACAATTTAAGTAAAAATGTATTGACTAAATTAATTATCGGACCGCCCTTTTTGACTAATCCATCCATCACGTCGCATTTCATGCAGCTGACGTCAGTTGCCGACGATATAATCAATAATATTATAAATCTTTCAATTTTCCGGCTCGAACTTCAAGTGCTTCAAAGGTGCGAGATTAGCCGGCGTTGACGGAAAGGGAAGGAAATTGAGGTCGCATTCTGATTTTTCTAGGAAACGTCTCATGGAATTAAATTAATAATTCCAGAAAAAAAATTCACGATCAATTTAGTGTGCTCTATTTTTTTTTCAAATTCATTTTTTTTATGACGTGACGTTTTTTCGATTTTCTTTTTTTTTCTTCCCTTATCTTCTCTCTTATTTTGCTTGCAAGAAATAATTTATTTATTAAATATATTATATTTATTATAAAAATATTAATTCAATATTATTTATTTTTTGCCATTTTGAGCAAAACATTTTATTAAATACTTTATTATTTATTATATTTTAATAATAATTTTTTAAACACTCGTTAAAATTAATTTATCACATTAATTTTTTTAATCTTATCATTATGTTTTACTTACATGAGAATTTAAATTTCAATAAGATTTTATCACTCAATTATTAATCATTATTTTTATTATAAAAAAATATAAATATTCATTTGAAATTATTTTAATTGAAAACAAAAAGTTAGAAATCATTTTGTAAAAAAACGACACCGGAACAAGTTGTTCGTCAAACTTCCAAATTGTAGATTTATTAATCAATTTCTTAATCATCTGCGCAAGAGAGTCAAATTATGTTGATCCACTCTAGAAAAACGAATTATTATTAAAATGTATAAGTTTTCTTTTTTATGAATACGATTAAATAATATTATTGTTGTTCACGATGAGTATATGGGAAACGTGCTAATTTTACATCTTTGTTAAAAAAAAACAAAATAAAAATAAAATAGTTTGGCACGCGCTTTGAATGGTCTTGATGATTGAAATTCTTCACATGTAATGCATACATTGCGTACGTGCTATTACACGTCATCTCATGCATAGTGTGTTTCATAGAATACTTAGATTTTCGGTCAATAGCTAAATTGATAGATTAATTCAAAATATGTTTGGATGGAATAAGAAGGAATGAATTTTGAATTTAAAATAGTTATTATAAATATAAAGTATAATTTTATTATTAATAAAATAAATTATGAAATTTTTATTAAAAATTGTTGTTAAACAAAATATATAATTTTAGTATTTAAATATAAAAAAATCCTTTTTAATAATTTATATTTAATGGAATAATAAATAATATTATATTTATTATTATAAATATTTTATATGTAATAAATAAATTATTTTATATAAGAAAGATAAAAAAAGAAAATAGTAAAAAGATAAAAAAATTACAAAATAAAAAGTCACCTCAACCACGGAAAAAGAAAAAAAATGGAACAACGTACTAAGGTCACATGACCTTGATTTCACTTTAAAAAAATGCAGCCTAGAGTTTTATGAAATCACGTAAAATCGACGTTCACACACCCTGATTCCATTGTCAAACGAATCATAAATGTTCATAATACAATGTATTGTATGTATAACTCGCAAAATATTTGGTTGTGATGTAATTTTTCCTTAAAAGACTCTTGAATTTATACTGTATAAAATAGTTAAATTCAAAATAGAAAGACGTGAGGTTTTAGGAGGAGAATAAAATTCGAAACACACCTAAAATTTATCATACATAAATATTGTAACGTCCCCAAATCAACCAACGCTACGTGGCGATGATCTCTCTGAAGGCGCTAAGAAAAATCGTAACACTTGATTAAAAATTGACTAAATCTCAATTAAAACGATGATATGTCAACAATAGAAATAAAGAGGGAAAATAAAAATATCATAATAGCGGAAATTTCAAAGTACTACATAATCTCCAAAATGACTACAATATCTGAATTACATCAAAGTCCATAAATGCGAAAAATAAGGAAAATGATAACTAGGCCCTCTGCCAGTTTACGTGCTTTATTATCATTCGAGCTGGTCATGGCACACGATCTCAACACCATCACTGATATGACCTAGTGGAAATCAATACAGGGGACGAGGTCCTCCCGTAAGTTATACAGCTTAGTGGAGATCCATAAAGTACTCAATGCATAACAGTAAATAGAGTTAGACAGAATTAATAATCACTTGTATCAAGATCAGGTAAAGAGCATAAGATCATTCAATTTTAGATTTTCATGGATAAAAGAGGATAGAGATCATGTATCAATCTTATAATCATGAAAAGATACAGTTATCACTTTGGATTAACGATCTTACATTATTTGCCATCATACTTATACCATTCATACATTTTCTTTATTCTTGAACCTTTCTCTTTGCCTTACATGACTTTAGCTGCCTTTAACTTTTAGGGGTTTTACGTCGAGCAAAACAATACAGCCTTGTGCAGCCAATAGGTGATCAAGCCATGGCTAAAGGAGCGATCCTTCACTATAAGCACTTAGCATGGGCTGGCCACCCTCTCTTTATCTCTTCATCTTTTTTATTTTAATTACTTTATCAGTTCATCATTCTTTCATTCTATAAGGAAATTGAATCATTGGACAGATCAATAACAAGACAAAAGATTCAGTCACACAACAATTCAATCAATAGGGAATAGCATATCACAATCATAAAATTAATCTAGATCAATCAGTAATCAAAATGAACTCTGGGTTAAGGGTCGGTCGATCGGTCCTCTCTGATCGGTCGACTGATTTCTTAGCACCGGTCGACCGATAACCTTGGGTCGGTCGACCGGTCGATCTAATTTAATTCAATGGTTCTCGGTCTGCTAAATCTTGGGCACCGATCGACCCATATCTCTGGATCGATCGACCGATGGTGCTCGGTCTGTAGAGTGGGCTTCGATCGGCCGACGTAAAAAGAGACTCAGAAGGAATGATCGATCGATCGGTCTCTATTGGTCGGTCGACTGATTTCCATATCACCGATCGACCGATTTCCATATCACCGGTCGATCGATATTTCTGGATCGGTCGACCGATCGTCGTGAAAATAGAAACTGACAGAATCGAATTTTTAGCGATTTTCAATCCAAAATGCAATCATAGCTTACAAACAATCATCTAAACATGGAGGGATGATACAAAATACATCCATAGTCATAGTGAATCACAAATTAGGGATCAAGCACAAGAATACAATCAATCCATTCTTTTTCCATTACTTCTCATCAATCAAGACACATTTCAAGATGAACAACCATAATTCTGCCCTAATGCTAATTATGTTATGCAGAAGGATTTCAGATTCACCCACTTCCTTTCGTGGTTGATTCTTGCTTGAAACCCCTCCGAGCACCGACAATTGTCCTCCCTTTGTTGTCCTCCACCTACGAGGCAATCTGATTGGGGAAAGAAGTAAGGGAATGATGTTGAGAATCGAAGGGAGTGTAAAAATGAAAAAGAACCTTGAAGAAACTTGCTGGAGCTCAATTGCTCTTGCTGGTTGGAGTGTGCTTGGGGGAGAAGAGAGAGAAGTGATGGAGAGGTAATGAGAGGATAATGTGAGCTTTAGGACACTAATGCTTTTATAGACTAGATTTTGGGCCTATCATGCTAATGAGCTCCATCATGGGCTATGGGTGTTGGTTTTTAAAAACTTGAATATATATATATATATATATATATATATATATTCAGTTATTACATCATTACCCCCTTAAAAGAAAATTCGTCCTCGAATTTTGCACTAAATAGAGGTCTTACCGAATAGGTGCGGAAACTCCTGGTGCATCACTGATTCGAGTTCCCATGTGGCCTCATCGCCATGATGAAAACGTCATGCTACTCTGACCATAGGTACATCTTTATTCTTCTCGCGTTGTACTTTGCGTTCCACAATATGTGTCGGGTACCCTGCGAAGGTCAAATCAGTAGTTAGATTTGACTCTTCGATCTGTAAAACATTGGCAGCATCATGCTTGTACTTCTTAGGCATGGAAATATGAAACACATTATGCACTCTCCCATAGGAAGGTGGCAAGGTTAGCCTGCATGTTGCTTCACCTACTAACTCTAGTACCTCGAAAGGTCCACGTACCGAGGGTTGAGCTTCCCTCGTTTACTGAATCTCATAACTCCCTTCATAGGAGACACCTTTAGCAGAACCTGATCACCAGCCTGAAAAATCTCTCACGTCTGCCCTTATCAGCATAACTCTTCTGTCTGTCTTGAGCTGTCTTCATCCTCTGCTTGATCAACTCCACTTTCTCGGCATATTCTACTGCCTCCTTCACTTCTTCTTTGCTCATGACTTTTTCTTCACCTACTTCACCCCAATGAGCGGGTGAACGATAAGGTCTGCCATATAAATCCTCAAAGAACGCCATACCGATACTGGAATAGTAGCTGTTATTATAAGCAAATTCGATTAGATGGATCTGCTCATCCTAGTTGCCTTGTCAATCTAGTGCACATGCTCGCAGCATGTCCTCTAATGTCTGAATAGTCCTCACATATTATCCATCAGTCTGAGTGTGGAAGGCAGTACTGAAATTCAGCCTTGTGCCAAATGCTTGCTACATGCTCTTCCAGAATCTGACAGTGAATCTGAGGTCTCGGTCAGAAATAATCGATGTTGGAATGCCACGTAGTCTAATCATCTCCCTAATATATAAATCCAATAAATTCTCTACCGATTGTTTCCACTGGATAGGAATGAAGTGTGCCGCCTTCGTGAATATGTCTACCACCACCCATATAGCATCATAACCCTTCTTGGACCTGAGCAAGTTGGATACAAAATTCATAGTAATATTATCCGACTTCCACTGTGGGACATCTAGAGACTTCAACTTTCCATGTGGCCTCTAGTGCTCAATCTTCACCTGTTGGCACATCAGACATCTAGACACATACTCAGCTATCTCTCTCTTCATGTCAAGCCATCAATAGCTGCGCTGTACATTTTTGTACATCTTAGTGCTTTTAGGATGGATGGCAAACTCGGACTTATGTCATTCATCCATTACTTCCCTTTTGATGGTGACATTTGTGGAAACCCATAATCTGTCCCTATACCGAATTCATCTATCTGCTGATACTTGGAAGTCCTTCGGCTTATTCTGACATCTCTTCAACACGTTCTGATACTCTGGATCCTCCTTTTGGGCAGCTATGATCCTGTCTATTATGCTGGGCCTCATCTGATGCATCATCCACATTGCTCCATTACTGTCAAGTCTGGGACGCCACTGATCTATCTCCTGTAACATCTCGTACTCTCGTACTCTGATGTATGCTAGTGAACCTTCTCATTTCCTGCTCAGTGCATCTATCACTGAATTTGCTTTACTAGGATGGTAATTAATAGCAAATTCATAATCCTTCAAGAGCTCTACCCATCGGCGCTGCCTCATGTTGAGGTCCTTGTGATCAAAAATATATTTGAGACTCTTATGATCTGTGAAGATCTCAAAAGTCTCCCCATACAGGTAGTGTCTCCAGATCTTCAAAGCAAAAACTATTGCGGCTAGCTCCAAGTCATGCATGGGATAGTTAACCTCATGTTCTTCAACTAGCGTGAAGCATAGGCCACTACTTTACCATGCTGCATTAGCACACACCCTAAGCCTATCCCACATGCATCATTGTAGACTACATATCCTTCGCTGCCCGTCGGGATGGTAAGGACAGGTGCTGATGTCAGACGATCCTTCAATATTTGAAAGCTCTGCTCACACTTTATCATACCAGATGAACTTCTCCACTTTCTTCGTGAGGTTCGTGAGCGGTGCTGCAATTTTGGAGAAGTCTCTTATGAACCTCCTGTAATAACTTGCTAATCCTAGAAAAATGCGGATCTCGGATGCATTCTTCGCCCTTGCCCAATTAGTCACTGCTTCTACCTTTACGGGGTCCACTGAAATTCCCTTCTTGGATACTGTGTTCAAGAAACATGATCTCCTTCAGCCAAAATTTGCACTTAGAGAGTTTGCCGTAAAGCTTGTGTTGGCGCAGGGTCTCCAACACTATTCTAAGATGCTCTCGATGCTGCTCTGGATTGGACGAGTAGATCAGGATGTCTTCCATGAATACTATGACGAACTGATCCAGGTAGGGCCGAAAGGTCCTGTTCATCAGATCCATAAACGCTGCAGGAGCGTTTGTCAGTCCAAAGGACATTACTAAAAACTCATAATGGCCATATCTAGATCGGAAAGTCGTCTTCGGTATGTCTTCTTCAATAACCCTCAGCTGATGATAGCCACTCCGCAAATCGATCTTGGAGAATACGGATGCCTTGGACAACTGGTCGAAGAGATCGTCGTTGCGGGGCAAAGGGTATTTATTTTTCACTATCACCTTGTTGAGCATCCTGTAGTCAATGCAAAGCCGCATTGAACCATCTTTCTTTTTAACAAACAATACAGGCTTTTCCCACGGCGAGACACTCGGCCGAATGAAGCCTTTGTCTAACAATTCCTGTATTTGCTTCTTTAACTCTTTCATCTCAGCAGGTGCCATGCGGTATGGTGCCTTGGAGATGGGTGCAGTTTTATGTAGAAGCTCAATCCTGAAATCTATCTCGCGCCTCGATGGTAGTCCTGAAGTATCATCAGGAAAAACATCCAAAAATTTACGCACCACATCTATCTGTTACAGTGTGGTGGCTGGTGCATCGGTCTTGACCACAGTTGCCAAATATGCACAACATCCTTTTTGGAGCATCTTTTGGACCTTCATAGCTGAGATAATCACCTTCTTATTTTCTGATGGAGTACCCCTAATAATTGCATTAGTCTTGTTCTGTACACCTATGGTGATCTTCTTCTGCTTGTAGTGTAAGGTTGCATCATGATAAGAAAGCCAATCCATCCTTAGGATGACGTAGTCGATCATTTGGATGACAATAAGATCTGTAGAAAAATTCTTCTTCTCCACGGTGATAGGCACATTCGGAATGTACCTAGCCGTGTGAAGATCTTCCATGGGGGTGCTCACCCTCATGGCATGAGGCATCTGCTATAAAGATAAGCCAAGAGCTTGGGCACATGATTCTGAAATAAACGGGTGCGTGGCCCCTGAATCAAATAATATAATAGCAGACATATCAGCAATAGGAAAGGTACCTCTGATAATATCATTATCATTCTGGGCAACATTCGCCTCTATGTTGTGCACCCTGCCCTGGACCACGGGGTTTGCGCCATCGGCGGCTCGGTTATCACGGTCTCCCGTAGCAAACTAGGGGCAGTTTCGGGCAAGATGCCTGAACTGTCCGCACTAGATGCACGAATCATTCCTCTTGCGGCATTCGCCGTCATGATATCGCCCGCAATGAGGGCAGTGAGGCTTCTACTAAACTACTGGTGCTTGTGACTGAGGCTGACGAGGAGGAGGTGACAGCTATCTCAGTGGCTATTACACGGAAAATGAGTTAATTTCCACGCTTTAACACATTCTTAATTAGCATTTTGGAATTTTTATATCTGAAGCTTTACTGGTGCTGGGCGCTGATGGGGTGGAGCATAGCGAGGGGCCTCCCTCTAGTAGTAAGGCCTATGACGGCGATCGCGATGATCGTCCCTCCTGAACGGTCGATGATCTTTGGTCCGAGGTCGCTGTTGCTCTGCTAGCTTGGCTGGAGCTTTTGCTTTGCGCTCAGCCGGGTCTTTCTCCATACGAGTGGTCAGTCTCACCTCCTTTTTCAAAGTGTCACAGTCCCCAGATAGGACTTCAGTCTTCAGGTCCTGTTGCAGTCCATTGATGAACTTGTTTGTCCTGATGCATCCCACAAATGACATCGGGCAGTACTGCTCCATCATGACAAATTGAGTGTGGTATTCCACCATAGTCATGGTTCCTTGCACAAGCTCAAAAAATTCTTCATGTTTACTGACCCGATCATGCTCAGGAGTGTAATGGTCAGCAAATGCCTCCTTAAACTCAGCCCATGATATCTCCTCTTCCTCCAGCCCTCTAAATCTGGTGGCTCTCGTGGTCTTCCATCATCTCATGGCAGTGTCAGTAATCATGTGGACAACATACAACACCTTTTGCTCTTCAGCACACCTCATCAACTTAAATATGCGGTCCAAGGTCTCTATCCATTGTTCTGCCTTGAAGAAATTTGCCTTGCCCTCGAACTATGAGGATTTAGCCACAGAAATGGCTGAATAGTATTTTCAGAAACCTCTTATCGGGGTCCCCATGTGCGACGTCTGATCGCGGGTTGGCCGCCTCCAGTTTGACTGCCCTCTAGTGGGTCAGTCTCATCAATGAGCTCATCCTACGTCTGCGCCCTCGCACTACGGCCTCGCCCTCGGCCGCGGCTGAGAGTGCGACCTCGAACACGGCCTCATCCCCGATCTTGCTGGGCTAAGGTCTGTGACTCAATAATTGGGCCCTCTGGGCCTTCTGGCGCTTCAGGAGCAATATGGGCCGACCCGACCTCCCGCTCCTAGATCCTCTCTAATCGTCTTGACATCTTTATCTTTTAATCATGAAAGAACAATACATTAAAACCAATACCATATCATAAACATGAATTTGACTTACAGTCCTCTTTTGGTGGAGAGTGTGGCGGCAGCTCAGCGATAACACATGAATCTCTCTTATACCATACTATACAATAAGATATCAAAAGAGTCTGAACAACGGCTCTGATACCATAAATGTAACATCCCCAAATCGACCAACGCCACGTGGCGAGGATCCTTCTGAAGGTGCTACGAAAAATCGTAACACGACTAAAAATTGACCGAATCTCAATTAAAACGATGATATGTCAACAATAGAAATAAAGAGGAAAAATAGAAATACCATAATAGCGGAAGTCTCAAAGTACTACATAATCTTCATAATGACTACAATATCTGAATTACATCAAAGTTCATAAATGTGAAAAATAAGGAAAATGATAACTAGGCCCTCTGTCAGTTCATGTGTTTTATTATCGCTCGAGCTGGTCACGACACACGATCTCAACACCATCACTGACCTGGCCCTGTGGAAATCAACATAGGGGAGAAGATCCTCCCGTAAGCTATATAGCCTAGTGGGGATCCATAAAGTACTCAATGCATAACAGTAAATAGAGTTAGACAAAATTAGTAATCACTTGTATCAAGATCAGGTAAAGAGCATAAGATCATTCAATTTGAGATTTCCATGGATAAAAGAGGTTAGAGATCATGTATCAATCTTATAATCATGAAGAGATGCAGTTATCACTTTGGATTAACGATCTTACATTATTTGCCATCATACTTATACCATTCATACACTTTCTTTATTCTTGAACCTTTCTCTTTGCCTTACATAACTTTAGGTGCCTTTAATTTTTAGGGGTTTTAGGCCGAGCAAAACAATATAGCATTGTGCAGTCAATGGGTGATCAAGCCATGACTAATGGAGCGATCCTTCACTATAAGTACTTATCATGGGCTGACCACTCTCTCTTTATCTCTTCATCTTTTTTACTTTAATTACTTTATCAATTCATCATTCTTTCATTCTATAAGGAAATTGGATCATTGGACAGATCAATAATAAGACAAAAGATTCAGTCACACAACAATTCAATCAGTAGGGAATAACATATCACAATCATGGAATTAATCTAGATCAATCAGCAATCAAAATGAACTCTGGGTTAAGGGTCGGTCGATCGGTTCTCTCTGATCGGTCGACCGATTTCTTAGCACCGGTCGACTGATATCCTTGGGTCGGTCTACCGGTCGGTCTAATTTAATTCAATGGTTCTCGATCTGCTAAATCTTGGGCACCGGTCGACCGATGGTGCTCGGTCTGTACAGGGGGCTTCGGTCGGCCGACGTAAAGAGAGACTCAGAAGGAATGATCGGTCGACCGGTCTCTATTGGTCGGTCGATCAATTTTTATATCACCGGTTGATCGATATTTCTGGATCGGTCGATCGTTCGTCGTGAAAACAGAATCGGACAGAATCGAATTTTTAGCGATTTTCAATCCAAAATGCAATCATAGCTTACAAACAATAATCTAAACATGGAGGGATGATAAAAAACACATCCATAGTCATAGGGAATCACAAATTAGGGATCAAGCACAAGAATACAATCAATCTATTCCTTTTCCATTACTTCTCATCAATCAAGACACATTTCAAGATGAACAACCATAATTCTGCCATAATGCTAATTATGTTATGCAGAGGGATTTCGGATTCACTCACCTCCTTCCGTGATTGATTCTTGCTTGAAACCTCTCTGGTCACCGACGGTTGTCCTCCCTTTGTTGCCCTCCACCTACGAGGCAATCCGATTGGGAAAAGAAATAAGGGAATGACGTTGAGAATCGAAGGAAGTGCAGAAATGAAGAAGAGCATTGAAGAAACCCTGTTGGAGCTCCCTTGCTTTTGCTAGTTGGAGTGTGCTTGGGGGAGAAGAGAGAGAAGTGAGGGAAAGGTAATGAGAGGATAATGTGAGCTTTAGGGCACTAATACTTTTATAGACTAGATTTTGGGCCTATCATGCTAATGAGCTCCATTATGGGTTATGGGTGTTGATTTTTAAAAACTTGAATTTATATATATATATATATATATTTCCATAATTTTTGGCACGCGTGGAATGAACACATGTCACCTGATAACGATGCATAATGGAAGCGGCGAGGCAGCTGCCTCATAATCTTTTATCATGACTTTTCGGCGTCAAATTAAAAAAATGAAGGATAATATAATCAAGAGGCGTTGATTTTGTTGGCATGCAATATATGCTCATTATTATGTTTTTTTGGTCATTATTATGTTATTTTAGATTGTCGAATTAAGTCAATGAAAGCGTATATTAATTTATCTTATGAATCAGATGATGAGTTAATCATAAGATCTAAAAGCTCCACATTCCCAGGAGAGATCGGATAAAGATATTGTATCACCCGATTAAATATATGGCCCATCAAATGAGGCTCTAGCGACAAATAAATTTCGAAGTCGAGATCTTCTTTTATCTCTAAAAACCATATTCTTTTAGTTTCGACTGAAAAAAATCAATTTAATTGAACAAATTATCATCAATAAATTGAAGAAGGGTTTTATATACTTTTTTAATTCTCATTTCCATTATATATATATATATATATATATTATATGGATCATTCTTTTTGTTGCCATGGTTGATTTTGGAGCTATTACATGGGGAAAGAAATAACTGTTATTGGATAAAATACGACAACAGATAAAGACGCCGGTCCTACATTTGTTTTCATATCTGCAGCTACAAAAAATTAATATATAACTTAGCTAAATAATGGCGAGAGCTTAGGAACTATGCTGCTTATCTCTACTTGTTATATAGTCAGTCATATTTACAAATTTACAAGTATTAATGATTCGTAGGCAAAATTATAACAAAAGAGAGACAAATGGAAGAAAAAGAAACTGTTCATACAGAATTGATAATATAATCTGGCAGCATAAGAATGCACTTCTACTTTTTGCCTCTTAAGTTGCTGTGTACAAGAAACATGCTTAAGATGGCGAGCCACTCTCGAAATCCATGGAGGGATCAACCATGGAGTATTCAAGCGACTGCAGAGACCGAAGGACTTCATGGATGGTCGGTCTCTTCTCCGGCAGCACAGAGGTGCAGCGGAGAGCGACATCCAGCAACCCCAGCGCCTCTCGTTGCGCAGCGTTGGGAATGCTTGCATCAAGTACCTGCATAGGTCCATCTTTCACATTAACCTTCCTTCTCACCCATTTCACGATGTCCAGGGACTCCCGGGCATCCGGCTGCTCAGCCGGTCTGCCAGTTATGAGCTCCAGTAATACAACTCCAAAGCTGTACACATCCATTTGTTCTGTTGGTCTCTTGCTGCAGTCATATTCTGCAATGTAATTAAATGCAGATGATGATGTTAAGAAGACATTGCGATTACATTGCAGTTGAAGGCAATCAAAGAAATCTTGTTGCCACAGTGCTGGAAAAGTGAGAATGTCATCACATTTTTATCAATTCAATTATGCCTGCCTGGTCCCTGGATGTATATGCATTGGTTACAGATGTATTGCAGTGATATAGCATTGTATAAAATTGAAGATCAGAACACTTGTTCCTGGATCGGGTTTGTAGATTTCTACATCTAAAGTTGAAAAATGTCTCAGTTACATGCTTCTCTGATCAATTAGTACACATGGAATTCCGAGGCGAGAAGGGATTCCGAAATCTTGAGTTCAAATGGTGCCAATAATTTCATATGATGTCTCCTAAGTCTGTTTCAGTTACCATTAAAACTTTAGATCCACAATATTCAAATACTGAATTTCACCAAGAATGAAATAAGAACTGCGCAACAATCTGTTACCAATTTACCATCCCATCTCAAGAATAGATAGCATACATGTAGGCCTAAGTATCATGACTGCTATCTAATTAATGTAACGCCAAGTGATATTTCGAGAGAAACACATGCAATTGCACGAGTAGGTAGATCCAGGTATATATTAATTACTGTCACTAATTGGACTAAGATACAAATCCAACTTGTCCATGTTACCATGATTAGTATGTGTTGAATAGTTTATGAGTAGATGAGATGAAGACTCTGATATGGATAACAATGTATTAACTGAGAAGATGCAAGCATTAGTTTTGAAGCATTTACCTGAAGGCATGTAACAACAGCATCCCAACTCAGAAGTCATAGACATCTTATATGGAGTCTCTCCGATGACGCGATCAATTCCGAAGCCAGTTAGTTTTGGTTCAAAATCATCATCAAGAAGTATGTTGTTAGACTTCACATTTCTGTGAAGCACATGGGGGACATAATCTTTGTGAAGATACATTAAACCCTGAGCAGATCCTATCGCAACTCTAAGGCGAGTTTTCCAATCCATCGAGAAGCCAGATTTGCGAAGAGCATCGCCCAAGCTTCCTTTTTGAAGGTATTCCTGAATCAGAAGGATGCTATCTTCTGTGTAGTAGAACCCCAACAACTTGGCAATATTCCTGTGCCGGGCCTTAGCCAATGTCCTTATCTCGGCTTTTACCTTCCTGAAAGACGTGATGCCAGGATTCATAAGTCTCTTCACGACTATGAAATCGCCACCAGGCAACCGAACTAAGTGAACTTTGCCAAATGCACCCTCACCAATAACAGTTTTCTCAACCAACGTCACCATCAATTCCTCTTCAGTAATTCTGAGTGGATAGAAGAACACTGACTTCCATACATCAGAATTTGATTTTGCATGTGAGAGTTTATACATGATATAGAATCCTGCAGCTAACACTATGAGGCCGGCAACAAATGATATCACAATGATAACCAAAGTCAATCCATTGGTTTTCCGGCTATGCCTTATAGATGATGGATTGCACGAATTTGGCATTCCAGGCCCACACAGGCCTGGGTTTCCCTGTAGATATGAAGCTGGAAGGCCAGAAACAAGAGGCAATGGAACACTTCCAGATAACTGGTTGAAGGAGACATTGAACAAAGCAAGCTTCAAATTCTGAAGCTCCGTCGGGATCGGGCCAGTAAGCATGTTGCTGGAGAGATCAATGTAGGTCAATACAGGTAAATGCCCCAGAGAAGATGGAATATTTCCTGTGAAACTGTTGTCTGCTAAGGATATTGAAACCAACTTTTTGCACTCTCTTAGCTCAGGAATCGTGCCAGACAGTGAATTTTGTGACAAATTGATAATGCTCATGACTGACGAATCACACAAGTCATCTGGGAGATTTCCGGAAAAGCTATTGTGCGATGCTGAGAACTTGTACATAGTCTTGATGAGGCCGAGTCCCCTTGGAATTCGACCACTGAAGCTATTGTTATCTATTTGGATTTGCTCAAGACTCGACCTCACTCCGATAAAATCCGGTAGATCCCCTGAAAACTGGTTGTTCTCCACCCTGATAACCTTTATATCAGGCAATGACCACAAACCTGTCGGGAGCTCGCCGGAAAAGCCGTTGTCCTGCACCTGAAACCTCTGAAGTCTCGAGCATTGCTCGATAGACTTGGGCACCATGCCAGTGAAGGAATTCCCATGGAGATTGAGCTCCATGAGAGCCTTGCCATAACAAACATCAGAAGGAAACGATCCGGTGAGACTGTTATCGGAGAAATCCACTGAAACAAGCTTCGGAAGGCCCAAAGCAAATCCCGATGGAATGCCTCCTGTCAAATTATTCTGGGAGAGGTCCAAGACCTCCAAATCGTGCAAGCCGAGAAGGCTTTGGGGAATGCCGCCAAAAAGCCCAGACCTTTGCATCACGATTCGTCTCAGTCTCGCCAGTTTGGCGATTTCTCGAGGCAAAGTAGAGGTTAAAGATGGATTCTGCGACAGGTCGATGACGACGAGCTCGCTCAGGTTCGCGAACGCAGAGGGATGAAGGACACCTGAGAATGAGTTGCTGGCCAAATTCAGAACCTGGAGGGCCCCCAGCGAGCCCAAGCTGAGTGGTATCTGGCCTTCGATGCGGTTCCTGCTGAGATCAAGCGAGGTGAGGGCAGAGAGTTGATCTATTTGCTCCGGGAGCGTTCCCCAGAGGAGGTTGTTGCTGAGGTTGAGAGCGAGAAGACCGGTGCACTGTGACAGGTGGAGGGGGATGGGTTGGTTGAAGTAGTTGTGCGCGAGGTTGAGGCTGGAGAGGTGCGGGAGCTTGCAGATGGACGGAGAGATATCGCCGGAGAGGTTGAGGCCGTGCAGATCCAAAGATGCGACGAGGGAGGCCTCGGAGCAGGTGACGCCGGTCCAGTCGCAGTAGTGGTCCGAGGAGTTCAGAGACCAGCCGGAGAGGGCCGACGTCGGATCCTCCATTCCGGACTTGAAGGTGAGGAGGATGTCCAGCTCCGAGGAAGAGCTGAAGGCAATGAGAAGAGAGAGAGTGAAGGCTACTAGGAGACCTGAAGCGGGTGCCATGGGCAACGGAGGTGACAGAAAAAGAGAGAGAGAGATGTGGTAGCGTTGGATTTTGTTGTGCAGAGCAGAGCTTTATCGGAGGTGATCACTGTGTAGGTCCTGCAGCAGAAACAGTCCACACTGCAAAATCTAGTGAGTGACTGAGTGGTCTGTGTGTCCTGATGTTTTAATGCCTTAAGTTTCTTCTCTTTTCATCATCCTCTTGCTTTGGCAGAGAGACATTGTGATGGGATACAAATGCAACAAAGTAGTGATCTCTAATCCGAATCAAATGCAGAGAACAAGGGGAGGACATGGCGATTAATGCTGCCCTGCGGCACCTACTTGTCATTGTTAATGCCCCCTCCCTCCCCTGGCATATATTTCATTTTTAGACCCCCTTGTGATGCGAGCAGTAGATTGCATACACCCGGCATGTAACCTTTGGCTCATGGCGCATCGGCTTTGGCATCATCCCATGAAATAATGTAACAAAAGACGACAAAGGAAGTAAAATATATATATATATATAATTAACGGACGAGATTCACTGATTTGATAATAAGATTAAAATATCTGATCTAACATTAATTTTTTTAATGTATGTGCTTGATACACGCTTAGCTATCGATCTGACCATGCATGTAAATTGTAAAGCCCTCTCTCTCTCATACTCCCATGTCAACTAGGAGAGGAACCGCCATAAGGTATCTGGCAAGCAGACCCGTGAATGAACACACTGCAGAGTGCAGATTAGGCCCGTCAAAGTAGAACAGGGAGAAAGACGACGAGCGCTATAGTATCTTTAAGTATCAACTGACTGTTACAACGCTTCTGCGTAGGGTGTTCTGTGCAACTACTTTTTATTTTCTTTTTATTTTACGTGGAAAATGAGACCCTGTCCCGGACAGAGACCGGGACATCCCGATTAAATTGGAATAAAAATAAAAAATTCTCGATTATCTCAAATTTATCATAAAAATAAAATAATAAATAAAATAGTAAAATAAATTAATATTATTATATAAATATGATAACTATTATTTAAATTATATATATGATAATATAATATATATTTAAAATATATATCAAATAAAATATAAATAAATATTTAAAATAAATTTAAATATAATATTTAAAAATATTTTAATACTAATATAATATATTTAATCGGGTCAGGATCGGGTCCAGGTCATTATAACTCGAAAATCCAGACCCAATCTCGACCCGATCCCAACCGAGTCTCAAAGGAAATGAGACTCAGTTGGTAACCAGGTCGGAAAAAAACTCGACAAATCCGGGTCGGTCTGGACGGGGGCGACTGGGTCGTCCCGGCCCGTGCTCACCCCTAGAGGAGGATGGGCAGCCGGCGACGCTCGATGGAGGAGGGGAAATGGCGGCACTCGATGTAGGAGGATAGTCAGCGGCGACGCTTGATGGAGGAGGAGGGAAAGCGGTGGTGTTCGATGGAGGAAGACAATCAGGAGGAGGGAAAGCGGCGGCGTTCATTGGAGGAGCAGGGGCAGTGGCGACGCTTGATGGAGGAGGGAAAGCAGCGATGCTTGATGGAGGAGGAGCAGCGATGACTCTCGATGGAGGAGGGGCGGTGGCTTCGACTTTCGTCGTGAAGGAGGTGACGACAACATGCAGGGCGGCGGGATGCTCGATGGTGGAGGAGGGGCTGCGGCTTTGACTCCCATGTCTAAGTGAGGAGGGGCTGGACGCGGGAGAGGCAGCGCTCGATGGCTAGACATGGGAAAGGCGACGCTCGTTCGTGATTTCCATGTTTGCTGTCGAGGTACCCCTCTGTGGGAGTTCGGAGAATCGGTTCCCCATGGGATTCGAGGCCCCACGGGGATCTGAGGGATGAAATTCCCTGCGCAATCGGGGATTCGGGGCAGGGACATGGGGGGAGGGGGGGCTGATCAACGAGGTCGGGCGGGGGGAGTGTCCCCCACCCCCGAGAGGGTCGTTGCCACTGCTATTTGGATTGGTAGCCAAGTTGAACACGATCTGTCATGACGACCGCAACATGATCGGGTAACGGATGAGAAATCTTAATCTGAGTTGATCTAATTTGACGTAATGACTCAATATTTTTAGTTTTTAATTTAATAAAAGACTTTTATGTTATTCAAAAACTAAATATATTAAAATAAAATATCTCAAATATTAAAATATTTTAAAACTAGATTAATTCTTTAAAATAAAGTATTTAATATAGTATATCAAATAATATAAAAAAATTGAAAAACTAATGGTCAAGTGAATCGGCCATTTAACTCGAATCAATCAGAGCTCGATCGAATCGGGTTTGAACCCAAAGAAGACTCGAACGACCCGACAAACAGTGATGGCAGAATTTGGAGTCGGGTTAGGTCAGCTCCAACTTCATTACTTGTGTAAATTATCTATTTATCAGTATTGTTAATAGCATAAAAGTGGAAAATAATCAAGTTACGACACGAGTGTTTTTTTTTTTAAATTAGTTTTATTCTTACGTCTCTCCCTTTATTTATGCGTCTAAATAATAATCAATTTCAAATAGTCAAATATCATATTTTTTTTAACTGATCAATTTTTCCCCCATAATTTGATCTTTTTTTCTTTCATGCAATGGCATCGAATCCTAACTCAGTTTTCTATTAATTAATGCAAATCTAATTCGCTGGTGTTGAACGTTGTATGTGTTGAGTCATTATTTCAAAAAGAAAAATTATATTTATATTATAATCTTATTATTAATGTATTTAATATCCCTATACACCTTGCGGTTCATAAATATTACTATAAATATTTTCTCATTAATATAATTTTATTGTGAGCCTTCGAATCTAAGTATGTTCAAGATAAGATAAAAAAAAGTTTTACTTTCTGCCCATCTAACGTGAAAGTTCATATAACTAGCATGGAGTTATTTTTTTATGTCAGAAATAGGGCCCAAAGTCTCTCTCTCTCTCTCTCTATTATATCTATATCTATATATAGATATATACTAAAAAAATTAAAACGACATATAATTTCTGTTGTTGGTATTTGAAAATTTATTAATAATATTTGAACTTGAGATCTTAAGTTGTGCCACTCACCACTTACATAGAATTACTGTAAACACGTTGCATGTTTTACTTTGAGGTGAAGGCATTTGTGTTGTGTACATGTTGTATTATTTCCTACAATATTCTCAACAAAGAACCGTTCAAATACCTTCAAATAAAAGAAGTGTTATACCTTCAATAGTTCAATGCACACGACAGTCGTAAGATGCATTTGAAAACAGGTAAATTTCATTAAATACCCTCAAAATTTATCTTCTTTCTCAACTCTATCTTTTAATCATAATATCCTCAAACTATTAATTTATTTCAACAAATATTCTTTTGATTGGGTATAACCTATTACCCGATCATTTAGCTTACGCGACATACTATATACAAATAAAATACATATATAATATTAAAATAATAATATAATAGTTTTAAATAACTAAAAAAGGGCTCGGTCACCTCCTCGTTGGTGATTGACACGAAAAAGGGGACAACGCCCCTACTACGCAGCGTCAAAGGCGACACCAGGGGCATCGATCACCCCTTATTTTTTTCGCTTTACCGGTGATGGAGTTGCGCCTTGACGATAACGTGCAAGCAAAGCAAAAGGTGCCCCCTCCCTTTCTCTTCTCTAACATCGAAGAGGAAAGGAGGGGGGCGGCACCCCCTCTCCCTCTGGTTAGAGATGGACTTTTGGATTGTGCCCGGGCTGGTCAAATCGGGTTTGACCATGTATCGGGCCGGCTCAAAATCATGCCATGTCGGGTCATGCCGAAAGGAACTTTAGCCGACTCGGCATGATTTCGACCCAACTCGGATAGGTCGTTTCAAGTCGGACTATCCATTTTTTCTTTTTTTGCTATATGTATTAAATTAAGGAAATAAAAATTTTAAAAATAAAAATATGTAATATTTTTTTACCCTTAGATTTAGACTAATAAAAAATAATATAATATATGATATTATGATTATTAGATGTATAAAAATATATTTTTATATATAATATAGTTATAAACTTTTTGATATATGATTAAATATATGAATAATATAATTCTAAAACTGACAATATATGATTAAATATTAAACTGCCAGGGCAGGTTAGGTCGCTCGGACTTGGCAAAATTTGTGCGAGCCGCACGCCCAGTGGAAGAGAGAGAGGAAAGAGGCCACGCCATTTTCTAAAATTATTATATAATTTTAAAATATTATTTGAAGTGGGGTCGGAGGGAGAGGAAAGGGATCGTGCGCTTTTTCAAAATTATTAGATAAATTTTAAATATTATTTTATATTTATTTTATTTCCAAGTAGTCTGTCACACGTAAATTAAATGATCCGGTAACGGTCATATTTGGTAAAATAGTTACAAAAGAAAGTTGGAAAGTAAAGTTAAGAAAGATGTAAAGTTTGAAGGCGAAATTTATTCGTTTGAAAAGTAAAACAAGTGTTGTACTTCAAATACCATGATTAAAACAATGCGAACGTTCAGATTTATAATTACTGTTTATCATTAGCTGGATCCAAATTTAAATGCACAAAACTGCCGTATGACCTCCTGTACGTGGTTCTTCTTCTTCCATTGACATTTGACTTTAAGCTACGTGCGTGCGTGCGTGTGTATACACGTTTGGATGTATGTATTTGTCGTAGTTTTCTTAGTTCTCGGTCAAGAAACTTACATGACTGCGGCATCTGGAAATTCGATACGGGATTCATACATATAAGATCTTAGACTCCCCAATCGTGCAATATCGATACTCCGATCCTCTACCTACTAGTCTTCTTTTTAACTTTTATTGACATGATTGTAAACCATTGAAAGTACATCGATTCGGTATGGATATACAATATGTATATTTATACGTATATTCACAGCTGTTCATACATTAGACGGCATGACTATATACACGCTTTCGCCAAGGTTGACAAAAAAACTTAATTTTCGGATAAGCCAACTGACGATATCATTGATCTCACAAGATAATTTGGACTTCATCTAATGTCAGAAGGACGACCAGACTTTTTTTTTTTCTGCTATAAAAACTCATCATTTGATCCTTAATTTCCCCCACGAACTACCAAATATCATATTTATAATTTATATATCCACTTCAAGAATTCAGATAATCCGTGATTGTCTCGATCAGATTCCTCTCATCGGGCCTTCTTGCCTGTCATATTGTTGATCGATCGAGGATATAATGGTACACAGTTTCATGGAAAAGCAGAAATCAAACATCTGCAAGATACAAGACCCGAGCTACGGGAACCTAATCACGATTCTAAGCATCGATGGAGGAGGCATCAGAGGAATTATCCCTGCAACAATTCTCAGCTTCCTGGAGGCTGAGCTTCAGGTATATATATCATACATATATACTTTTATTTCCTTCTTTTGTTGGAAGAGTAGTATCGGAACTAGAATTTGCTTGCATTTTGAAGCATAAAATCGCACATTCTAGCAAGCTACTCGATTTGTACAGGTTAAGATATCTTATAAGTTGCAAACTAATGGATGATTGGCGCTAGCTGCAGATCCTTGACGGTGAGGAAGTGAGGATCGCCGACTA
Organism: Pontederia crassipes; assembly: GCA_030549335.1. Taxonomy (NCBI): domain Eukaryota; kingdom Viridiplantae; phylum Streptophyta; class Magnoliopsida; order Commelinales; family Pontederiaceae; genus Pontederia; species Pontederia crassipes. The sequence continues at coordinate 16,757,474 of JAUKPH010000017.1, read as the reverse complement.
CTTTGACGTGGTTACTGGAGCGAGCACAGGTGGTCTTGTTGCAGCAATGCTAACAGCACCAGATGGCAATGGCCGTCCACTGTTCGCAGCGAAAGATATCAAGTCATTTTACCTCGAACACAGTCCAAGAATCTTTCCACAGTACAGGTGATCATTATGAGTATGTCAGATATGCCAACAAATTTGTACAACTGCAATATAATTCTCTGATATATTAATAATATGGAGCTTAATTTATTGATATTGCAGCGGATTATTTGCTCCTGTGAGAAGGATGATGCGAGCTCTGTGGGGGCCAAAGTACAATGGAAACTATTTACGGTCTCTCATAAAGGCAAAACTAGGAGAAACAAGATTGCATCAAACCTTAACAAATGTGATAATTCCATGTTTTGATATTAAGAGGCTTCACCCTGTAATCTTCTCCAGCTTTGAGGTAGGTTGATTAACAGAACTATCCATCTCTTCTGTTGGGATTAGTTCAAGATCACTTTCTTACTTCAGATCATTAATTCTTTTCTTACAATAAATATTTATGGGCGGTCAATAACTAGTGTTGGTTAACACATATATCTACTTCTCTACAAAATTACAAAAAGAAAGAAAAAATAGCCTCAAAGCTGAAGCTGCTGCTGCTGCAGGCTAAATATAACAGGACAATTGATGCATATCTCTCAGACATATGTATTGGCACAAGCGCAGCACCTACGTACTTACCAGCACATTACTTCGAAACCATGGACAGTGAAAAGAGGACGAGGGAGTTCGACCTCATCGATGGGGGAATAGCTGCTAACAATCCGGTGATTCGCCGCATTCAACTGTCCTAAAGCTGAACCAAATTAACTTTGTTCTTCTGTTCTTTGTTTGATGACTGATTATGCTCTTGCATTGCGCCACCAGGCCCTTGTTGCCATAGGGGAGGTGACAAAGGAAGTTCACAAGGGCAACCCAAATTATTTGCCCTGCAAACCGATGGACTACCGCAGGTTTCTCCTGATATCATTGGGCACTGGCTCCACAAGGGCACAAGAGATGTACAAAGCCAAAACAGCCAAGAACTGGGGAGTTTTGAGCTGGCTACTAAACAGTGGATCCTCTCCTCTAGTAGACGTGTTCATGGAATCGAGCGCGGACATGGTCGATATACACATTTCTGTAGTCTTTCAAGCTCAACGATCTGAATCAAATTATCTCCGTATTGAGGTATATTGCATTCTCCAATCAGACTCTTCTTAATGAAGAATACATTGAGCACGGCCATGCACGTAACCCCTTGCTTCTTAGCTGCATGCATGCAAAATACGTGTATTTAATCTTTTCATACGCATATTGTTCGATCAGAGCGGATATACTTAGAACAAAATCATGATGAACAGTCTCGTTTGGCTTTATGGCAAAGTGTAGGATGACACTCTAACGGGGGATGCATCGTCGGTTGATATCTCAACGAAGGAGAACATGGAGAACCTCGTGAAAATTGGAGAGCAGTTATTAGATAAACCGGTCTCAAGGGTGAATTTGGATACTGGAGCATTTGAACCGGTTGGCAACGGCGAAGGAACAAATAAAGACGCTCTCCGAAGGTACAAATCAAGAACCAGATATATCTTAATATGCTGAAAGAAGTATATGTCATCTGGTTCAAAAGCCTTTTTATTTATTTATTTATTTTTGCAGGTTTGCTAAGTTTCTCTCCGACGAACGACGACTTCGTGAACTAAGATCTCCACATGTGAAAACATCGAAAACATACGTATAGGTGCCATGTTTATGCAGAAAAGAAAATTCATGCCCTAGTTGCAGCCACAGGTTTTAAAATTGTTGGATATATATATATATATATATATATATATATATATATATATATATATAGTAAGAAAAAGGATGTGGAACTTCCTTTTTTTTTAAAAATATATTCAATTGTATCTTGTAGAAGAGGTCATTGCTTCATTATTTTCATTTTAATACACACACACACACATATATATATATATATATATATATATATATATATCATTTTACTTGTTTATATATCTGTAAACGTATATACAGATCAGGAATAAATAGAATTCTTTCATTCGCAGCTTCTGCGTATACGCCATGTTCCACAGTCCTCGTCACTGAACATGCAATTGCATGAAGTGTTCTCTATCCATATGCTATACGTGATTAATTCTAAAGACCTTCCAAATATCAATCTCCCGTCAATATCCTGTGATGAAATTAAGCACCTGTAGGGTAGACCTTGAGGGCTTGCATCTTAATTCGTACTTGCACGATTAAAATGTTCATGAACGGTAAATTATGTCGAAAATTTGGCTTCTAAGTAGAAAAAGGGAGAGAGAATAGTCAGGAATACAGAAGAACTAAACTGAGTTACACCTTTGGACCACGATGAAATAATAATGATTATATAAGGATGCAGAATAAATTAGTGTCAAAAAATTTATATAGAGCTTTAGTTAAGATTCAAGCCATCTTATAATTGGGTTTATAATTTTATGTGTCATGATGATAATAATTTTTATGTATAAGTGTCATAAAATTTATATAGAGGGCAAGAGTGTTGCACGTACTAGAATTACTAGTCATTATGCATTGAAAAACAGAAGAATCAGAAATACCGATAATGATGACCTCAAATTAAATGTGCGTTATACTTTCCTTTTGACTTTTTAATACAGTGCAACACATATAGATATTGTTGAGATTACAATAGACAATTCATTGGAATGTCAATCTACCAGTGTGAAAACTCCATACATGGTTTTTTGCTCCTTCTAGTAATCTGACAATCTTCAGTCAAAATTATTTCTGAATCCGGTATTTAAATGAGAGAGGCACCTAACATTCAAGCAATTGCAACTAGGTTCTATCTGCAAGTCTCTGAACTTAAGTCATAGTTTTTACGCTCTGAAATCTTAATCATGAAATCCCATTGATGAGCCGCGGCCGCTCGGACGTTACATAGGACCACATGTCACTTGGCCATTATATCTGAATCTGTATATATGATGTCAAGGGGAGCATCAGCATCTTGTCATGTTGAGGTCAATTTATTTCTGCTAACTCTGTTTCTCCTCCTGCCGTTGATCAACTTGTCCAAATGCATGAAGTTGACAAGGAATCACCAATCAGATTCAATCCCCGACATATCTATATGTGGAAACTTAATCACCATCCTCAGTATTGAGAAAGGAAGCATCAAAGGAACTATTCCTGCAACAGTTCTTGCATGCTTCTTTTAGAATCTCGCCTTCAGGTATATATCGAGGAAAAAACAATATGCATCGGTCATGATTGCTAATGAACGCAATCACAGTAAATTAAGAACAATTAGTGGATGGTAGTATTCAATGCTAATCAAGCAAAAAGTAGCATCTGCTACTTAATTTCAAAAGGATTGATCAGGCGGCTTTGTGTCTTATGCTTTTGTGGGCATATAAATTTAGTTTTCTGCTGTTTTCCCTTGTTCAAAATTAGTGGAAGTCTTATATATAAAGCATTCTCGTCGTGGAATTATCTTGATTTAGGGAACTAATGAAAGTTGTCATAAACTGCAGGAAGAGCACGACGTGTGTGTGAGATAGAGAGAGAGAAATGTTTATGGCATAGATATTCCATAGTGTTTGTTCTTTTTTCTTTAAGATTGTCTGCGATGAGAATTAATAATTTGGAATTCGACTTTTGTAATAATTATTAATTTGATTAAAACTTAATATTCTGCTGTTAATTGAATAGCAGATTAATTAAATATTAGTATCCTCGTACATGACAAAAAAAAAGTTTACCTTTCTCTATCAAATTCAAACGATAGTCATTTTCTTTCGGGCAATTAAAAACTAGGATCAATTTATTTAAGAACTAGGAATAAATGGTCAATAGTCAACAGGGAAGAAATGAAGTTAGAATAGTATAGATGGTGACCTTGATTTGTACCTCTATAACAACTGTTTTGAAAATGACTGATTCAACCGGAGCGATTGATTCAATTGTGTAGTAATCATCAGTCTGATCCAATTTTTCTTCAAAATTGAAAATGAAAAAAAAATCGGATATAAAATTTTGTTTTATTATTTTTGCACTAAAAATATAAAACTAGATGATAAAATTAATAGAATATAAATAATTATGAAAGAAAAATTGTTTTGAGTTACTTGTTTTATTTTGGTATTAAAAATGTAAAATTGAAATTTTGAATGATAGAGTCAAATTAAAAAAAATGAAAGAAAACAAATAATTTTGAAAGAAAACAAGGAAGGTGAGGTATAGACATGAAGCAAGAAATTTAAGGAGGAAAATATATAGGAAGTGAGGTAAAACTAAAAATGAAAATAAATGAATGAATGAAAAAACGATGATGAAATAATTTAATAAAAGGATATGTAAAAAGGAAAATTATTAACAAAAACAGATAATTAAATTTAAAAGAAAAATAAAAGATATTAGAAGAAAAAACAAAATAATAAAGATATTTCTAAATCAAAAGAATAGATGTCAATTTCATTCCTTATGTTTTCCTGACAAATATTAGGTTAAATGACATATTTAGTTTTCTATAATATTTATTATCATAATAAATTTAAATAAATTAAATAGTTCAACCTTGTACCCTTTTAAATATAACAGGTATGGAGCTCAAGATTTGTCATACTTTTTAATAATACGTCTATTTTTATATTATTTAAATATAATCAGTTTAAATTTTCTTTTGATATTTGCATTAAAATATAATATAATTGGATGAATTTATTAACTAAATATCATTCAGAAAAAAAATTAAATCAATTTTCAATATTAAGAATAATATTTTTGAACTATTTGTATATTCTTTTCAGAGTATTATTCATAATATATCTTTGGAATTATAAAAATAGCATTTTAATAAAAAATTGGTTCAATCCAATTAAACTACTAAAATAGTCCAAATGAACACAACCTTAATTATAATTGTAACATACTGAGACTCATGTGATAATCACATGCTCAGAGTCATCACACAGACGTTACACAATTTTCATAATTTTTTTTTAAAAACATAGAGTATAAAATGTGGAAAACTTTCAATAATAAAATGAATATTCCATAATATCCTAAGAAGCTCGAACATCCATAACTCCATGTGTGAAATAATAAATTAAACAACTCGATCTAGACCCACGTGCAATATCCAACGGTCAGTGAGCCATGACACCTACAACACTATCCTCTATATCAATTATTTCACCTACGCACAAATCCAAGTATAAGGGATATAAATATAAAAATACTTAGTGTAGGATCACAAGACACCAAGAAGGAGGATGAATTGGTGCTAAATCAAAAATATCAATTTTATGAAAATCATCGCGAAAGCTTAAAATCGATTCGTTAATATTCAAACCAAACAAAAGCAATCATATCACATGCATAATGAAATAGAAATGAGAAGAAGAGAAAAAGACAAACACAAGAATGCAAGACGATTTGTTGACGAGGTTTGATCACACCTTGACGTTCCCGCTCCGACTTCTCGACCTCGAGATCGTCGGAGATTCCACTAATCACCCTTCCTTCATTTCAAATGGGGCAAGGAAGAAACTCTTTACAACTCTTGTCTTTTCTCCTTTTCAAGAGGTAAGGCACATCTCTTTCACTCGTAGGCTTTCACTCATCTTTTTTTCGCTCAAGAGGTAAGATACAATCTCTTTTCACTCAGGAGCTAAACAATCATTAAAATATCACAAGAACACTCCACAATATCTTTTTTACAATTTGGAACCTCATACAAAAATAAGAGAAAAATAAATGAAAGATTTGCAACTTGAAGCTCCAATGGACTTCTCAAATGTTCTTCCCACCTTTTCTTAGTAGTCTTGATCATTCTTATACCTTTGGGTCCTTTCTTATAACATTCCTAACTCCATTTAGTCGTTGGGTCTTGTTTTCTAATTTTGTGGCTAAAATATAACTGTTTCAATGCATTCTGAGCGCTGACTAGTCGATCGTCCTGTACTATTTTAAGCATAACTTTTTGCAAATTATTAAATGACATGATTTTTTTTATTCTATGAAAAGTTAACAGAATTCTCTACAACATTGATATTCATCATTCATCTAAAATTTAATGAGATCATAGTCAAATATTAATTCAAAGTTCAGTATACAAAATTGTCCATTTCAAATAAAACATTTTAGTCCTTTACTTTTTTTATATACATAACTTTTCATACAAGTATTCAAATGAAATGATATTTGATTCCATTACCATTAATGTAAATAAATAAATATTAATCAAAAGTTTAATACATGAAACAACTCATTTCTATTTAAACTTTTTTTGACATTTTAAATATAACTCTAATCTTTTAATGTTTGTATCATTAAAACATAATTATATAGGGCATAAAAATTTTGTTCCAACAATCTTCCCATTTTTTATACAAATCAAGACATATGAAAAGTATATGAGTTGGAAAGTAAAAAATATTAAAGTCGATTTTACTCCCCCTAAAACTAAGCTTTCCTTACAATTATGGATATGCACATAAGTCTTAATTGTAAGACATTTTTCATATAGAGTTATATTCATGAGATTCATGTAATAAATCAAGGGTTATATACATTTTTCTTATATAAATTTCTCTTATGTTCTTATCATATCTCTCCTATATTTCTCCCCTTTTTGTTTCATAAAAAAGTAGTTTGCATATGAAGCATATAAGAAACAATATTAGATACAATATGTAACTCTCCCTTAATCATGTCATCTTCTGAAATTTTTTATTCTCCACACTTTTGTCATATAAGATACAATACGTAAAGTGTCATAAGAGAAATGAAGATAATTTTTATTCTTTTATCACATCTATAAGAATTATTTCATGTATAATATATGTGAAAGACAAAAATAACTCTCCTTAAGGTCATAACTAATTTATAATATCAAAGCATAAAATTAAATGAATAACACGTCTCAACAAATTATATAAGAAATCAAAACATTGTATAAAACTTTGAGATAATAATAATATATCAAATTTAAATTGAATAATATCAAGTACTCAAAGATTTGATAATAAGGGTAACAAGTTAATGGAGGAAATGATATTTCAAACTTTTAACAAGCTCCCCCTATTGTTATGATAAATTTTCGTCATCTTTTTATCTTTCTTTAATTCTTTATATGTTTCTTTTTTTTTTCAAAGAACCAATAACGCTATAAATATTATGAGTGAGAAGTCAAAGTTGGATTTTTTATAACATGAAGATTTTAAACCTAAAGCATAAGGGTCATGTTAAAATATGATAAAATAGTTTTGTAACTCATGAGAATGTATATTCATGCACATGAAAATGAGATAATTAATATAATTTTATACTATGACATAAACATCTCAAATGTAAATACATATATAAATTTTCATTTGTGAAAGAGAGATATCATTTAAGCATCACTCCAAATTTGATGATCAAATGTCATACGATATAGGAATACCTAAATAATAATAAGCTATGATCATATAAATTTATGCACATTAATCTTATAGCACAATATTTCATATGGAAAGACACTTACAAATGAAACATATGAAAAAAAATGTTAAAATTTGAAAACTTTGTCTTCTTTCAATTGCAAATTCACAAAACATCGAATGTGATAAGTAGTAAAGTCCAAATAAATATGCATACTCACAAATTTTAAGAAAAAAACATAATAGGTAGCATTTCCAAAATAAAACATATTAAAATATGTCAAAAAATGAACTTTTGAATAATCATAAGTTTACACACAAATTATGATAACTAGTAGACAAGTATAAATCACAAATAATTTTAACAAGATAATAATGCTCAGAACAATACAATTATAAAACACAAGTATATTCAATTTTTTATTTCTATGATCAAAATAATACTTTTAGCATAAAATTTGTGTTTGTACTCTTTCAAATTCATTTTTTCCTTTTATTTCTTTGTCACAAGATAATAATCAAAATTGGTGACAACAAAATAAAACTAAAAAGGTATTCAAAGTTTAGCCTTTTACACTTTTTTATATTATTAATAGTTATTTCAAATTATGGATAAGGAAAATAACTTTTATTAAATGTCATGATAATTTGAAATATGAAAGAATAAGATTCATGTCAAAATATTTTATAAAGATGAGCATAGAAATCAATTTTGATAGAAAATATATATAGCAAGTTAAAAATGATATCTTTAATGATATGTTTTGTTTCAAACATGTACATAAGTATAGAATTTAACAATTAGATGTATTATGCAATAATTTTCAAATGACGTATCAATATGATCAATCATGCTATTCCAAATCATAATGTGCATGTGTGTCCAAATGATATAATGTAATAAGTCAAAATTCATAATAAGTTCATACACTAGGGCTCATAACACAAGAGTCATATAAATTTTGTGTCAAACATATTTATTATAAATATGAAGTCTTCTTTATAGATAAACAAGAATTATTCAAATTTAAGAGACTTAGCATTCATGTTTTCATATCTTTTTCTTTTGTCAAATTTAAAGAATAGTTATGATAATAATCATGTCAAAGATAAAAAAATAAACATATATTTCCCTTTCTTTGGCATGTGATCAAGATATATTTTGCAAGTATATTATTACAAGTCAAAAGAAGATGTTATGTATTAATTTCAAAATTCTCCATACATTTGCATTTCAAAATATTCGAAAGATATTCAATTTTTTATATCAAGATCTTAGAAGATCGTGTCATCAACAAAAAATATGTGAGGATCAAATTTCAATCAAACAAAGTCATTTATTATTTTTTACTCATAAAAATATGATTCTTTTATACTTTAAAATCATAGGCATCATATAATCACATTGAATCACAAATATCAAGATGCAAAATAGTACACAATATTCATATAAATCAATTATACATGCTTAATGTCAAAATCAATGAGTGTGAAGAATCATACATGCAAACTTTAGTATTGATATGAGTGTCCTTATTTTTCATAAATAAGATTTTCACATTAAATTAGTAAGATAGTAAAAAAATGTCAAATTATCAACCATTATACATGTGACATATTTCATCAAACATATTTAGGAAATCTGATTAATATAGACACTTTCAAAATTAAATTAGCAACATAATTCTAATATGCAAAAGAATCATAATCAAATATTACATTTATGCATATATCATAATAATAAATTTATAAATTCAAAATATAAATATGCATCATATCAAAATGAATTTAAATTTTCATTTTCATATACCAAAATACTTTTGCTGCAACTTTTATGCCTCCAACTCATTTCAACGTCATTGTTGTTTTTCTTTTCATGTCACACAAGTACAAAGTGTGTACCTTCACTTTACTTAAGCATTCTTCTCCATTCATTGTGAAGCATACTTACAAACAAAAAATATTTTCATTTTGGTACCCAAACTTGTTTAGGTTCAACATGATTAATTTTGGTTCCTTTAGGGGCCCATATCAATTTCATGCTCATATTTATAGATTTTTTAATTTGACAATCAAATGAATAATGACCATGAGAATGATAATAATGACAAATAGTACATAGTCTAATAGAGTGATTATGATGATATCCAAACTTCAAACTATCATTATGGGAGACATGAGAATTTTGAACATCAAGAGAACTATCATAAGAGGGTTTATTTTTCAAATGATAATCATGAGAATGTTTAGATTTCAAATAATAAAAATATTTTAAGTAATATCCATTTGTGTTTTTAAAATTTTTGTTTGAATTATTTTTCTTTTGTGGTGTATGAGAAATATTCTTTGTAGGAGTTTTGACAACATAAATAAGATTCTTAACATTTTTAATGTTTTTTCCAAGAACTAATAATTTTTTATCTAAGAATTTTTGTTAAAAGATATTTTTCTTTTGTCACTCGTCATACAATACAATCAATTTTGAATTCTCAACTCTTAAAGATTTATAAGATGCACAAGATAATGAAAGAAAATCATTTTTCCTTTTTAAAGTATCTATTTGAGTTAAGCATGCATCATTTTCCATTTTGAGGGAATCATAATTATCTTTCATGATATGAAAATTATTTATTAAAGTTTACTTTTTCTTTTTGAGAGAAAGATGCTTTTGAATAAGAGAAGAAACATAAAAAAATTATTAACATCATCATCACTATCATTAGTAGAGGAATAAGATGAAGTTGAGGTTACCTCATCATCCTCACTTTTTGCCATTAAGCATAACACTTCATTCTAGGATGTCGTGAATGTAGAACTATCATTTTCTTCATTGTTCACATTCGACGTGTCTACATTCATACCTTTCTAACAAAATTTACCAAATTTCATGAGAAGTAGAGCATTTGAAAATAAGATTCATGGCATAAGAATCTAAAGAAGAATAAAAAATATTTTTGACATTGTAATCAAATTTTTCAATCGATATTTGAAAATCGTCATATTCAAAGAAAGAAGAATCAATGGAAACACAATTTAAAACTTCTTTGACTTTTCACAATTATTTTCTATAACTTCCCACATATCAAAATCAATGGAACATAAATATGCCTTCATTTTAATTTTTCAAGAAGCAAAAGAATAGTCTTGAAAACTTGATGGATCAAAAAATGGAAGATCCTTCTTAAAAAAATGGTGGTCATGCTCTAAAAGATGGTTAAATCTTAGAAAAAGAAACGAGAGCAACTTTGCTCTGATATCAATTGTAGCATCACAAGGAACCAAGAGAAGGGTGAATTGGTGCTAAACCGAAAATATCAATTTTACGAAAAATATCACGGAAGCTTAAAATCGATTCGTTAATATTCAAACCAATACAAAAGCAATCATATCACCTGCATAATGAAATAGAAAGGAGAAGACGAGAAAAAGACAAACACAAGAATGCAAGGCGATTTGTTGACGATGTTCGACCACACCTTGACTTACGTCCCCGCTCCAACTTCTCGACCTCGAGATCGTCGGAGATTCCACTAAGCACCCTTCCTTCATTCCAAATGGGGCAATGAAGAAATTCTTTACAACTCTTATCTTTTCTCCTTTTGTAAAGCACACATTTTTCACTCATAGGCTTTCACTCGTCTTTTCTTCGTTCAAGAGATAAGACACAATCTGTTTTCACTCAAGAGCTAAACAACCATTAAACTATCACAAGAACACTCTGATGCATGCAAAATATAACATATTTTAGATTATTATTTTAATTAATTTTTCTGTAATTTGTTCATGGCATGCATCATTTTTAGTCACTTTTAGTCGTAATTCCGGATTTATCAATTTTAATTATTAATGTTTTGAATATTTTAATTAAAGAGGAATTTACGTAATTTTTATAATTATTTTGCAGGTAAAATGAATCGGTCGTAAAGAATTATATTTCGGCCGAGATGATTTCATGGTTGGATAAATTACATCTTACTTCGTTGGGGGTAAAAACGAATGCAACTTGAATTTTGGGCGTAACGAGATCAGATTTCATCATTTTGGGCGAGATTACAAAGAAGATGATCACTTTTTGGTCGAGATATGAAGGGGGTAAAAATGAAAAGATGTTATCTTTTTGGGCGTAATGGAAAGAAGAACTCATTGTTTTGGCCGAGATAAAGATAAAAGGATTCGTTTTGGCCAAGATTCAAAGAGGGTAAAGATAAAAGGGTTTATCTCTTTGGGCGTAAAGATAAAAGAATTTTGTTTTGGCCGAGATTCAAAGGGGGTAACAATTAAATGATTTTATCTTTTGGGCATAACAAGATTAAATTCTTTCCTTACGGCCGAGATTTGGAGGGTGTAATGATAAGGACTCTTCTTTATTACGGCCGAGATTTGAAGGGAGTAAAGATAAGAAGGATTTATCTTTGGGCGTAATGATAAAAAGGATTTATCGTGTTGGCCGAGTTTATCTCATAATTTTAAAGTCAACCGTACGATGTTACGGCCGGGATAAAATTGAAGGCCGTTCGCACCCTATAAATACGTGAGGAAACCATCGTCCCAAGGTGTGCCCTGAAGTTCAGGTTTCTTCCACGACGAGTCGTGAGCTCTGCAGGCTTCGACCAAAAGGAGAGAGGTGCGACGGCTGGAGGTTGATCGCGACCCTGATCAAGTCCGAAAGGCTGCCCGACTGTCTGCCCAATTCGATATCTCTACTTTTATTTTGGGTGTAATTCTTTCAATTTTTATTATTATTTTATTATCTCTCCAGAATTTCTAGAATGAACTCCATATTTTTATGATTATTATTTTAGGAGATTATTATTGAAGGGAAACTATTTGGACCCTATATTATTTATTTTAATCTTTTCTGATCAATTAGTTAATTGTGCTTGTGCTTTTGATTTAATTATTTGGATTTCTGAGTTGAGTACTTACCAGTTTGTGGACTATTTGATTTCAGAATTCATCAATTAAATTAATTGATTTTATGTGAAATTAATAATTGATATAAATTTGATAACTAGTGTGTGGAGAATCAAGTTTATGTGGTCTATTAATCTATACCAGTTTGTGGAGTGATTAATAGTCTAGGATTTTCATATTAATACATTTTAATTTTTATCTTATCTGACGAATACCAGTTTGTGGGACTTTAGGTTTGATTAAATTTAAGATAGTTTGATTTACCGGATTAAATAGCAGAATTACCAGTTTGTAGACTCTGTGATGATAATCTTATAAATTAATAACTTGGGAAAATTTCTAATCCATCTTTAAAGATTAAATTTATCTTTTACGGTTCAAATATTTATCCTGATTTATCTTCATCCTAAGGCCTAACTTCAACACCATTATCTTATTGTTATCTTATTTTCTTTATTTTATTTTATAAAACTCATTTCCAAAAATCCATGTTTTTCCTCTTTTATTAATTTATAAATTCAAATATTGAATTAATAATATTCCTCGTGGGTTCGACACTCTTACTCCTTTTTACTATATTACTTGAGCGACTAGTGCACTTGCTAGCGATTTTATTTTGCTACATCATTTCAACGCATCAAGTTTTTGACACCGTTGCCGGAGAATATTTTACTAATTAATTTCTGATTTTTATGAATTATTAGGAGATGTAAATAAATTGTAAATAATTCTCTGTAAATATGTACTATTTGTTTTAATTATTTTTTTGTGAATAAACTAACATTTTTCTTTTGCAGATAAATGTCACGACAAGTTTTTTAATTGTCAACTTTCGGCTTAAAATTTTGTCGCCATCTTATGGTTTTACCACCGTGATTTATTTTGTCAGTTTGACTAGTTTTACGGCCTTACAATATCGATTCTGTGTTCTAATCTTCTATTTTACGACTGTAATGTTTTTATCCGAACGTTGTTTTACGCCATGAATAATGGATATTGATTTGACCTTGTTTCGTTCAGTTTATCTATGGTTTAAATTTTTTACGCCCTATTCGAATCAGTTTCGACTTTCATTCTCGGCCGTAACGATTTAATTGTTTGAACTTTTCATATTGATTTGACTTTGTTTTAGCCAAAGTGGTTTATTCTTTCTAGGTCGTAATGGATCATCCGACATGAATTTTACTCCCTCTCGACCGTAACGATTCTTTTGTCAACATAAGAATAAGTTTCATTCGATTTTATTTCGGCCGAAATCCTATTTTGCTTTACGGCCAATCGTGTTGACTTCATTTCGGCCGTAATATATTTCTGATTTATGTGACCTCATTTCGGCTTAATTGACAATTTTTATCTTTACGGTCGAGATTCTCTTTATGATCGAATTGATTTATTTCCCTTGCGTACGGATTGATTAATTATTCGATTTTGCGGCCGAGAGTGTGTGCGGTTGACTTTGATGAATTCGTAATTTAGTTCAGAATTTTAATTTAACGCTATCTCGGTCGTAATCTAACAAATTTTACGTTGCGTACCTATTCACGTTGATTAATCACTTTCGACACTGTTTTATGATTTTTACGGCCAAACGAGCCTCGAGTTATTCTATTTCTCAACTAATTTAATTTTGACCGAGATTGTTCATTAACTTCTCTGAAACTAATTTTGCTAATTATTGCTTTTGCAACCGTAATGTTAAGTTTTATGGCCGAACGAGTGCATTATTTTTACAATTATCTATTTGATTCTTTCGGTCGAGTTATTTGACATATGAATTGGTTTTAAGAGCGTCGTAATTAGGTTTCAACTCGATAATGCCAAAAGACTTTTTATCAATTTAAATCTTATTTCTTGGTGACCGAGTATCTGCATTTCTTTCTTCTTGTATATATTTTTATTTTTTTCTTTTATCTTACTGAAAATTGGTTGTTGCAGGTGCTAATTGAAAATTAAATTACAACCAATCCTGGAATCTTCTGATAAGCGCACTAGGAGTTCAAATCCACTGTTGGAATTTGATCCTGAAATTGAAAGAACCTATCGTCGATTGCGAAGAAATATAAGAAAAATGGTGGAACAAGCACGTGACCATCAGAGACTGGAGCAACAAAATGAACTGGTTCCGCCACATAATAATCGACGAGAAGATGAAGCAGAGCTTTGTATGAGAGAATATGTCTCGGCCAGATATAATGATCGAGAATCATGCATTGTGCTGCTTAATATCAATGCAAATAATTTTGAGATTAATCCTACAATCGTGAGGATGATACAATCATCCCAATTTGGAGAAGGATTTCATGAAGACCCTCACGATCACCTTGACAAATTTCTTGCTACTCTGAGCACCTTTAGAAATAATAATGTTTCTACTGAAGTTATTCGTCTTTTATTATTTCCGCAATCTTTATGTGACAAAGCTTCCACTTGGTTTAAAACTTTGCCTACAGGATCGATTCACTCATGGTTGGAGCTGGTACAAAAAATTGTTGGAAAATATTGCCCACCACAAAAAGTAGATAAATATCGAAGAGAGCTGAGGGCATTTGTTGAAGACGATAACGAGACGTTATATGAAGCCTGAGAACGATATAAGGAACTGCTGGCTAGAGTTCCTGACAATAGAATTTCAAAGTGGCAAGTAATGGAAGATTTTTATCATGGATTGCGAGCTGCAGATCAAGATAAGCTCGATCAATCAGCAGGAGGGACGGTACTGGGATCTAAACGCCCTAGTGAGATACATGATATTATTGAAGCTGTAGCCCTCAAGTCAAGCTAAGAGAGGAGACCATCTCGCCAAACTCATGATGTGCATGCTACAGAAAGTAAAAATTCTTCTGAAATAGTGGCTCAACTGGAGTCACTTAATCAAAAATTCGAGCAGATGATGTCACTAATGGGAAATTCAAGAAATTATAGCCCTACAGGTAACACTTCAGATTCAAATCAAATAGAAAATGCTAACTTTATTTCCAACCCATTTTTCAGGAGCAACGATTATGGTTGGAGAGATAATCTGAAGCTTGCCTATAATCAGAATCAAGGCCAACCTTTTGGTCCATCAAAAGATTATATACTGAAAAGGCAACCTGATACTCCCTAATATCAATCATCAAATCACATGCAGGAGATGATGGCACAGATCATAGATACCATGCAAGCGTTGCAAAAGAATATGGAATCTAGAGCCATGAATCAGAATGCATCAATTCAAAATTTAGAAAGACAACTGGGCCAGATGGAGGCACAACTGACTGGACGTACACCGGGCTCTCTCCCAAGCAACACAGAGAAAAATCCAAGGGGAGAAGAGCAAAATAAGCCTTGATTATCATCAAGACTAAGTCAAGCTGACGACTATAAATCAGAACTATTTTTATCCTTTTTATTATTTCTTTAGATTAGTCTTTCATTAGTTTGTTGATTAATATCTTTAGTTGTGGTAATAGTTTTTATTTTGTTGAGTCATCTGCGGAAGGAGAGAACTTCGGACATGACAATAGGGCGTAAAATCTGACACCTGCGCAAACTTTCCTCTTACGGCCGAAGTCTCACGCCGTCTCCGCTGCTCTCTTACGCCTGGACAAGAACTCACGCCATCTCCGTTGCTCTCTTACGCCCGGACAAGAACTGACGCCGTCATCACCACTCCCTTACGCCCAAAACACCACAACACATTACGGCCAGTTCCTTACGGCCGAGATTGCACGGCTGAGATCTTCATCAACAAAATTTTGCGGCCAAGCTTTTACGGCCGAGACTCTCCATTATCGGCCGAGATCCATCAATTATCGGCCGAGATCTCCTCTCATCGACACCATTTGCGGCCATGAAGTTCATAACACTGACACCACAAGAATCTCGGCCGAGTCTCTTCAACTTTTGCGGCCGACACCTTCATCGATATATATATTGAGGCCGAGCATCTCTCCACTGACAATAAATCCGGTTGTATCTTTTCCCTTTTCTTTATTTTCATTTCTTTGGCTTTTCCATATTATCTTTACTCTTTCCCTTGTTGGCCTAACACTGAGGACAGTGTCTGGTTCAAGCTTGGGGGAGTTTGCATTTCATGCATTGCGTGTTTCTTTCTTTTTATTTGCTTATGTTTGCATCTATTTGTAAAAAAATCCAAAAAAAGTGAAAAATTGAAATTTTTTTGAAAAATATCATTGCATGCATTTATTTTTGCTACCATCTTACTAACTCTTGTCTTACTGTTTTAATTATCTTTAAGTAAAAGTTCAAAGACATGTTATTAATTGATGAAATTTGAATGCTTTTCGTTCTTATCACTTGCTATTTTAGTATCAGACTTATGGACTGTGTGCCTATGCTAAGTAGAATTATGAATGACTAGATGACAAAATCATATTCATGCATTTTTATTAATTTTTTTAAGTCTTGATAGTAGTAGCCTTCTTATTGACCATATCAAGTACTTTTTGAGCTTATAAAAAAAGAAGGGTTAGTTAAACCCCAACAAATAAAAAAAATAAAAAAATGAATAAAGTTATGTGTAGGTACAAAAGTGTTATCTGGAACCAAGGTGTGTTCGGATAATTAGATCCGTAGGGATTCATGCCTGGCAACCTAAGGGCAACTGCTCTAGGATCCGTCGATCGAAAATCTGCTACATGGACCATCTTGTGGAATATGGAGAAGCACAAGAGTACTGAATCATGGCTAAGTTCGAATTCTTCATTCAGAACCTTGGTTGTTCGGGCAAGTAAACTCGAGGGGTGCTTTATCACCCGGTGCCCTAAGGTCATCTGGTCTGGGAGTCATCAGTCTAAAGCCCGCTACATGGACTTTCTTGTGCAATCCTGCTTGAAGATTAGAACTTTTTAAATGATTGAAAATAAAAATGAAAAAAAAAGTTTTAAGCTCAATTAGTACTTATGTGTTCAATATTAATGCTATTATTTGACAGACAGTTTATTTTTTTGCAAGGCTGAATTTGATATTGTTTAAATTTGTGTAGCATTCAGAACCTCTATGAAACTAAGTGCATGGAAAATGATAAGATGCTGAGTAGTAGGTGTGCAGAAGAATTGTGTGAGAAAATTAGTCAGTTGACAATGTGGAGGCTATGATGGAACTTTCTTGAGCCTTGCTTTGAATTTTTGCTTGAGGACAAGCAAGACTTTAAGCTTGGGAGAGTTTGATGCATGCAAAATATAACATATTTTAGATTATTATTTTAATTAATTTTTCTGTAATTTGTTCATGGCATGCATCATTTTTAGTCACTTTTAGTTGTAATTCCGGATTTATCAATTTTAATTATTAATATTTTGAATATTTTAATTAAAGAGGAATTTACATAATTTTTATAATTATTTTGCAGGTAAAATGAATCGGTCGTAAAGAATTATATTTCGGCCGAGATGATCTCATTGTTGGAAGATGATCACTTTTTGGTCGAGATATGAAGGGGGTAAAAATGAAAAGATGTTATCTTTTTGGACGTAATGGAAAGAAGAACTCATTGTTTTGGCCGAGATAAAGATAAAAGGATTCTTTTTGGCCAAGATTCAAAGAGGGTAAAGATAAAAGGGTTTATCTCTTTGGGATTAAAGATAAAAGAATTTTGTTTTGGCCGAGATTCAAAGGGGGTAACAATTAAATGATTTTATCTTTTGGACGTAACAAGATTAAATTCTTTCCTTACGGCCGAGATTTGGAGGGGGTAATGATAAGGACTCTTCTTTATTACGGCCGAGATTCGAAGGGAGTAAAGATAAGAAGGATTTATCTTTGGGCGTAATGATAAAAAGGATTTATCGTGTTGGCCGAGTTTATCTCATAATTTTAAAGTCAACCGTACGATGTTACGGCCGGGATCAAATTGAAGGCCGTTCGCACCATATAAATACGTGAGGAAACCATCGTCCCAAAGTGTGCTATGAAGTTCAGGTTTCTTCCACGACGAGTCGTGAGCTCTGCAGGCTTCGACCAAAAGGAGAGAGGTGCGACGGCTGGAGGTTGATCATGACCCTGATCAAGTCCGAAAGACTGCCCGACTGTCTACCCAATTCGAGATCTCTACTTTTATTTTGGGTGTAATTCTTCTAATTTTTATTATTATTTTATTATCTCTCCAGAATTTCTAGGATGAACTCCATATTTTAATCTTTTCTGATCAATTAGTTAATTGTGCTAGTGCTTTTGATTTAATTATTTGGATTTCTGAGTTGAGTACTTACCAGTTTGTGGACTATTTGATTTCAGAATTCATCAATTAAATTAATTGATTTTATGTAAAATTAATAATTGACGTAAATTTGATAACTAGTGTGTGGAGAATCAAGTTTATGTGGTCTATTAATCTATACTAGTTTGTAGAGTGATTAATAGTCTAGGATTTTCATATTAATGCATCTTAATTTTAATCTTATCTGACGAATACCAGTTTGTGGGACTTTAGGTTTGATTAAATTTAAGATAATTTGATTTACCAGATTAAATAGCAGAATTACCAGTTTGTGGACTCTGTGATGTTAATCTTATAAATTAATAACTTGGAAAAATTTTTAATCCATCTTTAAAGATTAAATTTATCTTTTACGGTTCAAATATTTATCCTGATTTATTTTCATCCTAAGGCCTAACTTCAACACCATTATCTTATTGTTATCTTATTTTCTTTATTTTATTTTATAAAACTCATTTCCAAAAATCCATGTTTTTCCTCTTTTATTAATTTATAAATTCAGATATTGAATTAATAATATTCCTCGTGGGTTCGACACTCCTACTCCTTTTTACTATATTACTTGAGCGACTAATGCACTTGCTAGCGATTTTATTTTGCTACATCATTTCAACGCATCACACTCCGCAATCTCTCTTTTAGAATTTGGAACCTCACACAAGAGTAAGAGAGAAAAAATGAAATATTTGCAACTTGAAGTTGAAATGGACTTCTCAAATATTCTTCCCACTTTTTTTCAGTAGTCTTGATCATTCCTACACTTTTGTGTTCACTTTTATAGTCTTCTTAACTCCATTAATCCATTGGGGCTTGTTTTCTAATTTTGAAGTCAAAATATAATCATTATAGTACATTCTGCGTATTGACTCGTCGACCGTCCTGCACTATTTTAAGTATAACTTTTTGCACAATTATTCAAATGAGATAATTTTTTATTCTACGGATTTTTAATAGAATTTTCTACAATTTTGATATTCATCATTCATTCAAAATCTAATGCGATCATAGTCGAATATTGATTTAAAGTTCAGTATACAAAATTGTTCATTTCAAATAAAATATTTTAGATTTTTACTTTTTTTTATACATAACGTTTCATACCAGCATTCAAATGAGATGATATTTGATTCTCTACAACGATAAGAGAATTATCAATAAATTTTATATTTACTTATTAATGTAAATCTCGTGGGAACATAAACAAATATTAATCGAAAGTTTAATGCATGAAACAACTCATTTCTATTTAAACTTTTTTTGACATTTTGACATATCAAGGTTTGTATCATCAGAACATAATTATATAGAACATAAAAACTTTGCTCCAACACTCAGTACATAAGATCAAATCGTGATCAATAAATGATAATCAATAATGTTCAAGATTAAGTCAATAAATCAATCGAGCAAATGAAACAATACGAAACAATGGATCAAGATCAATATAATAATAGCTCAATATAACAACAAATCAAGATGAAAATAAATCAATAGGATGAATATAGCTAAGGTCTAAAGACTAATTAATATCGACGATAATTACCAATTAATAATTAACAATGAGCCTGATCAATATTGGCAATGTTCAATTTAACAAAACAATTCAATAATCAATGTATGTTGGCCAATAAAAATTCTATTCAATTCAATATGGCAATAACAATTTCCTATCAATGCCAATATATCCAAATGATCATGATATCTAATTCAACTCGATTCTATTTAATTCCAATTTAATTATAAATTTGATAGGTTAAACAAGACCCAATTAGAAGAAAACTACTGAATCAATACTATAATCAATGGTATGCTATAAGTTACAGTGATATGATCAGATACGACAACAACATAATTAAATGTGATGATAGTATGATCAAATATAATGTTGTACAATTAAGACCAATAATAATCCAATTAACTACAAGCAAATATGTCAAAAATAGGTTTTCAAAGACGTCGAATATACCTCAGTCGGGTAAACCCAGGTCGAATATACCTCGGTTAGCCTGATTCACGTCATATGTTCAATGTGCCAAAATTCGAGCCATGCCAAAGCTAAACTCGGTTCGGGCTGTTAGGAACCAAGGTCGGGTTCAAGATCTCGGTATGGTTCCTATTGCTATTCATTTTGAGTTTTGAAGAACTTGAGTCAGGCAAATCGGTTTTGTCGTCGTATAGAAGTTGTATTTTGACACCATTTTTTATCATCATATTGATGTCATATAATGTCCAATTGATGAAAAATCAACATCAATGTAATTTCGGTATAAAGGAGAGAAGGATAATATTCTATGTATTGAAAAACCGACGCCATGAGGACGCCTCTATCTAAAGTTGATTGAAAAAATCAATTGGGTTCATGTGTCTGAAAATTGTATGAATGTCAAACTTTGGTCAAAGATTGCTTTCTGTCCACATCCAAAAATTGAGGCCACCACTTGAAAAACATTCTTCTATGTCCAATCTTCGAAACCAGTAGCCGGGTGACCTCTAGAATGTTTCGATTCATGTGCAATTGAAGGAGGAAGAGGGACTCATAGTGCAAAAATTCTATTTTTCTAAAGAGTTTTCAACCATCCTTTAATGATTATTTATAGTTGTAGGCTATGATTTTGACTTGTATTGGGTCTTCGACTCATTTAGAATTAACCATGTCCATCCGTCATTAATTAAGTCTCAATTAATTATTCAAAATTAATGAAATTTGAAATAACCATACTTATAACAATACGAACTTCACTCAAAGACCTCATTTATCTTTCCAACTTCTTCTTTAATTTTCATCAATTTTTAAATCCATTTATTTAATAAAATATATTTCATTTATTTTCTAAAAATTCCAGATCTTTATAATATCAACATAATAAAATGAGATAAATTCAACAAGCAAATGACACCCAAATAGTCAAACTTCTCAATTGCCACTAGGGATGGCAAAAATCTCCGAGGGCTGGAGGGCCTTACGAAAAATCGGGTTTCGATTCATAAATTTAATATATATATATATAATTATATAATTATTTAATACTAATTTAATAATTTTATTATTAAAAAAGAATTATATGTGATTCTTAATACTAATCTTCTTTTCTCGTGATGGTCCAATAAAAGCTAATTTAAAGACATGCGGCAAAAGACCGCCGTACACAAATGTATAAACCTTGGAAACCACCAATAAAAGAAAAAAAATACTACCTAAAAATATATGAAATGACAATATAAAAATCATGTTGGTTAAAAGTGAAAAGTAGAGGCAAAAGAATCAATAACATAAGTTTATAACCATGTCAATTCTGACCCAATGTCCATAAATTTAAGTAATTCAATGTTACTTCTAGTGGAGGCTCGTGAATCAAAAGGAAATTAATAAAAATAAAACATTCGGTTTACTATATCAGTAGAAAACAAAATAAGTTTACTGTTGGAAATTATTCTCAAAAGAAGTTTACTGCTGGAAATTTGTTTTCCCAGCGGGCTCATAAATGTCTTCTTTTTTCTAATAGAAACTTGATTATCTATTAATTAATTGGTCATATGCATAAAATCGATCTCTTCTTGGATCTGTGAGGGCATCAATAAAAAATCCATAAGCGATGTCTGTTTCAATCCCATCAAAGGTACTTGTGCCTCTTGAATCAACTTTTAATAGTAAAATGGTAGCCGACAACATCACTTGCCCATCCCTGACATGCATGAACAAAGAAATATGTACAAAAACCTAGGCTCACAATAAAGATGGACAAACGGTCGTGTGTCCGACCGTGCTCAAATCAGTCTAACTCGTGTTTAATCGTGCCACGGGTCGTGTCGTGTTAAACGGTCTATTTTGATCCGACACGATTTGGGTCCGATCTGACCGGGCCGATTGGGTCGGGTCGTGCCGAGTCGGACTGGTTCATTTTTTTCTTTTCATGAACTCTTATAATTTTAATTTACTTATTAGATTATATAATATAATTAATATTATTAATTATTCTATAATATATGATTTAGTGACTAGTGAGTCCAGTGAGTAGTTGCTACTTTAATTATTATGTAAACAATTATATAGTTAAATTTTTAAATACATTAAGTCATTAATTTATAATTATTAAGTAAATAATTTTGTAAAATGAACAATTGAGTACTAAGAAATAACTAATAGGTTATAACTTATAACTTATAACCTTATACATAAAATTAATTGGTAAGTATTTAATAAATATATATTAGTAATATTAGTATACTTGTAATCTAGTATAGATAGTTAAGTACTAATTTACTAATTACTATATACTAAGCTATAACTAGGTTATATTAAGTAAATTAGTATTTAACTATCTTATAACCAAGATACTATATAGTATAATAGTATATACTATATTACTCTGTTATAACTAAACGAAATTATACTAAGTAAACTAGTACTTAAATGAAATTATAATATGACTTTAGCTTAGTGACTACCGACTACTTTAATTATTATTATATAATAATTATATAGTTATAATTTTCAAACTCTCATTGAGTAATCATGTTATCATATTCTCAACAGTCGTTATGTAGATCAATTTCAAGAGAAAAGATAATATCACTCGAAATGAGTCTAAGAACGACTATTGAGAAAATGATAACTTAATTATTTAATGAGAGAAGATAAGATTGAGAGAAAGGAAGGGATGTAGTCATGTAGCCATTTGGGGAAGGAGAGGAGAGGATATTGAGAGAGAGAGTGAGATGACGGGAAAAATAATGAGAGTGATGAAGAAAGGGGAGGAGTTCGGCCGTATTTTATAAGTGGCGGAGGGGGTTCAACATCGTTCGCGTTGATTTAAACACGATCCGTGTTGTACTCATAACGCGTCCATGAACTCGGCCTGTGATCATGTTGTCAAATCGAAATAACATGGACCGTGTGATTTCAGTGCGGACCGTGTTATGCATCACGCGTGTCCGTGCCAAAACGGGCCGTGTCATGCCGAATCTGTGTTTACCGTGCCCGGAGCCGTGTCGTGTTAATAGTGCGGGAGGATGACCCGACATGGAATGGCACGACACGGTCCGTGTTTTCGTGCGCGGGCCGTGTCCGTGTCGGACTGGGCGGGCTGGCGGTGGGCCAGACCGTGCGGCCCGCCCGAAATTCCATCTCTAGCTCACAAGCCGATTTGCAAGCTATTATTTCACATGATGAAATCATACACATTAGTAGTTGTTATTAGAAGAATATCTCACTAATGTTTTTGGGATTGCTAAGATGTAAAAGAGTTGGTGGGAATATGTATAAAAATTGTCCTTTCAACAACCGTTATAGTTGCATCATTTTTTTTTAACAAAGACTAGCATTGTAGACATCTAAAAAGTAGTTGGTTTAAATTAAGAGCTAAATTATCACCTAATACAAGCTTACAAGCAACATATTATAACCATCATTAACTTTTTTTTGTACAAGCTCATAAGATTATCACCTCAAAAGGTAAATTTCCTAATAACAATTAAAATAGGATAAAACCACGTGGTTACAAGTTCAATATTTGTTCTACAACTTATATCTTCAAAGAGCTATATGCTAAGATTAAGAACACAAGACATATCCAATACTCTTATATTGGATTCCATGGATAGCTAACAGGATTCTCTCCAATTTTGATATTCATCATTCATCTAGAATCTAATGAAATCATAGTCAATTATTTAATCAAAGTTTAGTGCATAAAATTATCCATTTTTACTTAAACTTTTTAGCATTTAACTTTAATCTTTTGATTTTTGTATCATCAAAATCTAATTATATATGACATTAAAACTTCGATCCAACACTGATAATCTCCCGAACATATGTATCCATCAACCTCTCGATTGACTGCCTCCATATGATCGATATAAAGTGTACCAATTTTGTCAGTCGATCGACTACTACCCAGATAGCATAATGTCCTTTCTGTGTGCGGGGTAAACATGATATAAAGTCCATGGAAATGTCTTCCCATTTCCACCTCTGAATACCTAAGGAGCTAAGCTTTCCATATGGTCTTTCACTTGCTGGCATATCAGACACTTAGAGACATATTTCGGAATCTCTCGCTTCATATCGTGCCACCAGTAACTTCGTTGTACATCCTTCTATATTTTCGTGCTGCATGGATGGATGGAAAACTCGTACTTATGAAATTCGTCCATCACTTCTCTCTTGAGCTTAGCATCATTAGGACCCATAAATGGTCCCTGTATCTGATTGTGCCATCAGTTGATATCTTGAAGTCCTCTGTCTCTTTCTCACACCTACTAACCATCTTGACATATTATGGATCCTCTGGTTGTGCCTTGATGATTCTGTCAACCAAGTTCAGTTGGAGCTGGTGCATCATTAATATAGCTCCATTTTTGCTCGGCCTTGGATTCCACATATTGAGTTCTTCAATCATCTCAAACACTCGGAGCCTCATAAATGCTAATGAGCCTTCCCACTTACAACTCAATGCGTCAGCAACTGTGTTCGCCTTACTTGGATGGTAGTTAATGGCGAATTCAATCTTTCAAAAACTCCATCCACCTGTGCTGCCTCATGTTTAGATCACATTGAGAGAAGACATGTTTTAGACTCTTGTGATCGATGAATACGTCGAACTCCTCTTCGTACAAATAGTCTCCAAACTTTTAGAGCAAAGACCACTACTACTAACTCCAAATCATGTGTCGGATAGTTCACCTTGTGCTTCTTCAACTATCTTGATGCGTATGCAATCATCTTACCATGTTGCATCAGTACACATCCAATCCTGTGTCGCAAGCATAACTATACACCACATACCCACCACTCCATAGGCTATCTTCACATCGGTGCTATAGTCAATCTAGTCTTCAGCTCCTGAAAGCTATCTTTACACGGTCGTGATCAGATAAACTTCTTACCCTTCTTTGTCAACTTCGTCATTGGAGAGGCTATCTTCGAGAAGTCCTTTATAAATCGTCTATAGTATCCGGCCAATCCAAGAAAACTGTGAATCTCAGTCACATTCTTTGGTCGAGCCCAACTTATCACTGCCTCTACTTTCGCTAGAGAAATACCCTTCTTGGAGACAATATGTCCAAGGAACATAATTTCTTCCAGCCAGAATTCACACTTCGACCACTTTGCATAGAGTTTGTGCTATCTAGGTATCTCCAATACGATCCTCAGATGCTCCCTGTGTTTCTCGGGGTTCTCAGAATAGATCAATATGTCATCAACGAAGACAATGACAAATTGATCCAAATAAAGATTGAACATCCTGTTCATCAGATCCATTAACCCAAAAGGGATAACCAAGAACTCATAATGCCCATATCTCGACCGAAAAATAGTCTTGGGAATGTCTTCTTTTGCAACTTGTAGTTGGTGATAACCACTCCGCAAGTCTATCTTGGAGAATATAGAAGCCTTGGACAGTTGGTCAAATAAATCATCAATATGAGGCAGTGGGTATTTATTCTTCACCGTGACCTTGTTCAGCGTTCTGTAATTTATACACAATCTAAGGGAACCATCCTTCTTCTTCACGAAGAGCACTAGTGCGTCCCATGGCGAAACACTAGGTCTTAAACTCCTTATCTAAAAACTCCTGAATCTGCTTCTTGAGTTCTTGCATTTCAGATGGAGCCATTCGATATGGAGCTTGGAGATAGGAACGGTGTCTGGATGGAGGTCGATACAAAAATCGATCTCCCATCGTGGTGGCAATCCAATGACATCTTCTGGAAAGTCTCTAACTATGTCCATCTGTTGTGGGACTAAAGTTGGAGCATCTCTCTTCACAACACTTGTTAGATAGCCTCTGTAGCCCTTATGCAACATCTTTTGTGCCTTCATGGCAGAAATGATCACCTTGCCTTCCTTGCTAGTATTGCCCTTCATAGTAGCCTTCGGCTTGCTTTGAATACACATGATAATATTCTTTTGCCTGCATACTATTACAACATCATGGTATGATAGCCAGTCCATACCAAGTATGAAATCATAGTTTGTCATAGGAATCACGATCATATCTACGAAGAAATTCTTGCCATCTATCATCATTGGTACTTCTAGGATGTACTTCGTGGTGCATAGAGTACCCATAGGGGTTGCCACATTCATGGAACATGTCATATCATACAAAGGCAAACTCAAAGCAATAGTACAATTTTGAGAGATAAATGAATGTGATGCATCTGAATCAAATAATACTGTAGTAGACATGCCTGCTATAGGTAAAGTACCTCTAATGACATCGGCGTCAGCTTGTGTAGTATCTTCTACATATTATAAACTCTGCCTTGCACCAAGGTATTAGCACTTTTGGCACTACGCTGAGCTTGTTCCTCCCTTGCCTTCTTAAGAAGATCACAGATGAAGTGGCCCTGCTGACCATAGTGGATACATGCACCTATTCTTCGTCGGCATTCTCCTGGATGAAACCTTCCACAATGTTGACAGGCTTTATTACTTTGCTGGGGCTACTACTGTGCCTATCGTTGTTGAGGTTGAAATAATTTATTAATTAGTCATCATCTTTGCATACTTATAATTATTTATTTACTTTACTTCAGACTTGATGATAAGGCTGTTGTTGTTGTGGTCACTGGTGTGGAGTGCAACGAAGTTCATATGGCCTCGCACGATTATTACATCGGTGGTCCCTCCTGTTTGAATGCCTGTCATTCCACCTATGTCAACCATGCTCGAGGATTTGTGTAGGAGCCTTCCCTCTTTATTCTTCCAATTCTCTTAAGTGGTCTCGCTCCATGGTAATCGCTAGCTCGACTGCCTCTTTTAGATTTTACAATTTACGAGATAAAATCTTGGACCTGATAGTGGTGTTTAAACCTTGAGCAAATTGCTATTTTTGAAAGTGTTCATACTCTAGGAAATAATGTTCCTTGAACATCTCATAAAAGCTATTCCAGATAATCACGTTCTAGTTTCCAAACTGAGTTGCTTTGATACTTCTCCACCAATCAAGGGCCTCACCAGTCAGATGATTAGTGGCGCACAAGACCTTTCTTTCCTCCCCACAACGCATCACAAGGAAAATTTTTGTCATACTTATGATCCACCTCTCCACCTTATCGACATCACCTGTGCCATCGAATTGTGATGGATGCAACTTCAAGAATTCTTGTAAGGTGCCCTGTGGTGGCGCAGGTATGAGCTGCACAATCGGAGGCTGCATCGGCTAAGGCTGCATAGGCCAAGGCTGCCCTAGTGGAGGCTGCACCGATAAGAACTACATCTGTGGAGGATAGATTGGTGGAGGGTACACCGGTGGAGGCTGAACTGGTGGTGTCTGCACTAGTGGAGGCTAGATCGGTGGTGTCTGCATCGTTGGAGGCTCCTACACCGATGGAGGCTCAACTGGTGGTGTCTGCACCGTTGGAGGCTGGACCGGTGGTGTTTGCACCGGTGGAGGCTCTTGCACTAGTGGAGGCTCAACTAGTGGTGTCTACACTGGCAGAGGCTGGACTGGTGGTGTCTGCACTAGTGGAGGTTGGACCGGTGGAGGCTCCTGCACCGGTGAAGGCTCAAGTGGTGGGGACTGCACTAGCGGAGGCTATCCAAACTGAACTTCATTTAGATTCGTCCATTCTTGTTCAACATTGGTTACTCTATGATAACTAGGTCGACCATGACCACTACTAGTGGTAGTGCATCGTGGAGACATCTACAATATTACACATCATGGAAACATTTATTAAAGCATTTAAATCATAAAAAAACTTCCTTACTTGACTTAGCACCGGTTGGCGCGCATGACTGCTCGTGGCTCATTGCATATGAATTATTAGACATACTTAACATATCAGAACATACGAATGTCCTAACTTTAGGCTCTGATACCATTCTGTAACACTGCCGGCCCAATTGAGATATTTTTCGCTTTGGGCTTTTGACAAGTACGAATTTAAAATGAGTCTTTATATGTGGACGTAGCTACATATAAGCCCATGATCACCTCGATGTTTTGCCTATGTGGGACTATTCAATGAGACCATTTTGATCCTTTGGCCTCAGGTCGTTACAATTCATGTCTAGGTTTTCGTTCATTTTTTATGATTCATTTTATTTAACTTGTAAATACTATTTAACAAAGCAATAAACACCTAGCGGGTGTAAATACTTTTTAGCGGCCAGAAACTAATTTTAAGGTCCAAAGGTTGGGGGGAGGGGGGCAGGGGGCTACAATGCTAGTCTTTGTATCGTGCATGCAACAAAAACGAGGGGGGAGACCAACACCACCCATGTGAGAGACCTTCCAGAGAGTCCTCATACAAGGCAGGGAGTGGCAGCTCTAGCACGAGACGATAATTGACCGACATGGCAATGACCTCGCCTCGCGAGCAGGTACAGGTAGACATGGGGAAAGGCATTTAATGTTGAGCCGATGACGAAGCCATCTGTAACGTTCCCAAAATCTAACCTTAATATAGTTGTCGAACCCTAGGCGACGTTACTTACATGACCTAATTTCATAAAACATTGCAACGGAAATATAATAATAACATAAAATGATAATGACATAAATCAATGGAAGCCTTCTAAATATATAAATTGCAGGATACATCTCTAGCTCATTGGCCACATAGGTTCTAACATTATACTCAACATAGGATTCATCATACATAAATGAGTTCATACAAAAGTACATGACTCAAAGGTCCACAGGCCATACATACTTGACTCTTATAAGAGTTCATCATGACAACATAAGTAAGATAACTTGGGTCATACCTCGACCAACCCATGTACAATGTCATCGTCATGAGGCTCTCACCGTCGAATCTAAGCCTCGTCCATACCTATATGAATCCATGGGGTGCAAGAGATTTCTCTCGTTAGAGTATGTTGAGGCTCATGCATGCTATGATTCTATAACATACTTTCTACGTGTTTGGCATTTGCATTGCATCATAATGGAACATAGAAAACATGCATGCTATGAACTACTTATGCACACTATATGACAAGTGAACATATCATCATGGCAAGATAAGATAACATGTAACATCATCATGATTATGCTAAAGCATATCTTAACATATTTTACTTTACTTTAACGTTTTCATTCATAACATCATATGATAAGGGAACATACATTAACATCCTTTTTGGTGCTTTCATCATCATCATCTTCATCTTTATGTCCCAAGTCATTATTCCTTGGAAAGTACATAAACCCATGTAGGACTTTAGGCTTAGGTCCCTTTGAAGTACATACGTAAGTGTAAGACTTTACTTTTCATTTTTATTTCATCTTTTCATTTTGTATCTTTATTTAAATAGCTTCTTATCTTGGCGATTGGAAAAACCATGTTGATTCGCAGGACTTGGCTAGCTAGGTCGAGATCTTTTTGTCCCATTGGAAGTACAAAGCACGATAGGCCGACATTACTTTCACAGGGAACACATTATTTAAGCTAGCTAGTGAAGACTTTATTTCCCTCCAAGATTACAACAAGACACCTTCGTATCAATCAATCTTTTACTTGCATTCATCAATACATACAATTATTCAATACATATTGCATGTTTTTATCCTATTTAAAGTCATAAATACTTAAAATCATGCTAAGTGTGGTCATTTCAAAAAATATATGAGTCCTAGACTAGTCATGACCGTGCCCACACATGGGCACAAGCATGCCCAGGCGAACACTTAGAGGATTTTTTTAAGTACCGCCTATGGGCACGACCGTTCCAGAGTGGCATGTGTTTCACGGGTTGGCAATTTTCCAGCACGGGTGGTTTTTCCCTCTCCGTACTTGCATGCCCATGGAAGAACGATTGTTTTTCAATTGTTTTCAAAAATTTTCTAAGGCATGGGACGTTCAAGGCATCACGATCATGCAACCACAAGATTACGACTGTGACAAAATGCCTATTTTCACACGAGACGTTTTATCACTAAGGCACGAGATACCCTGGAGGTTATGGCCGTGCCTCGATTTGTCACGATCTCTGGACAGAATCTCCCCTTATTCTGCCCATTTTTGCCCATTTTACAACCATATATGAACCATACAAGAATAAGCATTCATCTTCACATGAAAATTTTATTGCTCAGTAGTAAACTCAAGATTACGATAATAACACATTTTCAAATTGTCCAATCATGAAGATTAATAAAGGATTTGCATGTGAACATCTAATCCACTAATCACAATCAAATATAGATAAATGACAACTTCGTCTAGAGAATGATATAATTAATAAGAAACATCCTACTTCTAATCATGTTTAGCAACAAAATAGTAACCTAAGAAAATAAGAAACATGATGTGCACCTTTACTATTTTTTATTCTAAGAATAAAGGGTTTGTTCTTCATGCCCTAATCCACACATTCAACTATGATCAGGGAGAAAGTTAGGGAACATGAATCCTCTCAAACATACCTTGATTAGGAATTCCTAAACCCTAGCTCCTTCCTCTCTTCTCCTTTCTTCCTCCTCTTCCTCTCCTAGTTGCTTCTTTCCTTGGTTCGGCTGTAGCAAAAATGGAGAGAGAGTATGGTGAGTTACTTTCTATTGCTGGCCGATTGGAAAGAGGAAAGAGAGTGGGAGAAACAATCAATTTACTGTATTGTAACATAAACAAACAGTCGAGAATCTTAAAATGAATCTTGAATCTCTATTCGAAACAATGGATGTCAGAATTCTGTGCAAACGGATAATATCATTCACATATAGCTCAACCATGCTTTCCATGTATTGGTTCACTTTCATAGGAATAAAGTGCTCCGACTTCGTCAAACGGTCCACTACAATCCAAATTACATCATGACCCTTCCAGGTTCGGGGTACTCCCACTACAAAGTCCATGGAGATACTTTACAATTTTCATTCCGGAATAGGTAATGATTATAATTTGCTACAAGGCCTTCGGTGTTCAATCTTCACTTGTTGACAAACTATACACTTATCCACATACTTAGCCACTTTTCTCTTCATGTCTTCTCACTAAAAATTCCTTTGAAAATTTGTATACATCTTGGTGCTTCTAGGATGGATTAAGAATTCAGACTTATGATACTCATCCAAAATCTCTCTTCTAAGTGCCTTGTCTTTTGTTAGCAAAAATTGATCATCCTTGTATACTCTGGGTCCTTTATTTAAGCTTCAATAATCCTTCTCACTATTCTATCATGATGAGTCATACATATAATCCTTCTCATTATCTTTTCAATCCATGATTCGGCTGACTCCGGTTCTCCCTCCCCATCAAACCTTGGAGGGTCAAGCCTTAAGAACCTCTCAATAGAGTAATCTGATCCAATATTCCTTTGAGCATTTCGTGCCACTCGAATTAGTCCATCAAGGAAAGCATTCCTTTCATGATCCTCATTAGCTACTGCACGTCTTGGTGGCATCTACATTCACATTCAAACAAACGTAATAACATCATTAATATGAGTTAATCATAAGAGAACATTTACCTTTAAGCTGGGTGGCACCTCACGATAATTGCACATGGACTTTACACTTAGACATTTCACATAGACACTTTGGCCAACCAATGGCTTACACATCCTAAGACCAAATACATATGAGCAAAACTATGGCTCTGATAACAACTTTAACGCCCCCAAAATTCAGCCACAATATAATTGTCGAACCCTAGGCGACGTTACTTACGTGAAATAATTTCATAAAACATTACAACGAAAACATAATAATAACATAAAACGATAATGACATTCAGCCGAAGACTTCTAAATATATAACTCCTAGGATACATCTCTAGTCCATGAGCCACATAGGCACTAACATAATACCCAACATAGGGTTCATCATACATAAATGAGTTCATACAAAAGTACATTCAAAGGCCCATAGGCCATACATACTTAACTCTTATAAGAGTTCATCATGACAATATAAGTAAGATAACTTGGGGCGTAGCCCAACCAACCTATGTGCAATATCACCGTCATGAGGCTCTCACCGTCGAACCTAAGCCTCGTCCATACCTACACGGATCCATGGGTGCAGATGATTTCTCTCGTTAGAATATCACTACAAGAAAATTGCCATTTTCCGACGGACAATTTTCGACGATTTGAAATCCGTCGTAATTTGCGACTAATTTTGCGACGGTTCCATTTTGGACGAATTTTCTGACGGTTACGACCGTCAGAAAGGAAAATAATAAATTTTATAATTTGTTATATTATTATTTTATTTTTTAACGGTTAGGAACGTCGATATTTCCGATGGATACCCATCCGTCGCAATTTGCGACGGATTTTTCGACGGTTACGACCGTCGGAAAGGAAAATAATAAATTTTATAATTTGTTATATTATTATTTTATTTTTTGACGATTAGGAACGTCGATATTTCCGACTGATATCCATCCATCGTAATTTGTGACAGATTTTTCGACGGTTATGACCGTCGGAAAGGAAAATAATAAATTTTATAATTGTTATATTATTATTTTATTTTTTGACGGTTAGGAACGTCAATATTTCTGACGGATATCCATCCGTCGTAAAATCTGTAGCAATTTTCGACGGTCGTAACCATCGATAAATGTTTAATAATATCATACGAGGAGTATTTTATTAATATAACTAGCGATGGTCCAAACTGTCGCAATTACCGACAGTTTCGACCGTCGGTAATGATTACCGACGGTTCAAACCATTGGTAAAATAAAAAATAAATATTATATATAACTAAATATATTTTCGACGGTCACAACCGTCGGTAACTTTAAAAATAGTTAATATTTACGTTTTTGATGACCGGAGCCATTGGTAATTAAAATTTCATTATCCCACTTTTTTTTCCTTTTCCCGCTTTCTCTTTCCCTTTATATATAATACCCACATCCTCTCCTCCCTCTCTCCCTCCTCTCCTCTCTCTCTCCCTCTCCCTCTCCCTCTCTCTCTCCCGGCCCGCGAGCACCGGACGCCGACAACCCTCTCCCGCACCGGACGCCGACGACCCTCTCTCTCTTTCTCTCTTCGGCCGGAGGCCGCTGGTGGTCGGATCTCGCCGCTGGCGGCCGGATCCGCCGCCTGGCGGTCGGATCCGGCCTCTCGTGGCCGGATCCGCCTCCGGCCTCTCGCGACCGGAGCCTCCAGCGGCCGGATCGGCCGTCGGGCATTCGGATCTGGCCGCCTAGCGGCGGATCCGGCCCCCAGCGGCGGGATCGGCCGCCAGGCGTTCTGATCCGGCCGCCCGTCGGCTGATCCGGATCCGACATCGGCCGCTAGTTGCTGCCGGCCGAATCTTGCTGTCGGCCGGCTATTTTTTAAAATTATAAAAATTCTTTACAACGGTTTTGACCACCGAAACTTCGGCGGTCGCCCGACAGCCGTCGAGATTTTTGGCGGTAGCAACCGCCGATATTTGCGGCGGTCAACGAAACCGTCGAAAACTTCGGCGGTAGTGACCCTCCGAAGTTTCGACGGTTTTGCGACTGCCGCAAATATCGGTGGTCATGACCGTCGAAATTTCCGGCGGTTCCTTCCAAACCGTCGAAAATTGATTTGCGACGATCATTTTTTGGACGTCCCGATTTTCGTCGAAAAAATCGTCAGAAACATCGTTCCCGACGGTTTTTGGGGAAATTACCGACGGTTTCGACCGTCAGTAATCCCTAGTTTTCTTATAGTATATGTTGAGGCTCATGCATTCTATGATTGTATAACATACTTTCTACATATCATAGCATATGCATTACATCATAATAAAACATACATAACATGCATGCTATGAACTACTTATGCACACTATATATATATTGGATTAGTTTTGTTCATCCCCTGACTAATCTTGCTCGTTCCTTCTTAGTCATAGCTCTCAATGCGTTCAAAGTATGTTCCTTTAGCCTATCCCAGCCCACAACTAGGAAAGAAACAGCAATCACTCAGAAGATGGATGGATGTGAGTGACGGAGGAACCAAAGGAAAAAAAATGAGGAAATTGGGTTGTACAGGGCAAAAAAAGTTGGGCTCCAATGGTCATAAGTGTGGAAGGTCGGATGAGTTGAATATGAAAGGATGGGAGCCGTGGCGGAGTCAGCCAACTTTTTAAGTGGGTTCACTATCAAGTCAAAAATTAGTATTCAAATGATAAAATAGTTAATAAATTTATATATTATAGTTAAAATTTATTGATGATATAAAAATATTATTTCAAAATTATAGCTATAATTTATAATAAAACAAAATGTATATTTAAAAGAAAAGTACTCTTACAATTGATTTCTACAAGGTTTCACTTTTTGAAACCGATCAATAATAACATCATTGTTGATAATACTAAATATATCTTTCTCAATATAAAATGTAAATATATTAGAATTCTTTAATTAATATTTTTGTGTCCTCAAATAAATAATGCATAATAAGCTAATAACATAAAAAATCAATTATTAAAAATAAATAAAATAAATGCATAAAGTACATTTATTATACATGGCACATGAAAAATAATGAAATTTAAATATCTTGCAGGTAGAAATGAATTAGGATATTAAAAGAAAAATTAAAGAATTGCAATTATTATTTGAGTCTAATGAAAATAAGATATAATTAAGAATGACAAAAAAATAGATAAAAAATATTTTGTACTTGGATACTTGAAAGCAGAATCCAAGTAATAATTTTTAAGAAGCATATGATTTCTGTGTTGGGAGGAACATTATATATGGAGTTTTGTGCAAACTACAACTAAAAATAAATAAAAGCTTTTATAAAAAATCCAACGTCAAGCGGAATCGAACCCGGGATCTATAGAAACTAATCTAAGCATTGGGACCACGACACATTTTGGGATTTGTAAATATTATATTAATTTTATTATTTTAGTGCCTGAGAATTAAGATGATTCTGTATCCTTTCATATCCAAAGATGAAGATCATGAGTGTAAGCTATATGAGCCGTGTGAAAGATGACAAAGAATGTACATTTGACTTTCTGTCCTTTCATCACCTAAGGGTCATAAGTGTGATGTTCACAAGAATGGTGTGAAGGGTGAAAAAGAATTCACATATTTAACTTTTGAGATGAAGGGGTAGAAGGAAGTTTATATTTTAACTTCTAATTTCTTTCTTAATTATCTATAATTTGGTCATCTGAACTAAATATTTTATTTTTTTAAAACAAAAATTCAGGAGTTATTGATGTATTAGAGTTGTGGATTTTAAGGATCACATGCCACTCAATTTTTGTAAATTTGGATCAGTCTACCTACAAATCACTCAGATTTTTGCAAAATCATTGCTCCTGTCTTAACTTTTATTATTACAAAATTTAGGCCATTCATCTTTCGAATCATTTTAATATGCCATTTGTTGCCTACATGATGTATGCCGTACCTTTTTATTTAAAAAGTAAAATTGATATTTTTTTTTCTTTTAGAAGTCTTCAAAACTTTAATTAATTTCAAAAAAATATTGGACAAAATATTTTAATTTTTTTAAAAAATAATAATTAATAAATAATGAAATATTAACAATGCAAGTTGAAAAATGCACCATATATAAAAATTTGTCATTACAAAAGTTGGATATTAAATTATAAAAATGAACTATTTAATTAAATCGTGACTTATAACAAGTCGAAAGACCTAAGATGCAATTTTAGAAAAGTTGAATGACTTGTATATCAAAATTTAAATTATAAATAATGATTCGCAAGACTTTGTGACATATGACATTTCAAATCCTAGAATTAGTAATAAGTCTGGTTTAAGAATAGTTATTGTATCTCAGTTGTACAGCCGGGGTCCGTTTTAACTTTTAACTCCGTCAAATATGTCAATTACACCCTCTCCTATGTTTTTTTTTTTTTTGTCATTTTCTTTTAACTTTTTTTAAAGCAGATAAGATCATCGACTCGTCGTCGTTATAATGGTAGTCTTATCATAGTCTATTATAATGACTATGTCGATTCAGAAAAAAAAAACTAGGGATGATAGAAAATATATTATGACGTAATTAACTCTTGAAACGTTTATAATATAAATCTTCGCTTTTTCATATATAATTTGCTGGAAAAATACATAGTACGAGAACACTCTTCTCTTTTGGCTTCTCTCTAAGCTCGAGAGAAAGAGAAATTACGATCGTATGGGGACAAGAAAACAAATTAAGGATGTGGGAAATTAAACCAAACAAAGGAAGACTCCCTCACGAGCATGCAACGCTTCTTCTCTTGCATGGCTACTGCAAGTAGAATGCAAAGAAGGAGAGGACGGAGGCGCCGAGGATGGCCCCGGCGGCAGGTGCCACCGCCGCGAAGGAACCGCTGCTCGGGCCGGGGGCGGCCGCGGGGACGTCGGCCGCAAAGGCGGCAGTGACGGAGAACGCAGCGACGAGGAAGGCACAGGCGATCTTCTTCATCTCCATAGCTAGTGAGAATCGAAAGAAGGCTTCTTTTTCTCTTGGGAGTTTTATTTTGCTTCTCCTCG
Source organism: Pontederia crassipes (assembly GCA_030549335.1). NCBI lineage: Eukaryota > Viridiplantae > Streptophyta > Magnoliopsida > Commelinales > Pontederiaceae > Pontederia > Pontederia crassipes. The sequence goes on along the minus strand of JAUKPH010000017.1, from coordinate 16,720,466 downwards.
TTTTATTCCGGTGCAGGCCTGTGAGGAAGTGGAGTTTATTAGGAAGGATGCATGGAACGGGGTTTTATATATAGGAGGAGTTGGGTGCATGTCGTCGTATATAATAACGTAATTAATTATTAAACGTGCGGTAGAGAGTGGGTTTGTTGCGACCCTAATTTAATTTTTGTTTAGCCTATTTTTTAGGGTTCTTTTGTGGAGTTGAATATGTCTTGTAAACTTTTTGTTCGGATCTTACGTGGTGCGGTGCATGTGCATGGAATGAGTATTGAACGGACGTTGACGAGCTTTTCTTGACCGGATCCCTCGTTAATGGAGTGAATGTATACGAGTTTGAAAATGTCATTATTATTATTATTATTATTATTATTATTATTATTATTATTATTATTATTATTATTATTATTATTATTATTATTATTATTATTATTATTATTATTATTATTATTATTATTATTATCCGACCCCACTGAAATAAAACTTTGTTGTTGTTATTATTGGTTCAACGCGAAACTAGGCTTCGTACCATATTAGATTGAGTCGGTCATAGTGAAAAATGTACAATCCCGACAAATAATCTATTATGATTGTTTTTGCTTAAAAATAAAATTGGAGAATATAATGGCATAAATAATATATATATGTAGATTTGAACATGATTAAAATAATAGATAGTTGGCTTGGATTCAATTTAAATCTTTTTAATCCCAATTATAGTTGAATCTGCATGCTTCGGTCAATATGATTCGATGAACATCCTAGCATTAATTTATTATATGTATTTCAATTTTTTGGATCACATAAATTAATAATAATTGAACTTGCTTTTTCATAGTGCAATTTTAGTTGGAAACAAATTAAATTGAGATATTTGAATCAGGTAACTCATAGATCGTAACAATTACGAAAATTCACCCTAAAAATTGAGCACAATTAAAATAATTCTCAATGTGCTAGCTTGTTCATCATTGAGTCAATTTAATAAAATTATTTATATACATTACAGCAAAAGACTTGGACATAACAATGACATAATTTTAGAAGAATTTACGATATAATAAGTTTCTTTTATTATCTTGATAGATAAGAGGTTCAACTAACAATAAATATTAACCTAAAACATAAAATATTAACATCGATAGTTTCTAGCATTGTTCATCATCCTAGTCCAAAAAACTTAGCATAACTAATTCATCGTGACTTTATTAAGCCCAATGGCATTTGCAATATTTTGTCATGTCGTCATTCATTAAACTATTTTTTCTATTTTGTAGATGACATTGTGTTTGGGAGAAGGTGGTCGGCACAACACAAAGAGGATGTCTGCATGGCATAGGCACAACCACTGAGGTTCCTAAGAGGAGCGGAGGATATGATGGTCCAGCTCTGAGTTCATCCGCCACACATGAGCTCATGTTAGATAGCATTAGGGGACTCATCGAAACAGCTATCTCAGTAGCTTTCTCAACATCTGGCTCCCATTTTGCAGGCGATTCAGTCCCCACGAGGCCGATGACTAATTAAGTGCATCGGCGTCAAATGTCAGGAATGACGATGACGATAATAATTTAGGATAGAAACTTTTGTATAATATTATATCTTATATGATTTTGTTAGGATATGTGATATGATTTTGTTATCTTATTAATACTTTTATGGTGGTTATTAGTTTTCATATGCATTACTCTTTATTATTATGATGATGAATGTGAAGAATGCATTATATATATGCATTGTACAATTTTATGGTTTGGGAAGGAAAGATATGGTTGGAATGGGATAAAATAATCAATAACTAGCGTCGTTTAACTATGTCAGATGGTCGGGCGCTATTTGAAATATATCATAAAGGGCGTTACGTGAGCGTCACATTAGCATCGTCATTTTTAGCGTCAACTTAGCATCGCACTCGAGACGCCTGTCTATATCACTTTGGCGCTATTATAGCGTTGAGATAGCATCACTTATTAGCGTCACTTGGGCATCTAAATAGCGTCGCAACATAGCAATGCCTTAGCGAATCATCACAATAAGGATAAAATGTAACACCATCTTACCATCGAAATAGCATTGCAAGTTTCAATGCCACGGTAGTGTTGAGTTAGCGACACATTTTAACTCCTCGCAATGACACTTTTCGTGTCATCATAACGTCATAAGAGCATCAACATGTGGCTGTAGTAGTGTCGTCTTTGTCCTTGGCATCATTGCGACGTTAACGGCTACCGAATGTCGGCGTCTCCTTGCTATGACGCCATGTCGATGCTAATGTGTGACTATTTCTTTTAGTCACTCTTTAGCTATGCTTCCTTGAGTGGCTATTTGACAGATTTCTTGTAGTGATTCTTATTACTTTTATTGATTTAGAGTGCAAGATATTTCAATTAAAGTATGTAAAGTCATGTATGTTATGATCCTAAATAGAATATCGCATGATATGCTTATGCATTTTTATATAGAAAAAAAGGAAATACATGAACGACATGTGCTAATGATGAGCCTTTATCTCAAACATAACTTTATATGTCATACTTTATCATAAATATCATGAACATAAATATACATATATCATCATAATTCCTGTGGTCGGAAACATATATCATTTCATCATACATAAGCATATACAAGTAACTTTGTACTTACAATGCTTAATTATAATTTCCTTTGGGCATTACATCATCTTTTTTTTTTCATAAGACACTATGAAATAAATTAAACTTCGGTTTAAGCATACTTTATCTTATGACAATTTTTATCTCATCTTAGTTGAAGAATCAAATTATTATCGCCGCTTAGGTTAGCTATGCCTTAGAGACGTTATGCTCCTGATGCCTTTAGGCAACTTAGGAACACACATATTATTGTCGGCATGACAATTTTGTTCTCAAAAACTACATACACATGAAGTATAAAAACTTTATTTCTCACACCTTACTTTGGTGGATGACACTAACTTATTTCTCAACTAGTTCATTATGCTTTTGCATACATCAAACATTTTACATCTCCCAGTCTTCAAATTTTAACATAATTATAATTGAGCATCCATAACATTTAATAAAGTGTAATACAATCACCATTCATCAATACATAGTGTTTATATTTTAGAAAATAAGTTATTAAAATCATAAATATTTGTTTCAACCAATCGAGGCTGCGAACATCTTTTCACGCCCGTAACGGAGTCTATTATTACCGTGAACTGTCCTTTCACAACAAGAAAAATGCACATTTCCGACGGTTCGAGCCATCGCAAAATGACAAAAATCTGTCGAAAATTACACTTTGCAACGGATCATTCGACGGGAGCGATCCATCATAAAAGTGCTCGTCACAAATATTTCCCACTTTTCATATTTTTTAATAAAAAATTTGGCCGCGCATGGCTGGAACTAGCCATGCGTAGGCCGGATCAGACGGGATCCGACCAGCGCACAGCCTGATCCGCTTGCTCAGGCAGCTCTGCCACACACAGCCAGATCCGACCGCCTACGAGAGAGAAGGGGGAAGGAAGGAGGCTGCAGCCGGTCGTCATCGTAGGTCGCGTCGGCCGCCTGGAAGGAGACCGTCAGTCACTTGGAAGGAGCACGCTGGTGAGGGAGAGAGAGGAGAGTGGGAATAAAAAGAGAGAGGAGAGAGGGAGGAGTGAATAAAAAGTGAGGGAGAAGCGGGAAAAGAAAGAAAAATAGGCGGGAGAGTTTGACGGAATTTTTTACTTTTCGACGATTTAGGCCGCGGGAAATGTTTTCTACGATTGAAGTCGTAGAAAATTCTTATGGTCAAAACCGTGGAAACAATTCCCACGGCACAGCTCACGCTGTGAGAAATTCCCAAGGCTCGAGCCGTGGGAATTTTCGACGGTTCAAGTCGTGGAAAACTTTTTCCAGGGCTCGAATTTTCGATCGTGGAAAATTTTCTGTCAGAAAAAACCCTTTTTTCTTGTAGTGTTTATGTGAAACTGGTGTCACATGCCCTAGGCTTTTCACGGCTGCTTCCTTGCCTTTTCACGTTCGTGAAGTAGAGTTTCACGATTTATTGAAGAAGGATTTACGTTCGATTTTGTACTTTCGAACATGATCATGACTGAGATGGTCAATGTCATGTATGTGTCCAGAAATCTCAATTTCGCAAGTGAAATTCCTACTTTTTTCAGTTGAAATCTTTGAAAAGAACATACATGATGACATAAACATATCTAGGGGTCATTTGGAGGCATCCAACATGAATAAAAGCATATATATCATGACATTAGAATGCATTCAGGATTTCTTTTCCTGAATTACATTCAAGAACTTTAGATATATAAATCTACAATAATAAATCATATTACTATTTCATAAGACTTCATAAATTTTTAAATCTAAATTATGAGAAGACATGCATGCACAATCTCTCAATCACATAGAAAGGTGTCCCTATAACTCATTCCAATCCAATAAAAAAATGTATTAATTTGGAAGAGAGATGCTTGAACCTCCTTTCCATCTGGTCTTTTTCTTTTTGTTCTTTATTTTCCTCCTTGTTTTTCTTTTATTTTTCTAAAGCTCTAGCTGTTGGATCAAAGTTTTAATGCCATATAAAATTATATTTTGATGATACAAACCTCGAAAGATTAAAGTTAAATGTTGAAAAAGTTTAAAGAAAAAGGGATAACTTTATGCACTAACTTTGATTAAATAATTGACTATGATTTTATTAAATTCTGAATGAATGATAAATATCAAAAGTGTAGAGAATCATGTTAACTATTCATACAATTCAATATTATCTAATTTGAATAAATGTGCAAAAACTTATGCTCAAAATAATGCAGGACGGTCAACCTACGGTCGACACAATGAAAGATGGTCGAGGCTGTACCGGTCGATCGATCTGGAGATACCGATCGACCGATTAATACACGAGCTATCTGATAAGTGATATTCAGGGGTGTAGTGATAACTTGCTAATTTTGGGGTCAAATTTCAGATTTTTCAAATTTTAATTTAACTCCCTAATTCACTTTCTACTGTAAGTATACAGGTCAATTATAGTCTACCCAAATGTCGTATTCACAGTGATTTGAAGCCTAAGACTCCCTAAACAATCTAAATTAGCCTCAACTAAAGTCAAAATTTCAAGGAATTGAAAGAAAGTGCAAACCGATTTCTAAAAAGGGCTAAAATGATAACTATTTTTTTATTTTCGAAAGGTCATCAAAACTGAATTGTAAATGCTAAACTAAAGGCTCAAAAGGATTAACTATCAATGAGAAAAGTTCTCCTAGGAGTCGGGGTTCATCTAACTTAATTATGGATGGAATGGAATAAGTTATCAATATGTGTCAATTTTAATCCAATTTGAAAATGGATTGTTATCACAGCAATATAAACCAGAACTAATCATCATATTCTCATATGATTGATTAGCTAAGTTGAATTAGAAAAGGTCCTCATTGAAATCAAGTCAACATTAATTTCAAAAGTTTAGTTCCTTGCTGAATTTTAGTAATTTAGTGAAATATGAAATGATAACTTTCAATTGCACCTTGAAAATGAGGGAAATGCTTCAATCAACTAAACAGGGATGAAATCAATTCAATATTGATGCAAATGCTTCTTGGTTTATTTCTAAACTACAAGAGAATTTTAAATCAGACTCTCAGCTACAAATTCAAATGAAATCTACATTTTTGCCAAGGGATTAAATGAAATCAGCACCTACATTTCATATGGGAATTCAGCAATGTCATTGCATTCTTGATCCATCTCTGAACATCAAGACAACCTTAAAATCACCTCTCAGTGATTGAATAAAATCAAAGGTTTACAATGACAAGAAGAATCCCACATATTTCAGAATTTTAGATTTAGAAATCAGGAATGAAAATCAGAAATCAGCAATGGATAGTTTGCAATAATTCAAGGATTGAACCTTGGAATTACCATTGACTCTTGATTCATTTCTGAACAAAATGAAATCATAAGTAACCTATCAGTTATTAATTCAATTAGGGCTCCACAATGGTGAAAACAGATTCAGCAAATTCAGAAATCAGAAATGGGAAATCAGAAATCAGCAAATCAGAAAATCATATTCTAGTTGGGATTGGATCTAGAAACTTGGCATTGATTCTTGCTTCATTTCTGAACAAGGATTAGATCAAATGACAACTTCTCAGTTGTAGATACAGTTAATATCTTACAATGTCAGGAATCAGATTCATACAAAATAGATTTCAGAAATAAAAAATCAGAACTTTTGGAATTCAGAAATCAGTGCAGGAAATCAGAATTGTCCATATCCATCCACAATTAATCTAGACTACTATCCTATCCTAGGAGACATAGGACTTAGCTCCTCATAATTACAAGATTTGATATAAAATAGAATGAAGAACAGAAGCTAATCATCCTGGATTGAGGGCTGTTCTGCAAGCATTGCTCAGCTTCTTCTCCACTCTAGCTCCATCAGCCCCAATCCTGCAATGGCCGGCCTCCCCACCTTGCTTCCCTAGGGTTCTCAGCTTATATCTGCCTTTCCTCCACCCTTAGATCAGCAATAGAGTGTTCCCCTATACCTTGATTGTGCCAAGTGTCCTCTGGACAGAAAATATCTCAGGTGACAGCTTTTTGGACAGCAAAAAGTAGGTGATCCCTCTTGCTTTTCCAACATTTTTCAGCTCCATGACACCTACTAGAAGAGATGGAACACCAAACATCAAAGTCCTCAAATAGGTAATAAACAAATAAGGGTGAGGATAGCTACTAGGATCAGCTCTAGTGTCAAATAAAATTTGATGTTGTGCAGGAATGAAAACCATAAATAAAAAATGATAACATATAGAACCCGGAATAATAACTTTGTATATTTCATGGAAAATGTCCAAATATGGGTGGTTCAAAGCATTGAAGGCATCAAATGGATTAGGATGGCAAGTGCATGAGGTCAGAAATCAAATGTGGATAAGATTTCATAGGATTGATAACTTGAGTGCCAAAAACGATAACTTAATGCCTTAAAAATGATAACTTGTGATAACTTTAGTTGTGATTATCCAAATGTGATTAAATCAGAGCAGCAAGGAGATATGACAATAATATGATTGCTTAAGGTTTATATGCATAAATGACAGCCTTGCATATCGAAATGATAGTTTTGCCCTTAAACGATAACTTGGCATTGAAAAATGATAACTTATTCAAATGGATTGATAATTTTGCACAACTTGAAATATGATCATCCAAATATGATTCATTCATGGTGACAATGGATTTAGGGCAAGAAAATCACTAGAAATCAACTCAAATGAAATAATGATAATTTGGTACATTGGAATGATAACTTGCCCTAAAAATGATAACTTGACATAGAATTGAAATATTTATGAATTTTAGCAATTCAGCACATCTATGTACATGGAATTAGGTATAAAATGAGAAATATCAACTAGTTATCACAATCCATGCATTCCAAGCATATTTGGCCAAAAGTTAGACAAATTAGGGGCTCGATATGGGTGAAATGCATCTAAAATGGGATAAAAAACCTATTGTGATCAGCTAGTGATCACTATCTCGGTCGACGTCGAGATGATATCGGTTGACTTATCGGTCGATAATTCGGTCGACCGACCAAGTGCAGAAGCTGAAGAAATCACGCAACGGTCATATAAACCGGTCAATCGGTCCATTAATTCGATCGACCGGTTCACCGCTGACATGAATAATAACGACTAATTTTGAATGAAAAAAATGTGGAATTAATTCTGGATGAATTTTTCACATACTGAAGCCTATAAAAGGAGTGTAAAAGCCAGAAGCAAAGGCACCCATCCAAACATTGAAGCAAAACTTCAAGAAATCAAAAGATCTTTTTCCTTCATGTTATCATTTTAAGTTCTCTTTTCTTTCTTCTCTTTTTGTAAGCATTTTATTGTAAAAGAGAGAAATCATTTTAGAGATTGTGAGAGCTCTTATGTGAAAGGGGTTCCAAATCTTATCTCTTGAGTGACAGAAAAGATTAGCTTCATAGGATGAGAGGTTTGCCTTGCCTCTCGAAGTAGAGAAAATGTGATTGTGTAAAGGACTTTCTTCCTTGCTTCGAAAAGTCGGAGCGGGGGCGTATGTCAAAGTGTGTGCGAACCTCGTCAACAATCACCCGTGCACTTTGTGTTTGCTTTCTCTCTCTCCCCATCTCATATTATGCGAATGATCTAAATTGCATTGATTTAAAAAGTATTAACGAATCGATTTTAAACTTTCGCAATGATTTTTATTAAATCAACATTTTCGGCTTAAACACCAATTCACCACTTCCCCTTCTTGATGCCTTGGGATCCTACACTAGCTATCACGTGAGGTGAAGAAAAAGATATTAAAAGAAAATTATGACTTTTTTATAGAGGGGGCATGGTAGTAAATTATGTCAAATACCCTTCAATTTTAACCATTTTCCTTACGCTATCCTCCAAACTCACTTTGTAACAAGATTACTCTCCATCTAAAATTTGTTTCACGGAATGTCCTTTCAATTAGAAATGCCCAATTTTTTTATCATTCGACTGACGTGATATTTATTTTTTAAAAAATTATATAAAATATTAAAATACTATTAAAAATTAAAAAAAAAAGAAAAGAGGGGCGCTCCCCTCCCTCTCCCTCCGGCCGCCGACGATCAATTCTCTGTGCAATATGCGTTCGCGTAGAAGGGGCGGCAACTCCCCCTCTGCACGCACAGGGAGGGGGCATCGCCTCCTTCCCCCCTCTTTTTCCCGTCGCCGATGACGAGAGGGGTGGAGGCAGCCGCCCTCTTCCCCCTCTCTTCTCCTTTGTCGGTGAGGAGAGGGGTGGGGGCGGCCGCCTCCACCTCTTCTCCCTTCAATCGTCGACGCTTAGGCAATTCCACGTCTTGTCGGCGAGGACGTCGGAGAGAGAAGAGGGAGCGCCCCTTTTTATTTATTTATTATGATATTCTTATTTTATTATTTTGTATTTGTTTTATTTTTTAATAATTTGCTGATATGAAGATTAGTCTACTTGACAGTGCTACGTCGGATGCTTTCCTGTGTCGCGGAGAGATAGTGTTGTCACGTCAGTGGAATGATCAGAGAATGGGCGATCAGTAGTGAAAAAGACATTCGGTGCAATGAGTTAAAAGACGGAGAAAATTCGTTTTACAAATTAAAGTTGATGGGAGCATTAGTTTGGAGCATGAAGGTTTTACCCTGATTAAATTTGAAGTTATTGCATACTAATCGCTGGCTAGGTCGATCAGCATGAACAATATAAATATAAAAGAGTATGTCAACAAGAAAAAAAAAATCAAATTACCCAGGAGATACTTTAAGAATCTATTTGGTTCCGTAGTTTACGCTACTTCACTTCTATGTAAGAGCTGATTCCTGCTAAATAAATTGTTTACTTTGACGTAGTAGTCATTTACCTATACTTATAATTAAAAGATAAAATCTAGCATAGGAACATTAAAGTATATCGAATAGTATAATTGATAGTATTAAATTATAGAAAACATTATATTGTTAACAAACCGACCCCACCTAGTGGGATAAGACTTTGTTGTTGTTGTTTGTTGTATTATATTGTTAACAAAATGACATGATATATATATATATATGCCATTTTTTTTTCAAATGAAACTTCTTATTTGACAAGTCAATTTTATCAATTTAATATCCTATTGCATTTTCATTCAAATTTTTTTATTTGTTTCAAGTCGATATATTTGAGTGATTTCTTCCTCACATTTTTTTTTTGCTCAACAACTAAGTTTATTTCGTTGGCCTCTTCTATCGGAGGTCCATATTGGCGGACACCTCTCTATTCTTTCCCGTCCAAACCGATCCTGCTGTTCAAACCTATTAACTGGAACAACTGTTGGATTCGCCCATGCATGGCAACCATGCTGTGGCATGGTTCCATGGCCATGCCAAGGCATGGCTGCCATGCCACAATGGCATGCATGAAGGCCATGCCCCCCACACCTATTGACTTCTCAGAGTGCTGCGTGAGGTGTGTGGAGTGTTGCGTGAGTGAAGTGTTACATTTTCACGTGATGTACGAGTGCAACCCACCACGCGTAAGTAACTCGCATTTCGTTCGTGAAAAAGTCACGTGGACGATTCACTTCCGCAATTGAGGCTCTGTGAATCTTCGTATTATTATATTTATTAATTTCTACAACAACATTTAAATTATTTGATGTTAGAACTACAAATTTTGATCAAACTATATTCTGACTACATTTGATGTTTGAATGATAAACTTTATTCAATTTACATTCCAATAATCAATTGTGCCAACTAGACTTAAATAACATGATCGGCATTGTTCTATGGAAGAGCCATGAAGAACAGAGCAACAGGCAGAAGGCCGGTTTCTGTAAATGATGCAGCCTCAGTTATCGGCACTTTACATCTCCGAAGAAACGAGGGAATCCTTCCACGAGCATCACACAGCTGCGACAAATATGATCATTTAGGAAAGCATGTTGAAACATATCCTGAAATGCAACCACTTAACTGATGATATTATATTGTTGCAAAATGGTTTATACTTGGAACAAAATATCTATCTACCAACATTTTAATTCCCAGCCAACAAAAGCAGCACCTGCATCAATACAACCGAGGTACCGCTATGTGACTGACTACATTATCACTGGCTGTTTCATATTCATCCTCCTCGCTGAACTGTGAAAGGAGAAAGCTCATCGCCAGGAGACTGTCAACATCATCATCAAAATCCTCAACTGTGAAATCGTCATAGTCAAAATAGTCAGGATCGTCATTGTCTGAAAACAGATTGCCAGCAAGATCATTTAATTCATCCTCGGCCAATAGCCGACTGAAGATGTTTTCAAGCTCCTGGTCTACATCTGAGGGCATGGGTTGAGATGGATGGGGCCTGTATCTGTCGTCTATTACCTGGCCTATTTGCATGTGGCTTGAAAGTATGCTGGAACAGAGTAAATATAGGAATTATTAAATGTCAATCATACATATCTGATCCATTATTTGAAAACTTGCAAAATAGTCCCAAGCATTTACCTCAACCTACTACAAACTAAACTATCTCAAATAAAAGAGGATATATGCATTTACAATTAAACTAGGGTTTCCTTCCCTTCATATTTGGAGAGTGAAGGGATGCATGTAGCAAAATAAAATAAAACGTTCATTTGCTGCTAGTACACGATGGAAGAGAAATATGCACCCAAGATTTAGTTTACTAATATAAGTAAGCAGTTTACATTTAATTATCAACTAAGGTCGACCAAGTAATAAGATATAACTGGCTTGTTAACAATCTGACTTTAGGCATAAAATTGAAAGGGGAAAAGGTTTGGTGAGGCCTGTACTTTTTGGCCTCACCAAGCGGCCAGTAAATGACGTCCATCCATACTTGGATGAGCGTCCAGATTTCATTCCAACAAAATAATGATTTTATTTTCGTCCGTCCTGGGATCTAATTACTCATCCCAGTCATAAAAGACATCTCATTTTTTCTCTCTCCTCATCTTAGTGCACAGCGGCATCTTGGGATCTCACGAAGAACTTCCCAAAGTGATGCAGGAGGAGAAGTTGATGCAGTGCGCGGCTTCCGATTCGGCAGCTTCCAACGTCACGGATGCTTCCCATAATGCTCCATGGGGTATGCAAATGCTAGAGAAGAACACCTGATGAGGACCATCTGTTAGAGGTAACTAGTGATCTTACCATTATGGTGATGGGGATGGGTTCCCTCTTGTGGCAGCCAAAGCCCAAGGCATGCCATGGAACCCAGATGCACATCAAGGCAGCTTTTACTCATCTTGCATCATCACAGCACTACTATCTCTCTATTTGGCTATTAATCAAGAGTTTTGTCACAACAATCACCATCTTTTGGCTTTGTTGTTCTTGTCTTCATTTCTGTTGCATTCTTTCTGTCCTGAATTGCTCATTCATTTTTTTCTCCTTGTATAAACCTGAGCCATCTCACGCTTCTAATATCTGAATTGTCAAAAAAGTGCTTCACTGTTTGCTGAAATTTTTTTTTTCATCTTTTTATTATTCATTTTAGATTATCTCACCAATATCATATGTTTTTAATCTTTTTCCTAATTAGGCCATGGTAAACGACGCACTCAATGAATGTTCACATAACTTATCAACAACAACAACAACAAAGCCTTATCCCACTAGGTGGGGTCGGCTACATGGATCATACGACGTCATTCCGCTCATTGATCCATGTTCATGCTATTCGACAAGGTTTTACACTGGCTGTCGGGGCCTAACACAACCCTCCTCCTTTATCCGGGCTTGGGACCGGCTATAAAACATAGGCGGAGTTGTTCACATAACTTATCATGGCACAAAATGTTCATGGAGTAACGGTGATGGAGCCAGACTTAGACCGAGACAGGGGAATGAGATGGTTCTGGAGACGGACATGGAGGAGTTGACAGTGCACGTGTTGTGTACTTCATGGTCACCATTGAGGACGTGGCAGAGTCAGGACTCCACACAACCTATGTGCGACGATGGGTGAGGCAGAGGGAGCCTCAGGGATGAAGAAGAGGCAATGATGCAGTCGTCGTACCTTCTTCACAGATATCTCCATATGTTGTGGTCTCCGTCGTCCAAAGACTGCTCAAGGTATGAGATAACACTATGGCCGGTCTGGTCGATGACATGGAACATGTCCATGAACCAATGACGTTCGGGATGAGATGTAGGCCTTCTTATGGAGAGGTCGCAGTTTGTGAGCACCTACACCATTTCCTTCATCGTGCTATACATCTCCGACAAAGGGTTCGTGGATCGTCGACGGAAATCTGCCGAACATATCTACTCGCAAATCCACTTTCGCTGTGGGAAGCTCTCCGTGAGAGCCATAGACTGCCACATTTCTAAGAGGAGAGAAAAAAATGGGATTTTTATGTAATTAGAATGAGTGTTTAGATCGTAACCTTACAATCCCATCGGATGGATGAAAAGAAAATCATAATCTGGCCGCCCATCAAAATACGGGCGGACAACATTTATTGGACATTTGGTGAGGCCAAAAAGTACTGGCCTCACCAAACCTTTTCCCAATTGAAAGTGTTAAAAGATAATTTGGTAAAAACAGATAAATGTGTAATATAATATTTCCTACTGAATTCCATGCCCAAATAGGTTCTACGCAAGAGGTGAGCAAAAGAATGGAAGCACCCGTAAACCTATAGCGCCATGCAATATATAAATACCAACAAGCATCTCCAAAGTTAAAAAATTACCATTGGTTCCTCTAGCATGAGATATAAAAGAAACCAACCAAGTCTGCAGTTTTACCTTGTAGAAACAACTTGCACCAAAGGGACATGACCCATGCCCAAATTCAAAATATTTGCAATCAATTGATCTGTTGAGTGAAAAAGCACAAATATACAGTTATTAGATATGCCAGGTATAACTAGAGACAATACTAAAAGATAATAGGAAATAGAAACAAAAGACTACATGGTTTATTACATAAATCCCATTAAGACAGCATTCAAAATAAAAGTTCATGAATACAAAAAGACCAACAGTGAATAAATACTGTTTGAAGGAGAATAGGGAATAGAAACTATGAGTACATACTTGAGTTTGGTTTTGTAACTGTCAACTATATCTTGCTTCTCCTCCTTTGTAGAGTACCAAGTAACACTAGGAATAACGAAGTGTGAATGTTTCCGACAAACTGGGCAGGACCTTAGTGCATTGTTCAAATCCAAACCAGAATCTGGAGAACTGTTGCGCCAATTCCGGATGCATGAAATGCAGAAAGGATGATCACATTCTGAAAGCAAGCCGAATTTTCTCTCAGCAGCTGTGGGTTTAGAGTGCACATGATCCAGACAAATAGAACACTCCATCTCCTGACTGTATTTTAAGGCTTCAAGGTGTTTTTTATTTTTCTGACACATTTTGATGTGCTCCTCGCTTTCTTCAGGACGATATGGATGCAAGCAATTCTTTTCGCAAATGGAACACACATCAGCATGCACATGATGACAACTCTCTCCGTGAGGACAACTACCAGCAGCAAATAAACATAGTTGCATATCAGCTGGTTTAAGAGTAGAAGGGCCACTCTTGCTATCAGCATCCTGAGGTGTACAAGATTTCAGTCCTAGAACCAATCCAGGTAAGGAATCCGAAGACTGACTCAAAGCTGATAAATCAGAGGTACCGCCACAAGGTTGATTATGATCACTATCCAGAGGAACTCCAGGAGCATTGGTTACAACAAGAGAAGTAGTTGTCACATGGGGTGAAGAATTTGATAAAGATGAGGTTCTGGTCGATGTCTGATCACAAGATACCTTGACATGATCATACCTGCACCGGCTACCATAAAAGCACCTCCCTTTCTGATAAAATGTGCAAACCTGTATTCACATACAAGAAATGAAAAAAAAAATCTTAACTTATTATATGAAACAAAGAACAAATAAACTTGACAAGCACATTTTTTCACTAAAATGTCATTACATTGTTGGGTAGGTCACTCCAATCATGAGAGAAATTACAATATTCCCCTTTTAAGCATGACCCATTGGCGAAGAACTTGCAGAGAACCCTGAATTATTCAACAACATGAATCAAAGTGTGGAATGATAAATGCTTTGTTTGTAGTCACAAATTTCCTTAGTGCAAGTTCCCTAAGATACAACAGGCATTTCATTTTATTATTCAATGTAACATGCCGTGCGACTAAATTCTCAATCGTTAATAATTAATGGTACTTCCAGACAAAACCAAACATTTGAATTGACATCAGTGCCTTGGAAAATGAAATGAATCATATCAAGTAAGCGAGGGAACCAATTCATTAATCCTTATATTCTAAACTACCAACCTCTTTCATTAACACTTAACTAAGCATGTTTGAATCCAGGAGTCCTGCCACTATGTCTTGTGGAAAGAACAACATATAGAATGCTGAATATATCAGCCATGCCCCAAGACACCTAGATGTATGTTGGTGCCAACGCAGAATATGTTCTAAATAGATTAAATCCTAAAGAGAAGCAGCAGTAGATTGATATGTGCTAACAATTCTGGTTGCTTCCAGCATCAAACCTCATGGAACTCCAATTTCACCCAACTAACCCACACATGGGATCGACGCAACTTTCACAAGCAGGAACGTCCTTTATCCATGTGACTTATGCAACAATATATAATGCATTGCTTCATCCTTATCCACCCTTTATTGCCAAACCGAATCCTTCACAATATATTTTTCTCTCTTCCACTGGAATCAAAACACCTCGCACGCTCAAATAGACAAATTCCAACCAGAACGCTCAAATAGACAAATTCCAACCAGAACGCTCGGACGATTTAGGTGCTCCGATCAAACACCTAACGCAGTCAGGAACAAACAATCTCGGAACGAGGTCATCGCTGCACGAACCCAACAGGCTCGACGAGGTCATCGAGAAACAAGGTTGCGCAACCAACCGTTCGGTCAAATGAAGTCAAAAGATCGATACGAATTTTTTCGAAGCAAAAGAATCGCACCGGCTCGAGATGAAGCAAACAAAGATAGCGGGACACAGCGATTGGTTACCTCCTCCCCGTCGACATCGACGGCGACCGGCAAATCGATTCCGAAGCAAACGACGAGCAGTTCCTCCACACCTCTGCAATATTCTAGGGTTCAAGTTGAACGAAGCTACGACTCGCCTATTAAAAGGGCTCTTGCTCGAAATAGCCTTCCATTTCGATAATCTACGGAAATACCCCTCTCTTTAATAGCATAGCACCAGACAAAAAGCAGGTAGTGGCAGAGCAGTTATTAAGTGAACAAAACAAGGGTATTAAAATGGAGATGGACGTGGTCGGTTTAAAATTTTACCGGGCGACGACAAATTTTACTTGGCGCTTTTAGAGCGAACCGTTTAATTTATGGGGAACGGGGGACGTGGACCCAAACGCGGGAATAAAGTTTCGTGTGGGTCCCGGGAGTTGTTGTTAGAGGGGCATAAGGAACGTGAGTACGTTTTGCTTTGGATCGAATGAGTTACTTGGGACCGGACTCATCTTACGATTGGAATCTTACGATTGGATCGATCTGATCAGATCGAATTGAAAAGAATTTTATTAAGATAATATTATTTATAATAATTATAGAAATATAATATAAATTATATGATATGATATATAAATATTATACTAATAACTTATTAAAAATATTTAAAAATAATATAACACATTTTTTATTTATTAAAAGTTCTATAATGATAATGTAAATAGGTTATTATTAATTTAATATCCATTATTTAATGATGATAGATGTTATATTAATACATTTTATCTTAATTTATTCTTATTTGTTTTTTTAATATTATTCAATTTTAAATACTTACCTTTTTTATTTCAATTTCTATTTAATTCTATACATATCATATTCCTTCCTCTTTAACCTTCCTTATATTTCTTTCCTTTTATTCTCATTCAATTTTCCTATTTTTATCAATTTTTTAAATTTCTTTTTTAAAATCTGCATTGTCAGCTCGGTTCAATCGATTTTTTTCAATTCAATGCCAAAAATAATTTAGGCACCCAACTAGACCGGATCACCGATAGATTCGTGGTTGCAGTTGACCGGACGGTCCGATCCGATTTTAACAACGTTGATCTGCAGTTGATTTGTGCTGGCTTGGACCTTCCTTTGTGGGCCCAAAATAGCTTAAAGAGCCAATGTTTCTCGAAATAAGCTGAAAAATAAAAAATCAAACTTTTTTCTGGTCCTATTCTTTTTAGATTATTTTCATAAACCATTCTTAAATTATTAAATTTTCTATATTTAATTTTAAATTATGAACTTATTTTTTTAAATCCCTGAACTATCATAATTTTATCAATTTAATCATTTTGTCCACTTCAGTCAACTTTTTTGTTAACTTCATTTTTTCATTTAAGAAAAGTCAAAATTACATCTTCTCTCATCTCTTCTAATTGTTAAAACTTCAAAATAATAACTAAAAAAACGCATGGGGCGACCCTCCCCCTCGATTACTGACAACAACCCATAGAGTGTGTGTGTGGGGGAGGGGTCGCCGTCGATGCATAGGGGCTCGCCACCGAGGTCCTCTCTTTAGACGCGAATGGCCGAAGACTGCACAATGCTATCAATGCCGCCACACCCTAAGTGAAATAGACCTTAACCAGTGCTCGGCGTGCGAACAGTCATTGGCAGAGGTGGGTGGCGAGTGCTCGTGGGGAGGTCGGTCAGCACCACAAGAGGACCGCGTCGGGGTGAGGAGATCAGATGCAGGGACAGCTCGATGGTGCATGGGGTGGGTCGGCGTCGCAAGAGGAGGAGCTCGATGTACGCGGGACAGGTCGACATCACGAGATCAAGTCGGCGTCGCGAGATCGACGGTCCTCATCCCGAGATCGAGTCAGCATCGTGATATCAGAGGTCGATGTCGTGAGATCGAGTCAGCATCTAGAGATCGGAGGTCACAAAAAAGATCGGTGTCACGAGATGGGAAGTCGTCATCGTCACGAGATCGGAAGTCATCGTCGTCATGCGCGATGATAGAGAAAAGAAGGGTTCACAAAAGAGGGGCAAGGTTAACTGGCAAGGGGAAAGAGGATACGCAAATGGAACATGGAGGAGGGGACATCGCCCCTTGCAGGCCGTTGTCGGCAATCGTAGGGAGGCGTCGCTCTAGCATTTTTTTTATTATTTGTATTTTATTTTAAATTTTTAAATATTAGAAGAGATGAGATAAGGGTAATTTTGACTTTTCATAAATGAAAAAAATGAAGTTAACAGAAGTCAACAGAAGGATTAAGTTGGAATCTTTTTCAAGCAAAATTACAGATAAAATTCGATTTTTTTTTAATTCTTAGCCTTCGGGGTGCATGGCCATGAGGACTCCCTCTCCAAATCTCGTTTCCTTTATTTTTTTATTTTTTGCTTTGTGGGATCTATGGTAGTGTCGCGTTGAGGTTCATTTTCGCTCCATAAGGACAACCCAATAGGACAAGATTGTGACCTAGAATAATGAGTATGCCACAATCCACATACTTGATCCCCAAGACCCAATTTGGGCCTTGTGAGTGCCCCTCCCTATCCTTATGTTAAGTTTAACATGGATGGATTCTTTATTGGAGCTAATTTGGAGGGGGAGTAGGATTTATTCTATGATCTCACTCTAGTGGTTTTCCCATTATAGGTCCCTTGAAGTGAGATATGTGCTTGCGCTAGAAGCATGGGTTGTTCTTTTAGAGGCATAATCAATGACACAAGATGTAACGCTCCCAAAATCGCCCCTTCTGCCACGTAGGCAGTCAGATTGATCCTAGAAGCGCTACACTGCCTACTATAATATTGACCATGATCATTCAACAAATTGTATATGTGGCATCAATATTATAATAAAATATAGTCAAAGACTTTATTGCAAATGTTTAAACTTCGGAATATCAAAGGGCATAGATAATTAGTGCGGTCTATAGCAAAGTAAGAAAAGACCACAATCTTTAACAAGTTCAACATTTGCGAAGAAGTTCAATAAGCGGAATAACATAATATCTTTCGAAACAATGACAATTGATAGATTAGAAGCAATTGGGAGAAACTAATAATGTAAGCTAGTCATGTGCAACGATCTCCAAGCTCTGTGCTCTCCAACACCTCATCATGCAAAATTCTCACCTACAAAATCCTAATGCAAGGGAATCGAATTCCTGTGAATAAAGATGCCCAGTATAATAGAAGCATAGACGATGAAATAAGAATCAATGAAAGTCGTATAACAAATAAATCAACAATGAATAATAATATACCTTGGCTTCTATACTTTGAACAATATGTCATGCTTTAACCATATTAGTATATGTACTATGTTCCTCACTATGATCATACTTTATCTTTACTATACTTTACCTTGAACTTTACTGATCCCTACATTTACTTGGCCATACTATATTTCGTGCTTTACTATACTATGTTCCGTACTTTGCTAAATCATACTTTACTTTACATTACTTTACTGTGAGTTTCACTACATCTTTTATATTACTATGATGTTCTTGAAGTTAGTTGTCATATGCGAGCTCGACTTTATTAGATTGGGATGTCAGAGGTGCCTCTATGAATCTGTAAAGCTAGTAAACCCACATTGGGGATGGGGTGTGACAATGCATCACTCATTTCGGACTACAGGTGGGAGAGGACCTACACTCCAGGAACAGTAGTCATTTAAGAACATATAGGTTCACCGTCTCCTCAGCTAGCTACATGTCCCTCTGGTTCGGTACTATGAAATTATGTTTCTTTGGGGAAGGAGTGTGACAATGCATCACCCTTCTTCGAGCTACAAATGAGAGAGGACCTGTAACTCAGGAGTAGTGGTCATAAAAAATCAGTAGGTTCGTTGTCTCCTCAGCTAACTACATGCCCTCTCTATGCCATACTGTGATCTTTCTTTCCTACGTTGGGGCGGCACATAGCAATTACGTAGTTCTATCTTTGCTTTACTTATATTTGCTTATCTTCAATGGAGTCTATAAATCAGAACCCAAATGAGCATAAATGTCTTTACAATAGGACTCGGCCGGTTATAGGTAAACCGATTCGAGTCTCCTGTTAGGGCCCAAGAGCATGACTCAGATCGGGAGTCAGAGTTTGACTCGGATCATGTCAATACTCATACGTTAACATAGATTCAAGATCTATGGGTTTGGGTTGGTTGAACCGGACAGTTCGAACCAGTTGATTTGAATGAACTGGGCGGCTTGAACTGGCTGAGCTGACTGGATCGGTCAACTATTCTTCTTAGTCCGGTAAACATGAACCGGTCGACTTGGATCGGTCACCGTTATATGAGACCGGTCAATCGTTTCGGTCGACCATCTTCCTTGTTGGAGGATCTATCGGATCGGTCGACCGTGCACATGGGCCGGTCGACCGATTACTCTGGATTGGTCGACCATTTTGAGAGATAGGTCGACCGATCGTAAGATCATAGTGACACCTAGTGCACGTCAGATTGGTTGACCATTCGAATGGATCGGTCGATCGACCGTGAGATCGAATCCGTCAGGGTAATTATTGAATCGGTCGACTGCTCCGATAGGATCGGTCGATCGATTTTCGCGATAAAACAGGGCCGCCAATCATCTTTTCCATTTTCGATGGCCTTCCGACCATCAAAGCATGACAATCAAAATACGAAAAACAAAGCTGTGATTCACAGAATCATGATGGACTCTTCGTACATATCAAAAGATCAATATTTCTTCGTCTAGGGAATTTGGAATCTAAGGTACCTTTCAATGTTCGATTTGAATACGCCGATGCTTTTCACGTCGTCCGTCCGATCGTTGGTCGCTCCTGGCTGACGGCGTCGAATATCCGTTGTTCGTCGTTGCTGCCGTGATCTGCTTCGCCACTCGTGCGCACACGTTGATCGTCGAAGGAAACAGAGAAGAACAAAAGGGGCGACAGTCGACAGGTATCCAAGGGGCTCGAGGGTTGCCCTTGCGTTTCCTTTTATAGCATCGGCCGACCAAAGGGCCGGCCGAATTTGAAACGTGACCAGGGGAGGAATTTCCTCCCTTGGTCGGCCATTTCCTTTTGTTTTTTAATCTGATTTTGATTTGATTTTCATTAATTGTAATTGATTTTGATTTTTGAAATGTTTCCTTGTTTGGAAAAATTGCATGCATTACATTATTACCCCATTAAAAGAAAATTCGTCCTCGAATTTTAATAAAAGTTAGGACTTACCGAATAGTTCAGGAAATTTCTCGTGCATTTCTGATTCTACTTTCCACGTTGCTTCTTTTTCTTGACGATGTTTCTATGCCACTTTGACCAATGATATTCTCTTCTTTCTATTCTTGATACTCTAGTATCTCTGTGGGTTGTTCCTCATATGTTAGATCATCTTTGAGGTTTGGTTCCTCAATTTGGATCACATTGACGTAGTTGTGCTTATACTTTCGGAGTAGTGAGACATGAAAAACGTTGTGCACTCTGTCATATGCCGGAGGTAGGGCTAACCTGCATATTGAATCTCCGACTATATCTAAGATTTCGAAAGGACCCACATACCTTGGGCTCAATTTTTCTCGTTTGCTAAATCTCATTACTCCTTTGATGAGTGAGACTTTAAGTAGGACTTGATCTCTTGCTTTGAATGTGTGTTCTCGACATTTCTTATCTTCATAGGCTTCCTATCGATCTTGAGCTGATTTCATCCTTTTCTTTATTAGCTCAATTCTATCTGTGTACTCTTGAGCCTGTTTCTATAGTTCAATGCTCAAGATCTTTCTTTCGTCCACTTCACCCCAACATGCTGGGGAGCGACATTGTCGACTATATAATGTCTCAAAGGGGGACATCTCTACGCTAGTATAGAAGCTGTTGTTATAAGAGAACTCAATGAGAGAAAGATGCTTGTCCCAGTTGCCATGTCAATCCATGGTGCATGCTCTAAGCATATCTTTTAGTGTTTGGATTGTCCTCTTTGATTGATCGTCGGTCTGGGGATGGAAGACCGTACTATAACGAAGTCTCATCCCGAATGCATTCTGGAGGCTCTTCCAAAATCTCGAGGTGAATTTGGGATCTCTATCAGACACAATGACTGATGGAATCCCATGGAGTCTAATGATCTCTTGAACATATAGATTCATTAGACTATTAAGAGATTATTTTACCTTGATAGGTAGGAAGTGAGCCGATTTAATGAGTCGGTCCACTATTACTCAAATGACATCATGTCCTTTCTGAGTCCGAGGTAGACCCGTGATGAAATTCATTACTATCTCTTCTCATTTCCATTGTGAAATGCTAAAACTTTTCAAGGTCCCTTGGGTTTCTGATGTTCCACCTTGACTTATTGACAGACTATGGATTTGAAGATGTATTATGCGATCTCCTTCTTCATGTCTAGCCTCTTGAAACTTCTTTGCACATCTTCATACATCTTCGTACTCCCTGGGTGAATTGCAAATTCTAATTTGTGGAATTCGTCCAGAACTTCTCTCAGCAGTTCAGGATTGTTCGATACCCATAAACGATCATGGTACCTAATGCCACCATCTGGGAAGACTTTGAAGTCTTTTTCGACTGGTCTTTATCATCATGGTTTGATAGTCAGTATTATCAACCTGTGCTTTTATAATCCTTCCAATAAGGTCTGGTACAATCTGTTGCATCATCATTAGCGACCATCATATCTCACCTTTGGCGCCCATTTGAAAAGCTCTTCCATAAGTTCAAACTATTGAAGGCACATGAAGGTAACAAATCCTTCCCATTTCTGACTAAGAGCGTCGGCTACTATATTTGCCTTACCAGGATGGTAGTTAATGGCAAACTCATAGTCCTTCAAAAACTTCATCCGTCTTCTTTGGTGCATATTTAGATCTCTGTGTAAATACATACTTTAAACTCTTGTGGTCAGTGTAGACCACGAACTCCTCTCTATACAAGTAATGGCGCCAAAGTTTAAGGGCAAACACTACTGCTGCCGTGTGTCGGATAATTGACCTCACGTTTCTACAACTATTTGGATGCATATGCTACAACTTATCCATGTTACATCAACACACACCACAGTCTTGTGCCGCTGTTATCGCTATAGACTACGTAACCACCATTGTTTGATGGTAACGTAAGGAATGGTGCTGAGGTTAATCGCTTCTTTAGCTCCTGAAAACTCTCTTCACACTTGGATGCCCAGATAAACTTCTCTCCCTTTATGGTGAGTTTGGTTAACGGTAATGCTATTCTGGAGAAGTCCTTGATGAATCGTCTATAGTATCTTGCTAGATCAAGGAAGCTCCTGATCTCAGAAACATTCTTTGGTTGAGACTAGTTGGATACAGCTTCTACCTTTGCTGGGTCGATTAAAATTCCATCTTTGGAGACGATGTGGCCAAGAAATATCATCTCTTTTAACCAGAATTTTCATTTGGAAAATTTTGTGTATAATTTCTTTACTCGCAAAGTTTCTAACACTATTCTCAGATGTTCCATGTGCTGCTCTATGCTTGGCGAGTAAATGAGGATGTCGTCGACGAAAACAATCACGAACTTATCCAGATGTTCGTTGAAAGTTCGATTCATGAGGTCCATGAATGCTGCCGAGGCATTTGTTAACCCAAACAACATTACAAATAATTCATAATGTTCATACTGTGATCTAAAGGCTGTCTTCGAAATGTCTTCTTCAGCTACCCTAAGCTGATGATAGCCACTCATCAGATCAATCTTGGAGAAAACTTTCGCTTTGGACAACTGATCAAATAGATCATTGATGCGAGGTAGTGGGTACTTGTTCTTCACTGTGACTTTATTCAACATTCGACAATCGATACAAAGTCTTAGTGAGTCGTCCTTCTTCTTGACGAAAAGGACCGGTGCACCCCAGGATGATACACTAGGTCTGATGAAGCTTTTATCTAGCAGTTCTTGAATCTAGGTCTTTAACTTATTCATCTCTGCTGGAGCCATGCGGTAAAGGGCCACTTCTATATGAAAGTCTATCTCCCTCTTGGGTGGCAGACCACTAACGTCTTCAGGGATACATTAGAAAACTCCCTCACAATCTCTATATCATGCGGGGTCTTGATTGGCTCTTCCACTTTAGTTACACTTGCCAGGTAACCTCTACACTCTTGTTGAAAAAGTTTATGTGCCTTCATGGCAGACACTATAATTTTTTGATCCTTCCGAGTTATGCCTTTGACAATGACTTTGCTTGTATTCTATGTACCCATAACAACCTTCTTTTGCTTGCACAGTATAGAAGCATCGTGGAAGATTAGCCAATCTATGTCCAAAATTATATCATAATCTCTCATAGGGATAATGATTAGGTTTGCAGGAAATTTCTTTTTGTCTATCTCTATGGATACATCAGGAAGATATTTAGTGGTGAATAGGGTTCCTTGTGAAGTAAGTATACTCATCTTATGATCTAAATTCCTAGCAGTTAACCCTAAGATAAGAGCACATTCTTCAGATATGAAAGAATGATAGGCACCAGAATCAAATAGCACTGTAATGGGTAGTTCTGCTATGAAGAGCGTACTTCGAATGATCTCAGCGTCATTCAGTGGAGCATCCTCTTTCAAGTTGAGGAGTCTCCCTTGCACCAATTGCTGTCCACGTCGCGAGTAGTGGCTTATTCCTCCAAAGTGGAAATATGCCCCAGTCTTCATTCGACATTCCCCTACATGGGTCCTGCCACAGGTATTGCATAAAACCCGTTCAACTAGTGCGGGTGGTGCCTGAGGGGCCCTTGGAGCTTGTTGACTCTACTACTGGGCTGGACATCTAGACGCATGCTAAGGGGGCAGCTGGTTCTGTTGTTGTTGCTGCGGTGATGGAGGGGCTTGTTGCAGAGGACGTTGTGGCTATTGTTGAGGGCGATTATACTATTGAGGTGCTGGAAACGGGCGGGGTCGGTTGTCCTGTCATTGTTGGTGAAGATCATTTCTTCGAATTGTGGTTGTTGTTGGGAACTTTTCCCCACATTCAGTTGGATCATCTTGTCTTTCTGTAGGTCCTGGTGGTCCTTCTCTATCATTGTAGCTAAGCTAATCGCTTCATCCAGAGTTTTACAATTCCCAGGTCTTGTTTGTGCCCTCAGAGTAGAGTTCAGACCGTCTACAAAGCGTTTAACAATATTCAGTTCATCCATAATCAACTTTGAATATTTCTTCAGCCGAACGAACTTGGTCATGTATTGGGACATTGTCGTAGTCCCTTGTTCCAAGTTCAGAAATTCTTTTTACTTTAAATCCCTTTGGAAGGTGGGGAAAAGCGTGTCTCAAATACTTTATGAAAGTCCTCCCAAGCAACAATCTTGACTTCCGAAAAGCTGGTGGCTTTCGTTGCTTTCCACCATTCCTTAGCATCTTTGTTGAGGGTGTCCGCAGCGAATAACACCTTCTTGTTTTCACTTACATCCAGAATTTTGAACTTATCTTCAATCGTCTCTATCCAATGCTCGGCTACTTCTATACCTCCTTCACCATTATAAGTTGGAGGTTTCGACCTCCATAATTCTTGGATTGTACATGGAAAGGGAGCTTGTCGCCCTAGTTGTACTGATGGTTCAGGTGGAGGAGGAGAAGGAGGAGGAGGAGGAGGAGGAAGGAGCATGATGGATCTCCTCATCGTTATGAATATCGTTCTCATCATTAGAGACTTGCAGCCTTCTACGAGGAAGCATCTATGAAAAGATCATAAGAATCATTGAGTAATAGCGTGGAATAAACTCTTAAATCAAAATAAAATAGAACTCCATATCATAATTGCGGCCTTATGGCAAAATATCCACTAAAACCAAGTCAAGCTCATCATAGAGTTTAGTCCAAAACAAAAGGTAAAGCATTCAACTAAGACAGAACTAAGGCCTTCAACATCTAAAATTTTCTATGTTCCATACTACTCGTTGCGTCGCGAGGTCTTATTTTAAAAGAAAAAATAAAACATCTAACTAAAACTGATGACTAAATGACTTTCAACATTAGTCATCCTAACATCCGGAAGGATTCTGGCAGTCCCAAAAGTAGTGCCCAAACCATCCGCACTCAATGCAGTAGGTGGGCCTTTCTTCCAATAAAAAATTGGGTTTGATTGAGCTGGATGCCTCATCTCCTAGTTCTAGCTTAGGAGGCTCCTCTTCTAGATAGTAGTCTCTGGGAGGAGTTTTATCTACACGTGGGAGACGCATTAGGGGAACATTACTTCCCATACTTTCCGCATTTGAGTGTTCCTATGCTACTGGTGCCGTGGGAGGAGGGACACCGTGCCCGTGCCCTCTCCCTCGCCCATGGCCCTGACTTTGAGTTGGCCTTGGTTCCTGACCCTGAGGAGTTGGGGGATGCATCTATGATTCCACCACGAACATAACTCGACTTCCTCCGCGAACAACTCGGGAGGTAATGCGTCAGGAATGCATCTATAATAATGAGTTAACTCAATAATATAAGCATAATCTACATGAGAATGTACTTATTACTTACTTGATGAGTGGAGCCGCAGATGCTTGAGAAGCTTGCACATGACTTTACTTAGAATTAATGAGACAAGATGAGCAAGAATGACTATGCTTTAACATCTACTCTACTATGATTATTGGGGAGCCAAGATTTTAGGCCCTGATACCAAACTCTAACGCCCCCAAAATCGCCCCTCCTACCACGTAGGCAGTCAGATTGACCCCGGAAGCGCTACACTGCCTACTATAATATTGACCATGACCATTCAACAAATTGTATACGTGGCATCAATATTATAATAAATATAATCAAAGACTTTATTGCAAATGTTTAAACTTCGGAATATCAAAGGGCATAGATAATTAGTGCGGTCTATATCAAAATAAGAAAAGACCACAATCTTTAACAAGTTCAACATTTGCGAAGAAGTTCAATAAGCGGAATAACATAATATCTTTTGAAACAATGACAATTGATATATTAGAAGCAATTGGGAGAAATTAATAATGTAAGCTAGTCATTTGCAGCGTTCTCCAAGCTCTGTGCCCTCCAACACCTCATCATGCAGGATTCTCACCTGCAAAATCTCAATACAGAGGAATCGAATACCTGTGAATAAAGATGCCCAGTACAATAAAAGCATAGACGATGAAATAAGAATCAATGATAGTCGTATAACAAATAAATCAACAATGAACAATAATGTACCTTGGCTTCTATACTTTGAACAATATGTCATGCTTTAACCATATTAGCATATGTACTCTGTTCCTTACTATGATCATACTTTATCTTTACTATACTTTATCTTGAACTTTACTGATCTCTACATTTACTTGGTCATACTATATTTCGTGCTTTACTATACTATGTTCCGTACTTTGCTAAATCATACTTTACTTTGCATTACTTTACTGTGAGTTTCACTATGTCTTTTACATTACTATGATGTCATTGAAGTTAGTTGTCCTATGCGAGCTCGACTTTATTAGATTGGAATGTCAGATGTGCCTCTCTGAATCTGTAAGGCTAGTATACCCACATTGAGGATGGGGTATGACAATGCATCACCCATTTCGCAGTACAGGTGGGAGAGGAGTTGTACTCTAGGAACAGTGGTCATTTAAGAACCTGTAGGTTCACTGTCTCCTCAGCTAGCTACCCGTCCTTCTGGCTCAGTACTATGAAATTATGTTTCTTTGAGGAAGGAGTGTGACAATGCATCACCCTTCTTCGAGATACAGGTGAGAGAGGACCTGTAACTCAGGAGCAGTGGTCATAAAAAACCAGTAGGTTCGCTATCTCCTCAACTAACTACTTACCCCTCTCTATGCCATACTGTGATCTTTCTTCCATACATTGGAGCGACACATAGCAATCCCGTGGTTTTATCTTTGCTTTACTTATATTTTCTTATCTTCAATGGAGTCTATAAATCAGAATCCAAATGGGCATAAATGTCTTTACAATAGGACTCGGCCGGTTACAGGTAAACCTGTTCAAGTCTCCTGTTAGGGTCTAAGACCGTGACTCAAATCGGGGTCGGAGTCTGACTCGGACCGTCAATACTTATATGTTAACATTGATTCAAGATCTATCTATGGGTTTGGGTTGGTTGAACCGGTCAGCTCGAACCAGTTGGATTGAAGCAATCGGGCGGCTTGAACCGGCTGGATTGACTGGACCGATCGACCATTTTCTAGATCGGTCAACCATTCTTCTTGGTCCGGTCGACATGAACCAGCCGACTTGGACCGCTCGACCATTCTCTGGACCGGTTGACCGTTATATGAGATCGGTCAATCGTTCCGATCGACCATCTTCCTTGTTGGAGGTTCTATCGTACCGGTCGACCGTGCACATGCGCCGATCGACCGATTAGTCTGGATCGGTTGATCGTTTGAGAGACCGGTCGATCGATCGTAAGATCACGGTGATGCGCAGTGCGCGCCGGATCGGTTGACCGTTCGGATGGATCGGTCGACCGACCGTGAGATCGAATTTGTTAGGGTAACTACTGAATCGATCGATCACTCTCATAGGATCGGTCAACCGATTGATAGATGCGACAGTGCGAGACGCCTGCCAGATCGATCGATCATTCATCAAACTGGTCGACTGATTTTCGCGATAAAATAGGGCCGCCGGTCATCTTCTCCATTTCCGATGGCCTTTCGGCCATCAAAACATGACGATCAAAATACGAAAACCAAATCACAGGATCATGATGGACTCTTCGTACGCATAAAAAATTAATATTTCTTTGTCTAGGGGATTTGGAATCTAAGGTACCTTTCAATGTTCGATTTGAATCCGCCTGTGCTTTTCACGTCATCCATCCGATCGCCGGTCGCTCCTAGCTGACGGGAATGTTTGCCTCGTCCTTGCAAACACGTCAGGGTTGGGCTTATGTGCGTCGAACGTCCGTTGTTCGTCGTTGTCATCGTGCTCTGCTTCGCCACTCGTGCGGATGTGTTGATCGCGAAGGAAACGGAGAAGAACAAAAGGGGCGGCGGTCGGCAGGTATTCAAAGGGCGCGAGGGTTGCCCTCGTGTTTCCTTTTATAGCATCGGCCGGGGCCGGCCGAATTCGGAGCGCGATCAGGGAAGGAAATTCCTTCCCTGGTCGGCCGTTTCCTTTTGTTCTTCTTCTTTTTTTTGAATCCGATTTCGATTTGATTTTCATTAATTGTAATTGATTTTGATTTTTAAAATGTTTCCTTGTTTGGAAAAATTGCATGCGTTACACAAGGCCTTACTTCTTGCTATTCCTTTTTGGCGACTTGACAAATCGGGTTGTTGATTTTTTGGCTAATTATGGTCGAGCTTGTTCTCACAACCTTTTATGGGAGACTGATCTACTTTTCCCGTATTTTGTAACAAGACTTTTTTGACTTACTAATTAATAGAATATAAACTTTTCTTTTAAAAAAAATCACTCTCAAATTGAATCTCAAACACAGTGGCAAGATTCTATTTGGTAGACACCATCAATTATACAATATCGATTTTAATCGAACTATAATAAATGCAAAAAACTTGAATAATATCAGTGGTAGAGGCCGAACATAATATGCAGAATGAACTCAATCCAATATAAATGAAACGAGTAAAATACATTATGATTTATTATAATTTCATAATTTTTTTAAAAAATATAGAAAAACATCCATGTGCAACATCAATATCATCACAAGCATTCACAATCGAGTATATTATCATCCTTGAATACACTGACTTTACTGGAAGGGAATAATTTTTCCATAAGCTTCGACGTAATAGGTGAGACATACATTCAAAAGTAGGCAACTATGAGAATGAAAATATATTAACACCTTATAAGTATTAAATCAATGAAGAAGAGTGAGCAATAATACTTAGTCTAACAATAATGACGCAAAAGTAGTGGTTCATTTAAAAAGTATAAATTAATTTGTTAATATTTAAATATTATTTTGCACATTTAAAATATTTTATTTAAATATTTTCTTATTTTTCATGTAAGATATAATTTGAAAACTAAATAAAAACAAAAACAACTAAAAAAATTTAAAAATTGAGTCTTCGAATCAGGTCGAATCAATTCAGGTCAAAATATTTTGACTTAACCCGACTCATGGTCGAGTTGAACCGACCCAATGAATATAATAGAGCTCATAATCGATATAAATTAAGAACAATCGATGTACTGTTCCATATTCGTTACATTAGTATATATTTAGGTCACTAGTCATCAATAGAATCCAAAGGAAAAATCTTCATAATGATTATTGGTGGATCAGGTATTCAAGCAGTAACATTGTGCTCTTGTCGGCAAAAAAAAATCTTAAAAATTCAAAATCACACTCATTTAAAATGTCCATCATCGGCGTTCAGCCAAAAGATAAATGAAGCATTAAATTATCACATCCAAGAATAGTAAGCATTGTTGTCTTAATGAGTTACAATTTATTTTAAAGTCCGATTCAGACCCAATTTTTTTTTAAAAAAAAAAAATCTTCGATTAGAAGAGAGGTTCAGAGACCTAATATAAAGACCGGTGAGATTCAAACATGTGATCTCTCTGAGTGATAATGTGTGTTATATTCTTGTTTGCTTTTTCTTTTTTCAGAACTCTATAGTATGATTCTGAGTCACGAGTTTCAACCTTCTGCCAATTATGTCATTTTTAATCAGCCTTATCGAGATCACTAATACGATGTTGATGGATGACAACGCAAAAAGAGGGGAAGATTGAATTGATGAAATTAATTTTGTCAAATAAAGCATTATCACAAAATTGATTTATGAAATTAAAAGTGTAACACAATAATACTCAAATTACAAACACAATAGAGTTAGAAAAAGAGAGATAGAAAAGAGGAAAAACATGAACAATAGGTGGATTGATGTTTAATGGATAAACTCATAAATTTTAGTTCCTAAACTTATTAGCATTTGACAATTAAGTCCTTTCATTAAATTTCATTTAAAATTTAGTTAATTTATTTTTTATTTATGAAATGTAAATTTTATCCTTGTCTTAAGGGCAAAAAACTACATTTCATAGTTATTAAAGAAAATTAACAAATTTTTTTTATGGAAGTTAATCGAAGGACCTGGGTGCCAAATTTGGCAAATTTTAAGGATAAAAGTTTATGAATTTATATTTAGGATTAGATATTAAAAAGTTATAGTTCAAGAGAGATTAAAAAAATAATCCAAAAAGTTATTCCTTATATTGTGAAGCAATAAAAGATCAATTAGAGAAGAAGGTGACATTTATACCTTTTTTGTTTATATTCCTACCTCCTTTGCTTTGTATTCTTTAATCTTGGTGCTCTTATATATTGTAAAAAAAGGTGCTTATAGATCTAAATCATAAGAAGTTGAAAACCATGCATGAATCTTTTTCTAGGCATTACTTTGTGGAGGAACTGGTTTCTAGCTATTATTAAGAATCCCTATTTTTATATTGAGATATAGTTATTAACTTTTTCTTGAAGTGAATTTATGTAATTAATTCACATGTGAGAAGTGTGCTAAAGAATTTGCATGCATAATCTACTTCGATTAAAAATGAGAGAACGGTGTTAATTAATTTGCATGCCTTGTCTACTTTGATTAAAAAAATGAGACCCCAAAGAGAAATGCTAGTCCACATTCTTGTAGAAAAATAGTAGTTTATACAATAAGAAAATTAAGTGTGAAATGGCACATTAAGTTTATTGCCACAATGAAATCACTTTTTTAGAGAAGCAAAATGAGTGGTGAATTTGATCACAAAAATAGTGATATTGTTTAGAAATTTTTCAAAAGGATCAGAAACGTGGCATTGCAAGAAATCAAATAAGACACCATTCATATAAGAACATGTGCACACCATGCTCATGGGAAATACAAAACCACGACATGTACGAATCTCACCTTTTTCTCTTATTGGTCTTCCATTGCTTCAAAATTTAATTAAATAACTTCCACAGTCTGAATAGTATATTCTCTTGCATTTCAAATAGTGCCTTTGTAAATATATACTAAAATAGTAAGTCATAATTAATTAATAAGTAGTTACAAAATATAGGAAAAAATGAGAAGATGATTAAAAGATTAATTATTAACACATAATGATAATGAATTACTAATTAAAATAAAATATTTTAAAATTGAAAATTAAAATTTTAGATATAGAGATATATGAAAATGGATCCCATAAATTGATTTAGGAGCATCAATTTTGTTCTTTTTTTGTTTTTTCCTGGTTAGAACAATGGGTATTTTAATCTTTGTTTTCTTGCCGAGTCTTAATCGGATATTAAAATAGTAACACTATGCTCTCACTAGCAAGGAAAACTTAAAAAATCCAAAATGGCACCCATTTAAATGAAGCATAGTTACTTATAATCTATAAAAAAAATTTATAGTCTATAGTTGATAAGTTAAACAACCACATCTTATAGTTGAAAAAATATATGTCTTATAGAGTTACAAGGTATATTCTCATGATCATTCAAAAGGATGATAGAAAATTGCAAGACTTGAAATAATATCTTAATTATAAGGCTTATGAAATTGTTATGAAATAACTACTTGAATGGATGAGTGTAATCCAAGTGATTGTTACACTTTTCTAGAGTTGTGGAACGACGAGGAGAATTGAATCGCAACATTTAAGAAAGTTATTCAGTATATTATAAAAGGAATTGAAAACCAATAAAAACGGGACAATATTATATTCCTTAAGTGTGATGTGTGCATGTTCTTATATAATAAAGTCTGAACTAATTTAATTATGAACCTCGTGGAAAAGTTAAATAATATTGAACTTAATTTGTTATTTAATATCTTTTTAATTAATAATTAGTAACTGTATTTAAATTATAAAAAAAATAAAAATATAAAAAAAAATGCATGTAAAATTAAATGATTAATCATTAATAGTTATTGATGATGAATGGCTAATGAAAATGTATTATTTTTTGCAACAAAAAAAATCAAAAAATGTTAGAAAAAAGATGAAAATGACTATATATAATTACATATGACTTGATTAACCTATTTTTAATTTGTTTTCTTATCTTTTTTCTATCTACTAAGTTAAGGTATTTAGTGAATCCATGAAATGATACTTGAAAGTGTGCTACACAGACCCTAAATTAGGGCCTTTAACTCATTCATATAGTGCCTTTGTGTGTATATATATATATATATATATATATATATATATAGTAATTAAAATTAAATAATATATAAGTTAAAAAATAGAAAGCAAACGAGAACATGAGTGAAACATTAAATTATCATTAATACAATAATGATAGCAAATTACCAATTAAAATGAAATATTTTAAAAATAGATAAATGAAAATGCATCACTCACATTTATTTGAAAGTATCATTTTCTTCATTTTGATGCATGCAAAATCCAACATACTATTAGTCATGCATTTAATATTATTTTGATTCATTTTCTAACATCATGCATTATTTTATGAGCTTATTTACATTAATTTTATAAAAATAAAAATATATTCAATTTTTTTATTGTGAAAAATCCATAGGAAGCAAGAAAAATGAATTATGAAACCAACGGAGAAAATCGCGCTCAAATCGAAATTAAAATGGAACCAGAAAGTAAAAAATAGTGAAGTCGAAACTGTGGGGGTCGTGAAGGCTTTATCATGAGCTGTGGTTGGGGCCGTGAAACTTTCGGAATAGGCGTTAAAATGCATTTTTCATTTAAGAAAGTTGCCCGAAGTACGGTTGTGACCAGCCTTTCGCGAACCCTAAAATCTATAGTTTTTAGACGAATTAGAAACTGTGAGGGCCATGAAATCACCATCACGGACTGTGAAAACTCATTTTTAACTCGATTCGGACATTGTTTAAGTCGTGAAAACCATATTACAGACCGTGATGGGCTCTAAATTAAATTTTTGGATGATTTTTTTGAAAAAATTTCAAGTTCACAAGGATTTCTACTCATATTGTATGATGTCAAGATGATTTGGAAACATATTATGGATCAAAATTCGGAATTTGACAAGTTAGATGTATTTCATATTCGAATTTACCTTATTTTACGTAGAAAATATTTCAGTTTCTTCTCCGATCACATGAAAATTTGAACTCCCATAAATAGAGGCTTTCTACAGCTAGAAGAGAAGATACTAAGGCCTGCAACTTGTGCTTCAAAGATAAAAATGTGGGAGCAACTTGAAGTACAACCGAAAAAGACTTTTGTGCAGTGATCTCGGACGAGGATCATGCAACAGTTCATTATTTTGTTCCAGAGAGTATTTCCAATTTTTTTATGTTGGGATGAATCAATTCGTGCTAGTTCTATCTTTTCAATCATTGTAATATGGACAATTTGATTTAGTTTGTCAGTTAGTTTATTTCTGCAAAAGTCTTACTGTTAAGACAACTTGTGAACCTTCTTAGTGCTTGATTATAATCTGTTTAACTTTTAAGGTTTCAAGCTTTTCATTAGTTTTATTTGAATTATTAATTGGCAGTGTGATTAATTTATTAATTCATAATTTTCTTTAAGTAATTCATGTCATAATCTAATAGAGTTGGACAGAGTATTAGATTGTGCGATCTACCAAGTTGACTCAGGTAAGTGGTTTGGTAGCGTAAGAATCACAAATAGAATTCTAATCCGAGTAGGATTGAAAGTAGAGCCAGGTGAAATATTCTCATCTTATTAGAATTAAGAATAGTTGATTTACTTGGTTAAAGAGATCATACTTTAGTTGTTCCTAATTCATCAAAAAGTTGAACATGAATATCTTTCCATTAAATTAATTGTTACAAAAGTGAAATAAGTTTGTTCTTAATTTTTTTAATCCATCATAATGTTGGAGCAAAGTTTTAATACTATTTAAAATTATATTTTGATGATACAAATCTCGAAAGATTAAAGTTAAATGCTGAAAAAGTTTAAAGAAAAAGGGATAACTTTATACACTAAATTTTGATTAAATAATTAATTATGGTCTTATAATATTCTGGATGAGTAATAAATATTAAAGTTGTAGATAATTCTGTATATAATTCTGTTATGCTCAAAATATTGTAGGTCGATCAATTGTCGGTTGACAGAATGAACACCGATACCAATCCGTGATACCGGTCGACTGATCAATACGTGAGCTGCCAAGTTCTACGATAAGACTATACTGGTCGATGCTGAGATTATACCAGTCGAAGAACCGGTCGACCGATCAAACACAATCGTGCAACGGTCACGTAGACCGGTCGACCTGTCCATATGTGCAGTCGACCGGCCTCCGGGTCAAATGAACAGTAACGATTAATTTTGAAGGAGAAAATTGTGAAATAAATTTCGCACGAATTTATCACATGCTGAAGCCTATAAATTGAGTGCCAAAGCCAGAAGCAAAGGCATCCATCCAAGCATTGAAGAAAAACTTAAGGTATCAAAAGAAGATCTTTTCCTTGAAGTTATCATTTTAACTTTTCTTTTCTTTCTCTCTTCTTTTCTTGTGAGCATTCTATTGTAAAAAAGACAAATTATTTTTTAAAAAAGATTGTGAGAACTCCTGTATGAAAGATGTTCCAAATCTTCTTGAGCGAGAGAAAATATTGGTTTCCTAGGATGAAAGGTTGCCTTGCCTCTCGAAGCGGAGAAAAGGTGGTTGATGTAAATGGCTTTTTCTTCCTTGAACCATTTGGACGAAGAGATTTTAGTAGAATCTCCAACGATCTCGAGGTCGAAAAGTCGAAACAGGGACGTAGGTCAAGGTGTGGCCGAACATCATCGACAACCACCTGTATTTTTGGGATTGCTCTCTCTCTCCCTCTCATATTATGTTTATGATATGAATTGCATTGATTTATAAAGAATCGATTTTAAGATTTCACGACGTATTTTGTGAAATCGATAATTTTGATTTTAAACACCAATTCAACCCCTCCCCCTCCCTCTTGATGCCCATTGGGATCCAACAATTGGTATCAGAGCGGTTGTTCTTATTCTAAGATTTAATCATTTTAAGATCTAATCGTTTTAAAATTTAATCGTCTAATTTTAAGATTTAACCATCTTTAGAGTTGTGGCATCAAGTGAGTTTTGTTTTGCCAAAGAACAATCAATTAGTTGTCCTCCCCTTTTTAACGCATCAAATTTTACTTATTGAAAAA
Source organism: Pontederia crassipes (assembly GCA_030549335.1). Taxonomy (NCBI): domain Eukaryota; kingdom Viridiplantae; phylum Streptophyta; class Magnoliopsida; order Commelinales; family Pontederiaceae; genus Pontederia; species Pontederia crassipes. The sequence continues at coordinate 16,684,823 of JAUKPH010000017.1, read as the reverse complement.
TTAGGATTCAAGCCTACATATATTCTACTGATATAAATATGTGAGATATTGTTGAAAAAGGCTATTATTTACATGAAAAATTACCTTCAGATCATGACGAAAGACATTTTTTTAAATTGGACTTAAAAGTTAAAAATATTTTCTATTGTGCTTTGAATTCAATGGATTTTAATCGAATTTCTAATTGTGAAAGTGCAACTGAGATTTGGGATAAACTCATTGTTACTTATAAAGAAACAGATAAAGTTAAGAAATGTAGACTAAATATCTTAAATCATCAACATAATTCTTTCAAAATACATGATAATAAATCTATAAATGATATGACTACACGATTTAATAATATTTTGAATGGTTTAGTCTCATTGGGTGAGCCAAGAACTAACCCTAAAAAGTGAAAAAGTTTCTTAGGTCTCTCTCATCCAAATGGCATACGAAGATGACCATGATTAAATAAAAAGATTTGAACAAATTAGATTTTGATGATCTTATTGGTTTACTTCTAACCTATGAGATCTTAATCCAAGAAGGTTAAGAAGAAAAAGCTTCCAAGAAAAAAATATTAGCATTGAAAGTAAATGCAAAAGAAGAAGAATCAAGTGAAGAGAAAATGGATGAAAAAAAATTTGCACGATACACGAGAAAACTAGATAAGTATCTCAAATTGGTAAAAAAGAAAAAGAAGAATGAAAAGCCAACAAGAAGATCAAACAAACAATACAAAGAAGAGACATCTCAGAAAGGGAAAAAGAAAGAGCAAAGTGAAACAAATGATTCATCAAGCTCTTCTAGTGACGAAGCATAACTATGCTTAATGGCTCACAACGATGAGATCATTTTCAATAATTCAAATTCAAATTATGACTCATCGATCTCTTCCGAAGAAAACTTTTCTTTAGATGTGAATAAAAAACTTTCTTCACTTATAAAAAGATATTTTTCACTTAAAGAGGAAAATGAAAATTTACTACATGAGATTGAGAAAATAAAATAAGAAAAGGATACATTTTTTGTGGAAAACAAAAAATTGAAGAATGAAATAGATTCTTTGGAATTATTCATGCATGTGAAATAATAAAACTAGTATGTTCCTTAGAAAAAGTAAAATAAGAAAATACTCTTTTGAAAAATGTATAAAATAATGAAAATGTTATTTCTCATGTAACTAAAAATTATCTTAGGAATCATTTTGGACATAAAAATTATTATTGGAAATCTAATCATTCCTGTGACAAGAAATCACATCTTAAATGTTTTACATGTAGATTTTATGATAATTACTCATATCAATGTAAAATAAGAAAATCATTACAACATGTCATGATTTAGGTTTAAAAAAGAACAATGTCTAATAAAATAAAACCCAAAGAAGTTTGGGTACCAAAGATTACATAACTATTTTTCAAGTGTGTCATCACATGAAAAGCAAAGGACGAGTGGAATTGCAAATGTGAAGGCATAAAAGTTATAGTAAAAGTATCTTTTATTTTTTGATCTCACTCAAAATTTCAAAATTACTAAAACAAAAAAAAGAAAAATTGGACATAGTGATAGGGGGTGCATGTTAAAATCTTCCAACCTTATTTTTGAATATATCATTAATATGTTGTATCAAAGTTTTATGTCATATTTTGATTCTTAATACATCTTTTTTACTTGTGGCTTTTTTATTTCATTTTTAAAATAGCCATAAATTTAGGGGGAGATATTTTATTATAACTCTTTATGGTGGAACGCTTTACATATTTATGACAAAAGGGGAGAATAAATTTTTCTAAAAGATAAAGAGGGAATTACATATAGTTTCTTATGTCCTTCACATGCAAACCACTTTTTGATGAAACAAAAAGAGGAGAAATATAGAAGAAACATGATATGAATATAACTCTATATGAATAGTGCCTTAAAATTAATACTTATGTAAACATCTATCATTGTAAGAAAAGCTAAATTTTAGCGAGTGTAAAATTGATTTTATAAGAATTTTACAACTTTTTCGCAACTTATTTATTTTTCATATTTCTCGATTTATCATTATAAAAAAAAGTGGAAGATTGTTGGAGTAAAGTTTTAATTTCATATAAAATTATATTTTGATAATACAAAGCTCGAAAGATTAAAATTAAATGGTGAAAACGTTTAAAGAAAAGGGATAACTTTATGCACTAAAGTTTGATTAAATAATTAACTATGGTCTTATAATATTCTGGATGAGTAATGAATATCAAAATTGTAGAGAATTTTGTTAGCTATCAATAGAATTCAAAATTATCTAATTTGGATAACTGTAAAAAAGTTATGCTAAAAATAGTATAGATCAGTCAATTTGTCGGTCGAGACAACACAGGTCGACCGATTCGTGATACCGATCGACCGATCATGTGAGCTGCCCAGTTCTACGAGACTATACCAATTGACACCGAGACTATATTGGTCGAAGAACCGATCGATCGATCAAACGCAGAAGTTGAAGAAATCGTGCAACAGTCACATAGATCGATCGGTTCATATGTGCGATCGACCGGTCTCGGGATTAAATGAACAACAATGGTCAATTTTGAAGGAGAAAATTATGGAATAAATTTTAGATAAATTTTTCACATGCAGAAGCCTGTAAAAGGGGTGCCAAAGTCAGAAACAAAGGCATCCATCCAAACATTGAAGAAAAACTTCAAGTTATCAAAAGAAGTTATTTTTCTTGAAGTTATCATTTTAAGTTTTCTTTTCTTTCTCTCATATTTTCTTGTGAGCATTCTATTGCAAAAAAGAGAAATTATTTTCAAAAAGATTGTCAGAGTTCCTGTGTGAAAGATGTTCTAAAATTTATTTCTTGAGCGAGAGAAAAAATTCGCTTCATAGGAGAAGAAGTTGCTTTGCCTTTCGAAGCAGATAAAATGTGGTTGATCTAAAGGGCTTTTTCTTCCTTGCCCCATTTGAAATAAAGGAAGAGATCCCAGTGGAATCTTCGGCGGTCTTGAGGTCGGAGCGGGAACGTAGGTCAAGGTGTGGTCGAACCTCATCAACAACCACCTATGTTTTTGTGATTGCTCTCTCTCCCTCTCGTATTATGTTTATGATCTCAATTGCATTGATTTAAAGAGTTTAAAGAATCGATTTTAATCTTTCGCGATGTATTTTATGAAATCGATAATTTTGGTTTTAAACACCAATTCATACGTCCCTCCTCTTGGTGCCCTTTAGGAGCCAACATTTAAGACCCTAGACATCAGTAGTCTACTTTAGATTTAATATTTAATTTTCTATTATTTTATATTCTGCAACTCTTTTACCCAAACCATGTTGACTCTTATTAGTTAAATTAGTTTAGTTAAGTTAGTTAATTCCTCGTGGGTTTGATATTCTACTCGTTATACTTTATTACTTGAGCAACTAGTGCACTTGCTAGTATGTAATTATTATTAATTCTCACATCATTAACCTCTTGAAACAATGTAGATTTTAATCATGATTTTTTTTGTCAAGCCCTGAAACATTATTCTTTATGAACATTTTTTAGAATTTGACCAAATGTTGAGTAGCTGAACATTGTTTGGGATAAAGAGGATGTGTGAAATTGATGACAAGGTCTCTTATATTGCTTGTAAAGTAAAATTTTCAAGAGATCAGATATTAAGACCACAATAGTTTATATTCGGATCTTATGTAACATCAAAATAGGTCCGTAAGAACAAAGATCAAATCGAATATCGTAAGACCTTCCCAATATATTAAAAATACTTAATATTATAAATTACATAAAAAAAGTTGGAAGGTTTAATTTATATATAATACTAAGTTATCTAGCTTCCTAAAAACATGTGTGTGTTATGTAATAGTAATTCAATATGAGTTAACAAAAAATCAATAATTATACATATATTTAAATATATATATATATATACATATTAGTATTTTACAAAAGTAATTATAGTCAATCCTTGTCTTAATTCTATTTCTTCAAAAATCATATTGCACTTGGTGAAAATAAAAAACTTGAAAAAAATAAAAATGGAATATTATTGGTAGGCCCATGTTACAATTCTACTAAAACGATTCCAAATTTGAGATCAAGATAACATCCTAGGTTAGTTCATACAATTAAGATCACTATCTTAACAATCCATTTAAAATAATCACCAGCAACAATTAGTCATAGGTAAATGAAACATTAAATGATCATATCCTATAGTCGAACAAATTATAGCATTGTCTCCTTATTGAGTTATAAGTTACTATAGTCTTATTTAAAAGCATGGTGGAAAATTACAATACTTGAAAGAAGATCTTGATTATGTGGTTTATAAAGTGGTTATAAAATAACTATTTGAAATGGTAGAATGTAACCAAGTGGTTGTTACACTATTCTAAAGTTGTTGGATGATAAGAAGAATAGAAAGGCAACATTCAAGAAACTTATTGTATATAATTAAGCAATTGAAGATCCATAAAGAAACAAAAAACATGACATCCATCCCTGCATTGGCTTTATATCCTTTAGCATGATGCGTCCATGTTCTTATATAAAAAAATATAGTTTACAATAATTTAACTATGAAGTCTGAAGACATGGAGTGGTTAAATATGTGGACTTAATTTTGGCATTGAAACATATATGTAATCAGTACTTAGTAATATATATATATATATATATATATATATATATATAGCCAATACATTGAAGAGGCTCACATTCCACCATTTGACTTTATCTTTTTTTTTTTTTAAATGCTTACATTTTTATCTCTATTACGTGACTTACCAAGTTAGCCTCTTCAGATAATTCAAAAAAAGAATACATAATCTCTATGATCACAGTATATGACTACCAGACATAGTAAAGAAAAGGATGTGGATTCAAATGCAAAAGGAAGGAACACACAAGGCAAGGGAGTGGATGACATATTACAATCGGGGCATAAAGAAATTCGAAATAAAAAGAGATTATATTGCTCATTTATAATCTCTATGGTTTTTACTTGACTTACCAAGTTACCCTTTCATAGTTGGCTAAAGTTCTGTGCAAAGTTACTTTTTTGCTTGATACTAGTATTTGGTTTCTATTATATTTGATTATGAAACACAATATTAGTTCTGATGCTAACCATCATGCATGAAAAGCTTGTAGCTACTGAATCCAAGATGGAAGAGGAGAAGGCCAAAGGTGACAGTACAGAGGAGGCAATAGATAGATAGCTGCTGGCATTGTACTCATGTTGTTTGAGGATGAGGAAGAGGAAGAAGAAAGCGAGGATCAGATGATGCTATTGTTTTTTTATTTTTCTCATGACATTGTACTCGTGTTTTTTGAAGTTTAGTGTGTTTTCTGTAATATGGAGCAATATTGTGCAATTGATTAATGAGCATGATTAATGAGATGATGCTGAGGAATTACTGCTCAATTTTCACTGTTATCCTTGTTAATGTGGAAGAAGTTAGATGATGACAAACAAATATTTTATTCTTCTCCATCTCAAGATTTAACTTTTAGAAGATATGCACATATTGCCAGCATCTAGTTAATTAACAAAACTAATTCTCTGTAATGAAGACATTAGAGCAGGTAGAACATATGCTACTGATTTAGCTAACTTGAAGTAACCTTCAAATCTTCCACAAGGAATTGAGTTCATATCTGAATCCAGCACAGCCTCTACTTCACATTAATACAATTCAATTTGCTTACACCATGACTTGCAGCAAGTTCTAATTCTAATTCTATAGCTATCTAGTATGTATTGGTACAACAATATATGCTATTCCTCCCTCCTCGTGGAGTGGAGTGAAATGTGACATTGCCAAGTTCTGATAAAAAATTTCTTCAACTATACAATTCTAACAATTCCATGAAACATTGCCTAGGTGAACTGCCACATGCAATACATATAGTTCTTGCTCTGAAGTAGAAGTGATCAATTCAAGGCCCTTCATAGTATCCACCAAAGGAGATGTTTGCCCTTCTCATGTGTGCCCCATTAACCGCTGACATGGTGTGGTTCAACCTCATCGCCAAACGGGAGCGAGGGACAGAGGAACGACAGGCATGAATCACGACATCGTGGCTCTCGGCGGTCAGGGGAGGAACGGCTCGTGCCAGAAATCTCATCGTCATGGCTCTGGGCGGTCAAGGGAGGAACGACTTGCAGCTCTCGGCAGTCAGGGAGGAATGACTCGCGGCTCATGGCTCACAACGGAGGCACTCAGCAATCAGGGGAGGGAGGAATGGCTCGCAACTCGCGGCGGAAGCTCTCGACGGTCAGGGGAGGAATGGCTCACGGCTCGCGTTAGAGGAACGGCAAGAGAGCGGCTCGCAGTGGAGGCTCTCAGCGGTCAGGGGAGGAATGACTCGCAGCTCTCGATGGTTAGGGGAGGAACGGCTCATGGCGGAAGAATGGTGAGAGATCGGTTCGCGGCGGATCAGGGCACTACAGAGGAACCTTGAAATGCTCGAGCCCCACGACGAGGTGGAGATCGCTAGGGCAGAAGAAAAATGAGGACAAGATCTATCCCCTAGGGAAAGATGTGGCTGAAAAAAAAAAACAAGACGCGACTAAAAAATATAATAAAACAAGTTTAATTTGTTAAACACGGACAAAAAAACTGGCGGTCCACCCATGAGGCAGATCATGCCATTGCGCTTGGATCGGACGCTCACTAGCATAGGGAGGACACGGGACAACTTTGCTTGTCCCAACCTCCATTTTATCCACATTGTATTACTCTCTAACTTCTTCTGTATCCCTCCTCATCATTTTTTTTGTCTTTCGTATAACTCCATATGTAACTGCCATCATCCACTATCCCTCCATAATCCACTAAGTCAATAATTAACCACTTGTAACCTACTATCAACTCGAATAAGAGTTTCTAACTTCTCTCCTTTCACCATTGTCAATTATTTTTTTCCTCATTTTTTGTACAAATTGAGGACAAAAAAACACTCATCTATCTAATGCACATCTGAATGGAAGGGAATATGAAGAGTATCATAATTAGAATATGATGAGCTGCCCAAATAATTGCACATCTGAATGGAAATATTAAGGATTTAATTCCCATGCTACCAACTGTTGGTAGCATGGTGCTACCAATATCTTGGCCACCCATGATGGAATCCACGGTGGACACGATTTGATCTATCTCGGCCGTCCGATTCTCGATCGACGGCCGAGATTACGACCTATTTTTTCTAATGACCTTGGCCGCAGCAGCTTCGCTCTCCCCTCTCTCTCTTCTTCGTCCGCTGCGCTCGAGCCCTCCGCCCGCCGCCGTGCGATCCTCCCCCCGTCGTCGATCTCCGGCCAGATCTGTGCGTTCTCCCCGTCGCCGACCGATCTCTCGCCCCGCCGCCGACCGATCTCTCGCCCCGCCGCCGCTCTCTCGCATCCGACATGTTTCCAACCCACTCCGTGCACTCGAACCTTCTGCTCGCCGCTGTGTGATCTTCCGCCCGCCGCTGTGCGATCCCCCCCCCCCCCCCCCCCCCCCGGCCAATTTTTTTAAAAGAGAAGGGGACGAAAAGGAGAGAAGGGGAAATGTCGTCGTTTGGTTTGGTAGGGTTATTAGAAAAAATTTTTTTTAAAAGAGGACTTAATCTCGGCCGTCGATCGTGAATCGGACGGCCGAGATCGTTTGAGTCATGTAAACCATGGATTCCATCATAGACGGCCGAGATGTTGGTAGCACCACGTCCTAGCATGGAAATTAAATCCAAATATTAAATCACAATCCACGCGATCTTCGAATCCTTCGCTCTAAACTCTACCAGCAGTTTCGAATCCTTCCATTCATCTCTTCGTTGAGAGGGGATTCCGGGAGGAATTCAAAGGGATCGCATGCATGCCAATTCGAAGATCTCAGGAATGCTCCCCAAGAGCTTCGACGTTGGGAAATGGCAATCCCAGTTGGTTCATTTCTTTTCAAGCTCGCCTATTTTTTGCTTTCATGTCGAATTTGTTTTGGCATTTACTGCTGAGATTTTGGTGACGTGGTGGAATTGTTGGTTTTTGGTTCCCAGCAAGACGTATGACATTGGTCCTGTTTACTTGGAGGTAAAAAGAAGGAATTCATGGGAAGAGAAAGAAAGAAGGAGATTTTTTTTTTTTTGTTTGAATTAAGTTTGAGAAAGTCCCTTTTTTTTTCATTCTCTTCTAATTATTTCATCCTCAAATCGGAGTGAAAAGAGGAGAAAAACACACTTAACATATATTTTTATTTTTAAACATATAAATATATATATAAAAAATATAATCATTCAAATAAAATTATCACTTAATATTATTTTCTTCTCTTCTTTTTAATAACGTGAACTAAATAAGAATAACTATTCATCATCATTTTTCTATCTTCCTTTTCTTTTTTTTTTTTCGTTCTTTACTTTTAATGAAATTTGAATCAAACAACTGGCGGTGTCCTGAATAAAGCTTCTGAAGAACCAAAGGGAAGCTGGGGTGAGGCAATTGAAGCCGGATTTGGCGCAGCTCCTTGAGGCGGGACAGGAGCAAACCGCGCGGATCCGAGTGCGTTCTCTCTCTGTTCTTCTTCTTCGTTCTTTGTTTGTTTGTTTGTTTGTTTTTTTTTTCTTTAAGCCTCATAAAGTTTTGCGCTTTCTTCTTCGTTTTCTGTTCTTCCTTTCTTTTGACTTCAAAAACAGATATCACATTCTGCATATCTTGATACATGAATTTAACTGTACTAGCGTCACTCGTTTTAGTGTTTGGCCATAAAGTCGAGATATTTGCAGTTGTACGACGACCTTAATTTCTGCAGTGATATTCACTTTTTCTGCATAGATATCTTTATTGTAGATTTTGATGTGTTATCCTGTTTTATCAAATTTGTTCTGATGTAATCAATTCTGAAGAGAAAAGTTGAAGTATTTATTGTGACAAGGAGGACAATCATGGCATCGGCCATTTTTCTTTAACACTATATTTGAAGGAATACGGTTAAGAGGAAGAAAAAAAAAGGAAAAAGAAAAGAAAAGAGAACTTTTACATTTTAATTTAGGGTTGAAATAAAATAATATAAAAGGAGGAGAATGAAAAGAAAAAAATGAAAATTCTCCTCCATTCTTCTCCTTTAAAATTTTATTCAAATAAGAGAATTTTTTTTTCTTCCCCTCCCTTTTACTCTTAATTCACCTCAATCCAAATATAATGTAACTGATTTATTCCTTAATGCAGATCAACTCTTCACATTGGCATTTTTCTTTTCTTCGTTACCAGCCAGATTGACACATTGGACTTGGATTGTTCTTCAGAAAATTAACTCCTGATAGATCTATAGGAAGTGGACTTTCTTTGGTATCCACAAAAGGTGGCTAAAAGTTTACTTCCCATCTACGTCTCAGGTTGAACATGTGATCAGAGAGGAGAATGCAATGTCAGAATATGATCTAATTGAAGTGTATTGTGAATATGATCAGAGTATGTTCATATGAAACTTTTGACTTGCATTTTTTCAAGAGTTCACCCTTTCATTGCATTATTCGAAATTTTCTAGACATTCAAGACATTATGGGGTTGTTTTCTTCAAGATTTGTCCCATTGACCTGGGGGAAGCAATAACAAGTTTGGTGTCTGCAGCACCAAGATGTGCAGACACAACTGCTACCGAAGTGCGACCAGATTCAGATTTTGGAGTCAGCAGAGTGGTAAGACTTCCATGTTTTGATTCCTACCAACAGAGCAAGGATAAGGAGAAAAAAAACTTTTCAGCAGGGTCATTCTGCCTATTTTTTTTAAAATCATAATTTTGCACAGTGATATTAACACAAGCTTCTAATATTGCTTTGGGGCATTGAAATAATACAGATGTTTGAAAAGTTATCGACGAAACCACCTGGTGTTCCCCTTGCAGGTCGGATTCCCGGAGATCGCGTCTCCACCCCGCACTCGCTCGGCATCCTCTCCTCCTCTAAGCCTCCCTCCACCGGCCGATTCCGGAGGGGCTACAACCAGGCTATCTTCGCACCGATGCTTGACTTCCACCGCCGGACCAAAATGCTGTTCATTGTCAACCCATACCCTTACTTCGGCTACAACCCGAGGACGCTCAACTACGTGTTGTTCCGGCCGAGCAGCGGCGTGTTCGGCGCGACAACGGGTGTCAACTACACCAACATGTTCGAAGCACCATTGGACATGGTGTACTCGGCGATGAAGAGGCTCGGGTGTCCACGTCGCCGTCGGGGAGACGGGGTGGCCGTCTGCAGGGGACCCTACGCAGGTGGGGGTGAGTGACGAGTCTGGATTACATTATGAATTAACAAAGCATTAATTATTATGAAGAGTTTTTATTGTTATTATCTACATTTTTATGGTGCATTAATAGTACAAACTTTCTTGAAAGAAAATTATAAATGATATTTTCTATATGAAATGCTCATGTAGTTGTTTTTTTTATCATCCAGTTTTAACAGATAATGTATTATGGTATGAAGTCATTACCAAATTTAAATTATAATTTTTTTCATTTTTAGTGACAAATTATAAAGAGACAATAGTAGATTTTTTACAAAAAAATAATAAAAAGTTTACATAACTTTTGTAATTATTTATAAAATATGTATGCAATCACTATTCCTTTCTTTGAAAATGTTTCGTTCATTTTATATATTTGCACTTTCTTATCTTATCAAGGTATATATTTTGAAATATTTCCAAAGGCTTTTCATAATATTTTTAATTTTTAAAAAAATAAATTTTATTTGTCTTTTATATGTAATATATAAATTCTATTGTTTTTTATTTTTCAGAAATATAATCTTTTATGCCATGATATCTTAAAATAGATTCTTTCAAGAAAATTTCCATTTTATATTATTATATACTATTATTTACCTACTATTTTTAAATATGTTATACTATTGATTGAAATTTCATTTATTTAATCTCTTTGCAACTAAAAAAATGCGTGTTACTTTTCTCCGTGATTATATATTTTCTCTTTTACGAAAGTTAATGCATTACAAGTCATCAAAGTATCCATTAATATGTGTAGTTATTATTGTTATTTTTTACTATATAAAGCTCTCACTATAAGAAAAAATGAGAATTACGTACTTTTGAAACTGTCTGTAATTTCTCGAAAACCGTCGAAAATGATGATTTCCGACGACTTTTTCGACGGAATCGATTCGTCCAAAAAATGATCCAATCAATTTTCGACGGTTGAAAAAAAAATGCCAAAAATTTCGACGAAAGTCCGACAGTCATGACCGTCGAAACTCGGCGGTCGCGAACTGCCGAAAGTTTCGACGGTCACGACCGCCGATATTTCCGCCGAAAGTTTCGGCGGTCACGACCGCCGATATTTGCAGTAGTCGACGAAACCATCGAAACTTCGGCAGTCGCGCGACCGTCGAAACTTTCGACGGTCAAAACCGTCGCAAAGAATTTTTATAATATAAAAAAATTAGCCGACCGCTGGTGGCCGATCTGGTCCGAAGGCCAATGGCCGAGATCCGGCCGCTGGGCCGCGATCGCGGGCGGCCGAATCCGGCCGCCTGCGGTGGGATCCGGCCGCCAAGCGGCCGATCCGATCGCCCGCGGCTAGATTCATCGAAAATATTTATTTTTTATTTTACCGACGATCTATCGCTAATTATTACCGACGGTCAGAACCATCAAAAATTGTGACGGTTCGGACTGTCGCTAATTATATTAATAAAATACTTCTTATATTATATTATTATACATTTACCAATGGTCACGACCGTCGGAAATTACGATGGATAGATATCCGTCGGAAATATCGACGTTCCTAATCGTCGAAAAATAAAATAATAATATAACAAATTACATAATTTATTATTTTCATTTTCGACGGTCGTAACCATAAAAAATTTTGTAGGAAATTGTAGTGGATATATATCCGTCAAAAATATCGACGTTCCTAATCGTCAAAAAATAAAATAATAAATTATATAATTTATTATTTTTATTTTCGACGGTTGCAACCGTCGGAGATTCCGTCATAAAATCTGTCGCAAATTGTGACAGATTTTTATCCGCTGGAAAGTGCCCGTCGAAAAATAGTAATTTTCTTGTAGTGTCTTAATCTTCATTTTCTATGATATTATGAAGAGGAAATAATGGTACATCATGTAAACTTTCATCTTTCCTTTAGAGATATATATATTTAAAGTTCATGTAATTATTTCATTTGGCTAATTGGTTTAATTTTAATTTTTTAAAAAAAACTTATAATGCATTAAGGGAAAAGCAAAATATTTTAAAATCAAGAAAAGATGAAACCAAGAAAAACATTTTTTATAGTCAATTTAAATATTTTAAATATGTAATATTTTTTTAATTTAAAGATTTATCATATTTATGAATCCATTGCAAATATAATAACAAAATTATAATTATATTTCCAACTGTATTAAATTTTGCGCGAAGCACGAGCATGTCATCTACTTGATATATAAATTACAAGATAAAAAGAGAACAAGAACACGGGTGTAAGAATAATTATTATATCATTAATAAATTAGTGACAACGAATGACTAACTGAAATATATTATTTCATGACAAAAGAATTGAAAATTCTGAAGAAAAGAACGGGAATGAAAGAGATTTGTAACACTATGTGTCCCTATGACTTGACTAGGCTCTTTTTATTTATTTATTTTTCTATTGAGTAATGGAGCCTATTTAGACAATGCATGACATGATTCTTGATGGAGTTTTGTCAATAAATAGTTAGATCCTTTAGCTCATTCATTTTGAATAATGCCATTGTGAATATATATTTAATTACTAGTCATAATTAATTAATATATAAGTTACAAATAGAAAGCAAATGAGTAAATGGATGGAACATTAAATGTTGATTAACACATCAATGATGATGAATTACTAATTAAAATGAAATGTTTTGAAATTAAAAAATTGGCAATTTCAGGAAAAAGAGATAAATAAAAATGGATCATTGACATTGATTTGAAGCATCAATTTTTTTTCTGATTTTTACCTTTTCTCACTTCTTGCAACCATATTGATTTTAGTTTCTTTTTTCTTAACTAAGGGGGCTATTTAGGTAATTCATGAAACAATGCTAGGACAATGTTTTGCCTACAAACAAATCCTAAGTTAGGGTCTTTAGCTCATTCATTTCGGATATTGCATTTCTAAAAATTTAATTAATTAATAATTCATAATTATTAATATAAATGTTACCAAATAAAAAGGAAATGATAAAATGTTGGAACATTAAATGAATAATCATTAATTTATTAATGCTAATGAATTACTAATTAAAATAAGATATTTTAGAATAAAAAATTAAAATTTTCAGGAAAAATAAATGTAAACGATTCCGACATTGATTTGAAAGCTTCTACTTTTATGGTTTGAATTTTGTTTACCTTTTGCAACAATGTGGTTTGTAATCTTCCTTTTCTTGCCAAGCCCTTACAGGCATTATTCTTTATGAACATTTCATCTTTTAGTGTTTGACCAAATGCAGAAGAGGTTTAAAGTTTCATCTATCATGAACCATTCAAATGCAGCCTTTGATCTCTATATATTTTTTGACATTGATAAATCTTTTTATCTTTATGTATATACTATTTCATTTTTATGCATTTGTTGTAATATCCATTAGTCCGTTCAAAATATTATTCGCTTTAAATTATTGTCTGGCACGAATTTAAAATATATTTTGAAATATAAAAGGAATAATTACATATAAACTCATTATCATCTTCGATTTTTTATCGTGGGACAATTCATTCAAACCATCTTGATCCTTAGAATTTATTTGGATTGAGGGTTTTAATGGAGTGGGGTGGTATATGAGAGTATAAGTTTTGTTTTGATAATAATTTTATATTAGTTAGGAAGAGTCTGGTTGAGTAGCTAAACTCTCTTAACACCACACCAAATTGGTGGAGTGATAATGGATTAATAATTTTGGATTAAATTAACCCTCCCTCTTTATCTCTCTCCATCTCTTTCTTTTCTTCTCTCTCATCAATCTCCTCTCTCTCATACTAGTAAACAAATATTATGACGAAATAAATTTTTATTTATATTTATCTCTCATTTTCAACTTTTTAAAATAGGTGCATGAATGAAAATTTTATAGGTTTTTTCCATGAATCACTCCTAACCTACACGATTTTCCACATCTAATCACAAACTACAAACTTATTTTTTTATTCCTAAACTATCATGATTTTTTCAATTTAATCCTTCTGTTGACTTTTGTCAACTTTTCTAAACTTTATTTTTTCCATTTATGAAAAATCAAAATTACTCTTTCAACATCAAATAGAAAAATAAAAAAAAACACGAATGGAGCTCGTCGACGAAGAAGTCTATGCATTCGACGATGACGGAGAAGGTGACGAGTTTCGACGGGCTTTCGAGAGTTGCCTCCCCCTGCGACCAAGTCGCAGAGGGCTCTTTCCCTACGCTGACGTGCGCAGGGAAAGAGGAAAAGAGAGGGGGAGGTTGCCCCCCATCTATGGCATCTTTTCTTGCGCTGGCATGCGTAGGGAAAGAGCGGGACTCCCTCCCCCCCTTCTCTTTCCCCCTTTCCCTATGGTCATCGGCGTAGGGAAAGAGAACTCGACGACCTTTTGGAGAATGTCGCGGGGGGGCACCCCCCAAGTCCCCTGGAGCTCGTTACCTTTTTTATCATCGTCGAACGCAGAGACTTCTTCGTCGATGAGCTCCGTCCGTGCTTTTTTTATTTTTTATTTAATGTTGAAGGGGTCATTTTGACTTTTTATAAATTGAAAAAAATGAAGTTAACATAAAAATTGACAAAAGTCGACGGAAGAATTAATTGAAAAAATGCATACTTAGTTATAAAAAAAATAAGTTCGTAATTTAGAGTTAGTTGTGAAAAATGCAATAGTTTAGGGGTAGTTTATGAAAATAACCCAAATTTATATAGAAATAAGAAATATAAAAAATATGTCAAACACAAAATAAAAGAGAAAAATAAATTAAATAATAAATAACTATATGATAAATATTTGTTAATCATTAACCATTATAAATACTTTAGATATATAATGAAGGGTAAAAAAACTTTTATACAAATAATATCTTCATTACTCTACTCCACATTTTATATAATTTATTATCCAAACATGAACTTGAAACACCACACTTCACCACACCATCACTCACTACACGCCGGAGTGTATCTGGACACGTGGCGGCGTGTATTTTGGGGGCGTTACATTTTTTATATGAACACTTATACACCTTTAACCTTTATACACCTTTTGGTGTGTATATATATACCCTTAAATTCTATACACTTTTGGCATATATATACACCCTTTAACCTTTTTATATATACATCTTTTTGTCATATATTATTTTATATCATTCCATATTAATAAATATGCCTATAAATATTTAGATCATTTTATTGGGACCTTAATCTATTTTGATAATTTATAATTATATAATTATGTTCATATTAAACTCAATTTTGAATTTTTGTTCCAACAAGTGACACTATACTTTCACCAGCAAGAAAAGCTTAAAAATCTAGAATGACACCCATTTAAATGAAGCATAGTTTGTATAATATATAGTTGAATAGGTAAATGAAGCAGTAAAGGTTAACATTTTATTTTCTTTATCAAATTAGCATAGTTGTTTTGTTGAGTTACAAGTTATTATTGTGCCATCCAATAGGATGATAAAAATTGCAATACTTGAAAGATCTTAATCATGAAATTTATGAAGTTGTTACGCAATAACTATCTGGAACGTACTTTGATATCTCGCGTTGCTGAGTTGTGGAATTATAAAGAATATGAACGTAAGATTCAAGAAAGTTATTCAGTACACTATGAAGCGATGAAAGATTAATAGGAAAAAGAAAAGTGACGCTGATATCTTCCTTGTTCCATGATGTGTTCATGTTCTTTATAAAAATAAATTCCAATATAATTTAATTATGAAGATAATGGAGGAGTCAAATAATTAGGACTTAATTTGACATTTAAACATATATTGAATTAGTAGCTATAATTGATATATAAATTACAAAATAAAAAGAGAATAAGAAAATGAGTGTGAAATTAAATGATTAATCATTAATAAATTAATGATAATGAATGACTGATTACAATGTATTATTTGACAACAAAAGGCTTGAAAATTTTAGAGAAAAAACAAATGAGATTGAAAAGGTTATTATTATTATTATTATTATTATTATTATTATTATTATTATTATTATTATTATTATTATTATTATTATTATATAAATCAAGGTGTTCATTTTTTAGCCATACACCACCTGCCCTATCATTTTAATTCTAGAATTAAAAAATTATGGGTTATTTGCTCTAACCTCCCGTGAACTATCGCGAAATACCACATCTAATCTCAAACTACGAACTTCATTTTTTGGAGACCTAAACTATCGCGACTTTTCCAGTTTGATCCTTCCGTTCAATTCCGTGAAGTTTTTTGTTAATTTCAATTTTTTTTTATTTGTGAAAAAACCATTGTACCCTTCCTTAAGAGTTAGTCTATTTTTACATCAAATAATATACAATAATAAATATAAAAAAATTAAAAATTAAAAAAAATGACTACGTTGGGGGCGTCGCCCCTCGTGTCGCCGGAGCGAAAGGGGGGCGCCGGCCCCTCTGCGCGAGGGACAAAGGGGGGCCCGACGAGCTCGCTCAGGAGGGCGCCGGCCCCCCTAATCTCCCTCCCCGCTCGCGCGGGGGGGGGGGGGGGGGGGGGGGGGGGGGGGGGGGTGAACTCGTCGGTTCGCCCGCGTTGGCGAGCTCGCTCAGGGGGTGCCGGCCTCCCCACCTTTCTCCCTCGCGCGCGGCGAGGGAGATTAGGGTGGCCGGCACACCCCTGAACTCGCCGGTTCGCCTGCGCTGGCGAGCTCGCTCAGGAGGTGCCGGCCTCCCCACCTTTCTCCCTCGCGCGTGGCGAGGGAGATTAGGGTGGCCGGCGCCCCCCTGAGCGAGCTCGCTCGGGGCACCGGCCCCCCTAATCTCCCTCGCCGCGCGTGAGGGAGAAAGGGGGGGCCGCCCCCCTGAACGAGCTCGTCGGCGGGCGAGCTCGCTCAGGGGGCGCCGGCCCCCCTTTATCCCTCGTGCAGGGGGCCGGTGCCCCCCTTTTGCTCCGGCGACACGGGGGCGATGCCCCCCATGCAGTCATTTTTTGTATTTTTAATTACTTTTATATTTATTATTGTATATTATTTGATGTAAAAATAGACTAACTATTAAGGAAGGGGTACAATGGTATTTTCACAAAATAAAAAAAATTAAAATTAACAGAAAACTTCACGGAATTGAACGGAAGGACCAAACTGAAAAAGTCGCGATAGTTTAGGTACCCAAAAAATGAAGTTCGTAGTTTGAAGTTAAATGTGATATTTCGCGATAGTTCAGGAGAGGTTAGAGGAAATAACCCAAAAATTATGGATGATGTTTGCTATATCTCCATTAAAAAAGTTTAATCTGATACATATAATTAGCCCACTTAAAAGGCCAATTAGCTTTTGCTAAACTCATAAGACTAATATATAAATAGTAATATCCTAAATCACTCACCTAAACCCTCATTCCTCTTCCTCTCTTCTCTCTCGTCTCCTAACCTCTCCAGCCGGTCGAGCTCCCCCAAGCAAAGCAACATCACTCACCTCACTCCATCCCCTCCTGTCATCTCATGGCCAAGGAAGAAGCTCCATTTTCTCAGCCCACCAACTCACTTCCTCTCTCCTCTCCTTAACATATCGGCAGAGCATAGCAGCCTCCAAACTCTCTCTTTCATTCTACTCTCCCTCGCAGCAGCCGTGCAGCAGCACAAGGAGAAATCCATAGCTCTCTCCTTCCCTCTCTTCATAAGTCCCATTTCCTCTCCCTCAACCCACTCACGGCCAGCACCAATGAGAGGCAGTGCTGCAACGGGTGAAGAAGGAAGAAGCAAAAGAAGAATAAGAATAAGAAGGAAGAAGATAGGAGATTAGGATTAGGATTTTAACTTAAGTCTTAAAGGTATGTTTGAGAGTATCCAACCCTAATCTCTTCTTCAATGTATTGCTTGAATATTTGGATTGAGACTTAGGAATAACTCTTGATTCCGATATGATGAGATTTAGGATTTTAAAATTAGAATACATAATGTCTATTAGATGTTTGTGAAAATGCTATATGTAAATCCTAATATAGAAAAGTGATGCTTATATTGGAAGAATGATACGTATGATCCTTTTAATCTAACATGAGATTAAATAAGCAAGTGTAAATGTTAATAAGTGTATGTTGATGTATTCAAACTTTCTAATCACCCTCTAAGGATGTGTGTATGTTTGAATTATGTCATGAAAAATATACATGTAATCTTGGAATGAATGATTAAGGGATATTCATATTAGCATTAGTACGCTTCATGTTTTATTAAAATTAATGTTCTATTGCTAATCATGCTTAGAATTAGAATGTTCATTGTTATTTATGTGTAGCTCTTAACGAAATTGCTTAATGCATGTACATGTATGGATGTGATTAACATGTTAAATGTCTTCATGTGAAAAATTCATGTGTTTCATTATTAGTGTACCAAGAATGTTGATAAATGAAATGTGTAGAGACAAATCTGTGCTCAATATGTCAAAGTATGCATGATTGGAAAGAAAAGAATGTAAGAATATGTGTTCTGTCGGCCCAGAACGGGAGACTGATATCTTAACGGTCGACCGTTCTGTGAACGAATTTGTCTCGACTTCTATCAAACGATCATCCGAAATCCATTCGATCATCCGATTCGTAAGAGTCGTTGTTCTCTGGAATTAGCGATCAACCCAATGCCCTATTTGGTCGTTCGAAAGACCTACAATGGTCGACCGATACTCCAACGGTCGTCCGATTTGCTCTCTAAAATTAGCGGTCGACCCAACGCTCAGTTTAATCGTCCGAAAACCCTATAACGGTCGATCGATACCCCAACGGTCGTCCGATGTAGAGCAGTCATTGCTCTCTGTAATCTGCGATCGACCCAACACCCAGTTTGGTCGTTCGAAAACTTTATAACAGTCGACCGATACCTTAACGGTCGTCCGATGTAGAGCAGCCGCTCTCTGTAATCTGCGATCGACCCGACGCCTAGTTCGGTCGCTCGAAAGGACTATAACGGTCGACCGAAGTTCCATCGGTAGTCCAATACCCGTCCAGCGGTCGACCGAAAGTAAAACGATCGTCCGTTCTGAACTGATTGTTGGCTATGATTGAATGTCCTAACATAGTATGATTTAAAGTTTGTATGACCTTAAATAGGGTTAAAATATGCAACTTGTATTGAATGATTGTATGTAATGATGAACATGACTAAAAGACGGATTGATGAAGGTATGACATTTTCTCTTGGAACCAATCGGTACCCTACCTAAGACTCCACCGACGGGTGGAGGAAGATGTCATTGACGAATGAGGGTTAAGACCTCGCCTACGGGAGAGGGTTAAGACCTCATCTAAAGATGAGGGTTAAGACCTCACCTATGGGTGAGGGTTATGACCTATGAGCCATCACTCTTCTCAATCGACAAGATAAGAAATCATCTAAGTAAAGATGAAAGATGAAAAGATGAATGATGGATGACTTGGGACATAAAGACAAAGTTGATAAAGATGAAGAAAGCACTTATGATGATGCAATATAAATGTCCACTTGTGACGTCATACTATGACATGAATAAAGATGATAAAGTAAAGTAAGACAAGATTGATATGCATTAGCATAGTGATAAGTATGATGATGAGTTATGATATGCTTTAGTATAAGATGAAAATGTTATATATTTACCTTATCTTGCTATGATCATATTGCTCATATGCCATATAGTGTGCGTAAATAGCTCATAGCATACATAAAAATTATGTTTCATTATGTTGCAAAATATATGCCATGACATATAGAAATAATGTTATAATATCATAGCATGCATGGACCTTAACATACTCTAATGGAAGAAATTCCGTGCACTTCATGGATCCGTACATGTATAGACGAGTCTTAAGTTCGGCGGCGAGAGCCTTATGACGAAAATATTGCTCATGGATAGGTCGGGCTACGGCCTAAGTTATCTTACCTATGTTATGTTATGATGATGAATTCTTATAAGCGTGAACTATGTATGGCTTATGGGCTTCATTGGAGTCATGTACCTTTACTTGAACTCATTATGTTTTATGAACCCTTTGTTGAGTATGTTAGAGCCTATTAGGCCTATGAGCTAGTTTATTATCTTAGAATTTTATATATTGAGAAATTTTTCGTTGTTTATGATATTATTATTTTATGTTTATTATTATGTTTCCGCTACAAAATTTTTATGAAATTAGGTTATGAAAAGTATATCGCCTAGAGTTCGGCAATTAAATTTGGGTCGAATTTTGGGGGCGTTACAGTTGGTATTAGAGCCATAGTTTTGGCTCGTATGTATAGAGTTTAGTATGTCTAAGTCATAGTTTTGTCTTGAAGGTTGTAAGTTCTAAAAGTTAAGAGCCATGGTGGAGCTCTTATATGTTATATTATAGTGGATGTAAGTTATAGACTTGATTCATACGTCTTCAGCCTTAGGATGTATAAGCCATTGGTTAGCTAAAATAACTAAATAAAATGTCTAAGTGTTAAAGTCCATGTGCAATCGTCATGAGATGCCACCGAGCTTAAAGGTACGTGTTTTATTTTAATTGAGTAATGCTAAACATTGATGCATAGTTATTGTATGATGATAGATGGATGTGAATTATCCAACGAACGAAGGCACGACTCAAGTTATGGAATGTGATGAAGAAGGTTCGTGCCAAGATTCTTTGATGAGATTTTTAAGTCTCAATCCTCCTATATTCAACGGCATTGATGATCCGGAGGAAGCTGAAGCATGGTTGGATAGTATTATCGATATTTTCAAGGTGATGAAATGTCCAAGGGAAAGTAAATTGGAGTATGTCGTGTATAGCTTCACGGAAAAAGCGAAGCAATAGTGGAATTCCACCCTTAAGTCTAAGTACGACAAGGAAGAAAAACCATCATGGTGGAAATTCATGATGGATTTTAAAGATCAATACTTTTCACAAAGTACGAGAGAGCAAAAGCAAGAGGAGTTCCTTAATCTCCAACACGGTGACATATCCGTTAACAACTACGCAATTAAGTACTTCCAAGTCGAAAGGTATTGCACATTAGTAAAGACGGAAAAGATGTGAGTGAATCATTTTGTGAAGGGACTCAAGCCCGAACTAAAGGTTAGGATGTTGTGTCAAATTCGTAAGACAATGGAGGGCCGAAGATAGATGAAACGACAAGGATGAAAGGATTTCCGTTTAAGTTTAAGTTAATTGTTAGAATTGCATAGCAACAACGTGGCTCCAAAACGATCTCAATTTCTTGAGATTGATTATAGAATAGCAAGTGATGGTGATCAACTAAGTGGAGACGAAATTCAAAGGACATTAAAGTGAGATCACCGGGGAATGCACATTGGATGTCACAAAAGAAGAAATCATAGTGGTGTATACGAGGAGCGAAAGACGAAGGGAGTAATATAAATGAAGAGATCTACTATATAAGATTCTACAAAATTAGGAGATATATTATAATACCTCAAAAATAAAATAAAAGAAAAAGAAAGTAAAAATAAATAAAAAAATTGTAAACCCATTTTAAAGCCCACTTAAAAGGCCCAATAGCTTTGCTAAACCCATAAGACTAATATATAAATAGTAATACCCTAAATCACTCACCTAAACCCTCATTCCTCTCCCTCTCTTCTCTCTCATCTCCTAACCTCTCCAGCCGGCGGAGCTCTCCCAAGCAAAGCAACATCACTCACCTCATTCCATCCCTTCCTGTCATCTCACGGCCAAGGAAGAAGCTCCATTTCCCCCACCCACCAACTCACTTCCATAGCAGCCCCCAAACTGTCTCTTTCATTCTACTCTCCCTCACAGCAGCCGTGCAACAGCACCAAGGAGAAGCCCATAGCTCTCTCCTTCCCTCTCTTCATAAGTCTCTCTCTCCCTGTTGTCAACTCACACAGCACCCAAGCAAGAAACAACCTCCATTTCCTCTCCCTCAACCCACCTCACGGCCAGCACCAAGGAGAGGCAGAGGGGAGAAGAAAGAAGAGATAAGAGATTAGATTAGGGTTTTAATTTAAGTCCTAAAGGTATGTTTGAGGGGATCCAACCATAATCTTTTTTCCAATGTATTGCTTGAACATTTGAATTGGGACTTAGGAACAACCTTGATTCCTATATGATGAGATTTAAGATTTTAGAATTAGGATACATAATGCCTATTAGATATTTGTGAAAATGCTATATGTAAATTCTAATGTAAGAAAGTGATGCTTATATTGGAAGAATGATACTTATGATCCTTTTAATCTAGCATGAGATTAAATAAACAAGTGTAAATGCTAATAAGTGTATGTTGAGGGGATCCAAACCTTCTAATCATCCCCTAATGATGTGTGTATGTTTGGATTAGGGCATGAAGAACCAACATGTGTTCTTGGAATGGATGATTAAGGGATATTCATATTAGCATTAGTATGCTTCATGGATTAATGCTTTATTGCTAATCATGTCTAGAACTAGGATGTTCATTGTTATTTATGTTTAGCTCTTAACGAAATTGCTTGATGCATGTACATGTATGAATGTGATTAACATGTTAGATGTCTTCATGTGAAAACCTCATGTGTTTCATTATTAGTGTACCAAGAATGTTGATAAATGATTCATGAAATGTGCAACGCCAAATCTGTGCTCAATACGTCAAAGTATGCATGACTAGAAAGAAAAGAATGTAAGAATATGGGTTCTGTCGGTCGACCAATATCTTAACAGTCAATCATTCTGGGAAAGAATTCATCCTGACTTCCAACGGTCGTCCGAAGCCTATTCGGTCGTCCGATTTAAAGGAGTCGTTGCTCTCTGGAATCAGCGATCGACCCAACGCCCAGTTTGGTCGTCCAAAAAACCTACAACAGTCGATCGATACCCCAACGGTCATCCGATTTAGAGAGCTGTTGCTCTCTGGAATTAGCGGTTGATTCAACGTCCAATTTGGTCATTCGAAAACCCTATAATGGTCGACCAATGTCCCAACGGTCTTCCGGTGTAGAGCAGTCATTGCTCTCTGTAATATGCGATCGACCCAACACAAAATTTGGTCGTCCAAAAACCTTATAACGATCGACCGATACCTTAACAATCGTCCGATATAGAGCAGTCGCTCTCTGTAATCTGCGGTCGACCCGACGCCCAGTTCGATCGCCCGAATGGACCATAACGGTAGATCGAAGTCCTATTGGTCGTCCGATACCCCGTCGAACAGTTGATCGAAAGTAAAACGATCGTCCGTCCTGGGCTGATGATTGGCTATGATTAAATGTCCACACATAGTATGATTTAAAGTTTATATGACCTTAAATAGGGTTAAAATATGCAACATGTATTGAATGATTATATGTATTAATGAACATGACTAAAAGACTGATTGATAAAGGTATGGCATTTTCTCTTGGGACCAATCGATCTCCTACCTAAGACTCCACTGACGAGTGAGGAAAGATCTCATTGACGAATGAGGGTTAAGACCTCGCCTACGGGAGGGTTAAGACCTCGCCTACGAGAGAGGGTTAAGACCTCATCTAAAAATGAGAGTTAAGGCCTCACCTATGGGTGAGGGTTATGACTTATGAGCCATCACTCTTCTCAATCGACAAGATGAGAAATCACCTAAGTAAAGATGAAAGATGAAAAAATGAATGATAGATGGCTTGGGATATAAAGACAAAGATGATAAAGATGAAGAAAGCAATTATGAAGATGCAATATGAATGTCCACTTGTCGCATCATATTATGACATAAACAAATAAGACAAAGTAAAATAAGACAAGATCATGATATGTATTAGCATAGTGATAAGTATGATGATGTGTTATGATATGCTTTAACATAAGATGAAAATGTTTTATGTTTATCTTATCTTGCTATGATCATATTGCTCATATGTCATATAGTGTGTGTAAATAGCTCATAGCATGGATATAAATTATGTTTCATTATGTTGCAAAGCATATGCCATGATATATAGAATCATGTTATAAGATCATAGCATGCATGAGCCTCAACATACTCTAACGGGAGAAATCTCCTGTACCCCATGGATCCGTGCAAGTATGAACGAAGCTATATTCGACGGTGAGAGCCTCATGACGAAAATATTGCACATGGATGAGTCGGGCTACGACCCAAATTATTTTACTTATATTATGTCATGATGATAAACTCTTATAAGAGTAAACTATGTATGACTTATGAGCCTCATTAGAGTCATGTACCTTTACTTGAACTCATTATCTTTTATGAACTCTTTGTTGGATATGTTAGAACCTATTAAGCTCATGGGCCAATTTATTATTTTGAGATTTTATATATTGAGAATATTATTATTTTATGTTTATTATTATGTTTCTAACTAACTTCGCCTATGTTTTATAGCCGGTCTCAAGCCCGGATAAAGGAGGAGGGTTGTGTTAGGCCCCGACAGCCAGCGTAAAACTCTGTCGAATCTCATGAACATGGATCAACGAATTGGCGTCGTATGATCCATGTAGCCGACCTCACATAGTGGGATAAGGCTTTGTTGTTGTTGTTGTTGTTGTTGTATTATGTTTCTAACTCCGCCTATGTTTTATACCCGGTCTCAAGCCCGGATAAAGGAGGAGGGTTGTGTTAGACCCCGACAGCCAGCGTAAAACCCTGTCGAATCTCATGAACATGGATCAACGGCGTCGTTTGATCCATGTAGCCGACCCCACCTAGTGGGATAAGGCTTTGTTGTTGTTGTTGTATTATGTTTCTGCTGTAAGCTTTTTTATAAAATTAAGTTATGAAAAATAATATCGTCTAAAGTTCGACAATTAAATTGAAATCGAAATCAAATTTTAAGGACGGTACACATGTTCTCCTCCTAACACGGCTGATACCCCGAGCAAGGGCTACTTTTTACTTTTCTACCACAACTCAACTCGAGCAGGGCTATTTTTGAACTTTTCACCACAACACAACTCGAGCAACGAACGGGTGCGAGTGGCTTTTTTCAAGACGGAGAGGGGCACAAATCAGCATGTGAAATATCAAATTATCTTGAGAGTAGGCATCAGCGTACCTCAAATTTTGGAGGTTGATACGATGCAGAACTTTTTACTTTGGATTATAATTGAACAGCCAAGAAGAATGTTACAAGGGCATCAACTCATTACACACCTCCAATATTCTTGACAAGCTGAACTAGTGAGCTAAACAAAGAGGTAAGTTACAAAGAACAAATAACATTTTACAACTTTCTTGCCAACAATCACCACAAACTTTTTAATGCTAAATACAGGGACAGGTATTGAGGTCGATTCAATGTTTGAATTTGCTACAGAAGCTCCTGGTCGTAGAATGCGAGCTGGAGTTGCTTTACCAAGTTGAGCCATGCGCCAAGGCTTTGGCCGTCAACCGTAATCCAGTCAACAGTCGTTGCTGCTGGTTGCTCCCACCATTCGTCCACCTGGGGATGTAACATTTGATCATTGACAAACTGATGTACTGGGAACCTTGAAAGTATAGAGTTATGTCAAAGGGAAATTGTCTCCTACCAAGCCTCTAACACGTTGACAGTCCCCTACGCATCTTTGGGCGTCCAAGATGGCATTCCTAAGTTCTGGCAACCATCTTTCTGCCACAACTTTCTCTTGTTCCCCAGCCACCTTCATGCAATAATTAGCCATCCTGCAGATACATATCAAATTATTTTGGTTTTTCTTCAAACGCTTTTCCTCCGTGTATAAACCATGAAGTGAAATATGCGGAGTCAAAGTTGACCAACTCATGTAAAACTTATGTAAACGTGATCTTATGGTAAACCACTGCTGTTAACCAAATAGCAAACAAGAACAATCAGCAGACAGCCTTCAGAGACACTACTGCATGGTCATTTCCTTTCTAAGTTCACATGTTTAATTATTTCTCATACAAGAACACGAGCAAAAACAATTCAGATTCAAGGGACTTAAAAGGAATACTTTTTGCTCTCAATCCAGAAGTCTTGAACAATCCGCATCTTGACCAAAAAATGAACAAAAAACAGGTAGATCGTAAACTTATAAAAAATGAACAAAAAACAGGTAGATTGTAAACTTATAATAAGTTTAAAACCATTTAGGTATAGAATGTGTTTCATCAAGGTTCAACAATAGTAAACACATCTGCATTTTTTTTTAAAAGTGTACACATCTGCATATTATGTACATACATGTGGGTATCACATAATTATCAATTATCAATACTAAATAATTATAAAGTCAGCTTTACCTTTCAAATTCTTGTTGTACACGGTGTGCATGGTTCAGTAAAACACGGTTGTTTTCAACAAGATTCCGCCTGGTGTGAACTAGATTGATTGCCTTGGATAAATCATCTAATATACTAGCTTCAGAACCTTGGAGCTTTAAACAGAAGTCCAGTGACTCCAATACAGAGGTCAAGCCAGCATCTGAACCTTCTGAAAAAAATGATAGTACATAAAATTTGCTGAATAAAGAGCAAGCTCAAAGTTCTATCTAAACCTTTCCATTGAAAGGGCTCTTGATATATATATATATATATATATATATTTTTTAAATTACTACCTTCTGTTATTTCATTAATATACAATATTTTGAGATGCTACTAAGTATAAGTAACAAAATCTAACCAGAACGATATTGAAGAGCAGCAGAAATACGGCAGATGGAAGGAATTGCAGATGGATCCCTAGCACCAGATCTAGCTGTCATTAAAGTGGCATTTTTCTCTGCAATTGCAAGTGCTTCCGGACCTGTCGCACCAGAAACACCCATGAACTCCAAAAGAACCTGGTCGAGCACAACAAGTATTGTGATTTTAGGTTTCAAAACTGGCAGGTGCATAACAATCTGCAAATACAATGCAGTTATCTCACTGCGTAAGTTATAATATGACAGTGCATAATACGACCAACCTGAGGAGTAGCTGGCAACATGTATAGACTATTCTCCAAGCTTTGGTAGAAGGCAGCTAGTTCTTTCTCTATCAGATCTTTCGAACTGTTTGAAATGCTCACCACAGAGGTGCATGCTGGGATTATTGTCCGAGCCGCATGCTCTCGAGAACTTAATGGTTGCTGATCCCAAAATGCTGATGCTTCCTGAATTGCAGAGATCAATAAGAAATCACTACACCAATTTAGGTTGTTTCTGCTATCAACAAAGAACATGTATGCTTAAATTCTTAATGATTATCTACGGATTGATCATATGCATGTTCTGCATGCTATACCAGAGAAAGATTTCCCTCTCGACTAGAAGAATTAGAAAGACACATAGTTAAGGTACTACATAAATCCATTTACATAATAGGACTCAAATCATATATGAATAAGGAGCATGCAAATCCAGTAATAATAAAACCCAAGAACCAAGATCTACACAAAAATAGTCATATGTGAAGGCATCCTTCTTACGAAATTTTATACAAGTACATGCGACTTGGGCATAGACCACTAGGGAATTCAACTGACAATCATTTGTATTTTAAAGCTCCTCGTAAGAAAGAAAAAGAGAATAAGACAGAGATGGGGTGAGCGAAGTGCAGATGACCATATAAAAGGTTTTCTAACCACGATGGCTCTGAGTAATGCAGTATAAATAACTTCCAGTTCGGATCTGCGAGCATCAAATTCCTCGATCTTTTTCCACTTTTTCTTCAATGAGTCTTCTGCTTCTCTCCATTCCACACACAGCTTGTTTAAGCGTTTCACTTCAGATGTCAGTGTGTTCACACTAGCTCGCAATCCAGACACCTCTCTTTCCTTAGTGAATACTTCCAACTGCAAATAAGAGAAAGGGCCGTGGTAGGAAATTGAAAGAAAAACAAGGTGCTCATATATTATACAGGGTTTTCCAGAGGACGTTATACAAGCTATTATGCAGCATGAGTGCATCCACAAGGAAACCACACAAAGACAAATGAAAAAAAAAAACAAAAAGAGAAGTAACAGAAATCAGTGAGCTGATACTCAAACAAACAGCCAGTCAACAAAGAAACAAAGCCATCAACGCTTTTTTCGGTGAACAACAGAGCCATCCATTTTCAAAGATAATTTAGATGTAAGGAGCATAAATTTCGAAGCCATTACACAAGGTAACCACGAAATGTGATTGCTCATTTTAATATTTGTTTCCTCCACTCCACTACAGTACCTTTGCAATATCCCATGGGCAGTTCAAGGACTCAGTATTAGAACCAATTAATGTGTGAAGCCAGATTCAAAATAAGCATACATGACAACAGTAATTAAAAAATATAACTTGTTTTCTCTCGGAAAAGGAAATTTATTGGGATCCTACATATGTCTAAACATTTGTAAATCAGGATACAAGTAATTATAAGACAAAATTGGACCAAATATATAATGATGGATTTATATGCATATATTCAAAATATAACAAGATTGTAGTATTATTACCTCAAAATGTCTATTGTTGCTAATATTTTGAGAAGTTCCTCCAGCAGGAAGCGTTTGTAGTGAAACCATGTCATTGCTACCTTGTAACCGTTGTAAAAGCTTTTGCCATAAAGCTTTAGCTTCAGCAGCCTTGTTTAGAGCATCTTCCGTAGCCACAAACTGTTGTACATGTGCCTTCTGCAAACGAAAAGATCTGTGTTAACATTAAGGTCACAGGAAGCCAGCAATAATGTTGAAAGCATCTCATGTTTAGATTCCTTTTCATCAAATCCTTTGATTTGAGGAAGATTTTCTTTAACAACATAAGTAGATATATATGCATATCTCAATTTGAAAACCAATTAGAGGAAAGTAATATAATTTACTAGAAGTCATCTTTTCTCTTAAATGTATTTTGTGTAAAATAAACGGTACCTTAGAGACATAGTATTAAGCTTCTTCAGAGATCAAGACTAATCATCTTCATAACAAAAGTTTGCTGATAGTTTTTTTTTTTTTTTTTTGAGAAGGGAAAGGATGACCACCAGTTTGGTTGTCATCCAGGTATATATATCATCAAGAAGAAAACATCATGTACAAGAGAAAGCTCTCAAGCAGAGAGCATCAAAAGTAAGACCAAAAGGTGCTAGTCTAAGCCCCAATCCCGAAGAAGAGAAAACATGTGATGTACAATGTTATCCACCTGACATATCTCCCCGCAAAAAATGACTCGATTGCGCTGAAGCCAAATGGCCCAGGCACCGGTCAGAAAAGTCGCCACCGAAGATCTCCAGTCCAGTCTCTGTCTGCGAAGTCCCCTCATAGACTGCCAAAAATCCTCTGTCGAGAAGGGCACTCCGCCCATGCTGCTCGTCCTGGACCAAACCTCTCGTGAAACTCGGCAACTGAAAAAGAGGTGGGCGACATCCTCCTCCAACTCCCCACACAAAACACAGGAGGTATCCGTCTGCGGCGCCCACCGCGCCCTGTAAACTCTGGTGAGAATTCACTCCCGCCGCAGAAGCCAGGCAAAAACCTTGACTTTCAGCGGCAAATGGAATCGCCAGATGAGTCGGCAATCAGCTCTGAAATCCTCTGAGACAGTGGCAGGTGGAAGGAAACGGAGGTAGAGGCTGCGCGCCGAGGAGCTTGAAACCCATATCCAGCCATCCGTCTGCATCGAGTGTGGGTGAAAGGGAGCAATCCTATTATGAAGTGCAAGTAGGTCAAAAAACCGCTGATCGAAGAGGGGAGACCCGAAAAGGGGGGTCCATGATCCAGTCCCCGAGTCCCCCATCTGAGACCAGCACTCAGCTACAGATGCGTCAGGATGAGCTGCCAAGGCATGTAATTGTGGAAAGGAGTCCACAAGAGGGCCCCCTGGAAGCCAATCGTCTCGCCAAAATGAGAATGTCTCTCCTGAGCCACGCGATGGAGTCATAAGAGGCCGCACCAGTGGGAACAGAGCCACCACCCCCCTCCAGAAGAAGGATGCACCACGGGGAACGATAGGCCTAGAATCCCAAGATAGATCACGGCCATAGCATGTGGAAAACACCTCCCTCCATAAACTGTCCTCGGGCCCCATAATCCGACCAACCCACCGGGCAAGGAGTGCTCAGTTGGTGCACCGGAGGTCACGGATGCCCAAACCGCCCTGTGAGGTGGGCCTACATATGGAAGACCAGGCCATCATGTGAACTCGGTGCTCGAGGCTGCATCCCTGCCAAAAGAACTTGCATCTCAAGGAGTTAATCCGTGATAATACTTGTGCAGGCATGCGGA
Organism: Pontederia crassipes; assembly: GCA_030549335.1. Lineage (NCBI taxonomy): Eukaryota > Viridiplantae > Streptophyta > Magnoliopsida > Commelinales > Pontederiaceae > Pontederia > Pontederia crassipes. The sequence continues at coordinate 16,654,504 of JAUKPH010000017.1, read as the reverse complement.
GCACTGACATGAAGTACGTCGGGAGTGATGAAAGAACAGATCGGAGCAGAACCAGACGACCTCCGCTGGATAAAGACGAGAACTCCAACCCTGGAGGCGATGCTCAAGTCACTCAATGACAGGAGTCCACCTCCTGGATGGAATGTGGCGGTCTGAGAGAGGGAGTCCGAGATAGGTAATAGGCAATTCCCCAGCAGGAGTACGCAACTCAGCGGCGCAGCGCGAAGCCTCCTCCGTCACCATGCGAAAAGGGATGAAAGAAGATTTGGCATGGTTGACCTCTAGGCCGGAAGTCATGCCGAAAAGCTCCACCAATATGGCCACTCGTTTGGCCGCCACCTCCGAGCCCTCGATGAAGAAGATAGTGTCGTTCGCATACTGCAGCAAAGGCACGAGCCTGCCGACGAAGCCTCTGAAAAGGCCGGCCGCACATGCCTCCTGAGTGCATCTGGCGAGGCCATCAACCGCAAAAGTGAATAGCATAGGTGCGAGGGGGCACCCCTGTCAGACGCCGCGCTGTGGCTGCACCCAGCCACCCGCCATGGACCCGTTGACCAAGACCGAGAAAGAAGCAGTGGTAATACAACGCTTCATCCACGTGATCCAGGTCGCCGGGAATCCTCTCACATGTAAAGAATACCAGAGAAAGGACCATGAGAGGGAATCATAAGCATTGGAGAAATCGACCTTCCAGAGAAAAGCCCGATGACTGCTGTGTCGCCACTGTGCTAGAATCTCGGAGGCCATGGAATAACTATCCGTGATAGATCTGCCGTGAATAAAAGCCGACTGAGCAGGATGGATGAGGTCAGGAAGCACCTCCAGGAGCCGGTTAGCCAATACCCGAGCCAGTAAAAGATAGATGTCATTGGATAAGGCAATCGGCCGGAAGTCCTCGATCCTGTCCACTGGCGTGCGCTTAGGCAGCATGAAGAGTAGGAACCGGTTCAAACGCTCGAAACCCCGATTCCCGCTGGAGAACTCCTGGATCACTGCCATAACATCCTCCCTCACCACATGCCAGAACTCCCTGTAGAAGAAAATCGGGAAGCCGTCAGGGCCGGGGGATCCTTCGCCGTTGAGGTCGTGGAGCGCATCCGTGACCTCCTCCTCAGTGATGGTCTGCACTAACATCAGAGAATGAACATCAGTAAGACGAGTAATACCCCTGGGGGACCATCTCCATGTCGGCAGGGGACGCCATCTGGAGAAGTCCCGATGGTAGGAGGCGATGGTGGTCCCGATGTGGTGGTGCCCCGTGACCCTCTGTCCCATCACCTCGAGCTGATCAATCCGGTTCGCCCGCCTCCGCGAGCTCGCATATAAGTGAAAGAAACGAGTGTTGGCATCACCCTCCCGAAGCCAGGTCTGTCGAGAGCGCTGCCTCCAGTGTATCTCCATGAGCATGTCCTCCATCTGGATGGCCGACTGCGCTCGTCTGCGCTGAACCACCTCGTCCTCCGTGAGGTGGCAGGAATCCGACGAGCCTCAGTCCGACGAGCCTCCCGAGCCGCCCGGATCCGGCTCCGGCGGTCCTGAAGGAAGTGCCTCAAGCTGTACAGCCTGCCAGCAAGAGTTCGCGCTGCCGAGTCCGATGCCGCGACACTCTGCCAATGCTCGGCCACCGCCTGTCTGAATCCCTCCTCTTCGAGCCAAGACCGCTCAAACCGAAAGATGGAGCGTAAAGGCTGACCGTCGCCGGACCGCCACAGTAGGGGCGTGTGGTCCGAAAAAGGGCGGTCCATGGCCTGAACGTCCGCCAGCTGGTGCGCCTCCACCAGCTCTAGGGAACTGAGAAATCTGTCAAGCCGAGATCGAGACGAAGGTTGCCGCCGTGCTCCGCCAGCTAAATCTGCAATTCGTTGCCGGGAGATCGGACAACGAATGCGAGTCCATGAAATCTCTGAATTCCTCAGCTCCAGCGTCTCTCCCCTGTCGTCTGGTGGGCCGATCATCCATGTCCAAGGTGACATTGAAGTCGCCCCCGACCAACCATCGGCCATCCGGAAGGTGAAGGCGGGCCACCGATAACTCCTCCCATAACGCCGCACGAAGGGACCCCGAGCAAGGGCCATATAAACAGGACAAGAGGTAGGAGGCCCCGTCCGAACTGCGCCTCAACTGGACCGTCATCGAGAAACGGGCCATCCAGGCATCCACAAAGGTGAACATGTCGGCCCGCCAGCCGATGATACATCCCCCTGAGTGCCCAACAGAGCTGAGTGACATGTGCTGGGTCAGCCGAGTACCGCCGATCTGCTCCCATATCTGAGTACTACATTCCATGAGTTTGGTCTCCTGTAAGAAGACCACGTCAGCTACCCACTTCCTCAAGTAGCCGCCCAGAGTTCGGCGCCTCCCCTCATCGCCGAGGCCGCGGACATTCCATGTGAGCACCTTCATAAGGAAACCGTGATCTCCCCGCGCGTGTGCGACCCACGGCCCACAACCTGCCGCCGCCTGTAGCCATTCCGGGCGAGCACCAGGAACCGCTGGGGAGGGCGGTGCACCCCCAGTGGCCGTCGGCGAGTCTCCAGTCTTGATTGAGAGCGTCGACTAATGAGCCGGAAACCGGCCTGAGCAGCAACCTCCTGGACGTCGGCGTCCTGTCGTCCAGGGAGGTGCAGGGGCTCACTGTCAGCCCGGTCCACCCCTGATGTGGCAGTGGACGCCGTCGAAGGGGAGGGAACGCTCGTCCTCAGTGCCTGGTGAGTGATGGTGATCTCCGGCAGAGAGGCGTCTGGGTCGGAGGCAGCGGTGACCCGGCGGTGCCGGCGGCCATACACGCGGGCCCGCTGCTGAGGGATTGATTGCTGGCTGTCGCATGGGAGTGAAGAGGGGATAGGGGGGGAGCTCGGCGTGTGGGGATGGGAGCATACACAGGGGTAACGGCCGGGAGAGAGGCGGCCATGCCGGAGCTGGGAGGAATATCGGGCGGGGTGAGGCTGGGGGGTCGGGTCGCAGAGGGACCGGGTCGGGTCGCAGAGGAAACAGGCCGGGCTGGAGGAGGGGTGCGGGTGTGAGACGGATCGGAAGGATGCCGCCCGGGTCGGGTAGGGGTGCGATTTGGGGTCAGGTGGGGGTTATGAGTTTTCTGCAGGGTCAGGTGGCGTGAAGCGGATGGCTGAGTTGATGGGGGAGGCGTTACGTGGTGCTGCAGGTTGGGGTGAGTGGCTGACGTGTTAGTGTTGGGAAGGGGGTGAGCTGTTGGGGGTTGGTAAGCACCAGCTGTCATGGGTACAGAAATTCGAAATGGAGTATCACCGTACGATTCCTCACGTGCCCTTCCAGATGAGGCGTGCGCGTCAGTGGGCGCTGGCCGGGCGCGCGGCTGGCCGGCGACGACCTCGACCCACGAGGATGGCGATCCGACGCGCTGGAGCTTCAGCAGGAAAGTGGAGGTGCCGGCGCTGAGCATGATCGTCGGGGGAATGCGAGCGCCATTCTGCAGGAGGACCTCAACCGAAACAGCCGATAGGTCGGGCGACCCCATCGCCGGCAGGGAGAGAGATAGGGGGCATCCGAGGCTGCGCGCGATTGCCATGACGATTTCAGGTTGCAGGAGGTGGAGGGGAGGCCGCCGATGTCGATGACGGCCCTGTCTGCTGGCGGTACGGGCACCGCTCCATCGTCCTCTTTCCAGGGGCGCCATCGGACATGGCAGTCCGGTGAAACAGGGGACGGCGATGAGAGGACTTCGCGTTGCTCAGGCGAACCCGGGACCAGGAGCCAGGACGCCGGTGAAATGCAACTGAGATGGAAAGGTGGAGATGCGCCGACATACGCGACCACCGCCGTGCGGAGGAGCGGCAGGTCTGGAGGTCCGCCTGTGGGTTCGCCAACGAGACATAGACGAAGGAAATCGACCGCCTTTTGCATCGATTCCGACCAGGGGACGCTCACACTAGACGGGGGCGGAGTCGAAGGTGTGAACCTCACGTCCCGATTGGTGGACAGAGGGGGAGGAACTGGCGTGGCGACCCTCTGCTGAGAAGAGTAGGGGCAGAGGGCCCGCCGGTGGCCCTCTCTCCTGCAACCTAGGCAGCGAACAGGGGCCGAGCACGCACGGACGAAATGACCTTCTCCCAGGCACCGGAAATAGTGTGTGGCCGGCCGGTGAGAGGACCTGGACTTTGAGATGGCCGTCCAGCCATTTCCCAGTTGTTGGAGGCGAGGGCGCATCTCGTCGCGAGCGTGCGCAGACCTGCTTTCCGTTGGCGCCGCCGGTAGGGACCACCGGAGACGAAGAGGTGGCGCCTCCGGCAGGGGTTGCCGGAGACGATGCGTGGCGCCGCCGACAGGGACTGCCAGAGGCGGGGGAGTTGGAGGCGCTAACGGGCGCCGGGCGCTAACGGGCGCTAGATCCGATGGATTATTATTTAACTATTTCAGTAATTGATAGATAGACCTGGATCTAAAATCATCTCAAGATTCCTCCGGATAAGAAAAGTTAATCGATAAACCAAATGGATCTCCCTCTCTTTTCCTTATTCTCCTACTTTATTTTATTAATAATTTTGAACAGCAATTCTCTTCTTGTTAGTTTACTGAAAAAAAATCATAGAAGAAACTGTATCGTTAAGACAAAATATGTTTTAATGGTGCATTTTTAAAGATTTAACATGCCATGTACAAGTAGGGTTTGATTGTAACACGATCATGGAAATATAACAGGTCACCAAAATGGCCCAATGCAAGAAGTACATCAACAAACCAACTTGGTGACTGTTGGGAAACTAAAGGAAAGAATACCTGTCTTTCAAGAAGTTGATCATAAGTTCCTTTAGCGGCAAGATCTGTCCCACTCTTACCATTACCATACACTTGATAAGGCAGGGGCGAGTTTGCATCAGGAGAAGCAGCATCGGTTACTCTATCATTCTCATACTTGTATCTAACAGGAAAAGAAAATACTTGTAACCAAGAAGATTTCATGACGTGGACCAGTGGATAAACATAATGATGGTGCATGAAACTTGAAATGCACTAAGAAGAGATGACAACCAATAATTAAAGAAAAATAAATCCTGATTTATCTTGAAGTTATTAACAAGTTCATGTGTTCAGCACAGGATAGAAAGTAATGGAAAAAATCTAAATAGCTGATCCCATAAAGTTTGTGTGCACAACATTTGTTGAGTTGAGTTGGGAGTAGCCATCACATCTTTATTCATTTTGCATTTCTATAAGTTGGGGAAGCTTAATAATTTATCACAATGATCACGGAACTTTTTTGGACAGAATTTTGGATACAACCAATTGCATATTCTGAAGAAGTTGTGCTTTCGCATGGGAAGGAGTCAGTTCGATTGGAGGAAATATTAAACCAATATGAGGACAGTCATTGTACCAAACCAGACATCATATATGATTTTTTAACACAAACAGAAGTGAACATATCATTGAAAGCTAAATCTTCAGTAATGATATACCTTAAGAGTTCTGCATCAGCTCTGATGTCAATCTTTTCAGTTTCTCTACGAATCACGGCATTAACACGTGACGTATACATGGTAATTGACTGAAGTAGAAGGGAAGGATTTTTCAGTGCTTCCATTATGATGGATTTGACATCTTGAGGCACTTCAGCATCTAAATCAATACCCAATTTGGCAGCGTCTATCTGAGAATTTAAGCTGATGCCATTTCCTTCATATGCTGGAAAAGTACTAGTGATCTTTTCCATCATATGTGCAGCAAGACTTTCACATGCTTGTCTGGTATTTCTTTCTCTTGAAGTCTCTATGAGAATTACATCATCACAGGATTTATTGACCTTAACAGTTGAGTAAACAGATTCCTTTTCCTCTTGACCATGAAGGTCATCGACCACATCACTACCAGTTGTCAACCTCCTTACGTCCCTTGCTTGATCAACAAACTGATGAAGACGCCTTTGGTACTCGGCAAATATCTTGACTGCTTCATCACACTGCTGATCAAATGCCTCCAGCATCACCTGTTTGTGCCTAGTACGTAAAAACACAAAATAAAAAGTAAACTACAAAAGAAGCGAAATCATCAAATCAGTAATGAAAATGAATTTATTTCTCTAAGTACGAGATAAGCTGGCAGCAATAAAGGAAGCATGATGATGTTCGTATTCATACAAATTATCAACCAAATCCACATAAATGTACCTATCATAGTGGAACTAACGTCAATTTAAATGTCTGTCAAAATAGGATTAGGAAATCTAGAATTGCTTGAAATATGTACTGAAATTTAAACTTCCTTCAGTAAGTGTAAGTCTGAATAAAAAACAGTATGTCATTTGAGCTTTTCACTAATGAGGCTTCATCCAAACAGTCTGTAAATTTAAGCTTATAAATTGACCAACATCTTTCAACTGCACTGAAATATGTTGTGTTTTGCCATTATCAAATCGATGAAGTATTATGTTTGACCTATTCTTATTGCTAAACCCAAACTCATTGCGATGGGAAGATGAGAAGGAGCATTTTTTATAGTTCTAACTATCCACAAAACCATTGATATGGTTGCAGTACAAGTTTTTTTTTTCTCTCATTACCTAGCATCAGACCTCTCATGAAGCATCTTTTTCCGCTCCGACTCCTCCTTCGCGACCTCCTCCATTCGCGCCCGGAGTTCCTTCCGCTGCCGCCTCACAACGTTCCTCAGCCTCTCGGCCTCCTCCTCCGCCATGCTCCTCTCTCGTAAGGCAATCTCCCTCGCCTCTAGCGTCGACCCTTCCTCGAGCCCCGCTCTGCCCCTCTCCCTCTCCCTCCGCCTCCCCGCCGCGCTGGCGTCGGCCGCCGGCTCCACGCCATGGACCAGCATGTTCCGCCGCACTGTCCCCGCCGTGCGCTCGGAGCGGACCCTTCGGAGGAGGAAGCTCCAGACGGGAACCATGTTACCGCGGCAGATCTTGCGGAGTTGGTCGGCCGCCAACGGCGGCGAGGAGCAGCCCATCTCCTTGTGGAACCACTCGGAGATGGCCTCCGCAAGTGGGGCGCCCTGCATTGCCGCCGCCGGAGCCCTAACGACGCCGGATCTCAGCGGGCAAACCGGAAGATGGGGGGGATCTCGGAGCCTCGCCGCGGCGGATGCTGAAGGGATCGTGCGTTTGATCTGTGAACAAAGTGAGAGGGAAAAAGGGATTTGGCGAGAGCGAGAGAGACAGAGAGGGAAAGATGCAGCCTGCAGGTGAGAGAGAGAGAGGACGTGCGGACCGGACCGGACCGAAACTTAAACTTTCACTCCAACAGTTCCATAATCGAATCAAATAGGAGCTAATAATTATTATTCTACCCAACCCAACCACAAATGGGATTTTCAAAATTTTCACGCTTAAACCCACGACGGATCCATATATAACACCAATTGATTCCTGGCGAATTTAAATTCCGGAGGAGTTGGAGTTTATATTATAGCATAAAAATAATTCATCATAAAAGACACAATATGTCTGGTTTTGATTTTCTGAATTTTGTCATAACTCTTATTTATGTACTGAGTTGGCGAACCTTTTTTTTACCAATTTTCTGTAAAATTATGATAAAAAGATGCCCTTAAGCGGAGAAGTAAAATTGATCTTCGACAAAATGGGAAAAGAAAATATAAAATTTCTTAAACTCTAAGGTGTTGCCTAACAACTCAAATTTTGAGTCAAATTCATTTGGGTCTTTTAATTAAAATCGTAGACTAAGTTCTATAAAAATCCTCAAATCCTTCATCTCCTTTCTTTTCTTATTTCTCCCAAGTGACGGCTACAATCTAAGAGGAGAAAAAAGTAGGAGAACGAGGAAGAAAAAGAGGGCAAAGAGGAAGAGAACATTGACGAGAGAAAGGGGATTAATTTTGAAGAACAAGATCATAGTTATGTAAAGGGAATTCAATCTCTCTATTCCTCTCTTAATGATTTGATTGTATTGGATTAAGAGCATGAGACCAACTTGTTCTCATAAAGACTTGTGATTGAGGGATGCATGATAGTTATTAGATCCGAGAAGTTTTAAATAAAATTCATGCTTAGATCTACATGCTAAGGGCTAATGGATCATGGTTATGTTTTTACATGAATTGGAGTAATGAAACCCTAAATCTATAATAAGTAATGGATTGTATGATTTTTATATGTTTTTATGAATGCCTAAATGCATAGGGATCATGCTTTAATGTTTTAGAATATAGCCTATGAATTCTCCAATGTTTTTACATCGAAATCTATAAAAATTTGGGTTGGCTGTCAGATTCTGTGCCGTCAGCACGGCCGTGTCGACTATCGGAAGGTCATGACCGAAAGGCTGAAATTGATCAATCACCTAAGTATTGTCACGACCATGGCATGTTCTGTCATGGCCGTGACATGTTCTGTCATGGTCGTGATATGTCAAGAACGGTCGTGACACTCCCAGTCACGACCGTGAGCGAGAAGGAAATAAGCAGGGAAATAACGCTCTGTCATGCCCGTGTCACTTACTGTCATGGTTGTGACAGAGCCAAGCACGACCGTGACTACACCAGTCACGATCGTGATTGAAGGGGAATCATTTTTGGGTTCTGTCACGGCCATGTCCAACCCATCACGGTCGTAACCGTATGAAAAATAGGTTCTATGATATATTTAAAGTATTTTTTATGATATCATTATCATGTATTGATGATTGATGATGATTAATTGTGTATGAATGGAGATACAAGAAATGTATGTTCAGTCGTAATTAGGCTAGAGGATGAAAGATTGATGTGAATGCTTGATATATTGATGCCCCTAATAAAGTATAAAGTTGAAAGAAATGTCTCGGTACTCATTAATGTTAAGAAGTAAATGTCATTCACCTTAGGATGATTGAGACTTCTCAGGAAACAATTTCATCACCTGAAGGGGTGTTTGAAATTTTCTAAGAGTCATTTGCTTAGTTATAATGATGATATCCTAAGTCTTCAATTAAGCAAAGATGAAAGATGAGGGCAAGAAGTAAATGACTTTCACCTCACAGTGATTGAGATTTTTTTTAGAAATATTGTCATCACCCAAAAGGTGTTTGAGATTTCTCAATGCTCTATGAAATAATGTAATGATGTAAAGATAAAAGATGAATGCAAGAAGTAAATGCCTTTCACCTCACAGTTATTGAGACTTCTTTGAAAAATAATACCATAATCCAAGATGTATTTGAGATTTCCTAATGCCTTATGGACAAATGTAATGATGAAAGATGTAGTAAGAAGTAAATGCTTTCACCTTATAGTGATTGAGATTTTTAGGGGAATCAATGTCATCACCCAAGGGTGTTTGAGATTTTCCAGAAGTAAATGTCTTTCTCTTTATGACGATTGAGACTTCTTTGAAAAATAATGTCATCACCCAAAAAATGTTTGAGATTTTTCAGTGCCAATTTACTGATTGTAAAAATGTTGAACAGTATTGATTAATAGTCAAAGGAGTATGTTATATGATGAATGTGATGAAAATAAGTTATGAATGTAAGGATGAGAAGTAAATGTCTTTCACCTCTAGGTGGTTGAGATTTCTTGAGATTTCTCAATGTAAAAAATGGAAGATACCATGTGATAATGTTAATGTATGCAAGGTTATAATGTGCCCCTAAAATATCATGTCAATAAAAAAAAAGAAAGATAAATGGATGAGTACCCAAAGGGTTATAACGTAAGGGAATGTAAAATAAAGAATGAAAATAAAGAAAGAAATAATGTCAAGTAATGAATAAGGATTAATAGAACGGAATGGCGTCGTATGATCCATGTAGCCGACCCCACCTAGTGGGATAAGGCTTTGTTGTTGTTGTAATGAATAAGGATTAAGGAGATATACTCTACAATACACATGATAATGAAAATGAAATCCAATGATATGTTTATGTCATGTATGTTATGAATGATATGAATAAATGTTATTATGGTATGGTACTTGAATGACTTTAAGGTAAGACAAGTATGTCAAAATGATTATGTTTTAAGAATGGCATATTAAGAGAGAATGATAAGCATGATGTATTGTCATGTAAGGATCATAATATAGTTCATGGCATGCATGTTAACAAGTCATGTTATTATGATGATAAATGATACAGCGCATGTAGAAGTATGTGATAGGTTATCATGGCATGCATGATCTTTACATAGTTTAATTAGGAAACCCTGCACTATGGATCCGTGCAAGTAACTAAGATTAAGTGATGGATGACAGCTTAAGCTCATGACAAAGAGTTGTACATGCTTAAGGTCAAATAAATGTTATGGTTCTAATTGAATATTGAGTTTAATGATGTAATGAAGATTTTAGACATTTAATGTCTAATGAAGTATTGGTTATAAAATTATGACGAAGTTTTTATTTATTATGTTATCAAATCTTTTGTTGTTAAATAATGTATGACGAATGGACTAACAACGCGAAATTGCCCTAAATGATCAAAACTTTTAGGTTGGATTTTGAGGTAGTTACATATTGTTTGGTCCATAAATAATTATTTATGTGAATTAATTATTTTTTAGAAGTTTGTGTCCTTAATGAAATAACTTACCTCTAAATATTGCACTATTCATCATTCGTGAATTTGAGGTTCCACCAAAAGATGTGAAGAAAAAAAAAGAACACTTAGGTCTTACTAAACATCATGTGTCCAGAATGTGAAAATTTTGGTCGAAGTTCTTCTTTGTGGAGAACAAAAGTTTCTCGCTTCTAACAAGAACTTCCAATTTTTTTTTCTTTTAATTCTTTATTATATTTTAAGGGTTATTTTCTCAAATCATTTCTAAACTATTATGATTTTTCAGATCTAATCCAAAACTATGAACTTCAATTTTTGGGTCCCTAAACTATCACGTTTTTTTTTTCAATTTGATCCGTCGACTTTTGTCATGTTTCTCATTAATTTCATTTTTTCTACTTATGAAAAGTCCAAATTACCCCTTGATGCGTAGAATTTATAACAAATAAATTTGCTAACAAGTGCATTAGTCGTATCAAGTAATAAAGTAGAGAGTAGTGTGTCAAACCCACTAGGAACTAGTTAAATCTATTCTATCTTAATAATCTACTAGGAGAAGAAAATTATGTTGTGATATGAAAACAAAAAATAAATGTGCAGAAAATAAAATAACAAAAAATAAAATAAATGGGTGTTGAGCCATAGGATTATGGATGATTAATGATGATTAACTAACATGAATCATGATGATGATTGAATTATAACAATGATAAATATAATTATAACATGAATTAAGCACAAAATGATGAGTTACATTTGTGTTATGATTGCTTCAACTCTCAAGTTAAAAATCGATTCACTAAAAATTATTAAATTCTAAAACTAAACATTCCAGATCTGGTTTGTAGTCTTATCTCAGAATATAATAATATCAGTAAAAAAACATTAAGCACAACAATCATAATCAAAAGAAACTGAAATAACTATATTAATTCAAATATAACAATCGAGTTCATGCAATTTTCTTGAAAAGATTAATAATCTCTATTAAAAAATTAATTAGTATAAAAAGTATGGATAAAGAGCATCCACAAAATAATTAAAAGACAGAATTCTTCATCTCCGATGATCTCTGAATCACTACAGAATTCTTGCATCATAGTTTTTCTCGAACAAACACCCAAAAACTCTGAAATTCGTCTTTTGCAATGTAGCACGACTCCTAAATCTCAATCACCTCAAGCACCACAAGCACCACAAGCACATATTTTTCTGTCTCATAGGACATCTATTTATAGTCTCCAGGGGCCCCAAGGGCTTTCGTAGAATTTTAGTTTGATTCGAAGTCATGTTAAAATAAGTAAATTCGAAATAAACTTTGATTGGACTTTGAAATCATAAAATTCAATTCTGAATAAATATGTTTTCTAATTATCCTTGAGGCTTCGGATAAATTTTGGGTTCGATCTGGACTTGAAATTCCTAAGAGAAGTCGAAGAAATTTCGAAAACAACATTCGTAATGGCCTGTAAACGCTCTCTAACGGTCTGAGTAGGACTTCTCACGGGCTGTAATGGTGATTTCATGACCCTTACAGCGTCCAAATCGAAGTAGAAGTATGGTTTTAATGCCTCGTAATTTGAATTTCATGGCTCGTAACTCGGGCAAGCTTTTTGGGCGAAACTAGGCATTTAATAGGCCGTTACAGACCTCTCATGAATTATTATATTCAATTTTCACCTTTTGAGAGAAATTGAGGATTTAACGGGCCATTATAGATTTCTCATGGCCCCTTATATTCAACTTTTAGCCTTGACAGCCTTCACTAATTTTCACTTTTTGGCTCATTTTGAATTTCGATTTGAGTGTCGTTTATTTATGTGAATTTCTAACTCAATTCTCTTCCATTTTCTGCAATAAAATATAAACTTTGGGTAGATTTCTAGTTTAATAAAATTAAAGCAAATAAGTTCAAAAAATTATGCATGCTATATGAAAATGAATCGAAATGTGATTAAATGCATGACTAATTACACGTTGTATTTTGCATGCATCAAACTACCCCAAGCTTAGATACTTGCTTGTTCTCAAGCAATGTTTAAAATAAAGCTTCAACCAAAATGATTAATCATCGCTTTCATCTTATCAGATAACTAGTCTTCTGATCACTAGTAATCATACTACATTTCTACCCATTTTTCATTTCAATTCATGTGCATATAAGCCCTGAAATGTTCATATTATGATAATTATGTCTAATCTACATGCATTTATCTTCTCAGCATAATATTATCCTACATTTGCACATTTGAGCTAAATAATATACTTATTTAGTTCTTATTTGTTTAATTTTTATTTGAGTAATTGATGCTTGTTGTTCATGTTCTTGCAGCAATAAAATCAAGCACAAGAGACAAGCAATGCTGCTGAAAAAGTATGAGGGGGACCACAATGCAAGCTGTCAACAGCAATGAGAAATGAATCTTTTCTCAACAAAAAAGCAAAAAGAGGACCAGGGACATGTGACAAAATCAGATGTAATGAAAGGTTGTAATGATGATCAAATGGTGATGATAATCCCATATATAAAGGGGACGTTGAGGAGCAAATGGAGGATCTTCTCTCCTAGCCATTTTGGCTGGAGGCTGGAGTTGTAGAGCTGTCCTTCTTCTTTATGTTTAGGATGTTTTTGGTTTTGTTCCTTACCTGCTTTGTATTATTTTGATTAGTTATGAGGAGCTAAATCTTAGCTCTCTTAGGATAGGATAGTAGTTTAATTTATATTTATGGATGGATGATTAAACAACACTTTTGTCATTAATGTTAGTGCATTTCTGAATGTTTTCAAATCAGTTCTATGTTGATATGAATCCTAATTTACATTGGCAACTGAGAAGTTGATGTTAGATTCTTTCTTGCTCAGAAATGAATCAAGAGCATCATCATTTGTTTTCTAGTTTTATCCTTGTCAAGATCTGAATACATTATTTTACTTCTTGTTAATGTAAATCTCATCTTGTAATGACAGCTGAGATGCTTATTCTAAATTCTCTTGATGTTTAGAAATAAATCAAAAACATTAACAATTAGTTTCTGAATTTTGATTTCAATTGTGATTTTTGTTGAGTTGGTTTCCTGGTTCTAAGTAATCCATGATGATAATGGATCCATTTACTTTTGTTGATATGAATCTCGTATTGGAATGACAGTCGAAAGATTAATTTTAGATTCTCTTATTTCTTAGAGATAAATCAAGAGCATCAACACTAGTTGTGGATTTGATTATATTTATGCATTGAGCCAGATGTTTCATGATAATCTAATATCAGTTGAAACCCTTGTTGAATCAACCTAACTAGTATTCATATGAAAGTATGATACTTTGTTCTAATATTAATGCACTATGAGAGCAGTCTTTACAGGTTGAATATGGTTTAATTTGTATTGCTAAGTTGTTCTAATCCATTCCATAACAAAATATTAGATGAACCCCTTCCTAAGAGATCATTTCATATCTATTAGTATCATCTTATATCAATCACCTTAAAACACCAAAAAGAGTTACCTTAGTTTAGGATTAATCTAGATTAGTTAGTGAATCTTTAGTTTCATATCACTGTGGATATGACATTCAGGTCTACTACTCTGATATGTGCACTTGCAGTTTAGTGAGGTGAGGAGTTTAGACCATATATCATTTTGTTGCATTTTCAATTCTGTGCTATAAATCAGTCCATTAATCACACTCTACACAATTCACATCAAGTTTTTGGCGCCGTTATCGAGAATTTGAGGCTGATTAAATTCACTTTCTATAGTTTAGATTAGTCCACTTTTCAATAGTTATTTTTTCTTTAATTTAGCTTTTGTCTATATTTACCTCTATTTTTTCTTATGCTATCACTGTTTATATCACATTCCATTGTTTATATTAAGTTCTATTTTGTCTATCATTTTTCTTATTAGATTAGTCCTTTTTGAAATTTTATTTCTGCTCAATCTTATCATCTTATCTTAATCTTTGTTTCATTTCATGTTTACTCTTGCTTTTTATATCTTTGCACTTAACCTCATTGTATAATAAGTTGCATGAGTGCAGAAAATTCTGAATTTGATTTCTGAGATAGAAAGAAAAATAGATGGATATGAGTTGACAAACTTGGCCTCAGGATTATTATCAATCTAGTGAAATGTCAATCAACCAGGATGAATTAAATTCTATAGTTGAAAATATCATGTTCAAAACTCTTCAGAAATATGGTTTTGATATTGAACCATCACAAGTTCACTGTAATCAAGTATCATCACAATTTCAACAGTCTCCTAATGCTTACATGTATGCCTCACATGGTCATGAAAGTCCAAATTACTAGAATTCTGAGGAAGATTTTTCAAGTAGTAGTCATTATGTTTCAAATGACAGGAATCTTGAGCAAGACTTCTCAAGCAATGTCCCTTATATTTATGATTCATAAAGTCAGTCATATTGTTATCATAGTGAAAGTCAAGTGTCAGATTTTCATGTTGCAACCATATATATTTCAGAAGGACAACAAACACTTTATCAATATATAGAAGAGTCAAGGCTGGAGATTATGTTGGAGAACTACCTCAAGGAGTAAGATGCACATTGGGAGAAGCAAGAAGCAATCATGGAGAAACTATGTAAGGCTGTAGCTGAAAATCAAGTCTTGGTAGCTAAACTTTTTGTGCAGTCCAATTCAGACCGCCTATCCGAAAGAAGAAATTCAGAAAATGAAGATGGAAATTGAGAAATAGATGAATGAAGAAAAAGAAGTGCTCATGGAGGCTGAAGTTGAGATGGAAGTTGTCACACTTGAAGCACAAGCCAAGAAACAAAATGAAATTACAGAAGTTACTGAAAATGCTACTCCAATGACACCAACAATGAATCACATTGAAGACCCACTCATAAGAGAACAAGTTATTATAGGAAAACCACATGATGAGACTGAAATGGCCAAGGAGGATACAAAAGTAGAAGAAATTTCTTTCCAAATAGAGGCTATAGTAGAATTCAAATTTGTAGAAAGAATGAAACATTCAATAAGGAAGATCATTGTTTGCCTACTAAAAGATGAACCAAGAGCTTAAAGATCTTCCAACAATGCTGCATTTTAATAGGCCATTGAAGAAATTGCTACTTAAACAAGATGGTGATCCAGGAGATTCAGATGTCATAGATGAGAAGTTTTGGAATAACAAGTTAGTAGATTTTTGGTTTGATGAAGGAGGGATACATCAAACTGAAGAACAAATGTCAATGATTGGCAAACTAAGAGATCCATACTTGATTAGTGAAGCTCTTCATAGATTGAGATCTCTATTTGATCATATCATACTATTTAAACTTCCTTGATATCAAGAGTTGTAACAATGTCTAGCTTAAGACATTAAAATAGGACGCTTCTTGGGAGGCAACCCAAGCCTTTTACATCTAATATCCTTTTATTTTTGTAGGAATAAATTAGAGAGGAACATCTTCTACCACTGAATTAAATTCAGCTCAGGGAGTACTCTTGACTCATATCTTCGATTTTTCACTGAAATGCATTTGATAACTGATTATCTTAATTGTCTTTGCTTAGCTCATGTTATGATCATATGATGATGATAATTGTGTTTTTTTGTTCATATCAGTTGTCCAAATCTAATTTTGCCAAATTTCAGTAAATTTCTTAACCCTTTCTTAATCTTATAGATTGTTAGAGTAATCATTCTCCAATTAATTACAGATTTGATTCAATACTTGGAAAAGTCGATCTAGACTTCATTCTATTAATCATTGTTGATATCAATTTCTGAAATGATAGACCAAAAGAAGAAGTGGAGCAAGACATGCTTACCTCTCATTTCACAAGTTGAACACCCATCCAACCCTCTCCCTTGCTTGGATGATTCACCAGGACAGTGCTGATGATAAGCTTGGGGGAGGAACTTTGTACATTTCTGAACTCTATTAGCATGTTTTAATTTCATTTTAAAGTTCATATCTATAACCAAGTTATCATTGTTATCACTATTATCATTGTTCAGCTCAAGTCATGTTATCATTTGTGTTCATCATTGTTAAGTAGAAATCTTTAGTATAATAGCTAGTACACTTCAACACCAAGTAGCCAATTTGTGGCTATTAATCTTTTTGCTTCAATCAACTCATATTTAGATGCATTTGATTTCAATTCAGCTGAAATTTTTCTTTTTGTGGGTAACACTAGTTGACACTCATGGATTGGTTAGAAATTAGAAGATGTCTAGAATGGAGTCAACGCTTTTCCTGCTATGTTAAATAGAAAAACTTGACTTTTTGTATTAAGAAATCTAAACTTTACTTGAGTTTGAACTACTGCTCACTTCATGAACAAAAAAAAAATGAAGAAAAATAGAAAATGAAAAGTTGCATTTTGCATTGCATGTATGTATGAATAAAGAGAACCAAATCCAAAAAGAAATATCTCCTGAATAAAGCCAAGATTTTTATCCTGTTGTCCAGCATGAATAAAAATCAGGTTCAAACCTATTTATTTGCATTATCCTATTTCAAACCTGTTTAAGCAATACATTAATCTGTTCATCAAGAGATTGGTAGTTCAACCTTTTTAGTAAAGTTGAAAATCCTTGAAATTCAAATTAGTTATTGTTAGTACTTCTTTCATGGCTTAAATTTGCTTTAGCCTCTGTGATTCCTCGACTAGAATTTGAGAATTAGAAAGAATGGTAAGAAGTGTTAGCAAAGTGGGAAACTCATTTGTTTTTAAACAACTGAATATGAATTCATTTGTGAACTATTTGATTCAATCCTTATTCTTAATATCTGAATGTTTCTTGAGGACAAGAAAAAAACTAAGTTTGTGGGAGTTTGATCACTAGCTAATCATACTATATTTCTACCCATTTTTCATTTCAATTCATGTGCATATAAGTCCTGAAATGTTCATATTATGATAATTATGCCTAATCTACATGCATTTATCTTCTCAGCAAAATATTATCCTACATTTACACATTTTTGCTGAATAATATACTGATTTAGTTCTTATTTGTTTAATTTTCATTTGAGTAATTGATGCTTGCTGTTCATATTCTTGCAGCAACAAAATCAAGCACAAAAGACAAACAATGCTGCTGAAAAAGTATGAGGGGACCACAATGCAAACTGCCAACAGCAATGGGAAAGAAATATTTTCTCAGCACAAAAGCAAAAAGAGGACCAGGGACAGGTGGCAAAATCAGATGTAATGAAAGGTTCTAATGATGATCAAAAGGTGATGATAATCCCATATATAAAGGGGATGTTGAGGAGCAAACGAGGGATCTTCTCTCCTAGCCATTTTGACTGGAGGCTGAAGTTTTCTTGCTGGAGTTGTCCTTCTTCTTTATGTTTAGAATGTTTTTGGTTTTGTTCCTCATCTGCTTTGTATTGTTTTGATTAGTTATGAGGAGCTAAATCTTAGCTTTCTTAGGATATGATAGTAGTTTGATTTCTGTTTATGGATGGATGATTGAACAACACTTTTGCCATTGATGTTAGTGCATTTCTGAATGTTTTCAAATCAGTTCTATGTTGATGTGAATCCTAATTTACATTGGCAACTGAGAAGTTGATGTTAGATTCTTTCTTGCTCAGAAATGAATCAAGAGCATCATCATTTGTTTTCTAGTTTTATCCTTGTCAAGATCTGAATACTTTATTTTACTTCTTGTTAATGTAAATCTCATCTTGTAATGACAGCTGAGAGGCTTATTCTAAATTCTCTTGATGTTTAGAAATAAATCAAGAACATTAACAATTAGTTTCTGAATTTTGATTTCAATTGTGATTTTTGTTGAGTTGGTTTCCTGGTTCTAAGTAATCCATGATGATAATGGATCCATTTACTTTTGTTGATATGAATCTCGTATTGGAATGACAGCCGAGAGGTTGATTTTAGATTCCCTTATTGTTTAGAGATAAATCAAGAGCATCAGCACTAGTTGTGGATTTGATTGTATTTATGCATTGAGCCAGAGATTTCATGATAATCTAATATCAATTGAAACCCTTGTTGAATCAACCTAACTAGTATGCATATGAAAGTATGATACTTAATTCTAATATTAATGCACTGTGAGAGCAATCATTACAGGTTGAATATGGTTTAATTTGTATTGCTAATTTGTTCTAATCCATTCCATAACAAAATATTAGATGAACCCCTTCCTAAGAGATCATTTCATATCTATTAATATCATCTTATATCAATCACCTTAAAACACCAAAAAGAGTTATCTTAGTCTAGGATTAATCTAGATTAGTTAGTGAATCTTTAGTTTCAGATCACTGTGGATACGATATTCGGGTCTGCTACTCTGATCTGTGCACTTGTAGTTTAGTGAAGTGAGGAGGTTAGACCATATATCATTTAGTTGCATTTTCAATTCTGTGCTATAAATCAGTCCATTAATCACACACCACACAATTCACATCTTCTTCTTAGCACTAAATTTTATACATCTATCGCCTAAGTCTCACTGCTTTTCATAATAACTCAGTTTTGTGAAATTTCTGAATGAAAGACATTTTTAAGCTCCTCCAAATTCATCTCTAAATAGTAAGAAAATAATACTTGAAAATAAAAATATCAATGTTGAATATACAGGTGTAACATGAGCTTTTTTCATTTATTTCTTTTGTAAAACTTTTCATCATCATTCTTCTTTCACTTCTTTTTTTTTCATTGATTTGGTACTCATGTGATCCTTCATATTTCGCAAGGTGATCCATGTAATAGGCTTTCGACCGATGGATCCCAGAGCAGTTGCTCTTAGGTCGTCAGACAAAAATTCTTTACGAATTTAATTACCCGAACACACCCAAGTTCCTGATAACACCTTTTTGTGCCTTCTCATACTTTTTAGACTCCACGAGGCCTCTTTTATAGATGATGATAATTTTATATGTATTTATTAATAGTAAGCTCTAGACATGAGTGTTCAACATGGATATAAACATTATCAAGTTAACATACATAATAAAAAAAAAGAAGAGCAAGAACAATATTTGTCGTCAAACATCTATAGTTTCACTAAGCAACTTTCTTCAAACCAATTATTCAACACGAAGGTGATAAATGATAAAATAATAATGCTTCAAATTTCATTAATTAACAGGATGTCTTTAAATAATGCTTGAAAAATAAGTAAATATTAAGACATGAGAAAATAAGATACAATTTTCAATTAAGCACAACAAATGTTTTTTCTTATTTTTTTAAATATGAGATGAAAACAAATATACAAATAAAATATGAAGAGAATGTATGCTTGCAATGTAATATAGAAAGATAAACATGATGCATGAAATTACAAACTCCCCCAAGCTTGAACCCAGCACTGTCCCTAGTGTTGAAAATCAAACTTGTTGGAATCCAAATATATGACATTGAAAAATATAAACATAGAAAAGGAAACGAAACAACCTGATTTGTCTTGAGTCCATGGATATTGAAGCTGTAAGAAGAAGCCATGAATAATCCATAATGTCCTTAGCCAATAAATTTTTTGGGCGTTTCTGTTTCCCATCTTTCTTCAATTCTGAGGATGTAATTTTGTTTTTCTTTCTTTCTTCCTCTTCTTTTCTTCTTCTTCTTTTTTTTATATATGTTGTTACGGGTCGTGAAGAGTAGATAATGACCCGTCTATGCGATTTACAGGTTGTGATATGCAAATCACGTCCTTGCAGTGGTGATGAGAAAGATTTACAGTCAGTCATGGGTCATGGTCTCGCTCTTATGACCACCAAAAGAAGTGCATGGCCCGTGATATTTGACTAACGACCCTTACAGAAGCAGTGATGTGAAGATGGTGTCGTGAACTACGAGTAACAAACCTGCAAACACATATAGACAAGAGTGAATAATAAAAATAAGGGTCATTTCATAAAACTTACGAGTTGTGATATCATATGGCTTTGCCGTTAGGATCGTAATGTGAAAGTGTAATGGGTCATATGGCTTTAACGGCCCGTGACAAATATGGCTTTAACGAGTCATGATGCATGGACTTACGACCCATTATGAATTGGCCTAATTCACAGACCTACTGTGATATACGTGAAGGGCACCTAACGGCCCGTGACAAATCAACCTTGTGGAATCAGCTGCAGAGGGTACCTATTTCACGGGTCGTGACAAAAGGCTTACGGCCCGTGAAACTAAACAATTTTTTTTCAACTCATTGATATATTCGTGGTAGAATGATAACAACCCACAAGACATAAAAGATTAAAATACCAACTGATGTGAGACCCGTGATAAAGTTATTATGACCCTTGAGATATCAAAAGTTCAAAATGCAAGCCACTGCGAGGTGTGTGACTGTCTTCCTCCGGCCAGTGAATATTATGACTAACTAATTGGTGTAGATAGCAACGGGTCGTGAAGAAACTCTTACGGCCCATTATGAAACCTATGAACTAACATATCTTGTGTGACAGGTCGTAATATGAGGCGAAGGGTTGTGACTTGAGTTGATGATAGGTGAGATTTAATAAGTTACGGGTCGTAAGATGACTCTAACATACGTGAGACATATGTAACGCCCACGAGAATTAAATAACAGCCCATGAAGAACGAAAATTTTAAATTTTAATAAAATTCAGCTTGTGATGTGCAGAAACCTGTTAAAATAATTAATAAAATAGAAAAATGACAAAGGTAAATTAAAGAGACTAAGCAACTAAGATAATAAAATGAACTAGTCTAACATGAACTAAATTCATCTAAACTAAATTACATAAAAGATCTAAACTATAAGTTTAAGGGTTAAAAAAATAGTTTTAAGTTTAAAGTCCTTAGCTTGACTTTTTATATGACATATGCTGAGACTAATTAGAAATTATCAATAAGAATAATATAAGTAGATGTGAAATTAAAGAACGGTCTCATCGGATTTAATTAATGTGATTGAGACAGCACATGCGATGATGAAGGATGCCTACGCTTTCAATTTGATGTCGTCATCAGGTGGTGGTAGTTCTTTATGTATAGCAACCTTTTGATGTGAGATTTGAGAGGTACACTGCTGATGAGCATGGATCATCGAGTGATTCTTCGATCACCATTGGACCTTTGTAGCTGGAGAAGATCGTGTTGGTGTTGGTGAAGTACTTTTGTCCTTAAAAAGTTTTACGTATTGCATGGAGGAGATGTGGGGTGGTTTGCAACCAATTGAGGGTGATTTACTCTTCTCCTTCGATAGTGGTTGAATTGGAGACAACAATGTAAGAGTAACATGAACTTCCAAAGGTGGGCCCCTCCTTTGAACCTTTTTCATCTTTCATGATGTATTTCCTTGTCTCCTTGACACGCCATTGAGCCATTGCTGTCCTTGCTGAAAAATTTGCTTATGGGTGTCATGAATATTGATAATTTAATGAGCATAAGATGACATTCGGATTCGCTTCGATGTGCCTTGGACGTTCAGAAATTAGAGAACTTAATTTTGCAACTTCATTCTCCGGCGCAAGAAATTTTGATTCCAAAGTCTCGAACTTGAGTTCGTTGTCGAATAGTCGAAGATAATCACTGACTTCAATTTGCTTCTGAAGTTTGGATAACTAAAATTCCAAATTCTGGATGTGTTGGTCTTGCATTGTTAACTTTCTTTCAATTGTTGTGACAAACTGACCAATCATCTCTACGAAGTCAGAAGTTGATGATTTGAATTTAAGAATTGATGCCACATCCTCATCTGACTTCTTGTTGTGCTGCCTAATGTTGTGAATTTGTCTCTCCAAATTTTCAGTTTGATAATTTTGTGTGGAGAACTTTTTCACCAAAGAATCTAATAATTATGTGAGTGCAGTGGATGGATCTCGAAAAATATCTTTGTTCTTTGATTGTTGAGGATTCTTCTTTATGTTTTGTCTTGACGATGATGCCTCAAATTGAATCCCATGTTGCTTGATAGTAAGGATATTTCCCTCAACTTGTTGATTTGTTGTCATTTTGTTCTTCGTTGTTGATGATGTAAAGATATGTTCATGATGATGAAGTTGTGTACAAAATATGTCACTTGAAAAACTTACACAACACTAAAAGAAAAGGTAAAGTAAAATAGAAAATAAACTCAAAGTAGCTTATACAATATAAATAAGAATTATGAATATAGTTCCTCGACAACGGTACTAAAAACTTCATGCGTAGAATTTGTAAAAAATAAATTTGCTAGCAAGTGTATTACTTGTATCAAGTAATAAAGTAGAGAGTATAATGTTGAACCCACAGGAACTAGTTATCTCCTGTAAGAGTATAATCTTAATAATAGTATAATCTTAATAATCTACTAGAAGAAGAAAAGGGATATAAAAATAGAAAATAAATGTGCAAAAAATAAAATAACAAAAGATAAAATAAATGGGTGTTGAGTATTAAGATTATGGATGATTAATGATGATGATTAACTAACATGAATCACGATGATGATTAAATTATAACAATGATAGGTTCAGTTCTTGAGACAGATTAGGATTACCTAAATTAATGACCTCTATGCTGAGTAATCTAAACTATCTTAATTCTTGCAAAACTCAAGACCACAAATAATGAGTTAATATTCAGTTAAGAAAGATATTAAGATGCATTAAGTTGTAATTCCTAAACTAACTATTATCTTCACTGGGTAAAAACTGATAGACCACACAAAATCATGCACAAACGATGAGTTACAAGATTTGTGTTATGTTTGCTTCAACTCTCAACTTAAAAATCGATTCACTGAAAATTATTAAATCCTAAAACTAACCACCCAAAGATCTAGTTTGATAGTCTTATCTCAGAGTATAATAATCTTAGTAAAAAGCATTAAGCACAATAGTCATAATAAAACTGAAGTAACTATATTAATTAAAATCTAATAATCGAGTTCATGCAGTTTTCTCAAAATGATTATTAATCTCTATTACAGAATTAATTAGCATAAAAAGTACGGGTAAAAAACATTCAAACAATGATTAGAAGACAGAATTCTTCATCTCCGATTATCTCTCGATCGTTGCAAAACACACGGGCTGAGTTGCGTCATAGTTTTTTTCTAAACAAATATCGAAAAACTCTAAAATTTGTTTTCTGCAATGTAGCACGTTTCCTAGGTGTCAAGCACCACAAGCACATGTTTTTCTATCTCCTAGAACCCCTATTTATAGCCTCAAGGGGTCCCAAGGGTTAGAATTTCGGTTTGATTCGAAGTCTTTTCATGTTAAAACAAGTAAATTCGAAATAGATTTTGATAAGACTTTGAAACCATCCAAACTTCTTCAAATTTGAGTAAATATGTTTCCTAATCATCCCTGAAGCCTAGGATAAAGTTTAGATTCGATATGAACTTGAAAATTTCAAGAAAAGTCGAAGAAATTTTGAAAATAACTTTCATAATGGCTGGTAAATGCTCGGTAATAGTCTGAATTGGACTTCTCAGGCCCGTAACAGTGATTTCACGACCCTTATAGTGTTCAAATCGAAGAAGTATAATTTTAATGCCCCGTAATTTGGATTTCACGGTCTGTAACTCGAGCAAGCTTTTTGGACGAAACTAGGCATTTAACAGACTGTTACAGACCACTCACAGCCCATTTTATTCAATTTTCACCTTTTGGAGGAAACCGAGGATTTAACGGGTCGTTACAGAAACCTCACGGTCCGTTATATTAAACTTTTAGCCTTGGTAGCCTCCACTAATTTTCACTTTTTGACTCCGTTTGGACTCTGATTTGAGTGTCGTGGATTTCTGACTCAATTCTCTTCCTTTTTCTACAATAAAATATAGATTTTGGGTAGATTTCCATTTTTATAAAATTAAAGTAAATAAAGTCAGAAAATAATGCATGTTATATGGAAATGAATCGAAATGTGATTAAATGCATAGCTAATTATATATTGTATTTTGCATGCATCACCACTCTAACCTTTAAAATAATACATAGTAAATATAAAAAAAATAATAAAAAAGAAAAATGCAGGGTGTTGCCCCTGCTAACATCGACGAGGGGACACCCCCTTTTTCTTCCTCGTGCGCGGAGAGAAAGAACGGGGGGCTGCAAGCCAGCTCGTGGTGCACGACGAGGAAGAACAAGGGGGGACCTGTCCCCCCCCGAGTGAGCTCGTTGAGGGGGGCTCTTTACTCTCTCGCCGCGTCTCCGGGATGATCCCCTTGTACACAGTCCCGAAGGCGCCATGGCTGATGACCCGTGATATGTCGAAGCTCCTAGTGGCAGCGGTCAGTTCTTTGTAACTGAACTGTCTCGGGGCGCTTACGACGTTCGGTGTCACGCTCAGATTGTCATACCTCTTGACCGATTTCACCTTCTGAGTGAACACCCAGAAGCCCATACCGGCGACGGCAGCAACAATGAAGACCCTGACTGTTGGGACCCCAGCCACGGCCCGGGGCCCTAATGGCAAAGCCCATTGCTTTGGCATGAAGACGTTGAAGCGTGGCTGACCGTGTTGCTCGGTGCCTCGGCAGAGACATAGGTGGAGGGCCCGGGGGAAGGCGGCAAAAAGATTGAGGATGTGGTGGATGCTTGGTTGGTCACCGCCGACGGGATGACAAAGAGGAGCCATCATCGATTGAAGGTGAAGAGAAGCTCCACCACTCAATTCTATGGATTTCGGTGCTCCATTGTGTGGAGACTGAGAAGCCGACATACATGAAATCCTCAACGAAACGGATAAGGTCAATTGAGAAGGAGAAGAAGGTGGAGAATGGGAGGGGAACTCCAGTGGTCGGGTGCCGGAGGTGTATGGGTCCGCGGATGGCGCGGCCAGCATTCGATGTGGGCACGGGTTGGTCGTGAGTGAGATGAATGCTGGTCTTCTTGAGTGTGCGTCCACGAGAAGCTTCAAGCTGCCAAGCGACAGCATCCGAAAGTTGAACTACTGTCACGTCCGCAGCACCAAGCACAAAGATGGCGATGACGGCGGCGGCGGTGAGTACCTGCACTCAATGCAGAGGCCGTGGTGGCTTGTGCCTGTGGAGCATTGTTGAGGTCTAAAACATGAGCTCAGTGAGCTCGTGAGGGGGGCGCCGGTCCCCCTTGTTCTTCCTCGTGTGAGGTGAGGAAGAAAATGGGGGCGTCGGCCCCCTTTTCCCCCTTGCGCAGAGGAAGAACAAGAGCGCCCCCTCGCGAGCTCGCACATGGGGGTGTCAGCCCCCTCCTCCCCTCTTTCGCTCCGGTGACACGGCGGCCTATGCCTGTGGAGCATTGTTGAGGTCTGCAACATGAGCTCGGCGAGCTCGTGAGTGGGGTGCCAGCCCCCCTTTTTCTTCCTCACGTGTGGCGAGGAAGAAAATGGGGGGCACCGATGCCCCCGAGCGAGCAAGCTCAAGGGGTGTCGGCCCCCCTTTTCTCCCTCGCGCACGACGAGGAAGAACACGGGGGTCGGCGCCCCTCTCGCGAGCTCGCTCAGGGGGGCGTCGGCCCCCCTCCCACCCTTTCGCTCCGGTGACAAGGAGTAGGGGGGGGTGCCCAACCCTCGCACGAGCCATTGTCGACAATCGCATGGGGAGTTGTCCCCCTGCCTTTTTCTTTTTTTAATGATTTTTATATATTTTTATATATTATTTTAAGCAAAAAAATAGACTAACATTTTAATGCATCTAAGGCAAGGGTATAATGAACTTTTTACAAATCTGAAAAATCAAAGATAACCGAGAAGTTGACGGAATTGGACGGAAGGATCAAATTGAAAAAATTGTGATAGTTTAGAGGCCCAAAAAATAAAATTCATAGTTTGGAGTTAGATCTGTAAAAATCGTAATAGTTTATGGGTGGGTTGAAGAAATAACCCATATTTTAATTAATAAAAGATAATAAATTACTATTTAAATAATAATCAATTATAATATTTTATTTATTAATATATTATAATTGATCTTATAAAATAAATTCTTTAACTTAATATAAATATTTTTTCGTAAATTATAATATTAATAACATATGAAAATAATAAATTATAATATTATCATTTTTCATAAATTACAACATATAATATTAATATAAATATTTTTGTACATTATAAATTACAATGTTAATATAAATATTTCCATAAATTATTATTTTAATTAAATAAAGATAATATTTTAATTTACTATAATTTTATACCTCATAAAATAATAATTTATATCCTTAGTTATTGCTTTTTTATCCAAACACCTACTAAAACTTTGTTTTCTTTTTTCTTTTCTTTTCTTATTTTCTCTCTCTCACACATTTTTCTTAAAAAATAATTTATTTATTATAAATAAAATATTTATAATGAAGGATTAATATAATATTATTTATTACTTATTAATATTTTGTTAATTATAATTAATTTTAAAAAAAATGATTTTTTTATTTGAATACTATATTTTTTAACAAAATGTTTACCATAAAAAATATCGAATTTTGTTTTTATTAATAATAAAATTATACTTTATAATAATAATTATTTTTAATTCAAAATTCACAAAAAATTCATCAATCACATCAATTTTTTTTCATCATATCAACTCCTTAGTTCCTCATCTCTACATTCCACTCCATTCAATCACACCTCAAACTAATTTGTCAATTCACCTATTCACCGAAAACTTAGGAGGAATTATCATTTCATTTCCAAACGCAGCGGAGACTCTAGAGCTGTGTTTGGATCGAGGATTTTAAGTTCTCATTAGTTTCTGAGAACTAATTGATTTGATAAAAAAATTTAGGTGTGATGTTTGGATGAAAAGTGTAATGATGGAAATTTGAAAAATTGATTTGATAGATAAGTTTTAGTGGGTGTTTGAATCAAAGGTAAAAACTAAGGATATAATTTATTATTTTATGAAGTATAAAATTATAGTAAATTAAAATATTATTTATTTAGTTAAAATAATTATTTATGAAAAATATTTATATTTATATTATAATTTATAATTTATGAAAAATATTTGTATTAATATTATAATTTACAAAATAATAATAATAAAATAAAATATTATAATTTATAATTATTTAAGATAATATAAAATTAGTTTAATGAATAATATTAAGATTAAATAATAATTAACAATATTTTATTAATTTAAATATGATTAAGAATTGAAAGAAAAAAATTGCAAAAAAAAGAAAAAAAAGGCCAAGTTCTCATCGAAAGGCCAGCGAGAACTTTAAGTTCTCCCGTAAGGAGAACTTAGTTCACATGACTCATCCTAGCTGTTTGGACCAAGTTCTACATCCCAAACATAGCCTAGATGAGTAAAATGAAGAAGAATGAATTTTAAAAAGATTTTTTTAAAAAATAACTTCTAGGCGTGTAATTGTGTGACCACGGATTAGAGATCTTCTAATCAAATATTTTTTTATGAACTCATGACTTTGATTGTTATGAAATTAGAAAATTTAGATGAATAGTTTGCCTTAATTATAATTCAGCATGTAAAATAAAACCTGTTAGCATTAATTGATTTATGGTGATATTTATGTTTCTAAAAGTTTGGCCTCTGTTTGGATGGAAGGAAAATAAAAGGAAAGAGGGGAAAGGGGATGGAAAAAAATCCTTTTACTCAGTTTGGATGAAAACAAATAGAGGGGAAAGAGCGAAAAATTCCCCTTGGTTTCCCCTTTCGGGGTTAAAGGAAGTGAATGGCAGTTGAAAAAAATTAACAGATGAAATGACTTAGTTATCATTAAACGTATAAACTTTATTATAATAAGAAAAGGGTATAATTATCATATAACATTAATACTTAAATTTTTCCCTTTCCTTCCCCTCTGTCAAAACAAGGTTAATCATTTTCCCCATTCCCTTCCCCCCTTTTTCCCTTCCCTCTCGGTCCCCTTCCTTCCCTTTATGAAATTTTATCCAAACAAAGCCTTAGAAACATGTTAATCCTTGATCTATCCACATTCATGTGTCCAATTCTAATTATCTTTTCGAGCAAATTTCAATTGTCTGCCTTGAAGTCTAGTTTTCATAGAATTTTTTTTTAGTTGATTTAGAGCTACGTGTAAAAAAATTATGGCCAAGGAATCGATCGTCAATCAATTTGTTTTGGACAGCAACTAGACTGCCTTGTAAAATATATCAAAATTTGTGTATCAAAGTAGGGGAAGTAATTGTCCTATAGAAATTGGATTCATCTCAAAAGGAGGTGCACATAGGATGCTATGAATATTTTAATGCCCAACTATTAAATTGTTTAAAGTGAGCGAGCTATGATTATTATAGAAATTTATAAGGATAAATGGAAATAGAGTGAAATATGAGAATTTTATGAAATGATGTGTGAAATGGAGAAATGATAAGAACACAAATTCTTCATTCGAATCATGTATGAAATGGATAGTATGATAGTTTTCAAGATTGGGAATGCATCGACATGTTTTTGTGCAAAATCCACCATTTCACAGGCCATGACCATTAATCACAAATGTGAAATGGGTTTATTGGTTGATGCAAAAATTGGTATATTCTAGCAAGTGAACTAGTCACTCAAGTAATAAAGTGAAAAGTAATCGAAGACACGAGAAATTAAATTACTTAATTAAACTAATTTCAGTAGCTAATAGGAGATAACAAAGATTGCAAGTAAAAAAAATTGTAGAAAATAAAATTACAAAAAAGTAAATGCTAAACTAAATTAATCTAATCTAATCTAATGTATTGATGTCTCATGCTTAGGGTGATAAGAAAGATCGTAGACAAACGCAATTCACCAAATAATATGAGCTAGTTTCTAACAATGAATTAGAATTTACTCAAATTATCGATTTCGTCTATGATCAATCAACTATATTAATTCAAATTAGATTAAGACTACTCCATTTATGATCATAATCTAATCAAATCTAAGATTAAGAGTTGTGACATGCGATCATTATCTATTAATAATTAATTGTGCACTCTATTATCTATGATCATCTGTGATCTTCATGGAATATTGGTTGTGTGCTCTACCATTGTAATTATTAATAGAGTGCATAACTAATATTTCATCAAGGATCATACAAGTAATGACATGCGATGCTTCGACAATAAAAGTTAATGATAAATTTCACAGAGATCAAGAAATCAAAAGTAATTATTCCTAGAGGATAATAGCTATTTAAATAAGGCAATTAATCTTTGAAAAAAATTAACACAACAATGCATATTAGAAAAAAAACTAAGCTTGCTTTATCAATTAAAACTATTACAATTGTCTCAAATAGAAATAAAATTAGAGGATCCAAATTTTAAAAAAAAAAATAGAAAGATGTATCAATTAATCATGAAATCATCCCAACAAAAAGTAGAGAAGAGAGTACTCTTAGAAACACCAAATAATCGCTTCTCGGTCCTCATCTAGAGCTAATCGTTCATTTATTTCAACGAGCGCTCTGAAATTCTCTCATTTTTTTTGCTTCAAAGTTTTGTTTGCTGACCCTAGCATACTCTCTCTCTCTCTCTCTCTTAATTTATAGGTGTTGAAATTTTCATGTGATTAAAGAATAAACGGAAACCTTTTCTTATGAAAATTAAAAAGAATTTGGAGTATAATTAATTCTGAAATTTTGGCCTCGACAAATGATGTTGAGAAACTTTATATATTCTTTCACTCTTATTCGGCAAGCATTTGACCTATAAATTATTATGTTTTTAATCTTCAAGAATGCCTTGTACTCAAATGCAAAATTTTATAACTCTTGATGCATCTAAAAATTGTAGCAAACACTAGCAAGTGCACTAGTCGATCAAGTAATAAGGTGAATGAGTAGAGTTATCATTCCTACGAAGATGATTAATAATTAGATTTTATTTTAACCTTATAAAATGAAAAATTAAGAAAAGTTTGTTTTCAAAAGGGAATAAAATAAAATAATGAAATAAAGAAAATGATCGCTTGGAGAAATAATGACTTGATAATTAGAGCACATAATTATCACTACTATAATGTAATGGATTTTCTCAACTTAGAATTGGTTGAATCAATAACAAAGTTGAATTCTCAAAATTAGTTAATCAATGTTTAGACTTTAACTATTATCTTATGAACAATTAAAATAAATTAATCATCTCAAATTTTAACTTATCAAATTAATCATAAGATGCATTAAATCAGAATTAAAATTAAGGGCTTTTTCAAGACATCTTAATAACTACACAAATTAGGTCTCTTTCGATTTTCCTAATTGTGACATACAATGAATAAGATCAATTCTAGAAACTATTATGAAAATAAATACTTCTTCTCAGATAGCAATCAAATCGTAAAATCATAGAATCAAAGGAAAACATTAAAAGAAAAATTGCAATACTATTAAAATTCAAACTAAACTAATAGCAAGAACGATTCCAAAATACAAATACCCTAATAAAGGAATAAATATGAGAACAATAACATCAAATTTAATATAAAAGTTTAGGAAAAGAAAACGAACTCTTGCATAAGCTTGCACGTCCTCTCTCAAATTTCCGATAGAGCTTCGCTATCGTTCTTGCACTTCTCCTCTTATTAGCCTTCAAATTTATACTCCAGGGATACTTTTTCAGGTCCTCTTCTACCCCCTTTTATATATTTCTCATCTACCAAAGGAAGAAACCAAAACTCTATTCATGCTCCAAAATGGTCTAACCGTCCGTCATCACGGTCGTGACAAGCTCTGTCACGACCATGACCGAGACCATATTTTATTCAATGTGCTCACGATCGAGACAATGTATTCTAGCTTTATGCTCTCATGATCGTGAACCTCTGTCATGGCCATGACCCAGACCATATTTTCTTCAATGTGCTCACGATCGAGACAATGTATTCTAGCTTTACGCTCTCATGATCGTTAACCTGGTGGAACGGTCGTGGATTAAGGCACGACCTTGACAACAATGCATTAGGCTTGAAGGTGCATAGAGGCACGACCATGACCATTGGTGGCACGCCTGTGCTAGTTTTCATAGTCCAGTAATTTTCTTGTCATTTTGATTTCCTACAATAAAATTATCCAACCTTAGGTAGAAATTAAATTTTAAAGAAATTTTATAAAAATAAATCAATTCTCTTCTTTTTAATCACAAAATACTCCTAATATACAAATTAAATAATCTAAACTAATGCATGATTTTTCATGCATCAAATTCCCCCAAGCTTACTATTTTGCTTGTCCTCAAGCAAATTTCATATAAGGCACAGGGCTCCATCACAAAATCAATACATTTCTCCCACTATTCTTTTACACGACCATCACCGGAGTATCTCTTCACCAATATCCAACCTTGCAGAATT
The DNA here is from genome assembly GCA_030549335.1 of Pontederia crassipes. NCBI lineage: Eukaryota > Viridiplantae > Streptophyta > Magnoliopsida > Commelinales > Pontederiaceae > Pontederia > Pontederia crassipes. The sequence goes on along the minus strand of JAUKPH010000017.1, from coordinate 16,622,798 downwards.
GTTAACATTTAAACATGTCCTTCTTGCATATCTATAAATAATATTAGTCAATCTCATAAGAGCATGTTGAACCACAAGTCTTTCATTAGCTTATTTTCATACTATTTTTCTTTTTTTTTACTTACCTTTTTTTCTTCATGCACTTGTGTGCTTCTCCATATTGCACAAGGTGGTCCATGTAACGAGTTTTCGATCGACGGATCTCAGAGTAGTTGCCCTTAGGTCGTCAAATATGAATCCCCTATGAATTTAATCACCCGGACACACCAAGGTTCTGGATAACACATTTATACTTATTTATTTTTAGCTTTTTGTTGGGGTTCAACTAACCCTCTTATGTTTTCAACTTCCTTTAAATATAATCATAAGCTCATAAAATACTTTATGTTTTCAATGAAGATGCAATTATAATAAAGACTAACATCATAGTAAATAATATAAAAATGCATCATCTAAAAGCTAACAAACTCAATTCAAACCCCAATACTCTAGTGATGCCCGATAAAAAGGAATAGTAATTGAATTTCATAGATTAAGCGATGTTTTGAAAATAAGCTTTAAAATAATAAAATAGTTAACAAGAAACAATTTTGTTTTGTTTTCAATTTTTTGTTTCAGGACGCGTGGCACAATCCTAACGTACCAAACCGTTGAAGGTTCACCACAAGGGGCACGGGCCTGAACCCTAGCTTCTCTACCTCGTGTCACCAGCCACTGCCATCCACCTAATCGTCATTGTCATCCATTGCCGGCCGCAACTGCCTCCACTTTCGGCACCTCAATTCGCGATCTTGGAGTTCGCAAACCTCTTCTTCACTACCGACCAGCATAGAAGGACGCTGACAACTTTGATAGAGTCGTCGTGGTCCTACGCGAAGGCCCATCCTAAACTGCCGCCAAGAAGACATCGACGCTCGCCGCTCTCCTCTGGCACCGATTGACATTCCTCGACCAACAGAGCATCAACTCGCCACACAGGTCAAGCCGCACATCGACTATAGCAAGTCCCAGGTCAAGCCGCACATCGACTATAGCAAGTCCCTCCTCTTCTCTGACGCTGATAGACCTTTGAGCACACCACCTCAACCGCAATCCCCTGTCGTTGATCATGCTCAGACTATTTGCCGATCTGTGCGCCGGTCGATCTCCGCAAGCTAACAAGTCTCTAACGCTAGTCGTTCCATCGTCTCTAGTGCATTGACCCCTCTATAACTCACACCATGCCGACATCTCAATCTAGTTTCGTCGTCCTCCTCGTCAGATGCCTGCTTAGTCAGTCCGTCTCATCAAGCGATGGTGGCAACATCTGCACTGAGTTGCCGACTCAATGATGATTTCCTTGTAGAAAGTTATAGTCGTTGGCTCTTCTCCCTATCAATTATGGCAACCTATAAAGGCACTGCCGACCAATCCTCCCTAGGCTTGTTCCGACTCAGCAAGACTTGTGTAAGCATGACCGTGAAGGGCAAAGGAATGGTCCAAATCGTTCATCACTCCGGCATGGCCATGATAGACTGCGGAATGGCCGTGACCGAGATTGGAGCTGTTGAATCATATCTGCACCTCGGCAAAAGAAACCCTTGAGCTGCCCTCAAAAGGAGCCACGGCTTGGAGAACCTTCACATGTCTTGATTGATCATATTGAGTACTACAATAGAGATCAACAGGTTCGTGCATGAAAACTTTGACAATTACCACTAGCTTCCACTAGGTTTCTTCATGATGCGACAATGACAGAATTCCTCATGAAGGATGACATGCTTCTTATGTGTGCGAATATTGGATTATATTCATTTGCCATAAGCTCCTAGAGTAGCTATCAGATGCTCACAATCAAATTTCTATCTTCTTTTGCTGCTGACAATGAGTTTTCAATTCTTAGTTTCGAGATGCACAACAGGGAATTCCAACTCACATGGGAACAACTAAGTGATGCATATAATTTTCCTAGTGAAGGTATGCAGGATTATGATAAAGAGTTTGATGGCCCAACATTCTGTAAAGAGATATGTTCACATGCGAGAGTTAGTTGCACCACAAAACATCAAAGAGTACGAGTATTCAGAACTCTATTTTGAGATATGTTCACAGATTTTTATTATGTGGCTTGTCTCCCAGAGGAGATAGCGAGGGTCAGTTACTTTATTCCAATTATTTGTTATGTGGGTCATGTTGCATAATGTTATTATAGATATGAGATATTTCATGATTAAGCATTTTCAGAAGAATGCCACCCGAGTCAATGGTAGAATAACTGTAGGTTGCTTGATTACCCAAATTGCATAGTAGTAGGAGATTGATTTAGAGCATGCCACACGAGTACCAGGTTCTATTTTCTTGTACAGGATAGTTGTTAGCTCTTTGAAGATGGTGGTTCAAGAAGCTGGTAATGGATATGTGGTCATATTCGAATATTCATCCATACCTGTTCTTCAGTGGACAAGAATCACAGTATTCAACAGTTATAATTGTCTATTCTTTTCGACATCGGGGGTTGAACATGAGACACTTCCTACCATTTTAGAGAATCAATAATTGGGGGACGATGGACATGAGACATGTCGACGAGGGTGAGAGTCATCAATAGATGGCAAAGATGAAGTCTCAGGAGGGGAAAGTCAAATAGAGGTTGACTCGGGACCCTACAGAAGCTACGACAAAGAAAGATGATGCAGAAGCGAGGCCTTCGTATACTACTCCACTATCTTAGATGGACGCCGACCCGCCTCAACCGATGTATGATTTCACTAGTCTTCATGCTATTCTTATGACTATGTAGGCCTAACAGCAAGTGTTCTTTTAGGAGCAGCGACAGAGCCTCGCCACTACGCTGGACAAAGAGTTGGAACCAACACATGTGATAAGGACACTTCGGGCCATACAGGCCATCGTCGCCACCAGAAGACTAGATTTGGATTGTTTCTCCTCTTTTCTTTTGCATTTTATCACTTTTGTATTTTTTTTTGTTTATTCTCTTTTATATGTACAGGCCTACACAGGGAGGGACAGTGTTAAGTTCAAGCTTGGGAGAGGGACTTAATCCGTTTTGCATTTGCATGCCATGTTTACTTTCAACATGTTTAGTTTGTTGGTTGGTTATGCATCTATTTATAAAAAAAATTGAAAATCGAAAAAAATGTTTCTTTTTACTATTTTATTATTTTAAAGCTTATTTTCAAAACATCGTTTAATCTATAAAATTTAATCACTATTTCTTTTTATCTAGTATCACCAGAGTTTTAGGATTTGGATTGAGTTTGTTGCTAAGTAGAAGGACTAGCTTTTAGATGATGCATTTTTGTATTATTTACTATGATATTAGTCTTGATTATGATTGCATCTTTATTGAAAAATAAAGTCTTTTATGAGCTTATGATTATATTTTTTAAAAAAAATTGAAAACATAATAGGGTTAGTTGAACCCCAACAAAAATTTAAAAGTAAATAAGTAGAAATGTGTTATCCGGGTGATTAAATCCGTAAGGGATTCATATTTGATGACCTAAGGACAACTGCTCTGGGATCCGTCGATTGAAATCTCGTTACATGAACCACCTTGTGCAATTTGGAGAAGCACATGTGCATGACGAAAAAAAGGTAAGTAAAAAAAAAAGAAAATAGTATGAAAAATAAGCTAATGAAAGACTTGTGATTCAACATGCTCTTATGAGATTGACTAATATTATTTATAGATATGCAAGAAGGACATGTTTAAAGGTTAAGAATTCTGCAAGGCTAGTTATTGGTGAAGAGATACTCCGGTGATGGTTGTGTAAAAGAATAGTGAGAGAAATGTATTGGTTTTGTGATGGAGCCATCACCTTATCTGAAATTTGCTCGAGGACAAGCAAAATAGTAAGCTTGGAGGAATTTGATGCATGAAAAATCATGCATTAGTTTAGGTTATTTAATTTGTATATTAGGAGTATTTTGTGATTAAGAAAGGAGAGAATTGATATATTTTTATAAAATTTCTTTAAGATTTGATTTCTACATAAGTTTGAATAATTTTATTGTAGGAAATCAAAACGACAAGAAAATGACCAGACTATGGAAACTACAACAAACAGCCTATCACGATCGTGGCCACCTGTGGTAATGGCCGTGCCTCTATCGCGCATCCAAGCCTGATGCACGGTCACCGTCGTGCCTCTTACTGTCATAGCCATGCCTCTATCCACGGCCGTTCCACTAGGTTCATGGCCATGAGCATGAAAAGATGGAATACAACGTCTCACGATGGAGCATTTCACAGCTGTGAGCACATTAAAGAAAACATGGTCTCGGTCACGGCCATGATAGCAAACAGTTAGGCCATTTTGGAGCATATTTTATCCACTTTTTTGTATAGAGCTTCTGTTTCTTCCACTACAAGAAAATTGATAAATAGTAACACAGGACGCGCGATGCTAATGTGGTGCTACTGCGTGGCTGAAAAAACTAGCATTTCATTGGCGTCGTACTAGCTTCGACAATATGAGATGCCTCGAATTGGTAGCTAATAGCGTCTCAATAGCATTAATGCATAAAGCGACACATGTAGTGTCAATTGTAGACGCTAACTCGACGTTATGTTGATGTGAAAGTTGTCATTGCGAGCAATAGAGATGAGACGTGGACGTGGCACAGAAATATGCGATGCAATGCCGATGTTGAAGTAACACTAGTTTTATACTTACGTGGATGCTAGTCCGGCACTACTGTGCCGCTAATGTTATACTTACGTCAATGCTAAGGTGACGCTACAGTGACGCTAAGTATGATATATTTAAAATAGCATCGTATATTCTTACGACGCCATTAAGACGCTATGGAGGCACTAATTGCTGACATTTTTGCCCCATTACATCTATACTTTCTTCCCTTCCCACACCATACAAATATATAATGCATATAAATGCATTTATCATTAATCACAAGTATCACATGCATCATATCAAATATAACATTATGAAAAGTAATAAACTGAACTAACAAAAGTATAACTAATATAATGCAAACATATAACTAGAACTAACATGTATATCTAATAACTAACGTATAAGTAACAAAAACATATCTAATATAATGTAAAAGTTTTCTTTGCCATTGTTTATCCATCCTATATGAACATCAAATACTTAGACTTTGAAATTTTATAAATTTAATGACAATAATTTAGAAGTAAAAAACTTAGCACTTCCTACATAAGAGGACTCCCAAACCGAGCATCTAATATGCCTTGGGCATCTTTATATGCCCTACTCCAAAGTGAGGCCACAAGACGTGAAGACCTTGCGAAACTTATATAATTGATTTCGGAAGCGTTTCGCAGCCACCTCCTCAAAAACTAAGATTCGAATGAAACTGATTTGCCTCTTAAACAATACTACAAACTTAATAATTTAAATATAATATAAAATAAATTATGTAACCCAAAAAAAAAAGATCGTAACGTAAAGGCGTGAAAGATGTCATCCCGCACTTGAATTGGAACATCTTTCCACGATCCTACCCCTTCCGACAAGTGGGAAAGAACAAGAGCACTGACATCCCACATGGTACAAGCGGGTATGAAAGTGGTCATGCAAATTAGAAAGACAAATTAATTTTCAACGATAAGTAAAACTATAATAAAATTTCTATAACATATTTAACTTACGGCCGAGCAATATTATTCACGGTGACCACCCATTATTGTGCACTCCCTCTTCATCCGTCGAAGAGCAATCATCACTCGGTATAACTGGAGTAGGCTGAGAAGGTCCGACATCATCGACGGGCCCTATTACAAAATAAATCATTAGTGTCAAACAAAATTAAACTAGTGATAATTAATATATGTACAGTAAAGTTCTCACTTCGAGTGATGTCTATTGCTGCATGATCCGTGACAGTCCGCTCATCAGAATGTGACAATCCGGGTGCTTGTGTTATTGGTGGCGTAGCAATTGACACTATTAAAAAATGATTAATGTAATTAAATGAGAAATATAGTTTTAATAATAATAAATATGTCACCTGAGGTAAGATGTTGCTCGCCAATCTAGAATGTGGTGAAGCATCATCATAAAAAAATACATAAAATTTACCTCGTATTTAAATTTATGGACTATACAGAAAATAACCTGGTGTGACATGTCGATCATCATCGTGCGATCGAGATGTCCCGACTATGTGCCCTATCGACGGTGGAGCAACTGTCACAACAATAAAATAATTAGAAAACTATATCACCAGATATGTATCACCTACTATGTGAGACGTACCTAGAGCGATACGTGGAGACGACCCACCAATGGATCGCCTACTATGTGATGATTCGACTACGTGCCCCGTCAGCAGTGGAGCAACTGACATTATTAAAAAATGAATGCAACTATTATAATAAACTATAAATAAGTAACTGACAATAAATAATACCTGGTGGTCGTGATGGCTCACTCGTATGGAGTGGACGCCTAGTAGAGCAAGATGACTCAGAAGCTTCACCTCTAGTAACCATGATTGAAAAAAAGTAACAAACTTGTGTTATTATTAGTAAGCAGGATTGTTTCCTCCTGGGCTTCCATCTCCACCATTCCTAGGATAATATATCAACAATGCATCAAGTCCATATTACATAAAACAAAAGTTGTAATGTACTCTAACTAACAAAATACCTACTGAAAGACACTTCCTCCAGCACCACAACAAACTCATTGTTTATTTGAGGAAGAGCACCCAGTGTGAATAAACTCTTCTCACCGTCATACGCAAAATTCTTGTTCCCTAGTTCATTGTCATATATTTGTTTTAGCTTATCTATTACTTTTCTGTCGATGCCTTTATCTTCAACAGGCTGATCATCTTCATATTTGAGTGAAACCTAGGGGACCGTACACAATAAATAAGATTATTTTTCACTGATAACATTGGCACTTCCGGCATGGGCATAAGATTTCATCATATGAAGAAGCAATGCCTTCATTTTGATATGCCACATTAATAAATTCATCAACACCATCCTTATATTCTTCTGTTATGACATCACGTTTATCCTTCCAACGATGAATCCAACTATGATATGGCTTTGTCATTTTTGTAACGGATAACATTAAGTCATATGTCAATAAATTCTTGCGCTTGAAACATGTGATTTTGAAGTTATGAAGTCCAAAATCCCATGTTTCAAGTACTTGATCATCGTTACTGATCAATGAATTATCATGTTCTAGTCTCTTTTTTCAATGTTAACATTTTAATTAACAATAATAGTCATCCACATTCTATGTTAACTAAAATGAGAACATGTTAAAAAAGACAAATATTTGATAATATTTGATTAGTATTTGATTCCAAGTTGAATCTCATCGAATAGATGCATTATTCGGAATAATATAGTTAATTTGTTCATTTATTTTTCAAGTCACGATGTTCATCTAATTGGAGACATAAATTTAAGAAATAATTTAGTGTGTTCATATATTTTTCAAGTCATGATATTCATATAGTTGAAAGCAGAGTTTCAAGTTAACATATCATGAGCTCACAATTGATGCTTATATTTTTCATATTTGTGAAAACTCATGAGAGATTCATTTTCTTTGTAATTCAATGTTGTAAGTTCTAATCTTGCAAATGATAAGTCATGATGGCATTGGTAACATATCATGCTTATGGCGGTAACACATGTATGTTCTAAGTTTGTTTTATTTTTCCTTTCATAGTATGTAAGTTCTCTTATGACTTTCACATTTATTATTATAATATCATATAATTTTTATAGTCCATTTACTAATAGTTCTACATAGTTTGATTTTTCCCAAAGGCCTAATTTTTAGTCAATATCATCTCCATATAAGCATGTCTCATAGCATCTCTCGAGTCAAATTATGTCACGTGACATGATGTGTTTTGGGATATCATTGTAACACCCCAAATTTTACCCTAAAATTGTCAAGGACAATTTGATCATTCGGCTGTGTTAGCCCGTTCATCATCACATAATCATAATATAATATGATTTTCAACTATTATAGAGGAAGCATAAATCCATAAGGTAAGATAAAAGAATCTTTCATTAAATGTGAAAAACATCATGAAAACGTCAAAAGTAATATTATAGAATTGAAAAACATCTCAACATCATTTCTTAAAGACAATTAAAACATTGGGAAGCCATAGTTAAAAACATCTCTTTAAAATATAGTCAAAAGACTCTAAGACAATTGACTCTTATCATCCTAGACCATTGTGCAATCTTATTAGTCATGAGTTGAGCCGTCATCATCCATAACTTTGTGCACCTGTACGGATCCAGGGTACAAGGGTTTCCCCTGTTAGAGTATGTAAAGGCCATGCAATGTGATGTCATGATCCTAAACATCATGATACGCACCATCTTTATATAAAAGAAATGAACATTACACATGCCATGTTCATAACATAAGATCTACATGTCAAACATTAACATCATTCTATCATCATCATGCATTATAATAATAGCACGGCCGACATGTAATCATATCATCATACATAAAGTATGGACATTCATATCAATCATTCATTCAATTCGTAGACATATAAGTGGAATACACTTATCATAACCATTGCCTTCATAACTCTCCTCAGGTTTGCTTTATAACCCTTTAGACTTCCACTTTCGTGGAACATCGTTCCATTCCATCGATCATTGGCCCTTTCCTATTTATGTTATATCTTCCAATAGTTAGGATTTATGTCGTTGTCCTCTCAATAGGCTAACTAAGTCATAGAGACAATGCTTCTCTCTCACCCGAAGGTGACATCAGAATGCACACACCGTTGCCGATGTATGTAACAATCATCGAAATGCACACACTATTGTCGATGTGTGTAACAATCATTCTGGCCTCTCACCCGGGGGCGACATCGGAATGCACACACTATTGCCAATGTGTGTAACAATTATTTTGAAAAATCATCCACAACTGGGTTCATTATGCTTTTCAAAAAACAATCATTTACGTCGCTCAATCTTTATGTTTTAACCTAGCTATGTGGGAATCAAGCATATACGTGTATCTAGGTTCATATACAATCAACAAGCATCAATACATAGTATAAATACCTTCAAAATGACTTTTTGAAATACTATAACAAGTCTGTCACAATCACGGTCGTGATACAGGCTGTCACGGCCATGACAGAAGCTCGTAAATGTCATCCAACCAGTCACAGTCGTGCCTCCAATCATCTCGACCGTGCCTGATTTGTCACTGTCGTGACATAAACTATCACGGGTGTGACTAACCTCTTATTCTTTTCGCCGTTCCAACCTTTCTGTCTCAGTAGTGACATGCGCGTCAAGGCCATGACTGAGCGCTGGGAACTATGCCGCCAGCTCGATTTTTCACGATTTTTGATCCAAAAATTAGGAAAAATGATACATAATAACCAGGAATCAAACATATTACTTCCTAGGCATCCTAGGATCAAAAGAACACGGAAAACATATTAAATCCATGAATTTCTAAGATTTATGATTCATCCCTAAATCACGAACAATAAGAAAAACATGAATATTAATTATTAGATCTAATCATAAGAACCTATACATGCATAGATCTAATGCTTTCAACAATAAGCACCCTCATCCCAATCCAATCTGAGGACAATGAGTCATCATGCTCTCAATCCAATCATGAAAAACCATTGAGAGAGGAGAGAGGGATTTGGATCCTCTTTACATAACTTGATCTTAGATCTTCTTCCTCTTTCTTCCTTCTTCCTGATATTCTCTTTCTCCTTCCTCAAGCCCTAGCCGCCAAGATGTGGATTAAAGAGATAAAGAAAGAGAAAAAGGAGGCCTTATATAAGGGAGAACATGAGGGTTTGGACAAAAAGTCCAAATTGTCCTTTAATAAAAATTTGGGACATTACATCCTCCCCTCCTCAAAGGAAAATTCATCCTCGAATTTTAGACATAATAAAGAACACTTACCAAATAGTCTTAACTGTTATTTCATTTCTTCTTATAGTTCTCATGTCACTTCAGTTCCATTGTGGTGCTTCCATGCAATCTTCACCACTTTATTCCTTAAACGACGCTCTCCATACTCTAGTATTTGTATAGGATACTTATGATCTTCATAAGTGAAGTCTTCCTTGATACTGAACTTTATGACTCCTTTGGTAGGAGATACCTTCAGCAATACATGATCTCCAACCTAGTAGATTTGCTCCCTTGTCTTTTTATCTGCATAACTTTTCCGGAGGCTTTGAGTTGTCATCACTCTTTCCTTTATCAAATCTACCTTCTCTACATATTTCTCTACTAGTTCTGGTCCTAGTAGCCTTCCTTCACCAACTGCATTCCAACATGTAGGAGACCTGCAAGGCCTTCCGTACAGTGCCTTAAATGGAGCCATCTTGATGGTAGAGTGATAGCTATTATTATATGCAAACTTAGCTACAGTGAGATGATCACCCCAACTGCCTTGCCAATCTATTGCACATGCTCTGAGTATGTCCTCAAGGTTTGGATCGTCCTTTCACTTTGTCCATCGCTCTGAGGGTGAAATGCAGTGTTGTAATGCAGCCTCGTGCCAAATGCATGCTGCAACCCTCTCCAAAACCTTTCTGTAAATCTTGGGTCTCTATTCGATACAATGGAAATAGGAATCCCATGTAATCGAATAATTTCATCCACATACAATTTCACTATACTTGCGACTATCTCATATTGTAGGGTAAGAAGTGAGCTGACTTGATCAATCTGTCAATGATAATCTAGATGGCATCGTGACCCTTCTGTGTCTTTGGGAGTCCCACAATGAAGTCCATTGTGATCTCCTCCTACTTCCACTGAGGTATGGGCAGTGGGTTTAGCAGTCCTCATGGCTTCTGGTGCTTAATCTTAACCAAGGTTGTTAAAACCAAACCGGACATCGACCCAGCAAGTCCTCCGAGTTAGGTCGAACCAGTTAAACCGGAGGGTCGAACTGGATATAATAAAATAATATTAAGCAATAAAATAATAGTATTTCAAATTTCAAAACGTCACATATATATTCAGAATTTCATATTATAATATCACACATATTTCAAAGTTCAAACTTGCAATAGATAAACTTGTTTATAGTTTGATAAGATCCATAAGTTGTGTCTTGCAAATGATAACAAGGTTTTAATGCCTTCAAAATAAAGTTAATAATAAACACACCAATGTTTATAAGTTTAAGCGTTCATAACTTCATGCTTCCAAAATCACAATTTCATTCTCTTCTCCAATATTCTTCATCATCACGAGGAAAAGAATCCAAATTAAAATCCAATACTTCAACATTATCTTCTTGCACATCACCTAACCAAAACATATAAAAAAGTTACAATCAAATTCATAACAATTAATCACTCAAATACTTTAAAATGAGAATTAAAATTTTCCTTCATGATTGATATTTTTTGGAACTTCAAAATCTATATAAAGCATTTTCTCTATTTCATCATAATCAAGTAATGGAGTGCCATCTTCCTCTGCAATCCATGATTCAATTTTCTCCATGCTCTCATAATCAATAGGATCTAAAAGTGCTTTCTCTTTGTTAAGAGACCTATAAATATAACAGAATAAATAAGCATGTGTTTAAAAAAAGAATAGATAAGCATACTTTTTTGTAACAAACATGTTTTTCAAACCCAAATTATAATGAACATATACAAGATCATTTAGTCTTTTATGCTCTAATTTATTTCTTCTTTTTGAATGTATTCTTTCAAGTACACTTCAATTTCTTTCACAACCAGGAGAAGTGACTTAATAATCGAATTACCAATTGTGACACTAATGGAGCACTAAATCCAAAGCTACGCCACCATTGATATACAAACAATATAAAGAAAGTTAAAAAATATCATAAATCTAAGAAAATTATTAACAAAAATTAAGAAACTTAAGAAACTTACCGAGTCTCAATTCCTTAGCCATCTCAATAGCTAAGTGATTACTAAAACTTTGTAATCGATCATGATACAACCAACTTTATTTTAAAAATTCAATCTTGTGATTTGTAACAAGAGCACCAGCACCTCAAGCCATCCTTGTTGAACCTCAGGTTTTATACAAAAGGTGTCTTTATCATAATAGAATGCGGGATTCAAAAAATATGCAGCACAATGAATCTTTTTTCGAAGTTGATTATCCCATCTTTGCTTGATGATGCTTGTATAAGGCTTGTACAAAGATTTTCTATTCATCAGTATTCTTTTAATTGTTTTCTTTGCTCTATAAATGCCATCATACACATATCCAAGAGAAGGTCTATCATCACCATCAACAATTCTTAATAAACGAACCAAAGGTGATACAATTTGCACAATAATACCACAATCATTCCAAAATTTTACTATCCAAAACAACATCCATAACAATCTTAGCTTTCTTATCATGATAATATCTTGAGCTTGTAAAATCCACACTTGTCACCAAAGCTTGCAAATCAAGTTTATGATCACTGATACTCTTTAATGCAATAAATGTTGTTGCAAAATGAGTTGGTCCAGGACATAAAATTTCAACCCACTGTGGCCTTTTTCTTAACCATGCTAACAAAAAAGGATGATTATAAACAAATTGTGTTACCTTAGATGATTTTTCTGTTAAGCTCTTCACAAACTCCATTTTGCCAATATTTGTTAAGATCAAATTCAGACAATGGGCAGCACAAGGAAACCAAAAAATAGAAGGAAACTTCTAATTCAACAACCTACCAACAGCTTTATAATTTGCAGCATTATTAGTGACTAAGTGCACAACATTAGAAGCTCCAGCCAAATTCAACCAAGTCCACAAATAAATTGCAAAGAGTTATAGCATCCTTAACAACATTAGAAGCACTGATCTGACAAAGAAAATTCCTTTTGGAGAGTAAATAAGAAAATTTATTAGCTGCTATTTCTTTATCTTGCCAACCATCGCCCATAATAGTGCAACCAGTTTCTTTCCAAGCACTTCTAAATGTTTCAACCAACATTCCAACTTCCTTCTTAATGTCATACAATAATTTGGTTCTAATAGAATGATAAGAAGGTCCTATATATCCTGGACCAATAGCTGCAATAGCATTTATTATAAGTTGATAATAAATAGAATTGGCGCAATTAAATGAAATACAACAATCACAAAAGAATCTAGCGATAGCCAAATCAGTTCGATGTATAGCTTCTTTACCTGCCAATGCACTTTTAATAGAAGGTTGTGCACCTGGAGTGGTTCTTGGAGCAAAGAAACTATTTATTATCTCTTTGCCTTTCCCCTTAGCTTGACTTGGTATAATTGGAGTTTCTTGACTTTGCAAAATATGTGCATTCATATCTTATTGCTCACTAGAATTATCTGCTCCTCTTTGATCAAGTGCTCTTTTTTTGGATGCAGACGTAGATTTTAGAAGTTCTCCAAGTTGATATCGCACGTCATACCTAACTTTTGTACAAGCCAATGCACCATCTTTCTGTCCTGGAAGATGCATTTTCATCCTAGTATTCCTCCACCTTTGAAAATCTTTGCACAATATAAGCATTTCAAAACTTTTTTTCCTTCTGTGTCATAACAAATTTGACAATGCTCCCATGTAGGATCAGACTTTAATCTAACTGACTGAGTGCTTGCAACTACGGATTGAGTGCTTGCCGCAATTGATTGTGATTCACCAGCAATACTTCCACCCGATGCCATTTTCCTACAAAAGAAATATAAAAGACTAATCAATGCCTCCGATAAAAGTTACTTCAATAATAATGAAATTTACAAACATTTGAATCATGAATTGAAGAAAAAAAATACAACATTACGATCACAGTAATGTCACAGTAAAAAAATGACTATATGACGATTATTGTGTGAGCTAGGATCATCGTATCATCAGAGTACAGAGGGCGTGAGGTCGTGCATGCCCCTGCAAGGTCACCGACGTCACTGACGAGCTATGACCATGGCGTAACTCCGACATATGATGTCGGATGGACCACTCTGTCATGGCGGTCGTGCTGCCCCTGCAAAGGCAACGATGTTGCGAGTTGCGACCATGACGCAGCTCCGACGCATGGCGTCGGATGGCGCAGCAGTTGGACGCGATCGTCATGGCGGCCGTGCTGCCCCTGCAAAGTCATCGACAAGCTGCGACCATGGCGTAGCTCTGACGCATGGCATCCAACGCCATGCGTCGGAGCTACGCCATGGTCGCAGCTCATCGATGACCTTGCAGGGGCAGAATGGCCGCCATGACGGCCGTCATCTTGTGATCCAAGCGAAGTTTTGTTCGCCATGGCCGACCGTGAAGATAACGATTTGGGAAATGTTTCGAAAACTGTAAAACATACAAGTACAACTTACTTGAGTTGATGGCCGTTGCCATGCGTCGGAGCTACGCCATGGTCACAGCTCATCGATGACCTTGCAGGGGCAGAATGGCCGCCATGACGGCCGTCATCTTGTGATCCAAGCGAAGCTCTATTCGCCATGGCCGACCGTGAAGATAACGATTTGGGAAATGTTTCGAAAACTGTAAAACATACAAGTACAACTTACTTGAGTTGATGGCCGTTGACACGCGAGATGTGTTGGATCTAAGTTTTAGTGACATATAAAATTATATTTTGATGATACAAACTTCGAAAGATTAAAGTTAAAATGCTGAAAAAGTTTAAAGAGAAAGGGATAACTTTATGCACTACACTTCCATTAGATAATTAACTATGATCCTATTAGATTTTGGATGAATCTAAATATCCATTGTAGAGAATTCTGTTAGCTTTCCATAGAATTTAATATTATCTAATTTGGATAACTGTGCAAAACGTTATGCTTAAAATAGTGCAGAGCGATCGAGCTGTCGGCTGGAACACATGTCGACCGGTCAAGAACACAGGTTAACCGGTCCAGAACACAGATCGATCGGTCAGTGCAAAAAATGCCCATTTTCAACATACAAAATATCGAGACTGTACCGGTCGAGTTACCGGTCAATCGGTACAGAACATAAGTCGACTGGACATTGCAGAATTTACCAACGATCATATTTTTTCATAAAAGAAAGTGTACCGGTTTACCGGTCCATGTGTGTGGTCGATCGGCCTTCGAGTCAAATGAATAGTAACGATCAAATTTGAAGTAAAAAATTATGGAATGATTTTTGGACGACTTTTTCACTTGTTAAAACCTATAAAAGGAGTGCCAAAACCAGAAGGAAAGGCATGCATTGAAGCAAAACTTTAAGAAATCAAAAGAAGAACATTTCTCTTAAAGTTATCATTGAGAGTTTTCTTTCTTTCTCTCTTCCACTCTTGTGAGCTTAGCTTTGTAAAAGAAACATTTTGTTCAGAAAAAATAGAGAGAGCTCCTGTGTAAAAGAAGTTCTAAATATTACCTCTTGAGCGAGAGAAAAAGATTAGCTTCCAAGGAGGAGAGGTTGCCTTGCCTCTCGAAGCGGAGAAAATATGGTTGATGTAAAGGGCTTTCTTTCTTGCCCCATTTGGAACAAAGGAAGAGATTAGTGGAATCTAGTCTTGAGGTCGAGAAGTCGAAGCGGGTACGTAGGTCAAGGTGTGACCGAATCTCGTCAACAACCACCGTGTCTTTGCGTTTGATTTTCTCTCTCTCTCTCTCTCCCCGTTCATATTATGCTTATGATCTGAATTGTTTTATTTTCAAAGGTTTTAAAGAATCATTTTTGTGCTTCCGCGATGATCTTTGTGAAATCGACATTTTTGATTTAACACCAATTCACCCTCCCCCTCTTGATGCCCTTTGGGATCATACAATTGGTATCAAAGTGGGTTGCTTTTGTTTTAATTTTTTTAATCATCTTGTTTAAGATCTAATCATTTTTAGATCTAGTCTTTTTAAGATTCAATTGTCTTGTTTTAAGATTTAACCATCTTAAGAGCTATGGCATCAAGCGGATTTATTTTCGCCGAAGGACAATCAATTAGTCGTCCTCACCTTTTAAATGCATCAAATTTTCAATATTGGAAAATTAGGATTCAAACATACATTTATTCTATTGATATTAACATGTGGGATATCGTTGAAAAGGGTTATTATCTTCATGAAAAATTACCTACCGAGCATGGCGAAAGACAAAAAAATTTCAAAATTGGATTGGAAAGCAAAGAATATTTTTTATTGTACTTTAGATTCAACGGATTTCAATCAGATTTCTAATTGTGAAAGTGCAACCGAAATTTGGAAGAAACTCATTACTGCTTATGAAGGAACGGATAAAGTCAAAGAATTTAGATTAAATATTTTGAATCATCAATATGATTCCTTCAAGATGCATGAAAATGAATCCATAAATAATACAGTTGCTCGGTTTAATGATATTGTGAATGGCTTAGCTTCTTTGGACGAGCCTAGAACTAACTCTTTAAAAGTGAAAAAGATTCTCAGGTCTCTCTCCTCCCAATGGCATACAAAAAGGACGGTGATTGAACAAATTAGATTTTGATTATTTTATTGGTTCACTTCTAACCTATGAGATTATAATGCAAGAAGAAGAAGAATTCAATGCTCCCAAAAAGAAGACATTGGCTTTGAAAGCAAGCGAAAATAAAGATAACTCAAGTGAAGAAGTGGACGAAAAAAAACTCGCCCGCTATATAAGAAAACTTGACAAATATCTCAAGCTGGTGAAATCTAAAGAAAAGAGTGAGAAGCCGAAAAGAGGATTATGTAAACATCACTCAAAAGACAAGAAGAAGACATCTCAGAAGGAGAAGAAGAAGAAATATAAAGAGCCAAGTGAAGATGAATCAAATGACTCATCAAGCTCTTTTAGTGAGGATGCATACTTGTGCCTAATGGTACACAACAATGAGGTAACTTCAAACTCTTCAATTTCAAATAATGACTCATCGAGATTTTTCGAAGAAAATGTTTCTTTAGATGTAAATGAAGAACTGTCCTCTTTCATAAAAATAAAATTTTCAACTAAAGAGGAAAATGAAAAATTACTATATGAGATTGAAAAACTCAAAAATGAAATTGAAATTTTGGAAATTACACATGCATGTGAAATTGTAAAACTAGCATGTTCTTTAAAAAATGTAAAGAAGGAAAAAGACCTTTTGAAAAACTCACAAAATAAGACTATTTCTCATGTAGCGACAAATAATCTTAGGAATAATTTTGGACATGAAAATTTGTATTGAAAATCCAATCATCTATATGGTAGATAATCACATCTCAAATGTTTTACGTGTGAATTTTATGGTCATTATGCATACCAATGCAAAATAAGAAAATTTTCACAACATGAGATGATATGGATTCCGAAAGGAACATTATCTAACAAAATCGGACACAAAGAAGTTTGGGTATCAAAAGTTACTTAATTATTTTTCAGGTATGCCTCACATGCAAAGGACATATGGAATTGAAAATGTGAATGCACAAAAATTATGGTAAAAGTATCATCTATTTTTTTATGTCACTCAAAAATTCAAAACTATTTTTTTTAAAAGAGGAGCATATAAATGAAAATTGGTAACAGTGAGAGGGGGAGAATGATTAAACTTTATTTTGACATATCATGGACATCATTATTGAATCAAAGTTTTATTGCATATTTTGATTCTTAATATATTTTTTTGCTTTCATAAATTGGTTTTTATTATCTTTCAAAACTTGCAATACTCTACATGTCTATTATATGACAAAAGGGGGAAGAATAAATTTTTTGAAAAATTGATTAAGGGGGAGTTACATATGGTTTCTTATATGTTTCATATATAAATTATTCTTTTTATGAAACAAAAGAGGAGAAATATAAAAGAAATATGATCTGAATATCACTTTATATGAAGAGTTCCTTACAATTTATACTTATGTGAATACCTATCATTGTAAGAAAAGTTAAGTATTAGGGGGGGGGGGGGGGGGGGGGGGTCAAATTGACTTTACAACTTATTTTATAACTTTTTCGCAACTTATACATTTTTCATATTTCTCGATTTGTCTTCATAAAAAAGGAGGAGATTGTTGGGTCTAAGTTTTAGTGATATATAAAATTATATTTTGATGATGTAAACCTCGAAAAATTAAAGTTAAAATGCTAAAAAAGTTTAAAGAAAAAGGGATAACTTTATGCACTACACTTCCATTAAATAATTAACTATGATCCTATTAGATTTTGGATGAATCATAAATATTAAAGTTGTAGAGAATTCTATTAGCTTTCCATAAAATCCAAGATTATCTAGTTTGGATAACTGTACAAAAAGTTATGCTTAAAAGAGTGCAGAGCGGTCGAGCTGTCGGCTGAAACACAGGTCAACCGGTCCAAAACACAGGTCGACCAGTCAGTGCAGAAAATGCCAATTTTCAACATACAGAACATCGAGACTGTACCGGTCGACAGGTCCAGAACACAGGTCGATCGGACATTGCAGAATTTACCAACAGTCATATTTTTTATAAAAGAAAGTGTACCGGTATGTGTGGTCGATTGGCCTTCGAGTCAAATGAACAGTAACGGTCAAATTTGAAGGAAAAAATTATGGAATGATTTTTGGATGACTTTCTCACTTGCTAAAGCTTATAAAAGGAGAGCCAAAGCCAGAAGGAAAGGCATCTATCCATGAGTTGAAGCAAAACTTCAAGAAATCAAAAGAAGATAATTTCTCTTGAAGTTATCATTTAGAATTTTCTTTCTTTCTCTCTTTCACTCTTGTGAGCTTAGCTTTGTAAAAGAGAGAATCATTTTGTTCAAAAAAAATAGAGAGAGCTCCTGTGTAAAACATGTTCTAAATCTTACCTCTTGAGCGAGAGAAAAAGATTAGCTTCCAAGGAGGAGAGGTTGCCTTGCCTCTTAAAGCGGAGAAAATGTGATTGATGTAAAGGGTTTTCTTCCTTGCCCTATTTGGAACAAAGGAAGGGATTAGTGAAATATCTGATGGTCTCGAGGTCAAGAAGTCGGAGCGGGGACGTAGGCCAAGGTGTGGCCGAACCTCGTCAACAACCACCATGTCTTTGCGTTTGTTTTTCTCTCTCTCTCCCGTTCATATTATGCTTATGATTTGAATTATTTTATTTTAAAAGGTTTTAAATAATCAATTTTGTGCTTTCGCGATGATCTTTGTGAAATCGACATTTTTAATTTAACACCAATTCACACCCCCCCTCTTGATTCCGTTTGGGATCCTACAAGATGCACCGCCGGTGAGCAGCCACCAGCCATCAATGAGATCGATGGAACTTGGAAGTCGAAAGATAAGTCGACATCGACAAACACAGAACCAGGCTTCTGCTTCAAAATCTCAATCGGTGAGGGCGAAATCAAAATGAGAAATTAGGCCAACTTCACATTTTAGGTTTTTTTCCAATTTTGAACCGGCCGATCGATGTAAAATCATTGATTCGATGGTTTTATCCGATTTTAGCCAGGTTTTGACAGGTCTTGTTCTATTCGAAGCAGTCTAAACTCAAATTTGATTTTGGGGTCGAACCAAACCCACCTTTAGTGCCGGCCAGTATGGTCCAAATAACCTAGATCTTGACCTGTTGGTAGACCAAACACTTGAAAACAAACTCTATCACATCTCTTCTAATGTCCCTCCACCAAAATGTCCTTTGCAGGTCTTGAAACATTTTAGTGGTTCCAAGATGGATAGCAAACCCTGACTTGTGGCACTTAGTTAGAATTTCTTCCTTAAGCTCTCTATCTCCAAGTAACCACAATCTGTCTTGAAACTTGATAGTTCCATCTTCATCAATTATGTAATCTTGGTGTCATTTCTCACATAGAGCCTTGATAGTGCTATTCTTATTACTATATCAAGTTGAATGACACAGTGCATCATCAACTTCCCTTGAGTACTTTCTTCAATAAGAGTCCATTTGTAGACTCTTAGACATGCCAATGATCCTTCCCATTTCCTACTCAAGGCATCTGCTACAGAGTTAGTCTTCCATGGATGATAGAGAATACCAAACTTCTAGTCCTTTAAGAATTCTAGTCATCGCCTCTGTCTCATGTTGAGCTATTTCTGAGTAAATACTTGAGGATCTTATGGTCAGTGAACACTTCAAATTATTTCCCATATAAGTAGTTCCTCTATATCTTCAAAGCAAACACTACTCTGCTTATTCCAAGTCATGAGTAGGATAGTTCCTCTCATGTGTCTTGAGTTGTCTTAAAGCATAAGCTATCGCTCTTTCATGTTGCATTAACACATAGCCTAACCGAATTCCACTGGCACCGCTATACAATGTGTAGCCTCCAACTCTTGTGAAAATTGTTAGCATTGGTGCAATGGTCAATCTCTTCTTCAACTCTAGGAAGCTCTCTTCACATTGTTGTGTCCAATTGAACTTTTCTTTCTTCCTGATCAACTTTTTCATGGGTGTAGCAATCTTGAAGAAGTCTTGGATAAACCTTCTATAGTAGCCGGCTAATCCAAGAAAACTTTTGATATCTATCACCGTCTTTGGCCTTTCCCAACTGATGGCAGCATCTACTTTGCTTGGGTCCACCGAAATCCCTTCCTTTGACACTATATGTCACAAAAACATAACTTGCTCCAACAAAAATTCACACTTGAAGAATTTGGCATACAACTTATGCAGTCTCAATGTCTTCAGAACTATTTGTAGGTGATTATTATGTTCTTCTAGACTTAATGAGTAAATCAAGATATCATCCACGAACACTATCACAAATGTGTCGAGATGGAGCTTGAAAATCTTGTTCATCAAATCTATAAATGTTGCAGGAGCATTTGTTAGTCCAAAAGATATAACCAAAAATTCATAATGGCCATACCTGGATCTAAAGGCTGTCTTTGCAATATCTTCATCTCTCTGAGCTGATGGTACCCACTTTTGAGGTCAATTTTTAAGAAGACCGGCGCAGTGGTCAACTGTTTGAATAAATCATCAATCCTGGGCAGAGGGTACTTATTCTTGATGGTCTAACAATCTGAGTGATCCATCCTTCTTCTTTACAAACAGGACAGGTGCACCCTATGGGGACACACTTGGTCTGATAAAACCTTTGTCCAGCAATTCCTGCAGTTAGGCCTTCAACTCCTTCATTTCAGTTGGTGCCATCCTACAGGGAGGTTTTGATATTGGAGTCGTCCCTGGCATGAGGTCAATATGAAAATCGATCTCCCTTTTCAGAGGTAAACCCGGGAGCTCATCGGGAAATACATTAATAAAATCTCTCACCACTTCCAACTCTTCTAGTGTCTTGGGTTTTACATCACTTTTGATGATGCTTGCTAGAAATCCTTGGTAGCCCTTGTTCAACATCTTGTCTGCCTTCATTAAGGAGATCATCATCTTCTTCTTCTTAGATGGAATTCTACGAAAAATCACAGAACTACCACCTTTCCTGTCAGTCTGAACCTTTTTTTCCTGCCATCTTTGGTAGGCATCATATTAAGATAAATCAATTCATGCCTACAATAACATCGTAGTCTACCATAGGTCGCACTACAAGGTCAACAGAATAGTTCACTCCTTTGATCATGACTGATGTCTCAAGGAGATACTGCCCGGTGGAGACTCTCCCAAGTGGAGTTACTATGTCTAGCTGCCATCTCATATTTACTCTCTCAACATTTAGCAAGTTAGCAAATGCATATGATATGAAGGAATGAGTAGCACCAGAATCAAATAGTATATTTGCATAGTGATCTGCGATAAGAAGGTTACTTGGATCACATCATTGGATTTCTGGGCCTCATCCACTTGCATAGTGTAGACCCTTCCAGGTGCTCTTTGTTGGCCTTCAGCTTTACTCTTGCCCTTGTCTTGGTACTTGGGCTTCTTCTCAGTGTAGTCCCTAGCAAAGTGGCCCATCTTGCCATGGTGAAAACATGCTCCTGACTTCATCCTGCACTCACCAGAATGGAACTTGTGGCAAAATGAACAAAGCTTGCGTCCCTGTCCACCATCTTCTCTGGAATAAGACTTCAAATCCTTGTACTTGTTGCCTTTATCTTTCTTCTGGTCCTTCGTGGACTCCTTGTGTTCAATCTCCCTAGCCATGTTGGTCACCAAAGAGATAGCTTTTGCCATAGTCTCAGGGTTCCCACACTTCACATTTCTCCTCAGGTGAGGATTCAGCCCCTTCAAGAAGTGGTCCACCTTGATCTTCTCATCTCCTTTTATAGGAGTGTATCTCTCAAGTTCCAGGAACTTGTTGAGATACACTCTACGGTCATGCTGCCTTGTTGGAGGTTCATGAACTCGGCAGCCTTCGTCCCTTGTACATGTGAGGGGAAGGTAATAGTTCTTGAAAGCCTTCTTGAACTCCCTCCAGCTGATTCCTCACCATCATTAAACTAGGTCCTGGTGACAAACTTCCACCAGTGACGAGCTTGGTCAGTCAATTGGTGAGTAACCAAATTGACTCTATGCCTCTCAGAGCAATCCATTGTTTTGAACTTCTCGGTGATCACATCCAGCCAAGCTTTAGCCTTGTCTAGATCTCTATCCTCATTAAAGATAGGGGGATGCAGCTTCAGAACTTTTCGATTCTTGAGCTCGACTGGCTAGAGCGATCCGAGCTTGCACTCCTTTCCATGGCCCGCGTCATGCAGCTCATGCTCTCAATAAGCTCTCTCTAATCTCCCGAAGCATTAGGGGGACCACTGTGTTTCATCCTTCACATAATAATAATTGACCAATATAAGTTAATCAATTTAAAAATACAATCAATAGCACAATACTTACATACTCAACTTTGGATGGTTGCTCATGACGATTGCACATGGACTTAGACTCTTAATAATTCTATAACATACTTAGCATAGGTCCTAACCTGACTCTGATACCAAACTGTAACACCCCAAATTTTACCCCAAATTGTCAAGGACAATTTGGTCATTCAGTTGTGTTAACGAAAGCATAAATCCATAAAGTAAGATAAAAGAATCTTTCATTAAATGTAAAAAACTTCATGAAAATGTTAAAAGTAATATTAAAGAATTGAAACACATATCAACATCATTTCTTAAAGACAAAAAAAATATTGGGAAACCATAGTTAAAAACCTCTCTTTAAAACATAGTCAAAGGACTCTAAGACAATTGATTCTTAATATCCTAGACCATTGTGCAATCTTATTAGTCATGAGCTGAGACGCCATCATCCATAACTTTACGCACCTGCATGGATCCAAGATACAGGATTTCCCTGGATAGAGTATGTAAAGGCAGTGCCATGATCCTAAACATGATACTACATTATGATACGCATCATCTTTATATAAAAGAAGTTAACATTATGCAGGTCATGTTCATAACATATGATCTACATGTCAAACATTAACATCATTCTATCATCATCATGCAATATAATAATAGCATGGCCAACATGTAATCATATCATCATTCATAAAGTATAAACATTCATATCAATCATTCATTCAATCCATAAGCATATAAGTGGAATACACTTACCATAACCATTGCCTTCACAACTCTCCTCAGGGTTGCTTTATAACCCTTTGGGCTTCCACTTTCGTAGGACATCATTCCTTCCATCGATCATTGGCCCTTTCCTATTTATGTTATATTTTTTGATAGTTGGAATTTATGTCGTTGCCCTCTCAATAGGTTTTCTAAGCCATGGAGACAATGCTCCCCTCTCACCAGGAGGTGATATCAGAATGCACATACCGTTACCGATATTATAATGATCATTTTGAACTCTTGTCAGAGGACGACATCGGAATGCACACACTGCTGCCGATGTATGTAACAATCATTTCGAACTCTCGCCCGAAGCGACATCGGAATGCACGCACTATTGTCGATGTGTGTAATAATCATTCCGGACAATATCCGATTAAGGGCCATAGAGAGTCGACATGTAACATCATCCACAACTAGGTTCATTATGCTTTTCAAACAACAATCATTTACGTCGCTCAATCTTCATGTTTTAACCTAGTAACATGGGGAATCAAGCATATACGTGTATCTAGATTCATATACAATCAACAAGCATAAATACATAGTATAAGTACCTTCAAAATCACTTTTTGAAATACTATAACAAGTCTATCACTGTCACGGCCGTGATACAAGCCATCACGGCCGTTACAAAAGCCCATAAATGCCATCCACCTAGTCACGGTCGTGCCTCCAGTCCTCACAATCGTGCCTCCAGTCGTCATAGTCATCTTGCCTGATCTGTCATGAGCGTGACAAACCCCTTATTCTTTCCATCGTTCCAACCTTTTTTTCACAAGCATGACATGCGCGTCACAGTCGTGACCGAACGCTGGGAACTGCGCTGCCAGCCCGATGTCTCATGCATTTTGATCCAAAAATTAGGGGGAAATGATGCATAATAATAAAAAATCAAACATGTGTATTTTCTAGGCATTTTAGGATCAAAATAACATTGAAAATATTTTAAATCCATGGATTTCTAAGATTTAGGGTTCATCCCTAAATCATGAACAATAAGATAAACATGAATCCTAACTATTAGATCAAATCATAAGAACCTATACATGCATAGATCTAATGATTTCAATAATAAACACCCTCATCTCAATCCAATCTGATGACAAGGAGTCCTCATGCTCTCAATCCAATCATAAAAAACCATTGAGAGATGTGAGAGGAATTTGGATCCCCTTTACATACCATGATTTTAGATCGTTCTCCTCTTTCTTCCTCTTCTTCCTCTTCTCTCTTCTCCCTAGTCTTCTCTTTCTCCTTCCTCAAGCCCTAGCCGCCAAGATGTCGATTAAAGAAATAAAGAGAGAGAAAAAAAGAGGCCTTATATAGGGGGGATCATGAGGGTTTGGACAAAAAGTTCATATTGCCCCTTAATAAAAATATGGGGCATTACAATCATCTTACAATGTATTCAACAATTTTTTATCCACCTAAGAGGCAAGATGGATATCTAAGAGCTATTGATTCCATTCCCATCCATTTCAATTAAAAATTTCTAGCTCTTTTATCTATTAATTTTAAATTTGGCACATAATGCATTGGGTTAGAAAAGAAATTGGTCAAGTCAAATCTTGTCTAAAATTTTTTGAATTTGGATTAGGTCAAAACATTAGGTTGGAACATTCAATTTTTTATGGTATTTTGTAATTTATTGAAAATAAATATATGCTTAAAAATCATGAATTAAATTAATATTAACTAAAATAAAATTAAGAATGATAAATATATTTTTAATGAATTTATTGGGTATTAATATTTTGTATAATGTCATTAATATATATCCATATCAAAATAGGTTAGATATTTAGATTTGTTGTCACGATCTTGAATTAAACCTTAGTTTAATACGAAGTTCGCGACTCATTACGGATGATCAATTAAAGTTGAGAGAGATTATGAAAACATGATAATTTTTATAACATACATAAGAATAAAAACATCATTAAACAATTTGCACAATTTATGATGATCCTTTAAAGCATATCAACATTTCTTAAATTTTACATTTCATAAATGAACTTATTTTCGATACAAAATACAAATTTGACATAAATATTAAAAACAATCAACTCTATCGACATTCTAACAAAAGGACATGAGAGGCACAAATATCTACAAATACCTTAGCATCAAAAGAGATAACCTTGCTATGATATCTACTCATGCGATCCAAATAGTTTGACCTGAAAAACATTAGAAATAGTAGGGTGAGCAAAAAATAACTAAGTTAATAATTCATAAGGTATGTGTTACCATCTAATCAATCCCGGGAGACATGAAGGAACATGCAATAATCATAATATCAAATCAACATTTTTATACATTAGGAAATTATATATACATCATTTTTATCAAAATAATCTCAAATTGTAATCAATACAATTTAAACCATGTGGAACAAATATATGCAAATGCAATACTCTCATATGAATGAACGGATCACCAACTTACTAATTTATATAGTTGGTAGGTGGACTCTAGATGTGGTTCCTATCGTGATTAGTGATATAGCACTTAGCTCAATTATACCTTATCCCTTTCGGAGAATAGATCAAATAGCGATAGATGAGACTCTAGAGGTAATTATCATCATGATTTTTGACGATACGACACTTAGCTTCAACCTATCTCATTTCATTTTTTGACAATAAAATGATGGATTGGGCTCTAGAGATGACTCCTATCATGATCAGATGTAACAATTAACTCCTACAACCATATATGCAAATACATGCTAGAAATAAATACATGATTCATCATGAATGATCATATATCAAGTGTCAAAAGATTAATCATATCGAACATTCATTTACGAATGAAATTGATCAATTCATAACGCATCACATATGTCTTTCAATATACAATCAATTGAGCAAACATTCCAACATACTTATCATAAGAAATTATCCAAAATTATATTCAATACATATTACAATCAATGCCATACTGAATTCAAAAAATGTGAATACATAGAGTAGGAGAAACCAACTTACCTTTTGTGAGTACAAATCAAAGTAGGAGTTACTAAAATTGGTAGCTAATGAATCAAGTTCTTGTTGTGAACCCTACTTCAAACACGACATTGCTACATATTAATGGGGCCCGCGTTTCGATCTAACTTATGGGTTATTTTCAATATGATCACCCAATTCAGTTTGTAACACCATGATCATCGAATTACAGAAACATTTCAATCGCGGTCGTTGTAATTGATTATCGCCCATTAACCGATGGATCTTGCTAACTTGACATTGATGTGGATGCCTATGTGGCACAATGTCAGTATTTTCTCTCTCCTCTATATTAGATTTTTAAAAAATAAAAATATCACATCAACATTTTTTATCTCTCCTCAACTCAAACTTAATTTTGTATCTCCATGGTTATTCAACTTTTCAAAATTTTTAGACATGGTTATTCAACTTTTTAAAATTTCAATCGTAGTCATCACTAAAAAGTTAAAATAATAATGAATAAATAATAATCTAATTATCAATGAGAGGTGATAGCTCTTTTATTGACAACAACCTC
This sequence comes from Pontederia crassipes, assembly GCA_030549335.1. NCBI lineage: Eukaryota > Viridiplantae > Streptophyta > Magnoliopsida > Commelinales > Pontederiaceae > Pontederia > Pontederia crassipes. The sequence goes on along the minus strand of JAUKPH010000017.1, from coordinate 16,595,846 downwards.
TTATTTAACTTTTCAAAAATATAGTAATGACCATCATTAAGATAAATTATTATTTTTTAAATGTAAATAAAATAATTAAAAATGTAGCTTGAGGAACATTTAATTTTTTTTAAGAAAATGTATCATCACATTAGTATTTTCTCTATCTTCATATAAATTTAAAATGATAAATAAAAAGCAATTAAAAAGAAGCAGCAATCTCTTTTAGAGGGGGTGAGGATTGGTAGACTTAGAGGTGGACTTCCGTACAAGCCATCCGATTACGCACAGGATTTCAGCGGGCCTAGTTCAAGCCATACCGAGTTTCCCAATGGAGTTTTGGGCACAGGCCTGATGAGCACGTGCTTGGTCCTGCCAGATGTCACACAAAGTTTTTTATATATATTTAATTTTTTAATTATACATTATAAATATATTATATATAAACTATTTTTATTTTATATCTAATAATCATAATATCATTTATTACTTTAAATTTTAGGGCAACAAATGTAATCAAAATTTTTTATTTCCCTAATTTAATAATTATTAATTACTATAATATAATATATTAAATACATATAAAAATTAGATGGCCCGACCCTATTGGTCTTGTCCAAATCATGTCGGGACAACTCAAGTGCCTTCAATTTTATTTATTATGATTTTATTATATTATTTATTATTTAAAGTTTTAATTTTTATCGTGATTAAAATTTTAAAAAGTTGAATGATCATGTTTTAAAATTTTGAAAAGTTGAATGACCATATAGATACAAAATTAAGTGTGAGTGATGGAAAGAGAAAAAATGCTGATGCAATATTTTATTTTTTAAAAATATAATGTGGTTGAGAGGTAAAACGTTGATGTGGCGCCAATAGGCATCCACATCAGCAAATCCCTCCAATTAACGAGCGATAACCAGTGTGATAATTGTGACTGGAACATTCCTAAAGTTTGATGAATATAGTTTTACAAAGTGAAGTTGAGTGATCATATTGAAAATAACCTCTAAGTTTAATGACCATTGTTGAAATTTGCTCCATGATTTTTTCAAAGAAGTTTGTTATCTATTTTGATCCATGTTAAGCAATCTTGTTACCTATATGTTTGATTATGCTAAAAAACTTGCAAAGATAGTTAAATAGATAATAAGATAAAAGCTATAATACATAGTTCACCGTGAGTACTAACTGTCAAAGTTCAAAGTCAAGAAATGAAAATGAAATAAAAATTAAATTTGGGTATAAAGTACCCTATTTCAGGATTGACATATAATCCTTACTTATTTGGGTTCAAAGTAAGGTAGTTAAGATCAGGATCTTACATAAGAATAGAGCGGGGTCATGAAATCAAATATCATAAGATCGGATTGAGGATCGTAAGATCCTATCTATTGATAAAAAATATATTCTAAAGATAATAAATATATATATTTTTATAAATTTTATATATTTAAATATTAAATTACACCTCAGTAAATCATTTTTTTATTGATTCTTAAGCAAAATTACATCAAAATATATAAATTAATTTTTATTATCATAAATATGGATTGGATAATATCGTAAGATCGCATGACCAAAATTAAGATCTTACACATAAAATTCTCAAGGTACGATCGAGATCGATAAGGGATACTAAGATCTTAAAATTTAGATCGAGATCTTGACTGTCGTGATTCAAAGTACCCCTCTAGTGTTAGCATAATTAATCATGACTCAAAGATACATGAAAATATTATGGTAAGTCTATAATAAAAGTTGAAGAACTTATTTAGAACAATATAATGACATATTCAAAAAGTTGATCCAAAGTAAAAAATGTAATCCAACATATCTAAGAAGAAAGACCAATTGTACAATAAGAAGAAGAAAAAGTAGTAAATAAGAAACAAAGAAAAAAGAAAAATTAAGAGAAGTTCAATTTCTTTAATTTTTGTTCTATCATGATTATTGTTGAAGTTAAGTTATCTCTAATAAATAATCATATCCATTTGTAATATTTTATGTATTGAATGTTCATTTTTTATGAATAATCTACATTCACATGTTTGAATTTTATAGGTAATCTGCTAAGTAAAGATAAAGGAGTGTACGATGATACTATTTGTAGTGGTGCATATGGGATTAAGTCATTAAAATTATTTATTGCTAAATGTAAAAGTTATTTAAATGTTATTTACTTTTGGAAGATTAGTAGGAAAAGATTTATGTTATGAATATTTTTATATGAAATTATTTCATTTGAGGTGGCTTCGATCGTTGGAGGTTATGGAAGAGATTCATAGCCCACCGGTCAGTGATTTTAGAAAGAATATTTAAGGATCATTTGGCAATTAGAACTAGGTGAAAATAGGCCTTTGGTTCCACCTAGCCAGTTCCCCAAGGGGCCGCTTGACAATGAGAATCATGATTTTTCTAAGTTTTAAGTGAATAGTTGAATTGATAGATTAATTTTTGATATGTTTGGATGGAGATGAAGTAGTTGATATGATAGAAAAAAGTAAATTTTTGATATATTTTAATGGTTGTTTGAATAAAAGATAGGTATTGTAAACATAAAATATTTTTTTTAAAAATAAAATTATAATTATAAATTAAAATTTTTATTAATTTTTTAATAAATATATTATTTAATATACAAAAAAATTAATAAATTATATTTAATAAAATATTAAACATTTTTAATGAAATAATAAGAAATAAATAATATTACATTAATCCTTTGTAATATATTATTTTATATTTAATAAATAAATTAATTCATATAAAAAATTTAAAAAAGAAAGGGTTTTTTTCTCTGATTTCCTTTGAGCTATGAACTTTTTTTGCGTCTACCCACGACTTTGAAATTTTCTGCCCATGAAATGACCAATTGCCCTCGCGTAGTTTAGATAAGTGAGCTCCCTTTTTCTTTATTGACCTAGATGCGCTCACCACAATGGAAGGTCTCTAAAAGTTCTCCTCTGGGGGAACCATTCTCCCCCGATGAGCTCATCCGGCGTTCTCCTCCATCTATGGCTAATCAAGACCAATTCATGCCAGACAACGATGGTGGCGGCGACGGCGCCGTCATCACGATAAGCAGCACAATGATGGCGGTGGCGGTCATCTTCCTCTTCCTCCTCCTTGTCTTCATGTTCTTGCTCTACCTCTACATGAGGCGCTACTTGGGGCCGAACCAACGCTGGCGGTCGTGGACCCATTTCATATTTGCTGAAGGCATCATCCCCAGTCGGGGGCTTGATGTCACGGTGCTCCGGTTGCTGCCTGAGGGTTGAGTGCGTCATGTGCCTCTCCGAGCTGACCGAGGGTGAGGAGGCCCGACTGCTGCCCAAGTTCAACCACGGCTTCCACCTCAAGTGCATCAACATGTGGTTCCACTCCCATGCCACCTGCCCCCTCTGCTGCAGCCCCGTCGGTCCACAAACGCCAGCCACTCCGATTCTCGTGGTGGTCGATGAGCCGTTGCAAGATCCTCCATCGGAGGTCGTCCTTCTAGAGGCACCTGCCTTTCCGATGAATGTGCTATTTTGGGGAAGTCAGGGAGCCCAGCGACGTTGGTAGTGGCTTCCCAAGGAGCAGGGGAAGAGCCTTTTGGCTCTTATGGCTATTCGGTCGCGAGGAAGCTCGGAGGTGCACTGGCAATCAAATTAATCAAGTCAACAAGGAAAAGGGGGAGCTCACTTATTTGAATTGTGCGATGGTAATTTGGTCATTTCATAAATGAAAATATAAAAAATATATGGGAAAGTTCACTGCAAGAAAATCGGGAATAGCGACCCAAAAAAGGAGATGCTATTGCGACGTTGTTGAGTCTCTGAAATATATAGCATCTATTTAGCGTCTAAGTAGTGCCGACAACATGCGACGCCGGTAATCGATGGCTAATATCATCACAATAGGGCCAAAGAAGAGAGAGATGCTACTAGAGTCAACAGTAGATGCTATCTCGACGTTAAGATAATGCGTAATGTCTCGTTACGAGTAGTCGACAAGCATCGCGTTAGCGACGCTAATGTGGCGCAGAAGTGTGAGGCGCTATTTCAGCGCTCAAGGGACGCGAAGTTTATGCATTAGTTGACACGATTTCGATACTACTATGAGGCCAACATCATGTCTATTGAGTCGCCAAGGCGATGGTAAGGTGACGCTCCAATGGTCGACTATGCATGTGACGCTAGTGTGATGCTACGGAGGCGCTAATGTCAGATTTTTTTGTCCCATTACCGTCATATTTTCTTCTCTTTCCACACCATACAATTATATAATGCATATAAATGCATTGATATCCATCACATGCATAATGTCATAGAGGAAAAATCACAGACACAATATATAAGATAAGAATATGAAAAGTAATAAACTGAATTAACAAAAGTATAACTACTATACGTATATGAAATAACAAGTATATAAGTAACAACAGTATAGTTGCAAAAGTTTCTATTCTAAGTTTGGGAGTTGTTGTTTTCGTTCTGAATGTTTGATCCCGACGTGATCGGTCCTTGGCCTCGCGGGGATTAATTCTACGACGGGATCAATCCCTAAATCGCCTGCAATAATGGAGCCAACTACTACAATAGCTACTGCGACATTTGTTGTGATAGTTGTGTCACATTAGGTGCAGCGGATGAGCTTGGAGCTGATGGCTCACCTGCATATCCTCTGCTCCTCCTAGGTACCTGAGCGGCTGTGCCGAGGCCACGCATGTATCCTTCTCGTGTCGTGCCAGCCACCTCCTCCCAAACAGCAGGATCCTCTACGAAATAGAAAAATTATAAAATCATATAAACATTATAGATTATATAAATTATATAACAATAAAAAACACTTAAATGAAAAATGTGAATCTTTTTTTAGGAACGTTACTTGGTGGCTAAGTACTCGAATCATGTCCATATTTTTTAGCCATCTTCACATTATACTCATCCTAGAAAATTTAAACATTGCGCATTTAAAAAATAGTTTGCACTAACTTCAACAACCAATTAAACATGTGATGAAACTTACTAGAAGCCTACGAGCAGTGGGCGTGACCAAGTCGTTAGTCTTTCGGCTCTTATGCGTGGTCTCATAGATCACGCGAAAGTCCACAGGACTGCCTTGTTTCTCCTCCTGTAATAAAGTTTCAAATTTTATAAAATAAGTATAAGTTAGAAGTTTGATTAATCAAATTTGTATGTAAATTACCATGCGCCTCGATGCTCATCAAACCGCATCGACTCGCCTGTATGGATGTGGACCTCGGACTTCAAAAATCGGTTAACTCTTGCTTTTTTCGACTTTCTTTGTCATTTTTCATCCGTCCTTTATGAAAATTAAATACTTAGACTTTGAAAATTTATAAATTTAATAAAAATAATTTAAATGTAAACATACTTATCACTTCCTACATACGGACTCCCAAAATGAGCGCCTAATATGCATTGAGCATCTTTGTATGCTCTGCTCCAAAGTGAGGCCGACGGACGTAACGACCTTGCAAAACTTATATAATCGATTTCGGAGGCGTTTCACAGCCACCTCCTCAAATCTCTCCGGATCATCCTCAACATTGTGTATATGTATATCTAATATATGTGTATGTATATGTCTATATGTGCGAGATTAAATCACAACAATGTGTATGTGTGTATATATTATAAGTATATACGTGTATGTATATATCTATATGTGTGCGAGATTAATTGATAATAATGTGTATATGTATACATATTAAAAGTATATATGTATATGTTTATATGTGCGAGATTAAGTGATAATAATAATGTATATGTGTACGTGTTATATATAAGTATAAGTATATATGTGTATTTTTATGTCAATATGTGCTCGATTAAGTGGGAGTAATAAAAAGTCGACTAATGCGGCGCTATAGAGACGTTAATGAGTCGCTAAAATATATTGGTGACACCCTAGCGTCGCAATAGCGTCTCAATTATCTTAGCGTCTCAAAGTCACAACGCCAGGAAGACGCCAATAGTGCCTCTGACCGTCATTGCGGCTCTATTGTGGCGCTACATAAACGCTATTGAGTTTTCACGGTGGCACTAAAATGAAATATTTTGTAAATCATATCACTTAATTCAACCATCATAATTCCATGATTATGAATACAAAAATAAGGTACACATATAATATTTAATTAATTTATTCATTAAAGTATAGTATAGATAATATATATTAACATATATGGGTTGCCTCAAAATAGATAACATATATATAGTTATATAAATATAGATAGCGTATAGTTAATCTATTTCTTATTTAACATATATGTTCCTCAAACATATATAGTTTTGAGATGTCAAGTAAGTGTTATAGTACCAATTAAGCGTTGTATGTGTTACATGTGTAGGCAACTATAAGAATATAAAAATAATATATGTATAATTAAGATATGATATATATTGTAAGTAATATATATAATATATGTGCGTAACAAATATATATTTAGGAACACACATATCATAGGCATATATAAGTAATTATGTAGGAATACATATATATGTTAAAGGTACACATATAATATATATTAAATTATATGGGCTTGCGTCAAAATAGATATAACATATATATAGTTATATAAATATAGATAGTGTATAGTTAATCTATTTCTTAATTAACGTATATGTTTCTCAAACATATATAGTTATGAGACGCCAAGTAGTGTTAAAATAGTGTCAATTAAGCGTTATATGTGTTACATGTGTAGGCAACTATAGGAATATATTTTTATATTGGCGTCTACATAGCGTCGCGCATAACTCGGCCCCAAAACGGTGCAAATATACGGCGCCCATATCGATTCTTAGCTACCGTCGACAGGGCGTCTCAATGCTTGCGACACTATGTGCACATCGAACGTTGTCAACGCTACAACATCACTAAGTTCTACCGCCCATTTTCGCTCCATCGCGCAATAATAATGGCTAATTGGCATCTCTATGGTACCTGCTTTAGCGTCTATTTCACGAAACGCTACATAAATGTTATTGTGATGTTATTTGGAGGCAAGTAGCGTCGCGTTGTGTGACTCAACTGAGTTGCTATACCGACGCTCGTGACATCGACTTAGCGTCACTAGCAATGAAGACGCTATTTTGTATTGCTAATTGCCAGTTTTTTATAGTGGTTAATAGAGATTGACGGATAGACCTAAGTGAAAAAAGTGATATTCTACAGAAAATTTGAAAGTCATGGATAGACGCAAAAAAAGTTCATAGTTCATAATCCAAACGTAGAGGGGTGGCATGGTTTCGGAGATGAAATCAGGCCACCAGAATTTTGTTGGAAAATCATGGTTCCACCATGTTGTTTCTTTTTTTGTTTTACCTTTTTTTATTTGATGTTTCTTTTTTATTTTCTTTTCAACCATTATTTTTGCCATTTTCTCTTTTTGTCTTTCTTATATAAATGAATTTATTTATTAAATATAAAATATTTATTATAAAATAATTAATATAATATTATTTATTACTTATCATTTCATTAAAGTTTTTAAATATTTTGTTAAATATAATTTGTTTAAAAAGTAATTTGTTATATTTAAACTCTATAGTTTTCAACAAAATAGTTTTAATAAAAAAATATTAATTTATACATTTATTTTTATTAATTAAAATTTTATATTTTATATTTATAATATTTTTTTACTCAAACACTCATTATAATTAATCTTTCGCATTTATTTTTTTCCTGACATCAACTTTCTATCATCGTTACCTTTCAATCCGAAAGAATCGTGATTTCAATATCCAAAGTAGCTCTAAGAGAATTTACGGCGCTACTTGCTTTGGAATTCGGATATATATAATTATTTAAATCTGAGTCGATGAGGTGGTGTAATTAAGATAGGCTCTCTCTCTCCCCCGTAAGATTAAGTCAAGGTATATATTGATGGGTGCTTGCCGGAAAAAAAATGATAAAAGACTGATGCGAGAACTGTTGTCTGTAAGCTGCCATTAGTTCAATTCACCCTCTTGTTTCCTCAACTGTTGTCAACTGTTGGCCACCCCCACCTTAAACGACGGGTCAAAGGTAGCAAATAATGCGAGCAAGAATGGTTTTCCACAGCCAATAAGAAGTGTCACCAGAGAATATATGGCCAGTTTATAAAAAAAACGAATATATGGCCAGAAATATCTTCTCTCTCTCTCTCTCTCTCTCTCTCTCTCTCTCTATATATATATATATATATATATACATATATATTTATATATATGACAGTACGTAAGGTTTGATGAAGCTCAACACACGGCTTGAAGGTCCTGATCAATGGAGAAAGATTCTGTCTCACTCACATGTATATATGACTCTGATCATCTCTTCTGATCAGTCCTTGGCTCCATCTCTTGACGGTTTGACTGCCTTGTGCGTCTTTGCTGCATATATGGCCGGGATCACCGGGGCGTCCATTCGTTCCTCCTTCAGTTAGTGAGCAATTGCGTGCATATATTCACCTGCATGCGTAAGATTCATGAAATCGACTGCTCACTTCATCATCCCCTTCTATATACATAAAACTTGGACTCAACCTCGGAAACTCAAACTTTTGCTGCATAATCTGTTGCTGTTATAAACTGTTAACAGTTGTCATTAAGGTGAAATATATTAGCTTCATTGCATGCATACATTCATGCATGACTATTGACTACCCCAAATGTATCGTTGTGGTCTTCTTCCTCTTCATGGAGTGAGGGCCCGAAGAGGAAATCATAAGATCAGGCATTAATGATGGAGATGGACAGGCCTCATAATTAAAACGCGTTTGCGCGCAGTGGGAAAATGTATATATGGACAGGCCTCATCCTTCTCACGATCCGCGTGAGGGAGAGAGAGAGAGATTGTCCAACTTTGGACGGATTAACGCGCCATATATTAGACTGCTTCATGACGCAATACAATATGTATACCATGCATCGAAATAATTAGTTAGTGCAGTTCAATAAAGTGGTTTCAGTGGAAAAACAAATTCCAATCAGTTCATTTTATAATATAGGACTTCATCGCATTCTTGGGAAAGAACTAAATTGTTGAGTTTAATTTTCATAATTGAAGAATGTTCCCAATGTTAAATTACTGGTGAATGTTAAAGAACATAATTTTTTTTTTGGAACACACTATATATTAAAGAACATATGTTAAATTAGTGATGGTCAATGCATGAGTGTAATTACTTGAAGAATGACTACAATCGCTTAAGTCGCTCGAACAATATAATAAATACTGATGTGTCTCCAACTATGTGTAGAATCTCAGACAATAGCTAAGGACATAAGTGTTCATGTAGAGCTTAGAAAAATTTGAATTCCTTCACATCCAAGCTCGTGATTAGTTAATTGCATGTGTGCATGACATGGCACAATCACTTTATCGGAATTTATTATCGTAGATGAGGTTGGATAGGGAAGAAAAAAAAGATGGCTGTTGCAATCGATGGCCCTCGTGATTCCATCAAGGAGGGGGAACAACTGTGTCCCCATGCCGGAAGGTGAACAGGACCGAGGAATATAATTTATTCCTCCGGAGGAAGAATTGTTTGGTCCCAACGTACACAGTTTTTGTTTGATTACTTGCGGCTCGACGTCGTTGCTGTGTCCTGGCGCATTAATTGATGGCATCACACTACAAAAAGATTTATACAAAAGAGAAGAAAGTTTTCAAATGTTTTAATTGTATGTATTATTCCATCTGCATAGTCCATCTTAATGGTGCATAGCGTTGAGTGCCCAATATGAGAAACTCTAGACAATGATAGTTAGACGTGTATATGCAAGATATTTTAACATTAAAAGTTCTTGCAGTTTGGGGGAGGTTTAATTTACGAAGGTTTCTGGGATTTAACTCGAAATACCTTTGACAGAGAAGAGAAAATTCACATATAAGTTAGAATTAATATTCTTACACAAAAGTAACACTGACGCCGTTTGGTTCATGGATAAACATCAGAATAGTATGATGAGAATGAGAATAATTTGGTTAAACTTCATTTTTTATGAAATCGTGTAAAAAAGTACAAAATTATTATGTTTATTTTCATTTTTGAAGAATATATCTATTCTTCTAAAATATTAGAATATTTCGGTTGTATTACTTTTTCAGTTTTTTCACCATTCTTTTTATTTTTTTAACATTTAACTATATATTATCATATTATATTTAATAATAATAAATGTAAAATATTTTAATTATAAAATATGAAATGTTTTTTTCCAACCAAACAAGAAGTAGAATAAAATTACAAGCAGAATATTATATTCTTTAGAATATTTTTTTTATTTTATATATACACTATCTTGTTCACCATATATGTACATATCAATTTACTTGTTGTAGGGAAGGCCATGGTTGTCGAGATCGCTTGGATCGTAGATGCTACGATCTAATAGCCGACTTGCAATCTTGATTTCATTCTGAAGATCAGAAACATAGGATCTTATGGATTTATCTTTGGATAGTAAGATCCCACTGATCATATAATTTTATTCTTTTTAAAAATTTTAAATTATTTTTTATCAAACAACTAAAAACTATAATATTAAAAATAAAAAATTAGTAAGAAAGAGGTAAGATTCTATCTCTATCATATAGATACAATGATTTTATTTTTAAAATTTTTAACTAACTTTAAAATTGAGGAATCCAAAAAGTAGAATATTAAAAATAAAAAATGACAAGAACTAAATAATATTCCTCTCATTTTCTTTATTATTTTTATGTATGATTTAATTATAATTAATAAAATTATGTGATAAAAATAATACTTAAAAGAGAAAAGTCGTCTATCTTTTATAATTTAGATGAAGAAATTTATTTACTATTATTAATTATTCATAATTATTCTTATTCTAACTTTCTATATTATTATGAAGCCCATAAAATTACTAATTAAGTATAATGTGAGAGTAAAATATTATTATTATTATTATTATTATTATTATTATTATTATTATTATTATTATTATTGTTGTTGTTGTTGTTGTTGTTGTTGTTGTTGTTGTTGAATTAGATAGGATCTTACGATCTCAGGTAGAACCTTACGATCCACGATCCTTCGGACCTATTCCGATCCTACGGACCTGTTCCGATCCTACCTCAACCTTGGGAAGGCCGCAGTATGTTGTGTCGCAAGTGTTTGGTTTGAGAACATATTTTGACCAATTATATGATAGAAATATTCTTACCTATTTCAGAAGTAAGATGCTTTCTATTCCATGTGTTGGGATGTAGAAAAGAATAAACTACAATATTTTAGAACTAAGTAATCTTATATATTTTTAACTATACTAATACATTAATTGCATATATACAATATTAAATATTTATTTATTTGATTTTTACTAATGTACAGGTAATTGCTAGTTATGTTTTCTATCATTAACAATTATTTATTTTAATATTTTTATACATGTTCATATCATATAAAATTAACAGTAATAGTATTGATTTTATCACTATACTGAATTTTCTTAAACACGAAGGAAAAAGAGAAAAAAAAAGTGGAATAGAATGAGAAGTTACTTTTTCAAGGTTAGAACAAAAATATTAGGCTTGTAATTTTTTAGATATCTTTTGGGAAAAAGAGTCTTATCCGTTGGTTAATTGACATTTGATTATATTTTAAAAAATAATAAAATAGTCTTCTATTGGTTCTTCTTTCAAACACTGCATATAATATTAAAGATTTTTTCCGCTGACCCCCTTGAACAACTTTTTCTGCGTCTACTCACATCTTTTGAATACTTCGCTACATCTAATTTTTATTTTTATAATATATTATTTTATATTTTTTATATTAAATGATACGAGGGAAGAGTAATTTGATCATTTTATAAATAAAAAAATAAAAGTTAATAGAAAAGTTGACAAAGATTGACGGATGAATCTAAGTGAAAAAAGCGATATAGTTCAAAGGGAATCAGCGAAATATTCGAAAGACGTGAATAAATGCGAAAAAAATTCATAATTCGAGGGATCAATAAAAAAAACCCTAATATTAATTGTGTGTGGTCTCTCTTTTCAAAAGGACATCTCCTTTTAAGTAATTGATTATATATAGCTAGGTACAATTTTTTTTTTGTCACTCCAATGTCATCTATTTCAATTGGCGCTAATAGTTATACGCATTAATAACGGGTTAAAATCTCGACCCATTATCGAGTTCGATTATTCTGATGTCGTTCCGGACAATATGTCTGAGTAGGACAAATGAAACTCTTAGTAAAAATTTTGAACATCCACTTTAGAACTCGAAATTTTTGCTTAAGCAATAACGATCTGGTATCCCTTCTATCCAAACTTCCATTGATATAGCTAAGTACATTTGTTTTAATCAAGAAGCAGCACTTTGTCAAACAGTTAATAATTAATGCATCTGTCCTGTTACATAGTTGAAGTCAAAATGATATGATGGACTGCTGAACCTTGACTATCGCACAAGTTATTCTGGAAATGATTTGGATTCATTGTTCATCACAGATACGGTACTATATTATGTTCATATGTTTTTTCCAAAGAGACTTGTGATATACATAATATACGGAAAACTATAACTAAGAAGACAAAAAAAAAAGCTATTAATAAGAGTTGAGTATGGAACACTTTATCGATAAGAAAATGTGAATACTAAATGTATACGTCGATTTAAAACCAGATACTGTGTAAGGTGCTATAGACTCGATTTGTTTTATTCTTTTTTTTTTCTTGAGATCTACTGATATCTATGATTATTAGCACTTGACTAATTTAATGTTTAGATCAAAACGATAAGAATAAGCTTTGATCGACTTCGAAAATCAAAATAACTCTTATTCAATTGTGTTTTATTCTATTACTATTTGGTTGGTGGGTTAAATCTTGGACTGGGAAATCAATTTACGATCAAAATTTAAAAGACGTTGCTGAGAGAACAATCTTATACATGCATATAATATTATATAATGAACTTAGTTCATTAAAAATTTATTAATCTATTACATATTTATAGTTTGCGCGATAAAAATGAGAGGTAAATTATGGTCGTAGTGCTCAAACTTTAACTTCTGTTAAATTTGAAAGTAGAACTACTACTTATATAGTATCTATTATTCGTAGATCATGCAATCAGTTTTCTCTACTAACTAGGCAACATATTATCTCTTGTACGCTCTTTTTTTATGTCACAATCATCTAAATAATTATTTAAAATTTAGACTCATGCATCTCTCTCATAGAAGGGAAGGGAGCTAGATTTTTTCTTTTTTTTAAAAGAATTTAATGTTTGTCCTCCCTACTTGAACCGGGAGGTCCGACCTCCCTTCATCATGTATGGTTGATTTTTCATCCAATGCAGTGTGCAATTAAAACATGTGTGATTCAAATTGATTAGTGAGGAAAAATCACGGCCGGTTAGATCAATTGCCCAGTTCAAGGTCACCTGCAGTTGTGGCGATGAGGGGCAAGGATGTGAGGTGGCCTCGCGGCGGTGAGATGGCGATGGAGGGTAGCAGTGATGAGGATCGTGTGCGGTAGCTGGTGAGGTTAGGGAGTGAGTTTGCTGCGGTTTGAAGGGGATCACCAAGTTCTTGCTGGACGAAGACAAGATGAGTGTTGTCTTTTGCCCTTACTTCTAAATGCCGACCCAAGTCCACGCTCCTACGCCATCTTCGATCTTCATCTCCTCCGTCTCTCCTCTCAATTCCTAGATTCACTACTAGAAAAATGCGGATTACAGACGGTCCGGACCGTCGGTAATCAGCCCGAAAACCGTCGGTAACGCAATTACCGACGATTTTTCAGTCGAAATCGATCCGTCGAAAAAACGCTCGTCGCAAACGGATTTGCGACGGTTGAAAAAATTCGTCGAAAATATCGACAGTTCTGGCCGTCGGAACAGTCCTCGGCGGTTCGACCCGTCGAAATTTTCCGACGGTTGCAACCGCCAAAAAAGTCCCCGGCGGTTCGAACCGTCGATATTTCCGACGGTTGCAACCGCCGGAAAAGGCCGGCGGTCCGAACCGTCGAAATTTCCGACGGTTGCAACCGCCGGAAAAGGCCGACGGTTCGAGCCGTCGCAACTTTTCGACGGTCGCAACTGTCGAAACTTTGGACGGACATCGCAACCGTTGATCTTTTGACGGTCGCAACCGTCGCAAATAATTTTTTAAATATAAAAAAAATTAGCGGCCGGATCCGGAACCGGTCGCTGGAGGCCGGATCCGGCCGCCAGTCGGCTGATCGGCCGCTGGGGGCCGGATCCGAACGGCCACGGCCAGATCCGGCCGACAGCAGAGAGAGAGACGCCGGCGCGGAGCGGGAGAGAGAGAGATATGCCGGCGTCGGAGAGGGTCGCCGGCGTCCGGCGCGGGAGAGGGTCGCCGGCGTCCGGCGCGCGGGAGAGGGTGCTCACGGCCGGGAGAGAGAGAGAGGAGAGGAGGGAGAGAGAGAGGAGTGGAGGGAGGAGGGAGAGAGAGAAGAGGGAGGAGGAATATATATAAAGGGAAAAAGTGGAAAGAAAGCGGGAAAAGGAAAAAAAAAGCGGGATAATGAAATTTTAATTACCGACGATTTTGACCGTCGAAAACGTAAATATTAAATTTTTTTATAATTACCGACGGTTGTGACCGTCGAAAATATATTTAGTTATATATAATATTTATTTTTTATTTTACTAACGGTTTGAAACGTCGGTAATCGTTATCGACGGTCAAAACCGTCGGTAATTGCGACGGTTTGGACCGTCACTAGTTATATAAATAAAATACTCTGTATATGATATTATTATATATTTACCGACGGTTACGACCTTCGGAAATTGCGACGGATTTTGCGACGGATGAATATCCGTCGAAAATATCGACGTTCCTAATCGTCGAAAATTAAATAATAATATAATTAATTTTTATATTTCCGATGGTCGTGACCGTCGGAAAATCTGTCAAAAAAATTTAATAATAATATTAAAAATACATAATTTAATTTTTTTATTTCCGACGGTCATAACCGTCGGAAAAGTCGTCGGAAATTGCGACGGATGAATATCCGTCGAAAATATCGACGTTCCTAATCGTCGAAAAATTAAATAATAATATAAATTATTTCCGACGGTCATAACCGTCGAAAAATCCGTCGGAAACGGAACCGTCGAAAAATCCGTCGCAAATTGCGACGGATTTAGAACCGTCGGAAATTATCCGTCGAAAAATTGTGATTTTCTTGTAGTGATTCTTTGGGTCTTCCTAAACCCCAAATGCACTGTTGATCTTAGGTCTCGATTTTGATGCTCCCAAGGAGGTGGCGAACACACGGGGGAAAGAGATGCATGGAGGGTTTGAAGATGGTCCCCTTCAAATTGTCGCCACACCGTCTTCGATGTGCATGATTGAAGTGATCCCCTCACAAGAACGCCGGAACAACCTTCCTAGCCTCCTCGTTGTCGCTAGATCTTGTCTTCACCACGCAAAAATCAGGCGTTCCCCTTTGAACTACCGTTGGATCATGCACGAATGAGGTTTTCCCCTTTTTGCATGATCCGTCGAATGAAAAATCAACTGTGCAAAATAAGGGAGGACAGTCCTCCTTGCTAAAGCAAAGAGGACAAATATTAAATCCCTTTTAGAAATATTTAAATTAATTATTTAGGTGACTATAATAGATGAAAGAGACAACAAAGAGATGTGGAGGATAAGTACTATATGTGGGAAAATACACCAAAAAAATGGTATATGAGAACTATTGCAAACGCCAAAGAAAAAAAGACAAATTATGTTGCTGAAAACAAACAGGGTAAAGAAGAAAAACGAAATTAAGAAATAAGTATATTGATGCAAGATATTTTTGAGAAAAAAAATAGCAGATGAAATATTGAAGTTCCAAGATCAAAATTTACTCCAAATTGGTCAAAAAAATTTTTTTTGGGTTGTTGGAGTTGTCAAGGACAAAAGCACAGGTGACAGCACATTCTCGCCTAGATGCAGTGGGCAGTTGCAGTTGCAGTTGGTACAAAACCCATCATCACCACATCTCATGGACTTTCAGTACTACTCAGACTGCATGATTGTGATCGATGTGACTCATTTGACAATGAACTCTTCGTTGAGTTAATTGCCCTCCCGGTTGAAAACTTAGGTTTAGGATGACTGTTGCTATATCCTTTAAAAAATTAACCTAAAAATTTTCCTAACAAGACATATTAGCATGCATTATAAATTCATCAACTTTTTAAGATATTTTAATTGTGTGAGTGTTAGAAGGATTTAGTATTTTTGGTTTAAGATTATATGCAAACAATATACTCGAGTTATTTTTAATTATTACTATTTGACAAAAGAAATATCATTCCACTCTTTATTTTGATTTCAAATTAATCAAGAGCTAATAATAGAATAACATATACTAATTTATCTGACAATTAAAATAAAATTTATAAATTAATATACAATTCTATTCATATATCCGTAATCAAAATAATTATGTTTCAAAATATATATTATTTATTTTAAACTTCGTAAACTTAACTCATAAGTATATATTTTCACTCATAAAATTAAAATTTACAAAATAATTAATATTTTAAAAAAATATTATACTAATTTTATTTTATTTATTTTATAATTTATTAAATTAATTTTATAATTTATTTAAATAAGATTTCAATGAACAAATGTGAAATGTGAAATTAAAAAACTACAACTCAAAAGACAATCTCAATTATCACTCCTCACTTAAGACAATTCAAATTACTCATTACTTATCATAAGTAAACAAGATAATATGATGGATTTATATAATTTAGTATAATATTATCTAATAATCTAGCAACTTTCATACATATGTTGCATTTTTTCTGGTCTTAATCATTTTAAATTCTTCATAAATAAACAATTTGATAACTTAATTTAAAATATTTTAGATAAAAGTATATATATAATTATATAAATTAGTTTTACTTTTCGTCATATGTCACGTTATTTAATAGAATCAGATAGAATCAACTGATTGGTTTCTTGTCAACCGGACCTAGTAAAACAAATTGGACACCTTTTATAAACCAATTAAAACTTTAATCATTAAGAAGCAAAAAAGAAATTCCAAGTATCTAATGTAGATTTTTTTTGTGTGGGTCCTAATTGCTATGTTTGAAATATTCAGATTTCATTTATGCACGGTAAAGTAATTATTGTGAAAGGCACCGAGTGACTTACTATTGTAAGCAGTAGGGGTGGTAATATTCCTCACCCCCGCGGGCCCGCGAGGATTCCCCATTCGGGGCTCATCTTCGAGAAATTTTTTCCCCGCGGGGGCAGGGATGGGGGCCAAACTGCCCCCGCCCCCTCTTTCGGGGATCGGGGCGGGGTAGTTCCCCTCGTCCCGTCGGGGCCCCGATTCCTCGATAAGTGCATCCCTCCTCTCTTTTTTTCTTTCAATGATCTCGACCGCAGCCCTCCTCTCTCTCTCTTCTTCTCTTCTTCGTCCGCGCAGTCGCCCCCTCCTCTCTCTCTCTTTCTCTCTTCTTCGTCCGCGCAGTCGCCCCCTCCTCTCTCTCTCTTCTTCGTCCACGGCGCCGTCCGCCTCTGCCATCAAAGAAGAGATCGGTCGCATTCGAGATCATCCGCATCCGAGATCCCCCTCCTCTCTCTCTCTTCTTTGTCCACGGCGCCGTCCGTCTCTGCCATCAAAGAAGAGATCGGTCGCATTCGAGATCATCCGCATCCGAGATCCCCCTCCTCTCTCTTCTTCGGGGGTTAAAATTTCTCCCGAACCGAGGATTCGGGGCGGAGTCGGGGGCGGAGGTGGGTTATCGGGGTCGGGGCGGGGGTGGTGTCCCCCGCCCCGAACAGCGACGGTTGCCATCCCTAGTAAGCAGCACCGTGCTATAAAATGACACAATATTGTTGATGTCGCACTAGCTACAAGGAAAAATGTGGTCATGTTGCATGCACATTCATTAAAATTGTGTTATAAGTGATGGCATACTTTTAGTCAAATTAATGCTCGAGTCACCTAAAAATTTGAAAATATTAACATTATATAATAATCTTAATTAGTGTTAACAAAAGAAAAATATTTAGAACAAAAAATAATTGTGGAAAGAATTTTATTATAAGTTAGAAAAAAGTACATTATAATAAGCTCTCATACATAAATATTCATACACCCCTAATTCATCCCACTTTACATGTGAGTCATTGGGGGCTTCCAGATTTGACCTAAAGATTCAAGTCGTTTGCTATTATCATAATTTTTATATTTTATATTTTTTTTACGATTTTGGGTAGTGGTGTAAGAAAAATCTGACTAACTCAAAAAATCTACCTGATATGAGAAAACTGAAAATTTTAAAAATTGACTCAAAAAATAATGATTATTTTTTTCGATCGAAAATTCGACTCGATCCGAACCCCTAGTTTTGGGTACAATTACATCAACCTATATCCCTGCTTTAAAGTGTTGAAATAATGTTTTGTTTCACAACATAAGAATCATCGTTTAGAGGTTCAAACATTATTTTTTTTATTTGATAAAAAATAAAGAACAAGTATAGCTTAGCATTTCATATGAAAATATTGATAAGCTACTTTTACTAATGATTAGGAATTTATAATTATTTTCCAATTTTACCCTTATTCAAATACATTATTTTTTTCTCAACTTATCTTATTATTTTTCATTTTTATTTTATTGTTATTTAATATATTTCTTTTGTATACATGATTAATTAATTACAAATTGCTTATTTGTCAACAATGAATAAAATTTAATTTAAGAATTAATATTTTCATATCATGCACATACTATATAAAATTTATTTTCAGTATAAATTTCTATAAATTTCAATAAAAAAAATAGTTGTGAGATTTTATTTTTATTTATTTGAGATATAAGTAATTTATTTATTGCATTGTATAAAATTTGTATAGTACTTGAATTGATAATTTACCATATGTTTAACTATATCATTTTATATTTGTCAATTAATTCTATCATTAAATTTTTTAAACATTTACTTGCTAATATCATAAATAATCTCTAACCAATAATCACCATTCACTACTTGTTATTCACTAGTTACACCATTATCCGCTATCAAGTTATTATCTGCTTATCAAATCATTAATAATGCCAACCTAAGTTAGCAATTACAACAAAGAATTTGGGGACCGAAATTAAAATTCTAAAATAGAGCATTTTAGTTCAATTACCCAGTAAAAAAATATTATTTAGATGCTAAATTTTGTTCCCACGTTGTCTACATGGAATCACCCTCTTCATACAATGAAAAATATTAATTTGTCGCATAAGTTGCAACGGATAAAAAAAATTGAAAGAGCAACACAAAAGGAAAAAAAAAAGTATAATTTCGAATTGGGCATCACATTATGATGAGTGGTCGCCCGGGTGAAAACCAATTTCTTATCTTCTACAATAATAGTATAATATTAATATTAAATGATATCATGTTTTATTTTTGAACTTTTTATTGGACGAAAATATTCACTATTTTCAGTTTTTTCATCCAAACATGGAAGTAAAATTTTCCGATGGTTGTTGTTTGGTAAAAGTGCAATACTGTTAATTTTTTCAAGGAAATATTGTTATTAATGCTTTAGCTTGATTGTCTCACAAATAATAGTCAATAATTGGGTTCCTAGAGTTATATACACATATATGCAATTGATTTGAAGCTTTAAAGTATATATGTGTTTCACTTAATATTGTTGCAATATTTTTATCATATTACATTATTTAATACTTATTTAAATATATATTACACGTATAATTTAATCAAGCTTTTGAATGTATATTCAAATCTTTCGTTGTAATTATTTTTCTTTGTGTATATTTTCCATTGTAAGCAAATTATTAAAATGTGTAGCATTTGTTTAAATACTTTGTATTTGTTTACTAAATAGTCAAACATGCCCTAAATATAAACATGCTATTAACTAAAGTAGCTTCATATTCAAACTTCAACGAAAAAAAATTGTTGGAAGAGTAACTCCTTCAAGCTCAATCTACCTTATATATAATAATAGTCGAATAATAACTCCTTCAAGCTCAATCTACCTTATATATAAATATATATACACTCATATAATCACTTTACATATGATTTGGTTCTGAATTTAATTTTCCTTTTAGAGAAGCAAAATTATCATTAAGTAAAAGCATTGCATTCACTAGGGATTGGGACTCTGCGCCATTTGTACTCTACAACTAATTAAATTCGATTTATTCACCAGTAGGTCAATGTCCTCCTAGAAATGTGAAGCTGGGAAATTAATGCACCAGTAGCTGAAGCTTGCAACCATAAGTCATACAACGACTATGAAATGGAAAAGTTGGAAACTACTGTGTGCGAGAGGAACAGATCACACCTTTCCCTGTAGGTCGGAGAGTGGCTAATTAAAGAAGACTGAACATGGCCATTTTAGAGCAAGAGGTCAGTCAAGATAATGGAGATGGCCATGCATGCATGCATGGATAATACAGAATTTGGAAGAGTGAGGAGATCATATATATTATATATGATGATGGACTATGAACCCTAAGCACCCTGAGCATGCAGCTGATAAAAAAAAGGTATTTCTTTCCATCCATAAGAAAGCTTAGCTAGAAAGAAAATGCTTGGAACATATATATCTTTGAAGTAAATGAACAAATTGAAATATATAAGAGGATGCCATTAACTAATTTACACCACTAGAAAGCTGCTTTTTAAGCTGCAAAGAGTACTTTCAGTCTTATATGCATCCTGGACATCTTCTTGAAACTCACCTTCCTTTCAATGAAGCTTGCCGGCACTGCGACGGTCGTGTTCGATCTCGGAAGACGCATCGTCGTCTAACACCTCCAAGCATACGTCGACGCCGCTGTAGGCCCCGTGGCCCTGGCCGAAGGCTTTGATGTGGTCCTTGAGCGAGCGCTTGTGCTTGAAGTCGGAGCCGCAGATGCAGTACCACAGCTTGCCGCAGTTCTTCTCGTGGGTCCTCCAGTCTCCGCGGACGGCGAAGGCCTTCCCGCACTTGCGGCACATGAAGGGCTTGATCCCATGCTTCCTCTTGTAGTGGGTCTGCAGAGTCCTGAAGTCCTTCAGCGGCTTCGACCGCGGGTGGTCGATGTTGTTCCTGCAGCCTGGCGCGCAGCAGTAGCACGGGAGCCGCAGCATCGCCGTCGGTTGGACGCCTCTTAGCGACTCCGGTCCCCGTCTGTACTGCGATCCATGCCCCCACATGTGCATCTGCATGAATATATGATGTTGCACCATGCATGAGAAGGATACGTATGTAGTCATATAGGCACTTGTTGTTTTCTTCTTATTTGTTGGTGTTTAATTAGCTAACCGGAGTGGTGTTGCTTAGTGTATGGCATTATAGAGAAAGATAGGTTCATTATTCCCCTTGGCTGTCATGAGGTACGAGAACTGTATATAGTGGGCAATGAGTAGCAGCACCCTTCTTTTGGTATTATGTTGTTGAATGAGAACTGTTTACCTCCTTTTCTGCCAGTCAAAAAAAGCCGGATCCTCTGAGAATCATAACAAATTTAAGAACGTTTCATCTTTTTCTCCTTTCGGGTACTGGCATCATCAGTAAAACACTATGTACATGAGTGTGTGTGTACATGTGTGTGTGTGAGAGAGAGAGGGAGAGTAGGGGAGAGGTGAACTGCAATTGAGTGATATGTCATGTGGATGCATGCATGTTTTTCATTATGGATCTCACTCACCGCTACCAAGGTAGAGCATATGAGCAATCTCCAAAAGCACCAAAAAGCATGAGGAGCAAATCCTCCTATGTGTAGTTCAATCACATAAAAAGGGAGAGAAAGAGAGGATCCAATATCACTCCACTCAATGGTCGGCCTCAGTTAGACCAGACATGAGACAAAAAGCTACTGCAAGTAACAACAACCCCTTTTACCAAGCAAAAGGGGGATCCGGATCACAATGATCCAACAGTGATCTGAAATCGAATAGGTACTATAAGAAAAACAAAACAAAAATATCAGACCAGAAAGATCGATCACCTGCATGTTGTTGTATCTATTGAAGGTTTTATAGCACACAGGGCAAGAGAACTGGGTTGGACCAATAAGTATCTGCGAAGGGGTGGGAATCCAGTACTGCCCCTTGTTGAGCCTCCCTATGGGATCAGAAGCGTAGCCCAAGGTGACCATGCCTTCGCCGCCGCCGTGGCCACCATCTTCTTCTCCTTCCTTCTGTCCATGGTCCTCTGCGGCTGAGACTACAGATGATGTGAGATCAACTGCGCCAGGGTCCGGGAGGCCTATGTGAAGTGCGACAGTGACTGCTTCCTCTTCCTGATCATGGCAATGATCAGCCGTCGCGGCCTTGCTCTTGCCGCCTTCCTCAGGGGCCGCGGTGCTGAAGGTGGCGTTGTTCTCCTCCTCCTGTTGCCTCGTGGGGCTGAAGCTGAGGAGTGGGAGGGCCTCCCTGATGGGCGGTGAAGGAGGTCGTGAGGCGGTGCATGAGTTGCTGAAGAAATTGTGGGAGGGGACGCCGACTTGCATTGGATATGGTCTGCTGGATGAGAAAAGATGGTGGTTGGGGAATCCTCGAAGGAAATTTGAGTAAAATTGATCCGCCATGATCGATCTCGCGCTGGAGCTTGCTTAGGGTGGTTTTGAAACGAGGCTGGATCTTATCTAGAAATTTATAGATGTAGGAAGTGTCGAGGACTCGACTGAAAACATCATCCAGCAATCGAAAGAGAGAGCAAATGCAAGGGATCCAAGATAGTGACAGAGGAACAACGAGAGAGAGAGAGAGAGAGAGAGAGAGAGAGAGAGAGAGAGAGAGAGAGAGAGAGAGAGAGAGAGAGAGAGAGAGAGAGAGAGAGAGAGAGAGAGAGAGATCAGTAACTTTCGGGGATAATTAGCAAAGGAACTTGTAGCTTGTAGGGATAGAAGTCTGGTTGGAATCATGTGAAGACTAAATAATAGAGCGTGAACAGCAGCAGCAAAAGGAAATGATTTGTTGACCGAAACCTAAAACTTAATGAGTTCAATTTATGTTAATGAAAATGAACTTCCAACTTCATCTTTAGAATGTCATCATTGAAATCTTAAAAAAGGAGCTTTGCGTTTGACTTGAAGTGGACTAGTCAGTAACTAATAAACTTCTCAATCCAAATCTACCCAACAACGAAAGAAAAAAAAAACATTGTAAATATATAATGCATATTAAAAATTTGAAATATTTTATATTCTTGTATCTGCATGAGTACGTCGTTTTCTAAAACTTAGAATACATATATATATTTATGCATCAAAATTTAAAAATCATGGAATAAAACGTTAAAACAATGAACGCATAATATAATATTTTAACATATTACAGATCATTTATGTGCATAATATTCCTTTATTAAATAATCTTTTATACATGAGAGAGAGAGAGTGACATGTATTTCAATAAGTAATATAGTACTTACCAAGGATACTAAAAACAGCAAAAAAATGAAAAAAAAAGTAAAGAATGTTTGTGATTTGTCTTGGGAATGGATGTTTGGTATGTTTTTGCATTTTTAGATTATATATTCCACGCTTCCCCTGTGTTTGCTCCGATGGCGGCAATTGCTTCGGCGGTCGTGCCGCGGTCGAGTCGCCTTACTCTCCACAAACTAAAAGCCCCCTCTCTCATCCCGAAGCCAATTTAAACCTTGGAACAATCCAGTTCCTATTTTTTGTTCTCTCGCCATGCACCTGTTATCTAATTTTTAGCAGCTCTCTAGTCTTCACACACAGCAGATATACCATTTAATTTCTCTCTCTCTCTCATCCTTTTGGTTTCTTTCTTCCTCCATCTAATTTCCATGCAAAAGCGCGGACTACGTAGGCAACTTTACCACTCACATCAAAACTAACAACAGGACCTCACAGTCCACGAGCTAGTTAACTTTTGACACCTTATTATTATTATTATTATTATTATTATTATTATTATTATTATTATTATTATTATTATTATTATTATTATTATTATTATTATTATTATTATTATTATTATTATTATTATTATTATTATTATTATTATGTGTTGAATTTTGACACCTTATATAGGCCATCCAACTCCAACGTACCTATATGGGTTATTTTCTTATTACCACGACTAGTTAGCACTGTATCATGTACCTGTATAGATCATAAGTAATAGCATAAAGTGATCAGCGTTTTGCATGCATTTGACAATGGATCATTATACACACGTACATATAAGCCTGCAGTAGTACTGACCAATAATGCTTTAGACCTACCAAGGATCTTTAATCGCGAGAGAAATCTACAGTGTGTAGTCCCTCAAGCCATATGCACTTTAAAACCTTGGTCCTTGATGTACTTTCAAACCGATGTAAAGTCATCTTTAAAACATATGGTTCAAGGGTTGGGCAATTCGATCAAAAAGCATGATATTTTATGATTATTATATCAATGCTCATGAATTATTAGGATAGGGGTACAAAAAATCGAACTTCAATTTTATTCTCAAGTTTAGCATAAACTTTTATTTTATAACTAATGAATTTTAATTGTATCTTCAAATATTGACTGACTTTTTATTTTTATGTAAAAATTTATGAAATTTTAAATTAATTGCAAATATATTTATTTTTATTAAAATTATTAATTCAATTATCACCATATAGTTAAGTGGATGACATATTGCAAACTTGTAAACTTAAAGAATAGTTAAAATTCAACCTTTAACTATCTTATTTTATTTAATTATAATATATATTATAATGGTAATTAGTTGAATTTTAACTTACTTTATAATTAGATAAAATAAGATCATTAAATATTGACTAAATGATGCGCAGGAAAATCCTGCATTAGTTAGGTCATTTTAATAAACATTTTAGGATATTTTTGGTGTTTAAGGAAGATTTTTTTATTTATTTTTATAAAATATTTTTTAGATTTGATTTCTACCTCAGCTTGTGGACAATCACGGTTGTGACATTAGCTTTCACTCCCATGACATGAACCCAGAAGATGGCAGAGTTAGGGGTCTCACTAATGGCCGTGATTCTCACCTTCACGCTCGTGAGCGCAAGGCAAGTGGTTCAAAGGTCTCGCTCAAGAGACCTTGAAATTTCGGTGGTCTTTACTTCTCACTCACAGGTGTGACTCCTTCTTCACGCCCGTGAGAGAGAAGTAAAGACCATTGAAATTTCAAGGTCTCGCTCATGATCGTGCGCTCCAGCAGCACGCCTGCAACAAAATCAGCAAAATCACGACCATTCTAGAACCATTCGTAGTCGTGAAACTAAAGAGATTGAATTTAGCACGATCATGATCGTGCCATTTAAATTTTACGGCCATGACAATGTTCTGTATGCAGTTTTGTTGAATTATCCGCATTTTGGATTAAATCTTGGGTGGTTGAGCAAAGTTATGAGAAAAACTATAAATGGGGACCTAAAGCACCTGGAAGGGTATCTCTGGAGGGTAGAAAACAAAGGTTGAAGGCTTCATGATAAAGATCTAGAGGGGCTACAATGAAGTTCTGTCGAAAATTCAAGAGAGGATGGTAGAATTTGGAGTAGCTCTTCTTAGATGTTCTTTCTCTTTTTCCTAAAATAGTTATTAGTTTGATGATGTACTCTAGTCTTATGGAGTAGTGTTCTTTTACGATTATCTTGATTGAACCCTACTTTGTAAGAGAACTTTATCACTTAGTTTGATGAATTAATAGCATGCTTGAATGTTCTTAGAGTTTATGCTTGAGATTTGTTCCTTTTAAATCTATTTATTATCTGAGAGGGAGTTTTTAGATTCATTAGAATTTCTTAGGATCTTTAGTTCTTGCATGTCATAATTGGAGAAATTATAAGAGACCCAATTATATTATCATTAAGGTGACTTGAAAAATCCCTTAATTTGATATTCCAGTTAAATGCATTTTGAGTTTGATAAATTAGATTAAAAATAGAAAGGATTGATTTCTTTTATTATTCTCAAAGTAGAATTTAAAGCCTGCGATATTGGTTAAATTACTTTGAAAATTTTACTTTATTAATTCTTCATCACATGTTTAAGACTCAAATATGATAGTGGTATAAATAAAGAGAAAACCTACTCATCAATTCTATACTTTTAAATCAAGTGATCATTTTTTACATACATTTTATTTATCTTTTATTTACCCATTATTTCCCTAAAACAGAAATTTATTTTCTTTTATCAATTAATAAGTAGGAGACATTAAAAATTATTTTTTGTTCTCGTAAGAATGATATTTTCATTCTTCATTTTATTACTCGAACGAATAGTGTGCTTGCTAGTGTTTCTAAGATCGCATCACTAAATTATTTATCACGTATATATATTTTTTGACTTCTTTGTATATAACTATAATATTATTTTAAATATATAGGGTCTCAACTTTGATTGATTTTTTATAACGTCAAAGTTGCAAAACAATAAAATAATAAAATATTAATTTTAATTATTTTTAGGTTTAAAAGTTTGTGATATGACATTCACTTATTTACATGGTGATTGTTGAACTAATATTTTTATTAAAAATATAATAATATGCTATAGTGTAATCAGTTTAAAAGTTCATGAGCTTTTATGTAAAAAAAAATACAGGCTCGATCAATAAAATCAAAGTGACTTTCTATGCAAAAATAAAAGTTTATTCTAGATTTCAGAATATGCAATTCACCCTTAGGAATCTTAAGATAATGAATTGTTAGAACATATCATTTACCTTTACGTGTTTGATATAACTTCGGATAATGACTTTTAAAATGCGACCAATCTATTTTATACTCTCAAACACAATATATAAGAACAGTTGGGCATAGATTTGAATTCAATGACCGTATGAATGTTGTCTAGGCTTCTAAGTTCTAATTTATATTTTGGTGTTGGACTTTGCCGTTGCGATGGAGAGGGCGAAGGTAGAAATTGGAAAGCTAGCGCTGTGCATCAATAGCTAATGTATTAATTGATGTTGACAAAAAGTAACATGTTGCACAACTTAAAATGCATGGTGATGAGTTTATTAATTTTATTCAAGTTGGCTTACCGGCCGGAGGAAAAGAGGTCAGTCATCAAGTGGACCAATTTGAGACATTTTGATTCGTAGGTCGCATGCAAACGTGGCATTTTGGTTCGACCCCCAATTAATACGTATTAACCGAATTGAATTTTGAGCTTTTAATTAATGGCACTGCAGCTAATGACTTCGTTTTGGGAAACATAAGTGGGGATAATCAAGCAAGAAGAAGTGCATAAGTAGATCGAGTTCGCCCTATCAACAATATATATATATATATATATATATATATATATATATATATATAAGTATTTTTCGAAGTACATCACATCCTATTTTTCAATAGTCATCAATCATCATATATAGTATGTAGAAGATTACGAGCTATTTATTTAGTAGGGTTCTATATATGATCTTCTTTCAATCGAATTTAATCAATATTTCTTGGTCATTTCACACAAGCATAAATATGATAAGGCTAGCTAGGCATAAATTCATATATGTATGTATATGCAACTTCTTGTATATATACATATACGCATGTATATATATGTATCTTGTCACAAGAGCCAAAAAGTAGGGGAAGCAACAAGTTCGTTGTTGCTGCAGAATTGCACAGATCTTTTATCCATTGGTGTGATAAATTGAGCAGGGTCTTCATCAAGTAGATTGTTCTCACAAATCTATCAAATCTATTTCTTTTTACCAGGGCAGATAATGGATGAGCAAAACGATTAGCATTTTACCAGAGAGAGATAGTAACTTCTCAACTAAGGTGTGTCTGATAGTAACTTCTCAAAAAGTTTGAGTTTGCTGTGTGATCTACTGTGGAATGCATATGCCTACGGGGCTTTGAGTAATGCTTTTTACAAATAAAAATGTTCAATAAAATATTTTGATGGAGCTTCTACTCGCATATTCGATCTATCCTGACAACTTTTTTTTGGCTTTTCTTTGTGATAAAGTAAAAAATGGTTGCGGTTGATAATTATTTGTCATAAGAAAAGCAAGTATAATATTTTTACCAAAGACATATAACTAAGAGGAAGCAAGTTATTTTTTCCACAAAGCAATGGATGCATTGCCACACCATTGCCAAACACATTGATTAAACTAATTATCGTGACATATATTTATGATAATATTAATCTGTTTCCTTTCAAACTATCTAGGTATCCAAGTTAACTTAGTGGTCGAATTTGATGGGATTTTTATTTTCCCCAAAGCCTAAGTCACAAGTAGCAATGTTTAATAGTCAAATATACAAATACGATTTTTGCCAACGCGACAATACTATGAAGTTGGCATGCACTCTCCCAGCCAAAGTAGTCGACCTTGGAGATATCTCAGTAATGTTTTCTTAATTTAAAATTGTTGACAAATGAATAAATAACTATATAGTAGAGACAAAAAAACATGCATACAGCAACAATATGTGAGAAATTTTAGTCGCAAGTACATTAATTAATTACTTGAAGTAACTTGGGACTACACACAAAGTGAAAAAGATCTGCACAGTAAATGAACCTCCTACTGCTAGTATCCAAATTATGGGTCTCTCTCGCATCAGAATTGATGAGTTCCATCTCTCTCTCTCTCCCTCTCTCTCTCTAAACCAGCTCACGATAAGGGCACCCACACCACAAACAACTGCGCACATCAAGGCATGCTGCTCATGTCCAGGAAACATTTGCCTGCAGCTGATAATTTACCTCCTCTTTCTGCTTTGGGGCAATGAATTGATCAGCTTTAACCAGGCGATGCATGGTGGTGGTGCTGCTTCTGCAGCAGCATGCAACAGTGGCCAATAGTGCACACGAAGCCAAACTGGAGCCAGGATCCAACTTTGCGTGTACATTCTGATAACATTCGATAAATGCTAACAGTTAAATTGTTCTCTTCTTCTGTAGGAGCTGCTGGAGGGGATTAAGGTCATGCATGCATGATGCAGCGCCCTGCAGCAGGCCGGCACACATGATTCGAGGTATAAAAATTGAAGAAAAAAAACTTAATTAGTAGGTGAACAGTGATGGCATTGAAGCGTGGGAGAACAGTTCACTTCGCACAAATGGCGTTCGATCGATCGAGTTCTGCTGCATACTGTTGCGAGTGGTTGAATATACATAGCTGACAGTGCAGTGATCCGGGAGCCGTTTCGTTTAAGGCAAGAAGGGAACTAAAGGAATTAAATTTAGTGCATGTTGCCTTCTGAGATCGTTAACCAACCACACACGCCGCCTTGGGCAGAAAAATTAATGCTGCAGACCGATCGATCGAGCTTCAAATTGTCAGTTTAGTTTTTCTTAGTTACCTTCTCTTGACGTTGATCCACGCCATTCAAAACTGTCCATGCATGCATACATGCTAAATACTGCATTCTGAGATTTCAAATAATTCCGATACCGTGTGCTATTTGAATTCTACTCATACTTGGATCTTTTTATCCTTTCCAAGTGATCCTCCCTCTCTCTCTCTCTAAATGATAATTTTAGAGTGAAGAACATTATTGATCCGTATTACTTCCATAGTTTAGCATGCAACCCATCTGGTTAACAAGTTGTCTACTAATGCCTTTGTCTTATATCAATCATCATCATCATTCACTGTCCCCCACCCCACCCCACCCCAACCCCCCCCCCCCCCCCCCCCCCCCTCGTCCCTCCCCCACCATGCATACATGCATGATTCATGACATGGTAAATGATCACATAAAATGCATAAAATTCAAATTTTACTGCACTTAGATTGCACCCTGAGTTCAGCACTGTTCATCCGGGTTGCTTCTCACTGAAGAAGGCCATGGTTAATTGATCAGTACAATTATTTTTCTATCATATTTTGTTCTTGTGATGATTACAGAGAGAGAAGATGCATGTACGGCCTAAACAGTAGGAGGAGGGAAGATGGTGAAAGAAAGGCATGCATGCAGTAAGCCATGCATTGCCTGCAAGGATCAACTTTCCTACTATAGCTAACACTAGCACGAACACGAGCACCGAATTAATTGTTGCACTGTCGGCTTACATCTACAACATATTCCTTTGCCTGGATCACAGATGATTTGCATGCCCTTTTTGTTCGGAGTACTTTCTTTGGATCTACCATGGAGATGGAAATAGTTACTAACTTGCTCCGCGCTACAAAACATGGTAACAAATCATTTGCTAACTAAGCACTGATCTGAGTGCCCTATATATACTTGATGTTGCATGCCTATAAGGCTATAACTGCATGCATGATTTACAATGTCGACGTACAGAAAGGGGCCATCAAATACAAATTGGAGTGAAGATCGGGAGAGAGGTTGGTAAGGTCGATCTTACCTATATATTGTTAAAACAATTTAATATATAAGATTATGTAAACAATAATCTTTTATATTAACTTATAATGCTTTAAATTATAAATAATATTATCTTGACCACTATCCTATTAAGACTTCCTATATATACATATATATATATATATTGGGTTATTCCATAAATCTCTTCTAAACTATCACGATTTTTTACATCTAATCTTAAACTATGAACTTATTTTTTGAATCCTTAAACTATCGCAACTTTTTCATTTTAGTCTTCCCATCACTTTTATTACGTCTTCCATTAGTTTTATTTTCTTTCCATTTATGAAACTACTAAAGTATCCCTCCCTTCATAAAAATATGAAATAACAAATATAAAAAATAAAAAAAATGTTGAAAAGATTAAAGTGGTAAAGAAAAAAATTATCATTTATGAAAAAGTCTAAATTACCTTCCCCCTGATTTTTCCCTTTTATTTCTTTTTTATATTTATTATTTGATATGTTATGGAGGGAGAGGTAATTTAGTCTTTTCATAAATTAGAAAAATAAAAAGTAATGAAAAACATAATAGAAATAGACGGAAGGACTAAAGTGAAAAAATCGTGATAGTTTAAGGATACAAAAAATAAGTTTGTAGTTTAAGATTAGATGCGAAAAATCGTGATAATTTGTGGAAATAATCATATACATATTATCAATATGATAATAACAAAAAAAAATTAAGATGAATTGACAAAAAAATGATAATAATATGATCAAAATGGAGTACTATTATGAAAATATTTTTTAATATGCATTAATGATAAAATTATTTTGTGAAGAAAATATTTTAAAATTTTAATTATAGTCAATCATCTTGATCTTAAGTTTATTTCTCAAAGAATCATGTTACACTTGATGAAAGTTACAAAAAGTTTTAAAATTAAAATATTTATATTGATAGGATTTTATGATCTTATTGGTGATATATGCAACCTTGTTATTGCAATCTCACTAATCCTACAAAAATGATCATAAATTTAACATCAAGATCATAAATCATGGAATATGATCTTACGGTAAAGATCGCGATCTTAATGAGCATGATCGTGCTAAAAGATAGGATAGATTGATTGAGTATAAAACATATGGCTCCAGTCTTCTAAAAATACTCTGAAAATGTGAGAAATTTACCCTTCACAGGAAATAAGAATTTGTTCATGGAGTTGTGTTCATGCCATCTGATGTAACAATCGAGAAAAAATCAAAAGGAAACAGCTAGCTTAGAGATAAAATCCCTATTAATGTGGGGGCAATAAGTAGGCAGATAAAGAGGGAATCATGGCATTTAAGGAGAGAAAAAATCAGATCCGATGAGTTAACAGAATAAGAATAAAACAACCAAAAACTTCTTCCACTTGTTGAAAAACATTTTCTATTTCTGAAAGTTATTCATCGTGCGCACCTTTAGAGGGGAAGATGACATTCATCTCGATCTAGTAAGGAGCGATCGAATGCCCATCTCTTCGTATTCATTTACCCCTGCTTTGCGACATCTCCTCACACACCGAGCGATTTGATCTGTCCTGCAGGAGAAGGACAGCTTGAGGAGATAGGTGCGCTAGGAGGAGGAAGAGGGACGGATCGACGTTAATCAAGTCAGTCCGGCAACAACAAACTTGACATCAGGTGGGTGATTTTCTGAAATTACCTTGCATGACTTTAAATAGATTCGATTAGTACTCTCTTAAGATCCGATTACATTTATTGCATGAATAACATGAATAAACGATATGCATATGGATGTGATGTCTGATATGTTTTATGCTTGCATTATGTTATGATTGTTTCATTAGGATTTAGTGTAAGAAATCTTATTATTTATGCTTGATCTGCCATGATCTACTAGAATGCAAATTAGATTTTAATCTGTGTTTTATCCCTTGTTATGTTCGCATCTAATATGTGTTCGTAGATTGAATGATCACTTGTTTGTAAGACCCTCGACATTCTAGATCCGGCCTGGGTTCATATTGAAAACGACCGTGTAGGTTGATTTCACGGTCATGCTCGTGGAACTCAGCTTGGGTTACCTTGAACTCAGCCAAGTTAGCGGGCGACAGATCGGTCTACCGTTCGACAAGAGCAGTCAACCGCTTCGCTACTCGACCCGAATTACACTTAACTCGGCCCGGGTTTGTCTAATGCTGAACCCGACAATGTGTGACCCTATTCACGAACATGACTAGAGTGCATTTACACTCAAACTAGGTCCAAGTTATGAACCCGGCCTGGGTCACCCTATACCCGGTACTCGGCTCAGGTCATAGCATTCCGAGACTGATTATTATATTTCCTACTGATTCTTGACCCTGATATGAATGCCATATATTCTTTATTGATTTATCATGATGATGCCTAAATTAATGATATATGATTTCACATGATCTATTCCTGATTTGAGATATGAACTCATATGATGTTTCATATTGATCCAATCATTCCCACTTCATGATGAATAGCGAATAACAATATTCTAAAGTGATTAATAAGTGAAGATGAAAGATGAAAAATGAGTTGACAACCTCTGTCAAGTGCCTCAAGATAATGGTCGCTCCTTTTGTCATGTTTTGATCGCCCATTGACTCATACAAGATTCTATCATTTCGCTCGGCAATACCCCAAGAAGTTAAAGGCACCTAAAATCATTTAATTTCTAAGTATGATTCAAGATTAAGAAGTATGAATAAGTAAAGTAAGCATGAATATCAATTATTAAGTCTACTATTAATTCTAAGCTTATCATGTACCATGTGATCTTACTGATTTTTTCTATCTATTGATTCTCCTTACTCATGATTTATGATGACTTTATGCTCAATTTCCAAACCAAGATAAGTAATGGTCATCATTATTGATTTTTTGCTATTTAAAATTATGCATTGTATATTTTTATTAGTTCTCCACTAGGCTGTAAAGTTTATGGGAGGACCTCCTTTCTTGTGTTTAATTTTCACAGGGTCACTGATCCTCCCCCGTGTTTGATTCTCACAGGATTATGTCAGTGATGGTGTTGAGTTGGTGTGCTGCGACGATGCTCAGACGGCTATTAAGTACATGAACTACAGGACCTATTTATCTATTTATTTCTTTCCGCATTTATAAACCCATGATGTGGACTTCATGATATTTGTTCAAGGATTATGTAACCATTTTTTAACTTCCGTAATTGATGTTATTTTTCTGCAATCCTTTTTTTTAGTCTCTAATCTTGATTGAGACGGTCAATTTGATGATAAATGCCATAACGTTTGTAGCGTTCTCAGAATAATTTTTGTTACGTGACATTGATCGATTTGGGAGCGTTACATCTGCGGTCCTTTATAAACTCTAATACCATGTAAGTTAGGCTTATAGGAAGATTCCACTCATAAAAAACCAATACCCTATTCCTACGGGAAGAAGGTAAAAGACATGTATTAATCCGAGGCCTCTTATTTTACTAGAATAATTTAGAATGTTTTTATATTTATAGTCTTATATAAAAAGGATTTGAAATGAGAATTTAAAAATACATCCTAATAATAAAAAAATAAAATAAAATCTACGTGCATGAATTTGGGAGTAGACCTCCATCTGACCACACCGACTTAATTCATAGTGGACTGTTCAGCCCATTTTATGGGCCCAATGGAACCATTAAGGACCCAAATTCCCGCCCAACATCTTGACCCATTCGCTGTAGCTATCAGCCCCGTTTTCGTCGCCGACTCGCTGCGGCTTCCCTTCGCCGGACCGTCGTCCCACACCGCCGCATTCTCGGATCGCCGGAAGTGCCTCCGGGAGCGGTCCAAGAGAGGCCAACGTCACGAATATGATTCTTCAAATATGATGGTTTAGGGTTTAGAGTTTACAATTCTTCGAAGCTGCACAACTTGACACAGGGATGTTTGCTGCATATATGCTACTGTGCACATTCATACATGGGTACCTTTATTTTTTGTATTCTTACATCTATTCATAGTTCATACATGTGGATTAGTGAATATGGGGACTATTTATTTATGGATTATTGAGTTTTCGCATGTGTATAAAGTGCATTCATCGACTATTCAGACTCCTTATCTGGCGGATTTCTGGTTTGCCCTGAATCTTGTATTGCTAGGACTAGGAACCTTAGAAATGGCATTCCATAAAGGAGTGTTATCTTAATCCATGCTTTTTGATATGAAGTGTGCACTCAGCTATTCTGTTGTTTCCCATCATCATATATAAAGTTTAAGCTTAAGTCATCTTGATATATTTCTGTCTAGGAGGGTCTCTTCCCAGTTTTTGAATAGTTAAAATACATATTTCTTTGTACAAATGTATGTTAGAGAGATATATATGATAAAAATAAAGCATCTATAATGCTTTCATGATTGCATGATGCATGTATATGTATATGCCACTAGCTTTGGTTTCCTTATATGATATATGAATGAAGGTTGAAACGTCACATAATTGATAACATAAACATGCAGTGAGCTCTCTTTTCTATATTTATACATTAGTTGAAGTTATAAGATTATAGTTATCCATCTTAGAATTGGAATGGATGTAAGTGGGATGGTTTAAGGGAAAAATGTCATATTAAAATATTCATATTGTATGTAAGACTGATACGCTGATGTTCCATGAATCAAGTGCGTAAATGCGCCTAACCTATGTTCATATCAGCTTTAGGAGAACAAACTGATGTGGGCTTATAACGAGATGTATCTTAACATCGGGGTTTGCCATCAAATTCATGCTGTAAATGGCACAGTGATGTGATAATTTCCTATGTTGTTACATGATTACATCCGTTCCCCTTACTTTAAATGATGAGGATCCAAAACCAACTTAAGATGTTGATTATTTTTCCAGGATAGAATGAGCCAAAATAGTTGGGATCATCCCCCTAAAAAATTTAACTGAAGTTATAGATAACCTTAAGATCATTTGTTAGAACTTTATATTATATGAATCTGTTACGAAAAGAGGGAGAGAAGGATGTCACGAAATACAGAAGAACGCGAAGAGGAAAAACGGCGGTGGCTTTTTGTTATGGAATAACGATGATCATAAGGATGAGTCTCTGTCTAGATCCTTAGGGAGTTTATATAGGCACTCCCTTTGACAGATGATAGAAATTATATACGGATTGTAACTCTAAATAAATCCCCTGAAAATAGGACACCTATCTCGTGATAAGAAAATAAATCAAATTCGAATCACATACAGAATACCTCTAAAATTTTCGCTCAGGGGGCTCTGCCCCCTTGCAACCCCCACAGGCTCATTGACCAGTCAGCGAGACCCCCGTAGGACAATTTTGCTGAAGCGTCTGACTCTGTAGGAGGACTAATTGAGTTCAGATTCAAGACATTATTAACAAAATCTTTCTGAAACTCATCTTCATTATGCCACATATAGATAAGAAACATAATGAGGGGGAGAGAAAAAAAAAAGCATTCGTATGCTTGTTAATTTCAGAGAAAGAAAGTAGATATTTTGACATTGTTAACAATGTAAAAGATGTAGACAATTAAGTTATACTTGAAGAGATGAGATTTACAAAACATGAACAGATTACTTTCACGAGAAAACTGGATATACTGCATAAGAAAATGTGGCGTATGCACTGCGGATCAATCTCACGCATCCATTTCAAAACGATGGCTGTGATTTTTCCTATTTTTGAACCATCATATGAGTAGGCCCAAATCCTTCTGGTTGCGCTCGTCTTCCCTCCTTGCTCTTGTTTCCTTCATCCACATTTGGTCTATTCTCTCCCCATGATTGCTCTTGTGCCCCTTCACCTCTTCCCTCTCTCTTCGAGTCCAATCAAGATCACTTACATCGGAGATCCTCCCTGCATCAGAGATGTTCGTGCACCTGACATTATTGGCTCGCGCATGATTTCATCGCCTTGCGTTAGAAATCGCCTCTCCCACTGAGCGCCTCATATCTAGTGGAACTCTTCTTGTTGTTCGGCTACCAGTGCTAAACATTAAAGTTCTATCTTTAAACGACGTTATCACTACTAGTTGTTCCAAGTTCCAACCCGTACTCTCCTACAATCCTCCAAACTGGAAATGGACCCGACCACAACACGATCTTCCTCATGACACCATTTGGTTTTCTGCGGCATCCCTGAGCTTTTGCTGCCTCAACGTGGTCGTCAAGTATCTGCCCCATGTAAAATGCCAAGCCGCAAGGCAGAGCACTTATGTTGCTGCATCAACATCTTGGGCTTCTTGGGCACTTTCTAGTTGCCGTAATGCTGAATGCAGCTATGTGCCACTAGGCACAAGCCTTTGGTTTGTTCGATGGCGCCTCTGAATGCTTTGAAAATCAGGATCCAAACAATTGCAAGTCTTGCACTCAAAGGGTTCTCCTGCAATCATCTTTGTGGATTCTGGTGCCCATGCTGCCTTCCTGCCATTGTCACCACAGGAGAGTAGTAACAGCAGGCCATTCACCTTCTTGTACTTGGTCTCCTCCATCAGTACTCTTTCCTATGGTAGTCAGTTCGCAATTAGCATTCACACATGACAGTCCACGTGTTCCTGAATCCAGCTCAATGCTCATTGTCAACTTAGATTGAGCATCTCATCGACACCATTAGGAGCAAAGATCGTCAAGTTCGAGAGTTCAAGTGGATTAATTTTTTATTCCTTAAATTCACATCATAAAATCTTATCATGAACTTGTAGAGTTTATGTATCAAATATATTTGATTATAAAGTAATTATTATGCAATCACAATACAATATTTTGCACATATTTACGATAAAAAATAACAACTAATATGTTTTACTAAAATAAATTAAATAATAAAATAATGGAAATTGGTACTATTACTTACAACTAGTAAGTACCAAGAAGCTATCAACAATTTGGTTTTTAAATTATAAAAATAAAAAAATGACTAAAGGTGATTGCATTTGAAATTTCTAATCGCGATACTAATTTCATTCTCGATCACAACTACATTTGTTAAATAAAATATTTAAGATTTTTTCAAACTTTGTTATACAAAATGAAGAGTTGTACATAATTGTATAGAATCATATGAACCTGTATAGAATCATATAAACTTTATGAGTACACAATATTTTACAAAAAAATTTAAATTATTTTTAATGTAGAATTTAAGTGTACAAATTATGTAAGATTATGCTGATTCGATTCGTTTTGCATAGCTAAACTTTTGAACTTGTAAGAGTTTAAGAATTTGACTCTAGGCTGTGTTTGGCATGAGAATTTGGGCATTTGGTGGGCCCAATCAGAATTAAAGTTTCGGTCAACGCAAGAAAGCTCCAAAGTTCTCATGTGAAAGTTCTAATGCAGAGCGAGAACTTCTTGCGTCGCGATCAAAATTTGCCTCACCTCGTCTCGTAACCCACGCCCAAATTATGATTTATCAGAACTTCGTCCAAACGCTATGGTGGAACAAACCCATCTCGTCGATAAGTTCTGAGAACTTTGAAGAACTAATGTTCCTCAATCCAAACGCAGCCCTAAAGTTTAACAATGTTAATCAAATTTTCTAACAAAGGTGTAGCCTTGAGAGGTAGGGCATGCGCATGGTAGCCCGGGGAAATATATGTTGCCCCACATCATATGGAGGTTTGGGCATCTGCAACCTCCGTAGGCCAATCTTGCTCTATTAACACACGATCGGTCGGATTGTCCAATGGTTTATATAGTTCGATCTTTTTTGCGTGCTATGATAGAGACCAATGATGTGTCCCCCACCCTTAGCTGATTCATGGTGCATCCCACTTTTGCACAGCATCTCCGGATTCTTTCTCTGGTATGACCGTTTTTCACTTCCTCCCTGTTCCGAGATGACTTCTTCATTTTGGAGGCAAGAGTGGGCCCCCTACGGGTGGCACACTCGTTGGGGATTTCCCCACGATGGTAGCACTATTGATGGACCGGGGCAATGTTGTCAAAATTAGTGAGATAACTCATGAATCAGACGACTTTACAATCTACCAAGTGGACCGACCTCAAAGTCGCTTTAGACCAGTACATGATAGAATTGCTTGCTGTATCATAGAAGTGATTAACACGATGTGCTGCTTTTTTACCATTTTATTGGTTGCCCTAACCTTCAAATTACCTCGAGCATTAAACTCATTCTTCGATATGTGTTACACTGCTGCTCGCCCTTCACCAGTAGTTGTTGATGTAGACTCCAAGAGGAGTTTGTCATTTTTTGAAACTATGCCTTTATAGGTATTATTTATGTCATTATTAATTTTGGTTTTTGGAATTTTTAATTTATTATTAGTTTTTAAAGGAAATTTCATTGATACTACGTTACTCCCATGGAGTTTGAGTACAAAAATTGAACAAGACCCGGGGGTGGTCCCATCCAAAAATTGTCACCCGGATTCATGCGATCAAATTTTGCAAGGTAATCTGCTGCCCTGTTATCTTTACGGCCCTATAAGATACAATAGTGGGGCTAATAGTTGTGATGGTTTTCGTGATATCAAAGATTATTCCTTTCAATCTCCAAGGGCAAGGCCGCGTGCAGTTGATGATGTGTACGAGAGATTCAGAGTCAGAATAAATTTGGATATGTGATATCCTCAGATCCTTGCACTTGCGGAGCCCAGCGAGCATAGCATTGGCTTCAATTTCGAGCACCGAGTGGACCATCATGGTACCTGATCCTGCAAAGTTGAGAGAGCCAGTGTGAGAGAGTAATAAGTATCCTATACCCCCGACGCCATTAGGCTCAAAAGAGCTATCTGAGCTGAAAATAGTCCAGCTCTAGGGAGGGGGCTCCCACCGAATTCGTAGTGGTGAATTCGGGGGGCAAGGGGCCTCAGGTGCGTGGGCGCCAACATAATCATGAAAGCTGATCAAAGCCCTTTCCCAAACCGATCCCACGGTTGCACGTCGCGATCTGAAGTGTACCTCGTTACAAAGATTCTAGATCCCCCAAAGGCAATGAGCAAAAATGGATAAAAAGGAATTTTTAGACTGTTGATCCAAGTTAGCTCCCTCATGGATCCAGGAGCCGAGGTGCCACGATGAGGAGTTCCAGAATTGGATGTTTAGGTTACTCTGAAGGATGCTCCACAACTGCATTACAACAGGACAAAGAAAGAAGAGATGCATATTTGTTTCTATGTGTAAGCCACAGAGGGGGGGGGGGGGGGGGGGGGGGAAGATGGATCAGTAGTGTTATCAAAGAATAGTATAGCGTCCAAAGTCGGGAGTTTGTTATGTAAAACTTTCAAAGAAAAATGTGTAATTTAGAGGGAGCTGGAATCTTCCAAACAAGCTTCCACGGCGGCCCTCCACTGGGGGACGACGACATAGGGTGACTGATATGATAGTAAACTAACTTTGCATTCGCACATCCATAGGTATCATTCACCCATACCCACGCGTCATCATCGGCAATAGCAAAAAGATAAATACGTTCAATACCAGAGCATAAATTCGGACCAAAGATAGATCAGAGGAGGGGACAATTCCAAGAGCCGTTGGTGATAAGGTGGTTAAAAGTGAGGCCGTCGAGACCAGTCTCCATATTGATGTAAGTGGGTGCCCATATAATAGGAGATGTAAATATCCATGGGTCCCGAAGGATAGAGGTTGAGCTACCAGTGCTAATACACTTTTTAAAACCAGATCTCAGGGTACTGACAAAATTTAGGATATTTTCCAGGAATCGACAATATGGGGATGGGGTCATGTCCTAAAGATTGAAAGTGCCATATTTGGCATTGACGAGGCTCATCCAAAGGGTATAGTGGTTATTGAGCAAGTCCTGAATGTGCCTTGCAACCAGGGAGTGCCTTGCAACTAAGGAGTGCCTGATGTTGTCTAGATTTTAGATGCCCAACCCTCCCTGGTCACGGGGAAGTTGGGTTGTGCTCCAGTTGATGAGATGGATTCCATGGCGGCCACCTCTTGGGTCCCAAAGGAAGGATCGAGAGAGACGCTCGATGGAGGCAATGGTGCTACCAGAAAGATTTGTAACGCTAAGTGAGTGGATTGAAATTGATGTAAGTGTTGATTTGATGAGAGTAGTGTGGTCTGCCTGATTAAGAACACCCTGACGCCAACCAGCGAGGCGCGAGGCGATCTTGATGACAGAAGTTTATTCACGAGAAGAAATGTGCTTTGGGGAGATTGGTACATTGAGGTATTGGAAAGGAAAGGTCCCAAGTTTAAAATTCAAAATGGTATTGATCTGATGGCACCGTCTTGTGTTCATTGGAGGTAGAAAGAGCTCAGATTTTTGCGAGTTAACATGTTGATCAGTAAGAAGTTTATAGATTTGCAAGATCTTTCTTAGGTTAATATAATTTTTTTATTGCCTTGAGGCAAATGAGCAAGTCATCAGCAAAAAGAAGGTGAGTTAGGCTAAAAGAATTAATTCTGAAATGAGAGATTAAGCCAGCATCAACGTGTTGAGCCATAAGTGAAGAAAATACTTGAGCAACGAGAATAAACAAGTAGGGTGATGTGGAATTAGAAGAGTGTAGTGATAACTTGCTGAAATTTTGGTCAGATTTGAAATTTTCCAATTTTTTATTTAGCTTCCTAACTCACTCTCTACTGCAACTGCACAAGTCAATGTAGTAATCTCAAGTGTCGTATCCACAGTGATTTGAAGGCTAAAGACTCCCTAAACTAACCTAGACTAGCCCTAAACTAAGTGGTAAAAACATGAAATTAAAGGAAAGTGAAAACAAATTTTTCAAAGTGACAAAATGATAACTGTTTTTGGTGTTTTGATAATAGAAATTAACTAAGATCTAATTACTGAATTAAGGACAAAAAAAGGTTTGTCAATCAATGGAAATGTTCTCCTAGGAGTTGGGGTTCATCTAATTCAGCTATGGATGGAATGAAACATTTTAACAATTTTAAATCAAATCTGATTCAACCTTAAGTATGGCTGCTCTCACAGCTTAATTAATCCAAAATTAATCATTATATTCTCATATAAATGTTAGTTAGGTTGAATTAGAGAAGGATCCCCACTGAATGTCAAGTTATCATTAAGCATATGCACAAGTCCCTCACTGATTTTGCCATTTCTTCTCAGATTTTGGCAATTTTAGTTTGGCATTTCAATTAAACCAACATTCACACATCAACTACTCAGAAATACTATGAACCAATCCTAATGCTAATGCTTTTTGGTTTATCTCTAAACAACAAGGGGATTTAAATCAGTCTCTCAGCTGCAAATTGAAATGAAATCCACGTTAGTACTAATGGATTGGATAAAATCAGCACATATCACACATTGAAATTCAGCACATGTCATTGCTTCTTGGTCTATCTCTGAACAGCAAGATAACTCTAAGTTCACTTCTCAGTGGATAATGGAATCAGGGGTTTTACAACAGCAAGACAGATTCCATAAATTTTAGGAAATCAGAATTTGAAAATCAGAAATCAACAAATGAGAAGTTTGCAACAATTCAAGGATTGAAATTTTAGAAATATCATTGTCTCTTGATTCATTTTTGAACAAAAATGAAACCATAAAGCAACCTCTCAGTTGTTAATTCAATTAGGGCTCCACAATGATAAAAATAGATTCAACAAAATTCAGGAATCAGAAATGGAAAACAAATTTCAGAAATAAATGAATCAGATTCCTAATTGGGATTGGACATAGAAACTTGTCATTGGTTCTTGATTCATTTCTGAATAAAGAGTAGATCAAAGGACAACCTCTCAGTTGTAAATACAAGTAGGATCTCACAATGTCAAGAACAGATCCATAAAAATCAGAATTTCAGAAATTAGAAAATCAGAACTTGAATTCAATGCAGGAAATTAGATTAGTTCTTCATCCATCCACAACTAAATTAGACTACTACCCTATCCTAGGAGAGTTGAGATTTAGCTCATTATAATTACAAGAATGGACACAAAACAGATAGGAAAGCTGAAACAAGGCATCCTGAAATTAATTGATATGAAGACTGTTCACAGAAAATTAGAATGTTGCAGCAGTTCCTTCTCCAGCTCCTCTCCTTCTTCTCTCATCCAGAAAACCTCCAAATGGAGGCTCCCCTTCTTCCTTCTGGTTTCTCAGCTTATATATGTCCTCTCCTCACCCTTGGATGCATATGAGAAGGTTCTATTCTCTTGATTCAAGCCACCTATCTAGTGGTCCTGAGATTCTAGCAGATTTCAGACTCCTTTTTGGACAGCTAGCAGTGGTCCCCCCCTCCTTTTTCACCTTGCGCAACCTTGTTGCAGGCTTGTGATACCTGCTAGAAGAACCAAAACAACCAGCATCATAGTCCTCAAATAAGATTTAAATAAATAAATATTAGGACAGCAAGTAATATCAGCTCTATTGTCAAATAAGATTTGGTATTGTGCAGGAATGAAATCCTAATTTGTTTAATGATAACTTATTGCCCGGAATGATAATTTGGTACCATTTCATCATAATTGTCCAAATATGAGTAGTTCAGAGCAGTGAAGGCATCAAAGGGATTAGGATAGCGAGTAAATGAGATCAATTATCAAGTGTGGATAATATTTTATAGGAATGATAAGTTGAGCCCCGGAATGATAAATTTGTGCCATAAAATGATAACTTGTTGTAAATTTAGTTATGATTACCCAAATGTGATCAAATTAGAGCAGCAAGGAGTTAGGACGGTAATTTAACAATTGCCTAATGCTGTTATGCAGAAATGATAACCTTGCACATCGAATGACAATTTTGCCCTCAAAATGATAACTTAGCACTAAAAATGATAACTTGTGAAATGGAATGATAACTTTGCACAAATCAAATAATGGTTATCCAAATATGATTCATTCATAATGACAAGGGATTTAGGGCAAGATAACAACTAGAAATCAGCTCAATTAGTAAAATGATAACTTTGCACATTGAAATGATAACTTGCCCAAAAAATGATAACTTGGCATAGAATTAATATTTTTATGGATTTTAGTAATTCAGAACCTCTATGCACATGAAATTAAGTGTAAAACGAGAATGATCAGCTGGTTATCACAATCCATTGCATTCTAAGCATAATTGGCCAAAAGTAAGGCAAAATGAGAGATCGATGTGGGTGAAATGAATAGAAAATGAAATAACAACCTAATATGATCAGCTAGTGATCATAGGGCGACTGAGGGTCGCCCTGCCTAATACCTCGATAACTCAAAAATTGTTGGGATGGTTGGCCATTAATAATGCATCGAAAGGTCGGGGAAGTTATACAGAGCTTGATCTAGCTAATGGAAGGGTCAGGAAAGTTCATCTGTTTGAGAATTGAAACCACAACGGTCCAGGAAACGCGATCAAAAGCTTTTTTAAGATCGACTTTGAGCATCATAAATTTATCCTTCAGAGTTTAAGGAGTGCGCTAATTCCTGGATGATTAAAATGTTATCATGTATAGATCTACCAAGGATAAAGGCAGATTTGTTATGATCAATGAGGGAGTTCATGATGGGCCGAAGTCTTGTTGCAAGAATTTTGGATAGTAGCCTATAGAGCACATTGCAAAGAGAAATGAGGCAAAAATCTTTAACATATTTGGGGTTGCTACTTTTGGGAATAAAGATAAGTGATGTTTTGGCCCAGTCAACAGGTAGAGAGTTTAGGGTGAAACAATGTTGTATGTCATTGATTATTCTGGTACCTACTATATCCCAATATGTCCGGTAGAATTCTATCGTGAAACCGTCGGCTCCTGGAGCTTTACCAGGGGGCATGCTCCAAAGTGCATTGGTAACCTCTTGATAGGTCACTGGGACCAAGAGGGAAGCGTGCCTGGCAGAGTCAAGGGAGGGAAGATTAGGCTAGCAATCCAAGGGAATGTTGGCCAAGGGGAAGGCTTCTATAAATTTCGATAGTGCTCAACAAAGAGTGATTGGATCTGCGAGGTATTCGTGATGTTGTTGTTTGCATCATCTAGAAGTGAGGAGATGGTGTTTTGGCGATGATGAATCACCGTGGATAAATGGAAATAACGTGTGTTCCTATCACCTTGCCGGAGCCGGTTGACCCTAGACTTACTCTACCATTTTATGCTAATTTGTCTTAGGAACGCAGTGTGCCGATGA
Source organism: Pontederia crassipes (assembly GCA_030549335.1). Lineage (NCBI taxonomy): Eukaryota > Viridiplantae > Streptophyta > Magnoliopsida > Commelinales > Pontederiaceae > Pontederia > Pontederia crassipes. The sequence continues at coordinate 16,551,448 of JAUKPH010000017.1, read as the reverse complement.
TATGCCGTATGCAAGCGACCCAACTCCATGACAGACAGACCCCTCTGGACATCAAGATTTTCTAACATTGTAATATCCTCAAGTGCAAGGTCAGCCTGGGTTTCCAGGTTTCCCAACGAATCCTTGTTCCATTTAATGGTGTCACGCTTAATATAATTTAGAGCCTAGGTGGTGGTATGATTAGGGTATGAAACGACCAATGTCGCTTGACAATGTCACGGGTTCAGGATGAGAGAACAAAAAATGCTCATACTTAAAGGCTCTCGACAGCCAAGGTTTGATATCAGTGTGGAATAGAAGAGGTGCATGGTCCGATACACATCTAGGAAGTGTTGATAATGTGAGGTTTTGGAAGCAATTTATTCAATGATGGTTTATCAGCGCCCGGTCAAGGCGACACAAAATGCGTGCATTGCTAGCCCGATTGTTACACCAGGTGTACTATAGACCAAGGGTTTGGATATTTAGGAAGGTTTGTGTGTTGATCATATTGTTAAAAGCTCTAATGGATCTGGTGTGGTAAAAAGGAGATCCCCCTAGCTTGTCGAAGGGGGAGGCCAAAGTGTTACAGTCACCAATAAGTAATCAGGGGAGATGGGATGTATCTATGTTACATAAGTCATTCCAGAGGCGAGTTTGAACAGATGCAATAGTACTAGCATAAATAGCAAATAAGAGGAAATTAAAACCATCGAGTGAAATCGCAGCGTGAATAATCTGGGTAGAGATGAGGAGCAAGGTAACTTGAGCCTCCTGGCCCGTCAGGCTAGGAGGATGCCACCATAAGTGCTGGTTGCCTCGTAGAAGATGTCATCGCAATCGAGTCCAAAATGCTGGATCACCTATTTAGTTTTTACAGAATTTGTGTCTCTAATAAAATTGCAATGTGAGGCTTATGAGACTAGTAAGATTTATCATTCTATCCCTAATTTTTGCTTGGTAAGTACCTCGGCAATTCCAAGCTAAGACTCGCATGGGGGAGGGAGGGGTGTGCCCAGGGCTGACGAACTAGCAGCAGTATCCTGCACAAGAGAATGAGGTAATGAGACAGAGGCAGATGAAGGTAAAGTTTTACCTTTAGTAGTTTGTTTGGATGGTGCACGATGAGGCCGAAGGAAAGGGAGAGGCGCCTGAGCCCTGTGAACCCGTGACTTCTTCTCACCCGTACGTGGTGGCGGAAGGAGGTCGTGATCCTCCATCTCCTCCTCCGAGAGTGCCTCCATGGGGACTTCGGACGCACGGCTAAGGCAGCCAGTGGCGAGGGCAGCGAACTCAGCATGGCCAAGTGTCGAATTGGTGGTGGGGTTAACATTGTGCGGCAAATCCGCTTGAGAAAGTAAAGGAGAGGGAGTGACCGCCGAAGGGAGGGGGGAGTTGCCGAAGTAGGAGAGGTGACCATGGGGGGAGGAAGGCTGACGTTGTAGGGGGTAAACTAGAAGTGGCCAAAGAGAGAGGAGAGACCGTCTTGAAGGAGACCATCAGAGAAGCATCAAATGGGAGGGTGGAGGAGGGTGACGCAGCGTAGGGTGAAATGTGTGGGGTGACGACAGTGTGGGGAGGGGTGGGGTTTTGTTCGAGTGATGTATGGTTCAGATTCATCCTGATACGAAGTCCTTGTGCAGATGATGCCACGTGTTCAGCCGGGATAGGAGGGGATAGTATTGTGTTTGTTCCGGAGGAGAAATGATTGTTGGATGGAAGCATTGTGTTTGTTGCGGAAGAGAAGTGACCGTCGGATGGAGGCCCACGGATCGCGGACCTGTCCGCAGGAGGGATCATGACATCTGTGTTTCTAGTAATAAGATCGTAGCCATTGGCAGCGGATGGGGAAGTCTCTGCCACATGATCAAGATGGAGAGGGTGATAATGGATTGGTGACGTGGCACACGACCGTTGGTCCGCAGATGAGCATTGCGGATTAGCCACGTCAGGCCAGCCACTACACAGCGGAACTGCAGTGACTGGCAGTAGCTCAGCGCCCAACACTAGACAGTTGAGATCCAGCCCAGAAGTCCAAGCTGGAACCACCGGCTGCAAACGTTAAGCTATCGGGCCAGTGCGGCTGGCCGAGGTCGGGAGGGGGACATGCAGCCAGGGGCCATACAGCAACACCTCTGGAGCACGAGCACCATCACCAGAAGTAGTACTGGCGGAGCACTGCTCGAAACGGTGCCCGACGATTCCACAACGGAAGCAAAATGTGGGGATGTTTTCATAAAGCACATGCTGAAGGTACCAGTCTCCATTAGGTAGGCAGATCCATGTCCCTTGTCTCATCGGCGTGCCATCACAGCCAAGATTAACCTGCAAAACAAGACCAAAAGCTGCTGTCACTCGCCGGAGAGAGCGGGTTGAGCGGAGTTCGAGCGGGAGACCAAGGAAATGTAGCCAGGTAGGAATAGAAAGGGAGTCGTTACCATCCGAGCGAAAGAAAGGTGTTACCTGAGCCACCGTCAGTAGGGATCCGCCAAATTCCCAGGGGCCATTGGTTAAAACCTGCAAGCGATCCTCCTCGCTAGCGAAGGTAAATAAGATGTATGGGATACCGATTTCAGAGAGCGAGCACGGCGCCGTAGTGCGCCAGAGATTCGAGATTGCTTGTTTTCAGTGCCGTGAGGTTGCCGACATAGCGGTCCGGAGGCATAGGCGAAGTGCTTCATATTGTTCCTCAGTTTCGCAAGCCGGGATGCAAACTTCCTTTGTAATAGACTCACGCAGGCCCGGAGCTATCGCTGGGAGATGGTGGTATGGGGTTGCGATCTGGGTGCACGAACAATAGCAGCCTAGGACGTGGGAGGGTGGACGTTGTGGTGGGGAGAAGAGGAGGATTAGGATGACAAGATTTGCAGATAGAGGGGGAAAAGACTCCATGTTCAGAAGGGGGTTAGCGGTGGCGTTGCTAGAAACAACATGTGAGGGAGGTAGAGAGGCTTCAGAGAGAGCTGGCATTTGGAGATTTCATCCCCGGCGGGTCACCGGGGACAAAGTAGTAAGCTCGTGGTCCAGAGGTGGGGGCTACAACGGCGTGCTCCTAAGCATGCAGACCGTACCTGGGAGCTTTACACAAACATGCCGTAACAGCCACCCATGTGTGGGTTTCTAGTCGTAGGTGTTGTGATCATTGATCAATAGAATGAGCGAGGGAGGGGGGAGAGAGAGAGGACGACGGCAGCAGTAGTAGTTGAAGTGGCTATAGAACAACAAAAAGAGTTAGTGTGTGTAGCCCGCAGCTCATGTCCGAAGGTTTCACACGCTAAGGACCATGAAACAAATAGTGGAGAGAGAGAGATTTATTATCAGCTAGTAAGACAGATCATTAACTATTAGTAGATACCTTGAATCATGAACGATATGCAAGTATTCTACATGTCCACTCTGATTTACAAGTTAGACAACATTGCCTAGTGGAAGGGGCCACAGACTCTTAGACTGTAGGCTACTTGAGCTTGCTCCTACCGAGTCAGCCTCTTTGACCGCCAATTATCAGAGCTCTTCATCTTGCTAGAGAGGATAGTGGGGTGACAAAATGGAGCCAGAGATGATGATTGGGTGTGACTTGCATGCATTTGTTGCTTGGATGCATGGTACTAGGTGATCTAAGAGCAAATTACCATCGCATATGGAGATCCTGCCTACCTCAGGATCAAAAGCTTTCCTTAGTTTTTGAAGCGTTGTAGGGTCCTTATATGAGTACATAGGGCTAGGGGGGCACCATCCTCTGTTAGGTGTCGGAGGAGGAGGACATCGACCACCTTTTTTCTGGCTGCCCTATCACAATATAGCTATGGCTGACAAGTGTGACAGTCAGACATTGATGTTTTTTTATATACTATGGTGTTTGTTATGGATCACTGTTGCATGAGGAGACCATGGAGGCGCCCGTGGATGACAGTTGTGGTAGTCACATGGTTATTTGGCTATAATGTAATTGAACTTTTTTTTGTAAGAGTATTGTAGGATGCATATCATTTTTCATGAGGGATTTCTGTACAACACATTGTTTCCTTTGATTTTTTTCTTTGGCTTTCTTACATACATGTGCATCCACATTTTCAGTCTTAATGTATTATGTAGCTGTCCAAGTTTCATAACAATACTTCTACCTATTAAAAAAAAGGAAGAAAGATCCCTTGGTGGATTGAAATGGAGGAATCTACAGTGTATAGACCTCAACACCAATGGTAGTAAAATTTTTCAATGTATTACTTATGAAAACCTACCCCTGGTTTGCTTTCGATGTGGATTCACAGGTCATCATCTCGAGCAATGTCTCGCCCGGCTGAAAAATCCTACGACCGGCGATGTTCTCCTCTTCGGACCATGGTTGAAGATCCGGCAGAATGTTGCTACTGGGCCACGCCGAACACGTCCGCCGATGGCGGCGACCCACGGTGGAAACCCTAACCCTAATCCCAACATGTTTGATCTCAACCAACTGTTGGATGCTACTGACCACTCAATCCAACGCTCGGATTTGGTCAATAATATACAATGGTCTGATGCTACTCTGTTTGTGAATCAAGACACATGTACCCTCGATGATGCAACGAGCAGAACCACTCTGAGACTTGCTGAGTTGGCCCCCACTAACCTGTCTCCATCTCCTCGTAACCCTTGTGTTTTCGACGCTCACGATTACGCACCCACGAATCGCCCTAGTTCAAACCCTACACGTGGAGCGATCTCGCCTGACATCTCCTCTCATATTATGCCTAATATCCTCCATCACCCCTCACCTCTCCTCTCCTCTGGCCAGGACTCTCGTGAGACTATGGCTGCCTCTGGCCAAAACTCTCGCGAGGCTGCTCCTAGTGGATTCTCGGACCTGGAAGAGCAATAAGGTGCGGATCTTCTTCCATAGACTGCTGATGGTCGTAAGAAGGAGCATCTCAGGCGTCAGCTACCCCCACGCTCCACTACTGCACCAACTCTCTCCTGGAAACACCCTCCCTCAAAAAAAGAAAGTAAGAATACCCATTCTTCTGGAAACCTAGGCTCATGTGTGGTTCCTCTTGTGCAGGAAGAGATACTCCCACCTTCTTAGATGCGCATTATCGCCTGGAATTGCAGGGGAGCAGCTCGTGAGAAAGTCCGAGATCATCTCCGGGACCTCCTTAAGAACCATTCTCCATATCTTCTTATTTTAGTCGAAACACGTGTAATTTTAAAGTCTGATGATGTAATAATTCGCCGCTTAAGGCATAGTTGGTCTATTGTAACTCAGGGTGGCACCGGCGCATCTGGTGGAATCATCATCTCTTGGAATCAATAGCGTGCTCAGGTGACCTCGCTCCTTGTTTCCCATCATGCTATCCACGTCATTGTTACTATTGATAATTTTTCATTTTTACTTTTTGCTATTTATGCTAGTTGCATCCCGTCCTCCTAAGTCCTGCTCTGGCAGGATCTCTCTTCCCTAGCCCTTGATGATATTCCTTGGGTGGTCATGGATGATTTCAATTGTACCTTTTCCCTGCTAATAGGGGGGTGCCACTTTTCAAACTACCAAGTCTATCCGTAATTTAGCCAACTTCATTCTTAAGCAAGGCCTCAGTGATCTTCCCCTCACTGGTAATCAGTTTAACTGGTGTAACAATTGCCGTGGACACGGCCGCATTCTCTACCATCTTGATCGTGCTTTATGCACTCATCAGTGGTTTACAAACTTCTCGGATATATCCTTGTCCACCCTTACTCGTTGTGTGTCTGATCATAATCCACTACTTCTTGCTATCAATACCCGTCGACACAGGCGCGGGGGTTTAAATATGAACACTTCTGGTTTGACTATCCTGAGTCTCGTAACATTGTTAGTCGTGAATAGATATCCCAACACCTTGGTAGAACAATTAAGCAAGCCCTTAGTAGAATTAAACACAAAACTCTTGCTTGGAATCGTGATGTTTTAGATAGCTTGGAACATAGATCGGTTGAAATTGAACTCCTAATTTATGACCTTGAGGCGAAGGACTCCAATACTGGTCTGTTTGATATGGAGCTAGACAAACTAAGATCTGCTTATCATAAACATGTTGTCTTACTCCAACAGATCATCATTAAATGGTGGAGCAAATCACGTATAAACTAATTAAAGCATGGCGACCAAAACACATATTTTTTCCATACTGCAACTATGGTTAGGCACAGGTCTAATTTAATAACCAACATACTTGATACCAGTGGCAACAAGATTACGAATGAGGACCAAATTCGGAATTTATTTGTTACACATTATCACACATTATGGCAACACTCTGATCATCCAGCACTTGACAATGTGCACTGGCCTTCTCTTCCTTCCCTGCCTACCTCTTTAACCAATGAACTTGTCAACCCAATTACACCAAAATAAATTAAAGACACTCTATGGAACATGCAGCCTGGACGAGCCCCTGGCTCTGATGGGTTCACTACAAAATTTTACAAGGAATATTGGGACATTATTGGCCATGATATTACTCTTTTGTCTTTCTTCAACACCATTCATCTCCCGCCTGAGCTTACTAGGACACATCTTATTTTCATACCTAAGAAGCCGCACTGACCTATTGCACTTTGCAATGTCCTTTATCAGATTATCTCTAAAATCATCTCTACTAGGCTTAGGTCTATCTTAGCTTCGTTAGTGGATGAGGAATAATCAGCTTTTATCCCAAATCGTTCTATACAAGACAACATCTTAATTGCCCAAGAGATTGCACACTCCATCACTAAGGGTCGTAGAAAACACATTATAATCAAAACGGATATTAACAAAGCTTTTGACACGGTTTCTTGGGAAACTATTACCAAGGTCCTCACCATTATGCAACTCCCCACTCGATTTATCAACTGGGTGTCCACCTGTATTCAATCTCCTACTTTCTCGTGTTATATCAATGGTGTCAATTCCCTTTATTTCAAGAGTCATAGGGGGATTCGGCAAGAAGATCCCATCTCCCCTTACCTCTTTACTTTGTATCCCAAGTCTTCTCATCCCTCATGAAGCAAGCTACTGCGATTAATCATATCATCTCCTTTCCGATTCACTCATTTACTCTTAACCATCTGCTTTTTGCTGATGACCTCATCATCATCTCTGCTACCAAATCAAATTGCACTCACTTGAAGAAAATTCTTCAACTCTATGGACACTTAACTAATCAATGGATCAACCCCAACAAATCTGAAATTTTCTTCCCACCAAAGTTCTCTATCCGTAGGAAGCAAATTATCTTAAACATCCTTGATTTCAAGTCTGGCCTTTTCCCTTTCTCTTACTTGGGATTCCCTATTTCGTACAAATTCATTTTTGTCAAATACCAAAATAGAATCACTAAGTGCATCTCCTCCAAGATCCCTGGTTGGAAAAGTAAGCTTCTCAATCAAGTTGGTAAATCCACCCTTATTAACTCAGTCATTAATTCTGTCCCAATTCATGCACTTGGATCCACCTATCTACCCAACAATGTCCTTGAAACCATCGAGTGCTTCTCACGTGGTTTTCTATGGAATGGGGGCAATGACAGCACTAGTTTACATTTGGTCAATTGGAACATTGTGTTGCTGCCGCGTTATGCTGGGGGGCTTGGGCTTCGTAATCTCAAACTTGTCAGGCCTTCCTTGTTAATAAAGCGGATCATGAGCCTATTAAATAATTAAAATTCAATCTGGTCTGATCTAATTAGAAACAAATATGGTACCATTCATCCGTGGACTACTTGCTATTCCTACAATCAACATTCTTGGTGCTGGAAGCTTCTTTGTGAATCTCTGCAATCCACCCGTCTGGGCATGAAAAAGCTCATTAGCAGTGGGTCTACCACCTACATTCTCTCTCATCCTTGGATTTTTAATGTCCCGCTCACTCATAAGTCAACTTACATCAACATGGATATCTCGTTTGATGATTTAACTATTGACGTACTTATCCAAAATAGACTGTGGAACACTCAGCTATTACATCAGTTTTTTTATCCTCACCTTGCTTCGCTTATCACCACTATTTATACTCCTGCTCACGCCGATGATGATATGTGGATATGGAAGGCTGACACCCATGGTGTTGCTAATGCTAAATCTGTATATCGCTATCTTTGTCAACAGACCTTGCCGATGCCTGCTGTTGGACGGCTCGCTTGGTAAAAAATGTGGGGTATTCCGACACTACCAAAAATCCATATGTTTTTGTGGAAACTTTTTCATAAAAAACTTCCTACTTTAGACTTCATTACACTATTTAATCATAACTTAAATCCCACTTGTGTTTTTTGCCGTAATGCTTTTGAAATGGTCACACATTTATTCTTTTCTTGCTCTTTCTATATACGATTTTGGAAACTTTTTCAAATTAAACTGCGAATTACTTTTGACTTTATAAACTCATGGCCTGAGGATGCTTGGCTCAATTAAGGCAACTCACTAGATACGACTTTCGGAACTCGTCTACTCTCTCTGTTTTCTTTTGCTTTCTGGGGTATTTGGCAATGTCGGAATGATGCACATTTTCATTCTATCTGAGCAATTCAGCTGGTTGTCTAGAAGAAGGTATTGGCGCAGTACAACAATTATGCTAGAATCCACATCCCTGAGGCAACCTTCCCCCAAGACCCTATTTGGGCTTCCCCACCAGGCCAGCACCAGTGAAGAAACCGTCTGTGTTAACCTTAACATAGGTTTCTGAGGGGGCTCCTATTCATTATTCGTACTCACTCTGGTCGTTTTCTTCTTGCATGTGCTATTAAGAGACATGCTGACTCTGTGTTGGAGGTGGAGGCCTGGGAGTGCTCATTGCTATCAGACGTTGCCTTCAAATGGAACTACCAACTATCATTATCGAGTCCGACTCAACTAACCTTGTGCAGATCGTGAACGGGCTTTCTGCTATTCCTTGGCGCGTGAAAACTATTGTAACAAATATTATGTCTCTGCTGAGCCAATTTACTTCGTGGCGCCTTATACACTGCTTCTGGGAAGCTAACCGTGCAACTAACTTTTTTGGCAAATTTTGATCGAACTTCTACTCATGACTTTTTTTGGGAGTATGATCCCCCGCGGATCTTTCAAATTTTGTATCAGGACCATTTTGACATCTTAATCAATAGATGATCTCTTTTCATTAAAAAAAATTCTTGTGCAATTTTTTCAATTCCCTCTACTTTACTTATTATTTAGTAGCATCCATAGGGGTAGCATACGATTACAGACAGATCACAGTATGAGTATATGACAAAATGATTTTGATCAGTATGTTAGAAATGTGCTGTGCTGACAACATGGCAATAGACCACCCTGTTAAACTGACATCACATATCACATGTTCAAATTTTCAAGTCATTATTAACGCATAAGACATTTATTTCTCTTCTAAAAGATATAGAAGATATTGCTAGTTTCATCATGCTAAACAACACCAACTAGGGGGCATTTCTTGGTGTTCTTGAAGGTTGTAGCTATCTGGTCTTCAAGTGTCAATTATATTAGAAGAAAGAGAAAATGCACTTTTCCTCTCCCTGGTTGACTTTGATTCATATATAACTAATGTTCAAGCTGATAAAAAAAACACGACAGCCTCTGATTATTCTTTCCTTATTTTTTTCTCACACATTAAGTAATTAGAACACATTCTAGCTTTCTTAGTGTTCATCTTTTGCACATACTTGCCTTGTTAATGTTCAAGATACATCACTCGATAAATGAGCGCATGGCGGCCCCCAATTATGGCCACAATTGCCTCAAGAATGGTCTTTGGACCTTAACATGCATGTTCAATTAAATCCTCTCAAAAAAAAAAAAAAACACGTTCAATTAAAGCTTATAGTCAACCTGCAGCTTGCGCTCCTGTACCAGTTTTGCTTTGCCTGTTACTTCATCAGCCTTGGCCGCTAGAGATTTGGAACATTCTCGTTTGATTTGGCACCATCCAAGCAAAAAGGTAAATAAGTCATCTTGATTTTTTTAAAAAAAAACAACGAAATGTAACCATTGGAGAAAATTAGATGATACTTTAGTTACAAAATGAAGTTGAAAAAATATTAGGTCAAAGTTGGAGGAGAAATCTTCTCTTTGCCTTTCGAGCAATGTTATCAAAATCGAACCGGACCGATCGATTTAACCTTTTTTTATGTTGAACCGGTTAAAAAAAGGAGAAAATATGATATGTATAAAATTAAATAGGAATTGAAATAAAAAAGTAAGTATTCAAAATTGATAAATATTAAAATGAAAAAATAAGGGCATAAATAAAGAAAATAAAAAGAAAAGTGTTAAAGAAAAAAGAAATAAGAATAATTTAGAATAAAATTTATTAATATAGCATCTATCATCAATAAATAATAGATACTAAATTAATAATAATATATTTATATTTATGTATTAATCATTATTATTTATCATTATTAAAAATTTTAATAAATAAAATTATGTTATATTAGTTTTTAATATTTTTAATAAGTTACTAATATAATATTCATATATTATATCATATAACTTATATTATGTCCTTATAATTATTATAAATAATATTATTTTAATAAAATTTAATTCAATTCGATCGAATTCAATTCAACCGCAATTCAATAAAGACTTCATTGTGAAAATATTGGTTTCAAGTACTCTGATCGTGAATGAATGCATCTAGAATCACAATATTTCTGATTTGGTGAGAAGTTGACAGTATATGATGATAGTCTATGATTTAAAGTTTCAAATGTCATTCTTTTTTATACGGAGGACTTTGATGTAACGTGAGGTGTGGGATTCTGCAATAAGATCACCATACAAGAATTTAAAAAGAATGGATTAGAAACAAACATTTGGATGATGGAGACTGCTCTAATGTCACCAACAACTTCATGTTGGAATACGTCAAAAAGCCCAACCTATCAGAAGAAGCCTTCTCTAGTCCTCCTGCATGAAAAGGGTAAAAAAAAAAAACATGTTTAAATGTAATAGATGCTTTCATCACTGATGATTTTTTTTAGGTTTTCAAGATTACGTAGTTAGATATTTCATGTTACATCATACAGAATCTTATCTTTGTGGTAGTCAGACGTTTATTTGACATGATTAGCTATTTGAGTTGAAAAGTTTGACGAAATAATGCTTGAAAGATGCGTAGCGTCTTAAAATGTTAAATTATTCATCAATTAAATGATTACTAAGAAAAACGAGATCTTTGAGAGCTGTTTGGTTGAAATTTTTTTATTCTCACAATCACTCAACTCTGCTCTCCTTTCTTGATCCAGCCGAGAACACGTAAGTTCTTGGTGATGACAAGAACAGATAAGCTTTCATTTTTTTTGTTTCTATTGGGACCGTTTGACAATTAAAATTGAAGTTCTACCATGTTCTCATAGTTTGGGGTGTGTTTGGATGGACTAAAATTTGACAACAAAAAATAAGTTAGCTGATGTGAGAGAAAAAAATAAATGCGATGGGTTAATTTTTAGTAGATTTTGAAATAAAAATTGATATTATAAATATAAAATAAAATATTTTTAACAAATAAAATTAAAATTAAAAATTTTGTTAAAAATATATTATTTAAATATAAAATTGGGTTTTTAATAAATTATATGTAGTAAAATATTAATTTTTTAATAAATAACAATTAAGAAATAATATTATATTAATATGTTATAATAAATAATTTATATTTAATAACTAAATTATTTTATAAGATATACGTGTGTGAAAAGAGAAAAGAAAGAAAAAAAGAATAAACGAATTGAAAAAAAATGTCAACACGTGAACTTAAAAGGGTCACGTGACTCTTTTTTTTTTAAATCGGATTTCTTCTCCTGTTCTAACGGAACTGACTGGAATTAAGCGGAATCAGCTCCTAATTTTAATTATCAAACAGAGCCATAATAATGAGACATGGGTCTCACATTATCATTTAAATATTATTTTGGATACAACCTTGAGAATAAGATGCTAAATCTCGTTTCATCCCTATACCAAACCAAATAGGCCGTTAGTAATTAGTCAATCTCCAAGGAAAAAGAAAATGTCAATCTCCTTGTATGAAATATTGGTCCAACCAAAAGTTGAGTCGATGATAAAAGAGTGTACTTTTTAATTGTTCTGCCAGCAACTTAATTTATTCATACTGAAAACTTTGGATAATTAATACTGAAAGAAATTATGCATCGCGTGAATTAATCATTATATTTGTAAGCTTCGAAAGCTTACATTTTTTTTTTGTCGCATTTGGTGTCCCAGAGGAAAAATATTCAGCACTTGTGGGCGGCTGTGCAATTGAATCACAATGAGTGCAAATGTCCAAATTGGCACGTGAAACAAAAAAAAAAAAAGAGGTATGGGCCGCCAGCGTCCAACGACCGGGCATCCATATTATTGTTCACATCCAAAAAGTTATTTTTTTTTACGTTAAGTTATCTATTATTACAAATCATGTTTAATTAGTAAAAATTGTTAATTGAATTGTTTCTCTAGTAGTTGGATATCTGAATTTTGTTCTTGAAATCATAAGTTTTGAAAATATTTATTGTAATATTTTGAGTATATTATTCATTTTGAACTCTTGATTTCACACAAATTTAAAACACATCTAGATAGATAAAGAATATAACTATATTTACTAAATATTTGTTCTACGTGATATTATTCGTTTTGAACTCTTAATCAGTACTAAGTTAAATCATGTTTTGATAGTGGATATTATTCTCTCGTGACTTTTGGCCTACACAAACTTTTAAAATGTATTCTGATAAGAGAATAGAGTAGTTATATTATCATCTTTGTATTTTTTTTCATGCGAGACTCTGCATGAGTACTTAAAATCTTCCTTTGTTAAGGTCCGACGTTCTCATTGAGTGATCAATATTAAGTTTGCATGTTAAATTGACTTTGATATCATGTTGTGATACTCAAATTTAATTAAAATATTATTCACTTTGGACCTATGACCCACAAATTTAAAGGATAGATGAATGATATAACTAAGCGCATGAACATTTTGTATTTTACCCATATGAAATTTTCTTGATTTTTGAACCTTATGTCATAAATTTATCATTTGTCCCTCTTATTATTATGAAAATTATTTTTTTATCAAAATGAAAATTTTATAGTGCATATTATAGTATAATAGTTCCTAAATATTTTTTATTTAAAAATATAAATGTTTGACTAATTGCAATAGTTCTAATGCTAACATGTGGAATTTGGTTGGTCTCTAATTTTCGAAAAATAGTGCTTGATTGTGAAAAAATAAATAACTTGAAATACTTTTTTTTGATCTCGTGTCCTATTGGGTATTTTACAAGTCTTTCAACAAAATATGATTTAGGCACTTATTGTTTTATTGGGAAATAATTATTCTAGGGTTAAGAGTATTTATTTTAATTGGTCATGAAATCCACATTCAAAACAAGTAATATGTGATTTCAAAGATTTATCATAAAAATGTTTAGATTTCCAATATAAATTATCATGTTCAAAATATTTTCTAAAATTACTTTTCTTTACATGAGAAATAATTTGTTTATTATCTTTACTTCTTCTAACGAACATATCAACTTTAAAATTTCACATTTTAGAAATTCAAAAGATGCATATTTAAGTTCCAAAGAATCAATTTAATTTTTAAATTTTTATTTTACATAAAACATATATCATTTTCTTTTTTTAATTTCTCAAACTCATGTAATAATATTTCATTTATATTTTTAAGTGCAAGATACCTTTCTATAAGAGACGAAAATTCTTTGTGCATTTCAATTGAAATATCATCTTCATATGTGACAACTCAAAAAAAAATAAACTAATGGACCTGTAACAGCCCATTAACCATAACTTTAATTAACCTAACTCTAAACACATCTCTTCTTTTTCACCAAGAGCCGCACGGCACCCGTATTTCTGCACACAAAAAGCACCTCCTCTCTCTTCCTCCCTTTCCCTCCTCACGTGAGAGACCAGATGCAGTCCTCCATGCCCCACTGCTCCATGCACGCATAGTAGCACACATTGGATTCACACATTTTAAAGACAAGGACATCTCTCCCTTTCTCCTACGAATCTGTCCTAATCGAATAATTGTTGTCCTCAGGTTTCTCCCCTGTTAGACATCTCCTCATGACCGCCTGTACTCTAAATCAAATTGTGGGAGAATGACTTGCAGAGGAGCCACGACCACACGAACAGCGAGGAGCACAAGCACCTCTGATCGGGACACGAACATAGAAACCAGATGAGTGAACTGAAATCACCTTGAATGATCCCTGAATAGATTTAAATCATGTCCTAATCGATTCTGTAAAGAAGAAGATAAGAAGAAGTTCTCAAAGTTCTTGTTTTGATTTGTTAATTCTCGATTTCTTTGATTGTTTGATTAATTGCATATAGTACTTGTTTTTGTTGTTATGTTTTTGTTTTATCGATTTCTAGGATGTAGAAAGTGGTCTGGGATGTCATCATGCTAGAGATTTAAGGGATCTTTTCGAAATTGATATATGCCAGCGAACCGTCGGTCGACCGACCCAGATGTTTTATGAGCCAACCGGTCAATTGATTCACTGACCCTACCGCTCGATTTATTACGAATCGATGATCGGTCCACCGACCACCAATCCTATGATCAGATCGATTGACCGATCTCTGAGCCTTATTGGTCGACCAGTCAACAGAACCAATCGACCGATCCGTCAATCCTACAGTTTGATTTGTTGAACCCACGGATCGACCGATCCCTTATGTTGTATGAGCAGACCGGTCGATCGATCCAAAGCCCACCGGTCGACCGTTCCTCAGAATTGGTCAACCAATTTCTAGTGATTCCTTTTTATCATGCTTATCAACAATTCTTGATCCAAATATGAATGTTGCCTATTCTTATTTGTTTTATTATAATGATGACTGGATTAATACTATATGATTTGACCATGATTCATCTTTGATCCAAGATATAAATTCGTAAAATGACTCAATCTACCATTGATCCTTTTCATTCTCGTGTCATGATTGAACAAACGAATAACAAGATTTCAAAGCTATTGATAAGTTCAGATAGAAGATGAATAATGGATTGCTAGTCCAAGCCAAGTGTCTCAAGATAAAGGTCGCTCCCTTGGTCATAGTTTGATCTCTCATTGACCTGCACAAGGCTGTATCATTTTCTCGGCATACTCCAAGAAATAAAGGCACCTAAAGTCACCATGATTGTTCTAAGCATGATTTAAATTAAGAAGCATGAATAAGTAAAGCAAGCATGTTTCAAGTATGTACAAGTAAAGCAAACATGAATGTCAAGTTAAGTATCTTTATGATTTATGCCAGGATTAATAAGCCTACTTTTGATTCCAAGTTTAATATGTCCCATTATGATCTTACTATTTATCAAGATTTATTAGTTCTTATTATTCTGATGATTCCATGTTAAATTCCTGGCCAAGATAAGTTATGTTATCTTTCTAATTTCTCTATTTAAATTATGCATTGTATACTCATGTGGTTCTCCACTAGGTTGTAAAGCTTATTGGAGGACCTCCTTCCCTATGTTTGATTTCTACAGGGTCAGGTCAGTGGTGATGTGGAGTAGGTGTGCTGCGACAATGCTCAAACGACAAGAAAGCACATAAATTATAAGGCCTAATAAGTTATTTAATTCTTCTACATTTATGAACTTCTGATGTAAACCTTATAATATTCATTTAGAGATGATGTAACCACTTTTTTAGACTTCCGCTGACATGTCTCAGTTCTTGACTGAGACTTAGTCAAAAAGATGGTCAAGTCATAGCTTTCGTAGCGTCTTCAGGTTAATCTTCGCCATGTGGCGGAGGTCGATTTGGGGGCGTTATATTTATGGTATTAGAGCCTAAAGTCAGGACTCTTTTGACGTCCTATCGTACCGTATAGTAAAGGTTCATGTGTTTTCGCCGAGCAGTCGTCACACCCTCCACCGTAAAGTACAAATAAGGTCTTTCTTGCTCTGTATTATTCTTTATTGATGTATTGATATATATTTCGTATGAGTGGTTGATTCCTAAGGAGGTTATTTTGTAAAGTAGAAATCAACCTAAGTTATATTAGTGATTATACAAAAAGGTCATAAAGGTTATGAAAAAAAATTGGAAAGAATAAGTAACAAGCATGTGGATAATTATTATATATATGAAGAATCAGTCCGAATAAAATATAAGAAACGATTATGTTTCTCATAATTCCTAGTTTCTATCTCTTTTATGATCGCCATACTCATGGACTTCTTCTGCTGACTGTAGCAGTATGAAGAGAAAAATGAGTAGGTTTATCATTTGCAAAGAGATGTAGATTTAAGAAAGAAAGGAGGGAATTATAAGAGTAAATGAAAGATTCACCTCACACAACAAGTAGGTGTGAGATGATTCCAAAATAGTTGAAGTGAAAGCATATGAAAGCAAGCATGTCTAAGTTATAATTTACTGCTATGACTTATGTGGTTCCATAGTGTCAAAAGGATAGGGGTTTAATGAATTACCTTATAGGTTTATTTTGATAAGTATGGACCCGTGATACTCGTTGACTTAGACTTCATATGATCCTTATATTATGCTGATAAAGGGTCCTAAACAAGATCCAAATGAGCTATACGAATTCCTAGTTTGATTACATTATAAGAATTAGAATTATTAATTATGTTCAAGTTATGTAATATTAATTAAATAAGAGTTTAAGTATTAGTGAGCTGCCTAAGAATCATGTATAATGTATGGATGGACAAATATAGAAGTTTACAAGGTTCAGAAGTCACATTGGTTTGAAAAAAAAAGTTAGAAGAAATTATTAGTAAGTGACTGTCTGATTTAATTAAACATTTAGATCTAGAATACTCACACGCATATGTACATACAAACTAGTATACTTATATATATAAATATATAATTTATACTTTTATGACTATAAAAAATAAATTATTAGATTTAATTAAGTTAGTTTAGTATATAGTAGACTTGAAATTATCATAATATGAAGTATATATTTATTTTTATTATTAATGGAATGATTTATCTATCGTCGTAATGTAAATATATTTCCAAGATAGATTAATATGGTTGATAAAAAAATAAAAGAATTATATAAGAACAGGCAAAGCATGAAAAGGTTAAATGAATGGGAGAAATTGTGAAAAGATTTAAAGTCTCTTAATCGAGATATGCTTAAGAAGATATGAGCCCCCATCCATTAAGTATTAAAAGATCAAAACATCAAGTGAGCAAATTTTAGAAAGCATGGGAGGTTAAGGTAAAGTATGAGAAATTTTATAAGTCCCCTACAAAATTACTAGAGAAACAAGTTATGCACCTGTAAAGGACGATTATGGAGTAAACTATAAATTTTTAATTGATTTATCTTGACTATTGATATGTTTATTAATTTTCATAATAATGTCCAAATCGTATAAGGAAATTAATCATATAATCGTGATTGATAGTTCAAGAGGGAAAAATAAAACCTATATATGATTAGATAAAGGATTAAGCAAGCCATTAGAATGTCCTCTAAGTTGCAAGATATAAGATAATACATAGAATATTCTCTAAGATCCAAGCTATCAGATTTCTCTAAGATGCCTCAACGTCAATATGATGAGAAAAGAATTTTTTTAAAAAATTTTGTCTTGCTCAAATGAACCACTCATGATTTGATCATAAGTCTTATATAAGGATTGGCTCTCCTTTCCAACTTTAAGATTATCCCAAACCTCTCCCAAGTGCTACAAGATATCGTTAATGCAAAGGATAATGAAAAGATGTACAAATAAGAAAGATGATTGTTTGTCTTCTATTTTGTTGATTGCTTTGTTTTACTGTCTTGTTGTTTTAAATACATTCCATGTATTCACCTGCATTCATGATGTTTAACTAAGGACTTATGTTAGGTAGTGTGCATAAATTATTTTCTTGGATTAGATTGTACTATGTATCGACCCCTCACCGTAGATATTGTTCGATTTTGACATTGATTCAGAGTGCTTCTCACTTCCCTATGATTAGCATATCGATTCATTCCCCTATGCAAAGAGTTGGAAGATACTCCACTCAAGAAGCAAAGAACTCGGCATGATAATGTGTAACCACTAGTCTTTTATGGAATTATGTGATATGAAAGTTGCAACGAAAAGATCAATCAAAAGGCAAAGTAAAGGTACCCAAGAAGTTAAAGTTGAAAGCAACCCCATGATCAAATTATCAAATAAAGCATTGATGCAATTGATCAAGACATAGGAAGGACATCGAATGACATTAATTAATAAACCACTTTATTTCAAGTGGTGTAATAATACCAAGAACGATTCACCCTCAATTGATTTGTAAGACTCTTGATTGATTCCAAAAATAATTGTCTCAATTGACAATTATCTATCTTAGTACTTTGTTATATGCCTCATGATATTTGATCTAAACCGAAGGTAAAGTGACCATATCTCCAAATGACTATCATCATATTACATCACTAGATCATTGGCATTAGACGATGATAAACGTTGATTTTCATTGAATACAAATAGATTACTGACATTGAAGCTTGAATACTTATAGATGACAGAGCTTCAGAGGTATAATGAATCGATAGCTATAGAGGGCAAAAGTATATTAGCTTAGTAGCTATATTATAATTTAAACTCACATGTACAATGAACCGTAGAACTTACGAAGTTATGAAATAATGATAAACTTTATAAAGATTCCATAAGAAGAAATGAAATATTAAAAAGTTTAACTAATGATAAATATAAAGGCCGAAGATGATGCTGAGAGTGTGATTAATTATTTGTATCTAACTACAATTATCATAGGTTGATGATAGGACAAATATAATGACAAAAGAAATGATAGTAAGTACATGTGATGTCAAATACATATATATAGATAAACGTAATTTCAAAGGAATAAATATAGGTGTTTGCTCATTAAGTTCAAAGATACTCATAATAAGTATGTTCACTAACACTCATTTTAAGGAGGTTATTGACCCAAACAATTATAATAATGTACGCTGAAATTTTAGTAGATAAAGGACTATTCAGACTTTAGAATACATGTTGAGTGCACGTACACTTGATTGGCATGGTAGCTGGAAAGATCATTTAGATTTGATCAAAATTGCTTATGATAACGATCACCATTCAATTAGTTTAAGACATAGTTCAATTGCACTAGCAAATCTTATTGTTCATCCACTCAATAGGGTGAAGTAGGCAAAAAGAAGATCATGAGTATAGAGGGTATTTTAAGAAGATTGAAACTGAAAGTTTCCTATATGAAAGAGGCCTAACTAGCCGCAAACCTCACTTTTGCCAAGTGTCCAACTCATATTATGGAACACAAGGTACAACGTCGAAAGAATAAGCATGTATCTATGGTCCAAGTAGCATCGCATTCCAGCATGACGAAGAGGTAACATGAAAGCTCAAGTTGGAAATGCGCCAAGAGTTCTTGCATATATTTAGTAAGTCCTCAACCTCATGCAAAATTCAACTACGAATTTTCTTTTAAGGAGGTTACAATGTGACAACTCAAAAAAAAAAAAGAAAATAAACTAATGGGCCTGTCACAGCCCATTAACCACAACTTTAATTAACCTAACTCTAAACACCTCTCTTCTTTTTCACCAAGAGCCGTACGACACCCTTATTTCCCCACACAAAAAGCACATCCTCTCTCTTCCTCCCTTTCCCTCCTCACGTAAGGGACCAGATGCAGTCCTCCATGCCCCACTACTCCATGCACGCATAGCAGCACACGTTGGATTCACACCTATTAAAGACGAGGACATCTCTCCCTTTCTCCTACGAATTTGTCCTGACCGAATAATTGTTGTCCGCAGGTTTCTCCCCTGTTTGACATCTCCTCACGACCCCCTGTACTTTGAATCGAATTGTGGGATAGCGACTTGCAGAGGAGCCATGAGCAAACGAACAACGAGGAGCACGAGCAACTCTGATCGGGACACGAACGTAGAAACCAGGTGGGTGAATTGAAATCACCTTGCTTGATCCTTGAATAGATTTAAATCCTGCCCTAATCGATTTTGTAAAGAAGAAGATAAGAAGAAGTTCCCAAAGTTTTTGTTTTTTGATTGGTTAATTCTTGATTTCCTTGATTGTTTGATTAATTGCATATGGTACTTATTTTTGTTGTTATGTTTCTACTTTATCGATTGTTAGGATGTAGAAAGTAGTCTGGGATGTCATCATGCTAGAGAGTTAAAGGATCTTTTTGAAATTGATATCTGCCAGTGAACCACCGATCGATCGACCCAGATGTCTTATGAGCCAACCGGTCGACCGATTCACTGACCATACCGCTTGATTTGTTATGAATCGACGATCGGTCCACCGACCACCAATCCTATGATCAGACCGGTCGACCGATCTCTAAGCCTTACAGGCCGACTAGTCGATCATTCAACAGAATCGATCGATCGATTTGTCAATCCTACAGTTTGATTTGTTGAACCCACCAGTCGATCGATCCCTTATGCTGTATGACCAGACCAGTCGACCGATCCAAAGCCCACCGGTCGACTAATTCTAGTGATTCCTTTTTATCATGCTTATCAACAATTCTTGATCCCAATCTGAATGTTGCCTATTTTATTTGATTTATTATAATGATGACTGGATTAATACTATATGACTTGACCATGATTCATCTTTGATCCAAGATATAAATTCATAAAATGACTCAATCTACCATTGATCCTTTTCATTCTCATGTCATGATTGAACAAACGAAAAACGAGATTTCAAAGCTATTAATAATTTTAGATAGAAGATGAATAATGAGTTGTCAGTCCAAGCCAAGTGTTTCAGGATAAGGGTCGTTTCCTTGGTCATCATTTGATCACCTATTGACCTGCCCAAGGCTGTATTATTTTCTCGGCATACCTCAAGAATTAAAGGCACCTAAAGTCATTATGATTGTTCTAACCATGATTTAAGATTAAGAAGCATGGATAAGTAAACCAAGCATATTTCAAGTGTGTACAAGTAAAGCAAGCATGAATATCAAGTCATGTATCTTTATGATTTATGCCAGGATTAATATGCCTACTCTTGATTCCAAATTTATTATGTCCCATTATGATCATACTATTTATCAAGATTTATTGGTTCTTATTATTCTGATGATCCCATGTTAAATTCCTGGCCAAAATAAGTTATGTTATCTTTCTAATTTCTCTATTTAAATTATGCATTGTATAGTCATGTGGTTCCCCACTAGGTTGTAAAGCTTACGGGATGACCTCCTCCCCTATGTTTGATTTCTATAGGGTCAGGTCAGTGATGATGTGGAGTAGGTGTGCTGCGATAATGCTCAGATGATAAGAAAGCACATAAACTACAGGGCCTAATAAGTTATTTAATTCTTCCGCATTTATGAACTTCTGATGTAAACCTTATAATATTCATTTAGAGATGATGTAGCCACTTTTCTAAACTTTCGCTGACGTGTTTCAGTTCTTGACTGAGACTTAGTCAACAAGATGGTCAAGTCAGAGCGTTCGTAGCATCTTCAAGTTGATCTTTGCCACGTGGAGGGGGTCGATTTGTGGGTGTTACGTCATCATTGCCTAAACTTGAAGAGTTAGAAGTTACCTCATGGTTTTGTGCCATTAGGCATAGTTATGCATCCTCACTAGAAGAAGAGCTAGTCACTTGGTTCACCTTCACTTGACTCTTCGTATGTTTTCTTTTTCCCTTTCTAGAATGATTTTTTTTGTCATTCTTTGTGAGACTTGAGTATCTTTCTTGACGATGTTTACATAATCTTCTAATTAGCTTCTCACCCTTCTCTTTATTTTTCACCAACTTGAGATATTTATCAAGCTTTTCTTGTATAGTGTGTAAGTCTCTTTTCATCCACTTCTTCACTTAACTTTTCACTTTCTTCTTCATTTGATGCCTTAAAAGCTAGACCCTTCTTGTTGGTTGAGCTTGTTTTCTCTTTATCATCGTTCATGCTCATCTCGTAGGTTAGAACTGAACCTATAAGATCATTAAAATTTAGCTCATTTAAATCTCACTCATCTATTACCGTTCTCTTTGTGTGTCATTTTGAAGAGAGGACCTAAAAAACTTTTTCATTTTTTGAGCATTAGTCCTTGACTCGTCCAGAGACACTAGGTCGTTAACAATATTATTGAATATAACAAGCATATCATTTATGCATTCATAATCAAACATTTTAAATGAGTCATAATGATGATTCAAAATATTTAATCTAAACCCTTTAACTTTATTAGTGCCCTCATGAGTAATAATTATTTTTTTTCAAATCTCATTTGACGTAGAACAAGTGGAAATACAATTAAATTCCATAAAATCAAGAGCACAATACAAAAAGTTTTTTCCTTTCCAATAAAGCTTAATAAAATATTTTTTTCATTCGAAATATTTGGAAGGTGATTTAGCATTCAAAACAAAATCATTTTCTATCACATCCCAAATATTCAGATCAATGGAACAAGCATAAGCTTGCATTCTAATTTTCCAATAGGCAATATTCAAGGAATAAAAAATGAGACGACGAAGAGTCGATTGACCTTCACCGAGTAAAAAATTCACTACAAGAAAAATGTGATTTTTCGATGGATAATTTCCGATGGTTCTAATTGCGACGGATTTTTCGACAATTCCATTTCCGACGGATTTTTCGATGGTTATGACCGTCGAAAATAATTTATATTATTATTTAATTTTTCGACGATTAGGAACGTCGATATTTCCGACGGATATCCATCCATCACAATTTCCGACGACTTTTCTGACGGTCACGATCGTCGAAAATGAAAAATTAAATTATGTATTTTTTATATTATTATTAAATTTTTTCGATAGATTTTCCGACGGTCACGACCGTTAGAAATAAAAAAATAAATTATGTAATTTATTATATTATTATTAAATTTTTCTGACAGATTTTTCGATGGTTACGACCGTCAAAAATGAAAAATTAAATTATGTATTTTTTTATATTATTATTTAATTTTTCGACGATTAGGAACGTCGATATTTCCAACGGATATCCATCCGTTGCAAAATCCGCCGTAATTTCCGAAGGACGTAACCGTCGGTAAATGTATAATAATGTCATATAAAGAGTATTTTATTAATATAACTAGCGACGGCCCAAACCGTCGCAATTACCGACGGTTTTGACCGTCGGTAACGATTACCGACGGTTCAAATCGTCGATAAAATAAAAAATAAACATTATATATAACTAAATATATTTTCGATGGTCACAACCGTCGATAATTATAAAAATAGTTAATATTTATGTTTTCGATGGCCAAAATCGTCGGTAATTAAAATTTCGTTATCCCGCTTTTTTTTTCCCTTTTCCCGCTTTCTTTCCACTTTTTCCCTTTATATTCCTCCTCCTCCATCTACTCTCTCTCCCTCCTCCCTCCACTCCTCTTTCTCTCCCTCCTCTCCTCTCACTCTCTCGGCCGCGAGCACCCTCTCCCGCGTCGGACGCCGGGGACCCTCCCACGCCGGCGACCCTCTCCCGCACCGGCCACCCTCTCCCGCGCCGGTGTCTCTATCTCTTTCTCTCTCAGGCTCTGCGCCGGCGTCTCTCTCTCTCTTTCTCTCTCCGGTCAGAGGCCGCTGTCGGCCGGATCTCGCCAGCCTGGCGGCCGGACCGGCCGCCAGGCTACCGGATTGGTCGCCAGGCGGCCGGATCGGCCGTTGGGCGTTCGGATCCGACCTCCAGCGGCCGGATCGGCCGTCGAGCGTTCGGATCCGGCCGCCTGGCGGTGGATCCGGCCCCCAGCGACTGGATCGATCGGCTTGCGGGCGGCCGGATTTGGCCACTGCCGGAGCTGGCCGCGGCCCAATCCGGCCGCTAATTTTTTTATATTTAAAATATAATTTGCGATGGTTGTGACCGCCGAAAGATCGACGGTTGCGACGCCCGTCAAAAGTTTCGACAATTGCGACCGTCGAAAAGTTGCGACGGTTCGAACCGTCGGCCTTTTCCGGCGGTTGCAACTGTCAGAAATTTCGACGGTTCGGATCGTCGGCCTTTTCCGGCGGTTGCAACCATCGGAAATTTCGACAGTTCGAACCGCCAGGGACTATTTCGACGGTTGCAACCGTCGGAAAATTTCGACGGTTCGAACCGCCGGGGACTGTTCCGACGGTCCGAACCGTCGATATTTTTGACGAATTTTTTTCAACCGTCGCAAATCGGTTTGCGACGAGCATTTTTCCGACGGATCGATTCCGACTAAAAAACCGTCGGTAATTACATTACCGACGGTTTTCGGGCTGATTACCGACGGTCCAGACCGTCGATAATCAGCGTTTTTCTAGTAGTGATTGCTTGATGCCATAGATTTAAAAGATGGTTAAATCTTTAAAAATAAGAGCAATCTTGCTCTAATACCCATTTTTGGATCACAAGGCACCAAGAGAAGGTGTAAATTGGTACTTTACTGAAAAGACCGATTTCACGAAATATGTCGTGAAAGCTTAAAATCAATTCATTAAACTTTAAATCAATGCAATAATAATCAAATCACGTGCACAATAAGATAGAAAGGAGGGGGAGAGAGTAAGCAAACATAAAGGAGACGAGAGATTTGTTGACGATGTTCGGCTATACATTGGCCTACGTCCCCGCTCTGACTTCACGATCTTGAGACCACCAGATATTCCACTAATATTTTCCTTCTTCCAAATAAGGTAAGGAAAAATCTTTTGCACCGCATTCTTCTCCACTTAGAGAGGCAAGATTTTATCCATCGATTTTTTGCTCAAGAGATAGGCACACCTCTTTTACAAAGGAGCATTCTCAATTTTTTCTCTAGCTCGAGAGGTAAGATAAAATTTCTTCTCCACAAGAGCTTACACCAAAATATCTAAATAAATGTTTCTCTCTTTTACAATATCAAACTCACATGAAAAAAAGAGAGAAAGAAGAGAATGACTCAGTAACCTCAAGAAAATGATTTTTCTTTGATGCTTGATGTTTCCTTTCAATACTTGATTGATTCTGCACCCGTTGGACTCCTTTTATAGTCCTCTTTGGATAATATGATCGTTGCCCTTTCGTTTGGTAAAAAATTCGACGTTATAGGTCATTCTACGTGCGGCCTGGTCGACTGGTCTTCAAATATCTGCGATTTGTGACTTCTCTATTCAAATCAGTCGACTGATTCACTTGGCTCGTTGATCGATTCGGCAGACTGACTGGTCGACCACTCTACACTATTTTGCATATAACTTTTTACATCAATATCGGAGTGAGGTGATTTGATTCGTTGGAAAGCTAACAAGATTATCTACAACATTCATATTCACATGTTAGTCCATATATGAATCAAATATATTCAAATATTAACTTCAAGTTCGGTGCATAAAATAATCCATTCTGAATTGAACTTTACTCGCACTTTAAATATATGACTTAGATTACACTACAAGAAAATTGACGATTAGCGACGCTCAGTAGCGTCGCAAATTATGGTGACGCTAAATCGATGCTACTAGCACCGTCATGGCGTCCACATTGCATCCCAACAACGAGACGTTATTTGCCTCTCAATAGTGTCTAATTAGCGTGTTCTTACCTAGGGGTGTTCAGCGGGTCGGGTCGGGTCGGACCTAACCCGGCCAGACCTCAACCCGACCTCGGTTCGGGTCAGGTACGGGTCAAAATTTTCTGACCCGACTTGACCCGACCTTTTTATTTTTATATTTTTAGCTTATATTTTGTACTAAAAAATAAATAAAATATTTTAAATGTGTACAATATTATATAAATGTTTAACAAATTATTTTATGCTTTTAAAATAAATATTATATTATATTTTTTATATTAAATAATAGAAAAAGGTAAGAAAAAAATTTTAAAAAAAGAAAAAATGGTGGTCGGGTAACCCGACCACCCGACCCGATCCAAACCGGGTCGAGTTTGGATCAGGTCTATCCTCCCAAAGAGGACCAACCCGACCCGACCCGATCAAAATAGTGCGGGGTCGGGTCGGTCAAACCCTACCCCATGAACACTCCTATTCTTAGTTATTCAGGACATAGACGCTAACAAAGACGCCTTGGAGATGCCACGTAGGCGTTATTATTGCGGGCCATGAAGTGAAAGTGCGCGGGAGAACCTAGAGCCGTTCTCGCGTCGAAATCGCTCGACGCTAATCTCGCGTCGCACACATTGCGACTCTAGGGAGATGTTATCTGGCGTCACAAATGAAACGACGCTATGTAGACACCTATGTGATTACTTGGAAATAGATAACTATATATAGGCTATCTATATTTATATCGCTATTTGTTTTATATTTAAACCCTAAACCCTGTATATTATCTATACTATATTTTAATCAATAAATAAATTAAATATTATATATGTATCTTCAACATATATATGTATTCCTACATGATTACCTATATTATATATATGTACTACATGATTACATATATATGTATTTCTACATCATAGGAGTGTTCCTAAATATATAATATGTTACCTATATTATATATGTTATTTATACATACAGTATATATCATATCTTAATTATGCATATATTATTTTTATATTCTTAATCATGAAATTATAATGGCTGAATTAAGAGAATGATTTGCTACAAATTATCCAATTTTAGCATCACCGTAGAGACTCAATAGTGTCTACTTAGCGTCCAACTATAGCCGCCGACATTGTCGAAGTCATGGTGACACTATTGACGTCTCTATAGCGTCGCCATCTTGAGACATATAGACATATAAATCGGACACATATAGACATATAAATCGGACACATATAGACATATAAATACATGTATATCGGACATATAGACATATAAATCGGACACTATCTTTTTATCACACTCGCTTAATCGGACACATATAGACATATAAATACATGAATATACTTATACTTATATATAATAAGTACATATACACATATTATTATCACTTAATCTCACACATATAAACATATACATACATATATACACTTAGAATACGTATACATATACACGTTATCTATATATAACTCACATATGTATAGACATATACATACACGTATATACTTATAATACATATAGATAAACACATTATTGTGACAATCTCCCACACGTAGACATATACATATGCATATATTACACACACACACACACACACACACATATATATATATATACACACACACACACCCACACACACCCACACACACAATTTTGTTATAGACACATATACATATAGACTTACAATTTTATATACATACGTGATAGATTGTGGGAAGGGAATTAAACAACTGGAATAGGACACAATGCGATGAGACGCTATATTGATAAATAAAATTACATACATTATAGAAAATTAGAAATAGAAAAACAATTAGCGTCTCTCTGGCGTCACAATTTTGAGACGCTAAATCTAAATCGACGCCACTACGACGCTATGGTGTCGCTATAGTATCTTAGAGACACATTAGCCTCTTTATTGCATCGCATTAGCTGAATTTTTATTACCCTTATTTAATGGGGCGTCTACATAGCGTCGCGGTGGAGTGAGGCGCTAAAGAATTTACTTAAATCCCTAACCCCTCTTCTTCATTTTCACTGTTTACTATTTACTATTGCCTCTCCGACGCCCGACACCTGACGTCGATGATCGATTCCTCCACCGCTTCTGCCTCCGCCTCCTCTGCCGCCTTGCGCCAACCTCCGTCGCCTCCTCTGCCTCCGCTTCCCTCCGCCTCCTTTGTCGCCTCCGCCTCCTCCACCGCGCCCCTCCGCATACTCCACTGCCTCCTCCATCGTGCCCCTCCGCCTCCTCCACCGCTGCCTCCGCCTCCACCGCGCCGACGTCCGCCTCCTTCTCCGCCCTCCGCCTCCTCCTCCACCGTGCCCCTCCACCTCCTCCACCGCGCCCTTCTGCCGCCCTCCACTGCGGCCTCCGCCTCCTCCACCGTGCCGACCTCCGCCTCCACCGCCCTCCGCCGCCTCCTCCTTCTCTTCCTCCCTCCGCTTCCTCCGCCGCCGACTGTGCTCCTTCAGGTGTCGGACGTCGCCCGCCATCTTCCTCCACCACTGCCCGCTGCTCGTCGCCCGCCGTCATCCTTCTCAGGTTAAGAAGGTACGAGCCCGCCACCATGTTAAGCTAATTATTAATGCATGTAAGTTAAATACTACTTCATTACTTGAAACTATTGTTGTTAAGTTAGTTACTAATGCATGTTAAGTTAAATACTACTTCATTACTTGAAGCTATTGTTGTTAAGTTAGTTACTAATGCATGTTAAGTTAAATACTTCCTAAATTTTTTTCCATAATTCTAGAACCTCTTTTTGATCATGTTCTCATAAATTTTACTAAGGATGTACTTCGACATTCTTGGTGATAAAATGAGATTATGATTCGACAATGAATTACTTGAAACATGTGATTTTGGATTTTGTAAGTTTAAAATCACACGTTTCAAGTACATGAATTTATTGGCATATGGCTTAATGTTGTCCGTTATAGAAATGATAAAACCATATCGTAGTTGGATTCGTCGTTGGAAGGATAAACATGACGTCATAACTGAAGAATATAAGGATGGTGTTGATGAATTCATTAATGTGGCATATCAAAATGAAGGTGTTGCTTCTTCATATGGCAAAATCTTATGTCTATGTCGGAAGTGCAAATGTTATCAGTGGAAAGTAAGATATGATGTGCAGAAGGATTTATATTACAACGATTTCTTACTGACATACACAAATTGGTTCTTTCATGGAGAAGAAAGATGGGCTAAATAAATAATTAATGTAGATACCGTTGTGGGCGACTCGAGCAATCCGTACAAGGACATGATATGAGATGCAATGTTAGGAGAAAATGTTGGCAAAATATTGATTGAAGAAAACCCGAATCATTCGGCTTCTAAGTTTTATAATCTTCTAGAAGAAGTAGATGAACCTTTATGGGATGGATGCGTGAAGCAAACTACACCTTCTGCAGTGGCACAACTAATGAACTTGAAATCAGAATTTAATATGAGCTAAAGTTGTTTTGACTGGATGCTTTCCATTAATAAGAGTATGCTTCCAGCTTCAGAGGAATTACCGGGACATTTTTACAAGTGCAAACGGTTGATGAGAGATTTAGGGTTGGAATATCAGAAGATTGATGCATGTCGCAATCATTGCATGTTGTATTACACAGAAAACAACTCACTTATGAGTTGTTCCATTTGTGGCAAATCCAATATTTAGATATTTTCCAATTGTTCCAAGATTACAACGACTATTTCTTTCTGAAAAACTGCATCATTTATGAGTTGGCACAAGAAGGGGCACATGATGATCAAAATTCAATTACACATCCTTCGAATGCGGAGGCATGGAAATGATTTGATGCACTTCATCCAGTTTTTTCTGCAGAATCACGCAATATTAGATTAAGACTTTGCACCGATGGCTTCAACCCATTTGGCTCATCAAGTACTGCTTATTCATGTTGGCCAATTTTTATGTTATCTTATAATTTGCCTCCAAGCATCTAGGAGGTTTTATCAAAATTGTCTATGTTCTTTAAAGAGCTTTATGCATTCATCGTTCGAAAAGAAGACATCTCTCGGTTAGAGACTTCTATTGTGATTACCGTATGCAAGGCTGAGAAGATATTTCCACCTTGTTTCTTTGATGTGATGGAACATTTGATTGTACATCTATCATATAAAACAAAAATTGCGGGTCCGGTTCAGTATTGATGGATGTATCCTTTTGAAAGGTGCATATTATATTTGAAAATAAAGGCGATGAATAAGGTAAAAATTGAAGGCTCCATATGTGAAGCATATTTCATTGAAGAGGTGTCAAACTTCACTTCCAAATACTTTGAGCCACACATACAATCACGATACACCTAAGTTCCAAGAAATGATGATGATAGTGAAAGAAAAGTTGACATGAATATTCTATTCATCTTCAAATACCCATGTCGACTTCTTGGTACAGGACGCAAAGTTATCTTGAATGACATATATCTCACCACCGTTGAGAATTATCTCGAGTAAGACAATTTGTTCTAATTTATTATATAATTTAAAGTTACTTATTTCTATATGATTTCATTAATTGAAAACTATAAATTCAGAAAATTCGTAGAATTACAACGAGAAATCAATCTGTTAGTTTCAAACGATGAGTTATTAAAACTACGAGACGAACATTTTGCCGATTGGTTGAGATGTGAAGTGAGAAATCTTTCCGCTTGTTCTTAATTGTTATAAGTTCGTAACTTGTTATAAAGTTTTTAGTTATTTTTTTTGTAGGTTATTAATGACTCAGTCATAGAGAACAAAATACGAGATCTTGGTTATGGCCCGAAGAAATAAGTTCTTAGCTACTGCGGCGTCATAGTCAATGGATATCGGTTCCATACAGAAAAATATAGTCGACAATGTTCAACTATTAATAGCGGCATATGTGTTTTAGGAAGCATGTACGGGGACAATAACTTTGATTACTATGGTGTTATAAAAGACATCCTAGAATTGTCTTATTTGAAAAAATCTAACAAAGTCGTAGTGCTAAAATGTCGTTGGTTCGATTCAGAGAAAGGAGTTCGGATCGATCAAAAGTTTAAATTAGTGGATATTAAACATCGGTCGAGACTTCAGTCATACGATCCTTTCGTATTGGCGGAACAAGCGCAACAAGTGTACTACACTAAGTATCCATTGAAAGAAACCAATGATAAATGGTGGGCGTCATGCAAGGTTAGGAGTAAACCATTCTTAACATAAACAATGATAGATGACAATGAAACATCATCGGTACACAACGATGTGCCCATGGATGATTACTATTAAGAAGATAGAGTGAATGAGACGATTGATGTGACCGATAGAGTTGAGAATTATCAATTGGTCGATGACACTGAGCCACTGAAAGAGTTCAATTCAAATAACCTCTTGGAAGTGAACTTTAATAATTTCGTTGACAATGACTCGAACCAAGATTATAGCGATGATGATGAAAATGAATCAGAATACGAAACAAGCGAATGAATCTCGTAGTTATTCTAATGACAAAAGCTTTTTACTTCTTTTTTAAGTTATATATGGTTACCGATAATAAGATAAGATTATTACTTTTTTTCAGTCATGGTTACTAGGCGTCGAGCATCTGGGTCATCTCGCTCTTCCAGGCGTTCACTCCAGATGAGTCAGCCATCACAACCACCAGGTAATATATTTATTGTCAGCTACTTATTTATAGTTGATTATAATAGTTAAATTCATTTTTTAATAATATCAGTTCCTCCGCCGCTGGCGGGGTACGTAGTCGGATCGTCACATAGTAGGCGATCCATTGGTGGGTCTGCTCCGCTTATCACTCCAGGTACGTAGACTTTCTTGTGGTCTATGAGGCCATACATATAAGAGCC
The DNA here is from genome assembly GCA_030549335.1 of Pontederia crassipes. Taxonomy (NCBI): domain Eukaryota; kingdom Viridiplantae; phylum Streptophyta; class Magnoliopsida; order Commelinales; family Pontederiaceae; genus Pontederia; species Pontederia crassipes. The sequence goes on along the minus strand of JAUKPH010000017.1, from coordinate 16,520,050 downwards.
GGAAGATAAACGATTTAGTCGCGCCCACTGCTCGTAGGCTTCTAGTAAGTCTCATGACATGATCATTTGATTGTTGACATTAGTGCACTATTTTTTAAATACACAATGTTTACAATTTTTAGGATGAGTATAATGCGAAAATGGCTGAAAAGTATGGAGATGATCGAGTACTCAGCCACCAGATAATGTTTCTTCATTGGTTTTGTCATGTTTTTAATTTTTGTGTTTCCTGATATATAATTTATATATTATATGATTGTATAATTTTTCTATTTCGTAGAAGACCCTGCTCTTTGGGAGGAGGTGGCCGGCATGACACGAAGGGATACTTGTGTGGCCTTAGCACAACCGCTTAGATACATAAGAGGATCGAAGGATATGCAGGCGGTCCATCTGCTCTGAGCTCATCCGCTGCACCTGATATGACGCAGCTATCACAACAGCTATCACAGCAATTATCGGAGCAGATATCGTGGCAAGTGTCGCAGCAGTTGTCGTAGCAATTGGCTCCGTTATTGCAGGCGATTCAGAAATTGATCCCGACGCAGGATCCATCCCCGCGAGGCCATGGATCGAGCACGTCTAGATCGAACGTCCGGAATGATAACAATAGCTCCTAAACCTAGGATAGAAATAAACCATGAATACAAACTATGCTTTTGTTACTTATAGACTTAGATATACATATAATTTGATAGTTCAGTTTATTACTTTTCGTATTATTATGTTAAATATTATGCCTGTGATGCTTTTATATTGCTTATGATGCTTTTATATTGCTTGTGATGATATCAATGCATTTTTATATGCATTATATAATTGTATGGTGTGAGAAGGAGAAAAAATGAGGCTGGTACGGGTAAAAAAAATATGCAAATAGCACCTCCATAGCATCACATTAGCGTCGCATACGTAGTCGATATTGAGTTAAATATATCGTTCTTAGCGCCATATTTGTGTCTCATTAACGACGTGGATACCATCATATTTACGTCACTACAACGCCAAATAGCGCCTAAATTAGCGACTTGTCAGCGGCGGAATAGTGCCTCAGACTTAGCACCACTTGCACGTCGAAGTAGCAACACGTTTCTTCTATGCCCAGCCGAACACCACACATCTTAATAACGTCGAGATAGCTTCAACACGTAGCGCTAGTAGCATTTCATTTTTGTTGACTCTATTGCGACGCTAGTAGCCATCGATTTCCAGCGTCCCACAAATGCGGCGCTAGTTGGACGCCAATGAGACGCTCTTCATCACGGAGACGTAATAGCGCCTCCCTAATGTCGCAAGTCGTGGGTCGCTATTCCTCGATTTTCTTGTAGTGTTATTCGGGGCTTGTACCATCAAAATATAATTAGATATAACATAAAAACTTTGTTCCAACATCAAGAACTTCTTGAATAGGTGTCTGTGCAATGGGATTCCGTAGGTGGGGGCGTCCCCCTCCCTCAACCGCGACCTGTGATCTCATCGTCCGGTATCTCATTATCGGTGACGAGATTGCGGGGGAGGGGGATGCCCCATCTTTAGTGATCTCGTCGTCGATTGGAGAGGGGTGGGGCACCCCCACGATGGTCATTAGAGAGGGGGGCGACGCCGCAACATGTTGGCGAAACACATTTTTTTATTTTTATATAATATTAGATGAAACGAGGGAAGGGTAGTTTAGTTATTTCATAAATAAAAATTAATGAAATAAAGGTTGATTGATGGACTTAAGTGGAAAAAATAGTAAAATATTCGAAAGTCATTGGTAGACACAGAAAAAGTTCATAGTTTGGAGGATGTCCGCAGAAAAAACCCTTTAATTAAATATAAAAAGTAGTGTTTACTAGAGGATGGTTACATTACCCTTCAATAAAAATTATGACTATATTGTTGTATAGTTCCTCACCACCATTGTACAACAAATTACTGCTAATTATTATTATTTTTTTCATATCGAGATATAACATGATGTTGACTTTAACTAGTCATATCACAAAAAATGTAGCATGGTGTATCCTTAATAAATTATTAAGAATTTTATAATTAAATTAATAAGACTAAAGGAATTAATCACAATGAATTTACATGAAATAAACTAATAGTTGACATTGAATGTTGTTGTTAATTGATCATGGAGATTGTTAATTGATTAAGACATTGACAATTTATAATTGTTAATTAACATTGATTGATCCCTTGATTTATCGCTTGATTGCCAATTGCTGAATTATTAAATTATTACTTTAACAACTCCAATTTTTACATAAGGGTATTTAAGTCATTTGAAGAAAACCCTATGCTAAACCTTATAAAAAGCCCCAAATCTTCCCTTACTTATCTTTTCTTATTTCTCCCACGAGACGGCTGCAACCATAGAAGAGGAAAAAAATAGAAGACCAAAGAGGAAGAGGACAAAGAGAAAAGATAACATGAACAAGGGAAAGAAGATAAATATTGAGAAAGAACATCATATATATGTAAAAGGGAATCTAACCCCTCTCTCCTCTATCAATGGTTTGCATGTGATGAATTGAAAGTTTAAGGACATCTTATCCTCATAATGGATTGTGATTGAGACTTTCATGAACACATTGATTAGATCTAGATGTTTTAAATGATGAATTATTATTTTTATTATGTTTCATGACCTAGATCTCTAGTTTCATATAATTTTAGGGAAAATCCTAAAAGATGTATTTTCATAATTAATATGATATTCTTAACATGATTTTATGCCTATGATTTATGTCTTAGAAGTGTTCTAGATTATCTATATGTTTTCTCTTTGATTTGACCTCAAAAAGTGGCATTTTTAGGTTAGAAATCAAAACTCCAAGCATTGACACGACCGTGCCAAGCCTAGAAACGGTTGTGATTGAGCGGAAAAAATAGAATGTCTAAAAAGTTCTCGATCATGCCCGTGACACATTTGTCATAGCCGTGACAAAGCCGTGCACGACCATGACAAGATTGGTCACGATCGTGAGTGAGAGTGACGAAGCTGAAATTTGGCCAAGGCTGAGAATGACTGTTTAAAGGCTGGGCATGACCATGACATTTTTTGGCACAATTGCGACACTAGAAAATGCCTTGTAAGATGTATTAAATATATTTTCTAATGTGTATAGATTATGTATGGATGCGTATTGATTGCATATGATACGTAATGCATGCTCAGGTTAAAATATGAAAGATTAATGTGACTGTTTGATGTATTGATGGCTAATGAAGTATAAAATTGAAGGAAATGCCTAGACACACATTACTTTAAAGAAGTAAATGTCATTCACCTTATAGTGATTGAGTCTTCTCAAGAAATAATGCCACCACTTTGAAAGGGTCTTTGAGATTTTCTAGAGTCTATTGACTTAGTTGTAATGATGTTGCCCTGAGTCTTCAATTAAGCAAAGATGAGAACAATAAGTAAATATCTTTCATCTCACAGTGATTGAGACTTCTTTAGAAAATAATGTAATCACTCAAAAGGTGTTTGAGTTTTCTCAGTGCCCTATGAACTAATGTAATGATGTGGTAAAGATGAAAGAAGGGGTAAGAAATAAATATCTTCCACCTTATGGCAATTGAGACTTTTTTAGGAAATGCATTTTACTTTATGGTGACTAAGATTTCTTTGAAAAGTAATGAAGCATGCTATATGATGAACATAATGAAAGTAAGCAATGAATGCAAATATGAAGTTTACGATGATTGAAATTTTTCAGGAAATAATGTCGTCACCTAAGAGGTGTTCGAGATTTCTCAATATAAAGATGAAAGATATTATAAGATAAGGTAAGAAGGTAAGTGAAGTTTACTTTAAAGTATTTTATAACAAAGAAAGTTAAGATAATTATGAAATAAAGTTCTACACATGTATGTACTTCAAAGAAATCTAAGTCTGAGAAGTAAAATCCTATATGTGTATATACTTTTTAAAAAACAATGTCCATCATCATAAAATGCGCGTATTCCTAAAGATGTTTAGAAATAAAATCTCGTACTATTATAATGTGTGTTCCTAAACTTATGATATAAAATGAAAGTCAAGATAATATTATGTGATAAAGATGAAGGATGAAATGACACATGAATGATCACATAATAAAGAAAGAAAGAAGAATAAAAGGAGATCCAAATTATTATAAAACAATACTAAGAAAATGTAAAGTATGAAAGAAGTTAAGAAATAAGTAAGGATCAATGAGTTATAAAAGAACTCTTATGATGTTTATGATAATAGAAGTGAAATGAAATGATATGACATGATTATGTATGAATGATATGAATGTATGTTTTTATTATATGATACTTGTAGATGATGGATTTGAAGTAATTCATGAATGTTTATATGAAGAATGAATGTAAGTACCATATAATGTTATATAAGGTTCATGATATAGTTTATGACATACATGTTCTTATGTTATTGTTATTATTATGATGATGCATCATATGCAGTATCATGTAATAGGATATCATGACATACATGATCTTTATATACTATAATTGAAAAACCCTACATTTTGGATCCGTACAAGTAATTAAGATTAATCGATGGATGACAGTTCAAGCTCATGACGAAATGTTACACCCGCTTAAGTCTAATAAGTTTTAGTTGAATATTGATGTTATGTATTGAAGTCTTTAGTCATTTGAGGTTCTATGACTTATTAGTTGAAAAATATTTTTGATGGTTTAAATAAAGTTTTATTTATTATGACTTTTAGTAAAATATTAAGATTTTTCGCTGTTAAATGATGTATAGCGAATGAGTTAATGATGCGAAATTGTCCTAAACGATCAAAATTTTTAAGGTGAATTTTTTAGCGGTTACAATTATATTATTTTCTCAATCGATAACTATTGATTTATTTATAATTTAACATATAATTATATTTTACGCATTTTTATTTAAATTCGTGCAGATGAGCAAGCAATGATGTGGTTAATGGCATAAGCTAGACTATTAGATTAAATTTCATGGTTTAGTATTATTCATATTATAAGTCATATATAATTTATTTTGAATATATAATTATGATATCTTGTTTTATGTCTTTTACATATATTGTTATATTATTGAATTATTAATTTATGGATAACATTTATAGGGCGACTTTGTTATCAAGTGTTGGGAGTGCTCGTTCCAAATGCTTTACATAACTTATCAAATGCTTTATTATCAAAGAGTATATAACTTATTATTAGTATACATACGTTTATTTAAATGCATAACTATTTATTTTTTCCTATAAAAAAAATCAACTTCAATACATGAAATTGTAAATCCTTAATCCTAAATCTTGAAATACATGACACTTGATTTTACTAAAATGCAGAATACAACTACATTACGCCGATGAAGTATGAAGTACAAGTACGGTTGTATTATACAAATGAACCGTCCATAAGTAGAATAAGTTGCTCAACATTTCCATCACTTGTTTCGGCAGCACGCGTATATCTCACGTCCTTTGACCATTCGCACAATTTTATGGTGTCAAATGGTCCTTTCTTATTTTATTACGTAATAATGCAAATATTCTTATTAATAAAAATTTCGTGCACGCTATAATTGTGTCATGCCCTTGGACCTTGGTGTATATTTATTTAATTTCTGCCAACTAATTCCACGCTTTTAAGTAGGGGTGTTCACCAGATCGGGTCGACCCGGTGAACCCGACAACTCGACCTAGTTTGGGTCGGGTCGGATCGGTGGTCGGGTCGGACCCGAGGTCGGATCAGGTACGGGTTGAAAAATTCCAACCCGACCCGACCCGATGATCCGAATTTTTAATTTTTTAATTTTTTTTCTATTTTTTATTTAAACTTAGGCTTATATTTGCTTTAAAAAATAAAATAAAATGTTTTAAATACAGAAATAATATTTAAATAGTTAGAAAAATTATTTGGGCTTTAAAATAAATATTTAATAATAATTTTTATATTAAATAAATATAAAAATAGTAAGAAAAAATTTTAAAAAAATTGGGTGGTCGGGTAATTCGACCACCCGACCCGATCCGAACCGAGTCGAGTTGGGTCGAATTTGACCTCCAAGAAGGGATTGACCCGACCCGACCAAATTTGGTCGGATCGGGTCGGGTTTGTTCACGAGTTGGCACCTCTACTTTTAAGCATTAAAAAAAAAGTACATGATTGAAAAATATAATGAGAGTCGACCAACGCACGATGCATCGCAAAAATGGAGACGGATCCGTTTTGACAACTCGTTTTACATGGAGCGCCAGCGTCTCTGATCTTAACCTGCACCCACACGACCATTCCATCTCAACCACTCATTCTTTTGGAGTTTGGAGAGGTGTCATCGGCCAAGTCGTTGGAGTCTGTTTAATCCACTCACTTCCTCCGGTCCAAAATACCCCGAGAAACCCGCATAAATTTTCTCCATAATTTCGTCAAGTACCCCGACCCTTACGCCGAGATCCAGCCCTTAATTCCGACGAGAAGCTCAATTCGACGGCAGATCCTTCATCTTGCGTAGGATTACTCTGTACGCGAGCAAAGAAGGCGACCAATTTATTTGGAATAAATAAATAATATTTAATGGGGGCGGGGCATCACTTTATAGTCTCCAGTCGTTCACAGCCAATCGCTTCCTCTTCTTTTGCTTTTGCTCCACTTCTTAGGCCGAAGGCGGAGGCGGAGAGGCGTAGGCGACTCTCGAGGTAAAAACCCTAATCTCTCTCCTTGGTCTTCTTCCTTTTTTTTGGTAATCGTCTCTCTTCTGCGTTTATCGTTCCATCCTTGTTCGATCTCTCCATTTTGGTATTGATGTCTTGGTGCTGACTTTTTCCCGTTTTCTTTGGTTATTTTGATGTTTTTTCTTGGTAAAGTGCTTCCCATTCGGCGGCTTGTAATCGCTATTTTGATGGATCGGGGTGATGCGCTTCGTTTCTCCAAGATTTGCTTCGTTTGTCGGGCGTATTTGTTGTTCCGAGATTTAGATCTGTGGAAGGTGGTTCGATTTGCTAAATTTCCTTTTTGGATTTTGATAGATCTGTTATTCGTGAGGAGTTTTGATGCCACCTGACGTCTCGTATGATTCTTAGATCTCGCTGATTAGCTGTTGGCCGCTATGTTTTTCGTCTAGCCTGAGACTTCGACGGGTTTTGATGCCACCTCTATGTGTTGATAGATCATGTTTTCCAAATGTCCATGCGCATTTGATATTTGATGCTTGCGCCTTGGCTGCGATCCAATACAATTATTCTATTCTTAACATTCTGGATTTCTTAATAATTCTTTGGAGGAATACATGATTTACTTTCTGTTTCATAATTCATGAAATCCATGTGTAATTTGCAGGTCTAGTTTGCCTGGTGCCATGGCAGATCAGATCAATCATCCCACCATTGTCCAGAAGGTTGCAGGCCAGCTGCACCTCAGATCTAGCATTTCTGATATACAGGCCAAAAACCATGGCATCTACAATCCCTCCTTGTACCACAGGCGCTTTACTACTGGAAGCTACCTTAATGGGGGTCTTGAGAAGCCCATGATGCCTTTTTATAGTGGTAGCTGTAATATTCCTGTGGTGCAGTCTGTTTCACCTGTTTTTGCACATGCACCTGCTGAGAAGGGGATTGCTAGCTTTGCCATTGATTTCCTTATGGGTGGAGTTTCTGCTGCTGTCTCAAAGACAGCAGCTGCTCCCATTGAACGTGTCAAACTATTGATCCAGAACCAGGATGAGATGATCAAGACTGGCCGTCTTGCAGAACCTTATAAAGGCATTACAGATTGCTTTGGTCGAACAATTAAAGATGAGGGTTTTGGTTCACTATGGAGAGGCAATACAGCTAATGTTATCCGTTATTTCCCAACTCAGGTGATCTTCAGCATATCAATTGCTCCTTTGCACATGTGTCAATTTTATGCATTTTGGCCCTGCATACTTGTCAACTTTAGCACTCTATTATTGTATGATTTACTTATTACAATGTATTTTACTATGTTTGTTTGCAAGTGAAACTTGTGGACCTATGTTTAGATTCCATATTAAGTGAAAGGATTCATATCATACCCTTGATGGGGGATGTTAGTTGCTAAAAGAATAATTAGCTACATTTAAGTTAACTGGTTTTAGTAATATTTGCCAATAGTTTCCATCCTTTTATGTTTCAAAAGAAGTCTCCATTTTGGTTGTTTCCTGGCCAGTTTTTTATGCGAAGTATTTCAAGTGCTTGTTTGAAGTCAAATATTATTTCTTTTTTCATTATCTGCATCATTTTGCCCTTTTCATATGTTGGTAGTTTTTCTCCTACTATCGCTATCTTGTTTTCTGCCCTGTTTTTCCATTATGTTATGAATGCCAAATATAAATTGTCTATTATTTCTTGTTATTCAATGTGCCTGTGCTTTTATTTGAACCTTGATACCATTTTTTACCTTATGTTGTGCTTTTCTGTGTTATTTCTTATATTTATTGAAATATCTGTTTGGCAGGCCCTGAACTTCGCATTTAAGGACTACTTTAAGAGGCTTTTCAACTTCAAGAAAGACAAAGATGGTTACTGGAAGTGGTTTGCAGGAAATCTTGCTTCTGGTGGTGCTGCCGGTGCCTCTTCCCTGCTTTTTGTCTACTCTTTGGATTATGCCCGTACCCGTTTGGCCAATGATGCAAAGGCAGCAAAGAAGGGAGGTGAAAGACAGTTCAATGGCCTTGTTGATGTCTATAGGAAGACCTTGGCTTCTGATGGCGTAGCAGGACTTTACAGAGGATTTAACATTTCTTGTGTTGGTATTATCGTTTACCGTGGTCTCTACTTTGGAATGTATGACTCCTTGAAGCCAGTGGTCTTGACTGGAAATCTTCAGGTATGGAACTTCAGCTCACTGATTTCATCATATGGTGCTAAGGTTCTGGTAATGTATTTTATCTTGCATATGTTATAATGTGAAAGAATTTGTTTCCCTGTAACCATTGCAGGATAGTTTCTTTGCTAGCTTTGCCTTGGGTTGGTTGATCACTAATGGTGCTGGGCTTGCATCTTATCCTATTGATACCGTTAGAAGAAGAATGATGATGACCTCAGGTGAAGCTGTGAAGTACAAGAGTTCCTTGGATGCATTCCAACAGATCCTGAAAAATGAGGGTGCCAAGTCACTTTTCAAGGGTGCTGGTGCTAACATTCTCCGTGCAATTGCTGGTGCTGGTGTTCTTGCTGGTTACGACAAGCTCCAGCTGATCGTCTTCGGGAAAAAGTATGGCTCCGGAGGTGCCTAAGCATGTGCTATCGGCCATTTTTTCTTAGATTGTGATGAAAACAAAAGACTTTCTCTCTAGAGTTCTCACAAGCTTCGCTTTCAACTCAAGTTCATATGCTAAAATAATTTAATGTCAAGGGAGTCATCCCTAAATTTTTGGATGGAGGAGTTTCTTTCTCCATATCCTGGATTATTGTTGATTTAGTTAGTGGTCCTCTTTATCATGTTTTCCTTATTGCAATGGCAGAATGTTGGTATACTGTCAACTTTCATTTTCTGTTAAATCTGCTTCTCAAATTTGTTGGGATATCTTATTGTTGCTGGTCTACTCCATTGTAAACCGTATCTTTGAAGTTCCAACCCTGGTTTTGCTGAAAACAAATAGTTTTTGCATAAAAGATGGTTCCAAATATTAGCTGACTGTTTACATTCCATCTCTATCATTGGAACTAAATGTCATTTGTCATTAATCAGTTTTGTAGAATTGTCATTTTGTTTTAATTATTGTGAAGACCTTCCTTTTGTCGGCTCGAACCAGTGCCGATTGATTTAGTTACATTTGACATTATTTTCTTATTTTCTTCTATTGTTAATTAGCACAATGATGATATTAAAACATTTAAATAATGCAGTATTCAATGTTTTATATATGAAAAACTTAATAATAATTGATAATCACATGATAAAAAAACTTACTAATTGATTATGTAATGTGCATGATTATTCAAGCATTATTTATTATGTATAATGTCTATTACAAAAATTAGTAATTGCTATGTAACATCTTATATTTATTCATTACTAATTGATAATATCTTACTAATTGATTATTTTCATTACTAATTGATTGTGAAAAATTTGATGTCATTTTTTTAGAATTATTTCTTTATTAGAAATATCTTGAACCCTGTGTTTTGAAATTTTCAGAATATTAGTTTAAATTTAATAGTATGCATAGTAGTCTTTAATGCCTTTCCATTTGAGATTATGTGATTTATGAGTTGATTGTTATATGACAAGTAGTTAATTTCGTAATAGTATATAATGTAGTAACGAAGGTGACTATGGCTTTCTCTTATTTTTTGTTGAATGAATCTTTTGATTAATTAAATAAGCTAAAATGGAGAGAATCAATTTGTTCTAGTTATTCTTAATATAGCAATTAAAATTTAAAATTTTGGGAATCGAACTTTATTATTCAATAAATTCTAAATTAATAAAATTCGTTGAATTTTTTTTGTGCCTTAATCATCAAATTATTATTTCTCCAAGTGATCATCTCTTTATTTTATCAACAATTGAAACCAATCATTTTATTAGTATCTCAATTAACAATGTTAAAATATAATTCAATCATCATCGCAGATGTAATAACCCAGATCTTATACTAAGGGTAATTTAGTCTTTTGACTAAAATCCTAATCTCTCTTCTATTTAAAGATCCCAAGTCCATTGTTAATCTCTTTTACCTAATTTCTCACCTGATAATTAGGACTTGAGAAAAGAGAACAAGAGGAATAAGAACAAGAAGAGGAAGAAAGATGAGAATGATTCAAAATTAAGGTATGTAAAGGGGATCCAAAACTCTCTTTTCCTCTTTCAATAGTTTGATGATTTGATTGAGAGTAATAGAGCACCCTGCCCTAATAGGGATTTGATGAGGATCCTTATATGTTTCATGAGATCTGAGACATGTTTACATGATCCATGTTTAGATTTGTCATGGCTAGATCTACATGTTAAGAGTTTTATTGAAGAGAACCATGTTCCAGGTTTAAGGGCAAGAAGAACCCTAGATCTGCTTGAATCAATGTTTTATCGTGATATCATGTGTTTTTCATATGCCTCAATGTCTAAGAATCATGCTTAAATGCTTAGAAATGTTGTATATGAATTCCCACATGTTTCTGCATCAAAATTTGTGAAAAATCAAATTGGGCGTCGAGTTCCAGGATGCTTCACAATCATGACGATCCCGTCACGCCCGTGAGCGTGAGTTTGGAGATACAACTTGTCAGTTTCTGTCACAATCGTGATGAGACAAACACGACCATGGCATCCCCCGTCACGACAATGAGCGCGTGGATGATATGGCGAGCCCGACATTGGTCTCACACACGGCGTATTACCTAGAGGCACGGCCGTGACACAGACGTGGCACGCCGATGACATCCCAGGCACGACTTGGATAAGTGGGACAACGTTCTAACTTACAGTCATGGGCGTGACACCCACGTCACGGCCATGACCAACTTGAATGTATATGATATTTAAAAATTACTTTTAAAGTATTAATAGTATGTATTGATGTTTATTAATTGGATAAGAATCTAAATATACGTATATGCATGTTTCCCACGTAGCTAGGTTAGATTTGAAAATTAAGTAACGTAATTGATTATTGATTGAAAACATAATGAACCCAGTTGTGGATGATGTTACCAATGACCCTTTATTGAATTTTTTCCGGAATGATCATTAATACATCGGCAACGATATGTCGTTCTGATGTCGCCCTCGGGTGAGAGTTCTTCGAAATGATCATTACATACATCGACAACGGTGTGCACATTCCAATGTCGTCTTCAGGCAAGAGTCGAGCATTGTCTCTAAGACTTAGCTAGCCTATTGTGAGGGCAACGATATAAATCCCAATTATCAGAAGATATAACATTAAAGGAAATGGCAAATGATTGATTGAATAAAATGATGTCCCACGAAAGTGAAAGTCCAAAAAGATTATAAAATAACACTGAGGAAAGTTATTGAGACAATGGTTATGATAAATATACATCACTTATATGCCTATGGATCGAATTGATGATTCATATGAATGTTTCGTACTATATTTATGATGATGAAATGATACATGTCTTCCATGCTATTATGCCATTAATGCATGATGATAGATGTTTTAATTTAATGACATGTATTTCATGTGTTAAGTACATGCCATGCATATCATTTCCTTCTTATTATATGAAGATAATCATGTATGTCATGTAGCATGGTTGTCAAGATTAAGATCTTACGATCTTTCGAACAGAAAATAATTTCGATCCTACTCGGAGGATCTTAAACGTAGGAACTATAGTCAGGTTTTAAAATCGGTAGGATCTTGCGATCTTAACGATCCTACGATGTTGGTTCAAATTTATTTATTCCAATAAAAAATAAAAGTAAATATAAAGGTCCTCGAGAAATTTAGATTTAACTATTTTATTTATATATATTGTATATGTTAGTCTCACTTTCATGAATTTTAATATCTTTTAATAATTTAATGTTATGTTATGAATCTAATACTATATTATCTTACATCAAAATTATTTTTTATTATTACACGTATACCAAGAATTATATTGCACTTTAATAAATATTATAGTTCATTAAGATCAAATATTATATATTATTATTTGAGTGTTTTAAAGAATATATCATATTGTCTTTCAAATGATATAAAAAATATCTATATTAGACTTGAAAATATGAATAAAGTATTAATGGTAATTGTTTAATTAACTTATATAGAAACATAATATTTATGAATAAATATAATACTTTATTATTTTATATTAAAACAAATTTTTATTCATGGAGTAGGATCTTACGATCTTCAATCCTCGAAGCCCCTTACGCTACCTCGAAAAGCGATCTTGATAACTTTATCATGTAGTATTTTGTTTAGGTTCATGGCATTATATTGCATGACCTTTATATATGGGTTTTCATGGGTGCAACTGAAAATGTGATTAATTATTAGTTAGTCAACACTTTTATTGTCTCCCGTGGTTAGGAAGTTGTCTCCTTCTTCAATATTGCACGGGGGATTGATTCTAGCTATGAGCAACATTTAATTTCTTTCCTTTTGTTTACTCGTTACAAACCCCTTCCACATTTTTGTTTTTTATTATCAGGTATTATCTATAAAAAAATAATTATATTTGCAGTATTTATCTATACAAATTTTATATTGTATATTTTTTCTACTTAACTTTAAAAATTTAATATTGCTATAACTTTTAACAACCTAAGGTTAATAATTTTTTTTATTTTTGAATTATAATTTATTTGACATCTTGAATCACTGATATTCAATTTCATTCTATTTTAAATATACTAATAATCATATAAATAATTTGAATATTCATTCTCTTATTTAATTATGTGATTTATAAAAATTCGTGTATGGATCTAAAATTTATGAGTGAAGATATTAGTTGTATTTTATATTATTTAATTATGTGATTGTCTAGAACTTGTATACTTTTTATTCAATTTTTTTTCCTTTTAGCATTGCTAACTTTCGGCAACGAAAGGTTATTAATTATCCTCTTACTCAATTATGTCATTTTATAATTTTCTTGTCTACACATGTCAGTTATGAAATCTTAAATTTACGAGTGCAAAAATTTATACAAAGATATAAGATTCATCATAAGATGATGGTATATGTTTGATCACTACTTAAAAACTTTAAATCAATTATGAAGTTAATAATTATTTCATATATATGTCAAAATTATGCGATGCTTATAATTATACTTAGTGAACTCAGTAAAATTTATCTCTGGCTTCGCCACTGCATAATCTAACTGAAAGAAATTCTGCACACTAGATCCGTGCAAGTAATTAGTGAATGGATGAATGATAGCTCAACTCATGACAAGTGGTTGCAGGTCTAGGCTTGTTAAAGTCATTAGTCATCGAGTCTGTTTTACCATGGTTTTTAAAAATTGTTTTAAAAGATAATTATTAGTGATATTTCCAATTTTATGACATTAATGTTTTAATGAAGTTTTCTGATTTAATTGAAAGATTATTTTATCTTATTTAATGGTTTATGTGATACGATACTCAAGAACAATGCCTTGAGTGATCGGAACAATATATGATAATTAAAAAATGAGAGCAAACGAATTTTCAAGGCAGCAGAATATCAACCTCAAGATTACAATGAACCAAGCAATCGATATTATAAATAGATGGATTTAATCACAAGATAGACAACCTTGTAATTAACGATGAAAGTTTCTGAAGAACAGGTTGCAGGAGTTCCCTCACAGCAAAGCAATTAAGCCATAATTTAATATATTCAAAGATGTCTCAAATAACAATGAAGACCAGTATTTATAGCCCCTAGGAATAGACTTTGGGCTGAAAGAAAATACCATAACTTAGCCCACAAGTAACCTAATTAATTTAAGAAAATAACAAACTCAATTTCTGTTGCAATACTCATCAACATATTTCATAATTAATTAATTCCAAATATTCCAAATAAATATGGTTAAACCATGATTTATTTGGTCCAAGTTATGCTGACTCTTCATGCCGCCCAATTTATAACACATTGAAAAGTTGTCTTTGATGCAACTTGATCTTGTAATTTGATCAATTGTAAATCTCAAACATTCTTGATTGTCTTCAATTGCCTTATGCCTGAGATCCACACCATTATCTTGATCATCCAACTTTGCTAGAGCATTTTTCGGTTCATATCATTATGTGTCCGCTGCATTAATAGAAAATCATATGTTTTTATGATTATATTATGGCGAAAGGGCTAACACAGCCGAATGATCCAATTGCCCTTGGCATTTGGAGATGAAATTTTGAGGTGTTACAGTAGAAACGATATCTTTACTCTTGCACTTTATTACTTGAGCGACTAGTTCATTTGCTAATATTTACTACTATTGTGGCCACATCACACATCTTGCCAATGTGGTCACCGATCGATGTTGACATTCAAGGCTAAGGCCATGGACAAGGACGTGGTTAGTCTGATCCCTGCCCCGTTTATGGAGTCCCTGACCATCATCCATATCGCTATTTTATTAGCACCTAGGCTTTGGAACTACCGTCAAATTCGCACCACGTCCTCTACCTTATGACATCTTGCAAAAACCACACTATGTGAAGCGACAAGCCTATGTTGCATTTCCTACAAATCCCCGTGTTGCTACTCTGAATATGCTTCTCTAAATGGTTTTTGGATACTGGTGCCATGCTTCACATCTTTCCATATTTACATATGCTTCAAATTGCAACACCTTATAGTGGCAATGAGCACCTCTCTATCAACAACGGTGATGGACTTTATGTTGCTTATATTAATACTTTTTCCATCTCTCACTCCTCTCATCCTGTTGTCTTAAACCACACAATTAACTTCCCTACAATTACCAAAGCATCTCTCTTTGTTAAACAATTTACAATTGACAACATTTTTCTCTAAAAATATTTCTTTTACTCCATCCAACTTTTTTTGTCAAGGATCATTGAACCAACAAAATCCTCCTGCATGGAAACACTAAGGGTGTTCTTTATCACCTTCCCCAACCATGTTCAACACCTGCTTTCCTAAGCCAAAAGTGTATGTCGATCAATGGCATGCAAGGGTCAGTCATCGTCTTCAATTCACAAGTTCATGTTGCTTGTCTTTAGGGCAAGTCCACCCTACATCCTCTCCCACTCATTGCTCGTCATAGCTCCACGCCGTTACAATTTGTCTATGGGGATGTCTGGCCAGCCCCTGTGTCGTCATCTAGGGGGCATCTAGTTTTTTTTTTTTTTGACGATTTCTTTGGATTTATGTGGTCATTTCCCTTAGTACAAAAGTTTAATGTTGCCTCTATTTTTAATAAATTTATGCCGTTGTTGAATGTAAGTTTAACGCTAAACTATGTGCACTACAAAGGAATCGTGTAGTGGTGAGTTTCTTGCTCTTCACCCATAACTTAAAAAATGTGATATTGCTCATCACCTGGCGTGTACTCACACTCATTAACAAAGTGGCAGTGTTGAGAGGAAAATTCATCATTTTATTTAAATGGGACTCATTTTGTTTGCACATGCCTATGTTCCCAAACATTATTGACACCTTGCATTCGAAACAACTACCTACCTTATCAATCGTCTCCCTACTCGTGTTCTTCACCATCAGTCGCCCATTTTTACTCTACATCCAAGCCACCGAATACACCTTTCTAAAAATTTTTGGGCGTGCACCTTACCCATTCATTCAACCTAATAATAAACACAAGTTTGAGTTTCATACAACTTCTTATGTTTTTTTGGATAACCTGAACTCAACGGCTAATTATTGTTGTCTTAGCATTACAACTGGCCGTATTTTGTTGAACATGTTCCCTCACCTCCATGGCTTTCTATCCCCACCATGGTTACATCACCACACATGTCCATCTTGAACCTTTACTCTCAACTCCCCCTACTGCTACCTCTCACACTACATCTTCACTAAATGATCATGCCCTTCTTTTTATCAACAAAGTTCGACTCACAAGATCCTGCCACATCGTCAAGAATAAACTACAGGAAATTGATCCTTTAAATTTCTTCCTTCTCATAAAAGTGATGCCACATAGGGATAGTTTACTCGTCCCAATGCAAATATATTGAAAACCTACTATGTTGTACCAAGATGACTAAGCCAATTTCTTCCCTATTAGCTGCAAGCTGTACTCGTTTATTGCCTACATGTGGTGACACCTTTGATGAGGCAACTCCATATTGATAGATAGCGCTTTTTAGTTCTTACACATTCAAATGTTGCTTTTGTAGTTTACTATGTTTGCCAATTCATGCACAACTCATTGGTCATCGATGAAGCGTATTTTTTGTTATTTGAAACACATGTGTCATCTTGAGCTCTATATTTCTTCCTCTTCACTACACCAATTAGCATATTGAACATGTTCTCTTTGTGTTGGATGCTATAAGCATATATCATGATAGCCAACTTCATATTCTCATCTTCTAAGAAATAGAAGTGAGAAACAACGGGTAATATTTCTAAATTATTTGGCTAAATTGATTTAGAATTGTAGATCTATATGTATAATGAATGTTAACTTAAATATCCTATTTTGACCACAAATTCATATGTTGCGAGCCCAAACAAATATAGACCCGGACCTTTCAATGTTCACAGGATTTGAAGAAAGAATATAAACACATCAAGATCTACACTGGGAGAAGAATTAGTAGGTGTTTGGCTAAACTTATAAGTCAGTCAAAATGATTTATAAGCTATTTTAAAAATTTCTCCATGTTTGGTAATTGAGAAAGAGAGTTAATAATGTTAGAACAAAATTTTTATGCCCTATATAATTATACTTTGATGATACAAATATCGAAAGATTATAATTATATTTTAAAGGACGAAAAAGTTTAAGTAAGAATGCTTTGCTTCATGCACCAAACTTTCGGTTAACATTTGTCTATCTTCCCATGATATTTATATTAAGAAATGAATATAAAAGTTATAAACAATTCTTTTATCTTTCTAGAGAATCAAGAAGTACTTCATTTGGACAATCACATAAAAAGTTATATTTAAACAAGTGAAGCTTGAAAATTTTAATTTGAAGTTAATATTTTTATGTGCTAAATTTAAAAACTTAATATTTGAGTATTTTATCAATAGATTTTGGATAAGAGATAAACGTAAAAGTTTTATATCATGTTGTTAGTTTTTCATATAATTAAATATCATCTTATTTGAATGCTCATATGAAAAAAATATGTATAAAAAAGTAAAGATCTAAAAAATTTAATTTGAAATTAACAACTTTATGTACTGAACTTTGAATTAACATTAGACTATGATCTCATTAGATCTTTTTATAAATGATGAATATCATATTGGTAGAAAATTTTGTTACCTTTCGATAGAATAAAAAATCATCTCATTTGGATAACTGTGTGAAATGTTATGTATAAAAAAGTGCAGGTCTATAGGCTTGATAAAATGAACGATAAAAAATCTTTCGATTGACCATTGTACATAAAACGATGCTAAAAAATGTTGGCGCAATGTCTGCAAATGTTCGAAACTTCAGGAATTTCATAACGAACTCTCGAAACATAGGCCAGATGCCCGTTTGCTGCCTGTAACAACTATATTTCAACAGTTACTTCAGAATAGATGCCCGAAACTCAAACGAATAGTTTAGAATACCAACGATTATGGAAAAGATTGGAGGCTATAAAAGAGGTCCAAAACACATCAAGAACCACGAGTTCCTAGAAAAGATAGGCAAACACTTGTGTTCATTCAAGAAGTCATATTAAGCTTAAGGTTGCAAATCTCTCATTTTTTTTCTTTTACTCTTGTGTGAAGTTCTAAATTATAAAAGAGAGATTGATGAGTGTTCTTGTGATATTGTAATAATTGTTTAGCTCCCGAGCGAAGAGAAATTGCGTCTTACCTATTGAGCAAAGAAAAGATAAAAATTTCAGAGTAAAAGATGTGTGTCTTACCACTTGAAGCAAAGACAAGAGTAGGAAAGGATTTATTCCTTAATGCATCTGGAATGAAGGGTGTTAGTAAAATCTCCGACGGTCTTGAGGTCGAAAAGTCGAAGCGAAGACGTAGACCAAGCTTTACTATCAAATCACTGTGTATCTTGTGTTTATCTTTCTCTCTCTCCTTCATACTTTTTTTAAACTTTCACGATGATTTTCTTAAAATTGACATTTTCGATTTAGCACCAATTCACCTCCCTTCTTGGTGTCTTGTGATCCAAGTATTAGAGAAATGTTGCTCTTATTTTAAAAACCATTTTTAGAAGAATGATCTTCCATTTTTGACCTATCGATTTTTTAAAACTACTCTTTCTTCTTGAAAAATAAGAACGAAGACATTTATATTCAATTAATTTTGACATTTGAAAAATTATTAAAAATAAATTTGAAAAGACAAAAGAGATTTTAAATAGTGTTTTCATTAACCTTTCTTTCTTTGAATATGATGACTACAACTTCAAAAATGTCTTTTATTTTTTTTTTAAATTTTTATGGCATGAATCTTATTTCTAAACGTTTCACTTCTCATGACATTTATCGTCATGAAGCTAATAACTAATAGCAACATATTCAAACCTGACAAATACATCGTTGGAAAAAAGATGCTCCCTCTCTGAAACCAATACTAATAATCTTAAAAGTTAAAATACTACAACTAAACACTGTATCAGTTCACTATTCTTAAGCAACTAATCGAGTACAGGTTTCCAAATAGCTTCACATGGAAAGCAACTTGAGCCTTCGAAGAAACATCAACTGTCTATAACCGAGCTGAGAGCCACAATGCACATCACCACCGTGCTTCGATAGTTAATGAGTTTGCATGTGGATGTCGTGGGTACAATTTTCATCATCATATGAGCTTGAATATAAGGCGAACGGTGATCTCAAATTTCATGATAAAAGTCGGTTGTCTGGTTTTTAATAAGTGCAGTGCCTGTCCAGCACTCCACATAAGAAAAAGTATGAAATTAGATGGCTTTGGTTTTGGAACTTTGGTATAACATCTGCAAGTCCGAGAAGGATCATGTTGGCAAATGAAATTAGATGGCTTTGGTTTTGAAACTTTGGGATAACATCTGCAAGCCCGAGAAGGATCATGTTGGCAATAAGTTTTTGAAGTAGTGTATCTTTCCCGAAGAAGCCAAAAGCACAACTTCAACTACGAGGATGGGTATCTTGTCATCCACACATGAAGATTGACAATATACCATAAATAGGACCACAAGAAGTCACACTTAGGCATTCAGCAACCAAGGCTGTGCATTATGCTGCTAAGTTTATCAAGAACCATAGCTGGTTTGGCATAAGATCCAACAAGATTGATGGCATGATATTCTAATCCTTTCCACTCAGAGATCAAGGCAAAGTGTGGTCGTCTATACATACTGCTGATGATCTCAAGAACAATGGTGCCAGGTGTTGCTGCAACCAAATGTGTAAGACCAGCTCCATGAGCCCCTATCACCACTGAAGCTTCTTGAATTGCACGGAGTTGCTCTTTCATATGCATATGAGCAAAAAGGCCATTTATGACACTTATTTTGCATTTCTTTTGTCCATATGCCCAATTTTTTATTGCATCAAATACCTCTTGTTCATTGCTGAGTCGAGATTCAACTTTTCCACTATGACGAGGATGTGCCAAATAATCTTCCCGACGCACAAAAAGTACATTATAGCCAGCAGATGACTTATTTGGGAAATTACCATTCTCCAGAAGGCCAAAAGATGCGCTAATCATCTCTCCAAACTCAGATAACCGAGCAGTTTTCTTGTCATCAGGGTTTTCTCTGAGATTTTGGACTGAAGTTCCTTGACAACTTATGCTTTCAGTCAGCCCTTTGAAAAGAGCTGTCTCATAACCCAAAGGTGCAAAAATTACATGGCGAAAACACACCGGACTGGAGAAGTTCTTAGCATATCTTATGTCAGAGAAAAATGCTTTCCATGTTGCTTCCAATGGTGACTGTCAATTAATTACACCCACATTAGGTTGAAAACAAGAAATGGTAGTCAGTGTTTCAACACAGTCATGCTACTGAGGTGCACTTTATATGGAACACATGTAGAGATAATTAAACAGGGAAATATAACATAAACCAGATGAAGGAACTGCAAAAACACCTATATGTCATCAGATCTAGTTACAAACTTATTTTCATCTTATTCTATTGCCACCAAATACTATGTGATGAGTAAAAGAAGAGAATGCTTCACGATCTTGTCTAGACATCTAATATGTCATCACATCTAGCTACAAACTTTTTTTCATCTTATTCTATAGCCACCAAATACTATGTGATGAGTGAAAAAAGAGAATGCTTCATGATCTTGTCTTTCTTGATTAAGGTTGGTGCTGTTCATACAACAAATTTTACTATTTACAAATAGCCAGTAAGTATAACCTTGTTTTGAGGAGTTCAGCCAAAATATATATAATGGTAGCCTTCAAAATATGACTAATGGTAGTATCAATAAGGAAAAAAAATAGCATACCTTGCAATGCCCATCCACGAACACTACATTAGGCCTGAATGGCAATTTGGTAACCCTAGAACTAACATATGCGCTGTACCAGTCAGTAACCGTGTGAAAAAGGTTTGCATATTCGAAACGCGTCACCAAAATTGTGGGCTCATCGATCCACTGCATAAAATTTAATCCATCGTCAATTGATCGTAAAGAAAACATTTAGGCTCAATTTTGGATCAAGCAAAATATGGACCAAACTTAGCATGGTTGTCAATCATGCTGGTTCCCAGAATCTGGAAGCATTGTTGGTTTCAGAATGCAAGAAATTATAAGTTCAACTAATCTTAACATATAATCCAGAAAATTGAGAGTTCAACTCCACTCTGCATGGTCGCAGGAAAATGGTTCAATATCAAATTGACATGGCTTATCTAACATTATGAAGTCGTAAAAAAATTGCAGCAACAAGTATTCGAGTAAAACTAAATAAAAGAATGAACATTTTTAAGTTCAACGAAGATGATGAAGTCTAATTATTTCACTTATCGTGCTCAGGTACGAGTTGAACAACTTTTCCGATGGTGAGGAATGCAAAATTAGTCCAAGATCGATGAACCATACCTGGGAGCACTGGAGATCTCCGCGGCCCACGACCTGCATCGACCCCACGAGCGCCCGCATGGTGTGCTGCTGAACCGCTCCCCGCGGCATATTCCGATCGAGAAAGTCATCGTCAACTGCCTTCCTCGCTCCGCCGCCCTCGATCTGGAACGCACCGTCCTCGTACACCGGGAGCTCCTCCTCCTCCCCCCTGCCCATCACGGCCTCCAAGCTCTCCCCCCCGACCGACATGCGGATCCTCTCCGGGTCCATCCGCACCCTTCCCCCCTCGCAGACCGAGCACATGAGCGTCTCGCTGTAGAAGCACCGGAACCACCCGGATCCCCCGTCAGGGAGGAGGACGTCGGCGCGGCGGGAGAAGCCATGGCCGAAGTAGGCCTCACAGGAACGGCTCCTGGGAGAGTGGTGCCACGGGAGGAAGGAGGGGAGAGGCGGCCACGGCTTACGGGACGGAGGGATCGGATGCGCTTCGCGGCGTACCGGCGGCAGAGGGGGATCGCGGCGGCGACCGCCGCCGGGGAGAGGCAGGCGGAGGAGGACGTAGAAGGCAAATGAGGTGACGTTGAGAGCGAAGAAGAGCAGAAGTGCTCTGGCCAACAGTGACCGCCGACCTCGGATCATCGCTCCCACTTTTCGTTTCTCACCTCGTCGCCACAGCCGCCTCCGCCTCCGCCGCCGCTCTCGCGCTGCGCTCCATCACAGCAGTGTGTGTCGAAATTGAGTAATTTTCGTCGATCCCATTTCATTCCCCAACTTTCATCTATAGCAACTTGATCCCCAACTTATAAATTCATAACAAAATAATTCAACTAATCTGCGATAGCACAATTTGATGATTAGATTGTTGACGTGGATTTCATATAGCATCCATGTAAACTGAGATCAAATAAAATATATTTATTAAAATAATATATAATTATTTATTTAAAAATTAAAATATAAAAATATGAGACAGAGAGAAGAGGGAGGTTGATGTGGATCCCAAAATTAAACACAAAAAAATATAATATATTTATTAAAATAATACATAAATTATTTATTTAAGACTAAGATAAAAAAAAAAAGAAGGGGTTGGGGTGAAGGATGTTGACTGGGCACACGTAGCATCCACATAAGCGAGCACAAATAAAATAAAATATATAAATATTTAATTAAAATTAAAATAATATATAAAAAATAAAAAGAGAGAGGATGATTGTATACTTGTATCAACTCCGTCTTCTCAGATCTCTCCTGTTGTAAATTTTTAAATAAATAATTAATTATATTAAAAAGTAAATATATATATTATTTTAATAAATGTATTATATGTCATTGGAGTTCATGCCACATCAGATTCTTAGTAATCTAAAAACCAGCTAAGGTTAAGGAATTATTTTGTTAAAAATTTATAAATTAGAGGATTAATTTATTACAAAATAAAGTTGAGAGACTAAAATAAAATCGAGATTGAACCGTGAACACCCATGTCAATTTTTCCAATGTTACATAAATCGATCAACTAAATATCCAAATTGGGTTAAGAAAGAGTCCATTGAATATCAAACTGTTCAAATTTCACCCAACGACTAATTTCGATACCAAACTATTCAAATTTCACCCCATGGTTTTTTGGGGTATAAAAGCTTGTAAAAAAATTCTAAACGAATCAAGTTTATACCATTTAATAGTCGAATCAATTTAGAACTATATTGTGAACTTGAAGCACATTCTTGATTTTTTTTTTTTGTAAATCACTTTCTTTCTCTCATGTGATTATTGATCATTGTAATAGAAGTGTGATATCAAGAGTTCTGAGTTTGCATGAATTTGTAATTGGAGAGCTCATTATTGTAGAGATTGCCTTCACCTCTCGGACGGAGAAGGTAATTATACGAATTTCCTCTTACCCAAAAGAAGAAGAATTCATATTAGTGAAATTCTGATGGTCCTAAGGTCAAGGAGTCAAGAGAAGAGGATGTAAATAAAGATGTTGGATCGAATTTGAAAAAGAAATTGTTTCCTTTGTTCCCTCTTTAGTTGCTTGCATTGTCTCTGTGAAGTGAATTTTGGTTTCAAATGACCGTTTTCTATTTTATCACCATGATCTCTTGGTGCCTTACTATTCTAGAAATTTTTATGTGACCATTCATTAAACATGTTAACTTGTGAACAAAGAAATATTTAAGCCAAAACAAAATTTCGTAAGGAAAGAGCTTCGAGATTATATATTCAATCCACATATGCATACAATTTTCAACATAATATTAGTCTTGCATTTAATCTAATTTTGATTCATTTTCTCATAACATGTATTATTTTATGAGCTTATTTATTTTAATTTTGTGAAAACCAAAATCTACTCAAGTTTTGTGTTTTATTGTCTAGGAAATAAGAAAAAAGAACTACAAAGTCATCGAAAAAATTTGCATAAAATCAGAGACAAAATGAAACTAGAAAACAAAAATTAGTAAAGTTGTCAATGTCTAAAAAGTTGATAGAGCTATAACTACCCGAGATAGAGTTGTAACGGGTTGTGAAAAGTAGCAGCTTTACACGTTGCCCAATTCACGAGCTGTGACCAATGTATCACGAGCCATGAAATTCATATTTTTTACTTGTATTGTGGTCATTAAATATTGATATCATATCACAAATTGAAGATTGGAGAGTTCATAGTGTTAGAGTTGGTGAATACTTTAGGGCCCCTTATTTCTTACACCGAGTTCGCCCACGTGAGCTTAGGGAAATATGAGTATTATCCAATTAACAGTATTGTTGGCGTACGAACGAAAGGAGAGGTTCGAGGGGTTTTTCTCTGTTTGTTTGGATTTTAAACCCGGTTTGGAGAGGCTATTAATAGCCTAGTTTTTTGTGTAATCCGTGCGGCGGCTGTAAACCTAAACGATATAGTGGAACCTCTTTGCAGGATATAGCCCTCATCTCAAGGGTGAACCTGGGTAAATTTGTGTGTCTCCTCTATTTTTCTGCAATCTCTCTGCGATCTTCTCTCCTTGTTCTCGAATTTTCCCATCAATTAGTATCAGAGTACAGGTTATTCGAGGAATTAGGGTTTATTCGAGATGTCAGGAGGATCGCGGATTGAGATAGAAAAAATTGATGGAACACGATTTGATCTCTGGAAGATAAAGATGGAGGATCTTCTCTGTGATCGAGATCTTTGGACGGCAATCGAGAAGGAGAGGCCAGGCAAAGAAGTGGCGACGGCTGCAAATGCGGCGAAGGCTTCAGATACGGCTTTCTCCAGTCAGGCAGATCCAAAGGCGATCGAAGAGTGGGATCGGATTGATAGAAAGGCGAAGGGTTTGATTTGGCTTTGTCTCGCGGATTCAATTCTTACGAATGTGATGAGCGAACCTACAGTCAAAGATCTGTGGAGGAAGTTGGAATCCCTATATCAAAGTAAGTCGTTGGTTAACAAGTTATTTCTGAGGAAGAAATTGTACAATCTTCGGATGCAGGAGGGTGACTCGTTTTCTACTCATCTTTATAACTTTAACACGGTGATCAGTCAACTTGTATCAATCGGTGTTAAGTTTCAAGATGATGATAAGGCAATAACATTGCTATGTTCGCTGTCGGATTCATGGGACAATCTGATTGTCGTGATTGGTGGCGGGGATAAAGAACTTTCGTATGAAAGTGTATGTGCTGCCTTGTTATCAGAGAAAATACGGAGAAAGGGATCGGCAAGTTCTGGTAAAGAGGCGCTGGCGGCCAGAGGAAGGCAACCAGAAAGGAATCAAAATCAGAGAGGGAGATCCAAATCTCGTGGGCGTTCGAAGAGTAAGGATAAGAAGGTGCAATGCTGGAGATGTCAAGAGTGGGGCCATCTGAAGCGAGATTGCAAAAACAAGCCGGTTCATAAGAAAGAAGCTGAGTCAACCTCGGACAAAAAGGAGGTTGAGGCAAGAGATATGTATGTGACTTCTGCATGTACGGCACAGTCAGATAAAGATGTCTGGCTTATCGACGCTGGTGCTTCGTACCACATGACACTGGTTTTGTGAATATGAGGAGTATAATGGTGGGGATGTCATGCTCGGAGATGACACTGCGGTTCAGATTGTTGGACGTGACAGGGTGAAGTTGAGAATGAATGATGGCACGGTGAAGACTCTACCAGATGTGATGCATATACCACTTATGAGCAGGAGTTTATTATTTGTTGGTACAATGACTGACTCGAGTGTTATATTCAGTTGCGACAAGGATTCGTGCAAGATGATCAGAGGGTCGATTGTAATTGCACGAGGGGTTCGTTATGGCACGTTGTACAAGTTGCTCGGAGAGACAATATCTGTGGGCTACGGATTTATTTCTGAAGAGGCCAAAGAAGATGAAGACAGTAAATCTATGTTGTGGCATCAGAGATTAGGCCATATCAGTGAAAAAGGACTCTCCACTATAGCATCAAGTTAGATGGTAGAAGGAGTTCCGGATTATTCTGTGGGTTTCGGATTCTGTGATCATTGCCTCCATGGAAAACAGAACTGAGTCAGTTTTCAACACACAGGTTCAAGAGCAACGAAGATTCTCGAACTGATTCATAGTGATGTCTTTAGACCAACTCCGACTCCATCTATTGGAGGGTCCAGGTACTATGTTTCTTTTATAGATGATTTTTCGAGATACAGTTGGATTTATTTTATCAAGAATAAATCAGATGTATTCGATAAATTTCGAGAATTTAAAGTTTTGATGAAAAATCAATTGAGCTGCAAGATCAATGTCCTTCGTACAGATAATGGAGGTGAATTTTGTTCAGATAAGTTTGAACAGTTCTGCGTGGACAATGATATTGCTAGGCAGAAGACAACTCCATATACACCTGAGCAGAATGGGGTAGCTGAAAGGTTAAATCGGTCACTCATAGAGAAGGCCAGATGTATGCTGAGTTGGGCTGAATTGGGGCAAGAATTCTGGGTAGAAGCTGTAGCCACAGCAAACTACCTGAAGAACCGCTCACCGACCTCATCAGTGAAGGATCAGACACCTTATGAGGCGATGTTTGGGAAGAAGCCAAATTTGTCTCATGTTCGGGTGTTCGGATGTGACGCATATGTTCATATACCCAAGGAAAAGCGGGGTAAGCTTGATAGTAAATCTGAGAAGAACATATTTGTCGGATACAAGGAAGGGGTCAAGGGCTACAAACTGTGGAATCCAAAGTCAAGGACTATTGTTTACAATAGGGATGTTATTTTCCGTGAATCACGTTCCCAAGTTGAAGTTCAAAAAGGTGATGAACCTAAGAAAGTGGTAGTGCTTGAAGAAGATTCTGATTCTGAAACTTCAGAGGTGGATGCACAAGATACTTCAGTTGAGTCTGTTACAGAACCGGATCAAGAGGACTCGGTTAATGAAGTTGAAGATGCAAATTCAGATGAAGACCCAGATATTGGTACTACCATACCAGTTCTCAGGAGATCGACACGAGAAAGAAGAGCACCTTTGAGATACTCTCTTAGTGCTCTGAGTTCGTTTCATGCTTTGAGCATCATCGGAGAAGAACCTAGTTCTGTAAAAGATGCAAGGTCTATGGATGATGCAAATCAGTGGGAGCTTGTTATGGCAGATGAGATGCAGTCACTGGATAAGAATGAAACATGGAGCTTGTGTAAATTGCCTAAGGATAGAAAGGCAATTGGTTGCAAATGTGTGTTCAAGCGAAAGCTGAAATCGGATGGGTCTGTAGAGAAGTACAAGGCGAGGCTAGTAGCTAAAGGGTACTCTCAGGTTGAGGGAGTCGACTATGATGAGATTTTTTCTCCCGTGGCGAAAATGACTTCAATCAGATTTGTTCTATCTCTGGCAACAACATATAATCTTGAGGTAGAGCAAATGGATGTGAAGACGACATTCCTTCATGGGGACTTGGAGGAAGAGATATATATGAGACAACCAGAAGGCTTTGAGGTTCAAGGTAAAGAGAAGCTGGTGTGCAAATTGAAGAAGTCTCTGTATGGATTGAAGCAGTCGCCAAGGATGTGGTACCAAAAGTTTGATACGTACATGATCGAACTCAAGTTTGTACGTTCAGATTCAGATCGTTGTGTTTATGTGAAGAGAGTTGGAGATCAATTTGTCATTCTTACACTGTATGTGGATGGCATGTTGCTGATTGGAAACAGTATGAAGATGGTGAATTCAGTGAAGAGTTTGTTGGCCAAGAAGTTTGAGAAGTGTTGAAGAAATTTAACATATCGGACTGCAAGTCAGTGGGTACTCCTATGTCTCTAGGAATTAAACTTTCTGCAGAGCAATGCCCGAAGATGGATGAAGAAGCCGAAGAGATGGACCGTGTGCCATATGCAAGTGCAGTGGACAGTTTGATGTACGTCATGGTGTGCACGAGTCCAGATATAGCCCAAGCAGTGGGAGTCTTGAGTCGATATATGTCTAACCCAGGCAGGGAACGTTGGAATGCTATCAAGAGAGTTTTCAGGTACCTTCATGGAACTTCAGATTTTTCGTTGTGTTTTGAAGGTACAAGGAAAGGAAAGATGCTTGATATTATGGGCCATGTAGATGCTGATTGGGGTGGAGACATTGATAGTAGACGGTCCACTAGCGGATATGTTTTTACATTATTTGGGGCTGCACTAAGTTGGATGAGCAAGAGACAAAGCGTGGTAGCACTTTCTTATAAAGAAGCAGAATATATGGCTCTTACTCATGCTGCAAAAGAGGTCATATGGCTACGGCGGTTGTGCTTGGAGCTCGGATTTGAGCAAGGTGCTATAGAGGTGAGATGTGATAATCAATGTGCTATTCAGTTAGCTAAGAATCCCGCATTTCACTCACGCACAAAGCATATTGACATCAAATACCACTTTATTTGTGAAAAGGTGGAAAAGAAAGAGGTTCAGCTTGAAAAGGTTGATACAACAGAGAATAGTTCTGATTTTCTGACTAAAGCAGTTACAGGTGTAAAGTTTGAGTGGTGTTCTACTGCTGTCGGATTGAAGAAGAATGTTGCTGGCAAGGCTCTCATTGGTGTGAAGTATCCACCAAGTGGGAGAATGTTAGAGTTGGTGAATACTTCAGGGCCCCTTATTTCTCACACCGGGTTCGCCCACGTGAGCTTAGGGGAATCTGAGTATTACACAATTAACAGTATTGCTGGCGTACGAACGAAAGGGGGGTTCGGGGGGCCCTGCCCCCCGACGGCGGTCCCGCTCGCCGGTGAGCGGGCGGGGGCAGCGCTCTCGAAACCTAGATGGGTTTTGGGCTTTTGTTTAGCCGGCCCGTGTGATTCGGATTAGGTTTTTCTCTGTTTGTTTGGGTTTTAAACCCGGTTTGGAGAGGCTATTAATAGCCTAATTTTTGGTGTAATCCGTGCGGCGGCTGTAAACCTAAACGATATAGTGGAACCTCTTTGTAGGACGTAGCCCTCATCTCAAGGGTGAACCTGGATAAATTTGTGTGTCTCCTCTATTTTTCTGCAATCTCTCTGCGATCTTCTCTCCTTGTTCTCGAATTTTTCCATCACATAGCAAATAAATAAAGCTCCAAAAGTAAGACCACTACTTCATAATCATGACCTTTATATACAATTATCATGCCTTGTTAAAAAATTCATCACGTAGATCATAGTGAAGGCAAAAAATTAATATGCAATGATAATGCATCATGACATCACTACCACAGCCTGTAACTTTCTATTTCATGCAGCCACAAATCATGAAGTTATTATAATGTGTATTACAGAAGAGTTACGATGCATGATATACTAAGTAACGAGTCATTACTTTCGTATCATGGCCATTACATTCATAAGTTATGAAGATTGCATGGACTTAATCCGATTCACGAGCCATTAGTTTAATGTAATGTGTCATTACTTCGTATGCCGACTCCAAATCACACACTAATTGAGCGGTTACGAGAATATCATGGAACATGACATTGTAGAATTTCAAATTTTTGAGATATCTTCAAATGAATTTCAAGTGCAAGAAGACTTCAACATATTACCATATGACTCAGGAATTATTTGAAAACATATTTATTCAGAATTAGGGGAGTCTTCGGTTATTTTAAAGTCTAATTGGAATTTAGTCCGAATCTATCTTATCTTGACACGAAAAAACTCCTAATTAGTCC
Source organism: Pontederia crassipes (assembly GCA_030549335.1). Lineage (NCBI taxonomy): Eukaryota > Viridiplantae > Streptophyta > Magnoliopsida > Commelinales > Pontederiaceae > Pontederia > Pontederia crassipes. The sequence goes on along the minus strand of JAUKPH010000017.1, from coordinate 16,490,287 downwards.
GAAACCCTATGAAAACCCTCGGGATACTTGGATACTATAAAGAGAGGCCTTGCGAGACAGAGAACATAGTGATTGAAGCCTATCAGTTGTGTTACATTGTTGAGGATGAATTTCATAATGTTTTGATGATTGTTCAAACAAATAGAGTAACTCGAATTTGTACTATGCAACGATACGAAGGAAATGGATTATGTATTCTACATACTATTTGAAACTCTTTACTCATACTGGTCATGCCCAATTTATTCTAATAGGGATTTTATTTTATCAAAAAAATTGCACGAATCCAATTGATTAGTTTTGAGTCAATATAGATTGTTCGGTTTCTTTTGATTATGAATGCTATGTTTAATGTATTTTGAGGAGCTTATTAGCTCTTGAAATCAGATTAAACGTCAGGTACGAGATGATTAGTTCTAGGATTTAAATATTATTTAGTGAATTGAACATTAATTACGAGTTGAAGTATTCATAACACAATTTTAGTAAATCAGAGTTTGTGCTAAATTTCGTGCGGACTATTAGTTTTTACCCAACTTTGGATGACTAGTAGTTTAGGACATACATATTAAAGAATTTTAATATCTTATTAAATTGAGGATTGACTCGGTCTTTGTGATCTTAAGTTTATTAAGAGTTAATAGTTTAATTTACCTGGTTGAGATGTCGTTATCTTAGCTACTCTAATTTGTCTTAAGAATAAAAAATTATTTCTTATCGTTTACAACTCAACTTTCAGTGTGTGCATGTAACTTAATCTTAATCTTTAATCATTCATAATCTTAAGGTTCAACATCAATTTATTTAATTTTTTATCATTTATTTTCTGCAACTTTAAATTTCTATTTTGACTATTTGAAATCCATTATTTTCTCTTAGTAGATTAGCGGGATAGATTGGATTTAACTAGTTCCTTGCTACTCTATGTTTTATTACTTAATACTAGTGCACTTGCTAGCAATTTATTTGTTATAAATTTATGCCATCAAGTCGGGAAAGGTGCTATGTTGAAATGGTTAACTTTTGCAAGATGATTCCCATGAAGCAATACCAATGGAATTAAAATAGGACAAACTATGTGATGAAATTTGTAACTCCTAAATCTTATTAAAATAGGAGAAAGAGAGAGAACATAAAATAATATGTTACAATAAGATAACACAACCGTTGTCTCTTATCATGACAATGTATAAATAATCCTACAAATCCTAAGGTGCGACAACTATTTTTTTTCTCTCCTCTCATCTTCCTCATCGTGGCCATGCATAGAGTAGGATGGGAATCAAGCCAAACCGAAGAGGAGACGTCATAGGAATTGAGAAGGTAATCAAATTTATCACAACATGTGGATTTATGTATCATTCCTTCAATAGGTCCATCAAATGTGATTTTCCTAATAGAATAAATCATGATAAAGTTCATGTACAATCAAATTTAGATTTTGAACTCTGTAGTATCATATTATTTGTAGGAAAAGCTTTTCCTCTTTTTGTCTAGATTTCATAGTGACTATTATTAAATAACTTTGGATAGAGTTTTGCCCTTTATAAATTTATGAAATTCTATGATGATATCCCTCTAAGTATAGTTTTATATAATTAAGAATCATATCAATAATAAAGCATAAATAAAAAGTTATGGATAACATACTTACATGTTTTCAAGATACCACATATAGCAGCAAGACGAAATTCTAAAATATGTCAACAATAATATTGATAAAAAGTTTAAAATTTTGTTAGCTTTACAAATCAATTGAAATATTCGAAAAAAATATCTTTGTAGATCGATTTATAATTCTTGTAAATCTCCTCTTTTAAGATATCAAAATAGAATCAAATTAAGGTTATTATGAAATTTTCTAAGAGTAATGTACAACAGATTAAAATATGAGAATTTTTTATGTGCAAGGTCCTTGGATGTCTATTTTAGAGAAAGTTAAAAGTAACAAATTATGATATTAAAAATTAAACTATAATTTATTAATTCACTATAGGTCCAAACTCTCAAGTACTTGTCTATGTCTTCTCTTGCCTGATTTGATTAAAAAATAGTGACCAAAGCATCTTATGATCCTGATTGATCGTTAATCATATATATATATATATATATATATATAATTATCAATTAACAATCTTGAAGATAATCACCTCATGTATTTAATCTATTAAATTATCATACCTTATGTACACGATACCTGATTCCTGGACAACTACTGATTTCGCATAATTATGTTAATCATAGATGTGATTGCTTAATTGACCCAAATGATTTTATGATTTAATGGACGCTGATTTATAATCAAATAATGATTATTTACATTCCCCGTCACGATATAATTTCATATGACTCTTTTATTATCTTATTCTGAATCAAACACTCAAGATCATATTATCATATGACTTTTGATTATCGAAGTATAAAGATAGTTATACATTAAATAAGAAAAAATGAGAAATATTAAATGAAGAATTGTTATGATTGGTTGACGATGGTCAATCTAACCAAAAAGGAGTCAAAAATACTCCATCATCCATGCTTTAAGGAGTTAAAACATGCACCATCATTGGTGTCGAAATACTCCACCATGGACACAAGAGAGTGAAAAGACACTCCACCAACCTAAAGGGAGTATAACCATAATAAGTGTAATATAATAAAAAATGAAATGAATGATATGGCTTACGCCCAATGATACAATGGTTATCGATGATGATGGTTATTTCCTAATGATATTATTAATTATTCTATGATGGTTCTTAATCCTATAATTAGGTATTTTTTATTCCACTATTGATCTTAATGATCCCTATAATCAGATATCTCACTATACTAGTGTGAGTCCTAACAATCCATAAAATAATTTATATCAATGACGTTTTTTGATTAAAAATGATCATATAATCTATTTATAATGTCAACTTGTTAGGTAATAAATCTTCTTAATATTTCTAATAATGTCTCATGATTATATAATTGACTTAAGCTACATTTTTACCCTTCTCATGTTATAGATATCATGTTATCTCATTGTTATATACCTCATACTATACTATGATGTCTTATTTTTTATACATGTTGATTATGATGCCTCACTCCTTATGATGTTATTTTTCATAATTTTTATTAAGAATATAAAATCATTGAGGTTGCACTTTCTAACGACTTAAGTTTTTTGGAAAAATAGGTCAGCACATCAAATTTATCTTGGTATCATAGCAAAAGGTCAAGTAATAAAGTGCAATAAGTACAAATTTGTCGATACCACAAAAAATTAACTAAGTATCTAATCTCAGTGGCGAATAGAAGATAACATAATTTTGAATAAAAGAGTTCCATAAATAAAAATACAAAAATATCATCAAGATTAAACCAAATTAACCTAATGATGCCTAGGGTCATAGGATGAGATTGTAAACAAACTGATTTAATGATGGATTAGAGTTTACTCGATGTATTGATTTCCCATTAGGACCAAGAAACTTATCTTAGTTCAAACTAGACTAAAATTACTCATATTGGTATAACAATCTAATCAAATTTGAGATTAAAATATATAATGTAGTACCTAAATTATTAGCACCCACACCTTGACAATGATTAACATACCACACAACAAGTACTCCATTCAATATCATAAAAAGTATAGTTAATTCCACAAAAATTCTGTAATAAAAACTCCTAACATGGAGAAGATAATTAATTTTTAAAAAGACATTAATATCAACATGTTTGTTCTAAAAAAAAGTTAATTTTAATCAATTATGAAATAGGACCTAACAATTTGGAGAATACTCTCGGGACTCATTGATGAACTATTGTTCAATCTTCATCTAGAGACAACCATACAAAAAAAAAAATTGATGAATTATTTGAGTTTTCTTATGTTCTTGGCTTCGAAATATAAGTTGCATGCCTAATCCGGTCGCCTCGCAGTGCATCGGCCGGATCCGACCACACGCGGGCTCAAACGGCCAAGAATAGCCGCATGTGGCCAAGAATAGCCGCGATCGGCCGATCACTGTTCGCGGGTGGCCGATTCGGCTAGTGAGGGTTTTTTAATATTTGAAAAAAATTTTGATGATCCCCACCGTCGAAAAATCATATATCTCCGACGGCTCAACCCTGGAAAGTTTTCATGGGCCGAGCCGTGAGAAACATTCCCACAGTTTAGGATGTGGGAACGTTTCCCACGGCCCCTACTATGGGAACTTCCCACAGCCTGAGCCGTGGGGACCTCCCACAGCTCGGGCTGTGGGAAATGTTTTCATGGCCCAAGCTGTGGGAACTTTCTCATGGCCTGAGTCACGACAAATGTTTCCAACGGCTATGATAGAGCCGTAGCAAAATATTTGCAACGAGCAAATTTTCAACGGTTCACTTCAGTCGAAAAATTCATGGGAAACTCACATTTGTGACGGTTTTTTGACATTTTCTTACGGTTAAGCTATCGGAAATAGCGATTTTTCTTGTAGTGTATGTTTTTTTTTTTGCAAACTATGACCAAAAGAGAGTAGACTACTACTTGAAACAAACTAAACAAGCAAAGACTAAAAATGATGCATGTTATGACCAAATAGTTGAATATTATAGATGAATCATCCGTAGCTGTCAGATTGGTTAAATCATAGATTGACCATTAATGAAGTTTAAATTAGGAGTTTTGAAATTAAAAATACTAAAAAATAAACCAATAATAAGTTATTATTTTAATTTTAAAAAAATATCAATGAGAATAATAATTATTATTGATGCAAAAAAAATCATTGGAAATTAGAAGATACTTGAATGCAATTTTTAACTAAAATGTTTTATTGTTAATAGTTGATGTTATGTTATAATAACAAAAATATTAAATAATAGTCTACGATTAAACAATATTAGAAAAGTTGAAAGAAATGAGAATACAAATATTCTTCCGATTTTGAGGAATATGTGTATTCTTCTCATGGGAGTAAAAATGGTGGTTCATGATTTTTTAAATGGATTCATGTTTTTCGAGGATGGGTTAAAGTAATTTTAAGCTAGTGTATATTTGCTTATATTCCAAGAATAATGCAATATTTCGATATTTGTTCTCAAATTAAACGGCCCCTAATTGATCGAGAAATCAAGAATACAAGTTTGGATATAAAGTGTATCGCTTCAGTATTAACATATTATAATCCTTACATGAACGCTTCGAAATTACGTAAAAACTTTCTTACTTGGATGTACTTAGATTGCACAAAAGAATCCCTACAAGAACACTTGTTGGGTTAAAAGTATCTTTGGCATAATCTACCATGATTTTAAGAATCATATGAAGTATTATGATTACCCTTAATAAAGTTGATAAGCTTGACTAGGACAATACGAAGGGAAGTCTCTAGTAGGGATGGCAATATCCCCCGCCCTTGCGGGGCCTCATAGGGAATCCCCGAACGGCCCTAACTTCGGTGAATTTTACCCCTGCGGGGTGGGGATGGGGGACATAATGCCCCTGGACCACCTTCCAGGGATGGAGGGATATGTTATCCCTGCCCCGTGGGTCCCCGCATCCCCACCTCTATTATTTAATTTATCATATAAATAATAAAGAAACTCTAACTTTCTTCACTATTTTTTTCATTCTCTTTCTTCATCTTCCTCTTCTTTTCTCCTTCCTCACGGCACGTCGACCGGCTCCCCTCCCCTCATGTGCAACGGGGTGTGGCGCTCGAGCCCTCCCCTCTGTATAGGGGAGGGATGCCCCTCCCCCGTGCCATTCGGCACTTGTGCCTCCCTCCCTCTTGTACAACAAGGCGGCGACACTCTGCCCCTCCCCTCGGTACAGGGGAGGGCCGCCCCTCCTCTCCTGTACATCAGGGGTGGCGGCGCTCCGCCCCTCCCTCGTACAGGGGAGGGCCGCCCCTCCCCTCCTGTACATTATGGGTGGCGGCGCTCTGCCCCTCCCTCGGCCCACTCCTCCCCTCCTGTGCTAGGGAGGGGTGTCCCACCCCTCCTTCCAAGGCGAGGGTTGTTGCCCTCATAGTGTAGGGCAACTGTCCTCATTTTTTTATTTTTTTAAAAATGATTGATGTTATTTTCATTTATTTTTTGCATGGAGAATTGTATTCTTTAAATTTTGATTTTTTTGTTTAATAAAAATATTGTTTATGAAAATTTTAATATATATATTATGTAAAAACTATATGTTTTGATTTTTTTCATATTTTTAAATTAAAAAATAAGGAATCGGGTCCCTACGAGGATGGGGGGATAAAATTTCCTCTGATCGGAGATTCGGAGCAAAGGTCGATCGATGGGGTCGGGACGAGGGGAGTGTCCTTGTCTCTAGGCATATGTATGTAAAGTATAAGATGTATTGCAACAATGCACAATGAAGAAAGAACACTTGTTTAAGAAGAACAAGGATAAACACAAGATGATGAAGAAGAAAAATAACAAGTCAAGTAAAGAAAACATTTGTTGTTTGAAGTATATGATTATTTGTCATATCACCTATATTTGTTTAATGATTAAGTTTAATTTATTTCTATTATAAATTTATATCCATTTATATTATAAATTTTATTTTCTTATGAAAACTTGATAAATAAGAATGAAGGTGTGTGCGACGATAATATTCGTGATGATGCAAATACATTTGGGGACTTAAGTTGTTAAGATTCATTATTATTATTTGATGTAATATTTATTTGAAAATTGGCTAATTTTTATACATGTTATATGTTCTATATTACATAAATTTGATCATTTCTATGCATGTAATGTGTATTATTACATTACATATTACATATATATATATTTAAAATTGGAAAGTAATATACCTAGTAATTTTAGTTTTGTTATCATTTAAAGAAAAAATGGAGATAATTCCCACCACAAATAAACAGTCGGGCCGTCTGCACAACGAAAAGATTGAGCGGGCAGCGGCAGCACACGGAGGCAACTGCCGGCTTCTGCTTCCTTCGTCTGCAACGATGTCCGCGGCTTCGCGCTCCTCCTCCGCCCTCCTCCTCTTCCCTTCTTATTCCCAAACAGAAGCTCGTCGTCGGCGGTCGCAGCTCCTCCTACCGTCTCCAAGGAAGGCCCCCGCCGTCGCCTCTTCGGTTCCGTCGGAACGGCAGCCCCTTCGATCGCCCTCCACCTCCTCCTCCTTACTTCGAACCGTCGCCGCGGTCGCCTCTCAGGCTCCGGTGGTGACTGAGGAGACGAGTCCAAGGAAAGAGCCGGCGGAAGAGAGGGTCGTCCTCCCCACCAATGAGTCTTCTGATAAGTTGCTTCGAATTCGTCACACGGTACATCTTATTCTTTTTCGCATGCCTCTAAGGAGGATAGAATTTGTGGAAAGTATGGCCTTCGAGGTTATATTGCAGGAATCTGTTGATTGTGTGCATTTGCAAATAAAAATATGCTGATTGAAAAGAATATCTATTTTTAATGGTCCATAGATTGCAGCTTAGTCACTAGGGTCGGTTCTTTTATTATGCCTGTGAATGTGTTGAGCAGATTCACATTAGAACGTTATGGCATTTGTTGAATTCTATGTCCTGTACATCAATCACCTGATTCGAAGTAGTCAAGTTCGATACTTGGAAGTCTACTGCAATGATAGATTATCTGATTGAGCCTGTTTTATCCTGTTGCAGTGCGCTCATGTTATGGCAATGGCAGTTCAGAAGATCTTCCCTGGTTCTAAGGTGACCATTGGGCCGTGGATAGACAATGGATTTTATTATGACTTTGATATGGAACCTTTGACGGACAAGGATCTGAAGAAAATTAAGAAGGAAATGGTATCTGAATCTAGCTTTCCTTAGTATGGTTCTGAAGTCAGTCAGGATATGTTTCTAAATTGAAAACACATTCATTAGCTTATCATTTCAGGGTACAGAATTTATTTCTTGCATCATCTGTAGGACCGCATCATTAGCCGAAATTTTCCATTAGTAAGAGAAGAAGTCTCCAGAGAAGAGGCCCGAGAACGAATTATGGCCCTCAATGAACCATATAAGCTTGAGATTTTGGAAAGCATCAAGGAAGAGCCTATTACAATTTATCATATAGGTAGACTTGCAAATTTATCTACATCACCATTCACCACTGAGGTTCAACTAATGTACTTCAGCGCCCTATGTTTTGTGTATATTTCTACTTCACCTTCCTTTTTTCCATAGGGAATGAATGGTGGGATCTTTGTGCTGGACCCCATGTTGAATCAACTGGTCATATAAATAAGAGAGCTGTCGAACTCGAATCTGTTGCCGGAGCTTACTGGAGAGGTGATGAGAATAAACCCATGTTGCAAAGAATATATGGAACAGCATGGGAGAGTGAAGAACAACTAAAAGCTTACCTTCATCTCAAAGAAGAAGCAAAACGGCGTGATCATAGGCGCCTTGGTCAAGATCTTGATCTATTCTCCATACAAGTATTTATCTATGCTTATCTGCTTTTCTTTATCCTCAAAGGAATCAAGTTTTTCATGATTTAGTTCGAGATAATGTTCATATAGCCCTGAAATATTTCATCCATCTGACAGAAGCATACAAGACAAGCTTAAAATGTAAAATGAATATTTAGTTAACTTTATACTTCTGATCTTAACTGTATAACTACATGTTCAAGATAATTTTACTAATTTGTAAAACAAAGATGATAGAGTTCAGTACTTATTAAATAGCTCTACCGGACACTAGTTTTTTTTTTTGCTCTGTTAAAGGCTTGTTGAATCCACTATGTCTTTTCTCTAACATGAATGTGTCTTGGGCATCTTCTTTGTTTCATTACCTATTGGCACTCATAAACTTAGACAATTTCCATCAAGAAATAACATAATTTCGGAATCGGCAAAATGTACAGGTTAAATATGCTGTTTCAACATCCTAACTTGCGAGAGTATCCTATATTCTTTTTGTCCTATTTTCAGGAAGAAGCAGGTGGAGGACTGGTGTTTTGGCATCCAAAAGGTGCTATAATTAGGCACCTTATTGAAGATTCCTGGAAGAAAATTCATTTGCAACATGGTTATGAATTGCTCTACACTCCCCATGTGGCAAAGGGTGATCTCTGGAAAATTAGTGGCCACTTGGACTTCTACAAAGAGAATATGTATGATCAGATGGATGTGGAGGAAGAGCTCTATCAACTCCGTCCTATGAATTGCCCCTATCATATTTTGGTGTACAAGAGAAAGCTACAATCTTACAGGGATCTTCCTATTAGAGTTGCAGAGTTGGGAACTGTGTACAGATATGAACTATCTGGTAGCTTGCATGGACTTTTCCGCGTGAGAGGTTTTACCCAGGTTCTTTTACCTGCATCTTGACTTTTATCAGTTTTGAGTTGTCAGATCTTTAAGCGAGTGATGCACCATCCATGATCTACTTGTGTTTTAATGTTTGCAATCCGCATATTGGCTGTATTTCCTTTCCCTTTTGGCACATTTTCTTTTTCATGAGGTAGTCCTTCCAACAATACAGCGCAATGATGTAGCTTTGTGAAGGTTGTAGGCGTTATATGTGCAAAAGAAGGATTTCATACAAACATGATATGACACATTGTGTGTGTAGTGGTCATCATTGGTATTTAGGCCTTCCATATTTGATATTGACTATGGGACATCTTCAATTGACAAACTTGACAATAGAAGATGCAATTAACGTTGAAATTCAATGTCGTACTGAAATTTAATACATGATTATCCAGATAGAAAAGTTTAGATATTTCTCTATGATGATTCATATTTCACCAAGAAGCGGCATGCTAAGTTATCTGATAAGCTAAAAGTACTTGACATGATGCACCAAAATAATTCTTATGGAATTTCGTCCTAGTTGTCTTTTGTGTCATATTTTCTGATGGAAGGAGCATTTGTTCATGCCATTGGTCCCATTTCTACTACCATTTTGAGGCTTGGATATGCCATCCACTATGTTGGCAAAAAAGAATGTCACTCGATCATTTGTGGATTTTTGGCAATTCTGCTATCATGCTGATTGCAATCATACAATGTTCTCTTCTTTCTTTGCGAGTCCATTGTTGATATTATTTGAGAATTGAGACTCCTTTGGGGCTGTTTGGTAAAAGAACAAAATAAGAATTAGCCCCTTGTTCCTACTTTTTCATCCAAACACTATTTTGAACATTGCATGGGACCCACTTTCAATGATTGCAAGAACAACAAAAAGTAGAGATAGAAATGTTCTTGCCTCCCCCTAGAACTTTCTTGCTCCCATTTTGTTCTTACCATGGGAACATTTTGGGGTCAAATTTTTTTGTTCCACCATTGTTCCTGTCATAGCCAAACAGCCCCTTTGTAGCTATCTTCTGAAGGTTCCAGATGTGTTACTCTAGCACACTAGGGTAGCATTTGGCATAATGCACAAAAAGTTTCACGAGAGCTGCTTGTTTGACGCAGGATGATGCTCACATATTCTGTTTGGAAGACCAAATCAAGGGGGAAATCAGAGGTGTTCTTGATCTAACAGAGGAGATATTAAATCAATTTGGTTTTGAGAAATATGAAGTCAATCTTTCAACTAGACCAGAGAAATCTGTAGGTAGTGATGGTATATGGGAAAAGGCAACTGCTGCCCTGAAAGATGCTTTAGATGACAAAGGCTGGGAGTACCAGATTGATGAAGGTGGAGGTGCATTCTATGGACCCAAAATTGATCTAAAAATAGAAGATGCTCTTGGAAGGAAGTGGCAGTGTTCGACTGTGCAGGCAAGCATGAGGGATCTATTATATAATTTGTGGAAACTCAAGAACTTCATCATATCACATATTTGCAAATTGAGTTATTGAATGCACACAGGATTTGACATATCAAATGCTTATGTGGTTTTATTTCAGGTTGATTTCAATTTGCCTGAGAGGTTTGACATTTCTTATGTGGACTCAAATGCTGATAAGCGACGTCCTATCATGATCCACAGAGCTATTCTTGGATCTTTAGAAAGGTTTTTCGGTGTTCTCATAGAACATTATGCAGGTGATTTTCCACTTTGGATATCCCCAGTTCAAGTTCGTCTCTTGCCGGTGACTGATTCTGAGGTGAGCTATCATGTTCATTACAATTTGCGACAGTGATTCAGTTCAAATATTTTGTTATCATCATGTGAAAATTTTGGTGTTTAAATTCGTGATTTTAGTGTTATCTCCGCACTTTGTTTTCCTTGCAATTTGATGTTTACCTCTTGCTTTAGTGCATAAATTTGGATTTGAGATCTGTCATTTTTCTTGTCTTTATTTCAAAATGTCATTATCAATATGTTGAAGCCTCAATTTAACTAAAAATGTATAGCTGAAATCATTAACTGGTTTGCTCCCTCTTTGTATATATCTTATGTAAGGTGGGGTCTAAAGTAGTTTTGTTTGTTGTTCTGGCGTATCAAGTAAAATTTTGATGGCATGCTATTTATTCTTTATAAAGGCAACCTAATTAGTCGGCCATCTCAAGTACTATAACTTCAATTTCCATGCTGGTGTCAGATCAAATACTGTTATGAGGTGGTATCAAAGATGAAGTCTGCTGGCATCCGAGCAGAGCTTTGCCATGGTGAGCGTCTGCCAAAGCTCATAAGAAATGCTGAGAAGCAGAAGATACCATTGATGGCAGTCGTTGGGCCCAAAGAAGTCGAGACAGGAACTGTTACTGTTAGGTCACGGTTTGGCGGTGAGCTTGGAACCATGGCTATTGATGAATTCATCACCAGAATACAATTCGCTGTTGAGAGCAGAACATCATTGTGAAAAATTCATCACTTAAAAGCGACAAGTTTCCTCGAATGCAGATTCATCCAATTCTTCAGATTAAGCAAGAGATGTTAATTTGATTTTTGCTACCTTTTCTCCACTATATTTTCTGAAGAGGTTGCATATGGATGGCACTGATGAATAACTTCTTGCCCAACTGTTTACAGCATGACACATTTCATAGAAAATTCCTGCACCTGATTGTACCAAGTGTACACATGACACATTTGTAATGTGTTGTACGACCTCATGTTATTCGTATATATCACTTCCCATAATTTAGTAAACTTTAGCAGTGATTATTGTAGAATGTCACATGGATAAGATCGCTTGGAAATAATTAACTAGTGGGTAGTTCAAGTGTTTGAGCCTTCCACAAAGAGATACGATGCAAGGTGGAATTTTAACTTGTTTCCTTGTTGAGAGAGAATTATATATCGTTTCGGATTTTTCAAACTTTATTAGCTAAGATCGACTTCTGTGAAAAGAATGAAACATAAATACCGGCGAAATATCATTAGTACACTCCTTAAAGTAGGAAAGAAGAGTGGTTTCCTATGACAAAACTGATGCTGTATACGAGGGATCAAGGTTGATACCATCGTAATATTTACAACGTGCATCTAAAAGAATTTAACAACAAATCCATCTTTGTCTCATGCTTTACCCGTCTTGAAAACGAACGCACCTGCGCAAGATCACAAAGAAATGGAAGATTCGTTTTAAGATTGTTCTAAACAAAGAAGGAGACAAGACAGCAAAGGTTCTTTTAAGATTGCTGTACCTAAAGTAGGCATGAAAAGCGTCAGAGCGGCAACTCCGGCTACCTTCAGGGGGAATCCAATCTTGAGCATGTCCTTGATGTCGATGTGCCCGGTCGAGAACCCGACGATGTTGGAGGGCGTGCCGGTGGGCAGCAGGAACGCGAACTGCGCCCCGACCGCCCCGGGGACCATGAGGAGCAGCGGGTGGATGCTCATGGACTTGGCGAGCTGGATGAGGAGCGGGATCACGAGCGTGGCCGTGGCGTTGTTGGACGCGAACTCCGTGATGCTGCCGCTGACCAGGCACACCAGCGGCGTCACCACCAGCGGCGGCGTCGCCCCCAGGAAGCCCAGGCTCCGCGACAGCACGTCCGCCAGCCCGCTCGACCGGACGCCGTCGGCGATCGCGAATCCCGCGCCCAGCAGCAGGATCACGCTCCATGGGATCTTCTTGCACTTGTTCCAGTCCATCAGCTTCTCCCCCTCCTGCTTCTTGTTCGGGATGATGAACAGTATCGTCGCCATCATGATCTGCACGAGTTATCAGAGCGATCAGTCATCTGTTTCCAGCGATGCACGTCGACGACCGGATCCATGTCCGCCATGCATGCACTGATGCACTTACCGTGACCGTTCCGTCGCCCACTCGGCCATGGAAGAGAGATCCCCATCCAGGGACGTCGTCTGTTATATTCCTCGTCATCCACAGAGCCACCATGACCTGCACGTATACATGCCGAGCAGCAAAGCGATTCAGATTAAAAAGCTTCAAATGAATATTCGTAAACTTAGAAATCTGTAAGAACGCGTCGTACTTACTGCGAACACAGTTAAGATCATCTTTTCAGCAAAATCCATCGGACCTGCAAGGAAAGTGGAACACTTCACCATGATCAGTATGCTGTTACATGATACAAAATAAGCCATGGCCATTATAAGACATGAACTGGAGAAGCTCACCTAGAAGCTCCTTCTCCCTCTTGAGGCTGCTTTTGTCCAGATAGGCGGAGAGGACGGCGCCGGAGCCTTTGGAGAGGTAGAGGAGGCAGAGCAGAGCCCACAGGGCCAGAAATATGAGAAGGGCCATGGGGAAGCCGAACATGAACCAGGTGCTGAAGCTGATGGGCGTCTCCCCCGGGAACGAGCTCGACCACATCCCCGCCAGTATGAGATTGACGCCTGTGCCCGTCAACGTGCACATGCCCCCGATGGCCGCGGCGTATATGACACCCAGGATCACCGCCCTGCGGAACCGGTCGACGTCCCGGTTCAGCCCGGCGCCGTCCTCTGGGAGCCACTGCAGTATGCCGGTGGCCACCGGCATCATCATCACTGCCGCCGCCGTGTTCTGCATCCACATGCTCAGGAATGCCGTCGTAGCGCAGATGCCAAGCAGCAGCAGAGGAGGGTTTAGAGGGTCACCGCAGAACAGCAAAGTCACCTATAACACGTAAAAAATGTGATTAATTAATTATGAAAGAACAGAATACAAAGAAGGTGAACTCAGAGTCTCAGACTCACATTTATGGCGAGCCGCCTATGGACGTTGTAGTGCTCGACGGCCAACGCGAGTATGAGGCTGCCGAGCATGAGGGCGATGACGTCGTTCATGTAAGACTTGGCGACCACCGACGACGACGCGATCCCAAACAGGGGGAAGAGGAAGAGCGGCGACAGGGAGGTGATGGGCATGGGCACCGCCTCGGTGAGCCACCATATGAAGACCCACGAGAGCACGGCGAGCATGTTCCTGCTCGAGCTCCGGCCGTCGAGGTCGACGAAGAGGCACACGGACATGCAGACGAAGGGGCCGAAGAGTGTCGCCAGGAAGTTGGCGCTGAGCACATGCTTCAGCCGACGCCGGAGGTTGGTGCTCGGCAGCGGCGGTGGAGGGCTGCTAACTGGCAGCAATGGAGCCTTGGGGTCGTAGCAATTTTTATCCATTTGGAAGGAGCTTGAAACGAAGCTTCTTGTTCTTGGAGCTCCTGTGCTGTATATCCACCGGGTATATATACGATCTCCATTGATGTTTGCTGCTGCTGCTGCATGAGGCTTTGCCTGTTTCTAGTCTCGGCTCATAGATTGCCGCAGAAACAGCCCGGTGGTAGGCCAAATGGAGGTTGGGATTCCTGCGGCGTCTCAATTCCATCAGGAGGAGGTGGAGGAGCTGCTGAATTGTGGGCGAGTATTAGCACTGGAAACTGATTGCCTCCCTGGACATGGTCACTGGTATTAATTGAGGCCTTTAGTTGACTGCTTAAGATAAGAATGGTGACAGCGTGCATGGGCCACACTTCTCTCTGTCCTCATGTGTCATTCTGAAATGATCAGGCTTCTACCTTATTCTCACTTGCATCATCAATGATTCAGACCAGCTACTACTAGTAGCAACCGCAAACTCTGATAAGACTTTTTTTTTTCTTTCTTTCTTTCTTCAAGAGTTTTGTTCCTCTGATTCGATTTCGGTAGCACGTGAGAGATAAAGACTCTCGTACATGGATAATCTTACTCCAGATTTTACTTGGACGAAAACAAAATTCAATCAATCCCGTTGATAGATTTTTTTTTCCTTCTTTGTCTTAATTCACTGTGCCTTCATAATGGACTTGATCTTGCATCTGATTGTTAAAAATCTCAACCAATGGCGCTTACCAAAATTGGATCGATTGCTGTGTCCAAGTTCTAGCGAGACCCAAAGGACATCATCTGTTGAACTTGAACCCTAAAAAAGGGTCCTTGTTGACGTTAATCACTCCTTGCCTACGAAATTGCGAAAGCAACACCTACATGTTCTTTTTTGTTATTAAAAGGGACTGAGTGTTGTGTTTACTTTTACCAAAACCACACAGGGATCGATATGGATCCTTCATTCCTTTGGCAGAAACCCCCCCTGAATTAAATATCATCACGAGGGTCCACAGAAGCTGATAGAAAGCCTGGCGGTCATGAGTAGCTTGCTCAGCTTTCTTACTCCAATGACAACGGTTTTGACTGATTCCCTTTCAGGTTCAGGGATAATATATAGTGATGCATGGGGCTGGTCTGTGCATGCAAGAAGCTTTAGGGGAAGGGGATCGAGATCTCTGAACACGTAGATTGGATAAGGTTTACCTGTGAGTAAGGGAACGTGAATTGGAGGCTCAAGGCAAAGAAAAAATTGTTGTTTGCTGAGTTCATCGAGATTATGCAGATGATTACTGAACGAGTGAGGGAAGCAAGATGTGTCTTCACACGGTACGCCATTTATGTTAATTGCAGCAATTTATTTGCTCACAAATATCCCTTATGAGTGAGGCATTAATAAAATTTGGATTGAAAGGGTTAATTACATATATATAATATATATACGTATATGTATATGCTTAGGCTGTTGTTTGCCCTTCCCAACTTAAAAAATTGCCCTTACAAGGTTCGGAGACGTGTTGGAATTTATGCTTCCAGTAAACAATCATGGTAATATATAACTGCGGAATTTTTGTCTTCAATCACAATAATTAAATCCAAACCAACGATTCAAATTTTGATTTGTTATTGTAGAGGCTAAGAATTTCAATAACAGTAATTTCTTTCTTTTGCACTTGCAAGAGAACCATCCGAGTCAGAACTAGTTGCAAGAAATCAGACAATTTTTATTTGTACGTAGTCAATTGTTTTTAATTTTTTCGGCAGTTAGAAACAATTTCGGTAAGAGTGCTCAGGTGTGGAATCGGGTCAAAGCCTCTATGAGCAAAAATATCCGACCCAACTTAATCTGATTTGCTTTAAGTCGAGTTTGGTCGATCACGATGTCAAATCACCGATCAATCTTTTTTTCTTTCTTTTTAGTTTTTAGTAAGATTCTATATTTTTTTAATATAAAAATATTATTTCATATTTATTATATAATATACAATATATTGTCGGAATATTTGAATATTATTTCATAATTTAAATTTTTTATTTTGATGTTCTATTTTAAATTTTAAATCAAGTATAGAATTAAAATTAAATTAAAAGTGAATAAATTATAAAATAATAAAAAAGTCAGGTGATTGGGTCGGCCACTTGAAACATTCTAATCTAACACGGACTCATTTCATATTGGAGTTGGGTTGAGTCGGATAGTCGGATTCACATCCTAACATCGGAACCATATTCTGGTTTGCCCCGCCTCCACAACTGTTGGAGCAAAGTTTTAATATCATATAAAACTATATTTTAATGATACAGATCTCGAAAAATTAAAGTGAAATAGTGAAAAAATTTAAAGAAAAAAGGATAACTTTATGTACTAAATTTGGATTAAATAATTAACTATGATCTTAACATATTCTGATGGATACAGGCGTGTTCTCATATAAATCTCTTGTCTCCGATCAAAGTTGTAGATAATCATGTTATCTATCCATAAAATTCAAGATCATCTAATTTGGATAACTATACAAAAAGTTATACTCAAAATATTATAGGTCAATCTATCGGTCGAAGCAAAGAAGGCCGATCGAGACAATACCGGTCGACCAAATAAGAGATATCGGTCAATCGATGTATACTGAACCTGCCTCGATTGGTGTCGAGACGATACTGATCGATGTATCGATCGACGGATCGATCGATCGATTAAGCGCAGAAGCTGAAGAAATCACGCAATGGTCACATAGATCGGTCGACCGGTCCATATATGCAGTCGATCGGCCTCCAAGTCAAATGAACAATAGCGATCAATTTTGAAGGAGAAAATTATGGAATAATTTTTGGACGACTTTCTCACTTGCTAAAGCCTATAAAAGGAGTGTCAAAGCCAAAAGCAAAAGCACTCATCCAAACATTGAAGCAAAACTTCAAGAAATAAAAAAAAAGACCTCTCACCTTGAAGTTATTATTTTTAAGTTCTCTTTTTTCTCTCTTCTCTTATTGTGAGCATTCTATTATAAAAGAAATCATTTTCAGAAAGATTGTGAGGGCTCCTGTGTGAAAAATATTACAAATCTTACCTCTTGAGCAAGAGAAAAGATTAGCTTTTAGGAGGAGATGTTGTATTGCCTCTCGAAGTGAAGAAAATATGGTTGATGTAAAGAATGTTCTTCCTTGCTCCATTTGGAATTAAGGAAGAGTTTAGTGGAATCTCCGACGATCTCGAGGACCAGAAGTCAGAGCGGGGACGTAGATCAAGGTGTAGACGAACCTCGTCAATAAACACCTGTGTGCTTGTGTTTGAATTCTCTCTCTCTCCCCCCATATTATGCTTATGATCTGATTTGATTTGTTTTGAGTTAAAGATTTGTGAATCAATTTTAAGCTTCTGCGATGATTTTCGTAAAATAAATACCTTTGTTTTTAATACCAATTCATCCCCCCCTCTTGGTGCCCTTTGGGATCTTACAATTAGTATCAGAGCGAGTTGCTCTTGTTTTAAAATCAAATCATTTTAAGATTTAATCATTTCAAAATTTTGATCACCTTGTTTTAAGATTTAATAATTTTTAGAGATATGACATCAAGTGATTTTAATGTTATCGAAAGACAATCAATTAGTCATCCTCCCCTTTTAAATGCATCAAATTTTGTATATTAGAAAATTAGAATTCAAGCATATATTTGTTCATTGACATTAACATGTGAGACATAGTTAAAAAAGGTTATTATCTTAATGAAAAGTTACCTACATATACTAAAGAAATAGAAAAGATTTTTTTTCAAAACTTATTGGAAAGTAAAAAATATTTTTTATTGTGCTTTGGATACAACGGAGTTTAATCGGATTTCAAATTGTGAAACTGCAATCGAGATTTGGGAAAAGCTTATCACTAGTTATGAAGAAACCGATAAAGTTAAAGAATTTAGATTAAATATTTTAAATCATCAATATGATTCTTTCAAAATGCATGATAATAAATCCATAAATGATATGATAGTTCAGTTTAATGATATTTTGAATGGCTTAGCCTCCTTAGGCAAACTAAGAATTGACCCATAAAAAGTGAAAAAAATTATCAGGTCTCTCTCCTCCAAATGACATACGAAGAGGACTATGATCGAAGAAAAAGATATAAATGAATTGAATTTTGAGGATCTAATTGGTTCACTTCTAACCTATAAAATCTCAATCCAAGAAGATCAAGAAGAAAAAGCCCATAAGAAGAAAACATTGGCACTAAAAGCAAATCCAAAAAAAGAAGGCTCAAGTGAAGAAGAATTGGACAAAAGGAGACTTGTTCGCTATATAAGAAAACTAGATAAATATCTCAAGTTGGTAAAAAAGAAAGAGAAAAATGAGATGCCTACCCGAAAATCATACAAAAATTACAAAGAAAAGACTCCTCAGAAAGGTAAAAAAAAATATGAAGAGTTAAATGAAACAAATGACTCATCAAAATCTTCTACTGATGAAGTGCTTAATGGCATACGACGATGAGGTAATTTGTAATCATTTAAATTCATATTATGACTCATCGAACTCTTCCGAAGAAAATATTTCTTTAGATGTGAACAAAGAACTCTCTTCTCTTATAAAAAAATATTTTTAATTAAAGAGAAAAATAAAAATTAATACATGAGATTGAAAATTAAAATAACAAAAGAATACATATTTTATGTAAAATAAAAAACTAGAAAATGAAATTAATACTTTAAAAATTAAACACGCTTGTGAAATTATAATACTAGCATGTTGTTTAGAAAAAGTAAAGAATGAAAATAATTTTAAAAAAAATTATAAAATAAGACTATTTCTTATGTAAGAAAAAATAATCTTAGTAAATACTTTGAAAATAAAAACTCTTATTGGAAATTCAATCATCCCTTTAATAGAAAATTACAATTCAAATGTTTTACATGTGATTTTTATGGTCATTATGCATATCAATGCAAAATAACAAAATCAATACAACATGATATGATTTGGATTACAAAAAAAAACATTGTCTAACAAAATAGAACCCAAAAAAATTTGGGTACCAAAAATTACATAATTATTTCTCATGTGTGCCTCACATGTAAAGCAAAGGACAAAGGGGATTGAAAATGTGAAGGCATGAAGGTTATGATAAAAGTATCACCTACTTTTTCATTTCAAAGTCTTCAAATCATTATTTATATGAAAGAAAAGAGAAATATATAAAACAGAAAAAGAAAATTAGTCATAGTGATAGGGGAGCATGTTAATCTTTCAACTTTTTTTGTATCAAAGTTATTATGCAATATTTTGATTCTCAATTTTTTTAGTGGATTTCATAAGCTTATAGATAAATTTAAGTCCATTTTTAAAATAGCCATAAATTTAGGGGGAATTTTTTTTTGCATATTTTTATAACTCTTCATGGTTGAAAACTTTACATATTTATGATAAAAGGGGAGAATAAATTTTTTAAGACTAAGGGGGAAATACATATGGTTTCATTTACAAACTACTTTTTGATAAAACAAAAGGGGGAGAAATATAAGAAAAATGAGATATGAATATACCTTATATGAAGAGCACCTTACAATTAATACTTATGTAAATATCTATCATTGTAAGAAAAGCTAAGGTTTAGGGGAGTAAAATTGATTTTATAAGAATTTTACAACTTTTTTGCAACTTGTATAATTTTCATATTTCCCGATTTTTCTTCATAAAAACGGGGAGATTGTTGGATCAAAGTTTTGATGCCATATAAAATTATATTTTGATAATACAAACCTCGAAAGATTAAAGTGAAATGGTGAAAAGTTTAAAGAAAAATAAATAACTTTATGCACTAAACTTTGATTAAATAATTGATCATGATCTTAACATATTCTGAATGAATGACGAATATCATTGTAGATAATCCTGTTATCTATTCATAGAATTCAAGATCATCTAATTTGAATAAGCGTGCAAAAATTTATGTACAAAATAGTGCAAGTCGGTCAACCTGCCGGTCGAATCAAAGAAGGCCGATCGAGATAATACTGGTCGACCGAATAAGAGATGTCGGTCGACCGATGTATACTGAGCCTGCTCCGGTTGACGTCGAAATGATACCGATCGATGTACCAGCCGATGGATCGATCGATCGAGTACAAAAGCTGAAGAAATCACGCAACGATCACATAGACCGGTTGACAAGTCCATATGTGCGGTCGACCGGCCTCCGAGTCAAATGAACAGTAACAATCAATTTTTAAGGAGAAAATTGTGGAATAATATTTGGACGACTTTTTCACTTGCTGAAGCCTATAAGCAGAGTGTCAAAGCCAAAAGCAAATGCACTCATCCAAGCATTGAAATAAAACTTCAAGAAATCAAAAGAAGACATTTCTTCTTGAAGTTATCATTTTTATGTTCTCTTTTCTTTTTATCTTTTCTTGTTGTGAGCATTCTATTCTAAAAGAGAGAAATCATTTTCAGAAAGATTGTGAGAACTCTTGTGTGAAAGATGTTACAAATCTTACCTCTTGAGCTAAAAAAATTTAGCTTTTTAGGAGGAAAGGTTGTCTTGCCTCTCGAAGCGGAGAAAAGATGATTGATGTAAATGATGTTCTTCTTTGCCTCATTTGGAATTAAGGAAGAGTTTAGTGAAATTTTCGATGATCTCGATATCAAGAAGTCAGAACAGGAACGTAGATTTCGTCAACAATCACCTGTGTGCTTGTGTTTGAATTCTCTCTCTCTGTCCCCATATTATGCTTTTGAACTGATTTGATTTGTTTTGAGTTAAAAGTTTATAAATCAATTTTAAACTTCCGTGATGATTTTTGTAAAATCGATACCTTTATTTTTAACATCAATTCATCCCCCCTTTGGTGACCTTTGGGATCCTACAACAACATTATAGATTACTTTATCAATTTTAGGATTGAAAACTATTTTGACTCTTAATTTTTTGTGTAATAATGGTCCTAATATTTTGAAATTATCATACCTTTTTAACTCCACCTTTTAAAAAAGATTGAAAAATAAAGCATAACTTTTACTAATAAGATAACGAATGCCTATTACTAATACATTCTTTTTTAATGAAGTGTCGTTGTACTGTGATATCGAATTGGAATGTGAGAAAGCATTTTTTCAAAAAAAAAACAATGACAGTAATTCTTTATTGTAAGATCTCCAAAATTTCTCTAAAAACTTAGTGTCATCTAGAAAAAAATTGAGTCCATCGCATATGATTATAATAAATATAATACAGTGAAAAAATTTTAATAACACTTACTTAACTAGAGCTAATAATCAATTATAACATAGTATTTCTAACATAACAATCAAAAGACATTAATCTCTTTTAGTTTTATGACATAATAAAGCTGAATAGTCTAAGAGGACTCAAGACATTTTATTCATCTTCAACTCGTCGACCGTACCATCTTAATTATATTTCCATCATCATTCATTCGTTACATGTACGAAGACGGAGCAGGATTTTCTAATTAAATTATTTAAAGAAACATGTATGTAATATCATAAAACATGAAAGTGCACTTATGCATCCAAAGTAATACATGAATGACATGAGTTCTAATATAATCATCTACATATCAATGAAGATACAATGCATATCATCATGAGAATAACATATCAACATTCATGAGTACGTCATATATGAATTTTTTTTACATCATATAAGTAATTATGTAGTTTTTTTACATCATTGCATTTTTTTCTCCATGTTACTTTATAACTCTTTGGCATTCCTTTATGTCATCATGATCAAGTTCGCTACTTCACTTTGAACATACTTCACTTTATGAAATCTTTTATCTTAATTTAATTAAAGAAACAAGTCATTATCATTACTCAGACTATTAAAGTTCGGGAGACATTATGCTCCATGTGAGTATGAGAAACTTTGTCTTGAAAAATATGAAGTATAAGAAATTTTATTTTCCAACTTCATTTTGAGAGGCAATAGGAATATATTCTTCATATGATAAATTATGCTTTCAAATATCAAACATTCATATTGTGTCCCATAAACTCGATCGTATTGTATTATTGTATTGTAAAATGGTAGAGTTTGTTTCAAAAATATTTGATTATAAAATAATTATTATTATTGTCAATAACATCGTTGCACTTGCACATGCACTATTTAGTAGTTGGTCATGATAGGCATAATAAATTTATTTGTTTCATATGGAATCGTTCAAGTAGGTGATAAAAAATTAAGAGCCAACAAGTTTTAACAACTTTAACTATAATAGAGTTATGTTATATTACAAAATATATTATTTTCTAAAAATAAACAATGATAACTGTATCGTTTAGAAAAAAAAGATTTGAACTAACAAACAACAAAATTTTGTATTGTGAAGCTTAGATGTTGCAAAATAAGAGAATAAATAACTCATCATAATCTATCATACTAGAAGATTTCTTAATTAATTCGAGTCATTAATAGAAAAATCGACTTTATCGACGGTCGCGATCGTCAGAAATCTTGACAAATCCGTCGGAAAATGAAGTTTTTGATAGTTTTTTCGACGGATACGATTCATCAAAAGAATGTTCGTCGCAAAAGAACTTTCGTCGAACGGCCACACCCGTCAGAAGATTCCGACAGTTGCACCCACCAGAAGATTCCGACGACGACGATTGTTGAAAGTTTTGACGGCTGTCAATTTTTTCGACGGCCTAAGTTGTCAGATATAAGGTATAAAATAATAAAAAAATTGGCCGCGAGGCAGTCGTTCTAGGCCGTGTGCGGCCATTCCGGCCATGGGCGAGACAGAGAGAGGGGGTTGCTGGGAGGGTCGTCGCATCGTTGTCGTCCGAGCCGCGCTCGTCACCGGAGAGGTTCGTCTGGGCCGTCTTCGTCGTCGAGAGGCCCGTTCCAGGCAATGTGTGGATCCGTTGTTCCAGGCCGCGCATGGCCGGATCAAGCCGCCAAGCAACCGATCCAAGCCGCGCGCGGCCGGATCAAGCCGCCAGGCAACTGATCACCAAGCCGCGCGGCCAGATCAAGTCGTCAAGCAACGCCACACGCTGTCGGAACCAGGGGGCCGATCCATCGCCATGCAGCCGATCCAAGCAGCATGCCGCCGGATCAAGCCGCCAGGTGGCCGATCTACCGCGAGGTGGCTGATCCAAGCTGCGCATAGCCGGATCTGGCCACTAGGTGGCCGATCCGCCACAAGGTGACCGATCCAGGCTGCGCGCTGCCGGATCATGCCGCCAGGTGGCCATTCCAGGATGGAGATTGTGCGCCAAGAGAGAGAGGGTCACCGGGCGGGTCGTTGTCCTGGACGAAGGTTGTCGCGCCGGTCGCTGGAAGGAGGTAGATGGCTGGTGAGGGGAAGAGAGAGGAGAGAGGGAGAAGGTGATATATAGGTGAAAACAAGGTAGAGAGAGGGGGAAGCGGGAAAAGAAAAAAAAACCGGGAGAGTTTGGCGGTATTATTTTTAATTATCGACGGTATTGACCGTCAAAATTTGCGATAGTTTCGACGGTCTCGACTATCGAAAATTTAAAAAATAATATATATATGTTATGTTATATATGTTATACTATTTAATTATTTTTTCCAATTACCAAACGATAATTATAATATTATTATAATTATAATAACACAATACTAATTATATTATATATTATATAATATTTAATTATTTTTTCAGTTACCGACGGTCCCAACTATCAGTAATTATAATAATAAAATACTAATTATATTTTATACTATATGATGTTATATATTATATAATATTAAATTATTTTTCACTTACCAACGGCTCCGACCATTGGAAGTTTTGACAAATATGTATCCGTCAGAAATTTCAATGTTCCTAACAGTCAAAAAATAAAATAATAATATAATAGATTTCATAATTTATTTTTTAAAATTAGTAATAAAATACTAATTATAGTATATATTATATGATGTTATATATTATATAATATTAAATTATTTTTTCACTTACCGATGGGTCCGACTATCGGAAGTTTCGACAGATATGTATCCATAAAAAATTTCAACATTCCTAACCATTAAAAAATAAAATAATAATATAATAGTTTTCATAATTTTTTTAAAATTTTCGACGGTGACAACCGTCAGAAATTTCGACGGATCCCTATCCGTCGTAAAATCCTTCACAAATTACGAAGGATTCCTGTCTGTCGGAAAATCCCACTTTTCTTGTAGTGAGTGTAGGACAATTCTAAAGAAAAGATTCTATAAATGAAAAATAAAAAAATATAAGAACTATATTTTCAAACTGAAGCGAGAAGTGAGAGACTTATGAAAATAAAGTGAAATACTATGAGGTTGTAATTGATGAGGAGAAGCTTACGGCAATGAATTAATGACGATGACATGAGTGCTAATTAACAACAAAGAATTAAGTGCATTGGTTGCAAGACAAGAGTGGAATGATTGTAAGTTGAACTAGATGTTGGAACCAAGTTTTCATGTTGTATCTAATTATATTTTGATGATACAAACTTCAAATAATCAGAGTCATATATTTAAAGTGCAAGAAAAGTTTAATTTGGAATGGATTATTTTATGTATTTAATATTTGAATATATTTCATTCATATCTGGAATAACATTTGAATATAAAAGTTGTATATAATCATGTTAGCTTTCCAAGGATTAAAAAATCACCACATTCCGATATCGGTGCAAAAATTTATGTGCAAAACAATGTAGAGTGGTCGACCAGCCGATCTGACAAACCGATCGACCAGCCATGTGAATCGGTTGATCAATTTGAACACAGAAGCCACAAATCACAAGATTTTGAAGAACGGTCGACCGGTTGGAGGCACCGGTCGACCAGACCACGCGCAAAATGACATGTAATGGCTAGTTTTTGGCCAAACAAAAGGGCAATGGCCATATTTTCAAAGAGGACTATAAAAGGAGTCCAAGGGTGCAGAATCAATCAAGAATTGAAGGAAAACATCAAGTATAAAAGGAAAATCATTTTCATAAAGTTATTGAGCCATATTGTTGAATCTTATATTCATTCTCTTTCTCTTCCTGTGAGTTTGATATTGTAAAAGCGAGAAATATTTTCTTAGAGATTTGGGTGTGAGCTCTTGTATAGAAGATGTTTTATCTTACCTTTCGAGCTAAAGAAAAGATCAAGAGTTCTCCTTTGTAAAAGAGGTGTGCCTACCTTTTGAAAGGAGAATCGAGGGTAAAAGTTTCTTAGAATGAGAGGTGCGTTTTAGCTCTCGAAGTGGAGAAAAGGTAGTGTGTTGTAAAGGGTTTCTTTCTTGCCCCATTTAGAACGAAAGAATGTGTTTAGTGGAATCTCCGACAATCTCGAGGTTGAGAAGTTAGAGCAGGGACGTAGGTCAAGGTGTGGTCAAACCTTGTCAACAAATCATCGTGCACCTTGTGTTTGCTTTATCTCTCCCTCTCCTTCCTACCTTATTATTCATGTGATTTGATTGTTATTGCATTGATTTAAAGTTTAACGAATCAATTTTAAGCTTCCATGATGATTTTTATCAAATCAGTCTTTCCGGTAAAACACCAATCCACCACACACCCCCCCCCCCCTCCTGCATGTGATTTGTAGTGAAGTAAGTTTCTTGGAACAAGAAGTGTTTTTTTTGTGGTAGGAAGAATGAAGATATTAAGTGACTATGTTAGAAATATTTTTTTAAGACGGAAATAACTGTAATAAACTTTATCAATTAATATCTTGAAATACAAGCTTATATCGTCAATCTTTCACCCGAAACATTGACTCTAGATTTTATAAGTTGGTTTTGATGAGTTTAATGAGTTCACTATGAGTCACTGCCATTTTCGATTTTTATCTAAGTCAACTCTATTTTGGACCATAGACTCGTAAACTCCACTCATGATATTAACAACATTGTATAAGAAAATTATTTTTTAGGTCATATAGGATCATTTTTATAGATTCTAAATCAAAGTTCACTCCATCACGACCTTGAAAAGTTTTTTTCAAGATCATGAGTGAATGTTATCTTCACACCTTATCTCGCATTTGTTCATTCACGGTCATGGTGGTTTGACCATGAAGGATCCTCATCATGGCCATAAAATAGGATTTTATGATCGTTGTTGAGACTTGTCAATATTATTTAGTTTCATCAACTCGTTACCTAGGGATTTCCTCTAAACTCTTCATGAGTACATAGATCTTGGGCATAACCCTAAATGCAACCCTCCATCACAATTCTAAATAAGGACATGCCATCCTTATTTTCTCATTTCAAAACATGCACACCAATGAGAGAAAAGAGAGACTTGTATCTCCTTTATATATATTTGGATATTAGATCTAAAACTCAATTTTCTTAATCATTTGTTTTCATCATCTAGAAGCCCATAAATGTTTTTGTTCATGTTCTAGAAATCCTTATCTCCTCCTCCATGTTGATGTTGGAAATATCCATCACGAGGAAATAATGGCTTCATATCTTAGAGCCTTTGAGGTTTTCTTGGTGGAGAAGAAAAAAAGAGAGGGAGGACAATGGCTTCAAATGACTTCATTCTCTCAATCCTTCTTTCATATTATCCTCACCAGATTATTATCTTATTCACCCAAAAGTAATAGTTTTTATACATCTTAAATCTTATGTTCCATTATGAATAATTGCATTACCTATTTGCTATGTTTGTGGTTTTATTATGATACTTCCTTAAAATGGAGACATTTGAAATAGCAAGATAATAAATTTTATTTTGTAGTTCTTACCCTTCTTTTCTTTTCAATTGTTTTATTTGTTTTGAACTTTAGACTTTAACTTTCATCTTCTATTAGAGAGCATAACATAAGGCCACAATATCACCTAAGTCTCATAAACCCACTTTAATTTTCTTTTGTATCCTTAGTAATAGTTTATTCATGATTCACTAAGATAAACCATTATAAATATATCTCTCATTATCAATTTAATCAAAAGATTTGGGATGCAAGATGCATGCCTTGAATTATTCTCACAGGCATAAGTCACGAGAAATATGTCGGGTATATATGGGAACATGGCCTTACCCACGTGTGATACATTAGAAAATGATGAGCCCAAGGGCAAAGTGAACAATAACATACGGATTATAAAAGCCCCAAGGGGAATGTTGCACTACTCTGATACCGAGGAAGTGTTTTGGTAAAATCTTTCAGGCAATATCACACTCTTTCAAAGATCTTTTACCTTAGCATATGATAATCTAATATTTTGTTTGATGACCCATTTAGAACCAACACCATGTTAAGTAGCTAGCTCCTATCATGATTCTTTCATTATTGTCTTCACCTACATGTCACTGTCTTCCTTGGTTGAAATAAGTTTATAAATTTATCGTAAGTGTGGTTCATGACAATACATTAAGTTGAGTAAAATATTTATTCCATAACTATCAAATTATCATGTGTATACTTTGAGTTGAAATATTAACCTTTAACACATTAAAAGTCACATTAGCTAGTTTAGTGCATTCAATGCGTTTATGATAGAGAATTGATTTCTATTGCATAAAAATGACATTAGATTACATTGAAAATCATTAGCTTTAATCATCCTTGACTTCATACAAAAATCCCTTATTCCCGTATCTCTTAGTCATAAATGACTAAAAGCTTCACAACATGATTTTTTCTCAAAATTGTAGAAAATATCCATGTTGAGTTTCTAACTCATGATTCACTTGAAAATAATTTAGGATTCTATACTCTATAATTTGATCTTAAGAGATTCAACACCATCAATTAAATTTATTTTCAATGTCTTGATAACTAAATTTATAATCCCAATATTTAGAATCTTAGGTTCAATAATTCTCATTTTTTCAAAATATTAGAGAAAACATAATCCATAAATGCTAGATCCTAATTTGTAGGATTTATAATACAATTATACTTCATTTTTATTGCAACTCATATCAACAAAACAATAGTTTAGTATATTAATCATTTCTTTTTTATATACACATTCAATAAATTTGTTTCTTGCTTCGAAAACTATATAAAATAAATAAATTTTCCATAAGTATTTCATAATAGTTTGGATAGAAAAAGCTAATCCAATTGTCTTAAAGAAAATAGACATACAATCTTAGACAATTTTTTTGTCACATAAAAACCATCCTTAAAATCATAAAAGAATCAAATATCTCATCTTAATTTCTACACAAAACCATTATCACAAAATAGTAAAATTGATGCAATCATTAGCATCCATCATTTTCAAGATAAGAATTAACCATGAGTTAATTGGTTAACCCAAAACATAAATAAGAGAACTTAAACTTTACATATTCCTTGACTTCTCATTATTGATTATGACGGTTGACATGAATTTAGATTCTTAGCATGCTGACTTAAACTTAAGCTAGGTCTTAGCTTCACTTTGATGCCAATTGGAACATCCTAAGGCTCCATTTAGCCATCAGGGCCTGGTTCCAATCTAGTTCTCCAAACGTGAGGCAGCGGTCTAGTTCCCAAGGCGGGAGCTAGGCCGCATTTAATGGCTTGGAACCAGGATCACATGGTTCCAAGTGGCTGGTTCGCCCATGCTTTTTTTTTTATTTTCCATCTTTTTTTTATTTGACATTTCTTTTTTTCTTTTCAACTTTTTTTCCTTTTTCCATTTTTTCTTTTTTACCATTGTTCTCTATAATAATTTATTTAATAAACATAAAATAATTTTAACAAAGGATTAATATAATATTATTTATTACTTATTATTTCATTAAAAATTTAATATTTTATTAAATATAATTAATTTTATAAATGGTTTTTATATTTAAATAATATATTTTTTAACAATTTTTTCCCATAAAAAATTTATTAATTTTATTTTAATTAATAATAAAATTATACTTTATAATTGCAATAATCATTTTTAATTTAAAACCTATCAAAAATTCATCAATCAGATCAACTTTTTCCTATCACATCAATTCACAGATTCCTCATTATTACGTTCCACTCTATCCAAACACACCTCAAACAAAATTGTCAATTCAACTATGCACTGAAAATTTAGGAGAAACCTTGGTTCTGTTTTTAAAAGCTACCTAAAAGTTCACCTCATAAGCCATTGCCTTTTAGGAAATTTGAATGTGTTATCATTATAATAATACACATTGGAGGACTTTAAAAAATCGTAACTTAATGTTTCTCATATAGCAATAAAAAAATGTTAATCTCTTCAAGTTTTATGACATAATATAACTCAAAAGTTTATAAGACTCATGACACTTTATTCATACGTAAATTTTTGCTATTGTGCCATCATAAGTTGTACTGTATTCTCGTTCATTGGTTATCTACACGAATTTATAATGCATGATTTTTTTTGTTAGAGTACACAAAGGATTATGCATGTGGTATTTTAAGACATAATACTACATGGCATATTTATACATTATCAGTAAACATTCTTCATTACGTCATGCATGAGAAATATATAAGTGTTTGTAGTTATTCTTTCTTTTACATCATTGTATTTTTTTTTCTTAGATTATTTTATAACTCTTTGAATATTTTTTTTTTTGACATCATCATAATTCTTCTTTACCATAAGATACTTTGAAGTTTGCTATTTACTTTAAACATTTTGTCTTACGATATCTTTAGTATAATGTAGTTGAAGAACCAAGTCATTCTGACTAGTTAGGCTTGGAAGATATTGCTCCATGCCCATAGGAATCTTAGAAACACACATACGATTGCAAGTATGAGAAAGTTTATTCTCTAAACATACATACATATGAAGTGTAAGAAATTTTATTTTCCAACTTCAACTCCCATGAGCAACATGAAGATATTCTTCAATTGATACATTATACTTTTCAAATCACTAATGTCACTTAGTCTTCATATTTTAATTATATTTACAATTGATATATCACAATTGTCTAATTAAGAAAGTAACATATTACATTATTTATGTCAACTCTTGTTATATTAATATTTTGATTTTTTTTTGTAAATCTTTATATACATCCCAAATGTATTGATTTTTTTATTTATAATGCTTTATTATTCTTCGTGTACTTTATGTCGATTGTTATTTATGAAACCTTGATTGATATATTAACTATCACCTAGACATCATATTGCCATGCTCAATCGTAAATTAGGCTAAAAGATAAAAAAATTGTATTGGTGACCATAATAAAGTATCAACTGAAGGAAATATCACGACACTAATTAAAATTAAAGATGAAAACTAAATATCTTTAACCTTATGATGATTGAGACTTCTCACAAAATAATACCATCACATATAAAGTGCTTTAGATTTTTCAATGGCATAGAGACTAGGGTGTTCACCCGTGAACCCGATGACCCGACCCGACCCGACCCAACCCAACCCGAACCAGTTTGGGTCGGGTCGGGTCAGTGGTCGGGTCGGACCTGATCCGAACTCGACCTGAGGTCCGGTACGGGTTGGATTTTTTCTAATCCGACCTGACCCGACCAACCCAAATTTTTTATTTTTTTATTTTTTATTCAAATTTAAGCTTATATTTGATTTAAAAATTTTAAAAAATTGAACTAAAATATTTTAAGTGCAAAAATAATATTAAACAATTATAATACTTATTTTTAATTTTAAAATAATATTTAACAATATTTTTATATTAAATAAAATATATAAATAGTAAGAAAAAATTTAAAAAAATTTGGGTGGCCGGTTCGGTTCGGGTCGGGTCAGGTCAAATTCGGCCCCCCAATCCCCCTTGACCTGACCCGACCAAATTTGATCGGGCCAGGTCGGGTTTGTTCACAAGTCGGGTCCAACCGACCGGTCAACACCCCTAATAGTGGCCTAATGGCCTACTTTACCAACGTAATGATGTCTCCTTATGCCTTTTAATTAAGTAAAGAAAAGATGAAAGATTTCATAAAGTTAAAGAATTTGAATTCATGGTAAACTTCAATGATGTTGTATGACGAAGATTAAACAAACACAAATGAATGAATGTCCAAAAAGTTATAAAGCAACCATGACAAAATGTTAAAGAATATCAAAATGAAAGAAAGAAAGGAAGTAATGATGTTATGTAATTAAGAAATGCAAATAGAGTTAAAAAGCAACTCCTTAAAATGTTAACTATAACGCCCCCGAAATGTACCCCGCCACGTGGCCGAATACACCCCGGGAACGTTACGAGACATGACTTACGTGTACAATAATTTGACCAAAATAAGACTTTGACTTATCAACATAATAAAGGCATAATTGCGGAAGGAAAAATAGTTATTATTTGATTAAAAAGAGATATAATAAAAATGAGTGCGGAAATCTTAACAAGATAACACAATCGAGTCTCAAATAATATAAACCAAAGAGTTTGCATAAGATAAATACAACTCGATAAAAATAGAAAGGGAGCTGAAGAGACTCGATTTCATGTGCAAAGATCACCACAAGCTCGATCTGTCGCCTGCGCCATCATCTTTTTACTG
This sequence comes from Pontederia crassipes, assembly GCA_030549335.1. Classification (NCBI taxonomy): domain Eukaryota; kingdom Viridiplantae; phylum Streptophyta; class Magnoliopsida; order Commelinales; family Pontederiaceae; genus Pontederia; species Pontederia crassipes. Next base: position 16,458,431 of record JAUKPH010000017.1, on the reverse strand, counting down.
GGACAGATTATTACCTGTGACATTGAATACACAGAGGAGGTGAACCTCCCTGTGAGCTTTGACGTCCAGTACATAATCGTCATATGACATATAAGCAGTAATGACATCATAAATATAATCATAAATGATAGGGTCATGTAGCCATAATTGGTGCGATAACATCATGATCAAGAGGCGTGACATAGAATGGCATAACAGATATGATAATATGATAAGTGTAACAAGAGTAACATAATCATCATTAAAAGATCATAATATCATTGGGCATTGTCCATCATCATAATCATTGTCATCTTTATCTTTTCATTATGTTACACTTATTTTGGAGTGTCTTTCAACTCCCTTTAATAGGGCCGGTGGAGTATCTTTCGACTCTCTTTTGGCCAGGGCGGAGCATCTCAACGCCAAATATGGGCCGGTGGAGTATCTTTCGACTCCCTTTTGGCCAAGTTGACCGTCATCAACATAACATAAGAAGAGCTCTTCATTTAATATTTTTCATCTTTTATCTTATTTATCCTATAACTATTTTTGAGATTTATTTAGATAAAAAAAACATTGATTCCAGATAAAATCATTATATAAAGAGACCGAGAAGGGTGTTAAAATGATCAATTATAATGATACCTATATAATAACTCGACAGGTAATTAATCAGGACAAGTCAAAATAATTTAACCAGGATCTATAATAGACATCCGCATGGTTGATGGTTATTATATTATAAGATGAATGCGCACGTATTATATAATAGTAGAAATAATTGAATGATGAAAGATGATCGTTCATTAGTGTGTTAAAGATTCTATAAGGTAGCACAATATAATTACATGCTACAGTGCCGCAAGAATTATATAGCTGTAATACTCTAGAACATTGTGAGATACTTTATTACAGTATACTACGGTGAGGCTAATTGCAGATTTTGGAAGCTAATTATTCCATTGCCTTGATTTAGTGCAATAGGCCCAATGTATTAACACATTGATGTGATGCATTTTAGTGCAATTTTGTCCTTTCTGGTTCCATTCCACATGAAATCAGAAAGCATAACGGGTGTTATGTTAACTAGCTAAGAAGCTACGTCAGTACCCATTGACATGAATACTAGCATTTAATGCACACGTATTAAAGGCCAAATGCACCTTATCATTTATATACATCATATCACCATGGGAAGGATTGGATGAGTGAAAGAAAACTCCAAAGTCCATTGATTATTGCACCCCTATGATTTAACGTGACACACTTAAATTATAATATATATAAAAGCAGGCGAATTGATCTGGGTGATACCATTATTCTTCATAAGGTACATATGATAGATCGCATAAAACAAATCTTACTTTACCAATGTAAGGAGGGGTTGTGCAGACTAACTTATTTACAAAACCATGTACCTTTCTTTCGAATGACAGCACTCACGTCCTCGCTGTCCGACGTCTCTCGCACGATCTAGTGTTTCTATCTCCCCTTCGACGTCCTTGCAAGCGATTTGCCTCCTCTTCCCCTAGCGCCGTGACGCCCAAATGAACAATAAACAATAGTAACCCCTTAGTGGCTGTTTAGGTCTCGAGATATAAGGACGTTGGTCTTCGTGGGTGGTTACGAGACTTGGTCATTATCATTTTGTTTTTTTTCTTTTTTTTTACCAAATTGGCGAACGTTACATTATACAAAGTAAATAAAGAATGATATCCAAAAGAAAATGTTTACATGCTATGAATTCAATGAGAAATTATGTTAATTCGAATATAATGAATAGATTTAAGTTTTAAATGTATAATGTTATGAATAGAATGTATATTGTTATGGCATGTAAGGCTTAAGAAATAGTTCATGACATGTGTTATTATGATTTTATAATGTCAAATACATATCATATAGTATCATGTGTCAAATACATGCATGATTTTTTTATACTCTAACAAAGAAATCATGATCTCTGAATCTATGTAGGTGATCATGAATAAGGATAACGACTAAAGTTCATGACAAAGAGGTTGAACATGTCTAGAGTTAATGTGATAGTTAAAGAACATTGAGTCCTTTGGTGATTTAGAGTTTATGATTAAAGCTTTTAATTACTAAAAATATTATACTATTTTATATTTTATTATCTAATCAAATTGAACTTCTTTAAATTGTTAAGTCTTTCATTGTTTATTATTAAATTATCGATGTATGATGAACAGACTAATGGATAGAAATTCCTTTAAATGTCATAAACTTTTGGATGGTTTTTGGGCCATTACAGCTTCTATCGGAGCAAAGTTATAACCCAAGTATATGTAATGTATTTTTAAGAAGTCTAAGTTTATGTGCAACTATCACGAGTAACCATTAAAGATTAAGAGTATATAAAAATGTTTGAAAAGGATGGAAGTAGACAACTCATCTCGGAAAAATCATTTTATGGAAGAATATGATATCATTGGACGCATGAATCAATGGGTTGAAGCAATGGAAAGGAATGCAAGACACTCAGACCACCCTAACCACTCATCAATTGAGAAATTCCCGAAGCTAAATCATACAACTTTCGATGGGAAAGGAACTCAGATATGACTAAAGTGTGGTTGCACACCATCATTGAGAAGTTTCGAACAATGAATTGCTCAAATAGCATATGGTCAATTTTGCTACTCATCGGCTTGTTGTCCAAGGTCGTCATTGGTGGAGGTCTATAACAAGGACCCAATTTGATGAAGATAAAGAGATAACTTCAAAGGACTTCAAGAAGATTTTTAGGAATCACCACCTCCCCCTTTATATCCAAGATCAAATGCAAGAAGAGTTCATGAATCACCAACAGGGAGCATGATCGTCGAAGAATACCTTAATAAACTGACTCGTGGTATGCGTGATGTGAGGTGAAAAAATATAAAATATCATAGAAAATTACAATTCCAGTGGGAATAACTCGGATCAACTTTCCCTTTAAGTCATGACATGTCTCCACTTGTGGGCGTGCCTCCACGTAGCAAAAAAAATCCCAAATAACCTTTAAAATTTATAAAATTCTTAGCATACACGACAAGACTGCATGTGCACAACATTGACGTAGTATGTAAGGGTTGATCCACAAGACAATGTTAAAAAGTTCATACTTAATTAAAATCAATTCCAAGGAAAAGCTATGTCTAGGGATGTTATTCAAGTGAGAAAATATAAAACTAGAAATCACCATAAATGAAATTACACTAATTTTTAAACTTTTTTATGTAAGCAAAAATAAGACAAAAAGACAAAAAAAAAGTAAGACAAGGATAAAGATCGACGGAAATGAACACTAAGACTTACGAGTTAGTTTTGGGACTTTTGTTTTTCATATTAATGAAAAACAAATGAAATAGCATCAAATGACCCCACCAATGGTAAACATCTTCCAACAGTCGAGTCATTCTTGTGCTTGCCAACTGTTAGACTTACATGTGGGGCCATTGTCCAGAATGTATCTGTCACATTCTCATGATGATAAGATGTTCTAAACGCCGAGTACCTAGATGGGGCATGGCATGGCATGCCCCTGCTTCTGAACTTGAGAGATCTCTGAGTCGTAAGTGGGGCCTAGCCAACCAATCGACCCGTATTGGATCCTAGCAAGTAATACTCCATCTCGGGTGGATATCCTTAGGTCCAGTTCGTGCAAAAATAAAGGACATGAAAATGCTCCAAGCAAGCCTCTCAGTTGTATTTGGCATTGATTGTCGATGACCTTTTTGACATAACCCAACAACCATCCAACCTCTCGACTCGCATGCAACTTTTAGAGAATAGGTTGCCTTCTCGAGCCAAGGTCATCTACATTTGAAGATCATACTCGTTCGAACAAGAGAAGAACCACAATGAAAACTATGGGAAATACTCTGAGTCTGCCTCTCTGCCTCACTCGGCTCTGACCATCAGGAGCTCTTAGTCATAACTCAACTATTACCCCTCCTCTCGGCACGTATGTCATTGAAGAATAGTATATCCTCTTGGGTGAGACGCTGATGTCTTAGGCACAGTCATTGGTCAAAGCATGAAAGCTATCTCACAAGACAAAAAAAATTAGAAAATAACTGAGGTTTGCCTCTCGACTGATCCCATGAAAATCGATGATTCCTCAACATGAATCCCAAACTGAGAGGTGGGGTCTGAGTTAAGGTTAATTATAAAGACAAATTGCATTTAAATTTCCTTTTGCATTTTATGAAATAAGTTTATTTGTAATACAAATAAAAATTACACATGTATAACACATAGAATCAACTCCTTCGATCTCCTAATAAAAGGAGACGAAAGATATAAATTCCTTCAATACCTTAGCATCAATAGGCATAAACCTACTAGGATTATCAAATCGTGTTGTCCAAATAAAAATACTATATTGATTCGAAAAATGTTGGAAACAACACAGTAAGCCAAAATAGCTTAGTAAACTGATAACTTATAATCTGTGTGTTATCGAGACATAAAATACATGTAATAATCGTAATAATCATAATATCAAAATAGGTATTTTCATATATTTGATAATTACATAGACAATCTTCTAATCAAAAGCATCACACTTGAATTGAAATCAATATCATTTAAAACATATATCAAATATGTGTATGCATATACAACACACTCATATGTATGCTTGGATTATAGAGGTAGTTCATATGAATTCTCGAGGTGACTCCCACCATAATTTCTCATGATGTAGCACTTAGTCCCACATGATACTTAACTCTAACTCATCTCATCTCATTTTTTAGAAACAAAATGATGAATTAAATTATAGAGGTCGTTCAATCATGATCAACAATGTAGCACTTAGCTCCAACCACCATATATAATAGAAAGCGATAGATTGCTTCTAGAGGTGGCCCGTATGAGTTATAGAGGTCACTCACATCATAATTTCTCATGTTGTAGCACTTAGTACCCCTCGACACTTAGCTCCATATTATTTTATCCCATTTATAGAGAACAAAATGATGGATTGAATTCTAGAAGTGACTCCATCGTGATCAGCGGTGTAGCACTTAACTCCAACCATCATGCATGAAAATGCATGATACAAACAGATACAGATGGATGATTCATCATGAACAAACATATCTCAAATATCATAAGAGGAATCATATCGATCATTTATTTAAGTGAAATATGATTGCACTTTATAGTACCAATTCGTAACATATTTCGTATGCTTTTCAAATGTGCAATCAAATAATCAATCATTCCAACGTGTTTTTCATAAAAGCATATCCAAAGGCATATTCAATACAAATAACAATCCATATCCCACCAAATTCAAAATAGGTGAATACATGGAGTAGGAGAAACTAACTTACTTTAAGCTATCACTCAAGGTGTTTTTCCCCATTTATTTTTTTTATCATTCATCTAACCTTATAACAAGAATATAGGTTCATATTACTCTTAGGACATATGTGTCAAAGTAACATATACAACCATACTAATATAAAGATTATATGTCATTTACACATTCTGTATGGTCAAGCAATTCAATTTGTCACAACTTGTATTATGATTGATTACACACCTAGTTAGAAAATTCATAACTATTAATATAAATAATAAAATCACATTATTTCAATTTTACTTAGCTCGATAATCTTAATCTATAAATGTTTTGTATTTTATTTCAGTAGGCTTGGTTATTAGGAAAATCAGCATTCAAGCTAAGATTTATATTTGTTTCTATGTTCTAGTAGATTGAGTGACCTTATTTTTATTATTTATATCAATTAGTACACAACTCCTACTCTAGTACTTCCAATTTGTTTCTAAAATTATACTTCCTATGGGATACCTCATAAAATTATTAGAATTTATATCGTTATGATCTGAGTACAATAAATTTAATAGATACTAGCATGATGTGCCCTAAATTTCATTCTGACATACTCGCTAAGGTTCGGTAAAAGACTTATTACTTTCACTAGACAAAACCTTTTCATGATATTCAAATTGTATGTGAATCTTGACATTTGTATCCTTCTGGACATAAATTATAAAATAATTATATAACATATTTTATTTAATACCAAATTTACAAAATTAGGTAACAATTTTGGAAGACGGGATTATAAGATGAAGAACAAAAATGATAGTTTTTTCTAATTTTCTATTTTTAAGCCGTCATTTACCTAACTAAGACTCCACCTAAAATTTATTGAAATTCACATTAAAATACCTTTATATATAAAAAAATTATTGGAACTTTGATTTTCTAAATTCTCACATTTTTTAAATCATATTTTCATGCCTCAGACGATTTTTTGCCAATTTCGGCGATCTAACACTTTCAGTTAAAATTCATACCTTAACGCATATATCATATTACTATTAATCATATGATAATATCAACACATATATTTATATGTGAATTACATTTGGGATATTACATTCTAACTTATAAGCATGTAAAAGATATTCAAACCCCTATCTTCCCTCTCAATATTGCTTTTATTCGGATTGAGAGATTCAAGAACACTTTGTCCTCGATAGGACTTTTGATTGAGGATGCATCGTAATCTACCTAAATTCATGATTGTTATTGAAATAATTATTTGGATAAGTTTTACTCATATAAAAATAAAAAATAATGAATGGATGAAAAGGTGTCAAAATTTAGTTTTCTACAGAATTTTGATTCATCCGATTATCATGTTGTCTCAAGTAACAGCAAGATAAAATTACAAAATTTATCATACTTATAAAAATTTTGAATTACAGTTTTAAATTTATGGACTAGTTATAAGTTTGTTTTTTTTTTCCTATAGCATTTGGAATCACCTGATATAACAAGTTATTAATATTTTAGTGTCTACTACTAGAACACTGTGAAAAAAAAAATATGCATCTGTGAATTTTTTAGAATAAACATCAAAGAGAAAAAAAATCAATAAATTTTATATGTGATTCCTATGAAAGTTTAGATTGAAAAAAAAATCAAAATTGACATATATATTGAGTTATAAATTTTTTTATTGATTACATATCACAATAGATTAAATAAAAAAGTGACATATTTTATTACTTATATCAACTATTGTTATATTAATATACTGAATTTTTTTTGTGAATATTTATGATGCTTTGTGAACTTCATATAATGTTATTCATGAAACTTTGATTTGATGTATTGACAATGTGATTGTAATGTCATGCTAGTTCTAATTGGGTTAAAAGTTTGACAATTGTATTGGAAAAATATATGATGTATTTTCATAAACTACCCCTAAACTATCGCGATTTTTCACATCTAACTCCAAACTATGAACTTATTTTTTTATCCTTAAACTATCATGATTTTTCTAATTTAAATCTTTTCGTTGACTTTTGTCAACTTTTTTGTTAACTTCATTTTTTTCAATTTATGAAAAGTCAAAATTACCCCTTCAACATCAAATTAAAAAAATACGGATGGAGCTTGTCGACGAAGAAGTCTCCACGTCCGACAATGTCGGAGAAGGTGGCCAGCTCCATAGGGCTTCCGCCCCCCCCCCCCCCCCCCCCCCCCATCCCACCCACCTTCGCTAGAAGGTCACAGAGGACTCTTTCCCTGCGCTGACGTGCGACCTTCGCCCAAAGGTCACAAAGGGAGGGAGCGAGGAAAGAGGGAAAGAGAGGGGGTCGCCCTCCTCCTCCTCTGCGACCCCCACTCCCCCCTCCCTCCCACTTTCCCTGCGCCGGCGTGCACAAGGAAAGAGCCCTCTATGACGTTCCGACGAAGGTCGCAGGGGGGCGACACACGGAAGCCCACCAGAGCTCGCACCTTCGTCGTCATTGTCGGACGTGGAAACTTCTTAGTCGACGAGCTTCGTCCATATTTTTTATTTTATATTGAAGGGGTAATTTTGACTTTTTTATTTGATGTTGAAGGGAAAAAATGAAGTTATTAGAAAAGTTGATAGAAGTCAACGGAAGAATTAAATTAGAAAAATCGTGATAGTTTAGAGATAAAAAAAAGTTCGTAGTTTGGGGTTAGGTGTAGGAAATTGTGATAGTTTAAGGATGGTTTATGGAAATAACCCTTAAAAGAAAAGCCTTCACACTCATTAAAGTTAAAGATGGAAAGTAAATGTCTTTCACCTATAATGATTGAAACTACTAAAAAAAATAATTTCATCACTCCTAAAGTGTTTGGCATATTCCAAAAACATAATGACTTCATGATCTAGCTAGCATATGTTTATATTGTTATGTATCTTGAATTAAGTAAAATGAAAGATGTCATATAACAAAGTTAAAGAATGTGAAGTTATAGGGAATTTAAAAAATTTCATATGATAGAATTGAAAAAAAGAATGATAAATGAATGTTCAAAGGGGTTATAAAGCAGTAATGTTAAAGCATGTCAAAATGAAAGAAAGAAATAAAGTAAAGACGTCATGTAGCTAAGTAATGTAAATGGATTCATAAAGAAACCACTTAAAATGTTATGTAATAAAGTAAAGAAAGAATGATATGCAAAAAGGATGTTTAGGTATGATGAAAATGTTATGAATTCTATGAGGCATGATGTTATGCTATGAATGTTATGTTCTCTCATATATTAAGAATGCACGATGATAATGTGTCATGTGAGTATATTTATAATTATTATTATGATAAATATAATGAATAGATGTAAATTTTATTTGTATCATATTATGAATATAATGCATATTGTTATCACATGTAAGTCTTACGAAATAGTTCATGGTATGCATTATTATGATTTTATAATGTCAAATGTGTATCATGTAGATGTAATATCAAGATTATATGACCTTTATATATTTTAATTAGAAATCTTGCCCTCTAGATTGTGATAGAAAATAAGGATGACGGTTCAAACTCATTACGAAGAAGTTGCACATGTTTGAAATTGATGTCATAGTTAAAGAACATTGAGTCATTTGTGGTTTAGAGTTTATCATTAAACTTTTTAACCACTAAAAAAGATAATACTATTTTATATTTTATTATCATATCAAAAACTTTTTGAAATTGTTAGGTCTCCCTTTGTTTATTATTAGATTGATATGTATGATGAATGTGTTAAACAACTCAAAATTTTCCTAAATAACATTAATTTTTAGGATGATTTTTTAATTGAGATGTATACGCACCATAAAATAATAACCTTTCATTTCGATTTAAACAGTCAAAATATGCAAAACTCATTTTGCATAAGTGCGCAACAAGTTTTAGCTTTCCCCTTTTCCAAATATTAAGAGCTATTACTGTAACAACTGACACCTACGTGACTTTTATGTACTCAGAGTCGTCCCAGAGATGCTACATATTTTTTTATAATATAATTTTTCATAAATATAATCTATAAATGGGGAAAATATCTCAATAATAGTAAATACTATGATATCCAAAGGAGATTGAACATTTGTAACTCCACAATGCTAAAAATGCGAAATAATAAAACTAGATAGCTCTAGTAGACTCAATCTATAACCATGTGCAATATCCATTTGTCACTAAGCCATGCCATCTACAAGACCATCCTCTATAGCAGCTCTCTCACATGCCACAGGATTCATAAATATAAAAATACTCAGTACATTGAGTCTAACCATGATTAGTAAATGATAATCAATGATACTCAAGATAGAATCAATAAATCAATTCAACAAATGAAATTGTTAAATTTGATGTGCTAATCATTTTTTTTCAAAAGCTTAAGTTGTTAGAAAGAGTAACATCAATGATTTTATATTCTTAACACTCCCTCACGCATGGGCTAGTGACAATTTTGATTTAATCTAGCCCATCATGTGGACAACAATTAAGGGAGGAAAATATTTTTTAATAAGAGATTAACGAGGTTTGAACTCTTGATATCTGGCTTTAATACCATGTTAAATTTGATGTGTTAATCATTTTTTCTAAAAACTTTAGCCGTTAAGAAGAGCAACATGATAATCAATGGATCAAGATAACAATTGATCAATAGAACAATACAATGCATAATCAATAAGTCAATGAGACAATGGATTAATATAACTATAAATCAATATATCAATAGAACAATAGATCAATATGATGGATCAAACTAAGGTCAGAAGACCAATCCATAATGATGGCGATTAGCAATTAACAATTTAGCAATGGCTTGATCAATATGCCACTAATAATTTCTAATTTCAATAATCACTGGTCATTGACCAATAACAATTCAATTCAATAAGGGAAATAAATATTGCCAACCAATGCCAATATCCAAATGATCATAATTTATACCATTCAATTCAATTCTAATTCAATAATAAATGTTCAAAGTTATCCAATGCAATAGAGAACGTTCGATCAATTAAGGAAAACTCTATACGCTTTTATGCACGCTAATGGGGGATATCAACCCACACTAACCCTGTCACGAATCGGTTTGCTCCGGATTTCCAGAAAAGGAAACCTAGTCCCGGACCCATTCTCGGTTGGGTTCAGGATCGGGACGTCGCAGTCAAACTGGAAAAAAAAATTGAGAATTCTCGTTTGTCCCGATTTGATCATTGAAAAAAATAAAATAGTAAAAAAATTAATATTATTATATAAATATGATAATTAACAATTAAATTATATATATGATAATATAATATATGTTTATTTAAGATATATATCAAATAAAATATACATTTTTATTTAAAATAAATATAAATATATTTAAAAATAATTTAATACTAATATAATATATTTAACCGGGACTGGCTCAGTAGCTTTCAACTTTTATTGTTTACTTAGGACATCTATCTTTAACATTTGTTTAGGTTAAATAAGAACCAATCAGGAGAATTAATGTATCAATTAAAATCAACAACATAATTGGATATGCGAACAACATACTATAATTAGATAGGATAATAACAACGTGGTTAGAAATGATAACAATATGATTAAATATGATAACAATATGATCATATATGATCATCAGATTATCAAGAACAATAAACCATAATAATAATTCAATTAAATAAATTATTTAAAAATAGATTTTCTGCATCGGGCGAAACTCGGGTTGTGTTCGGGGAATGTCTGATATGCCTCAACCAAGGCAAACTCAGGCCAACCCGAGCTAGGTCCTGGGTTCTACGAACTTGGTCTCATTCTTATTTCGACTCGCATCAAAGAACTCAGGTCGAGCATGTCAGAATCTGAGCCAGATTTTGTCACCATCGAAAAATCATGTTTTCGACATAATTTTCAATCATCATATCTATGTCATACAATTTTCAATCGATGTAAAATCTATATCAATGTAATATTAGTATAAAGGAGATGAGGACTGGGTTTCATGTCACAAAAAATTGACATCATGGGAATTCCTCCGTATGTACCTAAAGTTGATTGAAAAATCAACTAGGATTCTATCTGCTAGAAACTGCATGAACGCCGAATTTGACCGGCGATTTCTCTCTGTCCATGTCAAAAATTCACGGCCACCACTTGGAAGTCACCTATATGCAGGCTTCGAAATTAGTTATCGAATGCTCTTTGGAACATCTCGATTCACGTGCAAATGGAGGAGAAAGTGGGACTCATGGTGCAAAAATTTTATTTGGCTGAAGAGAATTTTCGGCCACCCTTTAATGCCTATTTATAATTGTAGGATGGAGTTTTGGTTTCTATTGGATCTTGCATCTTGAATTAACCCTAACCATCCATCATTAATTAATCATCCCCTAATCTCTTAAATTTGATTAAAATCGAATTTAATTAATAATCCCATAACTATATCCATAACCGTTACTTCTTCTCAAACTCTATCTTTTCTTTTCAACTTCTTCTTTAATTTCTCTTATTTTTAAATTAAATAATTTCAGATAATTAAAATAAGACTTTTCAAATATATTTAATTAATAAAATATATTTTATTTATTTTCTAAAGTTCTGGATCGTTACAATTACACTTTCGATTATGACAGGTTCAATCTTTAATAAAAGATGTAAATAAAAAATAAAAGAACATGTAATTCATTATTGATAATTGAACCCAAGGTGTCTTGATCTAAGATTCTGTTTGGCATTATTAGCGATGTGATAAACGGATAACAGTTAAACTTACGGATAGAGGATGATGATTAGTGATTAGATGTTGTGTAAACATAACGATAGAATTAGTTGATAAATATAAAATGAACAAATAGAGATATGACAAATTATTCAATTAAAGTATTATACAAATTCTATTATAATACAATACATAAATTATTTATATCTCAATTAAATAAATTAAGATTTCACAATTAATTTTTTAAAATATATAGAAATTTATGTTGACAATAAATTTTATATAGTGCACCCATGATATAAAAATATTAATTATGAAATTATTTTTTATTCATGTTAATATATAAATATTTTTTAATTGATTAAACATGATAAAAGAAATATAGTTAAATGATTATAAACTAAAAAAGAGAAAATAATAAGATAAGTTAGAAAGAAATAATATACTTGAATAAGGGTAAATTGAAAAAAAAAATTATAAAACCTAACCTTTAATCGCTAAACGTAAGTAGAAATAGCTTTTTAATATCTTCATACGAAACGTTAAATGCTACTTATTTTTTATTAAATAAAAAAATAGCATTTGAAACGTTAATTTTAATGTTGTCAAACAGAGCCTAAGACTAAAATTTAGATTCTTCGTTTCTTTTATAATTTAGTATTCATGTCAAATCTAGTAAGACATGATCACTTCGTCATCTTTATTTTTTTTTTTACGATTTCTAGATTTTTAGACTTTTCATGTTTAGAAAAGTTTTGACTAGCTTTATAGTGTACAGAACTTAAAGATTCTTAAGATCTCCATTTTAATATCTTATGATCTTGCAATATCGATCACATGTTAAAAATTTATTGGCTACATTTCAATAAAATCTTAATATGAATTTTAATATCTTATGATTTAATTCAATTCTAGAAAATTTCATATGCTAAACACAACCATTTAAATAGCAATAATTTTACTTGCATAACATAGTAATTAAGTAGATTTAAGTCTGGTTACGGGCTTGATAATCCCTACCATTGCATGAAATTCTCGTGACTCAGATAGTATCCAAGTAAAGACTCAATCACTTCATTGAAAACATAGTAAAATCCAGGTTAACGCCTAGGTCAAGTTCAAAAAAAAATTTGGGCCCACCTCTGGCTAAGCAAAATTGGGTTCACAACCAAGCCAATTTTGTCCCGTGCATATTCAAGATGTCAGAAATGGGCATAAGGGGAAAAAGAGTGTGCAGCGTCGCAACCACCGTCGGATTTGTGCGTGCACAAAATTTATGCATGCAAATCTTGTGCACGCATTATGGATTATATTATAAATTATTTGAAAAAAAATGGTGTCATTTTTATTGACAAAGTGCCAAAGATAATCATGGTCGTCAATCTTAAATATGTACTACCTATTTAGAATTATATATATATATAATATGTGTTAAATTAAGCTAAATACAATTTAACTTAACGAATCGTGACAATGGAGTTGTGCTCAATTGATTTGGGACGTGCAATTCTTGGCCCCGAGTCAACCTGGTCTAATGACAAATAATCGCATTAGGGCTCATGGCAAATTACATATACAACGAGGAAACTTTTTGTATCACCACAAAGCAATCATGTCTCAAGTAATCCTAAAGCCTGTGGTTTATTTTATTTTTTTTTTCATGCTGAAAGATAAAATTCAATTTTGACTCTCTTATGTGACCATAAGTTTGTATGGTCTCAAAAAGTGCTTTGTCTTCGAATGTGATGAAAATGTACACTACAAATAATTGGCGACCAAGAAAAAAAAACACACACACACACCATGTGAAATGAGAATGAGGTGCTGCAAATCATTGATTTTTCTGTACTTGCATGCTAAATCCAAAATCTAGATATATTAAAATGTGAAGGAAGAGTGCTGAACTGGTGGGCATGATAGCTGGTGACTGGCCCCCAGTGGTCCTGAACAAACAACAATACAAGGGAAAGGATAATCATGATTCGGTTAGTGGAATGTGCTATTTAATCATCATGTCAACAAGGAGATTCTCTGTTGCCAGATGTAGGCAAAAAAGAAGAATGGTGTTCCAACATTTTTCATGATAGATAGTATGAAAATGTTCTATCATGCTGCGATTGAGAGCTACCCTGTACTTTTCTATAGAAGCCAGTCCCATAATTTATTGTTAATTTCAAAGTTCAAAGAATGACTGAAGTGACAAAAGATAAACTTTATTTTAGAATGACTGAAAGATAGATTGCTCATAGTCATAGAGATTAGAAACTCAGTATCCAACTCATGCAGTTTTCCCCTCTTTTCTTGGAGTTGGAAGGAAAAAATAAAGAAAAAAAATCCATGTAACGCCACTTGTAAGGTGGCTCACGTGTAAAACCTTTAATTTCACATGTACTGCTTTGCAAAAAAAAGCTTCCGTTACATGTCATACTCTTTGTGCTCAAGCCAAAATATTGCACTAGCACCAAGATGTAATACAAATATATACACCTACGATACATTAGCACTATTCCTATCATGAAGCAATCTGTTGCTGCACACGGTATACAAGGAAATCATGACCACAATAGAAAATTATTGAAATTTGTGATTTAGAATTACCAATGTTTTATGTGCCCATGAAAAGAGACTCAGGTAGTGGTCATCACTCTAAGACGATCAAGAATGCATTTTTCTCCAGTCAAGCATTCAACCAATCCTTCAAATAAGAAAAAGAAACTTTGGCTCATCAGAGTGTCAATCATAATAACTATTGCCAAACCTATTAAGAACATATAATAGTAGGACAAAATATAAATAGTTATAAAATTCTTAAACAAACTCCGCCTATGTTTTATAGCCGGTCCCAAGCCCGGATAAAGGAGGAGGGTTGTGTTAGGCCCCGACAGCCAGCGTAAAACCCTGTCGAATCTCATGAACATGGATCAACGATGGCGTCGTATGATCCATGTAGCCGACCCCACCTAGTGGGATAAGGCTTTGTTGTTGTTGTTGTTGTATAAAATTCTTAAACAATGGCATATCTATCAAATGATCGCAAATTGGATGACACTTTAAATCCAATTAACAAGTCATATAATATCTTCTCTATTAGTCAGCCTTTGAAGTATCTGACAGAAAAATGATTCAATTATCACATCTGAACTTCTAACCTGACAAATTTGGCAATAGTTATGAAGAGCATTTTATTCACCCCTTTAGTCACAGCTTATGCCTTCGTCCTAACTAGTTCATTATGGTTGAGATGTTACCATTTGTGAAATGGCGGCAGTCGTTTTTACCAACAATCAAATTGGTTGGCCAGTCTGCACTGAATTTGTCAGCCACATCAGTTCCATTGGCATCTGAAAATCCAGCTAGCCAACACCTACGGCTAGGTACTCTTCGCAATGTTCTTTTCCGAACAACTCCTGAAGATAGAAAAAAATGCATGTGAGATAAGGACAATGACAAACTGGAGGTAAGATTTGTGATCCTTTGTGTAATTCATAACACGAAGGCAGTGTAAAGTAGGGAATTCTTTGTATCATCACAAGCATCTTATCTCAAGCAGTCCTACACCTACCAGACATCTGCCTTTGAGATAGAACTGCAAATACTGCATAAAAATTTTCTGGGTCTTGTGGCTGAAAATCATATACCAACACCTTCAAGAAGATGAAAAACCATCAGAGTCGGAATAATTCGCCACACACTTGATCATACAAATCATTCATGATTGCATCATACATGCTAACAGTGTCAGGACATCATTAAATTTACTGTCCAATAACAATCTATATACACAATGCATTTGAAGATAAAATGTGAAGTAAAAAAATCAATATGATTATTTGAAGTCCAAGGCACAATTTTTATTCTTTTGGAAAAAAATATGATTTCCTTTGAAGAAAGAAGTTTACTGCAAAGAACATACAACAAGATGAATCAATCAATGGTCAACCTAGTTTTTGGTGTGTTTTTGTAAATTATAATTGTTGGAGGTAGAATATCACTGATGAGATTTCATGAAAATTGGAGTTTGAATTCAGCCAAAATTGACTCTATCGCAGGCCATGACATAATCATGCTCCATGGCAACATGTTGGTGAATGAATGTTGGTGACTACGAACTGACATGCTCAAGCCCAAGATGATTAAAATGCTGACCCATGACATGGCAACAATTTATGTCTGATGAATACATAGTCATGACCCTTGACACCAATGACACAGGGCAAAACAAGAAGATCGCTACAATCCCAACTTGTGACATGATGACGTGACCAATTGAAAGGACAATTTCTCACTGATGAGGCTGCTATTGTGGGCTGCAATAAAGATGACATGACCATGAGAGAGTACAAACAAAGTTCAAACTTCACCAAACTCTTCAGGGAATTGCCTAAGCCTATTATGAGTGGTTTTAAATAAGTTTCAATTTTTATGCCATTATCTGGGGAAAATGAACCTTTTTTAGAAAAGAAACTTTATCCAACCGCAGTTCAATTTTTAATCTGTCTCAAACTTGCAGGAGCCCAAGGAAGAACCCTAAAAGCTATAAATACACTTTTCATGCTTCAAGCTTGTGATATTTTAAAAGGTCACAAGAGGAAATTGAAGAACTGGGAATTAGGAGGAGACGACGTGCATTTTTCTGTAATTTTACATTTTTATTCTACTTTAATCAGTTTCTGTAATGTTTATTGTAAAGGAAAAGATTGTGGACGCTTATTTTGATTGATAGTTTCATTTTTACAAACACGAATGATGTTCTTGATGTTTTTTTCTTGGAGTGATTGCTTTAAACTTTTTCTATGGAATTGAAATTTAGCTCTGAGTCCAAGTCATGCATGCCATATTATCCTGTTGAGAAATATTGTTGCGTGTTGTGACAAGTGTTTAAATAACGGATTTAATGGGCCTCCTACCCACTCAAGTGGGTAGGAGCATCCAACTTCGCTCGACTACCGTTGGGTCGAAGATTGATGGCAGATGGGAAAGATGTGGCTCAACTTGCGGTTCAAGTGACGTAAGTTTGGTTAACAAATGGTTGAACTGTCCGAGTCTATTGGGTGTGATTAAAGTTTTATTATTATTCTATCCCTCATCAAAGATGAACCATCTTCCCTTCTCCCTCACACAAAGGCGCCGCCGTGCTGCCCGACCTAGGCGGTCACCACTTGCCTCTCACAGCCCTCGTGAATGCTGCCCACTCCATGCCATCCGACTTCCTCAGCTTGCGCTGCTTATAGCCTTCTTAAAAATCTGCCCTCGAAAATTATCTTTAACTTACTTCGACTTCGGTGAAAAAAAATTGTGTTCGCTTCTTGCAGCGGGGAGGGTTCTGCATTTAAATAATATAACAATGATAAAAAAAGTCGCAGCTTGTCTTGTGAACCTATTGTTATGTTCATGCTTGGGCTGTTCCCAGATTGCCTCACAATTGTTCTGTTATCCTAGTGTGCAATTGATGATTGTTGTACATAGTGCAGCTTGGATTATGTATGATGCGAAATCTACTGGAGCTGCTTTGTTTTCATAGCTGGTTATGACTAAAATATTTGCACATGTTTAATGGGATTGTTGTGGACTGCACAATTGTGTGAATCACAATTGTTGTGGAAAGTTGTGCCATGTTGCATCCAATTGTGTGAATCACTTGTCTGTTATCGTGGTGCAATATTGCCCGCCACAGTGTCTTGCAAAGCTCCATTCAGAATTTGGTTGGTTTTGAGCTGAATAGCACGAGATTGTGTGTTGTGCGCAGTCAGTGATGAGATCAGTGGTGGGAAAGTTTATGGCGATGATGTCTGGCTAAACAAGGGCAAAGCTTGCGGCAGGTAGCAGCTAGCAGAGAAGGCAGAGTTTGCGATGAGATCGAGCAATGGCAAGGCCTGCAGCGATGATGTTAAGAGGAGACAAAGGCAGAGTTTGCAGTGAGAGTCAGAGAGGGTGGTGACAATGACTAGCAGGACGGATGGAGAACATTCAAGACTAGGGGTGAAGATCGTGATCTTTTTTAGCTTCTGAACCATAGTGGCTACATCTGTTGAACTGGCATAAACTAGGCTGAACCATCCGCAAATTTTAATCTACCATTGATATTTGATCCAACGGTATTGGAGCAAGGTCAGATAGTCCTACCCACTCTTATTGTGCTAAATTGATATGATGTTAAACCACCATTGATTTTAAACATATCATTGTGCTACATATTCTTCTCAACTTTCTAGTAGCCATTGACACATGCTTGGAGTCAATTCTCCAAAGAATAATTTAGGACCTTGTTTTAGCTTCTGTATCACTTCAGTCTTATTGTGGTAAATTGATATGATTTACATAGAAATGTTAAGAACGATTTTCTCTTGCTTGGTATAATAAAGAATTTTGACGCATTCTGTCGAACAGCATTCAGACAAATGGAACCCTTATGATCGCATACTCTATCATCAAACAGAAAAAGGGTTTATATCTTTGTCCTTGAAACAGAGATTATGGTGACGAAGTGGAACTCCTCCACTCTTATTTGACACAATTGACGAATAATTACAAAGCCCGCAGCAGAACATTAAGAACTAAAGTAAAAAAAACATGAATCCTCTCCTTCTACTGTCGTCGTTTATAATAAAGAGGTCACCTTTCATCGAAAGAACGCAACAAAGCATCAATTAACGAAAAAGGGGGGCCAGGAAGAAGGAAAGAGGAGACCTGAGAATGAGATGGCTGTGGCTTGACGATGACCATGAAGTGCTGCATGTCCCAAAGGCTTAGCGTGTAAGCCGCGGACATGAGCATCTGAGCGGGGCCTCTGGCGGCTGTCAGAGGCACAGCAGTCACGTATACTGCAACTCCGTCGTCTTTGCCCCTACGCTTCAGAGCAGCAGCAGCAGCAGATGGAGAATGAGGCAACGTAGTGGAGGATGCAAATAGAGCCATTGGCCAGCAGACTCCACAGGAATAGTGTTGTCTATATATTATATATGTGCTAAAAAATTGGGCAGCTGTGCTGTAGGGACAGAATTCGACTCGAAAAAATAAAAAATTAATAAACCGAATATAATTTAAGATAATTTTTAAATAAAATAAAATCGACTTAGTTAAACAAGAGTTCCATCCGAAAAAAATGTAGAGTCGTGGAGCTCATTTTTATTTATTAATTTTTTATTTATATAATTAATTTAAATGTAATCAATTATTTTATTATTAATATAATAATTTTTTATATAATTTAATATATTCTTGTCATGTTATGGAACTCTAATTTAATAGTTCTAATACTATATCCTATATCTAATTAAAAAATTAAATAAGTTAATATTAATTTTAGTTTATTATATATTATTTTAAAAATATTTATTAAAATAGGTAAAAAAATCGTCCGAAAAAATTAACCGGCTAGAGGGTGATTTTTCTTTTTCCTAAATAGTTTTAAGGGTAGTTTTTGTGATTTAAAAAAAACCAAAAAATAATAAGTGATTTTTTAGATTGAAAAATCGATTTGACACGAACTATTTCACCCCTAGTGCAGCATATGATATTCTAGTATTATATAGCTATTTTCATATGTAAAAAAATATTTTCTTCTAAAAAAGCAATATATATTTAAAATAATTTGAACATCACATTAATTAAGTACTAATTTCTTTTTCTACACAAGTCTAGACTAAGAAAATATGACATTTGTGCACATGCAATATAATTTAAGTAGTCACAATTATGAATTTTATATTAGGAAAAGAGAATTTGTAATCACTAAAATCTTGTGTAAGTTCTATTTCGGTGACGTCTGATAATAGTATATAAATTGGAAGGAAATAAAATATAATGATTCAAAATATGATATTCTATGTTGAATATTATTTTTGTTTGCAGAAACAAATACTCTATAAATTAGAGAGATTATTCTTCTATATAATCCTCGGATAAGATTCTACCTATTAATAAATAAAGATAATAAGTATATTATTTTATAAATCCACATTTATAATTTAAATTATACCTCAGTAAATTATTTTTTTTATCAATTCTTAAGCAAAACTATATCAAAAATATTTAAAAAAAGAAAATATATTAAACTTCATCTAAATTATTTTTTATTATCATAAATATATTTTAATTATTATTTAAATAATTAGATGAATCATATGAGATCATATAGGATCGGATAATATTATAAGATCGCGTGATCAAAATTAAGATCGTATTAAAATCTTACGCATAAAATTTTCAAGATAAAATTGAAATCAGCAAGTGGCATTATAAAATCGTAAGATCTTAAGATATAAATTGAGATCTTGACTACCTTCTAATGGATGATATTCAAATACAAATTGAATGACATGAAAATAGCGTGATATTTTGAAAAAATATCAATGACGAGATTTAACTTATGAAGACATAATATTTTTGTGAGAGAGGGGAGAGATATAGAGGAATGGTAGTAAATTAAAAAAATGAAAACTAATTTGTGAAAAAATACTAATAAATATGAGTTATTTGTGGTGCGCTCATAGGAAAGGAAGATAGCAGGTACTTATATGGAAAGAATTGGTGCGACATTTTTTTTTGTTTTTCATAGATTAACTTCTTCCACTAATTCTTTTGGAACAAAAATAATCTTTTCTTTCCAACATCTATTATTCTTTGACCAATTTAATAAGTGCTTGGTTTTAGAATAAAAGTGCTAATTTAGATATAAACACAATATCTAAACCCATTCAGGAAATAACCAAAGGGTTAAATTGTTTATCATCCACTCAATTATAATCTAATTCTAAAATATTAACGTACTTATTTTTAAAAATGATACCTCGATCCTTCCATTAATTTTAATCCAAAATTATGTTAAGTTTTTAATAATTATGAAATAACAATTTTACCCTTACTTTTTATTATAATTATTTTTTAAAAAAAATAATGTGACACATTAACTTATAATTATTAAATAATTTTTTTACCCATATTGATCTCCTTTTATTTTAAACTATAATATTTATTGCAATAAGAATCTGAACGTAAATTTGATAATTTATAATTATTAAAAAATAACTTAACAGACGTTCAAATGAAATTAAACAAAAGGACTAAATGTCAAATTCAGATATAATTGAGGAATTATAATTTATAAATTTATAATTTAGGGTGAGATGTGAAGAAAATATAGTTGAGTGCGGTATTAATGGAAAAAATCATAAGAAAAATGCAATCTAAAGTCTAAAGATATTTTTATTACAAAAGAAAATTAAATAATTTATAACTTAAGATTGGGGTGTTTGAGAAAAAAATTCTACGTAAAATGGAATGTAATAATCTAGTCAATGTTTTTACTGATACGTGTTAATAAAGTATCCAATGATCGAGATTAAACTTAATAAAAAAATAACAATTCTAATTTTAGAAAGAAAAGGTAATCATTTTGAGAAGAGAAAGTTTAATCCAAATTATAAAAAAGAAGTATAAAGTATTAACGTACGGGATGGCATTTTTTCATACCATATTGGACGGAATGACATCGCAATTACTTAAGGCATAAATAAATAATTAAACAATTGATAAATATATTTTCTTTTTTTTAATTTTAAGTGTACGAGGACTTGGCTGCTCCATCTTATAACCATGACATACATATTTTGTAGACGGCCTATTTCTTTTTACAAAGGAAAATATTATGAAGAAGTCTATAACAAAACCTTCTTCCTCACGAAGATTCAAATGTTTGACTTCATAACTTACTTTAAAGAAAAAGTTAATATATATAAATGCAATTTTTTCTGTATTCAAATATTATATTTTTGAAGATTATATTATACTCTATTTCAATTCTCAAATACATGACGGGAAAACAATTCTTCTGGAATTTATTATATTGTTGTATACATATATATATGAAAAAAAAGATATAAGTGTTCCTTAACTCCCTTGTTTTCTATCGTCTAAATGCATGTCCAATACGTGAGAACCATTCAGCTCAAAGCTTCACAAATATGAAGCCTTCAGGTGCTGCCATTCAAGCAACACCAAGCAGCCGCAGCCGGAGCCGGTCATCATCATCATCAGGAGCTCCATATTCTCAGGAGCTAATCAGCACGCAGCCAATAATCATTACTGTTGAAGCTATGCACAGAATCATCTGATGCTGATGAGCAGGCCAAATATCTTTTTGGGTGAACTCCGTTCAGAACTCCCACTGGTTTAGACCAAAGGATACAATTTTGAGTTCACCAGCCTGAAGGGATCCATAATCCCTCTCGTTGTCGATTATGTATACACACACATTGTATATATACACACACATATAAGCAAACATCACAATTGATTGAGTCTCAGGAATTGGGTTAAGTAGATCATGCAATAGTGATACCAACATAACTCATGCTAGAAAGTAGGAAGACAGCTTTGGAGATTTAATTTATCTTGTAAACCCAAGCATTCTCTGGCGGATGCATACAAATGCTTCATAGAGGAAGAAAACTCAATGTGCTGCCATATCACAGGTCAATTTGTCTGGTTTTGAAACTATTTTTCCTTCCCGCCGAAATTACAAGTCAGCTGCCCAAGACAACGACTACAAGGGACATTAGAATAACCTATTAGTATTTTCCTTCTGGACACCCCTGACAAGAACAAACAAGTAAACTACATCTTTCCGACGAGCAAGTTTGTCAAACATGGTAAGTAGAACCAATCACAAAAAGATTTCTTGATCAGTATCTGCTATGCTGTTAGAGCAACTAGGTGCCGCTGAGAGACAATCTGCATGGATAAGCAAGCAAGTTAATGCTTTGAGTTCATATTATTTTCGGCAACTGAACTGCAACTTTGGATACCCATGAATAACATTAAATGATGTATTTCTGAGACCTAAGCAAAGTAGTAGGATAGCGTCAATGATTTACACAACATGCATACAATAATACAATCCTTTGGTCCTCATGCCAATGGAGCATTGGGAGGCTTAAAATGATACTACAACAGGCTAATTAATGAATATAAATGAGTTACATATGAACATTCATGTTGTAGCTGCAATAGACCATACAGTAAGAGACCACCCCTCCCCACCTTATCTCCAAAGAACTTAATAAAGAAGTCGAGTGAGCATGAGTCAGTCACCAACATTTTATGGAACAAATTATGCAGTTATTAGAGACATTAAACCGGATAGTGGGGATTACAACTACATGGTAAAAGCAATTACTACCAGGTTACAATCTACCAACGGCCTCAAAGCCATATCATGCTCATTGTTTCTACAGAAGCTATTTACCAAGTTCACATGTGAACAACGCTTCTGCACATTTGTAGATTCAAAAATTCATTTCATATGTTTTGGATTGTTCATTTGTGCATTGAATAATATATCAGCAATTAAAACAAACCATATACCACATGCTAATTTCCTAGAAGACTGATATCTACAGGTAGTGAAAGCTGGAAAGTTGTTCAGTAGCCTAATGTGGCTTTGTTGGCAATCATTTTGATGTGTTTGTCGGCAACTATTATGAATATGTCGCAACGATCTTGCATGCCCTAAAAAAACAATCTTATAGGCAAAATCAGCTGCTTGCTAAGGTGTTAGAATGCAAAATAGTTAATGTCCATACACTTAGATCATGCATCACCAAAGTATTTCCTGATATCGAAGTCATCCAGTTTGAGCATCGTGCTAGAAGCTAAGTGTGGTTCACGCATGTGCTACTGTGATCAAAGCATGTCTTGAGTAATATTGAATTCACATTATTAAATTCAGACATCTAAAAACATTATTGAATAAACACAAAACAGAAAATGATGGTAGACAATGTAAAGGGACACAAGTTTGCTTTCAAGTCCAAAATGTACAGTTTTTGTTCCTCACATACAACTTTCTCTTAAAAAAATATATATAGCGAGAGGACTACACGTAATCATAATTTTTTCATATGAAATTTCTGTCAGGAGAACCAAAGACTGACCAATTCTTTTATGTCACGAAGCTTAAAAATGGTTCCTTGTCCTTTTAAGTTCAGTATCACAAATTATCACATAAGCTTATTACATAATCCAATGGCAACAGCTTATAAACTACATACAGGAATCACATATCAAACATTATTGGCAGAACTAGAAAGCTGATGAAAACCTAAACAGAAGTTCAATTTTTTCATATCAAACAAAATATATATTTTTTTAAGGAATAAAAAAGAATATCCCCTTGAACCAACTAAAGAATGTGTATACGTATTTGAAGAAATGAGAGAAGGATCCATGTAACTTGAATAGCATAAGGACGAATGAGAAAAAATTTTGAAGACCAAACATGAGTTATAAATATAGTTCCAATCATCACATAAAGAAGGATCTATTATGACTATAACTAGTGATTATTTCATAAAGAATCCTTAACTATCAACTGATACTATGATAATAGTAAACAAAATAAAGAACCGATCCAACGTTTGTAAATTATGTTCCACCACCAACAAATTTATGTAGTGCATCATTATCAAGGCAACCCAATGTACTAATTGAACGAAAGATAAGCCAGGAACTGCAAAGTGAATGTTCGACAGAAGCTGCTGGTTGAAAGTACAAGTCATAGCATCTAATATGGTAGATTATCAAGAAATTGAGATTCAGGAGAAAATGCACGAGTCATAACATGTGCCTATCCACAGATTTCAGTTACCTAACCAGCTAACAATTTTGACGTTAGGACTTCTTGAACATATGTCGAGTCAACATCTGTGATACACCCAAAGCAGAAAGGCTTCCACATCCAAAAAGTTGTTCCAGCTTGGAGTCACACATTATAACTGCTGGGTTCACAGAGTCCTGCGACAAAATATTGAAAACCAAAGTGAAAATGGGAAAAATGTAAGATAGAACTGCTCAGTTTTATTTTATTTATTTATTTTCTTGGTAAGATGAAAAAAGCACAAAACGTTTTGACTAGAACTGAGATCAAAATTTGCACTACTTCACAATAACATACCTACATATGTATGTTTTTTATATGTAGGTATACATATACTGATATACATGTATACATATTTGTTGAGGGTGTACTTCACATATATATTATCAAGCATTCAGCCAGAGATACTTAAAAGATGTGAATAAAAGTATAAGAAAAGTGACTAAACAAATAATCAAACCTCGGATGAAAAAAAGCTGGAAGCTTGGCCTCAAACAGATAGGGGTCTTTGGTCGAGTTTAAAACCTTTTTTGAGTCTTACACATTTTATATCCAGAACAACCATTCTATGATGTGGTGTTACAGCCATTGGTGCACATTTCATTGCAGAAAATTGCATGCCCAAGGTATACAGTTATTCCAAAATTAAAATTTCACCTTCACCGATAAAAAAGAATAAAAGACAGATTGATTTTCATTATAATGGCCCACTTATGTGTGATGGCAACATGTCAACTAGAGGAAAAAAAAACACGGTCAACTTAATATTGACTGCAGTTAAGCAACCTGTTCTCTTTGGATATCAGCCGCTACCATAAATATGCCATGAGATCATCCACAACATTTAATTTGCTCAAGGTAGAAAACATGCATAAAGTAAACAAGGAAATGATCAAGCTTTCCCTTTGATGATAAGTTCAAAAAGACGACATACTAAAATGAAGATATGAGAGAAGTGACCCAACCTCCAGTTGGTTGCTTTTGATGTAATCCCATACACGCTGTACAGCCTCAGACTGAAGCATCTCCTTTTCAGTAATTCCAAAAAAACTTGCTAGGGCATCAGAAATAACAACAGGACATCGGTCAGGATTGGACTCCGATTCAGTGGCAGGAACTACTTCTTTGACTTCAGTCTTCAACTTCTTGGCATCCGATCCAGATTCTTCTGTGATGTTGCAAATAGTTACTTCACAATTCTTTCATGTTTTACATTTGAAAAAAATGAAAGGAAAAGAACTCTTTTTCCTTTTTTTTTCTTTTGAGGGGCAAGGAAAAGGACTCTTACTTGCAGGTTCGAGAGGTCTAATATGCTTAGCAAGCAGTTTGTTCATTTTAAACATGTCAGTACAATCTGTCTCAAAAACTTGGCGCAGTGCATCATTGCATATGATCTTCCTCTTATTATTAGGATCTTGGAGATTATTGCTGCGAATGTATGCCCACAGTTGTTTCACAATCTAAAATACAATAAAGAACAAATTGAGAAAGAGAATTTACGAAAGATTTGCAACCTATATAAAAACTTCCTTGTAGAATGGCAAACCTGAGTTCTAGCCATGGTCGGCTCACCAACAATTGCTTGCAGCTCAGGTGAGACACCACAAACTTTACTCAGACCCCCTGGGCCACCTCTTCTTTTAGGTGCACTGTCATCACAAGACGTAAGTCAAGCATGTGTTATCAGTTTATCATGAAGAAAAGAGGCAACTGTGGATATCCTGAATCAGGCACAACATGCATTGTTCTACCATCTGTGCCATAAAATGAAAGGATACACTAGAGGCAAAAGTTACAAGTCCTTTTAAAGGATGTGAAAATTCCACATGAGTCCTTCCACATTCAATGACACACGAAGTAGCATACCCTTCCTTTCCTTTCCTTTTTCTTGCATTCTTTTTCTCTTTGCTTTTTGGAAAACTAAGATAACCAAATTATTTGCCCAAGAGGAAAAATAAAATAAAGAAAACTTACCAAATGTACAGGGATCAATAGTTAGATCTTCAAAGAAGAATCTTAAGAGAATTCATCCAATACACAAACACAGTCCTTACTGGCAAGAGTTCTAACAGGAAAACTTAAAGTGATAGAATTAAGACGTCCTCAAGAATCTTGCATCTAGAATAATATTCTGTGATTGTTCTTTATGCTAACGAGTGAAAACCATTTATGAGCCACCACGGTGAAAGCTGCTTCCACACTGGGCAAATTCCAGCAAGGCAAAATATTTAAATAACATGCCGCACTGCTATGAGCAAAATTAACGGCTCTGAAAAATTGCAGCACGTATTTGCCTTTGAAACATCTATTTGTGAACATAAATTCCACTGAGACCACATTTTCCTCCATTTCAGCTGTACCTAAAGGCCTACTAGCAAACTACAAAAAGACATCCACTTCCTCTTGCAAGAAAATAACGAACAAGATCCCGACAACCCATTAAATCCAATGGAAATTTTCATCTTGCAAAGAAAACAAAAACTTCTTTCCGAGTAATTTGCAGCTTTCGCGACAACTAAGCCAACTTCCCAAAAAGGGAATGATGCAAAATTAATATCAACCATCATCCATTACAAGAATTGAGGCCGCAAGGCAGGCAGTCCTCTCTCACGAATATAGAATCCATCAATCCGTCAATATTTACTAATTAATCGCAGAAAACAGGGGAAAGTATTCCTCAACCTAACGAGAAAACCATGGAAAATAAAGTAAAAGAGGGATTTTAACAAGGACCAAACCCTAACATCCAAAAAGGAGTCGATAAATATGAAAAGGAGGCACCTTTCCTTGGAGCCAGCAGTCGCTGCCTTCGTTGAGACCGGAACAGACACGGGCGGAACCTGTTGCTGGTGGTGCGGTTGTTGAAACTGAAGCAACTGCTGGTGCGGGTGCTGGCCGAGGTGATGCTGTTGCTGCTGCTGCGCGGCCAGGGCAACGGCGTTGGGAGCAAGCGGCTGCGGGTAGCGGAAAGAGAGGTCATGGTGTTGGGGGAGATGCGTGAAGGGCGAGGCGGGGGAGAAGGAGAGCTGCTGCGCCTGCGGCTGCTGGAGATGGGGTTGTGCTTGCTGGAAGTTGAAGTGGGTGGGGAGGGCAAAATGGTCCTTGGGAGGTGGAGCGCGCTGGGGGCCGAGGAGGAGGTCGATCTGGTCGCGGATGAAGGCGGCCTTGTGGGAGAGGTCCACCCCATACTTCGTCTCGAGCTGGCGGACGATGCCGGAGACGGAAGCGCCGGCGGCCGCGGCGTTGGGCCCTGCCTGCCGGAGCAGCGACTCGACGCAGCTAGCGATCTCTTGATCGGACACCATCGCTGGGGAGCTCACACCATCCGACGCCAAAATTCGAAGGTGAAGGCGTGCGCGGAGCAGAAGCGCGGTCGGGGTGAAAAAAAATCAAATCTTGGCAAGGTTTTGGGGACTTCGCGCGGTTTAGATTTCTTTTCCTTCGCCCTTCCCCTCGTCTCTATCTCTCTCTCTCTCTCCTCGTTTAGATTTCTTTTCTGTGTCTCTCTCTCTCCTCTTCGATTCGCCCTCTGTCTACCGTCTCTCTCTCACACTCTCTCTCATAAATAAGGCGAAATGGACGGAAATACCCCCGGGAGGGCGAGACGACCCAATGGAAGGGTTCATGGGCCATATTTTGGGTTACCGCCTCAGGCCCTCAGGGCTAATGGGGATTTTTCTAATGGGTTCACCACCCTCTTGTCAATTAATGATCAAATTTTCTCTCTCCATTGGTTTTTCTTTTTTTTACATAGAGAAAAATAATTATCATATTAAATAAATGCTACTAATATTATCTGCAATTGCATATATTTTTAAAAAGCCAAGTAAAAAATAATATATTATCGCATAGAGTTTATTTTTTTCAAATATTATTAAGAGGAGAAAATTAATAAAAGGAATAAAAAACATTACAAATGAGAGTTGAATAATAATTTTTCGTAGACAAATATATCCTTCACCTAAGATAGTAAAGATTGAGGGGCATTTGGCGCATTACCGATTCAATTAACTGGTAATTTAGATCTCCACATAGATAGATTATCACTATTTAAATTACCGATAATATTACATTATAATGTTTGGTAAGTACTGGTAATTATAGTCAAAATGAATAGTGACAAAATTATCAAAATATTCCTCAAATTTATTTTTGATTTTAATAACATATTATTATAAATAAATAAAGAAAAAAATAGAAAAATGAATATATATAAAAAAGATGAGACAAAATCAAGAGTTAATTGTAAAATATTTCAAATAATAAAAATATGAAGTTAAATGATATTTTTTATTAATAAAATATTTAAAATAAAAATTTAATTGAATGAATATTTTCGTCAAAATGTATTCCCACCAGCGAGTAATTTGGAAATATCTCTCCCCTGCCTACTATATAGATTACCAATGAGGTGATAATCAAGATTACTAGATCAATTAAAATTAGCGGTAATCAATAGCAGCCAAACCAGATAATGTGGTGGACTCAGAAAATTTTAAATAAAATAACCGATAATCTATTTAGATTACCTCATACGGCTCTGAGATTTTAGGTAAAATTGTCTACCTATAATCTTACATATATATTAAAAAACAATTTAATACATAAAATTATATACAAATTATTATTTAAATAAATTTATGATAATTTATTTTGTAGATAATATCAATTGTCTTATTACGATTTCCCACAAACTAAGTTGCTCGATGTAGTTCTTACGACTTTACCACTTTCTATTGATTTCAATTTTATTTTGAGCATCTTAATACGATCTTAATTTTAGTCATACGATATTATGATCTTATTCGATCATACATGTTAATATAATTATTTATATATTAATTAAAAAATATTTATGATAATAAAAATTAATTTAGATGAAGATTAATATATCTTTTTTATTTTTAAAATGTTTTGATAATTTGACTTAAATCGATAAAAAGTGACATAATGGGGGTATAATTTAATATTTAAATATGAAAAATTTATCAAAATATAATTATTATTTTAAAATATATTTTTTTAAATAATATGTAAGATTTTACTATTCTCAATTTGATTTTATGATCTTCCATCCATTCTAAGATTGCGATCTTGACCCACAAAGGTATATATATTACTTATATATTAGTAATAATGTAATGTAAAATGATAAAATAACAACAATATGACTAACATAAAATATCCTATATAAGTAAATTTTAGTATGAATTAATATTAAATTTAATTTTAGAAAAAATTTTAAAAAATTTTAATTATAATCAATCATCTTCCTCCTAATTTTATTTTGTTAAAATGAAATTAAAAAAGAAACGTAGAGATTTGAATCCTAACACAATCATATGAAAATGATCACAAATCTAAAATCGAAATTGTAAGATTCCAAATAGGAGATCATAAGATCATACGATTTAGTGATCAAGATCGTGATCTATATATTTATATTTTAAAGTTAAGATCAAAATGAAAAATATCATAACTATATTTTTTTACCTTTTTTTCTGAAATGAAAAGAAAAATAAGATTTTATTCTTAAAACTTTTTTCAACTTAAATTCAAACGAAGAAAACAATTTCTTCTTTCCTCCCTTTCTATTCATTTACCTTTTTTCTCTTTCTCCGCTAAAAAATATCAATTTAAATTAATTGATTCACATTTAAAAAAAATATACTGGGCGAATCTCCGTTTGAAAATGCGCACTCAATTTTTTTTATCAGACGACGTTAAAATAATTGAATGATATCAATTTAAATTCTCATTCCATGTAAAGCTGCTAGAATTTAAACATTCTTTTATTCTGAAATATTTTGATGATAAAAAAAAGATATCCCTATTACTTCAAAATACCCTATTATCACTCAATTTTATTACACGAGTAAAAGTGACCAACACTTTTAACATTCACATGACTAGTATGATTTGAAGTGATAATAATGATGCTTTAAAAATATTCAAATAACTGGATTAATTGCCTCTAACAAAGGGGGAGTATAATTAATTACATTAATAAAAGTATTCATGGTTCCTCCTAAGTTCTTAATGCATAGTTAAATTGACATATCAGTTCGGATTGTGTTTTATTAGAATTGATTTTGATGATGAGGAAAAAGATGATTAATGTGATAAGAAAAAATAAATACGATGAATAATTTTTTTATGGATTTTAAATTAAAAATAATTATTATAATGATAAAGTATAATTTATTATTAATTTAAATAAAATTTAAAAACTATGAGAAAAATTTTGTTAAAAATATATTGTTTAGATATAAAAAATAATTTAAAAAATTAATTATATTTAATGAAATATTAAAATTTTTTTAATGAAATAATAAGTAACAAATAATATTATAGTAATCCCTTATTAAAATTATTTTATGTTGATTAAATAATTTATTTTATGAAATATATGGTGAGAGTAAAGAAAAAGAAAATAGATTTAAAAAAAAAGCAAAACGGCGCATTAAAAAAAACATCAAAAATTGAATAAGATGAATATATGTACTGATATATTTACGAAACAAGGGCGCGATTCCGCCCCGGTTCCACAAACAAACACCGCCTTAGTGTTTGGCTGTGAATAAGATGAATATATATACTGATATATTTTATTAAATAATTATTATGTATTCGTTAAAGAATCAAGAGAGAAAATATTCATGTGAAGCCATAATACTTGAGATAGATGGTTAAAAAGAAAAAAATACGTCATAATCTACCTGCAACTTAATAGACAATATACAAGAAAAAAAAATGGATTTCATCCGACAACTAAGGGATCATTTGGAAACAAACCCGTGGTTGTATCGCCCGAGATTCTATCAGGATTAAAAGAAAAGAAAATAAAAACTAAAAAGGGGAAAAGATAAAATCTTGATAAGATTTGAGGAGGAGTTTGTTTCCAACCATAACTCTGAATTTCCTCCTATAAATATGAGGCCAAATAAAATAAATCAATCTCTTATTTTTCCTCATAAACCGGTCTTAATTTCCTCTCATTTTTGTGCGTCTCTATCCTCCTCTCTCGCGTCGGGCTGTAGTCGCCATAGGAGGGCAATCGGAAGGCGTGAACACCGACGACAACGTGTCTGAACAGAGAGAAACGCCCGGAGAAAGAGGAAGAAGAGGAATAGGGTAAATAGTTTCTTGGACAAAAACTTACAAAGTGTGGAACTAGGATAGATTCATCATAGAATCTTGATTTTAGGCTTGAAGCATGCTCTACTTGATCCCTAGTTATAGTACTATGATTTATGATGATTATTGATGTCGGCAAGCCGAAAAGTTGATTGGAAAATGTACTGCACAATGCAGTCTTTCTCCGTAAGATGAACACGGCCCGAGTTTCTCTATACTTGGCCCGGATTATGATATGCCCGGACCGAGTTCGTCGGAACTCGATCCGGATCTGTCATTGCCAACACTTTCGAGCTTTGCAACTAGATGAACATGGTTCGGGTTGAGGATGACCCAGCCCGAGTTCCACGCACGATGAAGATGTCGGGCGCGACGGCCTCCCCGACTCGACGATGACCCGACCGGCTCGGGTGTAATTCGAACTCGGCCCGGGTTTACCTATTTTTCCGAGAACGATGTCCGATGAACTCGGCACGAGTTCTACCTGACCCGGCCCGGATTTTGATGCTATTATGATAATTTTTATGATCTTTGACCCCTGATATACGTACTTAATCCTGATCAAAGTCATGATGATGATTATGTTATTTATGTCTTTATTAATAATGATGTCCAACATGACTCATGACCTTATGATCTGATTAAGATTACTTAATTTAAATCCAATCATATCTATGACAACACTGATCCATATCCATCGATCTTGATCTATCTTATGACGATGTTGATGATTATGATGTTCATATACTTCTAATTTCTCTCCATGATCATGTCTTGTAGCTCTGATTAAGTCTTGTATAATGATGATGATGATTAGAATCCTTGATCAGTACGATTCATTGATCATTTCTTATGATGATCAAATCTTAATCATGATCCTTATGTCCTAATGAAAGATAAATTAAAAGCTGCAAATAAAAGATGAAAAAATGTTAAATGTAGAGCTCTTTTTATGACGGACCGGTGATGATCAGGTATGGACTGACTCCGATCAGTTATGGACTGACTTCGATCAGTTATGGACTGACTTCGATCAGTTATGGGCTAACTACGGTCAGTTATGGGCTGGCTCTGCCAGTTATAATAATGATGATGGACGGGGCGAGGCAGACCTCTCAGTGGGTTGAAATATACTCCACTATAAGTCAAAAATAAATAATAAGACGATTAAGAAGATGAAGCATATTAATAATGAAATCTCTTAATGACGATTAGTGGCTCTTGTCACACTTATGATGATCTTTCCATGATCTCTTGATCTATTATTAATTGATCTACAGAAGATTATATAATTCATGATTTTCTATCTTCATACAATTATTTCTCATGAATCTTGATATGATGATGACCTCATAATCATGATGATCGACTCTTGTCATTCTATGATGATTTATTTTGATCTATTATGAACCTTGATCTTACGATCTCAAGAAGATGACATGATCTATGAATTTCTTATGATCTTAGTGATCTCATATTCATAAGATACGTTATAATAATCCTTTTGTCCAAATCATGATGATGCCTATTTTCTTTCTATATGATGATGTCCTTATGATTCTTGTCTAGTATCATGATTTTATTTGTCTTTACTTTACTTCCATACTGAATTGCAAAACTCATAGGGAGATTTCTTCCCTACATGTTCTTAAATACAGGACCATATCTTAATTATGAAGGTGGCTAACGGTGACAAATCGAGCTCGTAGGTAGCTGCACATAATTATCTTGAGACCTTCAGTTTGATGTACTAGTTTTCTTTTTTACTCACACGAAGTTCTTTATCAGTCTTCCGCATACTATGATGTCACACTCTTGTATTATTTAATGATGATTAATCTTCCACTTTTATCGATGTCGAGTTGATCAGTCAAAGTCTTTTTTTTCGATATGATGTACACGTAAGGATGGCCCGTAGCGTTCTCGAATTGTATTCTGCCACGTGGTGGGGTGCGATTTGAGGGCGTTACAACGGTTCTTTCTAAGTTCTCGATGCATAATTGAATTGATAGATTAGTTCGGATTGTGTTTGGTTGAAGTGGAATTTGATGATGATGGATAAGATGGTTGATGTGATAGGAAAAAGTAGATAATTTTTTGGAAAAAATAGGAAAAAATAGATGCGATGGATGAATTTTTGGTAGGCTTTGAATTAAAAATGATTATTATAATTGTGAAGTATATTTTTATTATTAATTAAAATAAAATTATAAAATAAAAAATTTTTACGTAAAAATTTTTGTTAAAAATATATTATTTAAATTAATATAAATCATTTTTATATAAATTATATTTAATGAAATATTAAAATTTTTAATGAAATAATAAGTAATAAGTAATATTATATTAATATCTTATTAAAATTATTTTATATTTATTAAATAATCTATTTTATAAAATATATGGTGTGAGAGAAAAGAAAAAAGAAAAAAGAAAAGAAGAAAATAAATTTTGAAAAAAAAACATCACGTCAAAGTCAAATGAAAAAAAAAAAGCACGCTCTGATCTCGCTCAAGAAGCCCCTTCGCAGGTCACCATTGATGCTACCGGGCGCACTCTGATCTCGCTCAAGAAGCCCCTTCGCAGGTCGCCGATGCCGATGCTCGAGAAGCCCCTCGCCGACGCTCGTGCCACACGCCGCCGAGCGCACTTCAATCTCGCTCGAGAAGCCCTCGCTGCAGCGAGCACTTCGATCTCACTTGCCGCACGTCATCGCTCCTCATCAATGGTTCGACCACACGCCGCCGATTCCGCTTCGATCTCGCGACCCTTCGCTAGTGCCGCCTCGCAACCATTCGCCGCCGCCGCCCTAAAACCCTCATGACCGTCGCCCGAGAATTGTAACCCGTTGGAAATCGTGAGGAAAATGAGAAAAAAAATAGAATCTCAGTCGTCGGATCTGAATCAAAGGCATATGTGCATGGATCACAACCTTTGAGTTCAGATGGCTGATATAGTGGGAGCAGGGTGTTCCATTGAAGCCATAAATTAAAAGCCCTTAGAATTCCCAATCTCGGCACCTGACGGCTTCTGCTACATATATTTTGTCTGTAAAAGAAGAGATTCACACAGTTTAGGCGACGCCATCACAAGATTCGCAAAGGAAAAATTGACGTCAGCCAAATCCCTTTTGAAAAGGCATACAACAGATCCCACAGCACAATATGTAGTAAACGATGAACAAATAATTTAATCAAAGTACTAGTAAAATTTCTACCAATAAAAATCAGACTTGAAATCTAAATCAATCGTTAAATATCGTCATCAGAAAATCAAAGCTGTATGTTCCAATTATAGATCAATCAAAAGCCCTTATAGTTAGTACCCAGAAAGAAAATTTCAAGCTTCAAATACCTTTCAAACATAGCACTATTCTGTTAACCCCACCCCCCCCCCCCCCCCCCCCCCCCCCCCCCCCCCCCAAAAAAAAAAACATAACACACTTCTGATGAAACACAATTTCACCTACCATGACACACAAACTTGGTTCTTGTTCTACGGCTCCTGGATCTGTACTATTTTCCCACTTCTAAGAAACGGGAGAGGAAATCTTCTTGCTTGTGATCTGACGACTGTTAGAAGCTCTATGTAGTTGAAGCGAGCAGAACCATTCCAGTTCATGCGTGCCTCAAGTAGCATTGACAGGCTTCTCTTTGCTTGGTCAAGACCAGAACGTGCAGTCTTTTTTCTTTTCTTTTCCCGATAGGAGAGGCCATTGGCATAATACAATAAATGGAGTTGATCGATCGGAACATAGTGTCTGAATGAAAAGTTGTTGTCATCCTTCCAGTGGTGGGGCTCAATGTGCTTATTGGGTCATTGCTTCCTCATGCAGTAGCAGGTCGACTTTGTTAAAATCGCAAATACCTTTGTTGTGTAGGCATTAATTAAAGATAAGGGCACGTAAAGGAAAATAAGATGACTCGGAGGAGCAAGTATACAATTGAAACCGAGTCCTTGAACCAAATTTAGAAAGAGGAATACAAGAAAAAGCACCGGATTGCTAAAGAGCACTACTACGATGCTGGGCCTCACTAATGTTTCTTGCCAGACGGACTCCTCCTTGCTGGTCGACATTATTGTTCTTGGAAAATTTTCAATATTGTACGTCATATTTGGCATAACATTAACCACTACAAGAAAATTGGAGATTACCGACGGTCGAAACCGTCTGTAATTTCTCAAAAAACCGTCGGAATCGATGTTTCCGACGGTTTTTTTCGACGAATTCGGGACGTCCGAAAAACGGTCATCGCAAATCAATTTCCGACAGTTGGGAAGGAACCGCGGAAATTTCGACGATCATGACCGCCAATATTTGCCGCGGTCGACAAAACCTTCAAAAATTCGACGATCGCGAACGCCCGACGGTCGCGAACGCCCGACGGTCGATCCGGCCGTCGGGGGCCAGATCCAAATGCCCACGGATCCGGCCGCGGTCCGAGCCGGGGAGAGAGAGAGGCACCGGCGGGAGAGGGTCGCCGGCGATCGACGCCGACGTCCGGTCAGAGGCTCTCCGGTCGGGAGAGAGAGAGGGAGCTCGCCGGGTGGGAGAGGGAGAGGGAGGGAGAGAGAGAGGGGAGAGGATGGGTATATATATATATATAGGTGAAAAGTTGAGAAAGCGGGATAACGAAATTTTAATTACCGACAACTCTGACCGTCGGAAAAGTAAATATTAATTATTTTTAAAATTACCGACGGCTATGACCGTCGAAAATTATTTAATTGTAAAAATAAAATACTATATTTAGTTATATATAATATTTATTTTTTATTTTACCGATGGTTTGAACAGTCGCTAATTATTATCGACGGTCGAAAACGTCGAAACTTGCGACGGTTTGGACTGTCGCAAAATATTAATAAAATACTCCTTATATTATATTATTATAAATTTACCGACGGTTATGATCGTCAAAAATTGCGGCGGATTTTGCGACGGATGGATATCCATCGAAAATATCGACGTTCCTAATCGTGAAAAAATAAAATAATAATATAATAAATTATATAATTTATTATTTTTATTTTCGACGGTCATAACCGTCGGAAATTGCGATGGATGGATCGAAAATATCGACGTTCATAATCATCAAAAAATAAAATAATAACATAATAAATTACATAATTTATATTTTCATTTTCGACGGTCATAACCATCGGAAAATCCGTCAGAAATTGTGACGGATGAATATTCGTCGGAAATATCGTCGGAAAAAATATTCGTCGGAAATATCGTCAGAAATTGTGACGGATGAATATTCGTCGGAAAAAATAAAATAATAATATAACAAATTACATAATCTATTATTTTCATTTCTGACGGTTGTAACTGTCGGAAAATCCGTCGGAAATGAAACCGTCGCAAAATCCGTCGCAAATTACGACGGATTTCTATCCGTCGAAAATTGTCCATCGAAAAATGATAATTTTCTTGTAGTGAACCTCTTACAATCTCGTAAGCATATTTACCGTGAAGCAAATATGGCCGTGAATTTTTTGACATCACTTGGTCAGAAGTCTGTCTCCGACTGCATTTGGAAGAACAACCCGCCTCAGGGCGTTCTTTATTTTTTGTACCAAGACTATCTAATTAATCCGAGTTAATCTGCTTTCTGTTAAAAAAAACCATTATCGCATGAACTGGCTTACCCGTAACAACTGAAAATGTGAACTGCAGCGGTAGGTATGAGAGTTGGGTCTTAGCAAGGGGAATGAAAACCAACATACACCTGCATGCAATATCTTAATAAATGGCAAAGCAATGAAAACAGTATGACTCAGTGAGAGCAGCCCACCAAAGCACAATCTGCAAACATGCTTGATGCTCCAATGGGTATGGTATACTTTATTTCCAATGGAAAACATTTTTTTCTGGCATAATGCAGAAGAAAATTAACAGCCACAAGGCCAGTCAACAATAATAATTTACAGTGCACAGATTCACAAGTAATGATTATTTGCAAGATCCTGAGGTCCTTGTGCATGAATGTCAGCAAACTTCTAAAGCCGTCTAACTGTCCTTGAGCTTGATCTTATGTAATTGGATAATGTAGAACGGGGGAAGAGGGATGCAGCACAGACTAACAAGACAAGACATATAATGATACAATAGATGCTAAAACACGTTGTCACATTGTTACAGGACAGAACTTAAAGACTAGAGAACATATTATATATATAAACTGTGCTTAAGATCATGAATTATCTAGTTCTGACTTGTATATTCAACTACAGCATCCTGACAAACGGGTTCTGAAAATGGCAACAATATGTGACATTTTCTTATGTTCCACTGGCATATTGTATAAAGAATGTAAAAACAAAAATACAAACGCAAATTCCTTGATAGGAAATGCTCCCTGGCTAGCAGGCGTAAGGTGGGAGTGTGTATGCACACAATGTTTACCCTGCTTGTTCGCAGAGATGCTGTTTTCATGTGAATATTGGAATATCAACAAAGAAAAAACATAAAAAATATCAACACTTGCCTTATATATTGCACAAAGATCCTTTAAGAAAATCATGGTTTTCTTCCCTGCATTATAAGCAAAGGTAGATCAAATATCAGAAATAAATAGCTACCATTCATCATTTACTGGAGCAATACGAAACTAATACCACCATATTTTATATTTATGATATACACTTAACTAAAGAAAATCAATACAGTGTTCCTGTAGAATATTTTTATTTTGCAGTAGCTTTTGATAGTCTTCACATATGACCCAATTGGAGATTGCTACATAGGTTTGGCATCACATATCTTGAACTCACAATAAACTTTTTACAACATATAAGGGAGCATGG
The DNA here is from genome assembly GCA_030549335.1 of Pontederia crassipes. Taxonomy (NCBI): domain Eukaryota; kingdom Viridiplantae; phylum Streptophyta; class Magnoliopsida; order Commelinales; family Pontederiaceae; genus Pontederia; species Pontederia crassipes. Next base: position 16,419,816 of record JAUKPH010000017.1, on the reverse strand, counting down.
TGAGATAGAAATACCTGATCTTCGACATCTTCCACTTATTAATGCCCAAAGCATCCATCCATAAAGAAAGAAATGTTTCTGCAATAGCCATGATGTTTGATTCAGCAAGTAAAGAATAAATCAAGATATAAGAATTTCAAATAGAATATGAATCAGGATTCATAATAAGCTGACTATCTAGGAAAAAATAAACATCCTATGATATTTATAAGAAAGATAAACATCGCAGATCACCCACTCCTTATAAGATGATCATCATAGAACAAATTTGACTTGTTGCATGAAGAATTGGCCACTTTTATAATAGCTTTCCATGACCTGACCTTCCTGAATGTTCAGTTCCTACAACCTCAATCTCTTGTCTATCCTCCTCTCTCTTTGTATCCATTTTTTTTGTTTTCAAGGATAAATTCTTTTCTAAACCATATTTCTTAATATCCTAATGAACATTCTATTCCAGACAGTGAAGCACATCTGAATGACTGAAAACTACTTACAGATGCCTTTGCTCAAGAAATTTGACACAGACAAGCTGGCTGGATTTGCTGCAGCTCTGAAAATAATTTATGGACATCTTTTAGAAGAGGAGGCCCTTCTTTCAGCACCATAACCTACAGATCCACAAGAGAGAGAGCTCACCTAATTGTTGTTGTTTGGGCCCTCTGGCTGCATTACAATGCGGTTGTAACGCCCTCAAAATCGCCCCTCCTATCACGTATACAGTTAGGTTGATACTGTGAGCGTTACACTGCCAACTACACTATTGACTATACTATGACATTGACCATTCAATAATTTGTATACGTGGCAACAAATATTATAATAAAATAACCTAGGACTCTATTGTAAATGCGGAAGCGTTGAAATATCAAAAGACACAAAGCACTTAATACAATCTACAAAGAAGTGGGCAATGACAATAATATCCAATAAAAATTTCGACAATGACCACATATTTGATTATAGCGGAAAAGACTATAATATTCATCTGATGCAGCGATGATTGATTCAACTAATGCAAATAAAAGAAAGATGCTGTTGAGCTTAATGAGTTATGTGCAACAACCCTTGTTGCGTCCTCCATCACTCCTCTTTAGGTAGGATTCTCATCTGTAAAATTCCAAATGCAGGGATATCGAATACCTGTGAGTGAAAATGCCCAGTACAATAGATGATAGGTTATAAATTAATAATCAAAACATGCTTGAATTATTAACGGATAAGCAATGACATACTTTGCTATGAACAAATAATCTTTTCTTTTCTCATTGTAATCAATGTTTTGATTGCACAAGACAATGAATCATCATGTCTATACTTTGTTCTTTACTATGTTCATTCTCTATTCTCATCTGCAACCTTGCTTTGTCTTTACTATGCCATACTCTATGCTTTGCCATACATTACTTTGCCATGCTTTGCTATACTTTGCAATGCAATACTTTGCTACACTTTACTTTATCATGTTTTACTGTACATTATTGTACCATGCTTTACGGTACTATTGTAATATTCATGACTTGATCCACCTAAGTTTATATAATTTAATCATATATTATTGATTGATATGAATTATGATAAGTGTGTGAGCATATGTTCATTAACTCCATAGAATCCAACACTTGAAATTGATGACAAATGACTAAGGACAAGGAAAAATGACTTTTCAAAAATATTAGAATTTAAAAAATTAAAGTCCCGATAATTGTTCCTATACATGAAAGTATGTTAAATATGATTTTTAATATTTTTTAAGTAAAGTACTAGTGAGGTTAAATGATAGCGCAAAATTAGAAAATCAGAAAAATGATCGATTTTGTTCTTCGGACAAAAATTTAGATTTCGATTCTTTGGAAATTTATTTCCTAAATATTTTCTTTGAATCCAAATGGGGGGTAGTTTCTTATTTACATGTAATGTCTTAAGTAAATGAATAAATAAAATAAATAATAGGATAAATGACAAGCCATTTACTTAGGTCGATATCTCGCTTCCCACCCATAAATAATAAGGTGAACTCTAAGGGCAAAGTTGGAAACTCGCTTCCAACCGACTTTAGGTCGGTATCCAAGATATATATAGCCTAAAATATTATCTCTTTACCTCATGGGAACATCAATTCGACTTCAGCAAGGCAGCAACTAAGGCTAAGGAAAATAAGAAGAAAGGAAGAAGAGAAATCAAGGTTTACTTGTTAGGGTTTCATTTAGGTAAGTTGTCTACTCCTTCCCTATGAATTATTCCTATGAAATTCAGATGAAAATCAATTCTTCTGAGCTTCCAAGATCTCTTTGTGTCTTTATGTACATGTTCTTGAGGTGTGGATCAAACCCTAGTTCACCTATATGATGTTTCCTCTTTGTTGGACACCAAACCTTTTCCGAAAGTTGTCAATATGTTCTCGGCACCTTATATTCTTCAAAAATTATGAAGTTTTTTAGGTTGAACCCTCATTGAGTCTACTTTCCACAGGATCTGAAGTCAGGTTAATTCGATTTGTATGTGAAAAGTTATGAGTCAATTACTCCGAGTCGCCCTTTCTATTTTCTGTGATGAGTAGTCCGAATTGTAAATGCTATGGTAATTTAAATGCTTATTATTAATATATCAAATTTATATGGATTATACATGTTAAAGTTACCTTTGTAATCCAAGTGGAATCACATTTATAGACCATGTACAACGAAAGTTATGAGTTTTAAAGTGAACCTCACTCAGTCTGTCAGAACAGAAAAGTAGAAGAGAACAGAGGTAAATCTCTGGATTTTCTGAGAATCATATATGAGTGATAAAATTATGAAATTTATACGGATTAGACCTTGGATAGTCTAGTTTCATGTAAAATTATAATTACTTAATTATCATAAGTATTCCAGAAGTTATGAATTTTACAATTGACACCATGCAATCTGTCAGCAAACTAGGTATCTGAAGAATATGGTTGTCTTGATGAAATTTTTAGAGCCCTTATACAATATACCTTAAATGAGAAATTTTAAGAAGATTAGGCTTCGTGAAGACTGTTACGATGCAAAAATTATAATTGTATTAATATCACATGTTCAATTATTATTATGCATAATATTTCTAGCACCACACGAATTTCTAGTGTACCAAGGCGCACTAGAAGTAACCCATCATTGTTATAGCTCATGTTATGTCCTTTGGAATGTCATTTGATTTGACTATATGTTCTATATGATAAAAAAGTGAGTGGATTACTTTTAATGCAATTATATGATATATGTTCTAAGTGATATGATATGGTTAATTCATGTATTATGCATCTTATCTGTCATGCATTGCATTTCCTCTGCCGGGATGATATGTCTTATGTAGGAAAGGTACCCCATTTACATGGGATGATATGGTATCATATGGGATAATATATGTTCCCTGACAGAGATGATATGATGCCTCTGGTCAAGGATGATATGTTTTCTGCAGGAAATGTACCCCATGATCTGGGATGATATGAAACCCTACGGGATAATATGTTCCTCTGACCAGTTGGTAATATGGCATGTGCATTATGCATACGTGCATACATGATATGATATGATACATGACATGTTACATGATATGATATGACATGATACATGATATGATATGATACATGATAGATATGACATGATACATGATATGATATGTGAAATGTTAGTGAAACAAATATGTGAGGCACTATATGATATGCTAAAGATGTTATTCATTGAGAATACTTGATGTATTATAATTGTTCATAAGTAATAAGATGTCAGCTTGTTTTCTATAAGTTTTTAAAATGCTAAATTAATTTATCTGATTTGAATAGGTGGTAACACATAGGTTATGAGTTTTCAACTTACTGAGCTGTTGTTTGCTCATAATGTTGTTTTAACACCTTTTTAGATCAGTAGACCAGTCATGTGGCCGTGCTTGGAATTCCCTATCGGATTAGAAGCACTTTTGAAGACAGTTTCTTGATGTCTTTTTGTGGGGATGTGTGACTCCTCTTAATGTTTTATGTGGTGTGTAAAAGTTAAATGTTTAAGAAACCTTTTAAAATGTATGAGTTTGAATTAGAGTGTGTACTTGCTATGAGTTTAAATATAAGTGGGTTGTGAACAATGGTGTGATAACATTATCTCACATGTTTCTACATGATAATATGATGCTTCCGCTATAAGAATTTTATCGATCGCATTATGTCGTGACTTGCGAGTTAGACCAAGGTTTAAACCGGGGTCGTGACAACTATACTTTACTTTATATGTTGCCATACTTTACCATACTGTACTATACTTTGCTTTACCATACTGTATTATACTTTACTTTGTCATGCTTTACTTTACTTTACCACGCTTTACTGTACTTTACTTTACTTTATTATGAGTTGTACCACATCTTTTACATTACTATGCAGTCCTTGAAGTTCGTTGTTCTATGTGAGCTCGTCTTTATTAGGTTGGAATGTGTGCCTCTCTAAATCTGTAAAGCTAGTGTGCCCACTTTGGGAAAGGGGTGTGTCAATACATCACCTTTTTCGGGATACTGGTGGGAGGGGACCTGTATTTCAGGAACAATGGTCATTTAAGAACTTGTAGGTTTACTGTCTCCTCAGCTAGCTACCTGTCCATGTGGCTCGATACTATGAAATTGTACTTCTTTGGAGAAGTAGTGTGAGAGGGCCTATGAGAGGACTTGTGACTCAGGTGGGAGAGGACCTGTGACTCAGGAACAGTGGTCATCAAAGACCAGTAGGTTCGCTGTCTCCTCAACTTAGCTACCTGCCCCTCTCTATGCAATGCTATGATACCGTCATAGTGGAGCTATTAATACCCACCTCATGATGTTGGTCGTGGTGGGGCTATTAATACCCACATGTTGACATATGTGATTTGTACTTTGGGGCGGCACATGGCAATCTCGTAGTTTTATTTTTGCTTTATTTATCTTGTTAGTCATGTGTGGATTTAGAAATCATGGATCAAAGGAAAGGATAAAGTCAGATCCCTTTTCCTGAATGAGGAAGGCCCATTATATTATGTACTACATTGGACATGGCCTCAAGTAGCTCTAATAAAAATGGGACCCAACTATGAAGTTTGGGCTAAAAAAGGGCATTTACGTCTTTTACAACAGAGCCCGGACTGGGTAAGGGAAACCCGAGTTGGGTCCTCTATTTAGGATCCATGTATGTGGCTCGGGCCGAGTCGAGGTTCAACTCAGGCCGGATCAGTGTTGTACCTTGAAATCAATTTGGAATTCTCTCTATCCCTAGACCGGTCGACCGTTCCTATTGGACCGGTCAACCGCTCCATTTGGACTGGTCGACCGCTCCCATTGGTCGGTCGACCATTTTCTTGCACCGGTCGACCACTCCTGATGGTCACACAGGTGCCTCGTCGAGCCGGTCAACCACTCTTAGCAGCATACTTGCGCCTTATCATCGGTCGAGCGTCCTCGTCGGATCGGTCGATCGCTCCAGATGGACACACCTATGTTTCCTCCGACCGGTCGACCGATTCTACGACCAAAACAGAGCCGTCAGTTGATTTCTTCTTTTCCGACAGACTTCCGACCATCGAATCGTGACGATTGCAATACGAAAAGTGTAGTCTATAATCTCTAGATCACTATGGAATTATTATACGCATTATATGATCAATAAATTATAACCTATGGGGATTAAATGTCTAAGGTACATTTTTTCGATCGTTTGATTCACCGACGATCTCTGTGTCGTCTCCTCCGACGCCGATCAGTCCTGGCCGATGAGGAGGGGCGCGTGTCCTTCACGTATGTCGACGGAGGGTCGCTGCGTGTGTCGGAGGAGCATCGGATCATCCCTGCTCTTCTCGTCGTCCGTGCGCGCGTCTCGTCAGAGCAGAGGAAAAGGAACGGAGGAGGCGATGGTGGCGGCCGTTCGGAGGAAAGTCTAGAGGGGCGCGAGGGCTTCTCCTCGTGCTCCTTTTATAGCTTTAGGCCGGCCTAATTCGAGGCGTAATCAAAGGACGAATTAGGGAGGAAATCTCTCTCCCGATTTATTGTTCATCGTTTGCTTCTTCCTTTTTATTTCAAATTTCTTTCCTTTCTTGCTCCTCCCACGATCTGAATTTGATTTGCATTTAAATTCTTTCCATGTTTGTGTTGATTCTTGCCAGACGTTACACAATTCGTATTTGAATTCGAAACCCTTTCCTATTTGGATCCTTCCGCGTTTTAATTCTTTGATTTGATTCTGCATTGAATTTTGAATCCCCTTCCTCTTTTGATCTTTCCTTGTCCTGAAATTAATTTGCATTCAATCCTTTCCTTTTTCTTTTCTTTTTTTTTTGTATTGAATTTCTTTCCTTGTTTGATCCTTCCAGGTTTTTGATTCCCTGTTTCAATTCTGATTTTTTTTATTTCTTTCCTCTTTTTAACCTTTCCATGTTTGCAGGTTTTTGCTAGGTGTTACATTACTACCCCTTAAAAGGAAATTCGTCCCCAAATTTTGACTAAGATTAGGATTTACTGAACAGTCCGAAAAAACTTTTCGCGCATCTCCGACTCTACCTCTCATGTTGCTTCAGTTTCATGGTGATGCTTCCATGCCACTTTGACTAGTGATATCTTCTTCTTCCGTTTTTGGTATTTTTGATACTTTAAGTTCTCTACGGGGTGTTCCTCGTATGTTAGATCCTCTTTGAGATTTGGCTTCTCAATTTGGATTACATTAGAGTAGCCATGTTTGTATTTTCAGAGCAATGAGACATAGAAGACATTGTGTACTCTATCATATGTTGGAGGTAGAGCCAACCCGTACGCTGAGTTTTCGACTATATCAAAAATTTCAAAAGGGCCCACATACCTTGAGCTCAACTTTTCTTTCTTGCTAAATCACATCACGCCTTTGATTGGTGAGACTTTGAGTAGAATTTGATCACTAGCCTTGAAAGTGTGCTCTCGTCACCTCTTGTTTGTATAAGCCTTCTAGGGCCAACTTTATCATTGTCTTCACTAGGGGAATGGTTTATGCAAAGCCTTAACGAGCTGTCCATCTTCTTGACGAAGAGGACCGAAACGCCCCAAGATGCTGGGTCTAACGAAACCCTTGTCCAATGACTCTTGAATCCGAGTCTTTAATTCTTTCATCTTTGCTGGGGTCATACAGTATCGGGCTTTTGGAAATTGGGGTTGTACCATGTCCCAACTTAATATGAAAAATCTACCTCCCCAATGGGTGGTAGTCCACTAATGTTTTCTGGGAACACATCAGGAAATTCTTTCGCTACTTCTATATCTTGTAGAGTCTTGGTAGGTACTTCTATTTTGATTACACTTGCCAGATATCCCCGACATTTTTGCCGAAGAAGTCTATGCGCTTTGATAGTGGACACTATGATCTTTGGTTCTTTTCGAGTTATGTCTCTGACTATGCCTTTGTCTTTACCATAGGTTCTTATAACGACATTCTTTTGCTTGCTCAATATGGAAGTATCATGGACAGTCAACCAATCCATGGCCAATATTATATCATAATCCCTCATAGGTATTATGATTAAACTTTTGAAGAATTCCTTTTCCTTATCTCTATCGTGACATTAGGTAGGTACTTAGTAGTGTGTAGAGTTCCTGGTGGGGTGAGTATAGTCATATGGTGGTATAAGTTCATGGCAGTTAGCCCTAAGGTAATAGCACGCTCTTATGATATAAATGTGTGAGTGGCTTCATACTCAATTAAAACAGAGGTGGGCAGCTCGGCTACAAGGAGCGTACCTTGAATGATTTCAGCGTCATTTTGTGGAATGTCTTCTTTCAAATTGAAAAGTCTTCCTTGTATTAGTTGGTCACCATGTAGATAATTCACTGCTATGTGGCCAATTTCTCCACACTAAAAACATGCTCTTGTCTTTAGGCGACATTCGCCTGCGCGAGTCTTGCTGCAAAAGTTGCATAAGACATGTTCACCGAGTGTAGGTGGTGGTTGTTGGGGCAGTTGCTCATAGCGGGGACGATCAAGTTATTGCGGTGCTTGGTACGGACGGGATTGATTATCCCGTCATTGTTGGTGACGGTTGTTCCTACGAAAATATTGTTGTTGTGAGCCTTGTCCCACATCCAACAACCTCTTCTATCCCCTTGCAGTTCTTGATGGTCTCTTTCCATCATAGTGGCTAAGTGAACTGCCTCGTTCAAAGTCTTGCAGTTGTCAGGCCGTGTTTGAGTCCCCAGAATGGGGGCTCAGACCATCTATGAAGTGGTTGGTCGTGTCCAGATCGTCCATGGTCAACTTTGAATATTTCTTCAGACGAATAAATTTGGTCAGATATTAGGACACTGTCATCATCCCTTATCGCAGGTTCAGAAATTCCTTTTTGCTTTAAATCCCTTTGAAAGATAGGGAAATAGCGTGCCTCAAATAATTTGCGGAAGTCCTCCCAAACAATAACCTTGACCTCCAGAAACTCAGTTGCTTTTGTCGCCTTCCACCAGTCTTTAGTGTCTTTATTGAGGGTATCAGTGGCAAACAAGACCTTCTTATTCTCGACGATGTCCAAGATTTTGAACTTATCCTCGATAGTCTCTATCCATTATTCTGCTATGTCAATGCCTCCTTCTCCATTATAAGTCAGAGGTTTTGACCTCTAGAACTCTTGGATTGTAAATGGGAGAAGAGGTTGTCGCCCTTCTTGTTCTTGCTGGGGAGGTGTATTATGAATATCCTCCTCGTTATGACCATCACACTCATTTTATTTGATACCTGTATTTTCCTACGGGAAGGCATCTATGGAAAAATTTTTATAGTTATAATGAGTTGCGAAGAATAGTGTTCCTAAATCAAAATGCAACCCAATCATTCATTAATCAAGCCCCTTGGGCAATAATATTCGCCAATATCATACTAAAACCCATTACTATAATAAGTTTCTTATTGTAAGAAGTAAACATTCAACTAAGATCAAGACTAGATGTTTTAACGTCTTTGATCCTATTGCATCACATGCTACTTATTTGTGCTGAGAAGTTTCTCCTTCATTCTTCTTTGAGGTGCCCTCTACATTCTTTAGCATCCTGAGAAGACATTGCCAGCGTCCATGCCCGATCTGATTACAACGGGTGCAGTAATCAGGTTCTTTTAAGGACAAGCAGCGGCGGTGTTTGCGAGGCGGCGAACTCTCTAGCTCTAGGTCTCGTAGTTCCGCATATTCTTGGACGATATCTTCAGAAGGCTCTATTGGCGGTGGAGACATCTTTGGTTGGTTACTACCAACACTTTCCTGGTCAAAGTGTTCTAGTTCTTCTTGTATCGCAGGAGGTGGTACGTTACGTTCGCAACCTCGACCACGACCTTGGCCGTGCGCTCGCCCCCGCTCCAGTTCTTGGGGAGTTGGGGCTGGATCGTTCGTTTCCATCACATAAAAGATCCTCTGTCCTCCTCGTACGACTCGCGCAATAAAACCTCGAGGAGGCATCTATAGAAACAATGTGACCAAATGAAAAAGACACATCTATATACGAAAGTCATTTAATACTTACTTGAGGAGTGGAGTCGCAGCTACTCAAGAAGCTTGCACATGACTTTACTTTAACCAAGGAATACTATTAACAATAAATGACCATGCATTGACCTATACTCTACTATGACCAATGTGGAGCCAAGAACTTAGGCTCTGATACCAAATTGTAACGCCTACAAAATCGTCTCTCATGCTAGTCAGGTTGACCCTGTGTGCGCTACACTGCCTGCTACACTATTGACCATACTATGACTTTGACCATTCAACAATTTGTATACGCGGCAACAAATATAATAATAAAAAAACTTAGGACTCTATTGTAAATGCGGAAGCGTTGGAATATCAAATGACACTAAGCACTTGATGCAATCCACAAGGAAGTGGGCAATGACAATAATATCCAATAAAAATATCGACAATGACCACATATTTGATTACAACGAAAAAGACTATAATATCCATCTGATGCAGCGATGATTGATTCAACTAATGCAAATAAAAGAAAGATGTTGTTGAGCTTAATGAGTCATGTGAAACAACCCTTGAGCACTGCATCCTCCAGCACTCCTCTTTAAGCAGGATTCTCATCTGCAAAATCTCAAATGTAGGAGTATCGAATACCCATGAAAAAAATGCCCAGTACAATAGATCATATGCTATAAATTAATAATCAAAACATGCTTGAATCATTAACGGATAAGCAATGACATACTTTGCTATGAACAAATAATCTTTTCTTTTCTCATTGTGACAATGTTTTGATTGCACAAGGCAATGAATCATCATGTCTATACTTTGTTCTTTACTATGTCCATGCTCTATTCTCTTCTATAACCTTGCTTTGTCTTTACTATGCCATACTCTATGCTTTGCCATACATTACTTTGCCATGCTTTGTTATACTTTGCAATGCAATACTTTGTTACACTTTACTTTATCATGCTTTAATGTACTTTACTATACCATGCTTTATAGTACTATACTTTGCTTTACTATGCTATACTATGCTTCACTTTACCATGCTTTGTCATACTTTACTTTACCGTACTGTACTATACTTTGCTTTACCATATTGGGCTATACTTTACTTTGTCATGCTTTACTTTACTTTACTTTACCATGCTTTACTACACTTTACTTTACTTTACCATGAGTTGTACTACATCTTTTACATTATAGTGTAGTCCTTGAAATTCGTTGTCCTATGCGAGCTCGACTTTATTAGGTTGAGATACCGAAGGTGCCTCTCTGAATCTGTAAAGCTAGAGTGTCCACTTTGGGCAAGGGGTGTGTCAATACATCACCCTTTTCAGAATACAAGTGGGAAAGGACCTATCTTTTAAGAACCTAGAAGTTCACTATCTCCTCAGCTAACTACTTGTCCCTATGGCTCGGTACTATGAAATTATACTTCTTTGGGGAAGGAGTGAGTCAATGCATCACCCTTCTTCGAGACACAGGTGGGAGAGGACCTGTGACTTAGGAACAGTGATCATCAAAGTTCAGTAGGTTCGCTGTTTACTCAGCTTAGCTACCTGTCCCTCTCTATGCAATGCTATGATACCGTCACAGTGGGGTTATTAATACCCACTTCATGACGTTGGCCGTGGTGGGGCTATTAATACCCACCAGTTGACATCTGTGATCTGTATTTTGGGGCGGCACATGACAATCCCGTAGTTTCATCTTTGCTTTACTTATCTTGTTAATCATTTGTGAATTTAGAAATCATGGATCAGAGAAAAGGGTAAATTCAGATTCCTTTTCCTGAGTGAGGAAGGCTCATTACATTCTATACTACATTGGACATGGCCTCAAGTAGGCCTAATAAAAATGGGGCCCAACTATGAAGTACGGGCTCAAAAAGGGCATTTACGTCTTTTGCAACAGAGCCCGGACCGGGTAACGAAAACCTGAGTCGGGTCCTCTATTTAGGATCCATGTGCGTGGCTCGGGCCGAGTTGGGGTTCAACTCAGGCCGGATCAGTGTTGTACCTTGAAATCAATTTGGAATTCTCTCTGCCCTTGGACCGGTCGAGCGTTCCTACTGGACCGGTCGACTGCTCCCATTGGCCGGTCGACCATTCTCTTGCACCGAGTCGGTCGACCATCCACAATGGACCAATCGATCGCTCTTGACGGTCACGCAGGTGCCTCGTCGAGCCGGTCGACCAGTCTCCTTGAATAGGTCGACCGCTCTTAGTGGCATACTTGCGCCTTATCATCGGTCGACCGTCCTCGTCGGATCGGTCGACCGCTTTAGACGAACACACCTGTGTTAGAATCGGTCAACCGATTATGCGGCCAGAACAGAGCCGTCGATCGATTTCTTCTTTTCCGACAGACTTTCGGTCATCGGATCGTGACGATTGCAATACAAAAAGTGTAGTTTATAATATCTAGATCACTATGGAATTATTATACGCATTATATGATCAATAAATTATAACCTATGGGGATTAAACATCTAAGGTACTTTTTTCTAATCGTTTGATTCGCCGATGATCTCTGCGTCGTCTCCTCCAGCGCCGATCAGTCCTGGCTGACGAGGAGGGGCGCCTGTCCTTCACATACATCGACGGAGGGTCACTGCGTGTGTTGGAGGAGCGTCGGATTGTCCCTGCTATGCTTGCCGTCCGTGCGCTCGTCTCGTCGGTGCAGAGGTAAAGGAACAGAGGAGGCAGTGGTGGCGGCCGTTTGGAGGGAAATCCAGAGGGGCGCGAGGGCTTCTCCTCATGCTCCTTTTATAGCTTTAGGCCAGCCTGATTCGAGGCGTAATCGGAGGGCGAATCGGGGAGGAAATCTCTCTCCCGATTTATTGTTCATCGTTTCCTTCTTCATTTTTATTTCAAATTTCTTTCCTTTCTTGCTCCTCCCATGATCTAAATTTGATTTGCATTTAAATTCTTTCCATGTTTGTGTTGATTCTTGCCAGACGTTACACGATTCATATTTGAATTCAAATCTCTTTCCTATTTGGATCCTTCCGCGTTTTAATTCTTTGATTTGATTCTGCATTGAATTTTGAATCCCCTTCCTCTTTTGATCTTTCATTGTCCTGAAATTAATTTGCATTCAATCCTTTCCTTTTTCTTTTCTTTTTTTTTGTATCGAATTCCTTTCCTTGTTTGATCATTCCAGGTTTTTGATTCCTTGTTTCAATTCTGATTTTTTTATTTCTTTCCTTTTTTAACCTTTTCATGTTTGCAGGTTTTTGCCAGGTGTTACAGCGGTGGTCTTTCAGGACACTCATAGTTATGTGGAAAATGTCCTGGCTCATATGGGACCTCAGGCCTGAGATTGGGATGTTATTAGATGATCTAGTCTCATCCTTCCTTTTTGTCTTTCTGAACTATCAAACGCCTGAAAATACAATTTACTTTAATCAAATGGATGGATGGCTAAAAAACTGGTTAACCATCATTTTTTCCTTTAAAAAAACTACTTAGAGATGCATACATGTTGGGGAAAGTTATAAACAAAAGTCTACAAAATAAATTGTGAAACATTAAAATATATAAAGCATAATTGAGACAAATTTCATTCCAAACCATGTAAATATATAAAACCAACCTGCTGCAGTTCTAGCAAGCATATAAGGGGCCATTTGTAATACCCCAAATCTAAATCGGGGGTATTGTTGTCTTTTAGCAAAAAAATAATCTCTTCAACTATAAAAACCTTAATCTTTCTCTTTATTATCTTTCCTTCATGTGTCTACTACTTACTAGGGATTGAGAGGATGAAAGAGGAGAAGAAGGCAGAAGGGGAAGAAGAGGAAGAAAACGAAGAACACAAGGGAATTGATCAAAGTAAAGTAGTTTGAAAGATTCGAACCCATCTGTCCCCTCTCAATGATGCTTTGTGTGGATTGAGAGACATAATAAACCCTTTACTCTTATCAGGGAATGTGATTGAGAGCTACATTGGATTCATGCCATAGATCTAAGTCTACGTGATGAAGTTTGGGGAGAAAGCCTTCAACTATGTAACTACTTAAGGTTGTTATGCTTTATGTTATGTTGCATAATTCTTTTATGACCTAGATGTCTGTGGAACACCCCTTACAATGGTTTCATCATTCTATATGTTCTCCCCAAAGAATATGTCAAAAACTATACGTTCTTCCAGAAGAATGTGCCATAAACTCTTTGTTTTGGGGTCTAGATCTGCATCCCTTCATGGGCATGAACAGGTCACAACGTGAGCAAGTAGATGAGGAAAAGGAAAGAAAACTTGCCTCGCTCACAGTCGTGAATACATTTCATGACCACGAATCTGTCGACTCACAGGTGTGACATTGATGTCACAGCCGTGAACGACCTAAGTTAAAAGCTGAAAATGGAGCCACCTTGTTCATGAACATGAATACAATTTTCACGGCAAGCCCCTTCACGGCCGACACCCGTGTCATGACCGTGAGTGAATTGTGACACAATAAGTATAAAAATTGGAGAAAAATGTTGCTCACACCTATGAAGGATTTCTTCATAGTCGTGATCAGGGTCATTTGCAGCCAGCTAACTCGTCTCATGACCAGGAGCGTTAAGTGCGTGTCATGACCGTGACAAATATCTTCATGGCCGTGATAGAGTCTTCATGAGTGTGAACCACTGTTGACAGTCATGATTAACAAAAATGAGCCTATATGATATTGAAAACATATTTATTATAGATGTTATTATTGTTTGCTGATTGTTATATGTTGAGAGTTGATTTTCAGCATATGATTTTTTCCTACTTTCCTAATATGTACTTTTCTTTTATGTAATTCCTCCTTTTGTTTCCACTATACAAGAGACCATAAGGTTTCTTTTATTGATGAGTGGGATAGAATCCTTATTTTCCACATGGTATCAGAGCCAGCCGTCTTCCACAAAAAAAAAACCCTAGCCGTCGTCTCCTTCACGCTTCAGCAGGTGCTTCAGATCTCTCTTTACCTCATTGTTGTGTGCTTCAGGAGGTTGTTGCATCTTCTTTTGGGTATGTTGCTGTTGCAGAAGAATCCTCTTGGCTGCCCGCTATCCACTCAAAGACTCGCTTTCTCCATCTAAGATGGCAGATCAAATTGATAACAAGGACAACGAGATGACTATTCAGGGGGTGATCACACACCTGGGCCCAATTGTCAAGATGAATGGATCCAATTTTGAGTTGTGGTCCATGCAATTCATGAGTGCCATGGAGTCTCACGATAAGGAGCATATTCTGATGGAGTCCGAGCCTGCAGTCAAATATGAGAAATATACTTCCTGGAAAAAAGATAACGCCCTTGCCAAAGTCTGGCTAACAGGGACATTATCTTTGGAGATAGCAAATGATGTCCTACAAAAACCTACATCAAAGGCTATGTGGGATTCTCTTGCTGCCACATACTCTCAAGCAGAACGAGACAAAAATTCTTCAATTGCATTATGATATCCAGACTAGACAAAATGGGCGTCCTCTCCACATTTATTACACATCTCTATATGCAATGTTTGAGAAGCTTCATAGTTATTTTCCAGTTTGTAAGTGTGAAGATGCATATAGGGATATGCTAATGGTAGGGGTCTTTCTCGCTGGACTTGATCCAGTCTACGAGTCTGCGCTGGTGCAAAAATCCCACGTATTGAGAAGTGTTTCAGGTGTCTCAGCCGGATAGTAGTTCTTGCAACTCAAAGTTCTGAGACTCCCTTAGCCCTTGCTGCCACATGTGGTCGTGATGGATCTAATGTTGGTCGTGCTCGTGGCACCGGTAGAGGTCGTGGAGGTGGCGTGCAAGCCGACTGCAATGCAACTATTGCAATAAGTTGGGACACATAGAAGAAACTTGTTGGCAGAAGCATGAACGCCCTTCCTCTGCGAACAATGTGGCTGAAGACGCCTCATCATCTCAAAACATCAAATACGCAGACCTTCTCTCACAATTGAAGCATCTGGTATCGAATAATTCTTCATCCTCAGCTCCCAGTGCTGAAATTGACACAACTACTAACTACTGCAAATCCCTCAGGTACACCATTTGCTTGTACCATTAGATCATCTGATGCATCACTGAGTGGATTGTTTATTCAGGCGCTTCCAGGCACCTTTGTGGAGATAGAAATTAGTTTACTTACATTAGTAATGTAGCTCAAGGGAGATCTGTTACTCTGGCAGATGGGAGTCACTCTCCAATTAATGGACTTGGAGAGGTTCAACTCACTTCTTCTGTATGGATGAAGGATGTGCTACATGCTCTTGCTTTTCCTCTTGGTTTATTATCCGTCAATCGAATATGCAAACAACTCAATTGTCGTATTATTTTTTATGCTCTCTTTTGTGTTTCAGGATATATTGACAGACAGAGTGATTGGTTGTGGCCATGAGCAGGATGACCTCTATAAACTTGAGCAGTATCCATACGCTGGTAGTACATTAGTGCCCTCGGGAACTCCTACCTTCTTATGGCATCTCCGTTTTGGTCACTTGCCACTTCAAATGCTTCGTAGAGGCATTCCACATATCCCTTTGCAGTCTTCTTTCCAGTGATGCTTGTCAACTTGGAAAACACCATCGTAGTTCCTTCCCAAGTCGACAAGGTCAGAGTAGTAATGCAGTCTTTAAGATTTTTCACTTAGATGTTTGGGGTCCGAGTCGTGTTCCTGATCTACAGGGATACCATTTTTTTCTTGTTATCGTCGATGACTTTAATCATCTATCTTGGTTATTTTTGTTGAAAAATAAATCTAATGTTGGCAATGTGATCAAATCTTTTATTCGTGAAATAAAAACTCAGTTTTCTGACAATGTCAAAATTGTGCATTCTGATAATGCATTGGAATTTTGCTCTGATAATGCATTGAAATTTTGCACTAATCTTTTGTCTTTTTTCTTTGCTGTGCTTGGCATTATTCACCAAACATCATGTGTATATACCTCTCAACAAAATGGAGTTGCAGAAAGGAAACACCGTCATATTTTTGATGTGGCCCGAACTCTTCTTATTCACAGCCAGGCTCCTCGTGCCTATTGGGGTGACGCAGTCCTTATTGACAATAGTGAAGACAATAATGCCTATAACCATCACGTTGACCCCTTTCTCAATGCGACGTTCCTCAGTCGTCTCTCCTTTTTCCTCCAATGGTTCTTTTGGGGTGTCATGATGAAGATGAGAGGGTGGAAGAGAAAAAGTGGTGACACACTTTAGGGATTTGGGTGTTGTAACTTAATGGGGGAGGGGGGAGAGAGCATCATGGGGAGGATTAGATAATTAGTCGCGACTATTGGGCCGTAACTTCCACCAATTGTAGCAATTTAGCTTCCTTTTCTTTGTAATTTTGACCATTACATTGAACATTCTTGGTGGTAGAATATACGCGACTCTGTGCAGATCCGCGACGCCCCTGACAGACCTGCGCAGATCTGCGATGCCGCCGACGTCCTCTCTCCTCGCCACCAACAGATCCGCAGATTCGCTTCGACCTCGCTCCTCACTGATGCAGCCGCCGCCTCGCGACCCCTCACCGCTGCCTCGCGATCCATCGCCACTGCTGTCGCCTCGTAATCCATCGCCGTGACCCTTGACCTCGCCCGCCATTGCTGGCCTCTCCCGCCGCCGCTGACCTCGCCCACCACCGCCGCTCTCGCCCATCCCCCGCCGCCCGCGACCCTCAACCTTGCTCGGCGACTGGCCCTGCCCCCTTCGCGATCCGCCCTCGATGGTCAATCTCGCCCTCGACGATCGATCTCGCCCTCGAAGCCCCCGCCACCTGCCCCCACTTCTCCGCCTGCCCCACTCGCCGCCGCCGCCAATCTCGACCACCTCCTCAGCCCACTCGCCGCCACTCCACCGATCTCGACTATTCATCGCCGCCTCGCCCACTCGTTGCCGCCGCGTAGATGATTTGGATGTAATCCGACAAAATCGTGTAATCGAGATTTAACTTGTAAACCTAATTAAGTTTTCAAAAATTTTATTTGTGCAATTTTGATCATTGACGATCTTACTTTTGTTGAATGACACAATACGATTGTGCGATCACATTCAAGAATACGATAAAAATTGCGATCTTGTTTGTATCACCCGTTTTAGACAAATCACCCATTCTCGACGAATGTTTAATTGTCTTAACACACTTTAGTGCACAATGACAAAGTGGACACCAAGTTGAAAACATTGAAAATGCACAATGACAATCTTACTAAAATGCACAACTACAATTTAACAAGATCTACATCAAATATGTATTTGTGAGGATGAACATTCATGAACACATTACATACCATTATAAAAAATGCATTACAACATCGACATGAATCAATTACATTCTCAAATTACATTTTTCACGAGTCGCAATTACATTCCCAAATTACAACACTTGGCTGCCTCGGCAAGGCTTCTCGATGCGATCATATGACAAGAGAACTTCATTCATTCATTACAACAACAATGATATATGATAATAATCATCCTAAATAAATAAAAAAACCACACATGGATTAATAATTAGTTACAACACCATTAAGAAATAAACAGTCGTGCAAGGGTCCGGCAACGTGCGACGACGGCATGCGAGGGTCCAGCGGCGTTGGTGCATGGCGGTGGTGCGAAGTCGGCGGAGGTCGGCGTAGGACGCGATGGAGGTCGGCGTAGGACGCGGCTGAGGTCGGCGGAGGTCACGGCTGAGGTTGGCGGAGGTCACGGCGGAGGTCGACGGAGTACGCGACTGAGGTCGGCGGAGGTCGCGGCTGAGGTCGATGGCGTGCGGAGAGAGAAAGCGCAGTTGGCGAAGGGTTGCGAGGTGGCGTCGGCGGGCGGATCGCGAATGGGGTAAGATCAGGATGAAGTCGCGAGATGGGGCACGGTGGTGGCGTGCGGATCGCGAAGGGGGGGGGGGGGGGGGGAGATCGGAGCGAAGGATGCGCACCCGATCTCTCGGAGGCGGTGGCAGCATGCGAATCATGAGCGAAGGTCATGGACTGGCACGACGGCGATGTCGGCGTGTAGATCGGAGCAAAGGTCACGCCTCCGGTCTCGTAGCGTCGGTGGCGGCAGCATGCGGTTCGTGAGTGAAGGTCGCGGACGGGCGTGACGACGGCATTAGCGTGTAGATCGAAGCAAAGGTCACGCCCCCGGTCTCGCAACGGCGGCGGCGGCGTGCGAATCGCGCAGGGGGAGAGATCGGAGCGAAGGTCGTGGACGGGCACGACGGT
This sequence comes from Pontederia crassipes, assembly GCA_030549335.1. Classification (NCBI taxonomy): domain Eukaryota; kingdom Viridiplantae; phylum Streptophyta; class Magnoliopsida; order Commelinales; family Pontederiaceae; genus Pontederia; species Pontederia crassipes. Next base: position 16,401,157 of record JAUKPH010000017.1, on the reverse strand, counting down.
GATGGCAGCGTCAGCGTGCATATCAGAGCGAAGGTCGCCGCCGCAACGAGAGAGTTGGATAGGAGGTAAGTGAAGGAGAGTAGCGTGCATGCATTAGGGTTGAGGAAAATGAATGGGAAAGAAAGCATGTATCGGAGCCGTCGATCGTGAATCGAATTAACGTTAACACAGACACAATCTCAGCCTTTCGTGATCGATTCGATGGCTCAAATTTTGGTAGCACCAAGTTGGTAGCATGGGAATTAAATCCTTTATATTTTTATATTGTTGGGGTATAAACAGTGAATGAAAATAAGGATATAAGAAAAGGCAAAACGAAGAAAGTTGTGATAAATAAATATAAGATAAATTGCACCAAATGCCCTCCAACTTTCACGTTTGCTCATAAATATCCTCCAACTTTAGCTTGTAACAGAAATTATTTTTATCTTTTAACTCGTTGCACTGAATGCCCTCTTCACCGTTGATCACCTATTTTTTTATCGTTGGGATGACGTGGCACCCACACGACATATTTTACTTGACGTGGCATCATAAAAAAAATAAGATTCTTTTTCCTCAACGTTCGCCATCTTTTACTACACGCCGGGGGGTGGTCCCCCCCCCCCCTTGCGACCTTCGCTGATGCGCGAAGGTCACATGGGTTCCCCCCCGGGGATAGTACCCCCTGTGACCTTCTCTAGCGTCGCGCCGGGGGTTCGTCGGCGAAGATGGGAGGGGTGGTGGGGGGCATGGTCTTAGGAGGGGGTCACCCCCCTATGCGACCTTCGTCGGTGCGCGAAGGTCACACGGGGGCCAACCCCCCGGCGCGACGTTGATGAAAGTTGAAGGAGCCCCCCTCTCTGCCGGTTGGATGATCACTTATTATTTTATTGTTGCCACGTCGAACGACCGCTTATGTAGAGGAAAGAAGAAATGTCCGCGTGGACATCAAGACTGAGCAACTGGAATACGATCGATCGCAGGTGCAAAGAGTATCAGCTGAAATAATTTAAAAGATGAGAGACAATCTTGTTACAAAGTATAATTGGAGGGTAACGCTGGGAAAACAACCAAAGTTGAAGGGTATTTGATGTAACTTTGATATAATTATACTTGTTTTAGATGTTATAAATAATTCAAATATAATCAAAGGGTAAAAATAATTTTATAAATTAATTTCTTATATTTCATATTTAAAGAAAAAATAAAAGCGATAACACTACTATATAAATAGATGTACCACACTAGTTTTGATTTTATTGGATATCTTATTCTCATTATTTATTAACATTTTGTTTGGATGATAATAAAGATCTAGTTTCTTAGCATTCAATTTTTCAGAAATTAGAAATTGATTTTATAGTCCATTTGTCTGGTTGATATAATTTTATATATTAAAGATGTTAGATATGACATTTCCAAACATTCGATATGAAGTATCCAATAAGTGATGCGAACTAATTTGAATTCTTAAAATGTTTTAGAAATTAAGAATTTTGACATAATATTTTTAAATAATATAATACTGGAAAATAAAACAAAATAAGTACAATGTAAAACTACCTGAAACACTTTCGGACGTCCGTAAATGCAATAGGTAGAAACGAAAAGATCTTGGTCTTGATCTTTCTCTCTCCCCATTTTCACCACCATAATGATAGAACATTTGTCACTCCCAATTTTTGGGAATTCAAAAAGCATGAAGCCCCAACTCTAATGCCCATAAAAGCCCTATTGATGTTAGGCTAACCATTTTTCTTTTCCTCTCATCTCTCATATGGGTTCTCCATTTTAATGTTCTCCCTCCATTTGCTTCGGCCATAAGACATTGGAGCAACTTTGATAGGTCCATCCCACACAGATGAAGCAGGTGAGCGACAGGGAAAAACTAGTGCTTGAACGTACAAAGTGAGGACCGAAGAATGCCCAAAACAGATGTCTTATTCGGGATCTAGGATATGGGGTAGTATTCTTGATTATTTGCATGTTTTAAATATTGTTTTGAAGGCTAAGATTGTTGTTACAATGGGTGAAAGTATGTTGTAGGGTTCAGATTAATTATCATGATCCATTTGATTAGTTAGAAAGCAATTTGATATCTCTACATTTTTGGTCGACCGAAATCATGGAGCTAGTTTTAGCGGATGATCGGTCAAGTTTCAGACGTCCGATACTCTCGATCGAAAGTATGAGATCATTCCTATGTGATAACGGATGATTGAACACCTTGCGGTCGACTGATTCGTACACGACCTTTGAATGGCGGAAAGATGACTCCAACGAATGATCGAGCCATTTTCAGACGACCGCTAGACATGAACAAAACAAGCGTTCGTTCCCTTTTCAAACGATTGCTAGATGCATTAGAGCGGACGACTGTTTAAATTTCGAGCATTAGCTCCTTGGACAGAGAATGAATATGATATTAATTAAGAACCATGATTTGATTAACCTGTGTCCATATGATTTCACACTCTTCAATGCATATCAAATGATGATTTGAAGCCACCTTTACTCTCTACAACCTTGATTGATACGTGTGATAGAAAAATAGATTCATGATTAATAAAGATAAAAGATGAGAATTATTATTTTATCTGCCTTATGTGAGGCATTTCTTGTGGAGGTTATCAGCCTTATGTTTGAGGCACTCCACCTACGGATGTTTCCGCCTTGTGCGAAGTCATCTATCATTTATGGGGCATCTACCCTAGCATTGATCCTGATCCCCGTAGCTATCTAAATTATCTGTGAGCCTTGATGTATGTGCGGCAATTTTACTCAGGTGGCGTATGCACATGGTTATCATAGAATTGTATTGAGTCTTTTACTTTTGGAATTTTGGATGGGAGCTATCAAGTTGTATTATGGTATAGACTTTATATGCCTTATGGGATGATGGACTTGATGTATTTTTTGTTCCATTGCTTCTGTAATTTCCTTTTCAATTGTTGTAATATTTTGATTTAAAGTCTTCCCCTTATGTGTCAATTTCACATTGACCATAAAGATTAATGAAAGAGTCAAAGAAGTACCGAAGAAAGTAGCGCACGAGAGAAAATTTCGTCACATGATAGGATCAAATTTTGGGACGTTAAAATCACACACAGTTTACATTTAAATAGATAAATAAATATTATCATTTATTTATGCCTTAAAAGAATAATGTTAATGGAAACATTTTATAGTGATTGTAGTTTTCACATCTACATTAATAATATATAACAAAACCTGAACCCCATTTTACAAGCTTACACTTTGGGTGGGGGGGGGGGGGGGGTGGGTGGGGGGGGGGGGGGGGATGATGTTCGGATTATCTATTAATTTAGTTGATGTAATCTGGAATAGATTGAGATGCCCAAGATTCAACTCTCAGTCTTACCAAGATTGAAGAAAGTTTTGTCAATGACAATATAATTGAAAATCTAGCTATTCACATATCAAGTTCATCAAACAATAACATTACAATATATTTTTTTAAAAGTGTTAAACACTTGTTTCGAATTATCTATCTTTTCCATGCAACAATATTGAGAGCATATAGGTACCGTTTGGCAACAGGATTAACATAAGAACACAGGTGCTATTCTTGCTTTTCAACCAAACAACGTCAGAATAGGAATAATGGGGGAGACAAGATTTTAACATGTCAACTACTTTGGAAATTAAAAAAGAAGAAATATTGTGTTCTTGCTTGCCGTAGGAACAATACATGGAACAAATTTTTTATTTGTTTTGACACAAATTTGGAACATCAAAACTCATCTGCCAAAGGAAGCATAATGTTTAGAATCATTCGTCGCCTCAAATTAAAAGTTATTAGCATTTACGTTTCTAACTCATGTTCTTAGGAGCAGTATGGCCTAGGTTAGTGATACATATGGACAAGGTCTCTTTGGCCATATTATATATATATTTTTAAATATATTCATATGCCTCATCTTATACTAGTAAAAAAAATATCTGCATCATTCATCAAGGACATAAATCTATCTAATTTGCATTTGGAAGACAAAGGCCGTGGCACACAAGCATCATTGTGGAAGATAAGCAAACAAAGTTCTTACTAATGCGACACTAATCAAGAAGTTTAAATTATCCGTGGCACAAAATGGGTAAAATATTGTTCATACCATTATTTTATTATTATGCTTGTTGTATATTGAGATAAAAGCAATATGGACAACTTAAAACAAGAGTTGACATTACAAGAAAAACGCGGATTATCGACGGTCCGAACCGTCGGTAATCAGCCCGAAAACCGTCGATAAAGCAATTACCGACGGTTTTTCAGTCGGAATCGATCCGTCCGAAAAACGCTCGTCGCAAACGGTTTGCGACGGTTAAAAAAATTCGTCGAAAATATCTGACGGTTCTGACTGTCGAAACAATCTTTTCCGGCGGTCCGAGCCGTCGATATTTCCGACGGTCGCAACCGCCAGAAAAGGCCGGCGGTCCGAGCCGTTGATATTTCCGACGGTTGCAACCGCCGAAAAAGTCCGGCGGTCCAAGCCGTCGATATTTCTGACGGTTGCAACCGTCGGAAAAGGCCGGCGGTCCGAGCCGTCGCAACTTTTCGACGGTCCTAACTGTCGAAACTTTAGACGGTTGTCGCAACCGTCGATCTTTTGACGGTCGCAACCATCGCAAATAATTTTTTAAATATAAAAAAAATTAGCGGCCGGATCCGCCGCCGGGAGGCCGGATCCGACCCGCCTGGCGGCCGATCCGACGTCAGGAGGCCGGATCCGGCCCGCCTGGCAGCCAATCCGGCACCAGGAGGCCGGATCCGGCGCCGGGAGGCCAGATCCGGCCTGCCTGGCGGCCGATCCGGCGCCAGGAGGCTGAATCCGGCGCCGGGAGGCCGGATCCGGCCCGCCTGGTGGCCGATCCGGCGCCAGGAGGCCGAATCCGGCGTCGGGAGGCCGGATCCGGCCCGCCTGGCGGCCGGATCCGGGCGCCTGGAGGCCGGATCCGGCCCGCCTGGCGGCCGATCCGGTGCCAGGAGGCCGGATCGGCCGCCTGGCGGTCGGATCCGGCCGTCTGACGGCCGATCCGGCCGCTGGAGAGAGAGAGAGCAGAGAGAGAGAGATGTCGGCGTCGTGCGGGAGAGAGAGATACGCCGGTGCGGGAGAGGGTCACTGGCGTCCGGCGCGCGGGGGAGGTCGATCTCGCGGCGTAACCGGCGTCCGGCGTCCGTGCTCGCGGCCGGGAGAGGGAGAGAGGAGAGGAGGGAGAGAGAGAGGAGTGGAGGGAGGAGGAAGAGAGAAGAGGGAGGAGGGAAAATATATAAAGAAAAGAATTTGGAAAGAAAGCGGGAAAAAGGGAAAAAGAAAGCGGGAAAAAGGGAAAAAAAAGTGCGGGATAACAAAATTTTAATTACCGACGGTTTCGGCCGTCGAAAATATAAATAATAAAAAATTTTATTTTATTTAGTTATATATAATATTAATTTTTTATTTTATCGACGGTTTTAACCGACGGTAATATTTACCGACGGTCAAAACCATCGATAATTGCGACGGTTTGGGTATCCGTCGGAAATTGCGGCGGATTTACCGACGGTCCTGACCTTCGGAAATTGCGGCGGATTTTGCGACGGATGGATATCCGTCGAAAATATCGACGTTCCTAACCGTCGAAAAATTAAATAATAATATAACCAATTATATAATTAATTTTTTTATTTCCGACGGTCAAAACCGTCGGTAATTGCGACGGTTTGGGTATCCGTCGGAAATTGCGACGGATTTACCGACGGTCCTGACCTTCGGAAATTGCGGCGAATTTTACGACGGATGGACATTCGTCGAAAATATCGACGTTCCTAACCGTCAAAAAATTAAATAATAATATAACCAATTATATAATTAATTTTTTATTTCCGATGGTCAAAACCGTCGGTAATTGCGACGGTTTGGGTATCCGTCGGAAATTGCGGCGGATTTACCGACGGTCATGACCTTCAGAAATTGCGGCGGATTTTGCGACGGATGGATATCCGTCGAAAATATCGACGTTCCTAACCGTCGAAAAATTAAATAATAATATAACCAATTATATAATTAATTTTTTTATTTCCGACGATCAAAACCGTCGGTAATTGCGACGGTTTGGGTATCCGTCGGAAATTGCGGTGGATTTACCGACGGTCCTGACCTTCGGAAATTGCGGCGGATTTTGCGACGGATGGATATCCGTCGAAAATATCGACGTTCCTAACCGTCGAAAAATTAAATAATAATATAACCAATTATATAATTAATTTTTTTTATTTCCGATGGTCAAAACCGTCGAAAAATCCGTCAAAAAAATTTAATAATAATATTAAAAATACATAATTTAATTTTTTTATTTCCGACTGTCATAACCGTCGGAAAAGTCGTCGGAAATTACGACGGATGGTTATCCGTCAAAAATATCGACGTTCCTAATCGTCGAAAAATTAAATAATAATATAAATTATTTCCGACGGTCATAACCATCGAAAAATCCGTCGGAAACGGAACCGTCGAAAAATCCGTCGCAAATAGCGACGGATTTAGAACCGTCGAAAATTATCCGTCGGAAAATCGCGATTTTCTTGTAGTGTGAGTCACACTATAAAAGAAATGCCTAATTTTTCGATGATCGAACTTCTTTTGCTATTTCAGAAGGATTTTCTCATGGACCAGAAGGTGATCCTTCTGAAATAGTGACAACAATAATGTCCATCAGAAATATCTTACTGATGATTTGATTTCCTTATGTAGCTGCAACCGAAAGTAACTTCCCAAACTTTCAACAGGCCCATCCTCGTCAAAACTTTCAACGACTATGACCGTCGAAAGTCAAATATAATTTACATTATAATATTAATGAGACAATGTTATATGATAATAATTTAATATTATAATTATCGATGACTGACATTGATAATTTATATATAATATATAATACTATTTTCATTATAAAAATTATGCATACTTCAAATATTAATATTTTAAGTTTATAATACCAATGGCCGGCACCGTCGTTAACTCAAATATAATATAATGTTTTTTTTATTATAATACTAAAGTAGCATATCCTAATCTATGTGAATTGCACATCATATCTTTGACATGTATTTCACTCCTAACTTAGAGCAAGGTAAATTATTGTTATTCCAAAATAAATATATTGAAAAATTTTGTAAAGTTTTCAAAAGTAAGGATAAAAAGTGATTTTTTATTTCAAAATAAATACATTGAAAAAAATATTGGGGAAAAAAAAAGATAATTCCTTACTTACAAATCACTTCAAGTTGAATTTTAGGCAATTTCCAAATAACAAGGTTAAAAAGCCAAAAGGTGAAGCATAGATTATGTGTATTCTCAATTGGTAGTATGATACATGGAATAATTTTACACATTACAAAACATAGCATGTGCAGTTGATATGGTAAGTTGATTACCAGGAATCGTGTTAAATAGCATCAACAAGCATTCAAATTAATTCTCATATATCTACAAGACACTTCTAAAAAATATATGTGTTATGAATTCAAAGTTGTCAAGATCTCAATATAGATATTAAGTTCTTACAATTTCTTACTACTCCTTATCAATCTCGATCTTATCTTTAGAATCTTATATGTAAGTTCTTAACACGTTCTTAATTTTGGTCACGATCCTACAATCTTATTCTATACTATACGATCTTATATGATTAATATAATCATTTAAATATTAATTAAAAATATATTCATGATAATAAGAATTCATTCAGATGAAGTTTAATATATTTTTTATTTTTAATACATTTTTTATGTAATTTTGATTTAAGATTCAAGAAAAAATTACTTGTAAAGTGTAATTTAATATTTAAGTGCGACAAATTTATAAAAAAAGTATTTATTATTTTTAAAATATATATTTTTATTAATAAATAGGAACTTACGATTCTTGAATCAATCTTAAGATATTCGATCTTATGACCCCCTTTTACATATTCCAATCTTGGCAACCTTTAGCTATGATGACCTTGCATCAATATTGGATGGATGTACTTGTGCTAAGACCAAAATGTATTTCTTGATAAGGAGCAATATTCTCATGACAATTCAAGTTAGAAGAATGTATTGCATTATCAACAACTAAAACAAAATAAATCGTAGCTATAGAATCATGCAAGAAAACTATGTGAATGAAATTCCCATCAAAATATTAATATTAATATATAATCATGAAGAATATTAATATTGCATGTCATGAATATTTCCCTTTACATTAATAATGATAAATATATTGATGTAGTAGCATGTTTAGGTCATCACATGCATAGTCATATATATACTCTAATTTATTGATTCTCCTCAGCACATTGGATTTGTCCAAGTAAACATGAGTATTTATGAAGACGACTGACGAGTTCATATTATGATGACAAGAATGGACATATATAGGATTAATAAAGTTCTTAAGTTAAACTAATTTCATTGAGTCCAACACTTTTATGTTAAGAAGATTTTATCTTTTATTTATAGTACTCAATATTAATCAGGATGCCATGTTAAGCTTAATTATGTTATTTTAATCAGTATTCTATTTGTTTGAGTCTTTTGGTAGTATGTGCTATTTATATTGTGTGATGTTAAAATGAACAAAAATGACACTTAGATTTCCCTCAATGATATTTATCTTTGGATTGAATTTTGAGGTGGTCAACTTCGCATGCAGACTCAAACCATGCGAGAACGTAAATTAACATGGGGCACACTCAGCAAGAATCTTGAGCCGATAAGGGAAAAAGAATAGAATGACCCGACATTATGGTCCAAGTACACCAATGAGTCTCAAAGGGACAAAACGCAAAAGCTACTAAAATCAGATCTGATTGGTTCACCCGTTGGTCCTTGATCTGACCTGATTTAGTTTCAAAACTTATTTCAACATCAAACCGGCAAAAATCCTATTGATAAAAAAACTGAACTAGTGAACCGGACCAAGAACCAAGTTCAACATCATTTTTTTTAAAAGAAGCCAAACTAAAAATGGAAAGAAATTGAAAAAAATGGAAGGAACAAATTTTAAAAAGTATAAAGTAGGCATACAACAAGAGGTAAAAAAAAAGATGAGAAAAAAAAGATAGGAAGACCATTAATAGAGAGACAAATGTAATAGTGATTTGGGATAAAAAATTAAATAATAATAATAGAGAAAACATTAAGTTTTTAAATATAATAAGCAATTAGAAAAGAAGAATGGAGAAACAATGGGCAAAAATATAAATAGAAAGAGAAAATAGAGGATAAACAATAGGAAGAATAAAGGAAAAATTAATAAGATGAAAGAAATTTAAATTTCTAATTTAATAGAACAAAACAAATAATGTATAGATAGTAAAACATAGTAATGATGTACCAACCATGGTAATTTTATACGAAAATAATATAAATAATAGTTCTATACCAATTTATTATTATAAAAATGATATCTCATGTAATTTATTAGTTGTGTTACATTATTCAGAATTAAGATATATCACATTATTTAATAAAATTAGAATTTTTTTCGATGGAACCTATAAAATTGAGACCAGGTGGGACGCTGATCCTATTATAAAAAAGATTGATTATGAGCGTTTATATAACTATATCATTCATCAATTAAAATGCATGACCAAACAAACAAACAGGTACCTGTTCATAATTGAATTGGATTAGCATTGATTCAATTTTATTTTAATAACATTGGTCCTAGAGACTTTTTAAACAAAAAAAGTTATCATGAAAATGCCATTAATAGTATGGGACGGGAGCTCAACCAAATTTAATATTCTAATCAAGAGTTATAGCCCTCATTTGGTACAAAATAATTTTTTTAAATATATTTTTTTTTCTTAATTTCATATTTCCTCTGGTTGGTTAACCTTGGTCAACTCTTGGGGGAGCAAGATTTGATACTACCACGTGACCTAATTTCGATTTAAAATTAAACCATATTAATTACCCTAAAACCAAGGTCGGTGGAACTAGGTCCTTTTATTTTATTTTTTATATTTTCAATTTTTTGTGACATTTTTTTTAGTTCTACAAACTATTTTTTGTTCTTTTAACATTTTCTCTCTTCTATCTTTCTTATATGAACTAATATAATATTATTTATTATTTATCATTTTATTAAAAATTAATATTTTGTTAAATATTAATTATTAAAAACTAATGTATTATATTTTACTTCTATAATTTTTTACCAAAATAGTTTTAATGAAAAATTAATTATTACTTTATTTATTAATTAATAAAATTATATTTTATATTTATAATACTATTTTTATTTAAATACGCACTAAAATTAATTTATCAATATTTATTTTTACTTATCACATCAATTATATGATTAATCATCGTTATATTTTATTTCATTCAAACACTAAATTAATCTATCCATTCAACAATTCACGTGCAACTCATGGTTGGGGCACCTTTATTTTTTTAAAAAAAATTAATTATTCACCTATGAAAGGCTTGAATAAGAAATAAAATTTAGCGCATGTTCACTTTTACTTTGGATTTTTTTTTTGAAAATTCAATCCTTCTCCAATGTTTCATCTTGATCTTATTAATTTAGGAAATATGTGGACTCAAAATGTGCGAACATATGTGTGGACCTATCATTGATTCATAAATCAATGATTATATGTTTTAAGATAAATTTATAATAATTTTATATCTATCATTAATCTATAAATGAATGATAATCCACATCTGTCCTTTACGTTCACATAATTCTCAACCCCTAATTTATTTTTACTTTTGGTACATTATTTGATATCGTAATTTATGATAAAAATTAATATTCAATTACCACAATAATATATATTAATATCATTTGGATAATATGTATATCCACCCCTCCGGTTGACCTCTCTTTGCTTTTTTGGATTTTGTAAAAAAAAATTCACCACTAATTTATAACTATCCATGCGTCATCCAATTTAACTTCTTCGAACTGCATTTTTGTTCGTAATTCAACCCTTAAATTTTAATGAAAAATTCAAATGTAATCTAATAAAAAAGTTAATGACAATGTAAAAATTGAAAAATAGTAAATAAACAAAGGTAAATGACTAATTATTTTGTTTAGTGGTTTTTGCGAAAATAAAAATATAAAGCTCCTTTTTTTAAAATAATTATCTTACTTTTGAATACATAACTCAGTAGTACACCTACCCGTTACGGATATTGTCACCAAGGTAAACTCAAAGCACACACTCCGTAATAGGGTTTCATCAAACAGTGCAATATTCAGGGACCGAGCTAGACTTTTTTTTAAAACGGGCCAATGTAAAATATAGGAATAATAAATATTAAAATAATAAATTATAAAAATTATATTATATAATAATTTTAACTTAATTTTAGGGGATGTCAAATTTTAAATTCTAAATTGTACTATAATATATAGGATTATTTTCATAAACATCTCCTAAATTATCATGATTTTTCGTATCTAATCTCAAATTATGAACTTCTTTTTTTATCCTTAAATTATTATGATTTTTTTCACTTTAATCTTTCTGTCCACTTCTATTATATTTTCTGTTACATTTGCTTTTTTCTCATTTATAAAAAGACTAAATTATTCTTCTCACATAATACATTAAATAATAAATATAAAAAAGAAAATATTTGACTACTAATGAAGAAGCGAAGCTATTAATATTCATCTACCGGTAGTCGAACATTTTTATTTTATTTTATATTTATTATTTGATATATTATGTGACGATGGGTAATTTAATTTTTTTCATAGATGGAAAAAAGCAATTGTAATAGAAAATGTAACATAAGTGGACAAAAGTATTAAAATAAAATAGTCGTGATAATTTAGGGATAAAAAAATATGTTCGTAGTTTTATATTACATACAGAAAATTGTGATAGTTTATGAGATGTTTATAAAAATAACCCTAATATATATTTTTACACGAGTCAAAAGTGAACAAACTTTGAACAAGATTTAAGGTGCCTTTGGGAAGTAGAGGTTAAGTTCTATTAGGTTATGTAACGTCCCGAAATTTGACCTTGACACATGATGATGTCTCCTTTCGATCATTACTTTGGTTTTTGTTTGACTCTTTCGTTGACCCAAATGATCAAGAAAGGTGACACATCAACAGAAGACTTAACAATTCAAATAATACAACAATAAAAGAGGAATGCGGAAGCAAAATAGATAAAGTAAGTTCAATGTCTCGGTATGAAGCAAAGTGCGAAAGCAAAAAAGATATATCAAATTGTCTCAGTATGAGGTAATAAAAGAAAAAGTACTAGATCTAAACATAGAACAGCCTGCAATTAGCCATGACGTGATATGTCCCATCCAAGTAGATGTACCACATAACATAATGTAAAAACTAGGGCTGAGCACGGTTATCCGATTAACCATAACCGTCGGTTAATCGACCAAAATTTTAACCGATTAACCGAACCGAATTATCCGATTCGATTTCGGTTCGGTTAACGGATAAAGAAATTGTTAACCGAAAACAATTGGACGGTTATGGTTAATTAATCAAAATTTTGGTTAAAAACTGAATTAACCGATAATTATTATTTTTATGTATTCTAATTATTTTTTTTGTAAAAACTTGTTTTGTGTATATGAATTTATGTATTTTTGTTTAATTTGATTTGTATCCTAACTATTGAATGATTTGTATCTTATTATCATGTTCAAATTTAATTTTGACTTTTAATTTTCAATACGTATTTAATATTTACTTTAATATATTTTTAAATTTTGTGAATTTTATAATAATATTTTAAAATATTTTTTTATTTTTAGTTAAAACGGTGAATTCACCGAACCGAACCGAATCGAAAAAATCGGTTAACCGAAATTGGTTAACTGATTTTTTCGGTCCGAATAATGATTAATTTTTTTTCGGTCGATTCGGTCAATTAACCGAATTATCCGGTTTGTTAATTAACTGAACCGACCGTTGCTCTCCCTTAGTAAAAACATGCGACTCATATTGGACTAACTATGATCACGTGCACATGCCACCCGAACCGTAGTCGTCGCACACACATTAACACGTCATGTGACATCATCATGTACCTATGGGGATCACATACGGGAGTAAGCTCAACCGTTAGCATAAAACTAAGTGTGAGTTCGTATAAATCATAAATCAGTTTTGTCAGAATAAGCATGAGATAAACATATAATCAAAAGTGGATCATAATAGAGGAGTATAATCGGTAGAAGTATAATTCATGCATTTTCGTTTCCTTTCTTTTTCATGCTCGTTTTCACATTCATTGTTTTTATTAATCATTCATAGTTCTTGTTCATATTCTTATTCATAAGGACAAAGTCATTCCTTTCATCTTTTTGATCATTCTTGTTCTCTTATCATTCATACTTTAGAAGAGCTCTTCATTCTTTTAGAGAATACATTGCAGACACGATATGGTGCAGCTATTTAAACTATCGTGGGCCAGTGAGGGATTAGTGCCATGGCCAGCCTCGTCGGATGGGATGACCTCGTGCAAGACGAAAACATCCATAAGGGAGATACTCTCATCAAGATAGGGAAAATAGTAACCCGTAGGGAAGTGCCCCACACAAGGCTGTCATAACTTCCCTCCATCATCAGTGGACCTCTCTTTCAATCCGTAGATTGATCAAGACTGTATAGAGCATAGCTTTGAATCATCTTAAGTTCATTTAACGGTTGTCCGAAAAAGAAAGCGGACGCCTATTTATCAATATTCTTCGATTGACTGAAAGGGGAATGGTCGATCATTTAGTATTCCTTGTTCATTTCATAGGGAGTCATAATGGTTCATCATCATTCATCATGGTAGTTCATAAGAATCATGATCATTCTTTATTCATGTTTTGATGGAGAATCATAATCAAATTGATATAACATTCTACTAGTTCAGTTAAGTCATAAAAGGGTAAATACGATTATATTGAGCATAATTTAACATTACAAAGCAGATTAAACAACAAGTACTTTGATAAGGGCTTTATTGATGTAAATCATCATTCTATTAGTCAGAACTCGGGCTGAGTAGAGGTGGAACTCGGGCCGAGTTCCGACGAAATTAGTCTTGGAAAAACTCGAGCAGAACCCGGGCTGAGTGAGGGTTATACCCGGTCCGGGTCGGGACACAATCAGGTCGGGAGCGTCGATTCATTCGATCATGTTCCTCGATTGATACCCGGGCCGGGTCGGGGTAAACTCGAGTCGGGTACTAGAACTTGTAGAGCTCGGAGCTCCGCATTAATGGAGGATCTGAGCCGAGTTTGACAGAACTCGATCCAGTTTGGTTTGATCCGGGCTGGGTTTCTATTATGCAAAAAATTGCGAGAGTTTCCATTGTCTAATCATTTCATTTTCTTGATAATGACAGGTATCAAGCATAACTATTACAACTTTGTAAACACCAAGCAGAGTATCTTTTGATCAGCTATGCCATATTGGAGTTTATTTGAACATTCATCATCTAACAAGTTCGAACTAATCATGCAAGCATTCAAATGAGTTCCTATAGTTCACAGAAACAAATCAAGAATATCAAGGTTCATATGCCATGGTTTTTATGCAATTCTATAGAGGTGTTCGTCTACTAAATCCTTAGAAGCATGCTTTAGTTTGTCCAGAAACTAGTCTATGAAGAAGATCCCAAACAACACACCTTAATGCTTATGATTTTTGCGATTCGTCCTCGTGGTGGTTCGCCCCTCTAACGTCATCTACTGTGCCAAGAGAGGTCGTCAGCGTCGTCCTCTCATTTGCTGGCCGTGCATGCCGTCAGAGAAGAGGAGAAAACAAAGTGAGAAAGAGAAGGGGTAAAACGAGAGAGAGGGTGGGGAGGAGAGTTTTTATGGGGGTTTGCTTCCCTTTGGTCTCTCCCATTTTTTGACCGCACGTAGAAGTGAAGAGGGGAGGGGAAGAGAGAGTGGAATGAAGGGATGAAGAGGAAGGGGAAGAGGGCTCAACAGTTCCTCTTTAGCCTTTTTTTTTAAATCGAGGGGCATTACAATATAATACCTATAGAAAAAGGATTCTTCCCCGAAACTTGTAAGGAATACAGCTTACCGAATAAGTGCGAAAACTCTTTGTGCATCTCGAACTCGAGTTCCCATGTCGCATCTCTTCCGTGATGGTACTTCCATGCGACCTTGACCAGCAAAACCTGCTTGCCCTTCCGGTACTAGACCTTGTGTTCCATGATTTTCGTTGGGTACTCGGCGTAGGTCAGTTCCTCCTTTAGATTTGGCTCTTCTATCCTCGCAATGTTGGCATCGTCGTGCTTGTACTTCTGGAGCATGGATACATGAAAGACATTGTGAACAGTTCCGTAGGAAAGAGGTAGAGCTAATCTACAAACTACATCACCGACTAACTTGAGCACCTCCAATGGACCAACAAATTGAGGGTTGAGCTTCCTACGTTTGTTGAACTGCATCATGCCCTTCATCGGAGACACCTAGTCTCCGGCCATGAAGATCTGCTCTCATCGGCATAGCTATTTTTTTTGGATTGTGCAGCTTTCCTTCTCCTTTGGATGATGTCCACTATATCCGCATACTCCTGAGCTCGGTCCGCTAGCTCCTTGATCATGGCTATCCTCTCGCCGACCTCGCCCCAATGCGCAAGCGAATGACAAGGTCTTCAATACATCACCTCGAAAGGCGCCATGCTGATGTTGGAGTGGAAGCTATTGTTGTACGAAAACTCGATCAACGAAAGATGATCATCCCAGCTACTATGCCAATCCAAGGCACATGCTCGGAGCATGTCCTTCAATGTCTGGATCATTCTCTCCGACTGTCCGTTCATTTATAGGTGGAAGGCCGTGTTGTAGCTCAATTTGGTGCCAAAAACCTTCTGTAAGCTCTTCTAGAACCTTGATGTGAATCGAGGATCGCGGTCCGATATGATCAAGACTGAAATCCTGTGAAGTCGGATGATCTCTCATATGTACGTCTCCAGTAGGCTCTCCACTGACTGCTTCCATTGGATCAGAATGATGTGGGCCGCCTTCGTCAACTTGTCGAGCACGATCCAAATGTCGTCGTTGTTGGATCTAAGTTTTAATGAATATAAAGTTATATTTTGATGATATAAACCTCAAAAGATTAAAGATAAAATGCTGAAAAAGTTTTTTTTAAAAAAGGATAACTTTATGCACTATACTTTGATTAAATAATTAACTATGATCCTATTGCACTTTGGATGAATCATAAATATCAAATTGTAGAGAATTATGTTAGTTTTCCATAAAAAAAAATTATCTCATTTGGATAAATATGCAAAAAATTACATTTAAAATAGTGCGGGACGGTTGACCTGCCGGCTAGAACACCAGTCGACCGGTCAGGCACACCGGTCGATCGGTTAGTGCAAAAAATGCCCAATTTTAATAAATAGAATGTCGAGACTGTACCGATCGAGGTACCGATTGACAGATTGGTCGACTGAACAGTTCAAAATTTGTCAATGATCATATTTTCATAAAAGAAAGTGTACCGGTCGACCGATCCATATGTGCGGTAGACCAACCTTCGAGTCAAATGAATAGTAACGATTAAATTTGAAGGAGAAATTTGTGGAACAATCTTTGGACGAATTTTTCACATACTAGAACCTATAAAAAGAATGTCAAAGCCAGAAGCAAAAGCATTCATCTAAGCATTGAAGAAAAAACTTCAAGTTATAAAAAAAAGATCATTCCTTAAAGTTTTCATTTTAAGTTTTCTCTTCTTTCTCTCTTCTTCTCTTGTGAGTTTAGCATTGTAAAAGAGAAAAGTATTTTATTTAGAAAAATACTGAGAGAGCTTCTATGTAAAAGAGGTTCCAAATCTTACCTCTTGAATGAGAGAAAAGATTAGCCTCACTAGGAGGAGAGGTGTGCCTTAACTCTCAAAGCAGAGAAAATGTGGTGGTGTAAAGGTCTTTCTTCCTTCTCCCATTTAAAATAAAAGAAGAAATTCTAGTGGAATCTCCGGCGGTCTCGAGGTCAAAAAGTCAGAGCGGAAACGTAAGTCAAGGTGTGGCCGAACCTCGTCAACAACCACTGTGTGCTTTGTGATTGCTTTCTCTCTCTCTCTCTCTCATATTGGTTTTTTATGTGATATGAATTGCGTTGATTTAAAAGATTTTAAGATTCGATTTCAAGCTTTCGCAACGATTATTGTGAATTCGATATTTCGGTTTAAACACCAACTCACCCCCCTCTCTTGGTACCCTTTGGGATCCTATAGTCGTGACCTTTATGTGTCCTCGGCAGACTTGAGACGAAGTCCATCATGATATTCTCCCACTTCCAGTCCGATACTCTTAGTGACTTCATGAGTCCGTATGGTCACTGATGCTCGGCCTTCACTTGTTGGCATACTAAGCATTTGGAGACGTAGTCGACTATATCCCTTTTCATATCATGCCACCAGAAGCTACGTCTGATGTCGTTGTACATCTTCGTACCACCCGGTGTATCACGAACTCCGACATGTGGCCTTGGTCGAGTACTTCTCTTCTAATCGTAGCATCATTCAGAACCTAGAGGCGGTTCTGATATTTGATTCCTCTGTCATTTTCGACCTTGAAGTCTTTAGGTTCACTTTGGCATCTTTTAAGCATCTTTGTGTACTCAGTGTTGGCTATTTGTGTGGTGATGATCCTGCTGATGAGGCTCGGTTGTAGCTAGTGCATTATCAGAATGGCCCTATGTCCTGCAGCTCGAGGATTCCATTGGTTAAGTTCCTCGATCATCTCATACCTATGTAACTGGATGAACGCTAGTGAAGCCTCCCATTTCCGACTAAGAGCGTCGGCCACCCAATTCGCCTTGCCGAGATGATAGTTGAATGCGAACTTGTAGTCTTTGAGGAACTTCATCCATCATCTTTGCTGCATGTTGAGATCCTTCTGGGTGAAGACGTATTTCAAGCTCTTATGGTCGGTGAACACTTGGAATTCTTTCTCATACAGGTAGTGCCTTCATATGTTCAGGGTGAACACAATTGCTGCTAACTCCAAATTATGCGTGGATGGTTCACCTCGTGCTTCTTCAGCTGTCTCGAGGCGTAGGCGACTACCTTTTCGTATTGCATGAAGACACATCTGAGACTGATGCCGCAAGCATCGCTATAGATGGTATATCCTCTGCTCCTCGATGGCAGGGTGAGAATCGGAGCAGAGGACAACCGATTCTTCAGCTCTGGAAGCTATTCTTGCACTTGTCTGTATAGACAAACTTCTCATTCTTCTTTCAGATGGGTGAGCGGGTTGCAATCTTTGAGAAACCTCGGATGAAGCGTCAATAGTAGCCCGCTAGACCGAGGAAGCTAAGGATCTCCGTTGCGTTCTTCGGTCTAACCCAGTTGGCCACTGTCTCGACCTTCGTTGGGTCGACTACTATACCTCCTCTTGATACTATGTTCCCCAAGAATATCATTTGCTCCAACCAAAACTCGCACTTGGAGAACTTTGCAAAGAGTCGATGCTGACGCAAAGTCTCCAATACGATCCGTAGATGCTTCCGGTGCTGCTTTGGGATGGAGGAGTAGATTAGAATGTCGTCGATGAAAACAATCACAAACTGATCCAAGTGTTGCTTGAATATCCTATTCATTATATTCATGAACGCTGCTAGGGCATTCCTCAATCGAATAGCATGTTCGTGAGCTCATAGTGGTCATACCATGATCGAAAAGTCATCTTTGGCACATCTTCTTCTGCGACCCTCAGCTGGGGATAGCCGCTCCTCAAGTCGATCTTCAAAAATACGAAAGCCTTGGATAGCTAGTCGAACAAGTCATCAATCCTGTGCAACAAGTACTTGTTCTTGATTGTGGCCTTGTTCAGCATTCGGTAGTCGATGCAGAATCGTAGCGATCTGTCCTTCTTCTTGACAAACAGAATAGGAGCACTCCAAGGGGAGACGCAGAGTCGGATGAATCCCTTGTCAAGTAACTCTTGAATCTATTTATTTAGCTCTAGCATCTTCGCCAGGGCCATGCGGTAAGGAGCCTTGGAGATCAATGCCGTCCCTAGTGCCACGTCGATTCTAAAATTGATCTCCCTCCTCGACGGCAATCCAGAGATGTCCTTAGGAAGACATCTGAAAAATCTCGGACCACATCGATCTCGTGGAAAGCTGACGTCGATGCATCGACATGCTGGCCATGTACCCTCTGTAACCCTTCTGTAATAACTTGTGCGCCTTCATGGTGAACAATATGATTCTGCTATCGAGCTTTGATTGCCTTTGATAATCATCTTCTTTCACATGACTTAGAAAATAAAAGAGTGTGAAGCACCCGAATCAAATAGTACAAGCATAGGCAAGCCTGCGATAGAAAGAGTACCTCGGATAACGTCGTTATCCTATGGCACCGCATCCGCTGGGCTGTGTAGAGATGTCCTGGTACTCCTCCCATGCCTCTATGGTTCTTCATGGGGCAATTCCGGATGAAGGGTCCCACTTTTCCGCATCCAATGCAGGTATCATTCTTTATGCGGCATTCCCTAGGGTATGGTATGTGGCAGTAGGCGAAGTTCGGCACGCTCTATCGCTGGGGTGCCGGTGGTTGTCGTGGAGGCTGCGGTGCAGGTGCCTATCGCTAAGGCTGTGACTGAATTTCATATTCATCATCGGTTAGCATCGTTCCATTCTTAACCTTAAATCACTATACTTCTACTTCACCTATAGCTGACGAGGTGTTGGCTGGCAGGAAACCTCGCGCTGTGGCCGCTGGTAGGGTTGGTGGTGGCGGTGGCGGTGCATGTCTTTGTGAGCTGAGCGACAATCCTCCCATTTTGGCTTGGTCGGCTCGGATGATCGTGTCGACTCTTTCAATTCCTCATGTCGCATTTGGATCTCACGCTTGATCTTATATGCCATGCGAACGACACCATGCAAGTCGATCTCTGCTCCGTAGATGGCTCTCTCTCAGATGGTGTGGTGGAGGTCGTCGATGAACTGTTAGGTGAGATTAGCTTCGTACATGCGGTCTTTACTATAGCGCTCCAACTGGATGAAAAGCGCATGGTACTCTGCCACAGTTATATTGCCTTGGCACAAGTCCTTGAATTCTTTTGACTTCTCCTTCCTCCGGTAGGGCGGAGTGTACTGTGCTTCAAACAGCTCCTTGAAGCTTGTCCAGGGAATAACCACATATTCTGGGAACTTAGTTTCTCTTTCCGCCTCCCACCAGTCGCTGGCCCGACTTGTGAGCATGTAGGTAGCGTAGAATCGGATGATGCAGAACATTCACTCCATTGTAGTGAGCCAGTGGATGACTTCTTCGTAGTCCACCGCCCCTTCGAAGTAGGGCAGGTGCAACGTCAAGAAGGCCTGAATCATATCTTCCTTGTGAGGAACTATCAGTGATGCGACTGTTGGAGAAGGAAGTGGTGCATGGTACATTGGCACTGATCACATCCGCTACTGCGAAGGTGGCTGGAGCTCCCATGGTTGCACAAGAGGAAGCTCCTGCTGCACATCCTCCCATTCTTGACTCTCAAGGGCGGAGTCAAGTCCATCCATAACAATCTCCGGGGTGGCCGCTACACGGTCACCTCCACGTCCGTGCCCACGGCCTCTGTCGCATCGGACTGCTAAGCGTGTTGTGATAGCCATCTATAAAACATAATAATACTATTCAATAAACAATCATGATCATAAAGGCAAAATGATTCTTACATTACTTTGTGGCAGTAACCATGGTGAGTGCACATAGATCACACTTAGACTTAACTTTATATCTAGGACGTCAAGAGAGTCCTAGCGTTAGGCTCTGATACCGTAAATGTAACGCTCCAAAATTCGACCCCTGCCACGTGGAGAGATTTCCTATCGGTCGTTACTTCTTCGATCTTTTTTTGACTCTTTCGTTGGCCCAAATGGTAAAAAAAGGTGACACATCAGCGGAAGACTTAAAAATTAAAATAATACAGCAATAAAAGAGGAATGCAGAAGCAAAATAGATAAAGTAAGTCAAACTGTCTCAATATAAAGTAAAATGCGGAAGCAAAAAAGGTACATCCAACTGTCTCAGTATGAGGCAACCAAAGTAAAAGTATTCATTCTTTATTCATGTTTCGATGGAGAATCATAATCAAATTCATATAACATTCTACTAGTTCAGTTCAATCATAAAAGCGTAAATGCGATTCTATTGAGCATAATTTAACATTACAAAGCAGATTAAACAGCAAGTACTTTGATTAAGGCTTCATTCATGAAAATAATCATTCTGTTGGTCATAACTCGGGCTGAGTAGAGGTGGAACCCGGGCCGAGTTCTGACGAAATTAGTCTCATAAAAACCCGAGCAGAACCCGGGCCGGGTCAGGACACATTGGGCCGGGAGGGTTGATCCGTCCGATTGTCTTCCTTGATCGATGCTCGGGCAAGGTCTGGGTAAACTTGGGTTGGGTACTGGAACTTGCAGAGCTCGGGGCTTCGCGTTAATGGCAGATACGAGTTAGGTTTGACAGAAGTCGGTCCGGTTTGGTTTCATCCGAACCAGGTTATGGGCAATCCGGGCCGTGTTTTTATTACGCAGAAAAATACATGAGTTTCCATTGTTTGATCATTTTATTTTCTCGATAACGACAGGTATCAAGCATAACTATTACAACTTTGTAAACACCAAGCAGAGTATCTTTTGATCAGCTATGCTATATAGGAGTCTATATGAACATTCATCATCTAACAAGTTCGAACTAATCATGCAAGCATTCAAATGAGTTCCTATAGTTCGCAGAAACAGATCAAGAATTTCAAGGTTCATATGCCACGATTTTTATGCAATTCTGCAGAGATGTTCGTCTACTAAATCCTTGGAAGCATGCTTTAGATTGTTTAGAAACTAGTTTACGAAGAAGATCCGAACACACCTTAATGCATTTTACGATTTGTCCTCGCGATGATTCGCACCTCAAGTCCGTTGCTGCCCTCCGACGTCATCTCCTGCGCCGAGTGAGGTTGTGGGCATCGTCCTCTCGTCTCCTGACCGTACACGTCATCGGGGACCCAAAGAGAAGAAAACAGAGAGAGAGAAAAGGGAAAATGAGAGAGAGAGGATGGGGAGGAGAGGTTTTACGGGGATTTGCTGTCCTTTGGTCTCTCCCATTTCGTGACCGGACGTAGCAGTGAAGAGGAGAGAGGAAGAGAGAAAGGGGAAAGGGGCTCAATCGTTCCTCTCCAGCTTTTTTTTTTTTAAAAAAATCGACGGTGTTACAGATTCCATCTGAAAAGGCATTTGAATGAAAAAAAACAATGAAAACAACAATTCGAAAAATAGATTTACTCAGGGCGACAACAAAAGGAAATTATAAGTGTCAGTTATCCATATTTTCGGACTGCCCGTACGTGTCGCGTATTCTAGTAATTAATTGGTATTGGTTACGTATTTACTTACTATGGGCTGCGCCGCTGCGGGCATGTTGTATTCGCGGAGGCCCTCTGTTTCGAAAGGACAGCGACGCATCAAGCAGACCATGCAGGAACGTGCACGCGGTTCCCCTTTGCCACCGTTGTAGAATTACAAGACAGAAGTTATTATTATATCTTTTTTCTTGCATGCGTAGATAAGTTAATATATACACGACATCTGTTGACATCATTGCAGCTTCTTTTTGGAAAAGATAAAGGTTCAATATTTATGTCTTAAATTTATTAGTAAAAAAAAAAGTTCGTGAATTTAATATGATATCAAATCCAAAAGAAACAGTGTGGACAAGGCTTTTCTTCCCTCACGCGCGCGCCGCGCCCCATGGAACAAAAATAAAAATGCTGGAATACGTATGGATGGATGGACATACGTATGAAAATTGTCGACCAGAGAGCAAAACGACATATATAAATCTTAATTTTTCCATAATTAATTAAACTTCTTTGCATGCTGATGATATCGTAATTTTTTTAATTCGCCCTTGGGTGTGCCGGTGTGCCAAATGTTAGGTTTATGGCCTATCTGTTTACGGGTGTTTAGCGGATCGAATCGACTCACGCATTCGACGATTTGATCAGGTAATGACCCGACTCGAAGATTCAATTTTTTAATTTTTTAATTTTCAACTTATATTTAAAATAAAATAATTTAAATGTATAAAATAATATTTAAATATTTTAAAAAATATTTTATACTTTTAAGTAAATATTATATAATATTTTTATACTAAATAATAAAAAATAAGAATTTTTTTTTTAAAAATTATGATTGTATATCTCGATCACTCGATCTAAATCGGATCGAATTGAAATGAATACAATCCTTCAAAGAAGATCAACTCGATTTAATCTAATCGAATTAAAATAGGACGAGTTGAATCAAACTTGACCCATTTCTAATGTTTCGAATGCAAACGAAAAGTCACAAAGATGCACGTATCTAACTTTAAAAGGTATGCAAATGATAACTAGAATAACTAATCCGTCAGGTGGACATTTTCTACCGGTATTATGACGACTATAGTGCATGGTTCTTTAGTAGAACTAATTGATTAGATAGAATAATTTAAAGTTGATGTATGAATGAAGAGAATTAAAAAGTTATATTTGAATAAAAAGTAAAAATTAGAAAAATAAATTTATTTTTATAATATAATAAATATTATATTTAAATAATGTTATAATTTATTATTATTTAAGGTAATATAAAAAATGGTTTAACAAGTAATATTAATAATAAAGAGCCGTTAATAATATTTCATATAAACAATTAACTTAAATAATATCTTAATATAATATAAATTAGATTATATATATTTTTTCTAAAATAATATAAAAAATTCAATTATTATGTTATATACAATACAATAAATATAATTATAATGTTTACATTAATTTCATTGAATTATTAATGGATTTTTTGTAATTATAATGTTTATTAAGACTAATTAAATTGATTTTAGGTACTGTGTTTTAATTATAATTTACTTAACATTACAATACAACACTTATTAAAAAAATAATTTATTTTAGTTATAAATTATAAAAGTAATATCTTTATTTATTTTGTTTAATAGTACGTAACTTAATAATTAAAATAATTCTTTTAATTACTTAATATTATCTTTTTTTATAATAATAAGTAATATTATTTTAAATTAATTTAAAGTTTATTATTATTGTTTGAAAATTTCATTTGCTTCTTATATTATTTTTTTCTTATTTTCTTATATCTGTTCTGTAAGACCCATCCTAAAGTGAAATGAAGAAAAACTTCTGATAAGAGTTAAAAAAAATTGTAATGTTGAGAACTAAGCTTAAGTTATGGCGTAAAGATGGCATCCAAAGATAAATAGTCGTAAAGTATAAATTTAGGCGTTTCCATCATGCCGATCATGGGGAGTTGCAAAGCCGCGGTACGTGTCTTCGTGCATGCACCAGACTGCTGCACATATATACATCGTTCACTCGGCGATCGGCATGCTTTACACCACATCAAGTTTAGTAGCACAACAAGAAGAATGGATATATATACGTACAGATTAATTTGGAAGATGTCATCCAGACATTAAAACGACAGAATGGAAAGATTTTCTTCTCTTAATATGACTAAAACCCTTGTGACATGTCATGCTTTGACGTGTTCTGAAACCAACAGAGTGGCTTCGGAGAGTTCAAAATTGCATGACTAATATAGCTACAAAATTAAACTCAACATTAATTAAAAATAATGTTGTGAACAAGAACAAAACAGATACATAAGCAAATATGATCCGGATCGTCTCAAACATTTTTCTTCTCTTTCAGTAAATAATAATAATTCAACCTCATGCCCGTAGCATGGCCATCTCCCTGTCCACGGCCATCTTGAGGAAGCTGCCTTCCTCCACCACCATCTGGATTGGCATGAAGCCGAGGCCGTTGGCCACGCCCAGCATCACCTCCCGCATCTCCGCCCGGAACTCCTCCAGGTCCACGGCCCCGTTGCCGTCGCGGTCGAAGCGCGCGAACAGGCCGAGGTAGAGCTGCACGAGCTCGTCGCGGCTCATTCCCCCGCCGTCCACGCCGAAGTGGGTCTCCAGGACGCGGAGGCTCATCAGCTCCCGCACCAACTCCGCGTACGAGAGCTTGCCGTCCTTGTTCGCGTCCAGGCTCGCGAAGCGGTCTTCCACGGAGCGCCCGAAGGCTGCCTCGTCCTCCACGAACTCCCGGATGGTGGCCCCGTCCAAGATCTCCACGCTCATGTTTGCGCCCGCTCGAAGCTCGCTCTGAACAAGCACAAAAGGGAACCACCGCGGGGAGTTGTGGGAGGATGAAGTAAACCAAATACAGAAGGGCTATAGGAAGGCTTGACCGTTGTGTTGCTGGCAGGGCGGTGGCCGGCGTGCCCTATATATAGGAACAGTACGTATGCGTCGGAGGCGAACATAGAATCCAAAATGGGTAGCAGCAGTGGTGACGTACTGTGGGCGACCGGAATGCTGTTTTCGTTCCACTGTTTCGTTGCGGCCGGGTCTCGAGGACAAGGATCGCATCATTTAGCTTTGCTTGGGAGAGAGGGAACGGCCTTGCTTTATCGGGGTTCGGGTATCCACTGTCCGGTGAAACAACGCCGATGGGTTAAGTTTCCACCTTTTGCTCGCCGTTTGGATTCAGAACTTGTAATCCAGAATATATATTTTATATTCTCTTCTTCGTCCAGCATCCTTAAATCTCACTTTGGTTATGAATTAATTAATAAATTTCGTAGATATTCCGTAGATTATACGTATCCTTTATTTTATAAAAAAAATAGAAAGGGTAATGTTGTCATTTAAAAAAAAAAAAAAAAAAAAAATCTTATGAATAGTGAAAAAAATCAGAATTAATGTATTTCTCTTTATATTAGACGGAAAGAAGTAATCCGACGTAAACTTAAAAAAATGATTGATTTACTAAATTATAACTCCGCCTATATTTTATAGCCGGTAACTCCGCCTATATTTTATAGCCGGTCCCAAGCCCGGATAAAGGAGGAGGGTTGTGTTAGGCCCCGACAGCCAACATAAAATCATGTCGAATCTTATGAACATGGATCAACGAATATATTGTGTTAATGCTAGGTCGTTACCCGTAAGTAACGCGCTGTACAGCTCGGGTACAGTGATAAGAGAGCAAGAGCCGCTGCATCCTCGCCTGAATGCAGTGTTAAATGAGCAAGGGCTACCGCACTCTAATGGACGGAGGCGGTTAAAGAAGCTAGTTCATGAGACTAAGGTCAGATTAGGTTCTTGGAACATTGGGACGTTGAATGGGAAGCGCCTCGAGGTGGCACAAGTAATGGACCAGCGTAAGATTAGTATCTTATGCTTGCAAGAAACTAGATGGGTAGGAGAGGGAAGTAAAGAGATTAGGTTAAATGGTTCCAAACTTTGGTACACAGGTAAGGTAAATGGAAGGAATGGTGTTGGTATTATCGCGGATGCAGAATGGAGGAAGAATGTTGTGGAAGTTAAAAGGATTGAGGATCGAATCATATCCGTGAAAGTAATTGTTGGAAAGGAGACTATGAACATTATTAGTGCATATGCACCCCAAGTAGGAGCAGAATCACATCTCAAGGAGAAGTTTTGGGCAGATATGGAGGGTTTGATTGAAAGTATACCAACAACCGAGAAAGTTTATATTGGGGGAGACCTTAATGGACATGTTGGTAAAGAGGCAGGACCACATGCAAGGGTTCATGGTGGTTTTGGTTTTGGGGAGTTGAATGAGGAAGGACAAACTATTATTGATTTTTCTTTAGCATACGACCTTAAGATTATCAACACTTGTTTTAGGAAGAGAGAGGAACATTTAATCACATACAAAAGTGGAACTCATAGGTCTCAAATCGATTTTTTCTTGATAAGAAATACTGATAAAAGACGTTGCACTAATTGCAAAGTAATTCCTGGGCATGGAGTGACTACACAACATAGATTGTTAGTTCTTGATATGCAAATAAAATGTATAAAACCAAAATCCCGAACAGTTTTTGATCGAAAGATCAAGTGGTGGCAGTTAAAGGGGGAGAAGCGAGAGACTTTTAGAAGTAAGTTATTAGAGGAAAGTGTGTGGGAGTTAGAAGGAGATGCTAGTATCATGTGGAAGAATGTGGCAAAAAAGGTTGAAATGGTTGCTAAAGCCATTTTAGGAGAATCAAAAGGTTTTGGACCACGAGATAAGGAGACTTGGTGGTGGAATGAGGAGGTCCAAGAAAAGGTGCGTAATAAGAATAATTGTTTCAAGGCGATACACTTGGACAATAGTTCTGACAATTGGGAAAAGTATCGTTTGGCGAAAAGGGAGGCTAAGAAGGCAGTTAGTGATGCTCGTGCTAAAGCATACGAGGGGTTTTATAAGGAGTTAGGGACAAAGGCGGGTGAACAAAGGATTTACAAGATTGCAAGGAACAAAGAGAAGGAGTCGAGAGATTTGGATCAAGTAAGATGCATAAAAAATGAAGTTGGCAAGGTTTTAGTTACTGAAGGAGATATTAAGAACAGATGGGAAGAGTATTTCTATAAGCTATTTAATGATGGATGTGAAGGTTCGCGTTGTGATTTGGAGGACTTGACAGTTAGCGAATGTGAGCTTAATAGGTCATTTTATCGTAGAATTAGAGTCTCGGAGGTTAGCGAAGCTCTTAAGAAAATGGAGAATGGTAAAGCCGTTGGACCGGATGGTATACCGATTGAAGTTTGGAAATGTTTAGGAGAAAAATGTGTGTTGTGGTTATGTAAACTATTTAATGAGATTTTACGGTCGAAAAAGATGCCTGATGATTGGAGATTAAGTACATTAATTCCTATTTACAAAAATAAAGGGGATATTCAGAATTGTGCAAATTATAGAGGGATTAAACTTATGAGTCACACTATGAAATTATGGGAAAAAGTGATTGAGCATAGATTGAGAATGGAGACTAGTATTTCTGAGAGACAATTTGGGTTCATGCCAGGAAGATCCACTACAGAGGCGATTTATTTACTAAGGGGGATGATGGAGAAGTATCGAAGTAGGAGAAGAGACTTACATATGGCTTTCATTGACTTAGAGAAGGCGTATGATCGGGTACCAAGGGATGTACTTTGGAAAGCCTTGCAAAAGAAGAGGGTGAATGTTGCCTACATTAAGGTAATACAAGATATGTACGATGGGGCATTGACTAGGGTTAGGACACCCGGAGGTGAGACAAATGAATTTCCTATAGGAATTGGCCTACATCAAGGATCAGCTTTAAGCCCGTATCTATTTAACTTAGTTATCGATGCTATAACCGAGAGTATCACAGAGGAGGTACCTAAGTGCATGCTATTTGCGGATGATATAGTACTTTTAGCGGATTCAAGAGAAGAGATTAATACAAAATTGGAAATATGGAGAAATACGTTGGAGTCAAAGGGTTTTCGTTTAAGTAGGAATAAAACAGAATATATACATAGCAATTTCACAAATAAACAACTTAGAGACGATTTGAAAGTTAGGTTAGGGGAGGATATAATTCCTCAAGTGACAAAGTTTAAATATTTAGGATCAATTGTAAGACAAGATGGTGAGATTGATGACGATGTTAATCATAGAATTCAAGCTGGTTGGTGTAAGTGGAGGAAAGCCACTGGAGTTCTTTGTGATAGAAAAGTACCCAATAAAGTTAAAGGAAAATTCTATCGTACTGCTATAAGGCCAGCAGTGTTATATGGTAGTGAATGTTGGGCTATGAAAGGACAACATGAATGTAAAGTGGGGGTAGCCGAAATGAGGATGTTGAGATGGATGTGTGGTCATACAAGATTAGATAAGATTAGGAATGACCATATACGTGAACGAGTCGGAGTGGCTCCTATTAGTGAGAAAATGGTAGAGAATCGTTTGAGATGGTTTGGTCATGTTCAGAGAAGACCATTAGATGCGCCAGTAAGAAGAGTAGATCAAATAATCTGGAGTCCGATTAAAAGAGGGAGAGGGAGGCCAAGGCGGACACTTGGCGAACTAATAGAGCAAGATCTATTGGTGAATAATATACCGAAAGGTTTGGTTACTAATAGAGCGGAATGGCGTCGTATGATCCATGTAGCCGACCCCACCTAGTGGGATAAGGCTTTGTTGTTGTTGTTGTTACTAAATTATATGTCTTAATTTTATGCAAACTTAACTCCAAACCAAATGGAGTTCGTGAGAACAGTGTGTTCGAATAGAGACGTGGAACATCAAAACTTCCGATTTTTTTTACTTTTGTCTTGCATGTGGTCCCACTTTTTAATCAAGTCTGTTTGACAAAAATCGTGAGAATAAAGGAAAAATTACAACAAATACTCTCAAACGTTAGACATTTGCTCAGCGATGTTCTTAAACTTCATTTTATAACACGAGTGTCATCCATCTTTTAACTCATTTTACCCGATGCCCTTCTTACCTACAATCGACGGTCTCCCGATCACGAAGCTGACGTGACGTGACTCTCTCATCTCCTTACCTACATTGCAATGATGTGGCAATATTAAAAAAAATAAAAAATACCACGTCACGTAGAGGCGCAAGCACGCAGGGGGTGGGGTGGGGGCTCTTCTTGTGTGCCCCCTATGCCGGGGGTGGGGTCGCCCCCTCCCCCTTGCGAGAGCTCGCAAGGGATCGACCCCTAGCTCCAGCGGGGGGCTTCGACGCGCAGTCCTCATCGGGCAACGTGACATTTTATTTATTTATTTAATATTATCATGTCATTGTAGCGTCAATGTAGAGAGGAGATAGTCAGTGCCACGTCAGTTTTGTGATAAGAAAATTGTCGATTTGTAGATAAGGAAGACATTGGGTGAAACGAATTAAAAGATGAAGGACATTCGTATTACAAAGTGAAGTTAAAAGACATCGCTGAATAAACGTTAAAGTTGAAGAATATTTGGTGTAATTTTTTTTGTGAATAATATTTTATTCTTAGCCTTAATCCGATGCCAAACGGGACACTATTTAATATTTGCTCCTCCAACAAATAATTTTTTTTCTCTGATAAAGTTGGAGCAGGAATATGGCTTCGGTTTGTTTTATATCTTCGTTCAAAGCTTCATCTATATATAAATCGAAAATGACATAAATTTATCCTACTTGATTGAATTTTTATTCGACAGCTTCGAATATTATGGGACAATAAAAAAAGTTGGAGAAGAAAAATTTCTATTTTTAAGTGGGACAAAAACAAATTTAATATTACTTTTTCTTTTCTCTTTCCGTGGACTTTACAATATTCAAATCGTCAGGTAAAACTAAGAATAAAGACTTGTTCTTAGACCAAGGAATTATTTCGATACCAAATCTTTTCGTCAAATCTCACACAAATTGATGGGGTATACTATTAGACTAAATCTTTATTCGATCGACGGCAGTTGAAAAAGTTAGCGCAAGAATTTTTATAATTTTAGGTGGAGCAGAAATAAATTTAGTTATGTTTTTAGAATCAAGGTTTGGTTTTGATCGATTTTGTCAAACTTGGTCAAATGGTACGACGTTTGATGGAACTAAAGTTGAAATCCAAGATCTCAAATTTTCATCTTATGATTTCATCTTTTTAGTAGAAACTGAGCTTAGCAGTTAGCAATCATCCATTTTTTTAACTTCTTTTTTTTTTCACGAGACTTTTCTTTTCTTCAATTGTGTTTTCAAATCTTATTTTCTCTCTCTTCATTCCTCACATAAAATTGTGTAATTATTAAATATAATATATTATATATAAGATAATTAATTTATATTATTTGTATTTCAGGCAATTTTTTTATTTTGTTAAATTTAATTTATTATAAATATTATTTATTATGTTTAAATAATACTAGTATGATATTTCGCGTGATGCCCGAATGATATGAAATTAGATGTATCATGTATTGCAAAAAATATTATATCTAAATTAAAGAAATTAGTGTTCCTAATTGTCTGTTGCATTTATTTTTCTTTCTTTAGAAAACAATCATTTCAGCTATTAATAAAGAATCAATTGTCAGGATTAATTCTCTCATCCTCCTTTGAACGAAAATTTGTTTAATGTCTTGTAGATATATTAAACCCTCACAAGAGATTTTATATTGGCGTTGATTTGATGTTATGTATAATCAATATTATATTTGTTTAGAATATTATTCTAATTATTTGAAAGCATGTGAAATGTATAATGCATGAATGTACTCGGTTTCATGCAAATGCCAAATTATCACTATATACATATTGTATAAAATCCTTAAATATTATTTTGCTTTTAATATTATAAATGGCTCTTCATTCTACACAAGTAATATCTTTTAAAATTGTCCATGTTGATTAAATTTTTTTATCATTAATATAAAATTTTAATTTATACTAAATATTTTATTAAGTAATAAAATTATATTATATATAATTTTATATTTTATTCAAATATTCACTATAATTAATATATCACGTTAACATTTCCAATCTCATCATTACATTTCATATCCAAACATATCCTGAACTAATATCTCAAATCAACTATTCACATAAAACTCAGAAGAACTACCAAACGCTACCTTAATGTGGAATTCACAATATTCAAGTCGTTTGGTAAAAAAAAGAACATAGACTTGTTCTTGGAGCAAGGAATTGTTTTGATACCAAATTTTTTCCTCGTTCAAAAATCATGCAACAAAGGATTAAACTGTTATGCATAATAAGCCATAATTGAGTTAAAATTTGATGTTCGAGAAATATAATTGCTTGATGTTTGAAAACATAATGCACCGATTGTAAATGTAACGTCCCCAAAATGTATAAATGTAACGCTCCCAAAATGTATCTCACCACATGGCCAAATACACCCTGAAGACGTTATGGGACATGGCTTACGTGTATAATATTTTGATCAAAATAGGACTTTGACTGATCAACAAAATTAGAGATATAATTGCGGAAGAAAATTAGCTACATTTGATTAAAAAGAAACATAATCAAAATAGGGCGGAAGTCTTAACAAAATAACATAGCCGAGTCTCGAATAATGTACACATGAGAGTTTGCATAAAAAATACAACTCGATAAAAAATAGAAAGAAAACTGAAGAGGCTCGACTTCATGTGCAAAGGACATCATGAGCTCGACCTGTCGCCTATGCCATCATTATTTTTACTGGGCCAAGTTGTTACCTGCGACATTGAATACACAAGGGACATAAACCTCTTGTGAGTTTTGATGCCCAGTACAAAATAATCATATGACATATAAATAATAATGACATCATAAAGATAATCAAATGAACATAATCATAGATGATAGAGTCATGTAGACATAATTGATATGATAATATCATGATCAAGATGCATAAAATAGAGTGGCATGACTGATGATAATATGATAAGTGTAAGAAGAAGAATAACATAATCATCTTTAAATTCATATGGCATAGCCGATCATGAGATTTAGAATCATCATCATACAATATCATAATATCATTGGGCATTGCCCATCATCATAGTCATAGTCATCTTTTTATTTTCATTATGTTACACTTATTTTATAGTGTCTTTCAACTCCCTTTAAAATAGGCTGATTGAGTATCTTTCGATTCCTTTTTGGCCAGGGCGGACTATCTCAACGCCAAATACGAGCCGGTGGAGTATCTTTCGACTGCTTTTTAGTCAAGTTGACTATCGTCAATAAAACATAAGAAGAGCTCTTTCATTTACATTTTTCGTCTTTTATTTTGCTTATTATTTAATAGTTCAAGAATCGTAGGTCACATATGGCAGATTCAAGAATATTTGAGTTGAAATAAAAATCATGATATGATAAGGTTCAGGGACGTAACATATAAATAATTTGAGTGAAATAGTGATTTCATGCAATCGTGAGAGAGATAAATAACTGAGGTCAGATAATTAAAATACTAAATAGATAATTTCAAGATTATATAAATTTTGAGTTGAATCCACAAAGCTATATGTGCATGGTACTGTTGCTGTTACAGTAGTAGGTGGCACTGTAGCCGTAGTCAAATGCACTGTAATACACCTACTGAGTACGTGTACATGTGTATCAT
Source organism: Pontederia crassipes (assembly GCA_030549335.1). Taxonomy (NCBI): domain Eukaryota; kingdom Viridiplantae; phylum Streptophyta; class Magnoliopsida; order Commelinales; family Pontederiaceae; genus Pontederia; species Pontederia crassipes. The sequence continues at coordinate 16,368,172 of JAUKPH010000017.1, read as the reverse complement.
TGCCAATTGTGACATGTAAACATGATTGATGCGTGTAATGCACCTACCACATGAGTGCATTCTTACCTCCTTGACATGTGATTAACTCCACAGTGAAGAGAAAATGCTGTAGCCGTCTACTATGTCCAAAAGAAAATACTATAATTACATGTACTGTTATAGGCGCCAAATATTGTGTCTATGGGCGCTAACATGCATATCATTACCGGAGCCAAATATATTACATGATTCGTTTAAGAAGTAATGCATGTCTTTAGGTAAGCAATAGGCGCTAAATGAAAGGTAGACTTCACCCTTAATTATATCATAAAAATCAGAAAGAGGATCTTGTGTTGCCCATAATTAGAGTAGGGCGCCAATGGAAATCGACGTGTATAAATTGATGGGATTTAATGATAGGTCAATAGTATAATCTTGCCTGGGATTAGTAGATTATGTAATCAAATGTGAAATGAGAAGTCAAATCTATCATGAAATCTTAGATTAGGGATCAACTAATGCCATCCTTAATCCTATAATTAAATCCTGCCGCCTCTGATTAATGCACATCTCTCCATGGAAAATCACACAAGCATGTACATATAGATCAGATTTAGATGAGATAGATCCTTTCATATGGTAGCGATGAGGAATATTTTTGGTACCTTTTAGATGTGACTGGCCGAACTCCTATCCCACATTTTCGATTTTGACATCTCCCTCTACCCCGTTGACTTGATGCCCCTCTCTCCTATTCTCCTGCCATAATGCACACATGAAAACACCGAAGGACATTTGATCCATGCCTAGGTATTAACTCCATTTATATTTAGTTAGGAGAGCTTCATGGGTTGAGGAGGCGATTAGAGAATAAGTCAACTTTTTTTTTTATAAATCGTCGGGCATTACAGTAAATATGTTTCTATCGTACATTAAAGTACAAGTTGTAAAATAAAGTTTCTTACATCTTGTGCGTATACATTTTTTGGAAATATAATTTCTCATACAAAATGGTATATGTGTTTTAAAGATGCCCCTCGGCATGGTGCGTTGTGTCTTCTAATCTAGATAGCCTAATTGATGGTAGTGACTTGGTCCTTCAAATAACTTAATTATGTGATGGACTAGAAAATCCACAGTTCCTAATGGAATAGGCAAGCGACTTTGCCGCCTACCACTACTAATTCACCCTCCCCCCAAGTTAAGTTGCATAGGAGCTATTATGCTAGGTGTTAAAGCATGAGTGTTTTGTGCCCATTGAGATAAGATAAGATCAAATATTCTATAATATAAAGTATGTTCAAAATGAAGTATAAAACTTCAAAGTATTTTATGATAGGGAAGGATGATGATAACGCCAAAGGAAATAATGACCAAAAGAATACAAAACAATCCTGAAAAAAAATACATGATTGAAGAAGAATAGGTATAGTAAGTACAAAGTTACTTTAATGTGCTTATGCATGAAGTGATGATTTTTCTTCACATGTTATATTTATGATATGTATACATAATGTATACCATATTATCATGACATATATATGTTCAATTAGAACTCATCTCATCCATGATTCTTTTATTATATGAAAAAATGCATAACTATGTCATGTAGTTTTTTTTAATTTTAGGATCATTGTATGCATTGATCCTTTACATAGTTTAATTGAAAAATATTGTACTTTGGAACCATGTATGTAATCAAGATTAATTGATGATGACGACACAGATACACATATCATAGGAGTGAATAAAGAGTTTTAATTATATTATCTACATCGAGTCCACAAGAACATAATGGTGAATATAGTTCATGAAATTTTGGTACTAGTATCTTTATTTTTATCTTGGCATTCTCCATATTTGATGGCTAATATGAATCATTAAGTCTTTAATCGTAAGTACTATGTTTATATGTGATGGCAAACGGGTGTGACACACCATTCTAGAATTTTTTAAATGACTTCAACTTTAAGGTTAATTTTTGGGTGTTACATAATGGACCATTCATTCTTGGGACCTATGCTTTCTCTCCCAAATATGATATGTACATAAAAGTAATGCTTGGCTCCTTGATCACAACTCTTTTTATGTATTATTAATCTATTATTTTTAGTTAACAATTAGCATTAATTTGTCACAACTTTTCCCTTTGAACTTTTGTACTCCCCGATAATGAATTCCTTTTTGGAAGCATGTTACTTTGGACACGAAAAGGGAGAACACTTAACTACTTGGGGTAATAAAGAGAGAAAGATGGAGAGAAGGAGAGGAAAGGGGGAGGTCAGATCGTGAACTTCTTTCAACTTCTTCTATCTATGGCTATTTTTGGTGAAATTTGGATTTACTTAAGGGGGTGTCTAGTTAATTTCCTTGTTCTTTTGAGCAGTGAGTGTAATTAAACATTGATGGTTTGTTTTTCGAATTGTTGAACTCCTAGATGTTTGATTCTTTACTTATTAATGTTTACTTTGATGCATGATCTAGCATTCTGTTTTAACATTTAACGGAAAGAGGCTAACAAATGACACATTTCATAGTAAAAACTAGTAATGTCTAGGTGAAAACATCTAGAAAGGATTTGAGAAATCAACTTTTCCATTAGCCAATAGCTAAGAGATCAGTTGTTTCAAGTTCTAACCCATTCATATTTTTCAGCATAACCCGTGAGGGAAACGAAAACGGAATGAAAATGATGACAACGTAATCACTTGAGAGACCGTCAAATTACATGATTTAAATTTTAGACCAGAAATGATTAATGAATCCTTCCTAAAAATAATTTTATGTACCAATTGTGTCTCATATTTTCCTTTTTTTGTTCATTTGCATTTAGTTCGCTTTGCACCAACATCTTTTCTTGGTTAATTCCCTAGTAAAGAACTTTAGATCATCATATATACAATGCTCATAGATTCCTACTCAATTCGTATACTTGCAAAAAAAAAGTGGATTGTTGATTAAATTGAACCTGATTGATGAGAAACATTGGCTAATTATAAAGTAATTTCATGCTCGGACTAGCCCAACTTTGCAAACTGAAACAGAGCAAGCTTGGCCCGATGCCAAAATTTAGGTCAGGTTCCCTTAAATGACTCTACTGTATCGATAGTTTTGATTTTACGAGATAGTTTCATGTGAATTTGAGCTCAAGAATCAATTCCAAAACCTCTACCACTGTAATATCATAAATTTAATTAGCATTTAATCACATGTGATAATAGTTTTTCTTATGATTGATAGGTAATATGATATATTTGTTAAGACATAAATTTTAACTCAAAGTGTTAGATCGCATAAATTGATAAAAAAATTTCTTAAGACATGAAAACATGATTTTTAAAAAAATAAGAGTTTAGAAAAATAAAGTTCTGGTAATTATTCCTATATTATAAGTATGTTAAATACAAAATTTAATAAATTATAAGTGGATTCCTAGTTAGGTAAAATGAAGGTGCAAAGATAATTAATAAGGAAAAATGTCATTGTGTGTATATTATGTAATTTGTATTTGCATAAAAAAATAAAGTTATTTGTGAAATGTAAAACTTAAGTAATATTTGGTCTGCTCTAAATGATCATGGTAAATTTCATAGTTTGTTTAATAGTATTCTTATGTTTAAAAAATATTAATGATAGCCTACTTCCACATTTTCATTTTATCATCTGAAATGAATCTCAAATTCTAGATTAAATCAAGATTTAAATCGGGGTCATCACATCCATCTCTATAAATACTAATGTACCATGACCTCGTGAAGAATGCAATCTTAGATTTTGAAGCTCTAGATGCCTAAAAAATGAGAGACCAAGTTCTACTATGCCACTATAAATCAATAGAAGAATCGAACTTTTTGAAATTTCGGACGATCATATAAGGCATAGTCTCGGCCAAAAGCTTGTTCCGAAGACATCTTTCACTTTTTGAGAGTTTGATCTACAATTTATAATCTTCTCGAATTTAATGATAATTCTTTCAATTATAAAATAATTTCATCATTACATAAAACTATGTTGAATCTTATTGTTTTCCTTAATATATTTTATTATTTAAACTTTTGAGAACATGGATATGATGTGTGTTCAATGCTTGATATGAGTTGAGTAGTTTCTTGCATTAGTTTTTTTTTATAAATTTGCATGATTGTTACGAGAAATAATCAACCGTTTTGCACTAAATCCTCTTTGTGAACAATTCAGGCCGAATATATGCTAACCCAAATCGGGTTCCTTCATTATTTCAGCTATTTCCATAACTTGTGTCGACCCGAGTCGAGTTCTGATATTGCACATATTTTGTTAGTAAATTAATTATAAATGTTAATAATTGTGACATTAAATCAAGGTTTGCTACATAAAGCATTTTATTTGGTTCAAGTTGATCAAATTTTTTATGTCTTTAATTTTATTTCTAGTTAAGATAGTTAAATTATCAATTTTTTTTAGTCTTTTACTCTAAGAAACCTTTGAACATCAATGCATCTTAGTTAATAGTGAATTGAGTTTAACGTTTTGATCACATTGTCAACTAGGGTAGTTAAGACCTCAAGTTTTTTAAGTGCCACCAAACCTGAAGAAAATCAAATCTCATGAGTCTTTTAGAAACTATTTTCCTTTCACTTCACATCAGATTAATATAGTCACATATCATTTGGAATTCCCTTTCATTCAGAGGATTACTAGTAGTGTTTATTAGATTGGACAACTCGACCCATCCGTTGGCCGACCCGATATGATAAACAGGTAAGCCCGTCCGTGTCCGGTCCAAATATGTTCAATAAATTATCGGGTTCGGACGGATAATAGGCCAAACACCATATTTCAGCTGTTTGCCTGATATTCGATAGTTCGGTATCCGTCCGTTAACTAGCAAATCGTCCGATAGGCCGACCATTAATCCGTTAATAATATCAGCTAATAAATTTATATAATAATATTTACCTAGTAATAGACTATAAGTTGTTTATCCATTTTTAATTTGATTTGTAGTATTGTTAATGAAAAATAAAGAAAATTATGACAGAAGGAAAATTTAATGATACCTTATTTATTATATTATTTTATTAATGTATCAAGAAAAAGGATATAAGAAAATATAGAAAAAAATGCCAATTTTAAAAATAAATGAAAATAATATATTACTTTTTTTAAAAAAATAATGGGTTTGCTTGATTAGTCCGCTAGCCGATCTATCTGTTGAGGCATATTAGACCTTAACGGTATGGACAAGTTTGAAAGTCTATTAGGTGGTTCGTGTAACACTTTAAGATTTCAATAGGAGTAATAAAGTAATTTTTTAATTGAATTAGAAAATATTAATAAATTTAAAGATAATTTGAAAAGGAATAGGAATGTAATTAGAAAAGGGATAAGAGGAGAAAGACAAATTAAATCCCATTGGGAGTAGGAATTATAATTAGAATGATATTAGGGATTTCAATTTGATTTGAGATCCAAAAAAATGTTTAATGGATATAGGACTCCCAAATAAGATAGAATTGAGAGTCTTGTGGCTTAAAAATATTTCAGACATTGAAATAATATTTAATGTTATTTTAATTCAAAAATTAGATGATAAAATATTATGGAATTAAATAATTTAAAAAATTAGAGAAATAAAAGAAATAAAAGGATAAAGTAAAAGTAGAGTTTGATTGAGAGAAGTTATGAAAGAGATAAAAAGGAACTTTTGATAAGTATGATTATGAAATAATTAGTGAAATTTAGATTTAATTAAATCTGAATATTTAAGAGAGGGTAATTAATGATGGATGGCCATGATTGATGGAAAAATAGTCCAATGCCCAATGAGAGTAAAAAACCCTAGATAAGAATTATAAATAGAGCCTATACGGTGGCTAAAAACTCTTATTAGCCTCCGTAAAATTCCTGCACAACAAGCCTTACTTTATCCTTCATTTGCATGCAAACCGAGAAGAACCAAGGGGCAATCAATGGTGCATTTCTCCTCCAAGTGGTAGCCAAGGATTTCAGGGTGTCGCTCGAGCTCAAAGACCGACCAAAATTTGGTGTTCCTGCAGCCTACAGAGAACAAAAAATTAAGTTAGTTTTTCAACCAACTTTAGGTACGTAGGTGATCCTCATGAAGTCGATTTTTCGTGACATGAAACTCTATTCTTCTCTCCTTTGTACCGAGATTCTATTGATATAGATATTACATTGATCTAACATTGTATGGTATAGATATGACGACCAAAAGTTGCACTGAAACACACAACTTTCTGATGACGACAAAACTCAGCCTAGGATCTATGAAACCCGGACCGAATTGAAGTCGGAACCTGACTGAGTTCGTTGAACCCAGCTTGAGTTCCGAGGAGCATGGCCTGGGTTTAGCTTTGGTGAGACACGGGTGCATCGCATCGAACATAGGACCTGAACCGTGACCAACCCAACCCTGGGTTCATGTCATACTCGGCCCGAGTTTATCGTGACCGAGACAAATTGGACATCCCCGAACATGGCCCGGGTTCCACTCGATGCAGGCCGGGTTCTGAAGGAAGAAAACCTCTTTTATGGATTTATTGAGGTGTCATTAACATTGTTGATTGTTTGATTATGATCTTGATCATATTGTTATCATATTTGGTCACATTGTTATTATAATATCTTATTTGATATCGATCATATTACCACATCAGATCATATTATTGATATAATCCTATATATTTGACCAAATTATCATTATAATTGATTGTGTTATTATTATCACACTCAATCGTGATATTTATTATAGTATTGATATATTGACATTATCATCAAGTGTTCTTGATCATATCTATGTCCTACTTGATTATGTTGTCATCGTATCTGATGTTATTATTATCGTATCTGATCGTATTGTTATCGTGTTTGATCATGTGATTATTATCTTATTTGACTATAGCATAATCATATATGACTTCATTGTCATCACATTGATCATATGGTTAGTATATCAAATCATGTCATTGATTATAATATTGATCCAGTAGTTTTCTTCTGATTAAGTCTTGTTAAACCTAAAGTAAATTGTCAAAAGATAAATGTATCTGGTAAACAAGATAGAAGATAAAAACTACTAGGTCTCCATGTGCTCCGATTGTCTTTAAGCCTCCTGAGCCATATTATTATTGCATGTGGTAAATATTGTACCTAAAGGTTCGAGACGTATCCTTTAGAGAAACTATGACTGTCCTGTAATGACCATGGTTCTTCACTATCACGAATAATTGTTAGTGCTATTATTGGAGGACGGCTTGACGTGACTTGATCCCCCACTAGTTTACATGGAAGTGACATGAAATTTCTCTTAATTGATCGAGCACTCCTTATTGAATTGGATAATTTTGAACATTGATTGAATTGAATCAAATTGAATTAGAATCAAAATGAACTGAATAGATCATGATCATTCGGATACCGACGTTGACTGACATTGCCTCCGCCCTAATTGAATGAAATTATTATTGGCCAATGACCATTGATATTTAATTGAAAATTATTGAATAGAATAGTGTCATGATGATCAGGCATCATATTATTAATTGTTAAATCTATATTGATCTATGACTTTATAATTTTATTGTTAGATTGAATCAATGATCCAATGCTCTATTGTTAATTGAGTAATGTCATATTAATCAAGCGTTATTGATTGGTCTTTTGACCTTAGCCTGTATTGATACATTGATATTGATCCATCATTATATTGACTTATTGCATATTGATTCATTGATCATCATATCATATTGTTCATATGCTCAATTGATTTCTTGGTTCTATTTTGAGCATTATTAATGAATTGATCCTATTGATAAAGTGATATTTTTATTTCTTGATCTTCTAATTTTGGCCTGATCAATCCTATCGATTTATTGGCATATTGACTAGAAACAAAGACTGTCAAATTGACTAGAAATTGTGCTCCGAAGAAGGAGAATCTGATTGAATTGCTCGATGTTCTGCTCTAATCCTTTGGCAGATTTGGGGCTCTTGGGGTTGTGATACTATAACAATTTCCAATCTTGTAATAACATTGGGACACACAAGAATCCGTGAAGAAAATTACACTTTTCCTTTTGGAATACCCAAAATACTCTACCCTCTGCTCCCTATCTTATGTACAATTACTTGGCTCCAATATTTACAAGTTTTGTCATTCCCATCTTATATGTATAGCTTCTGATAATACTGAACATAGTGCATTAAACTAATTAACCTATGACAACAATGTCATGATTACAAACTGTAAAATTCGATAACCACTTTCTCTGCTGTAGCACACTTATTGAATTCAACGCATAACTAGAGAAAAAACCTGAAGATATCTACAAAAATTTGAAGATCATTGTTTCTATAATAAAAATAATAGCAAGATAAAATGTACACGACCATTTATTTATAGCTAGTCTCACGAAAGAAGTAAATACACCCCCTTGTGATTATGTCTTCATTTATTCTTATAAGTATCAACGTAACCAACCACCAGTGACAGGGCCACAAAGATAGACTCACGGATCTTGCTCGTACTAGACGAAATCGACGGACTCGGAGTCGGTGGAGTAGAGAGTAGAGATTCTTCACATGCATCTGTGCCGTCGTTATATCTGAAAGTAGAGAGTTATAACAAAACTTCGTCAACAAACAATTCTAATAAGTATATTATTAAAATTTAATATTTCCATATTTATTTATTTAATATTAGCTATCTGATTTATTTAACAATTTCATAAATTTTAATAAATTTAAAATTCGATCCCAATTTAAAATTCTGTCGAATTCTAAGCGACGTTACTTTGACATTGACATGACCTAATTTCATAAAACTTTACAACGAAAACATAATATAATAAACGTTAATATCATGAAAACAGCGAAAGACTTAATAAAATAACTCAAAATAGATATATAGCACGTGGGTCACATAGGCTCTAACATCAAAACCCAACAAAGGGTTCATAATACATAAGTGAGTTCATACCAAAGTAAATGACTCAAAGGCCATAGACCATACATACTTAACTCTTATAAGAGTTCATCATGACATCATAAGTAAGATAATTTGGGCTGTAGTTCGACCAACCCATGTGCAACAAATCCGTCATGAGGCCCATCATCGCCGAACCTAAGTCTCGTCCATACTTGCACGGATCCATGGGGTGCAGGGGATTTCTCCCGTTAGAGTATGTTGAGGCTCATGCATGCTATGATCCTATGACATAATCTCTACATGTCATGATATATGCATATCATCATTGTAAAACATAAGTCATATGCATGCTATGAGCAACTTATGCACTATATATGACATATGAACATATCATCATGGCAAAGTAAGATAATCATGTAACATCATCATCATTATGTCAAAGCATATCATAACTTATCATTATACTAAGACATATCATCATTCATCTTACTTTACTTTTATCATCTTCTTTCATAACATCTTATGACAAGGGGACATACATTAGCATCCGATTGGAGCTACATCTTCATCTTTATATCCCAAGTCATCTTTGAAAAGTACATACATATGTAAGACTTTACTTCTTAGGCTTAGGTCCCCTTGAAGTACATACATAAGTGTAAGACTTTACTTTCCACTTTACATCATCTTCTCATCTTCTATCTTGATTAAGATAGCTTATTATCTTGTTGATTGGCTAGACCATGTTGATACGTGAGAACTTGGCTAGCTAGGCCGAGACGATTGTCTCATTGGAAGTACATACCATCTTGGTAAGACTTTACTTCCCCAAGAATACATCACATAAGCTAGCAAGTGAAGACTTTATTCCCCTTCACGATTATAACAAGACATCTTTACGTCAATCCATCTTTTACTTTCATTCATCAGTACATACAATCATCCATACATGTTGCATGTTTTAGCCTTATTTAAGGTCATACATACTTCAAATCATACTATATGTGGACATTCAATCATAGCCAATCAGCTTCTAGAACGGACGATCGTTTTGAGTAACGGTCGACCATTGGAAGAGTAACGATCGATCGGTCGGGTTATCGGTCGACCGTTAAGGTCCTTTGGGACGATCGAAATCAGACTTCGGTTCATCCGCTAATCACATAATATGACACTCTTCTAAATCGGACGACCGCTGGAATAACGGTCGACCGCTACTGGTCCTTTTGGATGATCGGAACAAGTTGTTCGGGCGTCTGCTAATCACAGAATGTTTCGAACGTTTTAACTCCTTATATCGGACGACCGTTTACATATCGGTCGACCGATTCCTGACTGTCGGACGATCGAATCACAGCATTCGGATGTCCGCTAATCACAGAATGTGTTTGCCCCTTTAGAACGGTCGACCGATATGGAATCGATCGCCCGTTTTGGGACGACAGACACCCGATTTTACATGTTTTCTTTTCCAAATCTGACATACATCATTACTTTGAGCACATATTGACTTATACACATCACATGAGGCATTTTTAACATTCTTAGAACACTAATCACGATACAACATGGTTTCCAAATAAAATATCTAATCATGCTAATCACACTCATAAATGTACATGAACATTAAACAATTCATATTAATCTAACTTAAGTCACAATGAGCATCATAGTTCTACACATGCTTAGCAATAGAACAGAAATCTAAAACATACATGAGGTACATATCATGATTAGCAAATGCATAGTAATCTATAAAACATGAATCACTAAATGCACATCCCCTAATCCTTCATCTAAGAACAAGAGTTGTTCTTAAGCCCTAATCCATACATTAAAATATCATTAGGGAAAGGTTAAGAAGATTTGGATCCTCTCAACATACCTTAATTAGTAATGCTTAACTTCTAATCTTTTTCCTCTATTTCCCTTCCTTTCTCTAGCTCCCTCTTGTTACTATAGCAGCAATGACCTCTTCTTTGCTGCAGGCCGAGTGAGCAAGGGAGGGAGAGAGTGTGGGATTGGTACCGTAGCTAAAATGGGCTTTTAGCTTAGCCTTTTAGGTGCAGCCGACATATTAGGTGGGGAGAGGGAGTGTGAGTTGCTTTAGGGTGCATTAAGGAGTTGGGCTGCTGGGCTGTGTGCGTCATGGGCTTCTATGCTTCTTTTCTTTTTTTTTTTCATTTCTTTTCTCTTTTACGTATAGGATATTACAACCTACCCCTCTTAAATAAAAATTCGTCCTCGAATTTTAGTAAATCTTAAAATACTTACCGAAGAGTCTTGAAAACTTCTCTCGCATTTCCTTTTCGAGTTCCCATGTTGCTTCTTGTCCACGGTGATACTTCCATGCTACTTTGACCATAGGTATGGTCTTGTTCTTGAGATGCTTCACTTGATAGTCTATGATCTCTATTGGTTGCTCCACATAAGTTAAGTCTTCTTTGATATTCGGCTCTTTAATCCTTATCACATTTGCCTCATCATGAACATACTTCTGGAGCATTGACACATAGAAAACATTATGAAGTCTAGCATAAGAGGGTGGTAAAGCTAACTTATAGGCTGCTTCACCAACTTTCTCAAGGATTTCAAAAGTACTAATGTATCTTGATGTCAACTTTCCTTTCTTGCTAAATCTCATAATACCCTTGGTTGGTGAGACTTTGAGCATCACATGGTCGCCAACTTCATAAAGTTGTTTCCTTCTTCTCAAATCCGTATAACTCTTTTGCCTACTTTGTGCTGCTAGCATCCTTTGCTTGATCAAATTCACTTTATCCACATACATGTAAACCAAATTCGGTCCAATTAGCCTTGTCCCAAAAGCATTTTGGAGACCTTTCCAAAATCTAGAAGTGAATCTCGGATCTCTATCCGAAATAATAGAAGTTGGAATTCCGTGCAAATGGATAATCTCATTCACATATAATTCTACCATGCTCTCCATGGTTTGACTCACTTTCATAGGAATAAAATGAGCCGACTTCGTCAAACGATCAACTACAACCCAAATTGCATCATGTCCTTTCCGGGTTCGTGGTAATCCTACCACAAAGTCCATAGAGATACTTTATCATTTCTATTTCGGAATAGGTAAAGGCTATAACTTGCCACAAGGCCTCCGGTGTTCAATCTTGACTTGTTGGCAAACTATGCACTTAGCTACATACTTGGCCACTTTCTTCTTCATGTCTTCCCACCAAAAGTTCCTTTGCAAATTTTTGAACATTTTGGTGCTTCCGGGATGAATTGAGAATTCAGACTTGTGATATTCATCCAAAATTTCCTTTCTTAATACTTTGTCCTTTAGCACCCATAAGCGGTTCTTGTACCTAATTGCTCCATCTTCGCTATAATCGAAGTGATTTCTTTGCCTTTTGCATACATTGATCATTCTAGTATATTCTGGATCCTTTCGTTGAGCTTCAACAATTCTTCTCACTAAGCTTGATTCGATCACATGGTGAGCCATACACATGATCCTTCGACCACAAATGCTTGGGGCCCATTACACTATGCTTTCCACAAGGTTCCACTTGTAGACACTTAAACATCCAAGTGATCCTTCCCACTTACGACTTAGTGCATCGGCCACTACATTAGCCTTTCCAGGATAGTACAATATGGCGAACTCATAATTCTTAATGAACTCAAGCCATCTTCTTTGCCTCATGTTTAACTCTTTTTGAGAGAACGCATACTTCAAGCTCTTATGGTTCGTATACACTTCAAAATCTTCACCATACAAATAATGATGCCATATCTTCAAGGCAAATACAACCGCCGCCAACTCTAGATCATGAGTTGGATAATTAACTTCATGTTTTTTCAATTGCCTTGAAGCATATGCAACTACTTTGTCATGTTGCATAAGTACACATCCTAATCCGGTACTACAAGCATCACTATAGATGACATAACCTCCACTTCCCGTAGGAATGACTAGGATTGGTACCGTTGTAAGTCTTCTTTTTAGCTCTTGAAAACTTGCTTCACATACTTGTGACCATATGAACTTCTCTTCCTTCCTTGTCAACCTTGTCATAGGAGTGACAATCTTGGAAAAGTCTTGGATAAACCTTCTATAGTATTCAACAAGTACTAAGAAACTTCGAATCTCGATCACATTCTTGGGCCTATTCCAATTTATCACCACTTCAACTTTCGCCGGATCCACGGCCACTCCGTGTTTTGACACAATATGTCTTAGAAACATCACTTCTTCAAGTCAAAATTCACACTTAAAAATTTGGCGTAGAGCCTATTTCTTCTCAAAGTTTCCAAAATGATGTGAAGGTGCTCTCGGTGTTCTTCCGGACTTGATGAGTAAATGAGGATATCATCCACAAATACGATCACAAACTTGTTCAAATATGGACGAAAGACTCTATTAATCAAATCCATGAATGCGGCGGGCGCATTCGTTAGTCCAAAAGGCATAACAAAAAACTCATAATGTCCATACCTCGAACAAAATGCCGTTTTGGGAACATCTTGTTCGGCTACCCTTAATTGGTGGTAGCCACTCCTTGGGTCGATCTTGGAGAAACCCGACGCAGATGCTAACTGATCAAAAAGATCATCAATCCTTGGTAACGGGTACTTGTTCTTACTGTCACTTTATTGAGCATTCGGTAATCGATGCACAACCTTAAGGAGCCATCCTTCTTCTTGACAAACAGCACCGGTGCGCCCCATGGTGAGACGCTTGGCCTTATGAAACCCTTATCCAAAAGCTCTTGTAATTGAGTCTTCAATTCATGCATCTCCGCCGGAGCCATTTGGTAGGGCGACTTTGAAATGTGAGTGGTTCCCGGAAGTAGTTCAATATTGAACTCAATTTCCCTTCTTGGCGGCAATCTCGCAATGTCTTCCGGAAAGACGTCAGGATATTCTCTCACCACATCTAACGATTCAAGTGTCTTGGGTTGTGAGTCCATCTTGATGACACTTGCTAGAAATCCTCTTGCTCATTTCTTGATCATTTTACTCGCTTTGGTTGCTGAAATTAGCATCTTGACTAGAGGAAATTCCTCTAATCATTGTGGGCTTTCCATGATGGTCACGTATAAAAACTTTCTTTTCTTTGCAGTACATGCGAGCATCATTATAGGATAACTAATCCATTCCTAGGATTACACCATAATCTATCATAGGGAGCAATATGAGATCACATGAAAAGTTCTTCTTATCTATTTTTATAGATACATTGGGAATATATCTCCTAGTAGCTACCATGCCGGTGGGAGTCACTACTTCTAGTTGACAATTTGTAACTAGAGGTCTTACTTCTAACATGCTAATAAATACATGGGAGATAAAGGAATGGGTTGCACCCGAATCGAATAGAACATTGGCATAGTGTCCGGCGATTAGAATATTACCTTGGATCACATCATTGGCTTGGGTGGCTTCATCAATTTTCATGGCAAACACTCTTGTCGGAGCCCTTGGCGGATCCATTGCCATCTTTCCTTTGTTGCGGTTGTCCCCACTCTTTTCTGGATAATCCCTTATGTAGTGACCTGCCTTCCCACATTGTAAGCATGTCCCGACCATCATGCGACATTCGTCGTGATGGTATTTACTGCAATGGTGGCATGCAACTCGTCCTTGCTCCCCTTTCTTTGGTGAATGATAAGGGACTTTCCTTAGGTTCTTTCTCTAAACTTTGCCTTCGTGCTTCTTGACAATTTTTTTTTTAGCCTCTTGCCTCTCGTTGTATGTTCTTTCATGATCTACGGCAAGCTCCACCGCATTTTTCATGGTGGTGCAGCGACCACTTCTCACCCAAGGTTGCAGTCCTGATTTCAAGTCGTTAATGAACCTCTTCGTTCTTCGGAGCTCATTCTCATTGAGCTCCCCATACTTTTCCAACCTCAAGAACGTTTTCACGTACTCACCTACAATCATATCTCCTTGAATGAGGTTGAGAAACTCGTCCCTCTTCTTTTTCTTTATGTTGTCCGGGAAGAAACGAGCTTCGAATGCTTCCACAAAACTCTCACATTCCACATTCTCCTCACTCTCGGAGGTGATCTTCAACAGTGCTTTCCACCCTGCCTTGGCCCGACCACAAAGGCAATGTGTGGCATACATTACTTTGCGGTCTTCGGGGCACCCCATAACTCTGAGAATGTCCCCTACCTCTTCGATCCAAGATTCTGCCAACTCTGGATCTCATACTCCATCGTACTTTGAGGGCTGGAGTCTTAGGAACCTCTCAATGGAGTAATCTGGCTCATTACTTCTTTGGGCATTTTGGGCCGCCCGAATTAGACCATCAAGAAACGTATTCCTTTCATGTTCCTCATCAATGATTGCACGTCTTGGAGGCATCTACATTCATATTCAAAATAAACATATAGACATATTACCTTGGATCACATCATTGGCTTGGGTGGCTTCATCAATTTTCATGGCAAACACTCTTGTCGGAGCCCTTGGCGGATCCATTGCCATCTTTCCTTTGTTGCGGTTGTCCCCACTCTTTTCTGGATAATCCCTTATGTAGTGACCTGCCTTCCCACATTGTAAGCATGTCCCGGCCATCATGCGGCATTCGCCGTGATGGTATTTACTGCAATGGTGGCATGCAACTCGTCCTTGCTCCCCTTTCTTTGGTGAATGATAAGGGACTTTCCTTAGGTTCTTTCTCTAAACTTTGCCTTCGTGCTTCTTGACAATTTTTCTTTTAGCCTCTTGCCTCTCGTTGTATGTTCTTTCATGATCTGCGGCAAGCTCCACCGTGTTTTTCATGGTGGTGCAGCGACCACTTCTCACCCAAGGTTGCAGTCCTGATTTCAAGTCGTTAATGAACCTCTTCATTCTTCGGAGCTCATTCTCATTGAGCTCCCCATACTTTTCTAACCTCAAGAACGTTTCCACGTACTCACCTACAATCATATCTCCTTGAATGAGGTTGAGAAACTCGTCCCTCTTCTTTTTCTTTATGTTGTCCGGGAAGAAACGGGCTTCGAATGCTTCCACGAAACTCTCACATTCCACATTCTCCTCACTCTCGGAGGTGATCTTCAACAGTGCTTTCCACCCTGCCTTGGCCCGACCACAAAGGCAATGTGTGGCATACATTACTTTGCGATCTTCGGGGCACCCCATAACTCTGAGAATGTCCCCTATCTCTTCGATCCAAGATTCTGCCAACTCTGGATCTCATACTCCATCGTACTTTGAGGGCTGGAGTCTTAGGAACCTCTCAATGGAGTAATCTGGCTCATTACTTCTTTGGGCATTTTGGGCCGCCCGGATTAGACCATCAAGAAACGTATTCCTTTCATGTTCCTCATCAACGATTGCTCGTTTTGGAGGCATCTACATTTATATTCAAAATAAACATATAGACATCATTAGTATGAGCCAATCATACATGACATTTACCTTTAAGTTCGGTGGCACCTCATGACGATTGCATATAGACTTTACACTTAGACATTTTAGCCAACCATTGGCTTACACACCTTAAACTTATACATAAAAGCCAAGACTAGGCTCTGATACCATATTGTAACGACCTCAAAATTCGGCCCCAATTTAAAATTTTGCCGAAGCCTAAGCAACGTTACTTTGACTTTGACATGACCTAATTTCATAAAACTTTACAGCTGAAACATAACATAATAAACGTAAATGTTAATATCATGAAAACAACGAAAGACTTCATAAAATAACTCAAGATACATATCTAGCCCATGGGCCACATAGGCTCTAACATCAAGACCCAACAAAGGGTTCATAATACACAAGTGAGTTCATACTAAAGTAAATGACTCAAAGGCTCATAGGCCATACATACTTAACTCTTATAAGAGTTCATCATGACATCATAAGTAAGATAATTTGGGCTGTAGTTCGACCAACCCATGTGCAACAAATCCGTCATGAGGCCCATCATCGCCGAACCTAAGTCTCGTCCATACTTGCACGGATCCATGGGGTGCAGGGGATTTCTCCCGTTAGAGTATGTTGAGGCTCATGCATGCTATGATCCTATGACATAATCTCTACATGTCATGATATATGCATATCATCATTGTAAAACATAAGTCATATGCATGCTATGAGCAACTTATGCACTATATATGACATATGAACATATCATCATGGCAAAGTAAGATAATCATGTAACATCATCATCATTATGTCAAAGCATATCATAACTTATCATTATACTAAGGCATATCATCATTCATCTTACTTTACTTTTATCATCTTCTTTCATAACATCTTATGACAAGGGGACATACATTAGCATCCGATTGGAGCTACATCTTTATCTTCATCTTTATGTCCCAAGTCATCTTTGGAAAGTACATATAGATGTAAGACTTTACTTCTTAGGCTTAGGTCCCTTTGAAGTACATACATAAGTGTAAGACTTTACTTTCTACTTTACATCATCTTCTATCTTAATTAAGATTGCTTATTATCTTGTTGATTGGATAGACCATGTTGATACGTGAGAATTTGACTAGCTAGGCCGAGATGATTGTCTCATTGAAAGTACATATCATCTTGGTAAGACTTTACTTCCCCAGGAATACATCACATAAGCTAGCAAGTGAAGACTTTATTCCCCTTCACGATTACGACAAGACATCTTCACGCCAATCTATCTTTTACTTTCATTCATCAGTACATACAATCATTCATACATGTTGCATGTTTTAGTCTTATTTAAGAGCATACATACTTTAAATTATACTATATGTGTACATTCAATCATAGCCAATCAGCTTCTAGAACGGACGACCATTTTGGGTAACGGTCGACCATTAGAAGAGTATCGGTCGACCGGTCGGGTTATCGATCGATCGTTAAGGTCATTTCGGATGACTGAAATCAGACTTCGATTCGTCCGCTAATCACAGAATGTGACACTCTTCTAAATCGGACGACCGCTGGAATAACGGTCGACCGCTACTGGTCCTTTCGGACGACCGAAACAAGGTGTTCGGACGTCCGCTAATCACAGAATGTTTCGAACATTTTGACTCCTTATATCGGACGACCATTTACATATCGGTCGATCGGTTCCTGACCGTCGGACGACCGAATCATAGCATTCGGACGTCCGCTAATCACAGAATGTATTTGCCCCTCCAGAACGATCGACCGATATGGAATCGATCGCCCGTTTTGGGACGGCAAACACCCGATTTTACATGTTTTCTTTTCCAAATCTTACATATATTATTACTTTGAGCACATATTGGCTTATACACATCACATGAGGCATTTTTAACATTCTTAGAACACTAATCATGATACAACATGAGTTTCCAAATAAAATATCTAATCATGCTAATCACACTCATGAATGTACATGAGCATTAAACAATTCATAATAAGCTAACTTAAGTCACAATGAGCATCATAGTTCTACACATGCTTAGCAATAGAACAGAAATCTAAAACATACATGAGGTACATATCATGATTAACAAATGCATAGTAATCTATAAAATATGAATCACTAAATGCACATCCTCTAATCCTTCATCTAAGAACAAGCTTTGTTCTTAAGCCCTAATTCATACATTAAAATATCATTAGAAAAATGTTAAAGAGATTTAGATCCTCTCAACATACCTTAATTAGTAATGCTTAACTTCTAATCTTCTTCCTCTATTTTCCTTCTTTCCTCTAGCTTCCCCTTGTTACTGTAGCAGCAATGATCTCTTCTTTGCTGGCCGAGTGAGCAAGGGAATGAGAGAGTTTGGAGTTGGTACTGTAGCTAAAATGGGGTTTTCTTTTTAGGTGCAGCCGACATATTAGGTGGGGAGAGGGAGTGTGAGTTGCTTTAGAGTGTATTAAGGAGTTGGGTTGCTGGGCTGTGTGCGGCATGGGCTTCTATGCTTCTTTTCTTTTCTTTTTTTTTTTTTTGTCATTCCTTTTCTCTTTTGCGTACAGGATATTACGGAGGCAGCTTGATCACTGGTTTCTTTCTTGGACTAGAGATCTCAAAGAACAAAGAAATATGAAGGAGGAGAGCGCTCACGTGCAACGGTAAAAAACTTACGGTTTCTTTCTTGATATTTTTTAGGGTTTAGATGTCGTTTGGTATACGCGCACTAATCAAATATTTCAATTGGTTTGGTTGTTCTTTTCTTTATTTATTATGCCGTTGCGCCTTAAAGTTGGAGTTTTGTTCGTAGTGCCGTAAAATTAAAATTAATGAATAGAAATTAAAAAAGAAATATATCAGGTTCAGGTCACAGGAAAAAGAAAACGAATATGTGCATCCATTAACATAAATATTTATAGCCATTTACCAAATGTCATTTTTCATCTTTAAGTTATTGAAATATATATATATCGGTTTAACTGGTTGTCACCATTGTGACTCCAAAAAATAATTTTCATTCTATTTTATTAGATAAAGATAAAAATGTTTAGCACTAACGAAAAAGTATTTAATTTTACCCATTCGCTGTTTTGTTTATTTTCTTATATATTTATTTACAATATTACGTATCCTTTACCAATATTTTTTCAAAAAAAAATATGAAATACTACATTTGAAATAAGAAAAACAAAAGATTCAAGATTTACCATTAAAATAATATATTTGATCATAGTCTCCTTTTGAGATTTTTGTCTTAAAAGAGTGTTTGACTAAACTTAATTATTCGAAAAAACTCCCTATTTGGTAATCAAATATTCAAAAATACAAATATTTATTTTTCCCATTTATAATTAAAAAAACATGATTAGACAACCCAACTTATATTTCTTTGGCTTATTCAATTTGTCAAACTAACTAATTTATCGTTATAACTTAATTTAGTAAATCTTTCATCTTTCTCATGTTGTGTCGTTCAACTTAATGAGACTGAACAATAGGCCACCATACTTTAGTAAATCATATCATTATAATATTTCTATTTATATATTATGATTAAAGTAAATATTTTTATATTTATATATTTTAGAAGCATTTGAATCTTAAAAGTACCTTATCAGTCACTTAATCGTTGAACATTAAATAAATAAGTATTATTTATATTTATTCATGCATCTAATTATTTACAGTCAGTAATTATGTTTCTTGTTATTTACAATCAGTAATTATTTACAATCAGCTAAATAGAGAATTATTTTCTATTTAAAATAGTACATATATGTGTACAATGAGTAATATCAATCACTATTTAAAACTTCTGAAAATTCACTAGATACAAAGGCATATTTTTTTTTAAAAAAAATAATATATTGATATCTAAATTTAATTGGTTCACTTAACGAGTCAAATTCACATAAATTCTTGAACTAAATGCGAATTTTCATGATGTTTGAAGTTAAAAATTGAGATATAATTAAGAGTTTAAGAGCATATGAACCTAAGGTGGCATATCATCCTTCTAACATAAGGAAAACATATAATCGATTACGAGAGCAGAAAAGTTCTCATATATTGGTCAGGTTTGAAACCAAGAAAAAAAAGAGAATTGTTTAGCAAAATTGAGAACAAAAAGAAAATCTGCTAAGCACCTTAAATCTTTAGTGAGCAAAAAACTGATCACAGTGCCAAAAGATAAAAATTGAATCAAGATATATCTTAAATCTTAAATATCCTCATACCATTATGTTTTCTAATTTTCTTTATTTTCTGCCCTCCACCTGATCACAGAAAGGGAGAACTCTTTCCATTAAAATTTCATGACATGCACAGTCAATTTTGTAGTCAGATCCCACATTTGTGTGACTATAAAGATATTAAAGATCTTGCGAACAAAATTCAGACTCCCATTCATGAATAAAATTTCTTGGTTCACATCTAAATTATTTTCAGGAAAAAAGAAGAGAAATTAAGACACGCATACTATAAGAGAACATATAGATATTCTCAAGAATAAACATCAAAATATAAGCTAGAAACATTAATAAATAGAGAAAACGGCTTGATGAAAGATGAAAAGTTTTCGCCCATTACAAGTGTCTTACAAGTTTTGGCCAAGTAGAAACAAATTGTAAGGTACAACTGAGTAAATAACAGATAGTGGTGTTTATTGAACTGGACCCATCCTTTGGCTAACCGTGATCGGTCCGAATCTGTCCAGTAAGTTATCGAGCTTGGACGGATTTCAATCGTTTGCTCGATATTTGATAGTCCAGTATTCATCCGTTAATTAACAAACCGTTCGATAGGCTGACCATTAATTCGTTAATAACATTAGCTAATAAACTTATATAATAATATTTACCTAATAATAGATATAAGTTGTTTATCCATTATTAATTTGATTTGTTATATTATTCATGAAAAATAAAATAAACAAATGAGTAAAAAGACAAAAATAAAGAAAATTATGAAAAAAACTAAGGAAAAATTAATGATACATTATTTATTATATTATTTTATTAATGTATCAAGAAAAGAATATAAGAAAATATAGAAAAATGTCAATTTTAAAAATAAATGAAAATAATAGATTAGTTTTTTTTTTTAAATAATGGGCTTGCCTTGTTTGTTAGCTAGCCCATCTGTCTATTGAGGCCTATTAGACCTTCACGTATCGGATAATTTTGAAAATCTATTAGATGATCCGATAATAATACGTGAAACGTACTTGTCCGGTGTCCGGTCAAAACTCGATTGACCGAAATTATTAGGAGACCATCCGATCCGTTAAACAACACTAAGGATCACTAGTCGGGCTCTTAATTAAAATCTTTGCAGAAAGAAACGTTGTGCGTCTGTAAGTTCAAGAAATTGGTAAGAGCATGATTTCTTACAGGAAGGATTGTTTATTTGACAAAAAAATCTTCCTTTTTTTTCTTCGTGAAAGAAATGGAAACTAAATTGAACAGACATAATTTTCTATGTTATATACTTGTTCCTTTGTTTGCGTACTTTTGGTTTTAATTTCTTAGACAGAAAATTATTTAATTATTGATTTTAAATTTAAACGTCAAAGATACTTTAATACAATCCGAAAAAAAAATTACTGTGAATAGTTGCTAGAACCAGCGAATTAAAAATGAGAAAAAATATTACTAATAAATTTGTAATATGAGCGTGATTAATAAGGTTGTAAGAAAAATTCGACCAATCCGAAAAACTTACGCGACTCGAAAAATTAAATCGAAAAAATAAAAAATTAGGAATCCGAATATAAATTATGATGATTTTTAATAAATTAAAATTCACCCACTAAAATTTGGGCCTCCACCCAAAGAAGTCCTAAGGACCGTGGAGTCGATTTTATTTATGTAATTAATACATATGTTATTAATTCTTTTATTATAGATATAATATTTTGTATATAAAATTTCATACTTTTCTATCACATTATCAAACTCTATTTTAATAATTTTAAAAATTTAGTAGTATATTTTATATTTAATATGAATTAAATATTTTTATATTAATTTTAATTTATTATATATATTTAAAATATAATTATATAAAAGTAGAGCCTCGAAAAAATCACCCAAAAAACTAACCCGCTGGAGGGTGGTTTTTAATTTTTCAAAACAATTTTAGGATGATTTTTTTAATTTTAAAAATCGACTTGAAAAGTAACTATTAATTTTTTTAGATCGAAAACTCGATCCGACACGAACTACTTTCACCCCTAAGCGTGAATGTGTAACACCTAGGATTTTAATCAAGGGCAATATGGTCTTTTGGACCAAAATCGTCATGATCTCTTCTTATTTAAAGCCCAAATCTCTTCTAGAAACCTTTTTTCCTAATATGTGCACTTGACGGCCAGGTTTGGAGGAGGATCAAGAGGATGCACGAAGAGGAAAAAAGGAAGAGGAAGAAGAGGACGAAAGAGAAGAATAGAAAACTAAGATTAAAGTATGAAAAGGGGTCTAATTCCTATCTTCCCTCTCAATGTTATGATTGAGAGCAATAGGGCATCATGCTCCTATTAGAAATTTGATGAGGACTTCCACAGATTTTATTAGATCTAAGATGTTTTCTTGTGATTCATGCTTAGATCTAAATATTAGGATTCATGATTAGGATTTTTATATGCTTTAAGGGAAGAAACCTAGATCTTGAGAATGTATGATTTCTATGTGTTTGGATCTGATTTATGATGCAATATTACATGTAAAACATATATGAATTGTTCTTAATGATCAAGAACATTTTTTTCTCAAAATATTTGTTCAAAATCGGACAAAAATTAGGTAAAATCAGGTGGAGGCGGCGTTGTACGGATGAAATTGGGCATCTGTCACGGTCATGATGAACTCATCACGCCCATGACTGAAAGCTAGGAAAGGTCAATGTTCTGTCACAGTCGTGTCGGATCATGTCACGCCCTTGACAGAAGAATCAAAAGATGGGGCGAAATCCATCGTTCTGTCATGCCCGTGACAACCATTGTCACGACCGTGATAGGGTAGCACGATCGTGACTCCGTCGGTCATGACCGTGACAGAAGGGCGTAAAGACTTCGATTTTGGTCATGACCATGACACTCCCTGTCACGATCGTGACAGATCAAAAAATTGATTTATATTATATTGAAGTTATTTTTGAGGTATTTACTATTATGCATTACCGATTGATGATTGTATATGAATCTAGATACACGAAATACATGGACAATTGTAACTAGGTTAAAATTTGAAGACTAAACGACGTAATCTATTTGTTGATTGTGATGATAATGAACCCAATTGAAGAATACTGTTACTTGTCACCCTACAAACTGATGACAAGAAATACTGTGCCATGCTTCACTGTGTTAGAATTTTCCTCAAGAAATTAGTGTGCCTACACTATGGAGTTAACATTTCCTGAGAGAATAACTGTATCTTACTGCAATGGTATATCTATCTCCATTGACCCTCGGGTGACGGGGTTTCAGCTCCAAGGCCTAAGTAGCATACTGGAGGGTAAAGACTTAACTGACTGACTGAACTAAAAGGACTGATGACTATAATAGTGGGATCAAATGGGTTATGAAGCAACCCTGAAGATATTACTGAGGCAAGGTAAGGACAAGTGCTAGTCACTTGGTATGCCTACTATACTGACTGACTGATGAACTGATGATAATGTTACATGTCAATTATTTTACTAATATTAATGCATGATGATTTTACGACATGTACACTATGAAGTTATGACATGGCATACATGTTCCTCCTTATTATGAAACTGTTATATATATGTCAAGTAGTATCCTACTTAGGATGCATCACATACATTTCATGCCCTTTACATACTATAACTAGGAAATCATGCACCCTAAATCCATACATTTAACTGATATGCTTGGATGAATGGCTGGCTCAACTCATAATGGTGAAGTTGCACATGGTCTAAGCTAAGAATAGGGTCATGAGCCTGTCAAATTATTGTTTTAGAGATGTTTTCGTATTAATGAACTTTTAGCTTTATCTATGAAATTAATTGCAAAGATTTTAATCTAAGACCTCCGCTGAAAAGATAAATTTTATTTTATTCTCATGAATAATAATTTTTCCACAATAGTTATGTCTACCATTTTATTATGATAACGTGATGCCGAACGAGCTACCATTTTATTATGATAAGGTTATTTCATTCTTTCCCACTTGTCGGAAGGGGCAGGATCGTGAAAAGATGTCTCAATTCAAGTGTGGGATGACATCTTTCGAGCCTTTACGGTACGATCTTCTATTTAGGTTACATAATTTGATTTATATTATTTTAAAATAATTAAGTTTTAATGTATTTTATAGAAGGTAAATCAGTTTCATTCGGATCTTAGTTTAGGGATGATCCGGAGAGATTTTGAGGAGGTCGCTGCGAAACGCCTCCGAAATCGATTATACAAGTTTTGCAAGGTCATCACGTCCGTCGACTTCACTTTGGAGCAGGGCATACCATATTAGGCACTCGGTTTGGGAGTCCTTATGTAGGAAGTAGTAAGTATGTTTACTTTCAAATTATTTTTATTAAATTTATAGTTTTTGAAATTTTAAGTATTTGATGTTCATAAAGAACGGATGAACGATGGCAAAGGAAGTCAAAAAAGACAAGAGTTAACCGTCTTTCGAAACCCGAGGCCCACATCCACATAGGGGGTCGATGCGATTTGATGAGCATCAATGACGTATGATAATTTACATACAAATTCAATTTATCAAACTTTTGACTTATACTTATGTTATAAAATTTGAAACTTTATCGTAGGAGGAGAAATAAGGCGGTCCCGTAGACTTTCACGTGGTCTATGAGGCCACGCATAAGAGTCGGAAGACAAACGACTTGGTCACGCCCACTGCTCGTAGGCTTCTGGTAAGTCTCATGACATGTTCATTTGGTTGTTGACATTAGTGCACTATTTTTGAAATGCATAATGTTTAAATTTTTAGGATGAGTATAATGCAAAAATGGCTGAAAAGTACGAAGATGATCCGAGTACTCAGCCACCAAGTAATATTTCTTGGTTGGTTTTGTCATTTTCTTTATTTATGTATTTTTTGATATATAATTTATATATTATATGATTGTATAATTTTTCTATTTCATAGTGGACCCTGCTGTTTGGGAGGAGGTGACCGACATGACACGAGGGGATACTTGCGTGGCCTCAAGCAGAGCCATTCAGGTACCTAGGAGGATCGGAGGATATGCAAGCGGCCTATCTGCTCCGAGCTCATGCACTGCACCTGATATAACGCAGTTATCACAGCAGCTATCGTAGTAGCTATCGGAGCAGATATCGCGGCAGGTGTTGTAGCAGTTGGCTCCACTATTGCAGGCGATTCAGGGATTAATCTCGACGCAGAATCCATCCCCGCAAGGCCATGGACCGAGCACGTCTAGGTCGAACGTCCGGAACGATAACAATAACTCCCAAACCTAGGATAAAAATGAACCATAGATAGAAACTATGCTTTGGTCACTCATAGACTTAGATATACGTATAGTTTGTTAGTTCAGTTTATTATTTTTCATATTCTTATCTTAAATATTATGCTTGTGATGCTTTCATATTATGTTTGTGATGAATATCTATATATTAATGCATTTATATACATTATATAATTATATGGTGTTGGAAGGGAAAAAAATGTGGCTGGTATGGATCAAAAGAATTTGCAATTAGCGCCTCCATAGCGTCACATTAGCATCGCCAAAATAGTAGCCGCTATTTTAAATATATCGTCCTTAGCGCCATATTAGTGTCTCATTGATGACGCAAATATCATCATGTTTGAGTCACTTTCGCATCGAAGTAGCATTAACTAACGCTTAACTTTAGCATCTCTTGGGCGTCGGAGTAGCGCATGTGCTTTAGCACCATGTGAGCGTCGACTTAGCGACGCATTTCTACTGCTCCCAGCCGGATACCACACATCTTAATAACGTCGAGATAGCGTCAACAACTGGCGCTAGTAGCGTCTTCATTTTTGTTGGTTTTATTGCGACGCGATTAGCCATAAATTGTGCGGCGCTATTTGGACGCTAAAGTGATGCTCTATGTCATGGAGACGCAATAACGTCTCCCTAGCATCGCATTTTTTGGATCGCTATTTCTCGATTTTCTTGTAGTGTTTAGTGCATAAAGTTGTTCATTTTTATTTAAACTTTTCAGCATATAGCTTTAATCTTTCGAGATTTGTATCATCAAAATATAATTTTATAAAGCATTAAAATTTTGCTCAGACACTAACTACGAAATCATGTATCCTGGATCCGGGTAAGTAACTGATATGTTTGAATGAATGGCTAGCTCAACTCATGATGGTGAAGTTACACATGGTCATGAGCCTGTCAAATTATTGTTTCCGAGATGTTTTTCTTATTAATGAACTTTTAGCTTTATCTATGATATTAATTGCAAAGATTTTAATTTAAGAATTCTGCTGAAAAGACAAATTTATTTTGTTCTCATAAATAATGATTTTTTCATAATAGTTATGTCTACCGTGACGAAGAATGGGCTAGCACTCAAGAATTCCCCTAATTGTCTAATTAGAGGGTGAATTTATGAGAAAAATAATTCCGTATTGAATAAGACTTGGCAGATTCCAGTATCCCACCATAACTTGCAATGACGGAATAGAGCCCAAAAGTTTCGACATTAAAAGTTTATTTTTCATGGACAAGAGGAATCTTTTTATAATTAATATATAACCATATATATATTGTAATGCCTTCGCTAAAACTACAAATATTATTATTTATATCCTTCATAATTTTAAATTTGAGACTCAATAATTCAACGGATATCAACAATAAAGCTTTTCAAAAGAACGCAAGACATAATGAAATACAAATATTTAAACACACACACATATATATATTATGGTGTATAATATATAAGATTGGACGAATTAAATTCATCAATGAAGCATCAAAGATCGACATCAATATTTTAATTCTGGGGAAAACATAATTATTTTGATAGAAAAAAGGATAGATATAATTTAAATGGTAAAAAACTTTTGATTGAAATATTAGTTGGTTTACACATTCATTAAACTTCACTATATGAACGGTGGGGTTTATAGTCCAGATAAAATTTGGATATTTGAAGTATGAAACAGGAAATTTCTATTAACCTAATTTTATCAAATTTATACATTTTCAGACCGAGTTATGAAAAAGGAAATTGCTAAGGAAATGAATTTTAACCATTGCATTTGATGGATAATTAGACTCGCAGAATAACTACAATCACACACACACACACAATATATATATTATATATATATATATATATATATATATATATTATCATGCATGTTAGAAGTTACACGTACATTCTATATACATATATATGGTCATGCATTTTAGCAGTACATGCTTGCTTGCATGTCTTCAATTCCTAGTCTTGTTCCAAGCTGAGACAACGGCACTTGCAGTCCCCCATGCACCTCTTGCAGCCGTCCGCCGCCACCGCACGGTCATTGCTGCCGCCCCGCGCGTGAGAGTTGCAAGCCTTCACGCACTTGGCCTCGTCCGCTCCACTCCACAGGCACCCCGCGAGGCAGCGCAGGAAATGCCTGCAGTCCGGGCACACGCAGCCGAGCTGATAGCGGATGCAGTCTCTGCATCCCGCCTTGTCATCTCCGGCGCATTTGGCTGGAGCAGCTAAAAAGAGGAGAAGAACGGCCAAGCAGAGCAGCGTCGACGTCGGCGGCGACACGACCCTCAGCTGCCGGGACGTCTTCTTCAACTCCATCATCTTCTTCTCAGCTCCGTTGCTGTGACTCAAGTGTGTATATATATATATATATATATATATATATATATATATATGCTTATTAGTTATTATTATTATTAGCTAGTCATCTGATATGTTGCAGGGTCTTAAATTGATCTTTATGACATTTGCTATTCCCTATGATATCGTGGCGCGTGCATTCGCTCATTAGTAGACGTGCTTTAATTTTCTTGCATTGATACGGCACCTACTTTTTTTTTCACTTAATTAATGGTTATATGAACGCCTTTAGTCACGTAAAAAGTAAATAAGTATAATGCACTACTAACACGCAAAGGCTCTATCTTACCCATATACTAACTTGTTTATGCTTGCTTGCTTGCATTAAATTATTGGTTATTTCTTTGTAAATGAAAAAAAAATAGTTTATATATATCATGTGTAACGGCTATCATAATTGTAGTATCCATGTTATGATCCACACAATTTATGGCCCCTTTGGCCATCAAATATGGGGTTTCCAATGACAGCCAGTAAAGGTTGCTATCATTTAGGTTCATTATAGTCATTTATGTGACAAAATAATGTGAATAGTTTTACTAGGGAATTAAATATTCTTGCACTATGTCATTATTAGTTTTTTATTTCAAGAAAAAACGTCTAGATTTCTGATTTTAAAAAGAAAAAAAAAGAAATCAACTTATTTTTTTTCTTTAGTGTAAATGGGGTCTAGGGCACTCCGTTTTAGTGAAATTAAAAGAGCTTGATCACTCATATAAGGTAATTCAACAATAATATTTTATTAATAAAATATTTGATAAATAATATTATATTAATAAAATATTTGATAAATGAATTTTTTAAAATTTTTTATTATTGTTTTTAACAATAGTTGGGTATTATTAGTCATCGTGACATTCGAAAAAAAAATGGACAACACTATCATTAAACTCGTATTATATTAATTGAATGAATTAAAATATTGATTTTATATGAGATGTAGTGCGGATCAATGCTTTGGCCACATTCCTTTATTATAGCAAATAAAATACCTTAATAAATCATTCCCTACATGGAAACCTTTTTTATTGTAAAAAATGTGGAAGCTTTCGCATAGGTATGACCCATGCCGAGTTCATCTAGTTGACGCCTTAGACATAGCTCGAGCCGAGTATAACCCAGGCATGGCCCGGGTGACTATGGTAACGCCAATGCCGAAACTCGGGCCGAGTTTGATGGAGTCCGAGTTGGGTTCCTGTGTCTGTGCATGCGATGATGTCAAATGCAGGCCGGACGACATGGAACCCAAGTCAGGTTTGACACCGTTTTGCTCGGCGATGATCATAGTCGAACTGGGTTCATCGATTCTGGCGAACACGTGTGGAATTTTTAGCACGGTTTCGTCAAAATAAACCTCTTAGGCTAATATAAAAACATGGAAATGTTTATAGTAGATAGTGAATAATATAATGATTATTTTTGGATCCTACGATTAAGTTAAAATTAATCTGAGGTATAGATTCAATGATCAACCTACTCTGAGCACTTTCCTTATGATTTCCCCTGTTTCTCCAAGTTCATTTTGGTTGTCTACTTCGTCGTTCGTCCTAGATGGACCCCCAACCTTGAAGGTCCTTCGTCCCAGCTCGTGCTTGTCTGCTGGCTGCACGGTTTGAGGAAGAAACCGAGAGAAAATGAGTCAAGAAAACAAGAACAAAAACATTAGGAAGAAGGCCAACCATGGCTGTTGTTCATCACCTAGTGTTTGAGCTCATCTTTGGTGTCCGACGATGTGCTCTTGGGCTCCTAAACGTGGGAACATGAGGGAGGACGTGAGAGCAATGATGGCTAAAGCAAAGATAGTTGGGATAGGCAGAAAAAGAGTATTCGTAAGGGGGAGCTTGTTATATCTTTTTTCTTAGGTAAGTTTTCAACTCCCTATCTGATTATGATTTCATATGATTCTTTTTTTTCTGTTTTGGATCTAGGTGTTACATACTGCATCATTCAACCTCTTTTCCTTCGGTGCTTGATCTTCTTTGGCTTTGTGTCATTTGATCGTGTCTTGCTCGCACTTTCAAAGGATAAGATTGCATCCTAATCGATTGACCTCTCATTTGTGATCTCAAGAAGTTAAGTCTTAATGGTCATGAATGTTTATCATCTTCCACTAAAAAAATTTGAGCTATTAACTATAGATTTTAGTGACTTCATATTCCGTAGCAATATTGTCACAGTTAGAGACAGATTAGTGACAGATTTGAAACACGTTTAGTGCATCATCTCTACAAACTAAAATGACAATATAGTGACGCAATTGTGTCCACATTAACTACGAAAATTATGGTCACTAATATTAGTCGACATATCGTAGCCAAGCTGTAACAAATCTGTCACTATATAGTGACACTAATCGGTCTCTAATTTGTCTCAGGTATGTCGCTAACAGTTACACATTTACTAGATATTTGGGACATGTTTAGTGCAACGTCTTCACAAATCTAACTGATAATATAGTGACAAGTCTGTGACCATATTAAGTACAGACATTACAGTCCCTAATGTTAGTTAGTATATTGTAACTAATCTGTTCCTAAAATTAGACACTAATTTGTCTCTACTTTATCTCAAATTTTGTTGCTAACGGTTACAAATTTACTACATATTCGAGACATATTTAGTACACCATCTCCACAAAAAGATAAGATGGAAAATACAACCATTAATATAAGTTGGTATATTGTAATAAATCTGTAACTGATTTGTCCATAAACTGTGATACTAATCTGTTTCTAATCTATAACTAATCTATCCTTAAATTGACACTAATCTGTCTCTATTTTGTCTCAAATTTTAACATTAAAAATTATAAATTTACTACTGACTTGCCATAATTTTTTGACAACCATTTATACTATCTACTTTAGTTATAATTTCTTTTGCTTATAATGGCTAGACGTTTGTACAAAAGTATTTTGGAATCAATAATTGATTATCAAAAGTGAAATGATTTTATTTTTTATTTAATATTTGAAATAATTCTTAAGATTTTGGAGGACTTGACAGTTAGCGAATGTGAGCTTAATAGGTCATTTTATCGTAGAATTAGATTCTCGGAGGTTAGCGAAGCTCTTAAGAAAATGGAGAATGGTAAAGCCGTTGGACCGGATGGTATACCGATTGAAGTTTGGAAATGTTTAGGAGAAAAAGGTGTGTTGTGGTTATGTAAACTATTTAATGAGATTTTACGGTCGAAAAAGATGCCTGATGATTGGAGATTAAGTACATTAGTTCCTATTTACAAAAATAAAGGGGATATTCAGAATTGTGCAAATTATAGAGGGATTAAACTTATGAGTCACACTATGAAATTATGGGAAAAAGTGATTGAGCATAGATTGAGAATGGAGACTAGTATTTCTGAGAGACAATTTGGGTTCATGCCAGGAAGATCCACTACAGAGGCGATTTATTTACTAAGGGGGATGATGGAGAAGTATCGAAGTAGGAGAAGAGACTTACATATGGCTTTCATTGACTTAGAGAAGGCGTATGATCGGGTACCAAGGGATGTACTTTGGAAAGCCTTGCAAAAGAAGAGGGTGAATGTTGCCTACATTAAGGTAATACAAGATATGTACGATGGGGCATTGACTAGGGTTAGGACACCCGGAGGTGAGACAAATGAATTTCCTATAGGAATTGGCCTACATCAAGGATCAGCTTTAAGTCCGTATCTATTTAACTTAGTTATCGATGCTATAACCGAGAGTATCACAGAGGAGGTACCTAAGTGCATGCTATTTGCGGATGATATAGTACTTTTAGCGGATTCAAGAGAAGAGATTAATACAAAATTGGAAATATGGAGAAATACGTTGGAGTCAAAGGGTTTTCGTTTAAGTAGGAATAAAACAGAATATATGCATAGCAATTTCACAAATAAACAATTTAGAGACGATTTGAAAGTTAGGTTAGGGGAGGATATAATTCCTCAAGTGACAAAGTTTAAATATTTAGGATCAATTGTAAGACAAGATGGTGAGATTGATGACGATGTTAATCATAGAATTCAAGCTGGTTGGTGTAAGTGGAGGAAAGCCACTGGAGTTCTTTGTGATAGAAAGGTACCCAATAAAGTTAAAGGAAAATTCTATCGTACTGCTATAAGGCCAGCAGTGTTATATGGTAGTGAATGTTGGGCTATGAAGGGACAACATGAACGTAAAGTGGGGGTAGCCGAAATGAGGATGTTGAGATGGATGTGTGGTCATACAAGATTAGATAAGATTAGGAATGACCATATACGTGAACGAGTCGGAGTGGCTCCTATTAGTGAGAAAATGGTAGAGAATCGTTTGAGATGGTTTGGTCATGTTCAGAGAAGACCATTAGATGCGCCAGTAAGAAGAGTAGATCAAATAATCTGGAGTCCGATTAAAAGAGGGAGAGGGAGGCCAAGGCGGACACTTGGCGAACTAATAGAGCAAGATCTATTGGTGAATAATATATCGAAAGGTTTGGTTACTAATAGAGCGGAATGGCGTCGTATGATCCATGTAGCCGACCTCACCTAGTGGGATAAGGCTTTGTTGTTGTTGTTGTTGTTGTATTTTTAAGGTTAATGTGAAAACTATAATAGAAAATTTAATTGCATATGTGTTTGTACATGATAATCAATGGATGCTAGTAAGATTGTTAGAAACATAAATTTATGTTCTTTTTCCTTTCTACTTATGATAATATATTATTATTTTAATTCTCATTTTTATTTATACATTTATGTATATGTATAGATGGGATTAGGACTTTCGTTAGGTTGACAAGTAAATTTCCAATTAGGTAAAACAATTATGGCAATATAAATGAAAAGTAAAAGAATCCAAGCCATATATATATATACACATATATGGGGAAGAGCCAACATTGTAGGCATCTCACGCATGGATGCAGAGCACATTTTTGCTATTCGTCGGGACATCCACGACTATGCAAGAAAATGGCTATTCCGGGTCACTGGCACTGTCTACAAAACTACCGTTTAGTGACCACCCTTCACACATTCAAGGAGCCCTATGTTGGGAGGAGATCGTAGTCTCGGAGTCGTACGTGATGGATGTGTCACACTCGAACACGATGAACATTGCTTGGGAACATGACAAACCATGTGTGGGTATTCGTTGCCATCATTGGTCGTGGATCTCTTACTGAATGGTGAAAATCTGCTCCGCATCCATACGTCGAAACACTTACGACGCATGTACATTTTACCCTATATATATAATTGTTGAAGTTGGTGAATACTTCAAGACCCCTTATTTATCACATCGGGTTCGCCCACATGAGCTTAGGGGAATTTGAGTATTACCCAATTACCTGTGCTACTGGTGTACTGACAAAAGGGGGAATTCGGGGGGCACCGCCCCCGAAACCTAGACGGGTTTGGGCTTTTGTTTAGCCGACTCGTAAATATTTTATAAGTATTATTTATAAGTAATTCACAATTTTTATTAGTAAATATTAAAAGAAACATTTTGCAAAAAAATATTTTATAAGCATTCATTAATGATATAATAAATTGACAAAGTTCTAAAAAACATAGTATAATTTTAAAATATTTTTATGCTTATTAAGTAATAAAAAATATTTTGTAAATATTATTTAATTATTAAATATAAATTTAAAATATTTTTATAAATAAAAAATACTTTTCCTCTTCCCCTAAAAATTTTCCTCTTTTCCTCTTTCCCTCTTCCCCTAAACGACATTTCCCTCTTTCCCTCTTTTCCTCTTCCCCTAAACGACATTTCCCTCTTTCCCTCTCTCTTCCCCTAAAACCCTAAACGAATTCCCTCTTTCCCTCTTTCTTCACCTAAAATCCTAAATGACATTTGCTTCGACATTTTGGCTCCTATTCCAAACGATTGCATCCAAACCTCAAAGATTCTTCAGGTGCATCATTCTTCCACTTTTTCTATTTTTTTCGTTCATTTTTTCTACATTTTTTTTGTTTTCTTCTTTGTGTAGCCGGCGCGCAAGGGCCTGTACGTGCAGGCTGCCGCCGGCAACCCCTGCGTTGGTCGCCGACGCGCGCCCCGACTCTCTATCCCCTGCCAGGCGTGCGCCCAGGCTCCCTGCATGCGCACGGACTTGAGACGAACCTTGCCAGCGATGGCAGGGATCTCTGGTTGGCCCCTGCGTTGGTCGCCGGTGCACGCAGGGAGTAACCAGCGACCCCTGCCATCGCTGGCAGGGTTCGTCTTAGGCCCCTGCGCGTGTAGGGAGCCTAGGCGCACGCCGGCGACCATCACAGGGGTCGCCGGCGGCGCATGTCAAAACATTATCAATATGAATGAGTTCACAACATTGTTTTCTTTTGTGAAGCTCGGTCTTTTTTGAAGTTTGGTCTCTATGAATTAGATTATCTTTAGTAGTATTTTACATTTCAGGAAAATGAATTTTATTTCTCAAAAATAGAACTTAATAAAGTTTTGGAATAGTTTTGAGTCTCTCACCTAGATTTTCATTTAGCAATAAATTCTCTATCACAAATAATTTGAATTCTTGGACAAAATAGAATTATCTATAAATTTCAGCTGGATAGTTCACTAGCAACAAGTTTGTGATATGTTGAATTATTTCCACATCTTATGTGATTCCAGTACAAGGCTTTGAATGCATCAGATGGAACATATTTCTTGTTTAATTATATGCTGGGATTCATAGCAAGTAGATGTATACATTTCATTCATTTAATTAACTGAAATAAAAATAAAATTGTAATTGCACTTTGCACGCATTCTATATACAAGGATGCATTTCCCATTTGTTGTCTTGTTCCATTCACTCAACAAGTAATATCTTAGTATGCTTTTCCTTTTGAAGTTTCAAGAAGACAACGAAATGTTATCAATAGTGAAGCTTGGTCTTTTGTGCACAACATTGTTCAACACTTAGGAAGTTTAACTGGTGCCAATTCCTTTACACAATTATCTATATTCTTTAGATGACATTTTGTTCCCCTGATTTATTCTCTTTTCTACCTATCAAGTTATCAATGTGATTCCAATTATTGTCTATACATAATGCATACTTGCTGGCAAACAATGTTTTGGCCATGTCAACAGAAATATGTATCTTGTGCATCTTCTTAGACCATTATGTAATTTCATGCTCCTTTACGTCATTTACTGATTGTCAGTTTCATTTACTTATTATTTTTCTAGTATATTTCATGTTCTGTTTTGGTATAATTACATAGTTATAATTACATTGTTACTTTTTTTTCCTCACATTTCACTGCTCATAATAAGATTTCAGTACACTATCTTATTGAGAATAATATATTGGGGCATTTTAATGCATAACAATAATATACTTAGTTGTGGCACACTTGTTGTGAGAGAAGCTTATGCATATAGTCTTTCCTACATAAATTCCAGTGAGATGCGAGCCGATCGTAGTTGGATCCAACATTGGAAAGATGAACATGGATTTATAACAGAAAGTTTTAAAGATGGTGTTGACGAGTTCATAAAGTTTGCTTATGAACATGAAGATGTGGTTGATATTGGTCGCCAAATCCTATGTCCTTGTCAAAAATGTAAAAACTTTCGATGGAAGGTCAAGTATGAAGTGCAAAAGGATTTATATCATAATGGCTTTTTAAATGCTTATGTTAATTGGACTTCGCATGGTGAGGAGCAATGGGTGGATAGTAATACAACATTTGTTGAAGTATCAAATGGAGTTGAAATACAAAATCCTTATTGTGAAATGGTTAGGGATGTTGAAGTGAATCACTTAGGCAATATCAATATCCCGCAGGAGGAAGAAAATCCAAATCCAACAGCTTCTAGGTTTTATCGGCTTCTTAAAGATGTCGATGAACCTTTGTGGAAAGGATGCGAGAAGCATAGCACACTATCTGCTGTGGCACAATTAATGAACCTGAAGTCTGAGCATAATATGAGCGAAAACTATTTTGATCATATGATCGCTATTATAAAAAGTATGTTACCAATATCTGAGAAATTACCAACAAATTTCTACAAGTGTAAAAGAATGATGAAAGAGTTAGGATTAGAATATAAAAAAAATTGATGCATGTCGTAATCATTGTATGTTGTACTATAAAGAGGATAGTGCACTCATAAATTGTAAGTCCTGTGGTGAGCATCGATACAAGCCGAAGAAAAATGGCAATGTCAATCAAAAGAATGTGCCTTACTCAGTGCTCAGATATTTTCCTATTCTTCCAAGATTACAAAGGCTTTTTCTCTCTGAAAAAGTAGCAATGTTTATGCATTGGCACGCTGAAGAATTGCGTGAGGATCTTTCGATGATAACACATCCATCTGATGCTAAAGCATGGAAGGATTTTGATGCACACCATCCAACATTTGCCAAGGAGTTTAGGAATGTTAGATTGGGTCTTTGCACAGATGAGTTCAATCCATTTGGTGCTTCAACAACGGCTTATTCGTGTTGGCCTGTGTTCATAACACCATATAATTTACCTCCAAGCATGTGCATGAAAAGAGAGCACATATTTTTAACAAGCATGATTCCTGGACCTCGATCCCCGAGTAAGAGTCTGGACATCTATTTAAGGCCACTTATTGATGAGTTGAGGATGTTGTGGGATGATGGAGTCTTAACCTACGATAAGTCAGCAAAACAAAATTTTTATAATGAGAGCAGCTTTGTTGTGGACAATCAGTGATTTTCTAGCTTATGGAATGTTAAGTGGATGGAGCACGAAAGGAAAGCTTTCATGTCCAATATGTGGCAAGCACACAAAAACATTTTATTTAAAGAATGGCAGAAATGTTTGTTGGTTTGATTGCCATCGAATGTTTTTGCCTATTGAGAATTCAATGCATCGTGATTGTAACTCATTTAAAAAATTGACAATTGAGAATACTATGCCCACAAAAAGAATTACAGGAATGGAGGCATTTGAGGAGGTCAACAAACTTGAGCCCATCACCTTTGGATTGAAGGCGAATCCGTTCAAGCAAGTTGGTTTTGGAAGTGATCATAATTGGGAGAAGAGAAGTATATTTTGGGATTTGCCTTATTGGTCCTCAAATATGCTTCGTCACAATTTAGATGTCATGCATGTTGAAAAGAATGTGTTTGATAACATATTCAATACTATTATGGACATAAAAGGTAAGACGAAGGATAATGCGAATTCTCGAGAGGACATGAAGATGATATGTAAACATCCAGAACTAAATTTGATTCACTTACAAAATGGAAAGTACATCGCAACTTATGTACTAAGTAATGAAGAACAAAAACTTGTGTTTCAATGGGTAAAAAACTTAAAATTTCCTGATGGGTGTGCATCAAATATATCTCGATGTTTTAATATTGAAACCAGAAAGATACATGGAATGAAAAGTCATGATTGTCACATTTTCATGCAACGATTAATTCCTTTGGTCTTTAAGGATTTTTTGCCTAAGGCTATTTGGGAGACCATAACAGAATTTAGTACATTTTTTAAAGAGTTATGCACCTCTAGCATTCACAAAGAGGACATGTCACATTTAGAATGTTCAAATGTGACATCTTTGTGCAAGGCCGAGAAGATTTTTCCACCTTCATTCTTTGATGTGATGGAGCATTTAGTCATGCATATACCATATGAAGCAAAAGTTGGAGGACCTGTACACTATCGATGGATGTATCCGCTTGAGAGATGTATGTTGTATTTGAAAAAGAAGGCTAAAAATAAGGCTAGAATTGAGGGCTCGATATGTGAGGCATATTTTATAAAGGAAGTATCTAATTTTACTTTGTTATGCTTTGAAGCAAATATTCAAACAAGACGAACTCAAGTTCCACGAAATGATGATGGCGGAGTCGATCTAAGCAAGAAATGTTTGTCCATATTTAAATATCCATTCCGCCTTATCGGAAAGGGACGTAACGTTATGTTGAATGATAATGATCTTACACTCGCGGAGAAATATGTTCTGATCATGAGATGACGCCTTACATTGAGTGAGTACATTTGCATGAAATGATTTTACTTTTTTTTATTATGATGTAATATTTTTTAAACATATTATATTTTGTTAAAATTAGGCAATTTGAAGACTTTCAAAGACATCAAAATCCGTATATCATAGACAATCAACTCTTGCAAATTCGAGATGAAGAATTTTCTTCATGGCTAAAGTATCAAGTGAAGAATGAATTGGTGAAAGATCCATTGATCCGAGACTTTAGTTATGGATCGTTTAAAAAAGTGACAACATATAATAGTATAGTTGTCAATGGCTATAGATTTCAGACATATGAGTATGGTCAATACAAAACCACCATGAATAGTGGAATTTGTGTTCTTGGCAACTTGTACGGGGATAATGACATTGATTACTACGGGGTCATTGAAGAGATAATAGAGTTGACATATTTGGGCAAGGATAATAAGGTGGTTGTATTACGATGTCATTGGTTCAATCCAGAGCAAGGAGTCAAGGTTAATCCAAAGCATAACCTAGTTGAAGTTAGGCATCGATCCAGACTTCAAGGTTATGATCCATTTATATTGGCAGAACAAGCATAACAAGTTTATTATACGAGTTATCCTTCAAAAAAAAGGTCAGGATGAATGGTGGGCAGCATGCAAGGTGAGAAGTAGGCTTTTTATGGAGGAAAATATGACCAGTGAAGCTGATACAAACATTAAAATACCTATGGATGACTACTACCAAGAGGATCCGATAATAAGGGCAACAGATATGGAGGAGGATGGTGAAGAAAGAATTGAATTATTTGATGCAAATGCTTCTATGGAAGAGGCGAATGTAAATGAGATAACTCGTACATTAGAAGATGAAGACGATTAGTTCATTAATGATGAAGATATTATTGATAGTTTGATGACACTAATGATGAGGAAGAATATGAATCGCTTTCAAGTGAGTAACCTTTTTTAAAATGTCACATTTTATAATTAGGTAATATGTCAATTTATGATATGCTTATATTTCATTATATATTTTTCTAACCAATTAGCTATCAACTTGCATGTATAAACAGTCATGGTTCTTTGAGGAAGAGGTCGTCGTACGTCAGCATTTGGGTCATGATCAAGGCCTTCTACTCCAGTGTCACCATCAGTTGATGCTCCTACATCACCAGTTGTAGATATAGCGACCCCTCCTAGACGCAGTGTTACAGGATCTATTCCCACACCACCAGTTGAAGGTAAGTAAAAAATGTTTGCTATTTTTTTATGCTTTATTATCAATTCTAATTTTATTTTCTCTAAAAGTTCCAACATTTGAAGCACCAGAAGAGAATCGTTTCTCAGCCAGGAATAATAGTCGGGCAAGAGAGTCTGGAAGGTGGACCAATATACACTGGATGTGTTGGAATTAATGATCCAAAAAAATTGTAAGTAATTGTAATCATAGTTTTCAAATAAATTTATACTAATTACTGCTACACATTGTTAAATATATATAGGGTTACTTTTACACCGGACAGTATTGTGCGATATATTAGCAATCTTGTGATTGGGAGATTGCCGCCAAATGCACCGTCATGGCACAAGGTTCCGAGGGATCTTAAGGAGAGGATGTTTCATCACTTTTTGGTAAAATTTTAAAAATATTTAGCACAAAATCAATATTATTTTGAATTAATAATTTTTCTTATTACAGGAGAATCATAAATTTGAGCCTGGGTTAACCGAAGAAGTCATACGAAAAGTTTTCATGCATGTCGCCAAAAATCGTCTACGTGGCCAATTGTACAATTTTAGACATAAGGCGACAAAAGCAACAAATAATAACTTTGAGTTAGCTCGTAATTCACCTCCTGCTGGATTAAATTGTGATGTTTGGCACTCACTTTGTGATGCATGGTACAATTTATAAAATTTCATTCAATACATACTTTTTAACATTTTATCTTTTAGATAATAAAATCTTCTTGATTTGCAGGAGTTCGGAGGATTGGAAAAAAAGATCAGTGGTAGCAAAAGGGTAATCGTGCTTCAAAGCCTGAAGCTGCTTTACACACGGGAGGATCAATTCCTTTCTCAAGTCACAAGCGTCGTTTGGTAACTTTATTAAACTTTGTTATAATCTTATACATCAAAATTAAATATTTACTAACTTTATAAATCATCAATACAGGAGGAAAAAAACAAAGGTCCAATTGATTATAGAGAGGTTTATGAGTTGACGCATAAGAGCAAAAAGACAAAAAATTTTGTCACTGACTACTCTCTTAAAGTTTATGTATGTTGGTGATACATTTAATTTATTTTTTTCAAAGTATTTGCTTACTAACTCACTTTTATCTTATTTTAGGAAGACTATAATTCCAAAGTAATTGAAAAGTATGGTGAAAATCTGGATACACAACCATCACTCGATGTGGAACTATGGAAAGAAGCAGGCGGAACAATCAGAGAAGGATCTCTTCGTGGATTGGGTACATCGGTCTCATCTACTAGATCAGCTACATCTGCTGGGCAAAATGGCAATGGTTCATTCTTTTCATCATTTGTGCAGGATAGTACGATCGATCATTTTAAGGATGTTGTTGGCAATGTCGTGGATGACCGCATAAAGAATGCATTCGGATCATTGATGGATAGTTACTGTCAACTAGGAGGAGCATTTGAACAGATGCTCAAATGACTTTTGATCAATTCAACGGATGATGCTGGACCGAGCACTTCGTCGTCTAATATAAGAAATGATTGATGATTAGAGTTACTAATTTCTAAACTTATCATCACTATTTTGGTTTGTGTTTGGAGACATGTTGAACTATTTGAATTTATATTTGAGACTTATTATGTTGGTTGTTATTTTGTTAAGTTAGACTTATATAATATATATTATGTAAGCATTTTGCTACTTTTGTGATGAAGAATGTCATTTTTATTTTGGACTACTTGGAAATGTTGATTATGAGCCAACTGAAGAATTTAGCCTGGGTAGGGGCATACGTGAAGGCTACCCCACTCTCTCTATATTACGAATCATTGAAGTTCTTCGCTGCTTTTGGAGCAGCCTGAGGACACGAGTGAGCAGCTCCAAGTCTCTAATATTCTTCTCAAAATCAGTTACTGCAAACTCAAGAGATGCAATTTTGTAAGTTTCTTTTATTAGTAACTATTGAGTGCATTTGTGATATTTGTCTGATACTGTGGAATGTTGATCAGATATGTTTTTAATGTTTTTAATGCTCAAGTTGATCAGATACTCTAGAATGTTGGTGAGCAGGTATTGAGACAAGCGTGGAGGCGAGATGGTGTTGAGGGTCCTGTTGGTGAACGACTCCCCAGTGGACAGGAAGATAGTGGAGAACTTGCTGAAGAAATGTGGAGCTGAAGAAATGTGGAGCTATGTTTCAAGGTAAACTAGCAATATGAGATTATATCTCGATCATGTAATCATTATGGGGTTGGCTATCTAAGAAAAATCATGTTTTTAATGCATGAGATGTTACCTTTGTTCGATTTGAGTTGCTTATTTTGGCATCTTGTAGTGGTGGATTCTAAAGAAAATGGTAGGACTTGTTCGTTCGTGTTAATTTCTTCTTACACAATGATCTACTTCGTGAATATATGTGCTAAAAAAATATTCTACTTTTTGCTCTTCAACATTAGAGTTTGATATATTGAAAAAAAAATATATGTTATAAAAGAATTCTAATGACAGTTTATTAGTTTAAACTACTGAGATTGTATTTTTTTCTGCTTATTTGAATAACCTATGATATATTTCTATGTTGACCTCAGATTAACAGAGTCACCT
This sequence comes from Pontederia crassipes, assembly GCA_030549335.1. Lineage (NCBI taxonomy): Eukaryota > Viridiplantae > Streptophyta > Magnoliopsida > Commelinales > Pontederiaceae > Pontederia > Pontederia crassipes. The sequence continues at coordinate 16,326,314 of JAUKPH010000017.1, read as the reverse complement.
ATTCTTGAATTGCCAGTGAACTTTAATCTGATAGTGTGAGAAGTCTTTCATACCTGCTTGGATCCTCTACATGCCATTTGAAGTCATTGCTTCTGTGTCATGTAGTTTGTGCAGTGGAAAGGGGTAAGGCACCTTCTTGTTAGGAAGTCTGTTCCAAAAGGTTTGGTATTTGTTGGGAAGCTGCCCTATGGATCTAAAGCTACCTTCAGTCCTAAAATGGATCATCTGGTATGTCAAAGCCTTTGTTACAAAGCTCTTAGATGTTTGTTTTTTATATTCAATTATTTTTTCTTGGAAGGAGAAGTGATAATTATGAAATTTGGGTAGTTATTCACATTGTAGTTTTCTTTTAGATGAGTCATATACTCTTTTATTGAGACAATGCAATAAGGATCACAAAACAGGCAAAAGAGTGGGTGTGTGAGCGCCAAATATTAAATAGTTTTAAAGACAATGGCATTCATGATGAGAACCACTTGATATGTTTGCAAAAAGGCTTCAGCACGGATTTGCTCCTATAATATTATTACATTGCTCATGGCTACTCTATTTACATAGTCTAAGTGGAGACAATTATTTTTGATGAGGTATTCTCATGAAAACATCATTTCTGGTCATGTTACTTATTTTGTAGTGTATGTACCTAATATATTCATCAGCATATCATAGATTTTTGGATCTAGATGAATGAAGCCCACAACTTAAAAGTAATATATTGAAGTAAAATCAAGGTTATTAATAGTAGAATGTATATACAGTGACTAAATTAACAGATCTTATACGTTGTGCTTGGCTGCTAATAATCCTATTGCTAGCCAGATTGATGTGTTATTGTGTTTAGTCCTCTGTTTCTCAATGCTATTGACTCTCGGGATCAGATTTTGATACCAAATTGTCTGGTTGATTCAGAAAGCTACTCAAACAGGAGTAGCGCTATGTATAATGCACTTCTGTCAAAAAACAAGCACTGGCACATTCACTTTAGAAAAGGTTGATAGTACTTTGTTGTTTCAATGGAAGCACTGCAATGCGTTAAAGTCCTAATCAGCAATGTAGCCTATACTCAAATACTTCTACAATCTGGTTGGATTTAAAGAAAAATCTGAATATAAAATCAAAATAGGAAAAAAATACTTTGAAACAAATCAGTAGGTTCTGATCAACTCCCTTCCTCCTCTATGGTGTGTCTTCTCACCAAAGAGTGGCATCCAATATCGCATGGCCATCCAAAATCCTAGGGTGGGTTTTAATATTTTTATCCTCCTAATTAGTTCTTGACACGTTCCCGTTCTCCCCTGTAAAGGAGGCTTCCTTGCAGGACAGTCCTTTGGTAGAAAGACAAAATAATCGTCTTTTTTCATCTTGGATTTTGTCTGTTTGTGGGTTGTGAACATATTTTAGCTGCCCCTAGTGCCGGACACGAGAGTGTCTTCCTCAATATTGTAGTTTTCAGTTGTATTTTGTAAATGCTTTAAAATCACTTCAATTGATTTCATTGCTATCCCACCGGCCAAATATTTGTGTGAGATGAGGATATTTGCGTGTTTAATCAAGTCCTGAAATGTACATTTGAAGTATATTGCTGATTTACTTTTATGAATGCAGTTGTACTCAACTCCTCATCTCTTGTTCTTTACAGAAAGTTCAAAGCTGACTTGTTTTTCAGACAAATGTTGCTCAAATTTCAGCTAAATAAACCCAAATCTAAAAGATTTGGGATCTTTTTTTCAGGACGGCGCATAAGAGTTCGGGGTCAACCAACTATTATGTATTGTTCTAAAGAATCTGCTCTGTATTGTTCTGATTGAGAAAAAAATTTAGTTCTAAAGAATCTGCACATAATATTGCTCTGTATTGTTCTAAAGGATCTGCCCTGTAGATGAGAAAAAAAATTTAGTACTGATTGAAGTGTCCAAGAATCTGCTTTGTATTGTTCTAAAGAATGTTACTTAAGTTCCCTTTGTTCCGATCCCAGCAAGATGTCAAGTGGCTGCAGACAATCACATCCATGCCAATTCTGGTGAAAGGTGTTCTCACTACAGAGGACGGTAAGCATCCAACTTCTTGTCAAGTTTTAGTCCGCATTTTGCATCCGATAGAGATCACCCTAATAACCACAACCCCAAACTGCAGCAAGGATCGCCGTGCAATATGGTGCTGCTGGCATTATCGTCTCCAACTATGGAGCTCGTTAACTCGACTATGTTCCAGCCACCATTGATGCCCTCGAAGAGGTTGCCTCTTGTACTTCATCACCTGTCATCTTCTTCTCCCTATACAGTACACCTCTGACATGAAAGATACATGTAATTAGGTCGTGAAAGGCTCACAAGGCTGCATTCCCGTCTTCCTGGACGGCAGCGTCCGCCACGGCACGGACGTGTTCAAGGCGCTAGCTCTCGGTGCCTCTGGAATATTTGTAAGTGGGAACTCTCCATGGCTTCGTCTTCAGTACTCCAAAGTTCTTGCTCATGCATGCATGCATGCAGGGATGAATGCCTGTGACTGTTGCAGCATCAACATGCATCTCTATCCATGCACGTACTCCTGTCTTGTGTACTTAGTTCCATGCCCTCTTAAAATGGATGCAGTTTGGAAGGCCAGTCGTGTTCTCCTTGGCTGCTGAAGGCGAGGCTGGCGTGAGGAAGGTGCTGTAGATGTTGCGAGATGAGTTCGAGCTGACCATGGCACTGAGCGGCTGCACCTCACTGCAGGAGATCACATGCAGACTTTTATTGCTATTATGTGTTGTATATTCTTTATAAGGTTTTTTTCGCTTACTGTCCCGAACTATGAAATGATGAACTTGATCAGTGTCTCTTTGATGATCTAGTGATGGCTTCTGTACCCAGTGTGATGTATTCATATACTCTATTTAAACTTTGTAATGAGCATTTAGCTCCACTTTATCAAACGAAAAATGATATATAGAGATTTTTGTTATATTGGTTATTGTATTGTCATTTATATAATTGTACAATTAATAATTTGATATAAACGATATTATTGTGAAAAAAATTATTGCTAATTTGTGACTGGATTGGGACAGTTTTGAGACAAACTGCAAACTGTGAGGACCAATTGTGATAAAAGTTAGCTACAGAATAAGGACAAATTAGTCACAAAAAAATTATAATTGTTTTATCGCCGTAACATTATAGTTACTACTTAGTGACAGATTAGTTACCGATTTTGAATTCTAATAATTAAGAGTTGCCACAAATTAGGGACGGATCATGGACGATAACACACATAATTAGCTACAAAAATAGGGATACAAATTTGGGTCGCAATCATCGATGAGGTATTAGCTATAGATGTACTCTATCCCGAATCCGTAGCAAATCTGACGTTAATACTATTTGTGACGGTATTACCTACGGATTTGTTACAGATATCCCCTTAGCTAATAGCTCAAATTCTTGTAGTGTTCCACTTTCATTTGATATTAATGTTCTTCTCTCCTGGACCCTCCACTTCCTCCACATCACTACCATGACCGCAATCTTAAGAACACGTTGTCCTTGAGTTGATGTAATATCCCGGATTTTAACTAAGGGAATTTAGTCTTTTGATTGAAACACTAATCTCTCCCTTGTTTAAAGTCCCCAAATCCCCGTGTTAAGCTCTTTCACCCAATTTCTCGCATGACAGCTAGGGCTTGAAGAAGAAGAAGAAGAAGAAGAAGAAGAAGAAGAAGAAGAAGAAGAAGAAGAAGAAGAAGAAGAAGAAGAAGAAGAAGAAGAAAGACGAGAATGATTTAAGATCAAGGTATGCAAAGGGGATCCAAACCTCTCTTTTCGCCTCTCAATAATTTTATTGATTTGATTGAGAGTAATAGGATACCCTGCCCTATTAGGGATTCGATGAGGATCTCTATAGGTTTCATGAGATCTGAGACATTTTCATATGATCCATGTTTAGATCTACATGTTAGAGTTTTATTGAAGAAAATCATGGTTCATGTTTAAGGACAAGAAGAACCCTAGATCATATGATTGAACAATTTGTTTTACCATGATTTCATATATTTTCCATATGCCTTAATGTCTAAGAATCATGCTTAAATTTTTAAAAATGTTGCATATTAATTCCCACATGTTTCTGCATCAAAATTTGTGAAAATCGGGCTGGTCATCGATTTCCAGGACGATTCACAGTCGTGACAACTCCCGTCACGCCCATGAGCGCGAGACTAGATGTCCAGGAGGAAAAGGCTTGCACACGACCGTGACATTGTCACGGCCGTGATGGACCAAACACGACCGTGATGACCACCGTCACAACTGTGAGCGCGTGGATGGATTGGCGAGCCCGAAATCGATCTCACACACGACCATATTGCCTCAAGGCACGACCGTGACACAAATATGGCATGGTTGTGACAACCTTGCCACGACCGTGACCAACACTTAAAAAATATTTTCCAAATAACGGGTCTCGATCATGACCGTGACCAACAATAGTCACGGCCGTGATCGACCAAATTTGACTATTATGCTATTTTAAATCTTATTTTCTAAGTACTAATAGCATGCATTGATGTTTGTTGATTATATAAGAACCTATATACACATATATGCATGTTTTCCCACATAACTAGGTTAAAATCTAAAGATTGAGCGACGTAATTGATTGTTGATTGAAAATCATAATGAAGCTAGTTGTGGATGATGTTATATGCCGTCCCTCAATGACCCTTATTTGATTGTCAAGAATGATTGTTACACTCATCGATAACGGTGTGTGCATTCCTAAGTCACCTTTGGACGAAAATTTGTAGAATGATCGTTACACACATCGACAATGATGTGTGCATTCGAATGTCTCCTTTGGGCGAGAGGAGAGCATTATCTCCAAGGCTTAGCTAGCTTATTGTGAGGGCAATGATATAAATCCCAACTATCGGAAAATATAACCTTAAGAAGGGCCAATGATCGAATGAATGGAATGTAGCCCATGAGAATGGAAGTTCGAAAGGGTTGTCAAGCAACCTTATGGAAAGTTATTGAGGCAATGATTGAGGTAGTGCAAGTCACTTATATACCTATGGATCAAATTGATGATTGCTATGAATGTTTCATACGATTGTGTGATGATGAATCCATACATGTCTTCCATGCTATTATGTTATTGATTCATGATGATAGATGTTTTAATCCAATGACATATAGTTCATATATTAAGTACATGACATGCATAATATTTCCTTCTTATTATATGAAGGTTATTATGCACATCATGTAGTATCTTGTTTAGGATCATGGCATCGTATCACATGACCTTTACATACTCTAATTGAGGAAACCCTTGCACCCTGGATTGATGCAGGTAACCAATGAATGAATGGATGATAGTTCAGCTCATGATGAGAAGATTGCACATTGGTTTAGGCATATTAGAGTCAAGTCACTACAAGAAAATTGGGATATCGACACATCAACCGAGATGCTACTATGGCACTAATGCGTAGTTGGAAATAATAGTGTCTCCTTAGCAGCGACATAATGTCAAAAATATGAGACGCTTGGAATCAACAACTATTAGCGTCGCAATAGCGCAAAAGCCAAAAGCGATGCAACTAGCGTCAACACTTGATGCTAACTCAACCTTAAGATGATGTGAAAAAGTATCATTGCGAGTAGTTGAGTTACGTCGCTGATGCGACGCTAAAGTGGCGTAAAACATCGCAACGCTATTTCGACGCTCAAGTGATGGTAAGTTTATACGTAAGCTGACGCTAGTTCAACACTACTGTGACGCTCAATTAGTCGACGCTACGGTGACGCTAAATATGATATATTTAAAATAGCATCGACTATTCATTCAATGCAATTGATATGCTAGAGACACACTAATATCCGACAATTTTGCTCCATTACAGTCATATTTTCTTCCATTCCCACACCATACAATTATACAATACATATACATGCATTCATCATTCATCACAAGCATCATATCAAAGATAACAATATGAAAAGTAATAAACTGAACTAACAAAAGTATAAATAATACGTGTATATCTAATAACAAAGGTATAAGTAACAAAAGTATATCTAATATCATGCAAAAGTTTCTATCCTATGTTGGGGAGTTGTTGTTGCTGTCATTCTGGACATTCGATCTCGACGTGCTCGATCTTTGGTCTCGTGGGGATTGATTCTACGACGGGATCAACATCTGAATTGCCAGCAATAAAGGAGCCAATTGTTACGATAGCTGCGTCACTGCAGGTGCAGCGGATGAACTCAGAGCAGATGAACCTCTTGCACATCCTCCTCTCATCCTAGGTACCTGAGCGGTTGTGCCTAGGCCACGTAGCTATCCTCCTCGTGTCGTGTCGGCCATCTCCTCCCAAAAAATAGGATCCTCTACGAAATAGAAAAAAATATACAATCATATAAACATTATAGATTATATAAATTATATAACATGAAAAACACATAAACATATAAGTCTTATATAAATTAAAAACATGAATCGCTTTCAAAATACGTTACCTGGTGGCTGAGTACTCGGATCATCTCCGTACTTCTCAGTCATCTTCTCATTGTACGCATCCTAAAAAATTTGAACATTGTGCATTTAAAAAATCATTTGCACTAACGTCACCAACCAAGCAAACATGTGATGAGACTTACTAGAAGCCTACGAGCAGTGGGTGTGACTAACTCGTTGGTCTTTCAACTCTTATGTGTGGCCTCGTAGACCACACGAAAGTCTACATGACAGCCTTGTTTCTCCTCCTACAATAAGGTTTCAAATTTTATAAAATAATCATAATGTAAAAGTTTGATTATTTGATTTTGTACCTACCATGTGTTGTCGATGCTCGTCAAATCGCATCGATCAGTCTTTGTGGATGTGTGCCTCAAGCTTTGAAAATTAGTTAACTCTTGCCTTTTCCGACTTTCTTGATCATTATTCATCTATCCTATACGAACATCAAATACTTAGACTTTGAAAAATTAAGCATTTGATACAAATAATTAAAATGTAAACTTGCATACCACTTTGTACATAACGACTCTCACACTAGGCGCCTAATATGCCTTGGGCATCTTTGTATGCCCTGCTCCAAAGTGAGATCGATGGATGTGACGATCTTGTGAAACTTATATAGTCGATTTTAGAGGCATTTCGTAGCCAACTTCTCAAAAGCTCTCCGAATCGTACCCAAACTAAGATCCGGATGAACTGATATATCTCCTAAGCAATGTTATAAAAGCTACTAAATTAAAAATAATATAAAACAAATTATGTAAGCAAAAAAGAAGATTATATCGTAAACACCCGAAAGATATCATTCCGCATAAAAATTGGGACATCTTTCCACGATCCTGCCCCGTCCGACAAGTAGGAAAGAACAAGATCACTGACATCCTGCATGGTACTAGCACGTATGAAAGTGGTCCTACAATTTAGAAAGAAGTATTAATTTTCAATAATAAGCAAAATAATAATAAAATTCCTAGTGATTGTTTAACTTATGGCCGAGCAATGTTGTTAAAGGTGACCACCCTATTATCGTGTAATCCCTCTTCATTAGTCGAAGATGAATCATCACCCGCTACAGTTGAAATAGACTGAGAAGGTCCGACATCATCGATGAGCCCTAGTATGAATTAAATCAATAGCGTGATACCAAATTAAACTAATGATCATTGATATATGTACAGTAAAGTTCTCATTTCGAGTGATGTCTATCGCTGCTTGATCTTTGGCTGTCCGCTCGTTAGAATGTAACAAGTTGGGTGCTTGTACTATCAGCGGCGTAGTAGCTGACACTATTAAAAAAATGATTAATGTAATTAAATGAGAAATATAATGTTAATAATCATAATAAATATATCACCTAGGGTAAGATGCTGCTCACCAATGCTGGAATGTGGTGAAACGTCAGGTAATCTCAATGGTGGCGTAACAACTATCATCATAAATAAATACTTAAAATACTTGCTTATATTTAAATTTATGAAATATACAAAAAATAACCTGGTGTGACATGTTGATCAACGTTGTGCGATCAAAATGTCCCAACTATGTGCTCTGTCGACAGTGGAACAACTATCACAATAAGAAATAATTAGAACAATTGCATGTATAAGATATATTAAATTCCCAAGAAATAATCTAGAGTGATACGTGGAGACGACCCACCAATAGATCCCCTATTCAATGTTGATCCAGCTACGTGCCTCGTTGACGGTGGAGCAACTGACATTATTTTTAAAAACTAATGTAATTATTATAAGCAACTGACAATAAATATATCACCTCATGGTCGTAATGGTTCACTCATATGGAGCGAACTCCTAGAAGAGCGAGATTATTAGGAATTAAAGAATAAACTAGAAAAATAATTCAGCACATAATAGAGTAGTCAAGGAACAATCTTTTGGAGAAAATGAAATATCATTGATGATATTCTGCTATATTAAAACTCAAAATAAAGAGGCCTATATATGGGCTTACAACTTTAGAAGATGCAAAATAACAACATGGATATCATGCCTAAAAAAGTGTGAGATCATGCACACACTCCACCACTAACACTCTACTACTACTAATTACATTACCCAATAACCATAACCACCACATTACCACAACTACCGCTTGATTCAAAACTACAAACTCAAAGTAATTTTGTGAAAAGTGCATGCTTGCGAATAGGAAGAGCTTTGGTGAATAAATTTTCCATTTGTTCATCTGTGCCACAAAATTCCAATTTCATTTCTTCATCCTCCACTAATCCACAAATACAATGATGACGTATTTCGATGTTCTTTGTTCGTCCATGCATAATAGGAGTCTTGGTCATTGCTATTGCTGATTTATTATCATAAAAAATAATTGTTGCTTCATTCTGTGATTGATGTAGAAGCAATATACTCTGGTTCAGAAGATGAGAGGGCAATAGTTGCTTGCGTCTTTGAACATCATGAAATTGCTCCTGATCCAAGACTAAAAACACTTCCTGAAGTACTCTTTCTATCATCCAAAGATCCTGTCGAATCATTATTAGTAAATCCAAACAATTTAAAATTAGAAACTTAGAATACCAAATTCCAAAGTCCACCGTGTCAGCAATATAACGTAAAATGCGCTTGGCTACTCCAAAATGATGTTTTGTTGGAGAATGCAAAAATCTGAATACGAGACTGACAGAAAAAGAGATATATGATTTTATGTAAGTCAAATAAATTAAACCACCAATCAAACTTCTAAATGTTCTTTCATCGGCATGACCTATACCATCATCAACTTTGAGCTTTTCATTCACATTCATAGGAGTAACATCAACTTTACAATTTAGCATATTGAACATGTCCAACCAATCATTAGCATATTTCTTTTGAAAAATAAATATGCCATCGGTACCATGCTTCACTTCTATACCAAGAAAATAGTTCAATGGTCCCAAATTTGTCATTTCAAAATTGAACATCATGCATATTTTAAAATCATCCACAAGCAGTTGAGAAGATCTCATATATAGAATATCATAAACATATAGGCAAACTATATTAAATTCAGCCCATTTTTTTTTCAAGTAGAGTGTTGGCTCAATTTCACTTTTGCGAAAACTATTGTTAATAAAAAATGAATCAATTTTACTGTACCATGCACGAAGAGTTTGCTTTAGGTCATATAAAGCCTTTCTTAATTTGTAGATTTTGTCTTCCTTGCTATTTTGATTGACATAAACATCTTCATTCAAATCATCATTAAAAAATGTTAATTTTATATCAAGTTGGTAAATAGGCCATTGCAATTGAGCAGCTAAGGTTATAAATAATTTCACTGTTTCAAGATGAACAACATGAGAAAAAGTTTCTTCAAAATCTATACCTTGCTATTGCGCATAATCTTTTGTTACAAGCCTTGCTTTGTGCTTCTGAATTCTTACATCTGCATGATATTTAGTTTTAAACACCCATTTCAAACCAATCAATTTTTTGTTGTCAGCCAAATCAACTAACTCCCATGTATGATTTCTTTCAATAGACATCATTTTTTTTCATTGTATTGCGCCATTTTTCCTTTTCCATTGCTTCGTCCAAGCATATCAGATCTAAGACAAATAAAGAAAATTGACAAAAATAATATATTTCTTGCAAAGAACAAAATTTCTTTGGCGTTGAACTAAGTGAATTTTCTGACGAATGTTTTCACTATTTGGAACACATTTATTTTTTGCTGGTGCTGCAACAATATTTTTTCACCATTTGTAGGAAATTCAATTTGCAAATAAGTCACATTAGTTCTATTTGTCTCTTCCCATGTCCAACTGCATCTTTCATCAAAGATAATATTTCTACTAATAACTACTTTGTTAGTAGAAGGATAGTATAATCGATAAGGTTTGGATTGAACAAAATAACCAACAAAAATATATTTCTTGAACTTGTCATCAAGCTTTTGGCAATTTTTAGAATTGTTCAAAGCATATGCAATGCATCCAAAAAATTTCAAATGACTTACTTTCGGTTTGCAACCTTTCCATGCCTTATATGGAGTCTGATTTTGCACTGCTTTTGTTAGAGAAATATTCAGCAAATATACTATAGTTGCAATTCAGCCAAAAAAATATTGGGAACATTCTTCTCTTTTAGCAAACTTCACCAACTCTATTCGTGCACAAAATTTTTATGTGACAACTACTTTCATTTTCCATCATAGCCTTGAATTTTTTGAACATATAAAATTTCTCAAATTCTACTTCAAAAAATATACCTACTTCATGCGAGAATAATCGTTAATAAATAATGCAAAATATTGACTACCACTAAAGGAGTTTGTTTGCATAGGTCCACGTAGATTTAAATGAATAATTTCAAGAGGATACTTTGCTCTGTAGGAAATGACTTTTTGCATTGGTTTCAAAAAATGCATCCTTCACATACTTCATCAAGAGAATCAATTTCTGGAAGACCAATAACCATAGTTAATCTAGCCAATAATTTTAGTCCATTGGTGTTGGGATGACCATACCTCAAATGCCAGAGTTTAGACTTAGAAACTGAATGAACTGAAAATGCATAAGAATCTGAAAAATCCAGAGGAAACATGCAATTTTTTGTCATAGCAATTTTTGCAATAATCTGTCCATATTTCTTATCTTTGACCAAATAAACATCATCATTAAACAAAATAGAATAACCACTTGTCATCAATTGTACAATGCTTAAAATATTATTCTTCAAACTAAGAACATAAAAAATAGCATGGAGAATTTTTTCTTTACCATCATTGTGCTGAGTAGCAATTGTACCTTCTACCTCAACTTGCACAGTTTTATTATATCCAAATTTAAGCCATTTTTTTTACTCATCAAGCACTTTAAACAATGATCTCATTTCAGTTATATGATTAAAACAACCGCTATCTAAAAATCATATTTCATTTGTATCATTAGAATGATAATATACCATAAATAACTTACTTTTCTTTTCTCTCTCTTCAACAAAATTTGCTAATTGCTTTGCCTTAGTCCAACAATTTGCCTCAATATGCCTATGCTTCTTACAGCAGTAGCATTGAATTTTGTTTTTGTACTCATTTGATGGTTGTTGTCTTTACTCATTTTGTCCGTCAAATCTTCCTTTACTATGGCCTCTTCCTCGACTTCTTTCACGAAATCCGTCACGCAACCTCTATTACAATCAGATTGAGGTGCTTCTACTTTGGCTTGAATAGTTTTTTCTTCAAATTTTTCTGCAAATATGCTCATTCTTGCTTCATGTGCTTACAAAGAACCCATTAGTTTATTAAAAGAGAATATAGATAAATTTTTAAACTCTTCAATTGCAACAACTACATAATCAAATTTTGAGGTCAAATTCTTCAAAACTTTAGCAACAATAGTTTTGTCATCATTCTTTTCCCCATAAGATTTCATTTGTCTAACCACAATAGTTACTCTAGACAAAAATTCTTGAACAGACTCATTTGATTTCATAAACAACATATCAAAATCTCGACGAAGAGTTTGTAATTTAGTTGTGATTACCTTTGATGTCCCTTGATACTCTTTTTGTAATATACCTCATGCTTGCTTTGAGGTAACCACATCTGTAATTCTGCAAAAAAAAAAGTCTCATGCACAGCTTGTTAAATAAGAAATAATGTCTTTGCATTTTTCTTTTTATTTTCCTTTAATTTACCTTCTTCATTTGAATCTGCATATGCATTATCAACCGAATCCCAAAGGTCTTGTGACATAAACAAAGTCTTCATTTTGATATTTTAAAACTCATAATTATCACATTTGAAAATAGAAATTAAAGGTTGGGAGAAACTTACACTACCACCATTCGCAGCCATAATTTGCTCCACATTTTTGCTTGTTGAAACACTAATTAATTGCACTTGCTAGCAATTCCAAATATGCAAATGATGTCTTCTCCTGGCCGAGTATTTCGCAATCTGCTCTGATACCAAACTTGTTAAAAATTAAAGGATAAAGTAGGAAAATAATTCAGCATATAACAGAGTAATAAGGAATAATTTTTTGGAGAAAAGGAAATATCATTGCATGATATTCTAATATATTAAAACTCAAAATAAGGAGGGCTATATATAGGCTTACAACTTTAGAAGATGCAAAATAACAACATGGACATCATGCCTAAAAAAATGGAAGATCATGCACACACTCCACCACCAATACAACAACTAATTACATTACCCCGTAACCATAATTACTACATCACCGCAACTATCCACTATCTCTATAATTAACTTTTTTTTCCAAAGTAGAAAATGATGTGGATATTTTTTGAATCACATTTCAACAGGGATGACCCAGAAGCTCGACCTCTAGTCCAACAGCAGGCATTACAACAATATTACACCCTAATCCAACATGATGCATATAAAACATACTACGCCCTAATTAACATATCATATTATACGTCTACATAACATTATAGCAATTAACATAGCATTACAGTAATTAACATAATATTGTAGTAATTAACATAACATTATAGTAATTAACATAGTATTACAGTAATTAACATAGCAAATTAACTAGACATTACAGTTATTAACATAGAATACTATACATCTACATAACATTCACAAGGTGGCGGCGGAGGAGCTGGGGCTCGTACCTTTTTGCACGTCGACGGCCAAATAGCGGGGCGGCGTCCAAATAAAAACCCATTTGTCGGCTGGAGCAGTAGACGACCGGAGCGGCAGGGCGGTGGCCGAAGAAGTAGGCAGCCAGAGCAGGGGAATGAGGGAGGATGGTGTCAGTGGAGGCAGGGTCGAAGGAGGCGGGGTCGGAGGAGGCGGGGTCGAACGACGGTGGATGATGGCGTCGGAGGAGGCAAGGAGGGCAGGGTCAGAGGAGGCGGGGTTGGGGGAGGGTGGACAATGACGTCGGAAGAGGCGAGGAGGGTGGGGTCAGAGGGGAGGGTGGGGTCGGAAGAGACGGGGTCAGACGAGGGTGGACGTCAGCGTTGGAGGAGGCGGGGATGGAGGGGTCAGACGAGGTGCTATAGAGCTGCTAACGGGTCGCTAAAAGAAGTTAGCGACCATCTCGCGTCAAAGTGGCGTCACAATCTCGGGACGCCGATTAGCGTCGGAATATTGCGACGCTAAAATGACGCAATTAGTGCCTTTGTAGCATCGATAGATTCTGCGACGCTAGTGTGTAGTGACATTGACGCTATTGAGTATCTACAGTGGTGCTAAATATGAGATGTTTCGTAAGAAATCATGTCACTTAATTCAACCATAATAATTTCATTATTAAGAATATAAAAATAATATATCTATAATTAATATATGATATATATTGTATGCATAAGTAACATATATAATATAGGTAACAAATATATATTTAGGAATACATATATATAACACATATATGATGTAGGAATACATATGTTGAAGGTACACATATAATATTTAATTTATTTATTCATTAAACTATATTATATATAATTTATATAGTAATATATATGTTGTTATACAAATTAGCATCAAAATAGATAACATATAGTTATACAAATATAGATAACATGTAGTTAATCTATTTCTTCATTAACATATATGTTCTTCAAACACATCAGTGATGGAGTAGCGTCACAATAGCGCCGATTAAGCATTGTATGTGTTTCTCAACATCCTGTGATGACATAGCATCGCCTTAGTGCCTGACCTATCTAGTGCCTCAATATTGCATTGTGTTTGCGCCTCATTAGCGCCGCCAACTTTAGCGCCGCAAAATGTCGACGCCAATACAGTGCACGTTGTCGACGCCAATATTGCCTCTAGGGTTTGCGCCGCGTTAGCATCACCTGATATGAGACGCTAATTTAGCGCTTCTATTTGTCGACACCAAGACAATGCATGAAGTCAGCGCCAATATTGCCTCTTGTGTTGGCATCGAATTAGCATTGCACAGGTTGTGACGTGAATTTAGCGTCGCATTGTGTCGACGCCAATACATCGTTATAATCTATCGCACATTTTTCTAGTTACACGCATGATAATAGTGTCTCATTAGCGTCGCCATGGCGCCATGTTTAACGTCGACTAGTTCTAATGCTATTGCAGTGCTAAAAAGGATGCTATTGCAAGGTAAGTAGTGCCACATTTTGTCGACCCAATGGAGACGCTAATGAGACGCTACTTTTTTTGCGTCGCTAATGTTCATCGCTAATCGTCAGTTTTCTTGTAGTGAGTGTTATTGAGTCTGTTAGACTATGAGTTTAAAAAATGCTTCCTCTGATGGCATTTTGTCTAACATGTGTTTGAATATTTTATTGAGAGAACACTTAGGTGAAACCTAATACTGGCTTGAAAAATAAAATTTGTGTTATGAATTTGTAATTCACCTTGATAGACTGATGAAAAAAAATAAAAATTTACATGCCAATATGTACATGTTGTGACTTAAAGATGAAATCATGAAATTACATTTTTGCTCGCGACTTGTATGCTTAACCATGAAATTTGTTCTGACCTCATAATTTGTTAAATATTTTATTGAGCAATAAAAAAGTTCAAAGTTTAATATTTCTTTTGTATTTTTGAGCTACTTCTATATATTTCTTGTTTAATTTTCCATGGTAATACAATTGATAGTATGTTCAGAGAAAAGTTTCAATACAAGCATGGTTACTCCAATTTATTTATGTTTTATATATGCATTGGTCACTTCCTCGGGGAGATAATTGGGATCACACTTGGCTTGGTTCTTCATAGCATTTTGCATGGTGTTGGTTTCTTCCTAAATTAAATAGTCATTTTTCTTCTATCCCTTTGATTTCTTATCAACATTTCATTCTTCTTTTGCATATTCACCTTCTTGATGGCCTAGAATGAGATGAGTCAAAACTTTTCAATGACAACTCCTTTAAGTGCATAAGGAAATGAAAACTAATGTGCTCCCACAGAGAACATATCCATTAGCAAAGGTCGATGAGTTGATATTCGTTCATATTGGGTCTGCATGTACAATACAATTGGATGTAAATTTTGGACATATATGTTGGATATGAATGTTTTATGTTACTGGATTTTTATGTCTATTAAATAAAAAAAAATATTGTTATTTGTATTAAACAATTTGGTGTGCATTTATATTTGTGAGTAAGTGGTTCATTATAGTTGTCAATGTTTATATTATGTAATATCAAATAAATAAATAAAATGTGAATAAACGAAATAATTGTCCCAAAGTTTATGTGACGACTAGATATGTGGTCCTTAAAAATTACAAAAGCAATCATATTACAACCATATTGAAGAATAGATGATTGTTTAGAACTGGACCCGTGTTCGCTTGAACATGATGTATGGCTTGGGTTATATATGGGAAAATGATGTATGGCTTCAATAGTAGAACTCGGACTATACTACCCAGCCTGAGTTTCAAAGGATCTGGCCCCGAGGTTTAGGTAGCCCAAGCCGAATTATATTGATATATTTGTAAATTTTTATCCTGTTATTTATTTTGATAATAAATGATCAATTTGCAATGTACTTGATGTCGTGATTGTTAAAAGGTTCAAAGGTTGATAAATACCATCAATAATTAAGTTTTGGGCACATCAATAAATACTATCTGTATTAAATATTATGGTGTACATCAATAAATCTTATGGTAAAATTTATTTTCTGCATGATGACATATTTATTTTGACAATAATCAATACTAGCATGCAATTTTAATATTTTAACTATTGCATTACATGAACAATAGTAGTATTAGATTGCATGCAATATTTTAAAATTCACTGAATAAATTATAAGTAAAATACATATTTTTTCTAATTTTCTAAAATTTTATAATAAAGACTTTATATTTCTAATTATTTTAACATTATGATGACAATTGAAGAAGAAAAAAAAAGGTGTTCCAGCCACATTTCACTTGGGCGCAGGTCCCGCACTCAAGTTTGTCTCACTTTTGGGCCTTGTGCCACTTTTTTGCTGTAACATATCCAATCAAGAAAATATTAGAAATTCATAATAAAATATTTAAAAGGTTAGAAAAAGTTTTCAGTAATTTATTTGTGACCACGATGGTTACTTTGTCAGTTGTGATTATACAATTATGACGTCAAAATTTTAAAAATAATTATAAATATTATTTTTTTGCATAATCATGAGATAGAAAAGCCTAAAAGTCCTAATACTAATGACGTGTCGATAACATATTAATATAGAGGTTGGGAAATATCACTTGAAACAAAAACATTGGATTATTCATTAAGGATTTTCTACAAATATATAATGCTCCACTTACCTCACGATCGTGGACCGAATATCGAACACTAGAAGAAAACTAGTGATTAGCAACGCAATACAGCATTTCAATACGAGTGATGCTAAGTCGACGCCACGAGCGTCAACATAGAGTCCCAGTTGAGTCACACAACGAAGACGCTACTTACCTCCCAATAGCGTCACATTATTGTTTACTTAGCTTTTTTGAAATAGACGCTAATCGAGACGCCATAGATACGCCAATTAGCCACTATTATTGCGCACGATAGAGCGAAAATGCGTGGCGGAATTTAGCGCTATTGTAACGTCGACATCATTCGACGTGAACCTAGCATCGCAGTCATTGAGATGCTCTATCGACGCTAGAGAGGAATCGATATGGGCACTATATATTTGCATGGTTTTGGCACCGAGATGTGCGATGCCACGTGGCGTCCCATATAGTGCGACACTATGTAGACATCAATATAAAAATATATTCTATTGTTACCTACACATGTAACGCATAGAACGTTTAATTAACACTATTTTTACATTTACTTGGCGTCTCATAACTATATATGTTTGAGGAACATGTATGTTAATTCAGAAATAGATTAACTATACGCTATCTATATTTATATAACTATATATATGTTATCTATTTTGATGCAACCCCATATACTTTAATATATATTATATGTGTACCTTCAACATATATATGTAATCCTACATAATTACTTTTCTATGCCTATCATATGTGTTTCGAAATATATATTTGTTACCTACATTGTATATATTACTTATATATGCATACAATATATATTGTATCTTAATTATACATATATTATTTTCATATTCTTATAGTTGCCTACACATGTAACACATACAACGCTTAATTGACACTATTTTAACACTTACTTGACGTCTCATAACTATAGATGTTTGAGGAACATATATGATAATTAAGAAATAGATAACTATATGCTATCTATAATTATATAATTATATGTTATCTATTTTGACGTAAACCCATATATGTTAATATATATTTTCTATACTATACTTTAATGAATAAATAAATTAAATATTATATGTGTACCTTCAACATATATATGCATTCCTACATAATTAGTTATATATATACCTACATCGTAGGAGTGTTCCTAAATATAGAATTTTTTACCCATATTATATATGTTACTTATACATAAAATATATATCATATCTTAATTATACATATATTATTTTTATATTCTTAATCATGAAATTATGATGGTTGAATTAAGTGACATGATTTGTTACAAAATTTTTAATTTTGCGCCATAGTGGAGACTCAATAGCGTCTATGTAGCGTCACAATAGAGCCACTATAGAGGCACTATTGGTGTCTCCCTAGTGTCGCAAAGTTGAGACGCTACTGCGACGCTAGGGTGTCACTAATAGGTTTTAACGACCCATTAGCGTCTCAAGAACGCCACAGTTGGAGACTTTTTATTACCCTCACTTAATCGGACACATATTGACAAATAAATATACATATATATACTTATATACAACACGAACACATATACATATTATTATCAATTAATCTCGGACATATAAACATATACATATACATATATACTTTTAATACGTATACATATATACATTATTTTCACTTAATCTCACACATATATAGACATACATACACGTATATACTTTAAATATATATATATATATACATACATACATACATTATATATATATATACATATACACATATATATACTTATAAACTTATAATATAGACGTAAAACATGTATTTATGAAATACATATGAATATACAATTATAGTTTATATATATATGCCTAACATACATGCATAGATACATTGTATATTTATATAGATATACATAGATATAATATAAACTTAAAAAAATCAATATTGCGTCGACATAGCATTGACATTTCCGCGACGCCAAGATCAAGTCACATGAGCATCTAACTAGCGTCGCAATACTTGGCGACGCTAAAAATGACCTTAATTCCTTAGGTTCTTCTTCGTTTTTTACTTTTTACTATTTATTGTTCTTTAATTGTGCCGACCGACGATTGCGACTGTCGGCCTCGTCCTCCGTTGCCTGCTTTGATGCCACGGGACGCCGCCCTCCTCCGCCTCCTCCGCTGCGACGATTGTGACCCCGCCGGCCTCCGCTTCCTCCGTTGTCCTCCTTCAACAGACGATGTCGACGGCTTTGACGATGTCGGCAACTTCTCCGATGCCTCCTCTGACCCCGACAACTTCTCTGCTGCCCTGCTCTGCTCAACGTCTTCCTCCTCTGCCCTATTCCTCCTCCGCCTGTCCGTTGTCGTCCTCCTCCATCGCCTGCCACCTTCCTCCATCACCCTCCGCTGCCCTCCTCCGCCTAGTGCCGCCTTCCTCTGCCCTTCTTCCTTCACTCTCTTCCACCTCCTCCGCCGCCTGCCGCCTTCCTCCACCACCCTCCGCTGCCTCCCTCCACTCGGTGCCGCCCTCCTCTGCCCTCTTCCACCTCCACCACCCTCCGCTGCCCTCCACTGTTGCCCTCCACAAACTAAATTATTTCTTAATTATGCCTTAATTTAGATGAATATATGAATATATGTTCTTAATTATGTTAACTTGAAACTCTTCTTTCAACTATATGTATATCGTGACTTGAAAAATAGATGAACAAATTAAATTATTTCTTAAATTTATGCCTCCAATTAGATGAACATCGTGGCTTGAAAAATAAATGAACAAATTAACTATATTATTCTGAATTATGCATCAAATCTATATTTGATGAGATTCAACTCAAAATCAAATACCGATAAATTATTATCAAATTTTTGGCTTTTTTGATCATGTTCTCATTACAGTTAAGAAGAATATGGATGAACATTATCATTAATTAAAACGAGAGCATTGAAAAAAAGAGACTAGAATATGATAATTCATTGATCAGTAACGACGATCAAGTATTTGAAACATGTGATTTTGGACTTCATACCTTCAAAATCACATTTTCAAGTACAAGAATTAATTGACATATGGTTAATGTTGTCTATTACAGAAATGACAAAGCCAGATCATAGTTGGATTCGTCGTTGGAAGGATAAAAGTGGTGTTATAACAGAAGAATATAAGGATGGTGTTGATAAATTTATTAATGTGGCATATCAAAATGACGGTCGAGCTTCTGGGTCATCTCGCTCTTCTAGGCGTTGACTCCAAATGAGTGAGCCATCACGACCACCAGATATTACATTTATTGACAATTGCCTATTTATAGTTGCTTATAATAGTTACATCCATTTTTTAATAATGTCAGTTGCCCCGTTGCCGACGGGGCACGTAGTCGGATCATCACATAATAGGCGATCCATTGGTGGGTCGTCTTCACGTATCACTCTAGGTACGTGTCACATAGTAGGTGATACATAGTAGGCGATATAGTTTTCTAATTATTTTATTTTGTGACAGTTGCTCCACCGTCGATGGGGCATGTAGTCGGGACGTCTTGATTGCATGACGACGATCGGCATGTCACACCAGATTATTTTCTATATATTTCATAAATTTAAATACATGCAATTATTTTAAGTATTTTTTATGATGACAGTTGCTACGCCACCACCGAGATTATAGATGCTTCACCACATTATAGCCTTGGCGAGCGACATCTTACCCCAAGTGATATATTTATTATTATTAAAATTATATTTCTCAATTAGTTACATTAATCATTTTTAATAATATTAGTTGCTACGCCGTAGATAGCACAAGCACCTGACTTGTCACATTTTGACGAGCGGACTGTCACGAATCATGCAGCGATAGACATCACTCGAGGTGAGAACTTTACTGTACATATATCAATTATCACTGGTTTAATTTGGTATGTCACTAATGATTTATTTTGTACTAGGGCCCGTAGATGATGTCGAACCTTCTCAGCCTACCCCAACTGTACCGGGTGAAGATTTCTCTTCGACAGATGAAGAGGAAATACACGAAAATGGGTTGGTCACCATGAATAATATTGCTTGGCCGTAAGTTAAATAACTTGTAGAAATTTTATTATAATTTTTCTTATCATTGAAAATTAATTCTTCTTTGTAATTTGCAGAACCATTTTCATATCTGCTAGTACCGTGCGGGATGTCAGTGCTCTTACTATTTCCCACTTGTCAAAAGGGGTAGGATCGTGAAAAGATGTTCCAATTCAAGTGAGAGATGACATCTTTTGGAATTTATGATACGATCTTTTTTTTGGGGTTACATAATTTGTTTTATATTATTTTTATATTACTAATTTTTACAGTATTATTTATGAGGCAAATCAATTTCATTCGGATCTTAGTTTGGGGATGATCCGGAGAGCTTTTGAGGAAGTGGCTGCGAAACGCCTCCGAAATCAATTATATAAGTTTTGCAAGATCGTCACGTCTATCGGCCTCACTTTGGAGCAGTGCATACAAAGATGCCCAAGGCATATTAGGCGTTCAATTTGGGAGTCCTTATGTAAGAAGTGGTAAGTATATCTACATTTAAATTATTTTATTAAATTTATAATTTTTCAAAGTCTAAGTATTTGATGTTCATAAAGGACAGATGAACAATGGCAAAGAAAGTCAAAAAAGGCAACAATTAATCGATTTTCGAAGCCCGAGGCCCACATCCACACAGGCGGGTCGATGCGATTTGAAAAGCATCGACGACGCATGGTAATTTGCATACAAATTCAATTAATCAAACTTTCAAACTTTTAGCTTATATTTATTTTATAAAATTTGAACTTTATTGCAGGAGGAGAAATAAGATAGTCATGTGAACTTTTGCGTGGTCTACGAGGTCACGCATAAGAGCCGAAAGATTAACAACTTGGTCACGTCCACTGCTCGTAGACTTATGGTAAGTCTTATCACATGTTCACTTGATTGTTGATGTTTGTGCAAACTATTTTTTAAATGCGTAATATTTAATTTTTTTAGGATGAGTATAATGCGAAGATTGCTTAAGAGTATTGAGATGATCGGAGTACTCAGCCACCAGGTAACGTTTCTCGAAAGTGATTCACATTTTTAATTTAGGTATTTTTATGTTATATAATTTATATAATCTATAATGTTTATACGATTGTACAATTTTTCTATTTCGTAGAGGACCTTGCTGTTTAGGAGGAGGATACTTGTGTAGCCTCGGCATAGCTGCTCAGGTACCTAGGAGGAGAGGAAGATATGCAGGCAGCCCATCTGCTCCTAGCTCATCTACTACACCTGATGTGACGCTCGTAGCAAATATCACAGCAGATATCGTAGCAAGTGTCGTAGCAGCTGTCGCAGTAGTTGGCTCCATTATTGTAGGAGATTCAAGGATTGATCCCCATAGCAGAATCAATCCTCGCGAGACCAAGGACCGAGCACTTCAGGATCGAACGTCCGTAACGACAACAACTCTCAAACTTAGGATAGAAACTTTTGCAACTATACTTTTGTTACTTATAGACTCGTTATTAGATATACGTATAGTAGTTATACTTTTGTTAGTTCAGTTTATTACTTTTCATATTCTTATCTTAGATATTGTGCTTGTGATGATTCCTTTTTGATATTATACTTGTGATGGATATCAAGAAAATATTGTTGTAGTGTGGCAAAAAAAATTGACATTAGCGCCTCGTAGCGTCACACTAGCGTCGCATGCATAGTCGACACTACATTAAATATATCATTCTTCGTGTCGCTTGAGCATCACAGTAGCGTCAACATGTGGAGCGTCACTTTAGTGTCGCCTTGGAGACTCACAAGACATGATGTTGGCTTGACAGTAGCGCTGAACTTGCATCAACTAATGCATAAACTTAGCATCCCTTGAGCGCCAAAATAGCGCCTCACACTTCTGCGCCACGTTAGTGTTGCGTTAGCAATGCCTATCGACTGCTCGCAATGAGACACTATGCGTCATCTAAATGTCGAGATAGCGTCTACTGTTGATGCTAGTAGTGTCTCCCTCTTCTTTGGCTCTATTGTGACGCTATTAGCCACCGATTACTGGTGTCGCATGTTGTCGACGCTACTTAGACGTTAAAGAGACGCTATATATTCCAGAGACTTAATAGCACTGCAATAGAGTCTCCTTCATTGGGTCGCTATTCGTTTATTTTCTTGTAGTGGAAGAAACAAAACATGTAGTCACAACACAATTACTCCTCGATGCGTAGGGCACGCCAACTCTATGCTTGTGCTCTAAGGACGTTTGCCTAGGTGGGCCATGCACGCATGCACGACGACAATGCCGAGCAAAGGGTATATGTGCAAGAGTTACTTCTAGCCTTTGATAGTTGCTTTGAAGATAAATAAATGAGCCTAAGTCAACTTGTTTTAAAGCCCTAAGATGATGCTACTATGTTCATTCATGTTTAGAATTCATTGATGTTTGTATTATCTATCATGAGATGTGATGCTATTGTAACTTGAGAAAAGAAGATGCATACGATGCAAGATGTAAATGGAATTGGATGAAAGTTGAAAGAAGCTCAAACAATTAGAAGCACACCACTTGATTGGATATTTAAATGATCTTAAAAATGATTTCTAAACCATTCTATATGCAGGTTGGTCTTTGTTACTTTTATGAATTTTAGACTTTGGAAATTGATTGAAAACATAGGAAAATTACAATGACACGTGACTTTGCTGAAAAGAATGAATAACCAGATTTAAAATTTGAGTGTCTGCCTGGTCTTGAACTTTCAGACGTCTGCCTAAAATTATTCCAAGGAATATACAACTCATGCATTGTCTTCAAATAAATCCAACTCTTATTTATTACAAACTTGTTCAAATGATCGATCTCCTTGCTCCTTATTTGATATATTGACAATCTATATGATCATAAAATCGAACTTTATCTCCAATTTTAAATCAATTTATTTCTTATTAATTCTAAACCTACTCAACTAAATTGTATTAATGAGGATCTTTTCTTGCTTCAAAATGATTATATATATATATATATATATATTAAAAGCAAAAATATGATTATTATCGTTGCCTACACTTATGAAAAGTAAAATTACATGATGATATTAGCGACGATAATGTAGCTAAATACAAAATAATCTTATTGTGCGGGGTCACTACAAGAAAATTACCATTTTCCGATGGGCAATTTCCTACGGTTTGAAATCCGTCGTAATTTACGACGGATTTTGCGACGGTTCCATTTCCGACGAATTTTTCGACAGCTACGATCGTCGAAAAGGAAAATAATAAATTATATAATTTTTATATTATTATTTTATTTTTTGACGTTAGGAATGTCGATATTTTCGATGGATACCCATCCGACGCAAATTACGATGGATTTTTTTCGACGATTATGACTGTCGGAAAGGAAAATAATAAATTATATAATTTGTTATATTATTATTTTATTTTTTGACGGTTAGGAACGTCGATATTTTCGACGGATACCCATCTGTCGTAATTTGCGACAGATTTTCTGACGGTTATGACCGTCGGAAAGGAAAATAATAAATTATATAATTTGTTATATTATTATTTAATTTTTTGACGGTTAGGAACGTCGATATTTCCGACGGATACCATCCGTCGCAAAATCTGCCGCAATTTCCGACGGTCGTAATCATCGGTAAACATATAATAATATTATATGAGGAGTATTTTATTAATATAACTAGTGACGGCCCAAACCATCGCAATTACCGACAGTTTTGACCGTCGGTAACGATTACCGATGGTTCAAACCGTCGGTAAAATAAAAAATAAACATTATATATAAGTAAATATATTTTCGACGGTCAAAACCGTCGATAACTTTAAAAATAAATAATATTTACATTTTCGACGGTCAGAAGGGAAAAAAAGCGGAATAACAAAATTTTAATTACCGATGGCCAGAGCCGTCGGTAATTAAAATTTCGTTATTCCGCTTTTTTTCCCTTTTCCTTCTTTCTCTCATCTTTTCCCCTTATATATAATTCCTCCTCCTCTCACTCTCCCTCCTCTCCTCTCTCTCTCTCTCCTCTCTCTCTACTGGCCCGCGAGCACCGATCGTCATCGACCCTCTCCCGCGCTGGCATCTCTCTCTCTTTCTCTCTATGGCCGGAGGCCGCTGGCGGCCGGATCCGGCCTCTCTCGGCTGGATCCGGCCCCCAGCGGCGGGATCGGCCGCCGGGCGTTCGGATCCGGCCGCCCGTCGGCCGATCCGGATCCGACATTGGCCGCTGGAGCCCGAATCTGGCAGCCGGCCAGCTATTTTTTTTAAATTATAGCGATGGTTTTGACCGTCGAAACTTCGGCGGTCGCACGACGGCCGCCGAGATTTTCTGCGATAGCAACCGCCGATATTTGCGGCAGTCAACGAAACCGTCGAAAACTTCGGCGATCACGACCGTCGGAGTTTTCGACGATTTTGTCGACCGCCGGAAATATCTGTGGTCGTGACCCTCCGAAGTTTCGACAGTTTTGTCGACCGTCGCAAATATCGACAGTTGCGACCGCCGGAAATCCGTCAAAATTTCCGGCGGTTCCTTTCAAACCGTCAGAAATTGATTTGCGACGACCGTTTTTCGGACGTCCCGGTTTCCGTGGAAAACACCTTTTTCGACGGTTTTTAGGGAAATTACCGACGGTTTCGACCGTCGGTAATCCCCAATTTTCTTGTAGTGGGTGCTTCACTCCTAAATTAATGGAAAGAATTTCACCCAAGGGGTGTATCTAAAAGAGAACACCTATGGCACTGCTTGTTGGCATTCTTCACATATGATTTTATCCACTAAAAGTAGAAAGCTCTTCCAAATTAAAAAAATGAAAGAGAAGATGAATGAAATGATGATAAGAAAAAATTGAAAAATGAAAGTGCTAAAAAATAATTGACGTTAAATGAACAACTTTCATGACCACCGTTACTGAAAAATGAACACTAGTAAATGAACCACTATTACAGAGTAAAGAATACTTATTCATTGATCATTATTAGTAAAGAAAGAATATCGATTTGTTGATTAATGACATCAAGGCAAGAAGAACTTGCTCATGATTGTTATCACCAAAATGAAGTTAAAAATATATCAAATATTAATTCAATGATCACTAAATGATAACTTATCATTTCACCGACCCATTTTTTCTAGGGGTGCGTTTATCTATTTATCTAGCTAAAACTCATGATTATTGCAATTTATCAAATGATTCTTATGTTACTACCTTGATCAAAATACCGAGGTACAATTATTGTTGGTATAAAAATGATACTAAGGTCCATCACATATTGATGCATGATTACTCTTATATTAGTATCCTAGAAGAAAAGATGAATTACGATTCATCTGTTCAACAATTTTTTTATCATATGACAATGATGATTAATGTTGTAGGTTAAGTAAATGTTTATGTTGAAAAAAAATTATGTCATGACTTAATTAATTTATGTTATCATATTAAGTATTATTGCTTAGGAAAGAATTGCTTGCTTCCTCTGTATCGATCCCTGCATGCACTTGAGGCCAAGGTTGCTATTGTTATTGCACATGACTCTAGACCTTTATCACTTTATGTGCCATATTATATTATATACTTATGTTAAACATTAAGTTGTATTAAAGCATCAAAATTAGGTTTCTATATATATACATAATTGTTATGTACATAAGATAATATTTTTTTAACCTCCACACTTTTATGATTAATTATTTCAGCCTCCATATGTTATGTCTTATTTTGTATTCTTTTTTCCCTTATATCTTTTCTATGTAAACAAAAAAAAATGCCATGTCTTCAATTCTTATTGCTATCTGCTGAAAACATGGATGATGACATGAGCCAATTATGGAGGTGTCTAAGACGTTTGATGGTATTCTGTCTACGCGGGTCCATGCCAAGATTAACAGGGCGGTTTTTATTGCAATGACAGCCATATGGAGGGCCATCTCTCTCTCTCTCTCTCTCTCTCTCTCTCTCTCTCTCTCTCTCTCTCTCTCTCTCTCTCTCTCTCTCTCTCTCTCTCTCTCTCTCTCTCTCTCTCTCTCTCAAATGTAGCAGTATATAATAAATAATTAATATATAGAAGAATATAATGGGGCAATGCATGATGTTGTCACAAAATATGTAAGATTCGATATGATTAAATGGATCTAGATGAGCTATTATTTGGGTTTTAAAAATTGAATATCCCATATGATCTTGAATGCATGGTGCTCTCCCTCTCTCTCGCTTACGGTTTAGGCAACTCAATTTTGAATTTCAATGTTCAAGTCACCAACTTGTATTTTTTTTTTTCAATTTTATGACTCCTGCGTTTTTATATCATTTTAATATGAAGTATGTGGCGTATGCCACATCTTCTACCGTTCTCATAAAGAAACAATTTTGAAATTTATGATATGATTAAATGCACTCTAAATTTTATCTTAAAAATATATCTAAGATTGTTTTTTAAAATGTATGTATAAATTATAAATTTTTTATAGTTGGATGATATGACACATGTCATGTAAGTTTTGAGAATTAAATTCTCATAAATAAAAGTTGAGCAATTCGTATATTAAATTTAAACATGAGTGATCCAAATCATAATTTTATGAAAATTAAATAATATAGCAAAAGATGGATGACTTGTAGAATTGTAGATTAAAAATGGAAGTTGAGTGAGGCTTGAGCACTTTAAGTCATTACGCATTACGAGCCATCTTGGATCAAAACTGATAATGAGATTGGATCTTGGACCATACATCTCACTCGCAAAAGTTACGAAATCGCACAACTTTTGCACGATAACGAAACATAGGGAAGTAAAGTTTTTAACTGAAAGCTATATATTCCTTTGAACACTTCTAAGACTTGTTCATAGCACTACCAAAAAAACACTTACTCATGGCAGCAACACACACACACAAACAAAAAGCTCAATAAAAGAAATGGAGATATTACTTTGCAGTTTTAATTGCTGTGGTAGCACAGTTATTTTCTTCTCTCCATAAACAACTTTTCCTCTGCTGCTCTTTGTTTCTCTCTCCTTAACTAGTGTCAAATATTCCGTAGGCCATCATCACATATCAAATCAAAAGGCCTCAACTCCTTGATTAATCATAACACATAACTAACTCCAAGCCAAATCATGAAATATGATAAATCATTATATATTATAGGGGCAAAAAGGTGACGCACTCACCTACTGCTCAAGGGATCTTAAACCAGCAGCAACATTTAACAGCCATTAAGGCATCTGTACTGTACACCTTCTTTCTTAATTCATGATTCACATGCAGGTCATGCTAAATTCTTAATTCATGTCAAGCTGGTCGTTGGGGCCATGCATGGGGACGTAACTGGACACGCAAAGCTTGTGGTGTTATACAGCGATGTGCCCCGCAACTACGGTTCACGTGTTCACTCATCTAAGTTTATATTACAACATTTATATATACTGATGGATGAAGGTCCATATGAATATATGGTAATGATATACATTGCATGCGATCATAGAATCAGATTCTCTTCAACGTGTTAGAATAATTAATTGACAGGAATTAATGATAAACCATCTTGGCATCTAAGTAAAATTTCTACTTGATTGTTGGAATGTGTTCAGACTTCAGACATTTTAATTCATTATTTTGTACAAGGATTGTCTACCTTATATTTAATTTATTATACTTTTTTTTTTAAAAAAAAGTGATATATGAAGTCCATCTTTACTAAAAACTTGAGCTAATATGTATATCATATTTATTGAGATATATGATGTCATTTTTCTAAAGAAAAAATAATGCACACAGTTATTTATTTATTTATTATTCTCCAAACTAGTTTGAATAATCCTAGTTGCAGTTTGTTAAGATTTCTGCACGAGAGAAATTATGCACCGTTAAAAAATCTGAGAAATTTAAGACGACATTGAGTTTTATTAGATGAAAGAAACAAAAAAAGATTACAATATCATATTTCTTTCTGTTTAGATCCCTAAGGAGTTTATATAGACACTCTCTTCTACGGACGATAGGAATTATAGACCGACTGAGATTCTGAATTAATCTCATAGTGTGAGCTTCGAAGTATTTTGATATCACACGGATTTTCAGTTGAGGTAGGATTCAAGGCATTATTAACACGGTTAATTATGAGGATTTATTTATATATATAAAGAATAAAAAAATGAAACATATATTATATGCATTGTAAATGTGTACAAATGTATATGAAGTAGAGGACACCACATGTAAAGGGCACGGCATGTACATCTTTCGTAGGAATATTACGCACGAATTATTCAATGAAAGGTGTTGAAGGATGAAACCTTGAACTAGTGGCAACGTTTAGGACTTGGGGGTCATTTGATTTGAGAATCAATTTTAATAAATCAAGATCATAGAATATCATATTAAAGTAAATATATTCTTGTTGGCATATGAATATGCCAACAATTCTTATTATTGCAATAGTAATACAGAAATAATATAATAATATATAATAATAAAATATGACCTAAAAATATAAAAAAATTTGAGAATATAAATCCTTTAGCTTTTTGGAAGAATATTTATATTATTTTTGGTTTTTGTGATTGAAAAGGATGATTTCATATTTTTCTAGGTGATTTTAAAAAATAATATTTGATCAAGAAATCTTATTTTATGTTGTGTTTGAGAATATTATCCGAATATCCTCTTATTGTGATATTTGCGTTAGATATAAAGATACACAAAGAACATGATATCTACCCCCATTATATGAAAGATAAAAAGAGGTCAAATACATATGGGCTGTTTGGCTCAAATGGTAGAATAATTTGATATTCTTTCAAAAGTTACCAAACACTGGCTGTTTATTCGAGAATAAATATTAGAATATCGTCATATTTAAAAAATATAGACAAACACAAGATAGGATAAGAATATTTTGATCTAATGTAAAAAAACGTGAAACCACCTTGATAATGATGAAATCTTCATTTTTATTCCCCTCATAAAAATATACATATTCTTCAAAAATAAGAATAATAATTATATTTTTCCGTTTTTAACTTTTGATTTTTTTTCTTTTATTTTTCTAAAATATTTTATTATTATATTAATATTTTTATCATTATTATACTATTAAACATAAACTATTTATAATAAACATTTTAGTTAAAAATATTATATTTTAAAATTTTATTCTCTTTCATCTAAACACAGGCGAGAATAAGAAATATCTGTATTTTTTCAAGAATATGATATTCTGTTAGTTTATTCTTCTAAAAAATATTCTTCAACCAAACGGCCTGAGAATAAGATTAATTCTTGAAATTTATTTGCACAATTTTCATGTAATGATAATTCTGTCTGGTGCTTATTTGCAGATTAACATATTCTATCAATACAATGGAATATGAGATATTACAACTTCATTTTAAAGGGTAATGGAGTAATTTTATTGTTATAAGAAACTGTTGATAAGGAAAAGGGTACACATGTTGTTTTATTCTTCTTTTTTTTTGTCAAACCAAAGATTGCCATAATAATAATTTTAATCATTACTAGAGTAATATCAACTTCTTGAGTAGTTGATATATATAGTGGATTTATCATGTTGATCGAATCACTATAAAATTCTTGTGTGTTATGTGTATGTTTGTTGTCTTCGATTCTCTTCTAAATTCGAGCAATACTACTTAATTTATGACTCTAAGACTTTGTTTGGAGTAATGATTGGAATTAAGTGTGATAAAGTGTTTATATAAATCATATTTGACTATAAATTTATGGGATGACTTGAGTTAGTTTAATCAACTTTTTGTTTGGATACAAATTACAAGACATGGGTTGAGAAATATTAAGTTAGATGGATACAAACAAACTGAAAAACTAATTCACATGTAACTAACCTTCATCTTAATAAATTCATTTTAGAAATATATTATGAAGTTCACCACCCAACTAAAGTTTACAACCCTCAAGAAAAATGGATCTAATTCGGAGTTGAATCCTGAAATAGCTTCGAAATTGATTCCCGAGAAGGTTGTCATGACAACTTTTGGACCATCTCTTTAAGAAGAATGGGACATGAATGAAAATGACAATTTAAAGAGGCAAACATTTTCAGCAAATAACTTCATTTATCATTACATTTTGTTTTGCAAACAAATTGCATACATCGTTGCCTTTTTCCTTCCCTCCAATCGAACCCAGCGTTATACTTGTTATCAATGTTATTAAAATCAGATCGGATTGACGGGTTCAATTGGTTCAATTGTAAATAACCGCTGATAAGGTCCGATCGAATGTCAAAACTATATTTGGCATTGAATAAAAAAAACCAATCGAATCAGTAAATCCAGTGAACGATTCAACCCGGTTCATATTTAAATTTCAAAATAAATAAATAAATAAAATAGGAAATATAAAAAGAGGAAAAAGAAAGTATTAAAAGGGAAAGATGAAGATGTTCTAAAGAACGAGAGGTAAAAAATTGAATAGATATAGAAATAAAAATGGTAAGTATGGAAACTTGAATAATATTGAAAAGGAAATGATTAAAGGGCATAAAAATGGAAATAAAAAAGTAAAATGTTTAAAAAATAATTTAAGATAACATATATTAATGCAACTCAACATTATGAAAAATCAATTATAACCTATTAATATTTATATGTTGACAATTTCTATTTAGATAAAATTTTAAATAAATAAAATTATATTAATATTTCATTATTAATACAATATTTATATACTATACCTTTAAAATTAATGTAATTTTTTTAAAAAAATTAAGATTAATCCAATCGAACTTGGCTGGACTGTTCCAATCGCAATCCGATAGAATTGGTCGGTGGCTGATTTGGTTATGAAAACATTCCTCTCGATAGATTCTGAATTAATGAGTCAACAGGTGGCTATTCTCCACACAATCTATTGTTGTATTCTTCAAAATTTTCTAAATCAGATCGACAATGTCAATCGAGTCAAGGTCCGATCGGTTCAACTGAATTTTAACTGGTGAATTGGTTTTTGTATAATAACATTATTTATAATTATTTAAGAGTAATATAATATATAAATTAATACAAAAATGATTAAATCAATTTAATATTTATTAGAAAATGTTAGATTAAATAGTAATCTTATTGAGATATATTATTTCTAACATAAATCATAAAGTTATTTTCAAATTAAAATCACAATTACTGTTTATTCTATATTTTAACTATAATTTTATTTTATTATTCTTTTAATAATATATTTTTATTTTATTTGTTTCCTTCAACTAACATCTTTCCTTTTATTTTTTATTTTAAATTCTTTCCTTTTTTTCTCCCTCCAACATTCCAGTTTCATATAAAACAATTTTGGTAACTATAATTTCAATATCATCTAATAAAACATTTCCATATAACTTATCTTTTTAAAAAAAATAAAAACCAAATTGAATTCGTTCTTTCCGATTTTTTTTTGTTAATTCGATTTTTTATCATTTCTAATTTTACTGATGAACCAGAAGAACAGATCGATTGAACCGTTCGGAACCAATTTTAAAACATTGGTATTCTTGAACTATATCTCTCTGTCTGCTATCCTCCTCCTCGTTGTATTTTATGATAGTGATCTTCACGTTCTTCCCACTCTCTTTCTCTCTCCTTCCCTCCGAGTAAATAAACAAAGAAATAAATACATTTCCTTTTATATTTCTGCTCCCAGAATGATAATGCATATGATGGAAGCCAACTACCATCAGAAAGCATATAAATAATAAACTTGCCTTTCTTACACCCTTCGCTCTCATCCACTATTTGCCCCCCATTTCATTTTCTTATATTCCCCCTTCTAGTCTTCTCTTCTACACATTGTTCTTCCTCTCAAATATTCCATAGCCCCCTGTAGTGTTCGAGGACAAATTCCTCTGTTATCTTTCACAATATAGTCCGAGTCTTTATCTTGCAGGGGGGACATTCCAAGTTGCTACCTTTTTTGTGTCCATTCTCTCTCTCTCTCTCGATCTCGTTCTCTCGACTCCTCTCCTTTTGGTCTCTCGGAATCTTTCCGGCCTTCCTGACCGCTAGCGGGGGATAGTTCTGAGTTCGGGATACCCTCCTTTGTTCTCCCTCTGTTTACGCAACTGTGCTGTTCATGTGCTGAGGCTGCTATGTCTCTGGCCATTGGAGCGCCTTCAAGTTCTAAAGACATGGGTCTGGAAGACAAGAGTGAGAAGGCTAAGAAAGATGGGATCTTGAAAGGAAGAGAAGGGGACGGGCACGGGAAGAGGGAGGAGCTCCATGGCGAGCAAGGGGAGGAGAAAGAGGAGACGCTATACAGACAGATGAGTCAGGCCTCTTTCTACGGCACGGAGGAAGAGGAGGACGACGAGGAAGGCAAAAGTCTCAAACCTATTGATTTGGGTCCGAGGGTCAGCATCAAAGATCAGATTGAGAAGGACAAAGTTCGGTCTTCTATCTCTTTGGTCCTCTTGATGGATTGCTTATTTAGCGTGATCGAGTAGTCGTCATAACAGTCTGCATTATACTGTTCTCGCACTTGTTCTGCAATGCAGGATGATGAGAGCCTGAGAAGGTGGAAGGAACAGCTCCTAGGAAGCGTTGATCTGAACGCCGTAGGAGGTAAGACAAACTCTATCACGTTCGAATGTACTGCTCATAGTTTTATTAGCGTCGCCTTTCTTATTTTCACCCACGTTTCCATCATGATGGTATGGAACAGTAATGCTGTAAAATTCATTATCGTCTTTCGTCTTTAACTTAATCTTTCCAATTGTTCACAGATTTTGTTTCCCCTCATAAATTTAAAAATCATTTTGCTCTTTTTACCTTGTGTCATCTATGGATCTGAAAATTGTTCAAAATCTCTGTTAAAATTTGTTTGCAGAGGACTTGGAGCCAGAGGTCACCATCCTGAGCCTTGCAATCATCTCTCCTGACAGGCCTGACATACTCCTCCCACTTCCAGTGGCTACCAACTCGAAGGGCGTCTGGTTCACTCTGAAGGAGGGGAGCCACTACAGGCTCAAGTTCACCTTTGTGGTCAGCAACAACATTGTTTCTGGCCTCAGATACACCAACACTGTCTGGAAAACTGGAGTCAGAGGTCCCTTCACCATGATCTCCATCTGATTTTACCTTCTCGTCAAAAGCTCCAGGATTTGGTCGTTTGGTGCTGTGTATCAATTTTCGGACTGACACCTTTGTTTTTTTTAAAAAAATTTCTGATGCAGTTGACAGAACAAAAGAGATGCTGGGCACCTTCAGTCCTCAGCTCGAGCCTTACACATATGAGACGCCAGAAGAGACCACCCCTTCTGGCATCTTTGCAAGAGGGTCGTACTCTGCAAGGACCAAGGTTCGCTCACTGTTCATTGATAAATATTCCTTCATGCATTCGTCCTGCTCAGATGGCAAACCCAAAATTCTCACATGCCTAATTACATAATATTTACAGCAAGGAAGAAGAAGAAAAACAAGAAACTGTTTTCATTCTAAATTTGATGTTGATCCATTTAGCATATGTAGCATTTTTCAGAATATTGTCTATGGTACTGCCACTCACAGAAGGACATGAACTGCAATGTCTAATTAACTTTACTCTTAAGTTTGCCGATGTGTGAAAGAATTATATGCTAATTGCTGATGCATCTTGTGTTCTCATGATCATTAGAGTATGATCTAATGTGATTGCGCAAGCCTTATTTTTTTCCTTTGTTCATCGAGGAAAATGATATATTTACGCAAGGATTTAAATGTACTTTATGAAGTTAAGTTTTAATTGTCAGCTGACTCAAAATTTGTTTTTTTTTCCTGAAAAATTCAGGAAAGAAAAAGTGAAACAAAAGAAACAGAATATGCCTTATGATGTTAAGTCAGCTTATGCATCAAATTGTCTGGACCTATTACCATTTCACCAATGCAGAATCTTCATCATATGGACTAACTTTGGCACTTTTCTGTATTAGTTTATTGATGATGATGGCAAACGCTACTTGGAGATCAATTACACCTTCGACATCCGCAAAGAATGGGCGTCAACGAGCTAGCTGAAGAACTAGTTCACGATCTACAAACAAATCTCTTGAGAAATAATTTTCCGGAAGGTTATGAATTGTTCAGCAGTAGCTGCTAGCAAGAAATTTCCATACTCTACAGAGACAGTATCGATGAATGTTGTTAGTTCAGTAATATCCATCTTTTTTTTTTCTCTCTTTCTCTACTCTGTGTGCGATTTGCTGCAGGTGAAGGAATCCATTTACGTCCTTATTCTCGTTCAGTTATTCATGGCTTAACCATCTGTACATTTACTGTCAATCAAAACAGCTTTCCGATAATCATTTTTCTTTGAATTGTTGGCCATCTTTTTGACGCATAATAACATGTGATGATTCAGAAATCAACATGGTTAGTACTGCACTAAGCATTCTTCTGCTCGGTATGAAGTGAGTAAAACTGATTTGTAAACCCTGAACTTTAGTAATCCAGACACTCGGAACAAAGAATTCTGACATGATTTTTGCATGACTGCATCACAGTTGTGCTTGCTTTTTGCTATCGAACTCATCCCATTGGCTCGATCGATGCAGACATGCAGTAGTAATATTGTGAAAAATTGTAGCAAAAATTGTTATTAATTTCTGTCTATACCGAAGTTGAATATTTAAACATATTAGGAAAGATAAAATTTCGAAGATTAAAATCAAACCCCATAATCATGGGACACTTTGCTAGAAATAGAAAAGTGTACTAGTCCTATTTTTAATAAATACAATATATTGCAAAAATACTTCTTAAAATAAAAAAAATCCTACATATATTTTCTCACACTCCCCCTTAAATTGGTGAATAAATATTCTCTATTCCCAGCTTATAACTTAAAATTTGATTTACTTAAACTCTTGGTAAAGACAAACAAGTTGACTTTGCGTAAGCATATAAGGTGTACATATCAATCCGCTATTAAGTTTCTCCGTGATAAAGTACATATAAATTTCAATATGCTTCTTCCGATCATGTTGTACTGAATTGTGCGCATAAATATTCTCTATTCCCAGCTTATAACTTAAAATTTGATTTACTTAAACTCTTGGTAAAGACAAACAAGTTGACTTTGCGTAAGCATATAAGGTGTACATATCAATCCGCTATTAAGTTTCTCCGTGATAAAGTACATATAAATTTCAATATGCTTCTTCCGATCATGTTGTACTGAATTGTGCGCAACTCAACCTTCGCACTTGAATGAGTTACAATGTGCAATATCTTGAAATTGAACTTTTATCAACAATTGGTATTCAAGTATCAAGTTTCCGTTCCTTCTACATAAAATGTCTTTCCCTAGTGTTCCCTTAAGATAGTGCAATCCAATATAAGATGTTTCAAATGAACTTCTGATTATGCATAAGCATATGCAATATGCGACATTGTATGAGATAAGTAAATAAGTTTTCTCACAAGATAGTTGATACACTTCTCTATCTACTGAGCACTAAAGATTAGGATTCATGAGGGCACTTCGTAGTTTGCATGCTATTTTATCAATTTCTTTGAAAAATTATGTGATATACTTTTGTTGAGAGATAAAAAAAAATTATTCTTAACAGCGAGTAGCTTTCATTTTGAGAAACTATTTTAGCCACCTCAATGACAATCTCAAACTCCTTAACCAAGTATTGACTCAAGAATCCTTATTCCTTAACGTTGTTTCCGACCACAAGATTTTCTAAAGACGAGTGCTTAATAAATAACACGTTATTCCCTTGACTTTGATTTATTCCATGGCTAGCATAACTCTTGCAAACCATTCAAATCATACTCGTGGTGATTGTTTAAGGCCATACAATATATTTTTCAGCTTACAAATACTGTGTGCGACCTAATTCATTTTATATCATAGTGGAATCTCCCAATAGATCTTTTCTTATAACTCTCCATGTAAAAACACATTCTTGATATCAAATTGATGCAACCACAATTAGCAGTTAATGATAGTAACACTATAACTATATGCATCTTTGCAACCAGAGAAAATATCTTTAGATAGTCAATTTCATATGTATACCCTTTGACTACCAACCTTGGCTTGTATCTCTCAATTGACAACATAATGGTTTATAGCCACAAGTTAATGACAAACAACATGTTAGTTTGCGGTAATAACCATATATTGTAGTCAGGATTATTAATTTTGTGAGTATTAACTAATTTGTAACTATAAATAATTTATATCATGATAATAATGATTCATTGATTGTTATCAACATTTATTTTGTGGAAAAAATAATTGCCACAATTTTGATTTTTTGTAATAAATTATATTCTTTATCATTAATATTAGTAAAAAAATTTTCATAACTAATTGTTGAAGGCAACATTAACATGCATTTGTACATTTTTAAAATTTGTGGCAAATGATATGTAAGTTTTGTTATAAAAATTTAATGTTTGATTAATACTTTATTAATATTCAAGAATTATCATTTTAACATTATTAATTGTAGACGAATATATATATTTCGTTGAGAAAATTACAATAATAAAAGCTAAACTAAATATCTTATTTTTAAATTTTAATATTTATTTTATGTTAATGCTTAGAAGATAATGATTTATTTATCTGTGATATTTATTTATGTTAATACTTAAATGATAAAATTAATTCTTCATTTTATATTTTTATGTTCTCTAACTTTTTTAAAATCATATAACTTTGATTATGATTTAGGTTATATATATACATTTTTATATCCAGTTACGTTATTTTTATTCCCCAAATAAATGATTAAAATGTGAATAAAAAATATTCATTATTCTCGATAAAAATATAATGTGTTTTCCCTCCTTTTACCGTCAAAAATGATTTCTGCCTCACGCGCGGAGGTGATCGTCGAAGGCCACCCAACGCGCAGAGGCGCGACAACCGCCTCCCCGCGTGAGGTGGCTAGGAGATCAGCTCTGCGTAGGTGTTGTCAAGCTATAATCTGCTCCGACTTCGTCTCTTGCTGAGTTCTAGATATCGGTAGTTATAATATTTCATATCGGTAGTTAGTTTTTTGTAATAGAGTTGTAACGGTTTGTAGCTGATTTAAGAGGGAAGTTTGTAATTTGAATTTTTGAGATTGCAATGAAATAGTACGAGAGCTTTCCTCCCAATCTCTATGGTCTAGCTTGTGCGTATGAGATTTGAATCCTACAAACATCGTCATGGATGAAGATTGAAGAGCAAAGTTTATCATGGTATCAGAGTCAGAGGTCAAGAGTTGGAACCTCGTTAAGATCTTATTATAAAAAATATTTTCTCCATTTATTGTTTACATGATGGGCTAGGCTAGACCAAAGTTATCAGCAACCCACACATGAGGGAAAGTGTTAATAATATAAAATGATAGATGTTGTTCTTCCTAATGACTTAAACTTTTAAGAAAATTGATCAGCAGATCAAATTTAACGGCCGCCCCAACGCATAAGACGGTCGTCGAGCCACCTCTCGCTAAATGTGATCACTGACAAGTAGGGGAGGCCGTTGGTGGTCGCCTCTTCATGACCTTGTCGGATGCCTCACGCATTGGGGCAGCCATGGGGGCCGCCCCCATGCATGAGGCGGCCGTCGAGCTGCCTCCGCGCATGAGGTAGCCATCGAGTTGCCTCTCACGTGGAGGCAGCCCTTGGCGGCGGCCTCTCGCCCCGACGGCCGTCTCTCACACTAAGGCGGCCCATGCGTGGACGTTTCGCTCGATGATCCGTTAGCGCACAAGGTCAAGGATCTCGAGAACATTGTTGTCCATGGGGCGGCGACAGTAGAGACCACGCAGCTGAGGGGCAAGCAATCTCCTTGCACTGCATTTGGATCCAGAGGTGGCCGCTCGAAGATGGAGCAGTCCTAGAACTTCGCGAGGAAGTTACTATTGCAGACATCGACTAGGATCAAGATGGAGGTGCAGGGGCAATGTCGCATGTGGGCTTTAGGGATCCCACAGGAAGGAGTGGGCGCAAGATGAGCATGCTGACGTCCAGTGCGCAGATGGAGCTCAAGGGCTCCGGTTTCTCAACAAGGCGTCAGAGGAGAGGAAGGGTGGAAGGCTTCTGTGAAACAGTTTTAACCAATTCGCGTTCGACGGGAGGCTCCCCTAGGAAAACTTCGGTCGTTGTAGCTGTAAGCATTGGATTGGACACCTTTGATTCATTTTTTTTAAAAGAGGAAACCTCACTTTTGATGATTAAGTTGCTCTATTATGATTAAGAGACGTCCATAAATATTTTTTTTACGTAGGATTAAACTAGATCCGGAGATAAGAACCCCATTTTTTTTTAATTTTAGTTGATTATTCTTATTTCATGCTCATTAAAGTTTCTTTGATTAACAAATTTTTTTATCAATGTAACTTATTCGTAGTTATATGAATTTATAAAAAATCCTTCTGCTTTTAAGTTTGTCATTCAAATCTTTTTAAATAGGTTATTGTAAGATTTTACTATTCTACTAGTCTTCTTCTAATTAAATTGTTTTCTTATTAAATTAGTTTTATGTTATTATTTTAATTCTTCTAATTATCATAGTTATATAAAAGTGATGCATTATATTCATTTTCATGTCATTCGGTTTATTCAAGCTTTTTAGAAGTTAATCCATATTTTATGAATTATTTCTAATATGTATCAAATTTCTTGATTTTAGTTGCACAATTATTTTCTTTAATTTTATAAATAAATAAATATTTTTTAATGAATGCTTTATTTTTTATGCATCTATCTTCACTAATGAAATTTATTTGAACTTGCAAGTTTTCTTTGTTGAGCCTTTGGAGCTAATTCAGCCCATTAGAGAATTATACTATTTAAGTTCATTAAACTTAATTAACTAAAAAGATCTTTCTCTCTCTTGGATTTGTGGCCGCCAGAAGAAAAAATGAATTTTTTTCTTGTGCCTGCACCAGCCGTCGAGTTCTTAAAAGAAAAGAAAAAAGGTTTTTTTTTTGTCAACGGATAAAGAAAGGAAGAGAGAAGATGACTGAAAAAGAAGACAGAAGATTTCTTTTTGAAGAGCAAAAAATTAAGAACAAAGTCAGATTGGGATGATCTCTGAGGTGTTATTGTATTACAATCATAGAGAATTATAGTGATCAGGTGATATTATTCCTACTGAATTATTTATCCCAGTGAATTATTATTCGGGTTTGGGCAAAATCCAAAAGACATTGTACTCTATTCTTAGATTAGTGATATTGCTATGTGATTGCCCCATGATTTTTTCCTTTTCGTTGGAGGGCTTTTCTATGTAAATTTGACGTGTCTTTTGCCTATTATTATTTTCTTGTGCATCGTGTTTGACTTATATTATTTAATTCACATATAAGAAGAGGAATTAAATTTCCAGCAAG
Organism: Pontederia crassipes; assembly: GCA_030549335.1. Classification (NCBI taxonomy): domain Eukaryota; kingdom Viridiplantae; phylum Streptophyta; class Magnoliopsida; order Commelinales; family Pontederiaceae; genus Pontederia; species Pontederia crassipes. The sequence continues at coordinate 16,286,201 of JAUKPH010000017.1, read as the reverse complement.
TGGTATCAGAGTGAGATTAATTGAGATTCCTTTTATGTGAATTAAATGGAGGAAAACTATTTTAATGGGATGATCAAACTGACATCGAATAATTATTTAGTTTGAAAAGTTAGGATGGAGGACTTTCTTTACTGCAAGGATTTATTTGATCCCATTGAATTAGGAGATAAAAAGCCAACAGAAAAAACTGATGAAAGTTGGAAAAAGATACACAGAAAAACTGTTGGAATGATTAGGCAATTTATTGATGTCAATATTTTTCATCATGTTGCTCAAAAGACAAATACACAAGTTTTGTGGAAGAAGCTACAAGATTTATACGAAATGAATACTCAGAATAAAGCTTTTATGATTAGGAAATTGATGAATTTGAAGTTTAAAGATGAAAATTCTATTGCTGAATACTTGAGTGAATTTCAAGAAATAGTAAATCAGTTGAAAGCAATGAAAATAATCCTTGATGTTGAGATGCAAGAATTAATGCTCCTGAGTTTCTTACCAGATTCATGGGAAACTTTGATGATAGCATTGTAATTGTGTGATATCACTCACCATAGTCAAATATTATTTGTTCAATGAATAAACAAGAAGGAAGAGCATGAGAACAAATACTACACAGGTTCTTGTCACAGATAATAGAGGTAGAGATAGAAGCAGAGGATCAAAAGGTCGTGGTAACAATATGTCACAATCATGAGAAAAATTTACATGTTATCACTATGAAAAAGAGGGACATATCAAGAGAAATTATAGAGACTGGAAGAAGCAACAAAATGAGAAGAATTAGAAAGATGCAGATGATTAGAGTACTGCTGCAGTGGCATCAGACGAGGATCTTATATCCTTTCAGAAGAGAATGAAGATTGCAATGTCACAGACTCTTCAGTAGAGTGGATCATCGATTCAGGAGTTTCGCATCATGCAACTCCATTAAAAGAATGCTTCAGTATGTAAAGGACTGGTGATTTTGGCACAATGAAGATAAACAATAAGACAGTGTCTAAAATTGTAGAAATTGGAGATGTATGTATTCGAACAGATGTTAGTTGTGAGTTGGTTATGAAGGATGTCAGACACATACTATTTACATCTCAATCTGATTTCTCCTTAGCTTTTGAATCAGGAAGGCTACTATAGTCACATGGGTGACAAAAAGTGGAAATTGATCAAAGGATCCATGATTGTTGTCAAAGGAAAAGACTAGGACACATGAGTGAGAAAAGAATGCAGGTTCTGGTGAGAAATTCTCATATCACTATTAACAAAAGGTAAATTTCTAAATACTTGTGATGATGTCTATTTGGTAAACAATGCAGGGTGTCATTTGTGTCCAATTCTAAGAAGAAAAATAAGTTGGATTTGGTGTATTTTGATGTGTGTGATCTCATTGAGGTAAATTCTATATGTGGAAATAGATATTTTGTTACTTTTATTGATGATGCTTCACAAAAATTATGGATTTATTTTATGAAGACAAAAAATCAAGTATTTCAGATTTTTCAGAAGTTTTATGTTATGGTGAAAAAGGAAACAGACAATCATCTGAAGTATCTTCGCACAAATAATGGTGGTGAATATACGTCTTAAAAATTCAAAGATTATTGCGTAGAGCATGACATCAAACATGAAAAGTCAGTACCTAAGATTCCATAGCACAACGGTGTTGCTAAAAGAATGAACAGAACCATTCTAGATAGACTTAGGTGTATGCTGAGGACGGCTAATCTACCGAAGATCTTTTGGAGTGAAGCTGTGAATACTGCGTTACTTGATTAACAAATCTCCATCAATTCTTTTGAATTCATATACTCCTGAGAAAGTGTGGACTAGTAAGAATGTATCTTACTCTCATTTGAAAGTTTTTTGTTGCAGAGCTTTTACATAGGTGGTAAAGGAACAAGGACAGAAATCTAATGAAATGGCTTAAGGGTGCATATTTTTGGGTTATGGAGATGTAGATTCTGAGTATAAGTTGTGGGATTCATAGAAGAAGAAAATCATTAGAAGCAAAGATGTGATTTTTCATGAATTAGAAATTTTGACAAATTTCAAGAAATAAAAAAAAGCAGAGCAATGATTATGCACAAGATGAACTTGAAAACAATGAACCAGATGTGGATACAGATGATGCAGATGTATAGGAATTTGTGCAGGGAGCAAGATGCTACTCCATCTCGCTGATCTATAAGAGAGCGTCGTGCTTTCACTAGATATTCAAGTTCTAAATACTCGGTGATTATTGAAGAGGGAGAGCCAAAGATAAATCCAAGAAGAAAGTTAAAACGATGTGCTGGATTGGCCGGTATGAAGGTCAAGCGATGATTCTTGATAGATGATCTTCTTCTCATGGGCTAGAGGGAGAGATTGTTGGACCTTTGGAGCTAATCCAACCCATTCAAAAATAATGCTATTTAAGTTAATTAAACCTAATTAACTAAAAAGATCTTTCTCTCTCTTGGATTTGTGGCCGCCACATGAAGAAGAAAAAGTGGATTTTCTTCTTGAGCCTGCACCAGCAGCCGAGTTCTTGAAAAGAGAAAAGAGAAAAGGTTTTTCCTTTTCTTTTCTAGTGTCTAGAGTTGATTGAAAAAGAAAAATGATTTTTCTTTGATCAATGGATAAAGAAAAGAAGAGAGAAGAGAGTTGAAAAAGATGACAGAAGATTTCTTTTTGAAGAGCAAAGAATCAAGAACAGAGTCAGATTGAGAGGATCTCTGAGATTTTATTGAGACTACAATTACAGAGAATTGTAGTAATCAGGTGATATTATTCATACTATTATTTTAATATTTTTAAAATAAGAATTATTTATCCCAATGAATTATTATTCGGGTTTGGACAAAAGCCAAAAGACATTGTACTCTATTCTTGAATTAATGATATTGCTCTGTGATTACCCCGTGATTTTTTCCCTTCTTGTTGGAGGGTTTTCTCACATAATTTTGGTGTTTCTTTTTCCTATTATTATTTTCTTGTGCATCGTGTTTGACTTATATTATTTAATTCACACGTAAAAAGAGGGATTAAATTTCTAGCATTCTTTTATTCAATGTTGAGCAACCAAGATTGAAATCTTCCTTTAACAATATTTGCTTATTGGTAACTCTTTTTCTGTAAATATGCTCTTGTGATTAAAAAAATTGATTTATTATTATTCTAATTATTGTATGCTTATATTGTTAAATTGTCTATATTGAGAATAAATTTTTTTCATTTTTAGATGCTTTTATTAATTTTGTTGCTTAAGAAGTTCTCCATTTTTTACTCGCATCCTAGTTGTAGCCTATAATTAATTTTATATATTTTTGTATTAATTTTATTTTTAAAAACTATACATTAAGTACTAAGAAATTTACTTTTTATGTTAATTTATATGTACTAAGAATTTGCTGATGTATAAATGGCACTAGGAAGATGATATCCAAGATCAATTATTATGTTTATTGGAAATACAAATGAGATTCTTAACAATGAGACTAGTAAGTTATAAAAGTTATTGCATTGTTTATATCAAATTGACTGGCTTGGTTTAGTTATATGGATATTCTAATTATATTTTTACTAATTGATATTAATCTTTTATTAAGCAAACTTATATATTATTTGTATTGATTATGGCCTAATTTAATAAAAAAGAACAAGCTCCCCAACATTTGAATTCATTTCACACATCTATTGAGGCACATATATGTGGCAAGATTAAGATGTATAAGCATGTTTATTTCAAAGTGGGGAAAGGATGGACTCATGATGTATATGCAATTTATAATTGTGCATATATATGTATATATATATATATATATATATATATATATTCAACTAATTTTTTGTTAATTTATTTTATAAGATGTCATGGTTGCTAAAAAAACAGAGGTCATGAAAGTTGTTGTATAATGTGAAGTAGAACCATCAATGATAGAGGAACAAATTTTTCAACAAGTATGGGTACAAAATTAGGATTATTGTTGATGTTTAGATTACGATGGATTTCCTCCTTTAAGGGCTAATATTGACATACAAGAACAATTAGAAGAAGAGAGGCAACATCGTGCATGAAGTTGAGAAATGTTTCGAAGAACACTTGCAACTTATGAAATCTATAGAGGCACTTATTGATAAAAGGAAAAAAATTCAAGATCAACAATAAAAGATGGTTGCAATGAAGGATTGTTAAAGAAAGATGAAAGAGAAGTAAGAAGCTTTCTTTCAATTATAAAAGTTAGATTATATGTTAACTTTTTTATAATTTATTTCTTTGTGTTGTTATGTAGTTGACATTTCTTAATATTTTTATGTTACATGAAATATTGTCATTGAATCCTATGATTCATGAAAGTTTACAAAAATCGATCATTTCAATTTATTATTTATTATTTTATGGAATGGTTCTAGTCAATTATTTTATGTATTTTTCATTTGAATATTTATAGATAAAATTATTTTTACCTATAAAATAATTTTTAATTAATAATAAAAATGATCAATCATTTTTAGTTTTGGTATCATAAAAATTCTACTCATAATTGTTATATATTCTTTGTGGAAACAAAATTTGTTAATAGTCACAAACGTAATTAACTATGAAATTTAATCAATAATGTCAACAAAACTTTCGTTGCCAGTATCAAGGTATTTTCCATGAATGATATCATTATCCACATTTGTTAATGTTAAATATCTACATAAATATTTGTGCTTACGATGATATTTATTGCCATAAAAATAATCTTTGTAGCCACTAATCAGTGGCAATACCATCAACATCCATGAGATGCTATCATAATTTTATTTGTGACTAATAATTTATAATCACGATATTTGAACTTATATTCACGAAATAATTTGTAACTATAGATCAATTTTGTTGTAGTATCCATTTTCTCTGTATTTCACTCTATACACCCACTTACAACTTGACTTTATTTCTTTAGTCTTTTCTAACGTCTCCATCTCCGCATTAATATCTTTTTCCATTTTTCATTGGATAAAACCTTAGATAAAGTGATAGGTTTGGTTATTACATTTAGATTTAAAAAAGGCTCCATGTGTTTAGAGAAATGTTTTTAAATGATAAAAAAATTGCAAGAGGGTACAATGGTTGCTTTGTGAATTTTCTAGTTTCTTTTAAAATATCAATTGGAAGGTCTATGTTTAAGATTATTAACATAAGGTTCATATTCTTGCAATCTAAGTTTAGAAGTGTGGACTTCATTCAAATAATTTGAGTTGGACTCTTGGATCTGCATAAGTTTGGGAACATTCCCCATCCTTGTTTTACGCACCTTGTCAAATCTCACATTATTATGGAAAAATTGGCTTCCACATGTGGTGCATTTATTGTTCAGTCATAGATTCATGCATAAGTGTTCCAACAATTGGTTCAACCCTAAGTTCAAAAGGATTTTATTGGAATAAGAAGGAATTGCGAACAAATCAAACAAGGAATCTTCTTTATCTTCTTGTTCAGTCAATGTGACATCCATTGAAATGTAGAATCCTTGAACATGGGGTGTTTTCCTGCACCGACAACACTTTCATGTCGATCTTGTCGCAGAGCTATGTGTTCTACGAGTCGAGCACCTTGATGGTGTCCTTTTGCTTCTATAGTGCCTTTGTGAGCTCCGCCTGAAGTCGAACAATGCGGCCTTCTCCATCTGCTTGGCTAGATCTAGGAACGTCGGCAAGTGGCAACCCCACCAGCAGGGAAAACACGCTTCCTCGCAGCCGCTTTTTTTATTTTTTATTAGTTTATTTTTTATATTATTCTATTATTTTCTTCTTATTTTATTATTTTTTATTATGTCACATCGATAGCACAATCGAGAAACCTACTATTTACTGTCAAGAGGACATCGCGTGTAAGATTTTGAAACTTAGAGAATAGTCCAATTATAAAATGAAGTTGGAAGACCATCTAAATATTGAGTCAAAGTTAAAGGATGATTTGTGATAAAGGCCGTCACGACAATGACAAAAGCCTTGAAAAATTTATTCCCACTGTCACGATCGTGCCCTCAAGTTTCACGGCCATGACATATGTTATCACGGGCGTGCCAGTGGCCCTGCCTTAGTCGTTTTCCAGAATTTCTATCACGGGGATGACATGTGTGTCACGGTTGTGACTGAGCGTTAGAAAATTGCATCGCCTCTTGTCTTTTTCACGATTTTTCATCAAAAAATTTGGAAAAATCGATATACAACATTATGGATCAATACATATATGTTTCCTAGGCATTCTAGGATCAAAAAGGCATGAAAAATATGTAAAAACATTCAAATTTCCAGATCTAGGGTTCATCCTCAAATTATGAGCAATAGGAAGAACATGAACCCTAATATCAAATATGATTTTAATCCTTGCACATAGCATAGATCTAATTATGGAATCCTATTCATGTATAGATCTAGAGCGAAAACCCTCAATCAAAATCCATCACGAGAATAAGGTGCCCTCAAACTCTCAATCCAATCCTGAAAACCATTGAGAGAGGAGAGAGGGGTTTGGATCCCCATTAATCTTAGATATTCTTCCTCTTTCCTCCTCTTCTTCTTCCTCTTCTTCTTCCTTTTCTTCCTTCTCCTTGACCTTTTCTTTCTTCTTCCTCAAGCCCTAATTGCCAAGATGGATTAAAGAGAGAAAGAGAGAAAAAAGAGGCCTTATATAGGAGGAAACCATGAGGGTTTGGATAGAAAGTTCACCCTTGATAGAGAAATTAAGGTATTACAACCTCATTTGGTTGTGATTGATTGTTGATAATTTTAATTATTCTGGAAATCTTAATTACCAAGCAGGCAGTGGAAGTAATTTTTCATCATACATTTTTGCAAAAATATATATTCAATCAATTTTTTAATTTTAAATATTTTATTAATAAATAAATATCATGCAACTTCATATTATTTATTATTTGAAATCCTTTACAAATAACTCATAGTTTTGCCTCATTTTATTTTATTTATATTCACCTTTTAATTTTTTCTTTGTTTATTAATACTATGTGATGAAAATCTAAAATAACTTTTAGGGGTATTATGGTAATTTGTTTTCTAACTATTTTAATCATTATTTATATTATAAATATTTGTCAAACACTATAATGTAATATTGTTGATAATTTAAGAAGTGATAATCTGTTTAAATGGTGATTTAATTAAATTACTGATTAATTAAATCGATAATGCTCTAAACAACTCCTAAGTTCAATAAACGACTTATAGTATTGAGTTTGACCCAATAGTGAAGCTTACATTCAATCCAAATAGAATTTTGAGGGTACTCCATAATGATGTGATAGGAATTCAAGGATATATGATGAAATATAGTTCTAATTGGAGATGAGTTGAAATTCAAGTTATATATCATTAGTGTCTGAAAAAAATACTGAGGGTGAAGGAAATAAAATATTTATGATTTGAATAGTCAAACTTTCTTAATATAAGAAATTTTTTTTAGTTAACTATGTCTTTAATATTATAAATATTAATTTCAAGAGTTGTTATCTTATATTTATGATTGTGATAGAATGGCAAACATCATGAATGCGCAACTCTTAACTTATATATTTTTATAATGGTAATAAATACATGTAATATTCAAATAACTAATAATAATATGCAATTCGGGTGAATAACAATAATAAATTAATAATTTAAATAAATTAATATTGTTAATTATGATAATAATAAAAAATGGTAATAGTTTTTTTGTTGTTGTTATATATATTTTATATATTATTTCATATTTTATTTGTTCAATTAAAAATAAAAAACATGAAAAGAAGATAAAAAAATAGATTGCCACATATATTCCTTCCTAGTCAATGTAGATTGTCACTTGCATTGCTAAATAATTTACATTGAAAGACAATCTAAATTACATGCAAATTAAAATAAGTCAAACATGATAATTGCAATGTACCTTCTTATTACTACTAATTTAGAAAGATTATTTATAGACAAATTACCCCCCTTAATTCGTTCTTTGCCTGATTTCAAATGGTTATATAGGAGAATGAAAACATTGCAGACTACATAAATTTAATGCCTCACGACAACTTGTAGGGCATAGAAGAAGAGTACATAATAGATGTTGAAGTCTAGAATTCAAAAGAAACATGAGATATTTATTTGTGTTTCTAATAGCCGTGAGGTACCACTTGCTTGCCATAAGGATACATGATGCGCATGTGAGATAATTAAAAGCTACATGATGCATTCAATAATTTTTCATGTGGTGCATGACATTGTCAACCTTTTTTCTATAATGGGCATAATGGCCGGTAGGAAAATTAAAAAAAAAACATATATATAAATAATCAAATTAGTGACCTTCTCGTTCACAATAAAATCGCACGAGATTGTGTTACAAAACATGCATTATTAATATGTATGCTAATGTTAATTGATGACGCCACATCTAGATTTTTTTTTTCCGGCAGAAACATTTAGACAACTTTGGATGGGGCAAATATGAAGAAAATTTTAAGCCTACACCTTGGAAAATAACGTATAAAGTTTCTCCAAGTCTTCATAATAACATTTTCTTCTCACACATTATATGCATCTCATGTAGCCTGCAGGCAAGTCATAAATGACAACTCAGACGCCCAGGGGTACAACAACATGCACATATTATTAGCCACTAATTAAAAATCATCAAAGAAATGGAATAACAAATTATTAATACAGTGCTAAAGTGATTGATTAAAACAATTTAGATGTATGACACAAGTTACCATATTTAAATGTTTATGGGTGTGTATCTGTGTGTTTTATTATAAGCCTCCAGAAATATATATGTGTACTTGTCTACCAAACAAATTAACCTTTTGTTGTCCGCACGCTTGTAGGGAATGTAACTGCTAAATATGTGACTGCTGAAAGATTATATTCAGATGTATTATGAATTATATATACGATCATGTTATAAATTTCTATACACATCATATCAGTTTTTTTTGTTGTCGGCCCATATTTAGGGAAGATAGAGTATTCTCTGTCAACCTGAAGATTCGAATTCGAGGTTACTAACATTCTCGAACACTTGAGACTCAACCCTCCTGTCTATTCAGACTGTTGGTTGATTCATTTATACGCCTAAACTTCGATAGAAGTCCTGATTGAATCCTTTGTGAAGCTTTTCGTGAGATATTAAGGGCTTGTTTGACAACGAAAATTGAAGTTCTACTAAGTTTTCGATGAATAGTTGAATTGACAGATTAATTTGAGGTGTATTTGGATAGAGTGAAATTTGATGTGGAGGAATAAAATAGTTGATGTGATATGAAAAAATACATGTGATGAGTTAATTTTAATAGGTATTTGAATTAAAAATATGTATAATAAATATAGGTTGTAAATTTGTTAAAAAAATTTATAAATAAAAGTATATTAAAAAATTCATGTAAAAAATTTTGTTAAAAAATATTTTATTTTTAAATATAAAAATTAAAATTTTAATAATTATTTTAATGAAAAATTGAAATTTGTAATAAAATGATAAATAATAAATAATATTATATTAATCCTTTATTATTATTTTATATATAATAAATAAAGTATTATATATAAGATAGGTAGAAAGAAGAAAAAACTAGAAGAAAAAAATAATTTGCAAAATAAAAAAAAGATAGAAAAGGACTGAGTCATGTGACCTTAGTTCTGAGAGTAATAATTGTGGCATGGTTTCGAACCAGGCCGCGATGGACCGTTTGGTGAATAGGTGGAATCGTTCCACTTCCCAAACGATCCCTAAAACAAGGCTCATGATTATTGAAATATTGATGTAGTTAAGTTTCTCATTTTTTTATAAGAGGTAATATTTTTCGTCCAATTCTTCAAATTAACAATTGATTAAAGTTTATCTTTTGGTTTGCATCCGAATATCATGTTTCTTAAATACTAATTATAACTCCAAGCACCAAAAGAAAAAGTTGAGTTATCCACAAGTTATCTCATATTTCTCCTGTTAAATGATGAAATTATCCAATTGTGTAATACCAATTGTTCAAACCTTTTCCTTTTAACCCACACCTTTTTTAGTTAATTTTTTCTTTTCTTTTTTTAATTTCAGTTATGCCCTTTACTAATGTTAGGGAAAATATTAAAAAAACAAAATACTATATACTTGAGATAACATGAAATAAAATAAATACAAGTTTAAATGTGTCACAATTAAAATTTATCTTATTTTTTTGTGAATAATAACAAATATTAAAATTTTAATTAGATAAATAAAATTATCAAGTTAATAGAAAAGTAACCATTGAGCTAAAGTGGAAAATTTTAAATAACTTAAAAAAGAAGAGTGGATATTTCAATGATCTATAATTTTTAATAATTTCAAAAATAGTTTATAATACGGGAAAGGTTAATGAAAAACCTAGGAAGTTTAACAAGTCTACTCATTTCCTTTTGAAATGTCAAATTATAGAATATGTAAACTTTACTCAGCAAACTCATAGTTCAGAATCCATTGTTGTTAATGCACTTTACAACCTCCCTCATGATAATGAATTAATGATGAGCTTGGAAGAGTTTCCAAGCATTTAATCATAGTACATGTTGAAACCCTAGGTGCAACACCTAATTCAAGTTTGGTGGTGGTGTTGCTGTTATGACTTTGTGTGGGGTGCAAGTTTCAAATAGTTTACTTTTTTTTTTCTCTTGTGTGTTTGTTTAGGATCAAGAAAATGGCCAATTAGTTGCAAGGTCAGTTTTCAAATCCTACCAGACGTGGCCCAGTCTTCAAGTTTCTTAAGAATGAATTTACATCCTCACATTATGCCACCAACTGACTCTGCCACCTCAGGGTTATTATTAGTAGTAGTAGTAGGTGCCTGCTGGCTCACTGCTGCTCTGCTGCCTTCACCGGTTGCCAACCCAGAAAGCACATTGCCTTTTTCCCTTTATATAAGCACTACTCTCCACACTCGTCCCCTTCACTTTGTGCTTTCTCCTTGCTCACCATTGCAGGCACAGCCTCCCTCCTCTCTGTCCAGGTTAGTTCTCTGCGATCTCCAGCTTCCTCACTGCATTCTACTCTTGCATTTTCATGCTTTGTAATTGTTAGTACACACAAGCTTCACTGTGCTGCCTAATACTTTGATTAGACATTTCAACTTGGTAAGTTTTGTAATCCCGTTACATATGTCATCAGAAGTTCCCTATGCTGCATGGAGAAAAGATGATTTAAAAGCTCCAGAATCTTTTTTTTTTCTGAAACGTTGAGCTTCAGACAAGCTGTTGGTTTGATAAACAGATTTTGTGCAGCAGATCTCTCCAGCTCCCAGTTTTTGTTATTGTTTTTTTTTAAAAGCACTTCTTGTTTTTATAGACTCTGGATTTAAACATACTTTTTTGCTGGTTTTGCAAGACATGGTGTTTTTTGCTTTTGCCTCTCATTAGTCGCATTAAGTTGGCACACCTTACAACTTTACAGGATTCCTTTTCTTTACATGATACAGTGACACTGGCATAGAGGAACTACCATACTTTTCCTGTTTTTCACTTTAACAGGGAGGAGAAAATTAAAAATGGAGTTTTCAGCAATCTTCTTCACTAGCACTGTCCTAACTCTGCTGATCTCTTCTGCAAGTGGCCAAACTCCACCTGCTCCATTTCTGCCACCTACTCCATCACCAGCCCCCGCCCCTGCCCCCCACTACGTGAACCTCACTGATCTGCTCTCAGTTGCAGGCCCCTTCCACACCTTCCTGAGCTACCTCCTTCAGACGAAGGTCATCGACACCTTCCAGAACCAAGCTAACAACACAAAGGAAGGCATCACCATCTTTGTGCCCAAAGACTCGGCCTTTTCCAGGCTCAAGAAATCCGACCTCGCGAACCTCACTGCGGACCAGGTGAAGACTCTCGTCCTCTCCCATGGCCTCCCCAAGTTCTACTCGCTGTCCGACTTCAAGAACGTGAACAACCCCGTGAGCACATTCGCCGGCGGGCAGTACACGCTGAACGTCACCGATGACTCAGGCACCATTCATGTCGTCTCGTACTGGTCGACCCCGAAGATCACCAGCAGCGTGTACGCGACCGCGCCCGTGGCAGTTTATCAGGTGGACAGCGTGCTGCTTCCACTGGCAATCTTCAGCACTGACCCGCCTCTAGCGCCGGCCCCCGCCCCTGCGCCGGAGTCCGGGAAGCCGTCGGATTTGGCCCCCTCCAAGAGCGAGGCTGGTTCTTCTCCGAAATCTTCGGAAACATCTAATAACAGTGGTGCTACATCCTACGGCTCCACCGTTGGCCTCTTCAACTTCATGGCACTCGCCCTCTCCTTCAGCCTGATGCTAATGCTGTGAGATGGATTTTGCTGTCAGGAAACGTAATTATGACATATCAGAACGTCCATGGCCTTTGGCCATCTTTTTGTTTAATTTGTGGCCATTCTTTTAGACAGGACAGATACATTGTTGAAATGGGATTTAAAGAGTTGCATCTCGCTATTGGTTATCTGAACATTCCTAATTATAGCTGCCATTGGTATAATTATTTCTCCATCCATCAGTAATTTCGTTCGTTTGTACGATATACAGATAATTGGAGTATCATTTCAGAGTGTAGAAAATGATGCTCCATTAAAATATGAATGTGAGATCTGATTCCAACTATGGAGGCATAAGCTTTGAAGAGATCTGAACAAGAATGCTGCTGCTGATTGGCAATGCAATGATCATTCTTGTTTCTTTGCCTCTTCAAACTTGCATGCAAAAAATAGCTTTCTGGTCACTATTTCAGAGAATTCTTAATACTTTGCAATATAAAAAGAAGACGGTCCAAATTACGATGTGATGGAGAGCTTCTTGAGTATTGGAATATATGAAGATTAAAGGATAAACACGAGAGGTTACAAGTGAGAGTAGTTCTTTGTGATGAAAACTTGACAGCCATGTGAGAAGTGTTGTCTGCTCTGGTTGACCGCCGTCTGCTCACATGGACAGGAGGCACATGAGATGCAAAGAAAAAAAATATTAAGCTCTTACTTTTCAAGCTTGACTTTTTAGATGCTAATGATTTTTTTTTCCATTCTTCTCTTCAGAGTTGAGCTGAAGTGACTTATGGAGAAACTTAGTGCTAATACATAATGATGGGTAAAGTGTTGGCACTGCCTGTCTTTTTTCTAGCTGCATGTATACACTTGATTCATCTACATATCCTTGCCCTTATACTCTTTTAGAAAAAAAATCTTAGGGTAGGTTTCCCATGACTAATTGTCTTCACTACCTCGAGGGCAAGGGGAAAAGTCATCCATTGAAATAGTTTCAAAATTCAAACTCGAAAAAACTCTTAATCAAAAGGGATGGGTATATATATAAGTTAATACCTCCCTATTTTATCCACTTAGAATCATGTGTTGGCATTATGTTGGCTCATGAATCGTGTTTCTCATATGAATTAATTTGTCCTTGATGTTTGGTCTGATATTCCGGCTCAATCAAAATATTATTCTTCTTGAGCCTTTGTTTTGCATGGATTTAAAATGCACGTTGATAAGTGAAAATGAGTCGTGATAGGTGAAAGGGGTAAATATATATCACCTCCATGCATTATCCATGTGAAATTGTGCGACGATGACTTTGGTTATTCAACCTTGAATAGTTACATTATATGCAACAAACTAGATTTTTTTTATTAGTGACAATTAAGTCGTTTGGCAAAAAAGCTTATGTTTCGACCTTACGTAAATGCTCAAAATTTTCTTTTTTGTCTTCCTTCACATGACAGCTACAAATCCTGAGTCTTGAAAAAAAGAAGGGGAACAAGGAGAGGAATGAGGAGTAGGATTAAGAGAAAAAAAAGAAGAAAGAGGAGATGGACAAAGACAAAGAAATCAAAGTGAACGAAAGAACACATGATTGAGATATCTAGAAGTACTTCAGTTCTTTAGTAAGAATTGTGATTTAGGATGCATGATAGAGATTACAATAAGCTTTAAAATTGATCACATACAATGTGGGCAAAAAGTCTGTAATGATGCTAACAATGACTACTAATGCTACTATGATGATTCTTTATCTATCAAAATATTATTTTATTTAGATGTATTAATCATAAAAATCACCAAAGACATTGAGAACTTGTCAAAGCATGATTATACATGGCGAGTAAGTCACAATCATGAGCGAGCACTAGTACCTAAATACAACACCTTTTCATAGGTTGTAAAAGAAGTTTCATGGTGGTGATGTAAAGATCTACGGGTGTAACAATATTGTAATGACTATGAGTGAGCATTGAATAATGAAATTCGAGTCTCACGACGTATGACATGTTCATGATCGCGGCATGATAAGTCATGGGTTGACTTTGATGTCAGGAGCATTAAAATAGAATGATACTTCATGGGTTGTGAAGAACATTTCGTGAGCATGACACATGGTTGTTATGACCATGGCATCCATGCCATGATTGTGATCGTGTTTTATATTGTCAAGTTGACATATATGTTTAGGGGTTGTGACTTCAAGAATCATGAGCGAGACCAATTTTTCACAATCTTCACTCTTAAGAAATGATTTTTAACATATATTTATGATTGATATAGATTGTTTATTACTTCATGTGAATGTTTAATGTTTAATATTTCATTGATGTTTAAAGCATTATGTGTATCATTGCAGTGGCGGAGCCAGGACGAATTTGCAGTGGGTTCATCAATTATTAGACAATAAAATATTTTAAAAATTATGCCCTTTAAAATATTATTCTATGCTTCTAAATTCATTTTTATTTTAGCAAAATGCAAAAAATAACAAGAATATCTAATCCAAATTCTATATATAAAAAATTTATAACTAATTAAATTAATTAATTAAACTAAAAATTATAAATAGCATTTTTAAAAAATAATGTGTATACAACAAGTCATATCTCATTAGAAACTTTGATGAACCAAGCAATCTCATATTAGATAACTATAATAAAAACTATTGATGTTTTAATATAAAAAATGTGATGATTCCTTTTAACAAATTGACCCAGCGAGGCTTTCATTTTAAATAACTTTAATAAATGCTATAATAATAATAAAAAATATTTTACCCAAATAGAAGATATGAAGTTAAACTAAATATAAGTTTTATGGAATGATGTTAATGAAATTCTCATATGAAATTTAAATTTAACAAAATATATTTAAAGAAACCTAAAGAAAGAAACAACACTAAGAATAAAATGTCATGAGAATAAGAAATTTTTTTTATAAAATCATATATAATAATAAATTGGGGATAAAATAATATATAATAATTTGCAATGTAGCAAGTAAAAAAAAAGAAGAAATAAAAAAAAATTTGCATGGAAAAATATAAATTACCATTGGAACGAGAACATTATTGGTTAATATCGTGATGGGCTTTAATTTGTTTTGTTAACACTTGAACAAAAATGCCAATAGAAGAATCAAACCCGCAACCCTTGGAGACACATTCAAACATTGGACCACCATGTCATGCTTTCAAATCTATTAATCATAATTACTATATTAATTTTATTGTTTCAGTGCCTACACGTGCAGACACGTGCAACCACCTGCCTCCGCCCTTGTATTATTGAGTCATCGTAGTAGATGTCATTGACGTTATTTGATACTTATGAATCAATTATATTTATGTATGATCACATAGACATGATATTTGAATCATGATTAATGTAATGATGATCACATAGACACACGTTTATGTATGTTACACCATAATTAGGTTTAAAAACGATTATTTTTTGAAATAATGTTTGATATATTGATGATGCATAATGCACCACAAAGTTGAAGAATATATTTTTGTCACTAATTACAGTTATAATAGAAAGTAAAGTTTTGTACTTATGTATGTCTTTTCAAAGGAATAAATTTTTGCATATGTGTGTGCTTTCTAGGGAATAAAATTTCTCATACAAAATAGTGTATCTATTTTTAAAGATGATCGAGGAAAAAAATCCCTAACTATTCTAATGTGTTGTTTCTAAAAATGAGGACAAGCTAGCTAATGTGAAAATGTTGACATGTATTTTTTTTCAAGCTAAGTTAAGATTAAATATAATGGCATCATATGATGAAAAGGAAAGATGAACAATACCACTTTAATGTTTCCTTAATAAGGAAAGAAATGAATATAAAATAAGATGCATAAAATGCCAAAGCAATATTGAGAAAATGTAAAATGAATAAATTAAAAGAAAGCAAAGATATTAGGTAACAAGTAAAGATTAATGAGCTAGGATGTATATGACAATAAAGAAGAAATGCAATGACAAAATGTATGTCATGTATATTCATGACATAATGAAATAAATATTCTCATCTTATGATACTTATGGATGATGATAATTTTAAAATAAAAAAGGTATGTAAAGTTATTAATGTTTCATATAATGCCAAGAATGATAAGTATGATATTATGTCATCTAATGATAATGATATAGTTCATGACATGTATGCTATTGTATTTATGTTCTTATGATGATGATAAGTGCATTCCATGTAGTATTTTGTGATATGTCATGAAAAAATTTGTGCTCAAAATCCTCGTAGATGATCAAGAAACGAAGATGATGATTAAAGCTAATGACAAATGTTACACATTATAGGAATAGCAGAATAATAATTTTTTTTGAAAGGGTGTGTTCATCGAATCTTTAAGAAATTACTGTTAACATCTTTTTACAAGGGTTATAAACATTATTTTACTTTTCACTAATAAAACAAACTAACAATAATATGTTCTAGAGGGACAATAGTATCACTCTTTTTCAAATGATAATAATAATTTGTTTTCAAATAAAATTTAGGGTAAACTGAGAATGAATTATAATGACAATCAGTTCATTTTAACAAGATTGTGGGAGCAGCAATTATTTATTTAGACAAGTGTACAATTTTATTTTTTCATTGGAAACTTATTCAAGGCAAAAGAAAAAGAGTCCAAAATATACGTTTGATTGTAGTAGGGTTAGCATCAGTACTGTTGACAAAAACCGAGCAATATAACAACACGGATCCGATGTAGAAAATAATGTAAGGCGAATATGGTTAATTATTTGAATATTAGTTTTTAGCAAATAATGACCATTATAATAGTTTTATTATTTTTCCTATTACAAAGGACGGCTCAATGATGTACTGGGACAATGAATTGAAAAATAAACTAAGAAAAATCATATTTAAACTCGTCTCAAATTAGAAATATATAATGTTTCATCAGATAATGGGGAAAAGAGTAGCAGCCCAAAAGCCCATAACGCAGCCTTCTCCCTCGGACGGCCCATGAAAAGATTGCTATTTACCGTTTCTTCTACTCCAATTTTTTTTCCATAATTATATACATTTTATATATAAGAATGAATTTTTTAAATTAGGAAAATGGTCGTCTTCGTTAGCTTTTTGGCAGAGTCGGGATCACAAAAAAGGGCCCACCTCCATCTCCCCCACGAAACCTGGGGATTCCATTCTTTTTTGCTTCCTTCTATTCTCGTCCATTTATAAGAAATTAAGAGCCACTACAAAGTTGCATTTTTTTTGTTCTCTCTTCTCTTCCAGATCGAAACTATAGGTGCAAAACCAATCAAAGTCGCGTAATCTTGCAATTTTCTTCGCGTTCTGGTGCAATGTTGGATTCCCGCAGGTGAAATTTACATCTTGCACCGCTTATTATTTTCCGTTTGTTTTGTTCTTTCGGATTCTACGAGGTTCTCTATTCGTCTCCTTCGTCTTTATTATTATTTTTCTTTTTGTTTTGAGAACTGACATATGATCGATCGTTGGGATTGAAGTGTTGTTTGATCATGAATGTTTTTCTTTGTTTCAGCTTAAAGTTTGGAGTTGTTTGATCGGGTTCTTGTGAGGAAGACGTTTGGAGATCGAAGAGTTGTTGGATAGATTTAGGAAAGCCGGAGGATGTCGGGATTCGTCGGGGTGCTCGTCTCCGATCAATGGCTCCAGAGCCAGTTCACTCAGGTCGAGCTTCGAGGTCTCAAATCCAAAGTAAGGATTCCGAATTCTGTTCAGTAGCGTGAAATTTCAATCAAAATGCTGCCTTCTTTATTCGACGAATCTTGAATTGTCAATGTAATGGATCGGGCTGTTGTCTTTTGAAGTTTACATCCATAAAGAAGGACGGTCATGTGACTGTGGGGGATTTGCCACCATTCATGGCAAAGCTCAAGGGCCTGAACGAGGTGGTGACCCAGCAAGAGATTGCTGCTTTTCTCACGGAGACCTATCCAGAAACCAACCAGGAGCTCGACTTTGAAGCCTTCCTGCGGGTATTATATCTCATGTTACTGATTGCAATTCGTTATGAACATAGGATGTGACTTGATTCAATGGACTTGAATTGGAGATTTTCAGGAATACTTGAATTTACAAGCTCGTGCAGCAGAAAAGTTAGGCGACACAAAGCATTCATCATCATTCTTGAAGGCCACCACTACCACGCTTTTGCACACCATCAATGAATCGGAGAAGTCATCTTATGTGGTGCACATTAATAACTATCTTGGAGAAGACAAGTTTCTTAAGAATTACTTGCCACTCGATCCGACAACCAATGACTTATTCAATCTTGTCCAGGATGGTGTCCTCCTTTGGTAATTTGCCAACATCAGGATAAAAGATTTGTTCACTTTTGTTTGTTTTCTCTTAATTGATTGACATTATCAATCTAACCAGACAGGAGGTGGAAAAAGCATGTGGGAAAAATTAGATTGCATGTTTTCCATTTGTCTATTGTCACATTTCAATTAGACAACACGTAGCTTAGATGAATGTCTAATCTTTTCATTTTTCTTTTGTTTCTATGATTTAATTTAGTAAATTGATCAATGTTGCGGTGCCGGGAACCATAGATGAAAGGGCAATCAATACTAAACGAGTGCTCAATCCCTGGGAGAGAAACGAAAATCATACTCTTTGCCTGAACTCTGCCAAGGCTATTGGCTGCACTGTAGTTAACATCGGAACACAGGACCTGATTGAAGCAAGAGTATGTGGAGGAGATTTTCCTTTCTATTTGTTTTTATTGCTATTTATATAGTCTGAGAACTGGCCTTATAGTGTAATTTTCTTCCTCAACTTATCTTTGTATGATTTGGGGATGATCCATTACGTCGTCAAATTTCTATAATCCATAAATTTGATGGCAATATGTTACATACTTGGTGGATACTCTACTGCCTACCAGCAAGGTCTTTAGATAGAACAGAGTTTTGTCCTTTCATTAGTCAAAATTCTACTTTATGAGATCTTTTATTTTTTTATGCAGCCTCACTTGGTGCTGGGTTTGATATCTCAAATCATAAAGGTACGCAGTGAGAGCGGAAGCACTTTGCCTTTGCTTTTCTGAAGTTGTTCACTATGTTAATGTGATATGAGGAACTAGTGATTCCATGTAACCTGATTTTCATTTCCCATCCCTGGAAATTCTTACTGTCACATCCATGTATTACTTGTTTCCTGTTCGTCATGTTGTTCATAGATACAATTGCTAGCGGATCTGAACCTCAAGAAGACACCACAACTGGTGGAGTTGATAGATGATGACAGCAAGGTCAAAAGATTGGTCATTTATCTTCTTTTTCTCCTTTTCTTCTTCTTTTTCTATTTTGACAACAAATCTCTGCTGTTTTTTATCTTTCTCAGGATGTGGAGGAGCTTATGAGCCTGGCTCCAGAAAAGATGCTACTTAAATGGATGAATTTTCACTTGAAGAAAGCAGGTTACAAGAAAACAGTAACAAATTTTTCGTCTGATGTGAAGGTATAGAAGTTTTTATCAAATGGATCTGAAGTTTGATTCATTGATTGCCCTTTTCAAACATTCCGACTTTGATAGCACTGATGTAAGCAACATCAGAGAAAAGATTATTTGCTTTTATATTTTAAGCTATCCTTCTCCACTCTGATTGAGTATTTTAACAATTGGAAATATTTTTCTGGTTCTGATATTGTGAAAGCACACTTAATTCCAGCCTTTAAGATGCCCCGTATGAATATATGATGGCTGCTCATATATTAAGAATATGAAGTTTTCCAAGTTATAATGTCACCATTATGGCATTTAGTAAAGCTTTTCCATTTCCTTTTTGCTCAGTTATCAGTTTCCATTTCTCAATGTTTACCTATTTTGCTCTATATGTATTTTGTTGACTTCCATTTAGCAGCACTAACTTTTTTCCTGGTTGCATTACAACCAACGTTCATGGTTCCAGTATGATACTGTTGTATCATGCATGCAACTGCCATGTAAAATACTATGTGCTGGAGTGTTATGGGTTTACATTGTCAGAAATCTTTCATGAAAAATGAACTTTGGCCGCACTTTGACCTGGATTAAAGTCTTCAAATGCAGTTGCAGAGAAACCTTCCTCACTGTATAATAATTTTATTGGCATGATATGTTTCAGCTTATAAAATGTGACTTGGCTGCAATTTCATTCCTTGATTACTACCCTTGTAGTTAACACATTCGTAATCTGTTTCTTTCCCTTTCCTGGATTTCTAGGCATTAGTATGTATATACTTGTTGATGAGCCTAATTACGTACAGGATGGTGAGGCGTATGCTTACCTTCTAAATGCTCTTGCTCCTGAGCATGCTAATCCAGAAGTGTTGGAAACCAAGGATCCTGCTGAAAGAGCAAAGCAAATACTTGAGCAAGCCGAGAAACTTGATTGCAAACGGTACCTAAGTCCAAAAGATATCGTTGAGGGTTCTCCAAACCTGAACCTTGCATTTGTTGCTCAGATATTCCAGCACAGGTTAGACTTCACAATTCAAATCCTGCACACTATGCATATGCCTTGTGGGTTGGAAATAAACTTTCTGCCTTGTGGCACTCTATTCTATGTTTGTTAAACATTTCTTGATTTTCCATTGGAAAATAAAAGGTGAAAATATGTGGTTATTAAGTTTCAAATCTTTATGCTACTTTTTTTTAAGAACTCTTTATGCCACTATCATTGAAGTACGTATACTTCTGCATCTTTTCTCTACCTGTCAACTTATGTTCATAGCCTTAGTCTACTTTCCAATTTATCCAAAGTGATCAAAGATTTTTGTTCATCTTGTGGGCAATTTCTCCAGAATGGTATTTCAGGAGTTCTTGGTTGAAACTTAATTATAAACTGCACTCACGTACATTGTTGGAAAGTTGAAGCATCAAGTGGCTTCCTGACATTGTTGAAAATGGTATTTTAGAAATCTTGTCAAGATCTGAGTGGAAACCTAACGTTTTATAGTACTGTTCTTTCGTTTATTATTTACCACATTAATCTGCAAGCGACCTGATAATCTTTTGTTGCAACTAAACATTCAGAAGTGGTGGGCTCTGTATGGAGCAACTGAACTTCATGGATGTGAATGATAAAGTTACGAACTAAAGTGAAAGCCATCTTTGGTTCATCTTGTAATTTTTTTATACCACTGTTTTGTTTATATTGGAATCATTTTGGGTAAACAATTTTGATATATAATTCAGATTTTGAGGGCTGGATGTCATATTCCCATTATGTTATGTTAAATCATGTACCTCTTTGTTTAGGGGCATAGTTGAAATTTTTAGAACTTACTAAACTTTATTATGCAGGAATGGTCTATCAACTGACAATAAACAGATTTTACCATTATCAGAAATGGATGATGATGTCCAAGTATCCAGGGAAGAGAGAGCCTTTCGGTTATGGATCAATAGTCTTGGAATTGCTACATTCGTTAATAATTTGTTTGAGGATGTTAGGAATGGGTAAGAACCTTCTACAATAGTGAAGAGCCTTATTTTCCATATGTCTGAAATGAGTTTTCACGAAAATTTGCAGGTGGGTCCTATTGGAGGTACTTGACAAAGTTTCTCCTGGATCAGTTAATTGGAAGCTGGCAACTAAACCTCCAATTAAGATGCCATTTCGAAAAGTTGAAAACTGCAATCAAGTTATAAAGATTGGAGGTCAGCTGAATTTTTCTCTGGTAAATCTTGCTGGTAATGACATTGTGCAAGGAAATAAGAAACTTATTCTTGGTGAGTTACTTATCCTTGAGATTTGTGGAAGGGAACCCCATTTACCCTTGACCATTTCTTACTTATTTTTTCTGATATTTATATGGTATTTGTTCTAAGAAAACTTCTTTCTCAGTATGTGGAGATCTGAACATCACATCATTCAGTCCTATAGAGTTTTATGCATTTCTACAAAATGCTTGATTTGTTCTTTTTATTATTTTCACTTGCTTTGATTGATCTTCACTTTAAGCTGCAATCAAGTAGATTATCTTTAAATTCTAGCAATCCTTGCCAATAACTTATTAAATAACCAATTTGATAATCACCCATTTGTATTGGCCTTGCAAGATCTCTAATTTACTTATTTTTTGTGTAGGTTTATATTTGAAAATATTGTCATACATGGGAGGTGTTCTATGCAAGGTCTAAGTGGTGGAAATTAGGCACCAAAACAAAATATTTTTTCTGATTGTTAATATTAGAATCAGATACATCTTTATTCATAAAATTCCTGGATTTTTTTCTTATTAGTTATTCCGCATATTTTATCATTAGTGTCCTTGCACTTGAGAAATAATGACAAAGTTAAGCCTTTGTTAACTTACTATGTGCTTTTATAATTTTGTTCATCAGCTTTTCTTTGGCAACTAATGAGATTCAACATTCTACAACTTTTGAAGAACTTGAGATGTCACTCTCAAGGAAAAGAGATAACAGATGCTGACATACTAATTTGGGCCAATAGTAAGGTCAAAGCATCTGGACGAACTTCTCAGATGGAAAGCTTTAAGGTACTTTGAAGTCTTTCACCATCAAGTTAGGAATTTAAACATATATGAAGTTCTTAACTTCTTATCTTACTTATGGATCAATCTTATATTATATCTTTTGTTCTCTTCCAGGATAAAAACCTATCAAGCGGAAGGTTTTTCCTTGAACTCCTAAGCTGTGTGAAACCTAGCGTTGTAAATTGGAAGCTTGTTACAAAGGGTGAAGATGGTATGATCTTTAAATACGTATTTTTAAGAGAGATTTGTTTGCTTCCAATCATCAAGTCAACCACCTTTTATCTGCTGCATCTTGCGATCACAATGATATAGTCAGGAAATGAACTGAACTGCATATGTGATCTTTTATTTCCATCTTATATATTAACTTTCAGATCGATTTAATTCTACCTTAACCTCCTTTTTTCTCTTATTGATTGGACGTAGATGAACAGAAGAAGTTGAATGCTACGTATATTATCAGTGTTGCAAGAAAGCTTGGATGCTCTGTCTTTTTGTTGCCAGAAGACATCATGGAGGTAAATGTTGCAGAACCAACTAACATGTTTCCACTTTTCCTTTTTCCTTCAATCCAATTCCTTAAAGAGCAGTCCATGTTGTCCAATATTTCATACAATCCCTATCTAAATTCCTATTTAATTATTTAAAATAAGTAATTCAATGTTGGGTAAAACAATGACATGCATCTTGTGACAGTTTGACAGAAAACTACTTGAAAAAAATAAAAAGAGATTTAGATACTAAAGATAACAATAGCACGATACTGATAAGCATAGCAGCATACATAAAATAGACAGACTAACCTGAAAAAAAAGAGAGACTAACCTATATCATGTGGGTTAGACAATGAGGCATAATGCATGGCATAAATAAAAAAATTAGTTGACTCAGAATTAGGGCTGCTGCATATGCATTATGCAGATTTCTACATGGTCTTAACAAGTATTATTACTGTTTTTTGAACGAAACTTTGTTCATGATTCATCGCCTTCTCAATGATTCATGTGAAAATTCTGTGTCCGCATTTGGACAGTCTTGTTTGTAGCATTATCATCCATTTTTCTTCTTGAGAAGATTAAATATGCATTTTTTGCACTATCAGATAAAAACGAAAGTGGCTTGTTCCAATTAACTTTCAGTAATAACTTGTTTCTACCAACTGTGTATACATGCTTAATCTATTTTCTTAATCCTGAGTCTTATCATATATATTGAACTTCAATTATTTTCACTTGCCAGGTAAACCAGAAGATGATCCTCACACTTACTGCCAGCATCATGTATTGGAGTCTAAAGCAATCTGGAGGGAACCCTGAAGCAGAATCTTCAGACGTTGCAGTTGAGTCCCCGAGTGGTGGAGGAAGTGCTTCAGGGAGTATGTCAAACTTGACCATTAATGATGGAGAATCAGATATCTCTCAGACAGATGATGGCCATATCACTGTCGGAGAGTGATCTGCAGATCCAAATTCTAGCCAAAGTAGATGGTAGGTGGTGGGTATACGTCATGCTACCAGTTATTGGCGATTTGTCTCATAAATCTGCCCATAGAAAATACCCCATTTTTTCTCGTATAGTTTTCCCTCTTCCATCGAAAATAAAATTAGAAAAAATAAGAATTATAGGTCTGGAATTCAGCACTAGATTCTGGCTTTGTAGTCTGACAACCCTCTTTTTGTTTGAATAAGCCGCATGTTTCAAAAGGCTATGAATAGCTGTGTTCTTTGAATAGCTGTACAAGTTCTTTAAACATTGCTACTTTGTAAAAGATTCTATTCGAAGAATATAAAGAACACATTTGATTGGAATTTACAAACTATTTGTAATTAAACCATCATCGGTTTGAAAATAAAGGTAGGTACAAACAGTTCCGCGGGGGAGCGGTTGATCACTCATCTCCACTTTTATCCACTGTGGACAACTATCCTTGATTTAGGATTTAAACTTTTTGTACCAATCATGGTCTTATGGTATTAGGTTTTAGATTTTACTGAAAAATGAATCATTCCTCTTTTGCACCTTATGCTATCTTCATTGCATCGAACTATAATTATTCTAAATTCAAATATCGTTTGATATTGGGTGTAAGCAAAATTAAAGCAGGAGTTGCATTTAACATCCACTTGTTTGCTGCATTAAAATTCATATATTTTGCTGCACATTCATTGTTCCTACAAGGAAATATGATCAACGGTTCAAAATGTAAACTTGATGCATCACAAAGTAGTGATAAATCAATCTTCATATCGTAACATCTCTAAACCATCCTAACTCTTATGACCATCCTAAGTTCGGTTCCTTGGGATAGTAGGTGATCTATAACAGGAAAATTTAATGAAAATTAATGTCTTTTATCTTTGATTCCTCTGTGTATTGTGTTTGACTTGAAACTTTATTTCAAAAAAAGCTCAGGTTGACAAATGTTAATTGCCTCTTTAGCAATGACACTACCTCCAGGCTACTTATAGAGAGTGATACTCGTGAATAAATAAATAAAATGCTAACTAGTAAAAGAGAATAGCCCGTGAGCTACTTTCAGACGAATCTAAGATGTTCTTGAGGAAATTACATTTAAATATTGCACAGCATACAATCCGGGGAAAAGGAAGTGTAACCTTCTGTCTTGTTCGCTTCGAATGCCCGTCTCAATTTGCTCGGTCTAAAGCCACAGATGTAAAATAAAAGGTTGCGCCATAAATTCAAGCAATGCATTTATTAATCCTGGAACAAGTACTGTTCACGACAATAGTTTATGATGCCCAACTTACATATACGATATTTTTTTTCATTGAGTATCCAAATACATAGATAAGTTACCACAAAAAATCTGTGGAGCTATAACAAACACTACGTAATTCAACATACAAATCTTCTTTCTTATTCTCAGTTTCGATGGAGAAAGGTATTTGTGAGGCAGAAAAATAAAATTTGATTGTTGCACACACTACTTGGACAAAAAAAGAAAAAGGAAAATTTTTGCAACTACAAATTATACAAAAAAAATAATGATCCTACATCCTGGTGAGTGCCTGATCACAATTCTCTGGAGCCATCATGAACCTCATTAGCTTCTCTTTCCGCTATGAGCATTAGCATCTCTAGCCGGTTGTCAAATAAAGTGGCACTGTCATCCCTCTTGTCAAGCTCGGAGCCTTCTGCCTCTAACCATTTCTCTCGCAAGTCATCAAGAAGATTGCTCTGATCAGAGTTGCCAGCAGACCCTGGAGCACTAGGGCGAGTTGTCCTCAATGAGGATTCTCCAGATGGTGGTGGAAGAGTCAACAGCAAGCTCCGGAACTCACGAGTATCAGCAAATGTTTCAAAATTACAAGCAATAACATCCAGACAATATTCCCTTATCTTCACAACACCATACCTGCAGTTACAATCGATGTGATAAACAAATTTCAACTAAAATTATTCATTCTAAGCTTTTTTTAAGGGTAATTCATTCCAGCTTAAGAAAGTAATATAAAATGAAGGATGCAAGATAGAACTCTGATTGAACCATAAACCACAAGTGCAAACAGAA
Organism: Pontederia crassipes; assembly: GCA_030549335.1. NCBI lineage: Eukaryota > Viridiplantae > Streptophyta > Magnoliopsida > Commelinales > Pontederiaceae > Pontederia > Pontederia crassipes. The sequence continues at coordinate 16,259,878 of JAUKPH010000017.1, read as the reverse complement.
AATAGGAAAGCATCAACAATGCCTTTGGAATTCACATGTATGTCAGTTGTCAAATGACATGAAATTCGAGTAGAACTATAGCAACAGATTGGCTCACCCCCCCATTCCATAATCATGTCAAATCTTGTGGGGAAGCTATACTTGTGAGTTGTCAACATGGCATGAAATTCATGTAGAACTATAGCAACAGATTGGCTCACCCACTCCCCCTGCCAGCCCGCCATAATCATGTCAAATCTTGGGGCAAGCTATAACTATCAAACAATCATCCTTGTTCTACACTCAGATGTTTGTAGTTCTTGTGTCATAAAGTTTCCTAAGCAGTTGTGCACATTGTGCTCCAGGATTAATCAGGTACATTTAACATATCTGTTCTATGGGAAATTTTGTGCCTGGTTATAAATAATAGACTACACGTGGAAATATAATTACACTGGAGCGTTTGGTGGCAGAGTGGATAAGAAGATAACAGTTTCACTTAGAATTGGCACATGCAAATATTCATCATATCAATAAAATGGATGGCTATTCCTGGTAACCATCCTTTCAAGTTTCAAAAGAAAAAAAAGGAGACTATGCATGGAGGGTAGTAACTGTGACCTAACTATCCTTTCTCATTTTACATTAATGATCTTCAAACATAAGCATCTATTAAAACTGTTGAGATCTTCTCTCTCTCAAAAAAAAAAAAAACTGTTAAGATCTAAGTATAATTTAACAAAGGAAAGAAGATAGCGTACATGTCTGATAATATTAACCAGTGGCATAATTCGGCAGGTGAGACCATTTCCAAATGTGGTGATAATGCATCAGCAACAGCACGTTTAAGAGGAAACAACAAGTATCTTGAAGCAGCATCAAATATTTCCTCAGCCTGACCAACCAGAGTTCAGCTTTGAGATACTTGAAATGAGAACTAAAGTTAAGAAAAGTGATATGATCTAATCTTTTAAGTTGTACAATTATTACCTGGTCAGGATCCATATCCTTCAAGCCATCAGTATACCTAAGTTTTGGAAGATGAATCAGAAGCAAGTAGTAACCAAGTTAAGCAAATGAGAATAAACTTGTCTTCTTACATATACTCTATCATCTTCTCAAATGCTTCAGCACTCAAGTCATGCTCCTCAAGAAATGGAAGGACAGCACCACCTTGTAACTCATTATTCCCTTCGAGGAAATCTTTAATTCGGGATAATCTAGCTTTGAAATACTCTGATCTTGAAGCTAAGATCACTTGATGACATCGGAAAATCCTTCCGCCCACCTTTAGACAAACATCGGCAAGATCATCAATCTGCATTTCATTTGTGGGGTCATCATTATCCACGTTTTCTCCACTGGAGTTGGTAAGAGAAGCTTGTAGAATGTGGCTCAAGGCAAAAGGAAGCCTATCCTGCTCTGGAAGAGACAAGCCCTGCAAGATAAATCTTTTCTGAGAATTGTCCACCTCTCTTAATGCTTTATAATCTGCAAATCTTTGGTGAATTAGTTCTTTTTGCAGAACATTTTGCAATGCCTCACATTTGCAAGCTTTGCATGTCCGAACAAGATCCTCCATGTCATCAATTGCAACTTCAAGCCTATCCGAATAGAAGAAGTGGATAAGGCTGTATAATGCATGGTAAGATAATTTTTGTCTCGAGAATCTGACTTCGTTTCTGTTCTTCCAGTCAGTCTCAAACTTCTTCTTAAAAAAGGGTGACCGTGCACTTAATATGACCCGATGAGCTTCTATAGGTCTTCCATCGATATAAAATGTAACATCCGGTGGAAATGAAGTAGATGATGGGCCCTCATTCTTTGAAAAGTAACCTATTTATTTAGGGCTAAATGTGTAAGTGCCACATGTACAAGAGAATAGAATGAAGAAAAAGAGGGATGGAAATTCAGGAAAAGGTCTTGTTTAGCAGCAACAAGTATCAAATTAAAGCCAATGTGTCCCCTAAATTTTGTCATACTAACAGAAAACTGTTATTTGTTTACAGCATGTACTAGATCGCGACCATTGTTTATCCTATATTTCGTCACTCAATGTAAATATTTCTGGACAAGTTGGCATCACAGAATGAAGATTGTATTGTACTCCCTTCAAAAATAAAAAAAAGAAAGAATATTGCATTGTGTTACTAGCATCACTGTTCTAATAGTAATATATGCAGGAATTTGATACGATTTTTTTTTCAAAATTTTACTACCAAAGTTGAGTTATTATACATGAGTCAAACCTTTAAAGCATTATACAGTAGATATATATTGTGTGGTAGTTAGAGGCGCCAACATCTTTATGTTCTAGCAAAATCAGAAATTGATTTTACGTCAGTGATAGAATTTTATCTTTTATGATACTGAAATGATAAAACACGCACCAAAAAAAGAAAAATTCCATCAAAGTGTCATCATTTTTGCATCTATGATTATATGAAAGCAACTCCGGCGTAATGTATTAAAGTGAGCAGCTCAGTGATAGGGAAAAACAAAGTGCAGAAAGCTGACCTGTAGCCCAAGCGGCGCCTGCCGCATCGTCGCATTGTTCCAGGTAGGCGCGGCGATTAGCAACGCAGCCGAGGAAGGTATCCCTGAGGGCGGCAGGGAGGGGGCCGAGGGGCGGGGGTCGGGCCTCAAAGGACTTGAGGAGGCGGCGGACCCGTAGGTTAAGGGCGGCGTAGTGGCAGCGGTCCCCGTCGAAGGTGCGCTCAGAGCAGATGGCGCCGGCCTCCAGGAGCATTCGTGCAGCGTCTACATGGCCAGCAAGGCAGGCGTAGTAGAGGGCAACGGAATCCCATGCGTCGCGCGCGTTGACGTTGACGACGCCGGATTCGAGCAGGTATCGGAGGCGGTCGACGTCGCCGGCGCGCGCCGCCTCGAAGACGTCTCCGGCGGGCACCTTCTTCAGGGGAATCGATGGACGGAGGTCTTCTGGGTCGAGATCGAGATCATCGAGGCCCTCCAGCACGAAGGAATCGGTCGCGGGCTCTGGCGGCCATCTCGGCCGCCGGTTCGACGGGTCCATTTTCGTCTCCACACGAAGCGCAGGTTTGAGACCAGCAGCGAGAGCTTAGGAAACACGATTTTATTTTATTTTATTTTTTGCGTTTGGGCAATATAACGTGCCGATATATAAGAAATGCCGTTTTCTTGGAGCGGGCCTTGCTGTGCTTGTTGAGCTTTTCTTAGAGTGGGCCTTTTTGTACTAATTGGCCTTTCGAAACCCATTAAAGTTGCTTACTAATTGGCCTTTCGAAACCCATTAAAGTTGCCTTGTTTCTCTAACAAGATGAATGTACTGTTTTCAAAAAAAAAAAAAAATCAGAGAACAATCAAACTTTTTTTGAAAGCTTTTAGAAGACATACATAATTCTTGGAATAGTTTTATGAATTCTTATATACATACTAGTAGAAGGGGTTCTTACTTTTATTGTGGCTTTTGAGCTCAATCATCCGGAAGGCCCACCATCAAGACCTACTCAATTAGATTGAGCTCCCTACTGACATGCAACACAAATGTTACAGAAAGGCATTTCTTTTTTACATCACGTGATTATGACCAAATCATCTTGGTGAGCTTAATTTCAAATGGGCAACAAGGAATATAGTCCGTCGTTTCTTGACTTCAATTCCATCTATGGATTTTCTCGGGTGGAAATGATCTTATTCTCATTTTAGTACTTGGCCAACAATTAAGGCGATCACAAATGATTAGTCTTTTTGTAATATCCCCAAAATTCAATCTCAATTTAAAAGGTCGAACCCTAAGTGACACTAGATTTGCATAATTCTTCATAAACTAATTACATATAACATCGCAACGGAAAGAAATAAATAACATAAAGTACAGCGGAATACTTCAATTGCACATAAATCTCAAGATAACATCACTAGCCCAAGGGTCACATAGGCTCTAACATAAGGATCCAACCTACGGTTCGTAAACTTAAATGAGTTCATATAAGAGTTCGACTAACGTCCAATAGACCATACGTACTTAATTTATTAAAGAGTTCATCATCATAATAAAAGGCTATAAGATAACTTGGGCTATAGTCCGATTGATACACGCACAATCTTTGTCGTCATGAGGTCACCACCGTCGATCCTAAGCATCATTCATGGGATGCAAAAGACTTCTCCCGTTATAGTATATTGAGCCTCATACATGTTATGATTCTATAACATGAGTTCTACATGTCATGGCATATGCATTACATCATAATAGGAACATAAAATCCATCATGCTATGAGCTATATATGCTCACTATATGGCATGCGAACAATCATCATGGAAAGATAAGATCATCATGTAATATCATTATACGCTATGTTAAGACATATTATGCACTTATTTTGCTTAACATTTAACGACTTCATTCATAACATCATATGACAATGAAGCATATATTTGCATCCCCTTAAGTGCATACATCATCGTCTTCATCTTTATGTTCCAAGTCATTTTATCTTAGTCAACTTATATGACCACATCATCTTTTCATCTTTTATCTTTAATTAGATAACTTCTTATCTTCATGATTGAAAAGATCATGTTGATTCGTCGGACTTTGGATAGCTAGATCAAGATCTCTTTCCCCCATTTTGAAATGTCACCACTAGGGGGTGGAATTCATTTCATTTGGAAATGCAACCACTAGTGGATGGAACTCATTTTATTCGGAAACACTACCACTAGGGGGTGAAACTTATTTCCGTTCGACGATTACAACACACCTTCATTCAATCCATCTTTTAATTAAATTCATCAATACATACAATCATTAAATACATATGGCATATTTTAATCCTAATTAAGGTTATCCATGCATCAAATTGTGCATTAAATACAATCAGCATAACATAGATTGTGCATTGATCACGCCCGTGCCAGGAAGAGTCACGGCCATGCTGAAACTTCGGAACGCCCGTGAAGTTAATCCTTCACGGTATAGGTAAACTTTTGGAATTTGATTGGTCACGGTCGTGCCAATCCCTTGGAACGATCGTGACAGTCGGCTCATTGATGTCTGGTGGACCAATTCATAGACTGAATTAAACAGTGGCATTTTACGTATGAAGTTGTCGAACCACCGATCCATTCAGTCGATTGATTCATCAACCGAATTAAACAATGAAATTTTACCTATGGAGTGTTCGAACCACCGGCTAAGTAGCTAGATTAAGGTAACAAGCGTGGTATCACTGAAGGTCATGGTTGTGACGTGTTGAGTCATGGCCATACCTCAAATCGTGAGGCCATTTCATGTCCAAGGCAACACGATCACTAAGGGTCATGGCCGTGCCCCCGACTGTGAGTCCGTTTCACTCTCAAGGTGAGGTCATGCCTAGGAAAGAAGTCGAGCTTCTCCTATTTTTACCCTCTTTCCCCATTTACACCCATAAAACAAGCAACTTAATGAGATGCATTCATCTAACACATGAAATATACATTTGTACTGGTCATTATAGGATTCACGTAATAATACTTTCAACACAATACACCAAGGTAATGAGGAAGAACTATCATAATCACATTCTTGCTAAATAGATTAACCATTTTAACAAGACCTAAGCATAAATAACATGAAGCATCATTGATCTAATTAAGATTATCAATGTAACACTAATCATGGAAGAATCATGAAGAAATGGAAAGTCATCATGCAAAATCCCTAGTCTCATCATGTGAGTAGACCTAATGTAGTCTTCAGAACTCTTAATCCAATCATCAAATATCATTAAGGAAGTGAGTAGGGGTTGAATCCCCTCAACATATTTTTAAAGTTTAAGTTAAAACCCTAAGTCTAATCTCTCTTTCTTTATTCTCCCTCTCTTCTCTTCTTGATATGGCAGCACCTCCTCTTCTCCTCCTTCTTGAAGTTGACAGCCCCTAGTTCTCTTCTCTTCCCCTTCATCCCCTCTCAGCTGGAATGATGTGGCAGCCTCCTTTCTTGTTGAAGCTACTGGCTCCAAGCTCCTCTTCCTCATTGTTGCTGCCACTGTAGTTGAGTGGATGTGGAAGACTTCCTTCACTTAGTTGCTTGAGGTGAGTAGGAGGGAGGTTGAGAGAGAGTGAGTAGGTGTGAACTTGAGTGGAGGCTCCCCCACTTATTGCTGTACTTGAGGGGAAGTGAGGAGGAGGGAGAAGGAGAGGGAGTGTGTGTTGGTGTTGCTGCCTTTGTGCTGTTGTGAGCCAAGTGGGAGGGTGGCTAAGGGAGCGCGTGTGAGTAGATGAGTGGGGAAGAATGTGTGCTTCCAAGGTGTTGGGGAAAGAAGAATGGGAAAATCAACAAGGAAGAAATGATTTAGGGCTAGTTATTTTGTCTCATTCCAGATGACAATATCCTTCCAATAATCCCATCCTTTTCCAACCTCTTCCACCAGAAGATAAAAATACCTATAATATTCCTTCACTTTTAGGGTCATTTATGTTTATTTTCATCTTTTTCATCAGAAGGCAAAGCTACCCTTAAGATGCTCTCACTTTTGAGGCCAATTTGTCTATTTAATTATATTATATTTTTTGAGAATATTACAACATACTTCTTAAAATACAATTCATTTTCAAATTTTGTGAAATCTTAAACAATAAATTATTTCATCTACGTCACTCCATTTATCTTACGCTCATCCGTACACTGACATGATTTCTCCACTTGTGATTTTCAATGTGCACTCCTTGGTGGTCTACCTAGCTTGAAACTTGATCATTTTATGCTATCATTTAAGTTCAGTACCCCAAATCAACGCTTTGAATTTCTTAACACTATAACTACCATCCTTATGATCTTGGTAGTTTTTTGTAACTTTTTTATTTTAAAAATTATGATTACATGTATTATGTTAGAATATTCCTCTTAATACCCCAATTTATTTATGTATTCATATTTTATGCATATTATAATTCCATAAATTAATTAGTCATTAAGCGATGTTTACCTTGGATCATATCTAGAGCTTGGCAAGCTTGTTCAACTTGCATGGTGTGAATTGTCCCGACATTTTTGGAGAGTTGACACCTTGCTTCTTCGGACAATTCTTTATGTAATGCCCGGCCTTGCCACATTGCAAGCAAGTATCCAACTTTAAGCGACATTCACCACTATGAAACTTCCTGCAATGGTGGCATTGCCTCTTCCCTTTAAGTGATTCTCCTCTCTTGGAAGATGTGTAGGGTCATCCCTAAGCTCCTTCCATTTTCTTTGCTTAGTCATCTTTTATGATATTTGCCATTAGAGTCTACTTCATACTTGAGTTTCTTTTCTAGTTCAACGACTAGCTCAATTGTTTCGTCCATTGTCTTAGGATCTTCACACATTATCCTAGCTTTTAATTCAAATTTGAGGCCCTTCACAAAGTGATTCACTCTCATCCTTTTTGTCTTTATTAATGTGCAATACTTTTCGAGTTGGAAGTACTTGATCAATAAGTCATTCATGACATGTCACCTTATTGGAGGTTAAGGAACTCCTCTTATTTTTTCTCCCTCATACTTTATGGGAAATATCAATTTTTTAAGTCCACCAATTTCCATCATGACGGATTTTCTTCGTTGACGTACTTAGATGTAAGGGTAGAATTCCATCACTTTATTTTTCCCATCAAGCTATATGTGACACCCTCTACTTTGTCTTATTCGGAACATTTCATCACCTTGAAAATATCCAGTATGCTATTCAACCATGCTTTAGCTTCCTCCGGATCATCAATCCCATTGAACATTAGGGGATTGAGGTTGAAAAACATGTAACTTTCATCACAATCATGCCTTTGTTCATTGGATAGCTCATATCCATCTACAATCATACAATATCTAGACATCATGATCTAGCATTACACAATTAAAATAAAATATGTATCTTTAGACTCGGTGGTTACTCATAATAATTGCACATTGACTTTACACTTAGACATTTTAACCAACTCATGTCTTACACATCCTAAGACCTATACATATTAAGTAAGAGAAGAAACTATAATTGAAAAATAAAATAAAAAGAACATAATTTACTATATTCTTTTCAATTTCTAAATATCATTAATACTATTTTAATGGATATTATTTTATTTGACCCACCGATATCTTTAATGATGAGATGGTAATCCTTAATTTAAATATTTTAATGTAAAGTCATAAAACTTTAAGAACTAGGTCGAGGATGAACATTTTTCTGATAATAATTTTTAGCGACTAGATTTAGGCTTCTTTGTTAATTATGATAGTCAAAAGTCACTTGTAATGACAAATTTGTCAACTATCACGAGTACATCATTCAACATTCTTCTTGGCTTCTTAATGAACTTATCGGCAAATTACAATATGATTGTAGTCCCATTAACTTCACCATAACCCAACTTCAAAAAAATTGAATAACATAATAAATTAGAAGCAATTAAGAAAAATAGAGATATCCTATAACATGGTATGATAAAACTCCAAATAACGTTACAGTGCAAAACTTTATCAATCCACTTTCCTCGATCTTTCTTTAATTTGAGAGAATGTCCTTCATGAATTTGGTGTAAGTCGGGATATGTTAAAAAGCTTCATACAGAGGAACACTAATATGAATTTGTTTAAAAACATTAAGAAAATGATAAAATTCTTTGTCTAGCTATTCTTGGCAGTATTTTTTGTGATATGGTAGATTCCCCAATTTGGTAGGGGTAGCATATTTTCTTTAAGCTGGTTTCCATGTTTTCAGCTACTTCCTCATATACATGTTCAACCTTCACATTAGTAAACTTATAATAAAAAAAGCTATAAATTTAGCAAGAACATTTTCTAAATTATCTTTAGGTTTACTTTGAGGTCTATCTTCATTGCATGATAAAAAAAGTAGGAGGCACCATCCCTCTCTTTCGAACCTATGAATAGTTTAAAAGGTTAATTCTATAAACCTCACTTGAATTTTTGCATCTAACTCTAAACTATGAACTTATAACATCCCTAAATTTTATTGCAATTGTCACTTATGTCCTTCCTCAGATTCTGCTAACTTTTTTGTTATTTGTTATTTTTCTATTTATGAAGAAACCAAATGAAGCACAAAAGGAAAGACATTTATTTCAATTCATGAGAGGGCATTTTAATCTTTTCATAAATAAAAAATAAAAAATAACAAAAAAGTTAATAGAATTTAACAGAAGGACCTAAGTGAAAATTGCAATAAAAATTAGGGACGTCATAAAGTAAGTTCATAATTCAGAATTAGATGCAAAAGATTATTATAGTTTAGTGGAAGGTTTATGAAATTAACCTTAGTTTAAATAATTTCTCAAACCAAATTCATAATTTCCACATTTGATGATTCCCATATGAGTTATCATTGTCAAAATTGTTAGTTTTTAATTGAATAAGCGAGTAGTTACTATTCAGACATTCATGATTATATTGCAAGTTGCATTCACTGACACATTATCACATAGAAAAAAAGGACAATAAAACTCAAAATAACTAATAGTACAAAAGAATTAAAAAAATCAAAGCTACTCCCTGGCAACAATGCTAAAACTTGATGCATGTAAAATGAACCAGAAAAACTAGTAACTATACTAGATCATAACAATTAATAAATTGTGAACAATGTGTCAAACCCAACTTTAAAATAATCATGTACTCTAAAATAGTTATAATGAAAATAAAATGAGATTTAAATTTTAGTTCAATAGATAGATAAGAAAGAGAAGCAAGTGAAAGCATAACTAGAGACAAAGAATGTGCTTAGCAAGAAGAACGATCAACTATGATGGAGTTAAAGTTTAAACCTAGTATCCTTCTTTTATCTTAGACTTCATGTATAGCAAATGTTTCTCATTATATCAACCTTAAAAATTTGAGAACCAAACTATCATAAATTTGAGCATAGTGAAAGTTATTGGTCCAACATAATTTACTTTAGTTAGGATGCCTTAAGATGCAATGAAATAAATAAAAATATAGTACTAAAAATTTTGAAGAATTAACTATCTTAGATAAAGATATTTTTAAAGCATATTGGACACAATCCACTTTATTCCATATTCAATTAAGATGCTTTAACTTATAAAAATGTTGCTTAAAATAAAATACTAGAAAACTTGAGTACCTAACTATAATAGGAGGTAGCAAAGTCGAAGTAGTTAAAAACTCAATCAAGTTGAACTTACTTTAATTAGAGTGCTTTAAAATGCATTCCTCCATTGAATAATATCCAATTGTTAGCAATTAAACTAAATAACTAGCAAGCAACATGTGAGCTCAGCCTTGATCGGCTTGAACTAAGCCTAGGTCAGTACAAGTTTACTACTTAGAATTAGGCCTAGGTTAGTACCCAGCCCAAGTAAGAGATGACACAACACAAAATTTTGAAGACCAAGTTGACTTATGAGAGGCCTGAGTTGAGTTGAAGGTCTGCATAATTTAACGAATCTAACTAATTAATTATTCTATGGCAATTTTTACGTGCAAATCATGAAAAAACTTGAAATAATTAATGCAACAAGTGGACCAAAAACAATATAAGCATTAGGCATAAGTAATTTGCATGTTCACAAAAGTTTAAAATAAAATTATTAAAAAATAAACGAGGTTCAACTCAGTTTTTACCTATCAATTAAATTACTCCATGCATAATTATTTTAGCATCAATTCTCGAAAATAGACAGATTTATAGTCACATGATGATCATGAACACCTTATTAACTACTCATAGTACTCTATGACAAATTGACTTCATGACTCATCATATGATCTTATTATGGTCATAATCGTCTTGATAAGATTTATGACTTCTGATTATTTAATCCAAAACTATGGTTATAGATTAAACAATTAGATAAAAGTAAAAAAAAATACTAAGTGAAGATTTTTTATTATGAGGTAATTATGGTCAACCAAAGAATTGAAAGATACTCTATTATCAAAAGATAGTCAAAATATACTCCACTAACCTATATTTTAGGGAGTTTAAAGACTCTATAATTGAGGTTGAGACCAAAAGGAAGTCAAAAGGCACTTCATCAGTCCTTAAAAGGATTTCAAAGACATTTCATCAATAACTATAACATAATGATATGTAATGAATAATAATAGTGTATTATTGATGATTGAGAGCAATACCAAAATAATCTCATTGATAATCTTTATGATGATTCCTAGCTCTATGACCAACTATGACTTATGTTATGATTTGGATGATATATCATATTGTAACACTTATCATGTTATGACTTTGCTACACTTCTAACACAATGATATGATTATTTAACGATATATTATTACATTTTATTGTTATATATTAGATGTCCAAAATCATGGGATGTTTATTTTCTATGATACGTAATGATCTTGCACGATAAGGAGTATGGTTGTATGAGCAGTAGACTGAGTTCATACAAACTTAATTGATTTTCTATAATGACTTGTTGAGCTACTTGATGCTCATCATGTTGTATTATTATGAATTTTGCACTCTTTATTATTATTATTATTATTATTATTATTATTATTATTATTATTATTTGATGGCTTGTATTTTTATACCTATTTTAACATGGAAAAAGGTACCATATTTTCTCTAATAGTAAATGAAAACAATGCGTGCTACATGTATTCGCCCCTTTTTCCACCATTCCAAGTCATCTAATCATTTTTTGGCCCATGTTTACATATTCTTTTTATATCGGCCGATGATTCCTTTATCTGTCACACAGGTGCAGTTGGACATTGCCGAGACAAAATGTACACGGAAAAAGGGGGAGCGCACAACTTAATCAGATGAATAATTTGAACCACAGGACAAGTGTCACCACCCACGTATACCATCTGACAAGATCGGCAGGGAATCAAGAGGACAAAGTATTACTTTGACACATGTTGAAGATCAAATGACTAAAGATGTTGATGAAGACATGTGGCACAAACTGAGAAAGAAGAGAACTAGAGAAAAGAGGGTATAAAAGAGCAAAAGACAGAGCATTTGAGGGGAGGCGGAAATAGAGGAAACCAGAGACGGAGAGTGAGGGAGAAGGATCAGAATCAATGAGGAGGAGGAGATCATCTTCGATCACTCAAATCAGCACGATGCACATTTATTTTAATTTGCATTTTTCGTTTTTGCGCATTATCCTATTGCTTTAAGTTTTCTATTAGCTTAAAGTTTAATCTTAGTATGTCTAACTAATCAGCGCCTGAGGTTGAGGGATATTTGATGAGTTTGGACTCGGTTTGATATTTTTATTCGATTTCGGATGTTTTGTTTTCATGGCATTTGATCTTATCGCCTATATTTATGAATGTCTTGTTTGCAAGTTCTTCTTCTTCATATGACGTTTTCCCTGAGAGGGGGCATATGTCGTTAACTACATGTTATGAACCAAAAGGTTAGTACGATTGTGAAGAAGAATTCTAGTATTGGTTTCTATTTTCTTAAGTAGAACGAATCGAGAGAGGGTTTCTACAAACTTCTAATTTGATATCACCTATTGGTGAACTTACTCGATTTGAATACGAGAGTAGGAGAACCGAAGGATACTTTTTCATGAGAATGAGGAGTACCCAATATTAGTATTATCATCCGAATGCAACCTTAAAAAGAAACAACATCTGTTTGCCAAGTCCCCCGTAAGAATGATCCCTCGTGCCTCTATTCTACATATTGTTGAGCAACGAGACTTTATTTTTCTTTCCTCAAGTGTTCTAGTTAAATAAGAAAACAACAAACAAATTATAAAATCTAAAACATTAAAAATACGCCCTTACTTCTTAGTTACCTACCTTCCTTAATCATTTCTTTTCCTCAAACGAAACCCTCTTGACAGTATTAGAGAAATATAATATAAACTCTCTCCCTTGGATCGACTCCGATCTATACATCGACGATGGTTGTACACATGCAACCTGAGAAGCGTAGTTGTGATTATAAATTTTAAAACTTGTTTACATTTCTGCAAACAGGAATCCACTCTTCACGTACAAGCACCTAGCCTGCAAATATTATTTCTCATACGCACATAGATTTCTCACAAATATCATATATGTATAGAATTAAATTATGGATACTAATCGGGTTGGAAAAAAGAATTATTATTATTATTATTATTATTATTATTATTATTATTATTATTATTATTATTATTATTATTATTATTATTATTATGTTTTTCCTTTCTTGTTCATTTGATAAATCTTTTCCTTCAGCGTCATGTTTTTATTTCTATTGACTAGTCAAGGTTCATATACTGCTCATGATTTGATTATTGTAATATGCCTCGAAATGCCTCTCCATATGTATTGGTTCACCAGGTTTCATTTTCGGGTTAGTTATGCTATCTCTTGAACTTTTTTATCATAAATATTTGTACATAACAAAGCACATGACTGCTCATGGTTGCACATAACATAGAGAACAAAGTACATATATGGTGCAACGACCTTATTTCACACAAACCAAGTAGCAGCACTATAACGACCTAAGGTTTAAGGACCAAGATGATTTGATGAATAGTCCCACACGGGCAAAATATGGAGGTGGTCATTGGCTTATAGGTAGCTACTCCTTTCATCCATCAAGACGCGTTTTAAATTCGTGCAGGCCAATATTTCAAAGCGAACAATATCTTGATTGAGCCGGAGGTGTTACAGAATGGTATCAGAGCCGACCTCACATGCTCACTTGAGCCATGTGGAAAACATGAGCCATGGGCCAACATGGACCTCGCTCTACGAGGACGTTGAACATTTTATAGGGAGAAGATTGTAACGACCTGAGGTCTAAGGATCATGATGATTTGATGAATAGTCACACATGGACAAAATACAGAGGTGGTCATGGGCTTATATGTAGCTAGCCCTTCACCTATCAAGACGCGTTTTAAATTCATGCAAGCCAATAGACTCAAAGTGAACAATATCTTAATTAGGGCAGAGGGTGTTACAAGCACACATGCATACGAACAAAAGCAAAGCTCAAGCTTTCTTCACCTTTTATACATGCATCATTGATCACTCTTATACCACTATATATGATGTATGAATGGATGCTTTTTAATTAATTAATTTCCAAGTTTAGCTTCCTCCTTAGCACTAAGGTAAGTGCAGCAAGCGTAGAACCCAGAGTAATCACAATAGCAACAACAGAATTGACAGAAGGGATAGTGTCCGCCGCCAGGCGGCCATGGTCCAATCGGGTGAGGCCACCATGGTCTAACCGGGTAAGTGTTAAGATAGTTGCAGATTACACTAAGTTGCATATTACAGAGCTAAACAGAGTAGTGTGTTGTCGTGCTCTCCAAGCCACATTATCTGATAGTAGTGATGAGTTGTTTTTTGTCCACTTGTGATTAGTTTTTGTACACTTGTATAACTAGACACGTAAACACTCATTTCCTTCTTAAACTCCCTATTTTGATTCCTCTTCTTACAAAAGCAAAAGGAGTTCTAGTGCTTCTCTAGCGATCTAGGTGCGAATGTGGTCTTTCTGATTTCTGCTGCCACGGTTGATGTTTTTAAATTTTGACATGGTATCAGAGCCAAGTTCAATCTAGTTTTTCTGCAGAGGAGCTCGGCTGAAAAGTTGAAGAGACGATCGATAGGACAATTGGTCAGTTCTTTATTTTTTTTATCTCTTGAGGTTGATTTGGATTTATGGATTCGTCTTCCAATCATAGTTCTTCGATTGTTATTGATGTGAATAATCCATTATTTCTAAATCCATCTGATTCACCAGGATTAGTTCTTACTCATTGCACATTGGTTGATTCAAGAAATTACATAGATTGGAGCAGTTCTTTTTTCAATGCTTTACTCATCAAGAACAAACATGTGTTTCTCAATGGTTCTTTCCCAATTGAATCAGTAGATCGATTACATTTCCAATGGAAAAGATGTAATGCTTTGATCATTTCTTGGATGATCGGTTCAGTCTCAAAAGGGTTAATAAGCAATGTAGCATATGGACAAGAAGCAAGGGCTGTGTGGATTGATCTGAAAGAAAGATTTCAGAGAAAAGATGACACAAAAATATATATGATCCAAAATGAAATCTATAGCATTTCACAAGGAACAATGTCAATCGAGGAGTATTACAATAGACTGAAGTTTTTGTGGGAAGAATTATCACCTAATTGTCCCAGGACTTCTTGCTGTAGATATTCAGAATACATAATGCAACAAAGAGTTTATAAGTTTTTAATGGGATTAAATGATGTATACAACCAATTGATATCTCAAATATTGCTGATGTCACCTGCTCCTTCTCTTAATCAAGTTTTTTCTATGATTGTTGATGAAGAACAAAGAAATAAAAGCAGCCCAACAAATTCGAATCAGAATGTGGCATTTTATGGAAATTTCAAGCAAAATGATCGGAAAGAAGGATTACTCTATAATATGTGAGCACTGTCATAAACCAGGGCATAAGGAAGCTCAATGTTTCAAGATTGTAGGATATCCTCCAAATTGGAAGTTTAATAAGGGAAAAAATCAGATCAACAATGCAAACTCAGCTTGTGTACAGACAGAACCAGAAGCTATAGCAGTCAAGTCAGAAAATGAAGCTATGGGCAAAAGTGATAAAGGACTATTTCTGAATAACAATATCAATTGATACTTAAGAAAATTGAGAAAGATCTCAAGATCAGTCAAGACAATAGTTTACATATGGCAGGTATGGCAAGTCTTTCTTTGTCTTCAAGTAATAGCCCTTGGATTATAGATACTGGAGAATCTCAGCATATGTCTTCCAATTTACATAGCCTTAATAATGTTGTGAAGTTGTCTGCACAAAAAATAGTTGTTCTACCCAATGGTAGTAGGGTATCGATGACACATCAAGAAACTCTTGATATGGGGTTAAAGAAGGTATTATCAGAAGTTTTTTATGTACCTGAATTCAGATAGAACTTGATATCAATTTCACAGCTAACCAAAGACTTGCAATGCTCTATTGTTTTCTTTAAAAAATGTTGCATGATATAGGAGCAGCACAATGAAAATTTGCACCTGATTGGTAGAGAATTTAATGGATTGTACTATCTCTCAAGTCTTGGAGGAAGTGCTGATAGTTCGATGCTGCTTCATAAAGTGATGGGTGCAAAAGAAGAAGACAAAGAAGTCCACATCTAGCACAAAAGGCTTGGACATCTACCTTTGGAGAAGCTGAAATATGTTGATGACTGTCAAAAATCCTAAAGTCAATAAGACATTTGTTTGTGACATATGTCCTTTAGCAAGACAAATTAGATTTCCTTTCAAAAGTTCAGAAAGAAAAAGTTGTATGGTTAGACTAGAGACATTACACATTGACATATGGAGTCCTTACAAATTTGTTTCTCACAATGGCTATAAATACTTTCTTACTATAGTTGATGATTTTAGTCGATTAACTTGGGTTTATCTTCTTAAGAAAAAAAAATTGATTGTTTATTTTTGCTAAAGCAATTTGTCTTACAAATGGAGACACAATACAAAGAAAAGATAAAAAGGATCAGTTCAGATTATGGGGCTGAATTCTTTAGTAAAGAATGCATTGACTTTCTAAGCTATAAAGGGATTATTCATTAAAGTTCCTGCCCATATAGTCCACAGCAAAATGGACAAGTAGAGAGGAAGCATAGGCACATATTGAAAATTTCTAGAGCTCTATTATTTCAAGCTTCTATGCCAATCAGATTTTGAGATGAATATGTAAAAGCAACTATACACATTATGAATAGAATTCCCTAACAAATATTAGGGAATATCTCAACCTATCAGAGATTTTTTAATGAAAAGCCTACACTCAAACATCTCAGGGTATTTGGATGCCTTTGTTATGTCTCAAACCTAAACATATCTGATAAATTTGGGCCAAGAGCAACTAAAGGTGTTTTTATTGGATATAGTAATACTCAGAAAGGCTACAAGTATATTGATCTGTCCACCAACAAAGTTTCAGTGAGCAGGAATGTTAAGTTTCAAGAGGACATATTTCCTTTCTCCAAATAGAAGGATGTTATAGTTGAAGACAACGGAAATAATATATCAGCGTCAAGGTTTTTCCAAAGTGTATTCATATTCCTAGGTTATATGAAGACTCAAATGAATCAATGCAGATTCAACATCCCATAAAGTAGCTCAATAGTCTGTTTCTACTGATGAATGTTTGCCTAGTCTTGACATACAAGTCTCATTGCCTACAATATCAGATAGTAGTTCCACTGAAATACCCAGAAGTTCAAAATGTCAAAGGCCAAAGAGATCTATAAAGAGACTAGAATGGATGAAAGATTATATCACTAAAACCCCATACCCAATGTCAAATTATGTTTGCTTTGATAATTTGAAGCCAGATTATATGTCTTTTTTTATTGCTTAATCTCATTGAGCCAACTTCATATTCAGAAGCTATGCAGAATCTGCAGTGGATAGAGGCAATGAAGTTAGAACTAGATGCTCTTGAATCCAATCACACTTGGGACTTAGTTGATATGCCAAAAGACAAGAAACCCATAGGTTGTAAATGGGTGTTTAAGATTAAGCTAAAAGTAGATGGACAAGTGGAAAGGTTCAAAGCTAGACTAGTAGCAAAGGGGTTTAGTAAAAAAGAAGGCATAAATTATAAAGACACTTTTTCACCTATGGCAAAAATTATTACTATAAGGGTCTTCTTAATAGTTGCTGTGCAAAAGAATTTTCCATTATATCACTTAGACATTAACAATGCTTTCTTGAATGGAGATCTCTTTGAGGAGGTATATATGTCAACTCCACCTGGTTTTTCAGTGCCCAACAAAGCATGCAAGCTTTGAAAATCCCTTTATGGATTGAAACAGGCGTCAAGAAAATGGTACATCAAGTTTTCAGAAATCTTGCTGGCTGACAATTTTGTTCAAAGTAGGAATGATTACACACTTTATACTAAGTCTAATGAGGATAATTTTGTTGCAATCCTTGTCTATGTTGATGACATCCTCTTGATTGGAAACTGTCCTACACTGATTCAACAAGTGAAGGATAATCTAGGCTGCAATATCAAACTCAAAGATTTGGGACTCTGAAGTATTTCCTTGGCATGGAAGTTTTGAGGTCAACAAGAGGTATTATTTTAACTCAAAGAAAGTATATACAAAGCTTAATTATTGATAGAGGTTTGAGTGCTTCCAAACCAGCTTATATTCCTATGGAAGAAAGTGTCAAATTTACATCACACGACTATGACATGCACATGAAAGATTATGGTCATATAATAGAAGATGATATCCTTCTGACAGATCCAAGGCCATTTCAGGACCTCATTGGTCGACTCACTCATATTACTCAAACCAGACCAGATATCACTTTCTCTATGCGACTTTAAGTCAATTCATGCATAGTCCTAAAGAGTCACGTATGAATGCAGGTCTTCGAATTGTGTGATACTTGAAGAGTGCACCAGGAAAAGGTTTATTCTTTCTGGCAGAACAAAATTCTGTTTTATCAGCTTTTTCAGATTCAGATTGGGCAGGTTGTCCCATTTCCAGAAGATCTATTTCAGCATTCACCATAATGGTTGGTTCATCTTTAGTATCATGGAAATTGAAAAACAAGACGTTGTTGCTCGTTCCTCAGCAAAAGTTGAGTATCACAGTGTGGCTCTCACCGTAGTTGAAGTAATTTGGCTTCAATGACTTTTTTCAGAACTTCATCTTCCGATTGATCAACGGTTGAAGACATTGCGGGATTGCCACCAAGAAGGAAAGTTGAGTTCAATATTGAACTACTTCTGCGTACCGCGCCCATTTCGAAGCCGCCTTACCGAATGGCCCCGACGGAGATCCATGAATTGAAGACCCAATTTCAAGAGCTTTTGAATAATGGGTTCATTAGGCCAAGTGTCTCACCATGGGGCGCATTAGTGCTTTTCGTCAAGAAGAATAATGGCTCTTTAAAATTGTGCATCGATTACCAAATGCTCAACAAAGTGATGGGAAAGAACAAGTATCCCTTGCTAATGATTGATGATCTTTTTTATCAATTATCATCGGCGTCGATTTTCTTCAAGATCGACCTAAGGAGTGGCTACCACCAACTAAGGATAGCCGAGCAAGATGTTTCCAAGACAGCATTTCGCTCAAGATATGAACATTACGAGTTTTTTGTTTATGTCTTTTGGATTAACGAATGCGCCCGCCGCATTTATGGATTTGATGAATAGGATTTTTCATCCATACTTGGACAAATTTGTGATCGTATTTGTGGATGTCATTCTCATCTACTCATCAAGTCCGAAAGAGCATTGAGAACATCTCCGCATTCTATTGGAAACCTTAAGAAGAAACAAACTCTACGCCAAATTTTCTAGATGTGAATTTTGGCTTGAAGAAGTGATGTTCCTTGGACATATTGTGTCAAGGCACGGAGTGGCTGTGGATCCGGCTAAAGATGAAGCTGTGTTTAATTGGAATAGGCCCAAGAATGTGATCGAGATTAGAAGTTTCTTGGGACTTACCGGATACTATAGAAGATTTATCCAAGATTTCTCCAAAATCGCCGCACCTATGACAAAGTTGACAAGGAAGGGCGAGAAGTTCATATGGTCACCAGCATGTTCATATGGTCATAAGCATGTGAAGCAAGCTTCCAAGAGCTAGAAAGAAGACTTACAACGACACCAATCCTAGTCATTCCCTCGGGAAGTAGATGCTATGTCATTTATAGTGATGCTTGTGGTATGGGATTAGGATGTATACTTATGCAATATGGCAAAGTGGTTGCATATGCTTCACGATAATTGAAGAAGCATGAAGTCAACTATCCAACTCATGATCTAGAATTGGCGGCAGTAGTGTTCGCATTAAAGATATGATGCCATCACTTGTATGGTGAAGATTTTGAAGTATACACGGATCACAAGAGCCTAAAGTATGTGTTCTCCCAAAGAGAGTTGAACATGAGGCAAAGAAGATGGCTTGAGTTCCTTAAGGACTATGAATTCGTAATATTGTACCACCTCGGGAAGGCAAATGTAGTAACCGATGCACTAAGTCGCAAATGAGAAGAATCACTTGGATGTTTGAGTATACACAAGTGGAATCTTGTGAAAAGTATAGTGCAATGGGCCCCAAGCATTTGTGCCGAAGGATTGTATGTATGGCTCATCATGTGATAGAATCAAATTTAGTGAGAAGAATTATTGAAGCTCAAAGAGGTGACTCGGAATAAGCAAGAATGATTAATGTATGCAAAAGGGAAAGAAATCACTTCGAGTATGGCGAAGATGGAGCAATTAGGTACAAGAATCGTTTATGGGTGCCAAAAGATAAAACACTAAGAAGAGAGATTTTGGATGAGTATCACAAGTCCGAATTCTCAATTCATCCCGGAAGCACCAAAATGTTCAAGAACTTGTAAAGGAATTTTTGGTGGGAAGATATGAAGAAAAAGGTGGCCAAGTATGTAGTTAAGTGTATAGTTTGCCAATAAGTTAAGATTGAACACCGAAGGCCTTGTGACAAGTCACAACCCTTACCTATTCCGGAATGAAAATGGCAAAGTATCTCTATGAATTTTGTGGTAGGATTACCACGAATCCAGAAAGGACATGATGCAATTTGGGTTGTAGTGGACCGTTTGACGAAATCAGCTCACTTTATTCCTATGAAAGTGAGTCAATTCATGGAAAGCACGGTAGAGTTATATATGAATGAGATTATTTGTCCGCACAGAATTCCAACTTCTATTATTTCAGATAGAGATCTGAGATTCACTTCAAGATTTGGAAAGGTCTCCAAAATGCTTTTGGAATAAGGCTAAATTTTAGCATGACATTTTATCCTCAAGCTGATGGTCAAACTGAAAGAACAATTCAAACTCTTCAAGACATGCTTAGAGCTTATATCTTAGATTGGCATGGGAATTGGGATGACCACCTTCCTTTGGTGGAATTTGCCTATAACAATAGTTATAACAATTTGAAGCCTTGTATGGAAGGTCTTATCGTTCTTTGACATGTTGGAGTGAAACCGGTGAAGAAAGATATCTTTGGCCGAATTTGGTCTACATGTATGTTGATAAAGTGGAGTTTATCAAGCAAAGGATGTTAGTGGCACAAAGTAGGCAAAAGAGCTATGCGAATCTAAGAAGAAGAGAACAACTTTACGAAGTGAGTAATCATATCAGGCTCAAAGTTTCACCAACTAAAGGTATAATGAGGTTCAGCAAGAAAGGAAAGTTGACACCAAGATATATTGGACCTTTTGAAATCCTAGAGAAAGTAGGTGAAGCGGCTTACAAGTTAGCACTCCCACTTTCTTATGCGAGACTTCGCAATGTTTTCCATGTATCAATGCTCCGAAAGTATGTTCATGATGAGGCAAATGTAACAGGGATTGAAGAGCCGAATATCAAAGAGGATTTGACATATGTGGAGCAACCTATTGAATTAGATTATCAAATGAAGCATATCAAGACAAGATAATAGAGGAAGAAGATTAGGGTATTAAGCTTTACTAATCAAGGTATGTTTGAAGGGATCCAAACCTCTCTAATCTTCCCCTAATGATGTGTGAATGTGTGGATTAGGGTATAAAGAACAAATCCTTTATTCTTAGATGAAGATTTAAGGAATGTGCATTTGATGATTCATGCTTCTTTAGATTACTATTCTATCGCTAACCATGATTAGAATGCAATGTGCTTCATGTACTATTATGCTTAATACTCTATTGCTTATCATGTTGATCACTTGCTGATCACTATATGATTTTAACCCATTTTAGATGCAATTCATACATATCGAGTCCCACTTTTGCCTATTTTTGGGCCAATTATACTTTGAATGCAAACATTGTGATAACTAGTTGATATTCTTCATTTCATACTTAATTCCATGTGCATAGAGGTTCTGAAATGCCAAAATCCATTAATATTTAAATTCTATGCCAAGTTATCATTTTGAGGACAAGTTATCATTCCTAAGTGTCAAGTTATCATTATTTTGAATGAACTTATTTTCAATGGTTTTCTTGCCCTAAATCCATCATTATCATGTATAAATCATATTTGGATAGTCACATCTCAACTTGTGCAAAGTTTTAAGTCCATTTGAACAAGTTATCATTTTTCAAGTGCCAAGTTATCGTTAAAGGGCAATTCTGTCATTTCGACATGCAAAACCATTAATTCTGCACAAGGACCTTAAGCAATCATCTTATTATTGTTCTAACTCATTGCTGGTCAAATTTCATCACATTTGGATAATCAAAACTCAAGTTATGACAAGTTATCATTTTTAAGTCATATAAGTTATCGTTTTTGGGGCACTCAAGTTATCACTTTTAGGAATCTCATTCATATTTGATTTTTGACCTCACTCACTTGTCACTCTAATCAAATTGATGCCTGAAATGCTTTGAACCACCCATATTAGGACATTTCCCAAGATTTCCATAAAGTTATCATTCCGGGCCCTTGAATTCATTCATATCGATATCGGTTTTCATTCTTGCAACACACCAATTCCCTTTTTGCTATAGATCTGATTTTAACTACTGTCCTAATCCTTAGTTGTTTAAATATTATTAGAAGACTTTCATGCTTGATGTTTTGGCCCTTGTAGCAAGTGGAAAAGGTGGCCAAAAGGAAGAAAAAAGGAGGGGGGACCACTAGCTTTTTGGCTGTCCAAAAAGCTGTCACTGCTGGAATTTCAGGGCCAGGGGACACATGGCTGCAATCAAAGCACAAAGAATGTTCTGATGCTGATCCAAAGGTGGGGAGAAGTGATATATAAGCTGGATTTTTCTGGAGGAGAAGGGGGGCTGGTCATTCAAGGGTTGGAGCAAAAGAAGGAGGCTGTTGCTGCTGGATTTTGAGAGCTACTGCTGAGAGCTTGAAGCAGCCATGAATTGTATCTGTTTCTTGTCCCATTTCATAACAAATCTTGTAAATATGAGGAGCTAAACTCCATTTCTTCTAGGATAGGGTAGTAGTTTAGATTAGTTTTGGATGGATATGGACTGTTTTATAATTCCTGCACTGAATCATTTCTGGTTTTCAGATTTCAGAAACTTCTTTACTGATTTATGCTATGCTACTATTAGATCTAATTGTAACCAATGAATGAGAAGTATTACTTGATCTAATCATTCTACAGAAGTGAATTAAGAGTTAATGTCAGTTTTCTGATTTCATTCAATTGCAATTCTGATTTCTGATTTGGTTTTCTGATTTCTGAATTTGATTCCTATAAATATCAGAATCTGTTCTTCATTTCTAACCTGATTAATTGAGTCTTTGGAATGTTGGTATTGTCCCTATCTTATTCAGAAATGAATCAAGATTGTTTGGGCAATCATTTGACTCAAATCAGATTTTCCATTAATTCCTGAACTGAAATCAGAAATCTGATTTTTCTGGTTTTACATTTCTGAAATCTGATTTGTTATAAATCTGATCTTGCCATTTGAAGACCCCATTTGTTTTTATAACTGAGAAGTTATCATTTGGTCTAACCCTTGTTCAGAAATGAATCAAGAATCAATGGCAAGTTCTAGATACAAACCCAATTAGAATTCTGATTTCTATTTTCTGAAATCTGATTTCTTGAAATCTGAATTCTGATTTTCTTGGGCTGTTTGAATCTGATTGTCATTGGGGATTGAACTAATTGAACAACTGAGAGGTTGACATCTATCCCAATCTTGTTCAGAAATGAATTGAGAAGCTTTGACATTCCTATGATTCAAAAACTGATTTGGTTTTCCTGATTTGAATGAGTTGCTGATTTTTTGGTTTCCTGAATTCCAAAATCTGATTTCTTGGGCTTTTGAATCTGATTGTCATCAAGGATTAGATAATTGAATAGT
Organism: Pontederia crassipes; assembly: GCA_030549335.1. Lineage (NCBI taxonomy): Eukaryota > Viridiplantae > Streptophyta > Magnoliopsida > Commelinales > Pontederiaceae > Pontederia > Pontederia crassipes. The sequence continues at coordinate 16,236,085 of JAUKPH010000017.1, read as the reverse complement.
TGAGAGGCTAATATATGCCATGATCTTATTCAGAAATGAATCAAGATCATTTGACAATTCAGAATTCAAATCTGATTTTTTTCCAAAATCTGATTTCTTAGTTTGATTCTAAATTCTATTTTCTGATTGTTTGGAATCTGATTTGCCAATTGTTAATCCCTATTTTATTCAAATCACTGAGAGGTGTACTCTAGGAATCCCTTATAATCCAGAGATGGGTCAAGGGGCATTTGGCAAACTTGAATTCCATCAATCCACATTGCTGATTTTTCAGAAATGTTGATTTCTGTTTTCTCATTTTTCTAACTTCTGATTTCCATTGTCAACCCTCATATTAATCCACTACTGAGAGGTAGTCTTAAGGGCTTCTTTGAGATCCAGAGATGGGCCAAGGAGCAATGGGAATTATGAACTCATGTGGCCATATGTTTTGCATTTCCAATTGAGTGTGTTTGTGCGGATTCCAATTTATTTTGCAACCGAGAGGTTGATTTTGAATCTCCCTTGAATTCAGAGATGAATCATGGAACACAAGCACCATTATTGAGTATATTTTATCCTGGTTTGGTTGATTGGAATGATTCCATCTTTTTATGATTGTAAATGCAAGTTATCATTCCAAACTTCCTTGAATTGCAAAAAAATCAGCATTGAATCTTTCTTTTGAGCCCAATGATAACTTGATTTTCAGTGAGGACCCTCTTTTGATTCAACCTAGCTGACAATTATATAATCATATATTGCTTAGTTAGAAGCCAATTGAGCTGTGGGAACACCCATTTTCAAGTTGAATCAAAAGTTGGACATTTAGTGATAACTTATTCCATTCCATCTTTAATTAATTTAGATGAACCCCAAATCCTAGAAGAACCTTCCTCATAGATAGTTAAACCTTTTTAGACTTCATTCTAGCATTTATAATTCAGTTTTGATAAATTTCCAAAACCCAAAAATCTGTTATCATTTCACTTTCTATAAAAAATCTGTTTTCACTATTCATTAAAAATCTGTTTTTAGCCACTTAAGTAGAACTAATCAAAATTGTTTTAGGGTGTCTTAGACTTCAAATTCTTGTGGATACGACAACCTGAGTCTACTACAACTTACCTGTGCACTTGCAGCTAGTGAGTTGGGAGACCAAAAAAATGAAAAATTGACATTTTCTTTAATTTCAGCAAGTTATCACTAGAAAACCCAAATATCACTATCACATGTCTAGAACTAGAATGTTTATTGTTGTTACTTATTTTAGCTCATTATGAAATCGTTAATGCTCATGTACATATACGAATGTGATTAGCATATTAGATATCTTTATGTGAAAACTCTTTTTACTTCATTGTTAGGATGCTAAGAATGTGAGAGATGTTTTATATGATGTTTGGAAACCAATATGTGCTCAATATGTCAATGTATGCAAGAGTGGAAAGAAATGATATAAAAAAATGCGTGTTTTGTCGTCCTAGAATAGGTGACCGATACATTATCGATCGACCGTTCTGGAGACTAATCGGTCTCGAACTCTGTCCAACGATCGATCAATACCCCAACGGTCGTCTGATTTGTAAGAGTGGTTGCCTTTTGTGATTCATGGTCGACCAAATGCACAATTTTGGTCGTCCGAAGGTCGTATAACGATCGACTGATATCCTGATGGTCGACCGATGCAGAATAGTCATTGCTCTCTGTGATTAACGATCGAACCGACATCCAGCTCGGTCACCTGAAAGACCCATAACGGTCGATCGATATTTTGATGATCGACCGATAACCCGATCCAGCGGTCGATCGTAATCCAAAACGGTCGTCCATAATCCAAAACGGTTGTCCATTCTGGAAGATGATTGGTTATAATTGAATGTCCACACTTAGCATGATTTGATGTTTGTATGACTTTAAATAGGGTTAAAACATGCAACGTGTATTGAATGATGCACCTATGAGGATGCAATATGAATGTCAACTTGTTACATCATCTTATGACATGAAGAAAGATGACAAAGTAAAGTAAGATTAGATCATGATATGCATTAGCATAGCAATAAGTATGATTATGAGTTATGACATGCTTTAGCATAAGATGAAAATGTTCTACGTTTATCTTATCTTGCTATGATTATGTTGCTCATATGCCATATAGTATGCATAAGGAGCTCATAGCATGCATATAAGTTATGTTCCATTCTGTTGCAATGCATATGTCATAACATATAGAAATCATGTATAAGACCATAGCATGCATGAGCCTCAACATACTCTAACGGAAGAAATCTCCTGCACCCCATGAATCCGTGCAGGTATGGAAGAGGCTTAGGTTTGGTGGTGAGACCCTCACCTACAGCCCAAGTTGTCTTACTTATATTATGTCATGATGATGAACCGTTATAAGGATTAAGTATGTATGACTTGTGGGCCTCTTTAGAGTCATGTACCTTTACTTGAACTCTTTATGTTTATGAACCCTTTGTTGGGGATGTTAGAGCCTGTTAGGCCCATGAGCTAGTTTATTATCTTGGGATTTTAATTACTTATGAAGTCTTTCGCTGTTTATGAAATTGATATTTTATGTTTATGAATATGTTTCCGTTGCAAAGTTTTATAAAATTAGGTTATGTAAAGTTACGTCGCCTGGGGTTCGTCAACTAAATTTGGGGCCGAATTTTAAGGGCGTTACACAGACATTCTATTCTAAAGTTCAATGTGCAAACTACTTCGAGTCCCCCATTATCTTTTTTCATTTACAATGAACCACTTCTTGCTTTTAAAAGGAGCTTAGCCGCGTGATATTTTTCACATAGGAAACACAAAAAAAAAACGAAGGTCAACTTGGTTGGACAGGATTTACATGCAATTTAATGAATGATAGAGGATTGCTTTCGTGCTGCAAATTGAATGATAATTATGGAGTCAGACATGAACTAATTAAACTATATTATTTTAGCATTATTACCCGAGTTCGGCATTATTTTAGCATGATATTAGCATCAGAGTAGGGTCTCACTTTAGCGTCAACTTGGCGTCGAGATAGTATCTCCAGTTTTAGCGTCGCTTAGCACTGAAGTAGTGACACAAGTGATCGGATCACAACGACACTTTTGCATCATCATAATGTCGTGCTAGTGTCGACATGTGACGCTAGTAGCATCATCTAATGTCTTGACGCCATTGCGACGCTAATAGTTACCAAACCTAGGCATCTCATGTGTGTGGTGCCATGATGACGCTAAAGTGTGGCTATCACTACAAGAAAATTGCCTTTTTGTGATGGACAGTTTTCGATGGAATGAAATCCTCTCATTTTTCAATGACTTTTGCAACGGATTGAAAAACCTTTCAAAATACTGAAGGCCAAAAAGTCATTCGCTACTACGGACGACAAATTTCTGTCGGTAAATTGCCGACGGGCCTAGCCTTCGGAATTATCGACTGATACATATCCGTCGATATTTTTGAATGCTAAGTCCGTCGGTAATTAATTTTAAAATAATATGTATGTAATACAGATATATGCATAATATTTTGTTATTTTAATTACCGACGGGCCTAACCTTCGAAATTACCAACGGATATAATTTCGTCAATAATTCCGAAGGCTAGGTCTGAATCCAATGATAATACCGAAGAAATTACTCATCGGTAATTAAAATATTAATTTATTATTAATGTTTATAACCATATATTTAATACATATAATCAATATCAACACATATAATGTTACTAATGTTTAATAATAATATTATATATATATAAATTAATAATAAATAATATTATTTGAATTACAGATGGGTGTAGCCTTCGATAGTACCGACAGATTTTAAATTCGTCGATAATGCCAAAGAAATTATCCGTCGATAATTAAAATATTAATTTATTATTAATATTTATAATATAATACATGTCTATCTTCTATTTGTTTATAATATTTATAAGATAATATAATAATATTAATATTTATAACCATATATTTAATACATTTAATCAATATTAATACATATAATGTTATTAATGTTTAATAATAATATTTTATATATAAGCATTAATAATAAATATTATTATTTTAATTATCTATGGGTGTAGCCTTCGATAGTACCGACAGATTTTAAATCCGTCGATAATGCCAAAGAAATTATCCATCAATAATTAAAATATTAATTTATTATTAATATTTATAATATAATACATGTCTATCTTCTATTAGTTTATAATATTTATAAGATAATATAATAATATTAATATAACCATATATTTAATACATTTAATCAATATTAGTACATATAATGTTATTAATGTTTAATAATAATATTTTATATATAAGCATTAATAATAAATAATTTTATTTTAATTACCTATGGGTGTAGCCTTCGATAGTACCGACAGATTTTAAATCCGTCGATAATGCCAAAGGAATTACCTGTCGATAATTAAAATATTAATTTATTATTAATTTTTATAATATAATATCTATCTATCTTCTATTTATTTATAATATAATTATATTACTAATGTTTATAACCATATATTTAATACATATAATCAATATTAATACATATAATATTATTAATGCTTAATAATAATATTTTATATATAGACATTGTTAATAAATAATATTATTTTAATTATCAGCGGGTTATTCCTTTGGTAGTACCGACGGATTTTAAATAGGTCGGTACTACCAAAGGCTACACCCAGCGGTAATTAAAATATTAATTTATTATTAATGTTTATAATATAATACATGTCTATCTTCTATTTATTTATAATATTTATAATATAATATTACATTAGTAATGCTTATAACCATATATTTAATACATATAATGAATATTAATATATATTATTAATGTTTAATAATAATTTTTTATATAAATATTAATAATAAATAATATTATTTTAATTACCGACGGATGTTACCCCATCGGTAATACTGAACAATTCACACCTCGATAAGTAATATTTTATATTATATATATAATATAATATAAAATATATGATTAATACGTTAATATTATAGTTATCAACGGGTTTACCCTTCGAAGTTACCAACTAGTGTTCCCTCCCCCTCCCTACTCGTTCTCCCACCTCGCTCCCTATATCTCTCTTATTACTCGTTCCCGCTTTCTCCCCCGGTATCTCTATCTCTCCCTCTCTCTCCCACAGCGACGGCAACTCCCATAGCTTCAACGACCTCTCACGCTTCCGACGATCCCGGCCATCCTCCCTCTCTTCCTCTTCCTCTCTCTCGACTCTAACCGCCCTCCCTAACTCCCCCTCCCTTTCTCTCGACTCAGGCCGCCAGGTGGTCGGATCTGGTGCACAGCTTGTTGGATCGGCCGCATGACTATAGGATCGACTGCATGGCTGTAGGATCGACTGCATGGCTGTCAGATCCGGCGCACAAGCGGTTGGATCAACTGCATGGCTGCCGGATCCTAGTGACCAGATCCAGCGCACAGGTGATTGGATCGGTCGCATGGCTGCCAAATCCGGTCGCATGTGGCTGATCTGGCGCATAGACGGTCGGACCCGTAGGCGATGAATCCGACATACAGGCCGTCAGATCCGTTGCACAGGTGGCCATGCGCTAGATCTGGCCACATGCGGCTAAGCAGGTGCACAAGCGGCTGGATCAATCGCATGGCTCTCGGATCTGATACAGACGGCCGGATCCGGTGACCCATCCGGCTCTGACGACCAATGATTTCGGGGGGGGGGGGGGGGGGCGTGACCTACGATGTTCTCCTTCCCCTCTCCCTCTCTCTCGACAAGATCGCCCGGATTCGGCCGCTCATGGCGACCTCTCTCTCTCTCTCCCGCTCCTCTTCTCTCCCTATCGACTTGTGTCGTAAGATTGGACCGCGTGGCGGCCGATCTGACCGCAGGTTTGATTTTGTTTGTTTTAAAATAAATTTGCGACAAGTTCCCCCCGTCGAAAACTCTGACGGTAACCTATGGCGGGTGCATCCCGTCAGAGGTTATGACGGGGGTTCTCGCTGGATGTTTCGATGGTAGGGTTTCGTCGAAAGCTTCATAAGGTGACTGCCCTCGAAAATTTCGATGGTAAGGTTCTGTCGAAAGTTTCATTGGGCGAGTGCCCTCGAAAACTCTGACGGGAACTGTCCGCCGAAGCTTTCGATGGGACTTTCTCGTCTGTACTTGCAAAGGTTGCCCGTCGGAAGGTCCTTCGGAACCTCTGACGGATTTTGTTATCTGTCGGTAATTTCTTAGCGACAAGCTATTTTCCGATGATCATCTTCCCATCAAAAAGTTCATCAAAAAGTCTATTTTTTGTCAGATTTAACAATATTTTCCGACGGATTTGACGTCAAAAATTCTTCTAGTGTATATTTTTAATAACGATTTAGCGCTACTTTAACGACGCATTGCTGAGATGCTAATCAGTAGATTTCTTATAGTGCAACCTTACTTATGAGAGACCAGAGTCGAGTCCAAGGTCTACATAATTTTGATGCATCCAACTATATTCTTTGGCAATTTTTACATGCAAATCATGCAAAAACTTGAAATAACTAATACAATATGTGGACCAAAAAAAATATAAGCATTAAGCATAAGTAATTTGCATTTTCACAAAAGTTAACAATAAAATTATTAAGAAATAAATGAAGTTCAACTCAGTTTTTACCTTTCAATTAAATTACTCCATACATAACTATTTTAGCATCAGTTCTAGAAAGATATTGACTAGTCAAGTTTCATATACTGATCAAGAATTGAGTTATTGTACATATGCCCCGAAATGCCTCTCCATATGTATTGGTTCATCGGGTTTCATTTTCGGGTTTGTAACTTAGTATGCTCTCTCTTTAATTTTTTTTAATAAATGCTTGTACACTACAAAGCACGTTACTGCGCATAACATGGAAAAAAACTTACGTGGTTGCACATGACACAGATAACATATGCTACAACGACTTTATTTCACACAAAACAAGTAGCAGCACACATGCATATCTGCATGCAAAGGAACAAAAGGCGAAGCCGGTATCAAGCTTTTCTCGCATTTTATACGTACATCAATCACTCTTATAGCATACAAATATATATATATATATATATATGTATATATATATATATATATCTATATATACATTATACAAGGAACTATTTAACGCATGCAGCATGGATGCTTCTTAATTAATTAGTTTCTAGGTTTAGCTTCCTCCTCAGCACCAGGGTAAGGGCAACAAGCTCGGCAGAACCCGTAGTACCCACGGTAGCAACAACCAAATCGACAGAAGCGGCCGCTTGGTGGGTAAGGGTAAGGGTAAGAGGGATATGGCCAGATAGGGTATCCAACAGACGGGGGATATGGCCAGCTAGGGTATCCACCACCATGATCAGGATGGATATACGGCCACTTTTGGTCCTCTAGGCCCCCTTCCATGGTGCTCTTTCCTCCTGCATAAGAAACCCACAGAGACAATCGGTAAGCATTGGAATAGTGATCTTTGTGGTATCTGATAAGAACAATTCGAGCAGGCCATGCACAGTACAGGAAATGCTACGATTCGTTAGGTTCACGTTACCTAGTAATGTATACATGATAGGACTCTTTGTGTACGTAAAGTCTAAGAGAGAGAGATGATTAGTTCCTTGATAAATTAAATACCAGTTTTTTCTTCTAGATCTGTCAAGAAACGAGCTCCTTCGTGGATCGCCGGAGAACTGATCGAAGAGGAAGAAGAAAGGGGCGAAAACTGCAGAGAAACACATAGGGAGAAACGAAGGAAATTTCTATTAAAAAATGTTACACTGATTACAACTAATGGAGGTCTATTTATACTAATATGCAACTGTTACAAGAAGACATAAAACGGTATACTAAACTACATAGCAGTGGTACATGTCTACATCCTCTGCAATACATACCGGGCATGAAGAGTGGTACATAGTATGTACATGAAGAGCTGCAGTAGAGTTGAAGAAGATAGACATTTCCAACACACCCCCGCAAGTTGATGCCGGGACTAACATGGACGGCAACAACTTAAAGATTCAGCTGGTCGTGCTCAAGACTGCGAAGAAGAGGGCAGAGCCGCTGAAAAATGCCTGAGAAACCACTTGCTTCTAGATTTAGCCTGAGGGCTTCTGGCAGTGGGTCTGCAATAAATTGTGGCTCAAAGATGAAGCCTAATGGTTCTGTCAAGAAGGAAGAGGCCAATGACATGAGGTCTTCTCCTGAAGCTATACGAAAACGTCCTGGTGATGCTATTGCTTCTAAGGATTCTCCAGCCAATAAGAAAATCAAAGCCTCAGAATCTTCCATTGCACAAAGAATGAAAAACGCCAAGAACCATATTATCGAACACATCAACTGCACGCTGGAGAAGCAACCAAACCAATCTAGCTCTCTGAAAAAGGTAGGGAACACCGTACATCATCAGAATGAAACATAAAATACATTAATTGCTTCCTCCATGAGTAAACAAACTGTCATCACTGTGCCCATAGAGATGTCATCACTGTGATAGCAGAACATACTACAGCATGACAGCTAGAGAGAATTTGGTGTGCACCATCTTCATTGCCCCTAATTCCCACGCAGGTGCCTAAGTTGATAATGCTGAGAGGCACCGATAAGCAATTTGTTGACACCTATAAAGAAAATATCGACAGCTGGCAACAATTGGAAATGTCATAGAAAAAAGCATGCTGGCGCGCGGCTGAACTGAAGACACATGAAAAACTTGGCATGACATGATGACAACACGTCAACAATCACTGATAAAAGAAACTGCATGCGCAAGCATTTTCTAACGAAGAATTCAGCAAACTACATCTCAACAAACAACTCATTCAACGTGAAGTGCATTCACCACACCCACTGACCAAGAGATAATATCTTTATCAGGCATTCCTTCGAACATTAGAGCTGCAATATCAATCTTTGTAGCACTTGAAATAGAAGGAACTCCTTAGAGAAGAAGCTCGATAGTTTGCAACATCTGGAAATGATGGTGCGATCACGACCGAAAACCATCACTGTAAAAGAGGTCAAATGTTGCAGAAGCCAGATACAAACACTTGCTGAGAGGACGATGCACAACAGACAACCGATTGTGCGACGGGAGATGGAAACAAGATCAAGAAATGAAGATCTAAGTGGAGACCAGAAATGGACGAAAGCAAAGAAGAATAGAACAAACACTAACTCGACAACTAAGAACTAAGAAAATATCTGAAAGACAACGAAGATGATTGCAAAAATAGAGAAAAAATAGATCCAATCGTCGACAACGACGACGGCGAAACGGAGGTTAAGCTCCAGAAATGGTCGATCGCTGAAGACAGACTTTGATCGCTGCAAAGAGAGGCCAAATCTTTGAAACAACCAATCGCCGATAATGACATAGATGATATGGAGCCGGAGGAAACTCTCAAAAAATGACAACAACGTCAAAGAAAAAGAGGAAGACAAATCTTCACATAACAGCGATCTCCGCAACAAGAAGCTCCATTGACAAAGCTCCGAACAAATCTGACGACAACGCCAGTAACAAGCCAATAACAGCATACTCCCGACGATCCAAAGTGTCGGCAAATCCAAACGCGACAACGGCGATGGCAATCGGAGACGAGACTCCACAACTCGAGCTTTGGTGCTTCGAAAATTGGCGACAACGCCTGAAGGAAAAAAGAGTGAATCCCGCCGGCAACATAGGAGACAAACCTCCAATAAAATCCAGCAAGAACCATCCGTGAATGAGAAGATGATCGGAGGTGAAGCTCCCATCCATCTCCAAAGAAACAAAAAACCAATGATCTAAAGACCGCATCAGTAGAATCGGTGATCGTCACCGAGGAAATGGAGACGAAGCTCCCAAATGGAGACGACAACTGAAGAACCCAAACTTGAGAACCAGAGGAGATGGAACCGAAGAGCATGAAGAAGACGAAGAAGAACAAAATCAAAAAACGCTGACGAAGAAGATCATCGATCCAGAACAACAAAGAAGAGGATGGATGAACTTGGACTTTCAGGAGCCATCTTAGGCGCACCGGCAGCTACAACCAGCGAAGCAGACAACAAATGTTGAGCTTAGGAGGATCGACAAAGCCGAGGCTCTGATACCATGCCAAGAAACGAGCTCCTTCATGGATCGCCGAAGAACTGATCGGAGAGGAAGAAGTAAGGGGCGAAAAGGGCAGAGAAACACACAGAGAGAAACGAAGGAAATTTCTATTAAAAAATGTTACACTGATTACAACTAATGGAGGTCTATTTATACTAATATGCAACTGTTACAAGAAGACATAAAATGGTATACTAAACTACATAGCAGTGGTACATGTCTACATCCTCTGCAATACATACTGGACATGAAGAGCTACAGCAGAGTTGAAGAAGACAGATATTTCCAACAAGATCTCTAGCTGATGCTGCCAGGAGCAAAGTTGCTAAGAGGAGGCTGAACAGGACCAGAGACTTGGAAGCCATGGCTGCTCACTACTAGAAAATAGGAATTGGGTGGAGATCGATTGGGGCAATGCATGAAGCCATGCACGACGGCATGCTATTTATATTAGGAGAATTTCACAAATGGTAATTATTTAAAATAAAACGTCCTGATCTGTGATTAATTAGTAGTGTAGTTGGGTGTTAAGCCCTATTAATTTAGCATCTTGGACTTAGCAAGCTTATTGCTTTCGAATGATTTCAACATGGTCCAGAATTTAATTATGAGACAGACATTCTATTCTAAAGTTCGATGTGCCAACTACTTGGAGTCCTCCATTATCTTTTTTCGCTTACAAGGACACTTCGAGTTTTTAATTGTATACGAGGAGTGTAGCCTTGTGATATTTGGTCTAAGAAAAAAAAAACGCAGGTCAACTTGCTTGGATTGGATTTGCATGCAATTTAATGAATGATATGGGATTGCTTTCGTGATGCAAATTGAACGATAATTATGGAGTAAGACAGGAACTAATTAAACTAGATAAATAGTTAAATATCTTCCCCTCCTATACATATAGTTCATGTTAGCCAGTTATTACCTCTCGAATCAAATGTTGTTTTATTGTTTGTTTACTTACTGGACTGAAATTATGTAGTTCATGATTAAGTGGAATCAGTTTTACATTGCATATTATAAAATCTAAATGCGTTATCTTAATTATTCTCGGACTGAATTTGATGCAATTAGTGTGCAAACAATTAAATTATCCTACATCGATTTAGCTTAAGGAAATCGGTTATATGGGTAAATTTTGATTATAGATTTATTAAATACTATCTGATAATATTGTGGTTGAATTAGTGTATAAAGACATAAATCATAATTTAATTATAAGCATGAGATATTATCAATGACTAATTTATATTATCTTGTTCCAAATATTAGTACTTTCTAAATATTTTTCTACAAAAAAGTAGTTATTAAGTTAAAATAAAATATATTTTTTTTGCGATAATAAGTAAAACTAGAGAAGTGAAATACTAATAAATATTTACATGATGTTTATAAATTAATCAACTTAAAAAAATAGAATTAATCAGAATGTATTAGAAATAAAATGTCAAACTTCTGAACTTTATAAACTAATGGAGGTAATCTATTTTTATTTTTTAATACTACCTAGACTCGATTTTTAAAAATAGTTATTAAACATCTAAATTTGAAAATTTGACCCGATCAAAAACTCCTTCCTCAATTTTAACCTCTCTTGTTTTTTTTAACGTGGTAAGCAGATCCTCCTATTGTTTATATTCGCGTACATGTATGATTGGAAATTCCAACATAAAAACATTAAGCAAAGAAATGAGATCAAACTTATGAGCTTTGAATCATTCTGATCATCATATAATTTAGTATGGCGGAGCTGTGAAATATAATCGTCAAGGTGCATTTTAAAATATTAATTAATATAATTAATAGCATGAGAAATTTTATTATGAATAGTAAAATAATAATTTATTTAATAAACTAAAATTTTGTAAATATAAATACAATAATTATTTTCCACTTAATCTTGCCTCGTAGTATTTCATCAGTTACATAAAATTAAAAAAAAATTGTCTGTTATAAAATATAAAGTAAATGGATAAAAGTATTCCTGTTGCACCGTTTTTACTGAATAGAGGAAGATAAATCACGGGGTGGCGTGAGTTCTGCCATTCAACTTCCCTCAATCATGACGACCTCTTCAAATTCATCGTTTTTGAAATTTTGCCTCATTTATCATTATATTGGTCTTAGTGGATCAATTCAAATAACACAATACAATCATGGAAATTGTAAACTATAAAATAAAAGCATTAAGTAAAGGTTGTACTCATGTTCACATAATTATAAATTATAAAATAATTTAAGAGAAAATTAAACTCAAAGTTCTCGAAATAACGAAACTATTTCATAAACTATTAATTTGACATTAAATCAAGAAAACTAAAGTAATGCAAAAATCTAAAATTGTTGAGAAAATTTTCAGATGGTGGGTGACGGTTTTGGAATGAGTCTTGGTCGGGACAACAACGAAAATGGTCGTCGAAAATTTTGAATTCTCTAATTCTCAATTGATTTGCAATGCTACGCATTAGAACTTGATATTTAATTTTTTTGTGCATCTAGGACTCTAAACTTCAAGATTGCACTCTTCTTTGGTTCGTGGTACACTAGTATTTATAGGCATGAAGCATATTCGGAGTTAATTGAGTTTAAATTTGTAAGAAAGTCGTTTGAAAAATTACAACCCTCCATCAGTTTGGTTAATTATATTAAACTCGAACCGAGTTTGCATAAACTTGGGCTGATTCTGTTCAACTTTTTTTTCGGACAAAATTGGACTCAAATCAATTTTTATCGGAACCCTATCCGGGTATGATGACAATTCATCCGGGGTTCTACAATAACTTGTCTAATCATTTTATTTAGGCTTTGTTTTTCATACTTTTTGATATGATTGCTCCACACCTTAAAGTAATGATCCTAAAGAAAATTAACAAAAGTGGATAGTTGATAACTCAAAATAATTTAAGAAAATAAATAAAAATTGATGCATTCAATGATCAAAACTATAAAAAAATTAACATAAATGTCAAATGCAAAATATGTATAAAAAGGCTTTCATCGTCAACAACAAAACCAGCTACTCTAGAGAACAAGTGATTGAATCAATTGCTGATAAGGGATCAAGATCATCCCACGTGAATCCAAATAATTAAAACATAATGGGCTGGATGGGTCCATTACAACCACAGATGTAGAAGGTTTCAAGAATGCATAACAAATAGCTATAGAAAACCAAGATCTAAGAGTTTTCGAGGTTCAAAAATAAAGATTTCAGAAATAAGATCAGAAAAGGGGGAAGGGGAGGGCTGGTCAATCTAACCAAAATTTTTTAGATTAAATATGAAAATGAGCTAAGATGATCAAATATGAAAGTGGAAGATTCTGATTTGGCATTGAAACACAATGTAAAGCAATTTGGCGGGAAAATGCGGAGATAATTTCTTTTATATCTAAAACATCAAGGATAGTTTACACCACACAGGCTGCTCCTTTTTACACTGCACAAATTTCTAACAAACTCTAGTGACAGTTTATCACTTAAACGAGATCATACCAGCTGCTACAATGATAAGTACAAGGTACGATGGATTTAAATTCATCGATAATTTCAAAGATTAGATCCATCAATAATTTTAATAATAACTTTTAAATATATACTTAGATTATATATAGATATATTATTATAAATATAATTATCGAGCCTTCAAAATTACTGACGAATTTAAATTCGTCGATAATTTTGAAAGTTAAGTACGTCCATAATTTTAATAATAAAATATTAAATATATACTTATATTATATTACATATATATATTATTATAACTATAATTTCTGATAGCTCTAGCTTTTGACATTATCGAGAAAAATTTGTCATCTATAGTAGCGAAGGACTTTTTAGCCTTCGATATTTCGAAAGAATTTTTTATCCGAAAAATGCGAATGATTCTTGCCATCTAAAATTGGCTAGTAATTTTCTTGTAGTGATCTAATTTAAGATGCCACCGCATAAACCGATTTTTATGCTCAGTGGGAATCGGGCAGCAAGACGAATTGCTCAAAATTTTGTCTTTCATGAGGGGAAGGACATAAGTAGATCTCATTTCATGCGTAAAACTGAAAAGGGTCTTCTGATTAGTTAACCACAGAAAGTTGCAGACATATGACGTGACAACCAACAAAAAAAATATAATCAAAACGTGAGGAAAGGCTCGGTGGACAGCTGTGAGATATCTATCCATGCACAAATCAGGGAGATAAACATTATCATATTAGATTTAAAACTGGAGAGAAGTTTTAATAGATAAAACAAACTTTACATTACTCCCCTCTCCCCTCAAACCTCACGAACCCTCCCTCTTCTGAATTCTTGCTGAAACGCCTGGCAACACCTAGAGAGGTCTCGACAGGTTCGGCTGCACACCGAAAAGAAAAGTAATTGAATCCTTCCTCCTCTCTCATGCATGCCTCTCGGCGTCGCGATCCATATGAGTTTGATGATTGTTCTTGATTGAATTGCAGGAGACGAACACCAAGGAGAGAGAGGCAGGGGAACGCGATCGATAAAAGTTCCATCGGATAGAAGTAAGAATCAATCGTGAATAGAGGTGGGTGGGTGAATTTAAATCATCTTGCATGATTTTGAATAGATCGAATATATGGACATACTATGATTATGTCAAAAAAGTATAAGTTCCATGAAGCCCTGATTTGTTCCTGATTTGCATAGTAATAAGGATTGATTCTCATAGGAATTGATTGTTGTTCTGTTTGGAATTACTATGATTGTTTGCTAGGTTGTAGTGATTGTTCTAGGATGTGTTTTAAAGATTTCGTATGATTTTCACGCTAAAAATTGGCTGGAATCCCCTGCCATTACGGGTGTGCCACCTTCCTGGCACACCCATGCTCGTGCCATTGCTCGACCAAACCCAAGATCGGTCGGCCTCGGTCGACCGACCACCCAAGTCGTCACGATCGTGCCACCCCTCCGGCACGCCCGTGTCATGACCAAATTCTCAGCCGAGCTACTAAGCACAGAACTAGTTGACCGACCCTTTGAACCGGTCGACCACCCTCATACACCGTCATGGCCGTGCCACCTTATAGCATGCCTGTGCCATCCCCCTGCGTAACTTCCGACCATGTCGTTCCCATTAGCACAACCATGCCACTATTCTGTCACGATCGTGCCAAGCTACAAAACAACTCCTAATTTCATTCATACATTTTCCTTGAACTTGATTTGAATGTTATCGGTTTACCTTAATATTAATCATGATTATGACTAATTTTAATGCTATGTCCTCATTGAGATCCATACCTAATTAAGGCATGAATCATTTTACTAAATTACGTTCGTATTGATCTTACTGCCTCCATTGTATGAAGAACAAGGAATAACAAGTTTATAAAGTGATTAATAAGTCAAGATGGAAGATGAATAATGGGTTGTCAGTCCAAACCAAGTGCCTCAAGGTAATGCTCCCTTGGTCATAGTTTGATCACTCATTGATTCGCATAAGGCTGTATCATTTGCTCGGCATACCCCAAGAATTAAAACCATCTAAAGTCATCCTGATTTCTAAGCATGAACCAAAATTAAGAAGCATGAACAAGATAAGCAAGCTTGAACATCAAGTCAAGCTACTAATATTACTTATGTCATGATTATCAAGCATGTTGCTGGTTTTAAGTTTATCAAGTAACATATGTTCTATTGATTTATGACATCTATTTAACTGCCTATTATGATTTATGATGATCTCATGCTCATCCTTCCGTTCAAGATAAGTACTCTGTCTCACTTCTGATTTAAGCTATTCATGTTATGCATTATATACTTTTATTGGTTCCCCATTAGGCTGTAAAGCTTACGGGAGGTGTGCTGTGATGAAGTTCTGACGACAAGAAAATACATGAATCACAAGGCTTATTTAGTTTTTATTTTCCTTCCGTATTTATGAACTCATGATGTAGAAATATATGATATCCTTTAGAGATGATATAGCCACTTTTCTAGACTTCCGCAGTTAATATCATTCTTATATTTATTTTCTTTATCTTTATTATTTCTTCCGCTGACGTGTCTCAATTTTTGATCGAGACTTGGTCAATATGATAGTTAAAGCTATTGTGTTCGTATCGTCTCCAAGTTGATCTTCACAACATGGCGTGAGTCGATTTGGAGTCGTTGCGTGTCTAAAAGACTTGATCTAAGGAAATTTGGATTTGCTACATATGTCTATAATCTAGTTAAGGATCGTATAATTAATAGTTTGATTTGATAAATGTTATGTATTATTGATAATGCATTGAATCTGAATCAAGTTGTAATTTCATATGGTCCCCTTTCTTAGTCAAGCACTTTAGCAGACTTTTTCTACGGAGTCTCGCTGTCCGGTCAGCGAGCCTGTGGAGAGTTAAGGGAGAATCCCCAGGGCAAAAATTTTTTAAGAGTATTCTGTTTGTGATTCGAAATTGATTTATTTCTTTATCATGAGATATGTGTCCTATTTTAGATTGAAGTCTCAGTCGGTCTGTAATTTCTATCATCCGTAAAAGGAAGCGTCTATATAAACTCTCTAAGGGTCCAAACAGAAAATAATATGATCATAACCCTCTTTTAATTTTTTTATCTAATAAAATTCTGCGTCGTCTTAAATTTCTCGAGTTTTATGCAACATAAATTTTAATATATATAATCCACTAAAACGTTAGAATCTCGTTAATTATTACATTACTCGGTGACATGTAACGGAAAGAGGTTATTTTTTTAATGATTTGTCATACTCCAAGAATTCAATAGTTTCGCGTGTTTGAATAGTTGCTGAGATTAGTGTTAGAACACCTCTACACGGACGTGATCTTAAGAAAGCTGATTGACCACTTTAATTAAACAAATTTAACAACATCAAATCGAAACATCTGATATGCACACTATCTCTCTACTTTTTTATCATAAATATTGGCATATATAACAAAAAGACTTTAGTGCACATAATACGAAAACCAAAGTACATAAAAGCCACGTATGGTACAAATTTATTTCATACAATTACGCATGCATAACCTCAATGCGTACAGGAAGAAAAAGCAAAGCATGCATCAAGCTTTCCTCCCCTTTTATACGTACATGAATCACTTTGTTATCACAAAAACACACGTATATTATATTATACAAGGAATGACGCTGTGTAGTTCATTAGTTTCCAGGTATAGCTTCCTTCTCCGCACCTGGGTAAGGGCAGCAAACTCGGCAGAACCAGTAGTACCCACGGTAGCAACAACCAAACTGACAGAAGCCGCCGCCTCCGTGATATCCTCGATTAGGGTTTGCTAAGGGAGACGGCCATATTCCTCCAGGGGGATGTCCTACGGAAGGCCACCGCCGGTCCTCTAGGCCACCTTCCTTGGTGCTCTTTTCTTCTGAATAATAAACCCACAGAGATAATCGCTAAGCATTCGAAAAGTAATCTCTGTGGTATCTGATTCGTTAGGTTCATGTTAACTAATTCAAGCATGCCATGTATATAGGATAGGCTGTGATTCGTTAGGTTCATGTTACCTAGTATACATGATCAGACCTTAATTTTGTATGTCAAATTTAAGAGAGTGGGATATTTATACTTCTTTAATAAATTAAATACCAGTCTTTTCTTCGAGATCTCTAGTTGTTGCTGGCAGGAGCAAAGTTGCTAAGAGTATGCAGAACAGGAACAGAGACTTCGAAGCCATATTGGCTGTTTGCTACTAGGAAATCGGAATTGGGTGGAGATCAATGGGGGCATGATGCATGCAGTCATGCACGACGGCGAACTATTTATTTTAGGAGAATTGCACGAATAGCAATAATTTAAGATGTTCTGATCTAATTTCTTCAAAGTAACGACGTATGATCCATGTAGCCGACCCCACCTAATGGGATAAGGCTTTGTTGTTGTTGTTGTTCTGATCTGCGATTAATTAATAGTGCAGTTGGGTGTTAAGCCCTATTAATTTAGCATCTTGGACTTGGCAAGCTTACTGCTTTCGAATGATTTCAACATTGGTCCAGAATTTAATTATGAGACAGACATTCTATTCTAAAGTTCGATGTGCAAACTACTTCGAGTCCACCATTTTCCTTTTCCGCTGACAAGAAACCACTTCGAGCTTTTAATTATAGACAACGTGATATTTGGTCAAATAAAGAAAAAACGAAGATCAACTTGCGTGGATTGGATTTGCATGCAATTTAATGAATGATAGCGGATTGCTGCAAATTAAATTGGATGATATTTATGAAGTCAGACATGAACTAATTGAAGTTGATAAATAATTAAATGGCTTCTCGTCCTGCATATATAGTTCGTGTTAGCCAGTGCTGCATATATTATACTACCTCGAGAATCAAATGATGTTTTATTATTTAGTTAATGGGCTGAAATTATGTAGTTCATGCTTAAGTGGAATCAGTTTTACGTTACATATTATAAAAGCTGTGCAGTTTTAATTAATGTCATACTGAATTTGACAAAAAACAATGTGTAGTAATCAAAACTAGCCACTGAATTAATTCATGGAACTAACAATTTATTCAACTTAATTAGTCTATAGAGTAGCATAAAATTTTGGATTAAGTTAATCAATATTAGTTAATTGACTTAGTTGATACCAAGATAATTTACTTAATATGATTAATTAATTGCGAATGGAATGAGCTGTTAATATGTTAGGGAGTGATCGCGTGCAATATCCATATGTTGCTACCATTAATTATAAGCTAATAATATTAATCAGTTCAAATTTATTAGCTTGGCAATTTAACTTTGAATGATCTCTCACTCCTACGTGCAATTTTCACAACTCATTCCAAAGGTAAGAGTTTTCTTTGTTTACACTTAACAGCTGATGTAATAATTCAATTATTGATCTCTTCATTAACTAACTAAATCACTATTACTTAAGAATTTTTTTTGGTCTGCCTACATCCGCCTTGCCATTCAAAGGGGGAGGATCGTCCTCCCCCATTCACGATTATCGATTGCAGATCTGATGGCCATGAATCGAAAGCGTGGTGTCACTAAAGGAGATCCACAATTCAGGCAATCGGATCGGTTTGTGAAGGGATAAAAGGGGTGTCGTCTCTCATTGTCGTGGAGATTTCTACATGTGGAGTTACTTCCTCCTCGACAACAGATGACTTATTAAATAACCTAAGAATGCTATTTGCTCCTTATACCGATAGTTGCAAGATAAATCACAAAAGACAACATTAAATTCGAAAGCAATTATAAAATATTTTAATATAAAAATTATATATATATATATATATATAGGGTGTCTCTATTGTCACTCCAAAAACACTAATGTCACTCTCGTAGCAAAATGAGAACGAAAAGAGGGAACAAATGGAGATTTTCCTCAAGTTAAATGTATGTATAATTAAATTTCATATTGAAAAGAAATTAAATGTTATCATTGTATTCTATCAAAATTATTATAAAGAAACTATTACATATGAATATAAAAACTTAAGTAATCAAACACTAGTTGTCACAAAATGATATATGTATTGATTTTAAATTTTAATGATTTAGCTCTTGAATTTGAACACTATTATTGTAAAAAAAAGATAAACACGTAAAATATAAAAGGATAAATTTGTTATCAAATTTTTTACTATGCCACTTACCTAGTTTTATCATCCAATTGTCCTCTTAATTACTTTTCAAATTTTATCAGTGTAATTCTCGCTACACCAAATATGCCTTTAGCCATTAACTTTTCTTTTTAGTTCCTAAATATATTTCTATAAAAAAGTTAATCCATAGGGATTGAATTTTTTTATTCCAAATGCAAGGTATGACTTCATGCGGTGCACGCCTAAAAAGCTAACCAAATTGGTTGTGGCTCTTTAAAACTGAGACATCTTGATAAAAACCTAGCTGCATATAAAAAGCTTTGATTATATATAGGATAAAATGTGTGTCCACCCCCTTTAAAGGGGTGGAAACCCCTGCATAGATCGGGCACTGTCCGATCTAGGCGCAACGTCCCAGATCGAGGCAGACCTCGATCTAGGCAAAATATGAAAGAGATCGCGGCCGATTCACGGATAGAAAAGGTGCGTCGATTTGGTTTATCGTCGGTTTAGGGTTTAGATGCAAAAAGGGGCCGAGTTGAATCATTTTCATCTTTTTTTCTCTCTTGCCTATATTGCAGTGGATGCTCCATCAACGATTTAGGATTTAGACACTCCCGCTCGCCACTCCCTCCACGCTCCATGGCAGCAACTTCCTCCTCCGCGATGACGACGGTGACTTCCTCCCTTGCGACGGCCGCCGACCTCCTCTGCGTCCTCCCTAGATATCACCTCTATTGTAGTGTACGTCGCTTCCGTTGCCGCCCTTGCTCTCGACACTCCCGCTCGCCACTCCCTCCACGCTCCGCGACAGGAATTTGACAAAAAGCAATGTGTAGTAATCAAAATTAGCCACTGAATTAATTCATGGAACTAACAATTTATTTAACTTAATTAGTCTATAGAGTAGCATAAAATTTTGGATTAAGTTAATCAATATTAGTTAATTGACTTAGTTGATACCAAGATAATTTACTTAATATGATTAATTAATTGCCAATGGAATGAGCTGTTAATATGTCAGGGAGTGATCGCGTGCAATATCCATATGTTGCTACCATTAATTATAAGCTAATAATATTAATCAGTTCAAATTTATTAGCTTGGCAATTTAACTTTGAATGATCTCTCACTCCTACGTGCAATTTCCACAACTCATTCCAAAGGTAAGAGTTTTGTTTGTTTACACTTAACAGCTGATGTAATAATTCAATTATTGATCTCTTCATTAACTAACTAAATCACTATTACTTAAGAATTTTTTTTACTCTGCCTACAACCGCATTGCCATTCAAAGGGGGAGGATCGTCCTCCCCCATTCACGGTTATCTATCGTAGATCTGATGGCCATGAATCGAAAGCGTGGTGTCACTAAACGAGATCCACAGTTCAGGCAGTCGGATCGGTTCGCGAAGGGATAAAAAGGGGTGTCGTCTCTCATTGTCGTGGAGATTTCTACATGTGGAGTTACTTCCTCCTCGACAACAGATGATTATTAAATAACCTAAGAATGCTATTTGCTCCTTATATCGATAATTGCAAGATAAATCACAAAAGACAACATTAGGTTCGAAAGCAATTGTAAAACATTATTTTAATATATATATATATATATATATATATATATATATATATATATATAGGGTGTCTCTATTGTCACTCCAAAAGCACTAATGTCACTCTCGTAACAAAATGAGAACGAAAAGAGGGAACAAATGGAGATTTTCCTCAAGTTAAATGTATGTATAATTAAATTTCATATTAAAAAGAAATTAAATGTTATCATTGTATTCTATCAAAATTATTATAAAGAAACAAATACATATGAATATAAAACTTAAGTAATAAAAAACAAGTTATCACAACATGATATGTGTATTGATTTTAAATTTTAATGATTTAGCTCTTGAATTTGAACACTATTATTGTAAAAAAAAGATAAATACGTAAAATATAAAAGGATAAATTTGTTATCAAATTTTTTACTATGCCACTTATCTAGTTTTATCATCCAATTGTCCTGATCTTAATTACTTTTCAAATTTTATCAGTGTAATTCTCGCTACACCAAATATGCCTTTAGCCATTAACTTTTCTTTTTAGTTCCTAAATATATTTCTATAAAAAAGCTAATCCATAGGGATTGAATTTTTTATTCCAAATGCAAGGTATGACTTCATGCGGTGCACGCCTAAAAAGCTAACCAAATTGGTTGTGGCTTTTTAAAACTGAGAATCTTGATAAAAACCTAGCTGCATATAAAAAGCTTTGATTGTATATAGGATAAAATGGGTGTCCATCCACTTTAAAGGGGGTGGAAACCCCTGCATAGACCGGGCACTGTCCGATCTAGGCGCAATGGCCCATATCGAGGCAGACCTCGGTCTAGGCAAAATATGAAAGAGATCGCGGTCGATTCGCGGATAGAAAAGGTGCGCCAGTTTGGTTTATGCATCGGTTTAGGGTTTAGATGCAAAAAGGGGCCGAGTTGAATTCTTTTCATCTTTTTTCTCTTTTGCCTCTATTGCAGTGAATGCTCTGTCAACGATTTAGGGTTTAGACATTCCCACTCACCACTCCCTCCACGCTCCATGGTGGCAACTTCCTCCTCCATGACGACGACGGTGACTTCCTCCCTTGCGACGGCCGCCGACCTCCTCTGCGTCCGTGCCCTAGATCTGACCTCTGTTGTAGTGGACGCTGCTTCCGTTGCCGCCCTTGCTCTCGACACTCCCTCTCGCCACTCCCTCCATGCTCCGCGACAACAACTTCCTCCTCCATGATGGCGATGATGACTTCCTCCCTCACGATGGCCATCGACCTCCTCTGCGTCCGTGCCCAAGATTTCACCTCTATTGCAATGGATGCCGCTGCTGCCACTGCCCCTCTCTCGGCACTCCCACTCGCCACTCCCTCCACGCTCCGCGACGGCAACTTCCTCCTCCATGATGGCGACTTCATCCCTCGTGATGGCCGCTGACCACCTCTGCATCCGTGCCCTAAAAAGCTAACCAAATTGGTTGTGGCTTTTTAAAACTGAGAATCTTGATAAAAACCTAGCTGCATATAAAAAGCTTTGATTGTATATAGGATAAAATGGGTGTCCATCCACTTTAAAGGGGGTGGAAACCCCTGCATAGACCGGGCACTGTCCGATCTAGGCGCAATGGCCCATATCGAGGCAGACCTCGGTCTAGGCAAAATATGAAAGAGATCGCGGTCGATTCGCGGATAGAAAAGGTGCGCCAGTTTGGTTTATGCATCGGTTTAGGGTTTAGATGCAAAAAGGGGCCGAGTTGAATTCTTTTCATCTTTTTTCTCTTTTGCCTCTATTGCAGTGAATGCTCTGTCAACGATTTAGGGTTTAGACATTCCCACTCACCACTCCCTCCACGCTCCATGGTGGCAACTTCCTCCTCCATGACGACGACGGTGACTTCCTCCCTTGCGACGGCCGCCGACCTCCTCTGCGTCCGTGCCCTAGATCTGACCTCTGTTGTAGTGGACGCTGCTTCCGTTGCCGCCCTTGCTCTCGACACTCCCTCTCGCCACTCCCTCCATGCTCCGCAACAGCAACTTCCTCCTCCATGATGGCGATGATGACTTCCTCCCTCACGATGGCCATCGACCTCCTCTGCGTCCGTGCCCAAGATTTCACCTCTATTGCAATGGATGCCGCTGCTGCCACTGCCCCTCTCTCGGCACTCCCACTCGCCACTCCCTCCACGCTCCGCGACGGCAACTTCCTCCTCCATGATGGCGACTTCATCCCTCGTGATGGCCGCTGACCACCTCTGCATCCGTGCCCTAGATCTTGCCTCTGCTGCCATGGATGCCGCTGCCACCACCCCTCCTCTCTACACTCCCGCTCGCCACTCCCTCCATGCTCTGCGATGGTAACTTCCTCCTTCGCGATGGCGACGATGACTTCGTCCCTCGCGATGGCCGCCAACCTCCTCTACGTCTATGTCCTAGATCTTGCCTTTGCTGTCGTGGACGCTACCGCCGCCACCCCTGCTCTCGACACTTCCGCTCACCACTCCCTCCACGCACGCCACGCTCCTCCCGCTCGCGATGCCCTCCTGATCTTCTCGCACATGATCTCCAAGGCACTGCTGCCATGGACGCGACGCCGCTGCCACCCCCGGACGCCACTGCTGCCACCCCCGGACACCACTGCCGCCACCCCCGGATGCCACTACTGCCACCCCCGGACGATGACGCCACTGCCACGCCATTGTTGCCATCGCCGAGAATGTGAGATTTTTTTTGTCTTGTAGGTGTTTCTGCTATCTTTTTCTAGAGATATGTTTACTAAGGAATCAGATTTGGGATACCAACTATGCATCTTTGTTAGAATTGTAGCCATGACACATCCTAAATGTTATTGTCAATAAAAAGCAGCAATAAAGACCTCTTGGATTGCACATAATCCAGGTAGAAGATTTTACGGTTGTCCATTTTATGGAGTGAGTTTCGATGACTTAAGTGATTAATGAATTATTGTGTGTATTGTTTACTAATTTTAACATACTGTTATATTGTAGCAAAGAAGAATGTGCCAGTACTTTACATGGATGGCTGTTTGATGAAAGACCTACCCAAGTGATAAACATATTATTGCGCAAACTTGATCGGATTGAAGTTCATAATCTGGCCAAAGATGAAGACATTGTCCAAGCTTATGGAATGTCGTTATGTTGTAAAGTCGTTGCTATAATTAGTATTCTTGTAGTCATAATGTTTATGTTTATGTGACACAATGGTCATATTGTAATACAACGCATGCAATAATGTTTGTGGAATGTTCGCTTGTATTTAATTATCGACTTTATCGCTTCTGCTTGTGGGTGTATGGAACCTGAGTGCAAAATGGATATATTTTCTTATCATATTTTCCTATCATAGCATCCCTTCTCGTATATTTTTCTATCATATTTGCTTTTGTGGTGTGGATATAGTTGAAAATGGCATATGGAGAATTTACAATCCAACTTTTGCCAATCAACCGTATCCGCAACAATTATTTGTAGTTCTTTTTTTTTATCTGACATGTTCAACCATGCATACCAGGCCTTTCCAAGGGACTCCCCTTTAGTGGTTGATCTGTCCACTGCTATTCTTCAATTGTCAGAAAATGGAGATCTTCAGAGAATCCGTGACAAATGACTGACAAGAGGGGAATGCATCTCTCAAAAATAACGAAATCAACTCGGAGAGGCTTCCACTCAGTAGCTTCTGGGGATTGTTTTTGAGCTGTGGAGTCACATGCATTCTTGCTCTCCTCATACTTTTCAGCATGATGCTGCATCAGTTCATTCAGCACCATCGCACTGACGAGACTAATTCTCCGCTCGAAGGGAGCTCGAAGTCCACACGAAGTCTCCAGAGGTTCCTCTCTTTCATTTATGAGAAAGAACGTGTTACAAAGATGATGTGCAATTACCGCAAATGGGGCAGACGATGCCGAATGGCACTTCAACTTTAAGTTAGTCATTATTCAATTGCGCACTGATACAAACTATACATATGTTATATTGATTCTTAAATATGCAATTGTATATATAGTGATACACATTTCTGAAATCAATAGTAACCTATACACCTCTGCACTAAGATTAAGATGTGATTATGTGATGATGCTTTATTGAATTTGAGTATGAAATGCTTGACAGAGATATTGAATTTGGAAAACATGAGTTTGAGAAGTTCTTCAACAGATGTCTGAATTCTGCCTTCAATATCTTATAGTTTCATACATAACAGTAGACAATCTCCACATAATGAATGTTTCAGACAACACATGAGAGTCTTCTACTAAATTGGGACAACAAAACTAAGTGAACTCAAATTCTCCAATCACAACAAGAGGCGGCAACAACAACCCGGTTTCTGACATGTTGTATTGATATGTTGTATCCAACACTATCACATCGTCAAATGTTAAATAATTGTCTCTCGACCTGCCATCAGCCCAAAAAAAATTTAGAATAGTGCCATCTCCATCGAACTCCCATCTATAAAAGAAACCTGGGTCAACACTTGTCTTACTTTGAAAAATAGATATAATATTTAGACATTTGATAGAAAAGTTGCCTTTTCTTCTAGTTCTCAAATGGTCAATACAATTTTGGATCATTATAAGCGGTTCTCCAGACATATTAAGCGCTCTAGCAATCCTGGATGGACACATGCCGAAGTCACGCAAGTTACCAATAGTTTCTTTAGACGTTGAATTTATTTCCTTATGCTACCTCAAATACTTTACTTTTGTAAGACTTGTAAGAGGATGACTGTGCTCTTCATGAAATTTTCTTATATCCCACTTTCCATCTTTTCTTACACCAACATATAGATGGGCGGAGCAATCGTCCTTGACTTCCTTTCTTTGTGTAAATGCTTTTTCAGTTCCTTGCTTCAATCTCTTATGACCTTCTTTAGAACAAACAAAAGTTCTATTAATAATATTTCACGTAATCTTAAACTTGTGTGAATTTTACCTTCTAATAGAAAAGCCAACCAATTTAGCATACATATTATAATATTTATATGCTTCGTCTTCTGTTTCAAAGGTCATCCCAACGTATGGTTTTGGTAGCTCATAAGATTTGACATATGCTCAATTATCTTTCTCAATATCTTCTTCGTTTAATCCCTCGCTGGACATCTCTTCAATATTATCAAGTCCAACAATGCTCTTTGCATCCATCTCCATATTACTAAAACAACCTTTAACACATAAATATGTAGACAATCAATTATAGAAACACACAAATACTAGTGCTAATAACAAATAATAGCAAAATCTAAACGGACTAATGGCCGAATTATAGAGAAAAAGAGAATCAAAATTCCATGTTTACTGCATTTGCAATTACCATATTTGTCTGTAACCACCTATCTCCATTCTAAGGTTGCTACATTTATGAAAGCTAAAATTTTATTCATATTAGCTTCTTAGAAAATGAAGATCACTTCTAACACTTTTCATCGCAGCTTCATAAGCATTAGTAAATGAATAAGAGTTGAGACCTAGCAATGTCGCATCCGTGGCAGCAACGGCGTCCGGGGAAGCATACGAAAAGGAGGTTGGTCATCGTCACGGGGAGGAAGTCACCATCGTCGTCGTGAAGGAGGAAGTCGCTGATGCGGAGCGAGAGGAGCGTGGCGAGTGTGGAGGGAGTGGCGAGTGTCGAGAACGACCATGCCGTCGCCATCGTGTAGCGGGAGGAGCGTGGCGAGCATTGAGAGCGATCGTGTCATCGCCGTCGCAGAGGAGGAAGTTGCTGTGGACGCAGAGAGCAGGGGAGACGGTGGCAACGGCATCCACGACAGTAGAGGTGAGATCTAGGGCATGAACGCTGAGGTGGTCGGCTGTCGTTGCGGAGGAGGAAGTCGTCGTCCCGGAGCGTGAAAGGAGTGGTGCGGCCGTGAGAGGAGGAGAGAGAAAAAATATGAAAATGATTCAACTCTGACCCTTTTTAATTTGTATCTAAACCCTAAATCAACAGATAAACCGAACCAGCGCACCTTTTTCTATCCGCGAACCAGCCATTGTGCCACGATCGGACGGTGCTCGGTCTAGGCAGGGGTTTCCACCCCCTTTAAAGGGGGCGGACACCCATTTTATCCATATATATATATATACCTTTTTTTACTTAAACTTAAGCTATATTTGATTTAATTTTTTTTAAAAAAATCAATAAATTATTTTAGGTATGGTAATAATATTTAGATATTTAGGAAATTAACTTATGCTTAAAAATAAATATAAAAATATATATTAAATAAATATAAAATATAAAAATAAAAAAGTAAAAAAATGATAGTCAAATAACCCGACCATCTGGCCATACTCGACCCGAGCTGAGTTCGGTTGGGTCGGATTTGCCCCTCAAAGTGGCATTGACCGGACTCATGAACATCTCTGCAATCATAAGTAAATGTGGGAAATCTTTTATTTTCCTAATATTAATTGTCTTCTCTTTTTTTAAAGCAGGTCCATAGAATTAATTAATGTGTATATATGTAAAAGTAATTAACAATAATCAAAGTTTAGTAAGCTTGAAAAATAACATAAAGATAAAAGTGCATTGAAAATGGTGGCAACGTTATATTTTTTATTTTACAAAATGATGACCCGTACACATATAAAATTATTTAAATTGTTTAATAGTTTATAGGAAATTATTAATTGTTGAAATCGATTAATGCGTAGAATCTTAGGTTATTTGCATAAACCATCCCTAAACTATCATGATTTTCCACATCTAACCCTAAAATACGAACTTATTTTTTTTAATCCCTAAACTATCATGATTTTTCAATTTGATCCTCCTAACGACTTCCGTCAAATTTTTCATTATCTTTGATTTTTATCATTTATGAAAAGTCAAAATTACCCTTCATTTATCGTCGACAACAAACGAGGGTTGCCCCCTTCGGCGCAGGGGCGACCCCCTTCCAACTCAATTCAACATTATAGGACAAAGCATATTGATTTGCATTATCATTTCATTACAGAACATGTGATACTTAAGGATATTACTATTGAACATGAGTCTACTGAAATTCAATTTGCGAATATTTTTACAAAACGCTTGAGTGACGAAAGATTTTGTATGCTTAGACATGAACTTGGGATGTTAGAAACTTAATTGCCCATCGATTCATCTCATGAGTGACTTGGTTATATAAGTATCATTTGTGAATCGAATTGAATATAAAATTGTGTTGCACAACACGAACATCTAGACTTGTCAACCTCTAGTATATTGGTGGACTGCTTCAAATACGACCGGACGCCCATTAAATTATCAAATGTCCAATTTCTCTTGACAAGATATGCACTTCTAGAACGGACTCTCGAAAGCATTTCAGACGCTCGTTGGATTTACACAGAATCCTTTTTCCAAAATGGTTGGCCAATCGTAAAATGGACTTCCGTTAGTAATGCACAGAAGTAGTTAGGCTCGATAACGATCGTTCCAAACTATATCGGTCACCCATTTATACGCAATATAAAAGACCCTAACGCGAAAAATTTCCTAAAGTTTTTCGAAACCCTCAGTTTCGAACACCCGGTTTCGCATGTCTACACTTGCCGCTGTCGACACCCGACCCTTTTCGACACAAGCAACCACTTCGGCGACCTTCCTCATATCCGGCGACCCTCCAGCATCCTTTGTAGTGACCAGCAAACACGATCCCTTCTTTGGTTTGTCTCCACGCTCAAATTTTCTCTCGATTTTTCCTTAAATAATTTTTTTTGTCTTAAGGCCTAATCTTTTCTCGATGCCGCCACTCACCATTGCAGGGGTAAAGCTTGGCGACACCCTAGAGTTCCTCAGGAGACTCTCTTACCATTCCTCACGATCGATCGATCCTTCTTTCTTGAGTTGATCCGCATGGTATAACCCCATTCAGGCACTGATCCTTCTATTCTATTTGATTCACAGTTCAAAATCTACTTTGTCTCACTACTTCAATAGAAACCTGTGTATAAAATCATGATCTTCGACAAAAACATCCAAGACAAGTCTCACTACTACATCTCTGTGTGCACACACCAAGTATTCGACATATTTCTGCACCTCCATTCTTGAAAAATCTGTGAAACATGCCACATAAAAAAGATGCTTGTTTCTGGTCCCTATAAACGAAAGGCACGAGCATCCTCCTCTCGTTCACCTTCATCTTCACCACCTCCAAATGAGTTGATTCTCTCCTCTTTGTCAACGCGGCCACTGCTTTCAGTTTCGAACTATTGTTAGCCTCAAAGAGATGTGGCATGAAACATTCGAGTTGATTGCGATTCATTTAAATATAAAATTTTTACATGATCTCTTTGACGGCATTGGGTGGCTCTCACATCATCTATGATTTGTTCGATTTTCAACATTCTCCATAGGAAACTTGAAACCATTGTGTCTCATAAGTGGCCTTTCGATATTTTCCATAACCGACGCTATTGAGGCTATTTTTTGTGGTGAGGTAGAAAACTTCCCAATGAAAGGGATTCAAAAGAAATTGAAACCCTAACTTCTTGTCGCTCACCACATTGTTAGTCGGATTATATTTTCCTGATCCGATCATTAAACTAACATGATTTATTACGATCTTCATCTCCTTTATTGTCTTCTCTGAAATGATCTTCCTCCAGTAAACTTTGGGGCCTATATCATTTACCACTTCATGTCCATTAAGGAAAAGATTTATTTCAAGTACTCTCACAATCTT
The DNA here is from genome assembly GCA_030549335.1 of Pontederia crassipes. Taxonomy (NCBI): domain Eukaryota; kingdom Viridiplantae; phylum Streptophyta; class Magnoliopsida; order Commelinales; family Pontederiaceae; genus Pontederia; species Pontederia crassipes. The sequence goes on along the minus strand of JAUKPH010000017.1, from coordinate 16,206,190 downwards.
GTTCTTCACTATGATTCTTTTCTTACTCGGATCTTTCGTGAGAGTGGTATCATCATTCACGAGATGGATCTATGCTATACTAAGCAACCCACAAATATTATTGGGAAGTCCACCTTGAAGCGTAAGGGACTTATTCTTGAGGGTAATTAGTGGGTCTTCGCCAATACGGGACAAGAGGGATAACGTGATTCTGAGTATGATTATGTTACTGATACCGAAGCTCCTACAGGTGTTGCTACCAAGGAGGATACAGGTCCCTCGTGGGAACCTTATTTACATCCCACACTTGCATCGATTCGTGGATGGGGTTCGAGTGGGATGGGATGATGACGCGCATGGATGACATGGCTACACATATGGATCGTATGGATACTCATATAGATGGCATGGTCGCACATATGGAGCACTTGGAGATCGATCATCATCGCACATAGGATTGTCTCTTTACGTACTTTCGCTCTCATGACTTCAAAACTACACCATATAGAGAGCTGTGCCTCCATCGCCCGACGATGTTTCAGATGTTTAGTTTTTATTTTTTAGTTTTCTCCATTTTGATGATGTCAAAAGGGGGAGATTATCATGACTATGTGACAAGGATCATGTTGTGATATGTATGAGGATGTTATGTATATGGATGTTAGTTTATATGTATGGTTTGATGTTTACGATATATATGGTTTGATACATCCTATGATATGTATGAGGATGATATGTATATGAATGTTATGCTTATGTCTTTTGATATTATTATGTTTGATATTATGAGACTATCATTACAATTGACGCATGAAATGTTAACATTGTATAAGATGAGCATTGATTAAGAGGGAGACATGAAATGTTAACATCATATAAGATGGGCATTAATTAATGGGGAGAATGAAATGTTAACATCATAAAAGATGGGTATTGATTAAGGGGGGAGTAATTTACATTTCATCATTTATTTATCTTCTTCTCGTCACTTGATTTGTCATCATAAAAAATGAGGAGATTGTTGGTCCAAAGACCATATTCTAAGTATTTTGATGATAGCAAATAAGGAAGACAATGTACTAAGAATTCTTGAAGTGTTAGTTTGAACAACATAAATATTTTTCGAATGAAAAGATCGTCCTACAATTTCTACAGACAAAACGGATGATCGAAAGATTTTCGAGCATCCTCGGGAGAAATAATTTTCGAGCGCCTGCAAAAGTCCGTTAAAATGAACGATCGAATTCATTTCGGTCGACCATTCTGGGCATAAAGTTCAAAAGACAGCATATGAGACGGATGACCGAAAAGCCGCTACAATGATTGCAAAAGTTCGAGAAATTGACATTTTTAAATTGGACAATCGAAAGAGTTTCCGTCGTCTGATTTGGGCATCAAGTTCAAAAGACAACATATGATTAGACGGATGACCGAAAAGCTAATACAACTATCACAGAAGTTCGACAAATTGTCATTTTTAAAATGGATGATCGAAATAGTTTCAAACGATCGTTCCGGATAGCAAAGACAAATGATAACGACTATTTCTTTATGGACTACTCCCAACGGACGGCTGCGCAGAAAAAGACAAATGACAATGGCTATTTTTGTTCACAAAACGGACGACCGAATCTATAACGTGACTATTGAGCATACGACAAAAGGCACAATGACTAGTTTTTGTTCAAAATGGACTCCCAAAATCAAAACGGATGCCCACTTCAAAAGTTACAACACAATATTTTCAAAAGTTTTGCAACGGTCATATTTTGAAAAGAAGTCTATAAAAATGATTCTAAAGACTCAAGGAAGATTATCCACAACAACAACAACAACAACAAAGCCTTATCCCACTAGGTGGGGTCGGCTACATGGATCATACGACGCCATTCGTTGATCCATGTTCATAAGATTCGACATGATTTTATGTTGGCTGTCGGGGCCTAACACAACCCTCCCCTTTATCCGGGCTTGGGACCGGCTATAAAATATAGGCGGAGTTTCAAGGAAGATTATCCAAGTGAGTAAAATTACTCTATAGCATCCTTCAAATCAAAAGCATTTTCAAAAGCTTAATTTTGTAAAATAATCTATTCTCTCTTCTAATTCCTAAGTGTGAGAATTCTTTGTAAGAATAGAGAATGGAAAAAATTCTTATGTTCTTATTTAGTGAATTTGAGAGCTTCTTGTAAGAAGAAGTATGCCTTACCTCTTGAGCAAAAAAGAAGACGGTGTGATGTAGAAATGATTATTCTCTCCCTATAAGAAAAGAGAAAACTAGTGGGTCACCAATGGTTTTGAAGTCGAGAAGTCGGAGCGGGAACGTAGGCCAATGAGTTGGCCGAACTTTGTCAATACATTGTGCCTTCTTGAATTTGATCTTTCTTATTTGCTTTTTACTAAGTTATACTTGCTTGTGATAATTTTTTAAATCAATTTTTATGTTTTTGGTTATAACTTTTATACACCAATTCACATCCCCTATTAGTGCTTTTGATCCTACAAGAAGCACATAAATGGGGTGACTTATCAAATTAAGATCCCTTATTTATCAAATTGTTCGTGGACCTGACTGCCAGTAATTAATTTGATCCATTGTTTATCAAATTAAGATGCCATTGCATAAACCGATTTTGATGCTCAGTAGGAGCCGGACAACAAGACGAATTGCTCAAAATTTTCTCATTCAAGAGAGGAAGAAGCATATTAGTGAATCTCATTTCATGCGTTAAAATAAATTGAAAATGATCTTCTGATTAGTCACCCACCGAGCATGTTGCAGACATAAGATTAAAAGACTTTGGCTCTGTTGGCAACACTAAAATTAACGTTTCAAGTAGCGTTTAATGGTTCAAACGTTAAATTTTTTGTTTAATAAATGACAAAAATAAATATCATTTAGCGTTTCATACAAAAATATTGAAAAGCTACTTCTACTAGTATTTAGTGTTTAGAGGTTAGCGTTTTATAATTTTTTTCCAACTTTACCCTTATTCAAATTTATTATTTATTTCCAACTTTATTATTATTTTCTCATTTTTATTTTATAATTATTTAACTATATTTTTTTATAGTCATGCTTAATTAATTACAAATTGTTTATATGTTAACAATGAGTAAAAAAAATTTCACATTTAACATTTTTATATCATGGGTGCACTATATAAAATTTATTGTCAATATAAATTTCTATATATTTTTTAAAAAATTACTTGTGAAATTTTATTTTATTTAATTAAGATATAAATATTAAATTTATTGTATTACAATATAATTTGTATCGTGTTTAATTTAATAATTTATCATGTGTTTAATTATGTCATTTTATATTCATCAACTAATTGTACTGTTAATTTCTAATCGCTAATTTATTATAATCTCTAATCGCTAATCACCATCCGCTATCCGCTATCCGCTAGTTGAACCGCTATCCGCTTATCAAACTGTTAATAATGCCATTTAGAGACTTGGTCGGATTTGCTACGTCTTTAACCCACTTAAGAGCCGTATGATTAAAAGTTTAGTTTGATAAGTGTTATGTCTAATATAATCCACTTATACGTTAGAATATCGTTATTACATTACTTGGTGACATGTTACGGAAGAGGTAATGTTTTGAATGATCTTTCAGTCCAAAAGATACGAGCTTTTCGTTCCCTTTCTCTCTTTCTCAGTTCTCTTCAAGAATTGAATAGTTTCGCGTGTATGAATGGTTGCTGAGATAAGTGGTAGAACACGTCTACGTACCCGTGATCTTAAAAGAACTGATTGACTATTTTAACGAAAAAAAAAATCAACAACATCAAATCGAAGCATCTGATATGCACTATCTCTTTACTTTTTTAATCATAATTATTGGTACATAACAAAACACATTGGTGCACATAATAAGAAAACCAAAGTACGTAAAAGCCACGCATAAAGATTTATTTCATAAAACCAATTAGCAGCACACATGCATAATCTCAAATACACAGGAAAGAAAAAGAAAGCGTGGATCAAGCTTTCTTGCCCTTTTATACGTACATCAATCACTTTATTATCACAAAAACAGATATATATCATATTATACATGGAATGATGCATGCTTTCTAATTAATTAGTTGCCAGGTTTCGCTTCCTTCTCGGCACCAGGGTAAGGGCAGCAAGCTCGGCAGAACCCGGAGTACCCACGGTAGCAACAACCAAACTGACAGAAGCGGCCGCCTCCACTACCAGGCCATCCACCACCTGGGAATCCGGCGCCAGGCCATCCACCACCTGGAAATCCAGGCCATCCACCACCAGGATATCGACCAGGGGGATATCCCCAGTGAGGGTACCCGCCGCCGGGGTACCACTTTTGGTCCTCTAGGCCTCCTTCCATGCTGCTCTTTTCTTCTGCATAATAAACCCACAGGGTCACTCGTTAGCATTTCGAACAGTGATCATATCTGATAAGGATAATTCGAGCATGCCATGTATACAGGATAACCTATACCTCGTTTGGTTCATGTTACATAGTATATATAATAAGCCTTTTTGTACGGAAAATTTATGAGAGAGGGATGACTACTTCATTAATAAATTAAATACCAGTTTTTTCTTCTAGATCTCTAGCTGTTGCTGCCAGGAGCAAAGTTGCTAAGAGGAGGCTGAAGAGGAGCAGAGACTTCGAAGCCATGGCTGCTCACTACTAGAAAATAATAATTGGGTGTATGGATCAATGGAGGCAGTGCATGCAGCCATGCACGATGGCAAGCTATTTATATTAGGAGAATTGCACAAATGGCAATAATATATTTAAGACATGCTAATCCCTGAATTAATTAATCATGCAGTTGGGTGTTAAGCCCTATTAATGTAGCTTATAATTCGTTGACTTAAGCTTCTTGCTTTTGGAATGATTTCAAGATGGTCCAGAATTTAATTATGAGACATTCTATTCCAAAGTTCAATTTGCAAACTACTTCAAGTCCTCCATTTTCTTTTTCCGCTTACAAGAAACCACTTCGAGCTTTCAATTATATACATGGAGTTTAACCGCGTAATATTTCGTTAAAAGAAAAAAGAAAAGAAAACGAGGACCAACTTGCTTGGATTGGATTTGCATGCAATTTAATCAACATGGTACATGTGTGGACCAGTTGGACTCTTGCTGATGGCGGATTAATAATTAATTATATATACTAATGTTATGGGCACAGAAATTGCTTTCGTGCTGCAAATTGAATGATAATTATGGAGTCAGAAGTGCACTAATTAAACTAGATAAATAATTAAAAGTCTTCACGTCCTGCATATAGTTCTTGTTAGCCAGTCCTGCATATATTGTTCACTTAGTGGGGCTAAAATGATGTAATTCAAGCTTAAGAGGAATCAGATTTACACTCTATAAAAGCTAAATGCGTGATATTAGTTAATCTGAGGCACAAAATTAGTTTCTTAACAATTTAATTATCGGGCACCGATTAAACTTAAGGAAAATAGTTAGATATTAGTGGATAATAGTTTGATTATAAATTTAATAAATACTATTTGATATATATAATGGTAGAATTATTGTATATTTGTAAAATCTTAAAAATATACATAAAAGCAATTTACATCTCTTCTAAATGCATGTGATATTAGCAACGATTAATTTATATTATCTTATTTCAAAGAGTAATACATTTTATTTTTTTCTGTACAAAAAGAAAATTTTAATTAAGTTGAAATAAAATATAAAATACCTGTTATGTGATAAGTACAATTAGAGACGTGAAAAATGAAAAGCAAACATGTACGTGCTGTTTGTAAATGATAAAAATTTCTTTAAAAGAAATTAATGAAGGTCAAACTTCTACACTCTATAAGCTATTGAAAGTAACTTATTTTATCTTTTAATATGTAAACTATATTTTAAAAATATTTATTAAACACTTAAATTAAAATTTTGACTTGATCAAAATTTCATTTGAGATTTTAAAATCTCATTATAAACGTGCAAATAGAACATAATATTATTTATATACATTCACAATACATTAACCAAAGAAGTTGGTTCAAACTTATGAGACATCATTCTGAACTAAATTTCAAGTACGGACATTCAATTTTGAGTCTATTAACAAAATAATCATTCGTCTTCATTTTGTAAATTTATGCTCATTTAACTTTCAAAATTTTTAAATGTGATCATCGTGACCAACAAAGCGGTGGATTGTCTACATGGATGCCACAATGGCGGACTCATCAGCCGCCACGTGAACAACCAACTTAAGTGAAAGAATTTTCTCTCCTTCCAACTTTAAAATAATAAAAAAATAACAAAGAAAGAAAAAATGTTGAAAATTAAACTTTGTTGGCCTACTATGAATTATATCCAATAAGGCCCACCAAAGACCCAATAAAGTTCACAAGAAGACTATGCAAATATATAAGTTACTAGATTATTCTACATAAATATATCTTGTATTTAAAAATGTGTCATGTATTAAAATATTAGTGTGTGTAGAAGAATGTAAATGTAAAATATTAGTATGTATAAGGGTGTAAAGATAAGTTGTAGAAGTATGTAAATATAAAAATTATGTGTAGGTCCATGGAAGGTTATAAATATAGGGGTGCTCCTTTCATTTGGATCATCAAGTTAGCAAGCAAAGTTGTAATCACCTCGTAAGAGTGTTCCAAAGTTAGTGTTCCATTTCTCCTCTTAATTATTGGTGTTCACCATTCTCTTGTTCTCTAAGTCCCTCTTCTAAGCTATCTTCTTCCAAGTTCTTGTACTCCATATCCAACATGCTTTCCATTTTCAACATAGTCATATCAAAGTTAGTTATATGTCTTTCTTGAGTACAAAATGCTAAAGGTCCTGCTACACTTTCACTACAAGAAATGGGTTTATTCGCGACAAATATAAAATGCCTCTAATGCATCGCTAACTAGACATTGAACAACTAAGCGACACTTTAGCGTCGACTTAGTACCAAAAAACTTACGACACAACCATTTTGGCGTCATTAGCATCGCTATCGCGCCCACAGATTGACATCGCTACTACCGTCGAGATGCGACGCTAGGCAAATGCTATGGTAACACTATGTGCCCCCTCGTGGAACCACCTTTAGTGTCACAAGCGTCGACACCAACGTGGCGTTACTTGACACGACACCATGGTGACGCCACTCAGACGCAAAAGCAATCATCACGTGGGTCATTTGTGTTACCCAGTGCGGCGCAATTGTTCGTGTTAAAATGACTCTACATGTGGATGGTAGCGCGACGCTGATTGGACGTTAGGCCACAATGCGAAGGTGTCGCTAAAAAGATTCTAGTGTTTTACATTATCGATGCTATAGAGATGCTAAGACGGCGCTAACTACGATACAAGGAGACACTAATTAATTAGTCACTAAGGTGACATTAATTTTAACAGATTTTCTTACAATATCAGCCCCTATCCTTCCCTTCCCTTATACAATTTACAATGCATATATATATATATATATATGAATATTATGATTATCGGAGGTTGTTACGAAGGGCAACATCGAGGTGGAGGATGAGGTGACTTTATCCAAAGCTCAAAGGGAAAATTCAAGACATCGAGGAAGAAAAACAAGAAGCCTCTCTCCCTTGTTTATAAATATATGGATGATATTACATTTAAGAAAATTTTATGTGCTACTTATTATAAACAAATTTGGGAGATTGTTATCAATCTAAACAAAGGAGGGTACAAGGTCAAAGAGATACACCTTCAAATTCCATGGTAAATTTGAATCTTTGCATACGAAAGATACCGAGATAATCTCTTATTATTTTTCAAGAGTTCTAGAAAGTACTAATCAACTTAATAAAATAGTGAAAAATAGATGATGCTAGAATTGTTGAGAAAATTCTTCATTGTTTGATGTCTAAATTTGATTATATTATTGTGCCCATTGAAAAATAAAAAGATAGTGATACTATGACTGCAGAACAACTAATAGGGTCTCTATTAGCACATGAAGAAAGGTCACATAAAAGGAAAAAAGAATCCATGTAGCAACTACCACTATAAGAAAATTATCAATTTACGACGGAAAGTTTTCGATGGACCATTTTCCGATGAAATTTGCGCCGGATAGAAAAAACCTTCTAAAATATTGAATACCAAAATAGCCTTCGCTACTATAGACGAAAAATACCCGTCGGTACATTACCGACGGGTATATCCTTCGGAATTACTAAGGGATTTAAATTCGTAGGTAATTTTGAAGGTTAGACCCATTGGTAATTATATTTATAATAATATATATGTGATGTAATATAAGTATATCCAAGATATAACTAATTATAATCACAATATAACAAAATTCAAAATAATATAAATTAGTTTTAATCATAAGTACAAATTTATGGATTACCTCTTATTCATAAAAAAATATTGTTTCTTTAAATACATTTATAAATTGTGAATGAAAAGTATTCTAAGTTCTAACAATTCATTTATTCTTTATCTAATTATATCTAGTGATAATATTAAGATATATAATATGGATAATACGTACACATATTGATTAAAATTACTACTATGTGTACATTAACATTATGAAATTAAAGATATAATGTCTCTTATAATATGTCATTTTGGATACTTTTAAAGGGTGATTACTTATAAAAAGATTCATCATTATTTATAAAATTAATGATAAATCTAATTTATTAAGTTACTTTTTATTAATTGTGAAATGTCAATTTAATCTTTATTATCTTATTAAAATAAATATTTATTAAAATAAAAATATGGATAAAAATTTATAAATAACATATTATATCTTTTATAATATGTCCTTCTATATATTTTTAAAGAGTCATATTATGATTTATATTAAAAATAATCCTTATGTTCACATTTTAGTGCATATTAAAATTTATAATTTCATATTCTATATTTATTTTTAATATATATCTATAAATATATTAAAAGGAAAATGAGTAAAAGGATAAAAAAATAATGATGTTTTATGAGAAATTTAAAAATAATGATAACTTGTTTAATCATAATATTTATTAATGCGTTAAGAAAATAATATATAAACATGTTGAAAGATAGGTATGAATTATAAAAAATGATAATAAATAATATTATTTTAATAAATAATAATATTTTAATTACTGACGGGAATTATAAAAAGTGATAATAAAAAGGAATTACCCATCAGTAATTAAATAATAATTTATTATAAATATTTATAATAATACATATCTATCTTCCATTTATTTATAATATTTATAGCATAATATTATATTATTAATGTTTTTAGTCATGTATGTTAATATATATAATATTATTAATCTTAATAATAAGATTTTTTATATAAACATTGATAATAAATAATATTATTTAAATTACCGACGGATATTTTTCTTTAACATTATCGATGGGATTTTGAATCCTTTGGTAATTCCAAAGGAATCCGTTGGTAATTAAACAATAATTTATTATAAATATTTATAATATAATGCATATGTATCTTCTATTTATTTATAATATTTATAACATAATATTATATTATTAATATTTTTAGTCATGTATACTAATAATATTATTAATGTTAATTATAAGATGTTATACATAAGTATTGATAATAAATAATATTATTTTAATTATCGACGGGTATTTTCCTTCGGAATTACCATCGGATTTCAAATCCTTCGATAATTCTGAAGATATTACCCATCAGTAATTAAATAATAATTTATTATAAATGCTTAAAATATAATACACATCTATTTTTTATTTATCGATGGATTTATTTTTCAAAATAACTGATGGACGTTCCTCCATCGGTAATAAAATCTACCCGTCGCTAACTCTAATATTTTCCCGCCCAATGTTCCCTCCCCATTCCCCTGCCCCCTCTCTCCCCATATCTCTCTCCTCACTCGTTCCCCCCCTCTCTCATCTGCTATCTCTATCTCTCCTCCTCTCCCTCTCATTCCCATGGCGATGGCAACTCCCACGGCTATGGTGACCTTTGACGACTGCGATGATCTCGGCCGCCCTCCCCCTGTTCCTCTCTCGACTCTGGCCGCCCTCCCCACTCTCTCTCTCGACTTCGACCGCTATGTGGCCGGTTCCGGCGCACAAGCTGTCGAATTGGTCGCATGACTGCTGAATCCGATGCACAAGCGGCCGTATCGATCACGTGATTGTTGGATCCAACGCTTGTCATCGGATCCCGCTCCGGTGGTCGGCTCCGACCACATGCGGCCGACCTTACGCATAGGCGACCGGATCCAACCGTAGGTGGCGGATGCGATGCACAAGCGGCTGAATCAGATCTGAGCACAAGCAACAGATCCAGCAGACAAGCGGCCAGATCCGGCCCACAGGCAGTCGGATCCAATGCATAGGCGGCCGAAATCAATGTATAGGTGGTCGGATCTGGCGCTAGTGGCCGGGTCCGGCGCACAGGTGATCGGGTCCGACACACAAGTGGCCGAATCTGGCCGTGCATGGCTGTCGGAAGCAGGCTCCTAGATCCGACGTAGGTGGCCGAATCCGGCGACCTATCTGACTCCAGAAACCAATGATTTCGATGGGCCCACAACCTACAAAGTTCTCCTTCCCCTCTCTCTCTCTCTCTCGGCATGATCGCCCGGATCTGGCCGGCGGCGGTGGCCTCTCTCTGTCCCAATCGACCTATGCCGTAAGATTGGGGTGGTGGCCGTTCCGCTCGCAAGTTCAATTTTTTTATATTTTAAAATAAGTTTGTAATGGGTTCCCCCGTCGAAACCTATGGTGGGTACATTCCATGTTTCCGATGGGACTTTCCCGTCTGAACCTGCGATGGTTGCTCATCGAAAGGTCCTTCAAAATTTTTGACGGATTTTGTTCCCGGTAAAAAATTCTTAGCAAGGAGCTATTTTTTGACGACCGTCTTCCCATCAAAATATCCATCAAAAAGGCTATTTTCCGACGGATTTGGCTGTCGAAAATCGTGAAAATTCTTGTAGTGTACTTCAAGTATAGTTCATCATAAAAGAAGGCAACCAAAGAAGTCAACGTGATCATGATGGTCGCCATGGAAGAGGAAGAGGAAGATATGAAGAAGGAAGATAAGAGGAAAAAGTAATGCAAGAGAACGTGGATGAGGAGGATATACAAAATTGGGTAGAAGAAGAAGGTATGATAAAACCCAAGTAAATTATTATAATTGCAATAGATATGATCACTATGCTTCCAATTATAAAAATACTTCTCAACAAGCCTAACTATGCAGAAGAAGTCAAAGATGAGGAAAATCCGACCTTTTTGCTAGCATACAAAAAATGCACAAAAAGAAGGAAAGAACACATGATACCTCGACAATAGTACAAGCAATCATATGTCTAGAGACAAAAGTATGCTCGTGGAATGTGATGAGTCGGTAAGTCAATCATCACTTTTGAAGACACTTCAAAAGGACTAGTAAAAGACAAAGAAAAAATTCTTATCTCAGTCAAGAATTGAAGTCATGAATTTATTTCTAAGCCGTATAAGAAAATTAATATCTTAAGTTTAGGCCAGGTATTAGACAAAGGTTCTGATATTCATACAACATATTATGGTCTTTCAATAAGAGATCATAGAAATAATTTAATCGCAAAAATATCAATGAATAAAAATAGAATTCTCCTTCTAGACATTGAAAATGACATTGTCAAATGTCTAAAAGTGTGAAGGATACCTCTTGGCTTGAAATATGGCCATCTAAATTTTGGTTGCCTAAGCTTATTATTTGAAAACAATATGTTAAGAGGCTTGTCTTTCACTAATCTTCCAAATCAATTATGTAAAAGATGTTTATTTGGAAAGTAACACGAAAAGAGTTTTCCTAAGGAATTGTCAACAAGGGCTAAGAACCCATTACTGTTTCTTGGAGGAAGTAAGAATTTTTCTTATTTTCATTGATGATTTTAGTATTAAAAGAAAAGTCAAAAGCATTTGATGCCTTTAAGAAATTTAAAGCATGTGTTGAAAAATATATTGGCTTGGATATAAAAATTCAATAACGTGAAGATCATGGATTCGTCATCCAGAAATTGTGCCATATTCTCCCCATCAAAAGTTACTTCGTGGTATGTCAAAAAACAGCACATAATATGACTAGGAGCATGGTGAAGAGCAGGAATGCCAAAGGAGTTCTAGGCTGAAGCCATGGCTTGTGCAATTTGCATTTCTAATAGGAGTTAGAAGTGTACGAGACAAGACTCCTCAAGGGGCATGCATGGAGTATGATGAATTTGTGGCTATAAATAGAGGACGATTTTAAATTTAGTAGCATACTCAAAGTCCTTTTTGATATAGAAGAGAAATTAACTATAATTAATAATATATATATTATCTATATCTATCTATGTATATATAAGTACTTATATAAATTTCTAAGAAGAAAACTATTAAATAATGTAGAAAATTTATCTTATTAATTTTTAATTATAATTTTATAATAATTAAATATATCAAAATAATACTAATATTTATAATATTAAACTTTCCGACAGTACACTTCGGAATTACTGACAAATTATGTTATCCGTCGAGATTTCTGAAAGCTAAACTTGTCGATAATTATATTTATAATATATATATATACATATAATTATATATTTAGTATTAATATTTCTTATGGGTACAACCTTCGGAGTTACCAACGGATCTCATTCCAAAGGAAAAGATCATATAAAACTTTAATTTTTCGGGCCCAACTTTCCTAGCTCTCTTACTCTCTCTCCATATATCTCTCTTATTCTCACTCTGTCTGCCCCTCACTTTCTTTGTCTCTCTCTCACTCTCTCCCCCCGTTCTCTCTCTCCCTATATCTCACTTACTCTCTCTTCATCTTCTCTATCGACTCCACCATCTACTAGCTCCGATGACGACATCGACCACTCATTTGCTTTAATGATAACCTCCCTCTCCCTCTCCCTCTCTCCCGACTTCGGCCACCAGGTGGCCAGTTCCGACCGGATCCATCGCCTATAGGCCGGATGGTCGCCTGGCGGTCAGATCCGGCCTCAGGTCGATCTGCCACCTCCTCACCGGATCCTGCTAGATCCTCTGCCCCTTTCTCTCGTTCTGTCAACCAACAATCCCACATTTTGGCGACTCCGACGACGGACCCCTCTCTCTCTCTCTCTTTATCTCTCCATTGGCGGTAGATGCTTGGTGCTATCCAGCCAGATCTGGTTGCCTGATGGCCGCCTCCCTCTCTCCCGCTCCGCCTGTCACACTCTCTCACACCCCCTCTCTACGAACAGATGTTGCTCTCTCATATTTCAGTTACCAAAGATTGACCAATACCATCGAATCTGGCCGTAAGGTATTAATTTTTATACTTTAAAAATAGTTTCCGATGAGGGCGCTCCCATCAGAATGTCCGATGGTGGCCTTCTTGTCAGAACTTTCAACAGGTGTCTCCCGTCGGAGGTTCCAATGGGTGACTCCAAAAATAGCGATAGTTTTATTCATCTGTCGAAAAATTGTCACGAAAAATCCATCGAAAACTAAATTTTTTGATGAATTTCATGAGTTTGGCCATAAAAAAATGTTAAAAATGTTGTAGTGATATTAGTTAGACTCAATAGTAGCTGAGATTCTAACTAATGTCTAGTATCGACTGTGGAGACATCTTTTTAATGACCCTTTGAGATGCTCTCATGTTTTTGACTTGTAAGCCCAGGTTACGAGACTATAGCGTGATGCATTTTAGCCGTAGTGGCCTTGAATTTAAAGATATTCTAGTTTTGATGTAGTTTGAAAGTTCAAAATATTTTCATGTCATAAGAAGAAATTTCCAAAGTTAATTCAATTATGAAATCTGGACTTAGTCAAACTTAATTATTTCAGCAATATTTGTTTCCAATTAATCTTTCGAATATATAATAAGTGTAGAAATCCTTATGTGATTGAAATTATTTTGAAATATTTTTTATTTTCCACAAGAGGAATAATTGAAATGTATAACAATGTTATGGCTATGACTTTGACGTTGATTTTTATGACTAATGTATCGGGTCAATTCGGGATACTATAGACAAAAACTTATGGATTTCTCTGTTATGATGAGTATATAACAACATGATATTCAATCCTTCAATGTTGAGTCTTCTATTACTGTCGTTACACAGTCTTCCCTTGTCGTCGCTTGATCTTCAATAAGAACTTTTTGTTGGCATCATGATTCTTAGTCAGATGCATCAAATGTGATGCTGTGATTAGTCATGTGATTTCTCGATGTGTTATCGATCTAATGGCCTCCTTGAATCTTGCTAATTGATCGCAACTATTCTTAATGAGGCATGAATTTTTCCTGTCCAGCTTGTGCCTTGATGTCACTATCTATTATATCTCAAGTCTTCATGTGTCAACTTGGTTGTTGGCATCGTGAGAAGAGTGTAATGTGCATGAAATCTTGATTATAACGATCGTAACTAGGTTGCCATGACACTTGAATTTAAAAATTTAAACCATTCAGAAGTGAAATTAACTCCATTTGATGTGTTATTTCTCTACATTTTCTAAGTGATTTTCCTATAAACTATTACCACCTTGAGGTAGATTATTAACTTAAAGAAATAAATTGAATAACGTCTAGTAATGATGCATGCTATAACTAAATTAAATAAAAAAAAACTAAATACGACCCTAATTATATGTTGTGTTATGTGCGCATCAATATTGAGCCATAAACCATTAGAACCTACGAAGGGTTTCTTATATTATTGAAAATTTCCCTCCAAGAAAATTGCACGCCTCCATAGTGGATTTCTAGAAGTGAATGTTTGTCCAAACATTCTAAAATTGACTCGCTCCATGGTGCAAGAGTTTGTTAAATTGTACAATTTGAGGTACTTTGACGAGTAGAAAATATGAATATGGGTTAAAGTGATGACAATGATTTTTTTGCTTATCTTTTTTATGGTAAAAGCATGTTTACTCTAGCGTTTTCTTACAATTTCAACATGTAGCCACATTCTTAGCCCTTTATTATTCTTTATGAAATCCATGTGCTATTTTAGTTTTATTGTGAAAATTGATGATATCATGACTAGAAGTCCTAGAATTTCATATTTCAAGATAGGAGAATGCACACACCTCGCCAAGCTTTCACTCAAGTGGATGGATCCAGCTACTGGTAAAGAGGGGAGCTACAAGTGGGGCATTTAAGGCATCATAGAAACACAAGATAGTAGAAGAAGACGAAGATAGTTTGGTATTATCAAAATTTCATATCTGCCTTTGTAAAAATGCAACTGCCTTTGTACACTTAAGTAAACCTAATCAATGGGTTTATGCAATTTTCACAAAGTATAAAAATACCTATTTATAAAAAATAAAATAATTGATATTTGAGTAAAGAGAATCCAAAAGATAGATGAAAGATAGAACTTGTCACATTGGATGACCTCTGGACCGATGCAAAACACAAAAATTAAATTTCTCCATGACAATACTCTTCAAGCTTTGAAATTCATCCTTAGAAATTTTACCTGGCTCTCAAATTTCAAGCACTAAACTTTCTGCAATAAAAGTCTTCTCTTTATATTCCTCAAGGGACCCTTTGATTCATGAATAAAGTTTAGAATATCTCGATATTCTAAATAATATGACCAAAGACGACGTAGAATAGGGTTAAATAAGTTAAATTTCATTTTTGCAAAACCGCCCGGAAGATCGTGAAACCACTATATATATCCCAATATGAAGAATATTTCTATTCTTCTAAAATACTAGAATAGAGATATTCTACTTCTTTTTATTTTTTCATCGTGATTTTATTTTTTATTATTTAACTATATAGTATTATATTATAATTATTATGATGATAATAGTAATAATAATAATAAATGAAAAATATTTATAATAAAATATTCTAATTATAAAATATAAAATTTATTCATTTTCAATCAGACAAGAGATAAAATAAGAATATAGTTAGAATACTATATTATTCAGAAAAAATATTCTCTAACCAAATGGTACACTTGTCCGAGGATTTTCATAATATTCTAGGCACAGTTGGAGTCTCTTCAAGTCAAAATAATAATAAAACTCGAATTGGATTCTTATTAAGCTTTAAAACCTTAAAAAACTCTCCTAATTTTGAATAATTATATTTTTTCAAATAACCCCTTAGACTTATGATAATGTTTTCAAGTCCTTGTGTAATGAAAAATCTTTCGAAATATCATTGGCTGAGAATTATAGGTGAACTTCACGACTCGTGCTTTTGATGTCACAACTTGATCAATCCGACATCTAATGGGAAGATAGAATATCATGGCTGGCGACATTGATGTCACAACTCGTTAATCGGATTGGTTTCTGAGTTGAATGTGCTAATATTTTAATCTTAATATGACTCGTAACATTATTAGTCACTATTACTAAAAGGAGCATAAACTTGTGATATTTTAATTCAATCAATTATGCTCCTGTGAATATCGTGATATTGGAATAACGGTCTGTGATGTTCCTTGATAACTGTGTTAGGGCCATGACTTTGGCATAATGACCCATAATCTTCAAGGAAATTTTGCGTCATTAAGGAGCCATGATATTGAAGTAATGACTCTTGACTTCGTCTCGCAATTCCCAATAACATACTCTATATGTCATGGCTTCATTGTAGTGCACTGTGATTTCCAAATTTCAATTTCATATGAACATGCTATTAAAAAATGATGTCTTTTAAATATTTAGATAGAAAATAGAAAACATGATACAATTTGTTATGGCCCTGTCAGGGAACCTTGAAAATTGAAGAAGTGACAAAATTCTGTAGTTATTTTTCCTATTCCCATAATTATTACAAAGTCATGTTTGGTTGTTAGTTTCACCGATCCCAAAACCTTGGTTTGAGGCTCAAAAAGAGGCAAAAAAACTTAGGAGGTATGACCTCTGCAATATTTTCTTTGT
This sequence comes from Pontederia crassipes, assembly GCA_030549335.1. Classification (NCBI taxonomy): domain Eukaryota; kingdom Viridiplantae; phylum Streptophyta; class Magnoliopsida; order Commelinales; family Pontederiaceae; genus Pontederia; species Pontederia crassipes. Next base: position 16,189,296 of record JAUKPH010000017.1, on the reverse strand, counting down.
GACAGTAGTGGGTAGGAACAAGAACGTCAAGAAAAATGTGAGGCCAACTTCATTTTTTTTATTTATTTTTTCCTATAGTCACTTTCTCTGTAACAAAAAAAAAACATTCAAAAGGAAAGATCAGAATGTGGAAAGATCAAATATGGAAATGGGAAGAAACAGAAAGAATTTGGAAAAAAAAGGAAACGATGAACAATAAATCGGGGGAGAGATTTCCTTCCCTCCCCCCACTCTGATTGTGCCTCGGATTAGGCCGGCATGAAGTTATAAAAGGAGCACTAGGAGAAGCCCTTGCGCCTCTTGGAGCTTCCCCGACTGGCCGCCGCCCACCCTTTGTCTCCTTCTCCCGTCTCTCTGGCGAACGACGTGCACTGAGCGACAGGAACGACGAACAGAGCACGTAGGAACGATCCAACGGATGTCGACGCACCACATCCTTCCCCAACGGAATGATCCTCGAACATCGACCTGATCGAGTTGACTTTTGACTCGGCCCGGGTCGCATCGATCGGTCGATCGGACTGAGTACCAGCTCGGTCGGGATGGCCGCTGGTGTACAGCCCGCAACCTGGCCCGAGTCGGATCCCGACTTGGACCAGGCCATGCGCCTTAATCCTCCGACACCAACCCGACTTGGGTCCTCCCAAACTCGACCCGAGTCCTATTGGGAGACGTCGACACTCTTTTTTTTAGGAAGAACTTTTCTAATTGGGCCTTGCTGCCCATTTGAGGTCATGTCCAATATAGTAAAGAATGTAATGGGTCTTTCTTCCTCAGGAAAAGGGATCTGCCTTTACCCTTTTCTCTGATCTATGATTCTAAATCCCACAGATGGTTAATAAGATAAGTAAAGCAAAGATCAAATCACGAGATTGCTACGTGCCACCTCAAAGTACAAAGTAAAGATCATGGTATAATACAGAGAAAGGGCAGGTAGCTGAGCTGATGAGATAGTGAACCTATAGGCCTTTAATGACCACTGCTCCTAGGAATACAGGTCTCACCTGTATTCCAAAAAAGAGTGATTTATTAACACACCCCTTTCCCCAAAGAGGGCATTATATTGATTACAGATTATAGCGCCAGAGAGACAGGTTGCTTAGCTGAGGTGATAGTGAACTATGGGTCATGACCACTGTTCCTGGGTACAGGTTCTCTCCTATCTGTATTTCGAAAAGGGTATGCATTGGCATTACACCTTCTCCAAAGTAGGCATCTTGGCTTCACAGATGTATAGAGGCACATCTAGCATCTCAACCTAATAAAGTCGAGCTCGCATAGGACAATATACTTCAAGGATTGTATAGTAATGTAAAAGATGTAGTACAACTCATGGTAAAGTAAAGTATAGCACAGTAAAGTATGGTAAAGTAAAGTATAGTAAAACATGGTTAATTAAAATACGGTAAAGTTTGATAAAGTAAAGTATAGCACAACAAAGTATGATATAGTAAAATACAGTAAAGCATGATAAAATAAAGTACGGTAAAGCATGATAAAGTAAATAATATCATAGTAAAGTATGGTATGGTAAAGTACAGTAAAGCATGATAAACTAACGTACAGTAAAGCATGATAGAGTAAATCATAGCAAGGTATTGCATTGCAAAATATAGCCAAGCATGGCAAAGTAATGTATGACAAAGTACAGAATATGACGTAGTAAAGACAAAGCAAAGTTACAGAAGAGAATAGAACATGGACATGGTAAAGAATAAAGTATAGATATGATGATTCATTGCCTTGTGCAACTAAAGTGTTGATTATAATGAGAAAATAAAAGATTATTTGTTCATAGCAAAGTATGTCATTGCTTATCCGTTATTGATTCAAGCATATTTTGATTATTAATTTATAGCCTATAATTCTATTGCACTGGGCATTTTCGCTCATGGTTATTCGATACCCCTGCATTTGGGATTATTCAAGTGACAATCCTGCCCAGAGACGAGTGATGGAGGACGTAGTGCTCAAGGATTATTGCACATGACTCAGTAAGCTCAATAGCATCTTTTCTTTTATCTCCATTAGTTGAATTCATCATCGCTGCATCATATGAATATTATGCCCTTTTTCGGTGAAATGAAATATGTGGTTATTGTCAGATCTATTGGATATTATTGTCATTTCCCACTTTCTTATCGATTGCATCAAGTTCTTGGTGTCCTTCGATATTCCGACGTTCACTCTTCCGCAATAAAGGTGTTAATTGTTTTAGTGTTAAAATTGTTGCCACGTATTACATTTGTTGAATGGTCAAAGTCATAGTATGGTCAATAGTATAGTAAGCAATGTATCATTCCGGGGGTTAACCTGAGTGCCTACGTGGCAGGAGGGCCGATTTTGGGGGCGTTACAGTTTGATATCAGAGCCTAAATTCTTGGCTCCCCATTGGTCGTAGTAGAGTATAGGTCAATGCATTGTCAATTGTTGTTCATAAGTATTCCATTGTCACAGAAAAGTCATGTGCAAGCATCATGAGCAGTTGCGACTCCACTCCTCAAGTAAGTACTAAATGAATTTCGTATATAGACTTTTCTTTTTCATTTGGTCACGTTATTTCTATAGATGCCTCCTCGAGGTATTAATTTGTGAGTCATACGAGGAGGGAAGAGAATCTTCTATGTAATGCAAATGAACGATCCGGCCCCAACTCCCCAGGAGCTGGAACAAAGGCTAGGGCATGGACATGGTCGTGGTGGAGGTCGTAGACGTAATGTACCACCTCCCACGATACAAGAAGAATGAGAACACTCTGACTAGGAAAGTATTAGTAGTAACCAACCAAGGATGTCTCCGTTGCCTGTAGAGTCTTCTGAAGATATTGTTCAAGAATATGCAAAACTGCGAGACCTGGAACCAGAGAGTTCGCTGCCTTGCAAACATCGTCGCCGCTGCTTGTGCATAGAGGAACCTAATTACTGCACCCGTTGTAAGTACAGCGAGCATGTCCTCTAGCAGTGCTTCTTCCATATGCTAAGGAATGCTGAGATACCTCAAAAGAAGAACGTAGGAGAAACTTTTAAGCACAAATAAGTAGCACATGACGCATTAGAATCAAAGACATTAAAGTAATCTAGTTCTAGTCTTAGTTGAATGGCTACTTCCTGCAATAAGAAACTTATTGTAGTAATGGGTTTTAGTATGGTATTGGCGAATATTATTGCCCAAGGGGCTTTGGTTAATGAATGACTGAATCTCATTTTGAATTAGTAATATCATTCTTCGCAACTCCTTATATAAGCACAAATTTTTTTGTAAATGCCACCTCATAGGAGAATGCATGTATCCAATGAGGAGTTTGATGGTCATAATGAGGAGGATGTTCACAATACCCCTCCACGACAAGAACAACAAGAACGACAAGAAAGACAGCCTCCTCCCTCATGTACAATACAAGAGTTCTAGAAGTTGAAACCGCCGACCTATAACGCCGAAGAGGGCATAGATAGGCTGAATGATGGATAGAGACTATCGAAGAAAAGTTCAAACTCTTGGACTGTACAGAAAACAAGAAGGTGTTATTCAATGCCGACACACTCACAAAAGATGCCAAAGACTGGTGGAGAGCAACGAAGGCAACTGAATTTCCAAATGTCAAGGTTATCGCATGGGCAAACTTCTGCAAACTATTTGAGGAATGTTACTTCCCTGCCTATTAGAAGGATCTTAAGCAATAGGAGTTTCTAAGCTTGGAACAGGGAACTATGACTGCATCCCAATACCTGACGAAATTTATCCGCCTGAAAAAATATTTAAAGCTGAACACGGATGAATTGGCCAAGACCAACCGCTTCGTAGAAGGGTTGAACCTAGACCTGAGAACCAAAACACGGCCTGAAAATTGCCAAACTTTGAACCAGGCAGTTCGTTTGGCCACTATGATGGAAGGAGACCATCAAGAACTGCAAGGGGACAGAAGAGGGCAGTTGGATGTGGGATAAGGCTCACAACAACAACATTTTCGTAGGAATGACCGACACCAACAACAACGGAACAATCGACCCCGTCCGTACCAAGCAAGAACTTGACCGTCCCCACTACGAGCAATTGCCCTGACAACCACCACTTGTACTCGATGAACGTGTCTTGTGCAACTTTTACGGCAGGACTCACGCAGGCGAATGTCGCCTGAAGACAAGAGCATGTTTCTAGTATGGAGAAATTGGCCACATAGCACTGAATTTGTCCACGGGATGAACAACTAATTCAAGGAAAACTCTTCAATCTAGAAGAAGACACTCCACATATTGACGCTGAAGTCATTCAAGGTACACTCCTTGTAGCCGAGCTGCCCACAACTATTTTGTTTGATTCTGAAGCCACTCACGCATTTATATCAGAAGATGTGTTATTACCTTAGGGCTAAATACCACGAACTTAGACCATCATATAACTATACTCACACCACAAAGAATCCTACAGACTACTAAGTACCTACTTGATGTCTCAACACTAAATACCACGAACTTAGACCATCATATAACTATACTCACACCACAAAGAATCCTACAGACTACTAAGTACCTACTTGATGTCTCAACAGAGATAGGGAAAAATTAATTCTCCACAAATCTAATCATAATACCTATGATGGATTATGATGTAATATTGGACACGAACTGCTTAATCGTCCATGTTGCTTCTATATTGTGCAAGTAAAAGAATGTTGTCATATGAACCCATGTTAAATACAAAGTCATAGTCCGAGGCATAGCTCGAAAAGAACCAAAGATCATGGTGTCTATTATAAAAGTGCACAAACTTCTTCGGCAAGGATGCTGAGGATATCTGGCAACTGTAATCAAGACCGATGTACCTACCAAGACTCTACAAGATATAGAAGTAGTGAAAGAATTCCCTGATGTGTTCTCAGAAGACATTAGTGGACTACCACCCATGAGGGAGGTAGATTTTCATATTGAGTTAGTAATCGGTACAACCCCCAATTTTCAAAGCTCCATACCGCATGGCTCCGGTAGAAATGAAAGATTTAAAGACCTAGATCCAGGAGTTATTAAATAAGGGTTTCATTAGATTGATCATCGCACTTTGGGACGTTTCGGTCCTCTTTGTCAAGAAGAAGGATGACTCGTTAAGACTTTGTATAAACTATTCCTCTAGGAAGTAAAAGGATGAAATCGGTCCAGGGTTGACAGAAGGCTTACGCAGATAAGAGGCGACGAGAGTACACTCTCAAGGCTGGCAATCAAGTTTTACTCAAAGTCCCACCGACTAAAGGAATGATGCAATTTAGCATGAAAGGAAAGTTGAGCCCAAGGTATGTGGGCCTTTGCGAAATTTTTTTAGATATAGTCAGAGACTAAGCGTACAAGTTGACTTTACCTCCTCTATAACAATGTCTTCCATGTATCGTTGCTCCAGAAATACAAGCGCGATTATGCCAATGTGATCCAAATTAAGGAACCAAACCTCAAAGAGGATCTAATATACGAGAAGCAACCCACGAAAATCTTGGAGTACCACAAGCACCTAAAAGGAAAGAAGAAGATATCATTGGTCAAAGAGACATGAAAGCATCATCATGGAAGGTAGAGCCGGAGATGCACAAAAAGTTTCTCAGACTGTTCAATAAGACCTAACCTTAGTCAAAGTTTGAGGACGAATTTTCTTTTAAGGGGGTAGTAATGTAACAACTGTAAAAAAAACATTCAAAAAGAAAAATCAGAATGTGGAAAGATCAAACATGGAAAAGGGAAGAAAAGGAAAGAATTTGAATTCAAATTCAGAAAAATGAAACGATGAACAATAAATTGGGGAGAGATTTCCTCTCCTGATTCGCCCTCCGATTGCGCCTCATATTAGGCCTACATGAAGCTATAAAAGGAGCACGAGGAGAAGCCCTCGTGCCCCTTCGAGCTTCCCCGACCGACCGCCGCGCACCCTCTGTCTCCATCTCCTTTCGCTCCGGCGAACGATGCGCACCGAGCGATAGGAGCAACGAACAGAGCACGCATGAATGATCCGACGGACGTCGACCACCATAGCCTTCCCCAATGCACTCATGAAGATCAGCCGCACTCCTCTGCCGGCTAGGAATGATCGGAGGCCGAGAGGACGATGATGGTGCCGCCAATGAATCGAAATCGATCGAAAAAGGTACCTTAGATGTTCTAATCCCCTTTGGCTATGATTTGTTAATCATAAAATGTGTGTGATGCCCCCAGATTGATCTAGAGATCATGAACTACATTTTTCATGTTATAACCATCGTGAATCGACGGCCGCTGGACGGCTGGAGAAGGAGAATAAAATGGGCGCGATCTGCGCACCAGCAACTCGGCTTGAGTCGTTGATGACTCGGCCTGGGTCATCCAGAGCGCGGCCTGGGTATAAGCATACCTGGCCCGAGTCATCCTACCGATGACGTCGCACGATCCTCGAACATCGACTCGACCGAGTTGACTCTCGACTCGGCTCGGGTCGCATCGACCGTTCGACCAGACCAAGCACGAGCTCGGCCGGGATGGCGGCCGGTGTACAGCCCGCAACCTGGCCCGAGTCGGATCCCAACCCGGACCTGCTCATGCGCCTTAATCCTCCGACAGCGACCCGAACCGAGTTTTGTTGGACAGACCAAGCACGAGCTCGGCCGAGATGGCGGCCGGTGTACAGCCCGCAACCCAGCCCGAGTCGGATCCCGACCCGGACTGGCTCATGCGCCTTAATCCTCCTACAGCGACCCAAACCGAGTTTTGTTGGGCAGACGTAGGTACCTTTTTTTTAGGATGAACTTTTCTAATTGGGCCCCACTTTTGATAGGTCCACTTGTGACCATGTCCAATATAATAAAGAATGTAAAGGACCTTTCTTCATTAGGAAAAGGAATCTGACTTTACCCTTTTCTCTGATCTATGATTCTAAATCCCACAGATGGTTTACAAGATAAGTAAAGCAAAGATAAAATCACGGGATTGCTATGTGCCACCCCAAAGTACAGAGTAAAGATCATGGTATAGTACAGATGAGGGGCAGGTAGTTGAGTTGGGGAGATAGTGAACTTACAAATCTTTAATGACCACTGCTCCTGGGATACAGGTCCTCTCCCACTTGTATTCTGAAAAAGAGTGGTGTATTGACACACATTTTTTCCAAAGAGAGCATTATATTGATTACAAATTATAGTGCCAGAGGGGCTAGTAGCTTAGCTGGGGAGACAGTGAACTTATGAGTCTTTAATGACCACTGTTCATAGGGTACAGGTCCACTCCTACCTGTATTTCGAAAAGGGTATGCTTTGACATTACATCTTCCCCAAAGTGGGCATCCTAGCTTCACAGATGTATAGAGGCATCTCTAGCATCCCAGCCTAATAAAGTTGAGCTCGCATAGAACAACAAACTTTAAGGACTTCATAGTAATGTAAAAGATGTAGTACGGTAAAGTAAAGTATAGCACAATAAAGTATGGTAAAGTAAAGTACAGTAAAGCATGATAAATTAAAGTACGGTAAAACTTGATAAAATCTTTGAATTATTTTGGGAGCGTTACACTATCATCCAAACATCTTTGAATTATTTTCTTCCATCTTTTTAACCTACATATATCACTTTTGAAAAAGTACTATACCATAAAATCTTGCGTCCCATGGGTCTAAATACATTTTAGCCACAAAGGCCCTATGGCCCTATGTTTAAATATGTGGCAATGTAGAAAATACTCAAAATCATGTACATTTATTGTTCATCAGTAAATGTTAAGAGCTATTTTATGTTAATATTTCTCATTTTGTTGACAACGGGTACGTGTATTGTGATAAACAAATCCATCCAAAATTGACTCGAGTTCATTCAATAAATTATGACTTCTCATGGGTGAGACGATTTCCAAACTATTTGTTAAGTATCGTATGGTGGGATATTTGTTTGGATCGTAGAACTCCATTTATATATTATACTCGAATGTATATTGCAATGTTATTAAAATCAGACCAAACAAACTGATTCAATTAGTTCAATCACGAATTGACTGCTAGTCCAATCGATATTAAGTGAGAAATCAGAATTGGAGTTGAACCCGGTTCAACAGCTAAATCGAACAAAAACTTGTTCAAACTGTAAAAATTGGTTCAATCGCCAAACTAAAATAATCGGCTTAAGAATTTAAAGTGAAAGAAAATAAAAAAATAAAAGTAAAAATAGGAAATAAAAAGTTAGAGAGGAAAGTTAAAAAAAGTGGAAAAGTAATTGGATTAAGAATTGGTGAAAAGTAAAAAGTAAATAAATGTGAAAAATTAATAGATCGGAGGAATTAATGGAAATAGAAAAAAATAAAGTATTAAAATGAAAGTGAAGAGAAAAATAAAAGGAAATAAGAGTGATGAATGACAAACTAAATTATATATTATTACCACAAAATAGTATCAAAGAATAAAATAAAATAATGAATACAATATAACAATAATAATAAGTCTTTTTTATTAATATGAAATTTTAATTAATATCAATCTTATTAAAAAATGAAATAAATATGAAAATTAATTGGGAGAGAAGAATTAATGGAAATGGGAAAAAAAGTATTAAAATGAAAGTAAAGAAAAAAACAAAAATGAGAGTGATATAAGACAAAATAAATTAATATATTATCATGATAAAATAGTATTGAAGAATAAAATAAAAGAATTAATATAATACATCAATAATAATAACTAAATAGTTTTTTGATGAATGTCAAAATTTAATAAAAATCTATTTAATGTATTTTATTATGAATTACAGGTTATAACTAACTTTTTAGTGCACTATATAATATTGGCTATATATATCACTACAACAATATTACGATTTTGCGATGGATTTATCCGTCGCAAAACCTTTGAAATCTATCGCAAATATGTCTTCGCGATGGATTTTTCGACGGATACGAGTTAGTTGGAAAATTTGTCGTCGCAAAAAATTATCGATGGTCCTCAAATATCCCTTCGAAAGTTTTGACGAACACTTCCGACAAAAAAAATCATCTTCACAATGTTTTACGTGTAAAATCCATCAAAAGTTTCGAAGGGAAGGTTGTCCTTCGGAACTTCCAACGGATTTTACCGTCGGAAGTTCCTAATCCGGCTGCCCACCGGAGGCAGGAGTATTCCCCCCCCTCCCAAGTTTCGACCGACTTCGACGGACAACCCGTCGAAAGTTCCGACGGGGGAACTCCCGTCGAAACCATAGACGGGTTTGACCCATCGAAACCTTTGGCGGGCAAAACTCGTCGAAGCCTTTGATAGGTGATCTCCTGTCGAAGGCTTTGGTGGACGGTTCCCATCTCATGCACTGGCGGAGTGCGACGATCACATCCGTCAAAAAGTTATTAAAAATATAAAAAAATAGGCTGCCTGCTACCGGCAGTCGGATTCGGTGCCAGCGAGCTCGATCCGCAGCGCGAGCTGGTTCGGCTGCCCGCACACCGGGTCAGGCCGCTTGTGAGCCGGACTCGGCCGTAGGCGTTAGATCCGATCGTAGGTGCTAGGTCTGGCCGCCTGCGAGCCAGATCTGGCCGCAGGCGTTGAATTCGGTTGTAGGCGTCGGGTCTACCCCCAAGTGCCGGATCCGATCGTAGGCGTCAGGTCCGGCCGCCTACGAGCCGGATCCGGTGCCTGCGGCCTAGACAGGCTCTCGACTCTACCGCATTCTGCTGCCGGTTCCGGTGGGCAGGTATCGGTTCCGGCCGCATGCGGCGGATTCGGCGCGCAAGCGCTGGTTCCAGCCACTGGCGACCGAATCCGGCCGCAGGCGTTGGATCCGGCTCGCAGGCGCTCAGATTCGGACGCAGGCATCAAATCCGGCCGCATGCGTTGGATCTATCTCGCAGGAGCCCGGATCCGGCGCACAGGGGCTGGATCTGATCTTCTGCAGTCGGAATTGGCGCCTATGAGTCGAATCCGCTGCCTGCGATCGGAATCGACGCCTGCGCGCTAGATCCGTCACCTGCGGCCGGATCCGGTCGGAGTCGAGAGAGAGAAGGGATTGATAGAGAGGGAGTCGGTGAGGGCGGCCGACGGCCGGGATCGCTGAAGTCGGGAGTCGCCGCCGGAATGGGAGAGATAGAGAGGGGGAGAGGAGGAGAGATAGAGAAGGGGAGACGAGTAGGGAGAGTGGAGGGCACGGGAGCGAGAAGGCGAAGGCAAAACATTGGGCGGAGAAATATTAGAATTTGCGACAGGTATTTCCTTCGAAATTATCGAAGGATATAGTATCCGTCGGTAATTTCGAAGGTAATATTCGTTGGTAAATAAAATAATAATATTTATATAAGAAATTTTATTATTAAACATTATAATATTATATATATTAACATATATGACTAAAAATAATAATAATAATCATAATATTATATTATAAATATGTTTAATAGTAATATTATATATATAAATATTGATAATAAATTATACTATTTTAATTACCGAAGGATAATGCTTTCGAAATTATCAATGGATGCAAATCCTTCGGTAATTTCGAAAGCATTTTCCTTTGTAATTACTGACTATAATATCCTTCATAATTACCGATGGGTAATATCATTCATAATTACCGACGAGTAATGTCCTTTGAAATTACTAATGGATGCTAAATCCTTCGATAACTTCGAAGGAACTCTCGTTCGGTAAATAAAATAGTATATTATTAATGTTTATAATATAACACAACTCTTTATTCCATTTTTATAAAATATTTATAATATAACATAATATTACCAATGATTATAGTTATATAGAAGGATATATATAATTAATATCAATACATATATTATCATTAATTTTTAAAATATTGATAATAAATTATACTGAATATATATTACCGAAGAATAATGCCTTCGGAATTATTGATGGATGCAAATCCTTCGCTAATTTTGAAGATATTTTCCTTTGGTAATTACTAACAGGTAATATCCTTCATAATTATCGACGTATAATGTTCTTCATAATAATCGACGAATAATGTCCTTCGAAATTATCAACGGATGCTAAAAATCCTTCGGTAATTTCGAAAGCACTAACCTGCGGTAAATAAAATAATATATTATTAATGTTTATAACATAACACATATCTCTCTTCCATTTTTATAAAATATTTATAATATAACATAATATTACTAATCATTGTAATTATATATATTAATATATATAATTAGTATCAATACATGTACTATTATTAATGTTTAATAATATTATTATTATATATATAAATATCGATAATAAATTATACTATTTTAATTATCGAAGGATAATGCCTTCGAAATTACCGATGGATGTAAATCATTCGGTAATTCCGAAGGTATTTTCCTACGGTAATTACCGACTGGTGATGTTTTTCGAAATTATCGACGAATTTCAAATCCTTCGATAATTTCGAAGACACTATCTTTCGATAAATAAAATAATAATTTGATGATAAAATACTGAATATATATTAATATTATATTACATATATATTGTTATAAATATAATTACGGACGGGTATTTTCTTCGAAGTTACCGACGGATGTAAATCCTTCGGTAATTCCAAAGGCTATGTCGGTCGATAATTTATCGACGGAGGTTTTCCGTACGTAGTAACGAAGGACATTTTGGCCTTTAGTAATTTGGAAGGAATTTCGTGTCCGTTGCAACTACCATCAATAAATGAGAAGGATTTATTTTCTTCGAAAAATGTCCGTCGCAAATTCGTCATTTTCTTGTAGTGTACGAAAATTTATTATAAATAATATTATTTTAATAAAATTTGATTGAATTCAATCAAATCCAATTAATCATCGGAGGCTGGATTATTAAAACACTGGTACATTAGTATTTCTCTCAGACATCCATTTCACCCTTTTGCCTGAAATGTAAGGGTTCTGTAATTTCTTAAAAACCTAACAAACCATCCGTAATAAACCGGATTTCCATCTTAATTAATATGGCTTGACCCCATTGTTTATCAAATTAAAGATGCTTGCATAAACCGAGTTTGATACTCAGTGGGAGCTAGGCAGCCAAGCAAATTGCTCAAAATCTTGTCTTCCAGGCGGCCGGATCCGGCCTCCAGCGGCCGGATCCGAACGTCAGGCGGTCGGATCCGGCCGCTAATGTTTTATATTTAAAAAATTATTTGCGACGGTTGCGACCATCTAAAGATCGACGGTTGCGACGTCCGTCCAAAGTTTCGACAATTGCGACCGTCGAAAAGTTGCGACGGCTCGAACCGCCGGCCTTTTCCGGCGGTTGCAACCGTCGGAAATATCGACGGTTCGAACCGCCGGCCTTTTCCGGCGGTTGCAACCGTCGGAAATATCGACGGTTCTAACCGCCGGGACTTTTCCGGCAGTTGCAACTGTCGGAAATATCGACGGTTCGAACAGCCGGGCACTTTTCCGACGGTTGCAACCGTCGGAAATATCGACGGTTCGAACCGCCGGGCACTTTTCCGATGGTTGCAACCGTCGGAAAATTTCGACGGGTCGAACCGCCGGGGACTTTTCCGATGGCCAGAACCGTCGATATTTGCGACGGATTTTTTTGAGCCGTCGCAAATCCATTTGCGACGAGCGTTTTTCCGACGGATCGATTCCGATTGAAAAACCGTCGGTAATTGCGTTACCGACGATTTTCGGACTGATTACCGACGGTCCGGACCGTCGGTAATCTGCGTTTTTCTAGTAGTGGAAATAAAAAAAAGTGGATCTCATTTCATGAGTGAAAGTAAACAGAAAAGGGTCTTCTCATTAGTCAACCAAACAAGTTGCAGACACATGACTGAAGGACTCGGTGTAATGCAAGTTGGATTTTGCTCCACCTCTATCAACAATCAACTTTAAGGTAAATAAGAGCATGATTTGTAACGCTTTCAATAATCATTCATTCCAATCCGAGCTTTCATTCTCTTTCTGTGGATAGCTTCGTGTGTATGAATAGTTACTGAGATTAGTGATGGAACACATGTAACCGTGATTTGGACAGAAAAAGATCTGTCCATTTTAACAAAAAAAAATTCAACACCACCAAATCGAAACGTCTGATATGCACGGTATCTCCTTACTTTTTTCTTCAACACAAATATTGGTACATAACAAAACATATTACTGAACATAATAAAAAAGAAAAGTACATAAAAGCCACTTACGGTACAAATTTATTTCTTAAAAACCAATTAACAATACGCATGCATATAACCTAAATGGACAGGAAGGAAAAACAAAGTACGTACATCAATCACATATATATTGTAGTATACAATTAAGGACTTAGAGCATGCTGCATGCGTGCATGGATGCTTTTGAATAAATTAGTTTCCAGGTATAACTTCCTTCTCAGAACCAGGGTATGGGCAGCAAGCTCGGCAGAACCCCGAGAACCCACGGTAGCAACAACCAAACTGGCAGAAGCCGGCGCCTCCGGGATATCCGCCGCCAGGCCACCATCCTCCACCAGGATATCCACCACCGGGATACCGCCAGCCAGGGTATCCACCTCCGCGAAATCCGCCACCGGGATACCACTTTTGGTCATCTAGGCCTCCCTTCTTTTCTTCTGCATAATAAATTAAATCCAAAGAGACAATCGTTAAGCATTGGACCAGTGATCGTTGTTATATCTGATCAGAATAATTAGAGCATGCCATGTATGTAATGTATACAGGATAATGTTAGATAAATTAACATGATCATGTTACGTAGTATACATGATCGATAAGCCTTTCTTTTGTACGTAAAATTTAAGAGAGAAAGGATGATTACTTCATTAATAAATTAAATACCAGTTTTTTCTTCTAGATCTCTAGCTGTTGCTGCTAGGAGAAAAGTTGCTAGGAGGAGGCTGAACAGGAGCAGAGACTTGGAAGCCATGGCTCTTCGCTACTAGAAAGTAGGAATTGGATGGAGATTGACGGAGGCAATGCATGCAGCCATGCACGACGGCCAGCTATTTATATTATGTCAATTGTACAAATGGAAAAAATATATTTAAAAGGTGCTGATCTGTGATTGATTAATAATGCAGTTGGGTGTTAAGCCCTATTACTGTAGCTTCGTGGACTTTAGCTTCTTGCTTTTGAATGATTTCATTATGGCCCAGAATTTAATTATGAAACATTCTTTTCCAAAGCTCAATTTGCAAACTACTTCAAGTCCTCCATTTTCTTTTTAATTCCTCCTACAAGAAACCACCTCAAGCCTTTATAATCATATACAAGGAGTTTAGCCACGTGATATTTCGTAAGAAGAAAAAAAAAAGAACAGAGGTAAACTTAATTTGAATGGATTGGATCTGCATGCAATATTATGAACATGGCATATGTGTGGACCAGTTGGACTTTTGCTGATAGCGGACTAATAATTAATTATATAATAATATTATGTGTACAGGCATTGCTTTCGTCCTGCAATTTGAATGATGATTATGGGTCAGAAGTGAACTAATTAAACTAGATAAATAACTAAATGTTTTTATCATCCTGCATGTGTAGTTCATGTTAGCCAGTGCTGTACATATATATTACCTCTCGAATCAAATGATATTTTATTTATTAATGGACAGAAATTGTGTAATTCGTGTTTAAGAGGAATCAATATACATATTACAAAAGTTAAATGCGTAATCTTAATTAATCTCATACTCAATTTAACAATTAATGTTTGAACATCGATTAAACTTAAATATAGTGATTAGATATTAGCGGATAATTAATAGTATTGGATTACAAATTTAGTAAATATTATTTGATAAATATAACTGTTCTATAAAATATTAAAAATAGACACAAAAACGTAATTTACATCCATTTTTATATGCGCGGGATGTTCACAATGATTAACTTATATTTTCTCCTTTCAAACAGAATTACTTTTTTCGCCAATTTTTATACAAAAGGAAAAACATCATTTTTATTGTGATAAGTAAAATTGGAGACGTGAAACATTAAAATCAAACATGCACGTGATATTAATTTATAGCCTTCAACAAAATGGTCTTTAAAATAAATTAATAAAAATATATTAAAAATATCAAACTTTTTTTCGCTTTTTTGTGGGATCCAGGAGTGTGCGATTTATAGTGAGTCCACTCATATGAACTAATGTTGATTTACATATCAATAATATTTAAAATTCATTTTAAAAAGTGTTTATCACTTGACTCATTTTAGGTTCACAAAATTTCTTAATTTTTTTTGTTTTCAATCTTCTTAAAGAGTGTCACCGATGGTTCAATTCATGTAATACTAATGATTATGCACACTGTCCACAAATTAACGATCGATCCACTATTTACCTCTCATGCTCTAATTCGATAAATCGTACTTCATCGTGTACAAGATGAGTTTCTTAACAGAGTTTTTTTTATATTTACATAAAAATGAGACCATTTTTATTTTCTAATCTCTGAATTTTTAAAAATAATTATTAAACGTCTAAATTAAAATTTAGATCAAAATTGTAATTATAATTTTTTTACATGCCAATTATCCTAATATTTTTTATACACTCACAATATATGAATGAAATTTTCAACGTAAACATATTAACCAAAGAAGTTTAGTTCAAACTTATAAGCTGTGCATCATTTTGGAGCTAGGAAATATTATCATCATGGTCTAGTATCTATAACTAATAACATGAGAAATATTATTTGTGGCTTACTTAATATTCCCTCATATTATTTATTTCATTAGCTAGATAAAAGAAAACAATATCTGTTAATTAAATATAAAGTAAATGGATAACATGTTCCTGCTGAATGGTTTTTTACTAAACAGAGATAGATAGCAACATCACTCACCCGTTGAATCATAAAATTAAAATATAAGACGTCCAATGAGTTTGGAGGCACCAGGTCTGCCCCATTCAACTTTCCTTATAAATTAATACATTAGAACTAATTTCTCTGCGTCATATATGATCATCTCATGAAATTCATAATTTCTATCATTTATGTGTCACATTTAGCATTCTTTCTATTTTAATCATTTTAAATAGCAGATAGGCTCAGATGGGTCAAATTTAATATCATAATATAATCATGGAGGATGTTAAGAAACGAGCTCGGATGTGCTGCCGACAATTGATTGGAGAATGCCAGAAGGATGTCGGATAAGGAAAAGAAGGAGATGCTTGAGAAGAAGAAAAAGATGCAAATGAAGCCTTGATTAAAAGATAAAAGTGAGTTACAGACCATTCAACTCAAGTAACTACTATTTATACTAAAGTCTGATCTGATACAAAAGAAGTTATACCGGTATGCTACAATACGAGACTCTGTAACTAACTACAAGAAAAAGGCTCTGTAACTAGCAACTAATAACATGAGTACATGATAGCATGTGACGACGCTACGCATCTTCCAACATGCCCCCTCAAGTTGATGCCAGGAAGAAGCTTGGACGGCAGCAACTTGAAGATCCAACTTGTCGTCGTCGAGGCTGTGAAGAAAATAGACCAGGGCCACTTGTCGAACACTTGTGACAAGGATGAAGTAAAGTTGTAGACGAAGAATAATATGCCCAGGTAGAGACGGCACATGGCTTGGCAGGGCTCGGTAGGTAGAGGAACACATCCTCCAAACAACTGTAATGTAAGCTACAGACACCGGAAAAAACACGCCGAACACTGGGCGCTGCTTGTGGTACTACAGATCACGACATCTAGAAGCAATTTGAGATACGGTAGCAGCTAGGATGTATCACGAAACAAAACACCATTAATTGTCAAACTGCAATAGAAGTTGTAGTCGTCGGAAAATGCACACTACAGGCCGAACACTTGATGGAAAGGAATCACGATCCATCACCAAGAAAGGCGACCTGAGGAAAGCCTGAACACGGTTCCACCGCCGGAGAAAGGCGACATGAGGAAGTCTTCGCTATTCCATCGCCGGTGACCTGAGGATCATTATAAACATAACTTCCATCTTATTGGTCGACATTAGCTTCATGATCCAAATGCTCTAGTGGAATGTGCAGACATTGAAGATGAATACATGCGGTGCCATCATTAAGGCTGCTCGCAGGACAGCAATGGATGGTCCATCAAGATTTCGAAGAAGAAAAACAGGGGAGATTTTCCAAACTCGACGCAGAACGAAAGAGAAGAAGACAAAGATTACGAATAAGAACAGTGGCCAAAAAAGACATATAAGGAGTAATGGATGAAGTCGATGGGTAAATGCAGAAAACAAACGAAGAAATCAAAGAAGGAACTGGATCGGAAATGTGGCTGGAAATGTGGCTAACGGTTTCATCTAATGAAACGAATCTGATCATACATCGGAAGCAAAATACAGAGAAAACAAAGCGAACATGAAAAAATAGAGAGGGAAACAATGATCGAAATCACGATCGGTGAAGCTACACGATCGATCTTCGAAAACTAGAGAAAGCGAAATGGAAGAACAAAGGATCGGTCACTAAAAACTAAGAACGAAGAAGGAAAAATGACTAGAAGAGAACTAGAAGACATTTTGTCAAACATCTGCTAGGCGTCGGAAAAACAGAAGCGAAGAAACGAAGGAGAAAAACTAAGATTGAGCTTGACAACAATAGATTGAAAAAGGATGATGATCAATGAGATGCCTATCTTGAAGTTGGCTGCAGACACCATTCGCAGCTCCAAGAACAAAGAAAGATGCCGGCGAGATGCGTCCGATCGCGAGCTGCGCACTTCAATCTACCTCCGATCTGCTTTGATCTGCCTCCGATCTTGAAGCGCTTGGGCTCATGGGCGCCATCTACGCTGGCGAAGCTTCAGTAGCCGACGATTGACGCAAAAGAAATCGGCGACGAGCTCTCGGCAGCTGACAGCGGTGAAGCAGGTGCGGTGACAGAGGAGCTCAGCTAGATCGCATGTAACCAAGCTTTGATACCATGTTAAGAAACGAGCTCGGATGTGCTGCCGACAGTTGATCGGAGAATGCCAAAAGGATGCTGGATAAGGGGAAGAAGGAGATGCTTGAAAAGAAGAAGAAAATGATGCAGATGAAGCCTTGATTAAAAGATAAAAGTGAGTTACAGACCATTCGACTCAAGTAACTACTATTTATACTAAAGTCTGATCTGATACAAAAGAAGTTATACTGGTATGCTACAATACGAGACTCTGTAACTAACTACAAGAAAAAGACTCTGTAACTAGCAACTAATAACATAAGTACATGATAGCATGTGATGACGCTACGCATCTTCCAATAGAGGATTGATGTATGCATTTCCTAACATATACTTAGAAGCATTTAGTTCTATTTGAACTAATTTGATCATAACATGCATCATTTTTAAAGTTTATTTTACTAATGTCTATCTATTTTGTTATGGTAATATTTTTCAAAAAAATCACTTGGAAGAGACAAAGAGGGGTTTGAAAAAGTTTCTAGTTTTGCATCTAAAATATCAACAGATGAGATTTCATAGACCATGACTATAAGTTATCATTGTTACATCAATCCCATGGGTCGTCATAAGGCCATTGGAAATATTAAGATGTAATGGGCTCTTACAACCAATTCATGACCAGTTACAAGAAAGACTCGTTACGCAGAAGTCATGAATGTTACTTCGCCAACTTCACACCTCGTGCCACTGCAATGGATATCATAGTGGTAAGTATAAAAAAGAGTTACGACATAATATGTTGTCACATTAAAATCACGATTGTGAACCTTATAAGTTATGTTCTTTTTTGTTTACATTGATTCATGGTCTTTCTCACCTGAATCTGACTTTAACACTGATTGAAGCATGATCACCGAGTCAAGGGGCATGACTACGCCAGAATTGGAAAGTTCAGGATATTTTCAAAATTTTCAATGCACAATGAATCCTACGCATATTATGCCACAAGAATGAATTGAAAATGAATTATAGTAGAAATTTTGAAGTTTTACAAGACGAAAAATTTTAAATTTATTTCAAAATAGATATTTTCTTAGTTTAAGATGAAAAAGTTTTTGTTTCTTCTCGGATCATATTTGACACCCTATAAATTGAGACCTTTTACAACAAGAGAAGGGGATGTTAAGACCTGCAAATGATTTGAACACAAAAACATGAAAGCATCTTGAAAAAACAACTAAAAAGATTTTTGTACGATGAACTCAGTGAGGTTCAAGTAGTGTTTCATCATTCCATTTCATATAGTACTTCTAATTTTATTTCATGTTGGGATTCATATTGTTATGCTTTAAAATTATATCAATATAAGCTCTATAATTTTAATACTTTAAATCAATTTTTATCTTTTAAATTTTAGCTTTATTTATGAAGTACTATTAAGGAAAGCTTGCGAACCTTTCTTGGTGTAGGCTATATTATATTTGATGTTTAATTAAGAACATGATCATTGTGTTTAATACTTTTCTTCAATTTTAATTGAAGTATTAATTGCTTATTAACTACCGATGTAATCAATATATTAGTTCATGATTTTTTATTAAGTAATTCATGTCATGATCTAATAAACTTTGACATAGTATTAGATTCTATGGTCTATTACATTAACCCCGATAAGGACGATTTGATAGTGTAGGAAATAGAACAAAAAGTATCCTAATATGAGTAGGATTTGTTGGAATTTGAAGGTTTCAAATTTCAAATATATGACTTTGTGAACATTGAAAATGTGTTCATACTATTTAATTAAGTATGAAATGTATCATCACATCTTTTCATCAATGAAATGTTACAATATTGAATGAATAGACATATTCACATATGTTATAAATGAAATGGTGTCATGAATGAATTATCTCATTAATGAAAGGATATTCTTATATGAAGAGTCACATCGTTTCATAAGTGAAGAGATATGTTCGTATTTGAATAGGTGTGTTCATATTTCAAGAGTTATATTCACACTTAAATAGATATATCATTTTTATCGTAAGATGTGTCCCTTGATATGTGTTCACATATCAATAGATGTGTTCTTTCATCATAAAGTGTGTCCTTATATGAAAACAAATTAAATGAACCATTTCATTTTAAGAGGTGTGTCTTTTGGACGAAAAAACATTAGATGCATCTCTTCGTAAAGCATCCTTTCAAGCCTATAAATAGGCTTCCTCTTCTTGCATTTTTCATCATTGAAAAGCATTCGAAAGCATTGAAAGTGATGAGAAGTAATGAACATGTGATGAGTACTATGTGTACAACACAAGAAAATGCATTTAAGTCATTGCAAATTACTAGAATAAGATATTGAGTTCTTCAACAGTTGCTAGTTGGTGAACTCGATGACTTCGTTGTATCCTGGGTGTATTATTTTCGCAAGCCCAATAGCAAATTTTGTGTGGGGATAAATAATTCTCTAAAAATAGCGATTCGTCGTGCCTCGATGTCTTGATCTTTATTTCTTCTCTTTCCATCTACCTACTATTATTAATAATTTTAGAGAATTATTCTGTTAAGATGGTTAAAAGGATCGATGCTACATGCAAGAGATGGATCAAGAGTACTTGAAAATTCATTCAATTTGATTATGTGAATTTCATCAATTGAGGTATGCTTTCATGTTCATTTGTACTTTTAAAATATGATTTGACATTCTTTCTTATATGAGTTACTTTTAAAATATGATCTGGCATAATGAACATTATTATGATAATTGTTCTCAATTTTGTTTTCTTGTTCAAAATGCAAATTTAATGTATTTTGAACTTATATGAGTTACTGTGCTGAGAAAAGAAATGCTATGTCATATATTTGTTTAGAATATATAAATCACATTTTGTATGTGATGATGATTTCTATTCGATTGTCTCTTTTTATAAATCTTTCGAATGTGTCTTTAGTTTTTCAAAATTTGTTTACTTCGAATTTTTATGTGGCTTGTTAATTGATTATATCAATTAATATGTACTTAATGATACACTTCAATTAAGATAAACTATACTTGAGGATGTTATTGGTAAATATCCTACGGATATGGAAAGACAAAATGAAATTTTGTCTAATGATAATGATGGCAAACATCACGTGAAAATAGAACATGATGATAACATGTTCAAGAAAAGTACATGACTATAATCGATGGTGTTGCTTGTGAACACCTTGGGGAGATAATAAAGAAAGTGCAATCTTGTCTAGTGATGTTACTAGTAAATATCACAAGAAAAATAGAACATGTGTCATATATATTCAATAATTGTCCGAAAAGCTAGTGGTGTTACTGGTAAACATCACAAGAAAAAAAATAGAACTTGCACCCAACATGTTTGACAAATTATCTAAAAGGATATTTGTCACAGATGATATCTTGGTAGACGCCACAAAGAGTGGAAGCATAAGATGTCATGCTTAGATGAACATCTGAACACAACGTTCACTACAAAATGCTATTAAAAAATATTTTATATTCATACGTGAAAATGAATATAAATGGACCCATAGGTGAAGGATGGAGGCAATGCAATATTGTCAAATCCATCTAAGCCTTATAAGCTTTTGAGAAAGAGATGTTACTGGTAAAACATCTAAAGAGGCACATCATATAAATGCATGCTTGCATGAATGATCAAAGAAAGCCTACTCAAGATTAGGCATGTAGGGGTAATCATATAAGAGGAGGATGTTCAACTATAAGATGTTATGAGAAAAACATCTAAGAGACCCCGAGAGATTGTGCGATCAAAGGCAATGATATTCAATGATATTATAATATATTGTTGGTGTAATAAAATTATGAAAGATGAAATATCTAAAAATTTCACTATTACAATTTATTACTGGATTTAAATTTTATCATGGTGTAATAATTATAATGGATGAAATATTTGTGATATTTTAAAATTATAATTTATTACTAGATTCTTGAATATGAAAAATATATTTGCACTTTAAACTCTATTTGAGTTAGCAAATATAGAAAATTGTGGACATTATCTGATTGGATATTAAAATATATTTGTATTATGTACTCTATAAAAGTAAGCAAATATAAATGTTGCCAAAATTGTGGGTATCGAAACTTTAAAATATATTTGCATTTTATACTCTACGAGAATAAGCAAATATAGATGTGGCAAAGTATGAATCACTCATTTGTTTTTTGTTGCAAATGTGAGCATCCGAGGGAATTGACCAATGAATTATTAAGAATTGAAGGACGAAATAAGAAATCGTCCATGTCATATGAATACTTAAAAATACCATATTCCTAAGGATCTTGAGTTTGATCCTATTGTTTGAAGAGTTAATAGTGCGGACTGATCATTCGCATACAAAATAATCTCGAACTTAAAAAGTATTTGATATGACATAAAGAAATGAGTTATATGAGGAAATTGACCATCTAGATGGTCATACAATAAGGGATAATTATATCTCTAAAGTAGTCGACTCTGTGGGAGATTTGATTGATGATTCAATCTCGAAGTGATTATATATGCAATCGTAGAAACAAATTAAAATCACTCATGATATGACGCTTGAAATGTGTATAGACTGAAATAAAGTTTACAAAGAATGACAACTTGAATGGTTGCTTTCTTGATCAGTGTAAAAAATTGATCATGATAATAGATGAAAAGAGGAAATTAGAAGACTACGAAAAAGTCTGTTTATGGATCTTTTATATCTATTGAATATAAAGTGAAACTATACTTGTACCTATGTGGCAAAGGAATGTTTGAAAACATTCAGATTAGTTTTTTTAGGTAAACTAATCTTGATAAATCTTAGTGGAAAAGTCTATCATAGATTGAAACTATGTAGACAAAAGAATATTTAGGATACAATGTGAAAAAATTGTATCAGTGGAGTTCATATGATGACAAGAACTCCTAGAGAGTAAATGATACAAAAGATTTTGGTAATCTTATTAAAACCATAAGTGTCCATCAAATATAGATAAAAGAGTTTTTGGTTATCTTGTTAAAATCATAAATATAGATAAATTTCTCTTTTGAGTAAAGATAAATAAAATCACGATTATATTAAAATGTAGGGGTGCACCACCTTAAAAGTTAATGAAAGCATACATGTGATGTATGTAAAATTGCTATGTGCTAAAGTAGTGAAGTCATGTGTTGAACTTCAATGAAATATATTTTCTTGTGTGAATTTGTGTAACATCAACAAATGGAAAGAAGCGAAATGGTTTAAATATTTTGAGTTATTATTGTTGTGGCCACGACTAGTGAACCATTTCTATCCTTTAGTGTTTTACATTGGCAAAGGTGTGCGATGTTGAGTAGTTAAATGCCAATTAAACTTATGGTTATTAGTAATGGAAACCCTTCCTTATTCTAGTAAAAATTTGGTCTCAAGATTCAAAGGATAACAACAAGTTACTTAATAATCGGTGCACTAAGAAGAGGATCTAGTGCAAATATTAATTGAGGATGAGTTGAAAGCTCTTAATGGATGGATATGTGTTATCCTAAATCGGTATGTGTTATCGATGTATTCCACCTATATGAATGTAGAAATGGTGCCGCTTCAATCAAAAGTTTTAAAGGTTTACTCTTGTAAATATTCATAAAACCGGGATGAGCACATGGCCATAATAGTGCTAGTTAATATAGTCTCTTATTCGAAATATTGAGCACAATTGTGTGACATTTTCGGTTCAGACGTTAAGAGTAATAGTTCAAATCTAATAGATACCATTTGCTTGTTTGAACTTTGAAACGTTTACACTAATGAAAAGTTCAAACACTACAAGAAAAATGACATTTAGCGACCATAATTAACGAAAAAATTTAAATATGGTCGTTAAACATTATTATTAACGACTAAAAAAAATTTTGGTCGTCAATAATAAGCACCAGAAAAATTTTGGACCTTAATATTTTTATGAATCTCCGTTAAAAGTCAACAATAAGGACCAGTAAAAATTTGGTCCTTAATATTCAAATTATCGATCATCATCTTGTCGTTAAAAATATGAAAGAAGAAAAGAACAAGTAGGTATAGAAACAGAGTCCCACATTCATTATAGTAGTATGATGCGAACAAAGAGACAAGTATTAATAGATGAGGAGATTAATGGGCTAATGTAGAGTTTTATGGAGAAGGTCCATCTTTGAATCTTTTTTAAATTTTAAATAATATTTTTTATCAGATTATTTGTTCACAAAAAAACTTTAAAAAATTGGTCAGTTCATCCAAAATATGATTCAATCCGGTGATGTATTTAGCGACTAGGTGAGTGGTCCTTATAAGTTATATATGGGACCAACATACTAGAGGAGGAGACTAATGGGCTAATGTAGAGTTTTATGGAGAAGGTCCATCTTTGGATCTTTTTAAATTTAAAATAATATTTTTTATCAAATTATTTATTCACAAAAAAACTATAAAAAATTGGTCGGTTCATTCAAAATATGATTCAATCCGGTGATGTCTTTAGCGACTAGGTGAGTGGTCCTTATAAGTTATATATGAGACCAGCAAACTAGTCGCTATTGAATTTTAGGGAAGATGATTATAGTGGTACTTAAAAAGAATCAACGGCCAGTTATTCACACTAGACGCTAAAATCTTTTAGCGGCAGGACCTATAGCGAAGAGCCTCGACCAATCTTTTCTTGTCGTTGATGAGTATTAACGGCAAGATGACAACTTTTAATAATTACATATCTTTTCGTTAATGACCTAATTTCTTATAGTGAGATCTAACAATACCTTTCACTATGCATGATTGTACAACTTAATATTTTAAATTTGCAACCTTGTGGGGGATTGTTGGAATTTGAAGGTTTCAAATTTCAAATATATGACTTTGATGAGTTATAAATGAAATGGTGTCATCGTTTCATAAGTGAAGAGATGTTAGCATTTGAATAGGTGTGTTCATATTTCAAGAGTTATATTCACACTTAAATAGATACATCATTTTATCGTAAGATGTGTTCCTTGATATGTGTTCACATATCAATAGATGTGTCCTTTCATCATAAAGTGTGTCCTTATATGAAAAGGAATTAAGTGAACCCTTTCATTTTAAGAGGTGTCTTTTGGATGAAAAGACACTAGATGCATCTCTTCGTGAAGCATCCTTTCAAGCATATAAATAGGCTTCCCCTTCTTGTTTTTCCATCGTTGGAAAGCATTAAAAGTAATGAGAAGCAATGAACATGTGATGAGTACTATGTGTACAACACAAGAAAATGCATTCAAGTCATTGCAAATTACTAGAATAAGAGACTGAGTTCTTCAACAGTTGCTAGTTGGCGAACTCGATGACTTCATTGTATCCTGGGAGTATTATTGTCGCAAGCCCGATAGCAAATTTTGTGTGGGGACAAATAATTCTCTAAAGATAGCGATTCGTCATGCCTCGAAGTCTTGATCTTTATTTCTTCTCTTTCTATCTACCCACTATTATCAACAGGATTGAGAGTAAAGTTGTGTGGAGTATTATCACCTATCTTCGATTAAGGATAGTTGATTTAGTCGGTAAGAAAGATCATTTATCAAGTATTTCTATTCCATCCAAGTGCTAAAGCTATTAAAATCAACTACAGAAAAAGTTGATTCTTGATCATTTTAAACCATCTTAAGGCCCTAAACATAGTAATTTAGTGTTTATTTTTATATAATTTAATTTTTTTTGTAATATATTTTATCACAATCTTGTCGTCTCCTACTAGCCTTCGGGATTAGTTTAGTTAAATAAATTTAATTTTTGGACATAAAACTCTTATTTTAACATTCATTAGGAATTCTTTATATCATAATCGGTTAGATTCAAATTCAATACTTGAATCATTTATCTTATTATAATTTTATCTCCTAATCTAAATAGGAATTATATTTTCCCTCTTTTTCTATTTCTTATCTAATTATACCTTTATTATCTTTCAACCTTTTCTTATCTTATATTTTCCTCTTTGCTTATCCCTCATTTAACTATATTTTTTTATTTCCCTTCCGACATTAACTTTCTTTAACAAATACTAAAACTTTGAAGTTATTTTTGTTACATTTATTATCCCCTTAAAGAAAATTTTGTCTTCCAATATTGCTCCATGTAGGAATTTACCAAATAATTTTGGTATCTTTCAATGCATCAACTACTTTACTTATCATATCCTTTAACATATACATTACTTTAATATCATTCCATTCATCTAATGCTACTCATAATCAGTAACTAATTATATAACATACCTTAAGTACCCTCATGACTGTCTTGAACTTATTCTATTATGCGAAAATCTATCACATTCTTCTTCTTAACTTTGTAACCAATTAATCCCATCAAATTAGATACTTTGGACTTGAGGAACTCTTAGATAGTAATATAGTAATATTGAGATTTCTTATCATGGCCATTCACTTGGTTGACCCTTCTTAGGTCAATCTGCAGTTAATTGATTCATTATTTACTGTCAGTACTCATGTGTTAACTTTGTAACAAATAAATTTGCTAGCAAGTGCACTAATAGCATCAAGTAATAAAGTGCAGAGTCTGGTCAAACTAATGAGGAATTAGATAATTCTAATCTATTTCAATAATCCACTGAAGAAAATAATTTTTTTTCAATATTCAAAATAGAAAATTAAAGTTGCAAAAAATGATAAAAAATTGAATAAATTGAGCCTCAGGATAATAACTGATTAATGTGTAAACTTGTATGATCCTATATTATAGATTGACTAAATGGATTAGGAGTTCCTAATGTATTGACCTCTCTAATATGAGTAAATTAAACTACCTTAACATTTAATAAAATAAATAATTGCAAATGACAAGTCAATTATTAATTTTACAATTTTCCTTCTTAAACAAATTAGGACATGAAATCTAGGTAAGCGAGCATCATTAAAGGATAGAAGAAGAATTCGCAGCCCACAGAATCTACGAATCATTACACAACATAAATGACGAGTTATTGCACAGTCTTCTTCTATATTTGACCTTCAAGCTTTGAAATTAATATTCAGCAATGTGGCACAACTCCCAAGTCTTAAGCACCACGTTTTCTTTCTCCCAAGATCTCTAATTATAGCCTCCAAGTGTCTTGAGGGTTTTCGTAGAGTTTTGATTTAATTAAAGGTTCTTCATGTTAAATAAGATAAAGTCGGATTAGACTTCAATTGGACTTTAAATCCATCCAAAACTTCTTTAATTATGAGTAAATATGTTTCTAAATGATCTCAAAGACATGATAAGATTTGGAGTTGACCAACAATTAAAATTGTTAAGAAAAGTTAAAGAAATCTTAATATTCAGCTTCGTAAAGCCCCATAACAATTTCATAACGGCCTAAATACAACATCTCATGACTCATATGTCCAAATCAAAGTAAAAGTGTAGTTTTCACATCCCATAACAATTTGGTCATGACTCATTACTCGGACAAATTTTCAACACAAAATGAATATTTAACGGATCATTACAGGTCTGTCATGACCCTAGCTATATGACCGTTATATGTCTATGATGACATATTATATTCAATTTCTAACCTTGATAACTTTTACGAATTTTTTATTTCTAGTTTTGTTGAACACCAATTCGAGTGCCATTTTCTTTAGCGGCTTCGTAGCTTTTTATCTTGCTTTCTTCCGAAAAAACATAAAAGTTTGGTAGATTTTTATTTTTAATAAAATTAAAATAAATAAGCTTATAAATTGATGCATGCTATAAGAAAATGAATCGAAATAAGGTTAAATACAAGGCAAATTATATGTGAATTTTCCATGCATCAAATTACCCCCTTAGGGCACGTGTACTTGACTTTGTGAATCAACTTTATCAAATGCAATGTCTATTCATTCTTTAAGATAATAATAAATATCAAATCCAAAACTTTCTTAACTTACTTTTGGATGGGATAACAACTGTTAGTGATTTTTTACATATGAACCTTCAACTAATTTTAACTTAAAAAGGACCTAGTACTTTTTTCTTTAATACCATTCTGTAACACTCAAAATTTCACCCTTTTATCACATGACAATTGAGCTTGTTTTATACATTTATCTTTCTTAGGCCTTTCTTACATATGATGTGGAAGTGAAACAATATTTAATAATTCTCAAAAAAAGAGTGTGGAAGAGAGTTATCTCTCAAAGTCTTCTTTTTTAATAGTCCTCTAAAGGCTAACTAACTTTTACGTCAAATAACAATAATGAATCATAATGACTTCGTCTCATGTGCACCTTATGTAACCATGAACATTATCGGTGTCCACGCCTCCATACTTTTCAATTCACCTACTTGTGGTGTTCAAACATAAAGAAATAGAATTTTCATGAGTGATGCTCAGTATGCAAGATCATGCAAATTAATGTGATTACTTAATATAGAAATTTAGCTTTAGCATTCATAAATACACAAAAGAATCAAATACTAACTTTTTAACTTTTCATTTCTTTCTTTCTTTATTTCTTACTTACTTTCTTTTCTTGCTTTCTTTCTTTTACAATTTGCACTACATCTTTTACTTCAATCACATCTTCCTAGAGACATATATGTGTTGTCCTAAACGAGCTCTTTCACTTTTATTATTGATTACTCCATGGCACTTTCACGTATGTCTTTGGGTTATTGTTGATCAAGACAAGGCAAGGGATGGGTACTTTAGCCTCGAAACTTTTTATGGCATTATCGGCCCATACTTTCTTCACATCGAATACTTCACTTTAACAATCAGTGCACACAATGAACCCCAGTATTACAACTTTTATCTTTTTACGTAGTTAACTACCTTCAGTTTAATAAGATCAATGATAGGGGCAAAAAGCTCATTTAACAAAGAATCAAATCATTCAATAATACTTAGCAATCAACAGAACTCAAACTGGGTGGGACAAAACTCGGGCTTGGTGACTTCAAAACTTAGGATGGGTCCAATTGTGGCTTGGTCCGACTTTGTGTTGATAATCTTTTAACCTTTCCTAACATGGGAACTCGGGCCATGTTACATGACACTCGAGCCATATCGTCACGATCGAATGCCGAACGAAATTCCTGAACAAAAATTTTCCTACTCTAGTTTGGAACTTGAGCTGAGTCTAGAGCTGAGTTAGGTCAGGTCAAAATCCAAAAAAATCTATTTATACTCTAGATAAATACTAGAGGCTGGGTTACATGAAAATTGGGCTGGGTTACAATTGGCCTGGTTCTCACCATAAGTCTTTTGTCTTACTACATGGTTCATATGAGAACATTTAATATATTTTAATATTTCTTTAAATTCATCATTCTATTGAGAAATCCAACACAAAAGTGAACCCAAAATCTGTACTTATTCAGTTAGAACTATCTGAAATCTAATCTTTGCACACGTTTTTTTAGAAGATGACAAGGCTTTTGATGATGATTGTGGGTATAATCATGAAGAGATGACTGAATGAGGGCACAAGAATGAGGAAATATTAGGCATGGAAGGAGAGAGAGGAGCCCCTTGGTCTTATTTAAACCTCAAAGTTCTAATATAACTCCAAATCATACTTTTGATCCCTAATCTATCTTCTATTTTCTACGAATTTTTTAATAAACAATTAATTAATATCACTATTTTTCTCAATTTTTGGATTTTAAAATAATATATTATTATTCTATTTCCTGACTATTTTTAACTTATAAACCCCTAATATAATATTTTATTTCAAGTATGTATGATTGAAGGTGTTAATGTTATATCATGTGGTACTTTTGTGTCATTATATATATATGTTAAAATGGAAGGTCCGACTTTAGGCGTGGGAGCAAAAAAAGTGACTAAATTCCTCTAGGTTATGAAAAGATGATTTTAAAAATATTATAACTAATAAAATTAAATCCTCTGTAATCATTTCTCTATGTTAATGTATGGTAAATATGCTTTTCAATAATTTTTAGGTAAAGTCTTGATTTGATTAAATGATAGTGCAAAATCGAAAAATTAGAAAAATGATCTATTTTATTCTTTGGACAAAAATTCAGATTTAGATTCTTTTATAATTTAATTTTTAAATATGTTACTTGAATTCAAATTAGGAGTAATTTCTTATTTACATGTAATGTCTTAAGTAAATAAATAAATAAAATAAATATTAGAAAAATTACAACCATTTGTAATGTCTTAAGGACTCGGTCCAATGCAAGTTGGATTTTGCTACATGTCTATGAACAATCAACATAAATTAAGGGGGAACATAACTAAAAGTTTAATTTCAAGTTAGTACACTCGGGAGACAAGTCATGAAAAGAAAATAAGCGCATGATTTGCAATGCTTTGAATAATCTTTCATTCCAATATATACGAGTTCTCATTCTCTTTCTCTTCCTTCTCAGTTCTTTCTAAGAAGTCCTAGTTTCATTTTCGTGTATATGAATAGTTACTGAGATTAGTGATGGAACACGTGTAACCGTGATCTTGGAAAGAAAAGCATGTGCCCATATTAAACAAAAAAAATCAACAACACCAAATCGAAACATCTGCTATGCACGTATCTCCTTACTTTTTTCTTTTAACACAAATATTGGTACATAAGAAAACATATTACTTCACATAATGAGAAAAGCAAGTACACAAAAGCCACGTACGGTACAAATTTATTTCATACAAACCAATTAGCAAAGCGTGCACCAAGCTTTCCTCCCTTTTTAATTACACGTACATCAATCACTCGTGTCTCACACAATCACATATATATTACAGCATACAAGGACTTAATGCACGCAGCATGCAGCATGCAGCATGCAGCATGCGTGCATGGATGCTTTTGAATTAATTAGTTTCCAGGCATAACTTCCTTCTCAGAACCAGGGTATGGGCAGCAAGCTCGGCAGAACCCCGAGAACCCACGGTAGCAGCAACCAAACTGGCAGAAGCCGGCGCCTCCGGGATATCCAACACCGGGATATCCGCCGCCAGGCCACCATCCTCCACCAGGATATCCACCACCGGGATACTGCCAGCCAGGGTATCCACCTCCGCGAAATCCTCCACCGGGATACCACTTTTGGTCTTCTAGTCCTCCTTTCTTTTCTTCTGCATAATAAATTAAACCCAAAGAGGCAATCTTTGTTATATCTGATAAGAATAATTCGAGCATGTCATGTATGTATACAGGATGAGCCTTTTTTTGTACGTAAAATTTAAGAGAGAAGTATGATTACTTCATTAATAAATTAAATACCAGTTTTTTCTTCTACATCTCTAGCTGTTGCTGCTAGGAGAAAGGTTGCTAGGAGGAGGCTGAACAGGAGCAGAGACTTGGAAGCCATGGCTCTTCACTACTAGATTATAGGAATCAGATGGAGATGATGGAGGCAATGCATGCAGCCATGCACGACGGCATTCTATTTATATTAGGAGAATTACACAAATGGAAATAATATATTTAAGACATGCTGATCTGTGACTAATTAATAATGCAGTTGGGTGTTAAGCCCAAGTACTGTAGCTGCGTGGACTTACGTCTTGCATTTCAATGATTTCAATATGGTCCAGAATTTAATTTCGAGACATTCTTTTCCGAAGCTCAATTTGCAAACTACTTCAAGTCCTCCATTTTCTTTGTCCTCTTACAAGAAAACACCTCAAGCTTTACATACAAGGAGTTGAGCCGCGTGATATTTCGTCTGGAAAACAAAAAAGAAGAGAGGTCAATTTTGTTTGGATTGGATCTGCATGCAATTTAATGGCCAGTTTGGCAATTGACATTTGATGGAACCGGAAATGGAATTCGATTCCACAAAAAGGGTCACATGATCTATTTTTCCTTACCTTGTTGGTGAATCAGGCGGCCACCCTTTTTTTTTTACTTGACGTGTTACTTTTTTTTTCAATTTTCTTTATTCTTTTTTTTTCTTTCTTTATTTTCTCTCTCACACACACATGTATCTTATAAAATAAATTATATATTAAATATAAATTATTTATTCTAATATATTAATATAATATTATTTTTTATTTCTTATTTTATTAAAAAAATTAATATTTTTCTACATATAATTATTAAAAATGATATTTTTTAATTTAGATAAATTATATTTTAATGAAATTTTTTAAACAAAATTTTTAATTTTTACTTTTACTTTTATTTACTAATAATATTATATTTTATATTTATAATATCAACTATTATTTCAAAACTCATAAAAAATTAACCCATCACATCTACTTTTTTCTATCACATCAATTACCTTATTCCTCATCATCAAATTCCACTTCATCCAAACACAACTAAAACTATAGGATCGTTTGACAACACGAACTAGAGCTCCATCAAGTTCCCTTGAATAGTTAAAATTACATATTAGTTCAGATTGTGTTTGGATGGAGTGAAATTTAATGGTGAGGAATAAGATAATTGATGCGATAGAAAAAAAGTAGATGTGATGAGTTAATTTTAGTAGGAGATTGAATTAAAAATATGTATTATAAATATAAATTATAAAATTGTTAAAATATTAAAATACATAATTTAAATTAAAAAAATTGTCAACAATTTTTGTCAAAAAATATATTATTTAAATATTAAAATTTAGTTTTTTTAATAATTTACATTTAATGAAATATTTAAAATTTGTAATGAAATAAGAAATAATAAATAATATTATGTTCATCTTTTATTATTTATATTTTATATATAATAAAATAAATTAACTTATATAAGAAAAGTTATAAAAGAAAATGATAAAGAAAAGAAAGTTTGAAAAAAAAGCAAAATGTCAGTTAAAAAAAGTCAAAAAATAAAAAAAAATGCCCTTGGTTCCGATGGCTTGAAACCAAGGTTCTGTTTGGGGAATCAGGTGGAACCATGGGCCCGGTTTCACCCGATTTCAATTGCCAAACAGTCATGTTGAAATTTGATGGAACTTCAGTTCCCGTTGCTAAACGACCCAATGAACATGGTATATGTGTGGGCCAGTTGGACTTTTGCTGATAGCGGATGATAATTAATTATGTAACAATATTATGTGTATAGACATTGCTTTCGTCTTCCAAATTGAATGATGATTATGGGTCAGAATTGAACTAATTAAACTAGATAAAGAATTAAATGTTTAGTTCATGTTAGCTAGTGCTGTATATATTACCTCTCGAATCAAATGATGTTTTATTGTTTCTTAATTAATGTACTGAAATTATGTAATTCATGTTTAATAGGAATAAGTGTACATATTATAAAACCTAAATGCGTAATCTTAATTAGTCTCATACTCAATTTAACAAATAATTATTGAACATCAATTAAACTTAAATTTTCAGTGCACAATGACTCTTGCACATGCCATATGTCCAAGAATGAATTGGAAATGTATTATGGTAGAAATTTTGGAGTTTTTAAAGCCAAAAAATTTCTATGAGCAATAATGTGTAATACGATAGAGACAATTTAACTTTAACATTTTCATAAATAATCAAAATATAAAAAGTATTAAATAATAACTTTCTTTAATTAACACTTCTTCCTTTCTTAGTTATTTTCTTTTATTTCTTTACAATCAATCTTTTTTCTTTGGTCAGTTGGACATCTATTACTTTAAGCACATCTTCTTATAGACATGTATCTTTAAGCTCTTTAACTTTTTTTATGGTTTACATCATAACACTTTCATGTATCTTCAATCCAAGACCAGAGACCGGTACTTCTGATCTGAATTTTAGGGCATTATAAGGCCAAATTTTCTTTACTTTTAATGCTTCACTTTGACAATCTGTCATATGATGGATCATGTGTTGCAACTTTTATCTTCTTACATAGTAACTATCTTTGAGGATTCAACTTGATAAGATCAATGATGGACAAAAAGGCCGTTTAACAAAGGATCAAATCATAAAATAATACTTCCTTAACAATCAACAAAACTCAAGCTGGGTGGGATAAAACCTGGCCACGTGAGTTCGAAACTCGAGCTGAGTCCAAGTGTGCCTCAGTCTAGGTCTGTCTCGATAATCTTTTAACTTTTCCTAACATGGAAATCCGGGCCAAGCGGGTGAGTCCAGGGCCAATGCGGGCTGGGTAGAAATTTGAAAAAAAAAAACTATTCATCCTCTAGAACGGAACTTGGCCGATTTACATGAAAAATAGGTCGACTTTACACCAAATTTGAGTCAGACTCAATGTTAGCAAAAACATGTCAGAAAAAAATATTGTCAACCTGGGTCGAGTTCCGACCAACTCAGGTTGGGTTCTGGAAAAATAAAACTCAAGTGAGTTTTCGTCAACTTTGGCCGAGATTTTGGATACCAAAATGAAGCTTGAGGAACTATTTTATGAAACTTATTCATGGTTCATAGGTGAACATAAAATATATTTTAATCTTTCTTTAGATTTATTATTCTATTAAGAAATCACACACCTTGTTCAGCCCTAACTACTTGATTTCCCATCTTTGTGCGCATTCTATGAAAGCAAGGCTTTCGGTGATGAGTCCAACGTCCTTTGATAGTGGGTATAACAACGATGAGATGACCGGTCGGGGGAAGCCACGAGCACCCATGAAGGGAGAAACAAGGGTACAAAATAAAATTATATTTTATTTTCTATCATAATGATCTAGTAGGCAAGGTAATTACTTTTCATTTTCTAAATAAAATTAGATATGAAAAAAACTGAATGATCAGAAAATAAAAAGTTGGTGTTGAATTTTGAGATTATGGATTATTAAATGTGAGGATTAACTATCATGCACAACAATGATGATTGAATTATAAGAATGATAAATAGATTCAGTTCTTAAGAAAAATTAGAATTACCTAAGTTAATTACCTCTATGTTGAGACTACAAACGCTTAGCCAATCTCCACGTTGGTTTAAAGTGAAACTACAAAATCTAGCACAATGTTAAGTTATCGTATTCACGTTATGAATGCTTGCAGTATCAAGTAAAAATTCAGTTAGTTCGAAATTATCAAATTTTGCAATTAACCATCCTTGAATATAATAATCTCAATAAAAACATTAAACCTAGCAATCATAATAAACAAATCAAAACAAACAAATATTAACTCAAATATATCAACGGTTCATGCAATTTTCCAAAAGTATAAAAATTTCTGTTACAGAAGGATAAATCAAGTAAATTATGGGTAAAGGGCATCCAAAAGATAGATAGAAAGTAGAAACAAGTACAATTTGTTTATGTTTAAAATGTATACATGTAACGATGTAGGAAACGCTCAAAATCATTTACATTAATTGTCCATCATTAACAAATGTTGAGTACACTTTAGGTTATCTTTCTCATTTTTTTGTGGTAATTGCCCATGGGTGTAGTGCATCCATCCTAATTCGAGCCAGTCCATTCAATAAATTATGTCTCACTAACAGATCGGACACGGTTCTCAAACTATTTGTTTAAGTATCATGTAGTGCGATATTTGTCCGGGCCGTAGCCTCTCCATTTATATATTATACTATCATGTGTATTGGGGTTCTAACATTTTCTCTCGACATTCCATTTAACTCTTTTGCATGAAATTTAAGGATTCCATAATTCCTTGAAAACCTAACAAACCATCCATTTTTGCTTGATCCCATTGTTTATCAAATTGAAGATGCTGGCATGAACTGATTTTGACGCTCAGTGGGAGCCGGCCAGCGAGACAAATTGCTGAAAATCTTGTCTTTCATGAGAGGAAGAAAGAAAAAAAAGTGCATCTCATTACGTGGCTGAAAGTAAACTGAAAAGGGTCTTCTGATTAGTCAACTACAGAGCAAGTTGCAGACACATGACTAAAGGACTCGGTCCAATGCAAGTTGGATTTTGCTCCACCTCTATCAACAATCAACTTAAAATAAGGGGGAACATAATTAAAAGTTTAATTTTAAGTAATTAATTACTCGTTCCAATCCGAGCTTTCATTCTCTTTTCTCTGCCTTGTCAGTTCTCTCCAAGAAGTCAATAGTTTCATGTATATGAATAGTTATAGAGATTAGTGATGGAACACATGTTACCGTGATCTTGGAAAGAAAAACATCAGTCCATTTTAACAAAATAAAAATAAATATTCAACAACACCAAATCGAAACGTCTGATATGCACGGTATCTCCTTACTTTTTTCTTCAACACAAATATTGGTACATAACAAAACATATTACTGCACATAATAAAAAAAAAGTACATAAAAGCCACGTACGGTACAAATTTATTTCTTAAAAACCAATTAACAATACGCATGCATATAACCTAAATGGACAGGAAGGAAAAGCAAAGTACGCACATCAATCACATATATATTGTAGCATACAATTAAGGACTTAGATCATGCTGCATGCGTGCATGGATGCTTTTGAATAAATTAGTTTCCAGGTATAACTTCCTTCTCAGAACCAGGGTATGGGCAGCAAGCTCGGCAGAACCCCGAGAACCCACGGTAGCAACAACCAAACTGGCAGAAGCCGGCGCCTCCGGGATATCCAACACCCGGATATCCGCCGCCAGGCCACCATCCTCCACCAGGATATCCACCACCGGGATACCGCCAACCAGGGTATCCACCTCCGCGAAATCCGCCACCGGGATACCACTTTTGGTCCTCTAGGCCTCCTTTCTTTTCTTCTGCATAATAAATTAAACCCAAAGAGGCAATCGTTGTTATATCTGATAAGAATAATTCGAGCATATCATGTATGTTTACAGGATGAGCCTTTTTTTTTGTACGTAAAATTTAAGAGAGAAGGATGATTACTTCATTAATAAATTAAATACCAGTTTTTTCTTCTAGATCACTAGCTGTTGCTGCTAGGAGAAAAGTTGCTAGGAGGAGGCTGAACAGGAGCAGAGACTTGGAAGCCATGGCTGTTCGGTACTAGTAAGTAGGAATTGGATGGAGATTGATGGAGGCAATGCATGCAGCCATGCACGACGGTGAGCTATTTATATAAGGAGAATTGCACAAATGGAAATAATATATTTAAAAGGTGATGATCTGTGATTAATTAATAATGCAGTTGGGTGTTAATCCCAAGTACTGTAGCTTCGTGGACTTTGGCGTCTTGCTTTTCAATGATTTCAATATGGTCCATAATTTAATTACGAGACATTCTTTTCCAAAGCTCAATTTGCAAACTACTTCAAGTCCTCCATTTTCTTTGTCCTCTTACAAGACAACACCTCAAGCTTTACATACGAGGAGTTTAGCCGCGTGATATTTCGTTAAAAAAGAGGAACAGAGGTCAACTTTGTTTGGATTGGATCTACATGCAATTTAATGAACATGGTATGCGTGGACCAGTTAGACTTTTGCTGATAGCGGACTAATAATTAATTGTATAACAATATTTTGTGTGCAGATATTGCTTTCGTCTTGCAAATTGAATGATGATTAC
The DNA here is from genome assembly GCA_030549335.1 of Pontederia crassipes. Lineage (NCBI taxonomy): Eukaryota > Viridiplantae > Streptophyta > Magnoliopsida > Commelinales > Pontederiaceae > Pontederia > Pontederia crassipes. The sequence continues at coordinate 16,152,097 of JAUKPH010000017.1, read as the reverse complement.
GGGTCAGAAGTGAACTAATTAAACTAGATAAATAATTAAATGTCTTGTCGTCCTGCATGTGGAGTTCATGTTAGCCACTGCTGTATATATTACTTTTATTTAAGAAAAGTAAGAGACAGTGTGAATTGCATAATTATAATGATTAAGAGTTTAGTCATTAAAATATAATACTAAAAGAAGTATCATTTATGAATGACAACATAATATGACTTAATAGAATAATTAAGTCGACTATCAATAATTATTGGTTGGACTAAGTGTTCCAAGCCAAGGTGGCTAAAGGAGAAGTTTATGGAATTTACAATCGGACATAGTTTGTTATCGCAAAGTAGTAGTTAATGAGGCATTATGGAGCTTGATTTACACGTAAGGATATTTTATAAAATAAAATTATTCTAAGGTAAGAATTCTGGACCAGGATATGGTGCCAGAAAAGGTAAAACTTCGGACAAACCTAAGTTACTGTAGTTATCGAGATAAGAAATGTCACGATAGATATCAATAATTTGTGAAATTAAGTTTGAACAATCCACTATATTACAAAGACTAAGAAAAGACCGTTAAACTTCAAAAAGTTACAAAAGAAGAATGGAGGATTTAATAAAGACAACACTTAAGTGTTGAAGGCATTGAGAATACATATTACATCAAGGAGTTGGCTTCATCGCACTCCAAGATGTGATGTACGCGTTAGGTTCCATCTAGAAGTTAGCTTCACAGCACTTCAAGATGTGATATACGCATTTAAAGTATGATGAATATGATCTCCATCTCAATCTTTCTCTGCACAGGAACTGAAGTTATGTTTAATAGTCATGTGTATATTGGAAAGAACAAAAAAAAAGTTTTTTTCTATTTTGAGAAAATTTGTTCTAATGGCTTGTGTTTTAATCGTAAGAATAATCAATATGTATACTCTATGTCATGTGTCTAATATGAGATTGAGACATATAGTAAACTCATAATTCTAATAAATAAATTATTATGAGCTCAGTACCTAACATATTAAGGTCAAGGATGATGTTATACGAGCATTATTTGACTGGTAAAATAACTTGGACACCTTTATTATAAGGTTAAGAGTTTTGTTAGATGATTGTTGAATGCAACACATAGAGAGGATGAATATTTGATAATATTCACTAATGATTATTCTATTTTTTATGTCAATCTCTTAAAAAAGGTATAATTAAACTTAAGAGATGTAAGACAAATGAGGAGAAAAGATTGGGAAGACCATTCAAGTATTAGAGAACTGTAGAGAGGGAATACACCTTCCGGGAATAAGGATTATTGCATTCAAGTAGGGATATGTAAGATATTACTATCGCGTATGCATCATAGATATGATAGTATAATGTAATAAGAAGTATATTGTCCCACTCGAATATAGTTAAAGAATTTTTTAGCAGAGACAACTACGAGTTACATACATAGTATTCCCACCGAGTTCGTAGTATTAATGTTATTAGTTGTGAATAGCAAGAAACCTAAGTTTTAGGTCTTCTCCAAAAAATGGGGATGTAAATGGCACACATTAATTCCTAATTAGTTTAGGGACAAGCTGGACTTGAGGATGGTAATGTGCATGTATTATTGGATATTATGATAAGTCCAAAGGGTATATATATTCTTCCACATGTATAGATGTCTCATATTGAATTGAGGTGCTAAGTTTCTAGAAAATCAAAATTGAGCATGTAAAAAGGATGATGATCCTTTAATAAATTTATGAGACGGTGGAGTCTAACTCTAGAAATACACTGAGCTATCCAATAGTGGGAGTTGAGACTATATATGATGTTATACCTTTGAAAGTAGTGGATTAACCCGTCATTTCCACGAGTATAATTAGGCAACAAAAGGCCACAGACGAAACTTGCACAATTTGAATGTACTATACAAGTGCAAAGTTTTCGTGTTATTCCGTTGATGTTGATATAGGGGATTGTACAGATCTTATTATTTATAGAAGTAATGACTTCTATTGAGTCAGAATCATGGATGGTCATCATGAAGAATAAAATGAACTCAATCAATCGAAACGAAGTATTAGCACTATGTGACATGCTGGCAAGTAGGCAATGTTTGATGAGAATTCAAGAGAATGCATCGAATCGATGATACTCTTGATAGCACATAATGAGATTGACTGCCAAGGATTATACTTAGTAAGTCAGAATAGATTTTCAGGGAACCTATTCTCTATTGACTAAGAATACGTCAAGACAACCTTAGTAATTGTGATATGTACATGAACAACTTACTTGATGATGAACTGAGTAAGTGTGTACATTTGTGAGCATGATTGTTTAAGAAAAATGATGAAAAGAATAAGATAAGCTGAAAAGTCATAAGTGGCTTAAAGAAACATCACATCGTGGTAGAATACCATGTGATGGTGATCCAATTTCTATTTAATGGAGACAAGTTGAATGGACATCATGAGTAGTGGGAGCAAAGTTGAAATAACGTCACTACGTGTATGTGACATTTTGCTCATAAAAATGATGTCATAGTGCTCAAGTTGAGTTGAAAATTTGAAATAAGGTTAATAGAAGAAATATCTTATAGTATTTCAAATTATTTAGACAGAAACTCAAGGATATTGAGTTAGAGTTGAATATAGTGTATAACACACTAAAATATTTTGGAGCACTAAAACTGACTTAGTAAAAGTCAGTGTCACAATAAAGAGTGAATCCTTTAATTAAAGGAACCCTATGTATAAGTGGTGTAGGGAGTTTGATGTATGTGATATAATGTACATGGCCTGTATTAGCTTATGCAATAAGCTTGGTTAGCATATGTCAAAATAATCATAATAAGACTATATCAAGTCATTGTGGATTATTTTGTATATCTGAGAGGCATCTTACATTCAATACAAAGCAATTTCCCTAAGGTCATAAGATATTTAGATGTGAATTTTGATGTCGATATATATAAATCGAATTTTCACATGTGATAACTCATTTTTATCATGTGGTATAACTATTTCTTGAAGTTACAAGAAATAAGATGTGTGTTGGGACACACACTGAAGGTTGAGTACATTGTCTATGATAGACAATCACCTATGATATATGATTCAGATACTATCTTCAGGAACTAGGGCTCAATCTAGTCATAAGATTAATGCGTTGTGATAATCAAGTTGTAATAAACTTGGTACGCGGTAGAGCCAACAGTTCAGAGAAAAAACATACTGGAGTAAGTATCATTATACTAAAGACAATGAAAATAAAAGAGTGACAATGATCTATATGCCTAACAGTAACATGATAGATGATTTTCTACAAGAGAACTAAAGAAATGATATTAATCAAGCGTGTTGGTTTGATAGGACTCAAGAATTATTGAGTCAGATAGAAGACTTACGGATTGTGGACTTCGATATATCATCCTTAATTAGCACTTCCTAGAAAGTAAGATTGTTAATATATTGATTGATTCTCTTATAAAGAAAATTTGCACCTATGATATTCATCAAACATTGATTTGATGGGACTCATAAATTCCGTGCGAAGTCTTATGGATAGTAGATTTCAAGATAACATCTCTGATTAAACACTATATAAATATGGGGGTGTTAAATACTATGACCATATCCGTCAAGTGGAAGATGTTGGATATATGACCGTTATGATCATTAAGAAAATGATAATTATAATAAATATGGGACCATTAAGATTATAATGATGGAAATGCGTAATGGACGCATTTGGTCACTATATAAGGGCGTGGTAGGGGGATGGACGGTTGTGAAAACAAACGTCGATATAGTTCGATGTCAAGCGGAATGATACTATCTCCGAATGATCCCTAAATATTTTTAACCAATTTTTCCTTCAGATTAGTGATGGAAAACATGTTACCTTGATCTTGGAAAGAAAAACATCTGTCCATTTTAACAAAATAAAAATAAAAATTCAACAACACCAAATCGAAACGTCTGATATGCACGGCATCTCCTTACTTTTTTCTTCAACACAAATATTGGTACATAACAAAACATATTACTGCACATAATAAAAAAGAAAAGTACATAAAAGCCACGTACGGTACAAATTTATTTCTTAAAAACCAATTAACAATACGCATGCATATAACCTAAATGGACAGGAAGGAAAAGCAAAGTACGCACATCAATCACATATATATTGTAGCATACAATTAAGGACTTAGATCATGCTGCATGCGTGCATGGATGCTTTTGAATAAATTAGTTTCCAGGTATAACTTCCTTCTCAGAACCAGGGTATGGGCAGCAAGCTCGGCAGAACCCCGAGAACCCACGGTAGCAACAACCAAACTGGCAGAAGCCGGCGCCTCCGGGATATCCAACACCCGGATATCCGCCGCCAGGCCACCATCCTCCACCAGGATATCCACCACCGGGATACCGCCAACCAGGGTATCCACCTCCGCGAAATCCGCCACCGGGATACCACTTTTGGTCCTCTAGGCCTCCTTTCTTTTCTTCTGCATAATAAATTAAACCCAAAGAGGCAATCGTTGTTATATCTGATAAGAATAATTCGAGCATATCATGTATGTTTACAGGATGAGCCTTTTTTTTTTGTACGTAAAATTTAAGAGAGAAGGATGATTACTTCATTAATAAATTAAATACCAGTTTTTTCTTCTAGATCTCTAGCTGTTGCTGCTAGGAGAAAAGTTGCTAGGAGGAGGCTGAACAGGAGCAGAGACTTGGAAGCCATGGCTGTTCGGTACTAGTAAGTAGGAATTGGATGGAGATTGATGGAGGCAATGCATGCAGCCATGCACGACGGTGAGCTATTTATATAAGGAGAATTGCACAAATGGAAATAATATATTTAAAAGGTGATGATCTGTGATTAATTAATAATGCAGTTGGGTGTTAATCCCAAGTACTGTAGCTTCGTGGACTTTGGCGTCTTGCTTTTCAATGATTTCAATATGGTCCATAATTTAATTACGAGACATTCTTTTCCAAAGCTCAATTTGCAAACTACTTCAAGTCCTCCATTTTCTTTGTCCTCTTACAAGACAACACCTCAAGCTTTACATACGAGGAGTTTAGCCGCGTGATATTTCGTTAAAAAAGAGGAACAGAGGTCAACTTTGTTTGGATTGGATCTACATGCAATTTAATGAACATGGTATGCGTGGACCAGTTAGACTTTTGCTGACAGCGGACTAATAATTAATTGTATAACAATATTTTGTGTGCAGATATTGCTTTCGTCTTGCAAATTGAATGATGATTACGGGTCAGAAGTGAACTAATTAAACTAGATAAATAATTAAATGTCTTGTCGTCCTGCATGTGTAGTTCATGTTAGCCAGTGCTGTATATATTACTTGTCGAATCAAACGATGCTTTATTGTTAATTAATGGACTGAGATTATGCAATTCATGTTTAAGAGGAATCAGTGTATAGATTATAAAAACTAAATGGGTGATGTTAAATTAATCTCACACTCAATTTGAAACTTAATTACCGACATTGATTAAACTTCAAAATCGTGAAGCAAGATAATGGATAGTATTTGATTATAAACTTAATAAATATTAGTTGAAAGATATAACGGCTGAATTAATATATAATTATAATATATTAAAAATAGATAAAAGAAATTATAACTTACATCCATTTTTATATGCATGGGACATGCACAATGATTAACTTATAGTATTTTATTTCGAATAGTAATACTTTTAAGTATTTTTTTCTATACAAAAAGAAAATTATCAATCTAGTAAAAATAAATTATAACATATTTTTTTATTGTGACAAGTAAATTTGGAGACATGGAATAGTATTACATGACAATTATAATGATAATAAAGTAGTTAAAAATAAAGATGAAAAGAAATAAAGAATGAATGAATAAAGGTGTGTGAAATTACGAATGTGTTACCCGAAATCATGGTGTGTCCGGATAATTATATATGTAGAGGTTCATGTCTGCTGACTTAAAGGTAACTATTTTAGGATCCATTGATTGAAAGTTTACTGCATTGACCACCATGTGTAATATGAAGAAACATAGGAATACTAAATCATTGTTTGTGTTTCAAAGCTTAATTTAGAACCTAGAATGTTCAAGCAAGTAAGCTCGAGTGATGTCTCATGGTCATATGTTTTAGGAGTCATCATACCAAAGCCCGCTACGTGAACTTGCAACCACAATTGAAAACTAGAACTTCTAAAAAGTTAATTTAAAAGTTAGTGCACTTAAGTGAAAAAGGTAGAACCTCAGTTAGTATTTATTTGTTCAACATTATTTCTTTTACTTGATAGACTGTTTATTTATTGAATAAGACAACTTAAATTATCATTATAACTTCTACAAGGTTAGCATGGAAACTAGTGAGATGTATAATAATAGATGTGTAGAAGAATTGTAACACCCCAAGATTTCAATGGGGGTAATAAAGTAATTTGCTAATTGAATTAGCAAATATTAAAGGATTAAAAGAGATTGAAGGAGAAATTGAGAAGGAATAGATATATAGTTAGGAAAGGAATATAAAATCCTACTTGAAGAAGAAATTAGAATTATAGTAGGATTAAGAGTATTTTTAGTAAGGGAAAAGAAAAATAAAGTGATATTAAAGACTATTAGGAGTAGGAATTGTAATTAGAATGATATTAGGAATTTCCATTTGGTTTGAGATCCAAAAGAATGTTTAATGGAAATAGGACTCTCAAATATGATAGAATTGAGAGTCTTGTGGCCTAAAAATATTTCAGCCACTAAAATAATGTTTATTATTATTTTAATTCAAAAATTAGATGATAAATTATTATAGAATTAAATAATTTTTAAAATTAGAGGAAAGGAAGAAATACAAGGATAAGGTGAAAGTAAAGTTTGATTGGGAAGTTATGAAAGAAATAAAAAGGAATTTGAGTAAAGATGGTTTTTTTATAAGTATGGCTATGGAATAATTAGTGAAAGTCGGATTTAATTAAACCTGAATATTTAAAAGAGGGTAGTTAATAATTGATGGCTATGATTGATGGAAAAATAGCCCAAGGCCCAATGGGAATCAAAAACCCTAATTAAGAACTATACATATGACCTAAAGGGTGGCTAAAAATTTTTATTACCCTCCTCATAATTTCTGTACAAGAGCCATCTTTCTCCTCCATTTTCTCATGAACCAAGATGGTCCAGAGGGTGACCAGCGGTGCAATCGAAGCCGGCGCATGGGGGAACTCGTTCAAGTGGTGGTGAAGAGTTTTTGGACTCCATTCGAGCAATTTCTAGGAGACAAGAATATAGTTGATTTTTCAGCCAACTTGAGTACGTCGGGAGGATCCTCATATCGTCGGTTTTTCGTGTGAAGCCCTATTCTCTTCTCGTTGGTATCTAGGTTTCATTGATATAGATTGTGCATCGTTTAGACACCGTATGGTGGCCGAAAAATTGTGTCAAAACACGATTTAGCGTCAGCAACAAAACCCAACCCAGGCTCTGTCAACACGGCCTAGGTCTTGCGTGGACAAGGACCGGGTTCCATGGAACCCAGATCAAATCATATTCGAATCCGGACCGAGTTAGCGACAACGTGCCCTGAGTTCTCGACGACATGGCTCATGTTCATCCAAACACATCTCGTATTCAATGTGCAGACAAAATTGAGGAGAACTGACCGACCCGACTTGGTTTCACCACACATCCGGCCCGAGTTTGCCATGTCTGGGGCATATCGAACATTCTCAAAACACGGCTCAGGGTCCACTCGACACAAGCCGAGTTCGGGGGCAGAAAAGTTATTTTAGTTGTTTTGTTATAAATAAATGGATAATTATTATGGTATATTATTTTTTATTATCTGATCGCCATCTTGATCATATTGTTCTCATATTTGGTCACATTGCTATTATTATATCTAATTTTTATATTGATTATATTACCACCATTAGATCATATTATTGATCCTAATATAATCTTGTCGGACCATACTATCATTATCATTAATTTTATTGCTATTATTACACCCGATCATTATATTGACTATAATATTGATATATTGACCATGTCATTAATTGTTCCTGGTTATATTATTATCCTACTTGATTATGTTGTCATCATATCGGATGTTGTTATTGTTGCATCAGATCATATTGTTATCGGATCATTTGACTATTATCTTATCTGATTACAGCTATACCTAACTTCATTATCATTGATCTTATGGTTAGTATATTCAATTATGCCATTTATTATAGTACTGATCTGGTAGTTTTCTTTTGTTTGATTCTTGTTAAACCTAAAGTAAATTGTCAAAAATAGATGTGTTAGGTAAATAAGATAAAAGATGAAAAGCGTTGGGTCTCCATGCTCTCTAATTGTTTCTAAGTCCTTCGGAATATATTATTATTATTAATATTGTGTGGGACAAATAGTGTGTTGGATCTAAGTTTTAATGATATATAAAATTATATTTTTATGATACAAACTTCGAAAGATTAAAGTTAAAATGCTAAAAAAGTTTAAAGAAAATAGACAAATTTATGCACTACATTTTGATTAAATAATTGACTATGATCGTATTAGTTATAGATGAATCATAAATATCAAAGTTGTAGAGAATCATGTTAGATATCCATAGAATATAAGATTGTCTAATTTGGATAACTGTGCAAAAATTTATGCTCAAAATAGTGCAGGTCAGTCAACCTGCCGGTCGAAGCAAAGAAGGCCGGTCAAGACAATATCGGTCAACCGATTTAGAGATACCGATCGATCGACAAATACATGAGCTGCTCCGGACGACGTCGAGATGATACCGATCGACTTACCAATTGATAGTTCGGTCGACTGACCAGCTACGGTCAGAGAACAAATCAGCGCAATGGTCATATAGACCAGTCCATAAATGCATTCGACCGGTCCCCTAGTCAAATGAACAATAATAGCCAATTTTGAATGAGCAAAATGTAAAATTAATTCTGGACGAATTTTTCACATGATGAAACCTATAAAACGAGTGTTAAAGCCAAAAGCAAATGCACCCATCCAAACATTGAAGAAAAACTTCAAGAAATTAAAAGATCTTTTTCCTTAAGTTATCATTTAAAGCTTTCTTTCTTTATCTCTTCTCTTCTTGTGGGTGTTCTATTGTAAAAGAGAGAAATGCCACCTCGTCAATAATCACCACGTGTATTGTGTTTAAAATTCTCTCTCTGTCTCTCCCTCTCATACTATATTTATAATTTGAATTGCTTTGATTTAAAAGGATTAACGAATCGATTTTAAGCTTCCGCGATGATTTTTGTAAAATTGACATTTTTTATTGAACACCAATTCACCCCCCATCTTGGTAGCCTTTGGGATCCTACATAGTGCACCTAAATGTTTGAGATGCCTTCTTTTAGAAAAGCTATGTTTGTCTTGTGTTTGATCATGTTCTCCCACCATTCACGAATATTGTTAGCGCTATTATTATTGTTGGGTGACTTGTCATGGGTTGATATCCCCCATTGGCCTACATGAAAGAGACATGAAGTTTTTCTTAATTGATTGAACGCTCCCTATTGTCACTACAAGAAATTTGACGATTGGAAACGCATGTGTGTCGCTGCTAAGGCAATGCTAAACGTGGCTAAAAGGAGTAGCCACGCATTAGTGTCGAAATGGTGTCACATGTTGGAGACGCCGGCATTCGGTAGCTATTAGTGTCACAACGACATCAACGACAAATGCGATGCTACTAGAGCCACACATTGACACTATTCCGACGTTATCATGATGCACAATGTGTCCTTGCGAGGAGTTTGATGGCATCGTCAGATGCAAAAATTGATAATAGTATAGCTAGCAAGTTCACTAGTCGCTCAAGTAATAAAGTGTAAGAGTAGAGTGTTGAACCCACGAAGAACTATTTTACTTAACTAAATTAATTTCAAAGCCTAATAGGAGATGACATGATTTTGGGTAAAAAGGGGTTGCAGAAGATAAAATTACAGAAATCTAAAAATCTAAAAATAACGATGCGTAGGTTCTTAGGATGGTTAAAATTATTCGAACAATATGTATTTTCAATAAAATCAAGTCTAAACTTGAAGTTCAGATTGAGTTTTTAGACGGATTAAGGACACTAAAGATACGATCTCCCTAACCGGGTAAATCAATTATCTTAAGACAATAATAATCTGAACGTATTCCTCATGGATATACCCTTAATTATATTGAAATCAAGATGCAATATGTTGTAATCATTAAACTACTTAATCGCACGCACGGGTCAATTACGCAAATCACACAATCTAATATTTCGCACGGTTCTATTAGATTATGACATGCATTGCTTCAACATGGTTAAGAATAAATTTGAACAGAAAATTAAGAATTAAGAATTGATTACAATGCACAATTAATAATCAATCTAGAAATCATTAAAATCTAAAGGAAAGCATCGAGCATAACAACCATGTTCATAAAAACTAAAGTAGTTGTTATTTGATTAATTAATCAGAAATAAAAAATTGTTCATACACTAAAACTCTTGCAACTAAAATAGAAAGGTAAAATTAAAACTAATAATCCAGAGTGCTAAGACAGATAGATAACATAAAAATCTAAATTATCATTCCAACAATATGTAGAACAAAGAATACTCTTCAGAAACAACGATGAACCGCTACAAAATCCTCACTTGGGTCTATCACGCATAAGTTTTATCCTTTGTTCATCAGAATTTCTCCTCCGTTCTTGGATTGAAAGCTTCGATTGTAGGCCCTAGCATGATTATTTTTTATTTCCAAATGTCTCTTTTTATATAGGCTCAGGTTTCCATGAAGTTTGAGAATAAATAGAAACATTTTTCTTGTGATATAAGGTAAATTTGGAGTCCTATTGATTCTGAAAGTTTTGTCTTGTACAACTTTAAAATTTCTGGTCTAATTTGTTTCCAATTGATTTTTGGAATATATGGTAAGAGTTGAAGTCCTTGTGCGTTCACAATTCTTCTAAAAATAAGTTTCCATGTCGAAAATACTATCTGTCACACCCCCTAAATATGCTTTAACGGCTCAATCAGAGTCATATTCAGAGTTTCCCGCGGTCAGAGTAACTTCACGGTCATGATTAGTGTGATTTCTTCTTCGTCGCGCGACTTGTGTGATTTCACGGCCAGTGATAGAGTGCTAATGGTCCATGAAGATTAATATGTTGACCTAGAGCATTCTGATCGACCTGTTCAGCGTAGATCACAGCTCATTAATTTATAATCATCGATTACAAACCTTTTGACGTCTGTAGAACCTATATAACGACCGGTGAAGTATTTATCTTTGGGTTGCTGAAGTGCGTAATGATCGTGATTCTTTTCTCACGACCCATGATATGTCTTCCAATCCTCTTCTCGTCGCGACAAGTACAATTGCAAGCCACAAAATTTTGGAGTCTCAACTCACGGCTACAAGTTCCCCGTATACCAATCATTGTCGCAATTGCATGTTCCTGCAATCACCTATCCATGTGGTTGCATCCTATTCGCAAAAATCAAAATTGTGATGAAGATAGATTTTATCCTATAAAAATCATTTGATATCGTGACTGGGAATTACATGATATTTCAATGTGTGATCATCTAATTAGCCCATAATTGAAGTCGTCACATAGTTGAAGTTCTATCGTAATTGAAAAATAATATTCTATCGTGACAGCATTTAATTGTGGCCATATGATTTTATGACCATAGTCAACATCGAGCCATCCTTCGCACCTATAAATATATGTCTATAGTAACTGACACAACTTGTGCATAAAAGCTTAGATTTTTCCACAGGAGAGTCATGAGTCCTATAGGTGGCAATTGATAAATGAAAGCAGTTGTGCGACGATCGAGACTACGACCTTGATCAAGCCTCCGAATCTGTGACTATGCACCGAGATTTGTAAGGCCTCTTTTCATCTAATATTGTGCCTATTCTTCCGCTTTTTATTATCTTTCCACAATTCTAGGATGAACTCCAATATTACTAGACTATTTTGTTAGGAGATTTTCAATTAAAAGAAAATTTATGATGACACTATTTTAATTGTTTCTATCTTTTCTGATTAATAATTACTTGTACTTAGTGCTTTGCATAATTAACTAATTGGATTTCTAAATTAATCTATACTAGTTTGTGAAGTGCTTAATTAGTTTTCTCATGAAGCTAATTTTAACTCATTTTATTTGGGAATTAATAATTAACATAAATCTATTAACGTAGAATGACTTTGATATTGAGTTGATGCTATGGACGACTCCAATTACAAAACCTTCCTACAGGATGGCACCAGCAAAAATGAAAGATTTGAAGAAACAATTGCAAAAAAAGTTGTTGGATATAATTTTATTAGACCAAGTGTGTCCCTATCCTAGTTGTGAAGAAAAAGCATAGATCACTAAGGCTATTCATTGACTATAAGATGCTCAAGAAAATTAACATCAAGAACAAGTACCATCTTGACACAACAGGGGATCATAAAGTGGAGGAGATTACAATTTTCACTCGAGTCTCGAAAGAGGTTGAACTTCGTAAACTCATACCGAGAAAGAAAATCATAGAGGTTTATGAAATAATTGAACTACCTAATAATGAAAGAGTTTATGCCTATTTGTAGGCATTTTACAAGCAAATATAAAAGATTCTAAAATCAAGAAAGATAAGATAATAATAATTATTGATAAAATCTAAATAACTTAAAAGTCTAAAATGATAAAGATAGCAATAATAACTAATAAAATAAATCTTATCCCTCCTACATAACATCAGCACAAGATAGATGATTTATTTGCTCAATTGTACTTAACGTCAGTCTTTTCTAAGATTGACTGAAGAGGTGGATATCATCAACTCAGGATAGCTGATGAAGACATTGCTAAAATAACATTCAAATCAAGGTATGACCATTATGCCTTTTGGACTAACACGTACTCCTACAACATTTATTAATTTGATGAATAGATATTCAACCATCCTCTTGACAAATTCGTCATAGTATTTGTTAATGATATTCAGATTTACTCATTAAGTTCTAAAGAAAACACAAGAAGCATTTATAAATAATTTTGGAGACTTTGCGGCAACACCAACTTATACAAAGTTCTCCAAGTGTGAGTTCTAGTTGGAGAAAGTAATGTTGTGAGTCATAGTTTCAAAGGAAGGAATTGAACTTAGAAAAACTAGAAGCTATCACCAATTGGGAAAGGTCGATAGTGACAAAGATAAAGAGTTTTCTTGAATTAGTCGGATGTTGTAGAAAGATTATCTATGACTTCTCCAAGATTGTTGCTCCTACAATAATGCTGACCATAAAAAGAGAAAATTTCAATTGGACTCAAATATATGAAGAAAGTTTCTTGAAGTTAAAGAAGAGGCTCACAATTGTACCAGTGTTAACAATTCTCATAGGAGTTGGAGGCTACAGTATGTATAAGGATGCAAGTGGAACAAGAGTGGCCTGTGTTTGATGAAACATAAAGAGTTGTGGCCTATGTCTCAAGACAGATCAAGCCCCATAAGAAGAATTATCCTACTCATGATTTGGAACTCGTAGCAGTAGTGTTTTCTTTGAAAATATGACGGCACTACTTTTATGGAGAAGAGTTTGAAGTTTACACTATACACATTAGTCTTCTCCCAAAGAGAATCCAACAAGAGATAAAGAAAATGGTTGATATTTTTTAAGGACTACGAGTTCAGTATTCTCTATCACCTAAGAAAGGCCAACTCAGTAGCAGATAATCTAAACAAGAAATGAAAATAATAAGTGGCATGTTTAAGTGTCTACAAGTGGAACTTAATTGAGGAAAGCACCCAAGGGAAATTGATGATGCATTGTGTCATCAAGTTGGATTTGGTGGATAAGATAGCATAGGCACACAAGAATGATTCAAAGTAAAAAGACATGAAAGCTCTATATATATAGATGAAATTATCTAATTACGTGTGATTCTTATTTCCATTGTACCGGATGGAGATCCCAAATTTACAACAAGGTTCTAGAGAGGGGTTGCAGCACACATTTGGTATAAGATTCTTAGAGGACATGTGATTTGAATTGGCAAGGCATCTAGGATGACCAATTGACTTTAACTGAATTTGCCTATAACAATAACTACCACTCCTCAATTAAGATCTTGATGTATTGTATGGAAGACATTGCAAGTCTCCCACATGCTGGAGTGTAGTGAGGGAAAGAAGATTGTTTGGACCATAATTGATAGAGAAGTATTTTGAGAAGGTGGATCTAATCAAGGAAAGAATGTTGATATATCAAAGTCGCCATAAGTGCTATGTTGATAAGAAAAGAAGTGAATAGATCTAATCAAGTAGATGTATTGTTGAAAGTATGTCTTACAAAAGAAAATCATGAGGTTCAATAGGAAAAACAAGCTAACTTCCAAGTACATAGGACCTTTTGAGGTTGTGAAAAGGTAGAAGAATAAGCATACAAATTGGCTGCCTCTTCATATGCCAGGATCTATAATATTTTGCACATGTTAATGCTTCACAAGTACACATATGATATCTCCTATGTAGTGGTGATTGAAGAACCAATCATCAAAGAAAATCTCACCTTTGAACAATAGGTATACTATAGAGATATTAGAGTATAATTAGCATCGATTGAGGAACAAGACAATAATGATGCTAAAGGTTGCATGGAAGCATCCCAATGAAAGTGAAACAATATGAAAAACTAGAAGATGAAATGAAAGAATAGTTTTCAAGGCTATTTGGTAAGTGTTTTATGTTAGAGATAAAATTCGAGGACAAATTTTCTCTTAAAAGGGAATGATGTAATAACCTCATTCTTTTAAATCAAGGGCATTATATTCTTTTGGTCGAAACCCTTATTATCCTCCTATATAAAGCCTAAACCTCCTTTTATTATCTTTTCTTCCACATATGTGCTTATGACGGCTAGGGTTGGAAGAGGATCAAGGAGAAGCACAATGAGAAAAGAGGGGGAAGAGGAAGAAAGAGCAAAAGAATTAATTGATCAAAGTATACAAAGAGCATTCAAACATCTCTTACCTCTATAAATGATCTTCCTGATTGAAGGTTGCATGTAACGACCCTGAATTTTTTCAGGATTTAATAAATAGATATTTTATTATTTTATTTTGAAAAAATATTGTTATTAATATTACAATATTTAATAATTCCGAAAATAAAATAAAATTGAGAGGAGTTTGATTAGGGATAGAATTATTCAATTAATTTCGTAATTTATCTAATTAAATATTAGAATAAATAGGGAGTGGTTAAAAGGATAAATTAGAGGATTTAATTTGATTGAGATTAGATAATATGGTTAGAAAATAATTAAAAATCTGTAAACACTATAAATAAGAATAGGGGGTACGAACGTTTTGGCTACGTCTGCGTGATTTTCGACTTCGTCTTCGGCGACGTCAGAGAACAAGGCGCGCAAGTACGTAGGGGGATTCTGCTTGGTTATTATTGTGTCATAATGTTTTACGACGCAATTTAATTTTATATTAGATTTGTTACGATCGTAATTTTCTATTCGTAATTGTTTGTTCGACACGTGATGTTCCCAGCCGAAAAGAGGGAAGAGTTTTACGGTAGTAAAGGAGGTAGAACGAGAAGTTGAGAGAGAGAGAAAAATAGATAGAGAAAGAGGAATCATCTATTACGGCCGAGAAAAGGGAAGATGAAAGAAAAAAATGTTTACGACCGAAGAGTTAGAGAATTTCGACCGTAATGGAATAAAGAGAGAAAAATGAAAAAAAAAGTGTTTACGGCCGAAGAGTTAGGGTTTTCGGCCGTAATGGAATAGAGAGAGAAAGATGAAAAAAGGGTGTTTACGGTCGAAGAGCTAGGGTTTTCGGACGTAATGGAATAGGGGGTAAAATTTGGAGAGAAAAAGATGTAGAAAAAAAAAAGAGAGAATTTACGGCCGTAAAATCAGAGAAGATGGAGAGAGAAAAAAAATGATGTTACGGTCGTAATGAACAGGGAGTACACCACCGAGAGTTATTATTTATTTTTGAGTAAATTTTAATTACTGATTATTATTATTGTTATTAATTAATTTGGTGTATTAATTATATTGTTGGTGATTGATCTATTTATATTATGATGAACTTTGATTTTGATTGTATTGTTGACCAACTTAGTTTTGAGTTCAGAATTTATCTAATCAAATTGATAATTTATTTAAAGATAGACATTTTAGGTAAACAAGATAAAAGCCGAAAGCTATTGGGCCCATGTTCACTGATTGCCACTAAGCCGGGACCAATTGAATTGAATTGAATTGAATGGGGCAGATAGTGTAAAAGCTATGACTGTCCTGTGTATGGCCACTCGTCCCCCACCATACACGAACCCACTGAATCGTATCGGGCTTGCCGTGGCACTGATCCCCCACTGGCCTGCATGAAAGTGGCATGGTGTCCCTTAATTGACTGAGCGCTCCTCATTGAATTGGATAACTCCGAACATTGAAAATCGAATCGAATTGAATTGAAATTGAAATTGAAGTGAATGGAATTAAATCATGGTCATTTGGATATATTGGCATGGAGTTGGCAATTATTATTGCCCTATTGAATTGAATTGTTATTGGCCAATGACCATTGATTATTAAATTGGAAATTGTTAATTGAATATTGATCTATTAATCAAGCAATTGATAAGTATTAATTGGAACAATTATTATTGATTTACATTGGTCTGTTGACCAAAGCCTGATATATTGCTCATATTGATAAATTGTTGTATTGACTGCTCAATCGACTCATTATTAATTTTATCTTATTTTCGATTGAGCATATTGATTGTCTTTTAGACTCTACGTACTGAGTATTTTTATACTCATGGATAATTTCCTGTACCTGGATCCGTGCAGGTGAGGGAGCTATAGATGATGGTCCTGCAGTTGGCTACGCTCAGTGACAGACAGATGTTGCACATGGCATTAGATCTAGTGATTTAGTTTTATTATTTCCGCACTTATTAGAATTGTAAACTCATGGATGTTTTAGCATTCCGATTATTATGGATTATTAGTTATTATTTTTTAAAAGTCTTCCGCATTTATGTTTTATATTCCGCACTTTATAGATTTTATTCCGCAAAAATATTTTATAGAAAATTGAGTAGCGCCTCTGGGATGACTCTGAGCACGTGAAAGTCACGTGGATCTCGGGGCGTTACAGAAGGTATCAGAGCCTAAGGAGAGGCACTTCTTAGCTGTCTCTAAATAGGTAGAATTGAGTCTATGTGCAACTGTCATGAGCAACCACTGCAGCCATCCAGTAGGGTCAAGTAAGTACTGAATTGTGATATATATTATTGAGCTCACACTTATGAATTTTATTGTTATTGTTGTGTGAGAACAGATTCCTCCTAAGATGGTATTTTCGAATCAGATACCACGAGCTCCAAGAAGTGGGTTACAGCGGGCCGGTCAGGAGGCCCAAGGTTCTCAACCTAATGATCAACGTGCTCTGAAACAAGAAATGAGTAGACAACAAGTACATGGCTTACAGGTGGATCAGGCCCAGGCTAACGGGTACCGAGAGGAACAACTGAGACAGGAACTACTACCATCAGAGTTCCACTCTGTGCACACTGAGTACTCGAGTCCCAATGTGCCACCACATCATTATCGTAAAGACACCATTGAGAGGTTCCTCGGGTTGCAGCCCCCTCGGTTCAACGGGAAGGGTGACTTTGAGGATGCAGAGGAATGGATTGAGGAGATAGAACAGATATTCCTTGAGATGGATTGCGGCGAGGACCGCAAGATGATTTACGCCATAAGAAAATTGACGGCAGATGCCAGAGATTGGTGGAAGGCCACCAAGCTCACTACGTTCTCCGGCAGGACAACATCACCTGGGAAGAATTCAAGAAGGCATTCGAGAATCGCTACATACCAGCCTATGAAAGGGGCAGGAAGCAGAAGGAGTACCTGACACTCCAACAGGGTACTATGACTATAAAGCAGTACCTTTCCAAGTTTCTAAGCCTAGAGAAGTACTCCACCTTACAGCAGTCGGAACTTGATCGAGTGAAGCATTGGGTGGATGGCCTGAAACCCAACCTCAGAGAAAGGATAAAGGGGGGTAACTGCCGGACCCTCCAATTTGCTGAAGAATTTGCTATTTATCTAGAAGATGGTGATAAGACAGTTGACAAGCAACAAAGCCAAGCACCGGCCAATCAGTATCAGAACAGATATGGAAACAAAGATAGAAGGCAGACTAGGCGAGATCCCCACCGCAGAGATGATCGCAATCAGGGAAGACCATATCCAGCGAGAAATGAGCCTCAACCGCCTAGAGCACCGTGCAACTACTGCCACAGAATGCATCCCGGTGAGTGCTACCGGAGAACTGGAGCGTGCTTGAATTGTGGTAAGGTGGGTCATTTCGCTAGAGACTGCAAAGAGCCGAGGCGTGCTGGACCTCCTCCGCAACGTAACGACGGACCACCTAGAATGGTGCAAGGTCGAGTATACAACATGAAGCCTGCAGACGAGCAAAGGGCGAATGACACCATCCAAGGTACGCTAAAAATTGATGGTGTTCATGCTAATATTCTCTTTGATTCAGGTGCTACACATTCGTTCATTTCGGAGCAATTCGCTCCGTTATTGAGCATAAAGCCACAAGCAACTAGTTTTCCACTTGACATCGGCACACCTCTGGGGTCCATCGTTACCCAGAAGTACATCCCCATTGTGCCGGTCGAAGTGGAAGGCAAGAACTTCTCCGCAGACCTTATCATCATTCCGATAAGGGACTACGATGCGGTGTTGGGTATGGACTGGTTGTCTTACCATGACGCCTACCTACATTGCCGAGCAAAGAAGATACTGATCGGAACGCTAGGAGGACCTCAGACTGTTGTCAGAGGTACACCACTAGAGAGGGGCAAGATCCTAGTGTCAGCTTTAAAGGCACAAAAGATGATGAAGAAAGGATGTCGGGGTTTCCTGGCAAGTGTGATCAAGACAGACAGAGTTGAAGTAGATCGAGATAGCATTGCCGTGGTGAAGGAGTTTTCAGACGTCTTCCCAGATGATGTTTCAGGATTGCCACCACGATGGGAGATTGACTTCCGCATTGACTTGGTGCCAGGCACGACACCTATATCAAAGGCTCCTTATCGAATGGCTCCAGCGGAAATGCTAGAATTGAAGACCCAAATCCAGGAGTTGCTGGATAAGGGATTCATTCGACCGAGCGTTTCTCCATGGGGCGCTCCGGTATTGTTTGTAAAGAAGAAGGACGGGTCGATGAGGCTGTGCATAGACTATCGGATGTTGAACAAGGTCACAATCAAGAACAAGTATCCACTACCAAGAATCGATGACCTGTTCGACCAATTGTCTTTGGCAAAGGTATTCTCGAAGATT
This sequence comes from Pontederia crassipes, assembly GCA_030549335.1. Taxonomy (NCBI): domain Eukaryota; kingdom Viridiplantae; phylum Streptophyta; class Magnoliopsida; order Commelinales; family Pontederiaceae; genus Pontederia; species Pontederia crassipes. The sequence goes on along the minus strand of JAUKPH010000017.1, from coordinate 16,132,699 downwards.
GATCTGAGAAGTGGCTATCATCAACTACGAATCACTGATGATGATGTGCCAAAGATCGCTTTCAGAACAAGATACGGGCATTATGAATTCTTAGTGATGCCATTTGGGCTGACCAATGCCCCCGCAGCTTTCATGGACTTGATGAATAGAGCGTTCAGGCCATACTTGGATAAGTTCTTAATCATCTTCGTCGACGACATTCTTATATATTCGTCGAGCCCGGAAGAACACGAGGAACGTCTAAGAGTTGTGCTACAGACCTTACGGGAGCACAAATTGTACGTCAAATTCTAAAAATGTGAGTTTTGGTTGAAAGAGATTATATTCCTCGGGCATATTATCAGTGAAAATGGAATATCGGTAGATCCTGCAAAGGTGGAAGCAGTTGCCAACTGGGCACAACCGAAAAATGCGTCAGAGATTAGAAGCTTTCTTGGACTTGCTGGATATTACAGGAGATTCATTCAGGACTTTTTCGAAATTGCATCGCCACTAACAAATCTCACTAAGAAAGGCATCAAGTATGAATGGTCACAGAGGTGTGAAGATAGTTTTCAAGAGTTAAAGAAGAGACTGACAACGGCGCCCATTCTGACCATACCTTCAGGCCAAGGAGGTTATGTCATATATAGCGACGCATGCGGCACTGGTTTGGGATGCGTCTTGATGCAACACGGGAAGGTAATTGCATATGCATCAAGACAATTAAAGAAGCATGAGAAGAATTATCCGACGCATGATCTCGAATTAGCAGCTGTGGTCTTCGCCCTCAAAATTTGGTGACACTATTTATATGGCGAAGAGTTTGAAATCTTCACAGACCACAAGACCTTGAAATACATCTTTTCTCAAAAAGACTTGAATATGCTTCAGAGGAGGTGGATTGAGTTTCTAAAGGATTATGGGTTTGCTATCAGCTATCATCTAGGGAAGGCAAACTCAGTTACTGACGCACTTAGTAGAAAATGGGGAGGATCACTCGCATGCCTGAGAGTGAGTCGTTGGAACATGATTGACTGTATTATCCAGGTCAGTTCAGTGATCAGCAGCGATGGTATACGAATTATGGCACACCTCGGCATGCAACCCGAGCTACTATTGAAGATAGGCAACGCACAACCAAACGATAACGAGTACAACCACCTACTCAAGTTGTGCGAAAAGATTCCTACAGATTTTTCGATCACAGATGGAGTGATCAGATATAGGGGACGATTGTGGGTCCCTAAGTATGAAGCATTGAGAAGACAAGTGTTGGATGAATGCCACAAGTCAGAATTCGCCATTCATCCTGGAAGCACGAAGATGTTCAAAGACTTGCAACGGACCTTCTGGTGGAATAATATGAAAAAGGATGTGGCTGAGTACGTTGCAAGATGCCTAATATGCCAACAAGTGAAAGTGAAACATCAGAGACTTTACGGTGTACTACAAGAACTTGGAATCACACAATGGAAATGGGAAAAGGTGACAATGAATTTCGTCACTGGGCTTCCAAGAACTCAACAAGGCCATGATGCAATATGGGTGGTGGTGGACCGGTTTAGCAAGGCAGCCCATTTCATCCCCATCAAATGGAAATAGTCTGTCGAAAGTCTGATGGACATTTATATTAAGGAGGTTATCCGACTACATGGAGTGCCAGTCTCCATTGTGTCGGATAGAGATTCACGATTTACGACAAAATTTTGGCAGAGCATACAGAGTGCTTTTGGAATAAAATTAAATTTCAGTACTGCGTTCCATCCTCAGACAGACGGGCAATCTGAACGGACAATTCAGACATTAGAAGACATGCTCCGTGCATGTGCATTGGACTGGAGTGGCAGTTGGGACACGCACCTCCCACTGATCGAGTTCGCATACAATAACAGTTACCACTCCAGCATAGGCATGGCACCATTTGCAGCCATGTATGGAAGGCCTTGTCGCTCCCCCATCTATTGGAGTGAGGTGGGAGGACGACAATTCTTATCAGAAGAGTTGATGAAGCAAACCAAGGAAGATGCTAAAAAAGTTCGCCTTATTAGAGAGAGGTTGAAAACAGCATTCACAAGACAGAAAACATATGCTGACAAGAAGAGAAGAGAACAAATTTTTAAAGTGAGAGATCGAGTTATGTTAAAAGTTTCTCCAATGAAAGGGGTAATGAGATTCAGCAAGAAGGGTAAGTTGAGTCCAAGATATGTTGGCCCCTTAGAAGTACTTGCATTGATCGGAGATGCAGCTTGCAGGTTGGCGTTGCCTCCATCATATGGACACGTGCATAATGTCTTTCACGTGTCAATGTTGCGCAAGTACCAACATGATGATGCTAATGTGGTGAATATGGAGGAACCAAATTTGAATGTAGATCTGACATATGCTGAGCAGCCTATAGAAGTCTTGGAGTACCAAACTAAGCATATGAAGAATAGAATGGTACCCATGGTGAGGGTGGCTTGGACACATCATAGAGATGAAGATGCCACATGGGAACTGGAAGAAGAAATGAGAAGAGATTTTTCAGAATTATTTAGATGAGATAATATAATTTCTTTTATTCAAATTCGAGGACGAATTTATTTTTAAGGAGGTTATGATGTAACGACCCTGAATTTTTTCAGGATTTAATAAATAGATATTTTATTATTTTATTTTGAAAAAATATTGTTATTAATATTACTATATTTAATAATTCCGAAAATAAAATAAAATTGAGAGGAGTTTGATTAGGGATAGGATTATTCAATTAATTTCATAATTTATCTAATTAAATATTAGAATAAATAGGGAGTGGTTAAAAGGATAAATTAGAGGATTTAATTTGATTGAGATTAGATAATATGGTTAGAGAATAATTAAAAATCTGTAAACACTATAAATAAGAATAGGGGGGTACGAATGTTTTGGCTACGTCTGCGTGATTTTCGGCTTCGTCTTCGGCGACGTCAGAGAACAAGGTGCGCAGGTACGTAGGGGGATTCTGCTTGGTTGTTATTGTGTCGTGATGTTTTACGACGTAATTTAGTTTTAAATTAGATTTGTTACGGCCGTAATTTTCTGGTCGTAATTGTTTGTCCGACACGTGATGTTCCCGGCCGAAAAGAGGGAAGAGTTTTATGGTAGTAAAGGAGGTAGAACGAGAAGTTGAGAGAGAGAGAAAAATAGATAGAGAAAGAGGAATCATCTATTACGGCCGAGAAAAGGGAAGATGAAAGAAAAAAAAATGTTTACGGCTGAAGAGTTAGAGAATTTCGGCCTAATGGAATAGAGAGAGAAAAATGAAAAAAAAGTGTTTACGGCCGAAGAGTTAGGGTTTTCGGCCGTAATGGAATAGAGAGAGAAAGATGAAAAAAAGGGTGTTTACGGCCGAAGAGCTAGGGTTTTCGGACGTAATGGAATAGGGGGTAAAATCTGGAGAGAAAATGATGTAGAAAAAAAAAGATTTACGGCCGTAAAATCAGAGAAGATGGAGAGAGAAAAAAAATGATGTTACGACCGTAATGAACAGGGAGTACACCACCGAGAGTTATTATTTATTTTTGAGTAAATTTTAATTACTGATTATTATTGTTGTTATTAATTAATTTGGTGTATTAATTATATTGTTGGTGATTGATCTATTTATATTATGATGAACTTTGATTTTGATTGTATTGTTGACCTAGTTAGTTTTGAGCTCAGAATTTATCTAATCAAATTGATAATTTATTTAAAGATAAACATTTTAGGTAAACAAGATAAAAGCTGAAAGCTATTGGGCCCATGTTCACTGATTGCCACTAAGCCGGGACCAATTGAATTGAATTGAATTGAATGGGGCAGATAGTGTAAAAGTTATGACTGTCCTGTGTATGGCCACTCGTCCCCCACCATACACGAACCCATTGAATCGTATAGGGCTTGCCGTGGCACTGATCCCCCACTGGCCTGCATGAAAGTGGCATGGTGTCCCTTAATTGACTGAGCGCTCCTCATTGAATTGGATAACTCCGAACATTGAAAATCGAATCGAATTGAATTGAAATTGGAATTGAAGTGAATGGAATTAAATCATGGTCATTTTGATATATTGGCATGGAGTTGGCAATTATTATTGCCCTATTGAATTGAATTGTTATTGGCCAATGACCATTGATTATTAAATTGGAAATTGTTAATTGAATATTGATCTATTAATCAGGCAATTGATAAGTATTAATTGGAACAATTGTTATTGATTTACATTGGTCTGTTGACCATAGCCTGATATATTATTCATATTGATAAATTGTTATATTGACTGCTCAATCGACTCATTATTGATTTTATCTTATTTTCGATTGAGCATATTGATTGTCTTTTAGACCCTACGTACTGAGTATTTTTATACTCATGGATATTTCCCTGTACCTGGATCCGTGCAGGTGAGGGAGCTATAGATGATGATCCTGCAGGTGGCTACGCTCAGTGACAGACAGATGTTGCACATGGCATTAGATCTAGTGATTTAGTTTTATTATTTCCGCACTTATTAGAATTGTAAACTCATGGATGTTTTAGCATTCCTATTATTATGGATTATTAGTTATTATTTTTGAAAAGTCTTCCGCATTTATGTTTTATATTCCGCACTTTATAGATTTTATTCCGCAAAAATATTTTATAGAAAATTGAGTAGCGCCTCTGGGACGACTCTGAGCACGTGAAAGTCACGTGAGTCTCGGGGCGTTACATTGCATGAGTCTTGTGATTTGATCTAATAGGAAGATCTATAGTTTCATATTGTTTCATGCCCTTTTATGAAGTTTTATATGATTTTAGTGCAGAACCCTATAATAGGTTAATTCCATGATTCTTGTGTTCAAACAATGTTACAAGCATATTTTTTATGTGCAGGATTCATGCCCTAAATAGTTTTTGATGATGTATATATTTTCCACTTTGATTTCATCTCAAAACATAAATTTTTGGGCTAACAATCGAGTTTCTAGGATGTTGGCATGATCATGCCAAGTTTTGGGATAGTCATGATCGAATCAAGGTCAAATAGGCCCAAAATATGTCACGATCCTGAAATGGCTAAGCACGACCTTTACTGGCCCAATCACGATCATGAGAAAATAGATAAAAAAAATGGGCAAAGGATTGGCTCTCTCGCACTCTCATGACAAAACTATTATGACCGTGACAAAGTCATGGCACGACCGTGATAGAGTCATGGTACGGCCGTAACAACCCATCATGATCGTGATCGAGTGATGAAAAAACTAACAAAACTCGGCTACACCCCATAAACTAGTGATTGACGACCATGATCAAGCCCTGACATGGGCATGATCACTTGGTCACGATTGTGAACATGACAAAAAATTATATATATTATTCTAAAACCTATTTTCAAGGTATATCTATTTTGCCTTCATGATTGATGAATGTAGATGAAATCTAGATATAGGAAATACATATTTTTGTGTAAGTAGGTTAAAATATGAAGATTGAGTGATGCAATAATGATTATAATTGTAAAACATAATGCATCCAATTAAAAAATGTTGTTACATGTCGCCCCCCAACAACCCTCAATAGATTGTTAGGAAATAATTATTTCTTACACGTGTATATTTATTTCTTTCACGAATAATTTTCTCACCGACAATAGTATGTGTATTCCTAATCTCCTTCGAATGAAGGAAACATTCCTAATCTTACCGACAATAGTATGTGTATTCCTAATCTCCTAATGTGGGGCAATGAATTGCTTTATCAACTATTATAAAATCGAAGATTGTGATTGTCAAAGACTGAATTGGTAAGATTGATGCTCAAGAAAGTAGAGTCCAAAAGGATTATAAAGTTAAAGTAATCTGAGAAAGTGTATGGAGGCAATTGTTATAATAAATGCAAGTCACTTAATTTCCTATTAATGATCGATGATAATTGTATTCCATAGTAGTAATATGATGATGGTTATTTACATAGCGTACCATGCTTCTTGTAATAATGCATGATGAAATATTGTTATGTTATGATTGACATATAGATCATACGTTAAGTCTATGACACATACTTTTCTTTTTCTTATACATGAAATCGAATATTTGAATCATGTAGTATCATGTTCAGGATCATTGCATTGCATGACATTTATATACTCTAATTGAAAATCGTTGTACCTTATATCCGTGTAGGTGATCAAGGTTAAGTAATGGATGGCGGCTCAACTCATGACATCATGGTTGGATATGGTCTATACTTAAATAAAATTATGATGTCATTTTTATGTTTAGAATGATATACTATAGTAATAATAGAATTGGTTTTTGAACTAATTTTTTTTTGTGATTTCTTCCACTAAAATTGAAGGTTTAATTTACTTTTTTAAACATAGTCTTTGGTTGTATTGGTAAAATAATATCTTATTACGAGTATGATGGCGAACAGCTAACAGAGCTAGAAATTTTCATAATTGTCACCAAATTTTAAGGTGAATTTTTGAGGTATTACAAAACCATTGCACGCTAGCATCATACCGATTAATTGACGGCACGATTGGATGTTAATCCCCCTAATCTTTCCTTCAACTTGTTTAGCAGTTAAATTTAATGTGGTGGGATGCAATAAGGCAAAGAAACCAGTTTAGCAGCCTATCTAATAGTGACAAAAAAAATTCAGCACTTGTGTGGTTGCGGATGCAAATCTACCTTTATAATCATTAATTTGTATTTTATAAATGTAATTTATTTTTCCCTCTACACATTGTTTTTTTCATTGTTTGAATTTTTGAACTAAAACATACTGCAAGAATTTTTGCTGCAAGGAGTGAATTCTAACACCAAATGTCAAGTTTATTGAAAATCACAACAAAAAAGTTGAACAAAAGATTAACTGAAGTTGGATTTGAAAAAAAACTTCAGTTTGCTAATATTCTTTTTTCCCAATGATGGTTTCACATCAGCTCAAAGGCTTGGAGCATACATACATACATACATATATACATACATACATACATACATATATACGTATAATAAAATATTTTTATATTTAAATGAAACGTGCCTAAATTATAGGAAGATAAATAGATAACTTATTGTATTTTACTTATTCTACACAAGATGATGTTATTAACCTAATACAAGAAAAACAAAAGTAAATATTATAACTAAAATCACATCCTACCACCTTATAACTAATAATAAAAATAAATAAAAATATTATATTTAGCTCCCCCTAATTTATACTATAATAGAATTTTATTAAAACATAAACATTAAAAATCATATTTTCTGTTAACCATAAATACATAAAGTTTCATTATATTAAAACTAATAACAAACTCACTACCACTTTATAACTAGTGACTAATATTTATGTTATCTGTTAATCATAAACATAAAAGCTTGATTATATTATAATTAATAATCACATCCCACCACCTTATAACTATAATTAAAAACCTAAACTTATTATAGCAATAATTATATCTCCCCTAAACTGAAGGCAACTTCCTCGTAACTTATATCATATCTAATGAATTTTCTAATAGTCAAATTATAATATTATAAACTAAGATAAGTATTCTTTTACACTTTATTTGTTTTTGTGTAACACATTTACAAAACAAAAGAGTTACAAATCTACCAGGGAAAGTGGCACTCAAATCGAAGTCAAAATAGAGGCAAAATTGAAAATTAGTAGAAGCTATAAATGTTAAAAATTTGATATAATGGGTTATGATAAAGCTGTAACGATCATAACAACAAAGATGGTAACAAATCTATGATGGTCATAATAGACCTGTAACGACTCGATAAATATTTAGTTTCATATTAAAAACTTACCTGAGTCACGGACGAGTGTTACATGTCATGAAATCCTTGTGATGGGTCGTGAAATTCTATTTTTGGACATTGTTTGAGGCATTGTGAATGTGTTACAAGTTGTTACGAAGTTGAATATCGACATTTTTTTACTTTTCTCAAAATTTCAATTGCAGATCGACTTCAAATATTACTAAAAGTTAGAAGGATCATTTGGAAACATATTTAATCATAATTTGAAGAGTTTTGGAGTTATAGCTCCTAATTGAAGTCTAATCCAAATTTACCCCATTTTACATATGGATAGACTTCCAACTAAATCAAAATTTTATAGAAACTCTTGGGACACAAGAAGGCTATAAATAAAGAACTTCTAAGGTAGAAAACATAGAGCATGATATTTAAGAGCTGTGAAATATTGCAAAGGATGAATTTTAGAGCTTTTGATGATTGTTCGAAAAAAAATTGTGGATCAACTTAGCGTTTGTGTTTTGTAGCAGTTCAAAGATCATCTAAGACCGATAATTTTGTCTTCTTTCCATTATTTGATGCTCTTTATTCATACTTTCATGCCTAATTAATTTTGTAATAGATATTTTTGTTGTTTCAAGAAAATTGCATCACCTCAGATTGATTATACTTGAATTAATACATTTGTTTCAGTTTCTTTTTATTATGATTGTCATATTTAATACTTTTTACTGAGATTATTATATTCTAATATGACACTACAAGTTATGTGTGGGTCAGTTAATTTTAGGATTTGATCATTCTCAATGAATCAATTTTAAGTTAAACTTCAAGCAATCATAATGCAAATTTAGTAACTCAGCATTTGTGATAGATTTCATGCAGACTATCAGTTTATACCTAGCATGGATGATTATTAGCTTATGATATTCAAATTAATGAATCTTAATATCTCTCATAACTGAATATTAATTCAACGTTTGCGATCTTAAGTTCTGCGAGAGTTAACATAGTTTCACTTAGTGTAGAGATGATTAATTTAGGTAATCCTGATTCGTCTTGAAACTAAATCTGATTATCATTGTTATAATTCATTCATAATCGATGTGCATGCAAGTTAACCTTTATAATTAATCATCCATTATGCTAAAGCTCAACATCAATTTATTTTATTTTTTACACTAACTTTTTATTTACATATCACAACACCATTACTTCTTCTAATAGATTATTGGGATAAATTAAATTTAACTAATTCCTCATTAGATCGATAATTCTACTCTACATTTTATTACTTGATATGACTAATGCACTTCTTACAAATTCAATGCATCCTTGACTTATTTGAATAATAGTACATTAATGGAGAAAAAGGAGCAAAAGAGTCTCAGCATGCTTCTATATAATTCTTATATATATATATATATGTGTATGTATGTATGTATGTATATATGTATGTACGTATCCATGCATGCATGTATGTATGTATGTATGTATGTATCAAGAAATCATAATACTTTTAAAAACATTGATGATATTGATAATAAAAAATTATATAAGGTTTAATGCAAAGGATCTTCACTATTTAAACATATAATTTAGTAATTTTTAGTAGTATTTCGACATTAAATTCAGAATATATATAATTTTAAATTTAATCATAAACTTATTTTTTTAAAAGTTCCAATTAGTTTCACCTATTAGATTTACTCTTCTTTTACTTTTATGACTATGAATTTCTTAATAAAATTAGCTTACTTGTTATATTTAATTTTCTTTTGTTTCATATCTTATAAATATTAATATATTATATAATAAACTTTTTTCATAAGATAATTATATTTCTGAACATTATTTTTTAGATATATAAATATTATTAAATAATGTTTTTTTAAAATAATATGTTCCCTTGTTTCATCGAAGGTATCCTACTTCTAACAAAATTATCCTTTCCTTGGAATGACCAAATCTTATAAATACATATTATAATGTACTTTTCAATTATAAGTAATAGATTTCTGGATTATTCACTGTGTTGTCTTTTTTTCATTTTTTTAACTCTTTTGTTCATTCTATATAATTTTAAACTTATATTGTTAATATAAACTGCATAATGGATAGTCAGTTAAAACATCTATATTTCATACATTACTAGTATTATATATATATATATGTGTGTGTATATATATATATATATATATATATATATATGAGGTATATTAGGGTGCATATTTGTGTATGCACCCTGCAATCCCAACATCCCAGCCGTTCAATCTGGATGTGTGGACGTGATTTATCAATCTCAAAAGGCGCGGTTCATTTCTTCCTTCAGCCACTCCGTGAGCCGGTTCAGCCTGGGATCGCCGGTTCAAGAAATAGATCGGCGTGACCCCCTGTTGTCTTCCTTCTTGGAAAGGAGCTTAAAAAAAACAGATCAACGAAAGGAGCTTAGGGCAGAATAGAAAGCCTCCTGTGCAAACCTGATTCCAAGCCCCATGACCTACTGCTGCTGCTTCTTTTCCTGTGCAGATCCGTGTCCATTGGTGGTTCTGGATCGTGCCCCATGACCTGCTGCTTCTTTTCCTGTGCAAATCCGTTTCCATTGGTTGTTTTGGATCAATAGGTGCCCCATGACCTGCTGCTACTGCTTCTTTTTCTGTGCAGATTCGTGTCCATTGATGGTTCTGGATCAATAGGTGCTGCTAGATAATCCAGAAAACAAAAAAAGGTGTCTCGTCCATCCCTTTACCCCCTCTCCCCTTCTCCATTCTACCTATTTCTCTCTACTATGAGCTGAGTGCTGATCTCTCAATTGGTGCTGCCAACCGAGCGCTTGGTCGGACTGCTGCTTCTTTTCCTATTGTTGATCATTATTGGATCTTGCCAGCCCTACTATAAATTTGTTAAAAGGTTTTTTTTATTTTTTGCTATAGATATCTCCATCAATGCTGTCAGATTTATTTATTTTTTGCTTGGCCCCCAAGTTTTCTTCTTGCAACATATTAGAAGCATTTTCTAAGGCACGTTTTCTCCATTGGTTCTTTGAATCCTTTCTCTGGTCCCTCCAATTTAACTCCCTCTTTATCATGATATAGAAACTCAATGAAAACTTCTCTATTCGCATATGCTAGCAGATTTTTTAGAACCCCATACCAATTTGGGTGCTTTGCTAGATCTAACGTTCGAAGCGTGCTAGATCTCCAGAATAGGCAAGAGAAATATATCTAACTTCTCTATTTGCATATCCTGGATCTTCTCTATTTAGGGCTGTTTCTTTTGGCATAACTACATCATGCATTGTTTCTTTTAGCATAACTACATCATGCATTGTTTCAACATGAGAACCTGCTTTATGGTAAGGAAACACAAAACTAGGTAGTAGCATATAAATCATAAGATATATGAGTCGATATTAACACATAGTTTTCTATATAGTTATCATGTCCAAGATTAACTCGACAACCATGCATCTATGTAATTGTCAAGAAGAAGCAGTCATCAAGACATCATGGACTGAAACTAATCCGGGTCGAAGGTTTTATGGTTGTCATAATTATGAAGTAAGCATTTCAGTCTATGCACATTATAACTTATTTGTTCTTTGTGGTTATGCCCAATTACTTTGAACTGATATTTTGTTTATTTTTTTAGAGAAATAGAGGTTGTCAATACTTTCAATAGTTGGATCCGGATGTTGACTCTCGAAACAAGATGGTTATTAATGGCTTGCTAAGGAAGATGAAACAGACAAACTCTGAGTACGAGGATGGAAGGAGAAAATTTGAAGCTATTCTTGAAAACGAAAGGACCACATTTGAAGCTATTATTGAAGACGCAAGAAGGCAATTTGAAGCAACTATTGAAGATGAAAAGAAAATATTTGAGGCTATTCTCGAGGTTGAAAGAAGAAGTAGATTTTTTAGGAACATCACCATATGCTTGTTAATAGTATTACTATTATACATTTGGAAATGAATGTTGGAACTTGTATTTTTCTACATGTGTAGCAAAAACTTAAGCGTATGTACCTCATGGAATGTGTTAAAATGAACGCTGGAACTTGTATTTTTCTGCATGCTTTTGTCAGTGTTTTGCCATGCTAAAAGATTGGTCATGTATTTTTCTGCTTGTATTAATTGGTCATTCGGAATGTTGAAAAACCACCAGTAAGTGTTCAAGAATGAGCATCTTTTTCTTCCTAAAAAAAGAGCATTTTTTTCTTGGTAGCTTAGCTTGCTCAATAATAATAGTCAACAATTCTCAGGTTGGAAAACAAAATCCAGATAGAATAAGGAGTGGTCCAGCTGGAGGAAATACTACATTGCTAAATTCCTGGAATCTGGAACTGCTTGTTGATTAGATGACAGTGAATTTACTTTCTTATTGATAATGTCATAGCTGAACTCCACAGAGCTCTTGCGGTCGACATTTGTTGTAGATGAAATGTGACGAAGGAAAGAAAGAGTAATGACAGAGTTCCGAAGGGACTCCTCAGAGAAAGAGAGGAATGACAGAGTACGGGAGGGAAAGCAATAACAAAGACCATTAAAAGAGGGAGAAGGGTCATATGCAAAAGAGAAATTCAAGTAGTTTGAACAGAAAAAGAAAAAGCAAAATTAAAATAGACATCTTATGGAAAAGGTGAAGTGGAAAAATCTTAAAGTTAAAAGCAACAACAATTGTAATTTCGATACACGTCTACAAGTACAATTGCCGCCAGTCTACATAAACAAAGTTGAGCAACAACAATTGTAATTTCGATTTTCATCTACATGTACAAATTTGAAAGTAACAACAGTTGCAATCTTGCTGCTCGTCTACATGACAGAAGCTAAAATTTAGCAATTTATGATCAATCTGGTTCATTAGGAGTCCGGATGTGTAGTCTTCATCATCCTCATTCGTAGAGCGATCTGGAGCAATTTATGATCAATCTGGTTCATTGAAAAATAAGAGCATGGAAAAATTTTGGTTCAATTTATGATCAAACTGGTTCATTGAAAAATAAGAGCATGAAAAAAATTTTGTTCAGTGATCAATCTGGTTCACTCACATTCATCATCCTCCTCATTTTCCTTTCCTTCACTTGCATCGTCTTCATCATCCTCATCCGTAGAGCGATGAATGATTTTAGCTTTTCCTTTTATCTTCTTCTCTTCATCCTTTACCTAAAATGAGACATTGAACCATTAGTTAAGATTTAGCAGAAGCCATAAAAATAAGATAAAAGTTGAGCATATAACATAGGGAAAAAATTTAATCAGATATTCATTACCTTAGCTACTTGACAAGTAGACCTATAGTGACCAATTTTGCCGCATGCTCCACATATCCTCTTCTTAACCTCTGTTTGAGACATGGAAATTTTAATACCAGCTTTAATTCTTTGTATTCTTTTAGGCCCTCCTTTCGACTTCACACATGCTGGATCATTGACAATGACCTCTAACTGCTGGTAATTTTCATTTAAAACTACTGGTGCAGCAGTCTCTAATTCACACGCACCCATAACTTTAAAAGCTTCAAACTTTTCAAGAACCTCATTAATAACAGACATTCCAAAATTGAGATGAATATCAGAACACAAACCAAAATCATTAACCCTCCAGATATTCCTTCGCCAAGCCCACTTTTTTAGATTAGTTATGTTCTGTTGATCATTTATAGAGGTACTTGCATCATTGTGAACTAAGCGGGCCTTTAAATATCGAGCGTCAATAGTCCATCGGTGAAGAATATATTGTTCAGGCAAACTTGTTATCCCTTTCTTATTGAGAATATGTAAGATATGGACACAAAGTACTCCTTCTTGTTCAAACTTCTTACATGAACAAGTTGCTGAAATCTTTTCAAGTTTGCTAAATTCCATCAAGTTTTCTTAGTTGTCAGTCTCCATTGAGTACACAGAGTATACAACTTGGTCTGCAGCTTTCATTTTTTTTTGTGCTTGAAAGTCATTGATAGTTTTGAACTCTTTTTGGAATACAGAAAATATCTTTTCTGTATAAATCTTCCCTGCATGGACTTCTAACAATTTTTTTGAATGAGAAGCAAGTGTGGAGTTGAGATTTTTGAAATCTTCACGTTCTTCTGCTTTGCGACGATAATGAAGGGCTTTATCATATTGCACCACAAACTCTGTTAAAGAGGTGTGAGAGTTTACAAAACCATCAAAAAAAGAGTTAATACTTTTAGATCTTTGTGAAGATGACATGCCTGCACAAAAAATATCACTAAAGTAAATGGGAATCCAAAGCTGTCTCTTATGAAACATATTTTCTGCCCAGTGATCATTTGGAATGGCATAAGCCTACTTTAATGCCTCCCATTTTTCTTCGCATTCTTTAATGGTAGATGATCCATATATCCACATCTTAAAGTCCTTCATGAAGTTACCATGTGCAGATAGTTTGCGTGTATTAATCAATGCATTTTTTAAGATATGCCAAATGCAAAATCGATGCCTAGTATTTGGAAAAACTTTACGAATAGCATTTTTCATGGCAATATCTTGATCTGTAATAATACATATCGATTCCTTTCCTCTCATGCATTCTAACCAAGTCTCAAACAACCAAATAAATGTATCTTCTGTCTCATTAGCAAGAAGAGCACATCCAAATAAAATAAATTATTTGTGGTGATTAACTCCTGTAAAGGGAGCGAATGACATGCAAAACTTATTAGTTCTATATGTCGTGTCAAAAACCACAACATCTCCAAACGTGGAATAATTATCCCAATATCGACTATCTGCCCAAAATACATTTCTTATTGTGTTACTTTCATCCATCACCATTTCGAAACAAAAACCAACGTCGTCAACTTTCTTTTGCTTGAAGTAAGCAATCACACTCATGCATTCTTTACCGATGTTGTTCTGTCTTTTTGCATTCAAATGGTTAATGCAGTCCTGTGTTGTAACGGATGGAACACCTGAGAAATTAATAACTTTGGCAATATTAGAAGGACCCATCTCGGCTCCATGAAATTGTGTAATAAGATCTCTAGATGTATCACATAGGTTAGTATGTGATCTCATTCGTCCAACCTTAGAAGGGGTGGCTAACAAATGGTTATGTTCTTCATGAAACCTTTTCACGAACCACTTTTTTCTTGTGTTTCACAAATAAATAAGTGTGTTTCACAGCCAATCCTTACTTCCCTCCTCCGTTTCACATCCTTTCTATCATTTCTACTAAGATCCTTGTGACCCTCTTTGGAGCAAAAAAATATTCTACTAGAAAATTTTCTTCTTGCATTTGTTTTTAGGAAGATAGACTTTCGTATGGAAAAATCAATGGTTCTAGCATATAAATTATAAAATTTGTATGCATCTTCATCTGAGCCAAATATCATTCCAACATATGGTCTGCCATCAACAACACGTTGTTCTTGATAGCATCTACTCGTATCTTGCATTGTGTTATTATTGAAATCTTCAATATAATGTACACTGTACACAAATTGACAAAATGAATACATAGGATACTATATGTGAAAGGTTGTGTCAGCTAGTGGTTTAGTTTAGTTTACTTCTCTTGAGTTAGATTAGTTTCATCTTGGTGACATCCTGAATCATTGCTCATGATTGATGATAACGAGAAAAAAAATTAGACTGCAATAATAAACAAAGAGTCAGGGAAAGAATTTGCATTAGTCATGAGCAATGATAATATGCATTCAATTGCAAAAAAAATTAAATACAACTAGTGGTTGTGACATAATAAGATGCATCCAATTGCAAATAATGGGATCACGAATCTGTCTTGACAAGAAAACGGCATAGTGAAGATGGGCATTACGAATCTGTCTTGCCAAGAAAAAAGATACACTGCAATATCAAAAGAAATATAATAAACTATAATATCAAAAGAAACATATATAATATAACCAGAGATTTATTGCAGAGAAACAAAGAAACAAATGGAAAGAAAAAAGAGGCAAGAGAAGATTACTTAGGAACAAGAAAAAAATGGATCGAAGTGAGTTCTAGCAGCACGAATGCAGGAAAAGCTTTCGGTCCGACCAAGCGCTCGATTGGCAGCACCAATTGAGAGATCAGCACTCAGCTCATAGTGGAGAGAAATAAGTAGAATGGAGAGGGGGAGAGGGGGGAAAGGGATGGACGAGACACCTTTTTTTGTTTTCTGGATTATCTAGCAGCACCTATTGATCCAGAACCACCAATGGACACGGATCTGCACAGGAAAAGAAGCAGCAGCAGCAGGTCATGGGGCACGATCCAGAACCACCAATGGACATGGATTTGCACAGGAAAAGAAGCAGCAGCAGGTCATGGGGCTTGGAATCAGGTCTGCACAGGAGGCTTTCTATTCTGCCCTAATCTCCTTTCGCCGATCTGTTCTTTTTTTTTTAAGCTCCTTTCCAAGAAGGAAGACAACAGGGGGTCACACCGATCTATTTCTTGAACCGGCGATCCCAGGTTGAACCGGCTCACGGAATGGTTGAAGGAAGAAACGAACCGGGCCTTTTGAGATTGATAAATCACGTCCACATATCCAGATTGAACGGCTGGGATGTTGGGATTGCAAGGTGCATACACACATTTGTGTATGCACCCTAATATACCTATATATATATATATATATATATGATTCTGTAGTGGTAACTTTAGCATAAATTTCATATAAGCTAATTATCATTTTGTATAAATAATTTTATAATTGTATAAAATATTTAAATAATATTTTTATAAAAAAAATAGAATAATTATATAAAAAATGGCATAATAATATTAAATATTTCTTTTCACTTGAAAAAAAAATAATTATATAATAATATTCATTCTGATTAATAGTGTCATAGTCCAAATTAATTCAAACTCACACTACATGTAGATGAATGTCAATAAAAGTCATTTCTTTCATCTACTACTCTATAACTAAAAGAACAATGAAGCCAAGATAGAGTTAAGATATGTTTTTATTAAAGAACGCATAAGTAAATTAAAGAACTGGTAGAAACAAAAAAATATGAAATAATTAGAATGGATATGCAAATATGATCATTGTAATGTTCAATTCAATAATTCATATCTACTTCTAATATTTATTTTGGTGAAGAATTTGTGATTTCAAATTTCATATATCCATTTGTGAATGCCGATTTTTTCATGTACTAAAATTTCAAATGTTTTTAACACTAATTGCTCCACATTGAATATGTGAAAAGAATAAGTGGCGAGAATTAAAAATACGCCATCTTAATTTAATTTTCCCACTTTAAAATAATATTAATTAACATTTGAGTTCATATTGATGCGGTCAAAATGATAGCAAACGTTACCCAATTAAGTGCACTATTACAGTATCTTTCCCATAAGGACGATTAATAACTAAGATTGTATTTTAACCTTGCTAATTGATAAATTAAGAAAAAAATATTTTCAATTGAGAATCAATAGAGAATAGAAAATAAAGAAAATGATCATCTCGATAAATAATGATTTAATGGTTAGAACACTCATTTTATGCCACTAAAATGCATTGGATCTTCTTAATTTAGAATTAGTTGAATCAATAATAAATTTCAATTTCCAAGGTTTAATTAACCAATGTCTCATATTTTATCTACTATCTTAAGAACAATTATAATGAATTAGTTCTTCTAGTTTTTAACTTATCTAATTAATCTAAAGATTCATTCAATTGAAATTGTGATTAAGGATTTTTCAAGTTATCCTAATAACTATAAAAATTAGGTCTCTCGATTTTCCTAATTATGGTATGCATAAAATTAACTATTTTAAAATAAATACGTATTCTCATATAGAAATTAATTTGTAAATTGCAAAATCAAAGAAAAACATGAAACACAAACTTGCAATGTTATTAAAGACTCAGACAAAACTAATACTAAGAAAAGTTTCAATACATAAATAGGTTTCAATAAGATTATCCTAATTAAAAAAACTAATAAAACTAACATCAAATCTAATATCATAAGAAAAGAAACAAAAAACTCTTGCTAATGCTCAGCACATCCTCTCTCGAATTTTCAATAGAGCTTCATGATTGTTCTCGAACTTGTCCCTTTTATTGACATTCAAAATAATGCTTCTGGGATGATTTCTCATATCCTTTTCTATTCCTTTTTCATAGATTTCTTATGTCCCAAAAGAAGAAAGTGAATCATCAACTAAATTAAATGAAAAAAAAAATTTGCTTTGTAACCGACTAATGGACTACCAGACCGTCGGCTCTGATTAATATGTGTTTGAGCTTTCATTCTCTTGGCACGGCCATGATTGAAGCTTCAATTTTTTTCTATTGCACACCATATTTCAATCTGATGGATGTGTATCAACGGCCATGACAAAATCTATTTTTTCGAGCTTCATAGACGTACTTTTATTTGTCACGATCGTGATTGTCTTTTGAGGTCGGATTGTGATTTTTCTTGTATTGATTATGATGTTTTCTTATATCCGTCATAAATATTTATCCAAACTTGAGTAGAAATAAAATTTTAAAATAATTCGATTGACTCATTTTCTAAATACAAAAACTTTCTAAAATATTAATTAAATATACTAAACTATGCATAATATTTTGTGCATCATATATTTATGTTTTTTTTCTAAAAAGTTTAGCCATCAAAATTTATGATGACATCTTGTCTGAAAATAATAATTGATTATTTTAACATAACTCAATTATGTATTAAAAAATGGTTACTTCGTCTATTGTTATGTTTATGATTATTACCGTCATTAGTATTGCAAATGACAAATATTATAAAATATACAATTGCACGAGTAGATTCTTTATCTTTAGTATACTATATATATATAGAGAGAGAGAGAGTAAATAACTGTTGACATCATTTATTTTACACAAGTGCTGTAAAACGGTATGAAGCATAAACTTTATTACTAAAATTATTCAATTCATAATTGACAAGCACCACACGCTGTAGAAGTGAAACATCAAATATCTCATCATCCCTCCACTCTTCAAGCCCTAAGACCTTGTAACATTATCACGAAATACATATGACAAGGCGCGTTGCGGATAGGTAGTTCAACACTTAGTTGCCTGGTTCAGCTTCCGTTTGTGCACCAGGGTAAGGGCAACACCTGCAGCCGCCACCGTAGTACCCACGGCCGCAGCAGCCAAATCGGCAGTACCCACGCCCATATCCACCACCCGGATAGCCACCATATCCGCGGCCAGGATACCCACCATATCTACCACGGGGATAACCGCCATATCCACCACCAGGATACCCGTCATAACCGCCATATCCACCACCGGAATACCCGCCGTAGCTGCCATAGGGATACTTCTGGTCCTCAAAACCTGCTTCCTTAGTGCTCTTCTCTTCTGCAAATATAGTAATATATAAAATGCCCATATAACATATGGGTGCCCTTAATGTCAATCTCTAACTCTTAATGTCACTTCACATTTCTCATTTTACCCTCTTACTTTTATTAATATTCTCACTTCACTTCTTCCATAGTGTCTTTTCATGTTCCACTTTTCAACAAACTTATTTATATTAATTAATATTCTAATTATCTTTCCTTTCTCCACTTTCTCTCTTTTCCATATTAGTGTTTTTTATTTTTTTATGTTAAAAATATAATACTTATATAATATGAGATATAATATACACATATAAATTTAATTAATAATATGTAAAACTAAAATTGCATCAAATATGTAAAGTATTAGAAAATATATATAAAATAAAATGGAAATAAAAAATAGTGTAAGTGAAAATAAAATACGACAGACAAAATTAAAAGAATTATATAAAAATAATTTGTATATTCTGATTATTTAATAAGTTTGTCATTTTTCCAATTTTTAGAACTCATTTATCTTATATTTTTCCAAAACTAATTTATATGTATATTACAATATTAAATTAAATTAATATGTGTTCCCTTTATATTATATAATATTGCTATATTTAAGAATTTGGGTGAGACAAAACGTAAGAAGGAAAATACATAAAAGGAGTGTTATATTAAATCATTGTAATATTGAATATACATTTAATTTCAAAATGTATCAAATAAATTATGAAAAGTGGAAGATGAAAAGGCACTATGAAATATATTGAATATTAATTAATTTAAACAAGTTGAGTGAAAAGTGAAAGATGAAAAGGCACTATGAAAAAAGTAAAGTGATGGAATATTAATGAAAGTAAGAGGATAAAATGGGAAATGTGGAATGGTATTAAGAATTAGAGGAGTGACATTAAGGACGCCCATATCATATAAGTTCGTACGTTCTACTTGACACTCATGATGCTACTTAGTTTCTACCTACAAAGAGGTCGCGCAGAGAAATAGAGAGAGAGAGAGTAATTGAATACCAGTTCTTTCTGCAAGATCTCTAGCTGTTGCTACAAGAACAATAGTTGCTAAGAGGAGGCCGAACAACAGAAGAGATTTGGATGCCATGTTCTGCCTTGCTTGCTGGATTGCTGCATGCAGGAGGAGTGGGAGAATGCATGCAGGAGGGTGTGGTATTTGTAGGAGAAGGTATGCTGATCTGAGACGGATTAATTGATGGCATGGTTGGGCGTTACGCCTACGCCCCTATTAAGTTTAGCCCTAGCTCATGGACTTATTTAACAATTAATTTCATGCCACGAAACGTGTTCAGGGACCTGTGGACGTTGACAAAAAGATCAACAATTACGTCGAAGGAATTGCAGTTTGACCTGTCCAGTGCCACTCCAAGTGCTACTGCTAACAGCAGTAGTTTTACATAACGGTCTTAATTAAGTACTATCGTCCTTTGAATTACAATCATTAATTTGCAGACTAGAAATGTCTTTTACTCCTTTGTTTCAATCCCTGCAACTAAACTACACAACCTTCATGGAGTAAACCTGAGCACCAAATTTAAGTATCTTAGTGAATCTTTGACGATAATATATCGTCCTATAAAATGCAGTAATAGATAACTGTGAAATCCTTATTCTTACGGTCACTCATTGCATTCTCCATGAAGTAATTGGCACGGTTGGAAAGGTGACTCAATTAGGAAATCTAATTGCGTTGTGTTACCAACCTATTGAATCAGGAAAACTTATATGTAACTCGAAAAATGGTTCGCAATACAGCGCAGTACTATGTTTTATTTCTTCTTTATTTATATATATGATCTAGCAAGAAAATCTCTAGAATTATTGTTGCACTTAAAAGCCTTACGTTGTTTTAAGTTCCGAAATGTTTATATTATCACCTCCACATATTCCATCAATCAGGTCCAGCTGGGGGTCTGCATGAATAAATATATGCGATGGAATTAGTTTATAGCAGATGGGATATATTTTGCCATGTCGGCGGAGGTACAGTTTGGAGATCACTTCTCCGACATTGAATAGGGGCACGAGATTTCAATGGGTAGGTGTCAAAATTTAAGACAGACGTTAACGATCAGCTGCATGCATCTGGTTTCCATGTGCTAGTCCATTTTTTAAAAATTTAAATAATTAGAAAGAATAAGACGAATGATTTTATATTTTTAACAGTAGATTAATGATAATGTTAATTTAATCTAACTTACCATGTGAACACAACTAAGAGAGAAAAATTAATAAAAGTTTAACGAAATTTGATTTCTTAACCTCTGATCTAATATTGCTAATCGATTTTTCTAAAAATTTAAACTACTAAAAATTTAATCATCTTTTTAACAACATCAATAATTTTATATTCTTGCTTCTGAGATGTGTACTCGTTGTTTCTTTTGTAGGGTGGCAGATACAGGACTCCATGCATTCATGTTACTCTTTGACTGGATGGAGTTCTGAACAGATTTATTATTAATACATGCATGGAGAGTTAAATGGAACCATACTTTTTAGCAAACCAGACAGCGAAACAAATTTATGGCACTCCTAGAGATTTTTGAACTGTTTAAATTTGGCGGAAGACGTGAGCACAAATAATCAAGCCTTGTTTTTTATCTATACAGTAATCAGAATCGAAATTGAAGCAAAACACTGTTCATGCATCTACTGTTTATTCAGACTTCAAGAACTTAACAGTCCTTGATAAACCATCGCAAATTTACCACATGATCAATAATGAAATGATTTTCTTCTGAATCATGCAAAAGATCGCATCTTCACTTCAGCAAATTTTGGTTAAAAAAACATGCTTTTCGGGACCAACTGAAAAATATTTGTCGCCAGCAGTTTTAAAAAACAGAGGCGGCATAGGGTGACTGATCGCATTAAACAGAGTAAAATATATGATAACCTCGTCTGGTTAGCGATCAGGTAAGTGATGTCAGTAGCTTTGGATATCCATGGATCTTTAGCAAAAAGAAAAAAAGGATTAACATATGATAAATTTAGTGCTGTGTAATTTTTATTTAAAATTGTGGAGGATGCATTTAAACCAATGTTGTTAGGATCGGACCGGACGACGATTCAAAAAAAGTGTCCGTTTCAAGTCGGACCGATTGGATCGGTCGGTCGGATCGGATAGTAATAAAATAATATATTTAATATGATAATAGTAAATTAAGCTATGATATTTCAATTATATAAGTATATATATTATATCAAAATGTATTATACAAAAAGAAAAAATAACAATCATAAATAATAAGTTTATAATTAATTTTAAGATTTGATTTTAATATTATTCACTTAATAAATTAAAATATTATGAATTTGATTATTATATATAAATTTTCTATTGATTATTTTTTTATGTATTTCATATCTTTATTTTTTATGTTAGAAGCAAAAATTACATATTTTTTTCAAAGTATTAAGACAATATTGTATATTCTATAAATAAATATATGGTATAATGAGTAGTTAACTATTTAATTTGACTTATTATATATTAGAAATTTAAAGTTGTGTATATATAATATTATACTATACTAAGTACATTATAGCATTGTTGTGTATTATACATATAACAAAGAAGTGTGCACTATTCATTCATAATTAATTTATCTAATATGATAAATAATATATTAATATAATAAATATATAATTAATTTATATTATAATATACATTGATGATATTAAAAAATGAAATAAGATCATGAATTAAAGCTCAAAGTTTAATAAATTCAAAACTAAATGAAGAGATAAAGAACAAGTGAGTGCACAAAGATAATCCCACATTGCTAGTAGTAGCAAAGTGAGAGCCAATGAATAACTATAAAATGAAGGAGGAGACTAATGGACCAATATGAATGTTTATGGAGAAAGTTTATTTTTGAATATTTTTTAAATTTATAGTAATATTTTTTATCAAATCATCTCATAATAAAAAGATAAAAAAAGTTTTTTGACTAATCCAAAAATGCGATTTAACCTGGTTCAATCTGGTTTTAGCCGATTTTAGCCAATTTTGACCAATTTTTGACCGGTTTGATCCGGTTCAATCCAGTCCAAATGGAGGTTTGGCTTTGGAGCTCCAAATGGGTCGAATTTGTGACCGGTCGTCGGTCCGGTCCGGCCCTGACAATACTGATTTAAACCCTCAGGAACTCCCTTAGCTCCACCCTGACATTTTTAAGGTGATAATCTTTAGAGCGTGTAGTGTTTCTTTTTTTTCGCTTATTAAGAGAAGACTTATTGTGCATTATAGACAGTGATGTGATTTATGAGACTATAGACCTATTTTGAGTTTGATCCTGTGTTAGATTATATTAATTATTAATAATTTGTAAATTTCACATCTATCTAAACCATTATATTGTTGCTCTTTGAAATAATGCACTGAGGATTGATAAATAATTAAGACAACAAAGTAGAAATATAAAAAAGAAGATGAACACAATGATTTAACATAGTAAAATTCTTTTAATCAGTGTGAACAAGAGAAAAACATTTATGAATAAAGAAGATCGTCATAAAAAAATTCACTATGAGCAATTAAGAATACATCATTATAAAATTCTAACGGCCAAAGCTCTCTACTTCTGTCACAAATTATTTTTTTTTCCTTTCATAATTTTGAGTACAATGTACATAATTCAATTCAATGCACATCGATAGTTTTATATGAATTTATTGCATATGGCTTATGTCAAACCATCATTAATTAAGAACCAACTCATATTAGCATTAAATAACGAATCATTTTTCAGCTAAGATTTACCCGAGTTTTTCCCTTACTATATATTATAACTTTATTTTTTAAGGAGTGCAAAACTTTTTTATAGAAACGTTTACTGTGCATGCATTAAAATTTTCATGTTTTGATATTTTTTTAAATTTATAAATTGAACCGGTTTTATTGAGGGATAATTAAAAGTTTGTGGGTTTTATTTGAATTGTTCATCTTAATGATTCTCCAATGGTCAAAAGAGACAAGATCATTTAACCAAGATCGTGAAGAAATTGACGATCATGACTGTGAGATGGTTCTGAAGATCTCACGAACTTGAGAATTCCTCTTCGGATGTGACTTCTAGTGATTTCACGTCTCATGATCATCCATGATGTAAATATTACTAGCTTATTCGGCAATACAAATAACACTGTTTTCTAGTCGTCATAAAGCGCACATATTTCGGAGGATGGTTGAAGATATTTTGGGCTGAAGTATCAAGAAGAGAATACAGACTTCTGATGGCCTTTTTATGAACGTGCATCAAATCTCCGCATCATCTAAACTTAGTTTACTTCGTCTTGTTCTTCTTTTAAGGTGACTACTGAGTTAAATTCTTTGTTATGAAGTAATTCTTTTTGTTAGGCTAAAAGTTATGGTGTTTTTATTGAATCCTTTTCGTAGTTTTACTTTAGATACTTATTCATGCCACTTCATTTTGAGCAGAGACAGTAGAATCGTAGGAAAGGCAAACATTATTATTCAATTTATAATTGGCAATCAACATGATGAAGGACGCAACATAAAGTTTTCTCTCACCCCTCACTCTTCAATCTCGCACCACGTAATATTGTCTGCAAAACAACCATAACATATAATATATGACAAAGGCAAAGGACAGACAGGTTCAACAATTTAGTTGCCAGGTTCAGCTTCAGTCTCAGCACCGGGATAAGGGCAGCACCGGCAACCGCCGCCGTAGTACCCACGGCTGCAACATCCGAATCGGCAGTACCCACGCCCGTAACCACCACCAGGATAGCCACCACGGTACCCGCCACCGGGATACCCACCATATCCGCGACCAGGATACCCACCATATCCACCACCTGGATAACCCCCATATCCTCCACGGGGGTAGCCGCCGTAGCCACCATAGGGATACTTCTGGTCCTCAAAGCCTGCTTCCATGGTGCTCTTCTCTTCTGCAAATTTAGTAATATATTTAGTATAATACCCTCAAACAATATAAGCAACTCTGACATGCATTTGCATGCGCACGTTCCACTTAACATATAACATGTGTAGCCTCTACATACAGATCAGAGACAGAGAGGGAGAGAGAGAGAGAGTTACCAGTTTTTTCTGCAAGATCTCTAGCTGTCGCTACAAGGAGGAGAGTTGCTAAGAGGAGACCGAACAGGAGAATAGATTTGGATGCCATGTTCTGTCTTACTAGCAGGATTTCACACCATGCAAAGCAGCAAAGGAGTCGAGTGTTCGATGGGTGAAGAACATATGCAGGAGGGCGTGGTATTTATAGAAGAATGTGATGCAATACGCTGCAAGCTGATCTCAAACGGATTAATTGATGGCACGGTTGGGTGTTAAGCCCCTATTAAATGTCGCCTTCGTCGACTTATTTAGCAGCTAAATTTAATGCCGTCGTCGTCGGACGCAGAAAGGCGAAGAAATGAGTTCAGCGGTCTGTCTGACATGACCCAAAAAAATGGTCAGCGCTTGAGTCGATGCGAATGCATAATTAATTCGTATATAACAAATGTATTTAATTATTTCTTCCCAGATTTTTTTTCTCGTTAACTGTTTGAATTCATGAACTAAAGCACATAATTCCAAATTATGTATCTTTACCTGCATGGAGTGGATGGTCTGAGCACCAAATATAAAGTACAATGAAGACTTTTTCTATCTATATTGACGTAGATTAACGTCAATCGCACCATATTCTTTTTATCCTTTCTTAATTCCTCTAATTAATCAATTGGGTTATTTTTTTCATTTATTAAAGTATTGATTGTTTGCATTTGATGTAATGATCAAGTGAATTTTTGCGATCAATGTTTTTTGGAAATATAATAATAATAATAATTAATCAATAGATGGTTGCGAATTCTTTGTTATCACATGACATTCCCTGATTTCATTCTTAAAGAGGTAATTGACACGGTTGGGAAGGTGACGCTGTTCTTAAATTTCATTGTGTTCCCAACCTATTGAGTTAGAAAATGACAAGCAATTAAAAAAATATTGGTCTGAGAGTGAGTAATTTCCCTTGTGCTATTTCTCGAAATAAGAAAGAGGATATAATATGCATGGCATTGCGACAGGATAAATCATGAGGTTACGTGCCTTGAAAGTGAACAATATTTCCGATATGATAAAAAAGTAATATTCTTGACAAATTCCATCAACAAGTCCTTTGTGGGTACTTGGTACAGGTGGGAGATCATTTCAGATTTTTAATGGGGCAACAAGACTTTAATGGATAGATTTCTGAAAAGATTGATGCATGCATTGAGTGTTAGAGAACTGGAGTTCCAAGGAGAGTACGATTGTATGAATCAATTCAGAGCCCATACTTTTCAGCAAACGGGATGCACCTCTGGAGAATTCTGAACAGGAGGCTGGTACTGCTGTATCATGCAAAAACTTTATAATATATATTTTTAATTCCTTGTTAGCAATATTTATTTGGAACATTTAACTATATATCGAAAAATGCTAGGAGTACTTAATTGCTCGAGCTTGTCTTTCCTTTCAATTTCTCTTGTGAACAGTATAATTTCTTCAACCTTTTCTTCGCTAATTATCTTGAGTATGGTAAGATTAATTAACACCAGAAAGAAAAACAGGAAATTTGAGCTCAGCTTCACAATCTTTGAAAGCTAATAAAGAAAGGGTATTTCATTAATTTTCTCGGAATTGAGCAAAGAACCATTTTAGCAAGCTAAAGCATGAATTAAAACTACAAAGAACAAGACTTTGAAAATAGTTTTACTTGTTACAATAGTTAAAATTAATATTTTTAAAATCAAACCGATTATCGAACCGAAAAATCAACTAGGTCATGATTTAACAGGTTTGATCGGGTTCAATCGGATCGAATTAATAAAATATTATTATCATTATTAGATATTTAAATACATAATGAATAATACATATAAAAATTTAAAAATAAAGAGAAATATTGTCATAATTAATTCCAACTTTTAAATACCATCTTATTTCAAGTGAGCAGGATAGCTACAATACATCATGTTCAAATATAAAAGAATTTAGATATAATTTCTCAACCAGATATGAGCATCAATAGAATATAAAAGCTAAATAACTTATAACATAACATCTAAATCAATTTGATAGTTCTAAGTTTTGCTTAGGATGTCATTAGAAAAATATTACAATAGCATAATATAGGAGTTAAATAACTTGTAAGAAAACATGTAAGCAACTACTTCATAATTCATATAGCATAGATTAGAGAAAGCATTGTGCATAGTTCTCAAGTATTGACTTGTGAGCTGCTTTCACAAAATATCAAAAGTAAGTTTTATTCTTTTTGTATATTTTGAGCATCCTATTCATTTAAATCATCTTCTGCTTCATGCAAAAGGCCATCTTCATCTTGATCCCCAAGGTCTTCAAGATCTAGAAAAACATAATAAACCGTAAATAAGTTTCACATTATTTTGGCTACAGAAAAATTAAATCCAAAATAATTTATGTATGATATAAATTTGCACATAATTTCCAAACCTTGAACTCTTGAGTCTATATTATCTTTTGGAAGTTCTAATTCAATCATATTTTCAATCTCATCATACTCAAGCTCTCCCTCTTTTTTAACAATCCAAAATTTTGTTTTGTCAATTTATTCATAATCAATCGGATCATATAAACTTTTGCACATAGACAACCTAATAAACAAAAACAATAACAAAGTTAAGCTTACACAAATGATAAAATCATATCAAAATATAACTACTTATAAATATAAGAGAATCATATCTATTTTTCAATCGCAAGTTATAATGAATATAAACAAAATCACGTAACTTTTCATGTTCTAATCGATTTCTTTTCTTCGTAAGGATGCACTCAAACACACTCCAATTACGCTCACATTAAGAAGAAGAAGTGGATTGGGCAAGAATTCTCATCGCCAACTTTTGCAAATTACAAACATCATAACCAAATAATCTCCACCATTCATTTTCATTGGATAGAAAAAGAAAAAAAAATAGATATTATATAAGGAAAAAAATGAATGTTTATGAATCATGCAAATATTTAAATTAAAGAAACTAAATTAATAAAAAAATATAATAGGATCAACAAATTTACTCATACTTGGCTGCGTAGTTTTGCTACAAACATCGCCTTTGGGCGAGAAAAACACAATTCCCATTCTTGAAAGATCCATATCTCCTTGAATAATACTAAGTTGTCGGAAACATCAAGCTTGTCAATCACATGATGCACACCATGCATAATCTCAAGGTCATTACAAAAATTAGAATCATTATATTGAAATATGAGATTCAAGTAATATGCCATTGCATGAAGATTATGACGCAACATTCGATCCCATCTATTATCTATAACATCAAGATAAGGCTTGTAAAGTCTCTTTCTACTTTTGAAAATATTCATAATTCCTAAACGTGATCTACTAACACAATTTATTGTACATCTCTACTTTTTTGTTGCTTCAAAAATTTCTTATAATTAGCACTTACAACAAAAGCTTGCAAGTCATCCTTGTGCTGATGTAAACTTTGCAAAGCTATAAGGGTAATTACAAAATACGTTGCACCAAGATGAATAATTTCTCACCAACCTTGTCTTTTTCTTAGCCAATTCAAAATTATTTTATGATTGTATACAAACACAATTACTTTGGAAGTAAGAAGGGTGAGACTTTCCACTATAGCCATCTCCCCTGTGTCTTTTTGGGCAGCACAAGGTGGCCAAAAGATAAATTGATATTTCTTCATGAGCTTTAAACCACATGCAGCTTTGTAATTAGCTCCATTGTCAATTACCATACGTACTACATTTTGAGGGCAACCCATTCCACAATTTCACTAAAAAAGATTGCACAAATTGTTTGCATTTGCATAAATATCAGAAGCATCGGTTGACTTAATAAACCAAAAAGTTAATCAATGATCTTTGTCGTTTATCTCTCCATCCATCTCCCATTATGGTACATCGCCCAAGTGCTTCTATATGAGTCGACTATTAACTTCACATGCATCTTAGCATTCTTCAATAATTTCACACGTAAAGCATGATAAGAAGGATGTTTATATTCATGGCCTATGTTAACTATTCTATCAATAGCATGCTAAAAGTAAGGTGAATTGCATGCGTTAAAAAGTATGCAAGCATCATAAAATCATATAGCAATAGCTAAATCAATACCTTTCCATCATTCCTTACTTTGCATGCATACCTTAATACTTATTTGTGAAGAATCACATGCACTTTTATGAAAAAATGGTTCAATACTAGAAGAGGAAACTTTTCTATTTCCCTTGATTATCTATTTCTAATTGCCTTCATCCAATGTCAAGTCTTCAACTAATCCTCTTTTGTCTTTGGCTTTTTGTAAATTGATATCTAATGAGTCTTTAATTTCATATCTAAAGGATCTCTCTTACATGCATCAACATTTCCTTTATTCCCAGCTAGCTCCTGAAACTTGCTTCTGACAAAATCCACATATTAGTATCTTTTTAACATTTGCACTTGTTCCCTCTTTCATCAAGCTGAACGATTCGAGCAAGAATGTTCTACCTCTAAAGCCATATATATTTCCTAATATATCAAAGAAAACAAACAAAAAGTTTAAAAGTGACAATGATCAAAATTAGACATTCATAGTATACATATTAAAATGTTATGCATAACAAAGTTGATATCACCTCGTAACAATTGGATGCTAAACATCATGTGTAACTACCAAAATAAGTGCACAACTAATAATTATAATCTATCTAGGTTCATGGAATATACATATTAAACTTTCTTAAAACAAGGGCAAAACATCAAATGTCAATCTCCCTAAAAAATAAATTATTAGTGTCAGCATACTTTCCAATGCTAGTGACAATCACTAAAATAGAATAAGAAATAAACTAAAGATCAGTGATGAAATGGCAGTGAATCCACAATAAGTTTATGATGTGCTATGATCGTATGAGATGCAACCACATACTGTAAAGTGTAAATAATAAAGTAATTTTAACAAACTTCATATTAATCTTAAAATCATAGAATATAAAATCTCCCCAAAAATTATAGAACTAATAAATTTTCAATATAAACCATCATCAAGCTTAAAAAGTAGTAAAGACCAAAGTAAATCAACAATAAGTAAAGAAATAAGCTTTCCATATGAATCATGCAGAGATCTAAAAAGATTATGATCAAGTTTTAAAAAAAAGTTTAAAGTTACCCTAAAAAAGTAAAGATAACTCATCCGATATAACCTTTTCAAGCTGAGATCTAAAGTTTTAAAAAATGGCCAAGAAAAAAAGAAAAGAAAATGATGCCTTCTAACCTTTAATTCCACGGATGTATATCACCACTTCAACTTAGTCATCTGAATGCAATAGCAACTTCATATTTCGAACAACTTCATTTGTCTTTTTAGCTTAGCGAAGGCTCCACGGCAGGCCCTAAAAGCAAAAAGGTAAAAAGTTACCATTTGTTCATAAATGCCCTTTTAAACTATTTTTTCATAATTTCTTAGAAGTATAAAATATTGGTTTCGCCCAATTCATGCAGTTCAACCGTTTTTTAGCAGTTCAAACCAATATGAGCGATTTTTTTCATTTTTGGTTTTACACATCAAACCAAACTGAATTTGTTGCCGGTTCACGATTGAACTCGTTGAACCGATTGATCCGGTCCGATTTTAAAAACACTAGTTAAAACTAAGAACGAAAATTTATTCCCAATATGTTTCAGTATTTCCTTCTTTTTTTCATTGTGGTCAGGCCCAACAAGTCGAGAGAGACTAATTTTCTTTTACTTCAATGATTGATGCAGATTGGTTAATTCTAATAACTTTTGTTCTTTGATAATTTAATGATTGTTTCACATGCATTTTCAAGAATAAGTAATGAGGAATTTGAGCTAAACCATATATTATGCTATATGATTGTATTGCATATGGTTTATGATCAACTTCGTTAAAAACCAACTCAATATTAGCACTGAACGATAGAATCAGTTTTTAACCATATACCTTAGACATTCATGTTGCGTGGGAACTTTTTTCCCTGCATTATATTTTAACTTGAATGGGAAAAGGAATCACTTTTTTTAAAGACTCCATTCATTAAGTAATTATTCCAATGGAATCACAATACAAAAAATGAATGAGATCCGAAGGTAGGTCATCCGCCCAAAAAGAGTTGCCGCCATGTTAGACTGCTAAGGGCTATGAGATATAGTAACGGGCTAAAGTCGGTGAAGGAGCGCCAGATATCAAGCACAAGCCTCTTTATCATCCATGGACATTTAGATTCCTTCTTGATGATCTTGGTGAGTGTATATGAGTCTGAGCATATTTGTATGTGAGTTAATCCCCTCTCTGAGAATTGCCAACTCCTCAACCTCTATAGCAAAATCCAAGTAGCAGCAAGACGCACCTGCAAGAATAAAAGAGATATCATGAGATCAAAGGAGGTATTTAGTACCTCCAACCCCAGCTTCTCTAGAGAAGGAGACATCTGAATTAAGCTTAACCTAGTGTTAGGGTGGGGGCTCTCATTGGACCCACGTGGGGTCTTGAGGGCCATGCGCCTCAGGCGCATGGGCACCAATAAACTCGTGATAATCGGCCAAAGATCTTTCCCAAACCATGCTAATAGTTGCACGTTGTGACCTGAAGTAAATGTCATTGTATAGGTTCCAAATTTCTTAAAGATAATAAGCAAATATAGAAAGAAAATTTTATGTCGACTAGTAAACCATATCAGCTCCCTCATGGACCTAGGAGCCAAGGTACAAGGTTTGAATGAGTCGGAAGGAAATACGAAGCATTGCCTAGATGAGGAACCAGAGCTAGCGTGCCACAAGGCAGTGAAAAAAATGTGCATTTGTCTCCATACCTAAGCCACAAAGGTGCTATAAAAAAAGAAGGATAGTATCCCGAATAGGTAGCTTATTATGGAAGAGTTTTCAAAGGGAAATGTGGATTTTGAAAGGAACTAGAATCTTTGGTCCATGATGGCCCTCCAGGAGAGCAAGGTGATATAGAGCGGTGGCACACAAAGTTATAAGCTAACTTTGCATTAGCAAATCCATGGATATCTGTCATCCAGATCCATGCGTCATCATAGATCAAAGATGAAATATAAATGTGTTTAATTAAAATGCAAAGATCGCGTCCAAAAATAGATGCAAAAGCATGTCATTCCATGTTCATGAGGGTATTAGCATTGAGACTATCAAGCGGTATGTCCATGTTTACATAGGTCACCATCCATATGAGAGGGATATTGAAGAGCCAATGGTCGAAGAGGATGGATATTTTTGTCCCAGTACTAATTTGCTTTCTCCTAATCTAAGGGTGGTCAAAGTGTTATAAGGATAAGACGCCAAGACCAGGCCCTAGTAGGCTTGGCATGAGGATTCCAAAGGTGAAATGGTCCATATTTATTTGTTACGAGAGAGACCTAGGGTATACACTTAACAATTAAGGAATAACGGACAGTTTTAAGATTTGTAATGCCAAGTCCCTCCGCAACCTAGGCAGCTAGGCAATGGACAAACAGATGAGGTGAGCTCCCCGCCTGCTATCTGCAGGCCACAAGAAGGTGCAAAATTCTTTTTCAGAGATTTCAAGGTACCGGAGGCCAGATGGGTGGCTTTGATGCATATATAAGCATATAGGAAAGCATAATTTTGATGAGCATAGTCCTACCAGCTTGGTTGAGCATCGACTTGTTCCAACCAGCAAATTTGGACGAGACCTTATCAACAATGAATTGTTGCTCTCTAATTGGAATGTGTGTAGTGGAAATCGGCATGCCAAGGTAAAGGAATGGTGATTTACTTATATATGAATTTATGTATGTATATGACTATATGTGATTATTTTAGTTTGGCCTATGTTCTTAAATTACTAAACAATATTACAAGCATAAATCCAAGTCATGAAGGTGTCCATCGATAATAGATCGTGCTCGTGATGGCACCACATGGTTGTTCCTAAGTCCTTGGACATCTTCCTTGATATCTTAGATATTTTTCATATTATATAGATGATGTAATAAATTTTCCATTCAAGACTTTTTAAATGTTTTTATAAGTCTTCCATACTTTTGCTCATTATAGATGTTTACTATCCGTATATGATTCTAATTTATTTTACCAATCAAACTTTTTATTTTTATCAACTTGATATCTCGCACCCAACTCTATGACTAGGTTTTAATCCTAATTATTATAACTCTTAATCTTATTTAATTATTTTAGAATAAATTTGTCAAAATCTTCTCTCTTGTTTAATGATGTTACTTATTAACACAAATAACAAATACAATTGTATTAATCAAATTTTAATCAAGTGATATAAATCATTATTCACATGATGTCGTCATTTTTATTTCACACGCCACCAAACATATAACACGCCAAATATTAAGTGTCATATCGCCTCACTAATTATTTCTATTAACATCTATTTCAACACATATGCTTATATAATACATGCATGCTTTCAAAAACAAAAGTGAAATAAAAATCAAAGTGCTCCAACGGTTCATGTTCTGTCTATGTCCTGAAACCAGACAAAAGAAGGCATACGAAATGAAAATTTTATTTCTCCATGTCTACAAGTCCAAATTGAATGACTCCATTTCTTACCGAACCGTTGTGAAGTATAAATAAACATACATACATTTCAAACCCTAATTCGTCTTACCATAATCATTCCCTAATTTACAAAGTGGCCTATCTCTGACTCGAGATAGAGTGAGCGACCTTTAAAGCTGGGTTCATAACTTCCTCTATAAAACACCTTTTGAGGTGATTCTTGTGACCATGGAAAGTTAACAGCGAAAGGATGAACCATGTAAAATTTCATAATATGGACATTGAACCATGAAGATATGATCATACGAAATTGAGGATCGGCTTCAGATCTAGGGATTCACCTTAAACCAGCAACCTTTTAGAATTTCTTCAAACCGTTTGGTTAGATATTTTTTCTTGGAAATTTTTCATCTAGCAGAGGATAAGAGTAATTGATTTATATATTTCTTAAAGAATTTTAACACATTGTAGGGCGATTTGAAAAAATAATTTTTCATACAGCTGGTGAGCTACCTGCTTCAATTGCTCGAAGCCTCATTGGTTGAAATAAAGGTCCAATCATTTTATTTGTTACAAATCAATATTTAACATCTAATTAATCTTAATTAATCATAGTTAAACATATGTATTATAATATCTTCAAATATTAAAATTTGTTTACACTTACCAATAATTTAACTATTATTATGCTTTAATCCAAATATTAATTACTGCATGCAATCACGACTATATAAGCTTCTAAACTAACTTAATATATTAATTAAAAGCATGATTATGTAAGAATAATATTTGTGGAGCACGTAATAATATTCACATAAACGAGACATATTTTTCTACATGACATGTCGATTATGGGCCATTACAGATAAAAAGATCCTCAAGGAAAATTATTCCCTTTAATTCTAGACATGAATAGTGAAGAATCACTAAAGAAAATTATTCCCTCGTGAATGATAATTTGCGACAGACTCCATACAATTTACAACTAAAAAATCATTTGCAAAAATCATAGTTCTTTTTGTAATAAATTTATGCTTAACCAGTATGTTTTGTGTATGTGGTTTATCTTCTGCATGTGATTTATTTGATCAACTAAAGTATTTATTTTAATCAACAATTAATTATGACTTGTAGCAGTCCCCCGCATATGATTTTGCTATGTGGCAAGATGGTGTCACAGATAGAGAGTCTCAATGAAAATTACTCTCTTTCTAGACATGAATAATGAATAATTTATGCTCACTAGTAGATTCATGTATGGTTTATGCTAAACCTCCAAAAAAATCAACACAATATTAGCAGTGAAAAACAGAATATGCTTTTAAGAAAGAATTACTAGAAAAAACTTTTATACGTCCATGCATCTTGTGAGATTTGTTGTTGATTTCGACGAGAGGGCATGAGTTGTTTTATCCTCCAGAATGAATTACGGATTGGCTGAAAGCATTCACAATCATGGCCACGAGATGATAAACTCATGTTAAGAAACTGAGCTCGAGCTTGATCTTTTACCTGCCAGAGGAATGCCAGAAGAGAAGAAGAGGAAAACCGAAGTACGTAGAAACAAAGAAGAAGAAAGCAATCGTAGGTAAGAAGATGACAAAATGTATTCAAAGTACTAAAATTACATAGACATCCAAGCCAACACACTAGTCTATTTATACTAATGTAAAACTGATATGAAACTAATAATCCAAAATG
This sequence comes from Pontederia crassipes, assembly GCA_030549335.1. Taxonomy (NCBI): domain Eukaryota; kingdom Viridiplantae; phylum Streptophyta; class Magnoliopsida; order Commelinales; family Pontederiaceae; genus Pontederia; species Pontederia crassipes. The sequence goes on along the minus strand of JAUKPH010000017.1, from coordinate 16,097,317 downwards.
ACACTAGTACAAGGACTGTTACAAAGGAACAAACACAATATGGATCTGCAACTTCTCGCTCTGCCTTTAGCTCTGCCGGGATGAGGTTGAGATGAGGAGGAACTTGTTGGTGTGTATTGTGTACTGCAATTAGCTTGTAATCTTGTACTACACTTTAGTAGTTACGTATCAGATCTGTGCTTGTATATAAACCTCTATTTTCCTATTTTCTGGGACTGCTGAATACAAAAAATTAGTTTAGCCACTTTTCCCTTTCCTTCTCAATTACTTCTCACCCTCATGATCTTCCAATGCTGATTGCCTTCTTGATCTGTTGGAGTTCTCATTTTGACATGGTATCAGAGCTTTGATGATCCAGAATGCTTGTTGCTGAAGAAATCAATAGATCGAAGGATTCAATTGGTTAGTTTCTGGTATTCTTGCTGCTGAGATTATTCTGTGTTCTTCATTCTTCCTGATAGAATGGCTTCTTCCTCAAATCCGACTTCAATTATAGTTGACATTAGCAATCCTTTATATTTGAGTTCATCAGAATCTGCCAGTCAATCATTGACTCCTCATTTGTTAGTTGATTCCAGTAATTACTCTGATTGGAGTATTTTTTTCTATAATGCACTCTTAGCAAAGAACAAACATGGATTCGTTGATGGATCTTGTTCAATTGATACGGTGGATAGATCACTTCATTTTCAATGGAAACGTTGTAATGCTTTAGTAATTTCCTGGATGATTAGTTCAGTTTCTAGAGGCATAATCAGCAATGTTACATATAATCAAGAAGCTAGAGTTGTCTGGCTTGATCTTAAGGAACGATTTCAGAGAAGAGATGGGACAAAGATATATATGTTTCAAGGGGAGATTGATTCAATCTCTCAAGGATCATTGATTGTGGGAGAGTACTTCAACAAGTTAAAGTTCTTATGGGAAGAATTATCCTTAATGGTACCAAATGTACCAGTCTTAGATGCTTTAAAAGAATATTCTGAATATCTTGTACAACAAAAAATTTATAAGTTTTTGTTTGGTCTAAATGACTCATTTACTCAAGCAAGGTCACAAATATTACTAATGCATCCGATTCCATCCCTCAACCAAGTTTACTCTATGATAACTGAAGAAGAACACATGAATAAAATTCCAGTAGTTACTCAACAAAATTCAACATATTTTGGAAATGCCAAGCAAGGGAAAATTAAGAAAGATTATTCTATCATATGTGATCATTGTCACAAACCTGGACACAAAAAATCATAGTGTTATAGGATAATTGGATTTCCACCCAACTTTAAATTCAGCAAAAGCAGAAATCAGAATTTAGGAAATCAAAATCCAGCTGTTAATAGTGTTAGTTCAGATCCTGAAATGTTTTCTGAATCAAAGGAAAAGATAGATTCATCTGTCTCTGACAGGATGCACATGCTTTCTGAGGATCTGAATAATCACTTCTTGAAGATGTTGGAAAAGGATATGACCTCTGATGTCTCTGGTTTGATGGCAGGCATGAATCCTTATAAACATGTTTCTCCCATTTGGATAATAGATACTGGAGCCTCACAACATATGACTTCTAGTATGCATGATCTTTTTAATGTGAGTCGACTCAAAAGCAACTCGATATGTTACCTTACCTAATGGACACAAATCAGTTGTCACTCATAAAGGCTCATTTAAGATCAATTCTGATATCATTTTATCTGATGTCCTATATATACCAGAATTCAAATATAACTTGATATTAGTTTCTCAAATGACTAAAGAAGCCCATTTCTCTGTCAATTTTTATGCCAAGAAATGTGTAATACATGAGCAGCCAAGTGGGAGGATGATCCTGATTGGTAGAGAAAATCGTGGGCTATACTTTCTAGAAGTTGGAGCACCTAATAATCAGACAGGGCAAACTAGTCCAGTTGTAATGAAAGCCTCAGCCAGTGCTGATGAAGGTGGTGGAGATATTGAACTCTGGCACAAAAGATTGGGTCATCTACCCCATGATAGATTGCAGTTTGTACCTAATATTGAGTTTACTAATTCAAAGAATGTATACTGTAAAGTCTGCCCCATGGCATGACAAATCAGATTGCCTTTTTTCAATCCAGAAGTTGAAAGATGTAAAAACAGATTGGATCTAATACACATTGACATTTGGGGTCCACACAATGTTGTGTCACATGCTGGTTTCAGATTTTTCCTTGCTATTGTTGATGATTTTAGTCGCATGGACTGGATCTATTTGCTAAAACAAAAGTCAGAAGCATTTACACACTTGCAACAATTTATCTTAAGAATGGAAAATCAGTTTAGCACTATAGTTTAAAACAGTGAGATCTGACAATGGTGCAGAATTCTTTTCTTTACAATGTACACAATTTCTGAATTCCAAAGGAATAATCCATCAAAGTAGCTGTCCCTATACACCCCAACAGAATGGGTTAGCAGAGAGGAAGCACAGGCATATCCTTGAGATAGCTCGTGCCTTGTTTTTTTAGTCCTCAATACCAATCAAATACTAGGATGAATGTATCAAAACAGTTGTGCAGATATTGAATCGTATACCTCTTAAAGTCTTAGACAATAAGTCTGCCTTTGAGAAGTTCTTTCACAAAAAACATGATCTCTCCCATTTAAAGATTTTTGGATGTCTATGTTATATGACAAATTTAAAGACTTCTGATAAATTTGCCACTAGAGCTATACCAGCAATATTTATGGGGTACAGCAGCACACAAAAGGGTTACAGATACAAGGAAATAAAATCAAAGAAAATTTCCATTAGCAGAAGTGTTGTGTTTCATGAATCTATATTTCCATTCAGTAAATTAAAATCTGTTATTGATAATTCCTTAGTTCCTGAAAATAGCTCTGGCCATAATGATATTCTACCACAGTATATTCATATATCAATGGATCCACCTGAAACTTCTAATCATCAACAGATAGTTGCACATCAGAACTCTGCACATCAGAACTCAGTTGCACATCAGAACTCTTCAGATTCTATTTCTAATCAGGAGGTTACCTAGAATTCTACAAACTCTCTTCCTTCTCTTGGCATTCATGTTTCTCTTCCCGAATTAAGTTATCACATTTCTGACTCTCCAACTGTAATTAATCAGAATATCTGACCAAAGAGGGCCAGCAAACAACCAGTCTGGATGAAAGATTATGTTGTAAACTCTTCCATTCTTTATCCTATGAAAAATCATGTTACATATGACAAGATATCACAGTCATATGCATCTTTTCTTTCAGCTTCAGGTTCTTTATGTGAACCTTCAAGTTATGCTCAGGCTATTCATGATCCTCACTGGATTACATCAATGAATGAGGAACTTCAGGCTCTAGAATCCAATGGCACATGGGAACTAGTTGATAGGCCCCCTGATAAGAAAGAAATTGGATGCAAATGGGTCTTTAAAATCAAACTGAATTCTGATGGCTCAGTGGAGAGGTACAAGGCCAGGTTGATAGCTAAGGGTTTTAGCCAAAAAGAGGGAGTTGATTATAAAGATACTTTCTCTCTGGTTGCCAAAGTTGTTACAATAAGGGTTTTTTTAATTTCTGCTGTTCAACAGAATTTTCCTATATATCATCTAGATGTTAATAATGCTTTTTTAAATGGAGATCTTTTTGAGGAGGTATATATGGAGCCTCCACAAGGTTTACAAGCTAGAAACAAAGTGTGCAGATTACTTAAGTCACTTTATGGCTTGAAACAGGTTTCTAGACAATGGTACTTGAAGTTTTCAAAAATTCTAATAGCTAATGGCTTCATTCAAAGTAGAAATGACTACACTCTTTTTACTAAAGGTGCTGATGATCAGTTTGTAATGATTTTAGTATATGTTGATGACATATTGCTAACAGGGAATTCTAAAATTCTTATTCAAGATGCCAAGTCTCATCTTCATCAACACTTGAAACTCAAAAATCTTGGTTCTTTAAAGTAATTTCTTGGGCATGGAAATTTTAAGATCAGACAAGGGTATAATAGTTTCTCAGTGCAAGTATATCATCAAACTTATTGAAGATTGTGGATTGAGTGCTTCTAAACCTATTTTGACTCCAATGGAAGAGAATCTCAAACTCACTTCTATTGAGTATGATCAGTACATTCAGAAGAATGGTTCTACCAAAGTCACTGATCCTATTTTGCAGGATATCAGTTCTTTTCAAAAGCTAATTGGAAGGCTTATCCACATTACACAAACCAGGCCTGATATAACTTTTTTCTGTCAGGCATCTAAGTCAATTTATGCATTCCCCCAAAAGATCTCATATGAATGCTGCCTTGAGGATTATTCATTATTTGAAGAATTCCCCTGGCAAAGGTCTTCTTTTTCTAGCTGAGTAGAATGCCAATCTTCAAGTATACACTGATGCAGACTGGGCTTCATGTCTATTAACAAGAAGATCAATCTCGGCCTTTTGTGTTAAACTAGGATCAGCACTAGTTTCTTGGAAATCGAAGAAACAGGATGTTGTTGCTCGTTCTTTAGCAGAGGCGGAATATCGAAGTGTAGCTCTTGGTGTGGCAGAATTGATTTGGTTGCAAAGGTTGTTTATTGAACTACGATTGCCAGTCTCTCTTCCGATTCATTTGTTTACAGATAGCAAATCAGCACTGCAAATCGCTGAGAATCCTGTTTTCCATGAAAGAACCAAGCATATAGATGTAGACTATTTTTTTGTACGTGAACGAGTTCTTCAACAACTTGTCAAGCTGAATTACATAGCCACTACAGAGCAGCCGGCTGACATCTTAACCAAAGCTTTACCGCGACATCAACATGAACGCCTTATTGCCAAGTTGGGTCTGTTCGACGTTTTCCAGCCACCAACTTGAAGGGGGGTGTTGGCGTGTATTGTGTACTGCAATTAGCTTGTAATCTTGTACTACACAATTAAGATTGTACTACACTTTAGTAGTTATGTATCATATCTGTGCTTGATTTTCCTGTTTTCTGAGACTGCTGAATACAAAAATTTAGTTTAGCCACTTTTCCCTTTCCTCCTCAATTACTTCTCACCCTCACGATCTTCCAATGCTGATTGCCTTCTTGATCTGTTGGAGTTCTCATTTTGACAGAACTCTCCAACAATTCACAATCGCGATCGTGGTAATTAACTAAATATGCTGGGGGCCAATTCACAGCCTTGTGAATTTTATTACGAGTTGCTACACTTTTGGTGACTTTCATGCCCTCACCTAGCTGTGATATATCTACATATCATGAATGATTTCGAAGTTTGATTTAAGTTGAAAATTTTGTTCTTATTTGAATTGTGGAGATTACGAGTTTGCTTTTGATGTAGGATGCATATAGATGTATATGGACCAGCAGTTATTTTGCTATAATTTTTTTCTACAGTTTAGTTTTATATTTGATTTCACTAAATAGTTATTCTTGTAACTTGTTCTAAAGAAATACATTAAAAGTGTATAAAAGGTAAACTTTATTATGCAAATGATAGTTGACAGGCGACAGACATGCTAGACAAAGAAAACATCAACATCCCTCAGCATCCCTCGTACTCTTACAAACCATGAGACCTTGCGACAGACATAAGTGGAGAGAAGTGCAGTTGCAGACAGGATTTAGTTGCCAGGTTCAGCCTCCATGTCAGCTCCAGGGTAAGGGCAGCACCTGCAGCCGCCGCCATAATAACCACGGCCGCAACAGCCAAATCGGCAGTGCCCACGTCCATATCCATGGCCAGGATACCCACCATATCCACCACGCGGATAGCCGCCATATCCACCACCTGGATACCCGCCATAAGGATACTTCTGGTCCTCGAAGCCTGCTTCCTCGGCGCTATTCTCTTCTGCAAATTTAGTAATATATAAACATATAAGCACAATTGTGCAGACATACGTACGTTCTACTCAACATTCAGCATGATACTTTCTACGTACAAACACGCTGCAGAGAGAGAGAGAGAGAGAGAGAGAGGAGTAATGAAAGTACCAGTTTTTTCTACGAGATCTCTTGCTGTTGCTACAAGAAGAAGAGTTGCCAAGAGGAGGCCGAACAGGAGAACAGATTTGGATGCCATGTTGTTTCTTGCTAATAGGATCGCAGTGCATGCAGTAGGAGGAACAGGAGTGGAGTATTTGATGGGAGAATGCATGCAGGAGGGCGTGATATTTATAGGAGAATGTGGTTAAATCTAAGACACTGCATGCTGATCCTAGCTAGACGAATTAATTGATTGCACGGTTGGCTGTTAAGCCACTATTGAATGTAGCCTGAACTAGACATTTTTAGCCCCTGCAGTCCGACTTTGAATAAAATGTCAACGATTGTGTGGATGAGAAAAAAAGATGAAAATTTAATCACCCTTTTAAACTTTAACTTGTACGTTAGAAATGCCTTTTAATTATTCCATTATAGCCTTTTTTTCCCGTTGCAATTCCTGAACTGAAGCACGAATGAAGATTCTATACGCATCTTTTCTACATGACGTGAAGATGAGCACCAAATGTAAAGTACAACTAAGTAGTTAAGTAGTTTCCACATCCTCGAATTGATTTGAGATTTTTTTTTATTAAAGTGTTTGATAGTTTGGATAACGTGAGTATTTAAGTGAATATTTGCTATCGATCAATGATCCAATGTATTTTGCAATATCGTAATAATTGAGTTTAGTGTATTTATAAAGCCCCTTATGTTTAAGTGATGATATTCTACTTTTCTTATGATGGATGCTGGACATGTGAAATAGACACTCGGCTCCATGACATTTAAATCTTGTGAGATTACGGACAATATCTTTGATACGATATTATATCATTAGTTTTCAACCTTTTTTTTCATTTTCTTTCTATGATACAACCATACAGGCTTCATGTGCCTTTGCCGAGATGCTGTTTTTAATTTCGTATTGTTTATATCCGTAGCATATCCCATCAATCATATCCTTCTGGGTGTGCAATTACTGCGTACACAGTACGTATAGATCGGATATATTTCTCCATGTCGGCGCTACTCATACCGGTGGGAGATCAATTCAGAAGCTCTGAATATGAATGGGGCAAAGGGATTTTAATGGGTAGGTGCCGAAATTTAAGACAGCCATTCGTAATCTTTGAGCAGGATGGATTTATGAAAAGATTGGTTCCCGTAAACGGGATAGAGAAACAAATTTATGGTATTTTTGAATTGTGTTTGGTATGAAAATTTTGAGTTCCGTAAGTTTTAGATAACTAATTGATTTGATAGAAAAATTTAGTATTTGGACGAAAAATGTAAACTTGAGCAAATTGGGATCGGGTCCGGATTTAAGCGGATCCGGTCTCGACTCGACTTATGCCGGGGTTAAAATTTTTTTGACTCGGTATCGAACCCCGATCCGACTGGGTCCGGGATTGGGTTAGATCCGTCGGTTTGGAAAATTGACTGGGTTTGTGGCCGAGAATTAGAAAGGGTAGGTGATCGAGGATCGGGCGCCTGAACATTGGGTTGGGCCGTCTGGGCGGGGGTTCGGTGAACAGCGCACCTCAAAAAGAAGAAGTCAAGAGAGACCACGCGGCCATATAGGCGGGACTCGAGCCATTGTTCGGCGAGTAGTCCGACATCATAGAGGCAGAGAAAATCACCAACGACGCGAGTAGTCTGACACCATAGAAGCAGAGAACCCTGCTCGCGGCCTACCGGCCTTGCACATTGAGTGAGAGAGGGAGGAGGAAGAGAGGGATAAGAAGAGAAAGAGAAATCATAAAACGTGAGAGAGGGAAAACGAGAGAGAACCTGACAACCTAGCAACGGCAATACAGCGGCGACGATGGCACTCGTGTCCGGTATCAACTCTAGCAGCGGCAACACAGTGGTGGTGGGCCAGCGGCGATGGCACACATGTCCGGTGTTGACTGCCGACTCTAGCAGGGGGCAGCGATTCAATCTAGGGATTTAGGGAAGAGCATTCGGCATCGAGACTCGAGTCGATTGTAACATGGTAACGGGTGACGAGTGATAGGTCATGGGTCGGCATGATGGTTAACGGATTATAACTTATAAAATGGATATATTACCCAGGCCGGGTCTCGGGTCGAGTTTTCAAGCTTTGGACTCAGACTTGGCCCGGAACCCTCTGGGTCTTCAGGTTACTAGACCCGGACCGGGTCCGAATCCCACCCGAGCCGGCTATTTTTCTCAGTTGCCCGAGTCGGGGTGGTCCGAGTCGACATGGACCCCGCTCAACCTTAGAAAAATGTAATGACGAGAATTTAAAAAGTTGATTTGATAAATAAGTTTTAGCCGATGTTTGAATAAAAAGTAAGAACTAAGAATATAATTTATTATTTTATGAGGTATATAATTATAGTCAATAAAAATATTATTCGTATTTATTTATTTAAAATAATAATTACTAGCACATAAAAAATATTACGTGTAATTAGTTATTTAAATTTATATTACAAAATAAGTTTTGTTGTTATATATTAATATTCATTTTGATTAAATCTTTTATATGTTATTAATATTATAATTTACATAAATATTAAGATCCAAATACAATATATTTTTCTAAAAATAAATGAAAATTTCACTTAATAAAAATTTATTATATTAAATATAATATTATACACAAGATTTTACATTAATTTAATTTAATTCATATTATAAGTCCATAAAAGTAATTATAATATTTTTTATTTAACTAATATGAATTATTTATAATTTTAATATATGATAATACAAAGCAAAATATTTTAACTAATTAATAAAATATTTTAAAATTATTAGAACTAAATAATTTATAATAAAAATTCGAATAATTTAATTTATAAGTTTATTTATAATGTATTAATAAATAATATGTACATTAAAAATAATTAAAAGGAAAAAAAGGAAAAAGTAAAAAGTTAAAAAAGGGAAGTTCTCGCTTCCAGCAAGAACTTAATGTTCTTTAAATTGGTCACGTGATGATAACTTTTCAAGTTCTGATCACATAGAATATTTGGTAGAACTTGGGCAACCAAACACACCTTTGGAGATTTCTGAATTCATGGCGGGTGGTCCCAGGAACTGATGCTTCTATATCAAACAAAAAACTAATATCCTTTTAGGGTAATAGAAAAGTACAACGCAAATTAAAATTAATTGTTTCTTATATGAAGCATAATATGCACGTAGACCCGGAGTAAGCCATGCATACACTTTTGTAGAAACAAACTTCATGTTTTTCGGTCCTAGTCTTCGTGTTCTACATGAATTTTACCATTTTGCGGAGAAGTAAATGGAGCTGATATTCACAACTATTCGTAATCTTAATAATGTTTTGAATCCTACTCCAATTAGAAACTCGTCTGAACCCAAGACACTTCGAAGTAAAAGGCGTCCTCGCACTACGGAGTCTCGCTAACATATAATCAAGAAATTTTGTTGACTATTTTAATCTGAAAGTTTTTTATTATCCAGCATATTATCATGTCAGAGATGGAAAGGTGGAACCAAGGGTCAAAGAAGAAGTCTTTGTGGAATATACAGTGTAAGTGTAAAAGGTTTCAGAATTTGGTCTCTTTCAGAGCACATGATTATTCACAACAGAAACATCTCCTTTGATGAGATGCCTATGCTCAAGCAGAAATCAGGTGTTGTTAACTTAACAAAGAAGAGTGTCAATAAACAGGTAAAGTTTGGATTAACTTCGATTCAGAATGTAACAAAAGAATCTTATCAAGCTGAACAACCAGAATATGAGGAGCAAACAGAAGAAGCAATGAAAATCTAGCTACTAGACGTGCTCGCGGGCAAATAGGTCCTTCTAACCATTATGTCTTTGAAGACATGTTTGTATGTGCATTCCAAGTAGTTGAAAAGGTGAAGTCGCCAGAGCCATCGATCTACATGGATGCTATCACATGCACAGAATCAGAACAATGGATTGCGGAAATGAGTGAAGAGATGGAGTTCCTTCACAAGAATCTGACTTGGGAGTTAGTCAAATTATCAAAAGGTAGAAAGGTCGTTGGATGCAAGTAGATTTTCAGAAAGAAGGCTAGAAGTCCAGAAGTGGAAGGCATCAGATTCAAAGAACGTCTAATTGTTAAAGTCTACAATAAGAAAGAGAGTAGACTACAACTAGATCTTCTCTCCAGTTGTCAGGCACACTTTCATCTAGGTGCTACTTGCCCTTGTAGCACATTAGAATTTGGAGCTTGAGCAATTAGACATGAAGTCAGCTTTTCCACAAGGGTAACTTGAAAAAACATAATCATGAGTCAGTCATAGGGTTTTTCTATCCCAAATAAAAGACCAAGTCTGCATATTGAGGTCATTATATGATTTGAAGCAATCACCGAGATAGTGGTACAAGAAATTGGATAATTTTATGTTCAGTAAGGGATTCAAAAGGAGCCCTTATGAGTCTATCACAAAAAGGTGGAGGGTGATTCTATCATCTATCTACTCTTGTATGTCGATGATATGTTAATTGTTGTCAGGAACATGAAAGACATTTAGAATTTGAAGAAGCTCTTTAGTGCAGAATTCGATATGAAGAATTTGGTGCAATAAAGAAAATTTTAGGGATGGAGATTTATAGGGATCACGTAAAGGGTAAACTATTTTTATCTTAGAAAAAATACATTCAGAAGATTTTATCCAAGTGTGCATCTTTCTACAATTGAATTTATGTCTGATGAAAGAAAAGAGTACATATCTCGAGTTCCATATGTCAGTACAGTCAGAAGCCTGATGTATGTTATGGTATGCATGAGACCTGATATTGCTCTATCATTAGTGAGGTTAGTAGATTCATGACCAATTCAAGAAAGGAGCATTGGCAGGCAGTAAAGCGCATCTTCTGATATCTGAAAGGAACGTCTGACATTGACCTCATCTGCAGAAGTGGTAAAGAGTGTTTGGCTGCAGGTTATTCAGACTCAGACTATGCTACAGATGTTGATGGAAGAAGATCAATGACAGATTATGTCTTCACTCTTGGTAGTTCTGTTATTAATTGAAAAGCCACACTCCAGCCATCAGTTACATTGTCTACCATAAAGGCAGAGTACATGACAGAAGATGCTAAGGAAGGTATCTGATTAAAAGGTCTTGTCGAAGATCTTGGACTACAATAAGATGAGGCTATAGTGTACTGTGACAGTTTAAGTGTAATGGGATTTAGAGGGATCAGGGGGATCCCCCTATGGGGAGTGCAGGAGGGCAGAGCCGCCTAGGAGAAATTTTTATAGAGTATTCTATATGTGATTCGAAATTGATTTATTTTCTTATCACGAGATAGGTTTCTAATTTTTGAGGAATTAATTTAGAGTCCTAGTCGGTCTGTAATTCCTATCGTATGTAGAATGAGTGCCTATATAAACTTCTTAGGGGTTCAAACAGAAAATAATCTGATCTTGTAATCCTCTTTTGTTTCTTCCATCTAATAAAACTCTGTGTCGATTTAAATTTCTCGAATTTTCTTACGATGCATAATTTTTCTCATACAGAAATCCTAACATGTAACTTTGTGGGATGCATGTAGGTCCCCATTCCTTGTTTTTACATTACTATAGATTTTAATTTCAATATATTTTTTACTCTGATGTATCTTTTCAAAAAGATATGAAGACTTTCTAGTTACTATATTTGGTTCAAATATATATATATATATATATATATATATATATATATATATATATGATTTTATGGTTGTGCAACACTTGCAGTGCGTCGAATGGTGCAACACATCGATGGGCGCCATAGGATCACGCATCAACGCATGCAAATAAAAGCGCTCAATAGACGCACTGAATCGCTCGCTCACTGTGTGGAACCAAGCAGTCGACGCACGACAAACCTAGACAGTGCTCTGGAGACGTCGACAATGCCAAGCACAAGTCCAAGTCACACGGAAGAGGCTACCTGCATTCGAGGACTATGCCATCTTGATCCCTCTTTCTCCTCTACTCATAGTAGAGCAGCTCCATGACGTTGTCATATAGTGCGCATTGTCGGGATGTCTGTCGAACTGTCCCACTGCAGAGCACCGCCTGCAAGTACGGCCTCCTAGTAGAGGTGCTAGTTTTCGATCCACATGAGTGACAGCGCCGGTGATGGGGCTGATGATCTGGCTGCATGCTTTGTGAAACAAGGAGCTGCAAGAGTGCATGATTACAAACGACATATATATAGGTGTACATTCCCGATTGATGACAACCTAACAAAGAAAGCAAAACGATCAAGAGAGAGAGGAAAGAGTATTAGGGAGTTGAGGTTCACTGACGGAGGCGAGAAAGGACATGAGGGTGGCGTGGTTGATTGAAGAACTTGACAACGAAGACGATGGCATGGGCATGTGCATCGGCACCATTGATACACTGGATGCACTACCAGAGGATGCACCCCTGGCGGCAGCCCTTGCAAAGGACTTTGTAGCCTTTGCCGCTCATCTTGATGTATCGACCAGATACGCATAGCATATATGTTTGAATATGTGATATGTGACTGAAGAAGGAACACTTGAAGTAAGGAGGAGGGAGGAGAGAATTAGAAATAGACGAAGAGTAGGGAAGTCTGCGCATGACTTCTGACCACCGGTATCTTCGCTCCTTGTTGCATGTCCATTTCTATAGCACATATGCAGCTTTTATCTCGTTGGGACATTGCGTCAGGGAGAGGATGGAGATCAAAGAATGGTTTTGCACGTTGACCCTTTAGTTATGCACAACGTTGACCTGGGGGTGTTGATGTGTCGCACCATCTACACGCTCAAGGCATCGCACAACCATTAAATCCATATATATATAATTTAATACATTTATTGATGATGTCATCAATTCATGGCTATTTTTTTCTTTTTATGTTTTTCAACCTCTTCTAAAGTTTTGTGTCCAAATTAAACAATAATATATATATATATATATATATATACATTGCATAATAAAATAAAAAATAGTTATATCAGTTACTCAAAAAAATAAATCGTCTAAAATGAATGCATGCCATGCTAAAAATTATAATAAATCATTACAATAATAAAAACATATTGCATTATATAGCATCACGTAGACAAAAAGGACATGCCTAAAGGCCAACATATAATTGAAGAGAAGAGAATTACTTGTCTAGATGAAAAAATATGAATTTTGGTAGATCCATTAACATGAACTTTTAATAGAATTAAACACGATGAAGTTATTCTGTACTTGAATTCAGTTTGTTATGATGTTGTATGAGTTTATTTTTGGAAAATATTTTTCACTTTTCTATTGAAGTTTTATAAGAATTGTTCTCAAAAACTTTTGATTAGACTTTGGTGTATAAAAATGATTCTAGGAAAATAGCCTTTAAAGTCTAATTTATGTAAAATAAATGATAATCAAAATTACAATCACAATTACATATAAAAAATTATTGATGAACTATCAACATATTATTAGACTATTAACATCAAGAAAATCACATTGAGATGAATTTCTAGAAAATCACATTGAGGTGATTTTCTAAAATCAGTTATAATGGTATTGGGAAGATAAAAATCTTATTAGCTTTCTATGCCAATTGGAATATTTGAAACAAAAATTCCAGTTGGTGTTATAATTATAGTAAATCTTATATGTTAATATATCAAAATAAAATAGGATTAATGTTATGATGATAACAATTAACAATGAATTTATGAGAATTTTGTTTTTGAGGTTCTAGGGGTCAACTTTCTAGAAATTTTGGGAAAAAAGAATATGATATTTCTAAATAAAGCTATAATTCATTGGCTAACTATAGATTGAATTTATTCGCTACATGATCTATTTGATGCAATACTAGGTATGAATGTTCATAGTGCATTAATTAATTAAAGAAAGATTTAGTTGCAATTCTATGCATGCTCGAGATTACTGTATAGATTTTCATGTCACTTGTGAAGCATTTTATAGGATTGTGAAGCTTTGTATATGAACTTTCATAATATATTAAATAGCGAATGAAACATTTATTTGTGATCTTATACATGTCGTAGGATCATGAGTAATTGTATTAGATTTTGTGTTAGTTGTGCATGGTTCTAGAGGATTGGTCTACATGTCATGTAGCCTTGTTCAATTCAAAAGTTGTCGATCAAAGCTTCCAGTGACTTTGTTTGATTAGTTATAAATCATCTAGGACAAGTTTATTATTTGGCTTTAAAGTAATTTAACAAGTCCCAAAGATTATGCTTTATTTAGTTGTTTGCTTGTTTATTGATTGACCATCTTTGTTGGAGGAAAGTTGAATTTAATCTTGTTGTTCATTTGATTATAAGTTGTATTTGATATGGCCAAATAATTTATAACCATATAATTTATTTGTATTTGATTATAAGATGTTTACATTATTCTCTATTTATCTTTGTACTAATGTCAATTGATTAAGGATCTCATGAGAGTCGTTGGACCTAATTGTTCACTTGATAATCAATTGTGCATTTGCTTAAATCCATTTGTTCACAATTGAGCAGACAATAACAATAATTATTCACATGGGCCAATGAACAATAATCAGTTGTCATCAATTGAATAGAGACAATAACAATAATGCTCTAGTTGTAACTACATACTTCATCAGATTCTACACCTCTGGAAGTAATCAAAATATCTCTACCAATTTGCCTTCTTCATTCTCTGAGGTTGTAGTGATCCTAATTGAATAAAAGCAATGGAAGTGGAGATGGATTCTTTACAATCTAATCATACGTGAGATGTTGTTGATCTACCTCCTAGGAAGGTCATTTGTTGTAAGTAGGAATATAAAGTTAAGCTCAAGGCTAACGAAAAACTGAGAGATACAAAACTAGACTTATGGCTAAAGAATTTATTCAACAAGAAGGTATTGATTATATCGAGATCTTTTCTCTGGTTGCTAAGATGTCTCCTCTACGAGTCATTTTAGTTGTTGCAGCTCAAAGAAATTGGTTCTTGTTTCACGTTGATATCCAGAATGCATTTCTTAATGTTGATTTGTTCAAAGAGGTTTACATGGTTCTTTCGCCAAGATTTCATAGTCATAAAGAATTTTTCAAAGTTTGTCGATTGCATAAATCCCTTTATGGTCTTAAACAAGCCTCTCGTTAGTGGAATTTGAAGGTGACTCAAGTTTTCATCACAACTAGTTATGTATAAGTAAATTGAATTATTTCATGTTTACAAAATGTACTAATAATGATTTGATTGTGTTCTCTAGTTATGTAGATGATATTTTGTTAATGGGTAGACACAATCATCTTGTCTTTGAAGCTAAAGAAGTGTTGTAGAACAATTTCAATATTATAGATCTAGGTGATCTCTAATTCTTCCTTGGATTAAAAGTATTGAGGTCCAGAAGGAGTATCTTAGTAAATCAAAGGAAGTATACTTTGGATCCAATTGCTAATACAAGAGTAGGAGGAGCCAACATTAATGATGTGCCTTTGGAATGGAATAGTAAACTCATTTGTCACGGACGCGTCCTAGAAATATCATTTGTACATAATCATGCATTTAATTAACATACTAAGTTAGTTTGGATGTCCATTTAGTGATATTTGTATATAGTAATTAATATTTCGATTAGTGCATAATGATTATTTAATTATCGATAAACTTTACAAAGTAATTATATAGGGTTATTAGGAATAAATTATAAAATTTCTAAACATTATAATATATATGTTTAAATAGGATTAAGTAAGCTTAATTAGGGTTAAAACACAATTATGATAAAAAAAAATATGATTGAATATCACTTAAGTTCCAAGCAACTGAAGTAGACAGGTGAGAGCTGCTCAAAGGGATATTTTTTCAAACCTCCATAAGATCTCAGAAAATTCTGAAAACAATATATAAGCCACTTAACATTATATTTTCATCGTAGAAAAATTACCAGAGGAAGAACTCGAGCGAACCGACCTGGAAAAAATCAGGAACGTCAGCTATTCCAGGTGAGTTTTGATCTGGAAAATTTTCTTCTGATTGAGAGAATCGGTGCTTGGTGATAAACAAACCATAAGAAATTTTGTATGTTCATCCACTCGAAGTTAGCTTTCCATGGCCTCTGGAATCACCTAAAAAGGAGTTTTATAGAGGAAGTTATGAACTTACCTTCGCAAGTCACTCATCCTGTCCCGAGTCTGATACAAGTTCCATTTGTAAATTAGGACACGGTTATAATAGAGTGAATTAGGGTTTGAAATTTGGATATGCTTAATAGACATTCCAAGGGTGCGGTTAGAGGTGGAATCATCCTATTTGAACTTGTATTTTGAGAGAAATGAATTTTTCATTTCATAGTGATGCTTCTGTCAGATTCTAGGACATTGACAAATTGTGACCCGAATTAACTATTTTTGTTATAAGTCTATACAGCGAATTAAATTCTTTAATTTTTATGACAAAATACTAGTGAAGTCTAGATGTCAGGAAAATTATGCCCTAGTTAAATGGACAAGTATGAAGAAACATATAAATCAATATTTCAGTGACATACAATCTGTCATGGCACAAATCCTAGGTCAGATTGCTTGGGATGTCCTGACTTACTCACTTGGTATTTGATAATGATATTTGAGGGTTGGAAACCTTAGTATGTATAGTTTCTAATTAATCTAGAATCATAGGATTTGCTCATGTGGTTAAGAAGTTATGAATTATTTATTGACAGACACTCAGTCTGAAATTCTGAAATAGCACCTAGTTAAACTTTGGGGAATTGAAATGTTCCAAGTGTGGAATAACTTATGAATATAAATGTCTGAAGTTAGAAATTGGTATTAGAGGAGGTTATATGCATTTTAGGGTGCATAAGTGTTCATACATCATGAGCATGCATTACATATTACCTTACTAGTGATTGGAAAGTAAAAAGACATTATTGTTTGTAGGAAAACATCAAGTTGCAAGTGAAAGGGATGAAATCTAATAAACCTTCTTGAAGTGATAAAGTACAAGGTGAGTGGGTAAATTTACAACATAACAAAAATGTTATATGTTAATTCTTTTATTTATGGTATTACCTCATGCAAAGATTATTATTATTATTATTGTAACATATTTTGCGCTATGAAAAGTATCTATGATATGTTTCAAGGATTTTATATGAGGTGGAGTAATATCTTATACAAAAATGTTTCCAGGGAACAATGCTTGTGAAGTAAAAATAAGTTTTATTTGATAATGATATGAAATTATGACATGTGTATTTTGATATTGTGAAACTCCATATGTTCATTAGCCATGCTATTTGAAAAAGGTCTTTGGAACCGCATTCGATATACATGAAGCCTTTGGGACGTATATCGGGTGTCTTTGCCCTTTGGGGGCTGCTCTGCGTGCACGTATTGACCCATGATCGCTCTGCGTATCTGAGAATCATGATTGGGTGGCACACAATCATGATTGGGATACGTATTGACCCATAATTTGCTCTGCGTATCTGAGACTCTTGATTGTGAAGTTCTGCTTAACTGTATGACACACAATCATAGAGGGATACGTATTGACCCATGATTTTCTCTGCATATCCTTGACTCTTGATTATGAAGCTCTGCTTAATTGTATGACACATGATCATAGAAGGATACGTATTGACCCATGATGAGTATGTGCAATGACACATGTATGGAGTTTAAATATAAAAATTATGATATCTTGAGTTAATTTTACTTCTATAAAAGTTCATATGATTTGACAAATTATGCTATATGTGATACGCTTTAAACGTTTTCTCATATGAAAGAAATGTGGTTATTTAAATGATATATGCACTCGTATTATTCCCCTATGTTGTACTTTTATTCCACTCACTGAGAAAATGATCGTTGCTCATAAAATCCATTTTAAATGTTTTTTTAGATACTCGTAAGTTCTCGAGTTGAGTCGACTCAGAGCTTATTTTTGCTGCATATAGAGGAGGTCGAGCCGCTGGAATCCCCTTTCACTTTTGTTTTCTTAAGCATGCATATGTAATAGATAGCTTTAGATGTTGTAATTAAGTTTGTGAGAAACTTTTTTGTAAGGTTGTATAAGACTTGATCCTGTGGGGTTATATATGAGATGGTTTGTGAAAAAATATAGTGACAATATGTGAATGTTCTATCTTATAGTTTTTTATTAAACTTTGATGCATATATATATGTCTTTTATATGTATTGACAAATAACATAAGATAAGTAAGGGAGGAGGTTTTGTCGATTTTATTTTTGGAATTGCTAAACATAGTTAAGAGTGTGATGATTGGAATTAGAACTTAGTCGCGGAGTTGGGTGCGACAGTGTTTGGTATCAGAACTTAGGTTATAAGATTCTGTAGATAGTATAACATAAGTTAAGGCTAGGTGACATTATTTACATTATTGGCCCAAGTCATTCTGCTCCACCAGGCAGTCGACCTAATAGGAATCCATCAGTTTTATCTCATGCATCGGTACGAGGTGTGGCACGAGATGTGAATGATAACCCTCTCTTACATGATGATGAGATCCCAGCGGGTCAATCAAGACTTCCTCATGTTGTTGACCAAGTCAATCCTATTGAAAATCAAAGTGCTGCACAAGTTTTTGCACAAGCTTTAAGGGCTATTATGAGTGAAGTAAACTCGACCTCCCAAGTTATGCAAAGAAATAGGTTCTACGACAAAATTAGGAAACAAGGTGCAGTTGATTTTGAAGGTACAGTTGACCCATCAGAGGCAGAGGTATGGTTAAAGCGTATGGATAGAATATTTAATCAGATGAGGTGCTCCAATGAAGAAAAGTTTGATTATATTGTTTCCTTGTTGCAAAAAGATGCTTTGAATTGGTAGGAGACAATTCCTGGAAGTCAAAATTTTCCAGCTACTCTTGGATGGGAGGACTTTCTTCGAGAATTTCGAAAGAAGTATTTGCCCAAAATATATACTGATAGAAAGCATAAGGAATTCCTAAATCTGACACAATGAGCATTATCAGTTGCTGAGTATGAATTAAATTTCACACAACTATCAAAATACGCACCGAGCTTGGTGTCAGATGAAAGTGACAAGTGTAGACGATTTGAAGGAGGACTTCACTTGAACATCAGAGAAAAAGTTGAAGTGTTGGAGTTCACTGACTACTCCAAATTGGTGGCAGCAGCACTAAGAGCTGAAAAGCTTATAGAAGAAAGAAATCAAGTTAGCCAACATTTGAAAAGACCAAACTCCAATTTTACGCAGACTGGGCCAAGTAATAAAATGGCAAGATATGGTGATGGTACATTTCACTCTCATGGTAACTTTTATAAAAATAGGAGACATGGAAATGAATCACAAGGTACACAAAAATATCATACCAATCAGAAAAATATGAGTACACAAGCAAGTGCAGTCAGAAGAACCTTTTCAGAAAATCAAAGTAGAGTTGGACCAAGACAAGAACAATACCGTACAAATGCATATTGCACAACTTGTGGAAGATATTATTTTGGAAAATGCTCAATATTCACAAGAGTTTGCTTTAAATGTGGTCAAAGGGGACACAGGATATAAGATTGTCGATTCATGGAAAAGGGTAAAAGCATTTCTGAAACAGTAGCATATCTTCCTATAAAGTCTCAAATCAAAGCTACTCCTGGTGCAAGCATAAAAGCGAGTAATCAAAATGTCCCAAGAACATCAAAACCAACAAATCCACCAGGGAGACCATAAACTCAAGCATGTGTCCTTGCAATGACAGAACCCGATGCTTTGGCTACTCCTGACGTAGTGATGGGTACATTTTCTATCTTTGATAAAAGCACACATATTCTTATTGATCCTGGATCTACTCATTCATTCATATCAAAAGACTTTTCCATGCATGCCGATAGAAAACTTAATCCTTTAGAATGTTCTATGTTAGTACATACATCCATGGGAGATTCTATTATTGTCGCACAATCATATAAGATTGTAGAGTCAAAGTTCCTGAGCAAGACATGATAGCAGATCTCATTCCTCTAAATATTCAAGACTTTGATGTCATACTTGGAATGGATTGGTTAGCTCGTCATCATGCCACTATAAATTATTTTAAGAAAGAAGTTTACTTTGAGTCACCCGAGAAAGATAGAGTTATCTTCTGTGGTAAACGTCAAATTCTTCCCTCTTGTATTATTTCTGTGATGGTGGCATAGAAATTAATCAAGAAAAGATGTGAAGCTTACCTTGCTTCTGTGATTGACACTAAGGTAGAAGAACCACGATTGGAAGATATTCCAATCGTATCTGAATTTGTAGATGTTTTCCCAGAGGATCTTCTTGGATTACCACCGCAAAGAGAGATTGAGTTCAGTATTGACCTTATTCCAGGAACAACACCTATATCTATTGCTCCTTATCGAATGGCACCAGCAGAACTGAAAGAGTTAAAGTTACAATTACAAGAATTATTAGACAATGGTTTCATCCGGCCGAGTGTTTCTCCTTGGGGTGCACCAGTATTATTCGTGAAAAAGAAATATGGAATATTATGGTTGTGCATCGATTATAGACAATTAAATAGAGTTACTATAAAGAATAAATATCCTTTGCCGCGGATCGATGGTCTTTTTTATCAACTACAAGGAGCAAAGGTATTTTTAAAAATAGACTTGAGATCAGGATATCATCAGTTGAGAATTAAAGATACTGATATTGCCAAAACTGCCTTCAAAACTCGGTATGGACACTATGAATTTCTGGTGATGCCATTTGATTTAACAGATGCGCCCGCAACTTTTATGGATCTCATGAACCGTGTTTTCAAACCTTATTTGGATAAGTTTGTGATTGTTTTCATCGATGATATACTAGTCTATTTCCGAAGCGAAGAAGAGCATGAAGAGCATTTAAGAAGTATTTTGCAAATACTTCGAGAGAAACAATTATTTGCAAAGTTTAGTAAATGTGAATTTTGGCTCAACTCAATAGTATTTCTGGGACATGTAATCTCAGCAGAGGGCATCTGTGTGGACCCAGAAAAGGTTGATGCAATATTGAAGTGGGAGCCTCCAAAAAGTGTAACAGAAGTGAGAAGTTTTCTTGGCTTAGCGGGATATTATCGATGTTTTATTGAAGGTTTTTCTATGATTGCAGTTCCATTAACTAGACTTCTTCGAAAGAATGTAAAGTTTGAATGGACAAAGAAATGTCAAGATAGCTTCGAAAGGTTAAAGAGATGTTTAACATCTGCTCCAATGTTAACGCTCCCAACAGAAAATGGATACTATGTGGTGTATAGTGATGCTTCTAGACAAGGGTTGGGTTGCGTTCTAATGCAACATGCAAAAGTTATTGCATACGCTTCTCGACAACTCAAACCACATAAGTTAAACTACCCAACACATGATTTAGAGTTGACAGCAGTTATTTTTGCTCTTAAGATATGGAGGCATTATCTTTATGGAGAGACATGTCATATTTTTACGGATCACAAGAGTTTGAAATATCTCCTTACACAAAAATAATTAAATTTACGTCAAAGAAGGTGGATGGAGTTACTAAAGGACTATAATTGCATAATTGATTATCATCCGGGTAAAGCTAATGTGGTTGCAGATGCACTTAGCCGAAAATCATCGAGTCTTCTAGCCCATATAAAAGTTTATCAGTTACCATTGCTACTTGAACTGAAATCCTTAGGAGTTGAGTTGAAGACAAGTGAGAAAGGAGCACTCTTTGCACACTTTAGAATTAGACCCATTCTAACCGAGAGGATACGCGAAATACAAGATCAAGATAAAGAGTTAGTGAAAATCATCAATCAACTAAAGAACGGAGAGCAAACACAATTCTCATTAAAGGATGATGGGACTTTAATGTTTGACAGCAGGTTATGTGTTTCTAATGTTGGAAATCTTAGGCAAGAAATAATGGAGGAAGCTCATTGTTCGCCTTATACTATACATCCAAGAAGTACTAAGATGTATAGATATTTGAGAAGAAACTTTTGGTGGCACGGTATGAAGAAGGACATAGCAGAATACATCTCTCGATGTTTAATATGTCAGCAAGTAAAGGCAGAACACAAAGCTCCAGCTGGAACTCTTCAATCAATTCTGATACCAGAATACAAGTGGGATGAAATCACTATGGATTTTGTAACGAATTTGCCAAGAACGAAATGAAATCATGACACTATTTGGATAATAGTTGATCGTCTCATGAAGTCAGCACATTTTATACCAGTTCGAAAGGACGATTCTCTTAATACATTAGTCAAGTTGTACATTGATG
Source organism: Pontederia crassipes (assembly GCA_030549335.1). Lineage (NCBI taxonomy): Eukaryota > Viridiplantae > Streptophyta > Magnoliopsida > Commelinales > Pontederiaceae > Pontederia > Pontederia crassipes. Next base: position 16,075,149 of record JAUKPH010000017.1, on the reverse strand, counting down.
AAATTGTGAGACTACATGGTATTTCAACATCTATCATATCTGATAGAGATCCTCGGTTTACCTCTCGATTCTGGCATAGTTTACAAAATTCCTTAGGTACAAAATTAAAGTTTAGTACTTCATTTCATCCTCAAACAGATGGTCAATCGGAGAGAACCATTCAAACACTTGAAGAAATGCTCAGAGCTTGTATTCTAGAATTTAAGGGATCTTGGAATGAACACTTGACATTAGCAGAGTTTACTTATAATAATAATTTTCATTCAAGTATCGAGATGGCTCCTTTTGAAGCATTATATGGTAGGAAATGTAGGACACCGATATGTTGAGATGAAGAAGGTGCAAGAGTCGTTTTGGGACCACAAAAGGTGCAAGAGACTGTTGACAACCTAAAAATCATTAAACAAAAGTTAAAGACAACACAAGATCGGCAAAAGAGTTATGCAGGTCAATGTCATCGAGAAATGGAGTATGAAGTGAGAAGTAAAGTCTTCTTAAAAGTTTCACCTTGGAAAGGTGTCATACGATTTGGAAAGAAAGGAAAGTTAAGTCCGAGATATGTAGGACCATATGAAATTTTGGAGCGTATTGGACCAGTTGCATGTCGATTAGCGCTACCACCAGAGTTATCACGTATTCATGATGTCTTTCATGTCTCTATGCATCAACGATATCGATCAGATCCTTCACATGTATTGGAGCCACAATCTATTCAAGTACGAGAGGATTTGTCATATGAAGAGAATGCAGTGCAAATTATCGAAAGAAAGGAAAAAGAACTACGGAATCGAAAGATTCCATTAGTTTTGGTGATTTGGAGAAATCATTTAAGAGAAGAAGCAACTTGGGAGCGAGAGGATCAAATAAGAGAAAAGTATCCATTCTTATTCCTTGAAATAGGTAACCAAATTTTGGGGACGAAATTTTTTTGAGGAAGAATTGTCACGGACGTGTCCTACAAACATCATTTGTACATAATCATGCATTCTATTAACATACTAAGTTAGTTTGGGTGTCCATTTAGCGATATTTGTATATAGTAATTAATATTTCGATTAGTGCATAATGATTATTTAATTATCGATAAACTTTACAAAGTAATTATATAGGGTTATTAGGAATAAATTATAAAATTTCTAAACATTATAATATATATATTTAAATATGATTAAGTAAACTTAATTAGGGTTAAAATACTTAGTTATGACAAAAAAAAAATATGATTGACCATCACTTAAGTTCCAAGTAGCTGAAGCAGACAGGTGAGAGCTGCTCAAAGGAATATTTTTCCAAACCTCCATAAGATCTCAGAAAATTCTAAAAACAATATATAAGCCACTTAACATTATATTTTCATCGTAGAAAAATTACCAGAGGAAGAACTCGAGCGAACCGACCTGGAAAAAATCGGGAACGTCAGCTATTCCAGGTGAGTTTTGATCTGGAAAATTTTCTTCTGATTGAGAGAATCAGTACTTGGTGATAAACAAACCATAAGAAATTTTGTATGTTCATCCACTCGAAGTTAGCTTTCCATGGTCTATGGAATCACCTAAAAAGGAGTTTTATAGAGGAAGTTATGAACTTACCTTCGCAAGTCACTCATCCTGTCCCGAGTCTGATACAAGTTCCATTTGTAAATTAGGGCACGATTATAATAGAGTGAATTGGGATTTGAAATTTGGATATACTTAAGTAGACATTCCAAGGGTGCGGTTAGAGGTGGAATCATCCTATTTGAACTTGTATTTTGATAGAAATGAATTTTTCATTTCATAGTGATGCTTCTGTCAGATTCTAGGACATTGATAAATTGTGACCCGAATTAACTATTTTTGTTATAAGTCTATACAGCGAATTAAATTCTCTAATTTTTATGACAAAATACTAATGAAGTCTAGATGTCAGGAAAATTATGCCCTAGTTAAATGGACAAGTATGAAGAAACATATAAGTCAATATTTCAGTGACATACAATCTGTCATGGCACAAATCCTAGGTCAGATTGCTTGGGATGTCCTGACTTACTCACTTGGTATTTGATAATGATATTTGGGGGTTGGAAACCTTAGTATGTATAGTTTCTAATTAATCTAGAATCATAGGATTTGCCCAGTGGTTAAGAAGTTATGAATTATTTATTGACAGACACTCAGTCTGAAATTCTGAAATAGCACCTAGTTAAGCTTTGGGGAATTGAAATGTTCCAAGTGTGGAATAACTTATGAATATAAATGTCTGAAGTTAGAAATTGGTATTAGAGGAGGTTATATGCATTTTAGGGTGCATAAGTGTTCATACATCATGAGCATGCATTACATATTACCTTACTAGTGATTGAAAAGTAAAAAGACATTATTGTTTGTAGGAAAACATCAAGTTGCAAGTGAAAGGGAGGAAATCTAATAAACCTTCTTGAAGTGATAAAGTACAAGGTGAGTGGGTAAATTTACAATATAGCAAAAATGTTATATGTTAATTCTTTTATTTATGGTATTACCTCAAGCAAAGATTATTATTGTTATTATTGAAACATATTTTGCGCTATGAAAAGTATCTATGATATGTTTCAAGGATTTCATATGAGGTGGAGTAATATCTTAGACAAAAATGTTTCTAGGGAACAATGCTTGTGAAGTAAAAATAAGTTTTATTTGATAATGATATGAAATTATGACATGTGTATTTTGATATTGTGAAACTCCATATGTTCATTAGCCATGCTATTTGAAAAAGGTCTTTGGAACCGCATTCGATATACATGAAGCCTTTGGGACGTATATCGGGTGTCTTTGCCCTTTGGGGGCTGCTCTGCGTGCACGTATTGACCCATGATCGCTCTGCGTATCTGAGAATCATGATTGGGTGGCACACAATCATGATTGGGATACGTATTGACCCATAATTTGCTCTGCGTATCTGAGACTCTTGATTGTGAAGTTCTGCTTAACTGTATGACACACAATCATAGAGGGATACGTATTGACCCATGATTTTCTCTGCATATCCTTGACTCTTGATTATGAAGCTCTGCTTAATTGTATGACACATGATCATAGAAGGATACGTATTGACCCATGATGAGTATGTGCAATGACACATGTATGGAGTTTAAATATAAAAATTATGATATCTTGAGTTAATTTTACTTCTATGAAAGTTCATATGATTTGACAAATTATGCTATATGTGATACGCTTTAAACGTTTTCTCATATGAAAGAAATGTGGTTATTTAAATGATATATGCACTTGTATTGTTCTCCTATGTTGTACTTTTATTCCACTCACTGAGAAAATGATCGTTGCTCATAAAACCCATTTTAAATGTTTTTTCAGATACTCGTAAGTTCTCGAGTTGAGTCGACTCGAAATTTGTTTTTGCTGCATATAGAGGAGGTCGAGCCGCTGGAGCATTTTAATCTCCCTTCACTTTTGTTTTCTTAAGCATGCATATGTAATAGATAGTTTTAGATGTTGTAATTAAGTTTGTGAGAAACATTTTTGTAAGGTTGTATAAGACTTGATCCTGTGGGATTATATATGAGATGATTTATGAAAAAATATAGTGACAATATGTGAATGTCCTATCTTATAGTTTTTTATTAAACTTTGATGCATATATATATGTTTTTTATATGTATTGACAAATAACATAAGATAAGTAAGGGAGGAGGTTTTGTCGATTTTATTTTTGAAATTGTTAAACATAGCTAAGAGTGCGATGATTGGGATTAGAACTTAGTCACGGAGTTGGGTGTGATATCATTTCAGTTCAATTTGATGAAATGTTTTCTTTAAATTTTGAAAGATGAAGTTTCGACTAATGTGCCTGCTTAGAGACAGGTTGATATATCCCATGATAACAAGGCCGAATATATGATTTTATGTCATGCACTTAAGTCAATTTATGCAAAAGCCAAAGAATTCGCACATAAAAGTTGCATGTCATCCAGATTGTCATATACTTAAAAGAATTCACACATGAAAGTTGTCATCCATATTGTCATATATTTTAAAAATGATCCCAGCTTTGTATGATGTAGATTGAGTAGCCTGCATTCTTACTAGAGAATTGTTAGTGGATTTTGTGTTAAACTTAATAGCTCATTAATATCTTGGAAATCGATGAAATAGCACACAATGTCTAAGTCTTCAATCAATTCAAAGTATACGAGCTTAGCTTCTACTATTTTAGAAGTAGCATGACTTCGGAGATTGTTCTTAGAGCTAGGAGTTCATGTTCACAGGCTGATATATCTCACGATAACAAAGCCAAATATATCATTTTATGTCATACATTTAAGTCAATTTATACAATAGCCAAAGAATTCACACATGAAAGTTGTCATCTGGATTGTCCCAATAAAGGTGTGTTCTTTTCTACAATTAATAACAATTATTGGTAGGATTGTATGATGCAGATTGGGTGGCATGCATTATTACTAGAGAACTGTCGGTGGATTTTGGAAATCGAAGAAATAGCACACAATGTCTAAATCTTCAGTTGATTTAGAGTATAGGAGCTTAACTTCTGCTATTTCAAAAGTAGTATGACTTCGGGGATTGTTCTCAGAGCTAGGAGTTCAAGTTCAAAATGCAAATTTAGATTAATTGTGATACTAAAGCGGTCTTGCATATAGCTAACAATCCAATAGTTCATGAATGGATTAAGCACATAAAATTAGACTCCCATTTTGTTCAAGAGAGAATTCTAGCATGTTCTAATTGAGGCAAAACATATCCTTTATAATGAACAATTAAACAACATGACTATTTTCTTTCCAAACTTGGGTTGTTACGTGTTCATATAGCCAAGTTTGAGGTGGAGCATAAATAATTGTAAATAGATATTAACATAATACACAACTCAATTAGTTAATTGTTACATTAGTGATTTCTGGACGATGCACCACATTTCACAAAATACTTTATTGTTCCTCTTTGGCATTCATCAAGTTTTTACCAAATATTAGTTTTTTTGTGATTGTTGTATACTTTGACAGTATGACATGCATTTTTAATTAGAAAATTTTGCACTCTAGATTCATGCAAATGGTCACGAATAAGAATGATGAATCAAGTTCACAACAAAATGTTGCACATGTCCAAAGTTGATGCCATAGTTGAAAGAATATTGAGTCATTTTATAATTAAAGTTTTTAACTACTAAAAAGATGATATTATTTTACATTTTATTATTGTATCAAATTGAACTTCTTTAAGTGGAGAAGTCTTCCATTATTTATTATTAAATCGATGATGTATGGTGAATGAGTTGACAAATGAAAATTTCTCTAAATGAACTTTTAGAAAGTATTTTCAAATCTATATATATGTAAGAGTGGAACCATGAAGTACCAGACACGAGATAGATCTTCCAAAAAACAAGGCTTTCTTCGAATAAGCCAATTCATTTGGGACCCTGCAGATCCATTCTTTTTCTTATTCAAAGATCAACCCTTTGTCTCTGTGTTTTCACGTCGAGAATTTTTTGCAGATGAAGAGATGCCAAAGGGGTTTATTACTTCCCAAACAAATCCTCCTACATCTATATATAAACGCTAGTTCATCAAGAATACGCAAGAAAAGCACTTCGAATTGTTGATTCATCGCTAGAGATGGCTTATAAGCAATAGTTCATTATCTAATGGATCTTTTCGTTCTAATACTCTATCCGAGAGTTATCAGTATTTATCAAATTTGTTCCTATATAACGGAACGCTATTGGATCGAATGACAAAGAGTGTTAGCAAAGGGATGGCTTTTCCCGGATGAAATGAAACATTTGATTCATGTAACAGGAGAAAGATTTCACATTCCTTAGCCGTAAAGATATGTGGCCATGAAAAAGAGATTAATTGAAATGGTCAGACACTTGGACGGATGTTCATCAAATTGTGCACTTGATTTCATGATTAAATTTTAGATGAGGACAAATTAATGGAGACATAAAAAAGGAATAAAATACATATCATGCCTTCACTGATCATGGAGAGACTGCAAGAACTCATTCCTAGGGTTTGTTTGGGTTGAGAGTTTTGGAGGAGTGGGGTGGAATATGAGGGTGTGAATCTATTTGGATAATTATTTTCTATTAGTTAGGGAAATGGGATGAAATGATTAAGTCCTCCTAACATCATATTTCTCATTCCATCAAATCAGTGGAATGAGAATGAATTACTAATTATATATCAAATTAATCCTCTTTCATACCTCTTATTCTTTCTCTCTTTTATCTTCTCTATTTCCTTAGCCTCTCATCTCTCTCATATTTGTAAACAAATATTATGATAAATATTTTTAATTTATATTTTATTTTTAATTTATATTTATCTTTTATTTTTAACTTTTAAAATAGATGAATAAAATAATTATATAAAATAAATAATATAATAAAAAAAATAAAAATATGTCAAACAAGAAATAAAAAGAAAAAATAAAATAAGTGATAATGAACTATATGATAAATACTCAATAGTCGTTAAATATTATAAATAATTTAACATATAATAAAGAGTAAAAATAATTTTTACACAAATATAACTTTCATTATTTCGTCCCACATCTTTTATAAATTATTATTCAAACATAAATTTTTTAATGACACATAATATTTCACCACCACATCACTCGGTTATACTATCTACCCCACCCTTAGTTAATTATTTTTCAAATAAGTCCTTAGTGCATACAAATTAATTACGCGGAACGGATACTTCTGAAATCAAGCAAAAGATATCATGTTTTTTTCTCTTCCTTCTTTTTACCACCGAAGTGATTTAATTCTTGACAGCACTAAATATTAAAGTAACAGCATTTAAAAGGCTGGAGTTTGTTTTCCCAAGGTAATTTAGGCTGTTTACCAACTTCCTTCTTCCTTGCTTTTATTCTTATTATCTTGGGGAGTCTCAGGGTAATAATTACACCAGAAAGGAAACCAGAAGAGAGAAACTAGAGAAAGTTACTGTTTGTTGCTTAACAATTTCATTACTCATTTGAATAGCTTTTTGCCTTCATACTTGCTTTCCAAAGCAATGCATACAAAAATCCTTCATATCTTGCGAACCAAATATTTCTAAATAAATAATGATTCACTTCCATGTGGATAGATTTGTACAAAAGAAGCATAAATTATGAGTGTTGCATTTAGCAGGAAAAAAATCCAAATTTGGCACTTAATCCCTTTTTTATGGCCACAAGTCAGTCTTGCAACTGTGTAACTATAAGGAAATATATCTTTATTCGGCATGATAAATCTTATATTTCATACGGGTACAGAATATTAACAGGTTTAATTTGCATCGAGGTATATTTAACCTTTCGCATGCATGGATATGGATGAAATAGAGAAAGAGGAAATTATTTTCGATGTATATATCTTCCCCCACATGTGTGTTCTTGTTCTCGAACCGTTTGAATCCAGGAATTACAGATTGGTGGATCAGATCCCAGAACCTGATATGTTCTTCCCCATCCACGAGTTCAACTGCATGCACGTATAAATGTAACAGAAGATTGTCCAGATAAATTTATATTTCTCTCTGTTAATTAATCTGGTTATTGAACTTATAATTGGCACCGGCAAAATATTCTCGGAACATGAACACTATCATGCGATTCAAAAGTACAGGCACTCCATACATCGAGGTAGGAAGTAGATAAAACCTGGAGGACACAAACACTCTTGTCTCACTCCATTCAAACTCACTTCACACCACCTTTATTACACTTCACTCACTGGTCTGATCACATTAAAATTACTTCGTATACTTCCCTCTCCTTCAGTCTTAATGTGTTCACTGTTCAGTTGTTGATCTCCGGCAGGAACTCCGGCTCCGGGATGTCATTGGGGGAAACGCAGCAGCGGCAGCCATTGTATCCATGACCACAGCATCCGTAGCGGCAACGGTGACCGCCGCCAGGGTAACCACCGCCGGGGTAACCGCCACCGGGCCCATGGCCTCCGCCCGGGTACCCGCCTCCAGGGTACCTGCCACCGTGACCTCCGGGATACCCTCCACCAGGGTAGCCGCCGCCTGGATACCCTCCATACTTCTCGTCTACAAGGCCAGCGCCATTTTTCTCATCTGCTGGTGCACGCCAAAAACAAAAATAATAATAGTTAGACATTGCGCTCATCTTATTAAAAGAAAGAATATTACATGTATAGCACATAAAAGTATTATGCACCTACTGTTAGTCTTATTAATTGCTGACACCCTATAATAAGGTACGTATACGTGCGTTGTTACAATATTGGTGAACATGTCAATTTATAAGGATATTAAAGAATCACTATAAGTATATCAGAAACGTTGGACGTGATAACTTAATGTTGTTGCATGCCAAAGAAATAGAGACCCTAGAAGCAAAAAACTCAAATGAAAACTTCGAAGCTCTCCACATGACGTTACTATATAAATGAATTTAAAGGAGCGGAAAATATTTTTGTCTCTCTCTTACGTGTTTCTCCAAGCTTCCTATTCATCATCTCAGATGAGACGAGGACGGCAGCTGCCAAGAGGACGCCAAGCAGAAGCAAAGTCTTGGAAGCCATGATCGACTAGCAGCTTGATTGTGTGAGTAGAAGGCGTGCCCTCGTGCCCCCATTTATAGGAACACATGCCATGGACAGATTCATGATCACATTTAAGATGGACACCGATCCACCACTCTGCCCTTCGACTATAGTCTTCGGAGGAGTGACCCACTGCACGGTTGGCAGATGGCGAATTTATATCACTCAAGAAAGATCTATCCAGATCCGCAGTGTATTAACTTCATGTCATATTTCTAGATATATCACAAGGAATATGCTCCAAAATATATAAAGATCTGGTGGAGGATGTGGCGAAAAGATCCACGCAAGAGAGACAATATTTCATTTCCAACAAATCCTATATTTATGATAAGCTTTTAATGAATACTTGATATACAATAACTATTATACGTTTATAATGACCTACTTGTCCATACGAATTTACAGATCAATCTTAATAATTTTATGAGAAAAGTATTACGAGAAATTTCGAAAAAAAAGATGTTTAGTCGAATATGATAAAAATTAGTAATCTCTTATCCAATAATCAGTTGAATATAGAAGTTTTGCCTTTCTAATAATTTCCCCTTAAAGAAAGAATAAGACAAATGGGCATTAATTACATGACAGATAATGAAGTTAATGTGGATACTCAACATGTTCCCTCGATCTATTGATGTAAACTGTAAACACGATGATATGGGCCTCCCACCGCCTTCCACGCTGCCGACATGCTACATCTTACTGGAGAGAGAAAGAGAGAGAGAGGGCCATGCATGGCCATGTGCATGAAACCTATGTTTATATAGGACTGTGTGCGATATGTAGAGTGTACGTACAATTCTGTGGTAACGTGGACCCAGTTCAGCAATTAAATGTTGTTTGGATGAGTTTGCTAACAAGAGATAGAGATTGGGGGACACGTTCACGATGCCAACTCCGGTCACGGGATACTTTTACATCGACATAACAATTATCAAACTTGTGAAAGAAAAAAAAAATGAAAGCAAACGACAACGTAATGCGTGGATTGAACATGCACAAACTTTAATGCACACAATTTCCATGGCCACCTTCAATTCTAAATTGAAGTTTCTCATCCGTAAGGAGAGTCGATAATATTTTGAATCTAAATTTAATTATAGTTAGACATTTTAGTAACGGTAGTTATGAAGTCGTTTCTTTTATACAAAGGTTAGCGAGCCTGAAAGGGTTTAGAGAGGATGTAACAACTAAAAATAAGAAAATGCCAGCTGTGAAAAAGAAATTAAAAATTAAAATACCTGATAACATGACAAAAAAATTAAATGGGCAATTATGTTTTGAATATGGTAATCAATAAGGAGTAAATATCGGATATAAAGAATAAGAAAAGTTAACAACTTGAAATCCCCTATAATCTCCATTCAATTGTTGCAAAACTTATCACCTCTGCTAGCTGATCATTTAATATACATTGAAAAAAAATGACACCTTGCTTTTATCTACACTACAAGAAAATTGAGGAATAGCAACCCAATAATCGCAACGTTAGGGAGGCGCTCCGCATTTATGGGAGCTGGAAATCGATAGCTAATGGCGTCGCAATAGAGCCAACACAAATGGAGACGCTACTAGCATCACTCGTTGACGCTATCTCGACGTTATTAAGTCGCGTATTGTCCGGCTAGGAGCAGTAGAAATGCGTCGCTAAATCGATGTGCACGTGGCACTAACGCTGAGGCACTATTCCGGCGCCCAAGAGTCGTTAACATTATGGTGTTTGCGTCATTGATGAGACGCAAATATGACATTAAGAACGATATATTTAACTTAGTGTCGACTCTTCCAGCGACGCTAATGTGATGCTATGGAGGCGCCACCTGCACATTTTTTTGACCCATATTAGTCACATTTTTTTTCCCTTCACACACCATACAATTATATAATGCATATAAATACATTGATATTCATCACAGGCAATATGAAAACATAACAGGCATAATAGGAAAGCATCACAGACATAATATTTAACATAAAAATACGAAAAGTAATAAACTGAACTAACAAAATATACATATATCTAAGTCTATAAATAACAAAAGCATAGTTTATATCCATGGTTTGTTTTTATCCTATGTTTGAGAGTTATTATTATCATTCCGAACATTTGACCCAGAAATCGATCTATGGTCTCGCGAGGATGGATTCTGTGTCGGGATCAATCCCTGAATCGCTTGCAGTAGCGGAGCCAACTGCTGCGGCACCTGCTGCGATATCTACTCTGATAACTGTTGTGATAGCTGTGTTATATCAGGTGCAGCGGATGAGCTCGGAGCAGATGGACCGTCTGCATATCCTCCAATCCTCCTAGGTATCTGAGTGGTTGTGCCGAGGCCACGCAAGTATCCTCTCGTGTCGCGCGGCCACCTCATCCCAAATAATAGGGTCCTCTACGAAATAGAAAAATTATAATATCATATAATATATAAATTATATATCAAAAAATACATAAATTAAAAACATGACAAAACCAACCAAGAAACATTACCTGATAACTGAGTACTCGGATCATCTCCATACTTCTCAACCATTTTCGCATTATACTCATCCTAAAAAATTTAAACATTGTGTATTTCAAAAATAGTGCATTAATGTCAACAACCAAATGAACATGTCATGAGACTTATCAGAAGCCTATGAGCAGTGGGCGTGACTAAGTCTTTTATCTTCCGGCTCTTATGCGTGGCCTCATATACCACACGAAAATTTACGGGATCGTCTTCTTTCTCCTCCTACAATAAAATTTCAAATTTGATAACATAAGTATAAGTCAAAAGTTTGATAAATTGAATTTATATTTAACCATGCGCCGTCGATGCTCGTCAAATCGTATCGACCCCCTGTGTGGATGTGGGTCTCAGGCTTCGAAAGACGGTTAACTTTTGCCTTTTCCGACTTCCTTTGCCATCATTCATCTGTCCTTTATGAATATCAAATACTTAGACTTTCAAAAACTATAAATTTAATAAAAATAATTTAAAAGTAAATATACTTACCACTTTTTACATAGGACTCCCAAACCGAGTGCTTAATATGTCTTGAGCATCTTTGTATGCCCTGCTCCAAAGTGAGGCCGGCGGACGTGACAACCTTACGAAACTTGTATAATCGATTTCGGAGGCATTTCGCAGCGACCTCCTCAAAAGCTCTTCGGATCGTCCCTAAACTAAGATCCGGATGAAATTTATTTGCCTCCTAAAAAATATGTTAAAACGTAATAATTTTAAAATAATATAAATCAAATTATATAACCCAAATAGAAGATCATACCATAAAGGCTCAAAAGATGTCATCCCGCACTTGAATTGGGACATCTTTTCAGGATCCTGCCCCTTCCGGCATGTGAGAAAGAACGAGAGCACTGACATCCCGTACGGTACTAGCGGGTATGAAAGTGATCTTGCCAATTATAAAGAAGAATTAATTTTCAAAGATAACCAAAACTATAACAAAATTTTTACAACTTATTTAACTTATGGTCGAGCAATATTATTCATGGTGACCAACCCATTATCGTGTAATCCATCTTCATCACTCGAAGAGGAATCATCATCCGATACAGCTGGAGTAGGTTGAGAAGGTCCAACGTCATCTACGGGCCCCAATACAAAATAAATCATTAGTATCATACCAAATTAAAATTGTGATAATTGATATATATACAGTAATGTTCTCACCTCGATTGATGTCTACCACAGCATGATCAGTGGCAGTCCGCTCGTCTGATTGAATTGAGTCAGGTGCTTGTGTTATCGGTGACGTAGCAACTAACATTATTAAAAATAATTAATATTATTAATTGAGAAATGTCAATAACAATAAATATATCACATGGGGTAAGATGTCGCTCGCTAGTGCTAGAATGTGATGAAGCATCCGGTAATCTCGCCAGTGGCGGTGGCGTAGCAACTGTCATCATAAGAAAATACATAAAATTTGCCTCCTATTAAAATTATGGAGTATACAAAAAATAACCTAGTGTGACATGACAATCATCGTCATGCGATCGAGACATCCCGACTATGTGCCCCGTCGATAGTAGAGCAACTGTCACAAAAGTAAAATATTTTAAAAAACTCTATCTCCTACTGTGTATACCCTATAATGTGTCACATACCTGGAGTGATATACGGAGCAAACCCACCAATGGATCGCCTACTATGTGATGATCCGGTTACGTGCCCCATCGGCGGTGGAAGAACTGATATTATTTAAAAAATGAATTTAACTATTATAATCAACTATAAATAAGCAGGTGACAATAAATATATTACCTAGATGTTCGACCCCTAGTAACCATGATTGAAAAAAAGTAATAATATTCTTTTATTATCGGTAACCATATATAACTAAAATAAAGTAAAAAGCTTATGTCATTAGAATGACTACGGGATTTATTCGCTTGTTTCGTATTCTGATTCATTTTCATCATCGTCGCTATAATCTTGGTTCGAGTCATCGTCAACGAAATTATCAAAGTTCACTTCCAAGAGGTCATTTGAATTGAACTCTTTCATTATTTCAGCGTCATCGACCAATTGAAAATTCTCAATTCCATTGGCCACATCAATCGTCTCATTCACTCTATCATGCTGTAAAGCTTAAGGAAGAATTGTCATTTGAATTGAACTCTTCCATTCGCCCAGTGTCATCGACCAATTAAAAATTTTCAACTCCATCGATCACATCAATCATCTCATTCACTCTATCAGGCTGTAACACATCAATCGTCGTTTGAATTGAACTCTTCCATTGACTCAGCGTCATCAACCAATTGAAAATTCTCCCCATTAGGCTGTAAAGCTTAAGGAAAAATTATCTCTTCTATATTTAGTTTTCACAGGATCAGGTCAGTGATGGTGTTGAATCGGTGTGCTACGACGATGCTCGGACGATGATAGAACACATGAACCGAAGGGCCTAACTATTTATTTTCCTTACATTCCACATTTATGAATCTTTGATGTAGTCATTATGACACTGCTAGTTTGAGATCATGTAGTAATTCTTCACCTTTCGCATTTCTTCTTTATTTATATCCTTTTTGTTGCTGACATTTCATGTATGCTGATCGAGTCATGATCAAATCTACGGTCAAAGTTATAGTGTTTGTAACATCTTCAGGTTGGTCTTCACCATGTGGCAGAGGTCGATTTGGGAGCATTATAGAGAACACCTATTACGGGACTCGAGGGCGGAGCCCTTGAAATCTATATGATTTTATAGTTTTTATTTCTATTTTCTATTAGAGTTCCCTATATAAACTCTAAAACTATTAGATTATTTTTGTATCCTTGTAATCATCAGTATTTTATAACAAAAGAGAACTGCCACCGTCCAAGGACGTAGCTCAATTTAGGGTGAACATCATAAATCTCATGCGTTCTTCTATATTTGTGTGATTTCTATTTACATCTTTTTGTAATGATATGTTAAACACATATTTAATTATATTATAATATTTAATTAGATTATAGTATGTCATTATAGGGTATTAAGAAATACTATGGTGCAGGGTTAGTCGTTGGGTCGGATCTACCCGGTGAATTCGAATATCTGACTCAACGTGACTTAATCATGATTCAACCTAGGTCAGGTCGGATTCAGGTTAAAAATTTTCAACTCGATTTGACCTGACTCAACCTGACCCAATCCGAAAACCCAAGTTTTTTTATTATTTTTAATTTTAGTTGATTTGTTAACTTAATTTAAGTGTTTTATGTCATTTAAAATCTTAAAAAAAAGCAAATTAAAATATTTTAAATATAGAAAAATACCTAGATATTTAAAACAATATTTATGGTATTCAAATAAATATTAGATATAGTTTTTATAAAAGAAATTTTTTAAAAAAAATGATGGTCAAATAAACTAACCCACCCAACTCGTGGCCTAAAAAAATTAAAACTTAACCCAATCCGACCCGATCAAACTTGACCGAATTGGGTCGAATTTGTTTGTGACTCAGATCAAACCCAACTAAGGTGTGGTTTGTTTTAGATCATAGAATAAAAATAATTATTCATAGAATAAAAATAATTATTCTACTGATTTGATAATTTTTTATGTATGCTAGCATAATAATATTATTTTACTTTTTTAAAGATAAAATTATCTACTTTGAAAATTTACTATTCATATGATTAACCTTTTTAAAAATGGCATTTGCTTTTTTTTCTTTCTGAATAATCATGTCATTAATTTTGAAGAATGAAAGATTCATTCTACCTTTTATTCACCGACCACACTAATGATTTAGAGTATTCATTTTTTGTTGTAGCAAAGCCCATCCGATCCCTATTGGGTGTGTCCTAAAGGTATTTATTGGATCGGACAACCCGATCCATCCGCTGCTCGACCCAGTAACATATCAACTTGTCCCTCCAAGTTCAGGTCCGGACCCGTCTGATTTCTTAATGGGCTTGGGCCTATATCAGGCTGGACAAGGTTATTCATTCTTTTGTCCGATACCGTAGTCCGACATCCAATATCCGTCCGATAATTTATAAGCCGCACGTTAGCCTGCCCGTTAATAGTTAATATATTAAATTTATTAAAATAATATAAATATTATTGTACAAATTTATTTTAATTAATTCATGTGATGCCATTATGTTATTTAGTTAATGTTAATTGGTTATGCAAAATGCATGATTCTAATTTTTATTCTTCTATAATGATATGATCATATCTTTTATATAATGATATAATTTTTATTATTCTGTAATGTTATTTATACTTGATGCAAAAGTAAGAATGCAAGATCAATTTATATATGATGAAGATAATGAAGATGTTGCATAATGCATAGTTACCTCTTGGTTGTAATATTTGATTGTTGTAAATTTTATTTTACTTAATATGATACTAAATATGTAATATTTCATTTTCAGCATAATGAATTTTCAAGCTACTTCAGTCGCGGACGTAGGCTATAAGTCGAATTACATAAATATTTTGTCTCTCTTATTTATATTTGACAACATAATGAGTAAAAATATATAATAATAAATTAAGGAATAACATATTGTGATTTAATTTTACTACATGTTATAGGATAGATAAATTTTAGGATATTGTAAAAAAAATTAAAAAATATTAGTGGACTAGTCCGACCCATCTAATTGTCGGCCCGATCGTTAAGGTCCGATAGACCTTAATGGGACGGACAATGCTAAATATTTATTGGGCAGCTCGATGTCCGTCCGAGAAGATAACGGGTCGGCCGAGTCCGTTCGATATCCGGTCAACATTCGATTGGCTGAATTTATTAATAGCCCGTCCGATCCGTTAAGCACCTTTAGTGTGTGCCCTATCTTTGCCAAGCCATTTGTTTTCCTCTTTAGCCATAAATTATGTAATATATAGAATAAAAATGTATTTGACATTAATAAAAATGTAAGATTCGTGGCTCTATTCAAGTTAACAAATGTTATCTTTTTTCTTAATAAAAACAGTATATTTTTTAAAATTAATTATAATTCAATAATAATTAAATATTTATTGATGCATCATACTATGAAAAAATAACACTACAACAATAATGAGGTTTTGTGACAAAATATTTTAACGGCAATTATTTCTTACACAAAACTTCCCATCCATTCTGTGCAATTAATGAGATTCGTGAGGAAAAAGTTTTTAGGAATTTTTTAATATTAGGGCGAAATACACTTTCTCGTTAATAAAAAAATAGAATATTTTTTATTTGGGACAATTTTAAGGAAAAATTTTGCAAAAAAATTATGTTTTTTGATAATATTAAAAATAGGATAATGGTTGTATTTTTTGGGACAACTTTTGCCATAGTTTGATATTCTCCCTAACTTAAAAATAGTATAATATTTAAGTTTTCTTTGGAACAACTTCAGGACAAGTTTTAAGACAGATACATTGTTTATACATAAAAATACGATAATTACATTAGAGACAAGTTTTGACTCAAATATTTTATCACTAAATAAAAAAAACTGGTTAATTTTTAAAACTTATCTGGACAAATTCATGGGCATGCTGACAGTTTTTTTTTACATTATTTTGGATAATATTAGGGAGAAAATTGTGATACTTTTTTGTTGTAACAAAAAGCCCTAATGTTCATGATTTTTTTTTCTTTGCACTAATTCGCTAAGGCTTCTCTTGTTCAACTTCTTCCTCGTGATTTTGGGCCAAGTGTTGGGGGCTTGTGCTTTTGATCTTCGTCTACCCATTTTTTGATTTTTTTTCTTTTTCCTTGCCATAATTTAGATGAACTTGACTTCTACATAATTCTCAAGAATTAAATGATGTGACGATTTTTGTTATGACTTCATGTTTGAGTGTAAGTTCTATATGGATTCATTACAATTTATATTTTTCTTACTAATAATAACTACTCTTGTGCAATTTTTCTTTTTTACTTCTCTTCTTCTTCTCCTTAGTCCTAAATACTTTCATACTAATTAAATTTGTATACAATTATTGTACAACTATTACAATGTATCTAATCCTTTCACTCTTATTTGCGTATTTTTCTCATGCAAACGGCATATAGCAAGAGCAAAATCATGGAGACAATAGTGGAATTGATGATTTTATTTTTCTCAACCAACTTTTTCTCCATCAGATCTATCTCTTTTTTTTTTCAAGAGATCTCAATTAATCTTATTTATATTTATATTTATATTTTATACAACTATTATGCTATGTGAATCACAATCGCTATTCTCCCGAATAATACACTTGTACACTTTTATGTTTCAATTCCATCAAATAGTACAATTAAAAATTATTTTTCTCGTCGTGTCATGTGAACATAATAACTTTTTAAAAATTATGTTAACACATGCATCCGTAGGACCATTATATAATTCGATGTCTTAGTTCTATTTGAAATACCTCTATTTCACAATTATTCTAAACTTAGACAAACACGTAATTATTTCATTCTAAGTTTTATAAAATATGTCATATTTATAATTCACAAATATCTATACACTCAAAAAAATATAGCATAAATCATATATATGGATGTATCATAAGCACACAAAAAATCATAAAATTCATTTTTATATAAATGAATATTATTTGTCACACTCTTGTAATTAACATAAGCATCATAAGAAACATATAAATAATCACATGATTATTGTCACATGTATATATACGTGTTCTTGTTACATAATTCTCAATTATGTATATAATGCAATTTTCATATCATGCACCTCTTGTTAACTAATATTATTGCATAAATTTTCATCATACGAAAATATGCAAATCATTTCATATGTAACAAAAAAAACATATATACACATATTCCCATTAAAAAAAGAATCAACTTATCATAAATTATGTGCATATTTAACATGAAAATTTTAAATAATGTTACAAAACATTTTATACATTAGTATGAATTAATCTCATATGAATTTACAATATATATATATATATATATATATATATATGCATAATATGTAACGTTATCTTCGTATGGACATTTCTTTTCATAAATGAAATAATTTCATTTTAATAGTACAATTTACATAATGGACTGAATGAAGTGTATATTTTATTTATCATGTCAATTTACACGAGTGTCATAATTAAAGACACTTCAAGTAAATATCACATATTTATGTGCATGGATACTAAAGTCATTGGAAATTTAATTTAAATATGGCATACTACACTTAAAACTATCATGTGATAACATATATGAATCTATTTTACATGACACTTTCATGTACTAATAAGTATGCATAGATCATGTGTCATACAATATTCAGAAAATTTATTCAAGCCAATTTCTACGTTACATTAGTACATTACATGATCTTCAAACAAAGTTTTTATTTCCATATCAATTCAACACATAATTACTAAACACACAAAATTTCATAATATATTCTTTTTCTATTAATTTTTAATTTAAGTACATTTCACTCGTACTTAAATAAATATGAAATGATAATTTATATAAATATTAATTACATATAGTAACATGGTATAATATACAAAATTAATATGTATGTTTAAATATATTGGAACTTGCAGAAAATCATTCATAATTTTCTAACACCTTAATGTGCATAAAATGTGAAATATTCTAATTTCTCATAATTTGTTTATTATGAAATAAAATAAATATAATGTATAATAACGTAAAATATATTGTCACACATATATCACACATTTTTTAAGAAAAAAAAATCAAAATTTTATGAGTTCGAAAACAAAATTTTCTATTATTTTTTTCTGATTTTCTATTATTTTGATTTTTCAGAAAAAAAAACTATAGTGTTTGTGTGAGTTCATGGCCCGCTGCACTTAGCGTGAGCCCGCGGGCTAAGCGAATTGAGGCTGCTATGAGGCCGAGTTGAACAGTTTTTTTTTAAGAATAAATTAGGATCTATAGAAACCCAGGAATATAAGAAAAATGAGGTTACAAAATTTTGGTTAAGGGTGTTCACGGGTTGGATCCAACCCGTGAATAAATTCGACCTAACCCGATAAAATTTGGTCGAATCGGGTCAAGCTGTTCATGGGGTCAAATCCGGCCTAACCCGGGTCGGATCGAATCGGGTGGTCGGGTTATCCAACCACTCAATTTTCCTTTTTTTAATTTTTTCTTACTGATTTTATATTTTTTTAAATATAAAAATTTTATTTAATATTTAATTTAAAGCACAAAATAAGTTTTATAATTATTTAAATATTATTTTATGTATTTAAAACATTTTATTTTATTTTTAAATTTTTTTAAAGCAAACATAGAAAAAATAAAAAATAAAAAAATAAAAAATTGGATTAGGTCGGGTCGACTCGGGTTGAATTTTTTCAACCCGTACCTGACCCTGGTCGGGTCGGCGGGTCCGACCTGACTTGAACTGTGCAATTTATTGCACTTTCCATTATAGGATAATTTCATAGTCATTTTCTTGTACAAGTTCTACCAAAATTAGGGGTGTTCACTGGGTCGACAAGGTCGACCCGATGAACCCGACGATCCGACCCGACCCGACCTAGTTTGGGTCTGGTCGGGTCGGCGGGACGGATTGGATCATGGAGGGTCCATCATTATTAAGACATAATCAAGATTACGAGATTGGATCATGGAGAGTAAATCAGGAGCATAAACGTCATAATCATCATCATCATTAAGATGTGAAATACATACATAAATTACGGACCTAAAGAGCATAAAATAAATTTAATCGGCATCAGAACCCGGACCGAGTTGGGTGAAACTGAGCCGAGTTCGTAAAGGCATCAACTCAAAGAATAAGGACATAGCCCGGCCCAAATTTAGGTCATACCCGGGCCGGGTTCATGCTCTACAGACCGGTCGATCGATTCAGTAGATCAGTGACAGCACGACAAAGGTCGCGGACGAACGCGACGATGTCGTGCAACTGCACGGGTCATCATCAACTCGGGCCGGGTTCTTCTTCGACGCAGAACTTCGCACTCGTGATAATGGTGGACCTGACCGGGTTCCGTCGAACTCGGTCCGAGTAAAGGTCTGCCCGGGTTGTGTTCTTCTTATGTAGAAACTGCGCAGACGCGAAGTTCGCATTCCATTCGACTTTTCTAGCGATGGCTGGCACAAGCATCATCATAAAATATTATACTATGATTAGACATCAATTAGGACATGCTTCAACTCTAAAATCAGGATTCTATCATGAATCTATCCTAGTTTCATATCTTAAAATTTTTGTCCAAGAAACTTATTAGTGCAATTTTCTTCTTC
Source organism: Pontederia crassipes (assembly GCA_030549335.1). NCBI lineage: Eukaryota > Viridiplantae > Streptophyta > Magnoliopsida > Commelinales > Pontederiaceae > Pontederia > Pontederia crassipes. The sequence continues at coordinate 16,054,835 of JAUKPH010000017.1, read as the reverse complement.
CTCTTTCTTTTTCTATGCCCGCTCCTCTCGGTTCAGATACGCGACCGTGTTGTCCACATCCTCTGTTGTGTCCTCAGTTGGCGGTGACTGGTCAGGGATGAGAGAACAAGAGCAGGGCGCACTAAAATAGAGGAGAAGACCTAGGACGAATTCTCAAGAGAAAATGGAACTGATTTGTTGACTTAGCGTCCTATTTATAAGAGAGAAAACGAATTCGTGCGATAATTAGTGAATCAAATAAATTTGATTTTATCTTCATGAAATCTGAATTTAACTCCCAATTTTCTTTCTTTTCCTATTTAGATTTATCATTTTCCCTTTTATCTTCTATACTTTTGATGATAAGGTTTTCCGACGTTAAAACACAATAGAAGTCTGATCCCTTCTATTATTTTGTTGCCACTCCAAAAAATATGTGTTTGACCATTATGCCATAAGGATGTCTTTTCATTTATCACACTTCAGCTTCATCCGTTTAAAAAAGGTGTGGCAACGTTTTAACATTGATAAAATAAACAATTACTCTTCATCAATAATACGTAGAATAGGTGAAAAAAAATAGCACCGTCTATCATTTTTTTCTTTAACAATTGGACAGGAAGAAAATAAAACTCTAAAGAAAATCCAATGAACTTGAGAATAAAAAAAAAGCTAAAAAAATTAGAAAAGATTTATGATCATTTTTTAATAAAACAAAGTTGACTCGCTCAAATAATATCTTAAAAAAATCATAAGAATTCGTGAAGTTCGTATGATTTACTAATTTTATTTATATAATCATGAGCAATTATTTTTATATAATAATGTTTAATATTATTTAATACGTTTGCTATCGAAATTCTACGTTGTAATTTTAGTACTATATTCTATATTTAATTATAAAATTAAATGTGTTTATTATAAGTAAATGTGGTTCGGGTTGGATAAATTTTTTTATCCAAAGAATTATATTTTATTTTTCGAATATTTTTTTTAATTAGAAAAATTGAATATAACAAGATATGTGAGAAATGGAAAATAATATACTAATTAATAAAAAATCGTTAGACTAGAAACCATGGGTCATAAATTGATTTGTAAATTTTGTATATCACCGTGAGATTTTTTATTAATTTTTTTTAAAAGGTAGCTATTAATAATTCCGCTTCATTTTTCTATAATAAAATAGAAAAATCAAAACGTGACATGACAACTTTCCTTCTCATATTTATTACTTTAATTTTGTTCTTGACGGCAGGCGCACAAGGTGAGTAATATTATTATACTCTTGTGTCATACTTTGCTATGGGATGTGTGAAAGGACAAAGTGGTCAAAATAAAAATTTTAGGAGTGGCAGAAAATTTTAAAGGAGTGGCATTAGAGGGCTCCTATTTTCTACCTTTCTCTCTATTTTTTTTAGGTTCTAGTTGATATTATGGATGGTTTGATAAATGAATAGCAATTTGATAGTGAATAGTAATTTAATTAATGGATAACGAATAGCAAATAATGATTAACGATTAGAGATTATAATAAATAAGTATTTAGTAAATTTAGTGATAAAATTAGCTTATGAATATAAAATCACATAATTAGATATACGATAAATTATTCAATTCAAATATTATACAAATTATGTTATAATACAATAAATAAATTATTTATAACTCAATTAAATAAAATAAAATTTTGCCTTTATTTTTGTTAAATATAAAAAATTATATTGATAATAAATTTTATATGGTGCACCCATGATATAAAAAGTATTAATTATTAAATTATTTTTTTCATTATTAACACAAAATAATTTGTAATTAATTAAGCATGAATATAAAAAGAAATATAGTTAAATGATTATAAAATAAAAATAATAAAATAATTTAAAAAGAAAATAATATATTTGAATAAGGATAAAATTGGACAAAAATATGAAGCACTAATCTCTAATCGCTAAATGCTAGCAGAAGTAGCTTTTCAATAATTTCATGTGATACTCTACACGCTACTTATTTTTGTTGTTTATCAAATAGAAAAATTAGTCTTTGAACCACTAAACGCTACTGAAAATGCTAATTTTGATATTACCAAACAGAACGTTAGTCTCGTCGCAAAAAACGTTGAAAAATTGTAACAACCACAAAAAAAGATAAAAAAAAGATAATTACACGGCTATTTCAGCTAAATCCAACAAGATAAAACCCCAACAAAGTGGGAGATGGTGAATGCAAATTCATTGTTATCTGACCTTAAAATTAGGAGTTTTATTGCCACATTAACTCCCCAAGATTTTGCCACGAGAGGTTAAAAAAAAAGATAAAGAAAGAGATAAATATATTCGTTAAACGGCCAGCTAGGGAGATATAGATTAGGAACACTATTAAGTTGAGATAACAGCCAAAAAATGAGATAAGGGCAGAACAATCAGATCTTAGGAATTAATAAAGCAAATATAAGAGGATTAATGTCAGATTCATCTCCTTTGGCATTTAATCTCACGAAGGTTCTATGAGGAAAATATTTCTCTCTACCGAGGTGCAAGAGTAACCGATTGCAAGGGTAACTGGGGTTATTTTTTTTCTTTCCATGTCGCATCTCCTGATTTCCATACCTCCTCGCTTCCCCTTTACAAGGACTACCTACATGATTGGCTAGAGGAGGAAAGGGCACCGGGAGAACAGAGAGGATGCGGCGGATAGCGTTTCTGGCGAATCGAAAGAAGGATCAATCGCGAAATAAGATGAGTGAATCAAAATCACCTTGCATAACTTAGATGGATATAACCTACCCTATGATTCGACCTGATCATGTTCAAAGCATGAATAATATGAAGAGAGAGGCATGAAGAAGAAGATCCAATTTTTCTTGATTTATTGTTTGCATTTGTGTATGTTTGATTGTATTTAAGAACCTAATTTATATTGTATTCTTTCTGCCATGATTTCTATTGTATGATTGGTAGTTAATCTGTATGTTAGTCCTTTTGATATTTACATAGAATCTATGCTTTAGGTTAATACAATTCCATGATTTAATAACTTCTCGACTTTCTGAACATTACAGAACCCGACTCGGATTCACTGGAACTCGGTCCGGGTTCATATTGAAATTCACCGTGAAAATTATTCTTCACGGCTACATGCGCAGAACTCGGCCCGGGTCACCTTGAACCCGACCCGGATTAGCACACCATAGACCTCACAAACCTCTCGTCATTTTTCCTACCCGACCCGGGTTCCTCTGAACTCGGCCCAAGTTTACTCTACTTCTACTCGACATCGTGTAACACTGACCCGAGTGTCGATCACACTTGGCCTGGGTCAAGGCTATGAACCCAGCCCGGGTCATCTTTCACTCGGCCCGGGTTATAGCAATCCAAATTATTTGATTTCATTTCCTAATGATCTGTGATTTTAATCTGAGTACCACATGTTCCTACCTTGATTAATCATGATTATGCCCATATTTGCCTCCCCATATATCATTTCTGATGTAAGACGATGTCCCTGATTTTTTTACTCCTATTGTGATCTATTGCTTTCCATGCCATGACGAAGAACAAAGAATAACAAGTTCTTAAAAGTGATTAATAAGTTAAGATGAAAGATAATGAATGAATTGTCAATCTAAGCCAGGTGTTTCATGATAAGGGTCGCTACCTTGATCATGGTTTGATCATCCATTGATCTGCACAAGGTTGTATTGTTTGCTCGGCATACCCCAAGAATTAAAAGCACCTAAAGTCACATTGATTTCTGATTATGAACCAAGATTAAGAAGTACGAATAAGACAAGCAAGTATAAATGTCAAGTCAAGTCATTGATATTCTCATGTCATGATTCTAAGATTACGAGCATCATTTGATTTTATTGTCTTATGATTTTTATTTATCTCTCTTATGATTATTTATGATGCTCTCATATTATCATTTTCATTCAAGATAAGTATTTTACCTTACTGTTGATTTCTCTATTCAAGTTATGCATTGTATATCATGTGATTTTCCACTAGACTATAAAGCTTACGGGATGACCTTCTCCCCTATATCTGATTTCCACAAGACCAGGTCAGTGTGATAAGGTGAAGTAGGTGTGTTGCGACGAAGCTCTGGCGACAAGAAAGCACATGAATCACAGGGCTTATTATTTTTTTTTCTTCCGCATTTATGGATTCATGATGTAGAACCTTATTATATTCGAGATGATGTAGCCACTTTTTAGACTTCCGTAATTAAAATTATTCTTTTCTTTATTTTCCTATTTTTCTTTTTTCCGCTGACGTGTCTCGGTTATTGACTGAGATATGGTCAACATGATAGTCAAAGTCATAGTGTTCGTCGCGTCTCCAGATTGATCTTTGCCACATGGCGGGAGTCGATTTGAGGGCATTACATTTATAGTATCAGAATCTAAAGTCATGACTCTCTTGACGTCCTATCGTACGTATAGTAAAGGTTCATGTGTTTTCGCCAAGCAGTCGCCACATCCTCCACCGTAAAGTACAAGTAAGATCTTTATTGCTTTGAGTTATTCTTTATTGATGTATTGATATATATTTCATATGAGTGGTTGATTCCTAAGGAGGTTGTTCTATATGGTAGGAATCAACTTAAATATTAGTGATTAGACAAAAAGGATCATAAATGTTAGGAACAAATTGGAAAAGAACAAGTAACAAGCATGTGGTAAGTATACATACATGAAGAATGAGTCTTACAAATATTTAAAGAATAAAATATAAGAAACGATTTTGTTTCTTATAATATTTAAAGGATTCGACTCAGACAACACGTAGATGTGAGTTGATTTCAAATAATAGAAGTGAAATCGAGCATGTCTAAGTTATGATTTATCGTTATGACTTATGTGATTTCATTGGTCTACCAATATAGGGGTTTAATAAATTATCTTATATGTTTATACTGATAAGTATGCACCCATAATGCTCGTTGTGCCTTAGACTTCATATGCCCCCCTATTATGTTGATAAAGGTCCTAAGCAAATCTAAATTAGTTATACGAATTTATAGTTGGAGTACCTTATATTGGAAATAGAAATTAGAATTATTAATTATGTTCAACTTATGTAATATTAGTAGACAAGAGTTTAATTATTAACGAGCTTCCCAAGAATCATGTATAAGGTATGGATGGACAAATATAGAAGTTTACAAGGTTCAGAAGTCACATTAGTTTGAGAAAAAAATTTGTTAGAAGAAATTATTAGTAAGTGACTGTCTGACTTAATCAAACATTTAGATCTAGCATACTCATACGCATATGTACATACAATATATATATATATATATATATATATATATAGAGAGAGAGAGAGAGAGAGAGAGAGAGAGAGAGAGATAAACATATATATATTTATACTTATATAAATATAAATAAATAAATAGATTTAATTAACTTATTTTAGTATATAGTAGACTTGAAATTACCTTAATATGAAGTATATATAGCTCCATTATTAAATAAATGAGTTACCTATGATAGTAGTACAAGGATATTTCCAAGATAGATTAATATGGGCGGTAAAAGAAAAATAAAAGAATTAGGTAAGAACAGACAATGCATGAAATGGTTAAATGAATGGAAGAAATTTTGAAAGTGATATGATTAAGAAGAATATAAAATCCCCTACCAGTGGGTATTAAAAGATCAACACATCAAGCGAGCAAATTTTAGAAAGTTCAAGGGATAAGATGAAGTATGAAGAATTGTTAATAAGGAGAGGCAAACTAATCATCCAAGAGAAATGATTAGACATTAAGCTATAAATTCCGAAGAGAATTACACCTATCAATATAATTAGTTTTCAAAATAATGTCCAGTAGCATAGGGTAATTAACGATATAATCATGATGATAGTGCAAGTGGGAGAAGAAGATATGCAATTATGTAAGTTATCATTAGATATAAATGAATATGATACATTGATAGATTAAAGAAAGGTAAAATGAAATCTAGTGTATTTAGAATGTTTTTCAAGATGCCCCCAAGTATACACGATGAATACTTTTCAAGATTTTATCTTGATCAAGTAGACCATTCAGAATGTGATCATAAATTTTATATGGATTGGTTTTCGTTTCCCGAACCTCTTCCATGTACTACAAGACATCATTAATGCAAAGGACAATGAAATGATGTGCAAAGAAGAAAGATGATTATTTATCTTCTATTTTGTTGATTGCTTGTTTCATGTCTTATTGTTTGAATTCATTCCATGTGTTCACTTGCATTCATGATGTTTGACTAAGGACTTATGTTATGTAGTGTGCATAAATTTTGTTCATTATGGATTAGATTGTACTATGTATCGACCCCTCATCGTAGATATCGTTCGATCTTGACATTGATTCGGAGTGATTTTCATTTCCTTATGATTATTATACCGATTCAGTCCTCCATGTATGGAGTTGAAATATACACTCAAGAAGCGAAGAACTCGGCATGGTAATGTGTATCCACTAGCCTTTTATGGAGTTATGTGATATGAAGGTTGCAACGAAAGGATCAATCAAAGGCAAAGTAAGGTAAATCAAGAAGTTAAAGTTGACGGCAACCTCATGATCAAATTCTCGAATGAAGCATTAATACAAGTGATCGAGACATAGGAAGGATATCGAATGACATTGATTAATGAACCACTTTATTTCAAGTGGTGTAATTATACAAGGGATGATCTCTCCTCAATTGATTTGTAAGACTCTTAATTGATTCCAAATATAATTGTCTCAATTGATAATTATTTATCTTTGTACTTGGTCCAATCTTTCAAGACATCTGATCTAAGACGAATGCCAAGTGATTATATCTCCAAACGACTATCATTACATGTATCACTAGAACATTGATATTGGATGCTATTAAGCGTGGAGTTTCATCAAATCCAAAGAAATTACTGACATTAAGTACTGGATCCTTATGGATGTCAGATTAACAGGTATGGATGTCCAAGGTATAAGGGATCAATGGATATAAAATGAATTAACTCACATATACTATCCCTAGAGCTTACAAATATATGAAGTAGTGATAAATTTTTCTTCGATTTCCAATGGTCAATAATTAAGAAATGTAAAGATGCTATAAGAAGAGATGACAAGTTAAAAAGCTTAATTAATAGTAAGAATGAAAGCTCAAATATAAATTATTCGTATCTAACTACTATTATCATATGTTGGGGATATGTCAAATATAAAGATAAAATAAAAGATAGTAAGTACAAATGATATTGAAAATTATATTGAATGTAAATTTAGAGAGAGTAAATATAGTGCTTGCTCAAGAATGTCCACTAACACTCCTTTTAAAGAGGTTATTGGCTCTGATAATTATAATGTTATATGTTTGAGGAATAATAGAACAAGAAATACATGTTAATAGAGATGATCTGTTACGTTGGATCAAATTTTTGGTAATGATCGTTATCATTCGAACACCAGCAAGACACCAATTAGAATTTTGTACGGGTGAAATTGTCGCTCACCTACTCATTGGGTGAAGTGGATGAAGAAAGGATCATGAGCATAGAGAAAGTGAATGAAGTAATGGAGTACTCAAAGAATGTTGAGAGGATCGAGAATATGTTACCGACTGTACACGATAGATAGAAGTTATACATATAGGGGCAAATAATATTAGGACCTTCAGACTAGTGAACAAGTTCTGCTGAAAGTATTTCCTATGAAAAGGAGTCGATTTAGGGGTCATGAAATTCAACGAGTGGGAAAACCCAGCCCTTGTTATGTTGACAATTGGAAATATTGTTGAGGCTTCATATAAGTTGTCACTACCCTCTTCTTCTGGGTGAATGCATGATGCAATCCACATTTCCAATCTTAAGAAGTATCACCACTAGGATGCCAAGACTATAATCTAGCCGCAGACCTCATCTTTGCTAAGTGTCCGACTCATATTATGGAACGTAAGGTACAATGTCGAAAGAATAAACATGTACTCATGGTTCAAGTAGCCTCGTTTTCCACCATGACAAAGAGGTAACATGGAAGCTTGAGTTGGGAATGTACCAAGAGTTTTCGCATCTTTTCAGTAAGTCCTCTACCTCATGGAAAATTCGAAGACGAATTTTCTTTTAAGGAGGTTATAATATAACAACGACAAAAAAAAAGATAATTACATGGTTGTTACAGCTAAATCCAACAAAATAAAACCTCAACAAAGTGGGAGATGGTGAATGCAAATTCATTATTATCTGACCTTAAGAATTGGGAGTTTTATTGCCACATTAACTCCCCAAGATTTTGCCACGAGAGGTTAAAAAAAAGATAAAGAAAGAGATAAATATATTCATTAAACGGCCAGCTAAGGAGATATAGATTAGGAACACCATTAAGGTGAGATAACAACCAAAAAATGAGATAAGGGCAGAATAATCGGATCTTAGGAATTAATAAAGCAAATATAAGAGGATTAATGTCATATCCATCTCCTTTGGCATTTAATCTCACGAAGGTTTTGTGAGGAAAATATTTCTCTCTATCGAGGTGCAAGAGTAACTGATTGCAAGGGTAACTGGGGTTATTTTTTTCTTTCCATGTCGTATCTCCTGATTTCCATACCTACTCGTGTCCCCTTTACCAGGACTACCTACAGGATCGGCCAGAGGAGGAAAGGGCATCGAGAGAACAGAGAGGATGCGGCTGACAGCGTTTCCGATGAATCGAAACAAGGATCAATCGCGAAATAAGGTGGGTGAATCGAAATCACCTTGCATAACTTTGATGGATATAACCTACCCTGTGATCGACCTGATCATGTTCAAAGCATGAATAATATGAAGAGAGAGGCATGAAGAAGAAGATCCTATTTTTCTTGATTTATTGTTTGCATATGTGTATGTTTGATTATATTTAGGAACCTGATTTCTATTGTATTCTTTCTGCCATGATTTCTATTGTATGATTGGTAGTTAATTTGCATGTTAGTCCTTTTAATATTTACATAAAATCTATGCTTTAGGTTAATACAATTCCATGATTTAATAACTTCTCGACTTTCTAAACATTATAAAACCTGGCTCGGATTCACTAGAGCTCGGTCCGGGTTCATATTGAAACTCACTGTGAAAATTGTTCTTCACGGCTACACGCGCAGAACCTGGCCCAGGTCACCTTGAATCCGGCCCGGATTAGCACATGACAGACCTCACAAACCTCTCGTCATTTTTCCTACCCGATTTGGGTTCCTCTGAACCCGGCCCAAGTTTACTCTACTTCTACCCGACATCGTGTAACATTGACCCGAGTGTCGATCACACTTGGCCTGGGTCAAGGCTATGACCCGACCCAGGTCATCTTTCACCCGGCCTGGGTTATAGCAATCCAAATTGTTTGATTTCATTTCCTAATGATCTATGATTTTAATCTGAGTACTACATGTTCCTACCTTGATTAATCATGATTATGCCCATATTTGCCTCCCCATATATCATTTCTGATGTAAGACGACGTCCCTGATTTTTTTACTCCTATTGTGATCTGTTACTTTCCATGCTATGACAAATAACAAAGAATAACAAGTTTCTAAAAGTGATTAATAAGTTAAGATGAAAGATAATGAATGGGTTGCCAGTCCAAGCCAAGTGTTTCATGATAAGGATCGCTACCTTGATCATGGTTTGATCATCCATTGACCGCACAAGATTGTATTGATTGCTCAGCATATCCCAAGAATTAAAGGCACCTAAAGTCATCTTGATTTATGATTATGAATCAAGATTAAGAAGTACGAATAAGACAAGCAAGTATAAATGTCAAGTCAAGTCATTGGTATTCTCATGTCATGATTCTAAGATTACGAGCATCATTTGATTTTATTGTCTTATGATTTCTATTTATCTCTCTTGTGATTATTTATGATGCTCTCATGTTATCATTTTCATTCAAGATAAGTATTTTACCTTATCGTTGATTTCTCTATTCAAGTTATGCATTGTATATCATGTGATTTTTCACTAGACTGTAAAGCTTACGGGAAAACCTTTTCTTCTGTGTCTAATTTTCACAGGACCAGGTCGGTGATGATGTGGAGTAGGTGTGTTACGACGAAACTCTGATGACAAGATAGCACATGAATCACATGGCTTATTAGTTTTCTTTTCTTCCGCATTTATGGATTCATGATGTAGAACCTTATTATATTCGAGATGATATAGTCACTTTTTAGATTTTCGTAATTAAAATTATTCTTTTCTTTATTTTCCTTTTTTTCCGCTGACGTGTCTCGGTTATTGACTGAGATATGATCAATATGATAGTCAAAGTCATAGCGTTCGTCGCGTCTTCAGATTGATATTCGTTACGTGGCGGAGTCGATTTGGGGGCGTTACAAAAATACTTGAGATGAAAAAAAAAAGAAATGTTGAGAATTTATGGCCAATGCTACGACTCAAAAACAGTTCAAGTGAAAAATAATCTCAGCTATTATTTCATCTATGTAATTTTGTCTTCTAAGATCCAACATATATTTATATAATTATCAGATAAAGTTAACAACTAAGAAATAATTGAATGCGAGGCATAGAATGATATATTATTCTGACATCTATTATTATTAGTTAAAACAAGAGGAGCTCTATTATTGGTGTACACTTGTCCATCTAACTCAAATGCAATGATCATGCTACATGTCAACCAGTTGACGGGGGACATTTTGGACATAACCGCATAGGCATCATTAAGTATTCTTTTTTTCTCTCTCTCTCTTTTTGGTTTGATCAAATAATAAAATATAATACAAACAACATAATTCATGCAATTATTTCCTTTTTATTCTTCTGTTTATTATTGCAATTCGTCTAGGGTTCTCTTTTTTGGTCTTATGCTCGAATTTATTAGAAGAAAAATCGGTTCTTGTAACTGATTTTAAGACGGGATTTTTTTAATCTCGTTTTTTTAATTTTTGCTGCTACTAAAATTTAAAGTTATCATTAAATGAAATATATTCAAATTATTGGACACGGAAAATGATCCACCCGAAATAAAAAAAAACACACAGTAATAATTATCATCGATGCTTTTATTATTTTATTATTATTACTGTATGGTTTTTGAGAATAAGATCTTTTTCATCTTATTCTGTCAAATAAAATTTAGAATAAAATAATAGTGTTTTTTAAGTATAATAAATTGATCGAGACATATGTATATCTCGTCAATTTATTTATTTATTAATTTTAATTTTCTTGGTGACTTAAATTTATTAGCACATGCTCCAACCAGAGGAAAGTCATACCGCCACTTATTATCTTTCAACAAAAAAAAAAGTAATCAGGAAAAGATTAAATCTTACTAAAATATTTAAACTAAAAGTTCTTCTAATGTTCACATCTTTAAATTGTTTAAAAAGGTTGACAATTTTTACTCATGCCATTGTGAGTGAGTTAAGAGATAAAATACTCCTAATTTAGAAGGATATAAGATATATTACTAATTTCAAAATAAAACTTTAAAATCATTAGCGTTGGAAAATGTTTAAACTCTATAGTTTCGTCTAAATTTCGTAATCGAAGTTTAGGAGTCTATGGAATGTAGTAGACTAATGATCTCAGAAACTATTTCTTTTTTTGGAAAAAGAAATAAAAAAGTAAGAATTTGAATACAATTTAGGATGATTTTTTAATAGAATAAAATACTATTTGGGAAAAATAAATAAAAAATTAAGAATTTTGAATATAATTTAAAATGGTTTTTTAATGGAATAAAGCGACCCAGTTACACTAAAATTTCATCTTAAAAAATTGTAGCGGTCTGCGAAATCCATTTTTTATTTATACAATTAGCCTATAAGTCATCAATTTTTTTATCATTGATAAAAATATTTTTTTAAAAAAGAACATTGTTTAATTTCGACGCTATATTTTATATTTAAGTATAAAATTAAATATATTTTTATTAATTTTTAAATTTGTTGTTTAATTTTTAAACAAGGAACATTGTGTTTCTTTTTTTTTGTTCAAAAGATTGAAAATTCTTAAATAAAAATAAATCAAACATTATTCATAAAATTTTAATCATATGATTAGAAAAATAAGAAGCATGATGCATTCCTTTTTTAAAAAAAAGGACACCTTCTTTTGATTCAATATATTATTATAAGAAATTATAATCTTCGAAGGTGGTTTTCTTTAATGATATTAGAATGCCTTTTTAAAAATTTAAAATTAATTAAAAAATAATGGATGATTTTTTTGTACCGAAAAAAATTGACTAGATGTAATATTTTAATAATAGAAATGAATTTCTGTTTATACTTTCACCACAAAAAAAAAACATTTTCCCCCTTGTCATATGTAAAATAAGAAAACGTATAAACTTGTTTCATATTCTTTTCTTAAAAACAAATAATCGAATCCAATAATATTTTTGTTTCATAATTTATTCATTGTTCGGCCAAAACAAAAGAAAAAAGTTATGAAAAATGTCATATCTGCCGTTCTCAATTCAATCATTCCACCGCAAAAGAAAGGAAAAGAAAAAAAAAAAGGAACTCCTCAAAGCGCCCAAACAACAACAGCGAGATGCTACTAATGGAAGATTTAACAAACGAACGAACGCACGCAACTCCTAATCATGTCCCCCGAACGAACCAGCAACTCCTCCTCCTCCTTATACTTCCCCTTCCCTTCCCCTCCCTCAACCCCCGCATCCACCCATGGCTTCTCTGCCTCTTCTCCGCCGCCTCCTCCTCCTCCTCCACCTCCTATCGACCGCCTTCCCCAGCTCGTTCGCCGCCCAAGAGGAAAACGGAGGAGGTTACATCGCGGCTGTGATTTCAGAAAAGGGACTCGTCTTCGCCAAGGACCTGCTCGTGGAGCAGGCCGTGGGCACCCTTGACCAGCTGCGCCTCCCCGACATCGAGAAGTCGGCGCGATTTCCATTCATCGGCGGCGTCCGCATGGTCGTCTCCAACATCACCCTCTCCGGCGTCAACGTCTCCTCCTCCACCGTCCGCCCGGGGGACTCCGGCGTCGTCATCGTCGCGTCCGGCGCCACCGCCAACTTGAGCATGGACTGGCTCTATTCTTACTCCACGTGGATCCTTCCTGTTGAAATCTCCGACAAAGGGCGCGCCTTTGTTGAGGTATCTTTTCTCTTGGGTTAAATTTCAACCTCGGGCATGGGTTCAGTGAAGAAGCTGAAGGAAATTACAGAACAATTTGCAACATTACTTCGTCGATGGCCGTTCTTTCACAAGTATTTAGAAAGTCATATGCTTATTTATTTTTCCTGCAGATTTTATCTTTGGATAGATTATCGTTTGTTGTTGACACCTACTGTTTTACTCTTCTTTAAACGATGTACATTATTCCGGTTTCTTAATTACTATGCCGTGTCTGGTTCTTGTCAACCTATCATTTCGGCTAGTACTTGATCCAATTCATAGTCCTTTCTTTTTCCTTCCTTCCTCTATCTCTCTCTACATGCTCAATTATGTTCGTGGAGTCCTAAAGTAATTGTGCAAAAAATCTAATCTTTTTGGAAGTTGCTTCAATGTTTTTGTATTGCTCAAGTCACGTACATTTAACATGTTTATGTCAAGCATTGGGATTTGGGTGACTTCTGTTTCTTCATCAAGGTTGAAGGCATGCAAGTAGGGCTAACCATGAAGATGGATAATCGGAACGGAAACCTTGAGCTCACTGTTACTCAATGTGGATGTTATTTGAAAGATTTGTTCATTACATTGGATGGTGGAGCATCTTGGTTCTACCAAGGGTACGTATATCATAATAAGTCAAAACATGTGGGAATTTTTGAATTCCAATATATGATCCTGTGTTTATTTCCATAGTTCAATATGAGTGGAGTTCTAAGCAGTTTGTTTCAGCATGGCTATGAGTTTCAGAAATGAATTGTTTCCTTTCCATTATCTTGAGAAAGTGTTGCATAAAACACACTACTCAAAAGCAAAGAAGTCCAAAATGATAGTTACTACAAATTAACATACACGACAAAGCAATAAGTCAAGATGCCATAGTGTACACATGTACTCATGTCTTCCTAGTAACTTCCTATTGTCACCTTTTTGTCTTTTTGTCTTGTTCAACTTTTCTATTGCCGCATAGGAGATGAGCTAAGAATTGTCCAGCATTATTCTTCCTTCTTAAGGAAAAAAAACTTTTCTTTCACTAAATAACATGGCAAATTTAGTGTTGCTTTGCCATGTAAGGACTTTTTTAAAAGTATTTAAGTTTGTCTTCCTGTGTACATATTATATAGTTTTTCGATGATAAATAATTAATGTGTGCTCAATCATTGTGTACATCATAGCATAAAATATTTGGAGGTTTTAAAAAAGGCATCTTTTTTTCTCACAATTGATTATTTCGCTTAAGCCGGAAAGTAAGGATTTAATGCTGGTTTGTCCACAAATGATTTAATGCTGGTGGATGAAGTTCAATACCTGACTATGTTTGTGACTAGTTTTAACAACCACACTCTATTTTATGACAAGCTTTGCCACATAGAGAACATTATTTGTCACATTTTCTCTTTATGAGAGAGCGGGAAGGTGGATAGTTTTGTTGTGGGCATCACTACCGAACAGAATTTTCACTTTTCGTTTGTTTCATACATGTGAATCAAACCAATTTTATAATTTTTAATACACAGATGGTTACCTAACCATCCTTTGACTCTCTCTCTCTCTCTCTCTCTCTCTCTATATATATATATATATATATGTATGTATGTATGACCATTCTCTTTTTTGTAATGGTTGCACAATAGTGATCTTTGCTTTGTTCTTAATTTCTAGATTTATTAATGCATTTGGAGATGAGATCAGGGCTGCTGTGGAAAATACAATCACTAAGAAGATAACTGAAGGAGCATTAAAGCTCGACTCATTGCTCCAAACTGTTCCAAAGAAGATAGATGTGGATGAAGTTGCTGCACTGAATGTGACATTTGTAAATGATCCTATTCTTGGAAATTCCTCCATTGAGTTTGATATTAATGGATTATTCGTCTCCACGGATAAGGATGCTGCTTCCAGTTATGTTCATAAGGGTTTAGAATATGATACCTGTGATAAAACTGAGAAAATGCTCTGGCTTTCCTTAGATGAAGCAGTTTTTAATTCTTTATCCAGTGTCTATTTTGAGGTAAGCTTTCATTCTTTTCACTAGGCAATAATTGTGCTTAATCTCTTTCAAGATAAAAACAATTGTGTTCATTCATGGATTTTCTAGGCATATACATTTTTTTTGTTATTATAGAGAATGTATGTAGTCCCAAGCCCGGATAAAGGAGGAGGGTTGTGTTAGGCCCCGACAGCCAGCGTAAAACCTTGTCGAATCTTATGAACATGGATCAACGAATATATGCGTCGTATGATTCATGTAGCCGACCCCACCTAGTGGGATAAAGCTTTGTTGTTGTTATTGTTGTTGTATAGAAAATGTATGTCTTCTCTTGTCATCCGTATTATATTAATTCTGAATAACCTTGTAGCTCTGTCTATATGCTGGCACAAGCATACTTAGGTTCCTAAGCTTGAATTTATTTGTTCTTTCCTCCCTTGCCTTATAGAAGTCTGCCATTGCAGTAACCTGTCAGTCGTCTTCATTTATGAGTGGACACACATAACAGCGATCTGTAATTATACTAATCCAATTGAAAATCTTGTTCCTAGTTTTCACAGAATTTTATGTATTTATGTACATATTTTTGCAATGTGGTTTAACATCCTTTAGTTATCTTTGATCCTTATACTTTGAACTTCAAGAGTGCAAGCTCTTTGAACAGTTAAATGTAAATGATATTGGATGCCGTCAACACTATTTTTTTCAATTGAAGAAGAGTACATTTTCATTTGAGTAAACCCAATAAGTTATTGAGCAGATGTATGTGCTTTTATGACTTTGAAGTGCTGTCCAGTAGTGGTTAGTTTCCTGTTGTTGCTTTCTCCAAGAAATCCTGTTTATTACTTATATTTTCTTCATTTATCAGGCTGGAAAAATGAATTGGATAGTGGATAAAGTACCTGATCAGTCTCTTTTGAACACTGCTAAGTATAAGTTTATCATTCCCGAGCTATACAGGAGGTACCCAAATGATGACATGTTACTGAATATGTCACTAACTTCTTCTCCAGTCATAAAAATTAAGTCACAGAGGGTGGAGGCTAGCATTTATGTGGATATGACAGCTGTGGTTTTGGACGGGAATGAAGCAACTCCTGTTGCATGCATAGCAATGGTAACCCCACTGCATTGCCACATTTTCTCCATCATGTTTTTTTTGGGATTATATTTCAACAATTTGTCATCTCTCATAGATAATAAAGACCTACAAATTAATCACAACATCATAAATAAAAAGTGTGATGGCATACTAACACATTTTTTCTTGTTTACTCGTATAGGCTTGATTTGTTTTAAGGTTTCTCCATTTTTGGACTCCCATTTCATGTAGGTGATATATAATGCATTGATGAGATATTTCATTTGTAAATTAATAAAAGAATGTCATTTTTGCTTGAGAACATCCATTGAAACTTCGCCTCAAGATTCACAAGATCATACACCAAATGCCAACTCAGTTCCCATCTTTAGGAATTTTAATTAAATGGGCCTTTTGCACTATGTTTCCTGGATAAGCAATTCTGTTTTCCATTTGATAAAATGTTGTTAAGGACTTTACATAGTCATTGACATCTGAACAACATAAGTTACTGTTTCTAGGCATGCCCTATTTTCTCACAGCTTAAATTCGTTTGTAAGTTATGTTTGAATAATGTTTTGAATGCGACAGCATTTGCATAATGTGACAATTCTTTTTCAAGAGTATAATCTAAATTCATTCTCTCAAACAATAAAAGAAATCAAAAGTCCATCTTTAACAAAGGTACTTGGAAATACTCTATATTTTCATGGATTTCCTTAAATTTTCAGATCGTTGTATTTACATTCATATTCATAATAAAATGTAATGTAGTTTTATACTGATAGATGGTGTAAATTACTATTCTGCAGAAAGTTAGGGTTTTAGGGTCTGCCAAGATATCTGGCAATTATTTATCTGGTCACATGGACTTGGACGATTTCAGTCTATCGCTAAAATGGAGCCATGTTGGCAACTTTCATATGTTTTTAATCCAGGTACATTTTGTTTAGCTCTGATAACGTATTTTGTGTGTAAGCTCAAGACTTGATAGATCCCTAATGCTGTGATCTTTTAAGGACCAAAGTCATCTGCACGTCAACATTACTTATACTTGGTCTACAAGAGATCAAAGCTATCCATACCTCAGTTTATCATACTACCATAAGTTTGATTTTAAGATTTAGCTAGCCGATCTTTGAATCTTCATAAAACCTTATTATTTTGAATTCTTGAATTTTCTTACAATTTTGGGTAAGATCTCTATCTTAACAATCTTGAGAGAGCGCAAAGCCCATTGAAATTATATGTTTGTGACTGAAAATATAAGAGTGAAGATATAATGTGTGTCGTTGTATAGGAATTTGCTTAGAACTAGCAGAAAATAGAATCACTTTAAACACAAAGGCTTACAAAGACCAGAACTTTTGTCAATTGAGAGTGGGTTAATCAAACATGTATTCTGATTGACTTCATTGACCTGCCGCCCAAGTTGGTTCAAAGCCTTAAGTAAGCTAGATGTGAAAGTATTTTTCCCACTGAAGACATATTTAACGGTTGAAATATGAAAGGATCAAACCAACTTGATGGCCTTGTGGTGACCTAGTGATGTAGAACAAGATTAGTATTTATGGGATTTTTTGTCTTACTAATTAGTCTTTATAGCATAATCACTACTTTAACTTTTTCTTTTATTAGATTTCTTTTTATTTCATTTGCCTTTTATTATATTTCGTAGTCATCCCGTACACAAGATGTTCACAATCATATAAACACGGTGTATACTTCCTTTGAAGCATTGACTTGATGAATAAAAAAATATTCTCTAATTATTTCTTAAGCAGATAGATTTTAGAAGGATGACTTAATTTGAGTTTAAGAATAATTTAATCTTGTAAATTTCCATCACCTAGAGCACTACTTGGTAGAGCATAGCTTTAAGTTCTTTATCTGAAAGAAGTTTTTAAGTTATTTTGTATGTGCAGTTTCCAGTATTAATGAATTCGTTTGCCAAAAGGCAGCTTTTCATCATATATTTCAGATGGAACTCATTATTCTTCATACTTTCTTAATTTCCTTAGTTGTCTCCATATTGTTGGAACTGGTGCCATTTCTGTAAAGCTAGGTATTAAGAAAAATCCACATATTCCACTTTCATACATCTGGCATTTATGTAAAACCTTGATAATATTCTTAAGAAAAAAAAGCAGCAGTCACCAACTTCATTAGTACTTGATCGGGATCATCTTCTGGAAACCTTAATGTGGATAGTGGTTCTCTCTGTTGCATCATCCTTCAGATTGCAGATATACGACTACTGCTACCAACTTCTTTACATATAATTTCGATATCCATGGCTCAATGCAGGGGCTGGTACGGGTGTTTCTGGACACTGTATTTATACCGTACCTGAATACACGGCTGAGGCAAGGTTTTCCTCTACCCATCATCCGTGGCTTCACTCTTCAAAATGCAGACATACAAACCACCAGCTCAGTGATGATTATATGTTCCGATGTGGTATTCACCAATTCCACCGGCGTTGTTCGCTCCTAGCACCTTTGCCTGCCCGTGCTACCTTACACTTTCTCCCAAAGGCTGTGGTGTACCTTCAGAAGGGTGCAGACTGAGCGTTGACTGGTACACCTGAGATGAATTATATGTGTCTATTGGTGAAATAACTGTATATATTTTACTTGCAAGCAAACCCTGTATAGCGTGAAATATTTTATAACTCAAAATGAGCCAAAAGATATAAAAGAAGAGTGACAGTATATTTTCTATACGTTTTGCTTTTCCACATTCTGGCTCTCTTTTGGCACTTCATTTTTATTTAATGGAACTTTCTACCTCTCAAATTCCTTTTGGGGCTGTTTTGAATCTGATTTTGCAATATCAGGAAGAACGAAATACCAACAAATATTTAGTTAGTTAATATCTCGATTTTTTAAAAATCTATCTAGAAAATTCTGAATCTACCTTTTTTACTCTTAAAAAAAAATATCTTAGTCTTGCAACTGGCAAGAGTATGAATATATTTCAGGCATTTTATCCCTTTTTATAATAATAATAATATCAAATTGACATAAGTGCTTAATGTTTAAATAATAATAATAATTATAAATATAATAATAATTATTATTATTAATGCCAATCTAATAATGTCTATAGTTGGTTGATAGTTTAATAATATTAAACATTATAAACAGTGATATGTTGAAAACTCAGGGGAATACTCTTCTTGCCAGTATTCTCATCTGTTTTCATTCGAGTTTTGCATCTTAATTTTTGTGTTCTATCGTTTTTTTTAAGCATTTGATTGTATTCCTTTGGCTGCATATCTTGAAGTACAGCCTTAGGAGAGTTGAAAAATTGCCTTCTTTGAACTTGCTCGTTTATACAACTCAGTAGTTTTGTTAAAGATAATTAGCATTAATGTGATCACTAACAAATGCAAACCAAACAAACGAACATTGCATGCTTATTCTTACTTAAGGCCCCGTTTGGCACTTCCGTGGCGTAAGAAAAGATAATTCATTAGGTTTTTCATAAGAAATTTTTAATACATTTATTTTATTGTCTAAAATATGGATTGTAATAAGTGATGCATATTTATTAATTTCTAATTGGATTTCTATAATGCATATTCATTAATAATAAATGCATGTTTATTATATTTTCAAAAAACCAATTGAAAATAAAAATATCAAAATAGGACGTGCGAGATTATAAATTAAAAAAATAAATAATAAAATAATAAGCAAATGCAAATCTCAGAGAGAGGGAGAGAGGGCAAACATCAAAATCTGTCTACCATTGAAAGTTTCAAATTATTGTCTGCAAAACTAAAAAATTATGGGGAGAAAGAGCAAACCTCAAAAATTATTTACCACCGAGAGTTTGTAAATTATTGCCTGCAAAATCAAAAAATCAAAGAGAGAGAAAGAGCGCGCAAATCTAAAAAATTATCTGCCACCGAGAGTTTCAAATTGTTGCTTGCAAAATAAAAGAATTAAGGACTGAGAGAGAGAGAGAGGAATGTTGCCTATAAAATCGAGAAAGAGAGCAAATTTCGAAAATTGTCTATTACTGAGAGTTTGCAAATTGTTGCATGTAAGGACAATGGAGCATAGAGAGAGATGAAAAATCACTGGAGTCTCACACTTAGTAGAGAGGAAGATAGATTAGGAGATGAGGGAAAAGAAAAGTAATGAACACTACAAGAAAAACACGAATTACCGACGGTCCGAACTGTCGATAATCAGCCCGAAAACCGTCGGTAACGCAATTACCGACGGTTTTTCAGTCGGAATCGATCCGTCCGAAAAACGCTCGTCGCAAACGAATTTGTGACGGTTGAAAAAAATTCGTCGAAAATATCAACGATTCTGACCGTCTGAACAGAAGTCCCCGGCGGTTCGAACCGTCGATATTTCCAACGGTTACAACCGCCGGAAAAGGCCGGCGGTCCGAGCCGTCGATATTTCCGACGGTCGCAACCGCCGGAAAAGGCCGGTGGTCCGAGCCGTCGTAACTTTTCGACGGTCCCAACTGTCGAAAATTTAGACGGTTGTTGCAACCGTCGATCTTTTGACGATCGTAACCGTCGCAAATAATTTTTTTAAATATAAAAAAAATTAGCGGCCGGATCCGGCCGCCTAGCGATCGGATCCGGCCGCTGGAGACCGGATCCGCCGCCAGGAGGCCGGATCCGGCCCGCCTGGCGGCCGATCCGACGCTCCTGGCGGCCGATCCGGCCGCCTAGCGCCGGAACGGTCGCTGGCGGCCGGATCCGGCCCGCCTGGCGACCGATCCGGCCCGCCTGGCAGGGGCCGGATTGGCCGCCTGGTGCCAGATCGGCCAGGCGGCCGATCCGGCCGCCTGGCTGCAGGATCCGAACGGTCACGGCCGGATCCGGCCGACGGCAGAGAGAGAGATGCCAGCGCCGGATCCGGCCGACAGCAGTGCGGGAGAGGGTCGCCGACGTCCGGCGTGGGAGGGTCGCCGGCGTCCGGCGCGCGGGAGAGGCCGATCTTGCGGCGTAACCGACGTCCGGCGTCCGGCGTCCGTGCTCGCGGCCGGGAGAGGGAGATAGGAGAGGAGGGAGAGAGAGAGGAGTGGAGGGAGGAGGGAGAGAGAAGAGGGAGGAGGGAAAATATATAAAGGAAAAAATTTGGAAAGAAAGCGGGAAAAGGGAAAAAAAGCGCGGGATAACGAAATTTTAATTACCGACGGTTTCGGCCGTCGAAAACATAAATAATAAAAAAATTTATTTTATTTAGTTATATATAATATTTATTTTTTTTACCGACGGTTTGAACCGACGGTAATATTTACCGACGGTCAAACCCGTCGGTAATTGCGACGGTTTGGATATCCGTCGGAAATTGCGGCGGATTTACCGACGGTTATGACCTTCGGAAATTGCGGCGGATTTTGCGACGGATGGATATCCGTCGAAAATATCGACGTTCCTAACCGTCGAAAAATTAAATAATAATATAACCAATTATATAATTAATTTTTTTATTTCCGACGGTCAAAACCGTCGGTAATTGCGACGGTTTGGATATCCGTCGGTAATTGCGACGGGTTTACCGACGGTTACGACCTTCGGAAATTGCGTCGGATTTTGCGACGGATGGATATCCGTCGAAAATATCGACGTTCCTAACCGTCAAAAAATTAAATAATAATATAACCAATTATATAATTAATTTTTTTATTTCCGACGGTCAAAACCGTCGGTAATTGCGACGGTTTGAATATCCGTCGGTAATTGCGACGGATTTACCGACGGTTACGACCTTCGGAAATTGCGGCGGATTTTGCGACGAATGGATATCCGTCGAAAATATCGACGTTCCTAACCGTCGAAAAATTAAATAATAATATAACCAATTATATAATTAAATTTTTTTATTTCCGATGGTCAAAACCGTCGGAAAATCCGTCGAAAAAATTTAATAATAATATTAAAAATACATAATTTAAATTTTTTTTATTTCCGACGGTTATAACCGTCGGAAAAGTCGTCGAAAATTACGACGGATGGTTATCCGTCGAAAATTTCGACGTTCCTAATCGTCGAAAAATTAAATAATAATATAAATTATTTCAGACGGTCATAACCGTCGAAAAATTCGTCGGAAACATAACCGTCGAAAAATCCGTCGCAAATAGCGACGGATTTAGAACCGTCGAAAATTATCCGTCGAAAAATCGTGATTTTCTTGTAGTGGAAGCGGCTGGGGTAAATAAAATATTCTTAATCAAGGGTAATTTTGTCTAAAAAATTATTAGCCATCTTCATTCCACTAATTTGGTGGAATAAAAAAAATTGAGATGTGAAAGTATAATCCATGCCATCAAACCTCTCATAACTTTTAAAATAAATTTTGCCAAACAAGATTTTAAAGAATTCGCCCTCTCATTTCCCACCCCAACCCTCCTATTTCTCAATCCAAACAAGCCTAGAAGATTTCCTACCAAAAAGTATTTATCTTATGTCTTGCATAATATTACTAATAGCCTAGGCATAAGGAGATTTGCGATGTTTATTATTATGAGCCTCAAGTGTGTAATTGACATCTAGCTTATTCTTGGCAGTTGGTGAAGGAATTTGGTCAATAGTCATAATAGTGCCTCAATTAAAGGTATCAGGATAGAGGAGCTTTGGGCGAATAGACGATCATGACCATGTAGAATATTCATGTACTTGGACCTAAACCAAGAGGATATAAACTCTGCCCTTATTTATATAAATTAAGATAATGGTGACTCCTGTACCTTTTGCAGCAAGGCAGGGAACTTGAAGGTGGGCTTGGAGAAAGTGTAGTTATCGATTGTTGGAAGATCCATCAGTACACCCATCGCCAGCTCACACACCTCTTGCCTCGAGTTTGTGATGGGAATATACATGTAAGGCCCTTAAAACGCAATCTACCACGTGATAAAACATTTCTTAGGAGACACTATGGGTCATACAAATATAGACATTATATTGATTAAAATAAAGACTTCGACTGATCAATAAAAAATGTGATCATATGCGGAAGAGTATCTATCATTAAAGGATAAGAAATAATATCATCATAAGGTGCGAAAGTTTAAATGATAAGAACCATCAATGAGTCCTAATACATCCTAATAATGATAAAAGAGAAACTAAGACATGAAAATAGAGGACTCATGGCACTCATGTGTTGCCACCCCTTCATCATTTGGGACTACGCTTGTACCAATGTTGTCACGACCGGATCGAACAACGAATCGAAAAAGTCTTCATTTTAGGTTGGACCGGTTGGATCGGTCGGACCGGTTACTAATAAAATAATATAATTTAATATAATATATGAAACTATCAAACTTTATTTATAAAATAAGCATGTGATAAAATTTCAATCCCAATAAAATAAAACATAGCTCAAAAAACATTTGTACAAAATAGCACTATAAGTTTTATTAACGATGAAGAA
Organism: Pontederia crassipes; assembly: GCA_030549335.1. Lineage (NCBI taxonomy): Eukaryota > Viridiplantae > Streptophyta > Magnoliopsida > Commelinales > Pontederiaceae > Pontederia > Pontederia crassipes. The sequence goes on along the minus strand of JAUKPH010000017.1, from coordinate 16,031,238 downwards.
AATAACTGGTCGCAATGGGCACCGCCGCAACATGAGATCCCTGCCGACCTTCCCAGGCGCTACTGTGTACGTGCATGGTGCTGCCACAGACCTCCAAGCCAGCGTGTGGCTCTGCAGCAGCACGGCAGGCGCCGCTGCTGCGCTCTTGCGGGAGCGCATGGCGCTGCAACAGGTGCTGCCGCAGGCCCCCCACGAGCCTGCATCGCTGTAGCAGGTGTCGTCATGTGCGAGCAACGCAGCTTCGCGCGCAGGCCGTTCGAGTGCGCGACATTGCCACAGGCATTGCCGCGCGCAAGGCCCCCTTCGAGTGTAATTGACGCAAGTGCCGCTGCTCGCGATCGCCGTTGCCATAAGGTGGCACCGCCGCTCACAGGTGCTCCTACGGCAGCACAGCAATGCCTGCTACAGCGCCGGGTGGTGCGTGGGTGTTGTGGCAGTGTGGTCCAAGCCCATGACTAGCAACGAGGTGTCTGGTTGGTTTATTTTGCAGCATTGAACCGCCTGATTTTAAAAATCGCAGTTTAATCCGGTTCTTGTCGGTTTTTTTCGGTTTTGACCGATTTTGATCGATCGAATCCGGCCTAAAGGAGTATCCGGTTTGGGGGGTATCAAATGAGCCGTGTTAGCAGCCGGGTGACAGTTGAACCAGTCGGACCGGCCGGTCCGGTCCAGTTCTAATAACACTGGCTTGTACGCATGAAGATATAAAGGAGATAAAACCTCCTTATAATTTTTGACCCTCAATATGTAGATAAGATAAAGATATCATAAATATCATGATAATTGGCAGAAAAGAGTAAATCATGAGAGCATCATCATAATATCATCATCGTATAAGGGGTAAAGAAAATCATGTGACATCTTCTTGAGAGCATGTGAATAAGGGTCATGATAGACCATAGTAAATCATCATAAAATGACATGTACGATCATCATCATTATAAGGTCATCATCATAAAGAATCATGAAAATAATTATAAGATCGAGAGTAGATAATAATGGAGTATATCATTTTCAATAAAGCATATTAATATATTATTAAGAAGAATAAAAAAAGATCGTAATCATAAAATTACAAATACCAATCATCATCATCATTGGAAAAGTTTCATTGCTTCATCTTCATTATCATCTTATTATTTCATCTTTAATTTATTGTAGGTATCTTTCAACCCGTAGAGTATGTTTCAACTTGTAGAGTATTTTCACTCGTGTGTGAGTATATTTTAACTCCAATAAAACAACGAGTGTCTTTCAACCCGTGGCGAGGAGGAGTAAACTCATTCCCAATTGCTTATGATCAATCAATAATCATAAGAGCTCTTCATTTAATATTTTTCGTCTTTTATCTTATCATCTTTTATTAATTTTTTAAGACATTATGAGTCATGATAGGATCATAATAAAACATCATAAAATCATAAGTCATCAAGTATAATCATTAGGCACCATCTTTAGAATTATGAGAGACTTTAAATGAAGGATTTGTATGATATGCAGACATAAATAGGTCAAGATTGAATGATCATAAGAGTCATAAGATCATAGTTCATAAATCATATCATGAGACATCATCATAATAATCATAAAGGATTTTAAATCAAGAGATCATAAAATATTATCATGGAGATTAATTAGAGGTGCATAATAATAGTAATCATCATCATAAGGTAAATCAAGATTGAACATAAATCAGGGGGTCAAAATAAGCATTGATTGTCATCTTTGTGTCGAAACCCGAGTTGAGTGTGAAGGAGATCATGTTGGTTCAAAGACCATATTCTAAGTATTTTGATGATAGCAAACAAGGAAGATGATGTACTAATTATGCTTGAAGTGTTAGTGTGAACAGGTTAAATATTTTTACGAAGAGAAAGAATCGAAATATTTTCAACAATACAAACGGTCGACCGTAACAGTAACGAGCGACCGTTTTAACTTATAATGGATGACCAAAGTGAAGCTGGAACGACGCTAATTCTAGAGAAAAATGATATACCTAAATCGGGCGATCAATTTATTTTCGATTGATCGTTATATATATTACATGAAAGATCGAAGTACATAACGGACGATCGAAGTGACGGATGGAACGATCGCAGATTAAAGAGAGCGCGGACATTTCTTAAATGGACGACCGAAAACTAATGGTCGACCGTTGTGGGCAGTAAAGGCAAAAAAGGAATAAATTGGACAATCAAAGCTGGCACATGAACGATCGTAAATTACAGAGAGCACGAACATTTCTAAATCGGATGACCGAAACATTAACGATCGACCATTCTGGATAGCAAAGAACAAAAATGTGAAAGTTGGACGACCGAAGACGCTGCATGGATGATCGCTGATTACAGAGAGCACGAGAATTCTAAATCAGCCGACTGATTCCCTTTCGGACGACCGTTATGAAAGCAAAAATTAATTAAACGGCTATAATTCTTCTACGGACTACGATCAACAGAAAATTGCACAAAAAAGACAAATGCAATGGCTATTATTTTATATTAAACGGATGCCTGATACTATAATTGGCGACCGTTGAATATGCGACAGAAGGCATAACGGCTAGTTACTGTATAAAACGGACGATCGATATTGAAACGGGCGATCGTTTTAGAGGTGACAGCAAAACACTTTTCGAATTGATTTACAACAGCCATATTTTCAAGTGAAGCCTATAAAAGAAAATCAAAAGATTGAAGAAAAATTATCCAAGCAAGACAAATCACTCTAGAGCTTCCTTCAAGTTCAAAGCATTTTTTAGAAAGTTAAATTTTGCAAATCATCCCTTTCATCTTCTAGTTTCTAAGTGTGAGCATTCTTTATAAGAAGAGAGAATTGGAGGGAATTCTTATGTTCTTGTTTAGATAGTCTTGAGAGCTCCTTGTAAGAAGATGTATGCCTTACCTCTTGAATGAAGAAGAAGACATTGTGGTGTAGAAATGATTATTCTCTCCCTATAAGAAAAGAGAAAGCTAGTAGATCTCCGACGGTCTCGAGGTCGGGAAGTCGGAGCGGGGACGTAGGCCAAGGAGTTGAGCCGAATCTCATCAACATATTGTGTTTTTCTCTTCTCTTCCTCTTCTTACTTATCTTTTACTTGCTTGTGATCACATTTTCTAAAAATCGACTTTTACGGCTTTTTCCGTTAGATTTTTTATACACCAATTCACCCTCATCTTGCTTTTGATCCTACAGACCAGATCGAGTTCAAGAGTCCTCATTTGCGTAAAAATCACATTGAAGCTGGGCCGGGTTGGGCATACGCCTAGGTTGGGTTCTTCCTTTGCAGTTGGTCCAGAGTTGACTAACACGATCTTTTTCTTCATGGAACCAAGGCTGGATTGAGGGTGTATTTGGGCCGGGTCTAAATGTCAAACTAGCGGGTGAAATGTGCGACTCGAGGATTCTTCATGCTTGAACTCAAGCCGGATTCATCCTATCACAAAGCTCGGCGGCTCTAATCATGGCGGATATAGGCTGAGTTAAAAAATACTCGTTTCGAATTTTGGAAGATCTAGGCCAGGTTATAGAGAACTCAGACTGAGTTTGGAAAACTACACTAATGAATAGTGGCTTTTCTGATTGTCCTTCTAATGATTGTCATCACCATGAATTGATTACAAATATAAGTAGTCCAAAACTAATAACATCATACTTTAGGACAAAAATTGTGATCTTGCCGACAAATTTAGCCTACTTACATATCTTGTGAAGTTCACATCAAATCTCATGGTATTCCTCTTCCTCCACTTCCTCAAATCATCGTCCTCTATTCTCGTGTGCCATCCACATCCTCGAGATGGTCTCATACGGGTGTGGCACCCACACCCTCAAAACTCTGAGACAAAGAGAGAGGGAACAAGAGGAGCATGACAAACACACACACAAATGAGAGAGAGAGAGAGAGGGTGGTATGTGAGGGAGAGGAAAATAAAAAAATATAGGGGGAGGGTTGGTGGTTTGATTTTTATAGAGGACAAGAGATAGAATTTTAGTTGTGTCAAATTCCTTTTCTTTTCTATCTCCAAGTTGGCTTTATCTTTTCATGCCCTTCCTCTTCTTTTTCTATCCGGTTTCAACTTTTATCAATACATCTTTGGATGATCGAAGAATCGAAAGAGATGACTTGAATTAGTTCACTGTGTGCCACACCCATTCTGACCCATAATTGTACTTTATGAATACTTGTCGCCAGAGAAGTTCTCTTTACTATATCCTTCGACTTTCGAGCCTCTCGAAGAGATTCAATCTACGCAGAAGCTAACATAGTCTAAAGGACCATCCAAGCAAAAGCTTTGATGCATCTTTTGATTGATCTCATGTAATAGTAATCATGTTAGTTATCTTATTAGTATTTGACTATTGAAAATTATAGTTATTTTGCTTATTACGAATGGGATATGTATGTAATTCTAACTACTTATTGTTAATAATAGATAAATAATTTATTTAATTAGTAATGATATAAGGTTCTATTTTAATGAGTAAATTTCTTTCAGCATTGTAGTTGGTGTAACACACAAAAATTTTTATAAAATTTAAAACTTTTTAAAATGTTGACATCAAACTTTCGGACGTCCAAAACTAAAATGAGTCCCCATTATCGTGACTAAAATGGTAATTACGCTGATGCTCTATTGGACGACCAAAAATATTTTGGGCGTCTGAAAGTACAATGGGCAAAAATGAGAAAATCTCGATTTTGATCTTTCTCTCTACCCATTACACCACCATAATGACATAGGATTTGTAACCTCCCCACTTATGATCTGAAGAGATTTATGGCATGAAACCTCCATAATTTGATGATCTTAAAACCCCATTAAGATTCAATTTCTTGGCCTCTTCTTTTCTCTCATTCTCTCCATCTCTCTTGCATGTTTGTGTTCTTGCTTCATTCTTGCTCGGTCAGAAGCTGAAGGCAGGACTTCTGTGGGTCCATCAGGAGCGAACATGCAGAAGAACGAAGGGGAAGGAGCTAGGATCGAAGCCGGCAACATGCCAATCAAGAATCATCAAAAGAGGTGTGTTATTCAGGATCTAGTTCAGTGGTAATCTTGACGTTTAGCATGTTTTTCGAGAATCTTTGGGCTTAAGATTCTTGAGATCACAGTTAGAAATCATGCTTACTTGTTTCTATGAAGAACTATGAATAGAATTGTCCATGTTTGATTGATGTCAGATGATATTAATTAATTAGAATACCATGTCCTTATGATGAATCTTATATATGTATATGTTAGGTAGTACTGGGTGGATTATGCATTGTTTTTTTTTATATGAGAAGTATTCTGTAAAAGTTAGATTATGTTGGTAGTATATAGATGACATGATTAGGTAGGTAGAAATGTCTTATGAGCTTTTGGTGATGGTATGAATCTGATAATGCTGAAGACAATACTTTGATGCATACTATAGGTAAATGTTGTATAATCTTAGATGCTGTATATGTGAAAATTGATTAAAAATTTAAGGATCCTGCAATGACATGTGGCTCTGTCGACTGAAATGAATGATCGAATCCTTTTCGGGCATTCAAATCTCATCGACATGGGTATAGAGATTATCAAATCGAACATCGAAAATCGAATCTAACGATTAATCTAGACCAGAACGAAAGTACGAAATTCGTTCGGACGACCTAACTGGAAAATGTCGAGACATAAAATTAACAACAATAATGAGTCGGACGATCGATCCACCACTGATTTGGACTATTCATGTTGAAAAATGATCTGATGATCGACGAAGACCCATTTCGATCAACCAAGGATCATAGATTGGTTCCGATGGATGATTAGCCAAATTTTGGTCGTATGAAACTCTTGTGAAATAACGAATGACTAAAACCTTTCGGTTGATCGTTTTAACTCGACCTTTCAACAATCGAAAGATGATCCCAGTGGACGACCAAACCACTTTTAGTCGATTGCTAGATATGAACAAAATGGGTGTTCAAATCCCTTTCGGACGACCGTTGAATACGTCAGAGCGGATGACCGTTTGACTTTCGGGCATTCGTTCCTTGGACACATAATGAATATGATCTTAATTGAGAACCATTTGAATACCCTTTGTCGATATGATTATACACCTTGCCATGAATATCAACTGATGGTCCAAAGCCACCTTTGCTCCCAAAATTCTTGATTGATCCTTGTGATAGAAATATATGTTTATGATTAATGAAGATAAAAGATGAGGATTATCATTGCCTACATAAAGTGAAAGGTTTATTAGCCTTGTATGAAGCACTCCCTATGGAGACACTCCACAAATGTTATCGCTTTGCGCGAAGTCAACTACTCCTTATAGGGCACTTGTTGTGCTATTGATCCTCCACTAACCATTATGATCTAGGTAACTACACACTTGTGTGTTTGCAATGGTATTTCAAAAAAATGAAGAACTCTTTCAAATTATGGACAAGATGGAATGAAATGAATGGCTAAAGACAAATGAAATGACTTTGTCCTTATCAACATGAAAAATGAACATGAATATTAAATGAAATGGAAATAAATGGAACTATGATGATCCTTGTTGATTGATCCTCCATGATAATCTACCCTTATACTTGACTTATTATGTCTTTTTCATATTTATTCCGACGAAACTTTTTTATGACCTATTATGAATTTACACTTAATTTTATGCTAATGGTTGAGCTTACTTCCGATATGATTCCCACACATATTCATGTGTGTGTGATGACTTCAGCTTGCGTGGCGTGTGTATATGATTATTTAGATTTGTCATGCGTTTTACTTTATTTTCATTCACGAGTTATACTTTGGTATGAACTTTTTATATGCCTCGTGAGATATTAGATATGATGTACTCTCATGTTTTATTTATTTAGCTTCCGCATTTTTATCCTTGATTATTGTAATATTTATTTTTTTAAGTCTTTTATTTATGTGACATTTTTGTTAGGTAAAAAAAAGTGAAGAAATTAGCGCATGAAAAAAGATTTCGTCACATGAGGAAGTCAATTTTTGAGAAGTTAAATGTGGTCTCCCTTTCTTCGATAAAACTTCTTTCATACTAAAAATTCGAAGAGCTGCGTGTCTTTATCTCTGCAATTTGGCAATATCAAGAAACTATATTTTACTAAAAAATTAGTAATTTATTTAATAATAGCAGCGTTTAAACCTTCACAAAAAATATGCACTAAAATTAATCCTTAATCATTTGAATACAATAACTTGAAAGAGGAAGAAAAAACGTAACCTCTGCTCAAAAAAGAAAAAAACGTAACCTCATTTATACGCACTTCATGCAGCTTAATGCAACATAAAAAGAAGTGAATCGGGACGGATCTGATGAATGCATCAGTAATAATTCTGAGTTTAATTCTTAAAGTCAATATGGCTATTAATAATTAAAATAAAATATTAGTAATTTTGTGTACACACAACATCACCGTAACATCGGGTTCAAGTCAACTCGAGCTCAGTCTCAGGGTCGCATCACCGGATGCAGTGCAGTTCGACCGGACGGAATAACTAAAAGATCCAAGGGCAAACTCGGCAAATCACGAAAGCGCCAACAAGCCGTTAATAATAATAAGTCAATAATAATAATAGTAATAATAGTAATAGTAATAGTTATAACAAGGAAGAGCGCCTTCGCTTTGCTTCTGCGCTCCAAATCCTTAAAAATTTTGTTTTCCGCCATTTCTGAACTCCTTCACAAGCCTTCGCTTCGATTCGAGCTCGTTAATGGCCCTCCACCCGCCCAATTCGGTATTCAAATTCCTCCTCTCCTCCATTCGCTAGGGTTTTCGACACCCATGCTGATCCCCCTCTCTCTTCCTCCCCCTTCGCAGGTCATCATGGGAGACGCCGGGCCGTCCACGGCGGACCGCCGGGACGCGGCGACAAGGAAGAGGCCGAGGTCTTCGGAGGAGGCCGTTGGAAGCGCCGACGACCTCAGGCGGGTGGCGGAGATCGTGATGGTGCTCTCCGCCATGGCCCGGATGCGCGGCGGCCGGGAGCCGACACCCACCGAGCGTGCACTCGTCGCCGAGGCCAGGGGGAGCCTTGCCCTCGCCTGCGAGGGCGTACGACCCAGGGACCTCTTCTCCACGGAGGCCGTTCGCGTCGTCGTCGAGGACCTCGGCCTCAACCGATCCGGGGGGGACCACGGCGTCAGGTTCCGGCCGCCCCGCTTGTCCATCGCCGACAAGCTCATGCTGACCAAATACAGGGTGATTCGCCTCCTTTCCAGTTCTCCCCTTCGTCACGTCTTGCTTTTGCTGCAGTTGCTCTTTGAGAAGTTTGTTCTCATCTTTTTTACTTTTTTTTCCTTTTTTAAACGTTGATAACGTCATGACTGTGAACCCCTTATAATTAGTAGGTATTGAACTATTTTAGGCTGTGAGGAATGGTTAAGCGAAAAAAAAAAAAGAGACGCTCATGGTAGAAAGAGTGGGAGGAACGATACTTTGTGAGAAAACAGAAAATTGTAACTGCTAAGTGGGTTTGCAAAACTGTAGAAAATTGGTTGCTTTGTATTTATTTTGAGTGTTCATGTGCTATTTGATTGTTTGCTCTATTAAATCGTTGATGGGTGAAGTGTCTTTCCTATCTTGCTAGTGCTTTACTATTCCCTTTTTTCAGTTTCAAACAAGTAAAAGTGCAACTAGAAAACTATACTTACTTGCACGACACAAGTGTTAAGGGACTCGATTACTCTGTGATTGCATGTGAAAATGGTGTAGTTTCCTCTATTTTCTTATGACCCTAACGTGCATTAGCTCTTTTTTTTTCCAACTGTAGTGGTTGAACTTCATTGCATCCTCTGGGTAACATTAGTTGGCTGTCTAACTTGGAGTCTTGTACCTCGCGTCTTATTTTCACAGATGGAAGGGCCAAAGGAAATCCCAACGTTCTCTGCCTCTGGGTCACCTGGAACAGCGTCGCTTGCAGCTTCTAGGATTCCTCAGGATAAGTCAAATGTAATGACGCTCCCTGCAGGAAGTGTTGAGGGTGCAGCATCTGTTCTTGCTCCAGGTGCCTCCGCTTCAAAGCATACACAAATAGGTCATACTCAAGCTGGATCTAGTTCCGCAAATCCATTACCAGTCCCTCCATCTATGCAATCTCATACTGATGCTGCACATCTCAGAATCGATATGCGTGCACATGATCAAGGTTATGCCTTTGCAGCTATTGTTTTAACTGATTTGACTCCTTATTGTCCTCATCATGAACAACTTGCATGATTTTTTTTATAATATTGAGTTAAATGATGGTGCAAACCCAAAGCATCTGCAAGTATAAGAATGTTCATAGGTCTATTGTTTTTTTTTTTTGTGGTTTTCTTGAAAAATATAGGTTGTGTATGGTGTTGAACTTCCAATTCCCACTCTGAATTATGTACACAGAAAAGATGTTTAAAACTGTTTACTGTTTCATTACATGTCATGATTTCTGTTCACGAAACCAATTTTGCATGCAACTTGGACATCTTGTTTTTTCCTCTGCCTGATTTTTGTCCTTTTCTGATGATGGTATCTTTTCTCAATTCAAGTTCATCACCAAAATTTTGTATATTGTTTGTAGCTTCTCTTCCCGGATATGTGTCTAGGCAAACCCCAACAAGCTCACCGGTGCAGTCAACATATGCAGCAACATTAGATCCTCGAGCAAAATATGGCCAGTTAAGTCATGCCCCAATAAAGTCTGGTGGAACTCCTGGCCTTCATCCTATTCTAACTGCCCAACAGGGGATGAATAAACATGAAACAAGGCCTCCTATCATTCAAACTGGAGCTGGAGCTGCACTGATTGAACATCAGCCTCCGCAAGGATTAGCTTATGCTCATCCATCTTCATCCATGGATAATCACAATGATGTTGCAGAAAGTGTGCAAAAGATACTACAGGCAAAAGTTTCTGTTCATACCAGCTGGACCCCACCATCGACTGAGTACATGAACAAACCAATAAATTGCCAAACATGTGCAGCTATCATAACTGATGTCCAAAGTCTGCTTGTCTGTGATTCTTGTGAGAGAGGATACCATTTGAAGTGCCTTCAATATCAGGGTACCAAAGGCATTATTAAGCAGGAATGGCATTGCAAACTTTGTCTGGCTGCAAGCCATGGAAAGCCTTTGGCACCTAAATATGGACGAGTTACAAGAGCTCTTCCTGGACAACCGCAAAAGGCTGCTTCAAGTGCAGATAGTAGTCAAGTGCCTCCTACGAAGAAACCTCAAAGTCCAGAAACCAATTTCAATCTGCAGGAAACTTTAGCTAATGGAAAGTCCACTTTGCCTCAGAATACCAATTCTGTTAACATGGGGGCTAACATTGACAGTGCTTCAGTCCTAGATTTAAGGACAAGTGTGACAGAAGTACAAAGTTCTACCCCTGTTGATGAAATTAAGAAAGAGCTATCAAAAAGTGAAATTAAGAAAGAAGGGACATGTACGGGAGCTGAATCTCTGCACTCAAGTGAAATGGGAGATCCTGTTGGTACTACTACTAGTAGAGGGAGTGAAGGTTTGGGTTGTGATGGTGAAAACGAAGGAGTCTCCCAACATGACATGAAACCAACATCTGAATCCAACTTGCATCCAGATGTGGTAGCAGAAAGAACTTCTGAACATCCGGCCAATGAAGAAGTTGAAAGCACTGATCACCCTCAAACAACATCTGACTCACAAATTGCCAATAAGGTGATGTTGAGTAATTTTGAAGCATCTCCAATCCAACAACATGAATTGACCAATAGCTGTTCCAATGAACTTAAGGAGCAAATTCCTCAAAAGGAAACACCTGACAACTTGGATTCTAATCCTGCTACGTCGGATGAACTAAACAAATTGCAGGAGATTCCCAATGGATTTGTGCATTTGCAAGGGAAATCCATGGATCATGGAAAGCCTTTGAAGTTGGACTCAGGAAATGTGGAGTGGGTGGGAAATATTGTCCAGGTTGTAGAGGAGAAGGCACATTACCTCTCATGCCGAGTTAATGGTGTATTGTACAGACTTCATGATAATGTTTTAGTTACATTAGATAGTGATAAGTTCATTCCTGCAAAACTACAGGTATCGAACATATTTTAATCTGTTGCTTAGATAAATTTTCAATGTCTTATGTTAACCAGAATTTTCTTTCCCCATCCCACTTAATATTCCTTGGAAAAAAGGATGACGTTTGTCTTTCCATTTTCCCTTTGTGCCATTTAAATCACCCATTTGCTTCTAGTTTTCCTACTAATTTGGGTTTTTCCTTTCTGGATTTTTTACTGCGTTTGCTGAAGTCGTTTTGGGAGGATGATGCATCTGGGTCAAAGTGGGCTATGGTGAATACTTACTTATTTCCTCGAGACCTTCCAGAGTCCTGTAACCAGCCTTGTAATCCTGCTAAGAGCGAGGTGAGCAGTTAATAAATTATATATTTACCCTTTTAACTATTAAATATTTTGTAATTCCACTATACAAGTTGAGAATGGAATTTTCCTCAATGATTGAAATGACAACAAAGTTTGTTTATGTTTTCTGTTAGGTGTAAACCAAGATCAAGCATTTTCTTCTAAAACACTACAAGTTTGCTAACGCTTCTTTTTAAACAAAGCTATTTAAGAAGTTATCTTTGACATGTTCATGGCTTCGGCTAGATTGTCCTTTATGCTGTTTGCTTTTACTTGTTGTAATATGATTAATTTATTATGTTGTGACTTGTTCAAGTTCAATCCTTAATTTGAATGCTAGAATTTTCATAATTGGTCATATGTGCTTGTTTGTACAATTTATCTAGTTATTCAATATCATAGGTTACTTTTAGATCTGCGGTTTTTCAGGAGATTTTTCATAATTTCCATGTGAGAACTTGTCAACTAAAATACTCAACTGTCCTACTTTTTGCTAGTTTGATTGTTGTTGAGAAAAGAGGACGTCTGGTTAGACAAATTAATGTTCTCTAAAGTTTCAGTGGTGGAGGTTTATATCTTCTTCACCACAAGTATTTTTTTTTCTCATCCCATCATTGTCATGCCTACTGCTGTCTTTTCTACTTTGGGACTTTGTGTCATGTAATGAACTTGATGGATTCATTTTCAGGTTCTTTCATTACAGCTTATATGAGCTGCTCTTTGCAGGTATATGCCTCAGATAACTGTGAAACTATAATGGCTGGATTAATTTCTGGTCCTTGTGATGTTCTACAGACTGATAGGTTTAGTGAAGAGTCTGACAAGAGAACTCAATTAGATGATGCAGACAAGAAGCTGCATCCAATATTCATGTGCAAGTATGTTTCTTTGGGATCACTAAGTTTCATACAAAAGTAATAATTTTATGGCATCATATTTCATAATTTTAGGTGTGAAATGGGCAATGTATTTGAAAATTGAATCAACTTCTTCCCTGTGGCTTGACTTGGTAATTTTCCTGGTCAGCTGCTTGCTGGGAACATGACTAATTGAACTATCTTTGGTAAATTAAAATTCTAGAGTACAAATTTGAATAATGACCCATCTTTGAATATATATTTCTTTTGAATAGGTAGTGATTGGTACGGATGGTGTTTGAGTATTTTTTACAGGTTTATTTGTACACCTTATTTACTCAATGAGGCATTCTAATATAATGAAATCATAAAATATGATCTACAAGTTTTTGAAAACACAATCCATTGCTCACTGTAAGTTTGTTTCACAAATTTCTGGTTATTTTGCTATAATATTTTGAGCTTATATGATTGTATGCTTTAACGTTCTTTCTGTTTATGCTTTTATTCAACCATAATGGATTTTCAGTCCTGGACTATTTCATTGTGCTATCATATTCTCCATGTTTTTTGTTTTTTTTTTATTATATTCTAGCTCGACTGTTATGTAAATGTACTTTCTAACTAAGGAATTACTTCTTTCGCAGTTGGATATACCATGAATCAACATGCAATTTTGAACCTCTGAAGAACTAAGATTTTTCACCATTTTTTCTTCTCGCAACATCCTGATCTCTCCATTTACTGCTATATATTTCTGGCCCAGGTAACTCTTATAAAAATTTAGCGCATTTAGGATGACTGTTTCATACTGTTAGTTCCTTCTGATACCAGATTTTGGTTTTGTCAAACAGTTCTCATTGTTTTCTTGATTGGCCTCAAGCAATCCGATCAAGCAGCTTGTGTACCATAACATTGTTGCTGTATATTATGCATTTTTACCCCCTAGCTTTTCTGGTTCTCATCCCAAATGTAGTTAAGTTTAGTCGACAAATTGACTGTCATTTTGATTGTGGTGCAAATCTCGTTATCTTGAAGCTGTGCCACTTCTGTTTCTTTGTACTTTTTTTTTTTGGGGTGGGGGTAAAGGGGATGCCGGAGCCTTGTTACAGAAGATAATTAATAGCAAAATGCAAAAACGGGATGTGGTGATGTCTCGCCAAAATCGGTTCAGCGCACGGCCTTCCGCCGGATTTGCAGTTTCTTACATACTGGAGGTTCAGCATCACTAGTAGATGCCCACAGGAGTAGGATATGGAGGCTTCCCATGCTTTTTCCTAGCAGACCTTGTGCTTTTGTTGGGGGGCTTGCTTCAATCTCCTTGTGTTGCGCAGGGTTCTTAGGGCAGTCGGCAAACAGTGAGTCAGATCATAAGGTTACAAAGTATTATTCACTGTGCCCTCGGGCTAATTCTATTCTTTATCAACCTTTGCCCAATAGGTGTACAAAGTACCCCCAATCTCATATCCGAAAAATGAATAAATTATTCCATTGTAAATTTGCGTGGTGCCTCAATTATTTTTTAAGGCAAACAATGCTTCAAATAAAATTTTGATTGTGTAATCTTCGCATTCTAGTTGTATTATCTTTATGTTTCTAATGCGTTCACATAATCTCGTTCTGATAGGTTCATAGTTCAATTAAGAAACTAAATTGATCATTTGATGAGGATCAAACATTCATAGTTCACATAATCTTTAAGATAATTGCAGGTGGGTGGTGGGTCGCTTGGCTGGGGGGACAAAGGCCGAGCTCGGAGCTTGCTATTCTTTGGCCACGCCACAGCCACGTAAAGGAAACTAGCAGGGCCACTCCTACCTCTCGCCTGCCAGAAATCACCACCGAGGAGGGTTTAGGGGCTGTCGGAGTCTAACTCGGGGTTGCATGCCCTCACCACCTGCACCTTTAAAAGAAATTAAATTCTCATATATGATTAAAAATGTTTGAAGTTTTATAGGAAGAACACAAACAAGTAAAAATGAAAAGGAAAATTATTTATATTTAAATTAGGAATTAAAATTCTAATCCTAATCAAAGAAAATAATTGTTTTATTAATATTAAAAGATCATATCCTATCATTTTTCCCTCTTTAAACTAGTTTTGTCCTTAAGACTACTACATGTGAATTTTTTTTGACAACTTGAATAAAGAAAATTTTCTTCTTTAGAAAGTAGGTTTGACTATTCATTATTTGCATTTGGATGAATTAGCGTCGGATTGATTGACTAAATTCGACTATGCATAAAATTTGAATACAATGCATAGTCAAAAAACTTTTGAGGATTTGAAGTTGGCTAAATTCTTTTTATATAAAGCATATGAATAAGAGATGAAATATAATAATGAAGGTTTCGAAGTCCATTTTTGGACAATCTGTTGTGAAATGTATTAAAGATGAAACATATGTCGTGAAAGACTTGTCCATGCTTGTGATAGTTGAATCAACCTTGAATAGTTTTGAAAAGTTCAATGCTCAAAATACCAAAAACAAATTTGTTATGTTGAATTTTAAATGAATTGTCTTCAATATCCATCAATTTTTGTTGAGGTAAATTTTTAGTAAAAATTTCATAAGAGATGAAAGGAGCATTAGACCCTCCTAATGGCTTGTTTAATTTTTTATTTGATTGATGTCTCCTTTTATTCAAATGTTCTTCTTTCGCTCGAGCAAATAAAATACTAGCAACCATGGTAATGGCATTGAGCTTCCACTTATCGTCGAAAATCTTGAAAAAGATCTTCGACAAAGGTTTCCACAAATAGGCATTCACTCCCATTTTTAGTACAACTTGATAATAGTTCAAAATGGGTCTAATACTTTAAGGCCTTATTTAATTGTTGAATATTGGCTATCTCATTGTCTACATGATCTTGTTTATTTACTTATTGATCTTTATTTTCACCGTTGTATAATTGTAAAATTTGTCATTGGGTAAAATGGTCGGCCAATGTTCGAAGTAAATAAATCTTGAGAAGACATAAATTTTTTACTTTCGCATTTGATATATTGGATTAAGAATATAAATTATTAACAAAATATATAATAACTTGATGATAGAGGTCGATTGACAATAATTAAAAGTGATGGTTACATTGTGGTGGTAGCAGTGGATAGTGTGGATTTGCATCGAATGCGAGAGATGATAGAAGATAACTAAATTGTTGGTTCAGTCAAAACTCGAAATATCAAAATTATCCGATTTGATATCAATTGATAGGTTCCTAATTCAATTAAATTCTAAATTAAAACTTGTAATAGATCACTTTAAGGAGATTCAAGATAGTTATTTCAAATAATTATCGAAAGAAAATTTAAATTTTCATATATGATTCAAAAGATTTATAATTAAATTCATAGGAAAAACTCAAACAAGTTCTAGTCAAGGTAAAAATAAAAAATAATTTATAATTAAATTAAAAATTAAAGACATTAATCTTAATTAACAAAATAAATTATTTATAATAATAATAATAATAATAATAATAATAATAATAATAATAATAATAATAATAATAATAATAATAATAATAATAATAATAATAATAATAATAATAATAATAATAATGAGCCCACATAAAGGGAGGGGTGTGGTGGCCACTAGTCCATCGTCTCTCCTTGGCCCTAATGTGGGGGCAGTGTTGGCAGTGTTTAGAATATAGAACAAGATAATTTATTCCTTGACTCGCGTGACAATGCTAAGATTCTAGCTCGATAATATTAGTATTCGTCGAACACTTAAAACTCAACTCAATTATTAGTTGAACCAACTAATTAGTGTTCTTTTTGTATTTTGTATTTTGTATTTTATTGATGATAGAGAAAACATTAATATGTATATATAATCCAATTGATCTAGCATAATAATTATAAAAATCATATCTACTTTGTCATAATCAAATATCATACCAATGTTTGACTATGTATTAGAAATTTGACCTATGACTTCCAGCTCCATGTTATCATTTTTTTTCTAATGTCTTGTAAATTGTTGTAAAAAAATGTATCATGAGTTCACACATAACATTACAACTTTAGCAACAAAAAAAATGTGATATATATCTTTGTTGCACATTGTTTGAGTTCAATATTATTTTCATCTTCACATAATGCCTCATGTATGCTCGCTCATGTTGGATGACATTAAAGGTATGCACATCATCAATGACAACATCACACTTAAATGGAAAAACATCTTAACAATCACACTTAAATACATTTAACAATAATTGCAATAGTATTACATTGCAATAGTTTCACCCGTTATATCATATAGCATTACATTGAACAATTTCGAATAGCATTTATTCTTACATTTAACATCACACTTAAATACATGTAATAACCTGAAAATTTGGGCCAAGGTATTTAGACCTTTTTATCAAAACTCTAATGTAAATCCTATATAACGGATCCTATTAATTCCGTAAAAATTTAGTTATCAACTCCTCTTCTCTCTTTTTCTTCTCCACCAAAAAAGGCCTAAGGGTAGGATATTTAAAATCCTTTTTTTATGGTGGCTATGTTTTAATATCAAGAAAGAGAAGATCAAGGTTTATAGAAAAATGACAAGAAGATTTAGAGGTTTCTAGATGATGAAGAATGATACAAGATGATTAGGAAAAAGGGTTTTAGATCTAAAATCTAAAGATATGTAAAGGGGATCCAATCTCCGCTCTCCTCTCTCAATGGTTTGCATGTGATGGATTGAGAATTTGAGGGCACATTGTCCTCATAATAGGTTGTGTTTGAGAGTTTCATGAATACAATGATGAGATTTAGATGATGATTTATTATTTTATTATGTTCCATGGCCTAGATCTATAGTTTCATACAAATTTAGGGAAAACCTTAAAAGATGTATTTTTATGATTAATATGATGTTCTTAGCATTTTTTATGCTTATGATTTATACCCTAGAAGTGTTCTAGATTATCTATATATTTTCTCTTTGATTTCACCTCAAAAAGTGGTAATTTCGAATTAGAAATCGAGACTCCAGCACAGCCGTACCAACCCTAAAAATAGTCGTGACTGAGCGAACGAAATTGAAGCGTAAAAAAACTCTCGATCACGTCCGTGACACCTCTGTCATATGACCGTGATAAGGTCAAGCACGACCATGACAAGATTGGTCATGACCGTGAGCGAGAGCGACGAAACTGAAATTTAGCCAAGGCTGGACACAAAACTAGGCACGACTGTGACAACATTCGAAACGGTCGTGATGACTCAGGCACGATCATGACAATGCGACGCACGAGCATGACATTTTTGGGCACGGTTGTGACGTTGAAAAATGCCTTGTAAAATGTGTTGAACTTATTTTCTAATATATATAGGTTATGTATGAATGTGTATTGATTGTAAAATGTATTGATGTATATAGTGGCAAAGCCAGACTAAAATTACAATGGGTTTATAAATAATTCTAACAATTTTTAAAGCGTTATTTCCATAAACCTTCTTTAAACTATCACGATTTTCCACATTCCCAAACTACGAATTTATTTTTTAAAAAGTTTAAACTATCACGACTTTTCCACTTTAGTCCTTCCGTCACTTCTGTTACGTTTTCCGTTAGTTTTTACTTTTTTCATTTATGAAAAGGCTAAAATACCCCTCCCTTCAGGAAAAACATGAAATTACAAATATAAAAATAAAAAATTGTTTGAAGGATTAAAATGGTAAACAAAAAAAATATCATTTATGAAAAAGACTAAATTACCTTTCCTCTGATTTTTTTTCTTTTTATACTTATTATTTGATATGTTATGGAGGGAGGGGTAATTTAGTCTTTTCATAAATGAAAAAAATCAAAAGTAATGAAAAACGTAACAAAAGTAGACTGAAGGACTAAGTAGAAAAATCGTGATAGTTTAGAGATATAAAAAAATAAGTTCGTAGTTTGGAGTTAGATGCGGAAAATCGTGATAGTTTAGGGGAAGTTTATGGAAATAACTCATTTTTAAATGATAAAAATTTCATGTTTTTTCAATTATAATATATAAAAGTATTAATTTTAGTTACCAAAATCATATCAACTTTATACTTAAATGCAAAAAAATATGTATAAAATCAAGATTAAGTGCATGATCATTTATCATAAAATTATTAGTGATATAAATAATACAAATAAATTATATTTATCATGTAATTATACAATTTAAGATAATTGGACTAAATATAATTATTAATGCAATATAATAATATTATGTCAAAAATTAATAAGGACAAATGTATAGTTTTAAAAAGAAATATATTTTTCATGATAATTGGTATAATGTGTTTCATATATTTACGATGATAATAAAAATAAATTATATTTATTCTCAAATGAAAAGTAAGAAAAATGATGTGTTGGCATATTCAACTAATAAGATCGTGAAATATATTCTCCCAATGATATATTAATGATATTTATATATATGAAATTATGTAATTTAAGCTAATTGAGATTAAAAAAATAATAATTAAGAAATATATTATTTTATTTAACTATGCAATACTATAATACTCTATAAAGATTATAAAACCTAATGTATATATATATATATATATATCTATTTTGCCAACATAAGTATTCGACCCGGGGCTTTTCACCAAACACCAATGCATTTGAACCATTGAGGTAAACAGAAAATCTTGTATAGGCTACGTGCACCCACAATGTGGCTCCGCTACTGGATGTATATAGGTTATGATTGTAAAAAATATTGTCATGTTCATAATTTTCCTTATTAAAATTTTAAAGTAAAAACATATAGTAAAGGAATTGTCGCCTTTCGAGTTTCGTCTCGCTTGCCGTCAGCAAGAGGCATCTTTCATATTTTTTTATGTCATTTTAAAATTTAAGTTAAGAAAAAATATACAAATATCGCAACATTTTTTTCAGAAAATAAATGATTCGAAAAGTTGAATTATGATAATAACACTTTTTTTTCATTTTTCTATTTTTATTATTTCATTTTTTATTATGACTGTGATTGAAATTGAAAAGTTACAAAATGAAATTTGAACAAAAAGAGAAAAAATTGACATTTTATTTTATCTAAAAACTCCAATGTAAATAAAGAAAAAATATTAATCGATTATTCTGCTATTTCATAAACTATGAATTATTTTTACATATAATACGAAATTATAATTTTCTTATTATTGTAAAATAATATTTTTATTCCAATTTTTTAACTTAAGAATAACATTAAAAATTTTAAAAGAAAAATAAGAGGAGACCCTTCCATATGCCGCTAGCAAGAAGGGATCGGCTCCCTTTTTCTTGAACCTTCTAAAGTTATCTTTATTTTTTTACTAAAATATATTACATTATAAGTAGTCATGGGAGGCAAAATGTTATTTCATAATTAATAAAAAATGATTTAGAGAACTTCACAGTATTCGAACATATATTGAAAACATATATTCTCCTTTACCAGGAACTTTTATATAATTATAACAAATATTTCAATATCTTTTTAGTTATAAGTGAGAAATCTATTAGCCTAATACATGGAAACACACAAAATAAATAATTAAAAGCTCGGCGAAAAAGGATTGGAGACCTAATTTATTAGTGAAAGTATATCATTGCAAATAATTAATCAGTCATAACAATGTATTGACACAGTGAGTTCGAGAGAAGCCATCAAGCAGGCAAAAAGTTCGAACGAAACTAGGAAAACAGCTACCAAAAACACAAAACAGAAACTATTGACGAGAGAAAAAAAGGGCAAGGTAAAAATCATCAACAGCATGGTACTTCTATTAAAGAACGATAATATTCATTATTCGTGTAGAAAATGAAGCCCATGCAATCCACAATCGTGTACCTTCGTTTCCAAACAAACAGTTTGTCGAAAGGTGGAAAATAAAAGGCATATTATTTTCAATATCTATTGACAACCTGTAACTGCAGAGTCTCTGTTTCCAAACTTTATAAACACAGATGATAATGTTTTGAATCGAAATGAGACCTGAGCAATCCAGGGATAATTTCACCAAAACCACAAGCGTACTATGGGAGCATCAACTTTCATGAATCAACGCCTAATTTGCCTCGGCTGAAGGGTTGGTCAAAAGTTCCAGGGACTTCTTAAGGAAATCCACAGCCGTAGCCACGTCGTCAAATGCAAGGGCCCCAACAGCAAATCTCGCAGCCTTATGAGCCTCTGCAATCTTCTCAACCGGCGGCTGATAGTTGCTATCATATTTGTAGATCTCGGTAGAAGGAACTACAGGAGCAACATGATTTGTACTACCATTGCCTGGGATGTATTGTACCTGTGTGGTGTGACTTGATGGAGGAGGTGGTTGGTGAGAGAAGGAACTCTCAGGAGCGTGATAGTAAGTTGGCTGATGAGTAGGAGCTGCAGGGAATACACTATCATGGAAACTTGGATAAGACTGGAAGTTAGGGTAGTTATATGAGGCACTAGGATTTTCTGGGGCGTGATAATTCTGATGTATAGGCTGTTGCTCATTTGAATACTGCTGATGATCATACTGATGATGATAAGAAGAAAATTCCGCCCTACCAGCCGATGGTGGCTGATGATACTCATTTGCATGGTAGTCAGGATTTGAGTAGGAAGCATGTGAGGTAGGTATATGGCTAGAACCATGCTGATTTACCTTATCGGTTTGATTGGATGATGTATCAGCCGATGGTGGCTGATGATACTCATTTGCATGGTAGTCAGGATTTGAGTAGGAAGCATGTGAGGTAGGTATATGGCTAGAACCATGCTGATTTACCTTATCGGTTTGATTGGATGATGTATCAGCTGTCTCATAGTTACCTGCGAAGTTTTCACTTCTTCCAAGGTTCTGTGGTTGAGAGGGCTGCAGAGAAAAGAAGAATAAGAAGAATGGACAAGAAGGTTACAGACGAACTATATCAAAAGAGGTTTAGAAAAAGAAGGCCGGAAGCACAAATCTTACATTATCCACATATCGAGAAGACAAGTCATCATCTACCTGGGTAGATGGAAAGCTCTCGTCTTGCCTTGTATCTTGCTGAAGGAGAAAATAGAGCAATGTAAACAGAAGACGCAAAACAGAAGCAATTTTTATGTCACACATACTCATGACTGAATAGATTCTATTTGGTGTCAGGATACCACATAAAAAGGCTCCCACTCAATAGATTTCATTGCTTTGTATCAACGAACGCCAAGTTCCAATTCTGGAATATTTAAAGAAACCTTTGTACAAACTTCACACACATTCATCTTGTAAGACCAAACAAACCCACATGATTTGTCGATATCCAATGCAATTCGCATAAAATGTTCTTATACATGTTATCGTCTTTGAAATTTTAGTAAACATATAATCTTTTATCATTCAGGCATACTGATTGACAACCGAACAAGAAAAAGTACAATAAAAGACCTGTAGGTTGAACATAGAAATGCATTGCACAAGAAGTTTCTGCCTAAGCATGAATGTGAGTCTTATACTTCCTTTTTTGCATTGGAAATAATGTTTGTTTTGTCAATTGTGTGAAATTCACCCAACATGGTTGAAATGATTGAAATTGCACTAAAGAGGTAAGTTAATTCTTTATTACCTGTGAAAGTTGGATAATTTAAATTTTCTAGTGTGCCGTGGTGAAGGTGAATCTTGCAAAACAATGGTTTCAGTTCAGTGATTTGATCCATGTTTAAGGGATTGTGCTAACGTGGATCTTTTCTTATCACTAAACGTATGGTAAGATAAAGAGAGTTATATGAAGAGGGTTTTTAGGTTCAGAAAGCAATGGTCATTCAGTCATTGCATACCAGGCACATGATAAGAGGCAAAACCAATGAAGAAAGGTAGAACTACCTAAGAAAGACACAACAAGGTTTCGTAATATCTGAGGCAAGTCAACAAAGATTAACCACATTCCCTCATTTTTTGAGAGTTCAAAAGATTCTTTTTTTTTAGGGAAGCTCAAAATAATTTATATTTCTCTAAAAGTTGAATATATTAAATATTGAACACACTTGTACAATTTATTCTTTATAGTAATATATATATGGCTTCTCAAAAAAAAAAAGTAATATATATATGGATGACGCCACAATTGAGTAGTCATCCTTTTGCCCCTCAAAAGAAAAAAAGAGAACATTGAAAACATGCAAAATCATCTTAACAGTCAGACCTATAAGAAATATTAGAATAAATTTAAGGGTCATACATGGGTATAGGTGCTTGATGGAAAAGGTGAGCTGACTGATTCCTCTTTATCGCCACCAGGAGGACCTGGCTGGGGTCTTCTCCCTTCTTTTAAAGCTTTCCTTATATCTGCAGCTTTCCAAATAGCATACTTTTGCTTCTGTTCAATCTGCAAAAGACGGACAGAATAAGTGAACTTGCATTTATCCAAATTCAATCATCTAACATGATATACATGCGCATGAAAAGTGTCGCCTAAAACCCTTTTCTTCTTTTTTGAAACAGAAAATTCTTGTCCTTGCTATAGAGGTAAGGCAGAAGGAACTTACCTCAGGCTGAACTTCACCAAACTGACTCAGAATTTCAAAGAAGATGCTTGCAGCATAAAACGTTTTTGCAGTGTCCCTATACAATTTAAAGTTTATTTATCAACATGCACCTGTAAGCTCTAATGCTGCACCAATAATTTACAGCCATATGAACTGTAGAAGCAAATATAAATCTCTAATAATAGGTTCATTGGTCATACAAGCTAGCTTGCCCACTCCGGTCTTGTTTATCTGCCTTCGCGAAGATTTTAGATGCAAAACCCTCAACATAAAGGTTGTCATCAGCTCCTAGCTTGAGAGTCTTCTTATCCTGTGGGAAGTTGCAAGCATTTATAATGAATGAATACGAAATTATTGTTCCGATTGGTAGGAAGACTAAAGGAAAACATGCAATGCCAGACAAACCATGCGAACAGCAAAACACATATTCTACTTCTTATTGTTCTCCTCAAGAGAAATTCTACTTCTTATTATTCCAATTGGTAGGAAGACTGAAGAATATATGCGATGCCACACAAATGAACTACACGAGCCAACTATATATTATACTTATCAACAAACAAACAACATTTAAAAGTGAAATGAAGAAACCATCAATCACTGAAACACAAAGATAAGGTCAAAACACACAAAATTGCATCATCAATCGACATGACGAAGATCTCTATACATAAGGTAAAGGAAGGTCAGGGTTCAAATAGCTATAGAAAAGGAATGAGATATAAAAACATGCAGGCATGGTAGGATAACATCCAAACAGCTATTTCTTTATAGAGAAGAAAAATTATAATTTATCTTGAGGAACCAATGCAAGTTGTGATTTCCGATAATGCAAACAGATCAAATTTGTCACGATGGCATAGATCTCAGCAATTGACTCATTCACAACATTCAAACATGGTATGACAAGGAATCCATTGACAGTGTGATATCCCTAATTTTTAATAAAGCAATTATGTCCTTAAATATAAAAGAGTCCCTATAAAACCCATACTATCTTTTATAAGAAATATTCATGAATGTATGTAACAGGAAACTTATTCTTATCCCTATAAAACTTAAACTATTATATTTTTCCCTATCTCCAAGACTATAAAAGGAACTCGTACTCATCCACAACTCCTAACCCAAAGTCTCCAACCATCTATTCCACAAAATAAATTCAGCAGAAGAAAAGAAAAAGGAAGAGACAATAATAAAGGATCGAAGAAGAGAAGAGGAAGAAGAAAGGGTCAAGAAGAGAAAGATGACAAAAAGGTACGATAAGGCATACAAATCCCTCTTCTTCTCCTCAATGTGTCCTCCTTCAAGCCCTCATTGTGCATCTTGTAGTTTGGAGTTACCCGGTAAATCATCAGGAACAATATGAAGCGGTAAGAATTCGTCTTCTCAACAGCCACATGCAAATTTTAATTTTTAGTGGGGCTTCGGTCTTCTAGATTAAGTGGAAATCAGTAAGAACATTGTTGTCTTTGACTTCAATGTCACTGCGTGTTATGATATATGCTTGTTTAATGCTAACGCAGCCTGGAGCCTGAGTCCACCCATTATTCCACAGTTGAACATATATCATAGCATCAAGCATCAATACAAAATACAACATTATTATATACAGTGTTTCTGTCATTTGCTTCCTTTCTTACATTGTTATGTAATCACTTTTTTAAAGGCATGTCATGTAATCATTTGCAAGCTATTTTATGATTTTCTGAACATTAACTTATTATGTGATATCATACTTTCTTTATCATAAGACAACCTTAAAATTTTTATAACTTCACATAAATTCATCATATCATATGATATGTTGTCTTACTTAATTGAATAACTACGTCGTCACCCTCACAATTGAGAAGCTAAGCTATAGGTCATCTTTGGCATCTCTTTGGTCCACCAATGAACATCCTTACGAAATACAAACACTGCTACGCACGATTGCAGGTTTGAAAAATACTTACTCCATGAAGAGTACACATTGTGAACAATTACTTCCAGTTTTGATGAGTGTGGAAACTTATTCTCCAATTGGTAAAACATTCATTTGCCAATACATCAAATTGGGTAACAATCTTCTTTTATTTTAATGATGACAAGGATTTTATGCATATTTTCACTAGGTTAAAAGTGATTTTAGTCTGAGTTTTCCTATGATATTACACCCATGTTACACTCCATAGAACTCAAATCACTTAATTTACGAGTTTACAAGTATCATCAATGTCTATGTAATATTCAATCACACAAGGTTTTTTATATCAAAGCATTGATATAACACATTTATGAGTTATTCAATTCATCGTACGTGATTTCATTGAGGTCCATAACATTCACATAATTGATCATAACAAAATATATATAAATAAAGTAAAATATTACTTTTAAGCATTGGACAAGCTTGATGCAATGCCATTTCGAAACTAATAATTAAACTCATTGTTTTGGATTAGTCCAATTTTCACTTAAAGTATACTCTCAAGGGAACTAGATATAAATCTTTTTTTCTGTTCTTCAAAAGTCATACAATAACCACAATTTACTTTTTGTGTAGTATTTTGGCAGCTGATATTCAAACATCAATAACTTCCTCTAATCTGTCCTTTTCAGATGATTTCAAGTTCTATAAAAGATCATGCAATCACATAACTACTACATAAATTTTAGATCCTATTATCTTCACAATTTATGATATTTACCTACTACTTGAGACAATATGACAGTGAACCTGTTTTTTGGTCATCACTACTTACACACATCTCCAAATGGAATGAATCCAGATCATACAAAATCTATCCAAACATATAATATTCAGATTTTTTTACAATAAGATCTATCCAAAAGTTTTTTGAGAAGATCTATCCAAAAGTTTGTGGAAAGAAAAGTCACAAAGTTGAACATATCAACAATAACAATAACGCAATGCATCGTAACCGTCAATCCATACCTAGTCATGCAGCAAAGCCTAATCTTACTTCACATGAACAGATTGTTCCCAGGAGTCTGCACCTCATGTGTTTTTGTGAGGATTGAGAGGAGGTTATAAGTCATTCAATTTTTTGGATGCCCAATAGCTCCTCTGGATTGATGTGAGATCAGCAGCTGATTTTGGTGGTTCTTTTAGGTTTGGCTGACGAGACCAGCACATTCAACTATATGTATCACTATGTCAGCGAGCTAGCTATTTTGCCTTTTTATGGTCAATGTGGCACAGCATAATGTGTATCTTTAGAAGAGAGAGTTTCTACGCTGAACATATAATCTTGGGTGCTAGATCTATGTTGAAGGTGTGGGGGACATTATGAATCCAGTGTAACAATTTGCTGTTTCCTTAACATTGGTGCACCTGGCCGACATTCTTCCTTTTCAAAAAGTGATCCGAGAATCCTCAATAAATATTAAACCAAATACACTGAGAGACGAAGAGAAGTTTGGATTCCCTTTTTCATCTTTTTTTATTTCATTTCTTGACATCTTTCTTTTCTTCCTCTCTTCTACTTTTGATCATTTGTTATTACTTTTTCTCTCTTCTTCTTTGATCCTCTGTTATTGTTTCTTCTCTTATCTTCTCATTTCCTTTCTTCTAATGAATTTACTTTCAAGAGAAAAGGGTTGGGAGCTTGGGTTCCTTTTGGAGTTTTAGGAGTTGTGAAATAGGGAAAAAAATATTTTGGTTTTATTATTATATGGATAATAATAAGTTTTCCCACAAATAAAATTCAGAAAGGTAGTTTGAGTTATAAGTTAAGCAAATTCAGAAATATTCCTTAAATAAATTGCCCTTGTCATAACTTGGCCGAGACACCAGAAAATAAAGATTGCAATCATAGAACAAGGATCTACCTTCTCAAGCTGGTTCATGAGGGAGATGAGGATGGAGTTGGTGGTCTTGGTCCGCTCCTTCTGCGGAATCCTCAGCCCTCGATCCATCGCGTACAACCGACCTACCGCGTCAAACAGAAATCAAGGCGACATGCTCCATCAGAGTTCGACCGATTAAACAATTAGTTAGGGCAGAAACGAAATAGGACAAAAATAAATCGAGCAAATGCCTTCGGGTTAGGGTTTAGAATTCCTCGCGGTCTCAATCCCCACCGATAAACCAACCATCCCACGGCAGAAATCGAGAGGGAATCGAGCACGAGGAGGAGGATCAGAAGAACGTACAGTAGTAGGCGACGAGAGGCTCGTGCTTCTGCAGCTCGTCGGCACGCTGGAGGTAGGGCAGAAGCATCTTCGCCGGCTCCGTTTCGCTCCCCATCGCGGCAGATCACAAAATCGCAGCTCCGTCTACTCCTCCGATCGAAATCGAGCAAATGACTTCGTGCCCCCGGAAACCCAAAGAATAAGAAAGGACTGAAAAAAAATGGTGCAATCCGAGTAAGAAACCGCCAAGAAAAAAAGTGGGAAAAAAAGGAGGACAAAATAAACGAGAAAAATAATGGCAACAAGAATAAGAATATTTGAAAAATACGAGTACATCGATTTTTTTTTATAATGACTCCAAAAATCCATCCGTTAAAATTAACAAAATAAAATTCAATGTACATTCGAGTACGGGAGTAAAGATAAAACATCTTTGAAAAGAGGGGTATTCACAAGGAGAGTTTCACTCTTGGTGGGGTTAGGTTCAATCGGATTTCAATTTGTTTAGGTATGACCCAATCCAACTCGAGATCGATTGTTGAATTATTCGATCATCATTTTTTATTTAATTTTTATTTTTATTTTTAAATATAAAAAATATATTTAACACTTTATTTTAAATATAAAAAATATATTTTAAAAACATCTAGATATTTTCTATACTTAAAATACTTTGTTTTGTATTTTTAAAATTTTAAATGACATGAAACACTTAAATTAGATTAAAAAATAACTTACATTTAAAAAAAATCAGAGCAGGTCAGATCTGAGTGGGTCAAGTTGGATTGAAAATTTTTAACCCGACAAATTGAAATTTACAACTTTAAAAATTAAAAATAACTCGAGTCATCGGGTCGGGTTGAAATTTTCCAACTCGAACTTGATCGACCCGTCCTAATATGAGTCGAATTTTCGAGTTCACCGAGTTCGACCAAGTGAACATCTTTATTGAAATCGTTAGATTTAATGGAAAACGACGATTCTTTTTTGCTTAAATCCATTTCAAAAATATACAAATTATACAAGATTACTATATTATCAATAATAAAACTGTAACTTATAACTAAGATTTATTAGGATTTCTATTTTTATTTATTTTGGGATTGCATATAGAAGGCCCTGTTTGAATAGTTTTTATTAAAGGATAGGGATTGGAAGGTGATGGATAAAAAAAATAATCTAATTTGAATAGGTACCTATAAGAGAAATGAAAAAAATGGAGGGTAAAAATGAGGGCGTTTATGCTATTTTTTTAAAACTTATGTTTAAAATTTGTTTGACCTTATATCCTTCAATTTGTTTGACCTTATATCCTTTGCTAAAATCTTATCCAAACTAAAGAAAAAAATTCTTCCCACCCATCTTTTACCTTTATACTATGTTTGGATTGAGGTGAAAGAAATGAAAAGAGAGAGAATGGAAGGCAAAAAAATTTCCCCTTTTGAATAAAATTTTAACGAGGAGGAACCTCCATTTTTTTTTTCTCCATTCTCCTTCGCTATTTTGTTTCAGCTCCAAAATGAGTCCCCCCCCCTCCCCCTCCCTCATTTCTTCCCTTCTCCTTAATGTGTCTTCATTCAAACGGCCTATTAAGGGACGTTTCTCAAGAGATAATCTTTATAGAACAAGATAATATTGTATTAAATTATTTGGAACCACCACATTACCTATTCACTTATGACAAGTAATGAATAATTTGCATTGCTTAAGCAATCAACTTTGCTTATGAAATAGTAATGCAGATTACCTATGGGAGAAGAGGCAATCCACGTTACCACAGGAATTGTAATTTTTTCAATTTCACTTTATGCATTTGTTCTTTACAATTTTATTTAAATAAATTTTAAAACACATTGAATAAATTATAATAATAATCAAATATATTATAAAATTTATCAAATAAATACTACTTAATTATTATGAATATATTATTTTCATATTTATATATATATTAATTATTTTATGGATGAGAATATGTATTTGTGATTTAAATTTATGAAATTAAAAATAATTTGTATATCTAAACATAATTCTTTTGATTAGGGATATATTGGTAAAATTTGTATAATAACTCATAAATCTTTATTTTCTTATAAATAACTATATATTAAACAAAATAATGCACATTGCTAATAATTTAACAAGTGATAATCTTTTTGAGAGATAATCTGCATTGCTAGGTATGTTGAATGGCAATGCAGCGAACGCCGTTAATTCAAATTGGGCCTTAGGTGATTGTTCCTTGTTTTATGCTTTATTTATTGATAAAATATAATACTGAGAGAAGGAAAAATCTAATGTGTGATTTTTTGAGCTCTCTTTGTCCATAAAGTACATATGACACTATTTAACACCTAACTCAAGAAGGATCATCTAACTCCTTTAAGCCACCAGCTGAAAAATCTCAATTAGTCAAAGTACAAAAAAGACCTCAAAATTATCATAACTTGTCTTTTCACCTAAAAACACAAGTTAAGAATAGGGGACCTGACCATGACCCAAAGGATGGTCGAGTCGAGTATGGGTTGAAAAATCTAATTATTTATTTCTTTATTCTTAATTTAACTTAAGCATATATTTAAAAAACTTAAAAAATACTAAAAAATATTTTTAAATTATGAAAATAATATGTAAATACTTAGAATGGTATTTTATAAAATAAAAATTAAATAATATTTTTGTATATTGAATAATATAAAAAAATTAAGAAAAAATAAAAAATTTTGGTCGGATAACTTGACCTAATCTAAGTCGGATTGACTTAGATTTGCCTCTTAAAAATGGCACAACTCGCCCCAACCATCAGGTCGAATTGGGTTAGATTTGTCCCTTAGAAATGGCACAACCCAACCCGTCTTGGTTGGGTCGAATTTGTTCAAGGGCACAAACTGACCCGACCACCCCTAGGTAAAAAGCATCAAGAGGGGAAAACGATCAGCTAAAGGCAGAGAAGGAGAACAACAACAAGAGGAAATAGCATTCTAAAATTTTAACTTAAACCCTATTAAAGTATGTTTGAAAGTATTCGAACTCTAATTTTCTCACCCAATGATGAACATATGAACGGATTGAGCTGTTAAAAACAACTTTTATTTTTTATATTCATCAATCCATAATCTGATGTTGGTGGGTTTCTCTACTGATTGGCTTATGAACAACATTTCTGATTAAATTTGCTATGCAAATATGTTAATTAGATTCATCTCTGTCTATATTGTCTCCCATACATCTTAATTGGTGTATTTAGGTATATGAACTTCATGTATGATTGTGTATTGGCTATAAGAAATGAATAATCATTTTCTAGTAAAACAATGGTTTTATGACTTATAACAAGATTGCACTTCGTTTGGATGCTTTTTTTTAGCAGATCGTTTGGATGCATTAGCACTAAGTCACAATGCATCATGTTAGAATGATTAGTCACACAATAAACAAAATGAAGATAAATATTCTAATAATGTTAAAATAATTTAAAAATTCAAAGCACTTACAAAAAAAAAGATAAAATCAAATCTTACAATGTGAGGCTCTCCAATTCACCATCTATCTAGTTTATGATAATGTATAAGATCATATTAATGATATCTTATGTATTTTTTTTAGTTAGGCTAAAATTACATGGGCAATAATAAATTAGATTAAAATGTGTAATATGTTTGTAATGTATATTGATTATGTAATTAAAAGGTATATTATGTGTATCGAGGGAGATAAAATTTCACTAAACGAATGCTACAGTAATAAGGATGTAAAGGAGACCAAGTGTTTGAGAGATGAGACATTGAGACCTACATAAATAATTATGTAAATGAGATGAAGTATCTGATAGACGGTTAATGGTGTAAGCTAGAGAGATCAACTATAACACCCTACGATTTCATCAAGGGTAATAGAATAATTTTATTATTCAATTAGAATATAAAAAAAATGATGGATGGAAGGAAAATTAAGTCTTATTAGGAGTAGGAATTATAATTAGATTGATATTAGGAATTCCAATTGGATTTGAAATCCAAAAGAAAGTCTAATGGACATAGGATTCATGATTGAGAGTTTTATGTCTATTATTATTTTAATCCAAAAATTATCTGATAAAATATTATGGAATTAAATAGTTCAAAAAAATTAATAAAAAGAAAGAAATAAAAGAATAAGGTAAAAGTAGAGTTTGATTGAGAGAAATTATTGAAGAGATAAAAATAAATTTGAGTATAGATGAATTTTGATTAGTATGGTTATGAAATAATTAATGAAATTTAGGTTTAATTAATCATGAATATTTAACAAAGGTTTAATTAGTTATGAGTGATCAAAATTAATTCTAAAAGAGTCTAAGGCCCAATAAAAGTTAGAACCTTTGGCTGCCTCTATAAATAGACATTAAAAGGTGGTTGAAAATTCATATTTGCAAATAAAATTTCTGCACCATGAGCCTCACTTTGTCTCTTATTTTTAAGCAAATCGAGACGTTTCAAAGGGCACCTGATAGTTGGTTTCGAAGCCTACATATAGGATAACATCTTGCATGTTTCGTGTCGTGGATAGAGAGGAATCATGTTAGGTGTTTGTGCAGTTTTCAGCAGGAGGATTTTTAGTTGATTTTTCAAAGTAACTTTAGGTATGTAAGAGGATCCCCATAGTGTTAGTTTTTCACAACATAAGACTCTACTCAGTTATACAAAGGTTACATTGATATATTATTTATATCGATTGGATATCGTATGACATAGATAGAATGATCAGAAGTTGCGGTCAAAAATATAATTTTTCAATGGCAACAAAATTCGGCTCAGGTTCTGTTCAGCACAGGCTGAGTTCCATTTGACACGGCTCAGGCACTGTATGATACAAAATAGGTTCTACAGAATTCAAACTAAATTGGATTAAACGGACCGTGTTCAATGAACACAGCCCGAGTTTCAATGGTTAAGATGGATTGAGGTGAACCGGGCCAACTTGGCCCCGGTTCACATCATACACGACCCAGGTTTCGTCTGACCGAGGTGAAAGAATGGATTGGGAACACAGTCTGCGTTCCAACTGACGCAGGCCATTTTTCAAGGGCAAGAAATATATTTTTTTGTTGTGATTGATTGTTCTTGATCATGCATTGATATGTATTGGTCATCTTATTGATTATGCTGGTTATATTGATAATTGATTATGAACTATTGGCCTATTATCAAATTAATAGATTGAATGATTGAGATTGATTGTACATCGTTAAGTGATGACATGGAAAATTGATTACTATTGAATTGTTAAATTATTAATGGAGACTTTTTATGGTCGATCGAGGCCCTTGTGGTCGATCGAGACCTTTATGATCGATGGAGATTCTCGTGGTCGATAGAGGTCCTTATAATCGATTGAGGTTCAATGGGTCGACGGAGGCTCATAGAGTCGATTATTAATGCATAATTGTTCATGGAGACCCTTGTGGTTAATTGAGGCATTTATAGTCGATGGAGGTCCTTGTGATCGATTGAGGCCTTTAGGATCGATGGAGATCCTTGTGATTGATAAAGGCCCATTGAGGTCGATGGAGACTAATGCAGTCAATTGTTATATATAATAGTTAATGGAGGTCCTTGTGGTCCATTAAGGCCTTTATGGTTGATGGAGGCCCTTGTAACTGATGAAGATCCTTGTGATTGGAGGCCCATTGTGGTGAGACTGTTATGATCGATGGATGTTTTCATAATTGAATTAAATTGTTAATTGAATTGAATTGAATCGTTAATTGAATTAAATTATTAATTGAATTGATAATCAAATTGAATTGCGCTCTAGTGACTGGTTGGTAATTGAATTGCTTCCTAGTGGCTGATAGACTATTGGTTCTGCCCCAATGGATGATGAATAATTGAATTGTTGAAATTATTAATAGAATTGATGATTGATAATTGTTGATTGTGGCTTTCGCTGACCTATATCCAATTGATAATTGAATCGAATTGAATGGATATTGATCATCAATAATTAATGATATAGATAATTATTATGATTGATCAAATTATTTATGATTTATTGATTATTACTAATTGTTACTTATCGTGATTAATTATGCATTGTTATAGATAATTGTTTATTGATAATATTGATGGTGATATTGATTATGATTTGTATAGTTATTGTTATGGGTGATCATACGTACTAAGTTATCTCATTGGGCTTTGCCCCTATATTTGGATCTGTACAGGTGATCATGATGGCGATGGAGACACGATTGGTGGCTCTCTAATGGGTGATATGCACATGAATATAAGGTCCATTGTTATATAGACGTATGACTTAACCCACAGTTTATTGGATGTTGTATAAATGACTTCTGCATATTATATAAATTATTATAAATTGAGTCTTTCTCTATTGTAAATCAGCATGTTGATTGGTCATAATTAAATCATATAATTGAGTGACATCGCTGAGATAGTCTTCTGGACAAGCAAAAGAAGAAAAAAATTTCTCAGAGCGTTACACCAACTATCCGAGAAATAAAATTATGGCATAACTAACCAACTCCGATGGATCAATGTAATCTTATCAATCAAATAAGATAATGAGTTACTTTAATAAAAATAATGTTGATGTGAAGAAATTCATATAACACGAAAAAAATGATGATTTGAACATAAAAGGTGAATTATAATTGTTATGCATCATTAAGAATGTAAGGATTATATGTCCATCGTTAATGTGTATATATGCTCAAGAAGCTAAAGATAAACAAGATAATTTTATAATATGCATTAAAATAAATGTTTCCATTTTATATGAAATGTCTTGTTTTACAATGAATTATTTTTCACATGTCATATAAAATTAGCTCGTCACATACATAATCTTTTAATTAATGTTTGTGTTTAAGATCATAGAGTCTCGGCATATTTTAATGAGAGAAATCTCTTATCTCATGGATCTTTCAAATGAGAAGACCTAAGCTCGACGTTGGTGGGCTCATGGACGGCTGCCCATGTCATGATTAGGTCAGAGGGCCCAAGTTATCCTATGTATTTTATGGTGTTACATGAATTATCATGAAACTCCTTTGATGAGTCGGGATCATGTACAATATATGGCCTTTGAGTCCTGTACTTCTTTTTGTTTATATATAATGTTTGACTTTTTGTTGGATGACATGAGCTAGGTTATGTTATCTTACATTTATGTTTTATCGAAGTTTTCTGTAGTGATTTGGTGCCCAATTGTTTATTTTATTATGTTTTCACCATAATTATGTATGTTATAGGGTTCGGTCAAATGTGAAGATGAAGTTAATATAGTGTTGCCTAAGATTTGGTTCAAAAAAACGGACCTAAATTATGACAGCGTTACACACTCAATTTATGCACTCCAAATATATTTTATTTATGATTGATCTCTCATTCTATTGAGCTCATGAACAATGCACATATGACAATTAAATTCAATATGTAAACTAATGAATTATATTAATTCCTCCTAGAAAGCAAAGAATTTTAGCTAGAAATAATTCTATCTTCAGCACCGATTTGACCCAAAACTTCTTATAAGTAAAGGGCTTATTGGCCTAATATATTTAATTGGTCTTGAATTTGAATCTAATATAACTCATATTAACAATTGTTTACGACTAACTGAGCTAGTTAGAAAAGATGTCAAAGAAGATCGTGTTATGAATATAAATATCTTTCTAGAACAATACACTAAAATTTGATAAACCGTTTGATATGAGGTAATGCAGATAGATTATCAATTATTTTATTTATCTTATTTGACTGTAATAAATTATCGATAATTTTAATTATTTTGATAATCTTAATTACTACATTATTTAATTGTTCTAATAATTTTAATTGATTAACATGCATTTTGATAAAAATATTCATTCCATAAATTTTTTTACTTTTATATATTTTATTAATAAATAAATATCATTTAACTTCTTCTTCTTTATTATTTGAATTCTTTACAAATAGCTCTTACTTTTACTTCTATTTACGATAATATGTGATGAAAATATAAAATAATTTTAAGGGATATTTTGATAATTTATTCTCTAACTATTTTATCGAACACTACAATATCGATTATTTAAATAGTGATAATTTAAGATTAATTAAATTGGTAATACACTACAAGCAAAATGGTGTTTTTCGATGGTTCCATCGGAAAATCGAAAGAAATCGTCGGGACGGTTTATCGACTTATCGGATCCGTCGAGAAAGAGGATGTCGCAAAATGAATTTCGACGGTTCAAAAAAGTCCATCGAAAGTTGTAACCATCGCAAAACTCTGACGACGGCAATCGTCAGAAAGTTCCCGGGGCCGCAACTGTCAAAATGTTCTGACGATCGCAACCATCGAAAATTTCTGACGGTGGCAACCGTCGAAAGATTTTGGTGGTCGCAACCATCGCAAAGAATTTTTAAAATATAAAAAAAATTGCCCGTTGTAACCGGATCAGGCCGCCCGCGGCCAGATTAGGCCATCTCGCGGCCAATCCGACTGCCAGGCAGCCTGGTGCCCGATCGGAGAGGGAGATCTGGCTGGAGCCGGACGGCGGTCGTCGCGCCATTTGAGAGAGAGCGGGGGTCACCGACGAATCATCGTCCAAGACGGAGGTGGTCACGACAGTTGAGGGAGAGAGAGGAGAGAGGGAAAGAGGTAGAGAGAGGAGAGAGGGATAATGTGATATATAGGGGTGGAGAGAGGGGGAAGTGGGAAAAGAAAAAAGTGGAGGGAGAGATATTTTTTCATTACGGGCTCAACCGTCAGAACTTTCGATGGATATAGGGCCATCGGACGTTCCAACGGTCCTCGAAATATTAATAATATTATGATATATATGATTATAATGTTTAATTTTTTTCAATTATCGACGGTTCAAATCGTCGAAGGTATGTTATATATTATATAATATTTAATTATTTTTAAAGTTATTGACGGTCCAGAATGTCGGAACTTTCGACGGTCTGAACTGTCGATAATTATAATATTAAAATACTACTTATATTATATATTATATAATATTTAATTATTTTTTAAATTACCGAAGTTCCATACTGTCAAAACTTTCGACGGATCGAACTCTCGATAATTATAATAATAAATAGCCAATTATATTATATATTATATGATGTTATATATTATGTAATATTAAATTATTTTTCACTTACCGATGGGTTCGACAGTTAAAAGTTTTGACGGATACTTATCCGTCGAAATTTCGACGTTCCTGACCATTGGAAAATAAAATAATAAAATAATAGATTTTATAATTTATTATTTTTATGTGCGACGGTTGGAACCATCGAAAATTTTGATGGATTCCAATACGTCGCAAAAAATCCTTCGCAAATTGCGAAAGATTTCTATCCGTCAGAAAGTGTCCATCAGAAAATTGTAATTTTCTTGTAGTGATACTAACAAGAAATGTGGTAGGTTTTATTGGAGTATAAATTAGGGGATAAGTGTTTATTCCTCAATCTCTATCCGAACTACCAATGTTATACCCAATTTTTGTAAAAGATAGTTTTATCATTAAAAAAAATATTTGTATTCAACTTGCGTATAAGTTTTCAAATTTACTCCTGAGAGAACATATATTAGCTGTAACGTATCAGTTTTTTTTAAAACAAAATCAAATTCAAATCCGTGCAATGACTCACTTAACCTTAGATCATGTCGGTTAATAGTTTCTTTTTTAGTTAATCAAATTACGTGAAAAGGTGGGGTTGCTGTTGTAACACCTAAGTGACTAAAGTAGTGGCAATGCCAAGAGTTATAGTGCTGCCTGCATATTTTTATTGGTGGATGAATGAGAGTCTTATGCTGTCCTCTTGCATGTAATATACACATAATCTGTAGGTTCCAAAAACTTTATGTAATTACATTTATTTCTTTTTTTTATTATGCTTGATTGAGTAATATATCCCCACTTAATGAATTAGGATGTGAAATTTGTGATGTACAATATAGATACATAGATGTCATAAGAAGGTGGAAGTAGGTTTCTGGATAGTAAAGTTTATGTGCGCGATGATTAATTAATGTGATACTTTAGTACATATAATCATAAATAAGTATTGATTCAGGCAAGGGTTTGAATAACCATGTTATAATCTAATCACAATATGGTTGTTATCCATTTTATCACATGCGTGCCATATTGGTATCGTCTAAATCAAATCTCCATTCAGATATTAATATCCATCAAATGGACTTTCGTACGACTTTCGGCCGTCAAAATTTTGGATAGAGGATGAACATGATTTTAAGTTATAATTATGATTTGATAAACTTTTGTCCATATAATTATTCTTTTTCTTAATAACAACTTAGGATGAATTGTAGCCACCCTTGTTCCTTGTGATCAAAAGATAGGTCTATGACTTATAAGATAATGGAGGGTTACCATTTGTCTATCTAGATGGGAGTTCCTTCCCTACATATATTTTTGTTTTACGTGAGGTCATTTTGCCCGACGATGATCCCTCACTTGTGTGTCTGTAATGGTATTTCCTAATGGTGAAGAGCTCTTTCAAGTATGAATAAGATGAAAGAATATGAATGACTAAAGATGAACGAAAAGACTTTATCCTCAAGAGCATGAACCATGGATATGAACAAAAAATATGAACATGAATATGGAAAAAAATTAACTAAGATCATAATATCCTTATTAATTCTCCATTATGACTCTCTTTATATTTGATTTAAATGTTTGCCTCATGCGTATTTTAATGGGACTATCATATGATCTATACGAACACACACTTAGCTTTATACTAACAGTTGAGCTTTCTTCCCTGTGTGATTTTCGTAGGTATATGATAATGATTGTGAGTCGTTGATGTGTGTGCAACGACTACAATTTGGTGGCGTGTACACGATTATCATAGAATCTAAATAGAGTCTTTACCTTTCATCATATCGAGTTGCATTTTCATTTGGATGGTACCTATTGAATTGTACTTATGGTTTGGACTCTCATATGTCTTATGTTGAGACATTGGGATGTACCTTTTTCTATTTAGCTTTCGTATTTTTTTATTATTGTATTATCTTATTTATTAAGTCTTTCATTTATGTGTCACTTTTCTTGACCATTCGAGTCAATGAAGAGTTAAAGAAAGGTCGAAGAAAATGACGACAAAAAAAAATTTCGTCACGTGACGGAGTCGAATTTTAGGGTGTTACATTAGCTTATACTCATGTTGAGTTTATATTACCAAACTAAGCATTCAATAAAAAAACTTTAACTAAAATAATAACCAGAAAATAAATTTCAACAAATCTATTTTTTTAAAACAAATCAAATTTCAATAAAAAGGTCATTATTTATTTATAAAGAATTTAAATAGCTATAAAATGTAATTATTTAGTATAATAAATCTGAGAAATAGTATTTAGTAAAACTAGTTTGCAATTTTTATAAACATAATTTAAATAAAAATCATTTATTTTTTTATATTTTAGGAGTTTAAGACATAATTACTTGCAAGAATACGTAAAATATGTTTTTCTACATCCATATAACATAATTTACAGATATTTGGGATAATTATGCATAAGATTAGAAATTATTAGTTTGACAAAATTTATAACTTAATTGTACTATGTCAAGTGATATAGTGACTCTTGTTGCTATTTTGTAGTGTTACATGAAATTATTATTTTTTACGAACAGTAATATTATCTTATTTTTTTTCACAACGATTTTAATCGTACATTGATATTAACACAGAAAAACGTTAAGATCGTATTTGGTAATGAAACGATTTTATTAAATCAAGCCGAGAGTAAAATTATGGCGGCATTTGGTTGAAGAATAAAGAATAAGATTACTTCAGTTGAAATCATATTGAAAATCGTGATATCAATCGTTATTCTACAAAATATTAATTTTCTTATTCCATTTCACGGAACAGTAGTATATTCACGAGTTTCATATTTTATCATTTCTTTTATTTTTTTATAATTTACCAAATATAATATAATATTATTTTTTATTATTATTATAACAACAACAACAACAACAACAACAATAATAATAATAATAATTGTCAAGTATTTGTAATAAAATATTTTATTATAAAAGTATAATATATTTAAAAGTTAAAAACATAATAAGAATATTATATTCTTTTAATAAAATTTATTACTCTCTAAACATATTTTTCGTCCATTTTTGAATGAAATAGGACAATTGTCTGATTCCCAGATAAAATTAGATCATCTTTTTGGATGGAAGTAGGATTACGTTCTTCCACCCTTTTTTTGTAGAATCAGTTGGATTATTGCCATTTTTTTATTTGACGGTTTGTTTTTTTTTTCAATCTTTTTTTATCAGTTTTTGTCTTTTTTGTCTTACTTAAATAAAGTAATGTATTTATTAAATATAATAATATTACAATTAAGGATTAATATAAGATTATTTATGACTTATCATTTTATTAAAAAATTAATATTTTATTAAATATAATTGTTTTTAAAATAATTTTTTGTATTGAAACAACATATTCTTAACAAAAAAATTCATAAAAAATTGTAATTTATACTTTTATTCTTATTAATAATAAAATTATACTTTATATTTATATAACTAATTTTAATTTAAAATCCACCAAAAATTAATCCCTCCTTCCAAACACCTAACGGAGGAGGAGGAACTGAACGGAGCCTAAAAAATAACATTTTAAGGTCTACGTTATCTTATCCAGAAGCAACATTGATTTGCAACAAGAAATATTTTCAGAATCCCGTTCTTTCTACATATTTTGTAGGAAAAATGTTTCATAACACATAATCAAGAAATCTCCCACATTGTACCAACCACGTTAATTTAATTTATTTGATGGTAAAAACGAAAAGGAAAAAGAATTCATATCAAGGGCTTTTAGATTCTTAATTTCCACAAAAACAGACTGTCCAATGCATCATGGTTTTTTTTTAATTGTTGCTTCTTCTTGAGCAAAAAGGAGCATCTAATTTAGTATTTTTTAAAGAATAATTTTTTTGGTGGGAAGAACATTAGGCTTGAAAGTTGAAACCTACTGAACCTGTAAACCAAAATTGAGTAGAAAGATTTGATACATTAATTTCTTGCATGAGTAAAGCAAAATTGGGTAGAAAGATCTCATACATTAATTCCTTACATACGAGTAAACAAAAATTGAGTAGAGATTTGATACATAAATTTTTTGCATATGAGTAAACTGAATACATATCATTATGTATGTCAACTCCATAACTTCATACAATCCAAAGCCAATAAGCCATGATGAAAGAGTTCTGACAGAATGTAACTTATTAGTTGATAACAGACATTCTAACCATTTAGCCTTTCAAAAATGAACAACTTCGGAAGTAATGCATAAAACCTGGATAATATAGCACCTTTTTGTTAAGCAAACAAACTCTACTACAGAAAACTATGTTAAAGGTCATGACAAGCATATTAATACCTACACCTAGAAACCAAACTTGATCTCAAGGCGAAGCAGAGGTGTCATTGCCAGACACGGGAGAAGCAGCATCCTTTGACATGGCGACATAATTTGCTGGTGATGGTAGTCTGGTGTTATCTCTCTTATCCTTGGTATTTGATCTGGTACCATTACCATTTTGACTGGAGTTGAGCGACAATCTTCGACCTGGTGTCTCGTTTGATCCACCACCATTAGCTCGAGGCCCTCCAACTTTTTTCGAACTAAGTACTCTCGTTGGAGGACTTGGCCTTGAACCAGAGAAAGGCTCCGGTTCTGTGTGTACTTGCTCAGTGAACTTCTTTTGATCCTAAAACATGAAACAGGAGGAAACAAGTAGTGAATGATGATTACTTGCTCATAATTAATAAACAACTTATTTTTTGTGAAATAACTAAGCAAATTCCACAGCATGCAGAGTATGCAGTACTTGAAAAGGAACTTGGCTTGTTTACTATGCAGAACTCGGATTTACGATATAGATTAAACTGTCAGATAGACACAAGTAACACTACAAGAGAAAGAAAAGTCTGAATCCTTGACTTTACCCGCATCCTTCGCTTCTCTTCCTCTCTCTCATGTCTGAGCATAACATATTCATCTAGCATTGCAAGAAGAGGAACACCATCATAGATGAATGAGAAGCCATGATCCTTCTCCCATGCCTGTGTTTTTCCAACCAGCGTATCAACAAGAGCTGCAAATTCAAAACAATGATAACATTATTAGTCATCACTACTAAAGCATGTTGACAGAGCTATGCAACACAATCATGACAAATAACACTGCTATTAAAACTAACACCCACATCTTGTATGGTTGAAAACTATATGGCAACTGACAGCTCAAATTAGGTAAGAATGTATATATGGTCTGCAGATCTCTTGATTATTTTAATTTGCATCAGGAGTCGAAATATGTGTTTTAGCTTTAGCTTCTGTATGTGATTGGGCTATCAGAATAAACGTCATCATATTGTTTACCTCATAAAGAGGGAATATTTTACAGTATGCACTGTAAACACGAGAAAATTTTGGTTGAAATTATCATGCTAGCGCCCTAAAACAAGGACTACCGTGCTAGCATATTTTTTTTTCACTCAATACATTAAGGAATCTACTTCCTGGACTCATCCATTAGTATAATGCAGCTGTAATACTTCCCATGATACCTGGAATTTTGTTGACCAAAATACGAGCTTTTTCCGCACGTTTGAGATTCAAATGAGCACCCCTGCTCGAGTTATACCTGTTATCATCCTGAAAGCATGTGCAAGAATACAAATTTTTGTTGGACAGTGAAGATTGTGAGAGATGGAAGATTAATTAAGACATGCAAGTTTGCAATGACAGTCCAAAAGAGGTTGGACACAAATTTAGTGCAAGTGGCATTCCATGGATTTTATCAGGGATGATTACCCGATTGTAGTCTTCAAGCCAACTCTCTTCTTCGCATGCAGACATCCATCTCTCAACCTTTTCTAGTATTTCTTTTCTGCTTGCAGCCTCTTCTTTGGCCTTTGATATTTGATTGTCCATGTCAGCTATTAGTTCTGATGGTTCAACATTCCCCGTCTCTATAAGTGCCAGTATCTTCTCACGTGCAACAACTGAATCTATTTCTACATGAGCTCGGGCATATATATCTTCAAGCTCATGTTGTTTCTTGAAAGCTATTTCCTTCATCTTACTTGCCTTTAGCTGGTCTAACCTTTCAACTTCAATTTCAGCCTGTACATATATAAAACAGTATCTTATGTATGCCAGTGGGATAGTTACAGAAGCTCAACTTAATTCAAGTGCTTACTTGCTCAATCAGATCAAGTGCGAGGGCACCAGGCACAGTGACCTCATCTTCTGTGGCGGACATGTTACACGTGACGTGATCAAACAAACTCCTTTCCTCACCGGGGGTATCCATTAGATCCCAAAGATCACAGAGCTGAGATGCTAGACCTTGCAGCTGAATATGGAGGAGATCT
The DNA here is from genome assembly GCA_030549335.1 of Pontederia crassipes. NCBI lineage: Eukaryota > Viridiplantae > Streptophyta > Magnoliopsida > Commelinales > Pontederiaceae > Pontederia > Pontederia crassipes. Next base: position 15,988,902 of record JAUKPH010000017.1, on the reverse strand, counting down.
CAGTCAGAAATTGCCTCAAAGGAAGATAATTCAACAAAGCAAGCATATGTTTACCATGTCTACAAGTATAAACAAGTGCATTTTCTCCTTTAAGAACTGTTTATGTGATACCATTTATTTTATCAAAACCTAAAGCTGATTCCTCTTCCAGCTTATCTATATTGGCGGTTGAGACTCGATTTGTACTATTATGAAACTACCTAGAAGTGAACACTAGAAATGAGCATGCCCCTTTTTCACCACACACACATTACCCTGCTGCTTAAAGCTGTATCTGTCAGATTAACTACCCATGGGGGAAAAGACAGAATCACATAGAACAGCTGCAAGGTCAACAGTCCTTCCTCATCTCTTTCTTCTCCTTAATGTATACTGCATAGCGAGGTAACAAGTAACATGGATGCTCAAATTAACAAATACATCATGTTAATTCCAAAAAAACAAAGTATAAATTCTCAGTGTTTGGACTAAAAACCCAAGATTCTCCCTTCATTGGTTATGATCATGGCCACATGGCAATTGCAATAATAATTATTGTAGATTCAGAGAAATCTATTTTTTCTTATCAAATGACAAGACTGAATTATTTAGGATAATATACTAAAAATACAATGTTGACATGTAGACTAAAATGAGTTATTTTTAAATGCACATCTGCTAATGCAGAATCCTCTGTAGATGCATGATAATCTTTGGCAATGAAAATGAATCCTCCATCCTCATCGGGCACCATCCTCCTCTACTTCACCCCTTCTAAGACATGCATGGATGCATGGATCCACATAGTATATACATATACACCCTGCATCCATGCATCCAAATCAAATAGTCCTTAATCATATCTCTTGTATGGCGTCCTATGTTTACATTCCTCACTTTGCATTGTCGAATTAGATGGTACAATTAAGTTGGAGAGAGAATATAAAGAAAAAGGTATTTGTAATAATTACCTTTTGCAATCTCATTTTCTTGTCTTCCTTTAGTGCTACAACAGTCTTTGCCAGCTTTGATAAGGTTTCGTTACTAATGCTCTTGAAATCCACACCAACTGAATCAACTAGGCTAGGGTGGACTTCAGTAATAGTACTGAAGATGTCCATTCCCAAGACAGCACACAAATCATGCACTGTGCTTACAAAGTCAAGCACCTTGTGCAGCCTATCACTCTGCAGAAGAATGGTATTCATAAACACATTATCCACAAGAACAAAGGTCAATTAACAATGATGAAAAGTTTACCAACCTTTTCTCTCTGCAGCTCTTGAAGTTGAGATTGAAATTCATCCAACTTCTTCAATGTCAAATCATCCTCATCAACCACCACTTTTGCCACTTTTTCGGCATGATCCAAATTTCCAGTTATTTCAGCATGAATTTTTTGGATTTGGGACTGTATATCTGCAAATTCCTTTATCCTTTCCTGCTTCTGCTCACCTAACTGTTCCAGTGCAGGTGCTATAGATTCTAGCTGCTCTTTTATAGTTCCTGATGTCTTCTCAGGCTATCAAGGATAAGGGAAGATTCATTCATCAACAATGTTGAAATAGGCAACTTTACAAATAATCCGTAATAGAGCAGATGAAATGATACAGTTTGCGCTATTGACCACTTCACTAAGAAGCCTGAATGCATTATTATAACAGTAAATGACGCAGGTCTTAGGATCAACATAAAAGCCTCAAAATCATAATGGAAGCACTAATTCAAGAAACAGATAGAACTTGACCAAAAAAAGATGATGCACACAAACGTTTCTCAAATACACCAGGTGACTACTAATATTCATGCCTAATATAAATGTAGGATAGTGACAGAAGATATATTAATCTTGTAGGACCCTGGGAAACCATAAATTCAACAAGTACAAAGTAAATAGATTAGTTTCCATCTCCTAAAGTGAATCAAAACCCCTCACATAAAGTCTAGAACATCTAAAACTTGGCCAATATAACCCAACAATGACAATTTCACTTACCATGTCAGCAAAAGTTTTTTCACCCAGAGAAGAAAGAAGTCTAGCTAGCTCGGATTTGGAATCAGCCAAGGCTTGAAGAAGGAGTGCTCTTGACTTGGATGCTTCATCAACCTTCCTCTTGTAGACATCCAAGCACTCTTGATCAATTTGAAGCAACATTTTATCACGTGCCTCGTCACTCTCACCAACCTCATCCCATATTAGCTGAAACCAGTAATGCGATGAAGATAAATCTTGTGAGATCAATGGCATGAACTGAAATATTGAACTAAATACCTGCAATTGCTGTAGCAAAGACGAACAAGTAGTTTCCCCTGAAGCTGGTTTAAGAACACCAGTAAGTGCCATTAAAGCAGATAAGGATCCTCTGAAAAGAGAACCTGTATGCCAGGAAGAGCTTTACTATGCAGGCAGTGCGCTAAAACTAGGAGAGAAAGTGCAGGAACAAGCGATGCCTACAGGTCTTGACACCTTGACCAATAAAGAGTGAAATTGGATAACTATGTCAATTTCTGGAATCCCGGCCTGCAATAAGTGATGAAAGGGATGAGAAAGCTTTGCCAATAATGCGAAAATTCGTCAGAACAGGCAAAGGAAAAATTCCATATGCTCCCAGATGCAGAAAACTGTCTCGAGACATGTGTGTGATCGCCCTCTGCCACTACAAGTGGGAACAAACACACATGTGATGTACATTATGGTGGTACCCGGCTGTGCAAGCAAAGTTGCATTCTCCATAGAGCCATTATAACAGCGGCAAATAAAACGATAAAGCTGAACAGTAAATTCCAAATAGTGTGAGCCCCCACCACCAACAAATTATCGCACATTGTGGCCAACATCCAAGACAACTAAGAAGAAACATTGTTTGTGAAATAATGGCATGCAATAATAGTGACACCAGAACTCAGAGATAGTGTCTATCGCCAACAGCATTCAATAAACATGATTTGTTTTTAGTAATTCAACCAATTCTTTCAATGATTCACAAGTTTGCAAGGCAAAGTGTCATGTTAAACTTCTTCTTTACAAAATTCCTCCTATCAAATAAATAAAGATGTAAAATTGAAACCGTGAAACGCCCAAATAAAGTCTACTCATCCACGCAACATGGTGCCCTACTACAGATCTCATGGCACCCTACTCCGTTCTAACGCCTAAATCAAATAAACCGCAAAGAACGAACTCAACACTCACGAAGCCACGACAGCATCGAAAACCTCACCAGCACACCGCTTTTTTTTCGCAAAAGAACCAAAATGCCACGAGATCAAACTCACATTGCACTAAGAAACTTAAGAAACTCGTATCAGAGCACCGGAATCTCGATCTGGGGCAAAAAAAAAAGCACCAAGTTGGGCCAGGAAGGAAAAGAAGGCGTAAAAAGAGCAGGATCCTTGACGAGAACCAAAAGCCAGCACAGCTCGGCAGGATCAACAAGAAGGATCGCTCACCTGCGGTGAGATGAGAAGAAATGTAGGGGCTTCGAGAGCATGAATCGGGATCTGGAAGCGGAGAGACGAGTGGCAGACCTCTGTTCTTCTACCGTCTCAGAGCAACAGCTCCAGCAAGCAAGCAGGAGAGAAGAGTGTGTAAAAAACTAAATAATAACAATAAAATAATAATAATAATAATAAGGAGAGGAGAGGAGGGAGAGAGAGAGAGAGGAGGGTAAAAAAGTGGGTCACAAGCGCCGGTCCTCCGACCGAGGACAGCTCGTGGGTCCCACCATCTGAGAAACAAATAATAATATTAAGGAGACCGAGAATGGTCCGCACCCACAGATAACCACAAATTTCGACCACAACTTGGTGCGGGGTCGGCGGGAGTGCCCTCCGGGGTGCTCCCGTTCCTACGCATAATTCACCCTTGTTATTAGGCTTACTGTACGAACTTTGACTTCCAACTACTTGCCCCTGGGGGATCGCATCCGTTGAGATAGAGCTTAAAGGCGAGACAACCGTCCGATAACGCATTAAGATTCGTGTTCAAATTGCAGTATGGGCCTCCTCTGCTGCACTCTTACATCTTACTCTTCTCAAGTCTTCTTTTCTTTTAATTTCTTTGGTCCCTTTTTTCCGGTGTCTCCGAGCAGCTTTTTTTTCCTTTTTTGATATATCTATTTTTTTAATTTTGTGCGTTTTTAGCTTTTTTTTGGATCGTGATATTAATAATAATATCTTTATTTATTTTTATGTGAGCGATTTGTCTTTTGTGGTTGGGTGGTGTCGTTATAAATGGGATGAGGTGGGGGAAGCGACCCCTACAGCGGACACATCACATGGTTGTTTCACGTGCCGTGCGAACTCGGCAACAAAAGCGAACTCCATTATACGAGAACAGGAGTCGACGCCTCGCCATGTGAATTAAAAAAAATGTAATTTTTAATTTTTCACAGAAACATTTTGATATTATTTTATAATTTTTTAGGATAAATGTTGTTAAATATTCTTTCACTTTTATATTTTATTATCGCTATCTCTCAATTTTAATTTATAATTAAATTATCCTTTTATTTTTTAACTTATTTTAGTAAAGGTTAAAACGGAGAATAATCAATTTTTTGATAACACATTATTTTAAAATAAAAATATATAAAAAAGAGGGGGCGACGTGCGCCCCCTCACCCTCTTCCTTTGGCCGATGCTCAAGTGTCGAAGGGAAAGAGACCTCTCCTCATCCTCTCCGGCATCGGAGAAGAGGGCGTGCAACGCTAAAGAGGAGAGGATGTTATCCCCTCCCTTAGGAGAGGAGGGGGAGGAGGCCTCTCCTCCTCTTTTACGTGTACGTAGAGAGGAGGAGAATGGTGCCCAAGAGAGGAAAAAGTGCCCCCTCGACATGGAAGAGTGTGCACAGGGGAGGAGGATGGTGTCCAATAGAGGGAAGGGTGCCCCCTCAGCGTCGAAGAGTATGGGAGAGGTCTCCCTATGATGCTTGAGCGCCGGACAAAGAGAGACGAAGAGGAGACGCATCATTTCCTCTTTTTTATTTTTTATATATTTTTAATATTATATTGGTATTATTTTAGATTTTTATTTTTATTTTAAAATAATGTGCCACATTGACTATTTTTAGAAGGAAGAGCATTTAATGAAACAAGTTAAAAAATAGAAGGTAGTTTAAAGAAAAATGAATAAAATTGTAGAGTATTTAGTAAAATTTATCTTATTTTTATAATAAAAAATAACTTCATTATTTGCCTGCCTCAATTAATGACTCAAATAATAGAAACAAATTACTTCAAATTCGATCTTTCCATCTACTTATTCACGATTAATACCAACGGGAGGGACTAATTTTCATTAATAAACTCATAATTTTATCTTAATATTATTTTTTCACAAAGTGCGACCCAACTTGATCACAACTCAGTTTGGTCTGATTGGGTACATGCTAAAAATTTCTAACTCGAGTTGATATTTTTTTATTTTTTTCATTTGAATTCCTAGATTTGTCTTAAAATTTAGAAAAAAATATTTAAATAAAATATTTAAATATTTAGAAAATTTATGTTATGCTTTAAAATAAATAGAAATAATATTTTTATATTAAATAAAAAATAAAAAGAAAATAATTATAATCGGGGACATTCTCTCCCCCAAATTTAATTGGGACTTTATTCATGATATCATTGTTGATTAGGAAAATTTTTTTTTGATAAGTTATAAGATAAAAGTAGAGATATTTAGGAGTCATGGCTCGCGAATATCTCTACTTTCACCTTATAACTTGTCACAAAATATTTTTCCTAATCAACAATGATATCACAGGACTTAATAACTTTTTTACTCTATACTATGAGTTTAAATTATGATAACAATATGTTTGTATTAATTTCTAATTATAAAAAATAAAGAAATAATAAAGAGAGGGGAGCTAACTACCGCCCTCATGGTGCTCTATATGAGAAAAGAGGTGGGGCTTGTGTTCCTTTTTTCTTGATTTTATATTTTAAAATTAATAGTTGTATATTTTTTTTCAATAAATTTAGTGTCATGCAAGCACTAAACATCAAATGGATCTAGATTGTTGGATACAATTATATATTTGAAATTTAATTCACAAACCACTCCCGAGTTCAATAAACTAGTGTATTCCTCACACGATCACGATGTATGGAAAAGGTAAAAATAAAATTTAACAGTAAATGTATATTTTAATATTAATTAATTTAATTATAAGTGGATAGATAATTGATGCACCTCTTATTTTTATGCTAACTTTATACTTTCATTATACTAATTATTTAATTAAAATGAAAATTTTTAAATATATGTGTGAAATAAAGAATGATTATATTATACTATAAAGTTTTCTTGCCAATTTTCCTTTATATGCGGCAAGGCTATTGTGGTTTTAATTTAATTTTTTTATTTGAATTAGGACATTTTATTATATCACAAAAAATACAAACATAAATACTTTACATTTATATATAGAAATTTTTTTTTAGGAAAAAGTACTTGATATCTTTTTTCCAAGGAATAACCCCTCTTTGGTTTCTCGGAACGAAGCAATAACATTCAACAAGGGTGGCGTTCATTACGCTTCTCTCTCTTATGCAGGGACGGAGCCAGACCAAATTTGGAGTCTGGCTTCGTTATTGCTCTTATGCATGGCATCATCTTCAGCAACACCAGTAGGGGGCAAAACTAGTACTCAACAACTCTATCGACATTGTCATACCTTGCAACTAGGAGAGAAGCTTATTCACCACCAAAATGAAGGAATCTATTAGCAGGTATGGCACAAATAATTCTTGCATATGGAAAAGATGTGGACCTACTATGTTTTTTTATAAGTAGTCATCATGCTCGGAGATTTGAAGAAACACATATTAGCATGAGGTTGTGCATGCTTGATGCCCCTAATGCTCAACCTTATGTCGCTGAGGCTACGATCTCCATGCTCAATTAAAATGTCGCTCTGTATGGTCTACCCCTCCTCCGATTGCAAATTTGTACTATGAAGAGACAATGTGAGAGAGAAGGAAAAAGAGAGAACATAAGGAATTTCATGAGGGGAAAAGGAACTTTTTTCTCTTTCATAAGGAAGAGAGGCGAATGCCACTTGCATTTAAGAAAAAAAATTCACACCATCCACTAAAATCTAGTAGTTTCATGGTTCATTGTATATGTCATCACATCCATTGACCCCACATAATTATCATATTTTATAATCATAATTGTTTAATATTAATTTATAACTAATATTTCGTGGACACCTATCAAAACATACTTATGCCAAGTATCAACATCTCATCCCATATTATCTTCTTTTTAATATATTATACATATGTCATCCTTCACTAAAGTAGCTTTCAACTCTATCAATATGTGTGTTTTCATGAGAACAACTTTTTATTTATTTGGGATATATCATGGTATTATGTATTTTAAATAAAATACATATGGAAATAAACTTTCAACTTTATATATATGTGTGTTTTCCTAAGAATATCTCTTTATTTGTTTAGGATATATCATGATATTTTCATGATTATATTTTATATAATGAATAAAAAAGGATATTAATAATAAATTAATAAGGAATCAAATTTGGAATTGAAAATAAAAGGTGGAAAATTATTAAAAAGACAAATTTAAATACAAAATATAATGAACTTAAATAACAAGATAATAAAATTTAAATCATTGTACATAATAGATATAAAAATATAAATACATTATAGATTTTATAAAATGAATTTAAAAAAAACAAAACAAATGAAACAAAAAGAAAATTTGAATTTGAAAAATAAAATGTGAGAAGATAGTAACAAAGACAAATCTAAACAAAAAAAATTATTAAATTATTAAATAAGAAAATGATAAATTACAACTAATTTCTATTTTGGGATATATCATGGATTTTCATATCTAATGAACAATAGTTCAATGATAAGTGCCAAAAAAAGGCTTCACTCCTTTGATGAAATCATTTTTGTTGCACAAGTGTATTAGTATCAGAAAACATAAACAATACTATAAGTGGTTTGTTTCACCGTTGAGTGCCCCTATCATAACTTTATAATCAATTTATGCATATGACAATCATTTTTTTAACATATTCAACTATATATCTTTTACTTTCAATTTATAAAATTAGAATGTAAATAAATTAATAATTATCAACTAGACAATATCAATTGCATAAATCAAGAGGATTGCATAAAGTGAGGATGAGTGAATAAAGATAGAAAGGTTAAATCATTTTCAATAAAAATCATTTTCAACCTTCGTATTTATGATATATAAAAGAGGTGAGCCTAGTCCCTCCTTACGAACATATTCATTTTAGTATTTCTATTTAATGCAAGAAATCTTCTAAATTATAGTGCATTTGTCTTGATCACGAGGTGACAACTCACGTCGTTGGCCTTTCTCTGATTTCCCGTGGCCCTTTAGATGTCAAGAACTCAAGCGCCCACATAAGTGCCTCACAACAAATGTGCCACAGTGCAATGATGACTCACTGCACATTATCCTTGCGATCGTGATCGAAGTCCTAAGTGAGCAATCTTGAACATGCCATGTAATAAGAAACCTTCCATTGCTTAATCAAAATAAGTTTCGTTAGGTCCTCCTTTGTCTAGTCACCACACGAGATCCTAGCTCGCAAGTGAACTCGTAACAAGTGGTATCAAAGTAGCTCCTCTTGTTCGGATCCCAAAAATGATTATTTGCTTGTGTCATCGTAATGTGCCATGTTGTGTACATGTACAACTGCTTCAGAATCGTATGATACCCAAATGCATTGGTGCTGAAGTCGCTAACGCTAATGACAAACACTTGGTTGCTTCATCGTCGTTCATCTTTTCATGCACCCATGTTTTACCAAGGAATGCATGTCAAACTAAACCATGCCTAAATGCATGTTTTGTCTAACCATGATGGCCATGCGTCATTCACTTGAGAAAGAACAACACTGCATGTCCAGTCATGAAACTTGAAGTGGTCACACCACATTAAGAAGATCGTATTCATGCCCAACCACAATGGCCTTGCGTCACTCATCCCACAAGGTCACATTGCACATGTAGTCATGAAACTCAAAGTACCAATGCCACATCAAAGGAATGCCCATCATTCCCACCATGATGACCTGACGTCGCTCAATTGCACATGAAGCATGATGTGCTCAACTCTTAACATTTGATGTTGGTACCATGTCAAGCATAAAGCATAAGTATCAAGGTTCAATTTTCCTTTTGACTATAAAATGACATTTGCAAGCATCCTCGCGTGTCGTCAGTAGTGCCACATCAAATGTCTCACATAATTGATACAAAGTCAACCTCTTAGAGGCAATCTCGGATGAGCTATTAGCTCATCCTGCCTTGACAAATGTTCTCTCGCAAGCAACATAATGTCATGCCAACACAACCAATGCCTCGAGCATTCGACGAGCCCTTAACATACTAATGTGAGTTCCACCACCAACAAAAGAAAGTCTCAACTTATCAAAGCAATCACCAAAAATTGAAATCCAGAACTAGGAAGATGAGTCGTCTTAGTAATTGTCGCTCTGAATGGAGCTGGAGATGAAGCTGAAAGCTATTGTCATGAGATTTCTAATACCACTCCATTTGTCCATCGAACAAAACATCTTTACAAACGTCCTCATTGAATTGTAATGATCCAAATGACTATTCTCCCATGAGAGTCAATCATCCATTGGATGAGTATGTCAAAGCTACACGATCCTTATTGATGAGCATAATCATATCGCTTAGTCCATGTACACATGTTGGATGGATTTTGAAAGTGCATATCCCTCACCTATTAACACAACAACAATAGGTGTTGTTGATACTCCAGGGGGGTTCCAAGATTAGAAGAAGACACATCGAACAAGTCTTGTGGTGGTCAAGCCCATCAACAAGGATCTAGTCAATCCCACGGAGGAAGTGAAAAGACGCTTGTCTCTCCTAGCAATTTACTCAAAGTAAATAAATCTCAAAATTTCCTAACAAAAGAGCTTCACTCTGTCTCAGTCCATCAAAATCTCAACCAACCACTAAAATGATTATGTGCCCTGCACTCACAGATGAAAGATTCCATTTGTGATTCTACACCCAAACATAGAGACAACGAGTCAAATTCATGCATATCAATTATGAGACTCTCATTGTGTTATTGTCGTAACCTCGAAGCAACTCCTTTGCCAAGCTACTCATGAAACCATCTAGGATTTGTTCCTCCATAGACAAGCCAAAAGAATCAAGCTAACATTGTGCAAATCTATAAAAGTCAAAGCCAATAAAAGCTCAATGATAAATAACCAATTGATGAAATCAAATTGCTCACATTGAGGATTCCATCGACGTTGCACAAACAACATTTCTAATTCAAGTGAAGAATCAATAAGCAAAGTAAGCATGAGAAAGAAACTCTCAGCAAATCCTAGAATGACATGGACATTCTTGGATTTGTGTGACATTAACGAAGTAAAATCCAAGACACAAAAGGCAGACTTTAACTTGACAAGTGAAGTCAAGACTACAAAAAACCTCAAAGAGAATGAACAATTAGAGACAAGAACATTGTCGACTTTGGTGAAGGAGAATATCACAAAGCATTTTTCTTATGACAAAATGTGCAAAGTCTCAAGATGCCAAGACCAGTTAACTCAAGCTTATGACCACTCAGAGGTATCCAACATTTACTCACGGTTAGCCCACATAGCATAACATTGTGGAGTAGCAAGTTACTTGTCTAATGGTACAATTTTATTAGGACATTACTATGAATGGTCCATTCTATCTTTAGCATCTCAATTTTTGGTTTTCCAACTTTTATACATGGCCTTAACATAGAGTTGGACAATGGTATTCTTGTAATAAAGGTGATAGTAAAATTGCACACATGGAGATGGTCCTTTACAACGTATGTCCCCCATCGAACTCTTATACATACGAAATAATAAGATGGTGAGCATATTCCTTCCCCAAGCTCATATGTATTTTACTAATTTTTCTTAATGCAACAAACTCTTAAATTCTAGTGAATTTTTCTTGAGCACGAGGTGACAACTCGTAGCTATTTTCGATCCCTTGTGACCCTTTGGATGACCCTTTAGGTAACAAGTGCTCAAATGCCTGCACAAGTGCTTCATTGCATGAGTGTCACAATGCCATGACAACTCTTTGTATATTATCAACATATTTGTGATTAGAAGCCTAAATGAGTGATGGTCGACAGATTGTTTAACAACAATCCTTTTGTTGTATGCTTAAAACAATCTTGCCCCAGAGTCCCTTTGCCTAATTGTCACATGTGGTCTCGCCCTCAAGATATGACCTTGTGATATGTGTTTATAATATGACCATGAACATGAATCATAATGTCTCTTAGGCTTACTTAGCATAAGTGACGATAGTGACTTGGTTCTTCAACTAAGATAAGATTAAAGATGACATATGATAACATATGTTCAAAATGAAGTATAAAATTTCAAAGTACCTTATGATAAAGAAAGTTATATCCAAAAGATCATAAAGCAACTATGAGAAAAAGTACATATGCAAAGAAAAGGTAAACATGTATAGTGTATTGATGAATGTTCATATGTTATTATTATGTTGATATATGATATGCATTTATTGACGTGTAGATTCATACAATAGCTTATGACATCCAAGTATTTCTTTTATTATATAAAAGTGTATAAATATGTCATGCAATATCATGTTTTGCAGCACTGCATTGACGATGAAAACCTTGCAACATAAATACATGTAGATAATGAAGAATGATTGATGATGATAGCTGATCTCATGATAACCAAATTACACATGCTAGAATTGGATAAAGTGACATGAGTCCTATAGAGTCTAGACTATCGAATTTTATTATGTCATGAAACTTGAGGATATTTATATCTTTTGCTTGTTATGAGACAAAAATTATGTTAGAATTGAATATTAGGTTCTATTTAAATTGATTTTATTTTCTTTGTTAAAGTATTCTACTATATTTCTTTAATTTGTTATTATTATATTATCATGTAATAACCATAAGGGTGTGGCATATTTTAAAAAATTCCCAATGACACTACTTTTGGAGTGAACTTTTGTGGTGTTACATTTATCAACTTAATTTTTCTTTTTGGGTTTAAACTAAGAAAATAATCATGCACTAGAAAAACTAAATATATTTTTTTAATTTTCTACTTACTCAATAGTACAGGGGATCTTATTTGTTTTCTTATTTCTCCAATTTTATTTGTACTTGTAGCTCATATTAAATACTTATGAAGAATTGTTTTAAACCTGATAGAAAAAAATGAACAATTGATTTTACACAAAATTATAACAAACTTGATTCGTTTCATGTTACTGATGAAATATAGACATAATATTTGTATTAGCTAATGGTAACATGTAAGGAGTTTTCCCTTTTTAATTGAACTATAAATAAATATATATTTTTAGCAAAACAATTGAATACTATATCATCATTTTTCATAATGTTGAGATTGACCATCTAGGCCACCAATGAGTTGAATGACAATGTACCCTTCAGGGAGCTAAAAGACATTCGTCCATATATGTAATATCTAATAAATCGAAGGTGTATAATGATAATGCCCTATGAATGATGAGGGCAACACCCTTGCTAATAGTATCGACTTATTGACCTTATAATAATGTTCTTATATAATGATGATTGACACAATGTGATTAATGATATTATTGACCCATGTGATAGATGTCTTTGTCCATGATGTTAGATAGACATTTATTGATCATGTTGACTCTTATTATGATGATTTTATCTATGATGATTGACAATGCCAAAGTTGATCTTATTGATGCCTACAATGATAATGATTTTTCATTTTTACATTTACTAGTTATGATATCCTCTCTTTTATCATATTGATGAACAATATATGTTGATTTAGTTCCATATTATTGTTATATATTGAATGGTGTTGAACGACACAACTCATGGGAGGTTCATCTTCTTTGTAGATTCAAAATTGATGATAATAGGCCATGGTCAATGACGCAAAGGCACATGAATAATAGAGTCTCCTTTTATTTTCTTTATGGACTGTCAAGTTATATTCATTTTCTAATACTTTATGGACTTTATAATATGACTTATTGATGATGATCCTCCTTTAAAAAAAGAGATACTATGTTTTCTTTTTTTATTCACTAGATAAAACTTATTCGGGTCATATTAAAAAAATTCTATATGAAAGTGGATTAAACATCGTCAGAAGAAAAAGAGACATGATGTCCCTTCTTTAAAGGAGGGACTTTCACTTTATCCTTTATAATTAAGTATTAAAATTGGGAACTCATTTTTGTGTTCATGTTTAAGACTTCAGCAATTATTGATGTTCATGTTTCTTTGGTCATCACTTTGTAAATTTCTTCCTCATATTATACTCATTATACTTTGATTAATCAAAGTCATTAGAGAAGTCAATGATTAGTTCATGTATGTTACATTTTTTTAGTGCCTTTCGAGATGCATTCTATCACATGATGGGATATATTTCCTAAGAATGTTAAAGAAGGCATCAAAGTCTAAATTTAGGATTCCTTTGATGTTTTATTTTATCTAATGGTTCAATATCAATCCATATGCAAAGCACTGTGACCAATCATCACTCTATCTAATATATAACCAAATAAGATCCTTTAGACCTTGTATGATGTATGTTAATACTTGTTTCAATCGAATTTCACCATCCTTTAAATTTTGTAAATTTATAGTTTAATAATATATTTTTAACAAAAAATTAATTTATACTCAATATTTATTAATTAATATAATTATATTGTATATCTACAATTTTTATATTTTTACTCAAATATCCACTAAAATTAATCTATCACATCAACCTTTTTATATCATATTAAATTTTTAGTTCCTTATCATTTCGCTCTATCAAAATACACTCCGAACTAAATGAAAAACTTAAAGGCTGTGTTTGACAACACTTGAACTACAGAATTGAAGTTCTCACGACTCGTTGATTTGACGTCGAAGTTCAACGCATTTGTTTGACGAAGTTCTACACCGACAGGAGAATTTTGACTTAGATTTGACCGCCAACGTCACATTTTTCCCCTTTTTTGGACGTGGGAGTCGAGACGGTTCTCGCGCGAGCGAGAACTCTCCAAAGTTTTTGCCTCGCGCAAGAACTTTCGTTCGCAAACATTTTGCTTTGATCGGAACAAAATATTGGGCGGGCCCCACCGGAACTTTCACCCCTCAACCAAACGCACCCAAAGAGGTCATTTGAAAACGGAATCGCGATTCTTCCTAAGTTCCCGGTGAATAGTTGAATTGATAGATTAGTTTGGGTTATGTTTGGTTAGAGTGAAATTTGATGATGAGGAATAATGTGGTTGATGTGATAGGAAAAAGTAGATATGATAGATTAATTTTTGGTGAGTTTTGAATTAAAAATAATTATTTTAATTATGAAGTATAATTATATTATTAATTAAATTTTTATTATAAAATAAAAGTTTCTTGGGAAATTTTTTTGTTAAAAAATATATTATTTAAATCTAAAAATTCATTTTCAAATTAATTATATTTAATGAAATAGTACAATTTTTTAATGAAATAATGAGTAATAAATAATATAATATTAATTTCTTATTAAAACTATTTTATATTTATTAAATAATTTATTTTATAAACAATATGATGTGAGAGAAAAGAAAAAAATAAAAAGAAAATGGATTTTGAAAAAAAAAGAAAATTGGTCAAGTCAAACTAAATAAATAAATATATATATATATTTGTCGCAGCTTCCGATTTCACAAAAAATGATGGAACCGTGTAGAACCGGAGTCACGGAACTCCGATTCTACCAATTTTATTTCCGCTCAAAAAGTTCCGAAGTGATGTTTGACGGAATCGAGCAGAAGAAGATATTCCGCAAACAAATTGCCCAGAAGAATTACGAATATACTTTTCAAACCCATAAAAAAGCAAGAATTCTCGGACCATACAATAACAGAATGAAATATATTTTTATCAGGATTTGTATACAATCCATATTTTGCAGCACATAACAACGATAATAAAAGAAAGAAATGACTGGCTCAAATGAGTCTTCGATTGGCTTCATGTACCTGTACTAATCACTTCGGGGAAGGGTCTCTCCCTCCCTCCTGTTTGCGCAGGAACACGTCTGTGAGCACAGTTTGGGAGGATGAGCAGAGAGATGTCTTCAGCAGCTGCAAACCCTGACAAAATCACAACGAGAAATAAAATGTAATGTTTACAGCAACATGACGGAGAGAACATCATGTAAGAACAAAGTTTCGTATATTGCATTGTCACCTCCGCCGGCCCGAGCTCCACCGTCAGCTCATACAGCGACGAAAGGTCGACGACGCCGAGTTTGTCCAGTGCCTCAGACTCAGAGACGCTACCGATGGGCGTCACACCCAAGTCATCCATCACCATGTAAACAGCGCCCCCCTTCACGTAGCCTCTGTCCTTATCGTGGGTTCCTTCGCTCGCCGTATGTTCCCCTGCATCCGCCAGGTGTGTCACCGTCATCTCAGTCGTCATGACCTGTCTGCAAGAGGGGCACACCGTCCCGCAAGCGTCGGTGAGGTACAGGTGGTCGCCCGTGCACTGCGTAGAGGTGTACTTGGGTATGCAACACATCCAATGGTACTTGTTAAATTCATGAGCATTCGGGCGCTGGTCGGAGCACCTGTAGTACTTTTGGCCGGCCGGCGACTGACTTGAGGAGGGAACGGCAGCGGAGAGCGAGTCGAAGGAAGGTTTTCCGTGGACGTGGTGGGCGGAGTCCAAGTCGAGGAGGCTCTCCCGGAGCTCGCTGGGGCATCCGGCCGTCATGTTCTCTTCGGCAGAAAGCGGCCGGAGGGCTGCAGCTCCGAGGGGGATTTCTAGCAGGCTGTAGAAGAAATCGACGGCGTCTTTGCCGGCCCGCGCGAAGAGAACGCGATCGGTTTTCTGATCTACCAGGAGATTTAGCTTCGTCTTCTTACTTGGATCCATTGTCGCGGCGCTGCAGATGGTATTCGGTGGCTTCTCTTTTGGTTGTCACTCGTCAGAAGGCAGAACAAAAGGTGGCAATTTCCCTTTTTTTTACAAATGCCTTGGTAAAGATGGCAAATGCAAGCATGTTTATATCTTAATGTGCGGACGTTGTACCCAGGCATGAAGTTTCAGGTGAACGTTCACGCAGTTGACCTTGCATACAGGAATAAATATTTATATCTATAATTTGCTTGCCACTTGCAACTTAATCATATATGTAATATGTGTAAAGAAAGAGCGAAATAAATATTTCAAGAAGGGTCAATAACTCTCTCAAGTCAACGTGCATATCAGTGTGGGTGGTGAGTTTGACAGCGGAATGAGAGGTGCTGAGTTCAAATCTAAAAGTAAAACCCCTTATTATTATTATTATTATTATTATTATTATTATATATATATATATATATAACATTTTTTATAAGAAAACCCCTTATATATTTTGTTCGTTGGTAAGTGAGTTTAACAGTGGAATGAGTGGTGTCGAATCCGAATTTCACAAGTGTAAAGGTTAACAGAGGAGCTAATCTGCATCTTTCGGAGGTGCTAAAAGTTTCAATGGTCTAAAGCTTTCTTTTTTCCAAACTTTGCAAGTCTCACTAATTATAAAGATTGAATAATCGTGGGTAGAACATCAGGGTAAACAAAAGAAAAATAAACACTGAATAAAAATATTTAATGCACATGAAGGTCATGATGTAAAGGTATAAAATAGTTTCCATTCCTCTCTGTACTCTTTGATAAATTATTCCTTTTTAAGAGTTGCATCACAATTCAAATCATGGATACATTTGTTGCTTGGTCCTTATTTCATGGCTTCTTGTTTACTTGCTGATGGAGAACCACTATAAGAAATAAACACTATCCAACTTGAGGACATGTTGAAGAATGAATACTGGCTATTGGGTGCATATACGAGCAACAAAAAAAAAAAAAAAACCACTTGTGGACTTGAAACCGCGGCGTGCTTCTCAAATCTCAATGATCACTTGGATGAAACATCTCCTTGATGCTTCTTGCGCAGGAAAACATCAGTGAGAACAGACTTGGAGCACAAGGAGGCCTTGAGGAGCTCCAAACCCTATCAAAATTAAAGACTCAACATTCATCATCTACATCGATCATGCAAGCGAGCTTGTGAAAGAGGTCGAAATCATACATACACAAAAATATCTTTGTGAAAGATCTCACCCATCATAGTAATGCATGCAATTTCATCCATCATAGTCATGTATGCAATTCAAAATAACACAAATTAGTAAGATTAATAGTGATATAAATTATTGTTCGACCATGGCACTGAGAAAGAAATTGCAAGTTAGGTTTCCGTATGCAATAGAGAAGGTATCGTGATTATAAGAGTGCTTTAACTTTAAATCAAAATCACAGCACAAAGAAATATACATTGCAGTCTCATACAACATCCAATTGCATTATAACAGTGCATCGAATTAGAGTCCAGTAGTGAACTTACCTCTTCCATTCCCAGCACCACATGCAGTTCGTAAAGTGACGAGAGGTCCTTCGTTTGTAACTTGGCCAGCATAGCGATGGCGGAAACGGTAGACATGGGCTTAACTACCAAGTTATCCATCACCATGTAGGTGGCGCATCCCGTTCTGGCGGCGTCGTCCGCCAGCGTCCTCTTCGCCTTCGGCTCGGCCTTTCCGGGCACAAAGATCATTTCCTTCGTCATGGACGTTTTGCAATCTGGGCAGGTCGCCCCATAGGCATGGCTGACGTAGCGTTGGCTCCCCCAGCACCGGTTAATGTCGTCGTAGTCATACTCGGAGTGATTGTGGCCGGTGCATCTGAAGAAGCTCTTGGTCTTGGCAGGCTGCTGAGCGCTCGATAATGGCTTGCTGCTACCGATGACGGAGGAGAGAGATCGGAGGTGGTCCGCGGAAGCGAACAGCGCGTCCCGGCTGACGGCGGGTGGACGGAGGAGGAATGCAGGGTCGAGGTCACGGAGGCTCGCGTAGAGTTTCCCGAGGCTTCCGGCACTCGCGTCGTCCTGGAGGAGGAGGAGGCGAACGGCTGTGCCGACGGGAACGCTCAGGAGGGCGGAGAAGAAGTCCACGGCGGCGGCGCAGGCCTCGGCGAAGAGGACGCGATGGGTGCTGCGGTCAACCAACAACTTGAGGCCAAGAGCTTCCCTTGTCTGCGACGTCATGTCTCTGTCCGTCTCGTGTACTGTCCACCCTTCGTATCAATCAATCGCAAGTAGAAAGAACAGATTCGAGACTTGGGAGATGGGAGTGCATCAATTATTCATTTATTTTTTTTGGTCGCGATTCGAAAAGGAGTGCCTATCATTGAATTCAACTAACGATAATTAAGGCCCTCTTTGGATATAGAATAACTCTCAGATTAGTGTCCTATTCTTTTTATTTTTTTGTCAAACGGATGCTTCTTATATTCATGTGGTCTCCATTGCGTTAAATGCATAATGAGCAAAAAAAATTAGGTCACAAAGTTCATTTAATTAGTTGGAATTCGGTGCTCCAGCAAGATTAAGAAGATGAATGCAAGTGAAAGAATACAAAAACTTTAGACTCGGGAACATAGGAAAATCATTCAAACAGGGCCTAAGTGTTACATGAGTTCAAGTCTGGATTTATCATCGAGTTTCATTATTTTGATGTGGCTCTAGACAATTTATGTGACGTGTAGTGGTGTATAAAAATCTCAATCAAAGGCATTAAAGTTATCAACGGAGCTTAGGGTTGAGTGGATAACTAACTTTTTGTCGTTTAATTAAAGGTTTTAAGTTCGAATCTTTGTGAATATAAAAAATTCTCACTGGGAGCCACACTCTTCATACCCAGGCGTGCTGCCCGAGGCGACATCAGATTAGTCGGGCTCGATGGTAGGTCGAAACTCTAACATGTAACTAGCTCTTTAGTGCCGTGTGGGTTGTACGATCGGTGCTACTTTCCGGACACTAAAGTGGCAATCGAAAAAGACATTAGAGTTGATTTTAGAAAAAATGATCACAAGAGAAAGTAAGAAGAATCAAATTAAAAAAAGATACTGTGTTGACGAGGTTCGACCCAATTCCTTGACCTACGTCTCCGCTTTGATTTTTCGATCTCGAGATCGTTGAAGAACCACTAGCTTTCCCTTTTTTAAGAAGAGAATAACCCTTTCCACGCCTTCTTTTTTTTTAAGATGTAAGGTCTACATCTTCATATAATAAAACTCCCAAATTCACTAAGCAAGAACACAATGATTCTTTTCAACTCTCTTCTCTTACAAAGAATGATCACACTTATAGATTAGAAGGGGAAAATGATATTTGCAAAGTAGAGTTTTAGAAAATGCTTCAGACTTGAAGGGGTTGTTTGGTATCAGAATAAGATGAGAACTAAGTCCTTGTTCTTATCTATGCATCCAAATAGCACGAGAATAGGGTTTAACAAGTCAAATGCAATTATTTGCATTTTGTTCTTTTTCGGAGCTTTAAAATTTGAAAAGCAGAAGTAAAATGTTCCAACTCATGCCAAGAACATATGAACTTCAAAAGTAAAGAAAACAAATTTGTTATTGTACACAAATGTTCTTGTTCCAAGGGTTCACTAACTCTATACCAAATAGCCCCAAAAGAAGTTATAGAGTGATTTCTTTTGCTTAGATAATTTTTCTTCAGACTTTTGCATCTCTTTTATAGGCTTCTTTTCAAAATATAGTCATTACAATTTTTTTGAAAAAGTTAAACTTGTGGTGCCAATTTTGAAGCAGGTGCCCTTTTTGGTTTCGGATGTCCGTTTTATAGAGAAACTAGTCATTGCACATTTGTCTTACATAAATAGGTCGATCATTTCTAGTTTGAACGCTCGTTACATATAAAAAATAGTCATTGTCATTTTATCTTTTCTATGTAGTCGTCCAATTTTCTCTGCCTTCCATAATCCGTAGCGCATAGTTTACTTTTGGTACCCAGAATGGGCATCCGAAAATATTTCAATCGACTGTTTTAAAAATGTCACGCTCTCGGTATTCTAAAATCATTTTGGAAGCTCTTTTGATCGTCTTGTATTCTGCAATCATTATGGTAGTTCTTTTGGTCGTTCATTTTGCATGGTCTTATTGCATTCCATGCCCATAATGATTGTCTGAAATTGTTTTGGTCTGTCTTAAAAATATCGAGCTCTATGTATCCTGCGGTCGTTGAGGTAGCTCTTTCGGTTATCCATTTTGCATGGCCTTATTGCATTCGTTGAACGGTCATCGAAAATATTTTGGTTGCCCATTTTAAAGTTGTCCAGTACTCTGCATTATGCGATCGTTGTGACAACTATTTCGATCATCCATTTCTTATCCAATGGACGCTCGAAAGATATTCGGTCGATATGTTTTATCTGCATAAATCAAAAGCGATCTTTTATTTCGAAAATCGGTAACCTTGCATGTTTGAATCGACACTTCACCAACGTCAATACATCATCTTCCTTGTTTTTATCATCAAAATATTTTGGATTTGATCTTTGGACCAACAATCTCTCCCTTTTTTTTATGGTGGCAAACAAAGTAACGAGGAGGAGATAAATAAATAGCAAGTGTAAATTACTCCCCCTAAATCAATGTCCTATTTAAATAGGAGACAACTAAATGATAAGTTTTGTAATTATCTCTCCCTTAATCAATGCTCATCTTCTTGTATGATGTTAATATTTTAAGGATTCATCACACGTGTGTCACAAGTATCAAACATGATAATATCAAAATGCATATCATAATAACGTCCATCTATACATATCAAAATGCATATAATAACTTCCATACATATCTCACATACAAACATATTCTCAAAAGAGCCTTGTAACTAATACATTATATTCCTCGTCACCAATGCAGTTAATTTCGAGAGTTCATGTAAACTCGTTCAAGTTTCGATAGATATCAAACGTAGAATCAATTCGTAAATTCGTAGATTCTATGTACATATCAATTTTAGTTATAAATATCAATATATCATCACTTCATCATATCCTTATGTGAATTACCAACATAAACACTAATTTATCCTAATAAGTAATATTATATTGCCATCTAAATTTAGTACTTAACTAGCATGATAGGAGCATAAAATTATAAGTAGTTACAATTTCAACATACAATTTACAATTAACATTCAAAACTCTTCCAAAACACTACAATACAACAATTAAATACTAATAAGACACTATAATTCAATTGTGATGATATACCTCAAATATATTTTTTGAACCATGGACAAATTTGTTGTGAGTAAATGAAGGAGGATTCAGCTTACTTGTAAATTGATATTTTTGGAGATAGTCAAATGAGAATATTGACATAGCAAGAAGAACAAATTAAAGTTTTCAAAGAGGTTTATTGTAGGCGTTGCACTATGATCGTCACCTTGTTTGAATTTCATATGTGCTTGTTGGAGGCTAAATTGATTCATGATTTCTTCCATACCTTTGACCGAGGAAGAAAGACATTTTAGGCATAAATGATCATTTTTTTGAAGAAATTGAAGAGCATATTCAAAGTAATTGATTCTATTAATCTACATGACCGAGTTTATCGATTGAACGCATTTAATGAGTTAGTGTGCGAACTTAATGATTCCATGCCATATTACTATTCAACCTCAAGTTAGTACACTTAAGGGCCATGGACTCTTAAGCTTGTCTGAGTTTACGAGTCCACTCCGCGAGTTTGACAGCCTTGCTCGTCACCTAGTCATAGGGGTGTTCACCGGGTCGGGTCGACCCGGTGAACCCGAAAATCCGACCCGACCCCTTTTGGATCGGGTTGGGTCGGTGGTCGACCCGACCCGACCCGATCACGACCTGACCAAGGGTCGGGTCGGGTCAACTCGGGTTGGAAAATTCCAACCCGAGTTGACCCGACCCGACCCGACGACCCGGTTTTTTTTTAAAATTTTTTTTATTATTTTTAGTTAAATATATAGTTTTATATCATTTAAAATCTAAAAAAATATGAAATAAATTATTTTAAATGTAGAAAAGTATGTAGATATTTAAAAAAATATTTTTGGAATTTAAAAATACTTTATTTTGTATTAAAAAAATAAAATAATAAATACTTTTTATATTAAAAAATAAACGAAAAAAAAGAAAAAGGGTGGTCGGGTAACCCGACCACCCGACCCGACCCGGCCAACTTTGGCCGGGTCGGGTCGAATTTGTTCACGGGTCGGGTCAAACCCGACCCGTGAACACCCCTACCTAGTCATAATCTCCCTCTTTTGATGTCATCAAAATGGGGAATCACAAATAGACAAAACAAAGCGACAAAAAACTAAGCATCCCATTGTCAGCTGGTGGAAGCCCATCTCGCTCATATGGTGTGGTGTCAAAGCTACGAGAGCGAAAATATGCAAAGAGAGAATCCTGAGTGTGAATATGATGGATCTCCAATCGCTTCATATGTGCGACTATGCCATCCATAGGCATATCCATGCGATCCATACGTGTGGCCTATATACATAATTTAATTTGTATGATTTAAAATTGAAACCAATTTATGTTATATGTAAAATTTAAATTGGTATTAAATAGCTTTATATATATATATATATATATATATATATATACACACACATATTTATTAATTGGTGTTGTTTAAAAAGAAAATAACTTCAAATGAACATATTAGATAATTTAAAATGCCATAATAAATTTAATTATAACCTAAAATTAAATTAAGTAGAACATCATTAATTATGGTATTGTGAAATTTAATGTTTTCATGATGTTATTAAAATAAATTAAAGTTGCATAAAACTTGGTCTCTCGCTGGCTTGACCAGAGAGCAAGTGGGTGACGTACAAGACCTTGCAGTCCTTGCCGCATCGGGAGAGGTGAAACATCTGCTTCATGGTAGTGTGCTAGCGGATGGTCTCGTCATAGTCCACCACCCTTTGGAATTGAGGTGATTGCAACTTCAAGAAAGCCTGGATCATGTCCTTCTTACCGGAAAGACTTGCTAGTAGTCCTAGAGGAGGAAGCAGAGCTTGACACATAGGCATCGAATACGTCGGTTGTTGTGATGGTCGTGGGAGTTTCGACTATTGTACTAGAGGGAGCTCATGTTGTAAGTCCTCCCCTACTTGGCTCCTTGGAGCACAGATATCCATCGGTCATAATCATCTCTAGAGTAGCCGCAATGCGACTACCTTCACGTCTACGCCCACGGCCTCTACTACATCGGGCCGCTGAACGTATTGTATGAGCCATCTATAAAAACATAATAATGCAATTTAGTAACACAATCTTAATCATGAAAACAAGACATTTTACTTTACTTTTCGACGGTTGAATGTGGTAGTTGCTCTGGTGGGTGCATGTGGACCATACTTAACCTATACTTTATGGCTAGGATGAAGATTTAATAATAAAATATTACAAGAAATGAATACGAGAAATGTGGAAGTTGAAATACATAAAATAAAGAGTACATCAAATGTGACATATAAAAGTCCATATCACACTACATGTCCATACATGGGTCACAAATAAAATTCGATCAATAGAAAGTAAAGAGACTCCATCTAAACTCTATGATAACCATGTGCTGCACCGTCCGAGTTGTAGTCGCCGCACACATATCAATCAAGCACGCATCTATATCATGTACTTGTGGGGATCACACAGGCGAACAAGTTCAACCGTTAGCATAAATTTAAGTGTGAATTTGTATAGGTCGTAAGAAAGTTCCATTAGAATAAGCATGAGATAATAATAAATAAGAGTCATGACGATAATTCATAAGACATCATGGTTTCATAATTTTTCATTTCGTTTTATATTCATATTCCCTGTTTATGTTCACCGTTCATGTTCATATTCATAATGACAAAAATTCTTCCATTCATTTTTAGTCTTGAGTTTGATGAGCTCTCCACTTTTAGATAATACCATTGTAAACACATACGTGTGTACTACCTAGACCATGGTGGGCCAATGTGGGATTAGTGTCCGACCAATGCTTAGTCAAGTAAGATGACCTCGCACGAGGCGAAAACATTTGTAGAGAGAATCTCCCATCTAGGTAGGCTAATGATAATCCTCATCTTTTATCTTATTAAATATGAGCATCTCTTTCGATCTCTTTCGAATCATCCTTAGGTTCATATCAATCGGTATCAATCAAGTAGACCGAACTTATCAAATCAGATGATCTATATTATGGTTGTATTCTTTCTATCCATAGATCATACGCCTGAAAAGTCAAACTATCGTCTGTTTGAGTTTCATTCAGCGATCATCCGAAGGAGGAGTGGATGCCTGTTTACCTATGTCTATCGGTCAACCAAAAAGGAGTGGTTCCGTTGATCATTCCAAGGTTGTATGTGTCTCGGTCGATCGAAAGACTTTTGATCATCTATTATATCATAAGGAGATTCTCGAATTTATGATCGAGAGTTTCGATCAGTCGAAACTTGATCGATCATCCACTGGAACCAAGTCCATCTTCCTTGGTCAATCGGAGATGCTTCTCCGTCCATCGTCGGAGCTTTTCTGATATTATAATCCGGATCGGTCGTCCAAAATAGTTTCGATCGATCGACTAGTTATCGTCAGCATTTTCGAATCTCGACATTTTTCAGTTCGACCGTCTGAAGGAGTTTCAGACTTTCGTTTCAGTCCATATCGATCATCCGAGTCAGTTTCAAGACGTCCGATATAGAAGTCGCTATACTCTTGTCGAGCTGAATCGGACGTCCAAAAGAAGTTTTGGTCATTCGTTTCAGATCGGCAGAGCCACATGTCATTGCAAAATTATTACATTTTCACTCAATTTTTAAATACAAGCAAGATCTAACACTATCTAACATAGTACCTAACACATAGCATTATCTAAACGTAAATCTCATCATTAACATATCATTTTCTTTCATATAACGTAACTTGTTTATTTCTTGTCATCAAGCATAAAATGATTCCAAATCTATCATAGTTCCAAACAACAAAAATTATCAATTCAACGACATGAAAAAAAAATCATCAAGTAACTTTATAACGTATGCTAACAAATCTAATCATTCATCATATTTGCAACTCATACATATCATGCAACACATTCTACCATGACCAAGAATCGATGAAAAACATATCTATATTATCATAATAATTATAAGGCACGATTTCTACTCATGCTAGCATGAATTCTAACCCCTATAAAACCTTAAAACATGCAATTTCCTCAAGAATTCTATCTCGTGATTTAGATGCTGAAAACACATCTTTATTTGATGTCATCATGTCCCTCCCCTTGTTGGATCAAACTTTGCGTCCTCTTCTCCCTCTTGTGTCTCCTATTGCTAATGTACCTGCTGGAGTCGTGCCGTTGTCCTCTGGCCGAGATCGAGAAGAGAGCACAAACAAAGAGAAAAAGAAGTTGAAGATGAGGAGATGGAAGAAGAAAGAAGAGGAAAAAGAAAGTGGGGCTTTAAGTGGGTGTTTCATCCATTTGAATTCCCATGAATTCGTGAGTGGTGGATGTTACAAAATCCACGAGATAATGGAGGGCAACGAAGAAGAGAATCAAAGTCGATTTTTCGGTGGCTCTTTCAAACGTCCGAAAGTGTTTCGATCACCCGATCGTGCATTAGCGTGGTTGCTGACTTGTCGCGACATTGGGCGTCCATTTTGACTTCGGGCGTCCGAAAGTCTGACATCAAATATTTAAAAAGTCTTAAATTTTATGAAAATTTTGGTGTGTATTCGACCCTAGTTTTTCCCCCCTTTCTCTCGCGCCTCTCTCGCTCTCCCTCGCACCGGACGATTTCCACCCAACAAAAGAGCAATCAAGGGACTTGAACGTCATCGACGCATGTTTGGACCTAGAGGAACGGCCAAAGGGAGAGGAAGAAGAAGAGGAACATGAAATTTCGACAGAAACTTCAAAATGTATGTGATTAGTGTAGATTAATTGATTTTAGACTTTGACACATATTGTTAGCAATTCTATATATCCCTTAGTCATAGTTAAATGCTTTATGATGATGCTTATCCCCGACAATCACCAAAAAATCGATCAAACTGGCCATTGCACGACATGACCTTTTATTGCATAACAGAACCCTTACCTAGGTTCATTACAACCTGGTCCGAGTAAGATCTTGCCCAAACCGAGTTCCATGAAGTGGTCCTGATCCGCCATTGTCGAGCTCCAACATCAGGATGAACCGAGCCCAACTTAAGTACGGCGCGATCTTGTTAATGAATGCGATCAGGCGTGACGTTGCTTGACCGATCAATGCCCCAAAGCCGACCAAGGTATAACTCGAACCCTACCCGAGTCTATATGAAATCCGATTCCCTCTAATTTTATGACGTCGACTTTCATACTCAGAACGGGTTCTGCCTACATCTAGCTTGATTTTTGACTCTACTATAATTATTTTTAAGTGGCTCCTGATTGATGTCATTGAGCTTGATTTACTTTATGATTATATTTATAATGATTATACACCTTATGATAATAATGATGATGTCAACGTGATCATATGTTTGTACGAATTTTATTAGATTCAATACTATTATGAATTTATGATAATGTTAAACAACGACATCTAGTTATTATGATCTCATGATCCTGTTGAACTTTCATGTTATGTCTTAATAAAAATTAATTAAAAACTGTAAAATAAAATATTAAAAATATTAAATAGAGAGCTCGATAATAAATTAGAGACAGTCAGTTATGGATTGATTTGAGACAATTATGAATTGAGTCTGGTCAATTATGAATTGTCTCTTAATGTTGAATAAATTTTTTTCTCCTCATTGGATTAAAAAATAATAAAATGATGAAAAAGATGAATTATATTAATAATAAGATCTCTGAATATCTCTTATGATCTTGTAATTTTGTATTAATATACTTTAAAAAGATGACTTGTTCTGATTGGCACTCACCATTCATGAAGAAAATGACACCTTAATTTATAAATATCTTATGGTCATACTATCTGGTATCATAATCTTATGATATCATTCTTCAAGTCCTATTTTTTTATTAACTTCTTTTATTAATCTTCGCATACTATTTACTATTTATTCCTTCGTGATGTTCTTTAGTTGAGGTATTCTGCGTTTTGAAGGGCTTTAAACCATGTGAATAAAGGAGGAGTATTGCTTAAACAAGAATTTTGCACGTCCATAAAGAAAGAGTTAGAGATCCACCGCATCTTCGTTCGCGTCGAGAGTCGAGGCTGGTCGCGTATAAAGATCGTTTTTCATATTTTTTTTTCCTTTCGTAAAACTCTAATTTGTAGATAATGATGTACTATCAGACTAATTATTTTCCTTTTTCGCTAATCTCACATTGTACGAATTCTTGCAAAACTCGAATCAAAATGTCTTGATTCCATGGGTGAACATTGAGATAGGACATACATTGCATGTGATGTAAATGCAACTATTTTGCGACTTTGAATTAATTGTCCACTTAAATAGTCAAATACCTTCTGGATTCGTGGCTAGAAGCATCTGTATATTAGATTTCATATATATGAAAAACAGATTGGACAAAGAAATCGACGTGTTTTGAAAGATCAAACCCCTACCACGAAAGAATAAACGACAACACGGACAAACTAAAACGTTGTTTCGCTCGCTGTTATGTTAATTAATATGGCAAGGATTTCGCAAATGCAACAAAATAGGAGCAAAATAAACGAAGAAATATAGGCATCATTTGACGCAGCCAACGGGGAACGATTCGCCCGGATGATGACCAAATCAATAAAAACAAAATCCCTGTACGAGAAGGCTCTCCAGAAATGGCTTGCACACGCGCCATCTCCTTCTTCTCCACCTTCTCGCATTTCATGATCACCTCCAGAGACAATAAAAAGTTTCGGTGACAAGAAAGAGAAAGATAAAATTTGCTTGTTCTGTGGGAAGTTCGGTAAGCGGATAGCCGATTGACTCAGCAAGCCGACCAGTTTCTCTTCCCAAATCGAGATCGATCTCGCTACAGCCGAATCCGGCGACTTAGAGACGTAAGGGAGAAGGAAGCTCCCGAAATCTCAGCACAATGTAGCAATAAATCAGATCAAAAGATCGAATCAGAAATCAAACATCGAAAGTTGGGAGAAAAGCCAGAAGAACGAAGGGTGGAAGAAAGAGACCGAGAGCCGGCGGTAAACAGCCATGAAACCCTAGACGGAATGAGAAAGAGAGAGAGAGAGAGGGAAAACGAGAGTGGATTAATCCCATTTTATAGATGGAGCGTTTGTAATGTTGGGGGGATCGTAGTAAATGGATTTGGGCCGTTAGTTAAATGCATGGGAGTACGGATGCAATGGGCCCATGGGAATCCAAACGTGGTCGAAATATTTGTCCCATTATCTGTAGAGATAAAAGCAAGGGGTATAAATAATTGGCTTATTATGATGACATATATCATTTATTAATAATAATTAATAATTATTATAATTATTAGATTTTTATATTATTCATTAAAAGAATTTTCGACACCTGTTCAAATTAACTTTACTGTTATATTTATCCGTTTAATTTTTTGTTGCACATATGTTATAATTATATTTAATCCTATAATAATTTCTTCTCCTACTCAAATTTTCATACGTTACTTTCGTATGTTCGTAATTTAATTATTTTTTAGTTTTGAAAAATCAATATTATTTTAAAGATCGAACCTGATGAACTAAATAGGACTCTGACTCGCATGAAAATCCTGAAAATAGTAAATATTAGTTGAATCAATCATATTCAATCCATTCTTTAAAACTTCTTTAAGAATATTAATGGGCGAAGAGATAATATGAAAAGAAATTAACGGGATATATTATTTTACTCATTGAATATGAAAAGATAATTTCACAAAAACCTTACTTATTCTTTTTATTGGATTTAATTTACGGAGTTTTGGTGCACGTGTTTGTTTAATTAAAAGTATAGTAATAATTTAAATTCTGTTCCATATAAATATATTAAATCATATTGGATAGAATATAACTATATAAAATAAATATCCATATATATATTAGGATAAATATAAGTAAAAAAAAATTAAAAAGTTAAAATATAAAAGGTAAGATCAATTTGATTAGAAATAGGATTAAACAAAGAAACATATTAATTTATTTTAAATTTATAAAATTAAATCTAACGAAATCAGTATTCTTTGATTGATTAAATAAAGAAATGTATTAATTGTTTTCCAAATTTCACCACGCAGTAAGGTTTGTATGCTGAAATATATAATTTATTTAATACTAGGAGTTAGAACTCAATTAATAATCAAATTAAGATTTTTCTTTTTTTCTTTTTTTATCAATTTGAGTGTGATTAAATGAAAAGAAAATTTATCTTATAATATTTTGTTATATAAGATAACAAAAAAATAAAAAATGGTTATTTTTAGAATTATATTATTTTCACAATTCATGAAGTAAATCATTTAATCATCCTAATCCATAAAATATCATCTTCAATCCGTTATATACATATATACAAACCAAATAAAAAAATCAAATAATATCTCATATTATTTTTAAAATGCATGGAGTATACTCAATTAGTAATCCTAATCCATACAGTATCATCATCTTCAATCCGTTATATATATAAGATAAATTTGATTTGAGTAGAAGTAAGAGTTTTTTCTTACAATTTTATTAGGATGGTTAATAGTTTAGATAGTTATATAAGATAATTATATATGTACCATTGAAAAATAAATGATTTTTTTTCAAATGTAAAGTACTTTTACCGGAAAAAATTAGTTTGACTGGGTAGGACTTTTGGTAGGCAAGGATTATAATTTGTTTAGGGTTATAAAAGTAATATGTTTATAATCCTAATTATAGAAAATTCAACAGGATCCCATATTATTTTTCAGTCAGCATGGGGAAAATCAATTAATAACCCATATCGATAAGTAATAATAACATAAGTATATACAAACTAATAGTGATTAAAATAAATAATATTTTCTTTCTAAAAGAAAATGCACAACTAAAACTATTTTATTTTATTTTCGGAATTAAAAAATAATTTGAAATAAATAAGTCAATTTGAGTCAAATTAAAATTAATAATTTCATTTAATAAATTGGAGTATGATTAAAATAACTAATATGTATTTCCTAAAAGATAATATGCAAGTAAATAAGTATTCTTATTTAAAATACAATTTATTATTTTTAAAAAAATTAAAATAAATAATTTAATTTGAGTCAAAATAAGATTAATTCCTTTTATCAAATTGGGTATGATTAAGATAGATAATATATTCTTTCTAAAAAAATGTACAAGTAAAAATAATTTCTTTATAAAAAATAATTTTCGGAATTAAAAAGTAATTTTAAATAAATAATTCAATTTGAGTTAAATTAAGATTAATTAATCTTTACTTTTTATTAATTTGAGTATGATTAATGTAAATAATGTTTTCCTTATAAAAGGTAATAATGCAAGTAAATAATAATACATTTTTAAAATAATATAAATCATAATATTTTAATTATATATGATATATTGTTTGTAATATTCGTCAACCGTACATGGTACGGAATTTAGGACTAATTATGTTATAATGAGTTCTTACTGGTCATTTTGCTTCTATTCTTGTGATATTTACGATGTCGACGATTTTCGTGTGACGCCATGTGTATTATTTATGTATTAAAAATTAATTTAATATTGAGTTCACCTAATTCGATAAGATCGCATCATATCACAAACAAATAAAATTTTTAATAGAAATATTTTACACGATTTAAACTTAAATTTTGGTGACATTTAAATTCGCATGAAATTTTGGTGAATTTAAATTATTTTTTCCTTTCTATTTATAAAAATAAGATTTTAATGTTACCTTCCCCTACCATTTATTATTTGTCCCCTTCAAATCATGGGCGGAGGCCGGTGGTGCTGCACGTGAAGGCGCTGATATTATCACATTATTATAGTAGATTGGCAAACGTCCTTAGTGGTTATGACGCAAGTTCGATTCCTGTCATTTTGTTTATCATAATTACGAATGGCCTCACTTCAAATCTATCATGTATAATATGGTTTTTATATTAAATTTTTCTTATTTTAATTATATTTTATTTTTCATTACATGCTCAAATATAATTGGATTTCATTATTTTGTCATCTAATATTATAATCCATTTGTGCCCTTCATACAAGGTATTTAAATTTCATTTTTTTTATTTTTATGTGATTGTGTCATTCATAATAAATTTATTTTATGCAATTATTTCACTTAATTATAAAATAATTATCTCTTTATTATTATGTATCACTTATATTACCCAATTATTTTATTACTTTTTATATATGGGGATATGAAAATATTAATTAAGTAATTTCGCATGTTTAATCTATATTAACATGTTTAGCTTCATTATTATGTTTAGTTATTTTAATTTATCAGGACAATTTTAACTTAATGTAAATATTTTATAGTTAATTATGCCATTGAATAAATATTTTAAAAAGAGATCTCCTAGTTTTGAGAATGATGAAACAAGTGAAAAAAATTGAGTTAAAATACTTCAAATGACACATCATATTTTTTAAAATAAAATCGTATTTATTTAACTAATTCTTCATCTAATATTAGAGATAGAGCATACAAATTTGTTAATTATTTTATCAGTCGAATGTTAATTTTGTCTTAGTAGTGAATCCGCTAAAAAATTTCCTCGCTCCGCCACTGCTTCAAATCAAAACTCCATTTTTGTTATGTGGAGTTTTTATTTACTTATTGCTTTTTTTCTTTTAGATTGATAAACTAACATTGACAACAGGTTGATTGGTAGCTCATAAATCATACATGGAAAGGAAATAAATTATGGGACGAGTTCCACCGATCATCATGGTTGAATGGAGAATATTTTATGTATCTGCGTTTTTGTTTCGTTAGTAATTTCTGGAAAGTTTATGTTTTCTAGTACGTCTTGTTAGTTATTAACTTATTACACTTCAAATTATAAATTGAAGACATTATATTTTAATCAAAAAATTCTTATATCCCCTACAAAAGTTAACAGTCTTAACTACTCTTATGTTTTCTTTTTTTTTTTCTTCACGTGGCAATTATATCACTTAGGATGAGTTAACCGCATTTCCATTCAACATTAGCAATGTAAATTATCTCTCTAAAAAATTATTACTTATTATATTCTCTTTCATAAGTAATTTAATCCGATAATTTATATTAGTTATTTATAAAAAAAATAAAAATTTATGAGTTAATATACATTTTCTATCAAAATACCCTAATAAAAAAAATTTATGTTTAGATATATAAATTATTTTTAACTTCGTAAACTTAACTCACAAATATATATTCTCACCTATAGAATTAAATTTTATAAAATAATTAATATATTTAAAATATGATAATAATATATTCATAATGTTGAAGTAATATTTATTTGATTAATTTTATAATTTATTTCATTATTATTATTATAATTTATTCAATGAGATTCAAAATTTATTTAAATAAAAGGTTTATTTTCTCTGACCACCCCTAAACTATTACGATCTTCCAAATCTAACCCCAAACTACGAATTTCATTTTTTGAGTCCTTAAAATATCACGATTTTTTCAATTTAATCATTCCGTCCAATTCCGTCGGCTTCTTCGTTATTTTTTATTTTTCGTATTTGTGAAAATCCATTATACTCCTACCTTAAATATTAGTCCATTTTTACATAAAATAATATATAATAAAAAAGAAATAGATGACTTGGGGGCGTCCCCCGTGTCGTCGGTGAGAGGGGGGCGCCCCCCTGAGCAAGCTCGCCGTTGCCGCACGGTGAAGGAGAAAGGGGGGCCACCGCCCTAGTCGCCGGCTGGCGTTATGGAGGGGAGCCCCCCTCCCCCCCTCATTCCGGAGACACACGTCATCATTTTTTCTTTTTTAATTATTTTTTATTTTAAGTAAAAATGGACTAGTAGTAATTTTTCAATTGTTTTATTTTAAGTAAAAACGGACTAACAATAGCAGGGGCATAATAAAATTTTCACAAATGAAAAAAATAAAAATAACGAAGAAGCGACGGAATTGGACGGAAGGATCAAATTTTCATGATAGCTTAGGGACTTAAAAAATGAAGTTCGTAATTTGAAGTTAGATATGAAAAATCGTAATAATTTAGGGGTTGTTAGCAGAAATAACCCTAAATAAAATTGTAAAGAATAAATGCGAAAAATAAAGTTAAAAATATTACAACTCAAGTAGTAATGTGGATTATCTCCCCTCCTATAAATAATATGCATTGTCACTTAATAAATAATGTGAATTATCTAAACAATATAGATTATTTATTAACTATCATAAGTGAATAATACAGTGGGCTTAGATAATTTATTACATCTAAAGAAACACCCCTCGGGGATTGAGAAGGAATGTAAAAAAATAGAGGATAAAAAAAGAAAAAAGATGTTCACTATAGACGGGTGATTGCTAATCATTATTATAAAAAGGATTTTCATTGTTTGTTAGACATGCGCACATGATGGCCATCGCCTCGATGACAACAGCAACAAAACGGTTGCACAAATCGTTAATACGAGCAATTAAACGAACTCTCTTTAAAAAATAGAGTTATGTGACTCCAATTTAAAGGGATGGACTTTCTCGTCATGCGAGGCTGCGCTCGGGCCGATCAAATAGAATTTGACTGTACCTTAGGTGGGTCGGCACGGTCTGAAATCATGTCATGTCGGGTCATGTTAAAAGACACTTCGACTCTCAGCACGATTTCAGTCCGAACTGATCGATCAGATAGGTCGGGCTGCCCATTTTTTTCTTTTTTTATATGTATTAAATTAAAAAAATATTTTTTTTAAAAAAATGAGTCATAAAAATGTGCCTGTACCAAAAATAATATTATAATATGTGATCATAGGATTATTATATGTATAAAAAATATTTTTATATATAATATAGTTATAAATTTTATGATATATGATTAAATATATGTATAACATAATTATAAAACTAATAATATATGATTAAATATTTAATTATATAATAAAAATAAAATAAAAAATTTTGCTCGTCGGGCCCATGCCCAGCAACATACAGGGCAGTGCGACACGATTTGCCTTGGGCTCAGCCAGGTGGTCATGCTCGGGCTAGGCCGGCTTAGAATTGAGAAATATGGGGCGAGAGAAAGATTCATGGTACATAAATTTTATATGTTTGTTGGCCAATTATGAAATATACATATAAAATTGAATAACCACGGAGTTAGACGTGACTCATTTAAACTATGCAAGCAAGGTGTCTCTAAGGCAAAGCGAGTAACATGTTAGCTTGAGCGACTAGACGAGAATATAGTTTTGGCTCGCATATTGATTGAACGACTAAGAATTCTTAACAAGTTATAGTCTTGGATCTCAAGTTGATTGAGCGTTATATATTCCTAACATGTCATAGTATATGGTATCGAGTGGTTGAGCAATTGTGTATCTCTAACAGATTATAATTCTCTTATGTTATTGTTACGAAAAGAGGGAGAGAGGAATCGCACGAAACACAGAAGAACACGAAGAGGAAAAACGACGACGACTCTTTGTTATGGAATAACGATGATTACAAGGATGAGTATATGTATTGACCCCTATGGAGTTTATATAGGCACTCTCTTTGACAGACGATAGGAATTACATACGAACTGAGACTCTAAATAAATCTCCTAAAAATAGGACACCTATCTCGTGATAAGAAAATAGGACCCTTTGACAGCGAGACCCCCAAAGAGGAATTCTGCTGAAGCGTCTAACTATGTAGGGGACCAACTGGGTTCAGATTCAAGGTATTATTAACAAATCTCCACCTTCACTTGAATCATCTTCAGAGCACAAAAATTTCAATATCATGCCACGCCGCCGCCAGCCCCATCTTGGAGCTATTACCAAGTATTGATGTTAAGCAAGTCCAAGCAATGCTGAAACTTGTCATGAGGAATAGATTTGGTGAACATATCAGTTGGATTGTTTTCAGTGCAAATCTTCTTCACCTTAATCATCTTTTCAGTGCGGATGAAGTGATACCTGACATCAATGTATTTGGTTCTTTCATGATGTACTTGATCCTTGGCTAAACATATTGCACTCAGACTATCACAATGCATAATAGCCTGCTCCTGATGTAATTCGATATCTTCAACCAAGCTTTTTAATCAGATGTCTTCCTTGACGACTTCTGTCTGTGCCATATATTCAGCCTCTGTGGTGGACAATAAAATTGATGGCTGAAGTGTGGCCTTCCAATTAATAACCGAACTATCCAAAGTGAAGACATAGCCTGTCATAGATCGTCTTCCATCAACATCTTCAACATAATTTGAATCCGAGTACCCTGCAACCAAACATTCTTTATTACTTCTGTAGATGAGGCAAATATCAGATGTTCCTCTCAGATACCGAAAAATTCGCTTCACTTCTTGCCAGTGATCTTTTCCTGAATCGCTCATGAACCTGCTGACAACATTGACTGCATGAGCTATGTCTGGTCTTGTGCAAATCATGGCATACATCAAACTTCCAACTGCACTAGCATATGGAACTCGAGACATGTACTCCATCTCTGCTTTTGATTTTGGTGCGAAGGCAACAGAAAGATGAACATTTGCATCTGATGGAGTATTCAAAAGTTTTGCTCCTGACATTCTAAATCTAGATAAAATCTTCTCAATATAACTTTTCTGAGATAAAAAAAATTTACCCTATGTGCGATCCCTTAGAATTTTCATCCCAGAATCTTCTATGCTGCACAAGGTCATTCATGTCGAATTCTGAACTGAGGAGCTTCTTCAGATTCTGAATGTCTGTCATGTCTTTGGCAGCAATAAGCATATCATCGACATACAAGAGCAAATAGATGGTGGAGCCGTCCTTCACCTTCTTATGGTATACACAGCAATCATAGGGAGTTCGACTGAATCCCTTATTAATCATGAAGCTGTCGAACCTCTTGTACCATTGTCTGGGAGACTGTTTTAAGTCATACAGAGATTTTTTCAGACTGCAAATTTGATTCTCCTTTCCTGGAATGGAGAATCCCTCTGGTTGGCTCATAAGAATGTCTTCTTCAAGTTCTCCATGGAGGAAAGTAGTCTTCACATCTAGTTGCTCGAGTTCTAGATTCTGATGTGCTACAAAAGCAAGTAGCACCCTGATAGAAGTATGTCTGAGAACAGGTGAGAATATCTTATTGTAGTCCACACGTTCTTTCTGACTATAACCTTTAGCAATCACTCGTGCTTTGTATTTTGTGCCTTCAACTCCTGGAATTCCAGCTTTCTTCTTGAAGATTCACTTACAGCTAACAACCTTTCTGCCTTTAGGACAGCTTGACTAGCTCACACGTCTGATTTCTATGAAGAGATTCCATCTCCTCACCCATAGCAGCAATTCACTGTTCAGATTCGGCACATGTGATGGCATCCCTATAAGAGGAAGGTTCCAGGGACTCTACCTCTTCAGCTACCTGTAGTGCATAAGCAACCATTTTCTCGAAATCATATCGTTTAGGAGGACCCACTTCTCTGCGAGGATGTCTAGCAGCAATTGACTCCTCTTCAGGTTGCTCATCATATTCTTCACCTTCTGGTTCTGCTTCTTGTTGTGATCCTTCAGCATCATCCTCAGTTGGAGTGATTTCAATCTCCACCTGTTTACTGACACTCTCTTCAACCTCCACCTTCAACTGAAGCATTGATGTTTCATCAAAGGTCACGCTTCTGCTGTGGATGACTTTGTGTTCTGAAGGAGACTAGATTATGTAGCCCTTCACTCCTGCACCATATCTCATGAACACTCCTTCTTTGGCCCTTGGCTCCAACTTTCCTTCACTGACGTGATAGTATGTTGGACAACAAAAAACTTTTAGACAAGTATAATCAACAGAATTTCCTGACCATACCTCAGTTGGAGTCTTGAGATCAATCGCAATCGCCGGACTTCGATTCACCAAATAGCAAGCCGTGTTAACAGTTTCAGCCCAGAACGTCCTATTCAGATCAGTGTTAGAGAGCATGCAACTTGCCATCTCCAAAAGTGTCATGTTCATTCGTTCTTCAACTCCATTCTGCTGTGGAGTATCTCTGATTGTGCGATGCCTGACAATGCCTTCATCTTTGCAGAACTGGTCGAATTCAGCAGAATAGAACTCCAAACTATTGTCAGTGCGAAGACGCTTCACTTTCTTCGATATCTGATTTTCCACCAAAACCTTCCACTGCTTGAAGGCCTTGAAGGAGTCACTCTTGTGTTTCATCATTAATATCCAAGTCATCCTCGAGTAGTCATCAATCACATATAGGAAGTACATCGCACCTCCTAATGATGGAACACGAGAGGGACCCCAACAATCGACGTGGATGTAATCAAGTGTTGCCTTCGTCCTGTGCACTCCTTGCCAAACTGAAGCCTTCACTGTTTGCCGAATACACAGTGCTTGCAGAAATCAATTTCAAATATCTTATGACCTCCCAGAAGACCTTGTTTGCTGAGAATATTTATCTCGTTCTGACTCATATGCCCAAGACGCATGTGCCACAGCCTGGACCTTTCTGATTCGGATGAACTAGCCATTGCAGCAACGTCAGAGACTGTCTTGCCTTGCAATATATATAAGGACTTCTGTCTGACTCCTTTCAGAACCGTAGCATCACCTTTCATGACCGTGAGGATGCCTCCAGCAGCATTGATCTGACACTCTTTAGAGTCGAGGATTCAAGTGATATCAAATTCTTCTTCAGTTGCGGAACATGATGAACATCTGTCAGCATCCTCACAAGATTATCATGAGTCCTGATCTGCACAGAATCGATCCCAACTATCTGACAGGCTGCATCGTTGCCCATGATGACGTTTCTACCATCAATCTTCTGATAAGTTGAGAACCATTCTTTATTCGGAGTCATATAATAGGAACACCCCGAATCCAGAACCCAACTATCTGCCAGACATCCTTGATAAGAAGCAGCCAAAACCAAATCATCTTCGGAATTCCCAGTTTCATGTTTCACCGCAGCGACGAGGGCATTCTTCTTCTTCGGGCAATCTTTTTTCCAATGACCTGGTTCCTTGCAGTAATTACAGATGTCTTTCGAAGTGATTTTCTTCTTCTTCGGTTTGGATTTCTTCGAATTCGAGGACTGTCCCTTCTCTACGGTCGATATCAAATCCGCGGCCTGAGTCTCTGCAGAATTTCCAGATGCCTTGTGCCGAAGTTCATGAGTATGGAGACTCGATCTTACTTCTTCCAGACTTATAGTTTTCTTCTCGATAATCATAGACTGAACAAAATTTTCATATGATGGAGGAAGCGAAACTAACAGAATTAGGACAGCATCTTCATCATTGATCTTAACATCGATATTTCTGAGTTCCATCAACAAAGAATTTAACTGATCAAGATATTCCTTCAGAGGGATACCTTCCTGTATGCGGAGAGAGAACAGACATTGCTTCAACAGCAACTTGTTGGTAAGAGACTTCGTCATATACAGACTCTCGAGTCTCAACCACAGATCGACCGCCTTTTCTTCATCTGCGACCTCGATTATCACCTCATTCGCCAGACACAACAGGATCATCGAGTGCGTCTTCTTCTCCTGTGCCGCCAAAGTTGCGAGATCGATCTCCTTTTCATTGCCCTTCGAGTCTTCCTCCTTTGGTTTTTCTTCGACACGTTTGAGAGCGGCGCCCAGACTCCTTGTTGCTTCAGAAGTGTCCGCATCTTAATCTGCCACAACTCGAAACTGTTCCGACCGTTGAACTTCTCCATACTCATGTTGTGCGACGCCATCTCCCTGCTGACCGAGAATCACTGACAAACCTTAAGGCTCTAATACCAGTTTATTACGAAAAGAAAGAGAGGGATCGCACGAAACACAGAAGAACACGAAGAGGAAAAATGGCGGTGGCTCTTTGTTATGGAATAACGATGATTACAAGGATGTGTCTCTGTCTAGACCCCTATGAAGTTTATATAGGCACTCCCTTTGACAGATGATAGGAATTACATACGGAATGTGACTCTATGGAGACCCCCGTAGGGAAATTCTGCTGAAGCGTCTGACTATGTAGGGGACCAACTGGGTTCAGATTCAAGGCATTATTAACAGTTATGTTGTGAATGTACTCGTGGATCACACGATCCATTTACTATACACAAACATTCGTAGAAATAAAATATGATAGATCGCTCATATGTGTGAGTGGGAGATTGTTAGACATGCACACATGATGGCCCATCGTAGCCGGCCCAGCCTTAATGATAATTGCAACAAAGTGGTTCTAAAAGCTGCTAATACGAGCAATTAAATGAACTATCTTTACAACTCTATAAATAGTGTTATGTGATTTTCAATTTATGGGTGTTTGCACAGTGTGTTTTGTCCTATGTGAAAAGGCTGTTGAATTTGTGCATGTACTTGGATTGTAACATAGAGTCGATTCTCCATCCGTGATTATCGTCCCAATCCCCGAGTTCTGAACAACGTAAAAGAACTTCATAATTCTGCTAAAAAGGTTGGTATTCTATATTAAAACCTTCATTGTTATACTTCCTCTTCATCATCATTGATTCTAAACAAAGCTTAGAATATCTTTAAATTCATAGAATGATATTTAATTCATGAAAATTATATTTTTCTTAAAAAAGAGGGTATCTTATAATCCATGGTGAAAATAACAAACTCACTCCTAGTTGACTCATCATCGTAAGAGTTCTTCATTAGCATTTTAAGTTTTATTAATTTTCTAAGATTTTACATAATCTTAGGAAGGGATCATTTAACTTGGATTAGATCATGTAATACATACTAATCATTAATATCAATTATGATGACCATGTATCTTTAAAAAATAATATAATTAAAGCTTAATCATAGAGTTATGATATGGAGTAACTAGTTGGGATAATCGTAATCAACAAAATAAAAATTTAAAATAAAAATGATATGCAACTAACATGGGCAGCTTTGAATCGACATGAGCCCTATCGCAACAACATAGTCCTTGTTGAGTATATACATGGGTCATTCTCGCCCTAACAACACATTGACTACGACATGAATTGTGTAACCGCGAACACGAGCTTTGTTTGACCTAATTGTGACGAACTAGTCATAATCACTACAACTTCATTGTGTTCACAACGATCATGAGAAGGACACAACTGTGTTATCCATAATATATGTTATGTTTCTAGTACGCAAGATATCTACACCACCATGTTGTAACATTCTAGGGTTGATATATCGTAAGAATCGATAATGACTCCTTTTATTTAATTTGCAGGTGCATCCTATTGGTGTAGGATCTTAAAGGGAACCAAGAAAGGTGGGGGGGGGGGGGGGGGGGGGGAGGGGTGAATTGGTGTTCAATTCAAAAATGTCAATTTCACAAAAAACATCACGAAAGCTTAAAATCGATTCTTAAAAACCTTTTAAATTAATGCAATTCAGATCACATCAAACTTAATACGAGAGGGAGAGAGAGAAAATCAAACACAAAGTTGCACGGGTGATTATTGACGAGGTTCGGTCACACCATGGTCTACGTCCATGCTGTGATTTTTGATCTCGAGATCGCCAAAAATTCCACTAGAACTCTTTCTTAATACGAGAGGAAGAACGCTCTTTACATCAACCACCTTTTCTCCGCTTCGAGACGCAAGGCAACCTCTCTACCTAAGAAGCTAATATTTTCTCTCGCTCAAGAGGTAGATTTTTAACCTCTTTTACACAAGAGCTATCTCAGTATTTTTTCAAAATAAAATATTTCTCTCTTTTACAATGCTAAGTTCTCACAAGAGGAGAAGAGAGAAATAAGAGAAAACTTAAAAATAAAAACTTTAAAGAGAATGTCTTCTTTTGATAATTTGAAGTTTTTCTTCAAAACTTGAATGGATGCATTTGCTTCTGCCTTTAACACTTCTTTTATAAGCTTCAGCAAGTGAGAAAATCATCCAAAAATTATTCCACAAATTTCTCCTTCAAAAT
Source organism: Pontederia crassipes (assembly GCA_030549335.1). Taxonomy (NCBI): domain Eukaryota; kingdom Viridiplantae; phylum Streptophyta; class Magnoliopsida; order Commelinales; family Pontederiaceae; genus Pontederia; species Pontederia crassipes. The sequence goes on along the minus strand of JAUKPH010000017.1, from coordinate 15,947,858 downwards.
TGATCGTTACTGTTCATTTTACTCGGAGGCCGGTCGATCGCACATATAGACCGGTCGAGCGGTACACTTTCTTTTATGAAAAAATATGACCGCTGGTGAATTCTGCATTGTCCAGTCGACATGTGTTCTGGATCCATCGAGCGGTACAGTCTCGACATTCTGTCTATTAAAATTGAGCATTTTCTGCACTGACCGGTCGACTTGTGTTACGGATCGGTCGACCGGTGTTCCAGCCGACAGATCGATCGTCCTACACTATTTTAGGCATAACTTTTTACACAGTTATTCAAATGAGATGATTTTTTATTTTATGAAAAGTTAATGGAATTTTTTTACAACTTTGATATTTATGATTAATCCAAAATCTAATAGATCATAGTCAATTATTTAATAAAAATGTAGTGCATAAAGTTATCCTTTTTTAAAACTTTTTTAGCATTTTAACTTTAATCTTTTGAGATTTGTATAATTAAAATATAATTTTATATGTCATTAAAATTTAGATCCAACAATCTCCCCCTTTTTTATGAAGACAAATCGAGAAATATGAAAAGTATATAAATTGCGAAAAGTTGTAAAATCAATTTTACTCCCATAACACTTAACTTTCATATAAAGTGATATTCAGATCATATTTCTCCTATACTTCTCCCTCTTTTATTTTATAAAAAGAATAATTTGTATATGAAGAAATAACTCCCCCTAAATTTATGACAATATTTTATAACAGTGAAATGAAAATAATTTGATGAAGGCAAAAAAAATATTAATAATCAAAATATAGCATAAAATTTTGGTACAATAATGATATCCATGATATGTCAAAATAAGGTATGGTTCCCCCTATCATTGTTACCAATTTTATATGTTCTCTCTTTTCAAAGAAATAGTAATTTTAAATTTTTGAGTGAAATCGAAGATAGATGATACTTTTATTACAACCTTTGTGCCTTTATATTTTCAATTCCTCATTTGCTTTACATGTGAGGCACACTTGAAAAATAATTATTTAAACTTTGGTACCCAAACTTCTTTTGGTCCAATTTTGTTAGTCAAAGTTCCTTTTTGAACATATATCATCCCTTGTTGTGAATATTTTCTTACTTTGCAATGATAAGCATAATGTCCATAAAAGCCGCATGCAAAATATGTAATATGTGATTTTTTATCATAGGAATGATTAAATTTTCAATAATAATTTTTATATCCAAAATGATTTTTAAAATTATTTTTCATTATTTGAGAAATAGTCTTATTTTTTGTATTTTTCATAAAAGTATTTTATTACTTTATCTTTTCTAAAGAATATGTTAGTTTTACTATTTCACAAGCATGTGTTATTTTCAAAGTATCAATTTCATTTTTCAGGTTTTCATTTTCCACATAATATGCATCCTTTTCTTCTTTTAATTTTCCAATCTTATGTATTAAATTTTTATTTTCCTCTTTAATTGAAAAATATCTTTTTATAAGAGAGGAAAGTTTTTTATTCACATCTAAATAAATATTTTCTTCGGAAAAGCTCGATGAGTCATCATTTGAGTTTGAGGGACTAGAACTTATCTCATCGTTGTGTGTCATTAGGCATAGATATGCTTCGTCATTAGAAGAACTTGATGAGTCACTTGACTCTTTATATTTTTTTCTTTTTTCCTTTTCTGAGATGTCTCTTCTATGATCTTCTTGTTGACTTCTTATTCTTTTCTTTCTTCTTACCAACTTGAGATACTTGTCTAATTTTTTTGTGTAGCTGAGTTTCTTTTCGTCCGCTTCCTCTTCACTTGAATATTCTTTTTTTGGATTTGCTTTCAGTACCAATGTTTTCTTCTTGATCTTCTTGGATTGAGATCTCATAGGTTAGAAGTGAACCAATTAGATCATCGAAATTCAATTTGTTCAAATCTTTTTCTTCAATCATGATCCTCTTCGTATGTCATTTTGAGGAGAGAGATCTGAATTTTTTTTTTACTTTTTGAGGATTAGTTCTTGGCTCGTCCAAGGAGGCTAAGTCATTCAAAATACCATTAAACTGAGCAACCATATCATTCATGAATTCATTATTATGCATTTTGAAAGAATCGTATTGATGATTTAAAATATTCAGTCTAGATTCTTTAACTTTATCGGTTCCTTCATAAGTAGCGATGAGCTTTTCCCAAATCTCGGTTGCAGATTCACAACTTGAAATCCGCTTAAACTCTGTTGAATCCAAAACTCAACAAAAATATTTTTGGCTTTCCATCTAGTTTTGAAAAAAAAAAATTTCTCTTTCTTTAGAATCTATAGGTAACTTTTCATGAAGATAATTACATTTTTCAACTATGTCTCACATGTCAATATCAATAGAACAAATATGTGCTTGGATTCTAATTTTTCAATAAGCAAAATTTAATGCATTTAAAAGGGGAATTGTCCTTCGACAAAAATAATTTTACTTGATGCCATGGCTCTAAAGATTGTTGAATCTTAAAACAAGGCGATCAAATCTTCAAATCGATAAATCTTTAAAAATGATTTGGTATTAAAATAAGAGAAATCCGCTCTGATACCAATTGTAGGATTCCAAAGGACACCAAGAGGGGGGGAGGGTGAATTAATGTTCAATTCGAAAATATCAATTGCACAAAAATCATCGCGGAAACTAAATTAATGCAATTCAGATCACATCAAACTCAATATAAGAGGGAGAGAGAGAGAAAATCAAACACAAAATTGTATGGGTGGTTGTTGACGAGGTTCGGCCACACCTTAGCCTACGTCTCCGCTCCGACTTCTCGACCTCGAGACCGTCGGAGATTCTATTAGAACTCTTCATTAATTCTAAATGGGATAAGGAAGAACGCTCTTTACATCAATCACATTTTCTCCACTTCAAAAAGCAAGTCAATCTCTCCATCTAGAAAGATAATCTTTTCTCTCGGTCAAGAGGTAAGATTTTGAACCTCTTTTACACAAGAATCATCTCAGTATTTTTCTAAAATAAAATGTTTCTCTCTTTGACAATGCTAAGCTCCCACAAGAGAAGAAGAGAGAAATAAGAGAAAACTTAAAAATGAAAACTTTAAGAAAAATGTCTTCTTTTGATAACTTGAATTTTTTTTTCAAGACTTGGATGGATGTCTTTGCTTCTACTTTTGGCACTCCTTTTATAGGTTTCAGCAAGTGGAAAAGTTGTCCAAAAATTATTCCACAATTTTTTCCTTTAAATTTTATGAAAAATATGATCGTTGGTGAATTCTGCACTGTCCGATCGACTTGTGTTCTAGACCGATCGATCGGTACCTCGATCGGTACAGTCTCGACATACTGTTTGTTGAAATTGGGCATTTTATGCACTGACCGGTCGACCTATGTTATGGACCGATCGACCGGTGTTCTAGCCGGTAGATCGACCGTCCTGCATTATTTTAAGCATAACTTTTTTCATAGTTATTCAAATGAGATGATTTTTTAGTCTATGGAAATTTAACATAATTCTCTACAACTTTGATTTATGATTAATCTAAAATTTAATAGGATCATAGTTAATTATTTAATCAAAGTGTAGTGCATAAAGTTATCCCTTTTTTCTTTAAACTTTTTCAACATTTTAACTTTAATCTTTCGAGATTTGTATCATCAAAATATAATTTTATATATCATTAAAACTTAGATCCAACAGTTGGAGCAAAGTTTTTATGCCTTATATAATTATGTTTTGATAATACAAAGCTCGAAAGATTATAGTTTTATTTAAAATGCCGAAAAAGTTTAAATACAAATGAGTTACTTCATGCATTAAACTTTCGATTAATATTTTGTTTATGTTCCCACTAGATTTACATTAATGGGTGATATAAGTTATAGATAATTCTCTTATCTTTGTAGAAAATCAAGAATCACTTCATTTGGACAACTACATAAAAAGTTATGTTTAAGGAAAGTTTGAAAAGTTCAATTTAAAGTTTTTTTGTGTGCTAAACTTACACTTAATATTTGAATAAAGAGATTTAAATAAAGAGATTAGTGTAAATAAAGTGATTAATATAAAGAGATTAATATAAAAGTTATATATAATCCTTTTATCTTTTTATAGAATTAAGAATCACCTCATTTGGACAACTGTATAAAATGTTATGCCAAAAATAGTGAAGGTCGACAAGTTCTATTTGAAGTTGATACTTTTATGTGTTGAACTTGCATTTAATATTTCATTACTTTATCAACCGATTTGGAATAAGAGGTGAGCATGAAAGTTTTAAATAAAATTGTTAAATTTTCATAGAATCAAATATCATCTCATTTGTATACTAGTATGAAAAGTTATGTATAAAATAGTAAATGTCTAAAATATTTTATCTGAAATGGACAACTTTGTGTACTGAACTTTGAATTAATTTTGGACTATGATTTCATTATATTTTGGATGAATGATGAATATCAAAGTTGTAGAGAATTATATTATCTTTCCATAGAATAAAAAATCATCTCATTTGAATGCTCATATGAAAAGTTATGCATAAACAAGTAAGGTCTAAAAAGTTTAAATTGACAACTTTATGCATTGAACTTTGATTGAATATTTGATTATGATATCATTGGATTTTCAATGAATGATCAATATCAAAATTGTAAATAATTTTGTTATCTTTTCATAGAATAATATTCCATTTCGATAATGGTGTAAAAGTTTATGTATAAAAGAGTGCAAGTCTATCAGGCTGTCAATGACAAACAGATGACTAATGTCGGTTGACCGTTATGGGTGTAAAAGAATGAGCGCTTTAAAATGGACGACCAAAGCTTCTATATGAACAACCGCTAATTATATAGAACAAAGACATTGTAAATCGAATGATCGAAACTATAATGGTTGACCGTTCTGGGCAACAAAGTACAAAAATGTGGAAATCGAATTACCGAAGTCACTGCATGAATGATCGCAAATTACAGAGAGCGCGGATATTTCTAAAATGGACAACCGAATCATTTTCGATCGATCGTTATAGGAGCAAAGGCAACAACTAAGTCCTTCTACGGACTATCATCAACGGATAACTGCGCAGAAAAGAGAAATCAATGGCTAGTTTCGTTCATAAAACAAATGACCAAAATAGTAACGGTCGATCGTTATTGTTCAAAATGGATGACCGAAACTAAAATGGTCGACCGTTTTAGAGGTGACAGCACAACACTTTTCAAATTAATTTACAACGGTCATATTTTCAAGAGAAGCCTATAAAAAAATTCAAAAGGCTGAAGGAAAATTATCCAAGCAAGGCAAATCATTTTAAAGCTTCATTCAATTTCAAAGCATTTTTCTTGAGTTTAATCTTGCAAATAATTTCTTCCCTTTTTTAGTTTCTTAGTGTGAACATTCTTTGTAAGAAGAAAGAATTAGAGGAAATTCTTGTGTTAGAGAGTTTTGAGAGCTCATTGTAAGAAGATGGTGTGTGTTACCTCTTGAGCAAAGAAGAATGCATTGTGGTATAGAAAAAGTTATTCTCTCCCTACAAGAAAAGAGAAAGCAAGCGAATCTTCGACGGTCTCGAGGTCATAAAGTCGGAGCGGATAGGTGAAGGTGTGGCTGAACCTCGTCAATAAATCATCGTGCATCTTATGTTGATCTTTCTCTCTCCCTCTTCTTCCTACTCTATTATGCATGTGATTTGATTGCTTTTATGTTGGTTTAAATATTAATAAATCGATTTTAAGTTTTCATGACGATTTTCGAAAGATCAATATTTTCGATTTAAAATACCAATTTAAGCCTTGTAATCCTACACATCCTCTCATCGACTTTCCTCTGTGCTAAAAATCAAGGCATATGCCCTTCTTGTTGGCAATTACGAAGTGTGTTAGGCACGACATCTTCAACATTCGGATCTCCAACGATTCTAAACTCCTAGTCGACTCCATCATCCTCCTTGGCAGCTTCGAGGCTTATCCTCGATATCAAGGCCAAGCTTACGTTCGTCCTTGTCTATCATATTCAGCATTGTGGTCACATTGTAAACTGCATTGCTCACAACTTGGCAAACTGTGCTCGATGAATATCTGGAACTTTTGTGGGATGAGCCTTCCCACAAATCATCCATCTTTTATATGTGTATTCTTCTACTACTTATTAGAATTACTCTCTGTTTTGAAAAAAAAAGACATTACAGGATTATTGAAACTTCCAAGATATAACATAGAACACATGACGTGTTGATCAGAACACACACCGTTATTGTTGTGCTCCTCGGAATATGGGACATGTAGTTTTCTTCCTATGACAAAGACACAAATGATGACGAGTCATTTAGAAACTAATAGCTCCATATTCCGTTTCTAAAGTCGCCATTTAAATAAAAGAAATATTTTTTTCGAATTAGTGAGGTGCTAATTCCGAGGGGCTGCAGGGTATAAAAAAAAGGGGAAATATGGATGTCCCCCCAACTTAAATGGGGGTACTGTCCCCCCAAGCAACTTCAATCGTCGAATTTGCATCCGACGATTAGCGCAGATCTAAAGAGTTTGTGTGAGATCTCGCGCGGTCCGAGGCCGGTTCAATGATCAGTTCAGCGCAGTTCGCACGCGGCCGATGGATCGGCCGGCCATAAAAGTTTAAAACCCTCGACCAATCTCATTATTTTCCCTCTCCTCTCTCTCCTCTTCATTTTCCCTCTCCACACCGCCGATCTCCTCTCTCTCCTTTCCGCGCCGCCGATCTCCTCTCTCTCTCCTCTCCATGCGATTGTCCGATGCCGACGAGCAACCGCCGACTCTCTCTTTCTCTCCTCTCCGAAAACCTTGGCCGTCGACCCTCGCGACCTCCGGCCAGATCTGCGCCAAGCGGTGACTCACGCGACGATCCTCCGGCTAGATCCGTCGACCCCCACGTCGCGACCTCGTCCGACGCCCGTCGCGGCAGATCTGCCCTCCGTCGACCCCCGCACGAACAATAGAGGATCTCCGAGCCCTTTAGTCATAGATCTACCCCGCCGCCGACCCCGTCACTTCGCAAGACCCCTTCAAGGTTGATGATGCTCAAATCCACGACACTCCAGCCAGCAGCGGCGACCCCCCGGCTAGATTCATCGTTGATATTTGCATTGGCGCACTGCCGCCGACCAGATCGAGGAACCAGTGACTCCCCCGCACACCCCGCTGAGCACCGCCGCTGACCAGATCGAGGAATCGCCGTTGAGCTCGTCTGCACTGCCACCGCCACCTTAATTCTTCATTTTTTGTGTTAATCCATCTTGTAAACTAGTAAAACATTTGTTAATCCATGCTTGGATTTGTTATGTAAAATTCTTTTTCTTGCTTGTATGCGATTGACTTGCTTGTATGCGATTGACAACGTTGTTTTCTCGTCATCATTTGTACAATGCCTCAAAACGTCATAATTTGTACAATGCCCCGAAACATCGAATGGCTCTTTACATTCTCGTCTCCATCCAAATCCTCTCCATGTTAACAAATGAGAGGCTTTTTCACAATTTGAGTTGAACTTATTTAATTCTAATATATTGATAATAAGCTCTTCAACGATTTGAAGTAGTTCTAAAGGCGGGGTCTTGCAATTGAATCAATTTCTGTTTTGCATTCCGAGCACTACCTGTTGAAGTAATTGAAGTTTTTGTTCGTTCATTACAAATGTTCTTGAACATATTTATTACAGAGAGAGGATTACAAATGTTTTAATAGAACGCATATTACAGAGAGGATTACAATATTTTTAATAGAACAAAGATTTCTTCAAGGGCGGATCTCGACGATGGACTCGGCGGCGACACTCGGAGCTTGGCGGCGCCAAGAAGGCGGCGGCGGCGGACAGGGAGGTCGGTGGGATGAGATCGAGTCGGGGTCCCGCTGCGCGCAGATCTACTTGGCGACCCGCAGATCTAAGCTTGGGGGACGTCGCCGGTGCTCGGGTGCTCGTCGGCGTCGTGCTCGAGGTCGGTAAGAGGAGGCGGGCGTAGATCTGCGAGAGGACGCAGCGCTCGGCGTGCTCGAGATCGGTGAGGGGGTCGCCACTACGCGAGGTCGGCGTGGTGTCGCGGTTGCTCAATCTCATCGACGGCGGTGCACGGGGAGTCGTCGGTTGCTGGATCGTGGTCGTTCTCGGTGCAAGTGCTCGTGGCCTTCGCACAGCCATCGTCAGGGTGCTCAAGATCGCGACGGGTCGGGGGTGCTCCGGGTTGATCTGCTACCGTCGGGAGTGCTCGTCGACGTCGCAGAGCCGCACAGAGAGGAGAGGAGAAATGGAGGCACGGAGAGGAGAGAGAGGAGTTAAGCAAATGTCGGCTCGCAAGGGTTTTTCGTTTTTATACCCCTTCGGACTGATTCGATTCGTCGAACCGTGGAGCGAGAGTGAAAAACTGAGATTAGACCACTCGCATCTTATATAAAATATTCAAATTTGCGCATCCGACGATTGGCACAATATAGGAGGACAGTACTCATTTAAGTTGGGGGGATATTCATTATTCCCTAAAAAAAAGACATGAATGACGTTATTCATGTTACGACTTTTGCAAGTCCAGACATATAAAACTGTATTATGAAAATGTTTATTTATATACTTGTCAAGTTCCAATGCTCGACTCGTCCTCTTGTCGTCGGAGGTCCTGTCCTAGAGAGCACAGTAGGGAGAGGGAACAAATAAGGAGAGAAAGAAAATGGGGAGTTTAATTTGTAGGAAAATAATAAATAAAATTTTAGTTGAGACAAAACTAAAGCTACTTTTATCTTTTATCATAGATTAATTGAATATTTTTAAAATTTTATTTTTCACGAATAGTTGACAAATTGTGCACGAACTTCTTTATTCGTGAAGAAATTTACGAGGCTGCACTTATAACAACTGTCAACATTAAAATAACAAAGTAAACTATAACAATTGTTTCTTCGTTTCTTTTCTTTTTTTCTTTTTCTTGGGTCTCGACCTTGCTCCAGAATTTGTTTTCCTTGTGCACCTTATCTACTAATATCATGATACAAGTTTCGATATTATTCACATAATAACTTTACCGTCGAATCACATAGACGTCATAAACTAGAATGACTGACGGCCACACTTATATGCTCACAACCTCCACAATGCTACGGTACCAAGAACTCGAACAAGAAGCTAGAAAGCTCCTCAGCACTTAAGCTATAGCCATCTCGATGGAAGACTTTGCGAGCCACAGCAAGCCGGGATCATTCCTTTTCAAGACCATGAATGTTTCCGCTCGGCTTATTTCGTCATGCACAACATCTTCACAGAAGCCAACCATAGTCAGAACCTCCATGGCAGCTGTTTCAGAGCAAATGTTACATTAATGACATCGATTGTCAGTGAGGACGAATCATTACAGGCGATATTTTATATGAAAAATGGATGAGACAAGGCAGAATAGCAACCTTTATAATTTGCCACATTCCTTTGAAACTGGGGATTGGCCTACAAGATTCAGGAGCAAAATAAATAAGTTGCAACAAAAATCAAATATGCTAATGAAGGAGCTTGCAAAAGGTTAAACACTCGTCTTCAAGACACAAAAGCAAAGAATACCGACCTTTCTTAGCCTTTTAAACCTTGTGTCACCTGGGTGTTCGATCACATTCCTGTCAAAGCAATTGGGAATGGTCATAACTCGGAGTTCAGCGAAGAAGGGCCATACTGAAAAAGCAATTGAATGATTATTCGATAAACCTGATTATCTTGAAAAGGGTTTTTAGAGCAGTAGCAGCCTCTGGAGCTGTTGCTTCAGATCTAAGCATGTTGATGGCCTTCTGGATGCGTGAACAAATAAATGCAGCAGACTCTTCTATTGTTTGAAGCTCTGAATTGTGAGACTCAGAACTCTGTTGCAACTCCTCTTGTGTGTTGAAAATGCAATCTCTAATTGAATCATCAGGATCAGGTTCTAAAATATTTCGGCCTTCCAACTCTACCTTGCTTAACCCAGTATTGTAAGAATCAGGTTTGTCTGTAAGAACTGTAACTTGACCAGCCAACGAGTCATCTGGATCAGGTTCACTGCTAGGTAATACAAAGTCCTTAGCACGGGAATCATCAGGATCTGGTTCCGACATATTTTGAGAATTCAAGGAATCATCAGGATCAGGTTCCGACATGGTTTGATTGTTCGAGGAATCATCAGGATCAGGCTCCATCATGGTTTGATTGTTCAAGGAATCATCAGGATCAGGTTCCACCATGGTGTGATTATTCAAGGAGTCATCAGGATCGGGCTCCAACAACATTTTATTACAGGACTCATCAGGATCGGGTTCATCATGTCTCTCATCCACAGGCAATGATCTTGAAGCTCTATATATCGTTATGCTACCACTTTCTGAGTTGTCCAAGTCCAATTCGACATTTCTATATTCTGTATTGCCAATCAACTCACTATCATCAGGATCAGGTTCACTTGCTGTATAAGGTATGTGGGTAGGTAAAGCACGAGGAGCATCTTCTTCAGATATCTCCAGGTCAGTGTTTGAAGAATTTGCCAACCGGCTGAAGGCAGCAGCAACAGATGATGAACGGGCAGAAGCAAATGGATCCAATCTTCCTCCAAGCTTTTGACCTATGACTATGTTATTTGTTTCGGTAAAACCCTGGTCATAGTGGTCCGAGGAAGAGGATATCTGACCACTTAATGTATGACTTCGTGACTTCGTCCAGTCTAGTTTAGAAGCTTCGTCATTCAGCTGCAATTAAACCGAAGGTACTAGAATGAAAATTAAATATGCTAACAGATGTGCGTTATGTCACACTAAATACAGGCATTGAAATGTACCTGTTTATTTAGAGCAAAGAAGTTGGAATCGTGCTCCGAATGTACCATGTGAGCCTGAAACATTCCAGACAAAACAAGAAGTGACAACAATTTTAGACAATGAAAGGTGATATCAAATGAAAGTACTACATGCATAGTGTTAAGAAAAATGCATACAAGTTCATGCAGAAGTGTCTTTTTTATGCTTTCATATTTTCTAAATCCTTTGAGATCATCCGTGCGCAAACGAAGGGATATCTCCTCCCCTTGGTTCTGCATTTACAAAAAGAGAGAGAGAGAGAGAGGGCATTTAACCAATTATTTTGCGTGTGTTGTTTGTAACCAGCTGGAAATGCCATCAAATATGTACAGAAGACAAACATGAACTACCGCAAATGCTGACCTTATTGAAACCAAGAATGCACTTTGGACTGATGCCCACATATCCCTCAGGTGCCATCTCAGTCATAACTCCAACCCTCCATCGATGCTGAAAGAATAACAAAAGACATCACATTATAAAGGAGAACAGAAGAGATAACAACATCTAAGAAACCAGAGTCATTACCTTATTCATTATAGCAACAATTCCAGGATCACAAGCAAGCATGTGCAGCCTTCTCAATGCCTCGGATGGTGGAGGGTTCAACTGAAGTAAAATCAAACAAAACTTTAGTATTTTCTATTTTACAATAGAAGAACAGATGAAACTTTAGTACTCTATTCTACAATGTTTAGATCCATAGTCAAATTTATAATTCAAAGAGAACTACAGAAATCTCTTACTTTACTTCACCATAGTGATCAAGCATGTATAGTCATACAAACTGCTCACAGAAATAGAAAATAAAAAAAAAGAAGAATATCCAGAAAGATAATGAAACAACCTCAATTCCAGGAATCTGAAGTGCACGAAATTCACAAAAGATATAGGGCCTCTGTGGAAGCTTTAGAGGAGCATCACTCCTATATCCTGCCCTCTGCCGTAATCTTTTCTCTTCCTCATCAAACCCAATTATCCTTAAATCTAGCTTTGCATGATCCTGTGAAACCTCTTCAAATTCTTCATGCGAAACACCCATCATCCTGATGGGTTTTCCCTTTAAAGTAAGGACAAGTGAACATTTTAGACATTTCCATGTACAAGAAAATAGTGAAGATAACAACAGAGAAATTTCTATGTTGGTTTGATGAGTGTTGCAGCGAGAATTTACATACTTCAACAAAATCAAATAATTATAAAGACTATGTATAGAAAAACAGGAAACGACCAGAACTCAACAAAGGGTTCCATTTATCAATCATGACCAACTGACATACCATGATCACAAACCAGTATGCATAATTTTGAATAACTGATAAAGTTAGCACCCAAAGTAAAACAATTCAAAAGTCAATAATTGAATGCTGCAACATGATACATGGAATCAGAAAGTATCCAAACTATCTTTCACACAATCAATAAAATGTAGAATTAAAGCAAAAAGATACTAACAAATTGGAAGTCATGTATTACCTGCAGGATATCAACTTCTTGCAAGGTTAAACTTGAAGAGGAATAAGAAAATGGCATCAAAATTTTTGAACCTTTGTTGTCACGACGTGGAACAAAAAGCCTTAGTGTCTCACGTTTCACATTTGTCAGCTCCTGCAGCTCCTCACCAAGCTCCTTGACATAGGAGTTTGGCTTGACCACCACACTGAATTGCTTACCCCTCCAAGTAACAAGAATTTTATGCATATCTTGGAACTCCATGTTGTACAGAAATATGCTATTGCAAGTAATATGTAACTGGCTATTTCGTTCCGAGACTGCAAGAATGGAACCCGATTAATGAAGGTTTTAGGAGAGAAAACAAGATACAATAAGACATACAAAAGGGCATGTCAAACACAATTGAGTTAAAATGAGGTCAAACTATGAATCAAAAATTGACTTTATTAAAAACATCATGAAACAAAGAAAAACATAACTTAAAAAAGCATAATGCGAGTGACTATTAAATTATACAGTTTGGTGACTAAAAGAAAATGGTTGAGAGAGGTGTAACTTGTAAGTACAATATCAAAAGAAAATGGTCAACATCATAGGCATTACGCTAGGACCTCTTCAGGTTATGGGTATAGTTCCTGACTAAGGACTTATCTTATGTTTTGCCGAATATAAATCCAGATAAGAACTTCATTGTTGGATTCTGCCTGATGCTTAATGCCTAAGCTATACGTTAAAGTTTAAAAAACATCTTGAAGGGCATCCTTAAACGGTGATTCTCTAATGATGACTGACTAATCAAGCTCATTAAATCCGACAAAACTGTATGTAAAAGAGACCAATCAAACCATGATGAGCAAAGAGAAAAGCGAGTAAATTACGCGAAGTACCCTCCAACTTTGGCCGTTTCCGACGATATCTTCCAACTTCACTTTGTAACGAGATTGTCCTCCATCTTTTAACTTATTTCACTCACCTACGATCGATCGTCTCTAAATTGCCCAATTTTCATGGCATCCACGCGGCCATTTTCTCAATCATCCATGCAAGCATTCATCACGTGGCAAATTAAAAATAAAATAATAATTAAAAAAGAGGATTCTCCACGCAAGATCGCCAGAGGTCACCTCCTGCAATCCATCTTCCCCATCCTCCAGCGCGTGCCCTCACCGAAGGTCGCAGAGCCGGCAAAGAGGAAGAGGGGAGGTGGAAGAGGGGAGGGGGGACACTTGCGAGCATCCCGCCGGAGTCCCCCATTTTTTTCATTTTTGTTATTATTTTTTTAAAGTTGCACAAATTGTTAGTAAGTACAACTTGCCACGTAGGACGTTCGTATGCGTGGAAGAGAAAGAGAAGCGCTGCGTGGACACCAGGTAGGCAGTGAACGGGCTACATGCGGTGAAAAGGGCAAACAAGTTTGGGCTTATAAATTGAAGTTTGAGGGTAGCGTTGGTGAAATTTTGGAGGGTATTTCATGAAGCACGATAATAAGGAATAAGAAAGAATCGAGAAAACCAAAGTAAATGAAATACCGAAAAAGGAGAAAGAAATTCTATCACGATTCTTCTATACCTTTATTCCAAAAATTTTGTGTGGGTGATTCTAAGCATTTGCTTCTAAGCTTCCATCACATGAACATACAGCGTTATTTTCGGAAACACGGTTATGTCACAAGTTTCGTACGAATTCGATTTCTTATCGCTGGTGTATTCCGATCAGACATTGCTCGGAATATTTACAATTTAAACGAGAAATGCTAAAATCCTGCCACGATTAAAGGAACCTGACCAATAAACCGGCTCTACGATCATCTAAATCTCAAATTGGATCAATTAACCATGACTAACGACAAGATCGAATTGCCGCACCAGTTACAGATAAAATTTCACATAATTCATCATAAAATTGTGGGTACAGAGGGTAAATTCGCAATCACAAGAAGAAAAAAAATTGATCGGGCAAAAAAAAAAACATATGATACTTGCAATAGACGGCTGTCATACCTTTCGGAAGGCCGCCGGAGACGCGAAGCAGCGTGGCGTTCGCCGGCGGGGAGACGTATCTACTTGCAGAAATAGATGCGCGAAGCTTGTTGCGGAAGAAATAGATGTGAGCACCCGAAGACGACGTTAAGAAACCTTTGACCTCTTGCTTCGTGTTCCCATTGACGCTTGCGCAAGGTTTGGTTAGGGGAAGGAAATGAAGCGGTAAGCTCACCGAATAATGGATGGACGTGATCCATTATATGCACCTCTGAAAGGTGAATATTCTAGAACCAGCATGGCGCGCATAATTTAGTGGAAGATGAACATTCGGAGGTTATGTGCGCGCCGCCTTTGATATTTTTGGGTGTTGTATTAGGAAAGTGAGTTTTTTCTTAATTTTCCATCGACTGAAATATTAAAGTAATAATAAATATATTTGTAATAATGAAAAATATTTCTTATATATTATAATTATTTTATAGTTTAGGATTTTTTTCGTAGACTTCCATAAACTTTCTTTTTTCCGTGTCTGCTTTCGAATATCCCGCTCACATTTATTAAACTATGCCACTTTTTCACTTAAGTTCATTTACTAATTTATGTTAATTTTCTCATTATTTTTTATTTTTTTTATTTGTGAAATGACCAAATTATCCTTCTCACATATCATTGTAAAATATAAAATATAAAGTAATATATTATAAAAATAAAAAAGTGTGCTTCACGAGACGCATGAGAGGCATCACCCTCTTTTCCGATGACGAGATCACAATGCACCCCCTCTTCCCACCACCGCCGAGATCGCGGGGGATGGGGGGTCGTCGGTCCCCTTTCGCCACGATCTCATCGTCATCAACGAGATCATAGGTCTCGGGGAAGGGAAGCAAAGGGGCGTTGCACCCCCCTCCCCCTCCCCCACACACGCGATCCCATCATCGGCAACGAGATCGTAGAAGGGCCATCCTCCCCTCCCCCATAATCTTGTCCCCGGTGACGAGATCATGGGATGGGGGGTACCCTGTGATCTCGTCGTCGTCGATGAGATCACAAGTTGTGGGGGAGGGCGAAGCCCCTCACCTCTGTGATCTCGTCGTTGGCGACGAGATCGTGGAGGCGTCCCCCCTCCCCCATCACGTTGCCGATGATGAGATTGTAAGTCGCGGGGGAGGTGGGGACATACACCCACTCCCCCACCCCTGCCTTCTCTACGATCTCGTCGTCGACGGGAAGGAGGGCGCTCTCGCGAACTCGTCGCCGGAGAGGGGGTCAGGGTCACGCCCCTCGTGCATCGGCGAAGAACACTTTTTTATAATTATTATTTTATATTTTACAATATCAGATAATACAAGGGTAGTTTGGTCATTTCACAAATTAAAAAAAATTAATGAGAAAGTTAATAGAGGTTGAGGGATGAACTTAAGGAAAAAAAGTGACATAGTTTATGGAATGTCAACAGAATATTCGAAAGTCATTGATAGACGCAGAAAAAGTTCATAACCCTATAGTTTACAAATATATATGTTCTTGTTCTCCAATTTATTCTAATTTATCATTAATTTCATTCAAAACATTGTTAACTTATTTTCTTTTGTGGCTGCTTTTTTTTTATCCAACCGCCGAGAAGTGATGCTAACTGTGCGTTCTTTGAATTAGACTGTCAGCGTCACTTTTCCGAGGTTGGATAAAGTAAAGCAGCCATAAAAGAAAATAAGTTAACAAGGTTTTGAATGAAATTAATGAAATTGGGGAAAAAGAATCAATAAATTTGTAAACTATAAATTTATTTGGTCTACTTTCCAGATTTTTCTCTTTATGTCTTCTTTATAGGAAGAGATTGAATGTTGGAGGGTGCTAATCTTGCTACTGAATCCCAATGTTGTCTTCACACTCTTATAGTTCTCACCCTTTGGGAAATATGATGGTGTCACAATGAGATTCATTTCACAGCCAAATGGGCACCTCGGCGGCTTGGGTCAGGATCCCGCTGGGTATTCTGAATATGAGACCGTCCATTATACTGAGGCGCAACACACACATGCACAATCCTTTCCCATAACAAACCTTCTACCGTCTGATGGGAGCCCCCGCCTGCATTTTGGGCTAAGCTGAACACCGATGGCTCCTTCTGTCATTGGTCGTTGGCCAGCGGTGCTGGGTTTTTAATTGACAATCCTAACTAATCTTCTGGTGGCAGGTGCATATAAATGCTTCTCATGTTCGACGCTGCAGATGGAAGCTCTCGGCGTCATTGCAGGTCTTAGAATAAGTGTGCAGCTTGGAATTACAAGTCTCATCCTGGAATCTGATTCATCAAACGAGGTGGACATTATAAACAACAAATGCAGAGCACCTTGGCGCTGATGGTCCATTTTTTCTGAAATACATCAACTTGTATTAGCTTTTGTAAACTTCAAATGTATTCACTGTCTAAGAAAAAACGAACATCGTCATTAGTTATCTTGCTAATCTAGGTCATGCGGGTCATGACACTTTTTGGTTGGAGAACCCACCTCCGGATCTGCAACGTATTTTGTATAGTGATCATATGGGTCAGAACATTACTTAATTAATGCAATCTACTTCCTTTTAAAAAAAATAGATTAAAGATTGACTCATTATCAAGTTCAATTAATCCGATTATATCTATCTTGCATAGCGGACGTAACATATAAGATTCTCAACAAAAAAAATTTATATTCACAAGAATTTAAACTCGAAATTTTACTTAAGTAAGATGAACCGCTTGACATTCCACCCCACTTCATGATACTTCTTTGATATTAAAACAAAGACCAATTGGTAAGAATAATTTATTCCACAATAAGTCAATAAATTTAAATTATCATTCTCAATTTTAATTAATATAGAAAAATAACTCAAAGTTTTTTCATGTAAAATTGATTTGGCGTCACTTAAAGAGTCCAAAATTCATATCTTATACAGAAAATATATTTCATATCTGATAATTAAAATTAGGATTTGCATTTGTTCGAATAAAGTATGGATGTAATATTCTCAAAAAGTAAATAAAAGAAAAAGAAAAAAAATAAATGAAAGAAAGTTAATATTATTTAAAAGCCATTAGAAAGTCTATTAATCTAATAAGTCCTAAATCTAAACTATAAAAACCTTATGATGCCCTAACCCCTCACCCAACCTCTCTCCTTTTCCTCTCTTCTCCACCAGCCGACCACCCCACTCACAGCTCCCTCTCGCGGCTTCACAGCAGCAAGGAAGCAGCCATCTCCTCTAATCTCTCTCCTTTCTTCTCTTATGCTCCCTCACGCCCAGCTCACAGCAAGAAAGGAAGGAACTCTCACCTCTCACATGCTCTCTCTCCTGTCAACTAGGCATCAGCCACCACCTCTCCATATCTTTTCCTCCACTCAATCACCTCTCTACTCTCTCGTGGACAGTAAGCAAGAAAGGCCTCCTCTTGACCTCTATTCCTCTCTCTTACTCTACCACTTTCTCTCAGCTCCCTCCTTAAGTCTTTCTCTCCCTAAGTCTCGGCCAGCACCAATAGGAAGCAACAAAGTCAAACAACTCACTCTCTATAAGCCTCCCTCCCTCATCTCTCGGACAGCAATTAAAAGGAGGAAAAGAAGAGAAGGAAGGAAGAAGAAAGAAGAAAGAAGAAAGAAGAAAGAAGAAAAAAAGAAAAAAGAAAAGAGAAAAGAAGAAAAGAAGAAAAGAAGAAAAGAAAGGAGAATTAAGATTAGGACTAATAGGGTTTTAACCTAAACTCTTAAGGTATGTTTGAGGTGATCATAAACCTAATCACTCCTTAATGATGTATGTTTGTATGGATTAAGAGATTCTAAGATCAAACTAGGTCTTATTAATGCATGATTAGGGAAAGTCCATATGTGCATTACACTTCCTTACTAATCATGTTTAGCATTATAATGTTCATTGCTACCCATGTTTAATTCATTATGATGTCTTTTTTTTTGTTCGTATGAATATGATTAGTAATTCTTAATGTTCTTTAGGTAAATTCCTTCATATGTTCAAGATTAAGTTAATAAAAATGCTCATGTATTACCTATGTGTTGATTAGTGAACAATGTATGTTAAGAGAAATCTAAACCCTCTAATCACATATTTGTATGCTTGGATTTGAGTGTAAAGAACCTACTATGTGTTCTTGAAATGGATGTTTAAGAAATGTTTATATTAAGTATTAATATGTTTCATGTTCTATTAAGATAAATACTCTAATGCTAATCATGTTTAGAAGTAAGATGTTCATTATCATTTATGTTAGTTCATTATGAAAAATGTTTAATGCTCATGTACCTATATAAATGTGATTAACATGTTGGGTGACCTTAAGCGGAAACCCCTTTTTCTTTCATGGCTAGTGTACTAAAAATGTTGATGAACGATGTATGTGATGTGTAGAGCAAAATCTATGCTCAATATGTAAAAGTATGCAAGATTGTAAAGAAAATGATGTAGAAATCGTGTGTCTGTCGGCCCGGAATGGGCGATCGATAATGTATCGGTCGACCATTCTGAAGATCATTTATAGTCTCGCACTCTGTCCGACGGTCGACCGATTCTATAATGGTCGTCCATTTTGGAAGGGTCGAACATTTCGTTATTAGCGGACGATCAAACACCCTATTTCGGTCGTCTGATAGCAATGTAATGGTCGACTGATATACAAACGGTCGTCCGATATGTGTAGTCGAAACATTCGACACATTCTGTTATTAGCGGACGTTCGAGCACCTTGTTTCGATCGTCCGAAAGTCAAGTATCGGTCGATCGATATCTCAGCGGTCGTTCGATTTGAGTAACAGTTACATTATGTGATTAGCGGACGATACGAAGCTCATTTCGGACGGCCGAAAAGTCTAATGACGGTCGACCGTTATTCCAGCGATCGTTCGATTTAGAAGAATGTCACATTCTGTGATTAGCGGACGAACTGAAGTTTGATTTCGGTCGTCCGAATGAACCATATCGGTCGACCGTTAACCTGATCGGTCGTCCGATACCCTTCCAATGGTCGACCGTTACCCAAAAACGGTCGTCCGTTCTGAAAACTGATTGGCTATAATTGACTGTCCACACATAGTATGATTTGAAGTATGTATGACCTTAAATAGGATTAAAATATGCAACATGCATTGAATGATTGTATGTATTGATGAAAGCAAGTAAAAGATGGATTGGTGTGAAGGTGACTTGTTATAATCGAGGAGGGAAATGAGTTTCGCCCCTAGTGGCGGCATTTCTCGGGAAACGAGTTCCATCCCTAGTATAACGTTTCCATAAACAGAGGCGAGTTCCACCCCTAGTGTGGCATCTTTATTGGGCCTACGCAGAATGCGAGTTTCACCTCTAGTGTGGCGTCTCTATTGGTCTCCCGCGAACCCAAATATTGGCCTAGCTAGCCATTCTCCCACGAACTCAACATGATCTTCCCAATCAACAAGATAAGAAAGTGTCTAAGTAAAAATGAAAGATGAAAACGTGAATGATGAATGACTTGGGATATTAAGTAAATATGTCAAAGAAGTATGATGAAGTATGCACCTATGAGGATGCCATGTAAATGTTCACTTGTCACATCATATCATGACATGATGAAAAATAATAAAGTAAAGTAAGATAAGATTATGATATGCATTAGCATAATGATAAAGTTATGATATGATTGACTTAAAGGTTATAATGTTACATATTATCTTATATTGTCATGATGATATGCTCACATGTCATGTAGAATGCATAAGTAGCTCATAGCATGCATATGACTTATGTTCCATAATGATGATATGCATATGCCATGACATGTAGAGATTATGTTGGAAGGTCATCGCATGCATGTGCCTCAACATATTCTAACGGGAGAAATCCCCTGCACCCCATGGATCCGTGCAGATATGGATGATGCTTAGGTTCGGCGATGAGGGCTTTTTGACGAAGACATTGCACATGGACGGGTCGGGCTACGGCTCAAGTTATCTTACTTGTATTATGTCATTATGTTGAACTCTTGTAAGAGTCATTTATGTGTGGCTTATGGGCCTTATGGAGTCATGTATTTTACTTGAACTCATTATGTTATAAGAACCCTTTATTGGGTATACGTTAGAGCCTTTAGGCCCATGGGCCAGTATGTTATCTTGGGTTTTATTTTATTTATCCATGAAGTCTTCCGCTGTTTATGATGTTATTGTTTTAAGTTTATTATATTATGTTTCCGCTGTCAAGTTTTATGAAATTAGGTCAAGTCAAAGTGACGCCGTCCAGAGTTCGGCAACTATATTTGGGTCGAATTTTGGGGGCTTACAATGGATGAACACAAATTATTTCTGTTCTCTTTCATACAAATATGCTAGCTAGGGAAGCATTTATTTTACCTTTTGGCTAAGATCAAATCTTCAAAATATCAAAATCTAATTACATTTATACAATATATAATGTATATCTCAACTTGTTGTTCTTAATATATATATATATATATATATATATATATATATATATATATATATATGTCATAATATATATTTATCATAATATATATATATATTTAATTATGAAAAAATAATGCTAATCAAGAATGAAAATAGTTGTCTTAAATGAAAGAAGTTGAATGAGTTCATCACATCTTGAGAAGCCAGAGAAGCCACCCAAGCTATTGCATAATTAGCATATACCACCTATGCCTCCGATAAGCACAATATCACTTATTCAAACTTAAAATCATTCAAAGAACATCTATTCTTTCAAAATACAATGTAACTTTTGGATTTTTAAAATGTTGACACAATATATGAAATCATTCAAAGAACATCTATTCTTTCAAAATACAATGTAACTTTTGGATTTTTAAAATGTTTTGACACAATATATGTGTAAATGGATTCATACGTCAAATACAAAGTATGTACATTTATCACAGTCAAACTATATAATTAAATGAGCATAATTGTCAATTTATAAATAAACAAAAGTGAGATTGAATCTCAAAACTTCAAATATTAACGTGTGAATTTAAACTATATACTTTTCAAAAAGAAATATGCAAATGGGAGCAAAGATCTATCAAGCACTCGTCAACTCCATCGATCCTAAGCTCATCTCTAAATTTATGATAAAATCTCACAGTTAGGACTCTTGCCTACGATCAATCAAGCTTTCTTTTATAATTCTATTGTACATGATCAATCTCATTTTTTTAATATCTTGTGTTATATTTTTGTTAGGAGTCTCACTTATCACTATTTGATATGCGATCCGAAACGAATCTAATCAAATTAGTTGGATTAGATGATAAGCCGACCTCAAACTTGTGAACGCTCTTTGGTGCCGCACAAGTTAAATTGTCAGCACCGTATTTCAGACACGATAGCTGTGTCATTTTGTTAAGACTGTTGCAACTCCCTATTATTATATATTCTTTTAGTTAATTGAAGTCCTTTGTATTTAGTTTCGTCGACCAGTAAAAGACCATGTACTAGTGAAATTCATGTCCACGACGTCATTTGGATCTTAGATAGACAGGCGAATAAATAATTATTTGGCTAAAATTTGTCAAACACATCACGGAATAAGAATCGTCCACAAAGCCCTAAGGCATGTTTGATCTTGTCAGAAAAATAATAGAATATGTTATATTCCACTATCCCAGCGAGGATAGACATAATTTAACCATTTGACTGAGAGGAAAGCACTGTCGGTGGGTTAACAATTGCTCGCAGCGAGGATAGAGACGCAATTTAACCATGTGACTGAGAGGAACAATGCAAATTCACATCCGTATTCTATGATCATCCAATCGCGGTGGTCGAATAAAAGCTAGAATACATAATAGCATTCACGTCAACCCTATCTGGGATCCAAAAGCTAGAATATACAATAGTGAACAGTGTTTCGCTCATATCACGGAGTGCATCTTCAGAGTGTTGCAGAATTATCATAAGCCAGGAAATTCTATCCATTTGCCAAGTATAGCGAGCACTCACCACAACAACCCATGTAAAGTAAAGTAAGATGCTTTACGCGTCGTATTTCAATATTCATTTAAATGGTGAATCCATGGAATAGCATCGGACACAACCTTGATGCATGGATCTCCCCACTCCAATTGCAAGAAATCTTGAATGCAAGTATTTCCCATAGATGCAGCACTATAATTTCGACAAAAAAAAAGATGAAAAACATAGACATCGAGTTGCATGAGATTTCAATGCCAAAACGTTAGTTACTAAGTTCAGCAAAAGTCCAGCAGGTAGAAAATGAAGCATCTCTCTTAAGTCTTTTGGATTTTTCAAGTGGGAAAAAAACGAAAAAAATAAGTATTTTGTAAACGAAGCAGATCAGCAACGATATTGAAAAAAATGCAAAACTTCACTACATGAGCCGCGGAATAGATTGCAAATTTGACTTCAAAATATTCATTAATCAAAACAAACTAACGCCAAAATATAAGGAACAGACAACAAAAACTTGAGCTCTTTAGGGTGGTGAGTCCAAATACCTCTAACAGTAATAACTAGTAACGAAGATGTAAATAGTAATAGCTATCACGCTTAGTCGACTTCCTCCATTTTGCTCTCTTCGGCATCAGCTTCTTCAAGAGCAGGCATGTCTGCATCCTCCACCTTCTCATCCTCATCAATGCTAAGCCCCAGCTTCAGCATCCGGTGAATCCTGTTACCGAAGGTGTTGGGGTCCTCCAGGCTAAAACCAGAAGTGAGGAGTGCAGTCTCAAACAACAACAACGTTAGATCCTTGACAGATTTATCATTCTTGTCTGCATCAGCTCGCTTCCTGAGCTCTTCCATGATTGGATTCTCTGGGTTGATCTCCATAGTTTTCTTGCTTGACATGTAGCCAGCCATGCTGGAGTCCCTGAGTGCCTGTGCCTTCATAATTCTCTCCATATTGGCTGTCCAACCATACTCACCAGTGACTAAGCAGCATGGAGAGTCAACAACCCGATCAGATACAACCACCTTTTCGACCTTGTCGCCCAACACTTCCTTGATGACCTTGCATAGCCCTTCAAACTTCTCCTTGAGGGCTTCTTTTTTCTTCTTCTCATCCTCACTGTCATCAAGCTTCAAACCTTCCTTTGTTGCAGATACCAGCTTTTTCCCCTCAAATTCCTTCAGCTGCCCAACAGCATACTCATCAATAGCATCAACCATGTAAATCACCTCATAGCCCTTCTTCTTGAGCTTCTCAAGGAAAGGAGAGTTCTCTACAGCTTTCCTGCTCTCCCCAGTAATGTAATAAATGTCATTCTGGCCCTCCTTCATGCGGGTCACATAATCCTTAAGACTGGTCATTTCTTCGCCGCTTTTGGTCGAGTGGTATCTAAGCAGTTCAGCAATCTTCGTCCTGTTTTGGGAATCTTCATGGATTCCAAGCTTGAGATTCTTGGAGAAAGCTTCATAAAACTTGTTGTAGTCTTCCTTATTCTCCGCAATCTCAAAAAATAATTCAATGCATTTCTTAACAAGATTCTTGCGGATGACTTTTAGGATCTTGTTCTGCTGAAGCATCTCTCTTGAGATGTTGAGTGGCAAGTCCTCAGAGTCCACAATGCCCTTGATAAAGCTCAAGTACTCAGGGATCAGTTCTTCACAGTTGTCCATGATGAAGACACGGCGAACATACAGCTTGATGTTGTTAAGCTTCTTCCTTGTGTCGAACAGGTCAAATGGAGCCCTCTTGGGCACAAAAAGTACTGCCTTAAACTCCAGCTGACCCTCCACAGAGAAGTGCTTGACAGCCAAATGTTCCTCCCAGTCATTTGTCAGACTCTTGTAGAAGGCTGAATATTCTTCCTTTGTAATCTCTTCAGGCTTCCTCATCCAAATAGGCTTCTGTTTGTTGACCAAAGACCACTCATGTGACACTTCCTTGATTTTCTTTTTCTTTTTTTCCTTCTCCTCCTTCTCTTCATCCACATCCTCTACCTTGCCTTCTTCAGTATCCTTTTTGTCCTCCTCATCTTCGTCGTCGGAAATTTCCTTTTCTGTAGTCTTTTCAGTCCACAGAGATATAGGATAGCTGATGAACTCAGAATGCTTCTTAACCAAGTCTTTTAGGCGACGCTCTTCAAGATACTCCAACTGAAAAGAAAAAAAATTGCATATTAGTATAAGGGATTGGGAAGTCTGATAACGAACACAAGATGTCAACAGCATGCAAAAAAGACAACAAAATCATTTACAAAACTGTAGAACTGAACTAACTTCAGATAAAATTAGCAGAAGTTGGAAATATTTTTTTTATAAGAACCAATAAAAATATTATACATTTACATTCAATAGAACACTAAAATTCCTATCATACTGCTTCACGCATCTTTCCAGCCTCTCCAATATTCTTTTGTCATTATATTCAAGTCAACAAGAGAAAATTGATTGTTTACAAACTAAGTTGTTAAACTGCTGGAAAAAAAATAAATTTCAATTTAACAACGACAAACTAAATTATCAGTTAACATTAAAAAAAGAATAAGATAATTTTATGATTCATTAATATACACAACATTTTTTGCTTATATTTTCTGACAGATGTCCAACAAGCAACATACAAGAACAATCATCTTAAGAAACTAGGAAAGGAGCACAATTTGAAGCATCTCCATACTTCCTTCTTGACCGCACTGATTCTTATATTTCATGCGGTGAAAAAATGACATTCTTTATGTACAATGGACAACAGGAAACCACAGAATTAAACAATCATAACGAAATATTCCAATATTTTACTATTCATATACCCTAATGCAAACACAAGGCCAATGAATCGCATGACAACGAACAGTATAAAGCAGTTAACGATAAACCATTGCAGTGGACTAATAAATCAGGACTCCAATAGTATAAAGCAGCATATACCTTAAAAGCAGTACAAACTCTAAACCAGTTAACGATAAAACATTGCAGTGGACTAATAAACCAGGAATCCATCTTATGTACCTGATCCTCCTTGAGGAAGAGGGTGATTTTTGTACCCCTACCAAGGGCATCGCCGGAGGTGTCCCTGGTGACGGTGAAGGACCCGCCGGCTTGGGACTCCCAGACGTATTGCTCGTCATCGTTGTGCTTGGTGGTGACGACAACCTTCTCGGCGACAAGGTAGGCGGAGTAGAACCCGACACCGAACTGACCGATCATGCTGACGTCGGCACCGGCGGCGAGGGCCTCCATGAACTCCTTGGTGCCGGATCTGGCAATGGTTCCGAGGTTGTTGACGAGGTCGGATTTGGTCATGCCAACGCCGCTGTCCACGATGGTGAGCGTGTTCGAGGCCTTGTCGGGTACGATGTGGATGAAGAGCTCCGGCTGGGCGTCGAGCTTGCTCTTGTCAGTGAGGCTCTCGAAGCGGATCTTGTCAAGCGCCTGCAACGCGCCAGTGCGTCCATGAGATCGACGAAACCATCATCGAAAGGAATAACTTATGGATACAATTACCCAAAAAAAGAAAAGAAAAGTAGTTTGAATCGAGAAAACTGACATCTGATGAGTTGCTTATGAGCTCGCGAAGAAAGATCTCCTTGTTCGAGTAGAAGGTGTTGATGATGAGGCTGAGGAGCTGGTTGATCTCGGCCTGGAAGGCGAAGGTTTCCGTCTCGGACGCCATGGCGGAGAGCTCTGCGAGAAATCGGAGTGGGAAGGCGAAGCAGAGGAGCGCTCTGTGGAGGCGGAGGCTGTGGCGTCGACTCGAAGCGAAGAGGAGTTCTAGGGTTGAGGAAAATGGAAGGTATTTATACGCTGCGTGAGAAGGTGCTTCTGGATTCTTCCATTGGGCATGGAGATAACTGACTTTGGTGGGGTCCACCATTTTCTATTTGAGCTCACCTTAGTTTGTTTCATATCCATAAATGAATAGTAGTTTAATTGGGGAATAACGATTTAATTAATAACTAATAGATATTTTTAGTATACAATGAATAAAATTAATTAATATAATTTAAATATCATTAATATTTATAAAATAATATTAAATGGATATTAGATATGATTCACGTGATTTATTTTTTTAAAGTATCAGATATAACTAACTTTTTATAAGTAATAATTAGCAATTCCATATTTTTTTTCCTAAAAATAGATTTACTCATTTTTATCAAAAAAAAGTAAATTCTCTATAAATTGAGGAAAGCTATTAATAGAAGTAAAATAAAATTATATATCTCATTTAATTTGATTAAAACATAGAGATCTGGAATAGTAAAACGTGAATATAAGATTTTTTGCTATGACGAGAAAGGGGGGAATATAAATAATTGTCCAAATAAAATAATATATAAAAATCTGAAAATACATACACAACGTTGAAGAGGAATTTTGATTTGATCAAAACATTATAGTTGCCAAACAGCGCCTTATTATATTTTTTAACTATGTAAATAAGATGTCTTAATATTTCGGAAGCGTTTGGGCCTCAAACTTTCATGTGAGACATGACCGATATGCATCCATTTTTAAAACAAAGGTAATTCTAGATTGTTGAGAAAAATGTATACGCAGTCACGAACCAAAATATAACGATGTCATGTTGCCTCTCATCCTAAATCTGACTCAACTCAATTAATTTTACTAGAATCGGATTGATCGAATTGATAATTTCTTAAGTCAGATTTAATCCGACCTAGTTCGGTCGGACCAAGTCGAGTGATCGATTACTTGATTATCCTTTTTCTTCTTTTTTTTTCTTTTTTCTTTTTTTTTTAAATTTTTAATCATATAAAATTTCTAAAACCGATTTAAATTTTTAAGTCATATGAAATTTCTAAACTGATTTAAAATAAAAAATAAAAAAGATCAAATTTTCTGATCGAATTAACTCGGATTTGAATTTTTCAATCTATATCTGATCCTTGATCGGATTGGGTCGGGTCCAACTTGCCTCGACTCAAATTGATTTGGATCAAGTTAAGTTATACCTGACTTATTAAATGGTAGAATAGTTTGATATACTTTTTTTCAGCACTAAAATTAAAATCTTATATTTATATAAAGCTCATCAACAAAGGACAATTTCAAACTCTTATCATCACAGCTTTGCTATTTATCATTTTTTCCCTTTTTTTCTAATTTTTTTTGCCGAATGCATTACTTAAATTAATAAATCTTTTCACACTTACATCTCCGAAGGAATGCACCACTTTTTTTAACTGGCAACTTTTCATATTCGATCCCTTCCAATTCTTTGTCGGCAATCTCATCTTCATCACTCCGCACCTCCGCTTCATCTCCTTCCCATTCGCCCCCTCGCCGTCCGCCAAGGCCATCTACATCTGGGCGATGCTCCTCGGCCTCATCTCCTGCTTGCACCCCTGATCAGCTTCTTCGTCGATCTCGTCCTCGGCGTCCCCACAAAGCGATCTTCACATTCGTCCAATTCCTCTACTCCTCCACGGTGGGTCTCCACAGGCTCTCAGTCTGCTCTACGACGCTCGCTGTACGAAGAAGTAATGCAACTGGATTGTCATCAATTACAGCAAACATTTGTCATTATCGCAATGCGAGCTTTGCATTCAGGGATCTTATGTCATAGTTCTCGATCCAGAGATTGCTATTTGTTTGCTTTATCAGTCGCGAGATCCCCCTGGTCGTCAAGGTTCCCGGCATCGTTCCTGACCTGGACGACTCCGATGATGACGCTTGGAATGCATCGTCGGACGGTCCTCAACACCCCGGGACCGCAGTCCAGATGATGGCGGCTGGACTTTCACCTGGGACCATGACTCTCTCTTCTGCAGCCTAAGGATAGCATATGCGTGCATGCGGATATGGAATTTGTCTACATGGGCTGCCTCCGTGATGAGATTCATGTCTCCGAACAGGATCGGGTCTCACAGATTTTGCTGGAAACCTTCAAGTAAGCAGCAGTTGTGGTCGCTCTTCCATTATATGCTTCCTCTGTCCCCTGATCTTGGTGGCCGATTCAACAGGAGCCTCTGGTGGGCTTATGTTTCAGTTAACAAGATCTTTGCTGATAAAATTCTTGAGGTAATCAAAACCACTATACTATTACACCAATCATCCTTGATTATGGAGCATATTGTTTATGCGTACAGGAGAATTAAAAACTGAGCATTCTTTTTTTACTATGATGGCACTTTAAAGTCACATGCTGCTATAAATAAGAAGCCTGACGCCAAATCATTCGAAAGTTTAAACAGCTTGTGCTGTGATGAAAGGAATATGTACCAATGGTAAGATAACTTTCTCCCTTTTAAAATATTTTATGTACCGAAGTTTACTTTACCATTTTAAGTGATACCATAATGCCTGGTCAAAATTCATAAATCATTAACTTTTTTATTTTTTTCAATCACAGACCAAAGATTTGATGAGTTGTTTAAGATATTTTTTATAACCTATAATCTAAAAACCGTTCAGCTTTTTTTTCCTTTTTCATTTGATCTTTTGCCGTATGTATGTAATTACATTCTTTATTATGAATTAAAGTCCTTTTACACTTTAGTGGTGGCACTCCAAAATCCAAACGAGCTTCTGAGCTGAGTGACTTTTGGGAGTTGGCATTTCACCTGAGCATGTAAAATAGATTGTTAGGTATTTATATTTAGTTAGGAAAGATTCTAATCGGTGCTTGGCTTATCCATCGGTATTGTGCAGGGAGGTGGATGTGGCGATGGCAAAGCACGGACGGCCATTGCTGGCACTGGCGCACGCGTACCGAATCAAGTGGCTGAAGCGGGTGTGCGAGTCCGAGTGGCCAGCGCCGCGCGGCTGAGCGCGGAGAACGTGGTGGACGCGCTGAAAATGGTGAAGCTGTATGATGCGCCGAAGCTCTACCTGCATTGCATGAGGCTCGTGGTTAAGGAAGTCTTTTTTTTTTTCATCAAATGGAAGATCTATGATTCATATTCGATTTGCCCCATTTTCTTTTCACGACCTTGTGACTGGTTCAACAGAGAAAAAAAATAGTGATCCGATCTCTTTCAAAATCTCTCCAGCTATGTTTTCTCATAGCTCCCACATCAGAAGGAGAGCAGCTTATTTATGCATGTGTCTGTGTGTCGTAAAAGTACAGAGTACCCACTCTACGTTAGTGTGAGTGGGTAAGAACTAAGAAATTGAGCACCCACTCTACGCCATGTTATAGATAATCTCCTTCAATTAGTTAGATAGCCGAATGTTATGAACACACTCATAAATGAATTCATATATTTTCATGAGACTAATGCAGCAAGTGAAAATAATGTACAACGATGAGTGGCATATTAATAAAAACAATAACGGAACTTGATCACGGATTTCATACAAACGATGACCATCATCATGCCCACTATTTATTTGATAAAAGAATATCAAATATGTACATCTGCCAGGTCTAGAAGGAACGCTCTTCATTTGTATTCTCCATGCCATTAACATGCCATTATATTTTACATATAATTTAAGTCATATGGTCGAACCATCTTCCTCCTTTAACCATTTATCCTACTTTTTCACGAAACTTTCTTCTTAAGTAGATCGGTGATGATTAATAATACCGACAAATAATGTCATGCAATTTACTTCTTTCGCGAAAGTGAAGACCAAAAATTGATTATCATTACATTTCTTCAAGTTAATATTGTTTAATTTTTTTTATATTACTCTTTTCATCTTTTATTAATAATTATATAACAATAGAAAAAATAAATATTAAAAATATAGTGAATAACAAATTATTTATCTTATATTTATATAAAAACATGCTTAAATGGAAGTTTCAAATTACTCTCCATGCAATATTACTATTTATCTTTTTTTTCTCATTTTTTTGTTATTTATGTTTTTTTTTCGTTTTTTTCCCTTATGTATGACATATGAGGTGGTGTCATAATATAATATCAAGAGCAGTTTAAAACATTTATTTCCTTATCTTGAAACGCCCCCTCCTTTTAAATGTAGGCGTTTGTTGCCACCTAACCTTTTTTTAAAGATGAAGAGAATTTCAAAGGACTCGCGTCGACCTCAACCTGCTAACTTTTTTTTTTCGTGGAGGACAGATGCTGACTTCGACGTCTGTTTTTGCTTGGACGACGTCTGTTTCATTTTTAATGGAGTAACCTGCTACCATATAAAAGGAGGAAGTACTACTTGCTTACAACCTCCAGAACAACGATGCACAGAGATTTTGAAGGACGCCAATTTTTTTACAGATGAGGTTGCTGGACGTGCGACGCTTCAAACATGTGACGCTCCAAATGAGAGAAAAATCGGAGGAACTTGATGAGGGTCCAGACGTGCTATCCTCCAGAGGTTAACATTAATAGAGTTTAAAAGGATGAGAGCATCCACAACGACTAAGATCTTGCCTTTTATTTATTGTTCACCTTCTTCATCGTTCACACTGTCGCCCATAGTGTCGAGTCTTCAGAGGCTATCAAGCTCCGTCTATGGCTATCAAGCTCGTCGTGCCTTCGTGGCAGCGGCCGGCCATCCCTACTCCGAGCGAGGGGATGACAACTGCCGTAGGATCAGGGAGATCCTCACCAGGAAGTCCGGCAGGCTGGCTGTAACAACCGACATTAGTTAAAAAAAAAAAAAAAAAAAAGAGAAGAGATGAAGTAAGATTCGGCCAAACACCGGATAAACCTAAAGTCCAATTAAAATTGGACTTGAGAAATAAAAAAACAAAACTTTTATCTCTTTAATCCAATTTAAAATGGGATTAGAAAAAGGGGGATTAGTTATAAAAGCCCTCCAATTGACCGGTTCGTGAGGGATGAATTATGCCTGAAATCCCCTCCGTGTTTTTTTCCTTTGCTTGGCACGTCCGGACCGCACCGAGCAGAGAACTTCTTCTCTCATTCGTCCCAATTTCAATTGTAGGCAGAGGTCGAGAGGGAGAGGAAATAGGGAACAGGAATTATCGAGAGAAACAACAGGGGATTTGATTGTTGGATTTCAAGGTCTAAATCGAAGAACGGATAGGCCGCGAACCGAGGTGGGTGAATCGAAATCACCTTGCATGCCCTCTGAATTATCTCAATTCATGCCCGAATCGTTATGAAAAGAATATGAATATGATTCAAGTTATTATTTTTAATTGTTTGTTTTCTTGAATTCTTTGATTGGTTGATTGTTGCATGCTTAGTTATTTTCTGTTGTTATATTTCTATATTATTGATTGCTAAGGTGTAAGATTTAGATAAGGATTTCGTTTTCGGTCTTATAACGCAATTTAATAGAAGTATTACGGCCGTAAGAATTGTTTGGCCGTAATTTTCTTACGGTCGATAAAAGGGATAGAGAGGTAGAGAATTTCGGCCGTAAAAGGAATAGAGAGAATAGAGTTTCGGCCGTAAAAGAAGAGAGAGAAGAGAATTTCGGCCGTAAGGAAAAGAAGAGAGAGAATAGAGTTTCGGCCGTAAAAGAAGAGAGAGAAGAGAATTTCGGCCGTAAAAAGGAATAGAGAGAGAAGAGAAGTTCGGCCGTAAAAGGAATAGAGAGAGAAGAGAAGTTCGGCCGTAAAAGAAGAGAGAGAAGAGAAGTTCGGCCGTAAAAGAAGAGAGAGAAGAGAAGTTCGGCCGTAAAAGGAGAGAGAGAATATAATTTCGGCCGTAAAAAGAAGAGAGAGAAAAGAAGAGAGAGAGATAAGGGAAATAGGTTGTTACGACCGAAGAGTTAGATTTCGGTCGTAATAAAATGGAAAAGAAAAAGAGGGAGATCGATTGTTACGGCCGAAATAGAATAGAAATTAGGAGAGAGAGAAATGAAGGAAGAGATTTTTTTTCGGTTGAAATAGAATAGAAAATAGGGTTCTTACGGCCGTAACGGGATAGGCCGTAACGGATAGGCGTAACAGGTGATGGCCGTAACGAAATAAGAGTTGAATTATTTCGGCCGAAGTAAAAAGAAAATAGAGAGAGAAACGAAGGAAGAGATTTTTTTCGGTTGAAATAGAATAGAAAATAGGGTTCTTACGGCCGTAACGGGATAGGCCGTAACGGATGGGCGTAACAGGTGATGGCCGTAACGAAATAAGAGTTGAATTATTTCGGCCGAAGTAAAAAGAAAATAGGGTTTTTACGGCCGTAACGTAATAAAGGTTAATTTTGTTTTTTTACGGCCGTAACGTAACAAAGGTTAATTTTTATGGCCGAGAAAAATGAAAGGACTCTCGGGCGTAAAATCTAAGGAATTAGGGTTTTACGGCCGTAAGGAGGAGGAGATTCTTTGGGCATAAAATCCAGCAAAATTCACCTATTAATCTCTCTTTATTTTTATGTGAATATTATTGATTTCCTTATAATTCCAACGTGAACTCTTTGTCTTGATTTATCTCATACCGATCATATCTCCTTCATCACATGATACAAAGAATGACAAGATAATAAAAGTGATTAATAAGTTCAGATGAAAAATTAATGATGGGTTGCCAGTCCAAGCCAAGTGCATCAAGATAAGGGTCGCTCCCTTGGTCATGGTTTGATCACCCATTGACCCGCACAAGGCCGTATCGTTTGCTGGGCATACCCCAAGAATTAAAGGCACATCAAAGTCACCCTGATTGTTAATTAATAACCAAGATCAACAAGCATGTTCAAGTTCAAGTTCAAGTCAAGTCAAGTACGTCATGATTCCAAGTTTACTATGTACTATTGATCCTCATGATTCATGATATCGCTGATCTTATCCTTATTATGATCCATGATACTTATATGTTATCTTTCATGCTCAAGTTAAGCCTGATTAATTATCGCTGATTATTATATTCATGTCATGCATTGTATATCATGTGGTTCCCCACTAGGCTGTAAAGCTTACGGGAGGACCTCCTCCCCTGTGTCTGATTTCCACAGGACCATGTCAGTAACGTGGTGGAGTCGGCGTGTGGTGATGAGGCTCTGGCGATAGGACAGCACATGAACCATAGGGCTTTTAGAATGTTATTTAGTTTTCATTTACCTTCCGCAATTTAAATTCATGATGTAGAACTCAGTTTAACTCTTAGTAATGACATAGTTATTTTTAGACTTCCGCATAATTATGTTATCTTCTTTTATGTTATTATTTTTCCGCTGACGTGTCTCAGTTTCTGACTGAGATATGGTCAATATCATGGTCAAGTTATAGCATGACGTAGCGTCTCCAGGTTGGTCTTCGCCACGTGGCGGGGGTCGATTTGGGGGCGTTACATTTATGGTATCAGAGCCTAAAGTTAGGACTCTCTTGACGTCCTAGTGTATAGAATAGTATAGTATGGTAAAAGGTTCATGTGCTATCGCCGTGCAGTCGCCACACCCTCCACCGAAAAGTAATGTAAGTCATGTTTATGTTTAAGATAAGTTATGATTTATTGATGCATGATTTTATTGTATGAATAGAGGATAAGCATGTCACGACGGTCGGAGCGTATTCAAGAGCAAATGGTCAGAGCGGACCGAAATCTGTATGAGGCGTCGGAAGGCCCACTTCCTGAGATGGGGGCCCAGCCGGGTCGCGGACGTGGCCGTGGCCGAGGTCGTGCGCCAGGCCGCGGAAGAGGTAGAGGCCGCGCAGCTAGAGCGCCATTTGAGGAGCATGTGGATGAGTTTGCTCCACCTGAGGGTAGCCAGGCAGGAGACAATCCACCGGCGTCAAGGCGTCGTAATCAGAGGGCACGCCATGAAGCAGCAGAAGACACCATCCAAGCTTTCCTGAAGTTGCATCCGCCTCATTATGATGGGAAGGCGGACTTTTTCAAGGCTGAAGAATGGATAGAGACTATGGATCGGATTTTTAAGCTGATGAGATGTACCGATGAACGCAAGGTTCTGTATGCCACACACATGCTTACTGGTACTGCAATGGGCTGGTGGAAGACTACAAGGGCCACCAGGTTCAGAGGGATGGAAGAAGAGGACATAGCATGGGATGAATTTAAGAAGGCCTTCATGACGCGCTACACTCCTGAACATGACCGCATCAACAAACAAGAGGAGTTCCTGCAACTGCAACAGGGAACCATGTCTGTGGCAGATTACCACACCCAGTTCATCCAACTGGAACAATATTGCCCGATGCCATTTGAAGGACGTATTCGGGCTAACAGATTCATTAATGGACTACAGCAGGCACTGAAGACTGAAGTCCTGTCTGGGGATTGTGAAGATCTAGAGAAGGCTGTGAGGTTAGCCACACGTATGGAAAAGGATCAAGCTGAACGCAAGGCCAAAGCTCCAGCTAGAGCAATAGAGCAGCCCAGGCCTCGAACGGATGATCATCGGCCATTTAGGAGGAACGACCGCCGCGATCGGCGTTACAGGCCATACCAGCAGAGAGAAGCCCCAAGACAGGCTCAAGCTCAACCACGGCCTGCGCCAATGCAAGCACAGCCACTGAGACAACTGCCACCGCCACCACGTCAGCCACAAGTGCCACAGAAGCCTATATGTCCTCACTGTGGCCGTCACCATGATGGAGAGTGTCGTAGACTAAGCGGCACATGCATTCAGTGTGGACAGTTCGGACATTTCATCAGAAATTGCCCACAGGCTGCCAGAGGAGGCCGAGACAATCGAGCAGCAGGAGGTGCAAATTCCGTTGTGCAAGGTCGTGTGCACAACCTGGAAGCTGATGCAGCCCAAAATGATAATGATGTCATTAGAGGTACCCTCCCGATCGCCAACTTGTCTGCTACTATTTTATTTGATTCTGGGGCTACACACTCGTTTATTTCAGAGTCGTGTGCCCAAACTCTTAGTCTACCTCAGAAGCAGATGCCCCATGCTATGCGTGTGAGTACACCTATGGGGACTCTCCATGCTGCCAAGTACATCCCGAATGTACCTGTCAATGTAGACAAGAAAAATTTGTCTGCAGACCTCATAGTCATCCCCATGATGGATTATGACGTCATTTTGGGGATGGACTGGCTTTCATATCACGATGCAACTTTGCAATGCAAATAGAAGAAGATCGTTATAGGGACGCAAGGCAAGCCCAAGGCAGTGATCAGAGGCACTCCATCAACAAAGAACAAAGCCATTGTCTCAGCGATCAAGGCACAGAAGCTATTGCAGAAAGGATGTTGTGGGTACTTGGCTAGTGTGGTCAAGACGGATGCACCTGTCACTGAGCTTCAACAGATAGATGTGGTGCGGGAGTTCCCAGATGTGTTTCCTGAGGACACATCCGGATTACCACCGAAACGGGAAATCGACTTTAAAATAGAGCTCCTCCCTGGGACTGCACCCATCTCTAAAGCACCATTCCGTATGGCACCTGCTGAAATGCAGGAATTGAAGAAGCAGATACAGGAGCTACTGGACAAGGGATTTATCAGACCGAGCGTCTCACCCTGGGGTGCACCGGTCTTGTTTGTCAAGAAAAAGGACGGCTCCTTGCGGCTCTGCATCGACTATAGAATGCTCAATAAAGTGACAGTGAAGAATAAGTACCCCCTGCCTCGGATAGATGACCTTTTCGATCAGCTGTCAAAAGCATCAGTGTTCTCTAAGATAGACTTACGTAGTGGCTACCACCAGCTGAGAGTGGCAGAGGAGGACATACCGAAAACCGCTTTTCGGTCAAGATATGACCACTACGAGTTCTTGGTCATGCCATTTGGACTGACGAACGCTCCTGCCGCGTTCATGGATTTAATGAACAGGGTCTTCCGACCATATTTAGACCAGTTTGTCATAGTGTTTGTGGATGACATTCTGATCTATTCTTCCAGTCCAGATCAACACCGAGAGCATCTCAGGATAGTATTGGAGATCCTAAGACAACACAAGTTTTATGGCAAGCTTTCAAAGTGTGAATTCTGGCTGAAGGAGATCATGTTCTTGGGACACATAGTCTCCAAGAAGGGCATTGCAGTAGACCCCGCAAAAGTGGAAGCAGTGACGAATTGGACTAGGCCGAAGAATGCTTCTGAGATTCGCAGCTTCCTTGGTTTAGCGGGTTATTACAGGAGGTTTATCCGGGATTTTTCTAAGATTGCTGCACCCCTCACAAATCTCACAAAGAAGGCGGAAAAGTTTATCTGGACAGACAAATGTGAGCAAAGCTTTCAGACTCTGAAGGACCGTCTGACTTCGGCACCGATTCTCACTATACCGACAGGCAGTGGAGGTTTCGTGGTCTACAGTGATGCGTGTGGAACAGGATTGGATTGTGTCCTGATGCAACATGGCAAAGTAGTGGCTTATGCTTCACGGCAACTAAAGAAGCATGAGGTCAATTACCCCACACATGACTTAGAATTGGCGGCTGTGGTCTTTGCTCTGAAGATCTGGAGGCACTATTTGTATGGAGAGACGTTCGAGATCTTCACTGACCACAAGAGTCTCAAGTACATCTTCGATCAGAGGGATCTTAACATGAGGCAACGACGATGGCTTGAGCTCCTCAAGGATTATGAATTTGCTATCAATTACCATCCGGGTAAAGCAAATTCAGTCGCCGATGCATTAAGCAGGAAGTGGGAAGGCTCGCTAGCTTATATGAGGTTACGCGAGTACGAGATGCTGGAAGAAATTGAGCAATGGTGCCCCAAGCTGGGAACAAATGGAGCTTTATGGATGATGCATCAGATGAAGCCCAGTTTAATTGACAGGATCATAACAGCTCAGAAAGTAGATCCTGAATATCAGAAGGTTCTGAAGAGGTGCCAGAATGAACCAGCAGATTTTCAGATCTCTGCAGATGGAGGGATTAGATATCGGGACAGGTTGTGGATTCCCCCTGACGCTGATGTCCGACGAGAGGTACTGGATGAGTGCCACAAGTCAGAGTTCGCCATCCACCCCGGTAGCACCAAGATGTATAAGGATGTACAACGCAGCTACTGGTGGCCGAACATGAAAAGAGAGATAGCAGAATATGTATCCCGATGTCTGGTGTGTCAACAAGTCAAGATCGAACATCAGCGGCCATATGGCAAGTTGAAGCCTTTGGAAATCCCACAATGGAAGTGGGATAAGATCACTATGGATTTCGTATCCAACTTGCCTAAGACTAAGAAGGGTCATGATGCCATATGGGTAGTCGTAGACCGTTTCACAAAGGCAGCACACTTTATTCCAATCCGATGGAAGCAATCAGTGGAGAGTCTGCTAGACTTATATGTAAGAGAAGTGGTCAAACTCCATGGGATCCCAGAGTCCATAGTGTCTGATCGAGACCCCAGATTCACTGCCAGATTCTGGAGGAGTATGCAGGAAGCCTTTGGTACAAGGCTCAACTTCAGTACAGCTTTCCACCCTCAGACAGATAGGCAGTCTGAGAGGACCATCCAGACACTAGAGGATATGTTAAGGGCCTGTGCACTAGATTGGCAGGGTAG
Source organism: Pontederia crassipes (assembly GCA_030549335.1). Classification (NCBI taxonomy): domain Eukaryota; kingdom Viridiplantae; phylum Streptophyta; class Magnoliopsida; order Commelinales; family Pontederiaceae; genus Pontederia; species Pontederia crassipes. The sequence goes on along the minus strand of JAUKPH010000017.1, from coordinate 15,910,359 downwards.
TTGGGATGAGCACATTCATCTGATTGAGTTTGCTTATAACAACAGCTACCATTCTAGTATTGGTATGGCACCATTTGAAGCCCTGTATGGACGACCTTGCTGTTCACCTGCCCACTGGAGTGAAGTAGGCGAGGAAAAGATCATGAGTAAGGAAGAAGTGAAAGAAGCAGTGGAATATGCTGAAAAGATAGAATTGATTAAGCAAAGGATGAAGACTGCTCAAGAAAGGCAAAAGAGTTATGCTGACAAAGGCAGACGAGAGCAGATCTTTCAAGCTGGAGACCAAGTTCTTCTGAAGGTATCTCCCATGAAAGGAGTCATGAGATTCAGTAAGCGAGGAAAGCTCAGTCCTCGCTATGTAGGCCCATTTGAGATACTCGAGCTGGTAGGCGAGGCAGCATGCAGATTGGCTCTACCCCCATCTTATGGGAGAGTGCACAATGTATTTCATGTATCCATGCTCAAGAAGTACAAGCACGATGCTGCAAATGTTCTAAGGATAGAGGAGCCAGATATAGCTGCAGACTTGACCTTCGCTGAGTATCCAACACATATAGTGGATCGCAAAGTACAACGTCAGAAGAACAAGGATGTCCCCATGGTCAGAGTAGCTTGGCGTCACCATAGCGGAGATGACGCGACATGGGAGCTCGAATCGGAAATGCGCCAAGAATTCCCTCATCTTTTCGGTAAGCCCTCTACTTAGTGCAAAATTCGAGGACGAATTTTCTTTTAAGGGGGTAAGAATGTAACAACCGACATTAGTTAAAAAAAAAAAAAAAGAGAAGAGATGAAGTAAGATTCGGCCAAACACCGGATAAACCTAAAGTCCAATTAAAATTGGACTTGAGAAATAAAAAAACAAAACTTTTATCTCTTTAATCCAATTTAAAATGGGATTAGAAAAAGGGGGATTAGTTATAAAAGCCCTCCAATTGACCGGTTCGTGAGGGATGAATTATGCCTGAAATCCCCTCCGTGTTTTTTTCCTTTGCTTGGCACGTCCGGACCGCACCGAGCAGAGAACTTCTTCTCTCATTCGTCCCAATTTCAATTGTAGGCAGAGGTCGAGAGGGAGAGGAAATAGGGAACAGGAATTATCGAGAGAAACAACAGGGGATTTGATTGTTGGATTTCAAGGTCTAAATCGAAGAACGGATAGGCCGCGAACCGAGGTGGGTGAATCGAAATCACCTTGCATGCCCTCTGAATTATCTCAATTCATGCCCGAATCGTTATGAAAAGAATATGAATATGATTCAAGTTATTGTTTTTAATTGTTTGTTTTCTTGAATTCTTTGATTGGTTGATTGTTGCATGCTTAGTTATTTTCTGTTGTTATATTTCTGTATTATTGATTGCTAAGGTGTAAGATTTAGATAAGGATTTCGTTTTCGGTCTTATAACGCAATTTAATAGAAGTATTACGGCCGTAAGAATTGTTTGGCCGTAATTTTCTTACGGTCGATAAAAGGGATAGAGAGGTAGAGAATTTCGGCCGTAAAAGGAATAGAGAGAATAGAGTTTCGGCCGTAAAAGAAGAGAGAGAAGAGAATTTCGGCCGTAAGGAAAAGAAGAGAGAGAATAGAGTTTCGGCCGTAAAAGAAGAGAGAGAAGAGAATTTCGGCCGTAAAAAGGAATAGAGAGAGAAGAGAAGTTCGGCCGTAAAAGGAATAGAGAGAGAAGAGAAGTTCGGCCGTAAAAGAAGAGAGAGAAGAGAAGTTCGGCCGTAAAAGAAGAGAGAGAAGAGAAGTTCGGCCGTAAAAGGAGAGAGAGAATATAATTTCGGCCGTAAAAAGAAGAGAGAGAAAAGAAGAGAGAGAGATAAGGGAAATAGGCTATTACGGCCGAAGAGTTAGATTTCGGCCGTAATAAAATGGAAAAGAAAAAGAGGGAGATCGATTGTTACGGCCGAAATAGAATAGAAATTAGGAGAGAGAGAAACGAAGGAAGAGATTTTTTTTCGGTTGAAATAGAATAGAAAATAGGGTTCTTACGGCCGTAACGGGATATGCCGTAACGGATGGGCGTAACAGGTGATGGCCGTAACGAAATAAGAGTTGAATTATTTCGGCCGAAGTAAAAAGAAAATAGAGAGAGAAACGAAGGAAGAGATTTTTTTTCGGTTGAAATAGAATAGAAAATAGGGTTCTTACGGCCGTAACGGGATAGGCCGTAACGGATGGGCGTAACAGGTGATGGCCGTAACGAAATAAGAGTTGAATTATTTCGGCCGAAGTAAAAAGAAAATAGGGTTTTTACGGCCGTAACGTAATAAAGGTTAATTTTGTTTTTTTACGGCCGTAACGTAACAAAGGTTAATTTTTATGGCCGAGAAAAATGAAAGGACTCTCGGGCGTAAAATCTAAGGAATTAGGGTTTTACGGCCGTAAGGAGGAGGAGATTCTTTGGGCATAAAATCCAGCAAAATTCACCTATTAATCTCTCTTTATTTTTATGTGAATATTATTGATTTCCTTATAATTCCAACGTGAACTCTTTGTCTTGATTTATCTCATACCGATCATATCTCCTTCATCACATGATACAAAGAATGACAAGATAATAAAAGTGATTAATAAGTTCAGATGAAAGATTAATTATGGGTTGCCAGTCCAAGCCAAGTGCATCAAGATAAGGGTCGCTCCATTGGTCATGATTTGATCACCCATTGACCCGCACAAGGCCGTATCGTTTGCTGGGCATACCCCAAGAATTAAAGGCACCTTAAAGTCACCATGATTGTTAATTAATAACCAAGATCAACAAGCATGTTCAAGTTCAAGTTCAAGTCAAGTCAAGTACGTCATGATTCCAAGTTTACTATGTACTATTGATCCTCATGATTCATGATATCGCTGATCTTATCCTTATTATGATCCATGATACTTATATGTTATCTTTCATGCTCAAGTTAAGCCTGATTAATTATCGCTGATTATTATATTCATGTCATGCATTATATATCATGTGGTTCCCCACTAGGCTGTAAAGCTTACGGGAGGACCTCCTCCCCTGTGTCTGATTTCCACAGGACCAGGTCAGTAACGTGGTGGAGTCGGCGTGTGGTGATGAGGCTCTGGCGATAGGACAGCACATGAATCATAGGGCTTTTAGAATGTTATTTAGTTTTCATTTACCTTCCGCAATTTAAATTCATGATGTAGAACTCAGTTTAACTCTTAGTAATGACATAGTTATTTTTAGACTTCCGCATAATTATGTTATCTTCTTTTATGTTATTATTTTTCCGCTGACGTGTCTCAGTTTCTGACTGAGATATGGTCAATATCATGGTTAAGTTATAGCATGACGTAGCGTCTCCAGGTTGATCTTCGCCACGTGGCGGGGGTCGATTTGGGGGCGTTACACTGGCAGTAGCGGCCGGAGCCACCGGAGAGGAGGAAGAGGAAACGCCGAATTTAGGAGCATCAATATCAAGCTCACTGTTCTCCGCCCGCCCCCACCCATTCGTCATTTCCCTCACGCAGAGAGGTGTCCGCCATCTGTTGCCCTTTGCCGTTCTTTGAGTTTCGTGTTACCCTTCGCGGTAGCGGGCGGCCATCCCTGCTCCGAAGGAGGGGACGACAACTGTCGTAGGATCAGGGAGTTTCTTGCCAAGAAGTCTGGCGGGCTGGCGGTGGCAGCCGGGGCCACCGGAGAGGAGGAGGAAAAGGAAACATTTTTTCTCTTCCGCGAGAGATGTCGCAGAGGAAAGGTGGTTTTGTTTTCTTGGACAGAGGTTTTAATGGCTTTCGTAGATTTTAAATGGAGGGATCAGATTTAAGTGTTTCGCAATATTTCACACCTCCATTAATTCCATTAGATATATGGGTGGCATTAAGAGTGCATAGTGCATTTTGTTTGCATTCTAGGACGTCGCCATCCACGTTGGAATTATGCATCGACCTTAATAAAGCTTTGTGGGGGTAGTTGTCTCTCATTATCTCATACATGTAACTCCACATACGACTTCGTGCTCCGGCGATGCCACCAGGCTGCCCAATAGAGGCCAAGTTGACGGCACCACGTCCCGACAGCCGTGGGCACCCTTCGTCGAAGTCGATCTCGCTCCACCGTGCGACGCCGGGCCCGACTTTGATTCCATTTCCTCCTCCGCTGTGTAGTCCCTCTATATCTAATCGTATTTATTTTTCATTCTTCACTACATAATAATGTATTTTTATTAAATTCTTAATCTCTTATATATTTAATTTTATTCATCTCTTATATATATTTTTTCATAACTAAATATTTTTAATAAAAACTATAGTTGCGCGAAACACAATGGAGTTTACTAGTTTAAAATTTATTTGTACAAATTTCAAGTAAGAGAGATGCTATATCCTCTTAAACCTCCTAATTCTCTCATAGTGGTATGAAATATAATTTTATCAACTTTTTAGGCCAAATGAAGAATGTGAGTGTGAGGAGAATTTTTAGACTAATCTTTTAGGAGGATGTAGCATTTTTCTTCAAGTAATGATAATCTTGTAGGGAGTTTGTCTACGTATTAACATATTCTATCAATAGGATGGAATATGATTTATTCCCTCTCCATTTTAAAGGATGGTCAAGTTTTTTTATTATGGAGGCACATTAATTCAAATATGGTTATTAAACGGTTGATAAGGCAAAGGGTACACAAGTCATTTTATTCTTTTTTTTTCAAATCAAAAGTTGCCATAATAATAATTTTGATCATTACTAGAATAATATCTTAGCAATCAAGCACGAACAAGATGAACTAAAAAGAATATCATATTACTTGGAATACATTCACTTATTCCATCCACCAATATTTTATATGGCTTGTCCACAAATAATATTATCCTTAGTTTCTTTATGCCCAAAATAAGTTTATGAATTATGTTTCTTTTTCTCCAACGCGTACGACCAATGTATGGTTTAATTTGAGCGATCATTAGAGATCACATGATCTATATGAAACAATTTCAAATAAATAAATCATAAACTATATTTCTTAAAAGTTTAAAATCGGATTGGATGATCCAAAATCCTTAGGAATATTTTCTTCAGTGGAAGGGGATGGCATGAGTCTTTGGGCGTTAATATTGCTGTGTAAAAAACTACGGTTTGTAACTGGAAATGGGTAAAAAAGTTAGGAGGTTGAAGTTCCCTGTTTTTTTTCTTTGGACAATGAGTTATGTGAGATTAGATGTAAAACAAGGGGTAGGGTCACCTCATTATTACTTTTTTATTTCTTTTATGGTAACATTATGCATCCAAACACATTCATCAGAATATTATTTTAGATATTCGTAGACTATGGTATGACACTTTTTAAAAGTCTACATACTATAGAATTTTATAATTCAATGGCTAAAATGTATGAAACTTTTTATGTTGTATAATGTATATGAAAATTAGAATTCGTGGAGTGAAAGAAATTTAATCTATCTCAATGTTTGAATACATATATTTATAGTACACATTTTATAATTATATAAAATTATAATATATTTTTTAAAAAATAGTTTTTCTATTACATTTTGGGAGTTTAAGTCCCAAAAGAGAATTCGTGGGGATAGGAGAGGAGAATTGTAGCATCAGGTATTTTTCATAAATAATTTTAAATCATTAAATGCATTAGCCCACCGGTCAATCGAAACACTTTCGCGCGATTGGTCCGTAACCAAATCAAATTTTGACTTCTCTTTTCTCACTCAACTTTTGAAATTTTGTGCAACCCTTCATGTTCATGACCCTTGAGGATTGTAGAGGCACAAAGCTTCATTCTCCATCTCCTTTATAAATCCCATACCTCTCATTTGCACACTTTCCTTTCATCTTCTCATTTCTTTTCTCTTCTACCACTTTTCTTGTGTGTGCTCCGCTGCTTGGGCTCGGCCAAAAGTCATTGGAGAAGAAGCCTCAGGTGCTGATCATGAAGGAGGCTTTGGAGGAAGGAGAAAGAAGGACTAGCACATCAACCACCGAAGAAAACAACTGAAACATAGGCCAAAAGGTGTGTTAACAGAATCTGTGTTATAAGGATTTTTCGTAAAGTATTAGCATGCTTATTTAAGGATTTTTTAGGTTTAGAATCATGCTACCAAGCGGGTAGTTTAATGCCTTGGATCGTTATGTTGATATGCATGCGAAGATAATAGTTTTTTATGTTTAAAATTGATATTATATGCCGAAATGATTGCTGCCATGAAAGGTTGAAATGACGAAAAATATGAGATGATCATATGATTGATGCCATTATTTTTAAGATCTTAAATGCTCAAATTATTGGATTTATGATAGTTGTCATGTTTAGGGATGTTTTACGATAAAGTCGATAGTACTTATCAACTTATGTTAAGGAGATTTGATATGCATGGATTTTCTTTGATATGACTCACGGAATTGATAGTTATGGAATGTTCATTATAGTTGCTGAAATGTTATGCATGTTCACATGAAAAGAATAAGTACATGATTCGAAGACAAAGATGATTATGATGCCTTCATGTTTATTTCGATGTGTATCATGAAGTTATGAACTATGAATCATGCTCACATGTTCTCTAGTTGCTTAGTTAATATTAGATATAGCTTAGATTGATTGTAGAATGCTGTGTTTCAAAAATTGGTTGAAAACGTAAGGACTCTATGATGATCTGGACTCTACAATGACCTACTATTCTGCCTAGTAGAAATGGTCAAGCGATTCTAAATCGGACGCCCATTATCGACCCAACAGAAAATATCATACTATCAGGACGGACGATAAAAAAACTCTTTCGGGAATTTGCTCGGATAGTCTGATACTGATATCGGTTGATCGTCTGACTCGATAAATGGTTTATGCGACGAGTAAAAATGGACGGCCAGTGGACTATCGGGCGCAGTTTTGCTCGAGGAAGAATCGGATGACCTCCGACCTTTCGGACATCCGGTTCATGCCCGGCCTTGGAATGGCCGAGGGACTATCGGGCGCCCACCTATGCACCAGATGATCGTTTGACTTTCAAGTGACCGAAAGTGGATAGAGAACAAAATGACTTTTAATACAAGATAATGTGATGATTTACTCATGTCCATTTGATTGTTTTGATTATGAACATTAACCTAGAGCTCACCTTGCTCCCAAAAGCCTTGATTGATTCTTGTGATCAAAAGATAGGTTGATAGGTTAATAAAGATAATGAATGAAATAGAGGAATGTTACGCTTACGTAGACAGGAAGTTATTTCCCTTGATAAGGCCCCCTGCCCATGGGTAAGGCCTCTTCTCTTACTGTCTACGAATGTTTCCACCTTCCGGCAAGGTCATTCATACGGATGTTTTCGTCTTGAGTGAAATCATCCATACAAGTGTTGCCTCATTAGCGAGGTCACCCATCCCCTTTTAGGGGCATTGCTATGGCACTGATCCCCATCGACCCATGTTATGGCTAGGTATTTGCACTATGTGTGTGCATAGCATATCCTAAAGAAGTGAATAACTCTTCTAATCTATAGATAAGATGAAAGATGAATGAATGGACTATGTCCACATGAAAATGAACATGTATATGAATACGAACATGAAAAGAATTGAAAGGAAAAGAATGAAACAATGAATGCCTTTCTAATGGAAAGATGAATGTTCTTACGAGCCATGTTGTTGACCATTGATGATGACCTTTTCCCATCATGGTACATGAATGAAAATAACAAATGATAAAGACATTACATGAAATAATGAAATGAATAAATCATTGTTCTATATATGATGATCCCCATGATTTCTTATGATATTGTTATGACTTTCTATCATGCTCATACTTTTCGAATTATCCTTATAATTTATATGTTATCACATTTAGCGTTGTGCTAACAGGAGGTTTCTCTCTCCTGTGTGTTGATTCTCACATGAGCTTGATTTATCTGTTATGCTTGATTGAGATGTGTACGAAGACTCTGCTCAGATGGTGTATGTGCACATGGATATAGTAATTGATCTTTACTATTTTATGTCATCAAATTGTACGTGAGACCTACATGTATTTTCTATTATGACATGGTCCATGGACACCTTTCGTGTCATATGATGTACCTTTGATATTACTGAGCTTTCGCACTATATATTCATATTTATGGACTTCTACCTATTCAACTTCCGCATTTATGCCATAAAAGTTTTCAAAGTCTTCCGCTTATGTGGCACCCTTCTTGACCGCCCTGGTCAATGAAAGGGTCAATATGAGAAAGGAAATAAGGCACCGAAAGTACCACTCCGATGAGGAGATCTCACCACGTGGCGGGGTCGAATCTCAAGGCATTACAAGAACTAAGTTCTCCTCCGCCCAAATAGAGTTGGATGCCAACCCTAAGTCCCTCAAGCATATCGTACAATTATGTTACTAGAATTAAAGTTGCCATATTTTTAATCTTATAATAAAAATAATAAATATTCTAAAGTTAATAAATATGTCACAATATAATCACATCATATATTATCCATTAATTAAATGTTTCCAAAAACTATGTTATGTTACATATCTAATGTTTATGCATGATTATGTCATAACATATTAACAACCAAACTATGTCATTGTTTGTTAGGTTATTACATTGTTAAATTTAGTAGATTGAAATTAGGACACATTTGATCTAAGAATTACATCATGAATATTGTTATCTCCAATTATTTCTTATGTTTTGAAGTTGTTCCATTAGTCGAATTCTTCCATCATATCATGCGCTTGCATACTGACATAGGCTAATGATCCTTTCCATTTATAGTAGTTAATTCTAAACTCATTGTTCTTTAGAAACTCAAGCCATATTCACCGTCTTATATTCAATCATGCTGATCAAAGATGTGCTTTAAACTCTTATGGTCAGTAAAGACCCACAATTGTCAAATGAAATGGTAAATATCGATGCCATCGTACACTTTTGGGACCAAATGAACTTAACTCATTTTTTTTGTCAAATTTGTCAAGGGTGCTATAATCTTTGAGAAATCTTTAATGGGACAACAATAATAGCCTGCGAGTCTAGAAAAGCTATGAATTTTTGGAACATTCTTTGGTTGTGACTAGTTTAGCACTACTTTAACTTTGGCAGAATCAAGTACCTTCTTTGATACAATGTGCCCAAGAAACATTATCTCTATCAACCTGAATTCACATTTTGATAGTTTGGTGTATAACTTATGTTGCTTCAGGGTTCTTATACAATTCAAAGATGTTGTTGATGTATTATGCATCAACCTAGAAATTGTAAAGTTGACCTTGTATGGGACATTGGCATCTCTGATACTATAAAGTTTTGACCATCCCTCTAGCGATCTAAATAGTTATGAATGTATACCCAAATCTTTCATAGTGAATGCAAGCACCAATATTTTTATGACATTCTTCGATATGGGTCAATTTGTATTAATTGCAAGCACCTTCATTGAGGACGTTGTTGGCACTGTGGTGTGCAATTGAAAAATATCGATTAATAGTATCTACAATCACTTCTTTATATAATACAATATTATAATTCAATGCTTTGTCTTTTACCTGTTGCGGATAGTTCTATCATTGCTATCATTGTTAATTCCATAGTTAAGGAGGCCTTGGTTGCGACTACTCTAGTGGAGGAGCATTGCGAAGGGTATAGGGCATTGCATAGTTATTAATCACAATTATCACATGTTCAGGTCTCTTCGTTGGGTGATGGTTCACCCACCTTATCTGGTGTTGTTTTATGGAAGGTACTGGGGACTTGCCCTTCATTTCTTTTTGTTCTTCTAGCTCATTCATAGTCTTTCTTAAGCCTTGAACAAAGTGATACGCCCTTTGGCTATCGCTCAATCTCATGCTGTTGTATTTTTTCAGTAGAATAAACATAATATGGTATTGTGTGACTATAATTTGACCTTAACTTAGCTACAAAAATTTTTGTTGATGTGATGCAAATGATTAAATAAAGAAACATAATATCGATGTAGGGAACACTAACTAAATCATCGATAGTAAAATGAATCCATGGTATAATCAACAAAAATCATCATAATTCATGATAAATGTCACTTATGATCAATAGAAAAAAAGATAATGCTATGCTCTAAGTAAAGATTAATACAATGTACCTTACATTTCAGTGCTCTTAAACCATGATTTATGATGACTTTTCTATGCATGTTATCCATGAACTATTTCGTTATAATGATATGTAGAGTAGTGACTAACTATACACATCACGATAATTTTCCTCTCTTATGGGAGGATAACTTCTTTCATCACACGTTGAGAAAAAAAATCATGCAATAAGGACATGAATAGACCTCATGCCCCAATAATAGAACATTAATAAATTAAACTATCACTTTCACTCATATCAAAATTTTGATCATACTATGAAATAATAATACTTTGGGTCAAAACAATTATTTTATGGGTGGAATCACATACCATAGTCCACATATCATTATTTCTATTATATGACTTAGATAGGGTGGAAGTTGACTCTGGTCAAGTTTCAATGACATAGCAACTCACCAAGGACTCAATCTGAGTATGACCTGGTTTTCACCCATTTTTTTTATAAACTTAATCATGATGAGAATATGAAACAAGTTTGATGGGACTCGGCCCCAATTCTTGTTTGTTGTTCTAGCTAGTGCAAGACATTGCCCAGAGCGATGAAAATTCGATTTGAGTTTGAAAACTACATGATGAGTTTGTGAAGAGATGCGTGCCGGGTGGAACAAAACTGGATATGAGTTTCTCACTTGATGCCTAACTCAGATTGTACACAAGTTGGCTCGAGTTTTGTGATTCTGGAGAGAGTGCAAAGAAAATGTTCCATCTTTCAAATGGGTTTGGTCGGAACAAACCTACTAGGACCATATCATCATTTTATATGGATCATGGACAATAGTGAACAATAATATAACTTTTGTTAAAGATTGATGCAAGATGATCCAACGATTCACTTACCTATTATGTTGTTTGCGTAAATAATCTTCATTTATCTCTTCTCCTTGTTCCTCTCCTTCGTTGGTAGTCCCATATTGTAACGGCCCCAAAATGCACCTCACCTAATAATGGCACCCAACCCTATTTGGGGCGAGGGACCCTTTCCCCGCCCTGACCCCGATGACCAGACCCTATCCTCGTCCCGAATCCTTGGCAGGGGAAATCTTCTCCCCCCATCCCCACGGGGCTCCGAACCTCCGCGGGGGCCACGTTCCTCGCCAGGCAAATTCGTGGCGTGAGTCACCCTCCAAATAGTAACCCTCGCCTGAGAAGTCTCCCATTTCCTCCACATAGTAACCTCGTCAGAGAAGAGGGTCAACAGCATGCTCGTAGAGCATCATCGTCTGGGTTTAGAAGGAGACGAAGTAGGGAGTTCACCTCCATAGCTTCATCGGGCAAAAACCTACAATATCCATGGCTGAACATCGTTGGGTCGAGGGCGGTGATGCCACGGAATGCATAACGAATATGCTCGGATCATGCGAGCTCCACCAGACTGATCACGGCTTTAGCCCCCAAGGGATCACCATGCTTCTCGACGGTAACAAGGGCGGTCGCGAGGGCAAGAGGGGGCCAGAGACCGCCGACGAGGAGGGCGATGAGGAGGATGACACCAGCAAAGGTGGAGTCATGGGCGAGCATAGGGGATGCAGGAGAGGTGAGAAGGGATGTCGACTTTTGATGTTATTTATTCACGTGTTTTGGGCTTCTTTGTTTCCTTCATAGCTCAGAAGCTTTGTGATATGTTGGATGTTCCTAACTCTTCTTCTCCTTTTATTGTATCCTATCAATGACCCTTGGTAGTCTTTTATTGCTTCACATAGGGCTAAAAATGAGCTAGACCAAGCTAGGCTTCCACTTAAGTAGGCTAAGCATGTTGTAAAATAAAAATATTTAAATCTGACCTATGGCCTATAACAAGCCAAGAAGCCTCACTTGTTTATAGACCAAGCTAGGCTTCCACTTAAGTAGGCTAAGCATGTTGTAAAATAAAAATATTTAAATCTGACCTATGGCCTATAACAAGCCAAGAAGCCTCACTTGTTTAATTAATTTTTAATGTCTTACTTAACTTATTAATCTGTCAAGCCAAATATATCTTTTTATATAATATACTAAATTAAATATGGTAAACCTTATTTATTAAAAAAATAATAAATATAAATTAAATAAAAGAGACACCGCTAATTTACATTTTCTGAACAAATAAAAAAAAGTAGCATTAAACTCAAAAGCAGAGATTTAAAACATGAATGGACATTTTTATTTTTAAAATTCTATATAAAATATAATATATTAATAAATCTTGGCTTGATAAGCTATAACGTTAGACCAATTATTAATAGGCCAAGTCTCTTTAAGAAAATAGGTTTTTTTTTCTATTTTTTCTGCCTGGCTTATCTTAGTAATAGGCAAACCCAAGCTAGGTAAAAAATAGATCGAGTCACGAGTGACTCATGAACCGCTCGACTTATTTCCAACCTTAGCTTCATAGTTCAGTCATTCTTACTAGCCGGATGCATTTATTCCTTAGTCCTACTCTCAAGATGGCTCATTATATTTTGAGTCGCATCATTGCCCTACAATATGATCACTTTAGAGATATTACCTACCTTGATCTCTTGTTTTTGTATTGTCTTTGCATTGATGACTTTGGCTCTCATCTTGTCCATCACTTTCTTCACATTTGGGGGCACATGATGTTCATGGCCACATTGTTACTCTTTACTTTTGCTGGTTTTTCACGCATATCTTCCGTCAGTGTTGAGTTTAGATGTAATATAATAATATCTTTAAATTAGTTAACTAATTTAATTATGAATTAATTAGTTTAATTACTGCTTTTCAATATAGGTTTCATAAATTTATAATATCATAATATCTCCTTTGGAAAATTAACTTAATTAAGAATTATATTTCAGTTAATTATCCATGAGGAATAAATTTAAGCTAATTATAATCTTATATTTATTTCTGAATTATTAGAGCGATTAAGCTAATTATGATCTTATATTTATTTTTTTAATAAATAATTTTTCGCTCAAGTATCTGACTTATATTTGGGCTTTACCATTAATTTCTTACTTACCCGTATAAGATCTCCATGATTTATTAACCTCTAATCCAGGACAACCAACCTTATCGTCTGTCCAAACTGACTTAGAGAATTTTGACTCCTTTGATGCTATATATATAAAATATTACATATGTATGGCCACATTCATGATATAACATAATGAAGATTTACTTTTAATGGCCGAACAATGAAAGGAAAATAAGCTCTTTCGTTTTGTTTTATGGTCGCCCATAAGAGGAAATAAAGAGGAATGGAAGGGGATAAAGCAAAAGGGAAAGGGGTTAAGTCGCCTTGGATGCTGACCGAACCCATGGAAGAAAGGAAAAAGAATAGATAAGGAAAGAGAAAAGAAAAAAAATAATATGATATGTATGAGGATTTATAACTAAATCCATGGTTGTCATATTGATTGAATTAATGAGGAAAATAGACTAGTTGTTGAGACATAATGAAAAATTGTAACGCCCAAGATGTCAAGAAAGAAAAAAAAGGGGAAAAGATAAAAATTGAAAGGAAAAGATAAATAGAAAATAAAGTCTTAAATCATAGGAATCAAATCAAATCTTGAAGTCCCAATTGGTCTCAAACTCCTCTTCTATAAATATAAGATCAAAACAAATCCAACAGTTCCTTATTTTCGTGCAAGCCGGCCCTAGCTTTTCCCTCTCATTTTTTGTGTCCTTTTCCCACTTTCACGCATCGATTTTCTGTCGGCCAATAGGAGACCAACCGGAGAACTTGGACGCTCACCTAAACAGAGAGGAGCGATCGGAGGAAGAGGAAGAAGAAGAGGAGGGGGAAGAAGAATAAGAATAAAGTAACAATTTCTTGGACAGAAACTTGCAAGGTATGGAACTAAGTAGATTCATCATAAACTCTTGATTTAAGGTCTGAAGTGTGCTTTGGTTAATCTCTAGATGTAGTACAATGAAGCACGATGACTGACCATCGTCAGAAAAGATGACCGGAGCGCCATCTGTGCGTTCGTGCAGTTTTTCGAGTAAAAGAATCTGACCCGAGTTCTCTAGAACCTGGCCCGGGTAGATCCATGCTCGGACCGAGTTCATCGAAACTCGGCTCGGGTTCGTCATTGTCGAGAGCTCCGAGCTCAGTGAGAGATGAACCCAACCCGGGTTGATGATAATTCGGCTCGGGCTATTCCTTCGATGAGGTCGCGTCGATCGCGACCTTCGCCTGACGAAACGATTGAACCTGGCCAGGGTATAATTGAACTCGGCCCGGGATTAGGCACATATTTTTAAAAATGATGCTCTACGAACTCAGCCCCAGTTTTACTCGTACTCAGCTCGAGTTTCAACTATTTGATGCCGATTTTTGTGACGTTTGACCCCTGATTCATGTGTTTAATTTTGATCTAAGTTATGATGATGATCATGTCTTTTATGCTTCTAATTTACTCTCCATGATCCTATTTTATAATCTTGATCTAAGTCCTAATAAAGATTAATTAAAAGCTGCAAGATAAAAGATGAAAAATGATAAATGGATAGCTCTTATTATGATAGAATGATGACAGTCAGGTATGGGCTAATTACGGTCACTTATAGGCTAGCTTTGTCAGTTATGATGATGATGGCGGATTGAGGCAGGCCTCTCCGTGGGTTGAAATATATCCTATGATAAGTCAAAGATGAATAATAAGATGATGAAGAAGATGAAAGTTCATAAAATTCCTTTATGATGATTAACTTTTGCCACCTTTATGATGATTATCACATAATCTTGTTGATCTCCTATTCATATACTACTTTATATGATTATATTATGATCATGCCTACTTTCTTCTTATATGATGATGATGTCATTCATGTCTAGTATCATAATCTTATGATTGTTTTTATTTTACTTTCATACTGAGTTGCAAAACTCATAGAGAGATTTCTCTCCTACATTTTCATAAATGCAAGATCAGGTCAGAATGATGAAAGTGGCCAATAGTGACAGATCAAGCTCGTAGTGACTGTGTCTTGAGTCTTTTAGTTTCATGTTATAGATTTCTCTTCTCATAACATTAGATTGATATATTCGCTTTTTTGGACTCATATGATGTTCTTTATTAGTCTTCCTCGTAATATGATGTTGTACTCTTTTAGCATTATTATATGATGATTAGTCTTTCGCTTTTATTTGATATTGAGTTGATTAGTCAAAGTCTTCCTTCAATATGATGTATACGTAAGGATGACCATAGCGGCCCTCGAAGCATATTTTGCCACGTGACGGTATGTGATTTGGGGGCATTACACAATCAATTAGGGAAAACAATTTTCTTGTTTTAAGTTTAGTAGCTGAATATTTTGCTTGTTGTTAAAATGTTTTATGATGATGATAATATTAAGAAACCTATAGAAAATGATCCTTTAGAAGTCTAGATTTCGTAAGGGAAAGATTTTTTTAAAATCACATGTATTTAAAAAGTTATGAACTAATTAGTTAGCATATGCCTTGTTGTCCAAGGAGAATAAGTAGGCCTAATTAATAGTTATGTTATAAATTTTGTACATAGAAATAAATTAGGAATTTTAAATGCCAAAAAATTATATAAATGAAGGTTCTATCCAATTTGAATCACCTAAAAAACATATGCGTAAAGAAAGTTATGAGTAAAATAAATGATAGCTCTCAATTTTAGAGATGACAAAAAATTGACTTGGGCACAACCAAACCCGACCTAGTTTTAAGGAAACTCACCTCGGATTTATATCTTGGAAATCTCTTTTGGAAACTCGGCTCAAGTCGGTAGGCATTGGCCCGAGTTGGCTATGAATTAACACCTATATGATTCCAACATGTATATGATTGATTATTATGCACAAGATTAACACATAATTACTGTTAAATCATTAAAAATTAACATAAAAACCTATCCAATTGTGATAAAAACATTAAATGAAAGTCATACTCAAGTTCACAGAACCATAAATCATAAAATAAATTAAGAGAAATCAAGGGTTCAAGTTCAACCTTTTCGAAATAATGAAATTACTCCAACTAATTTGGTATTAATTTCATAGAGAAAAATACAATAAAATGATTCAAAATAGTAAATCAAACTCCTAGATAGTAGACGACGCCTCTTACATTAGCCTTGGCTAAGGTTACATCGAAAACTATCGTTGAAAACCTTGAATTTTTCAATTCTCGATTGATTTGAAATGACATACAAGATAATTTTTTTTTCATTTCCTATGCAGCTAGGGCTCCAAACTCTAGTATTGCATGCTCTTTAGGTTTGCGGTACATCCATATATTGTAGGGGTAGTGACTTTTAGGATTCCTAGTTGATTCAGATTCGAGCAAAAGTCAGTCAAAAAATCATGTCATTCGTTAGTTTGGCCAATTGTATGGAACTTGAGCCGGATTTGGTTCAACTCGGGCCGAGGCAAATTTTATTTTTGGGCAAAAATTAATTCGGAATCGATTTTTAAGAGCAACCCAGTCCAGGTATGATGGCAGCCCGGACCAAGTTTTACTATAAGTACATATGAATTCTTTGAGCTTTATTTTTTGTGCTTTCCCGGTTCGACCGCTTCACACCTCCCAAATAATGATCTTGAAAATAAAATAAACCACAAGTGTGTAGCTTCTTAATTGAAACAAGTTAAATAAATAAATAGATGCATGCAATGATTAAAACTACAAAAAATAATTTAAAAGGCATATGCAAAACATGTATAAAAATGCATGTATCAATAAACTTAACATATACTCTTTTATTTTATATGATATTATACATGTACTTCCTTTAACATGGATGTGATATGATCTATTCACTTTTGCATATGTGCCTTCATGGTGACACAGTTAATGATACCTTACTATGGATAATGTGCTCCTTATGGTTAAGATCTTAACAAAAAAAAATGCATCCTTTTATTTTATTAATATGCATTGATTTAGGGGAGCACTGATTAAGGGGGAGTTATTCAATTTGTTGATTATTTTCACTCCTTATCATTCGATAGATTTGTCATCGTCATTTGACCAATTTTAATATTTTTATGATAACAAATCAAATTAGAGTTATGCTAATAATAAATTTATTTAATGATCTATAAGATAGGTAATAGATCAACTGAAAAAAATCCAAAAAAAAAAGGTCAAAATATAGAATTTAAAATTTTCCAAATTTCATACATCTAGTTATTTAGGGTTTCACATGTGGACCAAGTTATCCAAGAACTATCAAGGACAAAGTTCGAACATCCACCTGCAAGTTTGAATGACCAAAAATCGAGATCGAATGCCCGCCCAAGAAGTCGGGCGATCGAAAATCTTCAACAAAAGTAGTTTTGTAAAAATAAAAGTTCGAATGTCTAGTTAGCATTTTCGGATGCTCAAAACTTTTTTGGCAGGCAACAACATGTGTTAATGTCTAGTAGGATTGAACATCTAAAACTTTTTTGAGAAGTCCCTAATGGCTAGGAATCAAGCTTAAGAGAATGAGGAAATCTTCACAATGGCCATAGAGACTCCAAAGACTATAAAATGATCAAAAGTTGAAGAAACATAGCTCAAGCATTGGAACAACATATTTGAGCCCTTAAGGAATTTGGAGCACATTTGAGTCATATTTTTCATTCATCTCTTTCTTTCTCTTGGAAGTAGGACAAATTGTAAAAGAAAGAGTGTTTGAAATTATTCTTGTATTGTGAAAAGCTCTTGAGTTATAAGAAGTGTGCCTTGCCTATTGAATAGAGAAAAATGCAAGAACGTGCAAAGATTCCTGATCCTAGTTTAAAAAAAAAAGTTGCTAATGAAATCTTCAATGATCTCGAGGTCAAAACATCATAGCATGGAGGTCAGTCAATATGTGACCTTATTTCATTGACATATTTTCTTATCTTGCATTTGCATTCATATCTTCTTACTTTACAAAATTTTGTTTGAATTAGCTTTTCACATTTTTTGCCTAATTTTTTATACAATTTTTATAACACTAATTCAACCCTCATTCTCGGTGCCAAATGATCCAATATATATCTTTCTCATGGAGGGCCATTTAGGTTACCAATTGATTAGGTAATTGTTGATATTCCATTTGTATTAGGTGCTACACAAAATAAGTCAAATTTTGTTTTTTCTGCTATAAAAAATAATGCAAAATAGAAGGTACGAGTGTGAAAAATAACTCTGAATATAGAAAAATGTTAAATGATTTCTCAGATTCAAATAATTGAACTATTGGAAAAAAAAATCAATATGCTAAAAGATAAATTTTGATATTTGGATGAGGCCTTTGACTCCTAGAGGCAGGTTGGATGAAGAATTGTTATGATTTGAATAAGAATAGTTGATATGTAGGATTTGTTATTCATCAAAATTGTTCCTGTTGATAATATAAAAATGGTTTGGAAGTAAATAAGGATAATGCATAAAGTGGCTTTTCATATTCAGTAACGGAACCGGGCTCCACATTCAGGGGGGCAACTATATATAATTTAATACATATCTTCATATTTTTACTCATATGTAATACATATTATATAGGCATGTAAAAAATTTGGTGTGTGTGTCCCAAAAATGCTCTGGTTCCATCCCTGTTCGTATTAAAGTATATCATATTTTTTATTCTTGTTCTCCATAACCGTTATATAGTTTTTAAGGTTTTGATTGGACAAAAGTTCCTCATAATACTTGTCCAAATATTTCGCCTCTTTGGTGCTATTAAGATGTTATTCACATTTTATTGAGATTCTGAATAAGCTCCTTTCTTTTATTTTTCATTTCCTTAGTCAAGGGACCCATGATATATTGACATTTGACTAATTTGACGTTCGGGTGAGTGCGATAAATAGATATATTCTGACCAGTTTGGGGACTTTAAGAATTGACAACCTTGATAACCAAGTGTGCCGACCAACTTGGCTACACACTATTCTTTTTTATAATGAAAATGACAAAGTATTAGATTATTCATTTTTTATATACATTTTCAATGTTAAAAAACTTGTTAAACAAAAAAATAAATATTAAATTCTTGGTAGTTAACCACTGAAATATTAAATAGCATATCTTTGATTTACGGTAGGTACCCGCCCTCCTAGTCCTGATCAAAGTTTTCAAACTCGAGAGTTTAACTCATTTTACGTCCGATATACTCAATACATAATTTCGTAGAATTTATGTACATGACAATATATATATATATATATAATGTTATGTTATAAAATATTTATGAAAAATGTTTGCTATATGTCAGTTTCAAACGTAATGGATTTATTGATCACATTTCAACTCATTCATATTGAATTGCATAATCATTTATTATTTTTAACAATTCATTACACTCTTCTAGCACACTATATAAGTCGATGAAATACACGTTAAAATGTCAAGAGTTCAAAATTTATACATCAAATTACCAAAGTAATCCATGAGTCACGCAAATTAAAATATGAAATATTCTTAAGTATTAAATCATGAAGGTTTAATATTATTTTCATTTCAATTTTGACTTTAAACTTTGGTTAAATGTCTAACTTTTTCATCTGGAGATTCTCCCTACAAACTCAATCGAGTTTACCCGAGTTTACCCGAATTTAGCACCAAATTCGATTTTACTCAAAGTTCTTTATGGTTAAACTCATGAACTCGTACGAATTTAAGACTCAAACTCGAGAGTTTATGAACCATGGTCTTAACTCGATTTATTTCTATTTTTTTTTTAAAAAAGACCTAGTCTCGATCGAGATGAAGAATGAGGCATTTTGGTCGAACCGAGATAAAAAAAACATTCTCCATTATCCAAGTTTGACCATAATTAATTTAATTATATGATAATCAATTGATGTTATAATATAAATATAATAATGTCAATTAAATTATATACATAATAATATAATATAATACATTTTAAGATATGTGATAAAATATAAATTGTAATTAAAATAAACATAAGTATAATGTTCTAAAATAATTTTATATTTTTGACCGGGCCTAAAATAAATATAAGTATAATATTTTTAAAAATAATTTAATATAGGAAAAAAGATCCAGAAATCCGGATGGGTACCAATATTCTAAAGCCACTTGTCAAACTATTTGTTGGCCTGTCTTTTTAGATTTCATGATATTTTATTTTCCATTCAGGAAAAAAAAACACTTAGCTGAGAAATGAAATCAGGCCAAATTCGTGATAAAGAGGGAAATAATAAAAAAAAATGACACTTCTATGAGATTAATTAGGTGAACACAACTTGCATGTTATTAAAATAATTTTTTAAGGACCTCATAATACACCATGACCTTTTCAATTTCTCAACCCGCGTTTATCTTTTACTTCCAAAAGTCTTAGGAAATTTCCGATCAAGATGATAAAATGTAACATATTAGATGCATGCACCGTCTTTGTCACGCAAACTTCTAATTAACCACATGTATATCCCACCAAAATAATTAAAGCCTCATGTTAATACAAAGAAAAAGGAAAGAAAAAATATGAAGAGAAAAAATCTATATGAATATTATACTAAATAAAATATAGTCAACTTGAGGGAACAATGCCGTGGAGACTTATCTTCTTCACAACTCTCAAATAGTCGACATCCTCCCAACTTAGTTAGACCATATATTAACAATATATTTTTTAGTCAGTTTTTTATGTCTGAGATGCGATATCGATGATCTATTCTATGTTGCGTTAAAAAGTACACTATCAATAAATTAAAAGTCGGACTATCATTAAATTCAACTAATTTGAATAAAATATCTTATATCGTGTATCTAGTGAGACTCCTAATTTTTTACATTCACAAAAAATCAAACTCCAGACGTACTTAAAAAAGAAGGAACATCTCAACCTTTGTTGGTTACATTAAATTTATTTTAATTTATTTATTAGATAATAGATACTATTATTAATTAAATTTACAACCCAATGGGAAAGGAAAATATTACAAGTTTTTTTTTGTTCTAATCTTGATTAATTTAATGATTTATGTAAAGATATGTTCTAGCAACTTTACTGCATCTTCCTCTTTATTCAGCACAAAGGCCCCACAACTTATAAAATACATATTTTATAAAACGAAGTTAAGAAACATCCATACGAGTTTAGGATTTGGATTATTTTTGTATTTTTAATGCTGGCCTTAACATTAAGATTCAACAGTGCACATTAGACCGCCCATTTTATCCTCTATATAATATTGTGATTTATTATTTTACTATTTTGTATTTGTAGGAGCGTTTCCATTGTGACTTAACTATGTTATTACAAAAAATATACCAAATTGGAAAATTTTGAAGCCATGATACGGTTCCGTCAAAAGTTTTTTTATTATTAACTTCATATAGAAAAATTAGACGAAAGATAAAAAAATATCTTATTTGGTGATATTATTATTACATCTAGTTGTTCAAATTGTATAGTAAGTATGTAGAAGTTTAGGACAAAAGTGTGTGTACATGTTCCTACCCAAAGAAAAAATGTGTCACATGTTCATTGTCCACTTTATTTTATACTAATATTTCTTAGGAAAAGGAAAATTATTCTTCTCTGTTTGATAATAAAAAAAATCTTATATGAAAGATCTTTTCCAAGTGATTAAGAAGTTATAAACAACTTTGAGAAATATAGTGTCTCTAAAGAAAATATTATATATAGTAATTAATATAGTACTATATAGAGTTTTAATTTAATTTGGTCAAATGGTGGGAAAACACTTTTTCCGGATTATATTTTATAGACTGCAGCTTATTTTCAGCGAATAAAATAAATTTGTGCATTGTGGATATCTTATAATAAGCATTATTTTCACTTTTTTTTTCAATTATAAAATGTATAAAACTAAGAGTTGACATTAATTTTTTCCTCTAACTGAATCATGTGTTTACTTTACCCCTGAATTTCAATGCACTTAACTTTCTTAACATTTCTTCTTAAACCTGATTAGCAAAAACTATTTACTTACTTATAATTATGCATTTATCTTATACCTCTATTTTAACGATATCTATTTAATATTTTAAATATAAAAACCAAGATGGAACTCACCCCTCACCACATCTGTCCCATTTTATGTTATAGTTATTTATTTTAAAATTTTAAAATTAATTGGTATAAGGATAAATGCTTGATTAAATAAATTAGACATTTAGATTGAAAATGTAATTATCGAAAAATTGAAGGAGATAAACAAACAATACTCACATATAAGATAATATTTAAAAAAAAAAGATACTTAGAGATACACTTGGATGTAATATATATATATACCTATTTTCAATAATAATAATATTTTTCATTACAGAGTAGTGCACATATTCAGCAATGTATAAAATAATCAAAATTTGAAAAAAGAAGGTTCTAAGTAGTAGTAATAATATATATATATATATATATATATATATATTTATATGGTTTTACACAAATAATTAGAAGATACTTTTCCAACTCATAAATCCTCTTATTTTTTCGGTCAAATTCCACTCTTTCTGATTCAGTCACCAAACTACATTCATAATTTCATACCTCTCTCTCTCGTACCCAACTACTTTTATACATACATCCCCCTCTTATCCCAATGGGCGCCTGCGCCTCCTGCTTGACGGCGCCGCCGTCGCCGGGGAGCGACCACTTGACGTCGGGGGGCGGCAAGTCGGATGACGCCTTCTCCCCCTCTCGCCCGGCGATCTCCTTCAGGAGCGGGAGGGAGAAGAAGAAGAAGAAACCGAGGAGGACGGAGGAGAGTAGAGCCGGCTCCGGCGGAGCGTGGCGGGCCTCTGGAGGTTCCTCCATCCCCCTAGAGTTTGAAGAGGACGAGCTCCGTCGGGTGC
The DNA here is from genome assembly GCA_030549335.1 of Pontederia crassipes. Taxonomy (NCBI): domain Eukaryota; kingdom Viridiplantae; phylum Streptophyta; class Magnoliopsida; order Commelinales; family Pontederiaceae; genus Pontederia; species Pontederia crassipes. The sequence continues at coordinate 15,887,509 of JAUKPH010000017.1, read as the reverse complement.
CCGGTCGCATGTTCTTAAACGGGGCCAGCGACGTCGCCAGCCTCCACACGCAGCAGGGGAGGAAGGGGACTAACCAGGATGCCATGATCGTGTGGGAGGTAATGGCGATCTTTCTTCGTTTCCTCCGCTCCGTGCTTTTCTTCGTCTGCTTGTGGTGATTATTTTGCGGTTTCCAGCGCAGAGGCAAAATAAATGCTTCTATGGTTTCCATTGTCTGAAGTAATTTTGCATTCATGACAGTAGACTTTGCATCTTTCTTGGATGAGCTGACTTGATTTAAGGTTACTGAATCAATTCTTTGCTCTTGCGGGAAGAGACGATATTATGATTTTAGTGTCATTAGTGTGGGGTTTCATCAAAGATAGTGGTTTCTAGAGCTATTAGCTTTTGATGGATTATAATTGTTACGAATATCTTGTATGGAAATGCATTAGGATTACATATATTATTGTTTCTTCTGCAAGTTTATGCATGTTTTTTTCATTATCCTTAGGAGCATAATTGGTATGTGGATCTTTTGACGTGCATGGTCTCCATTTGACAAAAGAAACGTCAAGGAAATGAACTGTAACAAGAAAATAACTTTGCTCAAAAGGATGAAAAACGCTAAAACAATATGGAATCGGTGAAGAAATTGTCCGATCTTAGTATCTTACCATAATAGCAGTTTGTGTTGTTGATTGTTAGGATATCTGCAACCTCTCTGTTTTCTGATGTATGGACGTGGAACTTCATCCGGAGACCAATTCACTAACCACTTATCTTGTATCAATTTCAAGTTGTACTGCTGCTGTCTGACTTGAAATATGAATGTATAATGCTTTGGTGTTTTACATATTCTCAGGCATATCTGTGAGGATCCTTGAACTTTTAACAGAAAAAAGTGATGCAGTTCTTTCTGCATAATAGCTCATTACCAATTGCTGTAGCTGGAAATCAGATTATTTCTTAAACGAAAGTTACAGTATGCATCGTGATAGTTCCCTGCTTGATATATTGTTGTGCATGTATACTCCATTTCTGTATTTTCTCATGTTAGATTTCCATGCATATGCAACCGATCTCTATGCTATGTTCCACTGGAAACTGCAATCTATTGATTTTAGCATATTTAGTTCTCATGCAAATGCAACAGAAGCTAAATTCCTGCAATGTGCACCATTTTTGGAATGTGAAAACTTCCAAATTTTACAAACTTCTTGCATTAATAAATTTGTCTTATGGAGCATACTTTCCTTTCAAATGACAAGACTATGTCTAATACTCAAGGGTCATGTTTGTTGCACCATAAACAAGCATAAATACAATACCACAGTCTCCAGTGATATTGACATGTTGTGTACAGAAAAAATGAATTTTGATTAGCCTTAATCAATTTCCATATAAAAATCAAATGAAACAGATACCATTTCTGAGTCTACTATATGCAAATAATGCAACTGACTTGCTGGATGTGTTTGATACCATCAGTTTTGTGACATACGATGTAGTGTTACTATCAACTGTTTAAAGGAAACATATCATAGGTCAAAGTACTCATTCAAGTCATTCTCTCATGCAAAATATTCTTCTATTGTTGTCATAATTTTTATTTGTGGTTTGTTTGTAGCTTAAGTAACCTGTTAACCTGATGTATACGCTTTCCTCCTAAGAGTGAAGTGCCAAAATCTTGTTGATTTATGGTCTGATGGGTTTGCTCTGACTGTAGAATTTCACGTCAAGAGACGACACCATCTTTTGTGGTATATTCGATGGTCATGGTCCATTTGGCCATATGGTTGCCAAGAGAGTGCGGGATTCTCTTCCCTTCAAGTTGTCCAGCCACCGGAGTACCAATCCTATTGGACAAGGGAGTCCACATCAAGATGATAGTAGATCTTCGAGCATGGATTCTGAAGAAATGACATATCTTAATGTAGATGATGACTTGGGTGGTTTCTTAGAGGTAGACGAGAAAGAAAAGCCACCTGAGATGTATCTTCCACTTAAGCAATCTTTTATCAAGGCCTTCAAGACGATGGATAAAGAGCTGAAGTTTAATGTAACAATTGATTGTTTCTGTAGTGGAACAACAGCTGTTACCCTAATAAAACAGGTAACAAATCACAAAACTATCTATGTAATTTTTTTTGGTCTGCAAATGTTACATGTCTTGTGAGTTCCTAGTTGGTAGATGAATATTTTCAGATGCAACAAGTCCATGTAAAGTGGCTATCATCCTTTCCATTCTAAACAAGAAAAAGAAAACGAATATCTGAAATATATTTTTTCTCTAGCAACTCTTCTAAATCTCTTAACTCTTGAAAGAAATATTATGTGAAATGTGTCCCCACTACCCGTTTCGTCTTCCCTTTCAGAAAATATGATTGGTCTCAAGGGATTTGGTCTTCATCTCATTATGAAGATTGAGTTAGCTGAATTACTATTTTGCCAAGTTTTGAAAGAAAAATGCATAATTTTTTTTCTGGCAATCATTTGGAGTCTTACGTTTTGTGTTGATTCTCATATTTTTCCAGGGCCAGGATCTGGTGATTGGAAATCTGGGGGATTCAAGAGCAGTAATGGGCACACGTGATAAGGACAACAATTTGGTGGCTGTTCAATTGACTGTTGATTTGAAGCCCAATCTCCCTAGTATGATTTATTTCTTGTACATCCTTTTGAGAGAAGAAGTAACAGAATCCTTTTCATCACCTTTTGGTTATTATTGTTTTTGGAGTCCTGTCCTAGATTTTTTTGGAGTAATGCTTGCATCCTAAGAATAATCAACTGTGTGATATTAATAGAAGCCGATATCCTTTACTCAGTTCAATTTTGAAATGCTAACGGATTTAACCAATACTAGAAGAGTTACATCCATTCAACTTTTTGCATTGATTCATCCCTGTACCTGTAAACCCACTTAGACACATTACATAATGCTTATAGTTTAGTTTGAAGATCGTCCATGCATTGATGTCGGACAGGCAGACGATTACAGGTTCTGGTTGTGGCAGGAAATTTCAATTGGAACTTCACATATATAGTTACACATATGTCTGACCTTTTATACGCTTTTCTTTAGGAGAGGCTGCCAGAATCCAGCAGTGCAGGGGAAGAGTTTTTGCCCTGCAGGATGAACCAGAAGTTTCACGTATATGGTTGCCAAACAATGATTCACCCGGTCTGGCTATGGCTAGAGCTTTCGGAGACTTCTGCCTCAAAAATTATGGTTTAATTTCTGTTCCAGATGTATCCTACCACCGTATTTCTGAGAAAGATGAGTTTGTAGTTCTTGCAACTGATGGGGTATGCTTCTAAGAGTGCTTCCTGGTTGTTTATAGTGCTGCAACTAGTAACCAAGTAGAGTTCCACCTTGCCCTCAACTAACCAATTTTGTAAAACAAATCAGTTCTCTTAACTGGTTAAAATCATCCATGATAATTTACGACATCTGGCTTACAATTTCATTCTATTATTCATTGCCACACCATAAACCTCTAAATAAGTCAACATTTAAGTTTCAATTTTGAGTCAGAATTTTGTTATGTTGTTCTCATATAAGGTACAAAGAGGGTTAATAAAATATTATCGGGGTTTTGCAGGTTTGGGATGTTCTCTCGAACAAGGAGGTTGTTGATGTAGTGGCTGCAGCACCAAGTCGACGAACTGCCGCCAGAGCTCTAGTGGAATGTGCAGTGCGAACTTGGCGACAAAAGTTTCCTACATCAAGGAGCGATGACTGTGCCGCTGTGTGTCTGTTCCTGGATACCCCATCATCTGATCAATCTCGAGACTTTTGCCAACACATAGCTAATGAGTTGGAGGAAGGAACAGTCTCAGGATTACCCAAGCAAGTAGCTAAAGAAAAGCTCTCTATGGGAACTCAAACTTCTATGTTGGATCACTCGCACACTCTTGGTAATATGCAGGAACTTGTTCCGGCCATTCAGAGGTGCAAGGTGGGAAATGAACCAGAAAGGAGCAACTCTGCAAGGACTCTTGCCGAGTGCATACCCAAATCAGAGGAAGAAGAGTGGTCTGCTCTGGAAGGCGTCACCAGGGTCAACTCTCTACTTAACCTTCCAAGAACTTTATCCAGTGAGAAAATTTCCAATGTCAGGAGAAATATGTTGTAATGTCATCTGCAACCTGAATTTTGAGTTACTCCGTTTATTCTTTATATATAAACTTCCTAGGGATTTAGACATAGATAGACACCCATTCGTGTAACCATAATTATTCCATAATAAACAAAATCGTCGCTTCTCGAGGACGTAACTCGATTTGGGGTCAAATTCGTAAATCTCTGTGTTCTTCTGTATGCGTGCGATCTCTTTCCCTCTTTTCGTAACAAGACCTTAGAGTTCGTCAGCGATTCTCGATCAGGAGGGAGATGCACAACGTGAATGTAGAGAAGTTCACCGGCAGAAATAATTTCGACTTTCGAGTTGTGACAGATCAAGATGAGGGCACTTCTAAAGCAACAAGGAGTATATCCTACACATCTGGAGGTACCGCAAATTGTAGATTTCCTGAGCCTTTATGCCTAAAAAATGATCAGTGAATTTGAAATGGAGCGCAGGCTTAAGTGCTTGCTGAACACCATTGCAAAATCCTCTACTGTTTATATTATAGAGTCAAACCTCACAGGTTTCTTACTTCTGTAAAAACTTCTTCAATTTATTTGGGAAGAAGCCTGTGAGCTATGTTTAGTCTACTATATGTTGTAAATTCACTATAATGAAAGTCTAAATATGGGACTACATGGCCTATTGCCTAATTTGGTCTGAATGAAAGTCAAAAAATGTTGTAAATATGTATACAATGAAGGTTGCATTTATTACATTGCCATTCAATATTAGTCGGCAATGTGAATTATCTCTCAAAAAATTGACACTTATTAAATCATTAGTAATGTACATTACTTTATTTATTTAGTATGTATAAATAATCCATTTAACAATTCATATTAGTTATTTATAATCAAATAAAGACTTATGAGTTAACATATAATTTTTATCAATGTACTCCTAATCAAAATAATTATGTTTAAAAAATATATGCAGTTTATTTTAAACTTTGTACACTTAAATCATAAACACATATTCCCAGACATGGAATTAATTTATAAAATAATTAGTATCTTTTAGAAATATGATAATAATATATTAAAAATAATTACTAAGATTTATTATATTATTATTGTAATTTATTTGATTAGTTTCATAATTTATTTAATTAGTTTTATAATTTATTGAAATAAAACTTCAAAGGACAAAGGGCAAACTCAAAAAATAAAATATTACAACTCAAGTGACAATTTAAATTGTCACGTCTCCTGTAGGCAATTTGTATTATCACTTCATAAGCAATATGAATTATTCAAATAATTTATATTATCCATCACGTATCACAAGTGAACGTATCATATGGTGAGACCAGATAATTTAATACCATATTATCTGATAATTTATTTGTAGAGGAATAGCTCCTAAATGTAATAAAAGCAATCAACGTCTAATTCGACAAATATAATTGAGTTCAACAAGATTGAATTGAATTTTTTTTATTAAAATAGTATTACTTTTAAAATATCAACGATAAATTATGAATATCTATAAAAGTACTTAGAAAATAATTTTATTAATATTGAACATTAACTTAAAGATGATTTATTTTCTAAAAAACATTTATACTTAATTTATTCAAAATATATTCTTATTTTATATAAGTTTCAATATTTTTTAATGCAAACACAAAAGAGAGGATAGTCTTATTATATTAAAATAATATGACAATGTTCGTACCACAAAAAAATTATTGCAATATAAAGGTTATGAAAAACTCTTATGCATTATTTAACTAAATCTGCCCTTAGAACATTCATCGAGTGAACAGTTCAAAAAATATTATTATTAGTTAAATTTTATTCCTACTATTATCAGTTTAATTATTTCTTATGTTAATATTTGTCATTTTCTCGTATCTTTCCATCAAATATTATCTTTGACATTTCTTTCTTTTCAATCATATCTCCTTTCTTTCATTTTATTTTGGGTTAATTAATAAATCTCCCTTGAACTATAACAATTTTTATGAACTTACCATAGGACCTTCCTAAATTTCATCGTGATTTTCACTTAGGTATTTTTCATTAGATTTTGTTTACTTTTTATTATTTCTTTATTTTTCCTATGTATGAAAATACTGAAATACCGTCCCACGATTTAAAATAAATGCCTTTCTTTCTATGTTTCATTCGGACCGATGAAAATTCAAAATCATGGGAGGACATTTTAGTATTTTCATAAATAGAAAAAATAAGAAATAATATAAAAGTTCACGGATGAAAGGACTTAGGCATTTTTTGACATGTAAAAAAATAGAGTATTTAGTAACGAATAGCATTTTGTTAGAGTCAAAACGCTACTATAAGCGTTTGGTAAATATTTTTTCTAAGTAACGTTTAGAGATTTGAGTAGAAAACGTTATAAACTACTCCTACTAGCTTTTAGAGTATAGATGTAGCGTTTTCATATTTTCTTCCTATTATACCCTTATTTTTAATATAAAAAAATTAATTATTAAATATCATATTTTATTTATATTTTATATATCACATCTTTAATTTTACTTACAACCCAAATAAAATTTTTATTTTGAAATAATCAATATTTTATATTAAAATAATATTCTAAAATATTTTTAATTAAGTTTTATGAATATGATGCATATAAAAATGATCACAAATTATATCTTACGTCTATTTTTGTCATTTTGTACGATACGCTAATTTAATCGCTATGTTTACCAAACAGTTTTTATTAAATTTATAAACAAATCACTATCCGCTATTCGCTAATAGTTAACCGCTACACCCTAGTAAAAAACGCTATCCTCTAATCGAACCGCTGTCCTCTAATAAAATCGCTAGCTTTGTCAAACATAGCCTTAAGTAAAAATTATGGTAAAATTTAGGGACGTCGTATGGTAGGTTAGATGCAAAAAATGCTATAGTTTAAGGAAAATTTATGAAATTAACTCTTTTATTTTTCCTCGCTCCTTCTTTTTCTCCTTAAATTTCTCACTTCATTTTCCATTTTTTTACTATTATTTCCTTTATTTGGCAGTTATTACTTTTTTCTTATAACTTATGCATCATCACCTTCCCTTTTCCCTTTTCCAATTATTTATTTTCTTTCTTTTTATTTTTGATCCCATCATTTCAATTTCCAAATTTGTATATTTTTAGTAAAAATATTAAAATCAAATTGAATCAATTCATATGGTTGAACCAGTTTTGACTGTTCAGTCCCATTTAGTCCGATTTTTTTTTCATTTCTAATTTTGAAAGAAAATCGAACTAGTCAAACTGACTTATCAAGTCTGGTTTTAAAATAATTTTAAGAAAAATCCTCAAAACTTTCTTCTTATTTATATTACAATTATGATTTTTTTATCATTTTACCTTTTTCAAGAAAATGAAGTAATAAAAAATTATGAGTTCCAAGCTCTTCATAAAAAAATTAAGATTTGTGATAGAATATTTTGCTGCAAAACCTTTGAAACTCATAAAAAATTATAATAAATATTATTGTTGGAATGCGAATTCTCATTGAATTTATAATTACAAAATGCAAATTCTAATTGTAACACTAATTCATTTTATTAATACCTATTTAATTATAATTTATGAAAAAATATCACATCATTAAATTGTAATGGTAACTCACTAACAGTTGACGCATCAATTCATAATAATATATTTGATTCATGAGAAATTAACATATGAATAAGAAATTTCATTTTTAATCCATGAAAAATTGAAGCATCAATAACTTTATAATAATAACGCCTATTAACACATCAATAAATAATTTTATTATTAATCCATAAAAATGAACACATCAATAAATTCAGAAAATAACATGAACTAGAGTTAAATATTAAGAAGGGAATAAGGAAGATGTGGGAAAATATTTTCGCCACATATATGGGCCGACAAGACACCCTGAACCATCTATTTTTAGTTGTGTCGAACCTGGTTTGGACTGTTTGATTCAAATTTTATTAAGGGAAGAGAAGAGAATAGACATGAAGGGAAATTAGAGGAAGTGAAAAAAAGAGAATGGAGTAAGTACTCATCTTATTTGGATGGAGCAACTAAAGGAGAGGGAAGAAAATAAATGTTTAGTAATATTTTTCTATTAACAATTGTATTCTTCACATATAATTATATTTAAATTAAGTATGATCATAATAAAAAAAATATGATTATTAGTTTTTTCTCCTCTTTTCCATCCCATCATGGAGGGGAAAATGACATATAATAAAGGGGAAAATTTCTTTCTTTCTCCTTCAACTTAAACTCAACTAAAGAAGAAAAATACATTTCCCTCCTTCCCCCTTCCCTTCTTTACCATCCTTTACCTCAATCAACACATACCCTAAGACACCATTCCCAGTGAGTTGGTTCAAGATCGGCCTTAAAAAAATAATTTATCATCTCCAAAATCCCAATCTTGCATCTAGCCGCTCTCAGGCCTCTCGCTTCACTTTGCAACGGCCGCTGCAAAGGCACTAATTTCGCTCCATTTACCTTCTCTATCTATCTATCTTCACAACCTCCTGCCACCAGCTTCACTTCACCGCGATCGCCACCACCAAAAGCATGGTAGACAACCTTTCGAAGAAGATCCAAGGTGCATTGACATGGGGAATGAACTCCTCAGGTTCTACTACAACATGTCTGCACTGTTTCAGTCTCAATTGATCAACATCTTCATGCCACTCGATCCCACAGAGCAAGGATTAAAACATCATTATGTGATGAGCTCAAAGTTGACATATTTAGCGATGAGAAGAGAGCAATGCCTGAGTGCAGGAGGGTGATTGCAGGAAGAGTGAGGAAGAGCCCTGATGACAATGAGGAATACGATTCAGTCACATGGTCTGGAACCTTAAAATTAGATAAACTTTTTTGTTTTCAATCCCAAAGCAATCTTACCTAACTTTGTCCTTCTCTAAGATACAGAACACTTGTATTGTATTATTTATGAACAATATTTTAATTTAGTTATTTGATAAAACAATTGTATTATAATTAAAGATTAAATTATTATAAAAAGATAATTGCATTAACTCCTCGAAAGATTGAGTTAAAAAGTAGCAAGAAAAAATGATAACATGTTGAGAGAAAAAAGGGAACAAAACTAAAGAATTGTTCCTCTATTCATTACAGACAAGTGTGGTTGCCTTCAGACAACTCCAGGTGGTGTCATAGGACGAGGATCATGGTGTCGCCCTCTTCCTCCTCTTGCTCGCCTCCTTCTCCGCCACGACCTCCTACCTCCACCTCTACGTAATCAATTTGCTGCCGCCCGTCGAGGTAGGGGAGCAGTAGCGGCTAAAGTGGAGGATGAAGAACAAGAGAAAGTGAATAGAGGCAAGGAGATGTCGATGGCGAACTAGGATAGTGGTGGTATCAACAAGCAACGACAACGAGGCTAAGAGGCGTAAACAGTGAATTAGCAAAGCGAAGGGAAGGCAAATGGGGAGGCGCGTTACGAATAGTATAACTACCAAAAAAGTTTGGGTTACTTTCATAAACCATCCCTAAACTAACGCGATTTTTGACGCCTAACCCTAAAATACGAACTTATTTTTTTATCCCTAAACTATCTAATATTTTCCATTTTAATCCTTTCGTCAACTTCTGTTAATTTTTTTGTTAATTTCTTTTTTTCATTTATGAAAAGTCAAAATTACCCCTTCTATCATCTCTTCTAATATTTAAAAATTTAAAATAAAAAAAGAAAAATGCAAGGGGGCGATGCCCCCTACCATCATCGTGATGACCGACCGATGATGACTCGCAGGGTCTTGCTCCTTCGCTACAGCACCACATTCCCCTTCCCTTCCCCAACCCCAATACTGGAATCCTCCACCTGAGCTGATCTCGACCCGTCGAAGATGAGCACTAAGGTGACGGCATTGTCACCGACGATGATGGGGATGAGGAAGTTCTTCATGATCAGCATCGTCGCGGGCAGGTACTCCTCAAACATTGGCGTCCTGCTCCTCAACAAGTACCTCCCCCCTCCCCGCCCCTCATGCGTGCCAACGACGAGTGAAAGGGGGGTCGCCCTCAAGCGATCTCGTCGTTGGAGAGATTGTGGTGGCGATCCCCCCTTCATGATGGGCCTTGTCGCATCCTGGTACTCGTCCAACATCGACATCGCCTTCCTCGACGAGAGAAAGAAGGGGGACATCGCCCTCCTCGTGCGCGGACACCCCCAGGTGATCTCGACGGCGATGAGATCGTCGGGGGCGACGCCCCCTCATGCGTGCCAATGACGAGCCAGGGGGGAGGGGTCGTCTTTTCGCAATATTGTTTCCGGCGAGATTGCGGGGGGCCCCCACCCCCAGGGTCCGTCGCCAACGACGCAGAGGGGCAGCACACCCTCCGTTTTTTTATTTAAAAAATTTAAGTGGAGATGAGAGAAGGGATAATTTTGATTTTCATAAATAATAGAAAATAAAATTAACAGAAAAGTTCACACAAGTCGACGGAAAGATTAAATTAAAAAAATTATGATAGTTTAGGGATATAAAATAAGTTCATAATTTAAGATTAAATATAAAAAATCGTAATAGATTAAGGATGATTTATTGAAATAACTTAAAATATTTTAATATTTTATAACATCAAAGTAAAATGGGAGCCCACCCAAGCCTAGCCAGGCTCCCCCCCCCAAGCCGAAGCCCAGCCGGCTGAGAGCAGCTGTGCTGAGAGCCAACTATCGTGGGGTAAAAAAAAGAGGATAATGAGTATGTAAAGCATGCCACTCTACATCTTGATGTAGGGCACTTATTTTTCATTATTTAATTAATCTCTGCGTACTCATTAACCTCTTCTTTTTGAGGAAAAAGGATAATGAGTATATAGAGCACCCCGCTCTACATCTTGATGTGGAGCACTTATTTCTTATTATTTAATTAATTTAACAATTATAATTAATGATTAAATTAATCATATATTTTTTTAGATAAAGTAATATATATTTATTGACATAATTTGATAACAAAAAACTACCATCTAAGGCTAAATAAATTTCAAACGTTTGAATTAATCATATTTGTTAAATAGTTTTATCAACATCATCGAATAATCCGATGACCTTGATTTTAGACATATTTATTATTTAACATATATTTTATATTATTATATATTTATTTTTTAATCTAATAAATAATATGAGTGCTCTACACTAATTCTACACAAAATGCTTTACATATACATTTTCCTCAAGAGATTAATAAGTAGGTAGAGCACTCTGCTCTAAATCTTGATGTAGAGCACCTATTTTTCATTATTTAATTGATTTTATAATTATAATTGATTTAAATACTCGTGCGAGAAAGAAAAAGAAAGAGAGGGAGAGCGAGCACCTATTAGGAAGCAGCAAACGGGCGGCGGCGGCAGGACAACAGAGGCTGCAGCAGCATATGAACACCAGCGGCATATAACGATGATTGTTAATTGTTATAATCATTGTTTTATTTGAATGGTTTTGTATGCATTCAGCAAACAACTTTTCCTCTTTTACCTTGGATTTTTTTAACCTTTTGGAACCATGCAGCAAGGTGTTGAGCTTGTTGATTGCTCGTGCGTCGACCGTGCCGAGAGGTTTACAAGAAGAAGTATGTCCTCCTCGATCTCCGCCCCAAGAATACCCGCACCATCTCCTGCCACTCACCAATCACCAGATACTCTTTCACGTTCCTCGTTCCTAAGTTTGTGGCGTCCTTTACAACACTAAAGATTATTTGTTTAGTTTAATCCCTCCATGCATGTAAATTTTGATTATTGCATCACCGAACTCATTTTAAGCATAAGTTCTAGGAAGACCGACAGCTACCCGGATGCATGTCACCTTTGATATGTTCACTTGTGCAATTTGAGTTAAGAACTAATAGAACTCATAATCTGATGCCTTATCACTTCCATTAGGCCTTTCTTAATGTCCCTGTAATCATATATATTTTTGGTTAATTGGCGAGATATCCATGATGAAATATATCCTATCATTTAATTTCCTCATTGCATCTTTCACCATGCTGCATTCGTCTATTAGTTATTTTTCACCAAATAATGCTTACACTCTACTTTAGATTAATTTATAAATATTACCACAGAGTTGTTCTATGCAATGCTGTCAAAATCGCGTTTCAACAAATCTCATCTTTGAAAATCATGCTCAATTATACTCTGGATCGGTTCCGGCCAGCATGCGGTAGAATCGCGGGCTGGGAAGCGATCCCAACTTTTTTCTTTTGCCGTCTATTTAGTGGGTCATGTGGTGTGACCACGTGAGCGGAAAGCCAACAACAACAACAACAACAACAAAGTCTTATCCCACTAGGTGAGCGGAAAGCCAATAAGAAAGAAAAAAAAAATTGATGATGCCCTAGTTACCACCACTTGCTGCCGTGGCTTGTCGCCCCCTGTGCCGGCTGTCGACGCCTGCCGCCATGTGTTGCAGTCGCCTGACGCCGTGTTTTCCAGCCGAATTTAATTCATATGCTAATGCTTCCAAGATCGCAACCGTTTACTTTTTCATCAATGACTCACATTTTTTTCCATTTTTTCTTTAACCCTACGTACGATCCAAACCCTTTCCCCCTTCTTTCTTCTCTCTCCTCCTCGCAATCAGTCGCCCCTGCGATATGCACACTGGGACCTTCTTCGAGCGAACCTTCCTCATCGCCGTCGCGCTTCGACCTCCGCCACTTCCGCTTCCGCCTTCGCGCCGTCGACTCTGCGTAGATCTGCGACGCCGCCGATAGAGCTGCGCAGATCCATGATGCCGTCGACCTCCGCGCCCCCATCAAGCTCTGCTGCCAACCAGATATGCGGTGAGGGGGCCAGATCCAACCATCGCTGACCTCTACCGTGACCCCCGCCTACCTCCGCGATAACTAGATCTACGCGTGAATCCAACGGTCGTGTATGTACTTGCGCTTTGATGTGGTTCGATTCTCTCGCCGAGCTCAACTGTCGCTGCTGCCGCCGCTCTCTCGCCGAGCTCGACTGCCGACGATGGCCCCTCTCTCGCGCAGATCTGCATCCCCTGTCAGCCCGCTCGCGACCTACGGCCATCTCACGTAGATTTGCGTCCCCTGGCTTCCTCGGCGCGACCTCCGGCCAGATCTCGTGCAGATCTGTGTCCCCCGGACACCGCCACCTAACACGACCATCTCCGTCGATCTCTCGACCCGCCGCCGTCGAGTACGACCATCTCCGCCGAGCTCCCGACCCGCTACCGCCGACGCGAGGAGATCGCACACCGCCGTCGCCGAGCTCGACCACCTTCGCCGCCGCCGAGCTAATTTTTTGTTAATCCATTCTTCATGATGTAATTTTTTTGTTTTAATCCACGTTGTAAATTAGTTAAACTTTTGTTAATTCATGTTTCCATTTGTTAATCCATTCTGAAAATTCTTTTTCTTGTATGCGACTGACAACAGTGACAACAACGCAGTGGTATTTTTTAGTCGTCATTTGTACAATGATATTTTAGTCACATATTCTCATCTCCATCCCCCGCTCTAATGCCTCGGAACGTCATTCTCGTCTCCATCCCACGCTCCAATGCCTCGAAATGTCGAATAGCTCTACGTTCTCGAGCTCATAAGAAGCTAGTCATACATACTTAGCTTCGCCAAATCCTATCTCGCTTTCGAAATCCTCTTGAACATAAAAAATCTCGCTTTCGGACATCCTCCACTCCGCCAAATCCTCTTTAATTCTAACATATTGAAAGGTCAATCTCGTGCAATAGCCTCAACGTTAGATAAATCACACTAATTTACAACATGAATTATCAACAAAACTTTTACAAATATGTAACTAATCACACTATCACAAAAAATGCGACGGCAGGGCAGGCGAGTTCGGCGACGGTTGGGCGGCGGAGCTCAGAGGCAGCAGTGGCGTTGCACGCTCTCAGCGGCGGCAAGGCGGTGTACGAGCTCGGCGGCGGTGTATGAGCACGGCGGGGGGGGGGGGACGAGCTCGGCGGCGGCGGTGCACGAGCATGGCGGCGGCGGGGCACGAGCTAGGCGTCGGAGGAGGACGGGCTCGGCGGAGGCGGGGCGAGAGAGCGGCGGCGGGGCGGGTGAGTTCGACGGCGACTGAGCGAGAGAGCGGCAGCGGCAGGGCGCGAGCTCGACGGCGGAGGTGGACGGGCTTGGCGGCGACGGGGCGAGAGAGAGGCGAAACTCAGCGGGGGGCCGGCGACACATAGAAGCGGGTCGGCGGCGGAGCTCGGAGGTCACGCAGATCTGGCCGGAGAATGCGCAGATCTTGCCTGATGGACGAAGATCTGCGCGAGATCTGGCCGGAGATCGGTGAGATCTTGAGGGGGGCACAAACTACGTGAGATCTGGCCGGAGATCGACGTGCTCGCATGGGCGGCCGGATCATGTGTCGTCTGCGGGCGATCTCGGTGAGAGAGCGGGCGGCGGCGGCGAGCGATCTCATTGAGAGCACGGACGGCGAGAGTGCGGACGATCTCGGCGACGTCGGCGGACGATGACGTGGGACGGCGAGAGAGCGGGCGGCGGCGGGGAGACGAAGTTGAGAGAAAAATACCGAAGGAAAAATGGTTAGGTTCGAGATGTCGTCGAGCTTAAGGTTATTAGAAAAAAAAGAAAAAATCGGATGTGATCTCAACTATTGATCTTGAATCGAAGGGCAGAGATCATTAAAAACATTTCAGCCATTCATATGAAATGGGCGGGCGAGATTTTGAGTTGAGAGCATATGAATTAAACCCTTTCCAGCCGTCTGCCACCGTGTTTCGCTGCCTATCTGCGCCGCTGCCGCTCTGCGCTGCTGCCGCTCTGCGCTGCTGCCGCCTGCCGCCGTGAATCATCGGTACTCCCCTAGTCCTCTCTCTCTCTCTCTCTCGTTCTCCGTTCTTTTTCTGTCGCACCATCCTTTTTCTGGCGCCGTCCTGTTCGCCGGTCTGCTCCTGCTCCTTCTCCTGCTCCTGCTGTTGTCTCCCTCCCTCCCCGCGTGAGCAATGGAGACCTCGGTACCTCTCGGTGCTTCCCTGCTCCCGAGAGGCGCGGGGGTCTCCCTGCTCGCGAGCAGGGAGACCGTCGCGGTCTCCTCCCTGCGCTCGCGAGCAGGGAGGCGTCGAGGTCTCCCTGCTCGCCCAATGCAGCAGAGAGCCAGAGAGGCCGGTCGAATTTTTTATAATCTAAGTTAAAAATTAGGATTATATTTGTGCATGTTTTTTAGGCCATTTTTTTGTGCATGTTTTTTAGGCCATTTTTTTGTGCATGTTTTTTAGGCCTGAATGTTTTTTAGGATTATAACCTAAGTTAGCCGACCCCACCTAGTGGGATAAGGCAAACTAGGTTGGCTACATGGATCATACGACGCCAATTCGTTGATTCATGTTCATGAGATTTTATGTTGGCTGTCGGGGCCTAACACAACCCTCCTCCGGCTTGGGACCGGCTATAAAACATAGGCGGAGTTTTTGTTATAGTTCAACAATAATGAAGAAATACTATAAGAACAATTACAGGATATATTGCTTGTGAGAACCAGCCTCGACTTACTCTATCACCGCCACGAGGGATTACACAGGTAATTATATATATATATATATATATACAAAAATCAAACAAGTGCAGCATGTTTTCAAAAATTTCAGCACGACCTATATAAAATCGATAATGGCCAAAATAGCATCATATATGCATCTAAAGATCTCAATTTCAAACGATAAAAAGGGCATTAGTCCATAGATATAAGCCCTCCTGCAAAAATTTGTAATATGATACCACCATGATTTCAAATCTGATCAGTATACATCCACGGATGACAAAAATAGGTTTCCATATCACAAGTTTCCACAACCAATAATTGATATAATTATGATTCTTCTATATTCTTATATTTACTAATTATGAGTCAAATCAGTTTCAATTATTAGTAAATCATAAAGTAAATCTATACTTATTTGTCCTAGGTCACATCACTCAGATCATCAGCTACTAATTATCAGTTCTATAAACTTAAATACACTGTTATTACTTTTCTTCAGAGTGATACAGAGTTACTATTTAACATTACATTTAAACAAAATTTGGAAAATAACATATTTCATTTCGTTTTAATTATTTAATTTAAGTCAGACTATTATAATAATGTATTTGTAGACAAAAAATTTATATTGTAATATATGTGTTTTTCCATTTCTCATATACTATTAATACTAGATAATAATTTGCCTTCCAGCAATGTGGAAATAATCTGTTTATCATTTATTTAATTAAAAATCAACTATCTTTATAGCTAACTTAATCATGGACAAAATATTATTATAATAATCATTCTATTAAGTTCAGCCTTTAATACTAAAATTAATTTGTCATCTAATCTTATTCGCAAGTTAAT
The DNA here is from genome assembly GCA_030549335.1 of Pontederia crassipes. NCBI lineage: Eukaryota > Viridiplantae > Streptophyta > Magnoliopsida > Commelinales > Pontederiaceae > Pontederia > Pontederia crassipes. The sequence goes on along the minus strand of JAUKPH010000017.1, from coordinate 15,871,050 downwards.
CATGTACATGGATCCATAATTTAAATTTAGTGAAACAAGTTCCAACCAATGCTCATGAATTCAAAAATTCTTTCAACTCTTCCATTTCTTACTAGTTGGCCACATTAAGGCATGCATAATTGTTAAAACAATTTTACGCTCATAGCTCTTGGGTTACTCAGCATCTGGAAACAAAGGAACAATATTAGCACACGAACCATAAATCCGAATCTGGACCTAATCACACCTAACAATACAAACTGGCTTCCAAAGGTTCCCATAGGGCCGTAGGATTCAAGCACTATGTGCCCTCTGACGACCAGAAAGTTACTGTAAATGGAACAGGGACAAGAAACCAAAAACCAATCCTGGCAATCCACCCTCAGCGGAATCAGACTTGGATATCAAGTTCTGCTTTGAGATTGTCAAGGGCTACTATGACAAATGTTGCTGATCTCCTCCCTAAACTATAAGAATGGTTTTGCCTCATAATGCACATTTGTTGATGGTGTCCCTAAGGTGAATTAGGACTTTTCCTAGTTGTTTTAAACTAAGGACCACATACTGAACCATGGGAAATCAGATGAAGACAGCACACGTGGTAATGAACCTGACAGTAATATGTGATAATATGTGAATGACATCATAGAAACGTATGTATGCACAAGAGTAAGTCAATTTTGTATTACCTGAATGTTACAAAAAAGAAAGTTGTTGTACAGTAAATTACTTCACACCATTTACTATGCCCAGATAAAATTTCTTACTTTGACATTCTAGAACACTCAAAAGGAAACCGCCAATCCCTTAAAGGATCAAACACATAGAATTGTATGCCAATCACCATAATGAGGTTTATACTAATCTTCAAAGGATTTCACAAAGATAAGATATGCAAATGCAAACAACATCAAACAGATGCGTCTGAGATTCTAGTAATAAATGGACTATTTTAAGCTAAAGCATTAAAAGAGCAACCAGCTGCTAACTTTATCTCAGTAACGCACAGTACTCTTCAGCCTTTAACTATACAGAAAGATAACGCAGTCTATATTGCCATCATCGATTAATATATACAGAAAGATACACAAAACTCCGCTCGATCTCAATCATGTTTTTCAACATTAGAAGTCAAAGAAACGCAACGTGGATAAATCCATCATCAACAAAGACAATATCTTTAGATGTCCCCCCAAATCGTTTCCAATGCGAAAAACACCAACCGGATCAATGGCGCGAGACAGAATGATAGCGAAAGCGAACAATATGGCATGAATTCCACGAATGGAGAATAAGAAATCCCACGATGCTTACCTCGATAGACGAATCTCAAAGTAATATCGCCGCCGACCGTCTCCACTTCTACGCGCGCTATCATTTCGCCCGCCGCCTAAGTTAAAAATTAAAAATTAGGCATGGTCCCTCCAGATGTTGAAGTTGATATAGCTGATGAAATGGAGAAGGATAGAAATGAAGACAATTTGGAAGATGAAGATACCATCTATGATGGAGCTGATTTGAATGATTTGCTTTATTTGTATTAGTCCTTTAGGCATATGCCAATTCCTTATTTTGATAGAACTTGTCTCTTGATGCATCCTGTGATGTTTTGTTATTCTGAATTTTGATGACTTGGATGTTAAAACTTATTTTAGTTTTGGTAATTTGGAATTTGGTATTGATCCTTTGACATGTTGCTTAATATTTGATAACTTGATGAAAATTTTGCTTTATTATAATATTATATTCAGTTTTGTGCTAATTAATATATTAAAACGATAATCTGGTAGAATCGGCTGTCATTTTTTCTTGGCCCGTGTCGTGTCCGTTTTACGTGTTTGACAACATTGATTCTATGATTAAAGAGTTCTTAATATGTAGGATGAACTGTGTTAGAGATTGAGATCCAGAATTTGTTGCTCTTGTTATCATACTGGATACTAATGTGTCAGGAAATCATATTAGATATTTTGGGGTAAGTTTACAGTTCTGTCATAATGATGCAGTAAAAAGAGAAAACCACAAGGATAACAAGAAATTAGGTTAGAAAATTGGAAGGATTGATAGAGGAACAATTAGTGTTTGTGAGAAAACTACAAAAATCTGTAATGTTGATAAAAAATCGAAGATGACGGCTGAAAACTGTATTTGCAGACTTAAATACTAGGGTTACAAGAGTTTAATACTAATAATCAATCTCCACTATTGATTAACCTACTTTTAATCATGACCCTTCTAGCTAATTTAAAGGTCACATGCCTATCACACGACGACTAATAGACTAAAAGACCAGCTTTAATTAAAAATAACTAATATAAAATAAAAAGCTCCATTGTCACATAAAATTATTTTCTCAGATTTGTTACTAAGTTATTATGGTTTTGTTTAGATACTTTTTTGTCCTTTTAGAATGCACTTCATAAAATCAAGTTTCATTTTTATTCATGTCTTGCATTATTATTATCTTTGTTAAAGGTAGGATGCATAACATATAACAATGTTTAGGGAGCTTATATTCGGTAGAACAGTAGAAGTGATCATATGGTACTAAATGATGCCTCCATTTTTTTAGCTATATTAGATCAAATTTAGTTTATATTAATATTAATTTATGATTTTATGAATGCAGAATCAACAAGATGGACAACAAGCTACTGACCAATTCTTGCAGCAATATACTGATGAGAAAAAGTAAGATCATATCTGATGATATTACTTAGATTTGTTGGAACACTTATTGACTCCTCACCTTTTCTTCAGCAGTTGAGAAGAGCCGATCAAATGGATATGTAGATTATTCTGCTGGCTCATGTGGATGTTCCAGATGGCCCTTCGCCTTTCATGCTCTGTTGGCTCTTTTTTTTTTTTTTGGGGGGGGGGGGGGGGGGGCTATCTAGGAATGTACTCTCACCAATCGTGAAAAATGTTTGAGAATGGTATCTGGTTGCCACCTCCTCACCAACCTTGTCATCACCCTATGCTCTCCTCTCCTCCATTTGTTTCTCAATGAAATGTAATACTTTCGATTTCCTGCTTCAACGATGCTCCCATGCTCTTCAAGCAAAACAAATCCATGCTCAAATCCTCCTCCATCGCCTTCATCTCTCTGCGTTCCTTTCTGCACGCCTCGTTTCCATTTATAGTCGTTTCAACCTCATCCATGATGCTCATGCTGTCTTTAATGATGCTGCAGCCGTCCATCAACAGTCTTGTCTTCTTTGGAATGCCATTCTTCGTGCCACCCTTAGGGATGACGACCACAAACAGGTCCTGCTTCTCTACCTCCGCATGCAAGCGCTTGGTGTCATCCCTGATGGCTTCACCTTCCCACTAGTTATACGAGCATGCGCCGGTATCTCTAACGACAGGATAAGTATCTCAGTCCATGGACATGCTGTCACGATGGGATTTCGGTCCCATCTACATGTTGCGAATGAGCTAATTGTCATGTATGGCAATTTTGGAAAGATGGATTTGGCTCGAAACATTTTTGAGGAAATGCCTCTAAGAAATGTTGTTACTTGGAATACATTGATTTCTGGGTACTCACTCAATGGCGATTGTGGAATTGCTCGAGATGTTTTTCGGCACATGGAGTCAAATGGACTTGAGCCAAACCCAATCACGTGGACAGCATTATTGTCTGCACATGCTCGGTGCCAACAGCATGAACTAGTTTTGAGTCTGTTCAGCGAAATGAGAGCTCAGTTGCGTGTTGCAACTGCAGAAGCTATTGCTGTGGGTTTGTCTGCGTGCCCTTATGTTTGTGCTAGTGCACTGAGCAAAGGTAAGGCGATTCATTGTTATGCTATTTTGTGTGGCTTTGAGGGATACACGTTTGTCAGGAACTCGCTCATTTGTTTGTATGGAAAGATGGGTCACAGAGAAGATGCAGAAAAGGTGTTCTGGGAGAGTGAGTTCAGGGGGTTGGTCAGTTGGAATGCATTGATCTCTAGCTATGCAGCTGGTAGCTTATGCAATGAAGCGTACAAGATATTCTCTGAGATGCAAAGAATTGGAGAAGTTGCACCTAATGTGGTCAGTTGGACTGCAGTCATCAGCGGTTTTCTGTTGAATAAGATGCTCGAGCAGTCATTGGACCTCTTCAGGCAGATGCAACAATCTGGAATCGAGCCCAATTCTGTCACAATTACAACTGTTCTCTCAGCTTGTGCAGAGTTATCAGCACTGCGTTTAGGCAAAGAGGTTCATGCTCACGTACTTAAGAGTTCTATGTATCAGAGTTTGCTGGTTGGAAATGGACTTCTAAACATGTATCTGAAGAGTGGTAGTCTGAATGATGGATGTTGTGTATTCAACCAGATTGAGGCTAAGGATTTGATCTCATGGAATTCAATGATTGCAGGTTATGGAATTCATGGATTGTGTGGCGATGCTCTTGCAGCCTTCAATGACATGGTTAGTGCCAGTTGTGAACCGGATGAGGTGACCTTCATTGCCATTCTGTCAGTATGTAGTCATGCCGGTTGGGTTTCAGAAGGCCGCAAACTATTTGAACGGATGGTAGGTGAATACAAAATCTCACCGAGCATGGAACACTACTCTTGCATGGTGGATCTCCTCAGTCGTTCAGGGTTGTTTGGAGAAGCAATCAAATTCATAAGGGAGATGCCAATGAAACCAAATCCTTGTGTTTGGGGAGCCTTGCTGAACTCGTGCAGGATTTATGGGAATTCAGCATTGGCTGAACACATTGTATCAAGTTTCCTGGGGCACGAAGGAGAGGCTACGGGGAACTTAATGCTTCTTTCAAACATATATGCTACCTGTGAGAAGTGGGAAGATTCAGCAAGGGTAAGAGTAATGACAAAAGCCAAAGGTTTGAAGAAAAACCCTGGGCAAAGTTGGATTCAAATAAACAACAAACTTTATGCATTCTCCGCAGGGAGCGTGCAAATTGGGACAGATCACATTTACACAGTTCTTAACTATTTGTATAAAGAAATGGAGAACGAGAAGCTTGTAGTGGAGGACATGGAAATGATTCAAAATGCTGGTGGGAAGGGACAAGAAACAGTGAGTTGTTGTTGATGTGCGCTTTTATTTTGGTTTGTTTGCCTCCTATTGCATAATTGTGTCAGAACTTGCATATTGTAATAACAATAATATAATACGAAGGTGATACATTAAATGAAGCCAAACGTGGAGCCAATAGCGATCAGGAGAATAAGAGAGGAAGGCAAGTCGTAACAACTTTGGATCTGATGATCCATCTCGAGGATGAAGCATCTCCTATGCAAGATGCACATCGACGGCGGAGGGGGTGGCACAGTCACCTGTGATGACCTTGATCACCCGCCTCATCACCCCCAATCGTCGTCACCACCCTGCCAATCACATGACTCCTGTTACCCCTCCTGCCTCTTCTTCATCTTCTCACCCGTCTGGTGCTGTTGCAGCTGCGCCCCCCCCTTCTTTCTCTACTTTTGGGTCATCGAGCTCTAGGGGTCGAGCTTGAGACCCTTCGCCGACGAGGGATGGTATCAATGATGCGGACTTGAGGACGGCGTATCAAGATGCGACAGGCAAATGGCGGCGCCTGCTACAGTGTCCTGGAGTAGAGGATTTAGCTTGTTTGAAGAGGAGTACCAGGTGCAGCTGGCGCTGGTGATCAGCACGTCGAATCCTGATGGCCTCAAGGTCGCCATCTCCATGCAGCTCAAGGTAGCCAGCGGATGGGTTGGGGTGCCCACCTGGGGTCCGAAGCATCGGCGTCGGTATTAGTGCTGGAGAGCTTGGCGGTAGCTTGGGGGATATGGAGTTCCTCTTGCTTAAGCACTGGGTGAGTGTTTGAAGGTTCCCTTTCGAAGTATTTCCTAATTGTGTTTTCATCTGTGGTTGGCTTGGCTTATTTTACTGTTCTAGAATGATTCTATTGGATCTGTTATATCTTTAGTGCCACTGAGTGTTGAAGTCCGAGAATGAAATGATGCCTAAAGTTGCAGAAACAATGATCTGCAACTCTGACAACATAGTAGTAGTATTTACTTGGCACTGAATGGAGGAGCCCCAACTTCACCATATGGAAATGTTTGTTCTTTTCATTCGTAAGTAAGCTTACTGTTTATTTGGAAATTTGATTGTTCAATGGGTACCATATGCTCATGAAAAATATTAGTTTATGTGCTCATGATTGGGGCTGTTAAGTGATGTTTTAACTAATATGTTCTGCTGTATGAAAAAGTGGGCTTGGTATAGTCATTGAAAACATCTATACTTGGTCTCATGGCTAAGATTCTGAATTTCTTCTTCCAAAAACACTAGAAGAAAGTATCCTGGTGAATACTAAATGGAAGTCGCTGACATGTTCGAAACACAACCATGTATCTTCACTTGCAAGCTTTACTAGAAGCTTGCTTTCAGCAACTGACTCTTTGATGGAAGGGACCAATTTGTGAAGCAATGTTTATTTTAATCACATGTCACTTGTACTACTTGAATTGTTACTTTGATATAAGTTATCACTTTTCCAATATGAAATTAAATGCTGACTTTGATGTAATTTTGAAATGTGTACAAAGTTCATGGCACAAGTATGGTACAGTGGACTGTCAGGTCATCAAACTGATCATGTCATGTGCAACTCCATCAATGACATTTCATTGATGTCCATTCTTTTACAGTCCTTGCATATTCCTGTCAGGAGATTGTTCTTTTTTTTTTTGAAACAAGAAAGGATGACTAGCAAGGGGGTAGTCATCCAGGAGTTTCATTGATGTAAAAAAAGTTACAGCAGCTTAGGAAAATAAATGCAAAACAGAAGTGAAAAGAAAGGTGTGCATCTCCACCAGATTACAGCTTATACCACACTACAGATACTTTTTCCATTCCAAAAAAATCGCCTTAGCATGGACGCCAACATTCTCCGCATAAACACGTCCATTCCGAAAAATGGCGTCATTCCGTTGCAGCCAAATGGCCCAAATGTAGGCCAAAGGACGAGCCCTTTGGCGCCTGGAGATGTATACGCATTGATGAAGATTTCTGCAACCATTGCAGAAAGACCGCCAAAAAGATATCTCCGAAGAAGAATCAATCCATCGAATATCTGCCTCTGCCCAGACCTGACGGGCCACCGAGCACCCAAAGAACAAGTGGGCGGTATCCTCTTCTGCCTGTCGACACAGTGGACAGCAGGTGTCAGTGCCATCAACCCAGCACGATCTGTAAACCTTGGTCAGAATTCTTTTTCGATGCAGCAGCCAAGAGAGGAAATGCACCTTGAGGGGGGCCCTTGATTTCCAGATTAATCTACATGTCAGTAGGAACTCATTACTTTGATTGCCATGGCCCTCGCCAAGCAGGGAGTAAGCTTCGCGCACACTAAAAGTATCCGATCTCCACCTCCAACCGTCCTCCATATCATTGTTAGGGAACAGGTGAGCGATGCACCCCAGTAGTAAGGCCAACTCCTCGAGCCTATGATCAGAGAGATTTATAGAAAAAGTCGGAAACCACGTACCACTACCAATACTATCATGGATAGACCAGCAGTCTGCCACCTTCACGTTTCTATCAGCTGCCAATTGAAACAGTTGGGGGAAATCCAACGCCAGGGGGTTCAGGCTCAACCAGCTGTCCTGCCAAAATAGGAATCTAGATCCCCTGCCCAGGGTAGGCAGGAAGAACTGCTGAACCTGAGGCATGATTTCCGCAACCCCCCGCCAAAAAGAGGAAGCCCCATTTTCCACCATCATTCTCGTGTCCCAGCTGAGGTTGTGGCCATAGCATGCATAAAAAATAGAGGACCTCATATCACGCTTCTGCCCCATAATACGTCCTACCCACTTAGAGAGAAGGGCAATATTCATTCGTCGGAGGTTGAGAACGCCAAGGCCGCCCTCCACAGTGGGTCGGCAAACAATTTCAGAGGACACAAGATGCGGGTTCCTCTGTCCACTAGTACTGGTCTGCCAAAGGAAACGCATTCTCAACGAGTTTATGGAGCGCTCGACCTGTCGCGGGATTCTCAGAACCGTCATGAAATAGATAGGCAAAGCTGAGAGAACATGACGAAGCAGTATCAGCCGGCCACCCCGGATAGCAACCTAGAACTCCATTCCGTCAAGCGTTGCTCCACCCTTTTGATCACCGGTGCCCAGTCCCTTGAAGCAACACATCTATCAGTCAGTGGCAGGCCCAGGTACCACAGTGGGAGTGTGCCAATAGGAGAACGCAACGTCCGAGCATGCAGGTATTCATGGGCATATTGAAACCAATGAAGCTGCACTTGGCATAGTTGATGCTGAGACCCAAGAAATCCCCGAACATTCCAACAAGAACTGCTAGTCTCTGTGCCGCCAGCCAGGAACCTTCAATGAAAAAGAGTGTCATCGGCATATTGAAGAATAGGAATGTCCGCATTACCAGGAACCCGAAAGACGGAGAGAACCCCAGAAGAGCAGGAAGCAAGGGTAATCCTGGCCAAAGCATCCACGGCAATAACAAATACAATCGGTGCAAGAGGGCATCCCTCCCTGACCCCCTCCGAGGCTGCACCCACCCTCCCTCTGGACGGCCATTGATAAGGACCGAGAAAGATGTCGTTATACACCTTCGTATCCAAGTGACCCACCTTTCCGGAAAACCTCGTCGACGAAAAGAACCACAAAAATGGCCAGGAGATGGAGTCATAAACCTTGGCAAAATCAACTTTCCACAAGAACCCCGTAATCTTGGATCTGCACCAAGATGAAAGAATCTCCAAAGCCGTCACATAACCATCCGCAAGGGACCTGCACCCACAAAAGCCGACTGTACATTGTGCATAATGTTGGGAAGCACAAGTCGTAGCTTGCTAGCTAACATCCGGGCAATGATCAGATAGGTGCCATTGGACAGCGCGATGGGTCTGAACTCATCAATGCTCATTGCTTCAGGAGTCTTTGGGATGAGGAAGAGATAGAAACTGTTGATGCGTTCAAATCCAGCATTCCCGACATTTAACTCTTTTATGGCCGCAACCAGGTCCAGCTTCACAGTCTGTCAGAAAACGCGATAGAAGAGGATGGGAAAGCCATCGGGACCCGGCGCACCCTCGCCATTCAGATCCCTGACAGCCCGCCATATCTCGTCTTCCGTAAAATCTGCAATCAGCATCTCCTTCTGGTCCTCCTCAATAATAGGAGAATCAACACCTGACCTTTCCCAGGTACCCTGCCACGCCTTCTGGTGAACTCCTTGAAGTGGCCAGCAACATCCTCCCCAATCAGGTGTTGGCCAGAGAACTCCACCCCCTGGACCTTAACCCTATTGATCTGATTTAGCCTTCTCCTACCACTTGCCCAGGAATGGAAAAAACTTGTATTGTTATCCCCTTCCCTGAGCCAGTTTTGTCGTGACCTCTGCCTCCAAGCAATTTCATCCTTTTTATCCTCCTCCCCTACAATATCAATCTGTTCTCTCCTCTGCCTGACCTCGGCCGGAGTCAAAACACAGGTTCTCCTCTGCCTCATCCAGCTCAATAATCCTCCGAAGAGCCTGTTGACGGCGTTTGTCTCTGCTTCTCCTGTTTTCCTTCCCGAAGCTACGGAGGAAAGTCCTTAGAGAGTCCAGACGGCCAGCTAGCGTAGCAAAAGCAGAGCGAAAAGCAGGAAAGCTCTGCCACCGCTCCTGGACCTCACGTTTAAAGCCCGGCTCCAGCAGCCAAGCCTGCTCGAATTTGAAATATGTGCTGCTCGGTCGGGTCTCGGTGGAACACCAGAAGATTGGCGTGTGGTCAGAGAAAGGTCATTCCAACGCCTGCACCTCAGCCAGCTGAAACTTCTCTACAGCTCCACCGAAGCAAAAAATCTGTCCAGGCGTGACAGCAAGCCTGCGGCCCCACGCCACGTGTACCTGCAATTGGGGATCGCATCGTCCTGAAGGCCATGGCGCTCCACAAAGTCTCTAAAATCCACCGAGCTGGTGTCTCTCAGGCCGTTACCAGAACGGTCCTCTTCACTGAGGGTGGCGTTGAAATCACCACCCATAAGCCATGCCACCTCCAGGAATACAACAACAACAACAACAACAAAGCCATATCCCACTAGGTGGGGTCGGCTACATGGATCATACGACGCTTCGTTGATCCATGTTCATGAGATTCAACAGGATTTTACGCTGGCTGTCGGGGCCTAACACAACCCTCCTCCTTTATCCGGGCTTGGGACCGGCTATAAAACATAGGCGGAGTTTATTAAAATAATAATATTTTTAATAATTACGAATATAAATATCATAGGTAATATAATATAATAGATAAATAATAAAGCACTAGTAGTTATAAATTAATATGAAAAAATCATTTATTATGTTTTAAAATGAATGCTTATTGACAAATCATAATCACAAATATATAATTATGTTTTTATTATTAATTAAATATTGATGATTCAATATTAAATTATTTGCTATAATTCACTTTTAATTTTTTTATTTGTGTATCTTTTATTCTCCTCCTCCCATAATTATTTTTTAAAGTTAATTTTTTTCTTATAATTTGTCATGTTTTTCTCTTTTGGAAAATAAAATTCTTGTACTTCATAATATTTTTTAGCTTGATTTGTTATTTTTATTTTACTTTAGAGTTGACTGATTTTATTGTTATGATTTAAAAAAGTATTGCTTACACAAAATTATCATTATTATTATAATATTCCTGAATCAACTTTCCTATTATTCAACCTTACTTTTTTCATCAATTATTAATTATTATGTTTCCTTTTTTGCTCCTATTAAATTCCAAATCTCCTATAATATGGGATTATATATTCCATCATTCTTTTTATTTCCATTTTTATACTAAGAATTTTCAAATTCAATTTTAATACTTTCCATTTTCACTCATTTATTTCCTTCTTTATTCAAGAAAATAAAAAAACTGGGTTGAACCTGAATTGCAGGTCAACCCGGTTTTCCCATTTTTTTCCCGGTTCATAAAGGATTTTCATCAAAACCGGGTTGATATATTAGTCCGGACCGGACTGATGACCGGTTCGCAGTTGAACTGGACCAGCTGGTCCGGTCCAAACAACAACAACAAAGCCTTATCCCACTAGGTGGGGTCGGCTACATGGATCATACGACGCCATTCCGCTCTATTAGTAAACACAATATATTCGTTGATCCATGTTCATAAGATTCCGGTCCTCCCATAGTATCAGTTGTCCCTCCAGATGCTGCGGTCCATACACAACAACAACAAAGCCTTATCCCACTAGGTGGGGTCGGCTACATGGATCATACGACACCATTCCGCATTCGTTGATCCATGTTCATGAGATTCGACAAAACAGTCACACTTCCTTTGTAGCAGAATAGAGATCACATGGGGTCCCCGTCTAGTATCTATAACTTCAAACATATCCTCATGCCATTCCAGCAGGCAGCCCCCTGACCTGCCACTGGAGTCCAAAGCCACATAGCGGGACAGCCACGATCCACTAGGCAGCTTCGACTCCTGCAAGAAGGCGACATCAGCTCCCCAAAGTCGAATTTATCTGCCAAGGGATCTGCGACGTTCAGCATCCCCCACAGCTCGCAGGTGCGCCTGTGCACGCCGACTGCGTTTACGCCTGATCCCACAGGCCTGTGCCACCAGGGCCACTACTGCTGGATCCCACACATTTGGTTCGCAGCTAGGCAGCTTAGACTCCTGCAAGAAGGCGACATCAGCTCCCCAAAGTCGAATTTATCTGCCAAGGGATCTGCGACGTTCAGCATCCCCCAGGCCCCTAACGTTCCAAGACAGAATATTCATCGAGAAATTGCAGAGTACCCCACAGCTCGCAGGTGCGCCTGTGCACGCCGACTGCGTTTACGCCTGATCCAACAGGCCTGTGCCACCAGGGCCACTACTGCTGGATCCCACACATCTTCAAGGGTAGGCTCATCCCGTTCAGATTCACTATTCTCCTCCTGTAAGGTGTCCACAGCAGGTCCACCAGTGGGTTGGGCCAGAGCAGAGATAGCATCACCCAGCCCACCACCACCAATATTGCTTTCCACGTCCTCAGGTTGCCCGCCGCCAAAGTCAGGAACTGACGAAGAAGCCAAGGAGAACTCCACGTTGCGCAGCTTCGTCTTCGCGTGCGTGTTGGTCCCTGAGGCGCCGTCTGATTTCCCGAGGTCAGGGTCACCACACGTCACCCCCGATTGGGCCCCCCAAGAAGCCGCTTGGGGTAGTGACTCTTCAACAGATGCGGCCATGCTTCCCGCTGTCCTGGCACGCTGCTCGACAGATACCACCTCGGGACAGCGAGAAAGGCCCTCCCTACCCATCCCTGCCGCCGTTCCGGTTGACGTGTCCATCGCACGCCACTCCTGCTGGCCAGCTGGCGTCGCCACAGAGATTTCAGCCGATGGGGCAGCTGTCGCTCTGCAATCCACAGAAGGTGGACCGTCAGGATCCACACGTTACATGGGGAAAGTGTCAGTCGATCGCCCGGATCCACAATGGGGCTTGGCGCCTGCACTCAAGTGCACTTGTTCCACCACTAACGGTTCCTCGTTTCTCACACGCGGCGTCTTCCTTCTCCATTCCCAACGAAAGGACGCTGGCGCCCCTGGTCCGTGGCCGGCGACTACCTCCGACCATGTCCGCTGTAATGAAACACTGGCCGCCGGAAGCAGGGATACCCCATAGAGTTTGCCATCCGCGAGGAGGCGCACTCGGCAGGGAAGCGGAGCTCGAGGTTTCAGGGTACGGAAGCCCGAATGGTGGAAATGTCCGGTGTCCCAATAGCCGGGACCGAGATTGCGCTGATGGAGCCAATATGGCTAACGATGGCCATAAGGACTTCCGCATACCGAAGATGGAGTGGGATACCAGAGATGAGTATTTCCTTGACCCTAGTATCACCATCCGGTGAGCCACCCTGCCCGGCCGACCAAGGGCGCCATTGCATGCGGGGTCCACAGACATTGGCAAAAGATGGTCAATCAAAAACTTCCGCTGCGCATCACCATCAGGCCATATGAGGAAGTGTCGCTGTGAAAACCTGAATGGTGCCAGGCGTAAGGGGCCAGAGCTGTACCCCTCCACAGCTCTTTGTATCGAGTCAACGCTGGCCTCAGGGTCAGAAGATTCACCAACCAAGAACTGCGAAAGAAAATCCCGTGTTGCCTGCACGTCAAGTCCCCAAGGAGCAAAAACCGCCGCTTGCCAGACCGGAACCTGATGCACCTCGGCCCAGCCAAGATGAGTCCGTACGGGGCGCTGCACACAGCCGGTGCGAGCATCAGACCGCCCTGGACAGGAAGCACGGCGATGTCCCAGACCATTGCAATGGAGACATCGAACAGGGTCACGGCATACGGCCTGGAAATGGCCACGTCCCCGGCAACGAAAACATATAATGTCACTATTTCGCTTGTGATAGAGGTGTCCATCAGTGCCCCGGGATAGCCACGAGCGGAGGTCACGGCCAGGGGCCATTGCCACCAGGGATCAGCAAAGATCGCGGCAGAGGACCAGACGAAGGAGCGAGACAGAGTGAAGAGCTCTCCAGCTGCGGCGAAGAGCAGCCTAACTTCAAAGACGAGCGAAACCAGATGTGTGGGGCAGGGAGTGGGGTGGTGCCCGTCACCTGTCGCGGCACACAAACACCACAGTGAGCAGGCAGCGACCAATGTGGGATGGGGAGAGGATCACTGCTCGTCACCCAGCGCGGCACACCAGAAGCTACTGTCGAAAGTAGTGGGTACCCGTTGGTGGAGCAGAGCAGAGTCACACGTCCAACACAACGCAGTTGGCCTGCCAAGCGAGTGCACCCAACTTGGCAAAGGCCCAAAATGCCGGCGAATAGGAGGAGATCGAAGGAGGAGAAAGCGCCACGGAGAAAGAAAGAGAGAAGAGAGGCTTGGGAGACATCGGTCGCCCGACAGAGAGAGAGGACGAGGACTGATCGGTGGCTTGGTAGCACCGCCGGCCAGCAAGCTTCCATCTGTCACCGGCGATGTTTCAACTTCCATCACCATGTTACTTATCAATTTTGTGACTCTTTTATTCAAATGTATGCATCTGCTAGTGATGACATTATCTATTGGAAAAGCTGCTGGATGGAGAAGCTGCAATGCAAACTTATACATATTCTTTTGCAGAGCTATAATGCTGTGAACTATTGTGAGAAGCTGCTGGATGGATTTTATGATGTATATGGTGTTTTTTCAACTCCCAACTTACAAGAAAAAGTTGCCTTCATTGGTGGATCTTCAAGCATTTTCTCTATTTGATGATATTTATTTGAAGTGGTTCTGGTGAATCGAAGTTCATGCACTGCAACAACTTGAGAGAGAAGAGCAGTTACCATAGCTTTGGAAAGCAAAGCAGAAGAGTTTGGTATAATTGCTAGTGGATTGGTACAGAAGATTACTGATCTTGTAGTTTGCAGTATGGGAGGTCCTGTTGGTGATGCTGATGATATGTTAAGGTGGAGACTTAAAAGCTATGAATTGCAAACTTCTTTGAATACGATTGTTCTGCCTCTTGGCTCACTTGAAGTTGGATTATCACGTCACAGAGCCTTACTCTTTAAGATTGTTTATGCATTTTTCTTTATATAAATTCAGAATGTCAATTTTAATTATAACAGAATCTAACAGACAATATTTTAATCATCCTGGATAAGAGAAAACAGTATTATTTGCTATATTTCTTAATTATGCGAGTTTTTTCTACAAATGAACTGTATTATTGCTTCTCATTAGGATTCTCCAGTGATTCTGGTTTATGACACCCAAACTTACAAGTTCATAATAAGTTTTGGTGGCCTTAGTTATGTTTTATTTTGCTTGTGTGATCTGTGTCTTCTTCATTTAGTTATAATTTTGCTAAAAGATGGCATCTTTGAGAGTTACTCCGTATTATTTATAAACTAGATTCATGACTCTTCTTGTTATTAGTACTTATATCTGAAGCATAATCCTCTAAACAGACGGTAATGTCATCCACAACATCAGGCACTGGTTTTTCCATTTTGCATCAAGTACCAGAGGGCCGTGTTGGCGTTTATTGGAGGGGTGGGGCCCTTTTGAAGACCATTACTGATCCAGGTGTGCTACAACAGCTTCAAATCTTATTAGCAAATCCTAAATTTTCATTACTCATCTCATCACTAGGATTTCATTGGAAAATGCCTTTGCTTACCCAGTTTGAGCCGATACAAGTGACACTAGAAACAGACCTGGTTAGTAGCTTTACATTGAATCTGAGTCGGCGAAATGATAGTTGCATATATTCTTTCTTTTCTTCTTCCCCCTCCCCCTACAAAAAAAAAGACCTCTTTCCTTCAAGTGCAGTCTTAGAAATGATAATCTTATATTTATTTTTTCTCATAAGTTGAGGAAAATGGTTGAGAATAAGGGCAACTGATATACTCTCCCTTCTCAAAAAAAAAAAAAAAAAAGAAGAAAACTCAGATCACCCAATTGCTTTTCATTATTTCAGTCCACCTCTACTGGGAATTTCTGTTGGATTCTATTGTATTTATTTGATGCATGCAAATTGTGTACTTTTATGGTGATGAAGTTATGCTGAACATTTTGACCTTGTCATGGAACCCATAGCATGATATTTTCTATTCTTTTGACAATTAGGTAAGAGATATTCCATGTGGTGTAATGATCAGCTTTGACAAAATAGAGGTATTTTAGCATTCTCTTTTCTTCATCCCTTTGTTTTCATGCTAGATAAGAAGAATAGATACTTTCATTTTCTCCTTTGTTCTTCTGTTGTTAAACTCACGTACTTGTGTAATAGGTCGTCAATCGCCTTCGTAAGGATTACGTCTGAGACTTTACTCAATTATGGCACACACTATGACAAGACATGGATATATGATAAGATCCGTCATGATTCATGAGACCAATCAATTCTGCTGTGCTCATTCGTTGCAGCAGGTTTATATTGACATGTTTGACCAGGTAAATGTTCTCGTATGCATTCATGAAAGGGCAGTCTCAGAGCATGGAGCACCACTAACAACCATCTCGCTTTCCTAGATTGATGATAAAATGAGAGAAGCCATCCAAGCTGACTGTACTAAATATGCTCCTGGAATTGAGATTATTGGTGTCCGTGTTACAAAACCAAATTTCCTTTGAGTATTAAGAGGAATTTCGAATTTATGGAGGATGAACGAACTAAGGTATTTACCTTTCCATTTCTTGGTACATCATACATATCAATTACATGTGGTATATACTCAATTACCTTCTGGACTTTGTAATGGATGTTGATGTTATTTATTACTTTATATCCTTAAAGAACATTGACTGCCTTCCAACTTCAGCAGTCCAAGTTACGTGTGCTTGTTTACCCTGTTGTAGAGCAAGTTTGATATCAATTCTGATGTCAAAGTGCCACGAATATGGAATTTAAATAATGGACGAGTATGCATTGTTATTTTTATTGAATGAAATCCTATTGGACTTATATTCACCTTTGAATGGTTTCTTTAACTGTCATTATCTTGATGAATTGCTTATAAATTATCTGGCATCAATACACAGGCACACAGATATATTTTTCATATAGACTATTATACTCATTATTTTATATCATGTGAAGGACAAAGAAAAGAAGATGAAAGGTCCTTTTCTTCTAAAGCCTTCCACCCAAGGTTGATTTCCTTTTTTTTTATTTTGTCAGCTTTTAATTCTTATGGCGTTGATATCATTATATAATTTAAAAATACTATTTCTTTTTAATTTCATTTGCATAGGAAAATATGATTTAAGTGCTTCCTTAAGCTTCAAATTAATACATCATTTGGAATTATAATTTTCTATTTGTTGCATTTGTAGTTTTATATTTTATTATCATATCTTAAAATGTTTTTTCACAGTTTCTAATAATTCTATCTCCTCAAAAAAAATTTCTAATAATTCTATTTTTTATTTATATGACGATTTTTTAAAAACAATTCTAAAATTTCCAATCACTACAAACTTATCGAATGATAATTTTTAAAAAATTGTTAGTAACCATATTTTGATTAAATCTCAAATACAACCACCACAAGTTATCATTAAATTTAAATCACTTTTGGTTATATAACAACATAAAAGAATTATTAGCCTAAAAAAATATAAAAGAGTTATTGAATGCTGTAAAATTTGAAGATATAACTATAAATAAATAGAAAATATGTCAAGCATAAGATTATATTTTGATTGATGTTTTTTGAAAAATAAGAAAGCACTCAGTAGGTATTTTCTTATGAAAAACATATAACATTGTGTTTTTAACCAAGTAAAATGTATGCTGTTATCAACACCATAGAATCAAAAGGTGAAAAAATGGCATTAAAAAGTGTCTTGGACAGCTGTCTTTGTGAAGAAAAATGACCATTTATCTTTTCTTATTTGTCTTTTGCATGCTATGAAACAATCAAGGGTATAGTAGTCTATAAGGAGTGGCATCAAGAACATCTACCCCTCAAAAAAAAAGAAAAAAAAAGTTAAGAGCATCCATCCATCTATCTATATATGTGTGTATGGGGACAAGGATTGTGCAGCGCTGGTCGACGAGGTGTCCACATCCTCTACCTTTGTGCTTTTAACACTAGGTGCCATGTATGCTTACACCTAGCATGTGTGCTATATATTCCTTTTGCCATATAGATATGCACATCATAATTTCATGTTGTTGTTGCAAGATACGAACAGAAAATTATGGGCCGATCCTTTTATGAAAACATCAGAAGCAGGGATCCTTGATTATATCAGCCATAACCAATTGCTTTTTAGGCATTGATAGCCTCCATTGAGAAGCAGAAGGTGGCAGAGAAGGAGGCTGAAACCCAAAAGAAGATTGCTTTATTTGAAGCGGAGAAGAATTATCAAGTGAGTTGTATACTGATGGAACAAAAAATAATGGAAAAGGATAGTGCGAAAAGGCAGCAAGAAATTGAGAATGAAATGTACATGGCACGCGAAAAGAGCTTAGCTGATGCGAGCTATTACAGGTAAGTTTATAATTCCCTCTAAGTGAGATGCTCTAGGGAATTTGTGTGGAGGACTGACTTAAATGTTCACGTTATTTTCAGAGTGATGAAAGAAGCTGAAGCTAATAGACTAAAGCTCACACCTGAATTTCTTGAACTGAGGTTTATTGAAGCCATTGCAAATAGTTCAAAAATTTTCTTTGGTGATAAGGTGATGTTTTGCCTCAAAATCTGAGATGTCCTTTTTGCTGCTCATCTTCTCTCTGGTATGATAAAACAATTTTAATCATGTGCAAAGTGTCAATGCAGGTACCGAATATGATAATGGATCAGAGGTTGTTAGGTAATTTCCTCAATGGTTTATCAAAGAAGGATAATGTGTAGATGGTTACTGCAAGCAGATTCAAAGGTCCGAAGCAATCTGATCTGTTACAAGGTGACTAAAGTGATTGATCATTTGAATCAGTTATCATTAAACAATAAACACAAAGTTAAGAGCAATTGGGGTTTGGACAATTTGGGAGAATTTCTTTCTCTGAATAGAATGCCAGAGGCAATCGTTGTGAATAATAACAAGTTCTTAATTAATGCTTGTTCTCGCTATCTGAAGTTAGGATGTGAATTCTAATACATAAGTTAGTATTCTCTGGGTGGATTTTAATACATGATTTTGATTGTAAAATCATGATACCTTTAGGAACAAGAATATGGTATCCTTAATTTTTTATTAAGATTTTTATGTTTAAAAAGTGTTATTCAAAAAGTATGTGTGTGTCGGTGTGTGTTAGTATGTGTTTGTGTATATATATACATCAATTCAAATGGATAGGATCACTCTACCTAAATTCGTGGTCGGTTGATAGAACAGTGCGTGGTTCAAACAATGATAGAAAAAAAATTGACGGTTTGGATTATGGTCCGGCGATGTGAAGCTCAATGGCTGCGAATCTCGCGTGCCCCAGGCGATCATATGATTGTCGATCTCTCATTCGGTGACCTGAATTGTGTGGCGGTGATGGCTTCAAGGTCAAGCGATTTCGCGTTCGGCGGCCCGAATCAGTGTCGCCAAGAACGACATGACCAAGAAGGAAGAGGAGGTGACCGGCGAAATGCCCCAGAAGGAGTAGGTCCCATAAGTGTAATGTCTGCGATTCTGAGAACGGCATCACCTGCCACCAGGTCCCCGACGGAATTCGAATTCCATCTCTGTCCTACCATTCTCTTGCTTTGGTTCTTCATTTCTTAGTTTTTCTTATTACCTTTTTCGGGTTGTAGAATTTATATGGCCAGCAGAAGACACGGAATTTTAAGGGTGCCCACTCGGGTCGGGTCGACCCGTGAACTCGATGATCCAAACCGGTTCGGGTCGGATCGGTGGTCGGGTCGGACCCGACCCGACCCATACTCGACCCGATCATTGTTCGGGTACGGCTTGGAAAAATCCAACCCGACTCGACCCGATTGATCCGATTTTTTATTTTTTCAATTTTTTTTCTTTTTTATTTAAACTTAAAGCTTATATTTGATTTAAAAAAATAAAAAAATTGAAATAAAATATTTTAAATACAGAAATAATATTAAATAGTTAGAAAACATATTTTGTGCTTTTATAATAATATTAAATAATATTTTTTATATTAAATAAAATATAAAATAGTAAGAAAAAAAATAAAAAAAAGAAAATTAGGTAGTCGGATAATCCGACCACCCGATCCAACCCAACTCGACCAAGTTCTGATCGGGTTGGATCGAATCCAACCCCCCAGTCCTCTCGACCCGACCTGACCAACCCGACCCAAATTTAGTCAGGTCGGGTCGGATTTTTTCACGGGTCGGGTCCAACCCGACCCATGGATCCGACCCGTGAACACCACTACGAAATTCCATCGCGAGGTGTAAGCAAATGAGGAAGGGCGAGCCACTCCCAGTTTACTTTTCATCTCTGAGTCATCATTTCATTTCGTTTTTGCACCTTGATCCGAGGAGTAAGAAGATTTTTTGGTGGTTTTCTTTGATCTAGGTATGGAGAAAAGGTGAGGCGTCAGCGATCAAGAACTAGAGCTGGCTACGATGGTGTGGCGTTTGCAACGCTTATGCATGTAATAGTAAACTGTCTCGCGCTTCAAAGCAATTATAAAACTAATATTTTTTAAAATTAAAATTTATGAATAAAATATAATAGAGATGAATAAAATTAAATATATAAGAACTCAAATAGTAATAAAAATACATTATTATATATCAAGTAAGTAATAAAAAATAATTATGATTAAAATATTGAACCATTTTCTCCCCTCAACTATTTGTAAGATGAATAATACTAAATAATATCACATTATCTATCATTTATTTATGTGGAGTTTTAAAAAAAGAAGTGGGAGACAACGTGAAGATAGTGGGGGTAAGAAGAATATATTTAGAAAAGATAAAGAAATTGATGTTAAAACTAAAAATTCTAAAAAATACATAAATATGAATGGCCAAATTAGAAAAGATTTATCATATTTACCAAACAATCCGAAGCTTTGAAATGATATATACAGATGTATGTGCAATTGTTGAAGCCACTACAAGAAAAAAGACTTTTCGATGAAAAATTTTTAATGGTCGAAAATCCTTCACAATTTGCAATGAATTATTTTCTATGGGAATTTCTCACCTAAGTCGTGGAAAATTTTCCATGTCGTTGACCTTGAAAATTTCCCACAGCTCGAGCCTTGGAAAGCTTTTTTCACAGCTTCAACCGTGGGAATTTCCTACGGCTTCAACCGTGGAAAATATTTCCCGCGATCTAAACCATCGAAAAGTAAAAAATCCTGTCAAACTCTCTCACCTATTTTTTTTCTTTTCCTGCTTCCCTCTCTTTTTATTCACCTTATCACTCTCTCCTCTTTCTACCTCTTTCCCACTCTCCTCTCTCCCTTATTGGTGCGACCATCTCCCTAGGCGACCGACGTGACGACCTTCGGCGATGACTGACCATCTCTCTCGTAGCGACGACGGGCACGGTCGGATTGGCCTGCGCTCTGCCGGATCTAGCCAGCTCGCGGCCGGATCCGCTTGCTCGTGGTCGGATCTAGCCTGCGCGTGGCCGGATCCCGCCTATGCATGGCCGGATCCACCTGCGAGACAGATTGCTAATTCGGCTGCACGCAGGCGGGATCTGGTCGGGCGCAGGTGGATCCGGCCGCGCGCAGGCGGGATCAGCTGGGCATAGGCGGATCCAGCCGCGCGGGCAGGATCTCGCCCGGGCACGGCCAGTTTCGGCTGCGTGAGCGGGATTTGGCCCGCGCACGGCCAGTTCTGGCTGCGTGAGTGGGATCTGGCCAACGCATGGCCAGTTCCGACTGTGCAGGCGGGATCCGACCCACACGGGCCAATTTTGGCCGTGCGCGAGCAGATCCGACCGCACGGGCCAATTTTGGCTGTGTGCGAACAATTTTTTTATTTTAAGAAATGACCTTTCCGCGGCTCTGGCTGTGAAAAATTTTTTCCACGGTTTCAACCGTGGAAAGTTCCCATGAGCCCAAGCCGTGTGTTACCCCAACTTAGGTGGGACGTCGGGATGCGCGGCGGGCCATGGCCGGGCACACCCCGGACGCGCTTAGGGCACGGAGGCTCCTGGGGCGGCAAGGAAGATCCTTGCCCACTTTGGCATAATGCACGCTTTGACATTATGCCTATTTAGGCAGTGGACGTTACGCGACGAGCGTGGAGGCGAGTCGCACTCCTACTCCCATTTGGAGTCAGATTCCTACTCCTACTTCGAGTCAAAGTCGCACCAATCCCAGGATGAGGCGAGGAGGTATCATGGGACGAAAACCCCTGCCCAAAGTGGCATAATGTCCGGTTTGGCATTATGCCCACTTTGCAGCAGACAGCGGACGCGGACGTGGCCGGGCGCGGCGGGGGTGCGGCAGGGGCGCAGCAGGGCATGGCGACTGCGACGGTTGGAACCCTAATGGGTCCGGCCCATCTTTTGAGGTCCTGGATGTCCCCTAGAGGGATGACAACTTCAAGTGCAGGCGGCTCTCTCCAAGAAAGAAAGGTGGCCAATGAAAAGTAAGTGCCCATTGCAACCAAAGAAGGCTTCGCGAAGGAAACCTGGCCAGAAGGAAGGAAGGCTGATCTCCTAATTAGGAGTGCTGAGAGATGGAATCCAAGGGTGGCAGGCCCTAGCTTTCCATAGGGCCAAATTCTGTCCTCTCACCTTTGGCCGATCAAGGGGCTACCGACGGAGGCGATCGTCCCGGGTGTTCGACTTGGCAAGTAGGTTAGAAATTATAGAAATATAATTAGGACATCCAAAGGGGGTTTTAACAAATCAAAGGTCATGTAGGACTCCTTGATTTAAGGAACATTAGAAGTGGCAAGTAAACTTGTATATGACCGGCCCCTATATAAGGAGGCCTTTGGCCGACTTGTGTACTCATCTCTTGGAATAAGAGTTTTGTGCTTTTCCCCTCAACCGAATGCTTCTTTCTCTTGTGCACTTAGGAAGTTTTCGTTGTGCGTACAGGTGGGCATCCGAGAATAATTCAACCATGTGTGAACCAAGCTTCAGTGTTTCATCTTGGAAAAGACTGTGTATGTCAAAGTTATTCTCTTTCAGGGGATATGTATGAACTATTAGATCCTTATATCTTTGACTAAACTTATTGGGAGATTTATTGTGTACTGACATGTGAGAAAACTTATTTGATATGAATTTTAAAATTTTTGATGTGTTTCTTTAAGATCTCAGACAATCGAGATATTATGAACCCTTCATTAAATCTATCAAAATGCTTTGTAAATTTATGTTTTGTATGGGATAGTCCACTCTATTCTCAGTTTTTACACATGTTCTCATTCTCTATTATGGATAACAGTTAATACTTTGGCTTTTGTTATTGCATACTTATGTGCAATGTGACAACATTTGTGCTAATGTTGTGGCTTTATAAATGACCCTATGGCTGAGACGAGGATTCTAGCTAATGTCATGGCTTTATAAATTCTAGCTAATGGTGTGGCTTTATTGAACCTAAAGCCACAAAATTTAGTACTTGAATGACATAAACAACATAAGAGGTTAATAAAACTAGTCATATACAACACAAGAGGCTAGTAAAAAACACAAAATATATAATTTCAAAGAAGATCCATTATACTGTAGAGCTAATACAACAAAATACAACACAAAATGAGATTCAAACAGAAGTGAGATGTACATCCAACACAAAAACAAAAGATAAAAATGTTCATTCCACAATTAATTTCAAAATATAATGGATTATCATTAGCAAACATATCGTCAGATTTTTATACAATCTACATTTTCTTCTTTCATCTTCGATAACAACTTGAAATTTTCTCCTTTTATCTTCAATAATAACTTGTAATCTTTTCTCTTCATCTTCAGCATCAGAGTGTAATTGCTTAATCTTCCTCAATAAACCGTTAAGAAGTTTTTGATATCGAGGATCAACTTTTGGATCAAACCATTGGAAATATCGACAATCGCCATTTTTCTACCATAGAAGAAAACATGACACAATTCATCTTCATATTAAGCAAATTCTAAATGGCACAATTAAATTGAGAATCTTACCTCATAATATTTGCAACCATTAAATTTTTGTCCAGGAGTTGCTTTCGTCCATCTTCATGATGCATAGTGGTGTAATTGATGGTTTAACATAATTAACTTAAGAGTAGAGCAGAACCATAAGCTCAAGAATATGTATCTACAAATTGCAGGTATATCTCATATCATATAAATGGACATTCAAGTAAATGGATTAATTTTAACTTATATAAACAACATTGCAAACTCATAAGTTTTGGAAGATATTCAGATTACTTGCTAGGTGTGAGCATTTAGAACTACTTGCAAAATATTCCCTTTCCCTAAGCCTAGCTATAATTATTTTCAACATTCTTATTAATATCTGCTTGGGAAGTATTAAAAATTCCAACCCAAGGATGCTGGAGCCTGTAAGATCATCCTTCGAGACCCCAAAATGCAATAGAGCTTAAAATGAACCCTAGAACAGGTATCTACATTCGGCTAATTGTAAGAGGAGAAACATAACTGAATATCAAACTCATTGTAATACTATAACATCTGTCAATTAATCTGGATTAATGCTTTTAAATGCATATAAATGCAAGAGAGAGATGGATGAGAAAGAGAGTTTACTTATGACGTGAATGAGTAATTAGATCTGTGCCCTACCCACGAAGTCCACACATGGTCAGAGAGGAGGGTTTATACCGAGGATCTGTGCCCTAGCTGTGTCCTACGTGGAGGAAAGAGAGGTGAGGGAGGAGGAGTGCACACACGGATCTGCGCCCTAGATGTGTCCTAAGCGGATGAGAAAGAAGCGGAGGAGGAGCACAATCTACGAATCTGTGTCGTAGCTGCACCTTAAGCGGAGGAAAGACAAGTGAGTGCATGACTGGTAAGGGTTTATGCATATTTTCCAAGGAGGAGCCCTCATCGTGGATCTGTGCCCTAGTCACTCCCTATGTGGATCTGTGCCCTAGCTGTGCCTACACGGAGGAGAGAAAGTCAGAGGAGCACACACCCAGAGAAGGTTTATGAAGCATATAGAGGTGAGGGAGGAGGAGTGCAATGAGAGGAGAAGGAGAGACTTTAGAGTCTCTCTGTATGGAGTGTTCAAGAGGAGGTGAATGTGTCACGGGTCATTTTTCTCTCGACCGACCCGTGCGGCACCTAGACGTGCCCAACGTCTAGGCAAGCTCTTTTGAGCATTTTACGGAAGTTTGCTTATGCCACTTTTTGTATGCCACAACTTTGGGACGCACGATCCCGAGCGGACGCTTCTTCGGTGTAGGCGTTTGTGAGCAAACGGGCACCTCGGCGTAACGCTCGATCGCTTGAGACGCTTTGGAACGCTCTTTTGTGGGTTGCCACCCCACGCTTGAGGCACGATGCTAGATTTAAGGAAGCTTGAAATCTTTGTTGAGTAAATAGGAATGATTACAACGCTTCGAGGGAGGGCGGATCGTTCGGGGGGCGCGCGCCAGGGCTACGCCGTGCGCGTGTCACCTCGGCATCGCCCGCCGCGCCGGATCCGTCGCCACCGCGCGACGGGCCGGCCGCGCGGACGAGCCCCTCGACCGCGCCCCGACGGAGCCATTCCTCGGGGCCCAAGAAGGAAAAGCGTTGCCCATGCCCCGTACCCCGGCCCCCGAAAAATCGGCCCGACCATCGGATCGCACGCGCCGCCTCCCCCGTCCGCAGCGGTGGACGGGCGCGGGGCGGCGACGGCGCGGCCCCCGAGCGCCCCTGCGGCGGTCGAGTCGCTCGACCCGTCGCGGCCGGCCCTCGGGGAGCCGCGAGCGCCCAAGGACCCAGCGGACGGACGGACGGACCGCCCTCCTCCTCCTCGGAGCGAGGGAGGCTCGGACCATCCCGGCCCGACGAACGAACGAAAGGCGACGGACGCGAGACGACCGCCGGGGAGCGGCGACGCGGCGAGAGCCGCCCGCCGCCCCCCCGGCGTCGGCCGAGGACGCGCTACCTGGTTGATCCTGCCAATAGTCATATGCTTGTCTCAAAGATTAAGCCATGCATGTGTAAGTACGAACCAATTCGGACGGTGAAACTGCGAATGGCTCATTAAATCAGTTAGTTTGTTTGATGGTACGCGCTACTCGGATAACCGTAGTAATTCTAGAGCTAATACGTGCAACAAATCCTGACTTCCGGAAGGGACGCATTTATTAGGCAAAAGGCCGACGTGTCACGGGGCGTTTCCCGTGACACGAAGCGTGAAGCCTCGCACCAGTGCCGCTCAACTTATAGCCTTCGACCGCTTAGCGCCAAAAACATGGAACACATGCAGCCGCCCCGCACTGCGTAATATTGTGGAGTACCAAGTTATCCGCCCTTAGGGCATCTATCTTGTAAGGCCATCCTTATGAATGACCAAGTAGGTGACGTTCCCGAAGGGCACGTCTTTTGCATCTTCAATATGTAACAAGACTCCTATACCTACGGTACACTGGGAGGAGTTCACTAGTGCCTTTCGAAGCCCAATTGTATGTTATGTTTCATCATATTTAATACAAGTAAGCTTTCCTTTAATTCTAGTGTCATGGCCTTGAGCGTGGGGTGACAACCCACATCGGTGTCCCTTCGTGGCGTCCCGTGGTCCCTTCGTCGCCCCTTCGGACTTTAAGCACCCAAGCGCCTACATTAGTGTCGCAACGCGCTAATGCCACGGTCTCGTGACGAGTAGTCCAACACTCTAGTCATGTCCGTGATTGAATGCCTATAAGAGCGACTCTCGGCATAGTCGTCTTGACCATAAAACTTCCGCTGCAAACTCAAAACAGGCTTGGCTAGGTGCCTATCCGCCTAGTCGTCGCACGTGGTCTAGTGTCCGAGAATGACCCCGTGACAAACGCGCCAGTTGCCTACTCGAACAACTACTGAGGATATTTGTGCTTGCCCGAACCAAGTCAGTTCGCTCATAATCCAGGGCGCATAGTGCTACCGCAAGATGTGGTAGTACACTAATATTTCTCATATAAATTATATAATATAATATACATAATATGCTTACATTTGAATCCATTAGATCAAATAAAACATATAACCCTAAAACCTCCAAAGAAATACATATGTTTGTGCGCGTGCACACGTGCGCATGCAATTCCATAGGGGCGTAAGACAAATTTGACTAGTTCAAAAAATAAAAAAAATAGAACAAAAAAAAATCAAGTGAATAAATATGATTTAGGATGATTTTTTAATAGAATGAAACTGACTAGCTTAAAGTAAACCTCCCCCGTTAAAAAATGGTAGGGGCCCGTGAAGTCTGTTATTATTTTTATTTATATAATTAATTCATATTGGTACAATAGTTTTTTATATAGTTTAATATGTTTATATCACATTAAGAAATTATGATTTAATAGTTCTACACTACAAGAAAAAGGGGAATTCCAGACGGTTTGGACCGTTTGTAATTTTCTCCAAAATTGTCGAAAATGATGTTTCCGACGGTTTTTTTGACGGAATCCATTCGTCCAAAAAAGCGTCGTCGCAAATCAATTTGCGACGGTTGGGAAAGAACCGCCGGAAATTTCGACGGATTTTCGATGATCACGACCGCCGATATTTGTGACGGTCGACGAAACCGTCGAAAAATCGACGGTCGACGACACCGTCGAAAACTTCGACGATCGTGACCTCCGAAGTTTTTGATGGTTTCGTCGACCGCCACAAATATTGGCAGTTGCTATCGCCGAAAATTTTGGTGGTCGTCGGACAACCGCTGAAGTTTCGACGATCGAAACCGTCACAACAAATTTTTATAATATAAAAAAAAATTAGTCAGCCGGTGGCCAGATTCGGCCACCAGCGGGCAATCCAAAGACCAGCGGCCGAGATCCGGCCGCCAGACGACCAAGCCGCATGCACGCAGCACGCACGCTGGATTTGGCCGGCCGCACGCGGCCGAATCTCGCTGCCCGCCAGCGACTGAATCCGGCCTCCAGGTGACCGATCCGGCCGCCAGACGGTCCGGGCCGGAGAGAGAGATGCCAACGACCGATCCAGAGAGAGACGCCGGCGGAAGAGGGTCGCCGGCGGAAGAGGGTCGCCGGCGGGAGAGGATCGCCGACAAAAGAGGGTCGCCGACGGTCAACGCTTGACATCCGGTGGCTCGCCGGCTAGGAGAGGGAGAGGGGGAGAGAGAGAGAGAGAGAGAGAGAGAGAGGAGGGAGAGAGGAGATGAGTGAAAAAAGGGAGTATTATATATATATGTGTGGAAAGATGAGAAAGCGGAAAAACGAAAAAAATGGGATAACGAAATTTTAATTACTGACGGCTCTGGCCGTCGAAAAAGTAAATATTAATTATTTTTAAAGTTATCAACGATTATGACAATAAAAAATATTTAATTGTAAAAATAAAATACTATATTTAGTTATATATGATATTTATTTTTTATTTTACCGACGGTTTGAACAGTCGCTAATTATTACTGACGGTCAAAACCGTCAAAAATTATGACGATTTGAACTGTCACTAATTATATTAATAAAATACTCCTCATATTATATTATTATACATTTACCGACGTCGTAACCGTCGCAAAATCTGTCGAAAATTGCGACGGATGGATATCCGTCGGAAATATCGACGTGCCTAATCGTCGAAAAATAAAATAATAATATAATAAATTACATAATTTATTTTTTCATTTCTGACGGTCGTGACCATCGTAAAATCCGTCAGAAATTGTGATGGATGGATATCCGTCGGAAATATCGACGTTCCTAATCATCAAAAAATAAAATAGTAATATAACAAATTACATAATTTATTATTTTTTCCAACGGTTGTAACCGTCGGAAAATCCATCGCAAACATTTTCGTCGCAAAATTCTCGCAAATTGCGATGGATTTCTATCCGTCGGAAATTACCCGTCGAAAAATAGCAATTTTCTAGTAGTGCTAGTATTATATCCTATATTAATTACAAGAGAAAAAAATGTATATGTAGAATATTTGATATAGAACGAGTGTAAAGTACTAATTTTACTTATTAAATTAATAAAATAAATATATATTAATTTAAAGTATGTGTTAAATAGTAGATGTGATTAATATCAAGATCATCGAATTATTCGATGATCATGATCAAATTATTTTGACATATATGATTAATTCGACTATAATTTATTTAGCCCTAGATGATATTTTTTTATTATTTCATCTAATAAATGTGTTGTCAATCTAATCATAAATTATAATTATTAAATTAATTAAATAATAAAAAAATAAACGCTCTAGATCGAGGTGTAGAATGGAGTGTTCTACGTACTCATTAACATCTGATTATAAAATTAAATATGTTAACCTTAATTTTAATTAATTATATTTTAAATATTATTTTACTAAAATAAGGATCTGAAAAAATTACCTAAAAAATCAACTGGCTGAAGGGTGATTATTCTTTTTCTAAATAATTTTAAGATGATTTTTATGATTTAAAAAATTGATTCAAAAAATAATCGTTAATTTTTTAAACCAAAAAATCCACCCCACCTAACTTTCACCACGGACAGTTTCACGTCCAACCCTCCTCTCTCTGATTTTCTCTTACTTTGGCGTATGATGATGCATCAGCCGGCAGAAGAAGGTTTGGACATTATGGAATGTCATGTTTCCTTTTATTCATCCAAGTTTTCTCGTTGGATTGTGGGACTTAAAAAGTGGAAAGAAATTTTAAATAAATTAAGGAAAGAAGTAATCAGAGGATGGAAACAATTAGTGGAGATGATTATGGAAGAAGAATTTGAAATTTTAAAAAAAAATTATAATATAATATAATGTAATGTAATATACATAATATGCTTAGATTCGTATCCATTAGATCAAATAAAACATATATATATAACCCTAAAGCCTCCGAAGAAACATATACAGATAATACAATTCCACGTCCATCCAAGTTCGAAGGTTTTCTCCTACTTTGGTGTATGATGACGAATTCCCCTGAAGGTTTGGACATTCTGGAATTTCTTGTTCTTCCTTTGATTTATCCAAGTTTTTTTTTTCAATGTTCTTCTCATCACATCAAATACACTTAGATCGTAGTGGATAAAAAACTTTGTTTTTCTTTTGTTTAATTCTTAGCACAAATGTTACGTCGAGTCCTGCAATTATTCTTGAGTTGAGAAGTATAATTGTGTTAACGTCTGATTACTTTAGTATTATTTTTAAAGTAACATTCTCCAACGAATTATGTGATATGCGAAGAAGAGTACCCACCCATCCATATAGCTGAATCTTATTAACTTCTACTGAAACCTTTTAATCCACAGGGAACTAATTAAACTCATACTAGATAGCAGTACGTTAACAGGATGAAATTGTTCTGAGACTTAGCCTTAAAAAAAAAAAATCTGGATTAATCACGTCCATGCGTATTAATTATCAGTGTGAACGTTTTCTGGTTTCAAATTTCTCAAATATACACTTGAACAATTAATTGCTGCTAGATCTGTCACATTTCCATTAGCTTTATATGTATACTACTGCTATTATTATCTAATACATAGGAGGATTTATATAGATGCAGAGAGGTACGACGACGATTCAGAAGCGGAGAGGGAGATGAAGGACCTGTTTCGCCGGCTGGAGAAACGGGCGTATGGATCGGTGCTCCGAGCACTCAGGGCTCCGCCAAAAGATTGGGTGCGTATCAATTTATTTACGTGCCATGAGAATAATAATTTATTGATTAATAATAAATTTTTTCAACCTCTTATAAATATATAAATATGAATATAAATTTTGTAGCAAAAAGAATCTCCAATGAGTCGTAGGAGAAGATGCCTGAGGAATTCGAATGATGAACGCGAGATCACGTCGACGCCATGGAATGCCGAAGGAGATGACGCGGTCAAGAAAATATGGTTAGTCCTATAGATAATTTAATTCATCTTTCCTGAACTAACGAGTCCTTTAATATATGAGCTTACGATAACACTCTTCTAAATTATATTACGATTTCACTTTAAATCATATGTGATGTTTTATTAATTTTTCCATTAATTTTAATATTTTTAGTTTATTAAATGATTAAATTATCCTCTTATAACTTAAAATAAATGTCTATTAACAAGGGAATTTTGAGAGACAATTTAGTTACTTAATAAATAAAAAATAAAAAAGTTAATAGAATATGATGAATAGATTAAATAAAAATTGTGACATAATTTAAAAGGACGCTACGATAAGTTTATAAATTAGGGCGGTCGCAAAAAAATTATTATAATTTAAATGAGGTATATGAAATTAACCATAATTTTTAATAATGATGATAAAAGCCAATTTTTCCGTTTACTAGTATACAATTGTTTTTGTGCGAACGTGTGTATTATAATTCCTAAAGGTTTCAAACTTTGGACAAAATGCACATGATTGATTATTAAGATTGACACTTTTTAAAACTTATTTTCAACAGGCACTGGCAACGGACATGTCTGCTACTTTTGCTGTTCTGCTGATCCTCGCTTTTTTGACGTGGGGGATGACCTGATGGTTGGAGAGAGAGAGAGGAGATGGAGCAAAGTCAATTTAATTATCTTTTATTTTTATTATTATTACTCTTCCAAGTATTATAGTTGTGGAAGACAATATACTGCATGCTAATTATTAAAAAGCTAATGCTTATTAAATCAATCGAGCTGAATATCTGTGACATCCATGATTTGGCCAAGTAATGATTCAAACATGCACTAAGTTGGTTCTTGCTATGCGAGTCGGACAAAGAAAAAAAAAATTGATGTCAAAAATTCAATCCGGGTCGTTGAAGACATCCGAATTGAAGAAGGAAACAAATCCTATGCAAAGTTGTTCAGACACGAAGTTATAAAAGAAAGATATCATCCCTTGAAATTGTGTGTAGCAGTCAATAGGACGAAAAAGAGAAAAGAGAGAAGAAAATTTTAGGGTTCGTTTGGAGAACGAGTTCTCATTTATTTTCGACGAAACTTTAGGTATTCCTTCTCAGCAGCCTTTTCATCTATTCCTCATATTTCTATGAGATCGTTCTGACTTCTATTCTTAATTTCGAGAGACTTTTATTTTATGGCATCTAAGATTAATTTTTGAAATTATTATTATATTCCTCTGCGTAGTTCAGAGAAGAGACTTTGTAACCTATTATTATTTCATAGTGAAAGATCTGCTGCTTGCTCTCATGATTTTTTCCTCTCACATTGAGAGATTTTTCACGTTAATCTCTTGTGTCTTTGGTATGATTTAATTCTTTTATATTATTATCATCATCCCATTATTATTGTGCGCATTAAAAAGGAAAAAGAAGATAATTCTATCAGTTCAGCCTTTTTTTCCAACAGTGGTATCAGAGCCTGGTCAGGAAGTGCACATTATAATTGAGGATAATAATGCCCCCAGTCGGATGCCTGTGCTCACATATACAGATTATTCTATTTAGAACTACCTAAATTGCAGAGACCTTTATGATCCAATCGAAGATGATGTTACAAAACCCGAAGGCATGGATGTTAAAAAGTGGGGGAGGATTAAGACCAATACAGTCGCACAAATTCGACAATGGGTCGACGAGAAGGTATTTCATCTTATCGCAAATATTAATGAACCCGACGAAATGTGAAAAAAATTGCAAGAAATGTATGAGCGCAAATTGACTCAGAATAAGGTGTTATTGATGAAGAAACTTGTTAACCTGAAGTACATGGATGGTCATTCTGTTGTAAAACATCTTGTCAGTTTTCAGGAATTAATTAACAAGTTGTCCTCAATGAATATCGTGTTTGAAGATGAGATCCAAGTACTACTACTGTTGAGTTTTTTACTTGATAGTTGGGAGATGCTCATTATCTCTCTAGACAACTCTACTTCAGATGGACAATTATCTTTAGAAACTATCAAGGATAGTTTGTTCAATGAAGAAACGAGAAGGTAAGAGCAGAATCTCAATAATAAATCAGAAGCATTCATCGTGGAAGATCATAGGAGAAACAAACAGAGAAACTCTTACAGCCATAATAGATCACGATCAAGAGGCAAGTCGAAGTCCAGGAAAGAAGTCATCTGTTATCATTGTGGCAAGCCATGACACTTCAAGAAGGAGTGCAGAAAATTAAAGCGTGATCAGTCATATGAAGGGTCTGAAAATGCTAAAAAAAAAAGAATGGCACTTGTGGAAACAATATTGCGGTGGCTACATCAAATGATGCATACTTTCTTACTCAAGAAGAGGAAGAAGATGGTGTCAATGTTGTGAGTCAAGATTCAGTTTGAATCTTAGACACAGCAGCTTCGTTTCATGTTACCCCTCGTAGAGATGTATTTTCAACATATAAAGATGGAGCATTCAAGTTAGTAAAGATGGGGAACAAATCGGAGTCCCAAATTGCTGGCGTTGGAGACATTCGGTTGAAGACCAACATAGGGTGCAAGATTGTGCTCAAAGATGTGAGGCATGTACCAGAGATCCGTCTCAACCTAATTTTAGTTGGAAAATTAGACGACGACAATTATGAGAGTAACTTCAAAGGGAGAGCGTGAAAACTCAAGCGAGGTTCACTCTTACTGGAGAAAGGAAACAAATATGGTACACTCTACAAGACTGAAGCACAACACTGCACCGAGAATATAAATGTGACTCAAGAGATGTCATCCTCTGTGTTATGGCACAAGCGGTTTGGTCACATAGGTGAGAAAGGACTTCAGATATTAACTAAATGAAATCTGCTACCAAGTATGAAAGATACTTCACTTGACGTATGTGTTCATTGCTTGGTTGGTAAGCAGACTAGAGTTACATTTAATAGAACTTCTTCGTTTAGAAGTTTGCACGTACTTGATTTGGTGCATACTGATGTCTACTATATGAAGGATAAAACTCTAGGTGGCACTCTTTATTTTGTTACATTTATTGATGACCATTCTAGAAGAGTTTGGGCTTTTCCTATAGCACCCAAAAATCAGGTGTTGGTAGAGTTCAAGAAGTTTTATGCCAAAGTCAAAAGAGAAATTGGTAAAAAGCTCAAGTGTATTCGAGCAGATAATGACGGCGAATACAGTGGACCTTTTGAAGAATACTGCAACACCTATGTTTTCTCAATCCCAAGACTCCTCAGCAAAATGGTGTTGTTGAGAGGATGAACAGAACAATTAAGGAACATGTCAGATGTATGCTACTATATGCCAAGCTATTGAAAGGATTCTGGGGTGAAGCAATGATTACTGCAGTTGAACTGATTAATCACTCACCATCAGTACTTCTGGATGGTGACATATTTCTGAAAGTCTGGCCAGAGAAGGATGTTTCATATAAGCATCTCAGAGTGTTTGGTTGCAGAGCCTTTGTTCACATTCCTAGTGATAAACGATCAA
Organism: Pontederia crassipes; assembly: GCA_030549335.1. Lineage (NCBI taxonomy): Eukaryota > Viridiplantae > Streptophyta > Magnoliopsida > Commelinales > Pontederiaceae > Pontederia > Pontederia crassipes. The sequence continues at coordinate 15,837,204 of JAUKPH010000017.1, read as the reverse complement.
AACTTGATAGCAAATCGAAAGAATGCATTTTCCTCGAATATGGAGGTGAAAAATTTGGCTACAGACTCTGTGATCCTATTAACAGGAAGGTTATTAGAAGTAGAGATGTTGATATGAACCAGGAAACGCATACATTGCAGCCAGCAATAGAAGATTGTTCTAACAAAGTTGGATGATCAAGATAATGGTGTGGATCTCAGGCATAAGGAAATTGAAGATAATCAAGAATGTTTGGAATTTATAATTGATCCGTTACAAGATCGAGTTAGATCAGATCCAACTTCTCAACGGGTTATAAATTGGGCCGCATGAAGAGTCAGCATAACTTGGGCCAAATAAATCATGGTTTAACCATATTTATTTGGAATTTTCGGAATTAATTAAATATGGAATATGCTGATGAGGATTGTAACAGAAATTGAGTTTGTTATTTTGTTAAATTAGTTAGGTTACTTGTGGGCCAAGTTAGGGTATTTTCTTTCAGCCCAAATTCTGTTTCTAGGGTCTATAAATACTGTTACTCATTGTTATGTTAGATATCTTTGAATCTATGAAAATTATGGCTTAATTGCTTTGCTGTGAGGGAACTCCTGCAACCCGTTCTTCGGGAACTTCCGCTGTTAATTACAAGGTTGGTTATCTTGTGGTTAAATCCATCTATTTATAATATCGATTGCTTGGTTCATTGTAATCTTGAGGTTGATATTCCGCTGCCTTGAAAATTCGTTTGATCTCGTTTCTTTGATTATCATATATTGTTCCGGTCACTCAAGGCATTGTTCTTGAGCATCGTATCAGTTGGTATCAGAGCCGCGTTTTCGATTCGGTTTTCTAGTTATCTTCCATTATCTTGTTTCCCCCTGTGTCAGTTTTTAGAAAAAAACACCAAAATTCTGCAAAAAAAAATCTGGTTTGTTTGTTCTTCAACCCTAGCCATCATCCTTGGATTCTTCAAAATCTGTTGCAGTTTGAAAAAAAAAATCTGGTTTGGTTCTTCAAATCCTAACCGTCTTCCTTAATTATTTTCTTTTGTTCTTCAAACCCTAGCCGTCATCTATCCTTCAAATCTGGTGCAGATTTGAAAAAAAAAAATCCAAAAATAAATCTATTTATTTGTTGTTGAAACCCTAGCCGTCATCCTTATTTATTCTCAAGTTTTGTTGCTGTTTCAAAAAAAAATCCGAAAATTGAAAAAAAAAAAGATCGAGAAGGAAAGTGCAAGAAAGGAGAAGGGAAGGTAGAAAAAAAAAATTCTGAAAAAAAAAATTCCGAAAATAGAAAAAAGGACTGAAAAGGAAAGTGCAAGAAAGGAGGAAAGAGAAGAAAAAAAAAATTTTTGAAAAAAAATTCCGAAAAAAAAAAGAAATAGGAGAGAAGAAAAAAAAAGGGAAGGATTATTTCTGGAGAAAAGTGCAAAGAAAATTGAGAATAGAACAATTTGACTCAAGGAATGGTGATATTTGATTTCATTCCAATTCTGAATTTTTTGATACCTATCCTTATTTGACAACATTTTCCTGATTTCTATTCCAAATCAATTCATTACACATCTATCCTTATTTGGCAATCTTTTTCTGATCTTTATTCTAAAATCAACTTCAAGTATTCTTTTGATCTTGCAATCATATTGATAAATCAGATTGATTCAATCACACATTGCCTTTGTATTGACTTGCATTAGTTCTCCTAGAACTTGTTGGAGGGTTCAAGAGAGGAAAAAAACTGAGTGGTAAGTACAATTGAAAAAAAAACCAAATAGAGTTGAGATAAAATACGAGTGTCACTACTGAGTGTCACCACGTGAGGTAGTGAGATTGTTTTTTTTACTAACGTTTGTGGTAGCAATTTCCTACAATGCCAACAGGAAGGGACAAAGAGCTTAATTCTAGAAAAGAAGCAATTGATCAGAGAAGAATGATGGAAGTCATGACGCAACATTTCCAACATCTTGAAAATATGATTACTGAACTTCATGATGAAGTAGATGTTCAAATTGCACAACTACAACAAGTTATACCACCAAATCAAAGAAGAATTTGTCAAAGACAACGTGCTCCTGATGAACATGATGAAGAGATGAAACAGAAAGATGATGGAAGTTGGAGAAAGTATAAGCGTGTTCTGATTGGAGGAAGAAGACATGATCAAGAAAATGTTTTCTATGCGCGTTGTTGTGTTATGGACAGAACTTGTGGATTGATTATTGATAGTGAAAGCTGCGTCAACCTTGCTAGCCATTACATGGTGGAGAAGTTGGGGCTACCAACCTTAAAGCACCCAAAACCATACAAACTTCAGTGGATAAACGATGGAGAAGAAGTCAAAGTGACTAAACAGGTGCTTGTGCCATTTAAAATTGGAAGATTTACGAATGAAGTATTATGTGATGTTGTGTCAATGCATGTTTGTCATATCCTTTTGGGGCAACCATGGCAATATGATCGATGTGTGACACATGATGGTGCTACCAACCGTTATAAATGTCGCAAAGATGGGAGGAAATACACTCTAGCACCATTGCCACCTCAAGAAGTATACGAAGAGCAGATGCAACTTAAAGAGCGTGTAGCAGCCTACAACATTGAGAGGAAAAATTCGGTTACACAACAACACTTGAAGAAAGAAGAAGCTGATTGTTCAGCAACTCCAAACAGTTCTGAGAGTTGTGAGAAAGGCAAAGATGAAAAATATGAGTGCCACAACTTGAGTGATGAAAATGAGAGCCACAACAATTTTGAGTGCTTAGAAAGGCCACTTTCTGAAATCATTGAAATGCAACATTTAGATGCTAAGTATTATGAGAGTTGTGAGAATGAGAGAAGATTAGATCTTGAGTGTTTAGAGAGGCCACCTCCGGAGAGATATGAGCAAAAGGACTTGAGTGTTGAGGCAAAAGAAAGAGAGTTCAGTAATGTTTCTCCTAATACTAACCATCTTTTGTCTTTTGATTCTGATTTCTCCATGCAGATATGTTGGAGTGGAATACATGAAGTTATATTTCCTATCATTCAAGGATCTAAAAGAGACTGTAGTGAGTATATGACAAGATGTTTGAAAGGTCCATCTCCTTGCTTTGAAACTTTATATTTGTTGGATGTGACTAGTTTGCAAGGTTTAGTTGAGAGAGGTGTTCAATGCCATCCGTCCTTTTCATTTTCATATTTGTTGGGTGCTGGCTCATTTTATTTATGTGTTACAATGAAGTTCTGGAATGAATATTTTCTAATATTGAGCATCTTTGATTGGCTTATTTTGATATTTAGATTTTTTGATAAGAGTATAATCTTATTCATCTCCTTGAACCAACCATTGTGTCTTAGTAAAAATATTTCTTCAAAAAATTATTGCAACTTGTCATATGATTTTTACATCACAAATGAGACATTTGCATCCATTGGAACTTTGCGTGTTTCCCACAAAAGATCTGTGATTATTTTCTTAGGAGGTATTTTGATTTATAGTAATAATTTACATGATCATTTGAGTGGAGTACATGAAGTTATAAATTCTCTCTTGCAAGGATTTAAAAGAGGTATTGAGTTTATGACAACTAGTTTGAAAAGACCAGTTCTTACTTTTCAAAGTTTATATTTGTTGGATGTGTCTGTGGTTTTAATTGAGAGAAGAATTGAGTGGCATGCAAACATTAGATCTGAATTTTCCATTCCATTTTGTTCTTCATTGAGTGCTGAAACACTTTATTTGAGCCATATGGTGAAATTTTGGAATGAATATTTTATAGTCCCGAGTACTTTTGATTGGTTGATTTTGATTTCAAGATTTTCTGAGCCTACCTTATTCATTTCTTTAAATTTATCTTTGTGCTTTCTTAGGATTATTTTTGCAGATGATGGTTGCAATCTTTCATATAATTTTCACATCATGATTCGAAAATTCATTGCATTTGCATTAGTAAGACTTTTGTGCAATTTTCATCAAAGATTTGAGAGTAACTTCTTTGGAGATATCTTGATTAATAGCAGTCATTTGCAAAGTAATTTTGATGATATTTTGGTTTGTTGCAAGGACTTGCATGATTCCCTTTGTAAGCCAAGTTGTTTGATGCATTACAGATATATTTCACTTGCAGATTTTAAGGATCCATTTTATTTTGAGGGAAAAGATGTCCTTATTTTGGAACTATTTAACAATTTCCTTGTTAGAACTCTAGTTCCATGGCATACATTCCACATTTCATTTGATAGGATCCTTATGCGCAAGGGAAGGTCTCCAAAGTTTCGCATTTTGTTTCTTAAAATACCATCATCTCATGGGCATAAGATATTTCATCCAGGTGAGTATGAGAGACATTACTTTTTATAATACTTATGTCTTCTTTCTCTGCACTTGCAGGCTCTTAACTTGATGGTATGGATGAAAAATTGTGCTTGCAATTATCATTGAGATGCATCATGTAGTCATCAGACACATGAAAGGGAAGTATCAATATCCTCGTTATACGTGTCCTAAATTATTTAACAAATTCACATATGTGATAGGTTATATTTTCCTTATTGTGCATGTAGATTCCAGAACGAATCCTTTTGAAGATGAGGGAAATGATATGAATCTGGATATACTCTCCTTATTGTGAATGCAGATTCGAGGACGAATCCTTTTGAAGAGGAGGGGAATGATATGAACCAGGAAACGCATACATTGCAGCCAGCAATAGAAGATTGTTCTAACAAAGTTGGATGATCAAGATAATGGTGTGGATCTCAGGCATAAGGAAATTGAAGATAATCAAGAATGTTTGGAATTTATAATTGATCCGTTACAAGATCGAGTTAGATCAGATCCAACTTCTCAACGGGTTATAAATTGGGCCGCATGAAGAGTCAGCATAACTTGGGCCAAATAAATCATGGTTTAACCATATTTATTTGGAATTTTCGGAATTAATTAAATATGGAATATGCTGATGAGGATTGTAACAGAAATTGAGTTTGTTATTTTGTTAAATTAGTTAGGTTACTTGTGGGCCAAGTTAGGGTATTTTCTTTCAGCCCAAATTCTGTTTCTAGGGTCTATAAATACTGTTACTCATTGTTATGTTAGATATCTTTGAATCTATGAAAATTATGGCTTAATTGCTTTGCTGTGAGGGAACTCCTGCAACCCGTTCTTCGGGAACTTCCGCTGTTAATTACAAGGTTGGTTATCTTGTGGTTAAATCCATCTATTTATAATATCGATTGCTTGGTTCATTGTAATCTTGAGGTTGATATTCCGCTGCCTTGAAAATTCGTTTGATCTCGTTTCTTTGATTATCATATATTGTTCCGGTCACTCAAGGCATTGTTCTTGAGCATCGTATCAGATGTTGTGTTCATGGAACACCAAACAATTGAAGATCTGTCGAAGGACAAAGAGCCAACTATCTTCCCTGATTATCTAGCTGAATCGAGTTCAGTCAACGCACCGATAGAAGATGACATTGCTCCAGAAGCTGATCAAGATGACAGTAGCAGTGATAGCAGCTCATATAATTCAGATATACCTTCAGATAATCAAGACAGTGATGATGAGCCACATGTCGAGCATAATGCACCAGTGCAAGAGCCTCAGTTGAGAAGATCGAACAGATAAAGACAAGAGTCAAAGTGGTACTCCCCGACTGAGTACGTGTTATTAACTGAAGGGGGAGAACCAGTATGTTATCAAGAAATCTTGTCACATGAGCAGAAGGATGAGTGGATGAAAGCTATGCAGGATGAGATGCAATCTCTGCAAGTGGGTGTTTCGACTGAAGAGTGAAGAGAATAATTCACACCCAAGATACAAGGCAAGATTAGTTGTCAAGGGGTTCAGTAAGAAGAAATGAATTAATTTTAATGATATATTCTCACCAATGGTCAAAATATCATCAATTCGAGTGGTTCTTAGATTAGCTGCTACTAAGGACCTGAAAATTCAACAGTTAAACGTCAAGACAGCTTTTCTTCATGGTGACTTGAAAGAAGAAATTTATATGGAACAGCTAGATGGTTTCCAAGAGAAAGGAAAAAAATATAGTGTGTAAATTGCAAAAAAGCTTATATAAACTCAACCAGGCACCTCGTTAGTGGTACAAGAAATTAGAGTCATTCATGACGCAGCAAGGATACAATAAGATTAGATCAGATCATTGTGTCATCGTGAAATATTTTTCACATGATGATTTTATCATCCTGTTGTTATATGTTGATGACATGCTTATTGTAGGTTAGGATAAAATCAAGATTGACAGGTTAAAGCAGGAGTTGAGTCAATGCTTTTTCATGAAAGACCTAGGGACAGCAAAGAATATTCTTGGCATGAGAATCACTCGTGACCGAGAGCAGCACAAGTTATGGTTATCCTAAGAAACGTACATCCATAAAGTCTTGGAGAAGTTCAACATGAAGAACGTAAATGCAGTTATATCATCACTTGCAGGTCACTTCAAGTTGAGTTCTAGACTGTCCGAAAAGCAAAATCGAGAAGCAAAAGATGAAGAACATCCCATACGCATCTGCAGTTGGCAGTCTGATGTATGCAATGGTTTGCACAAGGCCAGACATAGCATATGCAGTTGGTGTGGTGAGTCGATTCCTATCAAATCCTGGTAGAGTGCATTGGGATACAGTCAAGTGGATTCTCAGATATCTTCGAGGCACGTCTAAGATATGCTTATGTTTGGAAAATGATGAGTCAGTGTTAGAAAGATTTACTGACTCTGACATGGCAAGAAACATTGATAGTCGAAAGTCAACTTCTAGTTACTTGATGACATTCGCAGGAGCAGCAGTCTCATGGCAATCCAAGTTACAAAAATGTATTGCACTATCAACGACTGAAGCAGAATATATCGCAGCTACTAAAGCAGGCAAGAATATTATGTAGATGAGACAGTTTCTGAGGAACTTAGGTTTGACGCAGGAGAAGTACATTATCCACTGCGACAATTAGAGTGCTATACATTTGAGTAAGCATTCTAGTTTCCACTCTAAGTCCAAGCACATTGATGTGCGATATCATTGGATTCGCGACGAAACGAAGAAGAAGAAATTCTTTCTTCGCAAGATCCATACTGATAGGAATACGTCAGATATGATGACGAAACCTCTACCGAGAGAGAAGACTGAGTTCTACAGGGAGCATGCATGCTTGGTGATTCCTTTGCATAAACAAGAAGGGAGAGTTTGTTGGTTCTTGCTATGTGAGTCCGACAAAGAAAAGAAAAACTAATTGATGTAAAAAATTCAATCCGAGTCGTTGAAGACATCCGAATTGAAGAAGGAAACAAATCCTATGCAAAGTTGTTCAGACACGAAGCTATAAAAGGAAGATATCATCCCTTGAAACCGTGTGCCACAGTCAACAGGACGTACAACCACCAAGAGAGAGAAAGAGAATAGAGAGAAGAAAACTTCGAGGCTCGTTTCAGGAACGAATTCTTATTCATTCTCGACGAAACTTTAGGCATTACTTCTCAGCAGCCTTCTCATCTATCGCTCATATTCCGGTGAGATCGTTCTAACTTCTATCCTCAGTTTCGAGAGACTTTTATTCTGTGGCATCCAACATTAATTCTTGAGATTATTATTATATTTCTCTGCGTAGTTCAAAGAAGAGACTATATAACATACTATTATTTCATAGTGGAAGATCTGCTGCTTGCTCCCGTGATTTTTTCCTCTCACATTGAGAGATTTTCCACGCTAATTCTTTGTGTCTTTGGTCTGATTTAATTCCTTTATATTATTGTTATCATCCCATTATTATTGTGCGCATTAAAAGAAAAAAAAGATAATTCCGTAACTATCAGTTCAACCTTTTTTCCAATAGTACTACATTTGAATGAGTCTCTTACTGCTATATATATATATATATATATATATATATATATATATAGGATTGACTGGTATATAGATAACTGGAAGGAAATTGTCTAACTTATTTCGATTGACACAATAAACGATTGGATAAATATCAAAATTAATTATTACTAAATTTATTTCTAATAGTTTTCTAATAATATATTAATAAATAAATATATTATGAAACTAAATAATATTATATTAATATATATTATTTAACTAGGTAAAATTGAAAAAAAACATGTTGCTGCATTTGTTTTGAGAACAAAATTGGAACCGCAATCTAGTTTGGTTTTCCAAACGTGATTAGCTGAAACTGTGGTTCTAGCGAGAAAAAAATGGAACCAAGACATTGATATGGTTTCAGTGGTCCCAAATCCACTTTTTGGTGGAATCAAGGTTTGGAATTTATTTTTATCGACACAATGTCTTTTTTTGTTTTTTGTTTTTTGTTTTTTGTTTTTGTTTTTCTTTTCTCTCCACACATTTCTCTCATAAACACAAAATAAGTTTAATAAAAGATTAATATAATAATATTGATTACTTATTATTCATTAAAAAAATTTAATATTAAATTAAATATAATTAATTTCAAATGATTTTTTATATATAAATAATATATTTTTTGACAAAATTTTTACCATAAAACTTTTTATTGTATAAATTTTATTTTTATTAATAATAAAATTAGAATTATAATTTATAATAATAATTTTTAATTCAAAATCCATCAAAATTTAATCCATCACAACTCATTTTTCCTATCACATCAACTTTCTAGTTCCTCATCATTACGTTCCATACACACCTCGAACTAATATATCAATTCAACTTTTCACCGAGAACTTAGGAAGAACTACAATTCCAGTCGATGAGTTCTTTCTTGAAGGAAGAATTGAAGTTTTAAAATTTGGTGTCACTTGCACCTTTGACAGGTTGTTTTTTTTTGTATGATGTGTTTGGGTGAACTTTTGGGAACTAGGAAAAGTTTTAGTCCTAGTTCGTACCTAATTAATTTTTTAATTCTTCATCATTTCATTTTCTCAACCAAATAACAAATAAGAATGCCGAACGAGATGATGCCGTCAAGAAAATATGGTAAGTCCTCTCAATAATTTAATTCCTTAAATCTTTCCTGAACTATCAAGTCTTTTAATATATGAATTTATGGTAACACCTTCTCGATTTTTACTTTAAATCATATGTGATGTTTTATTAATTTTTCCATTAATTTTAATTTTTTTATTTATTAAATGATTAAATTATCTTCTTATAACTTAAAATAAATGTTTATTAAGGAGGCAATTTTGAGAGAGAATTTAGTTATTTAATAAATAAAAAATAAAATATAACAAAAAGGTCAATAAAATATGACGAATAGATTAAATGAAAATTGCAACATAATTTAATAGGATGCTACGATAAGTTTATAAATTAGGTGTAGCCGCAAAAAAATCATTATAATTTAAAGGAAGTATATGGAATTAACAATAATTTTTAATAATGATGATATAAAGCCAATTTTCCTTTTAGTAGTATACAATTGTTTTTGTGTGTATGTGTGTATTATAATTCCTAAAGATTTCAATTGCGACATGATTGATTATTAAGATTGACACATTTTAAAACTTGTTTTCGAACAGGCACTGGCCACGGACATGTCTCTTGCTTTTGCTGTTTTGCTGATCCTCACTTTTTTGCCGTGGGGATGACCGGAGAGGAGATGGAGCAACGTCATTTAATTATCTTTTATTTTTATTATTATTACTCTTCCAAGTATTATAGTTGTGGAAGACAATTCTGCATGTTAATTATTAACAAAGCTATTATTAGGTTTATAACTTGATGGTTGCATTTGGTTTGGAAATCAAATTGAAACCGAAACTAAAATTGCGACTTGACTCCAATTTGGTTTCCCGATCTGTTGGAACTACAATTCCAAGCGGAGTAACAGTGGCCCTGGTTCCATCTTTTTCATGGAATTGAAGTAGAACGATTTTTTTTGCCGATGCGACATTTTTTTTTCTTTTCTCTGCATACATTTCTCTCATATAATAAATTATTTAATAAACATAAAATAATTTCAATAAATAATTAATATAATATTATTTATTTACTTATGATTTTAATAAAAAAAATCAATATTTCATTAAATATAATTAATCTTAAAAATGTTTTTTATGTTTAAATAATATATATTTTTAAAAAAATTACCATATTTTTTATTTTATAATTTTATTTTTATTAATAATAAAATTGTAATTTATATTGACAAAAAAATATTTTTGATTCAAAATCCACAAAAAATTAATCCATCACACATACTTTTTCCTATCACATCAACTCTCCGATTTCTCATTATTATGTTCCACTTCATCCAATCACACCTCAAACTAATCTATCAATTTAATTATTCACCTAGAATTTGGTGTCACGTGGACCTTTGACAAGTTCTGATTCTTTTTTTTTTTCTGTATGACGTGTTTGGATGAACTTTTGGGAACTAGGATATAAGTTTTGGCCCTAGTTCGTTCCTAATTAATTTTTTAATTCTTCAACATTACATTTTCTTGATCAAATAGAAAATAAGAATTAATAAGTCTAATCGATTAGTTCTTGGCAATTAAAGTTCTACCCAAATTCTACTACCAAGAAAAACACAAACTTATATGGATAAGCAACATAGGTCTAGCATTCAGAATTATCGATGAATTTTCGTCCGTCAATTATTCCCAAGGTTAGACCCGTCGAAAATAATTATTAAAATATTAATAGTATGCTTATATTATGTTATATTATATATTTTTTATTATAAATAAAGTTATCGACGAGTATAATCTTCTGTCCGCTGGTAATTCTGAAAGTTAGACCCGTCGAAAATATTAATATTAATCGTATACTTATATTATATTAAATTTTATTAAAAATATTATTGATGGGTGTACCCTTTGAAATTATTTACAGATATCCTATCCATTGATAATTTTGAAGGCAATGGTCGTTGATAAATCGATAGATTTTATCGTCGGTACTAGCAACGAGCCTTTTATTCGTTAGTATTTTAGAAGACTATTTCTACCCATCATAAATGCTACCGAATAATGCGAAGGATATGAGTCCATCGGAAACTTTCTGTAGGAAATTCTCTTGTAGTGTGCCTTTTGATATTAGATGTCCTAATTGTGTTTTATGTGTATTAATTATTTTCTTCTTGTATTATGAATTCCTAGGATAAATTACACGATTAGTCCCACAACTTTGAAAAAATCGATCCCCCAACTTCAATTTGTAACCAGAACGTCCATCATCTTTGATTTTCTTGCACGTTTAGTTCTCTTTACCGGTGATAGTGGGTTTCCTGGTTGCCTTGCATACGTGGACGCCACATGAGTTGTTTCTCTTTCATCCACGTCATTCAAGTCATCCACGTCATTTAACACTACCAAATCGGATAAATTACACAGATCGTCCTCCAACTTTGAGTCGATTTTCTAAACGGTCCTCCAATTTTAATTTATAATTAGAACGTTCCTTAATTTTGATTTTATTGCACGATTCGTCCATCGGTAATAGACAATCTCCCTATTACTTTGCTGATGTGGCGTAATAAAATATAATAAAAAATTAACTTATTGACATGGCATAATAAAAAATAATATAATATTATAAAAAATTAATAAAAAAATAAAAATGATAGAAGACGTGAGCTCGTGAGGGGGCGTTGGTGTCACGGGGTCATTCTCCGGGAAACGCCCCGTGACATTGGCACCCCTTGTGCGAAGCTCGCCAAAGGGCGAGCTTGGAGAAGGGGGTCGGCGCCTCATGTGCCAGCTCGCCAGAGGGCGAGCTTGGAGAGGGGGGTCGGCACCCCTTCTGCCAGCTCACCCGCGCTCGTAAATTTTTATAATATTTATTATTGTGTGATGTCAGCTAGTTAAAATTTTTTATTATATTTTATTATGTCACGTCAACAAGATAATCGAGACTGCTTCTTACCGTCAAGTGGATGAATCGTGTAATAATATCAAAGTTGGATGACTGTTTAAAAATCGACTCAAAGTTGGAGGACGATCTATGTAATTTATCTGATTTGATAGCGTTAAATGACGTGGATGACTTAAATAACGTGGATGAGAGAGAAACAGCTCACGTGTCAGCCATGTACGTAAGACAATCAGAAAATCCACTATCACCGGTCAAGATGATTAATCGTGCAAGAAAATAAAATATGAGGGACGTTCTGATTACAAATTGAAATTGGAGGACCGATTTGAAAACGACTTAAAGTTGGGCGATCATTCGTTTAATTTACCTTGAATTCCCTATGTTATGATTCTTGATTACAAACTACCTAAAAATCTTGGAAATTATGCTATAAGAATCTGAGAATCGATTGAAATGATGTATGGATCGAAATGTGTGAGAAAGATGGATGAATCAAACAATTGAGATGCAAATGAGATAATTCATCGTGACACTAAGTCTCGATCGGTGAAGTGTCTGAAATAAGCTTTTGGCATCTTAACTAGGGGGTATGTGTTCATTTTCACATGTCGTGACTTGAAGGCATGAGCCATGAATCATGTTGGTGAAAATGAAATTTTAGTCAGAGTCGTAACAGGTGTGAAATATGTGTTGATGTACGAGAATATGAGCATTTTAATGTAATTAATAGTTCAAATGCATAATTTAGATGTCACATGCACACATGAATGAGCTTCCTATCTAGAAACATCATGAGCTTGAGAACTCGAGTGAGTGACAAAGATATGCCTCCAGAAAGGGATCTAACCCAAGATTAATTGAAAGTCACTGTAGGTTTTAAAATTTATAATTATCAACATACAAATAGAGGCTGCAAGTGCGTAGTTATCAATGCAATACTTGAGGATAGGATTGGTTTATCACACAAAATTGATTGGCTTATCATAGCCATTCTACCTTTATGGAAAGCCAAATCTACATGAAAAACAAGATGTTGACAACTAAAAACTAAATGTTGGAGGACATGATACGTAACATCCCAAAATTCGACCCCGCCACGTGGCAAGATCTCCTCTCAGAGTGGTATTTTCAGTGCTCTTCTTTCCTTGGTCATATTGATCCTTTCGTTGACCAGGGTGGTCGAGAAAGGTGCCACATAAGCGGAAGACTTAAAAATAAAATATAAAACTTTTAAAACATAAATATGAAAGCTAAATAGATAGAAATCCATAAATGAGAGTATATAGTGTGGAAGCTCGATAATATAAGAGTTACATCACATTACATAATAAGGCATCCATGGACCACGCCACAACACAACATACACATAGGTCTCACGTACAAAGCGATGACATAAAATAGTAAAGACCAACTACTATATCCAAGTGCACACACAATATCCGAGCAAGAATCTCCGTACACATCTCAATTGATCATAACAAGTAAATCAAGTACCTGTGGGAATCGACACAGGGGAGGAGAACTCTCCCGTTAGCACAAGGTTAAATGTGATAACATATGAATTATAAGGAAAATTCAAAAAGTATGAGCATGGTAAAAATTCATAGACAATATCATAAGAAATTATGGGGATCATCATGTATGGAACAATGGTTCTTTCATTTCATTATTTCATGTAATATCTTTATTCTTCATCATTTTCATTCATGGACCATGATGGGAAAAAGATCATCATCAATGGTCAATAACATGGCTCATGAGAGCATTCATATTTCCATTGGAAAAGCATAACATTCAATATTCCATTTTTTTCTTTCTTTTCATTTCATGTTTGTATTCATGATCATGACCATGTTCATGTGGACATAGTCCGTTCATTCATCTTTCCTCTTATCCATAGGTTGGAAGAGCTCTCCACTTCTTTAGGATATGTGATGCACACACATGATGCAAACACCTAGCCATAACATGGGATGGTGGGGGATCAATGCCATGGTAATGCCCTAAAAAGGGGAAAATGAGTGACCTCGCTAAGGCGGCAACACCTGTATGAATGACCTCGCTAAGGCGACAACACCTATATGAATGACTTCGCTCAAAGCGGAAACATTCGTATGAATGACCTCGCCTAAAGGCGAAAACATTCGTAGATTGTAAGAGAAAGGGCCTTACACGATGGTAGGGGGCCTTGTTAAGGGAAGCGACTTTCCGTCTAGGTAAGCATGACATTCCTCCGTTTCATTATTTATCTTTAATTAACTTAATGACCTATCTTTTGATCAAAAGGATCAATTAAGACTTTTGGAGAGCAAGGTTAGCTCTAGGTAATGTTCATAATCATGGGATGTGAGAACAATCAGGTGGATAAGAGCAAATCATCATATTATCTTGTTTTAGGATCATTTCATTCTTTGTCCACTTCTGGATGTCCGAAATTCGAGTGGTCGTCCGGTCCATAGGTTCAACGGGTGCCTGATAGTTGTGCGGTCGCCCGGTCGATCGTTCCAAGGCCGAGCGCAAAATGGTCGCTCAAAAGATCGGTGGTCGTCCGATTCTTCCTTGAGCAAAATTATGAGTTTTCTTCATGGAACTTTCGGTCGCCCGAAAGTCCATCAATCATCACTCAAGTCAGATGATCAACATTTACCGACCGATCGAACACGTCGTATGGTCAACCGATAATTGTATCGGATTATCATAGAGGATGCCCAAAAGAGGTTCGATCATCCCTTCCGATAGTCCGCTATCTTCTGTCGGGTCGATAACGGTTGCTCGATTCGGGATCGGTTGATCGCTCCTACTGGGCAGAACAGTAGGTCATTGTGGAGTTCTTAAGTTTTCAACCAATTTTTGGAACACAACATTCTACAATCAATCTATAATATATCTAACAATAACTATGCAAAGAGAAAGCATGTGACATGATTCCTAGTCCATAACTTTATCATATGCATCATAATAAACATGAAGGGATCATAATCATCTTTATCTCCAATTCATGAACTTATACTTCTCATGAGATTATGCATAGCATTTCAGCAACTATGATGAACAATTCATAACTATCAATTTCAGAAGTCATATCAAAGAAATCCATTCATCGCAAACCTCCTTAACACCTGTTAATACGTACTATCGACTTTAACGTAAAACATCTCTAAACATGCCAACCAGTGACGGAGCTAGCCTCCAAATTCAATGGGGGCCAACTATATATACTTTAATACATATCTTCATATTTTTACTCATATATAATACATACTACATAGGTATGTCAAAAATTTGGGGGAGCCCCCCACCCCCCCCCCCCCCCCCCCCCAAAAAAAAAAAAAAAGGCCTTGTCCTTGATGGCAACTATCATGAATCCAATAATATAAGCACTTAAGACCCTAAGCATGCATCACACCAAGGCTTGAGCAGCGCAAAATTTCAGCATGCTAATATTGAATCAAAGCGTCGTAAACTATTTACTTAGCATGCATATCAACATAACTATCTAAGGAATCAAACTACCCACTTACTAGCATGATACGAAGTCTAAATCATCCTTAGATAACATGCTAAAATTCTCTGAATTAACCTTACAACCCAGATTCCGTTAACACATCTTTTTGCCTAAGTTTTCAGTTGTTCCTTCGGTGGATTAAGTGCTAGTGCTTCTTCCTTCGTCTTCCTCATACTCCTTCATGATCAACACATGGGGGTCCTTCTACAATGGCTTCTGGTTGAGCCCAAGCAATGGAGTTCACACAAGAAAAATGGTGGAAAGAAGAAAAATGAGAAGATGAAAGAAAATGGTGTAAATGGGAGGTGTGAAATTTATAAAGGAGATGAAGAATGGGGCTTTGTGTCTCTTCAACCCCAAGAGTCGTGAAAATGAAAGGGTTGCACAAAGTTCCAAAGGTCATGTAAGAAAGGAGGATCCAAAATTTGATTTGACTTCATACTTAGAATTATGGTAGCGGCAGACTGGTCGCCCCAAATTGTTTTGGTCAATTGGTGGGCCGATGCATTTAATGTTTTAAATTTTAAATTTTTATAAAAATTCTAGGATGCTACATGATAACTTATCTAACTTTTGGGGTTTAATATCTTATAAAATATAAGCACTAAATAAGAAAGAAAAATGAGAAGATCGAGTTGTCAACAATAAAAATAGACACTAGAACATGGAGAAATATTTGAATGTTTAATTCTCTAATCAATGAAAATAAAAATGGTACTTTGAAAAATCTCATAACAGGATTAACCCTGCCCTCATGGTAGTCAACTTCATGTGCTCTCACTTTCACATACAAGAACTCAAGACACTAGGGCCACCTCTTGGTTTGGACCCTTAACAAAAATACTCGATATGTTATATTACGTAATTTATATTGTTATGTTTCCACATCTGTATATATGTCATCAGAGTTTTATTTATGGCCGTGATGAAAAATGTAGTGCCCCTAAAATTTGACCCTATTTTGAAGGTGTTACAATATTGATGGAAAATATGGATGTGTTTTATCTGATTATTTTTCTTTGTACATATATTGTAGCAACATAACGATGAAAATTGTATTAACAAAAATACCTAGTAATAATAATCAAATTCAACATATTTTTTAAGAATATGGTAAATCAGTTAATATGATCTTTGGTTAACTTCCATTAATAAGCCTTCATCATTAGTAGGAACAACGATTTCCTCCCTTCTAATATCTATTTCATTTTTTTTTGTAAATAAATATTGGTCTTTGTAATTTAAATGACTTAGGACATCACTGTAGATTAATTCCATTCATTTTTATATTGTATGACAATGTTATTAAAATCAAACTAAACTAAATGAGATTTTATGTATATAAATTCTAATATATATATATATATATATATATATATATATATATATTCAAAATTTAACATAACAATAAGTTCTTAGTAATGTTTAAACAACATAAAATTATTTATACCTTTCAAACATGGAAGTCATTCAACCAATTTTTATGAAACATATTATTTATTTTAAAATTTAACCTAATTATACAAGTATAAATGAAGAATCAATTACTTGAAAGTATAGATTAGTAATTTAATTAATCATTGAATTTATATAAAATATTTTATGTAAACTTCATATGTTATATTTATGATCATCTAACAACCTAAAAATTCACTTTAAAAGTTAATATACAACGAGTCACGTCCATAACCGAGCTCTAATGTAGTTGTTTCCTATGTTTTTGTGAGATCTCAGTATTCTTGTCATTTGGTTAAATTCATGTTTTATAGAATTAAAGTAGAAAATCATCATGGGACATTGATAGGACATTATTACCATCATTAGGGATCTTTCTCTCATATTATATTTGATCAATGTTAATTCTAATGCAATGTACACATTATGAATTATGATATCTCAATCTCAGTTCATAATAATAATTAAGATATTCTTAAATCTTTCAGTCCAATCATTCAAAATATTAAAAGAGAAGAGAATAATTGGATCTCCTTAACATGCTTATGATTTTAATTTCTCTTTCTTTTATGTTGACATCTTTTGTCGTCCCACATATGTTTGACAATGACAAATGAATTTTTTAATAATATTTTTTTATTTTTGCAAGACTTAGAACTTAAGACCTTACTTTAACGAGAATGAACTATTAATGTTGACATTACTTACTTTTCTTTTCTCTATCTTTCTTTTCCATCTGTTTTTTGAGTTCTCCTCTTTGATGCATGGGGCATGCCTTGAATTAGTCTCACATGCATAAGTCACGGAAGAGATGTTGGGTATATATGGGAGCATGGCCTTGACTTGATAGGATGCGTTTTGGTAAAATCGTGTGGGCGGAGGCCCAAAGTTGATTATTGCAGTCATGGGGAAGACAAAATAAGAGTGGAGAGGATTTCAAGACCTTTATACAATGTCCCTTTTAAAATTTTCAATTAAAAGTTTAAAATATTTCTGAATAAAAATTGGAGTTGTTACATCTAATTTTATTTCTATTTAACCATGATAAAAAAATATATTTAAGGGTTTAATAGATATGCTACCTTCATTTTAATGTAGCACTGTACTTTGAATCTCAATCATCAAATATAAAGTAAGGGCTGAGATTATGTTATTCTTTATGATTCTTTTTCATTCTCTTTTTTTTTTAACTCCCCATTGGCATCTCTATCCATCTTTAGCTGGGTTTTTGTTTTTCCCTTCCAACCATCTTGTCTCACTTTTCCTGATGTAATTTCCTCTTCCTCGTCTTATTAACAATCGTCGACCTCAAAAGAGCAAACATTTACATATGTGCGATTGAAAACTAAACAATGATGTCGTCAGTTCCCTCCGTCTTTGTAGCTGCTCTATTTCGTTGCTCAAGGTTGATCGACATCTATGACTTCGTACCTAGAAGGGCCATTGGCTAAGGTCTTGCTCGACCGCTCGCCGAATTCACCTTGTAGTGACTTCATCCAACTTTTTTCCTAAAGCATTCTTCATTTTTTTCCTCATTTCCCAAACTGGAAATACGATAGCATAGTAGTAGTAATAGTAAAAATATTAATAGTAGTAGTAAATAGTAATATAAGGTACAACTGAAAATTAAATATCATCATGTATACAGTAATTTGAGTAGAGTAGGAGAATTATATATATCAGGACCGGAGCGTACAACGCACTATATAATAGGTCGACTTATTGTATAACAAAATTTCATCTTTATAATAGGTCGAACCATGTGGAACCAATGTTCCAAACTGCCGTTGACCAGCAGTGGCCCCTTTTTTTTTTGCGTTTTCACTTTTTTTTTAGATTTGACATGTCATTTTTTTCAAACTTTTTTCTTTTATCATTTTTTTAAGCTTTCATATATAACTTAATTTATTTATTATGTATAAAATATAAATAATAAAGGAGTAATATAATATTATTTATTATTTCATTAAATATAAATTGCTAGAATTGTTTTTTTATATTTATAATATATATTTTTTAACAAAAATGTTGACATAATTTTTTTAATATATATTACGTATTTCAATTTTTTAACAATTTTATAATCTATATTTATAATACATATTTTTAATTCAATAATCTACTAAAATTAACCCATTACGTCTACTTTTTTCTATCACATTAACTATCTTATTCATCGTCATCAAATTCCACATCAAATTTCACTTCATCCAAACACAACCCGAACCAATCTGTCATTTCAACTATTCATGAAAACTTGGTGGTTTGACAATGGGAATTGGAGTTCTACCTAGTTTTCGTGAATAGTTTAAGTTGACATATTAGTTCAGAGTGTGTTTGGATGGAGTGAAATTTAATGAGGAATAAGATAGTTGATATGATAAGAAAAAGTAAATGTGATGGATTAATTTTTGGTGAATTTTGAAATAAAAACTAATAGGGTTATTTCCTCTAACCACCACTGAACTATCGCGAATTATCACATCTAACCCCAGATTACGAACTTTATTTTTTGGGTATTTAAACTATCGCAATTTTTCCGGCTTAGTCCTTTCGTCTAATTCCGTAAACTTTTCAGTTAATTTCGATTTTTTGATTTGTGAAAAGACCATCGTACCCTTTTCGCTCCGGCGACAAGGGGGCCACGCCCCCTATCCTTTTTTTAATTATTTTTTATATTTTTATATTTATTATTTTATGTAAAAATAAGTTAACATTTAAGGAAGGGGTACGATAGTCTTTTCATAAATAAAAAAAAAATCGAAGTTAACTGAAAAGTTCACGGAATTGGACGGAAGGACTAAATCGAAAAAATCACGATAGTTTAGGTACCCAAAAAATGAAGTTCGTAGTCTGGAGTTAGATGTGATAATTCGCGATAGTTCAGATGTGGTTAGAAAAAATAAACCAAAATAATATTATAAATATAAAATAAAATATTGTTAATAAATAAAAACAAAAGTAAAAACTAAAAATTTTGTTTAAAAATATATTATTTAAATATAAAAATTAAAATTTTAATAAATTATATGTAGTAAAATATTAATTTTTTTAATGAAATAACAAGTAAGAAATATTAATATATTAAAATAAATAATTTATATTTAATAGATTAATTATTTTTTAAGATACATGTGTGAGAGAGAAAGTAAAGAAAGAAAAAAAAATAAAAGAAATTGAATAGAAAATGTCAACACGTTAAGTCAAAACGGTGCTTGGTGCCACTAAAGTCACGTGACTTTTTTTTTTAATTACGTTTTTTTTCGATTCATATCACGTCGTTTGACGGAATACCGAACTTGAATCAAGCGAGAAACATGCTCTAGAGATATCATTTTTTTTTTCGGCAATGCGAGATATCATTTTTTTTTTAGTGTCAGCACGAGACGTCTCCGAACTTCCGAGGCTGTTACAATTGATATACCGCATCGGTGCCGCTTAACATCTGCGTTACGCACACAAGTCTACTGGACTCTCTCCTTGCTCCTCTTTTGTTTCGCATCCCTCGGCAATGGCGGAGGAGAAGAAGGTGCTATGCAGCGGTGGCGACGGCTCCATCGTGGACAGGCTTCCCCAAGCCCTAATACAAGATGAGGTCATGGAGATGCTCGACCTGGAATCCCTCTGTTCGTTGGCCCCCGTCTGCAGAGCCCTCCGCCTTGCGGTCTCGCAGGCGCTTTCTTCGATCACCGACCTCGATCTCTCCGTGGGTTCTCTTTGTTGAAATATTTTTTTGTTACCTTGTCTTTTGTGTTTCTTATTCCTCTTGCACTAAACGTTGGCATTTGATTTAAAGTTGGCATCTTGTTGCAGAATTCTGCGCTTGGTTTTGTTTCCTGTCGTAGCTATTTCTTTTGTCCTTTCTCAGATAGACCAAATGTTTGTTTTTGTATTGTTTGAGCGTTAGAGTTGTTTCCTTCTTCATTCTCAGGTTACTTGGTTTATTCTGTGATTTGAAATTGGGATGCCACTTTCATGCAAGAACACATATATTAATTTTAATGATCTACTCTTCATGCGTACTCGTAGCTTGCCGATGAAGTAAGAATTCTGCTTCATGATTTTTATTGCATATTTTCGGCTTTAAACTCAGATGTCATTTTGCATGCTTGATTTTTTTTTCTTTTCACCATATTCTCTGTCTTAAGATTCATATCAAAAGTAGAGTCAAATAAGCGCAAAATTTTCAATTGATATTTTTTCTACTGGGTACTTTGTAATTGTAGTTCATAAAACCGTTCTGGTTGTCCACATTACCTCCATCGTGTAAATAGGCAATCTCTCGTGACAGATTTAGTAAACATATATCCAAACAGTTGTGCCCTATGGCAACAGTTGCAGCATGTTGTATTCATGCTGCTCTTTGCCTCGTGGGCAAAGGTCTTTGTCAAAATGGCCTTACTGGTCAGCGAAATCTTATGGATGTTTCTGCTGCCCAAGTAAATGCTTGTCTTGATGACAACAATGTGCAAATTCTTGTAGTTTATCGATGTTTTATCTCACCAATTTCTCCTGCATGTTCTCTCTGATATGTAATATACTTGAGGCACACATTTTTGTACCTACATTCAGGGTCCCCCTCCAAAAAAAAAAAGGTCTCATAGTGTTGAGCTCACCAATCTCCTCGAATAAGTTTATGGGTTATTGTGCTTTCTTGTTTTGTTTCATGCCTGTTTGATAAACTATGTAATTGAGTATGTTATTTGGTTATTATAATGTAACACTTGTCCTATAAACTTGAGGTCTCTGGCTAGAAAATTTTGACACTTTGTCTGGAAGGTTCAAGTTTAAATAGTTGTTTGTCTGTCTCCCAAGAGGCAGATACAATCAAGTGTATTTCTTTTTTCATTTGTGATGAGAAACTATGTGATGTAGAAATGTGACAGTTTTATAACACTGGTGCCATTTTTTGACATGCATCTATTGATGTTTTGTCATTCTTTTATTTTCAAGTGATTTTATATTCTTTGAGGATAAAATGATTTTAAAGTTTTCGTCACTTCTGCGATCCTTGCTGCAGTGTTTTGCTCCAACCACACATGTCCTGGATAGGGTTCTGAGCAATAACAATGTTCTACAGAACCTTACACTTGATTGCAGTAAGCTAGATGATTATGCAATTGACTTATTTGCCAAAGGAAACATCCAAGAGCTTAAACTTTTGAGGTGCTTGATGTTCTCTTCTCATATTTTCACTGCTGTAGCAAACAATTGCCCCAAAGTAAGGTACATATATTATTGATATGTAGTTTTCTTTGAGTATGTTAAAGAAACCATTGGTTCTTATTCATGATATGAGTTATCTACTCATGGATGAAAGTTTGCATGAAGATTATGATTTGTTACTTTTTTTTGTTTATATAGTAGGCTGTCAAAACAGCAACTATATATTTATTAAAGGAACTAACATTTCTCACCTAATTACAATCTTAGACATACTTTCTGGAGGATAATTGTCTTGCAATTTTATGTGAAGTAATATTGCTGTGTACTATTAAAAACTTGAGGAAATAGAATTGCTGTTACTATTAAAAACTTGACTTGCAACCTTGAGAATTCCTGTGGGTCTGTACATAATTCCTCGGGTACCTTTAATTCATATTCCTCAAGAATTTTGAGCTCCTATGTCCACTAAATGCATAAATGATAGGTAATGCAGAAACATTGATGCTTTCATGCATTGACACTTTTCGGAGTGGTCAAAGATAAATGGGATGAAATTTACGAGAAATTTATGCGCAGACAATCCTTTGTGTGTCAAGAATTTTGAACTTTCATGTCCACTGGACCCACAAATGGCCCATAGGTAATGTAGAAATATCGGCGCTTTCATGTGTTGATGCTTGTCAGAGTAGGCATGGATAAATAGGATAAAATTTTATGAGAAATTTATGTGCTCGGAAATTTGGATTATTGACATTTATTATGCTGCCAATTTTTTTTTTTACGATGACAATCTTATTCAATTGCTTTAGTTTTTTCTGCCACTAATGCTGCTAGAAAAGAGAAGATGGATGTTTAAGTATAAATTCTTCCCGTTACTTCACATTGGTGTTTATTTATTTATCTATTTTTGTGTTAGACTCTTTGTGTTCGAGACGGCTAACATTTATGATTCTGAGTTAGCCGCTGGCTGGAATAGAGCCATAAAACATGTGCTAGATAAGTGCTCACACTTGGAGGTAACATTTTTTTGACTAAATTATTTTAAATTGTAGAACCTTGACATAACATTATCACAGGGTAAGTGGAATTTAATTCATCATATTCTGTTTTGCAGTTCTTAAGTATAAAATTGCATATTGACAATACTGGCCCCAATGATCTTCTGTTCCTCCAACTTAAGATACCCAAAACTGTAAACACATTATTGATGCAGCCTATATCTGATTGGCAAGCACACCTTTTAGCCCGTGATATGGGTAATCGTGATTTAGATTCATCACTTGAAGCTGCTAAACCCTCTTTCAGAGGTTTTACTCATGGTTTACGGTCATTGTCCCTGGTTTTAAATAGAGTTACAGACTCGACACTTCTATGCATCACAAGTAATCTTCCAGAACTAGTTGAGCTATGTCTTGAAGACAGGCCATTGGATGATACCCCTTTGGATAATGGCCTGTTTTTGAGCAACAGAGGCCTGCAGTCACTTTGCAATCTTAGAAGTTTGAGCTGCTTATCGCTTGCTCATACCAGAAAGAGTTCTCAAGCCACTTTCAGAAGGGTGAATGATGTTGGTATACTCCTGTTGGCTGAGGGGTGCAAAGGACTTGAATCAGTAAGACTTGGAGGCTTTTGTAAAGTAACAGATGCTGGGTATGCAGCTATTCTTCATTGTTGCAAGAAACTGAAGAAATTTGAGCTTGTGAATGCATCTTCCTTGACAGACTTGGCATTTCATGATCTTGCTAGTGCGTCATGTTCCCTTATTGAGGTGAAATTGATTTCTTGCAATCTGATAACTAGTGAAGCGGTTGCATCTCTATCGTCGTGTAGAAACTTGCAAGTGCTAGACCTTTCAGGCTGTAAAAGCGTTGCAGATTTTGGGTTGAATTCATTATCTGTCCTCGGTAAGCTGACAACATTGGATCTGGGTGGAGCTGACATAACTGATACTGGTTTAACAGCTATTGGGGGTGGTAGTTCCCCAATTGTTTCTTTGTGCCTTAGGGGCTGCAAGAGGATAACTGATCGAGGAATAATTAGAATGGTGCAGGGGAATGGTTTTATGGGCAAAACCTTGTCATTGCTGGACTTGGGTTACCTGCCAGGAGTATCAGATAGAGCAATAATCACCGTGGCTCAAGTTTGCACGACACTCACTAGCTTGTGCATTAGAAACTGTTTCTTCATAAGCGATGCATCTATAAATGCTCTCGGCTCACTTGAAGGAGGAGGAGGGAAAAGAACACTCAGAAAGCTTGACCTCCATAACTGCTGTGGCCTGTCTGCTGACTCATTTAGGTTCATGTTTCCTCCCTTTTTTCGTGGCCTGCGGTGGCTCGGGATTGGAAACACTAGACTATTGCCTAAAGGTGAAGACAGATTATCAGCACTTGCTAAAGAGAGACCTGGCCTAACTGTATGTACTAGTGGCTGTGAGATGGGGTGCAAGGATGGATGGCAATACCACGCATACTCCAGCATCAAGGATCAGTGAGGGTTTTGTGGGGCGCTTGCTCAAGGATCAGCTGCGAAGAGGATCACTGCTGTACTTCTGTTGACAATAACATCAACAAGGAATCGGTCTAATGGTATTATGAAATGGCATTCTTAAGACAACACATTTAGCGTCTCAACTTGATAAGTTGCAGATTCCTGACCCATCTCTTTTCACTGTTTGAAGAAAAATGTTCATTTCACGTTGGAGAGTGCCTGAGAGAGGCTACGAAAATATATCAGCAGACATTATGACCTCAAATTTACAGGGGGCAGTTAACCTTGGTGTATTTTAGTTTTGCCAAAAGATGCTTCGCAGAACCTGCCAAGAGATCTTTTGCATCAAACTTCACTTGCCAAGGTCTTTTAGCAATCTTGGTCTTTAGCCAAGAGTGACCTGGATAACCACACAAGGTGAGGTGTATTTTGCAGCCTGTTCTCTCATAAATTAAAAAAAAAAAAAGATGCCGCCTGTTGATGCGAATATATAATTGTTTTTTTTTTCTGTATTCCTAATGCCAATGTAACTGGCATGGCATGCACTCATGGATGTATATTATGAACCCCTTAACGTAGGACTTTTTTCTTTTTCTTTTAAATCTGATTAGTTTTCATAAAACTTATGTTTTTATTTTCTTGTTCTTCTTATATTATAAAAAAGAAATATATTCGACGTAATTGCTTAAGATCTTATTTAAGGTAAATTTGAAGTTGATGATATCCTTGTTTTAGTAAAAATATCACGTGATAGATTTGTGGCACAAAATTTATGATACTCAATATGGTCATTTAATAACACCACGATGGTCGAACTTAAAAAAGGTTTTAATTAGAGGTCATTACCCATTTATTAATGGATCGTTACGTGGCATGGTAGCATTTTTTTCTCCACTCAAATTTCAAATTTTGTATTCGTATGACAAATTTTTAAAACTTTTAAAGCATTCAACTTTCTAAATTTTCAATTATGATCATTATTAACAACATAAAATAAAAAAATAATAAAAAATAAAAAATAAAAGACTATCCTCATAAAGGGCTACCTAAAGATAGATTCTTGAATCGTGTTCTAGCCGTTCAAGTCAAGTTTGCCCGTACCTCGCATCTTGTCGGGCCGGCGTGGTCCAAAACTGAGTCGTGTCCGAGCGTGCCGGAAGACACTTGAGCCGATCCGGTTTGGTTGAAGCACGACCTTGTCGAGTCGGATCAATTTTATGTGTATTAAATATATAACATTATAATAATTAATATTATTAAATTAGGAAAGTAAAAATTTTAAAAATAAAATAGTGATCATATTTTTTGCCCCTAAAATTTGGAATAACAAATATATTAAAAATATTATAATATATGATACACTTATTATTATTATACATTTTTAACATATTTTATTAATGATCGATTGTGATTGATTTGAAAAGTTAAATAAAGGGTCGTCGTCCATAAAAGAGTTATTGCCTCTTGCTAATAATTAAAATTTTTATATATTTACTTATTATTATTTCATATTGTCCTTATTTTATTATATATTTTTAATAATGATCATGACTAAAATTTTGTAAAGTTGAATGAACCATGTTTGAAAATTTTGAAAAAGTTGAATGACGGTAGAAATATAAAGTTAAATTTGAGTAACAAAGAGAGAAAAACACTAATGTGATATTTTTTAATTTTTTTTAAAGCTGACACGAGGAAAGAAAGAATGCTCATGTAGTACCATGTCAACGATCTATAGATGATGATTGTAACTGAAATATTTTTACAGTTTGATGATTACGATGTTAATTATAAAGTGAAATTGGATGATCATATTTGAAATACTCATAAATTATATGACCGTTGTTGAAATATTTTATTTTATTTGAAACAATTTGAACTTTACCATATATTTCTTGGCTATGTTTGGTATGGGAACTAGGGCCAGCCTAGTTTTCAAAAATTCATCCAAACACACATAAAAAGAAATCAAAATTGAAGTTCCAATCAAAGGTGCATGTGACACAAAAATTCTCACAAGATCTGACTGTTCTAAGGCAAGAACCATATATATATTTTTTAAAAAAATTTAACATATAGGTTTTAAAAGTAGGACCATATATAGACTTAAAGTATTACTATAATTAGTTTATATATTATCATCTAATTTAAACAGTTCCATTATTGTTAAGATTTGATAATAAATAATTGTTTTATTATTATTATTATTATTATTATTATTATTATTATTATTATTATTATTATTATTATTATTATTATTATAGTTTAACCAGTACAATAGAAGTAAAATAATATTTGTAATAATTACATGAAATTAATGTAAATTTAAAATAAAAAATATGCATAAAAATATTTTTTTTCTTTGACTTTTTTCTTTGACTTTTTTTCTTTCTTTTGTTTTCAATTAACATTTTAAAATATATATAATTATATATTTATCAATACATTATCATTTAGCTTATAAAAAACAATTTAATTAAATATTTATTTTCTTAATTATTTATTATACTTTGATTAATATTATAGTATAATAAAATATTACTAAATAATAATTACTGTTAATATTATTTATTAAACTATTTTTACATCATCTTAAATAATAATCAATTAAAATATTATGTAAATATAATTTTTTATTGTAAAAATAAATTATCTCTCTATTTCATGCTTTTTTATCCAAACACCCATTGAAACTTATCTATCAAATCACATTTTGAATTATTCATCATTATATTTTTCATCAAAACAATAATCTTTGTACATTATTTTAATGTTTTAAAAAATCAAATGAAAGATTTATGACTTAATTCGTATTTTTTTAGAACAATATAAACTTTACGGAGCGTTTTTTTAGAGGTAACATTTGTAAATTATAATAATATCATGTTAATTTAATGGAACTTGTCATAGTACCCAATTCGACACAGTGAATAATATGGACCAAGAATTCATATAATGTATGAAGTGAATTGGGTAGAAAGGAGGGATGTTAGAAAAATCCGACAAACTCGAAAAATCTACTCAATCCGAAAAAATCGATTCGAAAAAATTGAAATTTAGGAGTCCGAATATGATTTAGGACGATTTTTTATAAATTAAAAATCACCTGCTAAAATTAGGGCTCCACTCGAAAAAATCGTAGAGGTCCGTGGAGCTTGTTTTTTATTTATAAAATTAATTCATAAGTTATCCAAATTTTTATTATAGATATAATATTTTTTTATAAAATCTCTTACCTTTCTATCATAATATCAAACTTTAATTTGGCAACTTTTATATATTAGTAGTATATTTTGTATATAATATAAAATTAAAATGTTTTTATCTTAACTTTGATTTAATATATATTTTCAAAATATAATTATATAAAAGTAGGGGACCAAAAAACTGACCCGCTAAAGGATGATTTTTATTTTTTTTAAAATGGTTTTAGAGTGCTTTTTTAATTTAAAAAATTGACCCAAAAAGTAGCGGACGACTTTTTTGGACCGAAAATCCGACCCCAATCGAACTACTTTCACCCATAATAGAAAAAGTGAGAACTCTTTTTAGTTTAATTTTCTCATTTTTTATTTGAAATTTTACTATTTAACTAATTAAATAAATTATAAAATAAATTTACTGAATTATAAAATTAAGAAAATAAAATTTAATATATTATTAATATTATCTCTACTAATCACAATAATATTACTATTTCTACATAGATATGTATCAATTTTCTTAATTATATTATTGGTAGGATTAATTATTGTAGTTTAATAACTATTCATAGTAATTATTACGATATATTATTATCATTTTATATAAAAAATATTCATAAATAATTTTATGGGTCTAAAATATGTGTTTGAAATTTATGGAATTTTAATAAATTATATGATTATTCAAACACAATTATTTTTATCAAGAGAATATTCATAAAAAACTGCATACTAATTAGTACATATATACTATATTAAATAACCAATATAGATTGTCATATAAATTATTAATGCATATTAATGGACATTGTTAATAATTTAATAGGAGACACAATCTGCCCAAGATTGAATACCGCAATTTTGAATTTATATTCTATATAAATTTTGTTCCACTCCAATCGTACAATTTTAAGTTATCATTTTGATTTGACACACGATAACCATTAATACTATGTTTAATTATAGACAGCAATTTAGTAGCATATACAAAATGACAAATAAATATAAAGATGTAATTAGTTTCGTATGCGGTATAAGATATTTCTTCATATAACATCAAATTAATTATTATTTACTGACTTTTTTTAAAAAAAATTATCACATAAAGAGTAATATGAAAAGAAGCAAACTTATGTGTTGATAAAAATAGAGATTGTAAAATCTTTTGTATATCTAAAGAAAATAGTATATAAAAGTTCTGTTTGACAAAGTTAGCGATTTTATTAGAGGACAACGATTTGACTAGAGGATATTTATTTGACTAGAGAATAACGATTAGCTATTAACGAATGAGGATAATGATTTATTTATAAATCTAATAAAATATATTCGATAAATATAACGATTAAATTAGCATATTATCTAAAATGACAAATAAGATATAATTTATGATCATTTTTATATGCATAATATTCATAAAATTTAATTTAAGATATTTTATTTTGATTATTAATTATTTTAATATAAAAATATTGATTACTTCAAAATAAAAATCTTATTTCGGTTATAATTAAAATAAAATATGTGATATATAAAGTAAAAATAATATATGATGTTTAATAATCAAGTTATTTTATTTTCAAAATGAGAGTATAATAAAAACAAAATATGAAAACACTACCTCTATATTATATAAGCTAGTAGAATTAACTTATAGCATTTTGTGTTCAAACATTTAAACGCTACTCAAAAGAAATATTTATCAAACGCTTATAGGAACATTTCGACTTTAACAAAATGATATTCATTATTAAATACTCTACTTTTTTACATGTTGCCTTTACTAAAATGTCATAAACTTTGAACTATACGTTTCGTTTTATTATCAGCTCCGAAAGTGAAATAATATAATGTTAGATGAGGTTTCGACAGAGTCAAGATTATTTGAGGTGTTTGGTAAATTATTTTTTAAAATAGAGTTTTAATGTTTGACATGTTATTTCTAATATATAATTCTTTTTAATATAAAAACATCTTTATTTATCTTTTTATATTATTAATTTTCATTTTTTATATACTTTGTCTTAATTTTTATCACTAAATATTTTATTTATTTATTGCAAACTAATTAATTGATTTTTTTATTTGCATGATATATAAAGTATGCTTGGCTTTCCTTGTGTAAAATAAAATTATATGAAAACTAATAAATAGTAGTTGTTATGTTATAACAAAACAAAAAACATATTCGACGCCCATAAGAATGTAAAGTATGATATTTATCAAATGTGATATATGGATGTGTAAACTCAAAAAGAAGTTTACATGTGTAAATTCATAGTTCAATATTTAATAATAGATAACCATTCAAATTATTTGATGGCATCAAAGTTATTTTAACTTTCTATGTTAAGATCCATTAAATTTTTTATGGATTTGCACATGCATTTTTCTCTTAGCAAATAATGATTTATTAACCATATTTCCGTTAGTCAAGCTAATACTCTACGAAACTATTAACCTTTCTAAATAAATCTAAGAAACCATAGCTGATTAAAAAAATCACATTTAAATTACTGATAATGTAAAATGCTAATTAAAATTGTTGAAGAAAAAAATTGCTTTCGAAAGTTATTTTAAAATTTAATCATATATCGTACAATAAAAAAATAACATAGAAAAGTGACTGTGTGTAAGATATGAAAATGTTAAACTATCACTAAATGACCCTATTTGAGAAGATTAAACTGAATGATATTATTTTTTTTATATGAATGAATATTTGGGTCAAATCAATTATTTAATAAAAATGATGTCGTGATTTTAGATATAAAACATTAGAATATTATATAAAACTAGTTCTAAATCTCGTGCGATGCACGGATGACGAATGTTATAAAAATTATATAATATAAAATTATGATATATAATTATTATCAAAAGATGATCGATATTATAAAAAATGTAATACATAATTGCAATATTATAATTTTTAATAATTATCAAAATTAATTTATTATCACTTAAATGTGACAAATTAGTAAAGATGCTCGGCCCACACGTGGGCTTCATGAAATTCTACCGAGCTCAGTCCGAGCATAATAATTGGGTTAGGCTAGAGATAGAAAGTATCGGGATGCCCAATACGATGCTAGGCACGGCCCGACAGTGGGCTAATGAATCGGACCTAATCTGGTGAACATATGTTTATTATTAAGTTATTTTTATTACATATTTAAATATTTAATAATATTTTATAATTATATTACATATAAAAGCTTATTATTTATCTAATAATCGTAATACCATATATTATATTATTTTTTAATATCATATATTATAATACTTTAATTATTTTAGTATTAATATAAATTAATTTTGGACAAAAGAAATGAGTCGTCCGACTCGAAACGACTCAACTCGGCTAACTCAGTCGATCGTGCACCAACCATGCCGGGTTGTCATAATGTCAACTCAACATGACACAGTTGATTTTTAAAATGAGTCATGTCACAATCAAATATGATTTGACATGTCCGAGCACGACATGACATATTTTTTCATCTTTACAAATAGATTAGTCAATTTTAAAAAGTTTAAAATTTAATTTAAATATACCAAAACTCCAACATCGAATTAAATTATTTTTCTTCTTAATAATTAATTGTTTTCAATAAATAGTCTTATTTTGTGATTTATAATATTTTAATTACTTTAATAGGAAATATTATTTTTATTGGACTCAAATTGAATTCTTTGTTTTAAATTGTTTTTAAAATTTTAAAATAAAACAATATCTTAAGAAGACTGAAATAGTATAATATTTTATTATACTTGTACATTGTGTTTCAGAAAGAAAAGAATATTTATTTAATCATACTGAAATTTAATATTTTTCTGAAATAATACATTATCTTTTAAGAGGAAAGCATTTTTTATTATACTTGTCCATTATCTTTCAGAAAGGAAAAAATAATCTTAATTGGGCTCAATTTTTAAAACTAATTTTATTTTTTAATTAAAAACTAACTCATTATCTTATTTAGTTTATTATACTTCTACGATAGCTTCCACAAAGGAAAGTTTATTTATTGTAATCATAATAAAATGGAATCATTTATCTTTTTATTTCTAAAATAATACAATATTTTTTTGAAAAGAATTTTTTTTATTTTAATCATACTCAAATTGATAAAAAAGAAAGAATTAATCTTAATTTAACTCTAATAGAATTATTTATTTTAAAAATGAATTACTATTTGCTTCTACTTACTCTTTAGAAAGGGAATATTATTTATTTAAATTATACCCAAATTGATAAAAATAAATGAAATTTTAATTTTAATTTGACAAAAAAATGAGATCTTCACTTTAAGTTATTTTTTAATTACAAAATTAACAAATTATCTTTTAAAAAAGAAATATTTTTTACCTACTCATTATCTTTTAGAAAGAAAATATTATTTATTTTAATCATACTCAAATTGATAAAAAGTGAATATTAATATTAATTTGACTCAAATTGAAATCCTTATTTTAATTGTTTTTTAATTTCGAAGATGACAAATTATCTTTTTTAAAATTAATTATTATTTACCTGTACATTATTTTTTAGAAAGAAAAATATGATTTATTTTAATCGAACTCAAATTGATAAAAAGAAATATTAATCTTAATTTAAATCAAATTAAATTATTTATTTAAATTATTTTAAAACAAAAGAAGTTTGCTTTTAATTCAATTATTTTTTGGATGCTTATAATTATTTTAATCAAACAATTTTTCTTCTAAAGAAATTAGAATATTTAAATAGTAATAGAGTTTTAACTCCTACTTAGTAAACAATTCCATGCATGCGGCCACCTCATGCCTCGTCAGTGCCAAGTTACCTAACTAATTGAAATTCTATTTTAATAATTAATTATTTTAATTTAAAAAATAATAAAACTCATAATATATTAATTTATCTTATTTAATTAATTTTGCAGAGTTAGTTTTATCTTTTATATTTTGAGCATTACATTTTAGAAAGGGAAGATTGTTTATTTTAATCATAAAAAGAAAATATTAATCTTAATTTGACTCAAATTCAATTATTTATTTTAAATTATTTTTAAATTCATAAAATAATAAATTATCTTTTAAGCTGGACTTATTTTTTTCTTGTACATTACATTTTAGAAATAAATCTTCTAATCACTCATAAATTTAATCTTCTTTTTATTTTCTTGCCTTATATAACAAACTATTATAAGATAATTTTTTTATTTTCTGAAAAGTTTGAATTACATTCATTAACCTATATAAACATTTGACATATATATGGTGTTATGATGCCACTTGTCGCACTATTGTGCTTTAAAGAAAAAATATTTATTTAATATCAAAATACATTATTTTTTAAATATTATATATTATTTATTTTATTATATTTTGTGTATTATCTTTTAAAAAGGAGCAATTTTTTTTATTTTAATCATAACCAATTGATAAAACGAAAAGATCAATCATATTTTGACTCATGTTAAATTGTTTATTTTAATTTTTTTAAATTCTACTAAAAAGAATATGCTCATAAATT
The DNA here is from genome assembly GCA_030549335.1 of Pontederia crassipes. Classification (NCBI taxonomy): domain Eukaryota; kingdom Viridiplantae; phylum Streptophyta; class Magnoliopsida; order Commelinales; family Pontederiaceae; genus Pontederia; species Pontederia crassipes. Next base: position 15,804,075 of record JAUKPH010000017.1, on the reverse strand, counting down.
TAATCTTATTTTATTTTTGTTACCTTATATAACAAACCATTATAATTTATCTTATAAATTTATTATACTTGTCCGTTATCTTTAAAAAAGTAAATATAAGAAAAGATTAATCTTAATTTGACTAAAATTGAATTCTTTATTTTAAATTATTTTTAATTCCAAAAATAACAAATTATATTTTAAATAGGAACTATTATTTTATCCTTCAGAAAGAAAATATTATTTATTTTTAACATACCCAAATTGATACAAAGGAAAGATTAATCTTAATTGGACTCAAATTAAATTATTTATGTTATAATATTTTCTATTTTCGAAAATAATTTTTTTTTAACAATGAATTTTTTTATCTATACATCATCATTTAGAAAAAAATATTATTTATTCTAATCATACTAAGAAGAATATGCTTCTAATCAAAATATGCTAAAAAAAATAACCTTCTTTTATTTTGTTAACATATAATTAATTCAGAAATAAAATAATTTTTTCATCAAATTAACAATAAAAAATTTAATCTAAACATTTTTTTGGTATACGAACCCTAAACCCTAATGAAATATTAATGTCATTAAATTACATGTATTTTGTATATTAGGATTTTGATTAGAATTTGAAATAGATTATGAATATTATATTTTTATGATTAGTTATAGAGTTGTTTGCAGGCGATGAACTAAATTACGTTTCCAACTTTGGATGATTAATGTACATGGTTTTTCTTACTGTAATCTAATAATATATATTTATATATTAGGACGATATTATCAGTGTTAATATTAGGATAAGTATTAGGATTAGTTATATTATTTTTAGGATTAGTTACATTTAGGATATAAAGTTAACATACGTAAATATTTTTATAAATATTATGCCAACTTTGGAGGATTAAAATTAGGATTAGTTTAAAATAATTTTATATATTTGATTATTTAAAAAATGTAATGCCATAGGATGTAGTGTGATTAGTTACGTTTTTTACTAACATATATAGTACTTATTTATATATTAGGATTATTTTATTAGGGATAATATTAGAATATTAGTTATATTATGATTAGAATTAGTTATCTTTAGAACACAAAGTTAATATATATAAATTTTTATAAATAATACTAATTTGTTAAAATGACATGTGTCATTATGTTAAAATGCCACTTGTCATACTCTTATACTCTATACTTTTACCTCTACTTTTATATATATATATATATATATATATATATATATAGATAGATAGATAGATAGATAGATAGATAGATAAGGATAATCTAACTAAGTATTTCCAAGTGTGAAAATTTAATTTGTTTTAACAAAAAAGTAAGATAAATGTGTTGATAATGACATGTCCAGTTGTAATCTTTTTGTTAGGAAAAGCATCGATAAAACTTTGTCTATGTCACGCCGGCCCGTCAGTGCCCTTGAAGTCGTTGTTACCGTTAAAACGTCTTAACTATTGAATTTGAATCAAAAAATATTTTAACTATTTAATTATTTTTATACTCCCTGATGATGATGATGAATGATGATGATGAGTTTTATTCACTAAATAATATGTAATTAAAAAGTTGTACAACCAATGTGTATTTAATGAATTCGAATTATTGGATGATGATTACATGATTAAGATTAAATTTAATAACTAAAAATTGAATTTAATAAAGATTAAATCTCAGATTTGTAGATTGCATATTAATCGTATAGAAATTAGTTGAGTAACCTCAAATTATTATATATAATTGATAATTATACAAAAAATGAAATACCGAACACGAGTCCGCAAGATTGCAACGACGTCCGCTCCCGGCTACCGACCTCTTCAGCCGTCGTAAACTCTGCAGATTTTTCTTGGTTTTATTCATCTCCGGAAATCGAAGTTAAGAGGAGGAGGGGAACGAAGGAAGGAACCGAAGGCGACGGACGGCGGCGGCGGCCATGGCAATGAGGGATCTCGTCAGCGGCGGGGCGGCGTGCTCGGTCCCCGGCGCCTCCTCCTCGTCCAATCCCTTGGGCACCCTCGCCAACGCCATCCTCGGACAGTCCTCCAAAGCCCAGGTTTGGCGCCGTGGCAGTTTCTTTTCTTCTTTTTATGATCTCTGTTGCGTTTTTTTTGTAATTTTTTTACTTCATTTTCTGGAATCGGACTCGTTGATGCATAACACATTGTGTTGTTCGAGACATTGCGTAGCTTCATAGTTTACCAGGCGAAACCAACCTGGAAGCCGTAAAGGGGTTACCTTTAGTTCGCACGAGTATACCAATTTCACCCTGTCGCGTTGGGATAAGCGGAAATCATATATTACAAAATTCATCAACTTGTTCTCCAAATTTGTTATGTTCCTTAGCGGAATATGTAACAGCTTGTTGTTCTTCACATGACGGCTATCGGAATTATCTCATCTGATTTGATAGGCTCCACAAAGGATCGTATTTGAAGCAATTGAAAACCTGTTTTCCTCTAGTAGTGGCTTGGTTTTAAAGTCAGAAGTTGAAGAACAAGCTTGTGATTCTTCTTGCAGACACTAAAAATCTTGTAGTTTACAAGTTTTTTTTCTTGCCATTACTCACTTAACTTGGTGTTCTTGTTTGGTTCCATATGAAAACTTTATTATTTGTCTACCATCATCTTCCTATGTTTCATTTAGCATGAAAAAGAAACAAAAGCCTTTTAGGGTCTCTTTGGAAATTAACTCATGGAGGGATGTGATGGGGGTGGTGAGAGATGGGGTGATATCCATGTTTGGATAGTAAGTTATAAAAAATGATAGGTTGGAGAATGAAAGTTTTATTTATTAAAAAGTCATTTTTATCTTTTATTACATATTAAAATTACTTATAATATCTAATGAGTAATAAATATTTATTTCTTTACCATTTAATATTATTTTTATTTCTTTTATATCTAATGAGCATAATTAATCATTTGACTGCTGACGGCTCTACTTTGGGTGCAACTAATTGACCTGATGCTGAGTGAAGATATCAATTTTTAATTCGTCACTTGACAACTGCATTTCCCCTTTTTTAGGAGGACAATTGTAAACATGTCCAGTATATTTGTAAAGATTTTATTTCTAAATTTTATCATTTTTTCTCGATAGAGTATACTGTCAAGGTCCGATAGTGCTGTATAAAATGAACTTTACATGTTTTAGCTTGTGGGATATTTAATCTTTTAAGGGAAAAAGACTTTTTGCATGTTTCTTTGTAATTTAAGGATGTACAATTTTATGTTTGAAGAATTCCTTGTGCCAATGATATCTGCTTTTCAATCTATTCTGAATGAGTTAAATTGGTTCACAATGTTGTTTTTATTTGTTTAACTAACTTTGCATTTTGAATGAGTTGAAGGGATTACCTGGAAGCACAGTTAACATACCCAGTGCTTCCTCTGAATTTCAACCAGCAATTCCTTTGACTACAATTCCTGGGTCAGGGTATAAAAACGATCATTATCGGCAAGCAGATGCAAGTGCAAACCTCTACTCTAATGAATTTATCCGAATCTTCCAGATTTCTCTAACTTCAGTTACTTCCACAGAGCTCTGAGTTTCTGAGTGGCTTTAGGGCTGCTGATCATAGACAACTTGCAGATGCTTGGAGTGAAATTCATCGATCTCCAGTTCATCATCAGGGAAGAGAAAGTGAATTCGAGTTAGCTGAATTTGAGAAAATTTACAATCATAGTGCCAATTCTCACCTTCCTGCTACTTTGGATGGTACTTAATATTTGGGGTTTTCTCATCTTGTCTTTGGTACTTATGGTTTTCTGAAATTTCTTAGACTGCTTTATTAGATGCATGCGTAGCGTTGTTGCATATGTTCTTATTTTTCTTCTTTCTTATTAATGTTTAATGAGTGTCAAAGAATGTTTTATCTATATTTTTTTAACATTTATATATTTGAACTAAGAAACTCTTAATAATCAAGACCAGAAAGGATCCATGCTCAAAGTAGTAGAATCAAACAGAAGGGTAATACTTGCTCCAGAATCGAAATCACCTAGTGTGGATATTAACACCAATGACAAGAGAAGTCCAATATCCAAGCTAGACAATCTTTCTCTATGAGTTCATAAAAGTCTAAGCATTTCCTTTATATTCCTTATCTTCATTAAGACTTTGGGAAATAGACCAGAAATCCTATTCGTGTACTAGGCTACTTGACACTGCAATACAGGTAGTCTAGGTTCTTTCTCTCAGCTAGATCCTATATATCATCCAACTTATATTAGGTTGTAAATTTGGCATTAAAATGCATTGTCAACTTACCATAAAAGATGAAGTTATTCCATAAATATTTAAGTGCAATTCTAATAAGGAGTTTCTAAATTAATCTTCTCATTAGAAAAGTTTATGGATGACATCAAAGCAAAATATTAGAAGATCATGTTTAAGTGTCTTTTCCTTGGTGGACTCGTAAGAGCATACATGTTTCCATGAGTCAACTCGTGGTTCTGACAACATTGTGTTAAACACTTTAAAGAAAAGGATAACTTGGAGATCTGTCTAGTCATCCACGAACTTTGCAATTCTATCTTATGCTGTTGATCACATGTGGAAATTAAAGCATGTCTAATCGTCAGTCTAATAAATATTATCTAGGGCATAAAATCGTGCTGGTCAGATCATGCATGCATATTTGCATCTAGGGCTTTTTGTTAGTCAACATACTAATGTGTTCTTCTTCTGTCACTTTGGCATCTTTTCTTGATTTAATAGAATCCTCTTTTCGTCAGTCAATCTTGTGATTTTTCTGACTGATCAGTACATGAATTTGTTGCCAGCAGTTTACAATTTCAACTGTTTACTTTTTTATCTTCCATGAATACAGAATAGTTTTCGATACGTTGAAAATGCTTGGTTACCTTTTAATTCAGAAACATTGATGAAATGGAGGAACCCATATATTTGCATATTTCAACTTCTGTGGCATTATGATGAAAGATGATTGAAGTATATCTTTTAACTGGGATATTGACAGTAGCAACTAGGTTTTTTTCTGCACAAAAGAAATTCGGTGCACTACTAAATCAGGATTTTTTTTGCAGGGCCACCACAGAGAGTTCTGTCTAGATTTCTCCATTCCTTTGTTGGCAGTGGTATTGCAGGTGTTCCATTTCATCCAGCAGTTCTGCCAGCCCTTGGATTGTCTGAAAGAGACAAACAATGCATACGTGATCGTAGTTGCATGATGGCACGCCATATCTTTGCTGATAAAAGTGAAGACTACATCAGTGCACAGGTCATCTTGCGAGCTATTTAGTTATGATTCATTGCTAGAAGATATGGTAACATTCATAGTGTTAATGACTATTAATAGTACGCATATTTACACATGAATTACTTGATGATTGTAACGCTCTTTTTGTGTTGCAATTGAAATCTTTAGCGGACTCTTTAGCATTTAATATTACTTGAGTAGGAGGACATGCGGAACACATCTTCTTTCTGCAATATCCACTTACTTCATATGGGTAACAAATTTGATCTCAGTTCATTTCGTTTGTGATGTCTTCCACAGGTAAATGCGTTGCTGCAGTCTTTAGGCATTGACAGTTGCCAACACCTCAGGGGACCCACCCGTGGCCCTTTTCCAGAGTTGGAAGAATACTGGAATGAGTCCCAAAGTGGTATGAGAGATGGGTTGCCTAGTCTACATGACAGATGGGCTTCTGAATTTAGTCAACAAACTCAGCGTGGTGATCCTGAGGCATGGGCAAAATCATTTGAACAAATGCATGGTGCTAATGGTTGGGAATCAGAATTTGACCAGGTTGGCAAATGCTAGATCATAGAACATTCGTACAACTTGGATGCATTGAAAATGTGCAGACAGTGACTATATCATCCATCTTACACCATTATTATTTTACATAAGCTGTGTTGATTGGTTGTCAACATGACGCTTTCTAAATGTGTCAACTATTTTTGTCTGATTGAATTATTCATATTCAGAGGGGACGACTTTGAAATCCGAAACACATTAGTGGGCTTACGAGTCATCTCTTGGTACTAACGAAACAGTGTTCATAGAAACTTCTGCCTAAAACAAATTGACATTAGCAAAATAACCATCAGACTTCCTAAGTTCCGAAATGCCACTTGGAGGCTTGACCTTTAGATGTCTTATACGGATAAATGCTTGCATTTAATTGTAAAATCCAAGAACTACACACTTACTATCTTATATATGAAAAATAACAATTATTGTTGTTGCTATTATTAATTACTGTTATTTTTTTCTCAAGAGATTGAGATGCATGGATCTTGGATTTGGTTCTTTAGATTGTCGTCATACTGAGAGTTCACATTGTAGTATAATTTTTTTTGAGAGAAACATTATAGTATACTTATGCACATGAACAATCACAATTGGTATCAACTGGGCAGAAGGCAGGTGAAAGCATGTTGAATTTTGCGGCAATGGAGCAATCATCTATGCTTGCACATACATTATCACAAAACACTGATCCAAAATTTCAGGTGTCTAGTTGGAGCTCTAATCTTAATATGATTGATTGTGGTATTTTTTTTTACTTATTTTTGTAGGTAGTTAATCCAAATCATCTTGTCAATCACCTAACTTTTGTTTTGTGGTTGCACCAGCAAAATAATTGGCATATCATTAGCATATTACTGCCAATGCTAGAAAACTTTCCTTTGCTTGTTTAAAACGAGTTACCAACTTCGTGTAGTACCAATATTCATCTAATTCTCTTAGTTGCCTTTAGATCAATGGAATTCAGAACAGAAGTTTTCTGATGAGTTCTAGGTTGCAAACTGAAGACATCTCTCTGGTGTAGTGCAGAAAAAAAAGATTTAGTAGAGAAAGCATGTGACTAAAATTTCTAGCAATAAGAATGCATTACTTTTTGGTGACCATATAATGGGTTACTTAAGTTTGTCTATTTTGTATTGCATCGCTGATTTTCTTTGGCAACTAGGAGCCTCAGCTAGATTTCTATGCTGTTTGGGAGGGACCCCACCTCAGGAAGATTTCCATCTGTTTTATTAAGGCATTTCAGGCTTTTATTCGAAGGGAAAGATATAAAAAGCTGTGTTTTGTTTAAAGAACAGATTGTTCTATATATGGTAAACTATCCATCTTAAATCATTGTAGTGAGAAACCAGAAGTAATCATCACATGGAAGATTGTTACACGCTTAAAAATGTTTAGTCTTCTTCAGGATGAATATTTGATGTCAATATACTTGCATGCTAACACAGATGATTATAAATAGACTAATTGCCCATACTGTTGCTTTACCTCCTTCTTATCTCTACTTGTGACATACTGATTTTTTACTTTTCCCCTCTTGTTGCTATACAAGAATTCAAAGTTTCTCCAGTTTATTTCAAAGATAAGCCGTGGCGAGCTAATAGTAGATGAAAATCAAATCAAACCAGCTGATGGATCTCTCGCTAGCAATTGGGTGAATGAATATCAAAAGCAGCACCATGCTGGTCCTAACTCATGCGCCGATCAGTTTGTAAGTGAAGAGGTAGGAACATTTGCAACAGCTCATAATACAAAACTAATATTTCATGTCCAGTAACAAGTTGTAGATAATATTTCTGATGATGTTGATAACCTTTATGGGCATTCTTATATTTTAATGCGTTGTATCAAGTGAGGACCCAATTAAATGCATTCATATGCACGCATATCACAACTGAATCCATTTCCTAGAATATATATATATATATATATATAAGAAAAGAATTTTAATAAATTATTTCTCGTTTTCTTCTTATTTTTTTGTGCTAGAGTCTTCAATTTTATACTTGTCTTGTTAATACAAATTTGTGCATGGTTCAGCATACACAAGGAACTGAAACATGGGCCAACGAATATGCAAAGGAAAATCAGGGAGTTGACGATGAGTGGGTTAGTGAGTTTTCCACAATGCATGTCCAGGACTGGGCTGATGAATTCGGGAAGCAGGTTGCTGAAGGAATTATGGGAGAAAGTTTTTCCGATGATTGGGCAGATGTATATGAAAAGTAAGTTATTGTTCATCATTGCATAGTTGTATGTGTTCTTACATATATTATATTCACATTTTAGTGTGCATGCCATAGTCTTCATAATACCAGCTGTGTATCTGCAGACACTGTCATTATTGTAGGTGAAAATTATACCATAGTCGAATAGTTTGACATTAAGCGTTATGTATCGATGTTATGCTTTTTAAGTTGATAAACTGGTTTTATTAGTTTTAAATATCAATTCACCACCACACAACCACCCCCCCCCCCCCCCCCCCACACACACACACACCCCATCCTTCTTCCCCCATCCTCCTCTCGATGCCTTGTTATCCAACACTATCATGATTAGTTAGAGTAATAAACAGGTTAGCATGGTAAGTTGGACCAACAAATAGTGATCTTACCTACTGTAATTGTAAATTGCTTCTGATTTAGCAGTACAACAACAACAACAATAAAGTCTTATCCCACTAGGTGGGGTCGGCCACATGGATCATACGACGCCATTCCGCTCTATTATTAATCAAACTTTTCTGGTTTAGCAGTAAATCAACTAATTCAAATTTGAGTTAGTGCGCTTTATGAATTCCAGAAATTCAATAGGAATTTGGTGACATTGGAATGAGAGGAGAGGAATTAAAAATACGAAGGCTAAGTGATTTGCTGATGTTCGTTCATATCTTAGTCTACTTTCCCACTTTGGCTTCTTGATTTTGAAACCGTCAAAGATTTCACTAGCACTCTTCATTAGTTCCAAATGGGACAAGGAAGAAATTATTTACACAACATTTGCCTATATTTTAAAAGACAAGTAACCTCTCATACTAGAAAGCTTTTGTCCTTCTTTTCTCTGCTGAAGAGGTAAGGCTCAACTTTTTATCACTTAGGAGTTTAATCACCTACTATAAGAATGCTACTACACACCTTGATCTCTCTTTTACAGTTAAAGCTTCAAATAAGTGAGTAAGAGAGAAAGATACAATGCATTTATAAATTTAAGTTTAAAGAGACTTCTTGAGTGCACACAAGAATTGGCCCTTTGTAGAATATCTTCTTCTCAGAAGTCTTATCCTTCTTGGCGTGTCTTGGACCTCCTTTATAGCCTTCAATATTTCAAATGGTTGCTTCCTTTCAAAATTAATCGTTTTGCACTTTTCAAAAAAGTTTCGGGCATTCGATTGACTAGTCGTTGATAGCTACTGTTTGTGTCAAGGAAGGTTTGGATGCTCAAATTTTATTTTATGAAAATCGGTTCTCGAACTTTTCAGATGGACACCTGAACTTTTGGAGAGGACGTCCAAACCCATTATTTCACAAAATCCTTCGTTTTGCATTTTTGGACATCTAAACCTCTGGCCGGACGACTGAAAGTCTTTTGATAACTTTGAGTCATCTGCAAGCTCTTCTGCATCTGTTCTGTTCACAAGGTTCGGATGTTCGAACTTCTGACAGGACGTCATAACTTTTATTGGTGACTCTCTTTCTTTTGGTTTTCATTTTTGAATTTTCATAAAAAATTTCAGACTTCCTTTATAATATAGTTTTTCCCTCAAAAAAAAATATAAACCTCAAGTTCATGCATAAAACTATCCAGATTTAAACTTTTCGGATGCATCAAATGGATAACCCTAAACAATTGATATTTGTATTATTAAAATAAGGGTTATTTCCATAAACCACCCCTAAATTACCACGATTTTTCACATCTAACCCCAAACTATGAACTTATTTTTTTGGATCCCTAAATTATCGTGATTTTTCCAGTTTAATCCTTCCATCAACTTCTGTCAACTTTTCCGTTATCTTCAATTTTTTCCATTTATGAAAAGTCGAAAATACCCCTCACTTAGGCTGTATGTTTTTGTTTCGACTTTGGCAACTTCGAGGGGTATTTTTGACTTTTCATAAATGGAAAAAATTGAAGATAACGAAAAAGTTGACAGAAGTCGACGGAAGGATCAAATTGGAAAAATCGCGATAGTTTAGGGATTCAGAAAAACAAGTTTGTAGTTTGGGGTTAGATGTGGAAAATCGTAATAGTTTAGGGGTGGTTTATGAAAATAACCCTATAATTACTTAAGACATAAAGTCTATGTTCCAATAAATAGCACACATATTACTCATAATGTGGAATAAAATATATTCTAGGGTTGAACTTATCAATAATTATTGTTGGTGATTTCACGGCCATGCGACTAAAGTGCAACAACACCTTTTAGCGCGAGAGATGCTACATTAAAAATATCATACGCCACAGAGCCTTTGTGGTTAGAGAGCTAGAGCATGAGTAATTTTTTTTGAGACTTGAGTGATACATTTATATCTCTTGTTTGGTGCAGGTTTTGTCTTCACCACACTTTGCAAGTTGGATGACTACGCACACGTTTTAGAAGTCCACCCTTCTCAAAAAAAAAAAAAAAACAAAAAGTTGAATTATTTGATAACCATTGATTCTACATTTTTCCTTTTTCATGATATCCTTTCGGTGCATGGTGCACCTCTTCATAGGGGTGTTCACCGGGTCGGGTCGACCCGGTGAATCCGGAAATCCGACCCGACCCGACCCCTTTTGGGTCGACCCGACCCGATCACGACCCGAAGGGTCGGGTCGGGTTCGGGTTGGAATTTTCCAACCCGAGTTGACTCGACCCGACCCGACGACCGGGTTTTTTCTTTTTTTTTTAAAATTTTTAATTATTTTTTAGTTAAATGTATTGTTTTATATCATTTAAAATCTAAAAAAATATGAAATAAATTATTTTAAATGTATAAAAGTATGTAGATATTTAAAAAAAATATTTTTGGTATTTAAAAATACTTTATTTTGTATTAAAAAAATAAAATAATAAATACTTTTTATATTAAAAAAATAAAAGAAAAATTAAAAGAAAAAAGAAAAAGGGTGGTCGGGTAACCCGACCACCCGACCCGACCCGAAACCCGACCCGTGAACACCCCTACCTCTTCATTCGTAAGTACCGTACTACTCTCTACACCGAAGATATTTTGGCAGTCACTCATAGCCTGCAGTGGACGGAGACATCATTGGAGGGCATGCTGGCAACCTTTCTGGCCAGTGCACGGGTCATTTGGCTTCAGCGCAATCGGGTTATTTTTTATGGAAAAACTTGTTAGGTTGACAGCCGTAGCTCCTTTTTTCTTTGGGAGTGGGGGGATTTGGGTAGTGGTTGTACTTTCCTCCTTTTTGGATGATCTCTTCTTGAGAGCCTACACTTGTACATTTTTCCTTTCATAGTGATATATGTACATAGATGACACCCTAACATGGTGCTCATCCTTTTCCTAAAAAATGTACTGTTAAATTGTTCGTAATTCGGTTCAACAATACTTTTTCCTTGTGTTCGACATTCTATAAAATTTTGTAAATTCTAGATGCTAGTGGTCTTTATGCACAGGTTCCTGGATGAGCAGCAGCTGTCCTTGAAACATCAGGCTAACGCAGGAGTCTATGTCTTTTCTGATATGAACCCCTATCTTGGACATCCCAATCCTTCGAAGGAAGGTCAAGAGCTCTTCCGCAAAGGACTTTTGAGTGAAGCTGTTCTAGCTTTGGAAGCTGACGTTTTAAAGAATCCTGATTATGGTGAAGGTTGGAGATTACTTGGAATGACACATGCTGAAAATGATGACGATCAGCAGGTGAAATATCTTACCCACATTGACTATCTCATTTTAACTCCAAACTTTACATTGTTTAAGATGTATTGTGCTTCAACAAAGGATTTTTTTTCAATTTCATCTACAATTTTCTCAATGCATTCCCCCACCTATCATGTCAGTTGTCTTTGTATACTGTTTAATGGGCCAGGCACCTGACACAAATGTTTTTCTGCCCAATGTAGTAACAGGCATCCCACCTGACAAGTTATCATGTTTGGGTGGTTAAAAGATAAGTACGGTTTTCAAAGTCATCTGTCCGGTGTCGGATAACAATATTGAATATTTAAATATAAATAGTTATTATTTATACAGTATATGCCAATAAAATTATTTAGTTAGTCTACCAAACTAACATTTAATTCTTAATTACGAATGTGCTATATTATTAGTGTAATGATAAAAAGTAAAAAAGTGAACATTAATATTGAAAAAGGAAAAATAAAATAAAAAGATGGGACAAAGTTAGAAAAAAATGTTACAATAACTAAAGGTCTAAATGAAAGATATGTTGAGATAAATTCATAACTATTAATGTTGTCTGTCATAGGCTATAGCAGCTATGATGCGTGCCCAGGAAGTAGATACAACAAATCTGGAAGTTCTTCTTGCTCTTGGGGTCAGTCATACCAATGGTAGGTATTAGCATTATATACAGTTTCTGATCCTTTTGGTTTTAATAATAAAGGGAGATCTGTTCTTAAGGGAGTTCTTAACTGTCACATGCTTTCTGATTATATATGGAAACATATAAAGATTCCAAGATACAATTGCTGATTTTTATTTTTTGAGATATCATTTCTGGTGTCTAAATTTCTTTGGAGGCTTCTTCACCCTGATAATACCTCAAAGAACTGATGTTGCATTATATCATTATGAACTAGAATAAGTTATGGTACTGTCATTTAATAGATTTTTCTGAAAAATATTCCTTTCGTATAGAGGACAACAAGATAACATGAAGTTCACATGACAAGCTTCTATCAAGCATTTTAACAACGTAATTTTGGATGACTACTTAAGCTGGGGGTAGTCATTCTCAAGAAAAAAAAAACTTTCCTGTTGAACGTTTGTCAATTTAATTTCTCAAAAGTCATCCTTTCATCCCTCCAAAAAAATTCCCAAAAGTACTTTTCGATTGAATTGTTAATTTTGTTAACACGACGATAATTAATATTTAGTATGTTTGTGAGTCTTGTGCACAACATTCATTTGTATCTCTTTTGGAATACTTACAGGACAGGAACAGGCAGAGGCATTGCAGTATCTGCACAGATGGATACAAAATCATCCGAAACATGGGGCTTTAGCTCCACCAGGACCTTCAGATTCTTTGTACTTTGATGATGTAAGTGTTGTGTTCATTTCTGTAATCTTTCATGAATTATAAAGGTGTATACTTGTGCTTCTTGGGCCAATATTTAATCTATTTAACGTAGTCTGAATAGATGACAAAACTCTATGAATGGCCTTCCTAGTGTCAGCCATTTCTCTTTTTATCTCCAGGGGTTTAAAGTGTTATGGATCCTTCAAATGTTGTAAAATTATGGACAGATGACTATTAGATTGGTAGCCATCCTTTCACCTTTTTTAAAAAACAATGTAAAATGTGTGACTCGCTTAATTTTGGTTTTCAACACATAAATCATTAAAGTTTTGCAAAATCAAGAACACTCACTGAGCTTTGGATTTCAATTTTCAGCCTAACTTTTATCCCTTCAGGATTTAGGTTACTTATCCTTTAACTACTTTATCATGCAATGTGGGGCCTACGTTGCATATGACACATCATTCATTTTCTTAAAAGATAGTTTTATTGTTAAAAGTAGTTGAAACTTAAATTGCAAAATATATATACCCTTACATAAATTAATTTTAAATAAACAATTTAATATATGTTCTAAAAGTTAGATGATGTGGCACATACCATCTAAGTGTCACTTGGCATTATTACCTGGACTAATGATTTAAATATTGACATAACATAAGTTGAGTGACTTGTCTATTGAAATCTAATGATAAGTGATTGGATTTTCAAATATTGAAGGACCTAAAACATTATTTTTATACAAGTTGAATGATTTGTATATTGAAAACTAAAATTGGCTGACCCATGATAATTTACAAAACTTGAGTGACATGGAAATTAAAATCATATATCCTGTCATTTCATCCTATTAATTTATGTTCAGTTGATTTCCAAGGATTTCTAGAATCATGTGATGAGTCATCGTTGAGTTTCATTTGCATCACACATTGTCATGCCTTGTGCCAAACAACACACAGTTGCATGCCCTTCCAGAAACTGGAAGGCACAGGGAACCTTTTCAGAACTCTTCAATAGACCAATACTCTATGAAACTGATGCATTAATCTGCTGAGCCTTCCAAAACTGTACCAGTACATATATTTGAATTGTGCATTATGGTTCTGTTAAGGAATTTTGCAATATGGTTAAGGATTTTTTCAAGATTTCCAATATGTTGCTTCTTTTCAAAGAAACTAATATTTTATCTTCCATACTCTAGTTATTTTACTTTCTCCCCTTCAAAAGTTTTGTTTAGATTCTGTCAGATCAGAAAAACTATCATACTTGTCCTATCAGGTTGTTAGGTTGTTCAATGAGGCAGCTGCAATGACACCAGAGGATGCTGATGTTCATACAGTTCTTGGAGTGTTGTACAACCTATCAAGAGAATATGACAAAGCCAAAGAATCATTTACAAGAGCATTAGAACTCAAGCCACGTGATTACTCACTTTTGAACAAACTTGGAGCAACTCTAGCAAACAACATCCAACGTGCAGATGCTATATTGGCATATCAACAGGTTTCTTTGTATTCTACATTCAGTGTTCCAAGTTTATTTTTGTGATGCTGCGTTCTATTAATATTTTTCATTATTCTTTTTGGGGGACAATTTTGTTCTTTGTGTTATGTACTTTCCATATGTTACGTTCATTAATATCCAGACATTCACTTCCTTTTTAAGATGGTTAATCTTGATTTCATCTTATACTTCCCTACGCCTAAGCTGCTTAGATTTGGGTTTCAACATATAATGTTTTTCTGCATCTTTAGGTCAGCTGCTAAAACTCATTTTATTGTGCTATTAACTGTTATCTATCAATTTAAAGAAAAGGCCCTGTCACGACTCCCTTGTGCCAAGAGAAAAATGAACCTATTGTATATTGGTAAGCAACATATAAATTTTATGTTCGCCAATTTTATTTCTGCATCATTTTGTTGAAATCCTAAGATGATATGATCTATATAGGTTCAGGATGTGTTCTTCGTGCATTAGCTCTGAGATTTGCTCCAAGTCTTTCTGTGGGTTGCACGCAAACAGTTTTAACAAGATTTGTGAGAAAAAGCTCACTGTCAAAAGCTCAAAAGCTAGTTGTTCTAACCCTTTTCCACTGTATCAGGGCTAACTTGCTGTAAGGGTGTTAACAGTATGAAATATTTTAGTTTGTGATGACAAAGTACCTCTGAAAACCTAGGTGTCTTCTTTTACGAAAGTAATAGTTTAAGCTGAATTATTGTAGTTTTAATTGAGTAAATCTGATTTCTTCTGAAAACTTTACATTGTTGAATGAACCTTGTCAGGTAATAACGAACCTAGGGATATTTTGATCAGTATAAGCTTGCCTGCATGGCTTAATTGAGATAACAGATTTTTGGATGACATGCATGCCTGTAGAGCTTTCTAAGAAGTGCCTTTACCATCGCCGTGGAAATTTAGCTATATTGGTCTTTTAATTGATACTATCATGAATCTGTCCTAATTCTTTGCTGATTAATGACACTTACAATCATCAGAAGACCAATGACTGCACCTTATATTGTTGTACAATATAATGTTTGTTTATGCTGCATCTTTATGGCTGCATTCTCTATTTGGATCATGCTGCTTTAGACACAAAACTGACCTTCTATCATAAATGATTGAAATTTTTATTTTGCAATTGAAGTGTTTTATACATTACTCTGTTAGTTTTCTTGGATATTATTGTATTTTAACTTGCATATCATACCTTTCCAGGCCTTAGATTTGAAACCCAATTATGTTCGTGCATGGGCAAACATGGGAGTTTGCTATGGAAATCAGGTCTGCTCTGTTGATATTAAGCAATTAAACTGTATTGTTTGCCAACTCTATATTGAGTTACATGATCTTTTTTGGGGAGAAAGGATGACAATCAAGTTGGTTTGTTGTCCAAATTTATTAATAATATTATGATAATTTACATGGTTTCCATGAGGCAATTATGCATATCATAAACACACCACAAATTTCAGTGCACTACCTATGTTCGACAATTGTAGACTGAAACCTATGTTCCCATATGATACCTACCCTTCTCCCCTAGAATTACAGATTGAACAAAGGGAAACTGCATAGCTCTCTCCCACCTAGAGCTTTATGTCAACCTGATTTTCATCCAATCATTTCAAGCATTCAAGATAACCCTAAACAGAGTCGTGTTTTATGAAATCAAAGCAGCCACGTGTTGAGCTAACTAATTCTATTTATATCAAATTACGGATGCACGAGCTCTTCAATCGACTTCTTTCATAAGCAATAGTCTACATTTAGCCAGCCAGCTGCTGATTTTATCTGAAAATCGATTTAGAAAGTAGGATTTCCTCTCCCACTAGCTGTCTATTTATCTACAGTCAGATAGCTGAGCGAAGAAAACTGAGGTCTAAGAAACTAAAGTTGCAGGAAGTAATTACCTCAGAAGAAGAAAAGAAATTCAAGAAAAAGAAACTTCTACGAAATTGGATTTGTTTATCCATAAAGAATGTATGCATGAAACTGGGCCAATCTTTCACCTTCTTGATTGCATGATACAACTTGAATTTTTCATCATACAGTCGCTGAGTTGTTTCAGTCGGTCGACCTTATTTCTTCTGACTTCTTTGTTCCTCAGGGTCTTTATGAAGAATCTATCCGGTATATTGTCAGAGCACTCTCCATGAATCCCAAAGCAGATTCTTCCTGGCAGTATTTGAGGTCTTCTCTCCGGTATGTTGCTAAAACTTCATGTAGCTGCACACTAAAATAAATATTTCAAACAGATGCAACTATCAAATTCAACAGAAAAGAAAACCCCGTTTTATATCTTAAGGAATCTAACAGCAGTACTTTATTACACAGCCGTGCATTTCGAACTGACATGCTTGAAGCCTGTGACTCTCGGAACCTCGATATTCTTCAGAAAGAGTTCCCACTATGATCCTGCTCTGGGAAAAAAAACCAGTGATTTAGATTTTAGATACTGATGCGGAATTGGACAGAGGAAGTTATATACTCGAGCTGAGTTGGAGAGAGAAGGGGGAAAGGAACGCAATACTTGGCTCCTCCATTTATGATGGTGCAACAAATTAAGAGGTAGAGCTTCGGAGCACTGACCTGTAAATTATGGAGAGGGGGGATCCTAAATAAGGGAAAGAAAAAAAAATACTTGCATAATCGATTTTTAAGATGAAGACCAAAATGGTCTGGAACATTTTTTTTCTGAAGGGAAAGAACTTTTGTTCTCTCTATGGGTTGTCTTGGCCAAGACAATTTGTACCTGAATGTGAAATTAAATCACCATGATAATCTATCTGACTAAGTAACCAAAATATACATTTGTTTCCAAAAGAAACTTTCTTCCTTTTTTTTATTGTCTATAGTAATTTATTTCCATTTATTTCATATATTTTGGATATTTTCTATAATATTTAATGTAATTATAATTTTCATATTAATTGAATTTATATATATGTCGCACATCCCATATTATGTAATATTAGTATTACATTTTTATCATGAAAAACGAAAAACACTAACCTCTGAAAGAGTGAGAATAGAGAAAGAAAAAGTATCAGAAGATTAATTAATGGAAAAAAAAGTTGGATGGGAACTAAAAGGAGACATAGAGGGAGAGGTGAGAGAAGATAGATTGAAATTGAATGAAGGGCAAAAGGAAAAAAAACTTTTGAGTGGCATTAAGTGTACCTTTATCTAAAAGCCCAATTAATGAGATCTTGAGAGAAAGAGGGATCTAAGAAGAAAAACACAAGAATAGCCATACGAGCTCATTAAATTCTATTTCATCAAAGGATTAGAGATATCTAAAGCCTTGTTTATGATATTGATTCAAGCCATAAAGAAATTGGACTAATTATTTAGAGATATGGAACCCATTAGGAAAAAAAAATTCTTGTTCTAAATTAGTTACCATATGTTTCGCTCATTACTAAAATATATTATTGTAATTCAAAATTTATAAAAATATTTACGACAACGATCTCTTAAAAGTCTAATTTTCAGAGAAGAAAGAATTATTAGAAACGACATGTACTTAAAAAGGTATACATACATACGACGTCACTCGACTCATGGGCGCTAGACTCATGGGGACAACGCTCGATGACGATGCTCGACTCGTGGGCGACGGCGACACTCAGAGGGAGTTGCAGCGGCGATGGTGACGCTTGGTGGAGGGGAGGCAATAGAGAGATGAGAGAGAAAGAGAGGAGAGTACCTGTTTTGATCTGGAACATACATATAAAATTGGTGGTCCATATTTGGGTTTACATCATATTTCATCTAAATATATATATATATATATATACACGTGTGTGAGTGAGAGAGAAATCGTGTCATGCACTTTTCGTATCACACACATATCAAATAATTTTACACATATTATTCTTTATTTTTTTGACATCTTTCTAAGAGGATCATTGATGATAGTAAAAAATAATTTCATATCATAAGAAGTTATAAAAAAAAGATTATATCTATTATAAAGGATAATAATGTTTAGAAGTTCGTATTTTTTTAAAAAATGATGAAAATAATGTTGATGATTTGCATAATATTTTCTATAATCAATGATGCTATAAATTATTTGTTACGAAAAGAGGGATAGAGGGATCACACGAAATACAGAAGAATACGAAGAGGAAAAATGGCGGCAGCTTTTTGTTATGGAATAATGATGATTACAGCGAGACCCCCGTAGAAAAATTCTGCTGAAGCGTCTGACTATGTAGGGGGACCAACTGGGTTCAGATTCAAGGCATTATTAACAAATCTCCACCTTGACTTGAATCATCTTCAGAGCACAAAAGCACGTCACGCCGCCGCCAGTCCCATCTTGAAGCTATTACCAAGTATTTATATTAAGCAAGTCCAAACAATGTTGGAACTTGCCATAAGGAACAGATTTGGTGAACATATCAGCTGGATTGTCTTCAGTGCCAATCTTCTTCACCTTGATCCTCTTCTCAGTGCGGATGAAGTGATATCTGACATCAATGTGTTTAGTTCTTTCATGATGTACTTGATCCTTGGCTAAACATATTGCACTCAGACTGTCACAGTACACTATAGCCTGCTCCTGATGTAATCCGAGATCTCCAACTAAGCCTTTTAACCAGATGCCTTCCTTGGCAGCTTCCGTCAGTGCCATGTATTCAGCCTCTGTGGTGGACAATGTAACTGATGGCTGAAGTGTAGCCTTCCAACTAATAACTGAACTGCCCAAAGTGAAGACATAGCCTGTCATAGATCGTCTTCCATCAACATCTCCAGCATAATTTGAATCTGAGTACCCTGCAATCAAACACTCTTTATCACTTCTATAGATGAGGCCAATATCAGATGTTCCTATCAGATATCGAAAAATTCGCTTCACTGCTTGCCAGTGCTCCTTTCTTGGATCGCTCATGAACCTGCTGACAACACTGACTGCATGAGCAATGTCTGATCTTGTGCAAACCATGGCATACATCAGACTTCCAACTGCACTAGCATATGGAACCCGAGACATGTACTCATTTTCTGCATCTGACTTTGGTGCGAAGGCAACAGAAAAATGAACATTTGCAGCTGATGGAGTATTCAAAGGCTTCACTCCAGACATTCCAAACCTGGATAAAATCTTCTCAGTATAACTTTTCTGAGATAAGAAGAGTTTACCCTGTGCGCGATCCCTTAGAATTTCCATCCACAGAATCTTCTGTGCTGCACCAAGATCTTTCATGTCGAATTCTACACTGAGGAGCTTCTTCAAATTTTGAATGTCTGTTATGTCTCTGGCAGCAATAAGCATATCATCAACATACAAGAGCAGATAGATGGTGGAGCCGTCCTTCACCTTCTTATGATATACACAGCAATCATAGGGACTTCGACTGAATTCCTTACTGATCATGAAGCTGTCGAACCTCTTGTACCATTGTCTGGGAGACTGCTTCAAGCCATACAGAGATTTCTTCAGACTGCAAACTTGATTCTCCTTTCCAGGAATGGAGAATCCCTCTGGTTGGCTCATAAGAATATCTTCTTCAAGTTCTCCATGGAGGAAAGCAGTCTTCACATCTAGTTGCTCGAGCTCTAGATTCTGTTGTGCTACAAGAGCAAGTAGCACCCTGATAGAAGTATGTCTAACAACAGGTGAGAATATCTCATTGTAGTCCACACCTTCTTTCTGACTATAACCTTTAGCAACCAGTCGTGCTTTATATCTCATGCCTTCAACTCCCGAAATTCCTGCTTTCTTCTTGAAAATCCATTTACAGCCAACAGTCTTCCTGCCTTTAGGCAACTTGACCAGCTCCCACGTTTGATTCTTGTGAAGAAATTCCATCTCTTCACCCATAGCAGCGATCAACTGTTCAGATTCGGCACATGTGATGGCATCCCTATAAGAGGACGGCTCCAGGGACTCCACCTCTTCAGCTACCTGTAGTGCATAAGCAACCATGTCCTCGAAATCATATCGCTTAGGAGGACCCACTTCTCTGCGAGGACGTCTAGCAGCAATTGACTCCTCTTCAGGTTGCTCATCAGATTCTTCACCTTCTGGTTCTGCTTCTTGATGTGATCCTTCAGCATCATCCTCAGTTGGAGTGATTTCAACCTCCACCTGTTTACTGACACTCTCTTCAGCCTCCACTTTCAACTGAATCATTGATGCTTCATCAAAGGTCACGCTTCTGCTGTGGATGACTTTGTGTTCTGAAGGAGACCAGATTCTGTAGCCCTTCACTCCTGCACCATATCCCATGAACACCCCTTCTTTGGCCCTTGGCTCCAACTTCCCTTCACTGACGTGATAGTATGCTGGACAATAAAAAACTTTCAGACAAGTATAATCAGCAGAATTTCCTGACCATACCTCAGTTGGAGTCTTGATATCAATCGCAGTCGTCGGACTTCGATTCACCAAGTAGCAAGCTGTGTTAACAGCTTCAGCCCAGAATGTCCTATTTAGGCCAGCGTTAGAGAGCATGCACCTTGCCCTCTCCAGAAGTGTCATGTTCATTCGTTCTGCAACTCCATTCTGCTGTGGAGTATCCCTGACTGTGCGATGCCTGGCAATGCCTTCATCTTTGCAGAACTGGTCGAATTCAGCAGAACAGAATTCCAAACTATTGTCAGTGCGAAGACGCTTCACTTTCTTCGACGTCTGATTTTCCACCAGAACCTTCCACTGCTTGAAGGCCTTGAAAGACTCACTCTTGTGTTTCATCATGAATACCCAAGTCATCCTCGAGTAGTCATCAATCACAGATAGGAAGTACCTCGCACCTCCTAATGATGGAACATGAGAGGGACCCCAACAATCGGCGTGGATGTAGTCAAGTGTCGCCTTCGTCCTGTGCACTGCCTTGCCAAACTGAGATCTTCGCTGTTTGCCAAATGCGCAGTGCTTGCAGAAGTTGATTTCAGATATCTTCTTCTCCCCTAGAAGACCTCGTTTGCTGAGGATATCCATCCCGTTCTGACTCATATGCCCAAGCCGCATGTGCCACAGCCTTGACCTATCTGATTCGGATGAACTAGCCACTGCAGCAACGCCAGAGACTGTCTTGCCTTGTAATACATACAAGGACTTCTGTCTGACTCCCTTCAGAACCGTAGCATCACCTTTCATGATCGTGAGGATGCCTCCAGCAGCATTGATCTGACACCCTTTAGAGTCGAGGACTCCAAGTGATATCAAATTTTTTTTCAGTTGCGGAACATGGCGGACATCTATCAGCGTCCTCACAAGATTGTCATGAGTCCTGATCTGCACAGAACCGATCCCAACTATCTGACAGGCTGCATCATTGCCCATGATGACGTTTCCACCATCAATCTTCTGATAAGTTGAGAACCACTCTTTATTCGGAGTCATATGATAGGAACACTCCGAATCCAGAACCCAACTATCCGCCAGACATCCTTAATCAGAAGCAGCCAGAACCAAATCATCTTCGGAATTTCATGTTTCATGTGCCACCGCAGCGACAGGGGCCTTCTTCTTCTTCGGACAATTCTTCTTCCAATGACCTAGTTCCTTGCAGTAATTACAGATGTCTTTCGCAGTGATTTTCTTCTTCTTCGACTTGGATTTCTTTGAATTCGAGGACTGTCCCTTCTCTGCGGTCGATATCAAACTCGCGGACTGAGTCTCTGCAGAATTTCCAGATGCCCTATGCCGAAGTTCACGAGTATGGAGACTCGATCTTACTTCTTCCAGACTTATAGTTTCCTTCCCGATAATCATAGATTGAACGAAATTTTCATATGATGGAGGAAGCGAAACTAACAGAATTAGAGCAGCATCTTCATCCTCGATCTTAACATCGATATTTCTGAGTTCCATCAACAAAGAATTTAATTGATCAAGATGTTCCTTCAGAGGGGTACCTTCCTGCATGCAGAGAGAGAACAGACGTTGCTTCAACAGCAACTTGTTGGTGAGAGACTTCGTCATATATAGACTCTCGAGTCTCAACCACAGACCGACCGCTTTTTCTTCATCTGCGACCTCGATTATCACCTCATCCGTCAGACACAACAGGATCATCGAGTGCGCCTTCTCCTCCTGTGCCGCCAAAGTTGCGAGGTCGATCTCATTTTCTTTGCCTTTTGAGTCTTCCTCCTTTGGCTTGTTCTTCGACACGTTTGAGAGCGGCGCCCAGACTCCTTGTTGCTTCAAAAGCGCCCGCATCTTGATCTGCCACAACCCAAAACTGTTTCTGCCGTTGAACTTCTCCACGCTCACGTTGTGCGACGCCATCTCCCTACTGATCGAGAATCGTTGACAAACCCTAAGGCTCTGATACCAGTTTGTTACGAAAAGAGGGATAGAGGGATCGCACGAAATACAGAAGAACACGAAGAGGAAAAACGGCGGCGGCTCTTTGTTATGGAATAATGATGATTACAAGGATATGTCTCGGTCTAGACCTCTAGGGAGTTTATATAGGCACTCCCTTTGACAGATGATAGGAATTGCATATGGACTGGGACTCTAAATAAATTCCCTGAAAATAGGACACCTATTTCGTGATAAGGAAATAAATCAAATCCGAATCACAAACAGAATACCCCTAAAATTTTTCGCTCAGGGGGCTCCGCCCCCTTGCAACCCCCGCATGGGGGGATCCCCCTGGATCCCCCCCCCCTTGACCCCCCTTGACCCCCTTGATCCCCCTGGATCCCCCCCTTGACCCCCCTTGCAAGGCCCGCAGGGGGGGATCCCCCTGGATCCCCCCTTGACCCCCCACAGCGAGACCCCCGTAGGAAAATTCTGCTGAAGCGCCTGACTATGTAGGGGGATCAACTGAGTTCAGATTCAAGGCATTATTAACATTATTAATGAAGAAGGCATTAAAAAATAAAGAAGATATATATAGGATTTAATATCCCTCCCGACGCTTGTGAATTGTCCCATGCAGAATTCGCGGAGTTTAGCATGAGCAGTGGAGCGGTTCATCTAGAGCAACATCCTTGATGTTCAGTCTGTGGCATCGGTTCACTTGTGAGCAATTCTGGTGGTGCCCATGAGAACGGCAACATCGATGCGGCGGACACAATAGACATCTTAAATATCCAATGTCAAGGATACTTCAACCCTTCCCTTTGCTTGAACATGTCTCCATCATTGTCGAGGATGACCCTCGGAGGTGCCACTTCATCGGGAACGACCGGCTGACGTGGCCGATCACCTAGTCTGTATTGGGTCTAGTGGGGAAGAAGAGGAGGGTGGATGATGGATCGTGGTAGCGGAGGGCGACGATATTGTTGGAGGGGAAATGTTCGGTAGAGGAGCAAGAGAGAGCGATGTCAGCGGCTATGATGTCTATATTGTCCAAGGAAGTCGTCATTCTCCTTGGTGTAGAAGAAAGTGTGGATGCCATCGGAGACGATGAATTTCGAGACGGGGAGTGGGACATGGAGGGAGAGAGAAGCATATGAGAGGAGGTCTAGAGGATGAGAGTGAGGGAAGAAATGTAGAGGGCCTACGAGGAGGCGGAGGAGGAGGTGTCGTGAGCACCGTTGTGGAGAACGCCTAGGGTGGCGGAGGAGGAGGTGTCGTGAGCACCGTTGTGAAGAACCCCAAGGTGGCGGAGGAGGAGGCGTCGCGAGCACCGTTAGGGAGAAGGCTTGGGGCTGCGAAGACGGCGGGGACTGGACATGGGGATTGCCAATCGTCAGAGAAGTCCATGGGGTGCGGAGAGAGTCAGATCGTGCTTAGACCGCTCATAACACTTCGCACGAACTGTGATTTTTTTTTATCAACATCCATTACACACACACTCACACACACACACACATATATATATATATTGTAATGACTTGAGGTCTAAGGACCAATACGTGTTTTAAATTCATGCGGGCAAAAGCTCAAAGCAAACAATATCTTAATTGGATCAAGAGTGTTACAGAATATATGTATATAGGATTTAATGGGTGTCCTCCCTCCTAAACCCCCTCCCCTCATCCGCGCCCTTCAGATGGAGATCTAACAGGCGCATTTTCTTTTGTCAGTTCATGGGGTAAAAAAACCTTTTTCTTTTGTCGATTCATGGGGTAAAAAAATCGCCCGTGGAGATTCGACGGCCGACCCGAAATTGAAAACCCCTCCCCCCGATCGCCGAGATCTTCGTCTGATCTCCTCTGATGCCCGTCGCAGATCCGATGGCCCTCTTCCTCTGATGACGCTCTCTCCCTATGGCATCGGCTTCCTCTCCCTCTCCTATTTCCTCTCCCTCTCTCGCGATATGGCCGCCTAGCGGCCGATTTGGCTGCGGACGATCGATCTGACCGCTCGACGGCCGATTAGCTTGCGGGGAGACCTGATCTATATGGTCGCCCAGCGGCCGATCTGGCTACGGGCGGCCAATCTGGCTGCGAGTGTCCGGAACAAGTCGCCCGATGGCCGATTTGGTTGCGGGTGCC
This sequence comes from Pontederia crassipes, assembly GCA_030549335.1. NCBI lineage: Eukaryota > Viridiplantae > Streptophyta > Magnoliopsida > Commelinales > Pontederiaceae > Pontederia > Pontederia crassipes. Next base: position 15,779,163 of record JAUKPH010000017.1, on the reverse strand, counting down.
TAATGTGGCTTTCCGCGGCCGATCTGACTACAGGCGACCGGATCTAACCGCTCGACGGTCGATCTGGCTACGAGTGACTTGATGTGGCCTCCTGCGGTCGGATATGGCCAATGGCGGCCTGATCTGACCCCCCGCGCCCGCCGGTCATTGCTGCCCTGCAAGATCGACCGTCCGTCGCATCGAGGTTTCACGGCCATCGACCCACGGTCGTCGCATTCGCCTCGTGGTCATTGCCCCGTGGTCGTCGCCGCACCATCTTCGTCGTCGGCGCCTCATGGTCATCCTTTTTTTTCAATTTTTGTGTTGAACCGCGCGCATTTTTTCCCTCGATGAATCGAATCGTTCATTTTTCACCTTGAACCGCGCACAAAATCTGCTCCCGTCAGATCTCCATCCGACGGGCGCGGATGGAGGGAGGGATTTCCTCCCCCTGTAAGGTAGATGGAAAGCACCTTTGCACGGTTTGGTAAAGCACGGAGTAGTCAAGCTCGGCACAGTTTTTTTGGTTTAAAAAGAAAAAAGATCTTTGAGCAGTCCTTCTAAGTGCAAAATTAGATATTAACGTATAAAGAGTTTAGTAAAACATAAATTTATAAATGCAACGTTAACGAGTGTATAATTTCAAAATGACAAAAATGAACATACAAATATACTTTATGCTCATTCTATAAATACATTTGATAATCATAATAATTAAGATATAATATTTCATTTTAGATAGTAATATCTTTTGAAATATATTATTTTACTATAAAATATTAATTATTTTAAATAAAATCTTATTTGTGTTGATAACCCAATAAAGATATAAAATATTAAAATAAAAAATAATATATGATATTTAAGAAATAAATATATTTTTTATTAAAAAAATACAAGTATATTAAAAATAAAATATCTAATTTCTATACTCTATACACTATTTCTAAAATTCTACTTTCAAATCGTACTTCCCAAACAGTGAAAGTAGACCCATGTTTTGACTAAACCAGTTTTAAAATTTTCTTTATTTGAGAATTTAAAAAGCTAATAAACATCCACTTATAAGTAAAAAAAAAATAAAACGTGGGACCTCAACTGTTTTTCAAGAAAAAATCTTATCATTTTGATCCATGAATATAATATTTTACTCTTAGAATATATTAACTTTTCCGTATTATAATATTATTTTTTTGTCATTTGATTAAGCTAATATCTTATAAATATTTTTACTACCAAATAAATAAACACTTGAACTAATTAAATAATTTATATCAGCTAAATTAGACGGCCCTTAATCCTCTAACTTTTGGACTTGCTAAATGGTGTAAAAAAGATTCCTATTTTTCGCAAAGATTGTAAGGTTAAAGAATTCTAAAAAAACAAATGACTCGATATCTTTAGCACTTCATCACTATATGCTGCAGTATAGAAGAGCAAAACCAAGTTCTTCATAATGACACGGACGAAATGAATAGTGAAGTGACTAGTTAAAGGAAACGAAATGTTTTGCCAAATGTTGAACAACAATGAATGCTAAACATTGACGCAACAAATAGACTGATAACAAGTAAGGTACGAGGAACAAAAGCTTGATTCATTTCTAACATAATAACACTAAAATTCCAGAGGTTCGACCTTCATATTATCAATCATATCCGTGATATAAGCAAGAGCAGAGACATTCTGATGCGTCCACGAGATGCGTCCACAAAGCTTGCTTGTATCAGCTGTGCACTTTATGCAGCTTCTGAATGAAGACCCATATACCACTAGCCAAAAAACAACTCCGATTGACAGGGTTTCTGTGAATTCTTTTCTGAGAGAATTTCTGTGTTATGTTAGGCGAACTATAATCCATATATACTACAAGTTAGAAAATGTATATATGCAAAAAACAGTAATCTGAATGCTCTTTCAGGCTTCCCGCTTGCACACTTACGGAAGTTTTTGTGGCCAATAGTTCGTAGCCATCATTTTTCTTTCACACTTTTCAGCTGCATGCAGCAGTCAACCGTGGTAGTTGCTCAAGAAGATGCGTGAGTGGCGTAAAACTTGGACGTTTACTTGGTGCAGTGAAAAGAGCAAACAACAGTGTCAATGTGAAATCACACACTTGGACAATGTCTTAATCTGAAAGCTATGTATAGGGTCACAGAATTTCAAACCTTTTAACTTCTGAAGAAGTGGGAAGTTATGATTTCAATTGGATCGGAGAAATCTTGTCAGGCATTAATGGTTAAGTTAAAGCATAAGAACTACTTAGGAACTGTCAATTGCTTGGCTATCAAATAAATACAGAGAATGATGTAACAACCCTAATTTTTTAATAAGAATATTTAAATCATTAGGAGGAAATCATAAAAAATCTTAGGCTAGATTCTATAAAAACTCGCAAACCCTCTCTCTTCTTTTTTTTATTTCTTCCACGTGACGGTTGCAGGAGGAGGAAAAAAGAAGAGAACGAGAAAGAGAATGAGAAAGAAGAGGAGGGCAAAGAGAAAGAGAACATGGACAAAGAAAAAAAATTACATTGAGAAAGAATAAGATATAAAGAAGATCCAAACCTCTCTCTCCTTTCTCAGTGACATTTTTGATTGGATTGAGTGTTTCACGAACACCCTATTCTTGATATGGATTTTAATTGAGGATTGCATGATTTATGTTACATAATCTGTTAAATTCGTGACTATTTTATAATAATTATTTGGATAGGTTTTGCTTATCCAAAAATTATAAATAATATATGGAACTCGAAGTCTAGTTTCCATAGAAATTGGTTTCACATGATTTGAAAATGTATACAAATAGTTACGATCTAAAAACCAGACTACTATCATGTTATCTCGAGTAACGGTGAGACCAAATTGTAAAACGTATAGTAAATTGGAAATAATGAATTATGATTTGAAATTTATTCACAAGTTAAAGGTCTGTGTTATCTTTATGTGTAAATTAGAATCATTTGAAAAGAACAAGTATAAGTTAAGTTATGAGTGACTATTGCCAGAATACTACGCCGAGAATAGATTCTGTTAGTTGTATGAATTTCTAGGAAAAATTCCTAAATCTTGTTAACAAATAAAAATTGCATATTTTAATGTGTTCTATGATGCATAGATTCTAAGAGATCATACCTACAATATTTATGATGTTTGATATTATTTTTACTGAAGTTTTGATCTCAAAAATCAAAATTTTTGAGTTGAAAATCGGGATTTCAGGTCGCTCACACGACCGTGCCAACCCTAGGAACGGTCATGACCGAACGGATGAGGATGAGCGATTATGGCTCCGTCATGCCCATGACATCTCCGTCATGGCCGTGACAAAGCCAAGAATGGCCGTGAAACTTGGTCACGACCGTGGACGGAAACGATAGATGGAATTTGACTAAAACTAGGAAAGGCTGAGCCTGGCACGGCCGTGACAAAGATGGGCATGACCGTGACACACCTGGGCACGTCCGTGACACACTTGAGCACGATCGTGGCATTGCCAAGAACGGTCGTGATAATGTTGGGCATGGTCATGATGTTTATGGGCACTGTTGTGATGTTGGAAAATGGTTTGTATGATGTTTTAAACGTATTTTCTTATGTATATAAGTTATGTATTGATGTATATTGATTGTGTATGACACCTAGATACACGTAATGCATGCTCAGCCGTAATTAGGATAAAATATGAAGAATGAATGATTGATGTATTGCAAAGCATAATGCACATAAAGTTCAAGAATCTCACTCATCAAGGTTGAGAAGCTAAGTCTTGCACTTATGTATGTACTTCAAGGGGACTTAAGCCCGTGTAGTAAAGTCGTGCATTTGTGTATATACTTCTCAGAGAACAAAGTCTCTCATCAGAAAGTGTGTATTTCTTATAATAAAGTCCCTCATTATTATAGTGTGTATTCTTCAAAATAAAGCCTCTCACTATTATAGTGTGTGTATTCCTTGAAATAAAGTCCCTCATTATTATGATATGTGTTCCCAAGAATGTGGCATAGCTAGCCAATATGATGATGTGCCGACGGAAGCAAGTTGCCAGCGGTCGATGCCGACGTCCGATCAAAGGCTCGTCGGCCGGGAGAGGGAGAGGGAGAGGGAGGGAGAGAGAGAGAGGAGGAGAGGATGGAGGGGTATTATATATATATATATATATATATATATATATATATATATATATATATATATATATATAGGTGGAATGTTGAGAAAGCAGGAAAACGAAAAAAGCAGGATAACGAAGTTTTAATTATCGACGGCCAGAGCCGTCGGAAAAGTAAATATTAATTATTTTTAAACTTAGCGACGACTGTGACCGTCAAAAATTATTTATGTAAAAATAAAATACTATATTTAGTTATATATAATATTTATTTTTTATTTTATCGACGATTTAAATAGTCGCTAATTATTATCGACGGTCGGAACCATCAGAAATTACAACGGTTTGGACTGTCGCAAATTATATTAATAAAATACTCTTCATATTATATTATTATAAATTTATCGACGATTACGACCGTCAAAAATTACGACGGATTTTACGACGGATGGATATCCGTCAGAAATATCGACATTCCTAATCGTCGAAAAAATAAAATAATAATATAATAAATTATATAATTTATTATTTCCATTTTAGACGGTCATAACCGTTGGAAAATTCATCGAAAATTGCGACGGATGGATATCCGTCGGAAATATCGACGTTCTTAATCGTCGAAAAATAAAATAATAACATAACAAATTACATAATTTATATTTTCATTTCCGACGATCGTAACCGTCGGAAATTATGACAGATGGATATCCGTCGAAAATATCGACGTTTCTAAATATCGAAAAATAAAATAATAATATAACAAATTACATTAATCTATTATTTTCATTTTCGACGGTTGTAACCGTTGGAAAATCTGTCGGAAATAAAACCGTCGCAAATTGCGACGAATTTCTATCCGTCGGAAAATGACAAATTTCTTGTAGTGGTGATATGATTCTTTCGACTATGTTAAGATCAAAGATGTTATAAGATAAAGTAAGAATGAAAGTAAAATTAACTTCAAAGTATCTTATAACAAAGGATGAATGTTAAGATGATGATGAAGAAGTAAAATTGGAAAGTAAAGTCCTATACTTATGTATGTACTTCAAGTGGATCTAAGCTTAGGAAGTAAAATTCTGCATTTGGGTATGTACTTTGAACAATGTCCCTCGTCATAAAGTGTGTGTATTCCTAAAAATGACTAGGAATAGAGTCCCTCACTTTTATGATGTGTGTCCATAAGTATGACTTATGATATGTAATGAAAATCAAGATGGTATTATGTGATAAAGATTAATAATGAAGATGACACATGAAGGATCACATAATAAAGAAAGAAAAGAATGATGAAATAATATCCAAAGTGTTATAAAGCAACTCTAAGGACATGTAAAGTATGAAAGAAATCAAAAAGTAAGGATTAAGGAATTATGAAGATACTCCTAGAATGTACATGGAAATGAATGTGAAATGAAATAATATGTTTTGTATATGATGAATGATATGAATGTATGTTTCTTTTACATGTTACTTGCAGAGGATGGATTCAAAGTAAAACAGGTATGATATGATGTTTATGTTATATGAATGTTGTATGATAAATGAATGGAAGCATAATGTATTGTCATATAAAATTTATGATATAGTTCATGACATGCATGTTCATATGTTATTGCTATTATGATAATGATACATCGCATGTAATATCATGTGATAGGATAACATGACATGCATGATTTTTACATACTCTAATTAAGAAATCATGCATCTTGCATCCGTGCAGGTAACTAAGATTAAGTGATGGATGACAGCTCAAACTCGTGACGAAGTATTCCACATGCTTAGATTTAAATAAGTTCTATAATTCTATTTGAACATTAAGGTTAATGATGTATTGAAGGTTTAGACATTTAATATTTTCTGAAATATCGATTATGATATGATTAATAGAAAGTTTTTATTTATTATGATTTTTGCTAAATTGTCAAGCATTCCGTTGTTAATTGATGTATGGCGACCCTACTGTGCTGATTAGCTAAAGCTGCATATCACATCTGCAGATGCACCAAGGCTGATTGCGTCATAAGAACATTATATATCGTTCATATTGGCACATCAAAAGACAATAGTTAGTGCTAGGACAATTTTTCTCAAGTATTTTTTCTCATATGATAGGGGTAACAACAAAACTAAGCTTTGGTTCTGAAACAAGTACAATCATGACCATAACAATGCTCAAAGTGATTAACTTTAATGATTCAGCTGGAGAGAATTGACCAGGCCCGTAGTTCAGAGATCAAGTGTTTTGCAATTCAAGATCTTAGTATGCCTACTAAAAGGAAAGACCCAGAAAAGAAAAGGGAAAACAATGAAAAATGATATGTGTTATGTTGATATAAGTAAGTTGCCCTTTCCAACAATCAGCTATTATTTTGGCAACATTAATAGGATCAACATCCTAGGGTATGTCAAGGCATCTATTCTGGAACTCCACTGCTCCAACAACTTGCATTAGGTTCGTGCCACTCCAGGGCATGTGCAAGGTAGATGACTCCGAAGTTGTAGACGTCGCACCTGAGAACAAAGATGCTATTATTACCAAGATGTTCTCTGTTCTCCAAAAAGGTTACCAAGATGTTCTATCGTTGTTAAATGTCTGTTTCAATGACAAGGTGCCATCCATTCAGGCTGCAAAACAAAAGAAACAAACCAATTATTTAGGCCAGGCCACAATCATCGTGCAAAACTTGTTTCCACATTGATACACCACTACTAGAAAAACGCGGATTACCGATGGTCCGGACCGTCGGTAATCAGCTCGAAAATCGTCGGTAACGCAATTACCGACGGTTTTTCAGTCGGAATCCATCCGTCGAAAAAATGCTCGTCGCAAACGGATTTGCGACGGTTGAAAAAATTCGTCAAAAATATCGACGGTTCTGGCCGTCGGAACAGTCCCCGGCGGTTCAACCCGTCAAAATTTTCCGACGGTTGCAACCGCCGGAAAAGTCCCCGGCGGTTCGAACCGTCGATATTTCCGACGGTTGCAACCGCCGGAAAAGGCCGGCGGTCTGAACCGTCAAAATTTCTGACGGTTGCAACCGCCGGAAAAGGCCGGCGGATCGAGCCGTCGCAACTTTTCGACGGTCGCAACTGTCGAAACTTTAGACGGGCGTCGCAATCGTCGATCTTTTGACGGTCGCAACCGTCGCAAATAATTTTTTAAATATAAAAAAATTAGCGGCCGGATCCGGCCGCCAGTCGTCCGATCGGCCACTGGGGGCCGGATCCGGCCGACAGCAGAGAGAGAGACGCCAGCGCGGGAGAGGGTCGCCGGTGCGGGAGAAGGTCGCCGGCGTCCGGCGTGGGAGGGTCGCCGGCATCCGGCGTGGGAGAGTCGCCGGCATCCGGCGCGCGGGAGAGGGTGCTCGCGGCCGAGAGAGAGAGAGAGAGGAGAGGAGGGAGAGAGAGAGGAGTGGAGGGAGGAGGGAGAGAGAGAAGAGGGAGGAGGAATATATATAAAGGGAAGAAGTGGAAAAAAGCGGGAAAAGAAAAAAAAAAGTGGGATAACGAAATTTTAATTACCGACGGTTTCGGCTGTAAAAAACATAAATATTAAATATTTTTATAATTACCGACAGTTGTGACCGTCGAAAATATATTTATTTATATATAATATTTATTTTTTATTTTACCGACGGTCAAAACCGTCGGTAATTGCGACGGTTTGGACTGTCGCTAGTTATATTAATAAAATACTCTTTATATGATATTATTATACATTTACCGACGGTTACGACCTTCGAAAATTACGACGGATTTTGCGACGGATGGATATCCGTCGGAAATATCGACGTTCCTAATTGTCGAAAAATTAAATAATAATATAATAAATTATATAATTAATTTTTTATTTCCGACGGTCGTTACCATCGGAAAATCCGTCGAAAAAATTTAATAATAATATTAAAAATATATAATTTAATTTTTTAATATCCGACGGTCGTAACCGTCGGAAAAGTCGTCGAAAATTGCGACGGATGGATATCCGTCGAAAATATCGACGTTCCTAATCGTCAAAAAATTAAATAATAATATAATTAATTTTTTTATTTCTGACGGTCGTGACCGTCGGAAAATCCGTCGAAAAAATTTAATAATAATATTAAAAATATATAATTTAATTTTTTTATTTTTGACGATCGTAACCGTCGGAAAAGTCGTCGGAAATTGCGACGGATGGATATCCGTCGAAAATATCGACGTTCCTAATCATCAAAAAATTAAATAATAATATAAATTATTTCTGACGGTCATAACCGTCGAAAAATCCGTCGAAAACGAAACCGTTGAAAAATCCGTCGCAAATTGCGACGGATTTAGAACCGTCGGAAATTATCCGTCGGAAAATCGTGATTTTCTTGTAGTGCACCTTTAGATAAACATGCATAGATACTTCAAGCTGATAGCTACACAAATCAAAGTACAAGGAAGAACTTAAATCAATAAATGAGATCCGAAAACCATAAGTTACAGCATGAATATATGAGAAATCAAGATCTATAAAAGATCTTCACTGTAAACATGAGATTCAGATATTTATCTCGCATAACCTTTATTCATCTTTAATTATGTAAAAGAACAAACTCAGGTGCAGAGTTTTATTTAGAGAAACTCAGGTGCAAAATAAAATACTCACGTAGTATAGGAGTTATGTTTTATACCCAGGGGAAGCTTTACCGATTGTTGCATCGTCCAAATATCCAACTTGATAGAAAATGACATCTCAAAATGGCACTTGATGGGGTACTATTTCTTCAAGTTTCTTCAATATATATGCCATGGCAACATAATTATTAGATGTTGCATGCCGTAAGTGGACCTTTATTTTTTAACCCTTGATTGGCCAAAGCCAAAGGAATGAATTATTTGCATACACGCCATCTGCTTCTATTTATCATGCTTTTGAATTGGTTTCATGGATGAAATCTAGACATTGTCTACATAAAATCTGGGGTATAAAAGAGAAAAGAAAAACCTTGGAAGAAACTCAGTCATTATTGACAGGTTTGGAGGACGTCACTACACCAATTGGACACCCTAACTAAGTGGGTTGGGCGGATCATAGGTTTGGAGGACAGTCTCTAGCAGGTAGTCTTCACCTGCTACAGACATGACTTATCATGGGAATCCATGGCCATTCTCCTCTCTACATCCATTTTCTTCCCGCCGCCCCATCCCAGACACTTTTAGAACAGACTACAGCTCATCCGGCGATCTACTCGCTTAAAGTTAATATGTTTGCTTGGTTTTTACGACGTGACAAAATCCTCACCACAGGGCAAGATGAGCATCTAGCTTGGATACATCTTGTGCTCTGTGCGGTGCAGCCGAGGGGGACGTTGACCACCTTTTCTTCGAGCACGGTGACATGAGAGGTTTGGACACAGATATGAACCTCAATTTTTTTTCCTTCTTGGAAGATGGCGATTTTTCTAGCAAGTACCTAGGTTATCTGACTCCAACGTAATCGTGTCATTTTTTGTGAGGACAGATGTTGAGAATATTATACTCCTTAACTCCTTTCTTCTTTAAGAGTTAGGTTTGGCTAGAGCCTTCTTTTGTCGTTCTCTTTTTTTCTTGTCGCTCTCCCATTGAGAGTTCTCACTTGTACATATTGACCCTTTCATAGTGGTCTATATCAATGTTTTCATAACCGGACCGACGACCAGACCGGATTCATCACTGGATCGTGGTTGGACCAGTCCGATCGGATTCGATCGGATTGAACCGGATTTTATTAAAATAATATATTTTTAATAATTATAAAGATATAGCATAAGTTATATGATATAGTATATGAATATTGTACTAATAACTTATTAAAAGTATTTAAAAAATAATATAACATAATTTTTATTAATTAAAAGTTTCATAATGATAATATAAATAAATTATTAATAATTTAATATCTACTATTTCATGATGATAGATGTTATATTAGTAAATTTTATCTTAAATTATTCTTATTTTTTATTTAACACTTTCCTTTTTATTTTCCTTATTTTATGCCCTTTGATATGTTTCTATTCTAATATTATTCAATTTTAAATACTTACCATTTTTATATCAATTCCTATTTAATTGTATAGATATGATATTTCTTCCTCTTTAAGTTTCCTTATATTTTTTTCCTTCTTTCTCATTTAACTTTCCTATGTATATCATTTTTACAATTTTTTTTTCAAATTCTGCATTGCAGTCCGGTTCAACCGGTTTCGCTGGGTTCAACGTCAAAACGAGTTTTGACACTTGACCGGACCGGATCATTGGCCGGTTCATAATTGAACCGGTCGAACCGGTCGGTCCGGTCCGATTTTAATAATATTGGTCTATATAAAATCACAAATCATGCGAGTTATCCTTTCTCAAAAGAAAAGACAAAAACGTGCAAAAGTTGCTCATTAAGTCATCTTTACAATTGATAAATTTTCAATGTTTCACTTATAAAATCTCTCTCTCTATCTATATATATATAAAGCTGATGCATTGAAATCATTCTAAAGCCATCTTTCTAATTTATCTTTTTTCATATTTATTCAATTTTCTAATCTATTTGATCCATTAATAACAGTCATGTACTTAATGTCATTACTTAATAATTAACGCAGCAGGATTTTCTTGCACAGTTAAATATCATTTACTACTGAATTTATTTATTTTAACCTTGTGCAATCTTTCATATCCTACGTTTTAATTCTGCACAGTTAAAAATGGAGGCGTTTGCAACCTTTCTTGTCCTACGTTGCAATTCTCCACGATTAAAAATCTTTGCGACCTTTCATATCTTACGTTGCAATTCTCCACAATTAAAAATGGAGGCTTCCATGCATGGACGTCTGCTACTTCTGTCTTCATTTTTTTTTCTATTGGCTTTGTTGGCGCAATCAGATGTGAAGGACGTGGAATATAGGTGCAGGGCCCCGGTCTCTTCGCCGTGGGCGAATACAACCATTGAATCAAGGAACGGGCACCACCTCATCGCCTTCACGCGGGTGGTTTCGATGCAAAAGTAGGTAGTGTCCGGCGTCTCCTCTTCGTCGCCCTCCTGAAGGCCCTGCCGAGGCTCCCAGTGCGGCAAGGGATCGGCGGCTGCTTTCGGTGGACGAAGCGCCATGTCTCTGCGACTCACGACCGGACCAGTCGATGGTCGACGTCCTCGTGCCACTGCTCATCCCCCAGTCCTTCTGCCCTTTCATTGTTGGAATCTTCTACGTCGGACAATTGTCGATGGTTGCTGCAGCAGCATCCGGCGTAATTCACTGTAGGTTCTCTTCCACGTCGGACCAGTAGGTGGTCGGCGTCCTCGTGCCACAGCTCATCCCCGAAACCTTCCACCCTCCCGTTGTTGGAGTCTACTTCATCGGAGTAGTTGTCGATGGCTGCTGCAATAGCATTCGGTGTGATTCCCTTCAAGTTCTCTTCCACGACAAGGCCCACTGGGTGGAACCTCACCGATTTTTTTGCCACCTGCACTGCTTCCACTATTAGAAAAACGCGGATTACCGACGGTCCGAACCATCGGTAATCAGCCCGAAAATCGTTGGTAACACAATTATTGACGGTTTTTCAGTCGGAATCGATCCGTCGAAAAAACGCTCGTCGCAAATGGATTTACGACGGTTGAAAAAAATTCGTCGAAAATATCGACGGTTCTGGCCGTCGGAACAGTCCCCGGCGGTTCGACCCGTCGAAATTTTCCGACGGTTGCAACCGTCGGAAAAGTCCCCAGCGGTTCCAACCGTCGATATTTCCGACGGTTGCAACTGCCGGAAAAGGCCGACGGTCAGAACCGTCGATATTTCCGACGGTTGCTACCGCCGGAAAAGGCCGGCGGTCCGAGCCGTCGAAATTTTCCGACGGTTGCAACCGCCGAAAAAGTCTCCGGCGGTTCCAACCGTCGATATTTTCGACGGTTGCAACCACCAGAAAAGGCCGGCGGTCAGAGCCGTCGATATTTCCAACGGTTGCAACCGCCGGAAAAGGCCGGCGGTTCGAACCGTCGCAACTTTTCGACGGTCGCAACTGTCAAAACTTTGGACGGACGTCGCAACCGTCAATCTTTTGACGGTCGCAACCGTCGCAAATAATTTTTTAAATATAAAAAAAATTAGCGGCCGGATCCGGCGCCAGGCAGCCGAATCCGCCGCCTGGCGGCCGATCCGGCCGTTGGAGGTCGGAACCGGCCGCCTGGCGGTCGATCCGGCCGCTGGAGGCCGGATCCGGCAGCCTAGCGGTCGATCGGCCGCTGGGGGCCGGATCCGAATGGCCACGGCCGGATCCGGCCGACAGCAAAGAGAGAGAGATGCCGGCGCGGAGCGGGAGAGAGAGATGCCGGCGCGGAGCGGGAGAGAGAGATGCCGGCGCGGAGCGGGAGAGAGAGAGATACGCCGGTGCGGGAGAGGGTCATCGGCGTTCGGCGTGGGAGGGTCGCCGGCGTCCGGCGCGCGGGAGAGGCCGATCCGGTGCTCGCAGCCGGGAGAGGGAGAGAGGAGAGGAGGGAGAGAGAGAGGAGTGGAGGGAGGAGGGAGAGAGAAGAGGGAGGAGGGAAAATATATAAAGGAAAAAAGTGGAAAAAAGCGGGAAAAGGGAAAAAAAAGCGGGATAACGAAATTTTAATTACCGACGGTTTCGACCGTCGAAAATGTAAATATTAAATATTTTTATTTTGTTTAGTTATATATAATATTTTTTTTTACCGACGGTTTGAACCGTCGGTAATCATTACCGACGGTCAAAACCGTCGGTAATTGCGACGATTTGGACCGTCGCTAGTTATATTAATAAAATACTTATACATGATATTATTATACATTTACCGACGGTTACGACCTTCGGAAATTGCGGCGGATTTTGCGACGGATGGATATCCGTCGAAAATATCGATGTTCCTATTCGTCGAAAAATTAAATAATAATATAATAAATTATATAATTAATTTTTTATTTCCGACGGTCGTGACCGTCGGAAAATCCGTCGAAAAACTTAATAATAATATTAAAAATATATAATTTATTTTTTTTATTTCCGACGATTATAACCGTCGGAAAAGTCGTCGGAAATTATGACGGATGAATATCCGTCGAAAATATCGACGTTCCTAATCGTCGAAAAATTAAATAATAATATAAATTATTTTCGACGGTCATAACAGTCGAAAAATCCGTCAGAAATAGAACCGTCGAAAAATCCGTCGTAATTTGCGACGGATTTAAAACCGTCGGAAATTATCCGTCGGAAAATCGCGATTTTCTTGTAGTGTTCCTCCGGCACCCCCATCGACGACGACGTCTTGCTGAAGCAGGTCCGTGAGTGCAGGAGGGCATCGAGCATGCTGATTCATCCCAGCCGCCTGTTGTTATGCCACCTCCAATGTCAGGTGAGCTCTTGAAATTTCAGGGGCTGCCGTGATGGGAAAATTTGATAACAGGGAGAGAAGATCGCAGAGAGATTGAAAAAAAAATTAGAGAAGACATACGAATTACTCAGGTTCACCCTTGATATTAGGACTACGTCCTGCAAAGCGGTTTCATTATATCTTTTAGGTTTACAACCGCCACCCTCAAAATTAGGCTATATATAAGCCTCTTCAAAACGAGTTTAAAATCTAAACAAACAGAGAAAAAACCTAATCCTAACCACACGGACTGACTAAACAAAAGTTTAAACCCGTCTAAATTTCGGGGGCGCTGCCCCCGAGCCCCCGCCCGCTCACCGACGAGCGGGACCGCCGTCGGGAGGCGGGGCCCTCCAAACCCCCCTTTGTTCATATGCCAGCAGCACATGTAATTGATCCATACTCAGATTTCTCTAAGCTCACGTGGACGAACCTGATACGAGAAACAAGGGGTCCTGAAGTATTCGTCAACTCCAACGTGCCGCCGCCGTAAAGTGCATTGAGCAACCAGCTAGCCGCACCGCAAGCGACGTCGGCCCTTTGGACTTCCGCAGGTTGCGGAGATCTTCCTCTCCTGCGGGTGGGCTGCGGTGACTTTGTCGACGACGGGAGGGCCAGCTAACTTAATTAGTAGCTAGTAGATAACAAGAGAGCTCTTATATTGTCTGTCGCCGTGGTGAGCTGATAGTAGCTGAGGCTGACGGGCACCGGCGCACTAGCATTCGTGCAGGGTCTGCAAGAAGTGTTTCGGATGCGGGGCCCACTCTCGGTTGTCCCATGGGGGCGCATGGCATCACCAATGAACCGATGTAGAACCCTGCGGAGGACGCACGTCTTACAACCCATCAGACGCTGACGTCAACAGCAGCAGTACTTGGACTCATCATGTACCAATACTAGACACGAGAATGCATGACATTTCTGAATTGCTTCCCAAGCATGCATCAGTAATCCTGATGTTCATTTTCCTTTCAGGTCTGTTTATGTAAGCATGGACAGGTGAGAGATCTTATAAACAAGTTAGATAATCCAGTTCTCTTTTGGATCCCTTTGGAAGAAGACAAGCATCTCTTTCTGTGTGCAATATTATGCCAAGAGAAATAAGTAGCAGGCAAAATCATACATCGAGAATCTTCATGGACAGAGTTCGATTTCAATCACTTGACATGTCAATTTGCTTCATTTATTGTTTGTAAGCCATTTGCTTACCGACTTATCTTACACCTAATCACATGAAGTTGTAACATCAGAGCAGGAGTTTTAATTCGTAATTCTCACCCGTAGTAGTTGATACTTTGTTCTATCTCATCGATCTATACAATGACATGCATGAAAGTTGTCATAGTTCCTCTTTTAATTGAACAATTAATTATTTTTGCCATTATGTGATCATTATGTTAAGCACGCATGTCAATAGAAATAAAGAAAAAGAAAAAAAAATGGAGTGAGGCTTCATTGTAGTAACAGAAAAATGCAATAGTATTTGATCAATCTTTTTCATTTCAAATATTATGATTTTAGGTTCCAACTTTAATTTGTAAAGGATAAAAGACTACAAATATCTGTTGCCCGGTGGCATCCTCAGAAGAAAATATGTTGCATATATAGCAGATGGTAGAGAACATGATCTAGAAAATATACAACTTAGAGTTGTGTCATGAATCAAATTCGCACAATGATAATGCTTGGAAGAAATAATTAAGAAGGACGTTGTATTGTAAACAACAAGAGGAAAACAAGAATTGATCCATGGTCCTAAAAAAATTACACTAAATGTCCTCCAATTTTGACGTCCTTTAGTTTCATTTTGCAACACGAATATCCTCTATCTTTTAATTCATTTCATCCGATATCCTTCTTAGCTGTGATCGGCCGTCAGAGAAGGAGGGTCGCCCGTCGCCGTTGGCATTTTTTTAATTTTTTCACATCATTACGATGTCTATGTGAAGTGAAGAGAAGACGTTGTGTCAGCGCCACGTCAGCTTCATGACTGGAAGACAGCCGATCACAGGTAAGGAGGACACCGGGTGAAACAAATTAAAAGATGGAGGATATTCGTGTTACAATGTCAAAGTCGGAGGGCATTTAGTGTAATTTACCCAGTCCTAATTAGATTATATTGATGATGCTATGAATTAAAAGTAAATTACATGGCATGCTTATATTGCCATAGAGATAAAAAAAAAGAATTACATTTTGGGTGCAGCTCACTACAAGAAAAATGCATGTTTCTCACGGTCAGAACCATCGCAAAATGAGAAAAATCCATCGAAAAATATACTTTGCGACGGATTTTTCGACGGGATCGAAAAAGTGCTCGTCGCAAATATTTTCCGACAGCTCTATTATAGCCGCAACGTTATCAATTGAAAAACAAATGCAACACAAATGGAACAAAGATATGATCAAGTTAACTTTCGCATTGTCCAATTTATGAATATTAATGACTACATTCTTCAAAATATGCCAAATGCAAAAATGATATTTTGTGTTAGGAAAGACTTTACTTATAGCATTTTTCATAGTGATATCTTGATCTGTAATAATACATATAAGTTCTTTTCCTCTCATGTAATATAACTACCAAATAGAATAGACTACATATGATGATTCACCCCTGTGAAGGGTGCTAATTTGCATCAAAAACTACAATGTCTCCAAATGTGGCATAATTATCTGTCGATCTATTGTCTGTCCATAACATATTTTTTGTAGAGTTGTTTTCATCCACTACCATTTTAAAATAAAAATCCAACATCATCATTTTTTTTTCTGCTTGAAATAAGAAACAACACACATGCATTCATTGCCAACATTGTGTTGCCTACTTGCAATCAAATGGTTTATGCAATTCTGCGTAGTAATTAATGGAACGCCTAAAAAATTAAGAACCTTTGCAATATTAGAAGAACCCATTTCAGCACCATGAAATTGTGCAATCAGATCTTTATAAGTATTGCTTAAGTCATTATGTGATCGCAATGTTACAGCCTTTGTGAGGGTGGCTAACAAATGATTATGCTCTTATCAAAATCTTTTTGCAATCCACCTATTGTCCTTCATTTAATCGATAAATGCATGAGTTTCACAATTAATCCTTTGATCACAATGTCCCCAACGAGCTCGCTCAAGGGGCATTGACCCCCCTTTTCTCCCTCGCGCACAATTAATCCTTTTCTCCCCGTGCGCGTCATCCTCACTGTCTTTTTCTTTTTAAAATTTTTTATATCTATTATTATATATTATTTTAAGAAAAAATAGATTAACACTTAAGGCAGGGGTATAATGGACTTTTAATAAATGCAAAAAATAAAAAATTAATTGAGAAATGGACGAAAGGATCAAATTAAAAAATCGTGATAGTTTAGGGATCCAAAAAATAAAATTTATAGTTTGGAGGTAGATCTGAAAAATCGTGATAGTTTAGGGATGGTTTGAGGAAATAATCCTATAATATAATTATAGTTCAATACAAAATAGCTTATTTATAGGAGTTATATATGCTTAAATAATTTATTTATTTATCACACAATAAGATTCCAATCCTAATTAATATATTAGTATAAAATTATACATAAATCATATTCCTAAAAAATTTTGTAGGATCATAATTACTTTAACCAATTACATATGACTGCCACGACCTATCTAAATGTAAATATACAATCCTAATCCTAATTCTGCTCATCATTCGTGAAGTCAAAATGATTTAAAATTTGTGCCGAAGACAAATGAAAACAAATATCATTTAAAGAAATCTTAATATATAATAATTTTTAAAGATATATCAAGATTCAACGGAAAGTATATAGGTCCACTGCAAAATCAAATAAGATTGGGAATATCTCTGATAGGTTACCTAAATAAAAGTGCTTAAAAATCAAACAAGACATTAAAGAATATATTTGATAGGTTAGCCAAATAAATGTGTCTACATAATAGATAACTAAATTAAATTAATTCAAGAAGAAATAATAAATAACTAAATTAAGTATAGAAATTGAATTTAATTTGAGTCAAGTACGATTTTTAGAATTTTTTATTTAACTTTATAGTTTTGGATTTGTTTAAATAAAAATATTAACAGCAAACTTTTGTTATACAAGATAATAATATATGTACTGTCAAAAATAAATGATATTTTAAAAAAGTAAATTTAAATTGAGTAGTAGCAGCTTTGATTTTAGTAAATAAAGAATAAAAATAAGAATAAACAAAGTAATTAAATTTAACATATTAAGGTAATTTTATTTTGACTAAAAGTAGAACTTTTAAGCACATAATCTAAGACGTACAAAATTATCTTAAACTTTCTGTGTACTTATTTGCTAACTCTAATTCTAATAAAACTTATTACAAAAGATAAAATGTAATATGATAATATATATATATTCTTTATTTTATTAATGAATAAAAATCTATCTTATGATAAAAGTTTTATTATGTGAGCCTAAAATAAATGAATATTATATCTAAAAATTAGATTAAATTTAAGCAGCTGGAATAAGGAGACTTTGTTTAGTTGAATAAAGAAATTATTATATTTTTTCAAATTTCATTATTCAATGATATTTGTATGGTTAAAAATAAAAGAATATTTATTCTAAAAACAATGAATTGGACTACAAATATGAGTATTTATTTTCAAAATATCACAGTACATTTTATTTTATATTTTGTAATTTAATCACATAGTATAAAAAATATAAAATATAACATAATTTATTTTTTTGTTATTTTAGGAATTTTATTAATAAAAAATACCTCATGATAAAAATTTTGTTATATAAGCCTAAGATAGATGAATTAGTTTAAATATAAGTACCTAGAATTAGGAATCTTTGTTTGATTGTATAAATTAATTAGTATATTCTTTTAATTTTCATTATTGAACAAGATTTGTATAACTAAAAATAATAATATTTATTCTAAAGACTTTATACTAAGCTAAAAATAGGATAAAAATTTTGTTATATAAGCCTAAGATAGATGATTATTGAATATAGAAATTAGATTGAATTTAAGTGCGCAGAATTAGGAGCTTTTATTTAATTATATAAATGAAACCATAGTATTTTTTGAACCTTCATTATGAAACAATACTAATGCTAAGACCAGTACGACAGTACAAAATTAGTATTATATAGCTATGACTTTCAAGAACTATCAAATTAATTTTCTAATAAGTAAAAATAATAAAATATTTTTTTAAAAAAAAACTCAATTTCACCATTTAGCATGTGTAAATTATATCAAACTACCAATATATAAAACAAATCTTTAACAATTATATTTTTGTTTAAAAAAATGTCTAAAGTAATTAAATATTATTTTTTTAAAAATAAATGTTGTTATGAACATGATATGCGGCATATAATTCTGTTTTAAAAAATGAAAAAGTTATTTATCTTAATTGGCTCCTAATTGAATTCATTGATTTAATTTATTTCTTATTTCTAAAAATAATACATTGTGTTTTAAGACGAAAATATTATTTATCCAATTATAATTGTACGTTATTTTTTAGAGAAAAAATATTATTCTTAATTGTACTGAAACTGAATTCATTTTTTAAATTATTTTTTATTCCAAAAATAATACATTGTCTTTGAAAGAGGAGATATTATTTTATAGTTACATTATCTTAATTGAACTCAAATTGAATTCATCGTCTTAAATTAGTTTTTAACTCTAGAAATAATATATTATATTTTAAACGCAAGTATTATTTCTTTTAATTGGACTCAAATTGAGTTCTTTATTTTAAATTATTTGGACTCAATTGAATTCATTTTTAATTTTTTAATTCCAAAATAGTACATTTGTCTTTTGAAAATTAAATATTTTTTAATTTTGTTATATTGGTACATTTTTTTAAGTATACTTGTACGTTACCTTTTAGAAAAGAAATATTATTTGTTTAATCCTAAAAATAATGCAGAATACATTTTTTTTAAAAAGAACATATTATTGATTTTATTATATTTGTCCATTATCTTTAAAAAGGGAAATATAAGAAAATATTAATATCAGTTTGACTCAAATTAAATTCTTTGTTTTAAATTATTTGAACTCAATTGAATTCATTATTTTATTTTTAAAAATTTTAAAAAAGGACTATGAACGTACAACACGCTATATTGTGTTGTCTTGTCGCCAAAGCTTCGTCACCACACACCTAGTCCACCCTGTCACTGACCTGGTCCTGTGAAAATTAGACACAGGGGATGTGATCCTCCCGTAAGCTTTACAGCTTAGTGGGGAACCACATGGTATACAATGCATGATATAAATATAATAATCAATGGTAAATAATCATGCTTAATTTGAATGTAAAAAGAGTAACATGTCAGTATCATAGATCATAATAAGAATAAGAATTAGAATATATCATAGATCATGAGAATCAGATGATGTTTAATAAATTTAAAATCATGGCATACTTGACTTGACTTAAACATGCTTCTTGATCTTGAATTATTATTAAAATCATGGTGACTTTAGATGCCTTTAGTTCTTGGGGTATGCCGAGCAAACGATACGACCTTGTGCGAGTCGATGGGTGATCAAACCATGACCAAGCGAGCTACCCTTATCTTGCTGCACTTGGCTTGGACTGACAACCTGTTGTTAATCTTCCATCAGAACTTATTAATCATTTTTAATAACTTGTGGCGCTTTGTTCAATGTATACAATAATAAATAAATCAATAAGGGAATAGATCTTGAAAATCAGTGATGAATCTTTGTGGGGTCAAAAAAATATAATCAATTATATCTAGGTAATATTGGGGTTAAAAAGGGAAATTAATTAATAAATCTAATAAAAAGATTTTCTGGACATCGGTCGACCGATTCAGGGAAAGGTCGATCGGTTGTTTGCGGATCGATCGATCGGTCTATTCAGATCGGTCGATCGGTGGTTTGATTCGAGCTAATCAGATTGGTCGATCCGTTCAGATGAACGGTCGACCAGTGGGTAAGGATCGATCGACCGGTCGACATATATAGAAATCGGCTAGTCATGTTATCAGTCGATCGGTTGTCGCAATGCATATGGGATGGTCGACTGGTCGGCGTCCAGAAAGGTTGCAGACTTCGACTTTTCTGAAAATTTCTAACATCATCTCATCTTAATCTAATTCCTAACTCCTAGCAATCAATCAAACATAATAGAACGAAAAGAATTAATTCAAACAATAAGAAATTAGGGATCAAACAATTCAAGCAAGAATTCAATTATCATAACCCTAGAAAATCTTCTTCTTGTTCTCTTTCGTTTCATAATCGATTAGGGCATGGGTTAAAATAATTCAGAGGTCATGCAAGGTGTGTAACGACCTGAGGTCTAAGGATCAAGATGGTCTCATCGAATAGTCCCACATGAGTAAAACACGAAGGTGGTCATGGGCTTATATGTAGCTACCCCCTTTCACCTATCAAGACGCATTTTAATTCGTGCGGGCCAATGACCCAAAGCGAACAATATATTGATTGGGCTGGGGGTATTAAAGAATGGTATAAGAACCGACCTCGCGTGCTCACTTGAACCATGTGGAAAACACGGGCCATGGGGCAACACGGACCCCGCTCAATGAGGACATTGAGCCCTTTATGGGGGGAAGATCGATCGACCGGTCTCTAAGATCCATAGATGCACATAAGGAATCGATCGATCGGTCACCTATGCGGTCGACCGATATTGCAAAACGGTCGACCGGTTCAGCTAGTGAACCATTTCAGACGGTCCGTTCTAGTCCAAATCACCGATTCGGGCTAACCGGTTCAACTCAACCGTAATCTATGGAGATATTGAATTACTTGATCTTTTGAATCCTAACCGGGGACTCTACCTAGTTCACCTATAACTGGCTGAGTTTTATTATACAGACATCAATACCCATTCGGGTCCTGATTCATAGACTACATAATAAACAAAGATAAATAAAGCAAAGATAAAGACATAAGATTATTACGTGCCGTCCCATTATACAGAACAAAGATTATAATATGGCATAGAGAGGAGCATGTAGTTAGCTGTGGAGACAACGAGCCTACTGGTCATCACCACCGTTTCTAAGATTTTCAGGTCCTCTCCCACCTGTATCTCGAAAAAGTGTGATGCAATGATCACACTCCTTCCCCAAAGAATATAGTACTGAGCCAGAGGGACAGGTAGCTAACTGAGGAGACAGTGAACCTACAGATTCTTAAATGACTACTGTTCCTGGGGTGCAGGTCCTCTCCCACCTGCATTTCGAAACAGGTGATGCATTATAACACTCATTTCCTTTATGGGCTTACTGGCTTTACAGATTCATAGAGGCACCTCTGACATCCTAATTTAATAAAGTCGAGCTCGCATATGACAACTAACTTTAAAGATATTATAGTAATGTAAAAGACGTAGTGTAATTCACAATAATGCAAATGCAAAGTAAAGTATTATATTGTATAACATAAAATATGGTACAATAAAGCTTGGAACATGGTATGATAAAGATGATGCAGAGTATCGTAAAGACAAAGTATAATCATAGTAAGGAACAGAGTACAGATAGTTAAAGCATGATGTATTGACCCATTATAGTCAATGTATTGAAGTCAAAGTATAGTATTGTTCATCACTGATACATTTGTTATATAGTTATCATTGATCCTTATTTCATCGTCTATATTGCTATTGTACTGGGCCTTTTGCTCACGGGAATTCGATTCCCCTGCATTGAGATTTTGCAGGTGAGAACCCTAATTGATGAAGTGATGGAGGGCACAGAGCTTGGAGAGTACTGCACATGACATAAATTATTGCCACAAGCCTTGAAAATTTCATTATGTTTCAGCATGTTCTTTTCTATTGAAAGACATCATGATCTTCCGCATATCAAACCTTTTTTTCTATTGAACTTCTTGAAGTTGTTACCTTTTCTTATCTTGTCATAGACTGCATGGATTAACTATGTACCTTGATATTTCAACGTTTGAACTTTCGCATTAAAGTCTTGATTATATTTTCTTATAATATTGATGCCACATATACATTTTGTTGAATGATCATGGTCAATAGTGTATTAGGCAGTGTAGCGCTCCCGGGATCAACCTGACTATCTACGTGGCAGTAAGGGCGATTTTGGAGGCGTTACAGTTTGGTATCAGAGCATAAGTTCTTGGCTTCCTCATTGATCATAGTAGAGTAGATATTCATGCATAGTCATTATTGTTCATATTGTCTCATAACTCAAGTAAAGTCATGTGCAAGCTTCTCAAGTATCTGCGGCTCCACTCCTTAAGTAAGTGATTAGTACATTCTAATAAAGATTATACTTACATTATTGAGTTAACTCGCTTTATAGATGCCTCCGCGCCGCATAACGTCCAGAGTGGTACGTGGCGGGAGCAGAGTTTTCTGGGTAGCTGAATCAATCATGCACCCCCCCCAACTGCACTGACTCCAGAGCAGGTGCAATCACGGGCACAAGGTCGCGGACGTGGCCGTGGACGTACGATTCCACGACCCCCAACTCCAGAAGCACAGGAGCATTCTTATTTGGAGAACGTGGGGAGTAACTATCCAGTAATATCTTCCCCACCAGCTGAGACATTTGAAGAAAGAAAACATAAGAGAGAGATACAGAGTATGAAGCAAATAGGTGCAGAGATACGCTCGGGCAGCCCTCTATGTTCGTCACTAGAAGAAGTCTCTTATTGCATAATCTGTATACAAGTCGGACATTACTCCGGGGATTGCCTAAGCATTTCTAAGCGTAGAAGGATCTCCAAGGATGAACCTGGGGAAACTTTGCGACGCAATGATTAGTATCAAATGTTTCTTTGATGTTGAAGGCCTTAGTGTGCCTTAGACGAATGCTTATGTTTTGCTTTGACTAAATTCTTTCATGAGATTGATTTTGTTTTAAGAGAATATTGAGCCATAAGGTCTCAATTATGATTTGAGATTTTTATTTTGATTAAAGATATTTGGTTCTATACTATTTCTCAAATATTCTCATGATCTTTTTATAGATGTCTCCTCGTAAAAGTTTGCAAGGGTCTAACAATGACAACGAGAATGAGATACACAATGAAGAGGAGACCCTTTTCGTTCCTCCTCCTCCACCTCCACCTGAACCACTAGTGCAGCAAGGATGACAAGTTCCTCTTCCCTGCACAATACAAGAGTTCTGGAGGTTGAAACCTCCGATGTTTAATGGAGAAGGGGGCATAGAAGTGACAGAGCATTGGATGGAGACAATAGAAGATAAGTTCGACATCCTAGATGTCCCAGAGAATAAGAAAGTACTATTCATTGGGGATATTCTCCAGAAAGATGCAAAGGAGTGGTGGAAAGCAAAGAAAGTCACCAATTTTTCAAATGTAAGTATCGTTGTCTGGGAGGACTTCCGCAAGGCGTTCGAGATGCGCTTCTTCCCTATCTTCCAAAGGGACTTGAAGCAAAAGGAATTTCTGAACCTGGAATAAGGGACTATGACAATGTCCCAATATATGATCAAGTTTGTCTGACTGAAGAAATACTCCAAGCTGACTATGGACGAACAAAATGTAACAAAACGTTTCGTCGATGGGCTGAACCCCACCTTGAGGGCCCAGACAAGACAGAGAATTACAAAACCCTGGATGAGACGGTCAATCTGACTACAATGACCGAAAAGGACCACCAGAGCCTTCAGAAGGACAAGAGGGTCCAATCGAATGTAGGCAAAGCTCCCAACAGCAACACCAATTTAGGGGGAACAACCGTCAGCAGCAATGAAGGGACAACCGGATCCGCCCTTACCCAGCACCTCAATAGTACAACCGCCCACCACAGTAGCCATACCGTCATCAACAACAAGCTCTTCCACCACAACAACCACAACAGCAGAACCAACGACCCCCTCAACAGGAGCCAAGGTGCTCAGCTCAGCAGCAGAGGCAACAACCTCCTAGAGCCCCTCAGGCACCATCCGCACAAGGTGAACGGATCTTATGCAACACCTGTGGTAGGACCCACGTAGGGGAATGCCGCCCTGAAGATGGGAGCATGTTTCCACTACGGTGGAATGCCATAACATCGTGAATTGCTCAAGACGTGGGCAATAGTTGGTCCAAGGAAGACAAGAGGATGCTCCACAGAATGACGCTGAGGTCATTCGAGGTAAGCTCTTCGTAGCCGAACTACCCACTACAGTATTGTTTGATTCCGGTGCCTCTCATTCGTTCATATCTAAAGAGTGTGCCAATACATTATGGTTAACTGTAATGAACTTAGAGCATAAGATGTGTATACTAACTTCACAAGGAACCCTAGTCACCACTAAGTATCTCCCTAATGTATCCATAGAGATAGATAAAAAGAACTTCTCTACAAATCTTATCATTATTCCTATGAGAGATTATGATATAATTTTGGGCATAGATTGGCTAACTTTCCACGATGCTTCTATATTGTGCAAGCAAAAGAAGGTGATTATATGTACACAGAACACAAGCAAGGTCATTGTCAGAGGCATAGCTCGCAAGGAACAAAAAATTATAGTGTCTGTCATGAAGGCACACAAACTTCTTCAACGTGGGTCTAGAGGTTATCTGGCAAGTGTTACCAAAATAGAAGAGCCAAGCAGGTCCCCTCAGAACATAGAGATCGTGAGGAAATTCCTTGAAGATGTTAGTGGTCTACCGCCTAAAAGGGAGATAGATTTCCAGATAGAGGTGATGCCTGGCACAGCACCGATCTCCAAAGCTCCATACCGCATGGCCCCAGCAGAGATGAAGGAATTGAAGAACTAGATTCAAGAGCTGCTAGACAAAAGCTTCATTAGTCCTAGTGTCTCACCATGGGGTGCACCAGTCCTTTTCGTCAAGAAGAAGGACGGTTCACTAAGACTTTGTATCGATTACAAAATGTTGAACAAAGTCACAGTGAAGAACAAGAATCCACTACCTCGCATTGACAACTTATTTGATCAATTGTCCAAAGCAAAGGTTTTCTCCAACATTGATCTGAAGAACGACTATCATCAACTAAGGGTAGCCGAAGAATACATTCCAAAAATAGCATTCAAATCAAGGTATGGACACTACGAGTTTCTTGTAATGCCATTTGGGTTAACCAATGCCCTAGCAGCATTCATGGACCTCATGAATCGGACTTTCAACGAACATCTAGATAAGTTCGTGATAGCCTTTGTCGATGACATCCTTATCTATTCTCCAAGCATAGAGCAGCACATAGAACATCTGAGGATAGTATTGGAGACTTTGCGAGCAAAGAAATTATATGCAAAGTTTTCCAAATGCGAATTCTGATTAGAGAAGATGATGTTTCTTGGCCACATCATCTCCAAAGATGGGATCTCAATCGATCCGACAAAGGTAGAAGCAGTATCTAACTGAGCTCAATCAAAGAATGCCTCTGAGATCAGAAACTTTCTTAGTCTAGCAGGATACTACAGACGATTCATCAAGGAGTTCTTCAGAATTGTATTGCCGCTCACCAAACTTACAAGAAAAGGAGAAAAATTTATCTGGTCAACCAAGTGCGAAGAGAGTTTTCAGGAACTAAAAAAGCAGCTAACCTCAGCACACATCCTCACGTTACCATCAGGCAATGGTGGTTACATAGTCTACAACGATGCCAACGGTACATGACTGGGATGTGTGTTGATGCAACATAGAAAGGTTGTAGCATACACTTCCCGACAGCTGAAGAAACACGAGGTCAATTATCCAACACATGACCTCGAACTGACAGGAGTAGTGTTTGCCTTAAAGCTTTGGCGCCATTACCTATATGGAGAAGAATTTGTGGTCTACACTTAGCCGACGCTCTTAGTCGGAAATGGGAAGGATCTGTTGCCTTCATGCGCCTTCGACAGTTCGAACTTATGAAAGGATTTTTCAAATGGGCACCATGGGCAAGACATGACGGATCATTGATGATGATGCAACATATAGTACCAGACATTATAGGAAGAATCATTGAAGCATAGGTCGAAGATTCGGACTATCAAACAATGACGATAAAGACTAGTTTTGAGACTACAGACTTCAAAATCTCGTCAGATTGTGGCATAAGGTACCGTGATCGCTTATGGGTACCGAACAATCCTGAATTATGAAGAGAAGTCCTAGACGAATGCTACAAATCTGAATTTGCTATTCACCCAAGGAGTACTAAAATGTATAAAGATGTGTAGAGAAGTTTTTGGTAGCCAGACATGAAGAATGAGATAACAGAATACGTCTCTAGATGTATTGTCTGCCACCAGGTCAAAGTGGAACATCAGAAACCTCAAGGAATCTTGAAGAGTTTGGGCATCCCACAGTGGAAAGTGGAAAGAGATAGTGATGAATTTCATTACGGGTCTGCCTCAGATTTAGAAAGGACATGATGCCATCTGGGTGATAGTGGACCGACTCACTAAATCGGCTCACTTTTTACCCATTAAGGTAAGATAATCTCTGAAAAGTCTAATGGATCTATATGTACAGGAGATTATTAGACTTCATGGGATCCCATCAATCATCGTGTCTGATAGAGATCCCAGATTCATGTCAAGATTCTAAAAGAGCCTCCAGGATGCTTTTGGGACAAGGCTTCGCTATAGTATAGCCTTTCATTCCCAGACCGACGATCAATCAGAGAGGACAATCCAAACATTGGAAGATATGCTCAGGGCATGTACACTGGATTGATACGGTAACCGAGATAAACATCTTCCTCTCATAAAATTCTCTTACAACAATAGCTTCCATACTAGTATAGAAATATTCCTCTTTGAAGCATTGTATGGTCGATCATGTCGTTCCCCTGCATATTGGGGCGAAGTGGGCAAAAGAAAGATCTTGAGCGCTGAACTACAGAAGCAGACCCAAGAGTACACAGACAGTGTTGAACTCATAAAGAAGAGGATAAAGTCAGCTCAAGATCGACAGAAGGCCTATGCGGACAAGAAGCGCCGAGAACACACATTCAAGGCAGGAGATCAAGTCCTGCTTAAAGTCTCCCCCACCAAAGGTGTAATGCATTTTAGCAAGCGTGAGAAATTGAGCCCAAGGTATGTGGATCCATTTGAGATCTTGAATATGGTCGGAGACTTAGCATGCAGATTAGCTCTACCCCCGGCGTATGCTAGAGTACACAACGTCTTCCACGTTTCTTTACTCCGAAAGTACAATCATGATTATGTCAATGTGATCCAAATTGAGGAACCAAATCTCAAAGATGATCTAACATATGAAGAACAACTCATAGAAATATTGAAGTATCAAGAACATCAGCATGGGAAGAAGAGGGTATCACTAGTCAAAGTGGCACGGAAGCATCATCAAAGAAAAGAGGCAACCTGAGAAATATAATCGAAAATGAGAGAAAAGTTTCTTGAACTATTCGGTAAGTCCTAACTCTTATCTAAATTCGATGACAAATTTTTTTAAGAGGGTAATAATGTAACGTATGCAATTTTAAGGAAACACTCAAATTTTGAAATCAATTATAATTAATGAAAGAAATCAAAGTAGAATTTAATTCGAATTTTTTAAAAAAAAGGGAAAGTGAACGGAAAGAAACGGCCGACAGAGGAGGAAATTCCTCCCCTGACTGCGGCCATTTCTCATTCGGCCGGCCAAGGGTCGGCCGGGACTATAAAGGGGGCGAGAGGGAGCGCCCTCGCACCCCTTGGATACCTAGCTGACCACCGCCTGCCATCTCCTCCTCTCCCCTTCCCTGTTTCTGCCGACGGACGAACATCGACGAGCAGAGCAGAGGCGGCGCACCGGACGATCCGACGCATGTCCACGTCCCATCGACTCACGGTGACCTCCCCTCGGCATCCACAAAGACCAGGCGCTCCTTCCCATCGGTCAAGGGCGGCCGGTGATCGAACGGACGACGCACAAATCCGCCGACGAACTTCGAACGGAAAGGTACCTTAGCGTTTTAAAACCCTAGATGACGAAAGATTGATTGTTTGATGCGTAGGAGTAATCATTATGACCCTATGATAGTTAGCAATGTTTTTCGTATTTTGTTCGTTATGTTTCGACGGTCGGAAGGCCGCCGAAATCAGAGAAGATGACCGGCAGCCCTGTTTTATCGCAGGAACGGTCGATCGGTCCAATTAATATCAACAGCCGCACATCCCTCGATCGGTCGACCGATCCTACTGGGCGGTCGACCGGTCTATCTGTTAATCGACAGATCTGTTAATCGACCGGTCTATCTATCCTTTGAGCGATCGATCGATCTTACACGCATCGCGCGTCCCCAATAATCATCAAATCAGTCGACCGATCTCTAAGAACGGTCGATCGATCCATAGATGCACAGAAGGAATCGATCAACCGACCACCTGTGCGATCGACCGATATTGCAAAACAATCGATCGGTTCAGCCAGTGAACCATTTCAGACGGTCCGATCTAGTCCAAACCATCGGTTCGGGCTAACCGGTTCAACTCAATCCTAATTCATGGAGATATTGAATTACTTGACTTTCGAATCCTAACCGGGGACTCTACCCAGTTCACCTATAACTGGCTGAGTTTTATTGTACAGAATCAATATTCATTCGGGTTCTGATTCATACACTACATAATAAACAAAGATAAATAAAGCAAAGATAAAGACATGGGATTATTATGTGTCGTCCCATTGTACGGAATAAAAATTATAGTATGCCATAAAAAGGGGCAGGTAGTTAGCTGTGGAGACAACGAACCTACTGGTCTTCATTGACCACTATTTCTGAGATTTTCATGTCCTCTCCCACCTGTATCTTGAAGAAGGGTGATGCAATGATCACACTCCTTCCCCAAAGAATATAGTACTGAGCCAGAGGGACATGTAGCTAACTGAGGAGACAGTGAACCTACAGGTTCTTAAATGACTACTGTTCCTGAGGTGCAGGTCCTCTCCCACCTGCATTTCGAAACGGGTGATGCATTGTCACATTCATTTCCTTTATGGGCTTACTGGCTTTACAGATTCATAGAGGCACCTCCGGCATCCCAATCTAATAAAGTCGAGCTCGCATAGAACAACTAACTTTAAAGATATTATAGTAATGTAAAAGACGTAGTGTAACTCACAGTAATGCAAATGCAAAGTAAAGTATTGTATTGTATAACATAAAATATGGTACAGTAAAGCATGAAACATGGTATGATAAAGATGATACAGAGTATCGTAAAGACAAAGTATAATCATAGTAAGAAACAGAGTACAGATAGTTAAAGCATGATGTATTGACCTATTATAGTCAATATATTGAAGTCAAAGTATAATATTGTTCATTACTGATACATTTGTTATATGATTATCATTGATTCTTATTTCATCGTCTATATTGCTATTGTACTGGGCCTTTTGCTTACGGATGTTTGATTTCCCTGCATTGAGATTTTATAGGTGAAACCCTAACTGATGAGGTGATGGAGGACACAGAGCTTGGAGAGTGCTGCGCATGACATAAATTATTGCCACAAGCCTTGAAATTTTCATTATGTTTCAGCATGTTCTTTTCTATTGAAAGACATCATGATCTTCCGCATATCCAACCTTTCTTTCTATTGAACTTCTTGAAGTTGTTACCTTTTCTTATCTTGTCATAGACTGCATGGATTAACTATGTACTTTGATATTGCAACGTTTGAACTTCCGCATTAAAGTCTTAAGTATATTTTCTTATAATATTGATGTCACGTATATATTTTGTTAAATGATCATGGTCAATAGTGTAATAGGCAGTGTAGCGCTCCCGGGGTCAACCTAACTACCTACGTGGCAGGAAGGGCGATTTTGGAGGCGTTACAAGGTGATTTCGATTCACCCACATCTGGTCGCGATTAATCCGTTCTTCGATTCATCGGAAATCGATTAACGGCGCTCTTGTTTTCTTCTTCCCGCGCCTTGTTCTCTCCCGGCCGATCAGCGACTGAGATAATCCAACGAAGATGCTGATGGACAGGGCGTGTGGTGCAGGTGATAGCAGCAAGGGGAGGGAATGAGTGATTGATCCCTGACGTCTTGCTTTCTGACCGAAGGCAGTGTGCCCGCAGAAAATCAAACAGGGGAGGATTTCTTTTCATGTGATCAGCCGGCCCTGACTTAATGAAGGGTTTTTGGTTTTTAACTAATCTTCATCTTCTAATCCAACTCTAATATGATTAATGAGATAAAATTTTTATCTCTCTAGTCCAACTCTAATTGGGCTTTGGTTTTTTTTTTCTTTCACCGATGTTCGGTCGAGACTTATTTCATCTCTTTTTTTTTTAATTTGTGTCGGTTATTACATTTGCTCTTTTGATATTTAATCTTATTTATTTTTCAGTTGTATGTATATTTATTATCTTATGTAAATTGGTAATTTAAATTAACACACCCACTCACACTCAAATTAAATTAGCTCTTTTGATATTCAATCTTATTTAATTTTCAGTTGTACGTAAATTTATTATCTTATGTAACTAAATTTTACTTGATATTTTATTTAAACAAATATTAAGATACGTATCTTTTCTATATATAACTAACTTTACTGTTAATACTTTTATTTAAATAAATTTGAAATTGAATATATATATATATATATATATAATCGTGTATAATTTTCAGTTGGGCTTATATTTATTATCCTATATAACTAACTTTATTGTTAATGTTTTTATTTTAAAAAAATTGAAGTTAAATATTAGGATACAGATCTTTTTATATATTAGGATTTGATTGTTAATTTTGAATTAAAACTCCTACTCCCGCTTAAATTAAATTTACTCTTTTTATATTTAATTTTATTTAATTTTCAGTTGTACGTATATTTAATATCTTACATAAATAACTTTATTGTTAATATTTTTATTTAAAATAATTTCGAAATTAAATATTAGGATACATATTTTTCTATACATTAGGATTTGAAATACATTATATATACATATATATAAGGATTTGAAATAGATTAGGATACATAATCGTATTTAATTTTCAATTGTACCTATATTTATTATCTTATATAACTAACTTTACTGTTAATATTTTTATTTAAACAAACTAAAATTAAATATTACGATACATATCTTTCTATATATTAGGACTTGAAATAAATTAGGATATATTTAATTTTAAGTTTGTACCTATATGTATTATCTTATATAGCTAACTTTACTGTTATATTTTTAATTAAACAAATTCAAAATTAAATATTCGGATACGAATCTTTATATATGTTAGGATTAGGATTTGAATTAGATTAGGATTGTTAATCTAAATTAAAACTCCTACTCTTAGTCAAATTAACGTTACTCTTTTATATTAATCTTATTTACTATCCAATTGTACATATATTTATTATCTTATGTAACTAACTTTTAGTATTGATATTTTATTAAATTAAATATTAAGATACATATCTTTTCTATATATAATTAACTTTACTATTAACATTGACATGTGTCTTCTTGTCATGCTACCACTTGTCACAACCTCATGTATACAAAAAATATCGAAAAAAATAAAGAAAAGTTCGTGTAAAGTCGTCTCATACGCCCTTCACACGGTAACCGCTTCACACTTACATTAAATTCATATATATATATATATATATATATATATGAAAAAATGTAGGCGTTCTTTACCTCACATTATTTCTTATCGTCTCTATCATAAGATCTCCATCCAACTGTGATAAATTATTTGAGAGATTTAATCATAAATCATTGAATGAAGATTTGATAGTGTAAAAGATAGGAACAATGTGAGATAGGGAACATCGAAATTGAACATATATATATATATATATATATATATATATATATATATACAACTAACAATGAAAGAATTTTCATTCTAAATATATATATTTGAATAAAAATATGAGTCTTTCTTTTCAAAATAATTTGATACTTTTTTTAATTATATTCGATTTTCTCTCATATTATATTAACACTAGTGCTAAGACCCGTGTGATGCATGGAGTGTATAAAAAATAATTATTATGTAGTTATAATTTTAAAAAATTATTGAGATAATTTTTTAACAATTTAATATTGTAAATAAGTCAAAAAAATTTAAATTTTTTTATCAATTTGATAAAAATGAAAAGACAATTTAAAACATGATAATATAATTATATTACTCCACAAACACATATGTAATATATTGCCTCCATCATAGTGAAACTTTCCTTATGATCGGTTATGTGTTTGTTTTAAGATTGAAAACATGTTAAAGAGCTTGCTCAAGAATCAAATTTGTGGCAACGCAATCAATAGTGGCATTAAGAGGATATGGAGGTAATGAAATTTTTTTATTGCACTCACAAGTGGTCGACTTGCCACTTGAAAGTAGTGCGCCGTTTCACTCTAGTAAAGAATTACTCAGTCCATTTAAATCGTGTGATACATACGTTTGGAGTATGAAGTGTATATCGTATGTACAGTGCCCAAGTATTATTTTTGTGTATGCATATGTAGATGAATAATTATATTCAACCACCTCTACTTTTATTCATATATAAACATATGTGTATACATATACACAAGTAACTTTTATCACAAGTTATATAGCGAGAAGATGTAGTGAAAAGAATATAATGGAAAGAACAGAATTGAACATAATAGAAAAGCGAAAGAACGGAAGGAATAGAACTATTTTCTCATACTGAAAGCTTATTTATTTTGATTAAGTATATTCATTTTGTATTATCTTATGTACTGAGAATTTAATACTCATGGATATTCAATGTCCCTATATTTGAATCTCACATATAACTGAACATGCAATAATGGAAGTGTGTGCTGTTAGTAGTGACCGTTATAGGTCACGGAATGTCGCGAGATGCAACGTTGACAGATGGCCAATATGACACGACGTTGAATGTTATGGAAGTAACCTCGATATGTTAGCGGACGTAACGCACGGAATAAATGGAGATGAACGATCGTGCAACCATCGCGCTATAAAAGGCTCACACGAGTGGAAAGGGCAACTTGTAGGAAGTTCCCAAATTATTTTCGATATTTTTCTTTGTTACTACGTTGATACTCAGAGCTGCGGACAAACTCCTGGCGACCTCCGTTCATTGCTCTTCTCCACTACTCCGTTGATCACTGTTGAGGCCCGACGACAACCTCCTCACCGGCATCCAGCATTGCGTCGGCTAACTCGCAATCCACCGACGAATTCTATTGAGGTCCGCAAGCAATCAGACGCAGCGATCTGCGGATCAGACTGGTCCTGTGGTCATAGCCGGAAAGCGTCGTATTCCTCTGCATCTGTTGCTTGTTGTCGTCACCAGCGGCGGGCGATCGTAGGCGACGATGATGAAGGAGAGGATGATCCATCCACATTGCACAGAACGTCATTTTCTGCTGCTGCCGCCGCGCCGCTCTCGGCCGCCACGAAGATGCCACGCTCCGCGAGCAGTCCGACGACTTCGCTGCGCTCCTCTTTCCGTCCTCTTTCCTGAGGCTGCCGCCGGCTCGGGGGACGACACGTATTTCCGATCGGCGAAGAAGAAGATGGTTGTGGCTTCAAGAGGACAAGCAGTGGCTGCGGCGGCTCGCGGCGGCGGTCTTTCTGTTCCCAGCGGTGAAGGTGGAGGAGTCCCTGCGTCCCGCTGCTCCTCCTCGACTTGCAGGCGGCATCGACGGATCCGACGGAGGCGGGAGGGAACACAAAGCGGCCGGACGTTGACCGGAATTCGAAGCATTGGCAACAGGAACCAGCGTCTCACCGTCTTCCATTCCATAACGCTCGGCAACAAGGTCAGACGTTTCTTTGATCATTTTTCAGGTACGTTGTAATGGAGAAGATGAACAGTGAGAAAGGTACGCGTCTTCCATTATTGGCCATTTAAAACGTTATAGTATAATTATTAGGATTAATCAAGAATATAATATTAAAAAGGATACAGATTCTTTAATTCTGTTTGGAGACATTTTAAACCGTAATGGTATAGTTGTTAATATATTAATTATTGGATTAAGGAGATGTTACAGATTTATTATCTAAATAACAAATATGATTTAGATTACTGATATCTATCAATTTTTTTAATCATCCCTGCACGATTACAATAGAATTAATTCATAATGTTATGTAGCTACTTCATCTCATGAGAAATTTTTTTAAAATTATTTTGAATCCTTATTCTGGAAATTATTTTGAATCCTTGTTCCTAAAATAATCTGACACCCATTTGATTAGAAATTAAATATTTGGGGTAATTGACTATTTCTTTAAAAAGATGTTAGTAATAATACGTTGCTTTCCTTTTTACCATCTAATTAGAAAGAATAAAATATATCTACTTAAGTAAAATTTAAATTTAATGTTTAGTCGGCTACTAATAAAAAAATAATTTCATTGTTTCATTTGAATTTTTTGTGCCCTAAATAGTATAGAAATATTCTACATATCATTAGGAGCGTCCAATAGTTTAGAACTATTAATATTTTACCTTAAAAATATTTTTGGATATTTTGGATCATTTTTTTTTCTGAATATTAACGTAGCCAAGATTATGCTAGGTTAACATTTTCATTTGCTAAACTGAAGTTGTTAAGGATAATAATATATATATATTTGCACGGGCCAATTAATTATTTTTATTTATACTTTGCTTCATTGAGGATAAGTTCATCATTTACATTTTAAACTTTAACTTGTCTATTATTCGGGGAAGCATTACAATTATACTTTTGAGATTAGTTATTTGCATGGTAGTTAAAAAAAAACAATTATGTCCTGAACTTATACTAATCAATTTTTTATTACCTTTGTTTTTAAAATAGTGAAGTTTTGCTAATCGAATGTTATATGCATTTATTTTTAATTGCTTATGTTTTCTATTTGCGACATATTATTAATAAGTTAAATTAGAGTTTAAGTCTACACAATATTTTAAGTAGGTATTACTTAGAATACTATGCAATTTACACAACTCATTTAATCTTAGTTTTTTGGAGCTAGGCATATAAGAGTGTGTGTGTGTGACACTGAAAATAATGTGGAGCCAAAAAATTAGGTATGAACTATTAAAGGACAATCAAGATGATGTCAATGATTCCCTCAAGTCCGAACTTTCGAAAGGTGCCACCGAGTAGTAGGCCATTGAAAGTAAAAGGAAAGTGGGAGAGGAATGACAAAATAATCTTAGTAGGATATTAAACCTATAAGATAATGTATGATCTATTAGAATTATCAAGGAATGTATAATTTGAAACAAGAATGTACAACTTCTTCTCAACAATATGATATTTGTGAGATGAAGGAATTTAATAATATAGATATAGTCATACCGAAAATATTTCAGGAGAGAATCCTGAATAGTTTATTTTGATCACTATTGTGTGATAAGGCTTCCACAACTTGATGACTTAATGAAATTGTTAAGTCGGTCATAGAAATGCCAGCTCATTAGCCATGGAATGTGATTTGGCTAAAATTAAACGGACTGTCTTCAAAGCTGAAAAAGTTCAGGAAGCGGACTAAGTCCATAGCGATACACATTAGAAACATATTGACCTTATTGAAAAGCAATTAACAATGGGCAATAAGGAGCATGCCATTCTCGTGATATATTTGGCAATATAAAGGCAAATTATCACGAGGTGAAAAGTTTGATTTGATATATGATACTGGAATAAACGGAGCTCCAAAAAGTCCAAGTTCGCTATAGTCGTCAAAAGTATTATGACGACGGAAATTATAAAGGTCAAAGAATAATATGTTGACTTTAATAAAATAAAGAAATAAGACGGAGGATATATGGGGAATAACACTTATCTGAGCATTGATAGTGTTAAAATTCATAGGCGGAATGTGAGTGACAGTCGGTAAGTTGTACACTCTATGATAAGTCGGAATCCCATCTCTAGACTTATTTTTTCGGAAGAAAATTATTTGAAGTTGATTTCTATTTTAAATGTGTATCTATTAGAAAGAACAAAAAGATTGGTTATGAAAAAATTTGTTTCAAAATATGATCTATTTTGTCTTTTCGTGATATGAATAATTAATGAATGTGTCGTCTAAATATTATGTGTATTGTTGTTATCTTTGTTAAGAGACCACACACTCAAAAAATTAGAATTTGATAAATTATGAGAATGAAGCTGATGCTTAACATATTGGGTGCGAGAATATTGCACTGGAATGTTATTTGACCTATGCAACATACAAGTGCAAAAGCATTGCATTGGAATATTGTTTGATTGTAAAAAATAATTGTTAAGTGATTTATTCAGACATTTATAGTTCAGTGAGTGTGGTTACACGTAAGAAGACGGAATAGTTCATAACATTCATTAATGAATTCTCCTTTTGTCAAATTTAAGATCTCTTGGAAAGAAAAACCAATTTTTTTGTGTGGACAAGAGATGTAAGATGGAATAGGAGAAGGAATTGAAAAAACCAATTCGAAAAGTACGGACAGATAGAGAAGAAAATATCTCTAGGGAATGGATGATTATTGCATTTAATATGTAGGAATACTATTGTTATTTCCTATGTACCACAACAAAATAACGTGATGGAAAGAAATTTTTATGAATGTAATAATGCGTATGTTATCCCACTCAAGGCTCTCAAAAGGAATTTAATTTTTTAGAGAGAGTTACATACAAAGAATTCCTACAAAGTCCACAAAATCAATGCCATACAAATTAGTATGGCAGAAAGCTCGAGATGAGCCATCTTCGAAAAGGAGATGTAAAACTGCATGTGTTGTTCTAAGTCAAATTTGGGATAAGCTGTACTTTAGGATGGTGACATGCAAGTTATTATATATGTCCAAAGGGTATTTATTCTTCCACAAATAGATATGTCTAAGCAAGAGTCGTAATGCAACCTTTCAGAAAAAGAAAAGGTGCAGGAATAATAATAAAAGGGTGATAATCCTTTGTGATATTAAAGTTGATTCTTGAAGAGACATATGGACAAAGGTCCAATAATGGAAGATAAGTTAAAAAAAATCTTTGGAGGAAGTGGAGGAACCCATATACTCTCTACAAGTATAATCAAGAACAAGAGGGCCCCCCGAACGAAACTCGCACATATGGAATCTGTATGTTCGTATTACACCGCGATGTTTATAAGAGGATTGTACAGATCCTATCACAGAAGTGATGACTTCTGGGAGTTTGAAATCATGACTGGCCAGCATAAAAAGAAGGGACTCAATTTTTTCGACGGTGAATGGGCGCTATGTGACTTGCCGGAAGCGGGCAAAGTACATAGGGTGCAAATGAGCATTCGAAAAATGTACCTAATTGTTGGTACTATTGAATCACACAAAATAATTATTGTCGAGGATTATACTAGTTAGCCGGAATTGATTTTTTAGATAACCTATTCTCTAGAAGCTAAGTATGTATTGAGAATGATGGTCTTAGCGATGATTCACATGTATGAATTTGAAATTATTCCAATGGGATTAACTCACTCAATGAAGAATTGAGGAAATAGATATGTGGTTGCTTGATTATTTCATACGAAAGAATCTTTTGAAGAATAAGGTATAAAAAAAATCATAATATGGCTCAAGAAATTATAACGTCATTAAAATGCTAATGACGGACATCCAATTTTAACTTGTTGTGAGTAAATTGGATTGTTATATGTGCATCAGAATAGTGAGAGCAAATTTGTGATAATGTTAGTTCATGAACATGACATTTTGCTCACTAGAAAATGATGTCATGGCTCAACAAGATAAATGAAATATTGAGTAAAGAATTTAGAAAAATGAACATATGCGAAATAAGTTATGTTCTTGAAAAATGACTCGGAATAAGAACTCAAGAACATTAAGTTGGAGTCACTAACAATATTTAAAGAATATATTATTGAGATTTGAAATACAAAATAATATTTCAGTATATATATCACTTGTATTTGAAAAAGACTTAATGAAAAGTCAGTGTCCTCAGAAAGGATGGAAAAGTATAAAATAAAATCAAATGCACAAGAGATGGAAGCTTGATGTATGCAATATTATGTACAAAGCCTTCTTTGACTTATCTAGTAAGTCTAATCGATAAATTTTTAATATATTCCTGGAAAGGTAAACTTAAGAAGCCCAACGAGGATTATGAAAAATTTAAAGGCAAAAGTACTATTGAAATTGACATACACAAGCTAATACACTTGAGGCTGTAAACTTTTTGAATGTGAATTATGATAAGAATATTATCATATGAAAATTCACATCAAAGTCACCTATCAATGTTGGGTGGTGCACTTGTTTCTTAGGATTGCAAGAAACATGAATGTGCAGTTGAACACACATAAGAAGTGGAATACATAAAAGCAATCATCCAATCAATGTTGATCTAACATGCTTTGTTATGTAACTGATGTTAACATGGTCAATGGACTAAATACATTGTGATGATCAAGAAGTTGTAAACTTGATGTGCAGTGGAACAAATAGTTACAAAGAAAAGCATATTGAGATCGATGAACACTATATTTTGATATAGTGGAAAGAAAAGATGTGATATTGATCTATTTGTCTACAAGTGATTTGTTTATTGATTCTCTTGCATATAGAGTTTAATTGAAATATTCATTAAATATTTTGGTTTAATGAGATTCAAAAATACTTGAATCGAAAGAAAGTTTTATGAATAATGAACTTCATAGTTGATATTAAACATTTGTTTAATTAGACTCGAAGATTGTTGAATCAAGTTGAAGTCTCACGAATAGTGAATTTCGGAATAACATTTTTAATAAACACTACACGAAGAGTGTGAGTATTCGATATTGTAACACTACACGAATAGTGAGAATGTTGGATACCGTGACCGCAACGGTCAAGTGGGAGATGTTAGTAGTGACCGTTACAGGTCACGGAATGTCGCGAGATGCGACGTTGGCAGATGGCCAATATGACACGACGCTGAACGTTACGGAAGTAACCCGATATGTCAGCGGGCGTAACGCGCGGAATAAATGGGGACGAACGATGGTGCAGCCATCGCGCTATAAAAAGCTCACACGAGTGGAAAGGGCAACTTGTCGGAAGTCTCCAAATTATTTTCGTTATTTTTCTTTGTTACTACATGTGCAGCTTGAAATGTTCATGGTAATGCAGTTGCACATGAGATAGATATTTAGTTTATGTTATTCTATTTTTATTTTAGATTTTATTATGATGTAATAGAATGAATAAGATGACCACTTGGGAACAATAGATATGTTAGCTTCTACACTCTTATATTATTAGTTAATGCTAGTTAATTATTAGTTTATTAGTTATTTCTTTGTAGATCTATGAAAGCCCAAGGGACTAAGATGAATAGTAGTTAGCGCCGGTCCAAAATAAACCTAATTGTCACATGACATGAGTGTAAAATTTGAAGGCGTTACAGTTGATATGAGAGCCAAAGGTTCCTAAATCTTCATAAGAAAAGGGACAAAAGGACAACACATTAGGAATGGAACAGGGACCGCCCAAGAGAGATGACGATCCACCACAGAGGCGCGGGGACCGATGTAATAACTAGCCAGAACCATACAATCAGCTCAAACTACAGCCACAACAGCCCCAACAATAGAGAGCCCCCACAAGTTCAACATAGGGCAGACCCCTCAAGACAAAGTCCCCTACAATTTTTGTGGACGCATTCACCTTTTAATTTCATATTTTATTCATTACGATACTTCCACTAATGATATCACAATAAACAAATTAATTTTTAGCATTCTATTATCAATTATAAAAATAATTTAAAAGAAAATAATTAATATCACAATTAAGTAGTTTGATGAGTTGAAGGTTCAATGCGAGTTTAATCATTGACTATTATTAGATAGACAACAAAATGCATCAAATGATTATCACGAACAATAAAAACTTGATGAATAAAAGGAATAATTTATCTTAATCATAATCATTAATTTGACACTCAGTTTTATGTCTATGTGTTTTTTAAAATTTTTTGACACTTTGAATTCTCTATTGAATTATATATATAATTTATGTAAGCCACTAAAAAATTAGTTAATAATAATAAAATTTCGTGAATCACATTAAGAACAAGTTCACTATTTTTTATGCTACAACTTTTAAAAGAAGCTCTTAAGTTGTAATTACGTAAAGTACCAGAATATTCACTAGTTCCTTGTATATTTCAAAGACAACAAATTTCTTATTCAAAGACTTTTGTAAAAAAAATATTTTTCTCTTGGAACTCATCATGCATGTGATCAATTTTGAATTTTCAAACTTCAAAGTCATGTGATATGCAAATGCAATCTAAAGGATCAATTTTACTTTTCAAAATTTCATTTTCAATCATACATGCTTCAGTTTTCATGTTTCAAACCTTCATTTAAATTTTTTAACACAATACTAAGATCATTGATCAAGATTTTATTTTTATCCTTTGGAGAAAAATACTTTTGAATTAAAAATATTCTTTATGAACATTACAATTAATATCACCATCATAATTATCATCATTGCTAGTAGATGCAGAACAATAAGAGAAGTTTGATATTATCTCATCATCCTCATTAAGCATAATTCAAAATTTTTATTAGATATAGTGGATGTAAAATTATGACACATTTTCTTCAATTTCATCCAATGTGACGTTTCTCTTATTTTATTTGCCTTCGTATCTTGATAAAAACTTTAGTAAAATCATATGAGAAGTAGAATAATTGGAAATAAAATTTAGACTTTCTACATCTAAAGTACAACATAATGCATTTTGAGCTTTTAAAATAAAATTTGATAAGTGAAATTTGAAAATTATTATATTAAAAAAGAAAGATCAATGAAAACATCATTTATAATTTCTTTGATTTTAAAAAATCCATTTTAAATATTTTCCACATATACAATCATTAGAACATAAGTATGCTTTCATTTTAGTTTTCTAACAAAAAAAGAATGAGTTTAAAGTTGGAT
Source organism: Pontederia crassipes (assembly GCA_030549335.1). Taxonomy (NCBI): domain Eukaryota; kingdom Viridiplantae; phylum Streptophyta; class Magnoliopsida; order Commelinales; family Pontederiaceae; genus Pontederia; species Pontederia crassipes. The sequence continues at coordinate 15,737,752 of JAUKPH010000017.1, read as the reverse complement.
GGGTTGAAAATAGAATGACTTTGTTTTAAAATGACTGTCATGTTCTAAAAATAATTAAATATTTAAAATGAAATTAATTTTTCTCTAGTACTACGGTGAAGAAGCATAAAAGAGATTCATAAAATTTAAATTGCAACACAATAATACTCCTATCACAAGTACAATAGAGTGAGAAAGATGGGAAGATAGAAATCTAACATAAATTCAGAGGATTTACTAATAGAGTTGGGGTACTCCTTAGTTTACATTCCCGTTATGATATTTTTATTCTGAAATAGTTGAAAATTGTACTAGCTCCCTTTCTTAATTCCAAATTGATCAAGAAATATACTCTTTATATCACTTTTCTTTACTTCGAGAGACAAGATAACCTCTTATTCCTTAAGAATTAAACCATTATTACAAAATTACTATAATATTGCTCAACCTCTCTTTTGTTAATAGAATCTCACGCTAGAGTAAGAATATAAAATGAAAGATTTATAATTTTGAACTCATGATTTATTAGATGAACACAAGTATGTGTCCAACTTAACTCAAAAGTCTTAATTTTTTTTTAGTGTTTTGGTCCTCTTTTATAACGTTTAATATTATCCACAACTATTGTCTATTGTCCTTCAAAGCTAGCCTCTTTTATAGATTTTATTGACTTTATAAAAAAAATAGGATCGCAGTTTTATAAAGTTATATAACTAGTGTAATGAACTCAGTGTGAATGCAAGTTATATAATTTCCTATTTGTTTAGTCTGTATTCTGTACTATCAAATTGGGTTAAAAATGGAATATTTATTTAAAATAAAAAATGTAAATCTGGAACTATTGTGCACGAGAACGGAACACGGACTCGAAACCAAAACCACGTCCCGGTGTCTAAGAAAAAAAAAGTCCACGCGCGCGACGCTCTTTGCTTGCTGTGGAACGCTCGCGGGCCCATCGCGCATTCTTCTCGTTACGTCTTTCCTGCGATTTGTGTTGTCATTTTCGTCACTGTGACATTGTTACGAATGCTTGGTTCATCATTTCGTATCCTTCCATTCACGAAGTTTTCATTTTTTTTTTTCTTTCTGATTCTTTCTTCTCCATGCTGTAATTTTAATCCTCCCGCTTTCGATCTGAGATATCCTTTTCGGAAGTTGAAAAGAATTGTTCTTTGAATTGTTTGTTGTATATTGACTGCTTGTGTTACGACTGCTGAAGAAGATGCATCGGCAGTAGGACTCGGGAGGGGTTTGCAACACCGGTAGAGAACCAGATCATGCTCCCTTTGGTCACCATCCACAGAACCTCCGCCGCCATCGACGCCGTCGCCGTCACCTTCATCGCCGCCGCCGGCATTTTTAAGAAGAGAGCAAAAACCGATATTGCTCCTTTCGCTTGCGACGCTAACGTGACTGACCACTCTGAAAATTTCTCCACAATCACCGCCTGCAATACCCCAGCCTCACTGCGACTGACGCCTTCTGAACGAAGACCTCATCCGCGAGCACCCGTCGGCGAGCCAGCGCTCGCGAAGCTGAAGGCGGAGAATGACCCAGAGAAGCTCTTCCACCTCTTCTGGTCCAACGCCCACAACCGCCTCGTGGTCGAGAACCGCTTTGCCTTCGAGGACACAGTATCCCGGCTGACGGGCGCCTGCCGCTTCGACCTCATCGAGCAGTTGCTGGAGCACCAGAAGGCCCTCCCTCAGGGCCGCCGCGAGGGCTTCATCCTTCGTATCATAAGTCTATATGGGAAGGTCGGGATGCTGGATCACGCAGTGAAGACTTTCCAGGAAATGCACCTCTTCGGATGCCGGCGGACGGTGAAGTCTTTCAATGCGACCCTCAAGGTCTTGTCTGAAAGTCGGAGTGTCGACGATGTCAGGGCCTTCTTCGAAGAAGCTCCTGGGATGTATGGAATTGACCTCGATGACATATCATATAATATCATTATCAAGTTTATGTGCGAGATGGGTAGCTTAAAGAATGCTTATTTGATCATGATGCAAATGGAGAAGGCAGGCATCCTGCCTGATGTTGTTACCTATACCACACTCATATCTGCATCTTACAAGCATGGTCGGCGTGAAATTGGTGATGGCTTATGGAATCTTATGGTACACAGAAGGTGTTTGCCAAATTCGGCAACTTTCAATGTTAGGATTCAGTTTCTGATCAACAGGAGGAGGGCTTGGAAAGCTAATGATTTGGCACAATTGATGGGTAAAGCTGGAATACAGCCAGATGAATTGACTTTTAATCTTTTAATCAAAGGATTTTGTCTAGTTGGCGAGCTCGAGATGGCAAAGAGAATCTTTTATGCAATGCAAGGAAGAGGATGCAAACCAAATAGTAAGATTTACCAAACTATGGTCCATTACCTTTGTGAGGGAAAAGAATTTGATTTGGCATTCAGGTTATGCAAAGATGCCATGGAAAGGAATTGGTTCCCAAGCACTGCAACCATTGAAAAGATGCTCAAGGGCCTCATAGCAATATCAAAGGAACGAAATGCTAGGGAAATAATGAATTTGGTTAGGAACAGAAAACCTTCTTATTCAACATATGAGACAAGGATATTTGAGAACATCGTATGTACTGCAAGATGACAGTTCATTACATTTCTTGAATTAACTTGGAGTCATAATGGTTTATGGGTTGAGATTGTGGACACTTAATGGATTTACTGATTGCATGACAAGGATTTAGATTATACTTCTCAGAGCGTCTCACCTGTTTGCTTGTCATCCTTTCCGCCTTTAAAAAAGTGATGGTAAGTCTTTAAGGTTTTTCTGTTGTATTTTATTTTTTAACTTTCTTTGGTTGTTATTGACCTTTCTATATTCTTTTTCTGGAGATTGACCATTTGAATGTCTTTTTGGTAGTACGATAATCTCTGTGTTTTTAGTTCTTATGGAAAATGAAATTTGTAGCAGTTTTAGTATTGTGTTTGAACTTTGAAGTATGTGCTTGACTTGATGAACAAAGACCAATATGTGTGTAGGTGGAAAATGTCAACATTCTTTTTTTTCTTTCTTACCAAGTACCAACGAGAGTAAGTAGCTGCTATACTCCCAGTTCACGGCCTGAAATATAAATAGAAAGTAAACCAATATGTTGATTCATCATCAAAGGACAATATTGTTAAAGAACTGGTTCTACACTAAACATGTCATCAAGTGATAATGATTCATAAGGAAATTCTTTGAATAGTATGAATTTGTTATAAACTGTAGCCTGTAAGCATCTGGAATAAATAATGTTATTCTATAATCATGCCAATTATGGGATCCCACCTATATCTTATTTAACAACAAGAATTGACTCGATTGGTAAGCGGGTGAACTTTGGTTTCAGGGATGATGGATCTAATAGTCCCAAGTTTGAGCTTCAGTATAAATAAATTGAAAGAGGGGTTACACACTCGGCCAGATTCCCTGGGTACTGTTTGCCCTCAAGCCAGCAAGAAAAGTAGATGGTCATAGTAAAAACATAGATGCTTTGGTGGAAGCTAGTAGCCTTGGTTTGATTTCTAAAATCATCAACTTGGCTGAGATTATCATTCTGCCCCCATCCAAACATCAGGTGCGATTGGTTCTGGACATGAGTCTAGATCTAAAGAAGAAAATAACATAGATTGTTCCTACCTTCATAGGAGGAAGGAATATTGACCATGGTTGAATGATTGCATATTGAGTGATGGCAGCTCTTTATTTTTGGTTCTCCAAGATTCCATCTTTTATCTTGACTTGGCATAAATCAGTAGTTGTACTTCATGATGTGATTTTAACACTTGGAGTATTTCAATGTTCAGAATCGTCAAATTATGCTAGATACTACAGATCTTGTCACTGCATACTTGCTCACCTGATTATGTACCATCAACTATTGTTTCACATTGTTTCCGTACATTGATAAAGAAAAAACATTGTCTGATCAGTATGAGTATGGATAGCTACTCACAATATCATCTTTTATCTCCAGAAAACTCAATCAAACTTGGATGGCCTCTATTGTGGAGTACCCATGAAATGACAAATTATGTTATTTCATGGATCAAAGCATTTTAACACTGTCAATGGGATTAGTTTATCCATGAATATTCTTTCTTTGACATAACAAGCCTCTGCATCGTGGTCCTGCTCTTGTAAATGCAGAATCCTGTCATTTTCTTAACTAGCATGCCATGGATAGTATATTAATGTGTGAACAATTCTCTGATATCTCTTTTGCTTTTCCTTGTTAGGTCATAAAAGGTCAATTGCTTTTCCAACATCAATGTTTCAGCATGTTATTTCTCCCTTAGGAGGAAACTGCGTATACTGATGAACCGAGTTCTTTTAGCTTTGATAACCTTGTTAATGGAACTTCATCGGCGGACTCGATGTGATTTATCAAGGAACTTCAAGGTGATGGTGGAGCATCAGAGGGGTATTTTCATACATGATTATTGAAAAAACTCCAATATTCGCATTCCCCTTTTTGGATGTCGAAATAAGCCATCACGCAGTGTGGCAATGCTGATTATATTGATGCACCTGAATAGTTGCTGATTCCAAGTTTGCACCATAACTCAAAACTACCAAAACCCTGGTACTGAAGAACAATAAGAGCATGCGATCCAAATCGTGTCATAAATTTATTACACTTCTGCAAACAGAAGTAGACGCCGTAGAACTTCTGCCAAAGTTTCTTTTTCGTCCTGTGGTTATTGGTATTTTTTGAAAGCTAGATGAGATGAAATTTGGGTCATCAGCAATCCACGTTATTGTTTCATTGTCATTGTTGTCAATCGCAGACCAGCCCAGGCAGTATGGAGAGGATTCATCTGATATCTTAAGATGTGTCTCATGGTCTGGAGGGAATCATAGAGGAAGTTTTATGTTTTCTTCTCCAAAATGCAAATACTTCTTCTTTTAAAGGTCTTTTTTTTTTCAAAGTAAGATTTTGAAAAACAAAATATCATTTTCTTTCATTTTGTTCCTAGATATTGGAAAAAAAACAAACAATTGAACAATAAAATGAGATCTTATTATTTCCAGAAAATTTCTTTTAGCAGCAATATATTATTTTCTTTGTTTCCTTTTCAATTAAATGTCTTAATACGTGAAAAATGAAAACTAAAAAAAACTTTTACAAAATCAATCTATCAGTTTAACATCTTTATATAATTAATACATTACTTAGCGAGTCGAATTTAAAATGTTATTACCAAATCATTTTGTCTTAAATTAGCAAAAACAAAATGAGATTTACATAAAAATAATAAGTTCACTTCTCTGGGTGTTAGGATTCTCTGTCGCAGAACAATGCCTAAGATAAGGTTTATATGTTCGAGCTTTCTCCCTCCTCCCTTCTGCTGCTTCTAACCCAACAACAGAACAGATGGCCTTAAGAAGTCACTGTTCTCCAACTTTCTCTCTCTTCCCCTTCTCCTTCTCGACTTCTCCGTCCCTCCTCTCAAGGGAAGTCGCATTCAATGCTCCGGTCCTCAATCACCGGAGTTTCGGGCTCAGAAAGTCCAAGGCCAGTTCTCGCGAGCGTCGTCGTTTCTTCAGGGTATCCGCATCGCTTCCCCCTCTCGATCTCACGGAAGAGAACGTTCGGCAGGTCCTAATCGACGCCAGGACAGAGGTAAATTCCTGCCCTTCTTGGTGTGAAATGATCAAACCTTTTCAGTTCGGAGTACAAGAAAAGGGTTCGCTTTCAAGTGTTTGATTCAGTGTTTCATTAATTTTTGTTCTGTTTGCCATCATCGCCGCTAAGAAAAATCATGCGTTCCCTCCTTTTGGAGCTGTTTCCTGTGATCAAAATAATGAGCACTGAAGTGGGTGGGTGTCGTAGTGACAAAAGCGTCATTTTTTATATGTAACCATCACGTCAAGAATCATGCATTTTTTTTGTTACAGTATACATTTCTTAGAGTGCGTCATTTTTATTGCCACAACCCTCATACAAAGATGAATTCGGTGTAGAGATTTCGTTTAAATAAAATCAAGAAAATGGTACTTGGTATTAGAATAAAACATAGTACAACACTTTTATGATGGGTGGACAATCACAATTTAGCATCATTCAGTACTCCCAGCACACTACCTATCTCTCATGCACGCACTCACTCAACTCAAAACGCACTAGTACTCTAGGCATTCAACCTTACTCAGTACACTTGCAACGTCCCATTATGCACTCACCCTAAGACTCACATGACACCTGCTGGATGATCCCGACATGGCAACCATGGTACCTATTTATAGGGGAATCTATTGGCTAACCCACATTCTATTGGCTTGCAAAAACAAGATGTAGGACTGTAGATTCTAGAATATTAACTTGATGTCCCTGGTATCTTTTAAAGAACTAGTTGATGCTGGTTACTTCAACACTCGACCAGCATCAACTTTCTCTTCTTCTCCTTCTTGTATTAAGTAACTTCACTTATTGAATCATTATAGTCGAGTTCATCTGGAGAGAAATCTTGAGTAGCCATTTGATCTCCATGTCTTGCAACTGAACCATCACATAAGATGGTTCTTTTCATTGTTAATTCACATAAGACCAAATTCTCAGTCTGTCTCAGTTCTAATGCTTGAATATCTTTCCCCATATCTTTTCTCCTGATTATATCTGCATTTTCATATGTTTTAAACCCTCCTGAAGTCTTGATTTCAACAACCTTGTCATAGCTTGGATTCAGCCTCCATCGCTTGATGCTTCTTCTGATTGGTGCAGCCTCTTCTTTTAATTTATAGAGTTAGATTTTCTTTTGGTTCATATTCATGAGACCATTGTGATTCTGAACCATGTTCATTGAGTTAGATTTTCTGAACCATTGTGATTCTGAACCATGTTCATTTATAGAATTAGATTTTCTATTATTGTTTCCTTTTCTGTGATCTCTTCATTGAGATTCTCCTTTGACATCAATTCTGTCTCGTGGATGTCTTGTAACACTTGCTCTTAATCAGCTTCTTGTATGAAGTTGAACTCTTGTCGTAGTCTTCTTCTACACTTCGAAGAGCTTGTTTCCATCTTCTTCACTATCGTACTCAACTTGAGGTTTCTTGATGATGCTCATTGCTTCCGTTATTCTTCAGCTGCAAAAGATGCTTCAAGATCCCACTTTTCCTTATTTTTGTTGTCATGAGAAGTTGTAGCATTTCTTCTTCACGCTTATACTAGCAGTCACATGCAAAATGACCCTTCTTATCACATTTGTAACAATGGCATTCTTGTTGACGAGATTCTTCTCTTCGTGATCTTCCTTCTCTGAGTTCCCCATTTTTGTTGATTTCTGTCTTGTCCACGGCTCTGCCACCCTAGCTGGCTGGCATCCTTTTGCTCAATCTTTTCCTCTAATACAAAAAAAAAGTACTTCCTATTCGCTCTTTAATGAGTCTCTAATCATTTGTTTAGCTAAAGCCTCCTGATTAGCCAATATATCTTTCAATTTTAACAAGGTTGCTTGGGTAGGCCAATCATGTGTGGCAGCCATGAACCCATAATAGGCTTCAAGGCGTGAATAATGATTTTTCTTAATCTCCTCTAAAAAAATTCTTAATCAACCATAACTAATTTTAGAATTAAGATCTAACTGACATATTTCACAACAAAGAGACTTTATTTTAATAAAATATTGACTAATCATCACACCATCGCCATAAGTTGATTCTAATTGAAACCGAGCATCATTATTCTTGGAGAACAATGTAATAAGCTTGTCACATACATCCATAGGTGTTTCAGCATGCTTAATGTACTCCAAGAGTCCAGGTCTCCAACAATGCCTCCACTTTTGTCTTGAGGATGAACATAGTTTTTCCTGCCTTAATGCACCACTTTATTAGTGCTTCAGCATCCGCAGGCACTGTCATGTTGGCCCCGCGTATGATCTCTCATAAATTTTACCTTTGTCGTAAGACTCTATGCAGGTTTTCCAGTAGCTCTAGTTCTATTATTTAATTTCATGACTCTATCTGTCATACTTAAAATATTGTCCATGATGACTTGTATGCCTCACAGCCAATCAATTAAGTGAAGTCCCAGACTCGGAACTTCACAATCACATATTGTGCACAACCAACAAGACCTCCTAGTGCCTTCAATCTCTCGCGTCCTTGAGCTGACAGAGTCTCTACATACTTTGATCTTGCAAGTCTTCTTTACAATCTCAAATGGTGCACCGACAATACCTGCTGGTGCCTAGATTTTGCATGACCTCATACAAGCGGAATCTCTGCATAACTTGATCTTGCAAGAACTCGAACTAACATAATCCCCTTCAGCCTAACCTGCTTTGATATCACTTGTAGAGATTTTGATTAAACATAATCAACTAACAAGATGGTAGTTAATATTATGATAAAAGATAGTACAACACCTACGTGATGTGTGGATCACAGTAGCATGACTCATCACTATCTGGATGACGTACATATTCTCTCATGCACGCACTCGTGCAACTCACAACACACTACACACTGTTACTCTAATCACTTAACCTCTACACTCGCAACTTCACACTGCACTCACCCTCAAGACGCATATGACACCTGCTGGATGATCTCAACATGGCATCTATGGTACCTATTTATAGGCAATCAAGGACTCTTTAATCTATTGGCTTGCAAAAAGATGTTTCCACTTGATTTTAACCATGGTTTTTACCGCTGTAGTTTCTATAATATTAATTTGATGCTGCTGTTTCTAAAGAACTAGTTGCTTCTGGTTACTTCAACATTCTATGCCTTGAACAACTAAGAACCTCTGATTTTGATTCGATCGAGACAGATTTCAGAAGTGATGGCACTTCTCTGATGTATCTTGTTCTGCAGTTTGCGCAGATCTTCGATGCAACAGTTGGCATAACAGGTGACATAGAAAAAAGATGCAAGAAGGAAGATAAAAGAAAAATTAGTTTGGTGCTAAAGTGACAAATGTGTTTGAAGTGACTCTGTTGATCCATTTTAGGGGAGGTCGATCTCGCTGATCTAGATGGCCCTTTCATCAAGCTGAGGCTAAAGGGAAGGTTTTGGCACAAGCGATCCACTGTTCTGGCACGGCTCGCACACTATCTCAAGACAAGAATCCCCGTAAGCTGTTCATAATTGCAGCATCTCCATGCCGAATTCTGCTTACACTTTTTCACTCCCTGGTGATTTGTATCTCAGGAAATTTTGGAGGTGGACATCGAGGATGAGAAACAATTAGATGACAGCCCAGAAAACTTTTGAGGTTTATTGAATTTTATAATTGAAAGGATATTTTGTGGATTAACATCTAAAAGAAAAGATTAATACTGATCAGTAAATTGTTTTAGACACCATGTTTCGTGGCCTTAACCATGCTCATCTCCTGTGCAAAATGCAGATGACTTCAGATGTGCTATAAGCTTTTGCTGTTCAAGCTAAAGCAAGGACTGCAAACAATGTCTTACTGAAAAATTCAGAAGTCATCATTGATTTTGACAACAATCAGATATTTAAATGTTTTGGTGAAATCTTATGTGCTGTGTGGCTCTGTCAATTTTCTAAATGGAAGTTGTATTATGAAAGCGTGCACGTTTTGAAAATTCTCTGTGAGCTCTGAGCACCCAGAAATGTGTTTATAATGCATCGAAATTTGAGGAGCCCTACCCTTTAAATTTAACCACATCGCAACTTGAGTGATCAAAGTTGCATTGAAATAATAGAATCAGTAAAATGGTTTTGAAGTAATTGTTGTTGTCACGAGCCATATCATGTTAATCATTGGTCATTTCTCCGACTCTTTATGGTTATAAAATTGGTAGTTATCCTTTTTTGTATATGTGATACTTCAAACAATCAAAACTTATTGAAAAATATTATACTTGATATTTAAATCAAAGATTCTGGAAGATAACTTATATTGGTTTTGTAACGCCTGGATTTTTAATAGAAAAGGGGAAAAGAAAAGAATAAAAGAAAAAAAAAAGATAAAAGGGGAATAAAGAGAGGATAAAATGATTTGATTAGGGAGAAATTAAATTCTGATTTAAAATTCTGATCCTCTCTCTATAAATATGAGGTCAAAAATCAAATCAAGACTTCCTTTTTCATTTTCTCACGAAGCCGGCCCTAATTCTTTTCTACATGCACTCTTTTTTATTCTTCTTGTCCTTGACGGCCGCCGCCATACAGGGGACGTACCGGAGGATTTGGACGGGATCGGCCGCACGCCTGAACAGAGAGGAGCGGGCAGAGGAAGAGGAAGAAGAGGACAGCAATAAAGTTTCTCGGACAGAAATTTCAAGGTATGGAACTAGGGTAGATTCGTAATAGAATCTTGGTTTTAGACTTGAAGCATGTTCTAGGTTGTTCTTAGTTACTATGCAATGTTCTAAGATGTTAAACTGTGCCGGCCATCGTCGGAAAAGATGAATGGAACGCGACTGCGCGTCTGCGCAGTTTCTGCGAAAGAAGAACCCGGCCCGGGTTCACCCAAACCCGGCCCGGGCAGGTCCTTCGCCGGACCGAGTTCAGAGGAACTTGGTCCGGATCGCCATGGCTGTGCTCTTCGAGCTCTGCAGATCGGACGAACCCGGTCCGGGTTGAAGACGACCCGGACCGAGTTCCTTGCACGACAAGCAGTCGGGCAAAACGACGATTCCGAGAAGAAGATGACTCGACCTGGCCCGGGTGTAACCCGAACCCGACCCGAGTTTCTCCCTGATTTTTACCGAATATGATGATGTTCTACCCGACCCGGGTTTATCTCAACTCGGCCCGAGTTCCAACCTGATTAAACCTATGATTATGATTTCTAGATCTTATTTCCATGTGATTAATCCTGATCCATGTATGATGCTGATGATATTAATTTTACCCCTGATTTACTCTCCATGATTATGTCCTTTATCTTGATTTTAAGTCCTTATCAAAATATATTTTGTTTAATTAAATGATGCAAGATAAAAGATGTAAAATGTTAAATGGGGAGCTCTTTTCATGATGGACTAGCGACCAGTTATGGACTGTCCTCGGACAGTTATGGGCTGACTTCTATCAGTTATGGGCTGGATCTGCCAGTTATAATGATGATGGACGGGTTGAGGCAGGCCTCCCCGTGGGTTGAAATATACTCCAAATAAGTCAAAGATGAAATTAAGATGAAGAAGATGAACACATATGAATAAGGAACCTTTCCTATGATATCAGGCTTTTGCCTTTATGATGACGACTCTTTGTGATCCTATTCATATGTCCTTTTATGTGATTATTATTCCATATTACGATCACGATTCATTTTCCTATCTGATGATGATGTCATCTTATGATGTTACCTTTTTATGATTCATGCCTAGTATCATATCCTACTATGATGTTTATCTTACTTCCATACTTTGTTGTAAAACTCATAGGGAGGTTTCTTCCCTGCATATTCTTAAATGCAGGCCAAGGTCCTAATGATGATGGTGGCGAACGGTGACGGATCGAGCTCGTAGGTGGCTGCACATGATTATCGAGTCCTTAGATGATGGATAGATGTTTCCTTTCTTTTTATCATTTGATGTATTAGCTTTCCTTTGGACTCCTATGAAGTCAGTTATTAGTCTTCCACATTTCAAGATGTTACTCTATTTTATTTCTAATGATGATTTAGTTATTCCGCATTTATCGTTGATGAGTTGACCAGTCAAAGTATTTAATTCGGTCAACATGATGTATACGTAAGGATGACCCGTAGTGTCTCCGAACTGTATTCTGCCACGTGGCGGGGTGCGATTTGGGGGCGTTACAGTTAGATATCAGAGCCTAAAGTTATGTCATTGTCATGTCCTAAAGTATGATGTCAAGTCTATGTGCAAGTGGCACGAGCAGTCACCGCGCCACTTGAAGTCAAGTAAGTTTATTTTATCTCATAAGATGTAGGACGTTTTTCTAAGATGATGATGTATGATTACGTAGATGCCTCCACGCCATGCACCTATTACTAGAGCTTGGGGTCGGAGGCGACCTCGAAATAGCGGCGGGATTGGAAATCCACTACAAGAGGGGATGGACCAGAATGACATTCAGATGAGTCAGGCTCGAGTTGTGGAGCCGACTGTGCAGTCCCCATTGGTGCAGCCTCCACCATCACGGGCATCAACAGTTCCGCTCGTACCGACACCATCGGTTCAGGCCGTACCCGTGATGACGCCATCGGTGTAGTTTCCTTCTGTGCAGCTTACGCCACCAGTGTCCTCTAAGGATACTATTCAGGCATTCATGAAGTTACGCCCTCCGGAGTACGATGGTTTGGGCGAGTTTGACAAGGTTGAAAGATGGCTGAGGACGATTAAAGAGAAACTGCAGCAGATGAACTGTGGTGAAGACAAGAAGGTCCTGTTCGCCGCCAACGTGTTAACAAAGGATGCTTTGGACTGGTGAAGAACAGTAATTGATACTCAGTACAAAGGACAGAACGACGTTCCTTGGAACATTTCTGCGAGGCATTTGAGGCACGCTATTTTCCACCATACCTGCGTGCACTGAAGCAGAGAGAGTTTCTACAGCTGAGCCAGGATCAGATGACAGTGGCTTAATACCATGTAAAATTTATTCGTCTGGAGAGGTACAACACCCTCAAGATGAGTGATAGACAGAAGGCCGATCACTTTTGCCAAGGCTTGAATCCAACCATCAGGACCAGCACCTTAACTGACCAATGTGCCAATGTAAGCCTGACAGTGGAATTGGCAACCACCATGGAAAGGAATTATGCCAAGGAGCAACAAGAACTGAAGGATGTGAAAGGAAAGGCTCCCATGCAACCCCCTGCTCAGAATCAGCCTCGATGGAATGATCGCCGTCAGAATCGAGGAGGACCCGATCGTATGAACCAACGTCGGGATAACCGGGCAAGGCCCTATGAGCGTCGTGAGGCTAACCGCCCACAACAGCCCCAATATTAGGTAAAGATGATGAACATGAAGTTAAAAGATGTTTATGATGAAGAAGAACTAAGTTATGACCTCTTTTTGCAGTCCCAGCGTCAGCAGCCCTAGCAGCAGGCGCAGGGTACTGGTGCCTGTCCCCACTGTAGGAGGTTCCACATTGGGGAGTGTAGGATGAAGGCTGGGGTATGCCTGCACTGTGGTCAACAAGGACATTTCATTCGTGATTGTCCTACTAAGAAGGATGAACCCGCACCAGCTCAGCGTGGAAACAACATGGTGCGTGGACGAGTCTTCCACTTGGAGGAAGATGCAGTACCGGCGGACGCCGAAGTCATTAGAGGTACACTATCCATAGCCAGTCTTTCCACTACAATTTTATTCGATTCGGGTGCGTCGCACTCTTTCATATCTAAAGACTGTGCTACTGCTTTGAGGTTACCTCTACATGATATAAGTCATCCCATGGAGATAATTACTCATATGGGAATGCTCTACGCCACTAAGTACCTTCCTGAGGTACCAGTGGAGATACAAGGCAAGAATTTTTCTGTAGATCTGGTAATCATCCCCATAACGGACTACGATGTCATTCTTGGTATGGATTGGCTATCCTATCATGATGTAGTCGTACTATGCAAACAGAAGAAGGTGATCATTGGTACTCAAGGTGAACGCAAGGCCACTGTTAGAGTTACCACAGGAAAGGATGAGAAGGTTATCATATCTGCCTTGAAAGCACAGAAAATTATACAGAAGGGATGCAGAGATTTTCTTGCAAATGTGATGACGATGGACAACCCGTGGACCCAATTACAATAACTGGACGTAGTTTAGGAATTTCCGGATGTCTTTCCTGACGACATTTCCGGATTACCACCTCCACGAGAGATTGATTTTCGGATCGATCTCCTTCCAAGCACTACCCCGATTTCGAAGGCCCCCTACAGGATGGCACCGGCCGATATGCATGAACTGAAGAAGCAAATTCAGGGACTTTTAGACAAGGGGTTTATCGAGCCAAGTGTATCTTCCTGGGGAGCCCCAGTGCTATTTGTTAAGAAGAATGACGGCTCTCTAAGACTGTGCATCGACTACCGGATGCTAAACAAGGCCACAGTCAAGAACAAGTACCCTCTACCGCGGATCGATGACCTTTTCGATCAACTTTCAAAGGCCGCGGTATTTTCTAAGATTGACTTACGAAGTGGGTACCACTAGCTTAGAGTAGCCGACGAAGATGTACAGAAGACGGCTTTCCGATCAAGGTATGATCACTATGAATTTCTGGTGATGCCTTTTGGACTGACGAACGCCCCTGCAGCATTCATGGATCTCATGAATCGGGTGTTCAGATCATACCTGGACCAGTTTGTCATCATTTTCGTAGATGACATTCTGATCTATTCGGAGAATGAAGAACAACATAAGGAACACTTGAAGATAATTTTGGAAAGGTTAAGGCAGCACAAGTTGTACGGAAAACTATCCAAGTGTGAGTTCTGGCTTGACCGGATTATGTTTCTTAGAGACATAATCTCGAAGAAGGACATTTCTGTTGATCCTTCTAAAGTAGAAGGGGTATCCCACTGGCCAAGGCCAAAGCATGCCACTGAAATCCGCAGCTTTCTCGGGTTGGCAGGCTATTATCGCAGGTTCATCAAGGATTTCTCAAAGATCGCATCTCCCTTGACGAACCTAACGAAGAAAGGAGTGAAGTACATATGGACACAAAAATGCGAAGACAGTTTCCAAGAGCTGAAGGCTAGATTGACCACTGCACCTATACTCACCATTCCGAAAGGTATAGAGGGATATGTTGTATACAATGATGCTTGTGGCACAGGACTGGGATGCGTGCTCATGCAACATGGAAAAGTTGTCGCATATGCATCTAGGCAGCTGAATAAGCATGAGGTGAACTACCCGACTCATGACTTGGAATTGGCAGCGGTAGTCTTCTCGTTGAAGATTTGGCGACACTACCTATATGGAGTACAGTTTGAGGTGTTCACCGACCATAAGAGCTTCAAGTACGTCTTCTCTCAGCGAGACCTTAATATGCGACAACGAAGATGGATGGAATATTTGAAGGATTATGAGTTCTCCATTAATTACCACCCTGGTAAGGCGAACTCAATTGCAGATGCACTCAGCCGCAAGTGGGAAGACTCACTAGCTCACATGATAATGGATATGTATAAGATGATGAAGGAGCTAAGTCTATGGAAGCCAAGACCTAGAAGGAATGGAGCAGTACCGATGATGCACCAGATACAACTGAATCTGGTGAATAGACTCATTAAGGCTCAGGCTAAGGATCCTAAGTATACGGAGATATTATGAAGATGTCAGAAAGAAGAAGAAGATTTCAAGCTCTCAATAGATGGTGTGATTCGATATAGAGATCGTCTATGGGTCCCAAGTGATGAAGCTCTTAAAAGGGAAGTGATTGATGAATGCCACAAGTCTGAGTTTGCGATCCATCCGGGCAGCACTAAGATTTACAAGGATGTGCAAATAACCTTCTGATAGAATGACATGAAGCGAGAGATTGCTGAATATGTTTCCAAGTGCCTGATCTGCCAACAGGTGAAAATGGAACATCAGAAGCCCTATGGAAAGATCACATCTCTCGCCATTCCACAGTGGAAGTGGGAGGACATTTCTATGGATTTCGTAACATGTCTACCCCGTACTCAGAAGGGACATGACACCATATGGGTAGTGGTGGATCGGTTAACGAAGTCTGCACACTTTCTACCCATAAAGTCAAAACAATCAGTGCAGAGCCTTATGGATCTATATGTACAAGATATCATCAGACTTCATGGGATCCCCACCTCTATTGTGTCAGATCGGGACCCAAGGTTTACAGCCAGATTCTAGAGAGGCTTACAAGACTCTTTTGGAACGAGGCTGAATTACAGTATGACATTCCATCCACAAACGGACGGTCAGACCGAAAGGATCATCCAAACAGTTGAAGACATGTTAAGAGCTTGTGCCCTTGACTGGAAGGGTAACTGGGATGATCACCTACCACTCATAGAGTTTGCTTACAATAATAGCTACCATTTCAGCATTCGTATGACTCCCTTTGCAGCCTTGTATGGGAGACCATGTCGTTCACCTGCATGCTGGAATGAGGTAGATGAGAGGAAGATTTTGGATGAAAAAGAGCTGAAGAAGATAGATGAATATTCAGCAAGGGTCGAGTTGATACAAGAACGGATGAAGGCAGCTCAAGCTCGACAAAAGTTTTATGCTGACAGAGAACGACATGAACAAAGTTTTCAGACGGGTGATCAAGTACTCCTGAAGGTTTTCCCAACCAAGAGAGTGATGAGGTTCAGTAAAAGAGGAAAACTTAGCCCAAGATATGTTGGTCCATTTGAGATACTTGAGCTAGTTGGAGAGGGTGCTTGCATACTAGCATTACCTCCATCTTATGGGCGAGTTCATAACGTGTTTCACGTTTCTATGTTCCGAAAGTATAAACATGATGATGCAAATGTAATAAGATATGAAGAATCCAACCTCAAAGATGACCTGACCTATGAGGAGCAACCCATCCAGATTCTAAAGACAAAGGTTCAACGTCACAACAACAAAGATGTACCACTGGTCAAGGTGGCTTGGAACCATCACCGAGGTGATGAAACAACCTGGGAACTCGAGTCTGAGATGCGAAGGAAATTTCTTGCACTTTTTGGTAAGTCCTGACTTCTGACTGAATTCGAGGACGAATTTTATTTTAAGGGGTTTTTGATGTAACGCCCGAATTTTTAATAAAAAAAAAGAGGAAAAGAAAAGAATAAAAGATAAAAAGATAAAAGGAGAATAAAGAGAGGATAAAATCTGAGTTAGATTTGATTTGATAAGGGAGAAGTTAAATTCTGATTTAAAACTCTGATCCTCTCCTTATAAATATGAGGTCAAAAATCAAATCACGACCCCCTTTTTCATTTTCTCACGAAGCCGGCCCTAATTCTCCTCTATGTGCATCCTTTTCGATTCTTCTTGTCCCTGACAGCCGCCGCCATACAGGGGACGTACCGGAGGACTTGGACGGGATCGGCCGCACGTCTAGACAGAGAGGAGCGGGCAGAAGAAGAGGAAGAAGAGGAAGAGAAAGAGGAAGAAGATGACAGCAGTAAAGCTTCTCGGATAGAAACTTCAAGGTATGGAACTAGGGTAGATTCGTAATAGAATCTTGGTTTTAGACTTGAAGCATGTTCTAGGTTATTCCTAGTTACTATGCAATGTTCTAAGATGTTAAACTGTGTTGGCCATCGCCGGAAAAGATGAATGGAACGTGATTGCGCGTCTGCGCAGTTTCTGCGAAAGAAGAACCCGTCCCGGGTTCACCCAAACCCGGCCCGGGCAAGTCCTTCGCCGGACCGAGTTCGGAGGAACTCGGCCCGGACGAATCCGGTCCGGGTTGAAGACGACCCGGACCGAGTTCCTTGCACGACGAGCAGTCGGGCAAAACGACGATTCCGAGAAGAAGACGACTCAACCCGGCCCGGGTGTAATCCGAACCCGGCCCGGGCTTATCCCTGATTTTTACTGAATATGATGATGTTCTACCCGACCCGGGTTTATCTCAACTCGGCCCGGGTTCCAACCTGATTAAACCTATGATTATGATTTCTAGATCTTATTTCCATTTGATTAATCCTGATCCATGTATGATGCTGATGATATTGATTTTACCCCTGATTTACTCTCCATGATTATGTCATTTATCTTGATTTTAAGTCCTTATCAAAATATGTTTTGTTTAATTAAAAGATGCAAGATAAAAGACGTAAAATGTTAAATGGAGAGCTCTTTTCATGATGGACTGGCGACCAGTTATGGACTGTCCTCGGACAGTTATGGACTGACTTCTGTCAGTTATGGGCTGGCTCTGCCAGTTATGATGATGATGGATGGGTTGAGACAGGCCTTTCCGTGGGTTGAAATATACTCCAAATAAGTCAAAGATGAAATTAAGATGAAGAAGAAGATGAACACATATGAATAAGGAACCTTTCCTATGATATCAGGCTTTTGCCTTTATGATGATGACTCTTTATGATCCTATTCATATGTCCTTTTATGTGATTATTATTCTATATTACGATCATGATTCATTTTCCTATTTGATGATGATGTTATCTTATGATGTTACCTTTTTATGATTTATGTCTAGTATCATGATCCTACTATGATGTTTATCTTACTTTCATATTGAGTTGTAAAACTCATAGTCCCCTGCATGTTCTTAAATGTAGGCCAAAGTTCTAATGATGATGGTGACCAACGGTGACAGATCGATCTCGTAAGTGACTGCACATGGTTATCGAGTCCTTAGATGATGGATAGATGTTTCCTTTCTTTTTATCATTTGATGGATTAGCTTTTTTTTGGACTCCTATGAAGACAGTTATTAGTTTTCCGTATTTCAAGATGTTACTTTATTTTATTTCTAATGATGATTTAGTTATTCCGCATTTATCATTGATGAGTTGACCAGTCAAAGTATTTATTTCGGTCAACATGATGTATACGTAAGGATGACCCGTAGCGTTTCCGAACTGTATTCTGCTATGTGACGGAGTGCGATTTGAGGGCGTTACATATTTATTCTCCAATTTGAGATTGCATCCTTGGCTGCTTACAGGTCTAAATTTTAGTCAGGAGTTACCAAGAGATGGGAGAATGGCAAGTTCATCTACAGAATCTCTGTTTATGGTAGCATGAAGAAAACACCAGAAATGATCCTTAAGATTTGACTCAAAAGTTGATGGTACGAATGTAAGATGTGGGCTAAGGAACACCAATCCATGTCTGTTAGAGCATTCATGATATTTTATAAGCCACACATATTAGTTTTAGGCTATATTTTGCTCCTCATAGGCCCGTAGCTATACATACTAGTGGCAAAATCTAAGGTAGCTTAATCTTTTGGCATATTAGTCACTTAAAAAAGCTAATAAAAATAGACGATAAACATCAAGATGTAATAAAAAAAACAACTGATAAACTGATTTGACAAACTTATTAGTTCAAAGGAATCCTAATTAGCTGCATTCGCAGTTTATCTCATTTATATTTACATTCACAAACTTGTTATTTGTGGACAGTAGTTTTTTCTTGTTCACGGCTAAACAGGAGTAAAATATTCTGTAATGAAATAAAATTAGTTAAATCATGTTTAATTATTATTTTTATTTAAATTAAAAGAGATGTGATGGAATAGCTAAACCTTTTAAACATCATATTTTTTATTCCACCGAATTGGTGGAATGATGATGAATAGATTATGTTAAATCAAATTAACTTTTTTTTCTTTTTTTATTACTAAATTAAATTATTTACCTTCTTATCAAATTAAATTATTTTTTTATTATCAAATTAAATTATTTCTCTCTCTATCATTGATATATTATCTTTTTTTCTAATATGAAATACATATTTATCTATAATTTTTTATTAAATAAAACTTTTTAGTAAATATAAAATTTTATTCAAAATAAACATAAATATATTATTTAAAAATAATTTAATATTAATATAATATATTCAACCAGGTCGGGACGTAAAATCTGGATTCGGTCCCGATCCGACCCGGCTCGGTGTCAAAGAAATGAGACTCGGTCCTAACCCAATTATCCATCGGGTCGAAAACAAATTTGGAAAATCCGAGCCGGTGTGGACGAAGGCGACCAGGTCATCCCGGTTCATGCTCACCCCTATTATAAACTCCCCCGGCGGATGGGTACTTTTCAAAAAAAATTAACGATTATAAATACTTTAAATATATAATGAAGGATAAAAATGACTTTTATATAAATAAAACCTTGGTTACCCTACCCCACATCATATATAATTTATTATCTAAACATGGTCTTTATAATGACACACCACGCCACCCCACCCCATCACTCACACCACCTCATCTCATCTCTTCATCCATTAATTATTTGCCGAACAAACCCTAAGAAGCCTCTCAAATAACACTTAAAAGGATGGTGGTCCCTTTTACAAAAAAAAACACTTAAAAGATGGTACTTCATGAAATGTGGTGATTGGTTAAACTTACATCTGGGCAGGCGTGGGAAAGGAAGATCATGATCTGTTTATCATGCTTCCTTGAATCTCCTGACAATTCTGAGGAAGACCCTCGATACATGTCTAGTTACTGATATACGAAATTTTTTGGCGTCAGATCAAGGATTTTTTTTACATCCGTAATGATTGTGTAACACCCATTTGATGGAGCGTTGTGTAACACTTAATCCAACGATCGAGATGAAATCTCCTTGGTCGCATCGAATGGCCGTGAGCGCTCGCCTCTCTTTCCAATTGCCTGATGATGTCGACTTACCCATCGATGGTCGCCGATCACCTGCGACCTCCCCATCCGGCGACCACCGGCGATGATCCTTTCTTGCCTGTGACTGCCACCCCCTGTCCCCTTCCCTCTATCATGTGACCGCCGCACCCATGACCTCCCCTCCTCTTTCTTTCGTATTCTCGTCCGTTGCCGTCGTCGAACCCACATCGACGCATCGCGAACCAAATCCGTGTTGTTGACTGTCGAGAGAGAGAGAGGTCTCCGATCATTCTTTCCCTCTGTCGTCGAGCCCTACGAGCATCGTCGGCGCCATCTAGATCCCTGCGAGCGCCGTATGCATCGTCAATCAGAGCTCGCTGTCATCGATCACCATCATCGATCAGAGCTCGGGCGTCCTCCGTCAGCGCGGTGTGAGTGCCCCCTTCTCCCAAGTGAAACACCTCTCTCCCTTATCTCTCTCGACGATCGACGGTGTCGACCTCTCCCTTCTCTCTCAGACGCTGGCACTCGCGGGTCGGGGATGATGGGGGGCCGCCGATGCTCACAGGGATGATGGGTCGGCATCGATGCTCGCGAGAAGGATTGGGATTGTCGCCCGGCGCTCGCGGGATCCAGTTAGGGCGTCGGAGGGGAAGACAAGGGGACGTCGCACGGGGTTGGGGACAATGGGTGTCCGCTGGCGCTCATTGGGGCAGGGATGATGGGGCTTCCTTCCGGCACTCGCGGGATTCGAGGGTGGCGAACACAGAGGTCGGGAGCACTGGCGCACTTGCAGGATCCCGCCGCCATCGATCGGGAGAGGCGCTTCTTTCGCATGAGATCTACGCCGTCGAAATCAAATGGACGGTTGTGATTTAGGCGTTGCACAATGTTTCACCATTTGGGCGTTGCACGTCCATTAAACCCATATATATATGTTATAAAATATTTGTGAAAAATTTATATGCTAGTTTCAAATATAATAGATTCATTCATCATATTTCAACTCACTCATATATGAATTATCATTCATCATTTTTAACAATTCATCACACTACAAGTGCACTTTAAGTCGATGCAACACATATTAAAAATGTAAAAGAGTTCAAAGTTAATACATTAAATTACTAAAGTAATCCATGAGTCACAAAAATTAAAACATAAACTATTCTTAATTATTAAATCATGAAGGTTCAATGCTATTTTGATTTTAATTTTGACCTCAAATTTTGGTTAAATACTTAACTTGTGCATCTAATCTCGGCCGAGTTTATCCGAGTTTACTCGAGTTTATCCAAGTTCACTTTAGAGTCTACTCAAATTTAACACTAAGTCTAATTCCACATTGAGTTGACTTGATTTCATGGTTAAACAGGTAAACTCATAAAAATTTACCCTCAAACTCGAGAGTTTAACCATGCCCGGACCACAAACAGCTGAGGAGACATTTGTTGTTTCTAGGAACACTAGTTTCTGGCCTGGATGCTCTCTGCTTATTTTTCTTCTGAAGGCATTCAATCCACCAGTGCGCTGCTGCTCATACTCATAGCTGTTGTACAAAAGATGCTCTTCCGTTTTGATTCTGCATCCATTTTTCTGTAAACTCTGAGGGCAGCATGGGTTCATACCAAACGACTCTGTCAGACACATAATCTTGGTCATGCAGTCCATTATATATGATTATGCTAAGCTAAGGGATCCACAATAACACATGGCCACTGGCAGATAAATCTATAGGCAAATTTTACTTGGAACAGTACGAGAGAGCTTACAGGCTTTGCCTTGGTTTTGGCTTACTTGAAAGGAAGAACATGCTTGGATAGGACACAAAAGTTTGTCCACTTGTACACAACAGCCCAAAATTAGTGGCATTAACCACGCAGAGCGATTTGATAAAAACTCAGGTGTTGTACTGAACATATTAGTGTAACTTAGACTAGTTGTGGCCTCGTGGGTGTATTACGAAGCAATACTTGTCCAGAGAACAAGTCAGGTTATGTGCCAAAATGTTTAGATCTTTTCGTTCATGTCACCATCTGACAACTGTCTCTCTCCTCCACGTCTCCCTTTCCTACAACCACACTGGAACTTAATTTTGCAGACATGTACAGGTAGATCATTACTTGCATGAGACCTTTTCGGTGGTGATATCAAGCATGCAGCTAATGCCTGTTCTTTGTTGCCTCTGATCTAATCGTCATCTACTCACTGCAATGTAACTTGTAAATATGTACCTTCTGATATTTGTTCTTCATGCCATTTCATTTCTCAGCGTCAAACTAAAACTTCATGCATCTCTTCGACTTCCAGAATCAGCAATGACACGCACCGATGTTTCATGCATATTAATATTTTTTTACTTTTGGCCGACAAAATTATGTGCATATTTCTACGCATCTTCATGCACATATAAATACTTGGTACGAGTGTGACTTAGTTCCAACTGTCATTTGTACGTAGCATTTACTAGCGAGTAAAAAATTAAACTTAGCACCGACCTGCTTGATCCCTTCTGTCCTGTCAATCTCAACATGCATATTATATCCCAAGGACAGTCACAGATGGCTCTTAATTTGCATCAATGAAGGGATACGATCCCTGTTTCCTGTCTCACTCGAAGGGTTGGAAAGTAGCTGCATTTTTTAACGCCATACTTCCAGAGTTTTCTTAACATTTGAGGTAACAAAAGGGAATTATTGTTGTCGGTTGAGATAAAGCAGGGTGTGAAATGAAATATGCTGAAGAATTCTCAATACATGTAGCAAGAGAGATGTGAGTATTTGCTGTGCACAAAGATTAACATGTGCGAATCACTTTCCACAGGAAAATGCAGTAGGATGCTGATAAAGTTAATAACCTCGAGTTCTGAACATGACCACTTTTTGGACAAAAATGTAGGAAGAACGGATAATCAGAAACCTATTCTTGTTTTTGCATGCTTTCCATCACAAAAACCTGAACTTATTATTTTTGTTATTTTTTTTTTCTGTTGTTGTTGTCGCTGCTGATTCTGCCAGTATTTTTTTTCTGACACCATAATGTATGCAATGCGATGAACTAATCAACAAGTTGACGTGCAGTTACAGCTTGAAGATATCACACATTATTCGATGGGAACATGCAGCTCCGATCGTGTATCATGCTAGTTAACCATTTGTTCTTACAGAGCCATTTTAACAGCATCCTTGAACTATTAAGACTCTACAGTGGCTTTTTGATGAACTTGCTACCTAATCAACATGTCAACAGATTTTTTTTTTCATCTACTGATTCACACTCTAAGCCTGTGTTTGGATTTGGGAATTATGAAAGTTCCCTAAAGTTCTCAGAACTTTGTGATGTGAAATAGAAGTTCTCTAATGACGTTTGGATGTAATTTTTGATATAGAACTTGAACACGAGAACTTGGACAGTCGCTCATCTGCCTCCTCCGTCGCCTGTAGCTGCTCCGTCGGTCACTTTATGGAAAAAGAAGGACATGACGGACATCAGAAAATGTTTCTCCGACCCTCACCCTCTCCTCATCGCCGCTCATCTCCTCTTCCTCCCCTTTGGATGCTTTTTCCCGGCAGTGGCGGCGTCGTCCCGAGAGGAGATCTCATCGCCGGTGGAGCGGCTCGCCATGCGATCCATGCCAGCAGCGGACGGAGCTAATCCAAAACCAGCGTCCACGCCGCGCTCATGGTGGCCTACACCTCCTGCATCCGAAAGCTCAAGTTTGAGACATCCATGACAGGTCTGCCTCTTCGCCGACCTCTCTCGCAATCTCTCATCCCTCCTTTTCACCTATTGCCCCATCCTTCATTCCTCCAATAGCGACGGCAGCGATGGCGAAATTGTAGTCGATGAGGATATTGCTGCCTCGAATGCTTTGTGAAGGACCGCATCGCGGCATCGGGCTTTCCGAGCACATATCACCGATCACTACAAGAAAATGGGAGATTAGCGACCCAAGATATGCGACGCTAGGATGGCGCTATTACGTCGCCGTTGTGAAGAGCGTCTCATTGGCGTCTATCTAGCGTCACAAAAATGAGACGCTGCATATCAGTAGCTACTAGCATCGCAATAGAGTCAAAGAAAATGGGACGCTACTAGCGCCACCGCTTGACACTATCTCGACGTCATTAAGACGCGAGGTTTGCGGCTGTGCGTAGAAGATAGGCGTCACTAAGTCGACGCGCAAGGGGCGCAAGCTATGAGACACTATTTCGGCGCCCATGTGTCGCTACTCTAGACGCTAGGAAGTCGCTGAGGTGATGCAATATAATGGTGTATGCGTCGCCAATGAGACGCGACTATGGCGCTAAGGACGATATATTTAACTTAGCGTCAACAGCCTTTGCGACGCGAATGGGACGCTATGGAGATGCCATTTACAGATTTTTTTTACCCAATCAATCCTCATTTTTCCCCTTTCCAAACCATACTATTATATAATGCATATAAAAATGCATTGATATTCATCACAGGCTATATAAAAGCATCACAGGTAGTATAAGAGCATCACATACAATATAAGAGCATCACAGCAATATAAAAGCATTACAAGCATAATATTGAACATCAGAATACGAAAAGTAATAAATCGAACTAACAAACTATATGTATATCTAAATCTATAAGTAGCAAAAGCATTTTTTGTATTCATTGATTGTTTCTATCCTAGGTTTGGGAGTTATTGTTATCATTCCAGACATTCGACCCAGACGTGCTCGGTCCATGGTCTCGCGGGGATGGATTCTGTGTCGGGATCAATCCCTGAATTGCCTGCAATAGTGGAGCTGCGACAACTGCTCTGACACCTGTCGCGATATCTGCTCCGATAACTACTGTGATAGTTGTTGTGACAGCTGCGTCACATCAGGTGCAGCGGATGAGCTCGCAGCAGATGGACCGCCTGCATATCCTCCGATCGTCCTATGTATCTGAGCGACTGTGCCGAGGCCACGCAAGTACCTCCTCGTGTCGTGTCAGCCACCTCCTCCCAAACAGCAGGGTCCTCTACGAAATAGAAAAATCATACAATCATTTAATATATAAATTATATATCAAGAAACACAAATTAAAAACATGACAAAACTAACGAAGAAACATTACCTGGTGGCTGAGTACTCGGATCATCTCCATACTTTTCAACCATTTTCCCATTATACTCATCCTATAAAATTTAAACATTATGTATTTCAAAAATAGTGCACTAACGACAACAACCAAATGACCATATCATGAGACTTACCAGAAATCTATGAGCAGTGGGCGTGACTAGGTCGTTTGTCTTCCGGCTCTCATGCATGGCCTCATAGATCACTTGAAAGTCTACGGAACCGCCTTCTTTCTCCTCCTACAATAAAGTTCTAAATTTGATAACATAAGTATAAGTCAAAAGTATGATAAATTAAATTTATATGTAAATTACCATGCGTCATCGATGCTCGTCAAATCGCATCGATCCCCCTATGTGGATGTGGACCTTGGGTTTCGAAAGACGGTTAACTCTTGCCTTTTCCGACTTCCTTTGCCATCGTTCATCTGTCCTTTGTGAACATCAAATACTTACACTTTTAAAAAACTATAATTTTCATAAAAATAATGTAAAAGTATACTATACTTACCACTTCCTAAAGAGGGACTCCCAAACCGAGCGTCTAATATGTCTTGGGCATCTTTGTATGCCCTGCTCCAAAATGAGGCCGGCGGACGTGACGACTTTGCGAAACTTGTATAATCAATTTCGGAGGCGTTTTGTAGCGACCTCCTCAAAAGCTTTCCAGATCGTCCCTAAACTAAGAACCAGATGAAACTGATTTGCCTCCTACAAATAGAACGTAAAACTTAGTAATTTTAAAATAAATATAAATCAAATTATGTAACCCAAATAGAAGATCGTACCTTAAAGGCTCGAAAGATGTCATCCCGCACTTGAATTGGGACATCTTTCCAGGATCCTACCCCTTCCGGCAAGTGAGAAAGAATGAGAGCAATGGTATCCCGCACGGTACTAGCGGGTATGAAAGTGGTCCTGTCAATTACAAAGAAGAATTAATTTTCAATGATAATCAAAACTATAATAAAATTTGTACAACTTATTTAACTTACGATCGAGCAATATTATTCACAGTGACCACCCTATTATCATGTAATCCCTCTTCATCACTCGAAGAGGAATCATCATCCGGTACAGTTGGGGTAGGCTGTGAAGGTCCGACATTAGCTACGGGCCCTAATACATAATAAATCATTAGTGTCATATCGAATTAAAATTGTGATAATTGATAGATGTACAGTAATGTTCTCACTTCGATTGATGTGTACCGCATGATCAGTGGCAGTCCGCTCGTCGGAATGAATTGAGTCAGGTGCTTGTGCTATCGGCGGCGTAGCAACTAACATTATAAAAAATAATTAATAT
The DNA here is from genome assembly GCA_030549335.1 of Pontederia crassipes. Classification (NCBI taxonomy): domain Eukaryota; kingdom Viridiplantae; phylum Streptophyta; class Magnoliopsida; order Commelinales; family Pontederiaceae; genus Pontederia; species Pontederia crassipes. The sequence goes on along the minus strand of JAUKPH010000017.1, from coordinate 15,711,136 downwards.
AATTAATTGAGAAATGTCAATAACAATAAATATATCACCTGGCGTAAGATGTCGCTCGTCAACGCTAGAATGTGGTGAAGCGTCTGGTATTCTCGGCGGTGGCGGTGGGGTAGCAACTGTCATAATAAGAAAATACATAAAATTTGGCTCCTATATAAAATTATGTAATATACAAAAAATAATCTAGTGTGACATGACGATCATCGTCGTGCGATCGAGACGTACCGACTATGTTCCCCGTCGACGGTGGGGCAACTGTCACAAAAGCAAAATATTTAAAAAACTCTATCTCCTACTATCTATTGCCTACAATGTGTCATGTACCTAAAGTGATACGCTGAGCAGACCCACCAATGGATCGCCTACTATGTGACGATCCGGCTACGCGCCCCGTCGGTGGTGGAGGAACTGATATTATTAAAAAAGAAATTTAACTATTATAATCAACTATAAATAAGCAGCTCACAATAAATATATTACCTAGTGGTTGTGATGGCTGACTCATCCGGAGTGAACGCCGCAAAGATCGAGATGACCCAGATGCTCGACCCCTAGTAACCATGACTGAAAAAAAAGAAAGAAACTTCTCTTATTATCGGTAACCATATATAACTTAAAAAAAGTAAAAAGCTTATGTCATTAGAATAACTACGGGATTCATTCGCTTGTTTCGTATTCTGATTCATTTTCATCATCTTCATCATCGTCGCTATAATATTGGTTCGAGTCATCATCAATGAAATTATCGAAGTTCACATCCAAGAAGTCATTTGAATTGAACTCTTCCATTGGCTCAGCGTCACCGACCAATTGAAAATTTTCAAATCCATCGGCCACATCAATCGTCTCATTCACTCTATCTTCTTGATAGTAATCATCCATGGGCACATCGTTGTGTACGGATGATGTTTCATTGTCATCTACCATTGTTTCTGCTAAGAATAGTCTACTGCTCACCTTGCATGACGCCCATCATTCATCATTGATTCTTTTTTATGGATACTTAGTGTAGTACACTTGTTGTGCTTGTTCCGCCAATACGAATGAATCGTATGACTGAAGTCTCGACCGAAGATTAATATCCACCAATTTAAACTTTTGATCGATCCGAACTCCTTCCTCTGTATTGAACCAACGACATTTTAGCACCACGACTTTGTTAGATTTTCCCAAATAAGACAATTCTAGGATGTCTTCTATAACACCGTAGTAATCAAAGTCGTCATCCCCGTACATGCTTCCTAGAGCACATATGCCGCTATTAATAGTTGAACGTTGTCGGCTATATTCTTTTGTATGGAACCGATATCTATTGACTATGATGCCGCAGTAGCTAAGAACTTGTTTCTTCGGACCATGACCGAGATCTCGTATTTTGTTCTCTATAATTGAGCCATTAATAACCTACAAAAAAAATAACTAAAAACTTTATTAAAAATTACGAACTTATAACAATTAAGAACAAGCGGAAAGATTTCTCACTTCACATCTCAACCAATCAGCAAAATGTTCGTCTCGTAGTTTCAATAACTCATCATTTGAAACTAACGGATTAATTTCTCGCTGTAATTCTTCGAATTTCCTAAATTCATAGTTTTCAATTAATACAATCATATAGCAACAATTAACTTTAATTTATATAACAAATTAGAACAAATTGCCTTACTCGAGATATGGCGTCACTTCGAGACAATTTGCAAGAACATAATTCTCAACGGCGCTGAGATCTCTGTCATTCAAGATAACTTTGCGCCCTGTACCAAGAAGTCGACATGGATACTTGAAAATGGATATAATATTCATGTCAACTTCTCCTTCACCACCATCATCATTTCTTGGAACTTGGGTGCGTCGTGATTGTATGTGTGGCTCAAAGTATTTTGAAGTAAAGTTTGGCACCTCCTCAATGAAATATGCTTCACATATGGAGCCTTCAATTTTTGCCTTATTCTTCGCCTTCCTTTTCAAATATAACATGCACCTTTCGAAAGGATACATCCATCGATACTGAACCGGATCAGCAATTTTTGTTTCATATGAAAGATGTACAATCAAATGTTCCATCACATCAAAGAAAGAAGGTGAAAATATCTTCTCAGCCTTGCACACGGTAATCATAATAGAAGCCTCTAACCGAGATATGTCTTCTTTCCGAATTATGGATGCACAAAGCTCTTTAAAGAACATAGACAATTCTGTTAAAACCTCCCAGATGGCCTTTGGCAAAAGTTCTTTAAAGGCAATTGGAAGCAGCCTTTGCATAAAAATATGACAATCATGACTTCATCCCGTGTATCTTCCCATTGTCCAAGTTAAAACAACGAGATATTTTTTATACATATCCATCGAGGAATTTCAATTGCTTTACCCATTCGAAAACCACTTTTCTTTGATTATTGTTCAAGACATAAGTAGCTTTTGGCTTTTTGCATTTACCATTTTGAAGATGAATGATATCTAACTCTGGTCTTTTGCATATTAATTTCATGTCTTCGCGAGCCTGTATGCTATCTTTTGTTCTTCCTTTAACATCCATAATAGTGTTGAAGATGTTGTCAAATACGTTCTTCTCCACATGCATGACGTCCAAGTTGTGACGTACCAAGTTTGAAGACCAATAAGGCAACTCCCAAAAAATACTTATTTTCTTCCAATTATGTTCACTTCCAAATCCAATTTGCTTATAACTACCGGCCTTCAGTCCGAATGAGACTTCACTAAGCTTGTTTACTTGCTGTAGCAATTCTTCTCCCGTCAAATGAGTTTGACATAAAGTGTTCTCGGATGTATTCTTTTTAAATGAGCTTTGATCACGGCGCATCGAATTCTCCAATGGCAAAAACATCCTATGACAATCAAACCAGCAAACTTTCCTACAATTTTTCAAATAAAAGGATTTTGTATTCTTTCCACATATGGGACAAGCAAGTTTTCCTTTTGTACTCCAACCACTCAACATTCCATATGCCAAAAAATCACTTGTGGTCCAGATTAATGCGACTCTCATAATAAAATTTTGTTTTTTAGATTTGTTATAGGTAATCACGCCATCCTCCCACAACATTTTGAGTTCATCAATCAAAGGTCTTAAGTAAACATCTAAACTTGTATCAGGAGATCGAGGACCCGGGATCTAAAGGTAAGCAATATATTCTCTCGTCTCATACACATGCTTGGAGGCAAATTATAAAGTGTCACAAAAACTGGCCAATATGAATAAGCAGTATTTGATGAGCCAAATGGGTTGAAGCTATTGATGCAAAGTCCTAATCTAACATTACGTGACTCTGCAGAAAAAGTTGGATGAAGTGTACCAAATCGTCTCCATGCCTCTGCATCCGAAGGATGTGTAATTGAATTTTGATCTTCACATGCCCCTTCTCTGTGCCACCTCATAAATGATGCAGTTTTTTCAGAAAGAAATAACCGTTGTAATCCTGGAACAATCAGAAAATATCTAAATATTGCATTTGCCACATTTTTTTCGAACTTTGAGAATTCTTTTTCGGCTTGAATCTGGGCTCGCCATAAATAGAACAACTCATAAGTGAGTTGTTTTCCTTGTAGTACAACATGCAATGATTGCGGCATGCATCAATCTTCTAATATTCTAACCCTAAATCTCTCATCAATCATTTGCACTTGTAAAAATGTCCTAGTAATTTCTCTGAAGCTAGAAGCATACTCTTAATAATGGCAAGCATCCGGTCAAAATAACTTTCGCTCATATTAAATTCTGATTTTAAGTTCATTAGTTTTGCCACTGCAGAAAGTGTAGTTTGCTTCACGCATCCATCTCATAAAGGTTCATCTGCTTCTTCGAGAAGATTATAAAACTTAGAAGCCGAAGGATTCAGGTCTTCTTCAATCAATGTTTTTCCAACATTTTCTCTTAACATTGCATCTCGTATCATGTCCCTGTACGGATTGCTCGAGTCGCCCACAACGGTATCTACATTACTTATTTCTTTAGTCCATCTTTCTTCGCCATGAAAGAACCAATTTGTGTATGTAAGTAAGAAACCGTTGTAATATAAATTCTTCTGCACATCATATCTTACTTTCCACTGATAACATTTGCACTTCCGGCATTGACATAAGATTTCGTCATATGAAGAAGCAACACCTTCATTTTGATATGCCACATTAATGAATTCATCAACACTATCCTTATATTCTTCAGTTATGACGCCATGTTTATCCTTCTAACGACGAATCCAACTACGATCTGGCTTTATCATTTCTGTAACGGAGAACATTAAGCCAAGTAATAAAATTCGTGTACTTGAAACGTGTGATTTTGAACTTACGAAGTCCAAAATCACATGTTTCAAGTACTTCATCGTCGAATCATAATCTTATTTTATCACCAAGAATGTGGAAGTACATGAATTAGTTCATAAGTTAACTTAACTTAAGTAATAAAAAATATTCGAACGCCATTTTTTTTTGCATGGCGATGAGATCGACCTAATATCTGAGCGATTAAAACTTTTATCAAAATGTGTAACTATTAAAACTAGCAAGATGTGAGTCGTAATCACTGACGCATTTGAAAACTTTCAAATTGTTGGTATATCATAGAACATTAAATTATGCAACTTCAGCAAGAAATAATATCGAGCAATTACTGCATGCATTATAATTTCTGTTCTTCCTCGAAGACTAGCTTGATCCAAAGAGATGATACTTAACTTAAGTAATACTTAACTTAATTCATAACATGAACAAGTAATACTTAACTTAACATGAATAATTAATTTAATTTAACTTCATGCATTAATAATTAACTTAACATACATGGTGGCGGGTTAGTACCTTCTTAACCGGAGGGCGGCGAAGGGTGGAGGCGGCCGAGACGGCGGTGGAGGCGAGGGCAGTGGCGGCGGAAGAGGCGGCGGTGGAGGCGGAGGGCGGACGAGGCAGCGGCAGAGGCGAAGGGCGGCGGAGGCGGGCGGCGGCGGCGGTGGAGGGCAGTGGAGGCGGAGGGAGGAGGAGGCGGTGGGCGGCAGTGGAGGCGGAGGGCGGCGGCGGCGGTGGAGGGCGGACGAGGCAAAGGGAGGAGGTGAAGGGTGGCGGTCGAATGCAGAAAGCGGCGGTCGAATGCGGAGGGTGGCGGAGGTGAAGGGCGGCAGTAGTGGTGGAGGGAGGGAGGGAGGAGGAGGAGGAGGCGAAGGGCGGTGGTCGAATGTGGAGGGTAGCAGAGGCGAAGGGCGGTGGTCGAATGTGGAGGGTGGCAGAGGCGAAGGGAGGAGGCGGCGGTGGAGGGCAGGCGTCGGGGAGGGAGGAGGAGGCGAAGGGCGGCGGCCGAATGCAGAGGGCGGCGGTCGAATGCGGAGGGCGGCGGTCGAATGCGGCAGCGGCGGTGGCGGTGGAGGGCGGGCGTCGGGCGTCGGAGGGGCACGATGGAGATGGCGGGCGTCAGACGTCGGGCGAAGGGCGGAGGCGGCAGTGGAGGGCGTCGGAGGTCGGGCGTCGGGCGGGCGGCGGACGTTGAAGAAGGTAAATAGTAAAAGTGAAAACGAAGAAGAGAGGTTAGGGATTTAAGTAAATTTTTAGCGTCGCGCCAGAACGCGACGCTACGTAGACGCCATGTAGGCACCGACACGGTCAGAATTCAGCTAGCGCGGCGCTATAGAGAAGCTAATGTGTCGCTAAGTTAACGTAGCGACACTATAACGTCGTCGGGGCATCTCACAGGGTTTAGCATCTCAATGATGCGACGCCATTGAGACGCTCATTAAAAGTTTTTTTCAATTTTTTTAGTATGTATGAAATTTTATTTATCAATGTAGCGTATCTTTGCTTCGGAACAAAACAATTAGAATTAGGCTCGGTCAACCGGAATATGTATTATCCATAGGGGGGATCTTCCAATTGAGAAGAAGAAGCGAAACATAATCAACTTGAATTCGGGACACCTATTCGAAATCTTAGGGAAAGACTTGTCTTATCGCAATGTGCCATGTTCCAATTGTTTTATTTCCTTCCGACAATCTATCATGTATGTATACAAAATTATAAATATGTATGTATATGTGTATATAACAAAATTGTGTGTATATATATACATATGTAATATATGCGTATGTATATATATGTCTACGTGTGAGAGATTAAGTTACAACAATGTGTTTATCTATATGTATTATAAATATATATGTGTATGTATATGTCTATACATGTGCGAGTCATATATATGTAGATAATGTATATATGTGTACGTATTCGAAGTGAATATACGTGTATATGTTTATATGTGTGATATTAAGTTATAATAATATGTATATATGCACTTATTATATATAATGCATATACGTGTATTTATATGTCTATATATGCCCGATTAAGCGATGGAAAAAAAGTTGGCTTAGGAGGCGCAATACCGACGCTATTGAGTCGTTAGTTTCATTTAGCGACACCATAGCGCTGAACTAGCATCTAACACATTTTCGCTTCTCAATTTTGCGACACTACAGTGATGCCAATAGTGTCACCATAGCGTCGACTGTAACAGCGGCTCTAGTTATACGCTACGTGGACGCTATTGAGTCACTCCTGTGACGCTACAATGGTAGCAAATCACTCAATCAACTATCGTAATTTCATGATTAAGTATATAACAATAATATATGCACAATTAAGATATTATATATATTATATGTATAGATAACATAAATAATATAGATAACAAATTATATATTTAGGAACACTCCTATCATGTAAAAATACATATATATATATATATAATCGTGTAATTAATACATATATATGTTGATAATACGCTATTGATAACATGTTGATAATCGTATAATTAATACTAATATAATATTTAATGAATTTATTGATTGACAGATAGTATATATAATATATAGGTTTTAAATATAAAACAAATAGCGAGATAAATGTAGATAAGTTATGAGTGACACGGTAGCGTCCAAATAGCGTCGCCTATCTCTGAGACGCCATGTAACGTCTTTTTAGAGCCGCCAGTCATGCGACGCTAATTTTGCGTCTAACGACGTCGACGCGAGAATGGCGCTAGGTGTTGCCACGCATTTCCGCTTTGGGGCGTGAAATAATAGCGTCTAGATTATGCCAGTATTAGCGTCTATCTCCTGAATAGCTAAGAAGACGCTAATGAGACGCTATTGAGAGGCAAGTAGCGTCTCAAAATGGTGACACAAAGTACACGCCATAAAGGCGCTAGTAGCATCTATATAGCGTTACTGCTATTGGAAACGCTACTTTGCATCGCTAAGCGCCGATTTTCTTGTAGTGGATGCTAAGGACTTGTTCGACAACTAGCTCAAGATCCTCTCCCTCCGCACCGTCGCCACGCAGATGACATGCAAGATCCAGCTTAATGATACGATCTTCTTGACCGGCAGTTGGGGCGGCAAGCGACGCAGATGATGAGGGTGAAGGAAGAGAGGGAAGAGGAAGAGAGAAAAAAATGGAAAAGTTCTGGGCAAGGGTGGAGGCGGAGGGTGGTGGCGGCGGCGGAGGGCGGACGAGGCAAAGGGAGGAGGAGGCAAAGGGCGGTGGTCGAATGCAGAAAGCGGTGGTCGAATGTGGAGGGTGGCGGAGGCGAAGGGCGGCGGCAGTGGTGGAGGGAGGGAGGAGGAGGAGGAGGAGGCGAAGGGCGGCGGTCGAATGTAGAGGGCGGCAGTCGAATGCGGAGGGCGACGGTCGAATGCGGCGGCGGCGGTGGCGGTGGAGGGCGGGCGTCAGGCGTCGGAGGGGCACGATGGAGGTGGCGGGCGTCGGACGTCGGGCGAAGGGCAGAGGCGGCAGTGGAGGGCGTCGGAGGGGCGTGGTGGAGGTGGCGGGCGTCGGAGGTCGGGCGTCGGGCGGGCGGCGGACGTTGAAGAAGGTAAATAATAAAAGTGAAAACGAAGAAGAGGGGTTAGGGATTTAAGTAAATTTTTAGCATCGCGCTAGAACGCGACGCTACGTAGACACCATGTAGGCACCGACACTGTCAGAATTCAGCTAGCGCGGCGCTATAGAGAAGCTAATGTGTCGCTAAGTTAACGTAGCGACACTATAGCGTCGTCGGGGTGTCTCACAGGGTTTAGCGTCTCAATGATGCGACGCCATTGAGACGCTCATTAAAAGTTTTTTTCAAATTTTTTTAGTATGTATGAAATTTTATTTATCAATGTAGCGTCTTATCGCAATGTGCCATGTTCCAATTGTTTTATTTCCTTCCGACAATCTATCATGTATGTATACAAAATTATAAATATGTATGTATATGTCTATATAACAAAATTGTGTGTGTATATATATACATATGTAATATATGCGTATGTATATATATGTCTACGTGTGGGAGATTAAGTTACAACAATGTGTTTATCTATATGTATTATAAATATATATGTGTATATATATGTCTATACATGTGCGAGTCATATATATATAGATAATGTATATATGTGTACGTATTCGAAGTGAATATATGTGTATATGTTTATATGTATGATATTAAGTTATAATAATATGTATATATGCACTTATTATATATAAGGCATATACGTGTATTTATATGTCTATATATGCCCGATTAAGCGATGGAAAAAAAGTTGGCTTAGGAGGCGCAATACCGACGCTATTGAGTCGCTAATTTCATTTAGCGACACCATAGCGCCGAACTAGCATCTAACACATTTTTGCGTCTCAATTCTGTGACGCTACAATGATGCCAATAGTGTCACCATAGCGTCGACTGTAACAGCGACTCTAGTTATACGCTACGTGGACGCTATTGAGTCACCCCTGTGACGCTACAATGGTAGCAAATCACTCAATCAACCATCGTAATTTCATGATTAAGTATATAATAATATATGCACAATTAAGATATTATATATATTATATGTATAGATAACATAAATTATATAGGTAACAAATTATATATTTAAGAACACTCCTATCATGTAAAAATACATACATATATATATATATATATATATAATCGTGTAATTAATACATATATATGTTGATAATACGCTATTGATAACATGTTGATAATCGTATAATTAATACTAATATAATATTTAATGAATTTATTGATTGACAGATAGTATATATAATATATAGGGTTTAAATATAAAACAAATAGCGAGATAAATGTAGATAAGTTATGAGTGACACGGTAGTGTCCAAATAGCGTCGCCTATCTCTGAGACGCCATGTAGCGTCTTTTTAGAGCCGCCAGTCATGCGACGCTAGTTTCGCGTCTAACGACGTCGACGCGAGAATAGCACTAGGTGCTGCCGCGCATTTCCGCTTTGGGGCGCGAAATAATAGCGTCTATATAGCGTCTAGATTATGCCAGTATTAGCGTCTATCTCCTGAATAGTTAAGAAGACGCTAATGAGACGCTATTGAGAGGCAAGTAGCGTCTCAAAATGGTGACACAAAGTACACGCCATAAAGGCGCTAGTAGCGTCTACATAGCGTCATTGCTATTGGAGACGCTACTTTGCGTCGCTCAGCGCCGATTTTCTTGTAGTGGATGCTAAGGACTTGTTCGACAACCAGCTCAAGATCCTCTACCTCCGCACCGTCGCCACGCAGATGACATGCAAGATCCAGCTTAAAGATACGATCTTCTTGACCGGCAGTTGGGGCGGCAAGCGACGCAGATGATGAGGGTGAAGGAAGAGAGGGAAGAGGAAGAGAGAAAAAAATGGAAAAGTTCTGGGCAAGACAGACGAACCTTTTTTGCCAAGAACAATAACTGGAACGAGTCTTCTCGATCGTAGAGGCCTTTTTCTATTTCCCTTTGTTAGAACTCATTTCTGAGTAAGGAAGAACAATGAAATTGTGATGAGGAAGAGCAGGAACAATTCCTAATTTCGACAGCACCCCCTATTCACCCTCCCCCCTCTCCGACTCAAGTAAGAAGGAACTAATTAATGATTGTCACATAAGGGGGGCGTTTCATTAAAAGGCCAAGCGACAAATAGAGGTAAGATTCCCCCATTCTCTCCCCCGTACTAAATGAAAGTTGAACCTAGTCCACTATCATGAACTACAAGTGTAAACCAACTCAAGTGCAAGGTAAGAACATAACACAGATTAATCAGAATAAATTACATATGCATATGTGCACATAAAAAATTGGAAGACCTTGATATCATAATGATTTCATATCCTTTAATCATAACAATGGGAAATATGAGGACAAAAAGATTTAGAAAAGTAAGGGGAAAAAGAGCATCAGTTTAACATAAATATAATTTACTAACCAACAAGGTTGATATAGCAGTGTCAAAAAACATAACACACATTAATCAGAATAAAATACATATGCAACTGTGCACATAAATAATTGAAAAACATTGCTATTATAATGATTTTATATCTTTCAATCATACAATGGGAAATATGAGGACAAAAAAGATTTCGAAAAGTAAAGAGAAAAAGGGCATTAGTTTAACATAAATATAATCCAACTAATCAAGGTTGATATAGCAGTGTCAAAAAACATAACACACGTTAATCAGAATAAAATACATACGCAACTGTGCACATAAATAATTGAAAAACATTGTTATCATAATGATTTTATATCCTTCAATCATACAATGAGAAATATGAGGATGAAAAGATTTAGAAAAATAAAGAGAAAAAGAGCATCAGTTTAACATAAATATAATCCAACTAATGAACAAGGTTGATATAGCAGTGTCAAAAAACATAACACACAATGATCAGAATAAAATACATATGCAACTGCGCACATAAATAATTGAAAAGCATTGCTATCATAATGATTTTATAATTTTTAAGCATACAATGGGAAATATGAGGGCAAACAAGTTCAACAAAATTAATAGCAACTAGAAGAAGGAGACATGAATAATTGTTAATTAAACAGAGAGGTTCATCGACAAGAACGGTACGATTTATGGTAGCACAGGTGAATTCCGACATTCTAATGCAAAGCAAGTAAGTGACAGAGGGGTAGAGAAATTACAGACAAAGAAATGAAAAGTTTCAAGGAGATTTTTAAGATATCGTACTTTGCTCGGGGACTTCGCAGGAAACAGGAAGTTCTTCGCTACAACTAGCGCTCTCGCAGGAACAATCTGTAATAGCAAATCATCGAAAAAGAAACGTCAGGAGACATATTAGTAGATCGTCGAAGAAGAAATCATATGATCATGCCACTAACACACAAGAAAGCCTAAACCCTAACACGGAAGAAATCCAACCGAAGAGAGGATTTGTAACACACAACAAACCCTAACACAGATCGAATAGAGGAAGCGTTATCGGAAAAAAAAATTCAGAAAATATGTTTCAAAAAAAAACCCTAACACAAGAAACCGATAAGGGGATCTCTTCTTGGAAACAAAATTTTGAAAATAAATACATGTGTACCTGCACTTTTCCACACGGACGATGGAGTTTCACAATTTCCCTCAACCTCTGTGGCCGCTTCCTACGCAACTCCGGCGTCGAGATCATGGAAGAAATGGACGATTTACTCAAACAGTCGAACCCTAAACCCGAAAAAAGATCACACACGAAGAAGGGCACGTACCTGCGCCTCCTCCTGTCGGGGCTTCTTATCGTTCGCCGGCACGGAATAGCTCAATCGATCGGCGTCATGGAAGGAGGAACGATGGAAACACAAATGTCGTGGACGATGAGGGGAAAAAATGTGATGTCATCGCCCGCAAGGAAAGAAAGAGATGTTGGCATGGGATACGAGGCTGTGTTCGGGACGTCGCACGTGAACTTGCAAGTTCTGGCGTATCACGAGAACAAATTTTTCGGAACATTACGCGTTGACTAGAATTTAAATTCGCATGGGCCCCACCGTTGCCACCTGTTTGGCTGAACCATGCTTGGTTCTGGGCAATGTTCATTTCCCAAACACAGCCTTAATGAACATTTATTTCAAATCACAAGTGTAGTTTAATCATTTAATAAATAAAAAAAATAACGAAAAAGTTAACAGAATATGACGGATTGACTAAAGTGCAAATCACAAAATAATTTACGGGGGTGCTACAATAAGTTCATATATTAGGGAGAGACTATATGGGAAGTTTAAGGAATTAACACAAAAATATAATGATGCAGAATTAAAAAGTTAATTAGACGAATAAATCTTAAAGGGTGTTTAGCTAACAAGTAAGAATCAGATAAATAAATTTATTTTTATAATATAACAAATCTTATATTTAAATAATATTATAATTTATTATTGTTTAAGATAATGCAAAAATATTTTAAAATAATATTATTAATAAAAAGAAATTAATAATATTTAATAAAAATAAATATTTAAATAATCTATTAATATAATAAAAATTAATATAAATTAGATTATATATAATTTACATTAATAATATCTTTATATACTATAAATATGATTATATATTTTCCAAAATAATAAAAAATTTGATTAGTAAGTTATATTGTAATACAATAAAAATAATTATAATGTTTACATTAATTTCCTTTAATTATTAATGAATTTTTTATAATTATAATATTCATTAAGCCTAAATAAATTATTTTATGTACTATATTTTAATTATTTACTATAATCTACTTAATATTATTAGTAAAATACTTATTTAAAATTTTATTATTTTACTTTTATATTATAAAAACTAATATCTTTATTTTTTTTAATCATAGGTAGCTTAATAATTAAAATTATTCTTTTAATTACTTGATATTACCTTTTTCATAAAAATAAGTAATATTATTTATAATTAATTTAATTTTTTATTATATTTATAACTTCATGTGCTTTCTATATTTTTATTTTCTTATTTTCTTCCTCCTTAATGATGTTGAACCCATGGAAAAGTTAAAACGAAAAAAAAAACGTTGATTCATGTCTTCAACAAGAACTTTGTGGTTCTTGCATGGACTAAGAGCTAATTCATAAAAATTAAATGGTTGTGTTTGGATACCAAAACTTGCCCAAGTTTCAGGTACCAAAATACTTCAAAAAAAAGTAATGATCAATTTCTGGTCAATGATGCATATTTGATGGTACCAATTACCATTTTTTTTGCTTTTTGCTTTTTGCTTTTTGTTTTGTTTTGTTTTTTTTGTTTGCTTTTATGTATAAATTTATTTATTTTCCCATACATTATTATGTAGTTTATAAACTAAATTATTTATTTCAATATTAATTAGGGTAAAAGGAATGTGTTGCTCTTAGTTGTAATTTACAACATTACATCACATCCCTCCATTGTTCACTAAAAACAAGGAAGGAAGAACAAGTTAAAGCTAGGATGATAAAAAAACAAAAGAGCTTTATTATTCCTAGAGTAACAAAATTTAGCAACATCTTCATTACATCTCTATTTAATGAATACTAAGCATACCTGTATAATATCATTGATCAATATCGCATCGTCCACCATGGAGAGGTGGAGGTCATGTGCGTGCCCACCTCTACATCATCTCTTCTGTTGGCCAAAAGCTTCATCCCACATCATATTGAGATTCCCTCTTCTCAGTATATTACAAATTTTCAGTTGAATATAAATGGCAGGTCTTGAGGCATACGTAATTGTATCTTTCATTCTTTGTCAGGTCAAGGAGTGGGAAAAGTTAAATTTTTTCTTTGGTAAGGAGTTCATTCTTTGGCAAGTGTTTGAGACCATCCATCCTAGTGCAAGTATCTCTTCTCACTTTGTTGTCCATCTCCTTTCTCTTTGAAGCAATGTTTTAAAAATCGGATCGCCAACTGAGTCGAGGTTCAACTGATTCAATGAGAGTCAACTAATTGAACCAAATTTTTATATAATAACATTATTATAATTATTTGTGAGTAATTTAATATATAAATTATTATAAAAATGACTAAACTAATTAAATAATTATTATTTTTACTAGATGTTAATTTAAATAGTAGTTTTATTTTTTATTATTACCGATATGATAATCTAAATTTAATGTCAATCTAAATTTATTACTAACATATTATTAGTGGATTTTATTTCCTTCTATATATAACTCTCTTTTATTTGATTTGATTAATAATATATTTCTATTTTAGCAGTTTTCTTTTTATTATTACTAATATAATAATCTAAATTTGATTTCAAACTAAATTTATTATTAATATATTATTACCAGATTTTAAACTGATTTTCTACTCATTCCTATTTTATTATTAAATCGGTCCAAATTTGTGGTCGATTCATGATCGAACCGATTGAACTGGCCGATCCGAATCGATTTTTAAAACATTACTTTGAACACATTTTGGACGGAAAAAATGCCATAGTTGAGCTTTCCTTATCATTCTCGGCGTCCACTTCTTCTCTCCTCCTCGGTGAAGAAGTTATTGCGAGAAAACTTCAATCTCTTCTTGCAACAAAAATAATCTGCTCGATTAGATGGACAATCCTCAAATTGATTTTTTTCTCCTATGACGTGTTTTTTCTTCTTATTTCCCAACAATAGGCAAAGGGTAAAATATATCCCTTACTTTAGGAGAATGTGAGAGGAGACTTGAAGCCATTTAAGTCTCACATCTTGCTATGTGTGCGTCAAAATGAGTTTTTATGACTTCCAAAATATGTAATTGTCAAAGAAGCAAAAAGAAAAAAAATCAAAATAAAAGAATGCAAATGAATCATCAGTTCAGGGTGGAGTAGTTTGTCTTTCATAGAAGGAGAATAATTTTTGAAAAATTTGCTTTTGTAAGCACTTGATGGTGCAGAGCGGGCGATGGGTAATTTGCACTTGAAGAACAGAGAAGATGGGTGACGCACTTGAAGAACAGAGAAAGAAGAAAGAAGGCGGGAGACGAGAGAGGAGAGAGAAGATGGAAAAAGGAACAAGAGAAATCAAGTGCATGGAATCTCGAGGAAGCTGAGCAGAGTGAAATTTTTAAATTATAAAATAATATGAAAAGCAACCATTAATCTAACAATGAATCTAAATATGCTCTAAAATACAATGCAAAGGACGTGATATATACATAAACTATTTATTTATCCACACATTATTATTTAGCTTATAAACTAAATTATTTTAATTAACATTAAATTTTTATTATACTTTAATTAGTATTATAGTATAGTAAAATATATTATTATTATGTATTGTTAATATTATTTATTAAACTATTTTTAAATTATATTAAATAATAATCAATTATAAGATAAATTAAAATAATATTTCTCATATTATAAAAATAAATTTATCTATTTAGTTCTTAGTTTTTATCCGAATACATACTAAAATTTATCTATCAAATCAACTTTATAAATCTTTATCATTTCATTTTTATATCTAATCCATTAGTTCTCGAGAACTAATAAGAACTTAGATTCTACCATCCAAACACACTCAAAATTTTAATTCTAGCGAGGTCCACAAAAGTTCAATCGGATGCTTGACAAAATTAAATCAAATTGTGACAATAATTCTCAATTCAAAAACCAATATAAATAAAAGAATTTAAAAACCAATAAAATATAAGGGGTTCAATGGGCATCCCCTACTTAAATAAGTGAACCATTCCACCTATATCGGCAACAGTTCGATCAGAGAAAGATTCACGTGCGGTCCACATGATCGAAATGTGCAACGATAGTGGCATTGAACAATGACATTAGCAGCGACAATGGCAGCGGCAAGATCTGTGCGTGCCTCGCGACGTCCATCGGTAGAGACATCGAGCATGAGCGACAGTGGCATCAAGCGCAATCGGCAACAACATCGAGCATGGTCGGCTGAGGCGTCGATCTCAATTCAATTCAATGACAATTTTTAGTTCAATAACAATTTGATTAAATGTATAAGTGTATAACTTCAACAATCTTGTCAATTCAATTGGAGAACTTTCAACACTTTATTAAGAGAATACGATGTTTTTTTATGCAACAATGACTAGCAGATGATTCGTGTCAGTCTTGGTACAATATGGAATAATTAATCTTTAATAAATTCATTGTATGGTGGGGAACAAAAAATTGTACAATAGGACCATCATGATTTTTGCTAGAGCCTAATTATGTTATCTACCGAATTAAATTCAATAAAAATTATCTTGGACAATCAATGGAATGATCCACAATATATGACTTTTATTTTTTTTACATAACATGTTTACTTTTGTCCTTCTTAATTAGGTGCGACTCAATCTGAAAAGCATAATATGTCATTAATACAATCAATGATATGATCATCAATAATAATTTTATCATAACAATGGATAAAAAAATATCATAATTAATTACAATCAAATACATAGAAAACTATTTTTATCCTAACCACTCTTAGCTTGGGTTTTGTTTTCTATTGACTATTGTAAGATAAACTATCTTTGATATGTTAAATCCTTCAAAGTAATTATCACGGTCTCCTAAAAAAAAATTATCACGGTAGTAGATGCAACTTGTAGATTGGCATTGTCACTGCATGTGTAGAGTATCGATCAAAGTGTACATACTATGCAAATATCAATATTATAATGCCAACATAGCTAGACCAGAGGAAACAAATTTAAATAAAGATATGATGTATCAAGAACAACTAAGGTATTAGATAAAGTCTCCAATAAATAATTGGCTTGTGATGAAAATACTATCTTTTTTATTTTTTTTATTTTTTAGATGAAAATACTATCTAAAAACTCCAAAAAAAGATAGAGATTTAAAAAATAATAAAAGAGAAAAAAAAAGATAGAGATTTTTCAAAATTGTTTAAGAAATTATTTCTTTTTTAAAAAATTCAATGATGAATTTATTTTAATGAGTTTATGATTTATCATGTCATATTTGCATAAATTTATTTATAATGTTTAGTTGGAGTTTGATAACAATTTATTCTCAATTATTTTATCTTAATTAAATTTATGATAAGGGTTCCAAATAATTAATTTTAAATTAAAATTTTAAATCTTATTTTAACTCTCTTCACTAAAAGTTCTCTTTATCTATGACAAACTCTCTCGGCTTACATTTTAATTTTGGAATTGAATAATTCAGCATTATTTCCATCTTATATTTTCCAAAATAAAACATTTAAATACTTTTTACTTAATCCAATATCTTAGGCATCAAAAGTTTGAAACTTTAGAAGGTACCCAATGATAATTTACCTTATTTAATATTCTTGTATATCTAATTCAACACATTTATTTGTTAATCTTAGCTCTAAAATTCCAACTTCAAGAATAAATATTCTTTTGAGAATGGTACTTTCAAATGTTTGAAAGTTTCAACCAATCTAACTACATATTTAATTCAAACTCTTTTTTTGTTGGAACTAAGACGAGTTAAAGAGACATAAATAAAAGCACATTTTCGTTGACATAATTTTTTTTACAGTTGGATATTGGTTGACATATTTTTATTTACTGGTTAACATTATACATTAGTTGTCATTTTTTTTCTATTGGAACTTTACAAGTAAAGGAAAAAATTATAATTATAAATTTGTTGACATTTTTTTATTGGAACCAATAACAAAAAGGTAAAATAACTAAAATGATAGTAAGTATGCTATATATGCCGGAGAAATTTATCCAATTTGACTTCTTTTTTATAAAATATATTATCCTCAATAGACTAAAAGAATAAGTTAATATGATGATTAACATGATGGTTAATAACTATGTCGTGATGTTCACTTTATTTCATATGTCATATTATGTTAATTTTTTTATTTCTTAATTATTAAATGACTAAATTATCCTCCTGAGATTGTTCTCTTAGTAGACATTTATTTCAAATCACAAGGGCACTTTAGTCATTTAACTAATAAAATAATAATAACAGAGAAGTTAACATAATATGGCGAATAGACTAAAGTGCAAATTGTGAAATAGTTTATGTAGTGATACAATAAGTTCATATATTAGTGAGAGACGTGGAAAATCATTATAGTACAGAAGATGTTTAAGGAATTAATTCAAAAATATAATGATGAAGAATTAAAAAGTTGATTAAACAGATAAATTTTAATGGGTGTTTTGATAAAAAGTAAGAATCAAAGAAATAAATTTATTTTTATAATATATCAAATCTTATATCTAAATAATATTATAATATATTATTATTTAAGATAATGTAAAAAATAGTTTTAGAATAATATTAACAATAAACAAAAAATAATAATATTTAATTGAAAATAATTATTTAAAGAATATCTTATAATATATATTAATATAAATTAGAATATATATAGTTTATGTTAATAATATCTTAATATACTATAAATTAGATTATATTTTGTTCTAAAATAATAAAAAAATTAACTAGTAAATGAAATTGTAATACAACAACAACAACAATAATAATAATAACAATGTTTACATTAATTTAGTTTAACTATTAATGGATTTTTTTATAACTATAATGTTCATTAAATCTAAATAAATTTATTTTGCGTACTATATTTTAATTATTTACTATAATTTAATTAATATTATTAGTACAATACTTATTTAAAAATTTGTTATTTTACTTTTATATTATAAAAGTAATATATTTATTTATTTTGTTTAATCGTATGTAGCTTAATAATTAAAATAATTCTTATAATTACTTGATATTACCTTTTCATAAAAAATAAGTAATATTATTTAAAATTAATTTAAATATTTTTTATTATACTTAGAACTTCATGTACTTTCTATTTTTTTCTTATTTTCTTCCTCCTTATTGATGTGGAAGCCATCGTAAATTTGAAACGAAAAAAAAGTTGATTCACGTTTTCAACAAGAACTTTGTAGTTCTTGCATGGACTAAGAACTAATTCATAAAAACTAAATGGTTTTGTTTGGATATTAAAACTTGTCCAAGTTTGGAATAGTAAACACTTCAAAAACAAAGTAATGATGAAGTTCTGGCATATTTGAGGTAACAATGAGTTTTTTTTGTTTTTTTGTTTTTTTTGCTTTTGTTTTTTTTTTTTTTGTTTTCTTTGCTTATATATACTGATACAATTATTTATTTTCCCATACATTATTATTCATCTTGTAAACTAAATTATTTAATTCAATATTATTTTTTATTAATTATTTATTATACTTTAGTTAGTATTATAGTACAATAAAATATTATTAAATAATATTTATTGTTAATATTATTTATTAAACTATTTTTACATTATATTAAATAATAATCAATTATAAGATAAATTAATGCAATATTTTCCATATTATAAATATAAATTTATCTATTTATTTCTTACTTTTTATCTAAACATTCACTAAAATTTATCTTTTAAATTAACTTTTTAAATCTTCATCGTTACGTTTTCATCCAATCACCAAACCTAAACTTTTTTATATAATCGATTAGTTTTCAAGAACTAATAAGAACTTAAATTCTACCATCCAAACACACCCAATGAGTTAATCATAATTTTAATTCTCACGGGGGACACAAAAAATCAAGTGAATGTTTGACAGAATTAAATCAAATTGTGACATTAATTCTCATCCAAACACAGTCATAAAGAACAATATGAATAAAAGAATTTCAAAATCGATAAAATATAAATGGTCTAATGGCCGTTTACTGGAATGGGGGGAGGGTTTGTTTCACCTATATCGAAAATCGTTTGATGATTGTAGCACGACAACAGCGGCAACGCGACAAGATCTATGTGTGCTCCTCGACGTCGATCGACAATTGCATCAAGCAAGATCGACAGTGGCGTCGAGCGAGATCGGCAGCCGCAGCAACATCGTGTGCAATCAACAGTGGCAACGGTCGAGCAATGACAATGGTGGTAGCAACATCGAGCGAGTCGAGCAACGACAATGGTGGTAGCAACATCGAGCGACAACAACAATGATAGGGCCGCCTATCAAGATCTTTACGACGTCGATCCGAGTGGCAAGATATGTGAGCGTCATCCAGTGCAAGATATGTAGTGGCAGTGACATCGAGCGCAATTGGCCGATGGCATCGAGCAACAACGATAGTGGTGACAGTGAAAGCGATAGAGCCAGCGACCTAGGAGCAACGATCGATTTTTTTCCTATTAAATTTGCTGTGCTAACTATTTTTTCTAAAAGTTCAAATCGTTAGGAGGAATAACATCAACGATTTTATATTCTTAACACTTTCCCTCACGTATGAGTTGCTGACAACTTTGGTCTATCCTAACTCACTACGTGAACTTAACGAGGTTCGAATTCTTGACCTCTGTTCCTGATACCATGATATGCTAATCAATTTTTCTAAAAGCTTAAACTGTTAGAAAGAATAACATCAATAATTTTATATTCTTAACATCCCCAAAGGCTAAGTCGTTTGAGCTGCTACCATCTGATTTGGACATTGAATCATGCGCATTAGATTCTAGGGGTGTTCACCAAATCGGATCAATCGGTGAACTTGAAGACTCGATCCGGCCACGACCCAAAGGGTGGTCGGGTCGGGTACGAGTTGAGAAATTCCAACCCGAGTAGACCCGACCCGATATGATTGACCCAAATTATATATATATTTACTTTTTTATTTAAACTGAATCTTATATTTTATTTAAAATTTTAAAAATATTAAAATAAATTGTTTTAAGTATGGGAATAACATTTAGATATTTAAGAAACTTAATTTATGCTATAAAATAAATATTAAAAATATTTTTATATTAAATAAATATAAAACAATGAGAAAATTTTTTTTTACAAAAAGAAAAATTGGTAGTCGAATAATCCGATCATCCGATCCGATCCATCTCGAACCGAATCAAATCAAGTTGAATCGAATTTATCCCTTAGAAAAGTGTCAACCTGACCCGATTCAATCAATTTTGATGAGTTCGGATTTGTTCATGAGTAGAAGAGTTAGACTCGACTCGTGAATATCCGGTGAATTTGGCATCTGACGGTACGCGAGTACGGGGACGCGCATTAAACCCAAATACAAGTGTGTCTGAGACAAAAGTATATTTCTCTCACTTACAACAAATTCTTACTATTTTCGGGCCTTTTCTCTCTCATCTCTCGCTGCAACTGCGAGCTTTGAGCTCTCTCGGTCAAACCGCCCCAAGCCTCTGCTCTCTCTCTCTCTCACTTTTTTTAGCCCGAGGGGAGAGAACAAGAAGCAGGCCAAAAAAAGAACCAAGCATTTTTTTACTTCCCCAATGGAACACAAGGATTCTTCGTTGATTTGCTTCTGATCGCTTTGTCCCCCTTCCGTCCATTCTCTCTCTCTCTCTCTCTCTCTCTCTCTTTCTCTATTGTTGGAATGTCGGGTGACTACTGAGCTCATAGGAGAAGTTGGAGGAAGAGAAGGGCCAATCATTTGGTTCCGAAGCTTCTATCTCCTCATTAAACCATCGGTTTTTGTGTTTCTTCTCTGGTATTTTCTCGCCTTTGGTTTCTTTGCTCGAAAGTTTGGATTTTGGTTACAATTGCCATTGCTTCTTTTCTTCCAGTTTCATCTTTTTTTTTTTAAGACTTTATCGTTGTCTCCTTTTCTCCGTCATTTATGCTGTGTCTTTCGTGCGGAATACCGAAATTTGATTTCGGTCTTGGCGGATTGCCCAAAGCCATTCGCCACCAAGGCAAGATCCGAGGTGGGTTTTCGATGCAGTTGTTCAAGTTTTTTTTTTTTTTTGTTCTTCTAGCTTTTGGTTAGGATCTGAATCGCCTGGTACATGTTCGTTGGATTTCCTTGGTTAGGATCTGATAGTCCTGAGTTAGGACGGAGGGCTTCGGAACGATCATGGTTGGGACGGATGACGCCCACATGATGGGTGATTGGGCGGCGCCCCCCAATCCAACTCCGATGACCTTGATGTCCAGCTTTCTGAACAGCGAGGAGTTCGGTCCAAAGCCATTGCCGGACTTCTTGGCGAAGAATGAGCCTCCTCCGTTGGGAGGCCGTATGCCCAAGATGGAGGTAGTCGCCAAAGTTGAGAAGGTCGAGCCTGGATTTGATTTCTCCAAGCAGTCTAACCTGTTCGGAGATCAAAAGGCGACCTCTTCGCACACGGGCGGGGGGCTAGGTGGGAGGAGGGCAGCGAATGGCTTCAATTTACCTATGATCAATACAGAACTCGCTGGACAACCCACCATGGCTTCGCCAACACCTGATCTCCTGACAATCCCGCCTGGTTTCAGCCCCACATCACTGTTGGAATCTCCAGTTTTCCTTTCAAACTCTTTGGTATTATTTCTGACTTAACAGTATAATTTTGGCATTGCACTTTTTATGATGGGAATGGGAGCCACGAATTGCTTATTATCACTATTGGATGCCATGTGCTATTGAACAAGATGATTGAGATCATTATTTCTTCGGATAGCTATCATGGATGCTTCAGCCTCTCTGTCCAGGACATTTTATATGTTGTTTCAGTAGAAATGAAGTTGCATACATTAGTTAGTCATTGTTTGATGACGACTATGTTTTAGCAGATTATTATCATCCACAATTTCCGAATAATTGTTCTTGAATCTCCACTTGACATGCTAACCTGATACATACATGTTCTTTTCATTTTCTTTCAGATGCTACCATCCCCAACCACTGGTAAACTTCTGTTCAACAACAGTGGGAATGCCAGCTCCTTCCCCATTTATGTTCTTAAAAGTGGGGATGAGATTTTTCAAGATGTTCCTGAAGCATTTGCGTTCAAGCCTCCTCTGGATCCCAACTTGTCATTCCTTTTACATTCTGAAAGAAGGGTAATAAGTTCAACATGTACTCCTTATACCCTTTTGTTTTCTCAAATTTGAATCTATGTTTTGAACTACAACATCTGACTTACTACATGCTGAATTTCTGTTAATTCAAAATTGGTGTATTAGAGTGCTAAGTATGAAACATAACAAAATATGAAAGAATACTGCCCAACAAGGTTCCCTTGGGTGACATGACCCTCCAAGCTTTCAACATGGCATCTTGCACATCCAAGAATTGGCCAAAAGATAACAAAGCGGCTGCTCTAATTCTCCTAGATTTGTATGTGCATAATTTCGAAGATAATCTTCCTTCCCGAAACTCCAGAAGTGCCAACTGGTTCTTGCATCAAGCTAGATAGAGCATCATTCACATAAATAGTTCAAATCTTACTTCTGCATTGCTGATCTGTTAATGGAACTTGAGGAGGCGTTGATCAATAAATAGAGAATGTTAACTCACAGAAAACAAGTATAATCATCCTGCAAAGTTCTGTCTTCTGTATTTCTATTTTGGTGTCCATAGAAAAATTTGTTTTGGGAAGTTGAATTCTTTACTTACAGTCTAATGAGAAATCGTCCAGAGATGGAGTTGCTACTTTTCTGAAGAGATTTCAGTTAAATCACTAAGACACAACTACTTTTTTAACTCACTAAGATAATCCCTGGAAGTTTTGTTTTTGATAATGACCCATGGGTTATGTTTGTGGTTAAAACTGCAAAATCTTTAGACCTATTTGCATGTGAGTTTACTTTCCAATGGAATGCGCATGTAATGTGAACTTGTAGATAAGACTACACTTTTCTTGAGAAATTAAAAGACTCCCTTTTTTAATACTGATTTTTTTTCACCATCATCCGTGATACAATGTATCTTGTGTTATTTTATTGCCTATACAGTTGTATTCACACATGCGTTGTCATATATTAATCCAGTCCTGTTAAAGGCTTGTGTCAAGTCGTTGGCACCATTGTTTCCCCATCACAAGGAGACGTTTCAATTAGTGCAGGAATGAGTTGTTCATTTTTTCTTATTGTTCAGGGATGGATTATCAATTTATACAAATATATCTTATCGCTCGGAAAACTTTTGAATGATACGATGTTTATTCATATTCCTGCTTGTGATTTTTTTAATCCAGGCTTCATATCTTATTTAAAATGCTAATTTCAGGTTGCTCTAAGTTTCGATCAGCAGCAGCACTCTTTTCCAAGTATAAAGATATCTCAGTCGGAAAATCCTATGCAAACAGGATCTCTTGAAGACGGTGGTGCTAATCTCCAAAATCAGCCAGAATCAAAGCTTCATGGTGATCACAGAGATATCAGTGATAATGTTACGGTTAATCAAAGAATGTCTGATTCATCTATGGGCATTGAGCACTCCCTACCTCCTGATGACCAGCAGGACTGTGAAGCAGACCAGAAAGAGATTTTGTCTGCAGCTGTTGGTACTCCAGCTGAGGATGGATATAACTGGAGAAAGTATGGACAGAAGCAGGTAAAGGGTAGTGAATATCCAAGAAGTTACTACAAATGCACTCATCTAAATTGCCAGGTGAAGAAAAAGGTGGAGCGATCTCATGAGGGTCACATCACAGAGATAATATATAAAGGTGGCCACAATCACCCCAAACCTCCTCCAAATCGCAGATCCGGTGTCCTATCCTCCCAACCATTAAACGATCAACAGATTGATGGTACAGAGCAACCTGGCTCTCAGTCTAGTTTTGATGGAAAGTCCACTTGGGTAAGCACACAGAACAATGGTGGCCAAGATTGGAGAAATGATGGGCTGGAGGGAACATCACCTTGCATTGGCACTGGTGAACTATGTGATCCTTCTACTACTACTGTGCAACAGCCTCAGGATGGTATTCGGATGTCATCAGATGCTTTAGATGTTTCATCCACAATGTCCAACGAAGAAGATGAGGATGATCGGGCAACACATGGGAGTATCTCAGTAGCTCGTGATGGTGATGAAGATGATACTGAAACAAAAAGAAGGTAAAACGCTTTTGATTTTGACTCCTTATTATTGCAGAAATCAAACTATAAGCAAAATGGTAGGTGATTAATCAGTTTGGATCCATCTAAATTTCAGGAAGTTAGAAGCCTGTGCTATTGAAATGAGTGCAGCTTCCAGAGCAGTTCGAGAACCAAGGGTTGTAGTGCAAACGATCAGTGAAGTCGACATTCTTGATGATGGGTACCGTTGGCGCAAATATGGACAGAAGGTGGTCAAAGGAAATCCAAACCCAAGGTAATGTACTGGCCTCATTTTCTTGTACATCCCCTCTCGAAAACAACACCCAATGTGCATCCATTAAGTTTGCTCCTTTGTCCAGAGCTTACATAGTTAACATATTTTGGTTTCTTACTGAGCAAAAGTGATGTTGGGTATCTGAAAGTATCATATGATTTTCTTTTCTGCTACAGAAGCTACTATAAGTGCACAAACCCAGGGTGTACTGTGCGTAAGCACGTAGAGAGAGCATCACATGATCTGAAGTCAGTCATCACGACGTATGAGGGTAAACACAACCATGATGTCCCTGCTGCAAGAAACAGCAACCACCCGAATTCGGCATCTTCTAATACTTCAGCTACCTCAACACCCCAAACTCATAGCCTGATGAGAAGAACTGAACCAACCCAAGATGGCTTAGTAAGGTTCGAAAGCCACGCATCGATTGGAGGATACGGTCTTGCGGGAAGAGAGCAGTTTGGATCGCCGACCAGCTACTCTGTTGCAATGGGACAAATGGGTCACCCAGGTTTGACAAACCTTGCAATGGCTGGCTTAGGACCAATGGCTCCAATAAAGATACCAGTTCTCCCTCCAGTTCATGGTTACATGGGGGTTCATCATCAGCCTCCTGAAGGAGGATTTATGGTACCCAAGGGGGAGCCGAAGGAGGAAACAATGCCAGGTTCCAGGCTGCCAATGGCGAACGGGGGATCTGTTTATCATCAGATGATGAGCAGGATGCCTCTGGGACCCCAACTGTAAATAATAGGACATCGAAGCTTTCCTGCCTACCCCAAGATGAGAAATCCTATCTCTTCTATTATGTTTCATTATAGAAATTGTAAAAAAAAGAAAAATATGTAAAAGAAATTTCTTTAATCTTATAGCGAAATTTTGGAAAAAAAAACAAATTTTGATCATTGTTGTGCCTCAACTTATAGTTATATGTTCATAAAAAAAAAAACCGATTTTTGATCAGTGTTGTGCCTCTATAGTAGTCATATGTTATTGACAGTGAAGAAGTATGACCCATGAATCACATATGTTTGTGAATCTTGTAATTTAGAGGTTTCTGTTATAGTAAATCATTGGAGAGACTTTTATTTTCTGCTTGAATTATGTTTTGATTGGGAATCGAAACCTATATCTATTACCCTCTCTTTAGTCGGTGGTATGTTTCGTAGACGACAAAGACTGCCATACATTGCTACAGGTTTTGAGTTAGATTCCATAAGGTTCATGAAATCCTTTATTTAGTTTATCGTACGTTAGACCTATTGGTCTTTTGTAAAAATAAAAAATAAAAAAGTCAATTAGGAGAAGATATATAATATAATAACATAGAAACGAAGTATATTCTCAAAGCGAGTAATCTGTTTAGACATTTCAGAATTCGGACGTGTTAGAATCAGATTCAGAATTATTGATTGAGATCATGAACATCCAGTACTGTAACTAACATTTTGTTTATAATAATTACATGCTCAACAATATTTTGACAGGATTGCACACAAATATTTATCGAGTGCCTGGACATTCTCTACACTGCAATAGAGTCTTTAAAAAAAACCTGGAATTTCGATTAACATCGAAGCCACTTTTGCAATTGAAACAAATTATTTTACGAGGGAAAAGTTTCAGAGATTGGATAAGTTGTGTATCCAAACTTATCTCATATGAACTCATGAGCATTCTATGTCGTAATATGACCCTTTTGCACTGGTGCCCCTTCGGACTCTCTATGGCACGATGATGATGCTAAAAGAGTTCCAAGGAGATGCATTTAACATTGTTTTACCTGTAATCATTACAGTACAACTTCAAATCAAACGCAAGTTAAAAGGACAAAATATATATATCAGGTATCCAATTATCAACAGCCTGCTAACTTTAATTTGGACAATTCATTTAATAAAGGGAGGATCCTGATCAGTGTCAGAACTATATTACCTACCAGTTAGTGAAATAATATCAACTCTTCTCATACCACCAGTATGAGAGTCGTGTGCTAACCAATATGCTAAAACCACTTATCCTTGTTATGCTTTTTGCTAACTTAAAAATTTTATCGTTGTTATCTGAGAAAAATGCTTCATTCTCATCATTCATGTAAATCTTGAATTCCATGAGAATCAAGAACATCAGCACTACAAAGATACAAGCAAAAAAATAGCCAAGGCTGCGCATTATTAGATCTTACAAAGAAAATTGTAGTTACAATGTACTACCTTGATAACAGCTAATATAGAACTGCCAATTCAGAGTAACCTATACAGAGTGCATTACTAACACTTACTATCGAAAATATGTCCTAAAAACTTGCGCTGCTGTACAAATAAATCGGTGTCGCTTGATGGTTCTCTTTCTTTACAGTTAATATCGTCCGGCTCACATTCGTAAGCTCCTAGAGTGCCAGGTCAGCTGCAGGTGGAGAAAAATCAACCTCCATGCCCAGTATTAAAGCGATGAAACTTTTGGACATCAAAATAAGATATTGCCTTTTAAATTTGTCTCTACCTGATAAAACTGGAGCTTTGACGCATTTGAGGCATCCTGTAAACTGGGTAGTACAATGCATAGTTAGTGCTCATTAGAATTAATCTCAGGGAAGTTCTTCCGTTGCTGGTAGACAATCTTCCAGCGATCCATTTCTTCTCTGCAAAAGTTCAATATTCATTAGAGAACTGATAAGAAAGCAAATGTCCTTTTTGTCACAGAGCAAATTCATCTCAAAGGATAGACAATATGTTAGCACATGCTGAATGAGTAACTTAGGAAGTTAAAACATGAGATGAATAGGAGGTGATTGAAATGGCAATTTAGAGGTCAGACATTATAATTAAAAGTAATTCAAGATATTCAAGTTATAAGCACTAAAGAGAAAAATAATCCACTACAAGAGTAGAGATATAACATAAAAAAATTGTACAAAAGAATGAAGTGTGAACTCACTGAAG
This sequence comes from Pontederia crassipes, assembly GCA_030549335.1. NCBI lineage: Eukaryota > Viridiplantae > Streptophyta > Magnoliopsida > Commelinales > Pontederiaceae > Pontederia > Pontederia crassipes. Next base: position 15,683,271 of record JAUKPH010000017.1, on the reverse strand, counting down.
ACAACGGCCAATGGAATCATAATACAGCAGACCCACAATCTTCCGCTTCCGTTCATTTCTGTGACCACCATGACGCTTGACCACCGGCAACTGCTTGACTCCTTTAGCCTCCATAAGTTCTTTGGCGGTTGTCAAATCCGTATCAGGAAAGCAAGTTAGTAATCCACGCTCGGTTCCCCGAAACAAAAAACCTCGTGTGACCCGTGATGAAATAGAACTATTATTAACCTGCAAGATGAGTTGCAATAAGCTCATTGGATTTCCTTTCCTCGAAAGAATACAAATAGAGGGTTCAAGATCAAATGAAATTGCAAATCATAACCTCGTTGTAGGCCTGCTCCTTTCTTTTTAAGGAAAATTCACCATTACAAAGACTTCAATTGTAATACAATCAACCAGAAATACAAGGTAAATTTCGAACTTCTTACATTAGAGGCCATTGAATTTCCTTTTGAGTTGCACGGAACCTCACTGCCTATTTCAACTCCTACCCGCTGAATATCACCACACGTAAGAATACCCTCAAGAAAGTCTTCATGGTCTACAACAAGGACACATCTTTGTTGGTTCTCGCACATGATCCTTAATGCCTCATTTACCATGACTGTTGATGGCACTTTAACAAAAGTCTTTGACATGGCTAGTGAGACCTGACAAGGAATCAAGACAAGGTTCAAACGATATGGCAAAAGTTGCAACCATTAAGAAAGAAAATAGAACAAAGTCCAATGTAGTGCTTAGTACGAAGCACAATCTACCAATATTAACCTTAAGGTCATCTAGAAGTACGTCCTCAGAAAGTTCGAGTCCATCTGCATCTTGTTGTCTCCAGCTAGGTACATGTTTGTCTTCAACAAAGGGTAAAGAAGAATATCGATGCCTAGGTGATCTAGCCTCCCATATCTCAGATTCTTTAGATTGGTTTGCAACAGAAGGTACCCATATAGCTAATCCAACTGCCCCCTGTGAACAACGTGAAACAACAATTAGTAAGATAAAAAGGCATTAAATGATTCATCCTTCTCCTCCATCCATCGAAAATAGAATAAGAATGTTAAGATTGTTATTAAAGTGTGCTTCTGCATTCATTTAGAAGATACGAACTCATCTGGACCACTCTCAAAAGAAAAGAAAGGGAAAAACTCTTCTTACAACAATACCAATAGTGCTTAGCCAAGGACACACTATTCAAATAATGGAATTCATAATACCTTGTATTAGGGTGAGATTAGTCATTGGTGTTCAGAGAAAAACAAGGAAAGTTTACCATTCATTTTCTATTGAACTCCTCATCTTCTTTCTAGGTTGTAGTTCGGTAAGCTAAACCAGTGCCAATGCCAATCAAGGTACTAAAAATTGTGATCTTAAGTAACATACACAGTCTAACGATTTTTTTTCTTTTTTTTTGAGAACAGTCTAACGATTTTGCCTAATAGGTTTCTTCTTTTTCTTTTCTTTTTTTTTCCTGAGAGAAGATGTAGTAATTATTTTCAGAAAAAAAGACGGTAATTCTCAGCTTCTTAATAGCTAAATCACAGAAGTTCAACTTATATGTTCAATTTAGTTACAAAGAAGTGAGAATTGCCTGGATGCTTCTTCCCTTCCAAGTAGGTCTTGAATTTAATGTCAAATAGAATTTTCAATCATTAAATCATTTTGCACATTATCCACTAAACAGCTTAAATCAAAGTTCAATAACACTCAAGTTTATACCTGCAGTTCAGTTTTAACATCGATTTAAGAAAAAGCTCCAGGAAAAATCAACTTTGAAAAATGAGGGCATTCATACCTTATTTACTCTACGTGTAGTTAAAATTCAAAAGCAAACACATCAAGGAAGTGAATGTCATGGTTACAAAAATGAAAAAGCTGGTACCATAAGACATACTTATTAACATAAATAAACATTGTTTAGAAAAAAGTAAGACACATGAACAAACTTGTTAAGAAACATATCCTTCTTTGAGCGATAGGAAAAAGTTGAGCAAAAAATATGTCAGTATGTCACATTGAACAATGTCTCTCATAAGTAACATACACAAAATATAGCAGAAGCAGCAAAAGAATTGTAAGAACATATACTAGGAACTTTTGTGATAATTGGTAATTACCATAAGAGGAAGCAATATCCTATAGTCCTTTGTTAGCTCAAATAGAAGCAATACTGAAGTCAATGGAACTGAACAAACTGATGCTAAAGTAGCAGCCATACCAACCTGCACAAAAGTAAAATATAAATATTGTCATGGATCAAACGATAATTTCAGTTTAGTAACTAACTGATAGAAATTTACAAGTGCATAGGCCTGAGGTTGGGCAACAGCAGCATTTCCAGGAATCGAAGAATTTATAAGTTCTGCAGCTGAACCTCCAAAAACAGCACCCACAGCAGCACCTATCATCAAGCTTGGAGCATAGAGACCACCTACAAGTCCTGAACCTTTACAAAGCGCAGTTGCTACTACTTTAGCTGCAGCTAGTTGAGTTAAGAGCCATATTCCAGGAGCAGAGGCACTCTTTCCCGTGTGGAGAATTTCTTCAACATTTGTAAAACCCCAGTACAGTATTCCAGGATACTTGAGAGCTATTATGCCAGCTCCTAAGCCGCCTAATGCGGGCAATACAACTGCTGGCAGACTAAATTTATTTCTTATGTAATCAAAAGAATTGGTAAACCAAACTGCCAACCTGCTGAACGCTACACTTACAACACCACAGAGCATGCCTAGAATGAGATATAATGGTAGTTCTGCATTGAATGACAAAGAAATGTTTGAATAAATTGCCATCTCATGTTGATGATGCTTCAGGCACATATTTCTTCTTAAAAAAAATTACAAGAAGGTGCATTGAAATATAAATATAGTTATATATGTTCTACTTGGTGCCACCAGTATTTTTTAGAAATAATAATCATCAAAGTGTCAACATTGGTAGTTTGGTACTTCCAACTAGATGGCTAAATCTCTATGATCACATAGCATAAATCAAATAGCTTGAATGTATGCAGAGAAAATAAGTGCAAGTAACTTTATAAGATTACATCTGGGGTAAGCTATCACCTATGTAAAATACTAGCACATTTCCAGAAACAATAATATCTATTTTCTATCCTAGAACAATGAACTAGTTTAGTATCAGATCAAATACCAGCAGCAGATTTTAGTTCATATGTCGGCACAATGAAAGCTGGTTTCTCTCCAAGTAAAACATTAGATACGGTTGATGAGATAACAGATGCCAATATTATCATAGCAGTTGTAAACGGTGGTGAGTTTTCTGCTCGAAGTGGTCTAAGTACAGTCTCAATGGCAAAAAAGCACCCAGCAACAGCTGCGTTGAATCCTGAAATCAAGAAACATCAATGATTTAGCTGAAGTGTCAGAGGATAGTAAATAATATGATAATAGGGGATCAAATCATCTGATACAACAGAAGAAATTTCTGTTCTCTAAGAGTTACAAAGTATCATGGAAAAGCATATATTGCTGGCAAGAAGAATAATGCATAACATAGCCACTAAGTCTTCATTGTAATGTAAGTTATGAATTAAAAGTTTTTCTATCAGAAGGCTTCTTTTCAAAAGAAAAAAATGGAATTATAAAGCTCGTTTGTGGCTAGGTCATTGCCTACCATCTCCCCAAGTGGGAGAGTGACATCATAAAAAACTCTCTAAATAATGGAATTAGATGAAACATAAGATTTAAATTCCCATGCCTTTGTTTGTTTGTGAGTTTTGAGTCTCCCCATAGATCAAAGATTCCATCATAAGGTAAATGACAGAAGTAAACACAATTTCTGAGTGATACCTGAAGCTATTCCAGCAGCCGCACCAGCTGCAACAAGTGCAATTCTCCTTTCTCGGTTATTTTCCATCATCTCTGAACACCCGTTTGCACATGATTTTCCAATGTCAACACTTGGACCCTCAGGACCTAGAGAACAGCCAGTACCAAGAGTCACTGCAGCCTGGATGGCCTTAATTGTTGGAAAGATTGCTGCCAGCAAATCAATACCCTGTCTCTGAGATGTCCTAGATTGCTTTATCTGCTCAAATATTTCAAGAAGTCCATGCATCATCCCTACAACTACTCCTCCTGTAACAGGAATCAACAATATTCTATGCCACGTATCAGCCAACCTCTGTAGGCGGAGCCAAGCAGCACCCTCATTTGGAGTACCAGCCCATGCCCATTCGTGAATCACTTGCACCTAGTCAAAGCATGCCATACATTAGACGTTTAAAATTGGGAAGTTCGAGAGCAATAATCCAAAGCCCTCTCGGAATGTAGACAGATCCGAAAGATAATAGCATTCTTTCACAAATAAAAAGAAAAATAGAATAACATATGTGTCCCCACTAATTAGGATTCAAGTACAATAGGATCGTAAGTGTTATCTAAGTAATTCGTAGCCCATAGCTCCTCATTAGCTATGGGCAAAACGGGAGTGTTCAACTATACAAGTCTCAAGATCCTCAAAAGACAAAGCTACTACTAAAGGTTACAATGAATAGTGATAACGCCAAAACAAGGACTATTCAACAATATATATTTACAATGTCAGTGCCCGGCAATCCACAATATATATTCAAGAATGCGACGTTGATGACCATTTCCATAAGATTACGTATTATCCTTCGTTCTTCTGGATGTATAACCAACACACGCGACGGATGATGTAGGACAAGAGGTAGCTCTGAATAAAAGGGGCAGGAACTGATATCCTTACCCCACGATTGAAGGCGGCGACACAGATTCCGGTGGCGAGCCCAAGGAGGCATCCAATCAGCAGTAGCGCCCATTCAGGCGGGGCGCCTTCGCTGAGCACGTCAGGCGAACGATCGTCATTCGGCAGCGAAGACGACCTCCGATCCCAGTGGCGCCGGCGGTTGGACAGCCCACGGTCGATGTGCTTGAGTAGGTCCCCGATCCCGCTCCTCCTGGCCGACGAGGGGGTTCCGATAGACGCCATCGTCGTGGCCGGCTGCAGTCCGTGGCCCTCCAGGTCGGCGTCCGAGGCGGACGTGGCAATGGACCGGAGGAGGATCTTGTGGTCATCGATTTCGGATTCCCCGCCGGACATGGTCGCCATCGGCGCAGGAAACGCCTAGAACGCCATCGCCGGATGAGGCCTCGAGATCGCGTGTTGGAACGCTAGAAAGCGCGCGAGAGATCTGAGTTTTGAGAAGTGCACGACCGACGAGGAGAAGAGAACAGAACGCGAAGATGTCCTTTTCTAAATTTTATTAATTCTTTATTCATTAAAAAAATAAGTTGGCAGTGTTTGCCTTTTTCTGATAAGTTCGCTTATTACATTGTAAAATAGTAAAAACACTCGAATTTTAAATCATTTAATATTTTACACTTTATTGACAGATTTTCTGCTGATAGTAACATCAATACGGAAAAAGTAACTATTTAATATTTTACACATTATCGAAGATTTTTGGGTTGATAGTAATAACAAAATAAAAATAATAATAATAATGCTGTATAAGATGTAGATTCATGCATAAATAAAAAAGGAAATTTTACTTATAGATTTGTTGTTATCTTTTCAAACAAAATTTTTATATCATCATAGTTTTGAACCTTGAACTGATCGGTTCAATTGTGAACTAGTGGCTAGTCAGGTTGAGGTCAACATCAAAATTATTTGTAATGTTAAATCGAAAAAATGATTGAATCGTTGAACCGATTCAACTTAGTTCAAACTCATTTTTTACAAAAAAAATTAAAGAAAATTAGTAAAATATTTTTTTTGAAAAATAGAGTATTAAAAGGTAAGTTAATAAGTATGAAAATATGAGAGGTAAAAAATAAATAGAAATATAAATAAAAAGTTATGTGTTAAAATTAAATAATATTAAAATGAAAATTATTAAAGGGCAGAAAAATGGAAACAAAAAAGAAAAATTCTACATAAAAATAAAAAAAGAAAAAAAGAGTAATTTGAGATAAAACATTAATATAACATCTATACCATTAAATCATAAATAACAAGTCAATGATAAGCTATTAATATTATGGACTGAAATTGTTATTTGAGATTCTTAAAATTTTAATAAATAAAATTAGTGTAATATTCATATACTTAAGATGAATTTTTAGCATTTTGATTTTTAATGAATTATTACTACAATATTTGTACATTACAATTATTGACTTTAAAATTATTATAAATAATATTATTTTAATAAAATTTAATCTAATTTGGTCGAACGATCCAACCACGAACCCATAAGAGTCCGATTTAGTCGTTGGTACGATTCTAAACATATTGGTTACAATATCATATAAAACAACATCAAATTGATCTTTATCATGTGGCAAAAAGTAGTGGCTAATTTATTAGATAGAAAATAACAAATATGAAAGATTTTGATAATAAAACAAAAAATAGTGAAAATAAGTTCAACAAAATTTAAAATTCAACATAGTTTCATCATAAATGAAAGGTAAAGAGTGTCATAAATTTATTTTAACTTCATTGATTCATGAAAGAAATAAATGTAACGCCCCCAAATCGACCAACATCATGTGGCGAAAATCAATCTGGGAATGCTACAAACGTTATGGCATTGACCATTATGTTGACTAAGACTCAGTCAAGAACCAAGACACGTTAGTAGTAGAATAAAAAGGAAAAATAGATAATGGCATAAATAGCGGAAGTCGAAAGGTTATTACATGATCCCAAAGTAGAATATCATCAGAATTACATCCGAGTTCATAAATACGGAAAGAATAGAACTAGATAACTAGGCCCTTTGGTTCATGTGCTATATCGTCGCCTGAGCTCTGTCGCAGCATACCAACTCAACATCATCACTGATTTGACCCTATGAAAATCAAACACAGGGGAGGAGATCCTCCCGTAAGCTTTATAGCCTAGTGGGAAACCAATAAAGTATACAATGCATAACTTAAATAGCATAAATCAGTAATGATGACAATATCTTATCTTAGTTTGGAAATGGAGCATGGAGTCATCATAATTATGAATTAGAAGAATCAATAGATAGTGAAATCAATAAGACCACATGATAAGTGATATGCTTAGAATTCATAGCAGACTTGATAATCATGACATAAATGATAAACATAACATGACTTGATATTCATGCTTACTTAACTTATCCATACTTCTTAATCTTGAATCTTACTTGGGAATCAGGTGTCTTTAGGTGCCTTTACATTCTTAAGGTATGCCGAGCGAAACACTATATTCCTGTGCAATCAATGGGTGATCAAGTCATGACCAAGGGAACAACCCTTATCTTGAGGCACTTGTCATAGGCTAGCAATCCATTATTTATCTTCCATCTTCACTTATTAATCTCTTTAGAATATTGTTACTTGTTATTCATCATATGTGGGAAATGATGGATCGAAAATAGAATGATTCAATATCAGGGTCAACATCTTAAATCAGAAATAAATCATTGTGAGATAAATCTGGTCATAATCGTATTCAATCAACACTAGGATATATAGCATTCAAATAACCAGTAAGACGCATAAGGTGGAATTTCGAATTGCTATAACTCGGGCCGGGTACAAGGTGACTCGAGCCGAGTTCGTAGCATGGATTTGGACCAATCGGGTTCAACGAGGAAATACGACTATGAGTCTCGGAAGTCATAGCCCGGGCCGGGTACAGGTTGACCAGGGCTAGGTCCATAGTAGAAATTCGGGTCGGGTGTACATGTCACTCGGGTCGACACGACATGGGATGAACCCAGGCCGGATTAAATGAAACCTGGGTTGAGTGACACAGCATATCGAACGGTCGAACGATTGACCGATCTGTCAAGGGGTCAATCGATCTCCGCTCGCTAACTCGGATCGAGTTCCGGTTGATCCAGGCCGAGTTCCGCAAGCACGGTCGTAGGATCGTCTCGCATGATCGATTTTCGATCCGAACTTGGGCCGGATTCAGGGTGATCTGGATCAGGTCCTTACATTTTTAGAACATTGGCAGATTTTACAAATAGATGCTCATATTAATCTACAATCACATATCATATACAAACATAGAAGAGATATAAAATGCAGATTAAAACACTATTAGCACAACAATAATCTTAGTAGACCAAATCACAATAACAATCAATTTTCTACACATAAGAAAACATAACACAATGCAATCAGAATTATAGATCAGAAATCATATTCATCTTCATGTCGTCTTCTTCATGCTATTCATACTTGAGACATGATCAAATCGTATTAGCATATTGATTAGATCTATCTAGAGTTATGCAAGGTGATTTCGAATTCACCCACCTTGTTTTTTTATCCTTTCTTTGATTCGCTGGAAACTCTATCAGCCACGCCCTCCCTGTCCTCTCTGCATCCCTTCCTCCTTTGGCCGATTGCCGCCTACAAATAATCCGGATGAAGAGGACATGAGGAGGTGTAGGGATCCAAGAATGTGGCAGGGAAGAAAAGAAACCCAATTACCCTTGTGTTTGGTGACAATAGAGAGCAATATTTTTCCTCACATATCGTATGTGAAGGAGAGATGAAACTAACATTAATTCATTAGATCCAACTTGTTCTCCTCCTTAATTGTCATGATACCCTTTTTATTTGCCTAACTAATTCCCCACATTAATAGGGATTTTGCATTTATCTCCCTACTGGCCGTTTCATACTGATTTTGATTTTGATTTTTTTAACGGTTGTTACAATAAATGACAATGAAAAACAACAAAAATAATCAAGGTTCATAATGACATCATCATCATTAAGCAAAGAGAATAGTTTAGGTTCATCCTTCCAAATAATATTTCGTGAGCTTCACAACTTAATAAGTGAATAAGAAATCAGTAGAAGATATTAGTATCAATAAGTCAATTAATGATGGCATAATAATATTCCATGTGATTATCTGATAAGTAATCAATATAATATTCAAGGATTAATCAATATAAAGCCTTTAAGGATATATCAAAGAATGAATTAATGCTATGGTCACTAAGAGGGAAATCAATGTAATGCTTTTCTCTTTGTGCTTTACTATTCAATACTTTAAATTAATGTCTTATCGACGCAAGGATTATTTCTTTAGACCATAAACTATCATTTTCCGTATCTAATTTCAAAGTGTCCTTATGATATTTCTAAACATTGCTATATTTTTCACTTTAATTATTCTGTCCAATTTTGTCAACATTTTCTATTTTTAATTTTTTTTCATTTGAAAAGACTAAAGTGCCCTCCTCAAGTAATAATTAAGATATATGTGTTATATTTTAGTCTTTAAAGAATAAAATAAAATAATAATACATAATATAAAAAGGCTAATGATGATAAAGATGATTATTTTTAATTTTTATATTATTGTTATTATTATATTCTTTTATTCTTTTTTAAATACTAAAAGATAGCACACATTTTAATTATTACGTGGGGAGGAGACTTTAGTCTTTTCATGAATAGAAAAAAATAAAAATAATAGAAAACCTAATAGAATTGAAGGAAAGACTAAAGTAGTAAATGCAGCAAAGTTTAAGGTCATAATTTGAAATTAGATGCGAAAAATCGTGATAGTTAAGAAGATGTTTAAAAAAATAACCACAATGCAATATAGAAAGTTGTCTTTAACTTATAGATCTTTGATCTTTCTATGCAAGGTCTTTCTTTAATATTTTCGTCGCAATGTGGTGTCATGTATTTTATGAATGAAACATATAATTGTTCATACCATGATGAACATCCTCTTTATGGAAAATGAGGATGCATCATACTTGGTTGAAATCCTTTTTCATTACATGATGACGAGCAATCGAATAATGATGATATAGATGAATCTATGCCCTAATCATGTAACAAATAATGAGGTTGGTGGTCGAACCTTGTTATTTCCCCTTTTTGTGCAAATATATCGAGTGTTACATCATCACATTTTCTTATGTCTCCTAGTACTTGTTCGTTTTCAAATCTCGGCCATTTTTTTAAAAAAAATTAATATTCTAATCACACTTTATTGATTCCACACCCAACTTATTAAATATAATGATATTGTATAGTATGAGATGAACATATATTAGATTAATGTAATATTGTATTATGTATGTTTTGAAATATATAAAATAACTTAGCTCATAACAAATTGAAAAAGGGCACAAAGAATTAGTATGATATGCAATTGTTCAAAAAGAAAATTTTTAATTTCTTTTTTTTATTTCAGTTTGACTATAGCAATTTATTTATATTTTTCATTATATTATTTACATTCTATTCCATATGTTTTCAAATATTTTATATGTTTAATTTGATTGCACTTTTTCATATTAATTAAATGTATACGTATATCTCACATTCCATATTATATAATATTGTTGTAACACGGAAGAGAGGATAGAGAAAGAATAGTAGCTAGTATATTAGTTATTAAAAAGAACTTAAGTGGTAGCTTGTCCTCGTTTAAAGAGGTCTCGAGTTTGAAACTTGGCGTATGTAGAATATTTCAACTAGGAATCTCATAGTTAGGCATACGACTGGAGGCGACACAGATAATGTAATATCCCTAAGTTAATCATGCATGATTAGTTGTATGAATGTGATGTTATATTATCTTATTGGCAATCTCTATGAATGTGATGTTAAGACTTGCACTTCAATATCAACTAAAGTGCGAAAACGATGGAAATTTACTTAAGGCGAAAATGTGATTTTCGAACAAGTGAAAATTTGGAAAATTAAAGTCCCAGTAATTGCTCCTATATATGAAAGGATTCTAAAAGTAATTTTTAAGAATTTTTAGGAGGTGTATGAGTTAGGTAAAACGTAGACACAAAATCGAAAAATTTGTGAAATCGCGATTTTTGTTCTTCGGACAAAAATTTAAATTTCGATTCCTTAGTTATTTATTTTTCTAAATATTTTATTTGAATCCAAATGGGGGATAGTTTCTTATTTACATGTAATGTCTTCAGTAAATGAATGAATAAATAAATAAATAATATAAAACCATTTACTTAAATGGCCTTAGATGTAAATAAAAGTAAGGGCAATTTGGTCCCATCTTTGGCCGACTTGGTAAGTCGGTTTTCCTTTGCATTCTTATCCTTCAACTACTACCTTTTACCAACATTTTCTGCCCCTTTCACCATCCTTGGCCGAATAGCAAAGGTAGTAGAGAGCTTACCACATGTTGAAGGGAATTTGACAAAGAGAAGAGGAAATTAGGGATTCTCATTTGTGGTGAGTTCATACTTTAATTTATTTTAATTTTAATTACATACCTTTCTAATTAGGGTTTTTGTGAATCTTTCCCATCTCATTCATTTTCGGATTTTACTTGAACATGTGGCAAAACTCATGTTGTTCATCGGTAAGATTAACCCTAGCTATGTTCAGTTGATTCACGAATATTTAGCTACATAATTCAATACCTTCGAGTGATCCAAAAATTATGAAATTTATTTTGATTGATTTCCTATGAGTCTAATTTCATTGAGCTTTGAAATCAAGTTAATATGATTTCTGTAGACAAAGTTATGCTCGTATCTTTAAGGTACTATCACTCTGTCCGCCGAAATTGCTGCCCGAATTTGTAAATTATGTATTAAATTCAATATGTCATGGAATTATTTGATAATTTAGGGTGTTATATATATTGATGTTAGGTTTCATCGACAATTGGAATCACTATAAAATGATATGTATAGAGAAAGTTATAAATATTTTACCGAGCCTTACTTAGTTTATCAGAATGGAGCTTAGGGCAAATTATGCTAGTATTGGTTAATTTTATTGTGCTCAGTACAAATAGAGAGAAATTCAAGTAATTTTATGACTTGCACCCTAGGAGTCTACAATTTGGGAAAAATTAAAATTACTAGAACAGGGAATGTTTATTATTTTATATAAATCATAAAAGTAAGGTTACTCAATCTATCAGGACATAAAAACAACATAAAAGTTAGGTTGAATGTTGATTTTTATGAAAGCAAACTATAATGAAGTAGGAAATGAAACTTTTACAGAATAATGTCTTTGTAATGTGAGAGTAAAGAAAATTGGAATGATGTTATTTAGGTATGTATATAAGAAGATATGGATTTTTCTTTACTATGGGTGCAATATGTTATATTAATAGGTCAATCCTTATGTTTAATAGTTACTTAAGTTATAAGAGTAAATACTTAAGGTTCATATACCTAAGCAATTAATTATGTTTCATGTGTAACAGGATTGTGTTCAGATCATAGTAGTAATGTGTTTCTTACTATTATTGTTATAGGAGTAGAAGAATAAAGTAGTGAACAAGGAAAGGGAAACATTTTGCTAGCCCTTATAGGTAAGTTGATTTTTCCTACTCTATGTTTTCATCTCTTTTGAATTCGGTGTGACATCGATTATTATATGTATTGAATATGCTTTTGATATACTATGAATTGATTTTGAAAAATGTAATGATGACAAGCATATTTGAATGATTGTATGATTGCACATTTGAAAAGCATATGTGATATGACATGAATGGATTAGTGCAATCTTATTTCGTTTGAAATGGTATTTGATATGATTCATCTTTTGATATTTGAGATACAATTGTTATATGTATTAAATTCATATATCGTCAAGTTTATATGAAAATTATGTTTTGAATGATTGATTAATTGATGGTTCATTGGTAAAGCATATGTGAAATGTTATGGAGCCATCTTATGGGATGTAATCCTATTCCGTTTGAATGAGTTTGATTCATCTTCTGATATTTGAGATATGATTATTATGTGATGAATCATGCATCTGCATATGCCTGCATTGCATGTATGATGGTTGGAGCTAAGTGCTACATCGCTGATCACGATGTGAGCCACCTCTAGAATCCAATGCATCATTTTGTTCCCCAAAAAATGGGATGAGATAGTCTGGAGCTAAGTGCCACATCGTGAGTAGTCGCGATGGGGGCCACTTCTAGAATCCGTAGGGGCCACCTCTAGAGTCCACCTATCGCTATATAATTTGTTCCCCGAAAAGGATGAGGTAGAATGGAGCTAAGTGCTACATCACTGATCACGATAGGAGCCACCTCTAGAGTCCACCTACCGACCACTGGCTAGTTGGTGATCCGTGCATTCATATGAGAGTGTTGCATTTGCATACATATGTTTGATATGATTTATATGATATTGATTGCAAGTTGAGTGTGATGTTTCTGATTGGTATGTTTATATGTAATTATCAAATATATAAAAAAAGCATATTTTGCTATTATGATTATTGCATGCTTTTCTATGTCCCTCCAAATTGATTAGTCGGTAACACATAGACTATGAGTTATCAACTTACTGAGCTATTTTAGCTCACTCTGTTGTTTCTAATATTTTTCAGATAATTCTTGAAAATCATGCGAGGTGATAATATTTGAAGGGTTCGTGGTAAGATGGAAAGATTTGAGTCCCTCGTATCCTTCTATTAGGATGTCGAGAGGTTTGGTTATGTGCAAAGTCATTTTGTGAAATGTAAAACTTAAGGAAGTTGATTTGTTCTGAAATGATCATCACATATTGTGTAATTTATTTAATAATATACTTTTACTCTTACGTTAAAACAAGTAAATTACATCACGTTTTCGCATTCCTTCTCAATTTCATTTGATCGTTCGTAATGAGTCGCGAACTCCGGTTTAACTCACGGGTTAAATCGGGGTCGTGACAGTTATGGTATCAGAGCAATAGGTCCTTCCCTTGGTTAAAGTTTGCATAGCTATGTCTAGGATGACATGGTCATGCTTATAGCGGGGTTGTCATTCTTATGATTATAGTGAGTTATCGGTGTTTAGAGTGGGTTGTGGCAATTTGGATATTTTAGTATGAGTTTATATAAGGGCTAATGTATGATGTTTTGAAATATAAATGTGATATTTTATTTTGATTAATTATGACTCCATGCATCGCAACCCTTTACATTGATTTGTATATGTGGATTTGACGTACTATTTGAAAAAAAAAGAGGACTATCGTGTATTCACATATAGTATGCAAATAATGCATAGTTAGAAATGTGATAAGTACGCGATGATTTTGTATGTGGATGAATTGTGTGGCATGTATGTTTAAATTGACATAGGAAGATAGGTACCTTTTCATTTTCAAATCAATCATCACTTGTGTTTTATAGGATGTAAGAAAGTGACTTCATGTTCTCCAATCTATTATAGTATGCCAATAAGTTATTTTGAAATGATGTCATAGGTTCTTGAATTATTTGGGGTAGAAAGAAAAATATTTATTATCAAATAATATTCTCATGTTTAAGTAGTTGTAAATATATTTTTATAGAAGTGATTTGACCTGCACCTTATTGGAAGAGTTCTTTATTAACATTTTCATGGAATTATTCCTATGTTTAATAGTGTTTGTCAATCGACACAAAGATAAGTATATGAATCTTCATATGAGAGTTTGGTTGACCCATAATCATGAACATCAATCTTATACATCAAGAAAACAGATGAGTTCTCAAGTTCGATTATAGGCATCTGAATCAAGTAATTGCAAGGGATGCCTTGCGAAAAATATGTTATTTGTTTGGTTAACTATGATGGACCCTAGTATTTCTGAATATTGACTTAAGATTTGAATACCATTGGCTAAAAAGAAAGTTGTATACTTCAAAGAGTACACTGGAACATGACATGATCAATATGAGTTCTTGGTAACATTATTGGATTATGGATCAAATCAAAATTTCAAACCATTCTTTGATTGAATTATAATTAATTTTATTGATGTCACCTTAATTCGTTCATAGAGTCATGCAAAATTGGGGTCCTATTCTGCAAAATCCTTATACAACAAAGGTGGGTGTCAAAATTAGGGTGCATTTTGACAACCATATAGTATGGATCATGATGATCATGAGAAAGATAAATCATGCCTCAATACACATGGCCATTGGCGATACATAAGTGATTAAAATCAAATGCTATCATTTATCTCCCCAATTGGTATGATATGCTTCTTGGATATATCTTGAAAATACATGAATCAAATAAGTTATATGTGACTATGTATTAACCAACCCTTTTGTTGTGAATGGGGGCCATGCCATATAAGGCACCATATTTTTTTAGATCATCACACACATGTAAGTTAAGAGAGGTTTATAGCTCAAAATGATATGTTGCGAAGCCTTAGTGGTACTAAACATTGTGTTTCGTGATAAATACATTTAGACAGAAGAGACACTAATAGCCCATCATGTATACTATTATACTTAAAACGAAGAGATATACTCACATGTATGGTAACCAGATAATAAATATATTTTATATCATTGATATTCAAATTAGAAAGGAAAAGACGAGCAATATGAATTTGAGCACCCTATGTTTTGACATGATTCCAAGACATTTTGGTCACATGAAATTTTGAATGACCTCCACACATATAGACTTTAAAATATATATTTTACAAGGTCGAGATACATTTCAATCATATGTATGGATAGGAATGATAGATGAAGGTATAATTATGTCGCGCTAAATAATTTGAAAACAAGTTTAGGAAATGTGTTCCTTTAAAAAAATTTTTGAAACGTGTCTAATTAGCATGATCTTTAAGAAAATATTATAGATATATAAATACTTGTTTAATACAAGTTTGGGTTCATCAGCATTAGATATGAGTACATATGGCTATGAGTTATCATTTTCAGGTTTGAGAAAACATTAAAGGGAAATAAGGTCATATGTGCTAAGGGAAATTTAGTGGTAACAATTAGCAAGAGGAATAGATTATAATTTTATTGTGACGATATGTGGTTTCTATCTTTTAAGGAATTGTAAACATCTGTGAAAAAAAAAATAACACCACTAGATCATTTATAAGGTGTTGAAGAACTAACTATCAAATTTCTTTAATATTGACAAGTGATACTTACTTGGTAGGATCCAAATCAATTTATGATCAGTAAATTATCATTAGTAGATGTGAATCCTTATTATGATTTTCAAAGTATTTTGAATTCTTGAATTAGTCTTGTTGATATCAGAATCATTGCTAACTCCTCACTTATCAATATGGATTTCGAAATCATTAATGATTCTTGATTGATCACTATTGGTCGTAGTTCAATCATTTAGTACAGATTTTTTTGTTTGCCCTTGTCCATCACATCTTACACTAGTCGAGTGGTTGAATCACTATACCTCATTACAAATTTTGAAATCATCGATGATCATTGAATAATCGCTATCGATTTGAAGTTACCAATTTTGAGCATCAAGTTATAATTGATCATTAGTTTGCCTTTGCCTATCCCACATCAATTAGTACAATTGATGGAATCAACATTATCACTCATCAATGGGTGATAAATCATTTGGTATTGTCGACTTTAGTATATCAATTGACCTTGAAAGTTTAAAGAGTGAATTAGGAAGCTTATCGAAAGATGTATTGGAGTGAGGCCTCCTCTGGTCATCGTTCGAGGGTTTGAGTGGAACCATAGAGTTCGCTATCATGAAATGCTGGTTATAAGCTTAGCAAAAGAACGATTGAAAGGTGACGCCTTTTCAATCCTCGACCGCAGTATGAAATCGACATTTCATCATTACAATCTAATAAGAAATAAAAGTCACATTTACAAACCTCATAAATAATTATGCATTAATAATGATCCATATAGATGATAAGTCATGGTCTACTGCCTCTAACTATTTGAAAATAGATGGTTGTGTCTTTTATTTAGCATTTGATTCTCTTTTGAGATATCATGATTCATATATTGACGTGTTGGCCATGTTAACAATAGTATACATAAATTCATCAGGTCTTTTAAACTTCTTCTTGGGTTCATCTCCTGGCGTAACTTTCAAGAGTACCTATTTTATACTTCACATAACGTGTAATTATAGAATAAATCCAAGTTGGGTCACCTAAATGAAGTAATACGATGACACTTCACATGAAAGAAGACATTATCATATCCCTAACTAAATAGAGCAAGTTCGTTCATTTGGAATAATTTCTTATAAGTTCTACAACGACATCATGATATTGAATAACCTACGCGATCAAACAAAATATGTCTAATTTGTTATCGATATTTATATCAACGATGAGATGTGTTAAATTTCGAGGACGAAATTTTTTTTAAGGGGGGTAGAATGTAATATCCCTAAGTTAATCATGCATGATTAGTTGTATGAATTTGATGTTATATTATCTTATTGGTAATCTCTATGAATGTGATGTTAAGACTTGCACTTCAATATCAACTAAAGTGCGAAAACGATGGAAATTTACTTAAGGCATGAAAATGTGATTTTTGAAAAAGTGAAAATTTGGAAAATTAAAGTCCTGGTAATTGCTCCTATATATGAAAGGATTCTAAAAGTGATTTTTAAGAATTTTTAGGAGGTGTATGAGTTAGGTAAAACGTAGACACAAAATCGAAAAATCTATGAAATCACAATTTTGTTCTTCGGACAAAAATTTAGATTTCGATTTCTTAGTTATTTATTTTTCTAAATATTTTATTTGAATCCAAATGGGGGGTAGTTCCTTATTTACATGTAATGTCTTAAGTAAATACTTAAATGGCCTTAGATGTAAATAAGGCAAAAAGTAAGGGCAATTTGGTCCCATCTTTGTCCGACTTGGTAAGTCGGTTTTCCTTTGCATTCTTATCCTTCAACTACTACCTTTTACCACCATTTTCTGCCCCTTTCACCATCCTTGGCCGAATAGCAAAGGTAGTAGAGAGCTTACTACATGTTGAAGGAAATTTGACAAAGAGAAGAGGAAATTAGAGATTCTCATTTGTGGTGAGTTCATACTTTAATTTATTTTAATTTTAATTACATACCTTTCTAACTAGGTTTCTGTGAATCTTTCCCATCTCATTCATTTTCGAATTTTACTTGAACATGGGGAAAAACTCATGTTGTTCATGGGTAAGATTAACCCTAGCTATGTTCAGTTGATTCACGAATATTTAGCTACATAATTCAATACCTTCGAGTGATCCAAAAATTATGAAATTTATTCTGATTGATTCCTTATGAGTCTAATTTCATTGAGCTTTGAAATCAAGTTAATATGATTTTTGTAGACAAAGTTATGCTCATATCTTTAAGGTACTATCACTCTGTCCACCGAAATTGCTACCCGAATTTGTAAATTATGTATTAAATTCAATATGTCATTTAATTATTTGATAATTTAGGGTGTTATAGATATTGATGTTAGGTTTCATTGACAATTGGAAGAAAATGATATATATAGCGAAAGTTATAAATCTTTTACCGAGCCTTAGTCAGTCTATCAGAATGGAGCTTAGGGCACATTATGCTAGTATTGATTAATTTTATTGTGCTCAGTACAAATAGAGAGAAATTCAAGTAATTTTATGACTTGCACCCTAGGATGTCTATAATTTGGGAAAATTAAAATTACTAGAACAAGGAATGTTTATTATTTTATATAAATCATAAAAGTAAGGTTACTCAATCTGTCAGGACATAGAAACAACATAAAAGTTAGGTTGAATGTTGATTTTTATGAGAGCAAACCATAATGAAGTAGGAAATGAAACTTTTACAGAATAATGTCTTTGTAATATGAGAGTAAAGAAAATTGAAATGATGTCATTTGGGTATGTATATAAGAAGATATGGATTTTTCTTTACTATGGGTGCAATATGTTATATTAATAGGTCAATCCTTATGTTTAATAGTTACTTAAGTTATAAAAGTAAATACTTAAGGTTCATATACCTAAGCAATTAATTATGTTTCATGTGTAATAGGATTGTGTTCAGATCATAGTAGTAATGTGTTTCTTACTATTATTGTTATAGGAGTAGAAGAATAAAGTAGTGAACAAGGAAAGGGAAACATTTTGCTAGCCCTTATAGGTAAGTTGATTTCTCCTACTCTATGTTTTCATCTCTTTTGAATTCGGTGTGACATCGATTATTATATGTATTGAATATGTTTTGGATATACTATGAATTGATTTTGAAAAATGTAATGATGACAAACATATCTGAATGATTGTATGATTGCACATTTGAAAAGCATATGTGATATGACATGAATGGATTAGTGCAATCTTATTTTGACATAGGGATTCTCCCTACGTACCTAAAGTTGGTTGAAAAATGAACTGCAATTCCTTCTTTGGAAAACCGCACGAGCGTCGAACTTTGATCGACGATTTCTCTCCGTCCATGTTCCGAAACTCGCGGCCACCACTTGAGAGTTCTTCTATATGCCAGCTTCGAAACCAGCTGCCACATGCTTAGGGGTGTTCGATCGACCCGGTGAACCCGAGTACCCGACCCGGCCCGAACCCTTTTGGGTTGGGTCAGGTTTGGGGTCGGGTAGGACCCGACCCGACCCGACCCCAACCCGACCTAGGGTCGGGTCGGGACGACCCGACCCGTCAACCCGATTTTTTTTATTTTTTATTTTTTGAATTTTAAATATTTTTTATTCAATTTAAGTAGTGTATACCATCTAAAATTTTAAAAATATATAAAATAATGTATTTTAAATAGAGAATAATATGTAGATGTTTAAAACAATATTTTTATGCCTAAAAATACTTTATTTTATATTTAAAATAAATTAGTAAATACTTTTTTGTATTAAAAATTAAAAAGAAAAATAAAAAAAGAAAAAGGGTGGTCGGGTAACCCGACCACCCGACCCGACCCAACCCGACCTGGGCCGGGTCGGGTTGGGTCGGGTCCTTTCATAAAAAAATTAAAACCTGACCCGATCAAACTCGGTCGAGTTGGGTCGGGTTTGGTCACGGGTCGGGTCAAACCCGACCCGTGAACACCCGTACACATGCTCTCAGGATGCCTTAGTTCGCATGCAAATGAGAGGAAAAGAGAGACTCATGGGCAGAATTCTGTTAGGCAGAAAAAAAGTTTTCATCCACCCTTTAATTGCCTATTTATAGATGTAGATTTGATATTTCAATTCTATTACACCTTGAACTATTTTAGAATCAATCTTGATCATCCATCAATAATTAATCTATCCATAATTTGTCAGATTTAATTAAATCTGAATTTACTTCATAAATCCTTGCTTACTTCCATAACAATTCTATCTTTATTCAAATTCCATCTTTTTTCACCATCTTATCCCATAATTCCTATCAATTTCAGAATTATTTAATTCCAGAATATTGACATTGAGATTTTTAGATGCATTAAATAAAAATAAATATCTTTTATTTATTTTCTGAAAATCCAGGTCGTTACATCATAACCTCCTTAAAAATAAATTCATCCTCGAATTTGCTCAAGGGAAAATTACATCAACTATTTAAACAATTCTGGAAAATCCTTCATCATTTCATCTTCCAATTCCCAAGTGGCATCTTCATCTCCATGATGTGTCCATGCCACTTTCACCATAGGTACCATCTTATTCTTCAAATGATTGGTCTGGTACTCCAATATCTCTATAGGTTGTTCTGCGTATGTCAAGTCCACATTCAAGTTCGGTTCTTTCATATTCACTATATTAGCATCATCATGCTAATACTTGCGCAACATTGACACGTGAAAGACATCATGCACATGTCCACATGATGGCAGTAGGTCCAACTTGCATGCTGCATCTCCAATCAATGCAAGTTTCTTAAATGGACCAACATACATAGGGCTCAACTTGTCATTTTTGTTGAATCTCATTACTCCCTTCATTAGGGAGACTTTCAACATCACTCGATCTCCAACCTTGAAGATCTGTTATCTTCGTTTCTTGTCAGCATATGTCTTTTGTCTAGTGAATGCTGCTTTCAATCTTTCTCTAATGAGACAAACTTTTTCAGCATCATCCATAGTTTGCTTTAACATCTCGTCTGACAAGAGCTGTCGTCCTCCCACCTCACTCCAACAGATGGGGGAGCGACATGGTCTTTCATACATGGCTGCAAAGGGTGTTATGCCAATGCTAGAGTGGTGGCTGTTGTTATATGCGAATTTAATTAGTGGGAGGTGAGTGTCCCAACTGACACTCCAGTCTAACGCACACGCTCGGAGCATATCTTCCAATGTATGTATGGTGCGCTCAGATTGCCTGTCTGTTTGAGGATAGAACGCTGTACTGAAATTCAATTTTGTCTCAAAGGCACTCTAGATGCTCCGCCAAAATTTTGCCGTAAATCGTGGATCTCTATCTGACACGATGGAGACTTGCACTCCATGTAGTCGGATAACCTCCTTAATATAAATGTAAATCAGGCTTTCAATGGACTGCTTCCATTTGATGGGTATGAAGTAGACCGCTTTGCTGAATCGGTCCATCATTGCCCATATCGCATTGTGGCCCTGTTGGGTTCTTGGAAGCTCTGTAACAAAATTCATCGTTATCTTTTCTCATTTTCATTGTGGGATTCCAAGTTCCTGCAGTACTCCATATGGCCTTTGATGCTCAAGCTTCACTTGTTGGCATATTATGCACTTTGCAACATACTCTGCTATGTTATTCTTCATATTGTTCCATCAAAAGGTCAGTTGCAAATGCTTATACATCTTTGTGTTTTTAAGATGAATGGCGAATTCCGATTTGTGGCATTCATTAAGCACTTGTCTTCTTAATCCTTGATGATCAAGGACCCACAAGCGTCCCCTGTATCTGATGACTCCATCCGTGACTGAAAAGTCGATAGGGATCTTTTTGCACAACCTGAGTAGGTGGCCGTACTTATTGTCGTTTAGTTGTGCTTTTTCAATCTTCAATATCAATTCAAGTTACATGCCGAGGTGTGCCATAATCCGTACATCATCACTGCTGGTCACTGGACTGACCTGTATAATACAGTCGATCATATTCCAGCGACTCACTCTCAGGCATGCGAGCGACCCTACCCACTTTCTACTGAGTGCATCAGTGATTGAGTTTACCTTTCCCGGGTAGTAGCTGATGGCAAACTCGTAAGCCTTTAGAAACTCTATCCATCTCCTCTGACGCATGTTCAGATCACGTTGAGAAAAGATATACTTCAGGCTTTTGTGATCTGTGAAAATCTCGAACTCTTCACCGTAGAGGTCAAGTGCCTCCAAATCTTAAGGGCGAAGACTACCGCTGCCAATTCGAGATCGTGCGTCGGGTAGTTCTTCTCGTATTTTTTCAACTGCCTTGATGCGTAGGCGATGACCTTTCCATGTTGTATCAAGACGCACCCCAAGTTGGTGCCACATGCGTCACTGTATATAACATAACCTTCTTAACTTGAAGGTAGGATAAGAATAGGCGCCGTTGTCAATCTTTTCTTTAGCTCTTGGAAGCTATCTTCACACTTTCGTGGCCATTCATATTTGACGTCTTTCTTTGTGAGGTTTTTTAGTGGCGATGCGATCTTGGAGAAATCTTGTATAAAATTCTTGTAATATTCTGTCAGCCCGAAGAAGCTCGTGATTTTTGATACATTCTTCGGTTGCTCCCAGTTGGCAACTGCTTCCACTTTGGCAGGATCGACTGATATTCCATCCTTGCTGATGATATGTCTGAGGAACAATATATCTTCCAGCCAAAATTCGCACTTCGAGAATTTGGCATACAACTTGTGCTCTCGCAAGATCTATAGCACAACCCGTAGATGCTTCTCGTGTTCCTCTGGGCTCGACGAATAAATCAGGATATTATCGACGAAAATAATCATGAACTTGTCCAGATATGGCATGAACACTCGATTCATCAAATCTATAAAAGCTGCCGGAGTGTTGGTCAGCCCAAATGTCATCATCAGAAACTCGTAGTGGCCATATGTTGTCCTAAAAGCTGTCTTTGGCACATCGTCATCAACTATCCAAAGTTGATGGTAACCACTTCTCAAATCGATCTTAGAGAATATCTTTGCCAAAGACAATTGATCGAATAGGTCATCAATTCTTGGTAGTGAGTACTTATTCTTTATTATGACCTTGTTCAACATCCGATAGTCTATGCACAGTCGCATAGATCCATCATATCTCCAAGAATAGTACCAGAGCGCTCCATGGGGAGACGCTCGGTCGGATGAACCCCTTATCCAACAACTCTTGAAATGGTGTTTTCAATTCCAGCATTTCTGCTAGAGCCATTCTATATGATGTCTTCGAAATGGGTACAATACCCGGCACCAGGTCGATGCAGAAGTCGATCTCCCGCCATGGTGGTAGTCCCGAGACATCATCCAGAAAAATGTCCGGAAATTTTTTCACCACCTCAATACTATTTCGGTCTAACTCAGCCCGGTCCATTTTAATCACACTTGCCAAGAATCCTCGGCATCCTTTTTTCAGTAGCTTCTGGGCTTTGATAGCTGACACTAGAGCCTTGCCCTACTCTAGTGGCGTGCCTCTAACGATGGTCTGAGGTACTCCTAGTACTCCGATCACGATCTTCTTTGCTCAGGAATGTAGGTAGGCGTCGTGGTAGGACAAACAACCCATGCCCAATAGCACGTCGTAATCCCTGATCGGGAAGATGATTAGATCCGCTGAGGAGTTCTTGCTTTCCATTTCGACTGACACTTTGTGAATGTACTTTTGGGTGACGATGGACTCCAAAGATGCCGAGTGGGAATCCTGTTGCTTGTGGCTTTACACTCAATAGTGGAGCAAATTGCTCCGAAATGAAGGAGTGTGCAGCTCCTGAATCAAATAATATATTAGCATGAACGCCATCAATTTTAAGCGTACCTTGGATGGTGTCGTTTACTCTCTCCTTGTCAGTAGGCCACACATTGTAGACTCGGCCTTGCACCATCTTCGGTGGCCCATCATTACGCTGAGAAGGTGGTGCAGCACGCCTTGGTTCCTTACATTCTCGGGCGAAATGGCGCACCTTGCCATAGTTCAGACATGCGCCCATCTTCCAATAGCACTCACTGGGATGGAATCGGTGGCAGAAGTCACAAGCCTTCTGCTGCTCCCTCCTCTAGGATAAGGTCTGCCCCTGTTCTGGTCATTGCAATGACGGTTGTCACGTCTGTCGCCATGTCTGCGATCTCTGTTGCAGTTTTGATGCTGCGGCTGATTAGTAGGTGCTTGGTGCTGCTGCTGGGCTCCTGCTTGGTCGTCATCCTCCAGATATATGGCGAACTCTTCAGCAAATTAGAGCGTCTAAAAATTCCCTCCCTTAACTCTTTATCTGAGGCTGGGCTTTAGGCCATCAACCCAGCGCATCACACGATTTGATTTCGTCTGTTGCAAGGTCGTGTACTTTTTCAAGTTCAGGAACTTGATCAGGTACTGCTTTATAGTCATATTACCCTGCTACAATGTGAGGTACTCCTTCTGCTTCCTGCCCCTTTGATAAGTGGGGATGTACCTATTCCTGAAGGCCTTCTTAAAATTCTCTCAGGTAACATGATCATAACCTGAGAACATTGTCAGCTTAGCGGCCTTCCACTAGTCTCTAGCTTCCCCAATCAGTTTTCGACTGGCATAAATCATTTTGCGGTCCTCACTATAGTCCATCTCGAGAAAAATCTGCTCAATCTCCTCGATCCATCTTTCAGCGTTCTTAAAGTCATCCTTCCCATCAAACCGAGGGGGCTGCAACTTTAGGAACCTTTCAATTGTGTCCTTGTGATCCTGAGCAGGCTGTCATGCGTGACTCCCGGGGTGAGAGTACACAGTGTGAGCAGAGTGAGGTTCATGAGGTAAAGACCCCTGCCTTAACTGCTCCTCCTGATATTCGTTCAAGCACCTAGGATGTCAGCAGTTCTTGTTTGCAAAATGAGAAGGCCCTCGCTGTTCAATCTTTAACCGTCATGGTCACAACATGTTTTTGATATTGATTGAGTTGGAGGGAGACCCACAAAGGATCGAGTAGAGGAAGACGTCAGTCTTTTAGAGAAGAGTTGCGCTTTGGAGAGCACAGTACGATGAAAGTTGTAAGCTGTGTTGGGGGGTTCCGGAACATAAGATTGAAAAAGCTACCTTTGAGAAGCGCTCGAAAGTCGGAGCGCGCTAGGGAACAAGCTCGATCCATTTTGGGAACGTCCAGTGTCAAAGTCATTGCATGGGTCCTTGAAGAGGACTCGAACCTCCACGCCATGACCACTATATTTTATTGCTTCCAAGTATTTTTAAAGCCTCAATCTCAACTTAAACAAACTCAAAGGTTCTGGTCTTTCTGGAAATGTTAAACAAAAGTTTTCCACTTGCATCTGCATTTTTGTTTAGATTATCGAGATTATCAATCGCTCTTTTGTTTCTTTGCTGGATTCAGAGAGAGAAATAGTGGAATCCGAGGGGGGTGGGGGGACCACCGGACGGTAGAGCAGAGCCACTGGACACCTATTCCAATTCCAACATCTCAGACTCGGACCGTGGGGATTGCCGGAATACTTTGTATCAACATATAAGATATTCGGTAGGGGGAGTTATTGTCTATCGTTGGCCTCTATGGTAGAATCAGTCGGAGAGGCTTGAGAGGCGGTGGTTTACCCAGTCAATTGCTGTGCCTCAACACATTTCAGGGAGAACTAGGACCGGGAAGGACGCACCTCTGGTGTACCAGTTATCGTGACATTTCATTTCGTACAACATTTTCAAATCGATTTGAACTTGCAATGAAAAGGGTACTCCCAATTGCTGTAACAGAACTCGCAGGTAGAAGAACGAACTTCCGTTGAGCGTTCCACATATCGTGTATTTATTCATTTAACCTTTGATTTAGACTCCGAATGTAGAGGTGGGACGGAGAGAAGGTTAACGAGTGAAAGGAATCGTGGTAAGAATTTGATATCCGTATTTCCATCTCAGAAAATCATTTTTTTCCACAAGGGCTCGTGATGTTTTTCTATGTAAAGGCAATCATTGAGTGAACTGTAATCTTATTCGTATTAGTTAACCTTGCCACTGAGCATTCCGTCTCACACGGAAAGAGAGCAGTCGCAGTAAGACAGAGGATGCAAGCGTTATCCGAAATGATTGGACGTAAAGCATCTGTAGGTGGCTTGTCAAGTCCCCGTCAAATCCCAGGGCAATATGGGTTTACAGTTAATAACATCTTCACCGTCGAGAGTAACGATCAATCGAAGAACACCATGCATTGATGGGTGTTGAGGACCCATATTAACTATCATGAGATCCTTTCTCATAAACTTAGGTAAGTGTTTTATCAGTATATGTAGCAAAAGAACATATTTAATTTAGCCTTGTGGCGGATGTCAGCGGTTCAAGTCCGCTTACTTTCTTAGAAGCTCTTTGTGCAAGAATACCTTGGTCTATAGAAGTGGTATCACAATCGCAGACCGGGATAGATAGATGGCACATTGACAAAGGGTGTGGAAGGGCTGAATATTCACATGGTAAGGGCCTTCATGTTGTGTAAAGCCAGTGCTAGACAAAAAGTGCTTCTAGATCCATGGTGGTTGAAGCTAAAGCAGCTACTTTCGAAGTAACAGAAAGAAAAGTAACGACTGGAGTGGGAGAGCATTCTGCACGGTTGCGCTTCCATCTCCCCATCCTCAATGTCCCGGCTATTCACGAAATGTGAAAAGCAGATGAAAGGATTTTATTATAAATAATATAAATAGAGAAATCAGTACTCCTGTAAGTGAAAATTAAGGGCCTTAGATCTGTCGCTCACTAGCCTGTGAGCCTTGGGTCTGCTGGAGAGCCCGTTGAGATCCACTCCTGGGGGCTCGTGGGATATCATCCGGAAATGCCATAGCAACTGCTCCAACATAATAATAACAATAACGATTCTATTAGTGTGAGCTTCATAATCCATATCACAATATGATACTTACTTGACCCTACTTGATGGTTACAGTGGTTGCTTGTAATAGTTGCACATGGACTCAATTCTATCTATTAGAGACAGATAAGAAGTGTCTCTCATTAGGCGATGATACCTTTTGTAATGCTCCGAGACCCACGTGACTATCACGTACTTAGAGTCGTCCCGAATGCGCTACACTATTCTATTCGAAATAATTTTGTGGAAATATAAACTATAAAATGTAGAATTATTAATAATATTATCTAGAAATCTATAATATGCAGAAAAATAAAAGCTAATCCAATAATCTAGTAGGACTTGATCCTACACCATGTGCAACAACTCTGTCACTGAACATGACCACCTGCATCACCATCTTCTATCATCTCACCTGCATAAATTCAGATGCAGAAGAAATCTCATAAGTATAAAAATACTTAGTACGTAAAGTCTAACCATTACAATAAGCAATAAATTAATAGTACTAAAAAAGTAATAACCAGTAAGGAACCATAAATAATAGAGCACTAGATAGGACAATGTAAGGGGAGCTCAATAATCAATAAAACGATATATCAATAAAGCCATGAATCAATGAAGGAGATCAAGTAAGAGGTCAAAGGACCAATCAATATCAATTATCAATTATGCCTGATCAGCGGAGGCAAAGCCAATCAACACCAAAATTCGAATGAACAAGATTCAATTCAATTCGATTCAATTTTATTCAATTTTAATTTCAATTCAATCTTTGGAGTTATCCAATTCAATAGAGAGCGCTCGGTCAATTAGTGGAAACTTCATGTCTCTTTCATGTAGGCCAGTGTGGGATCAAACTACGATAAACCGTCCTTCAATAGTAGCGATAACAATAACTTCATGATGACGGGGGACCATGGCCATCACAGGACAGCCATAGCTTTCGTAAAGGATGATGTTTCATACCTCTAGGTAGACTATCTGCCCCATGCAATATCCATAACAATATCAATATGGCCCAAGGGGTTTAGAGACAATCGAAGAACATGGAGACCCATCAGTTTTCATCTTTTATCTTGTTTACCTATTAGATCTATCTTTAACAATTTAACTTAGGTTAAACAAGGAGTCAATTAGGGAAAAAGTACTGGATCAATATTATGATGGATAACAGGATCTGATGGAGTAACAATAACGATAATCTCAAATCAAATTTGGTAAAATTTGATGAGGTCAGATCTGCTAACAATATGATCGATGATGATCAGAAATAATTAGCTATAGTAACTATTTCATTTATTCATAATAATATATCCCAAATTACATTTTCTGTCCACAGAACTCGATCCGTGTCAGGTGGAACTTGGACCGTGTTCGGAAACTCTCAATATCACTTCGGCCAGGGCAAACTTGGGCCGGATGTACAATGGACCCGAGCTGGGTTGGCCGGTTCATGTTCAATCGAAATCGCGCCACAACCCGAATCGAGCCGAAGTCAGAACCCGAGCCGGGTTGGACAACCTGATTCGGTTCCGAATCCAACTCAGTCCGGATTCAATGAAATCCGGGCTGGGTATAGCAGAACCCAGACCGGGTCCTACCGCCGATGGAGAAGTGCATTTCGATGCGATTTTTCGACCACCATAACTATGTCATACAATGTCTAAACTATGAATGGATCCCTGATACAAAGGAGAAGATAACAAGGTTCCATGTCATGAAAAATCGACGACATAGGAATTCCCCCTATGTACCTAAAGTTTGTTGAAAAACCAACTGCAATTCCTTCTCTGAAAAACCGCACGAACGCCGAACTTTGACCAGCGATTTCTCTCCATCCACGTTCTGAAACTCGCGACCACCACTTGAAAGTTCTTCTCCTATATACCGACTTCGAAACCAACTGCCATGTGCTCTTAAGGGTGCCTCTGTTCGCGTGCAAATGAGAGGAAAAGAGGTGTTCATGGGCAGAATTCTATTAGGCAGAAAAAGAGTTTTCAGCCACCCTTTAATTACCTATTTATATATGTAGGCTTGATATTTTAATTCTATTAGGCATTGGACTCTTTTAGAATCAATCCTGGCCATCCATCAATAATTAATCTATCTATAATTTGTCAAATTTAATTAAATCTGAATTTACTTCATAAATCCATGCTTATCTCCATAACAATTTTATCTTTATTCAAATTCCATCTTCTATCTCCATCTTATCCCATATTTTTCATTAATTTAGGAATTATTTAATTTCAGAATATTAACATTGAAATTTTTAGATCCATTAAATAAAAATAAATATTTTTTTATTTATTTTCTAAAAATTTGGATCGTTACATCAATAATGAGTTGCAGTTAAATGTAATAAGTAATAATCTAGTGGGCCTCAAGAATTTTAAATAAAATAGTTGATAATTGATCTAAATTATCTTATATAATGATCCTTAAAATAATTTTACATTCGGTGCTCTCATGTGGACTTTCTTTTCTCGCCGGTGGATATATGACAAAATGTCGCCAAATCATAACTCTCAAATAATTTCGAACTATCTCCTTCCCATACACCCTAGATCCTATTATAACAATATATGTTTTACTATTTAAGGGAAAGGTCTAACCCAGTCTAGTTACAAACAACCATACAATAGGTGATGCTAATGAATGATTGCTTAAACTGGTCATAGTTCTCAAACACCATGGAGAAAATAAACATGTTTAGTGAACAACTAAGAAATCTCAAAGCAAGCGGACGGTGGACTCTTAGTGTTGTATGAGTTGAGTTGTCGGTATCGTTTTTTAAATATCCAGAATTGATAAAGATCGTTTCAATTGAGGTTGAATACGCTATTTTCATCTGTTCGAAAAGAGAATGGAAAATCAATCCTAATAGTTCTCCAAGTCAAATTGGACTAATCAAATCTATCAAACCTAAATGGTCATATCGATGATAATAAAATAATATTAAAAATACAAATCATAATAGAATTTATGGTAATGAGATAATATATAAAATTTAAAAATCTTAATAATTCAAATAAGTAAGTGTAGCATATTGATTTATACACAATGCGTCTAGTTGGCATATGGTTCCAATATTGATTTTTACGTTATTCATCAATTGTTTTTATTGATGAAGAAGAAGATTTTTTTCATCCGTCCATTGGTTCATCGAACCCATTTGAGTCAATTGATCCAACTGAGTTTGGCATTGACACATGGACGAGTGGGAATGGTTTGACTTTGACTACACTCTTAGTTAGATGGTCATCAAGGAAAGAGAAAAAAAGGAAGAAAATAGAAAAAATAAAAGAAAATAATTAATCTTATTTGGATCACATGTAAAAGTAAAATAAATAATTTTATTTAGACTACTATTTTATATATGTATTTATATATTTAATTTATAAGTTAAAAACGAAGATATATATTAACCATATCTTTTTCCTTCACTTTACTTTAATTTGAGATTAAAAAGAAAAATAAAATGTTAAAAATAAGAAATAAAATTCTTCATCCTCATTTTTTTGTTATAAATTTAACAAAGGGTATAAATCTATTTCCCTTTCCCTTTTAACTTTCTTTCCCTGCTCTTTTTAACTTTCACCTCCAACTAAAAACAACATTTAGCAATTTTATTAGAGAATAATAATTTAGTCAAAGGATAGCGATTTGATAATAAAAATATTTGGTAAGCGCAGCAATTAAATTAATGTATTGTATAAAATAATAAAATAGACATAATATATAATTTATGATCATTTTATATGCATCATATTTAATAATTAATTTATAATATTTTATTATAAATATTATATTTTAAACTATTATTTTAAACCTCCACTGCTGGTAGGGCGCTCAAAAGAATGATTATTTCAAAAGAAAACTTTTATTTGGGTTGTAAGTAAACTAAAAATGTGATTTATTAAAATAAAAGTAATATATGATGTTCAATAATTAAATAAAAAATTTATTTTAAAAAATAAGAAATAATTGGAATAAAATATAAAACTTCTACTTTTATAATTTATAAGCTACCAGGAGTAACTTATATACTGTTTTGTGTCTAAATATTTAAATACTGTTGAAAAAATATATTTACATAATGTTTTGATTCTAACAAAATGATATTTATTATTAAATACTCTATTTTTTTTTACGTATTACACATATCGTTATTTAAATATAGTTTTATCGCACTCAAAACTCACTCATTAAATCTAAACTGAAATTAACTATCACATTAGTCCACGATTCCAAATCTCAAATTGGAAAAAAAATGTAGGTTATATGACGGTCTAAGACAATAGTCGTATTCATACTTTAAAATATTTTAAATTATTTATCGATTATAATAACTAAATATAATCTGAGAGCTTTATTGTCTAATATTTAATGTTATCATTTTTATTTATTTTCATGATCCACAATTCTAAGTATATTTAATTTAATATTATTTTATTATTATACCTCCAAATAGGACACTCGAATCGAACTATTGGCATAAACCCTAGGTTCATCTTCATACACCCTCCACCTCCAATGGCGGAGGAAAGCTTCCAAAGCCCAAAGACAGGAATTGATCGCCTCTCCGTTTGTCTTCCATTGGAAGCCTTCTCCATCGTCTTCTCCCCCTCGACCTCCCCTCCCCTGCTCCGAATCCACGGCACCGCTCCTTCTCCGGTCCTCGGGTGCCGGTGATGGCGGGCCCAAAGACGACCGGTGGTCCAATTCATGGGGTGGCGTTATAAGCGGCGGAGGGCTCGACTGGGGAGAGCTCCCATCCTGGTCCGCCGGTATGACAAAGGAGCACTTCGACGGGGGCGCCGCAGGGCGCAGGGCCGAGGACCCCGGCAACGAGCTCCTTGGGTATGTTCGCAGACGTGGAGGACGGCATCCTGCGCGCGTTGGAGAAGGACAACTGGGCGAGCAAGGCGTTCGTGGATGAAAGTGGAACGAGAGGATGATGGAGACCTACCGGCTCCTTAAACAGGTGCAAGAGCTCGGGTCGGGGGCGCCTACCTGAAGGACTCTGAGAAGGCGGAGTTGTATGGGCTGCACAAGGAGAACCAGGAAGTTTACATGGTGGAGAAGCTGGCGAAGGATCACAACGAGGTCCTTCGGCTGAAGGAGATGGAGGAGGAAGAGAAGAAGCGAGGGAAGCCTCTGGACGACGCTATCGGGGATTGCTGGATACTTTCTGCAAGTATGTTGATGAATACGCATTGAAATATTTTTCTTAAGATATCGCGTTAATATGACAACTGGATTAGTTTTCTCTTAGAACTACATCGATAAACTTGGCATTATGCTATTTCTCAGTTGGAATTTCTGCGCTTAGCGATCATAACATTAGAATCCTATCAAAGACACCATTTTAGTGGAATCTTGATGTTTTATTTATGGGACGAGGACCTACCCCTGTCTAGCCCCCCACCCTAATATTCTAGTGTTAGCCGTGAGGTCAAGAAGATCCCAAAACAATGCTATAGGGGGCTTCATGATTCCGTAACAGTGAAATAGTTAGATCAAGAGCATTCACAACTTCATCTAGTTTTTTTTTTTGAAAGTAACAAGTTCATCTAGTTCATTGGATGTTTTAATCACTACCTTTGGAAGTTTAGAAAACCCAAAGCGGATTAAATTCTATAGATAAATGGGCTAGATAATATCAAAATTTTGTGCTATTTCATTCATTCTCCAGGTAAACAAGCTAAAGATGTTTCTATTAGTGGCTGATGAGATTTACATGTCCTATCACTTTATTTTACTCATGAAATCATCATTCGTTTCTGTTTATCCGTAAATCAAAGATAGGGTGTTTTGAATGTCTAGATGATCGGAATCTTATTTCTCATGATTCTCATGAATGCTCATCCCTTATCAATTTATTTCTTTAGGAATTATGTTATTTGAGGAACATGCATATGGTACCAGTGTTTTTTTTAGGGGAAAAAGAATGATTAACCAGAATGTTAATCATCCAAAACATTTATTGATGCAAGGGTGGTACAATGAACACAGATTACAGAAGATTAGAGCATTTAAAACATATGAACCTCACAAAGCATGCCACTCAAAAAGAATCATTATTAGAGCATTTATGTGGTACCAGTGTTGTCAATTATAAACTTCTATGTTCTGACAAGTCATTTGTACAGTGTGAGTAACACCAATAAGAATCATTATTAGAAATCATGTTCCGAGAGATGAGATGTACCATATTGTGCATCACATCTCCTTTCTTATTCGGCAGTGGGGTTTGGAGTTTTGGCTAGTTGGGATGCTTTTCATTTTTTGGTGTATCATCATAATTTGGATTATAAAAAGGTTTCTCACGCGTCAGTTATTTGCAAAAATAACAAACCTTTGAGGTTGTGTCTAGTTAAAAATTTCAACGAAATGCCTTTGTTGATAACATGGGCAACTTATGAATTTACAAGTTTGTTTTTCATCAATAAAAATTATTTACCTCTTCGTTTCTCAATGTATTTATTTGTAATGGGCCTACCTGCCTCCTTTCATGGCTGAAAAAAAGTTCACCTTGTTGAGTAACGTAGTTTAGAAGTTAGTTTGTTTGTATGGCTGTTTTGGTTATTTACAATCTTTCAGGTACAAAATAGAAACAACAGCATATTGACAATGTGAATAAGCGAGAGAAATGCAGTGAGAATAGAGGAACATTGATGAATATAATCTGAATTTAGGATAAGATTGAATGACAACCACAAATTCTGGGAGTCATCCTTTCTTTTCTCAAAAAAAGAAAAAAAAGAGAGGATAAGATTAAATGCCAACATTCAGCAATGTTCTCTATGTGGAAACCTAATGTATTAAAGAATATAACCCCTCAAAAAAAGTTTGAAGAATATAAACGATTGACTAAATCCATGTTTGCTTGTTTTCAAAGTACTTAAGACTTACTTTTCCTGAATATGAGATTACGTCTAATGTTGTTTGCTCATAATATCTTTGTTTGCAATGTCTGTAAATATAAAGGTTGCAAGAACATATGCCAGAAAGTGTCTTTGCTAGCAAGAATTTGTATTTTGTGACTTCAATTCTTTGAATTGGATTAGTCAAACCAATTGAACTTTGAACACTATAACTCACATTGAACATAATTATTTAATAATACCCTTTCTTTAACCTTTGAATAATTATTTGTTTAACTGTTAGCTAACTATATATCTCTTCCTTTCAGGAAAAGTGTAGAAATTTTAAAAAGTTTTTTGTTTGTAACCTAAATATGTAAAAGTTTTCTTGCTAGTCGTCCTTTCTTGTTTCAAAAAAAAAAAAAAATGTAAAAGTTAGTTTGTATTAACTCTTGAAACAGAAAAAGGTCCTTTTTGCTCTACTTGCTTCTTTTTTGGTTTTCTTTGTTTCTACTGTGGTTCCAGCATCTTGTTATTTTCTTTCTCTCCTGCATTTGTCATCTCCGTTTTTGCGTGTTTCTATGCTGTGAGGCATTGTTTTCCCTTTATATCGACAATGCCCCTTCCATTTATGCATATGTTCCAACTCCATTTTTTGGTAGCTGCTGTTGAGAAATTTTGAATCCTGAGGTTATTTTCCCTCTTTCTTTATTTTCTTTTGTCTTCCTCGATGTGGGTGTCCATTGCTCTCCTTTTCTTTTTTTTTTCTTTAGTCTTGTTTGTTCTGCAATATATCCAATATTTATACATACATATATATATATATATATATATATATATATATATAGACAATGTTCCCTTCTTTCTTCCATTTTCTGACATCAAAATGGGCAATGTTGAAACATTCCCAATCTAATAGGGGACTCTTGACCAAGTTTAGTTTGCCCTGACCACACACAATGGTTTTAGGGTGTTCACTTGGCATTACATTCAGATGAGATTGGTATGGGGATGAAAATGTCTAGTTCATGTGTAGAAGGATTCCTTAACGATCTTCTTAAAAAAAAGGATTCCTTAATGATAATAGTGGTTGTTCTATTTGGGGAGATTGATGCTGTCTCTCACTAAGTATATGTATCTTCCTGATCTAAAGAACATCTGAAGTTTAAAAGATCATCTTAGCTCAATCAAATTCATGAGATTGGAGACTTCTATTTTTTTGCACGATTTCATAAAAAATACACTGTAACATAGTCTTTACATTCCCTCTCAAAAAAAAAAACGTGGTCTTTACATTAAAGACATTGCACTTTATTGGTATCCATCTATTTCACTTATAACAATATGACTAGAACGACTTGTAGCCAACTGATTTTTTTGAGAGATTGTAGCCAACTGATAATCTACTACCTTTCTCATTCCCCCTTCTGGAGGCGTTTCTTATGAAGTATGAAAATGTTGTACAGTTGCAAATCTAATCCTTGGATACCTTAATATTCCTGAGTTAAGTCTTCATAATTGACTTGCTTAGAACAGAACTGAAAACTGCAACTTTACACTTCAGTTGTCAGACTCATTGTCCAACTTGCTTAACATGGATTGGACATGACTATAAATCATTGATGCCAATGATTACTTTAAAATATCCGCTAGTGTTATTCAACAAAGCCGCCTGATATGACATGTTGTCTTTTTTTACACAGCACCGTGATGGTTTGAGATTTGACCACATCTATCTAAACATGCATGTCTTCATCTACCACAGACATTTATTATCTTCGAGCTTCAACATTTTGTCACCTGGTTTCAAAGTAAATTTTTTTTGGAATTGACATTTTTTTATAGGAATTTTTTTTGAAAGTAGGAGAGGATGAGAGCCATGTGCACTCATCCATATTTATTAATATAACAATGTTACGTCAAAATGTTGAAAAATAATAATTACTACACTCTTGCCCAGTCTCTCTTCAAGCATCTAGACATAGATAAGATATTTTCAACATAACAATTACTTACTTTACTCTTTATAAGAATTGAATTTGTTATTCTAAAAATCGAATAAGCCAATGCTCAAATATGGTGTTTACATGATTTTATCTGACATGGATATATTTTCCTGCCCTTTTTCAGATGAACGGAGAGGTAAAATGCCACAAATACAGCAGGAGGCGACCATCAGAAGGATGGAAATTCACCGTTGAGAAGCTTGGATCTCATGATAAACATGGAGACGGTGGAGGATGGAAGTTTGTAAGCTTGCCTGATGGATCCAGCCGTGAACTTAATGAAATGGAAAAGATGTTTGTAAAGAGAAAAAATCCGAAGAAGAGAAGGATTCTGCCACCTTTCAACTAGTCATTCATATGCTGACAGTAGCAATGTAGCATGATGTGAAACTGGCTCAATGCAGGCTCACAACATTTTTCTTTTTTTTTTTTTTGGGAAAAGTGTCTTCGTTTTCTGAGCCTTACACTGTTTATAGCTTTTGAAATGTACTCTACCTCATTTTTGGCCTAGGTCGATGGATGAGTTTAAATGTATGCCCAGTGAATCTGGCGATAAAACTAAGTATATGCACTATCAGTTTTTTATCCTGGCAATAAAACAGTTTTCCTCTTTTCTACAAGGGTGGATAGGTTGTCAATTCTAATGATGTGAATTTCCAGACTGACATCTTAGGTTGCTACTATCAAGGACTATTCTTCCAACAAAAAGGACCTATGGACACTGCTGGCCAACAAGTTGGGGTTTCAAGCATTAGTTGATTTCAAGAATGAATATTTCAAGCTATGCTTTCATTCTTCTGACCTAAATAATATATTTCATAAATTTCCGTGCTGGTCTCCTCATTGTTATCGCTTATGACTAGACTGTTATACTTAACTCTCAGTCTGATATTTATCCTGTCATGTTATTTAATGTATTCATTCTTTTTTTCGCAAGGTGAACTGCTACTGGAGGTTAAAGGGCCACACGGATGGTTAGTGAAATGATTTATATTTTCATGGTGTACTTGCTTCGTTGCCAGGTGACTCTCCTCACCTCAAGTAGGATGTCCCATGCCTTGTTTGAAACTAAAGTTCCTTCGCCAAATTGAGAGTAGGAAAGTGGGGGAAGCTAAAGGTCGTACTCATCTTTTATGGTGTTAAAGAGTATGATAAATGCTTTACTCAACTTGCATGACTGCCAGCGCTCTGAATAGCCGTGCATGTCATGTATCAAGTGGGCGTGACGTTGTGGTCAGCAAAAATTGAGGCGGCACCAATGTGTTTGACTTAGACGCAGCAATTGTGCTCTTCCTCTGTGTGGGGGCTGAACTGAAGACAAGCCCCGACAGATTGACAACACCTAGCAGCAGAACAGTTGTAGGCCTAGGTTGCTTCTGAAACAGTTTGGGAGAGATGCGCACTGAACAGAAACCTGCGCCATTGTTTTCTATGGCCCGACTTTTCTCAGTAGGAGATGGATATACGGCTCTACTAAGATACTTTATTTTATGTTTTTTTTATATTATTATCATTATTTTTTGTATTAAAGGAACCTGATAAAAGCATTTGTTGTTACTGTTGGTAATGGAGATGGAAGCTGACCTGC
Source organism: Pontederia crassipes (assembly GCA_030549335.1). Taxonomy (NCBI): domain Eukaryota; kingdom Viridiplantae; phylum Streptophyta; class Magnoliopsida; order Commelinales; family Pontederiaceae; genus Pontederia; species Pontederia crassipes. The sequence continues at coordinate 15,646,113 of JAUKPH010000017.1, read as the reverse complement.
CATTTTCTTGTAGGAGACGCTTACAAGAGTGGTGCCCCATCCACCATTCAGGTCGTTGTCTGCTTAGAACTAACAACCAAAGAGAGGTATTCACTTGTTATTTGGACTCTTAGGCTCTGTTTGGTTGCGGAACCGGACGGGAATCGCGGCATTATTCCGTCCGGTTCCGTCAAACGGGAGGTGGAACCGCAGTTCGTAGCCGAGAACCGAAGCACGGAACAAGAGCGTCACGTGACAATATTCGCCCGCTTTTGTTCCATCAAAAAACATGGAACCGTGGTTCTCCACATCGGCCCGCGTTGGTAATTTTTCCTTTCGATTGCCCTTCACACTGTAGTCGTCTCTTATCCGTCGATACCCTCTCAACTTCGCCCCTTTTTCCTCTTCGTCATCGCGTTTTTCGTCGGCCGCCCGCGTCCGCGCTGTCGTCGGAGTTCCTTTCGGCCTCATCGGATTCGTCGTCCCCGTCGACAAAACCTCCCAGGCCTTCGCCTTCGCCTTCCCAACTGCCGCTTTCGCCTTCGATAGATCTGAGCGCCAACTCACATCGGCCGAATCTCAGGTGTGTCAAATTCATTCTCATCGATTCATGCTTCTACAAAGTCTTCTCGTCGATGTCCAAACACCAGGCACGAATCTGATTTAGTCCTTCATATTAGTTTTCCCCGTTCTTCTATCTGCCGAAACCCTATTCAACTTCGCCCCTTTTTCTGCTATATGATAGCGTTTTCCGTCGATCGCTCGCGAGATCCTCGCTGTCGTCGGAGTTCCTTTCGGCCTCATCGGATTCGTCGTCCCCGTCGACAAAAGCACCCAGGCCTTCCATGTCACCACTACATGCTTTTTTCTCGTATAATGATGTCAATGTCAATAACCTGCCCTCTTATTTTGTGAGGTGAATGTTTCGCTCCTGTCTTGTAGAATGCACTTGGGGCTATCGATGGCACTCACATACCTGCACACATTAAGAAGTCGAAGCAAATTCCTTTCGGCAATCGTAAAGGCTTCTTATCGCAGAATGTAATGGATGCTGTTTCGTTTGACAACTCCTTTTTGTATGTGTGCACCAGGTGGGAGGGTTCAACGGGTGACATGAAGGTCTTGAAATGGTGCATAGAAGAGGGGGATTTCGTCGTGCCGGATGGTGAGTATATTGTAGTACTCTTATACATCTGAATACCTTGCCCATCACAATATATTTCTAACTTTTGTCTGGTCCATAATTTGTGCAGGGAAGTTCTACCTTGTTGACTCGGGCTATGCAAATACCGATAAGTTTTTGGCACCATACAGGGGGGTAGATACCACTTGGGAGCTTTCCACAATGAAGCGGTTACACCGTACACTAACGCACGGGAGAAGTACAATTATCGCCATGCACAACTACGTAACTGTGTGGAGAAAACTTTCGGGATTCTCAAATAGCGTTTCCGAATCCTCCAACTGCCAATTCGTCATCCTTTTAAGATGCAATGTCGAATTGTCATGGCATGTTGTGTGATACACAATTTTGTAAGACGTTATCAGGGAGAGGACATATATTTCAACATGAGATTGGAACGAGAACCTCCAGAGCTTCGGCCGGATGATAGGGTTCCAAGCATCGATGCTGGACGAGATGAAAGGATTCGAGGAGAACAACTACGCGACCTGATATGTGGGATGATTGCAGGCAGTTGTTGAGGTAAGACTAGTATTTTGACGATGTGTCCTCGGCCTAAGTGCTATATTTTGAGGTGCAACTTTAACTTTCTTCGACACAACGTTTTTCAGGTTAGTTGGGTTGCTGAACTTCCATGCTTTGAAGATCACAGGTACGTTCTCAGTTTTTTAACATCTTCGAATCGTTCTAATTCAATCCAGTCTGATATTTTTAACAATTTTATCACAGATGAAGAAGTTGATTCCCCAGTGCTCCAATTTTAAATGTTTCTACAATGCTGGATTATAAATGTGACTCGAGTATTGTTTGTAATCAAATTTCTTTTAAATTTGGCTGAACTTAGTTGTCACCAATAGTGTAAAATGAGACTACATTCCCTTGTGAAGTACAATGTAAAATGTGACTTGATGTGTTTGTTCGAATGTTGGATTGTTTCTACATACTTGAAGATTGTTCAATTGCAAACTTTGGATTGGTTCATGATACATGAAGATTGATTCATGATACTTGAATGTTGGATTATTTAATGTCACTCTACTGGGTTGTTCAAATGTTCATTTGTTTCACGTTACATGACTTATGTTCAAACTTTGTGATTATGTCATACCAGAGGAGCACCTTTCTACCACATTGTTTGCTGTCCACAATAATTGCACATAATAACTTATGATAAGATTTTGATACCCATCTCTTGGATACTATGTAGTATTCTTAGCAAGATTTCAGCAGCTACTTCTAATAACTTCATCTCTCGGACAACATATAGTCCAGGCACATGAAATGGTTCAGGTTATACAATACAAACCTAGACTTGCATGCCATTTTACAAACGAAGCACAATTCCCTCAAACCTAAGAACAATGGAAGCAAAAAAAACATCTCCCAAAACCACACCCAACTTTATTATTAAGATCAAGGGATAACAGAGAAGATGGCCCTTGACAAATTCTAGGCATTGGTCACCTTCAAGGTTGACAAATTCTCTTGAAGGATGACAAGCAAAATGTCGAAGCTCTTCTTGAAGGAATCCACACCCTCGCCTTCATGTGGTATCTTGCAGTTTTATGTATATATATATATATATATATATATATATATTGCTTCATCCAAAAGATATGTTAAATTTAATGATGAATTGCAACGGCAATTCACATGGATGCAAAATGCCATGACAAATTTAAGAAATAATGTGTAACTCACGACAAAGCAATACGTCGTCCATATAGTTAGAAGTTAATATAAATTCTTACAATGCAAGGTCACATCTAAATTCTTATACTTATTTCCCTTCTAATCTATGACCCTCAATACCACAAACATAAGTCTTAACATGAATAAGAAAGATCAATATTACAAACATCACTAGCACTGCCTTCTTCCTCTCACATCTACATTCACAAAGAAATTTTCTTGTGCGATCCTGGCTTGTAGTCTTCGGGCTGCCTGTCTGGTTCTTTGCTGCTCCATCTCTGGATGCCTCGAGCTTTGTTGGTCTCTCGTACAACATGTCATAGTAATTGAACAATGATTCCAAAGCTTCATCGTACGAGTCAAACCTCTTATACAAACAACATGAATAACCTAAAACTTGTTCCGCACATTTTGTCCACGTGTCGTATACACCCCTCTTGCGACCTTCATAAACCACGTAGAACCTGTAAGGACTCATCTCCTGGCTATGTGCTAAGAAGGTTCCTCCTGCGAGCGGAAAGAAACATATCACTTGCAATCTATTTCAGTACAATGAAAGTTGAAGGTTATGCATAATATGAATGAGACAATTCATGCTCTTACATTGACAGTTTATTTATTACGACCCAATTGCAACTTTTAACACAAACATAATATTGCACCTAGTATGCCGTTGCCAACCTACTTAGACTTCATGAGCGACATACATGAGCTCCCATTCGCATCTTGTTAACTAAATATCCATTTTGATTTCGTAGTTATTATTATTGGTGGCAAATCAGTATTTTTGCAGAAACTTAGGTCTTCATATCAATAGTTTCTTTCCGTGATCATTGCTCCAAACAAGTTTTTATCCATGCAAAATGTGAGAAAATGCTAATTGTTCTGTCAGATGAAGACTGAATTGGTGGCTAGTACTGCCCTATTCGACAATCCATCCCTATTCGACAATGCATAATTAGGGCTGAAGTTTATTGTGACAGTAATAACGAAATATGACCGCAGAATCGCAACATAACAGTGTACACAACAATATGCGACGGATCATCAAACAAGAAAAAAATAGGAACAAATTCAAATGTTGCTTCATGGAGAAGGGGGAATCGCCTCAACCGGCTCCAGGGCAGATCTCCCGAGGGGTGTGAATGCGAGAGCGAGGGAGGGAGCGAGGGAAGGTTGGAGGAAGAAAGGACCTAGCCGGCTTGCAGAGGCGACAGACTTGCCGGGCGACAATGCTTGCCTCCACCAAACAAGAGCTGGAGATCCTCACGAGAATGATTGCCTCCACCGCCAACCTCCGACAGCGGACGTCGTATTTCACTCGCACCGAAGATGGTTGTCGTCGGCTCGAGCGCAGATGGCTTCAGGGCGATGAGTCGTCCGTCGCGTGACCTAGCCGGCATTCGTCGACAAAAGAGAGGGGTAAATGGCTCACAATTGATTTAATAAGGAGAGGGGCAAGGTTGTCATTTTGCACAAGGGTTCCCATTTGGTTCTCCAAACATCATGGAACTGTGATGTCAAATCAAATTTTAGTTCCGTCTCCTACTATTCAAACACACTCTGAACTAATCTGTCAATTCAACTATGCATGGGAAATTTAAGAAGAACCGCGATTTCGTTTCCAAACGAGGCCTTGTTGAGGAACCGGGCGGGAACCGCGGCTTTGTTCCGCCCGGTTCCGTCAAAAAAAAAATGGGACAACCTTTAGGTGGAACCGGAGTGGTGGAATCGGGGTCACGTGACATTTGTTTTTTTTTCAAAGTTTATTTTTTTTTTTACTTTTCTCTTCACACAATATCTTTACTATAATAAATTATTTAATAGATGTAAAATAATTTTAATAAGTGTTTAATATAATATTATTTATTACCTATTTTTTCATTAAAAAATTTTAATATTTCATTAAATATAATTAATTTAAAAAATGATTTTTTTATATTTAAATAATATAATTTTTAACAAACTTTTTCCCATAAAAAATTTTTATTTTACAATTTTATTTTAATTAATAATAAAATTATACTTCATAATTATAATAATCATTTTTAATTTAAAACCCACCCAAAATTCATCCATTACATCTACTTTTTTTCATCATATCAACCACCTTATTCCTCATTATCAAATTCCTCTTCAACCAAATACACTCCGAACTAATCTGTCAATTTAACTATGCACGAAAAACTTATGAGAATCGCAATTCAATTTACAAACGACCCCTTATCCATGAAGAGACTGACAAAAACCGCTACCAATACTTCTGTTTTGGCCGTAGTACGTCCTCTTTCTGCCTTCGATTCCCATCACTTGATTATTTTTCCTGATCGTATGTGCAAACGAGTTGCTTTGTCATGATTTCTGGTTAGGAGAGGCGGCTTTGGCAGATGTTCTCTTTTTTCTACTTGGAAGGAATACTGACATCATCAGAGCTGGTAACACAATTTTCTTTTCTTTTTGGCATGTTACCATATGTAATCTCTATGTCAGACCGGAAAGGAAAAGAAAAGAAAAAGAAAAACAACTCTTTCTTGATGAGCAGGAGATCAGGGGGAATGAACCAAAACACATATGATGAACCTAAAAGGGGGAGGAATTCTTGACCACTAAGGGCAGATTAAGACGTCATGTGAAATTTAATCAAATGGTAAAATTATGAATGCCAGTGAGCCGGCAATTCATGATTGGTTCAACTGATAGCGGATAAATGATCTGACTACTGATAGCGTCCCAATAGGCATCACAACGGGAATTAAACCCTAAAATTAATAACAGGATATGAACACATCTACTACTATCAATCAGTTCTTACTTTAAAGTTAAAATGACAGATTGTATATTCACAGGTTGATGAGAGACAAAATTCCTTGTATTCTTGTGGAAAATACTCCTTTTCCATCAAGTCAAGGCGGCGAGAGGTCACTTATATACGCATTACTCATTCGTTTCAACGTCAGATTAAGACTCGGCAACTAGAAAAGTCTCCATAAAAAAGAAGAGACCTTGACGTAAGATCGCCATCAACAAAATGTATTGTAATCCACCAAAATGCGTTTCTCTATATTGGAGTTTACATCTTGTACTGTTCGGTGACTAGTGTATTTTTTATTTCTGAAAATTCAACTTCCGAGGAAAGAGATTAGGATAATCTGATCAGAAAAGAAAGTACTTACTATCTTAAATTTTTGGATAATTAAAAACAATATACTTGATGTCATGTAGATTCACCATGTAAATTTTATTCCCTATTTTTCAAGGATTCGGTCGTGGAAGGTATTATTACTTCCCCATGTCAGTATGACACGATCCTTGAAAAATCCATTACATGCAAGCTTGATGTGGTTTGTTGCTGTCAATGAACATGGATTTGCTTAATACCCATTTTGTCAACTAAGCTTCATACTGATCACCTGCATGTATAATTAGGACATACTAAATTTTGAGGAGTTAGTAGTCGGATATCATATTGACACTGAAGGAGAAAAAAAAAAGGACATGCCATTATGATCCCTTCCCCTATATATAATATATAGTTAGGTAGTCTAATTTGAACTGTATACCATGTCAAGCAATCATCAATCTAAATCATGATCATGGATCTTAATTTTCTTTAATTATTATTTTTTATTATTAGGGTGAAAGGAATTTATAGGGGCGTTGTGGGGTGGGGTGGGGGGTGGGGGGAATAACATTACTTTGAAATTTTACGGGAGAGAAAATGAAATATAGTTGTATGATTTTCTCCAATATTTTCATTTTTCTTTCAATTTTAAATTGAAATAAAATGAGAGAAAATATTTTGATTAACACATTTTCATTTTTAATTTTATAAACTAAAGATATAAATACACATACTAATCATCCAAATAAAATTATTATTTGGTCTTTATTTCATTGCTTTGTTTATTGGTATCATTTAAACATTCACGTTTATATTTTTCCAATTTTCTTTGGGTCTTTTCTTTTTCCTTTTTTGTTGTCCTCCCAATAATCCCAATCCAACCAAATAAAGTCTAAAAGTAAAAGAATCCAATTAGGAATAACAATTGCAAAATTCTTTTGGTTAGCTATCTCATGCAAAATCATTTCGAGTAAAATGTTTTTTGAGGGAAGAAAAATATGATTATATATGGAGTAACAAAATATTTCCAATTTCCAAATTGAATAAATCTTTTGAGTTTGATTTCCAAATAAATTTATTATAATATCAACAATGATTTCGATTTAAATTCAAGGTTGCTCGGCATAGTATACAGTACAAATTAGATTAACCAACTGCATAATATATATGGGGAAAGGGATCATAATGTTGTTTTTTTTTCAGTGCTCATATGATATTGGTCTACTAGATCCTATTGTTATTTTTCTTTTCTTTTGTGACACTTCCTAGATTCCAATGTTTTCATGAGACTTCTTAGATTCAATTGTTACTAGTGGCCAATCGAACTAACTATTTCTCGTCATCATAGCGGCCAAGATAAGAAAATTTTCTCCTCTTCTTTGTCTCCATTTAGTTTTCTTGTCACACTCACTCTCTCCACTTTTTCCCTCGTCATCTAAGTTTCTCTCGCTCACTCTTTCTCTCCTTCCTTGTATCATCAACCCTCTCTGTCTTCATGCTTTTCTTTTGACCGTAATTTCTCTACACCTCCATCATCCTTGTGAAAGGGACTCGACATCACCACCGAATATTAAAACCCAACGATTAATAAGTGGCAACTACGATTTCTCTCCCCTCACTATATGAGTCCACATGCGTGTGCTAAGGTACAAATATTTTATGGCTAAAAGTTATTATTGCATGTACGCAACGTCAACGTTGCACTCACAGATGCATTTTATTCTAAACTTGTTATCATGAACAAATGGCTAGCTTATCACAATACACAGTAATTTTAGTTGGAATATATATATATATATATATATATATATATTTTGTGTAACCCAATAATATTCAAAATTAAACGATCCATTAAATCTTTATTTCATACATCTGAGCTATAGATGGAATAATATAAGATAGAATATAATATATCTTACTTGACAACCTTCCCAACTTAATTGGTCATACTCATATTCGAGAGCAAATAATCTCATTGGTAGCATCTCAAGGTCCCTTTTATTACTTTTCCAATGATGGTCGCGTTACTATAATTTACTAACGATAAGACATGAAGTGGCAAGTGCATCTCATTGGTATACCCATTGCGTACAAGCACTTTGCATCTTGTTGAGTGTGACTGATAGCTATAAATTGATTAATTACCTATCAAGTTATCCAACCTTTCCTAGAAAATTAGCCATGTTAGCACAACTAATTAAATTCCTGGTACCTAATCAAATTTGATTCTTATATATGATTAACATGTAAACAATTCAGTAGGTTTCTTTCGCATCTTTGATTAATTGAGCCACTCTAATCATATACACTGCACCAAATACTTAGGTGCAACAACAACCAATATATTAATATAGATTTAAAGGACCAAGAGTATGAAGGCCAATGCCAAAGGATTCTCCATGAAAAAGATTCAATCTTGTAAAGAAAGGTCTGAGGGATTTAGAAAAAAAAAGAAACAAAACAAAACAATAAGCCTTTCATGCAATTGATGCAATTTGATACCTGACTAAATTAATCTTAATTATGAGCCAATAAATTAATCTACACTATTATTAATTAGGTAGTGGTGAGCTTTAATTAGGGACGTACACGTCCTACCAACCAGTTTAATCTTGAATATGGAAGATCGATAAGGTTTAGTGCCCGATCTGTTATTTTCCTGATTACTCTCTCTCTCTCTCTCTCTCTCTATATATATATATATATATATATTATCCGCGTGTAAATTGCATATTATAAACTTATATTTTTTGAAATTTCCTGAAGTGGTACTTATTTGCCACTCCTCATCTTTTGAAATTCTATTTATTTATTTTATTAAGTACACACACATATATATATATATATATTTGTTGATGATTGTAAATGTCATTTCTACATTTGACTTCTTTGATGTAATAAAAAAAAGATTGAGTGGCTGGGAGGGAGCACCACATCTTCTGCCAATTAATGATGCCTAGTTGTTTTCATTTTCTTAAAGTAAGTTTAATAAATAACGAGTAATATTTCTTAATTATCCACAAAAATAAGCTAAACGAAATTTGGACAAACGTAACAAAAGGCGGGATGAGTAATAAACTGGGGGCAAACTCCAATATCAAACTTGATTTTAGAATTTAAAAACCTTCACTTCTTTGTTTAGAGATTAAGAATGCTTGAAGTTCTACATCGTGAAAATTGATCAAATAATATGTTATGCAGCTCTAATTAATATAGTTTGTAGCCTATTCTGTGCTAATATATGTATATATAACAAAAACAAAACTAGATAATCTTTTAGTTATTTTGCGTACACTAAGGAATCATTCATTTTATATGTGCTACCGAATGCTACTTTTACAGCTTAATTTTAAGTTAATGAAAAAGTAGATTAGAAATAAAGGAATATCCAAAAGACCATATATGTATTTGGAGTTGTTTGTTTGTTATCTTCGGTTGTCAAACCGAAGCTTTCAAAGGTATCTTAAAATCCCAACATATCACATGCATTGTTTTTTGTTTTGGACGTTGGTCCGCTGAGAAATGTTGCCCTTCATTATGCAAAGTTTTCATCATATTTGGCATGCACGTTTAAGTATATATCGACCTGAGGATTATGTCGTTGAGTATTTTGTAACTTGGACAATGAAATTTACTCTATATTTCTTTTATCAAGGATGGTTGGGACATCAGATAGCGAGTTATGCTCCAATATGATTGGATATTAATAACTCCGAGTTTAATTTTTAGAATCACTATTTTGATCAGGCTTTATCATTTCCATCCGACACTTTAGCTCGATAGAAAAAAAAAATGATCATGTTACACACAAACACTTAATTTGGCTATAATATTAAACTAAACTTTCAAAATCTAAAAAAGTTTCCACATCATGATAAATCTAATTTTAATATATTTCCTTTTCCTTTTTGTGTCAGCCATCGAAGCGGTTTGACCATACATCCAATGACATGGTGCGGATAAATATTAAACCTCCAATTGGTCGGAAAAAGAGTTGGTTAATTCAATTGATAATATCAAAGTGATTGAGCTCCGAAAATATATCTCGACTTTTTAACTCTAAAGTCATCACTGTTAGAAGAGGAATAATAAGAGCTAATTCAGTTGTGCACTTTGTGTTTTTTTCGAAAATCATCATGAATAGAAGAAGAACTAACTCAATATACTCTTTTACTCTTATGGTCTTGCTGAAATTTATGTGCTAATCAATCTTTTTTTAAAATTTAAATCATTAGGAGGAGCAACATGAATGATTTTATATTTTAATACTTCATCACGTGTGGACTAATGGTAATTTTAATTTAGTTCAATCCATCACGTGAACAACAATTAAGAAAGAAAAAAGTTCTTTTTAATAAGAGTTTAACGAGTTTTAAACTCTTAATTTTTATTTTAATACCATATTTTGAAGGTCAAGAAAGAGAAGAAAGGTGGAAAAGTTGCCACGAAGAAGACAAATATATTAGATTTGAAAATAAATTACAACTAATCGAGACACGTTACATGAATCAAACACACATATTTATACTACTCATTCAGCTGATACAAAGGATTAAACCGCATTACAGCTAATTACTACTACAAAATAGAAAAGAATAAGACGATTTGTAACGTCCGGTGCGAGCTGACGTGAGCTCTGTGAGGACGACGAGGCATGGATTCCAACAGGTGTAGATATCTCGGTTGTTAACCAAAAAAAGAAAAAATTTACCCCTTACATATTATAATCGTCTGCAGTAAATTGACACGTGCTGTTAATTGATCAAGAACTTGGGTAGTCAAATTCGATCCACTTGTGTCATTAATAGTTAATAATTTGATCAGCATCAAATAGTAAAGCTAGAAATGGATTAGTCAAAACTAACTAGTATTCCTTTTAATATGAGATAATATGCTATATATATATATATATATATATATATATATATATATATATATATCAAGGTACGTACCATGGATGGATGCAAGTATATTATACTACTACTAAACGTGAAGTGTGAACCACTTCATTTCATTTCCGTCCATGGAGGAATTGGAAAAGGACCTTCATGGCCATGCCAGGACGCTCTCAATCATCCTCCCCCACCAGCATCTAAACAAGTACGATCGAAGCTCCTATATATAGATCCCCCCTCCCACAAGGCCTGAAATCCTCAACGCAGCCAGCAGCCCCAACACGTACTAGCAGGCTAGCAGCCATGGGGTTGTTGTTTCTCTTTCTAGCTTTCTCCCTCCTCCTTGCTCCTGTGTCTCCCCTTCCGGATGCTCCCCACAACTCATGCTCCACCACCGTCCTGGGTAATTAACCTTAACCTCCCATATAATAAATATATATGTCCAATTTTTTTCGTAGTTAATTACTAGATTGGAGGAAGTTATATATGTTTATCTCTCTCTCTCTGTGCTGTTGAGTTCATGAGTCATATCTCGTTGAGTTGAGCACTTAATCTTATTCTTCCAGCTGAAGAAGATAATTAAATAATTAACCAGGTTTGATTAAGAATTGATTAACACACGTCTCCAAAACTATTAACTGTATCAGTTTCTTCGAATGCATGCATGTAATTCCTTGCTTAATTATCTCTACGTTTGCTCAGTGTTCGTTGATGTTGGAACTCTCTTTGGAAAGTAGCTTTATCATGTACTTTGAGCTCTTGCTGCATGCACATGTCAGTGAGTTCACATAATTTAGATAAGATACATACAAGTTGTTAGGTAGATCACTGATTCTTTCTAGTGCGGACAATATAAGTGCATAAAAAAAAGATCTTAATTAAAATTAATTTGTTGTACTGTTGTTCAGTAATTAAATTGCATTAAAAATTTGGAGCTAATTAGTGGCTCTCCTTATGCATGTCATGCTAAGTGGTCCACTAACAACTCCCATCCACCCATCCTGTTGGATTTGTTGATCGGTAGCTATCCACATGAACTAATTAAATAAATACAAACCTCAATTAATTAAATTTCCCCTAACCTTTAGCTTTTACAATACGTCTAGCTAATTGACATAAATTTGTTTATGTCACTATCTGATTATTTACTTCGGTCATTTATTGAAATTATGTTAAATTAATTGAACTAGTTAAGTTGCTGACCACCTAAGAAATTGTTTAGAAGCGCTGTTTCATGAAAAAAGTTTTAGATTATATATATAGTGCTAATTACTGTAAGCCAAATTTTTTTTGTTATTGATAAAACAGTTTCTAAGAGATAATTGAAAAGAACGTCTTGCACTATGCAGTCTCAGAGTTCTACTATCAATCCGTTCTATTATATAAGAATGAAAGTGTTCATAATAGTCATAATACTTTTTACAGCGACAATAGAGAAATTCAATTTTGTGTGTCAAAATTTGACCTAAAAAATATGGAAGGAATAAAAAAAAAGCACAACAATAAGTTGGCCTTGAGTGCGAGTGGTGGCCTTTGTTTACTCTAGAAATCTCTCCAGTGGACCATACAGGGGAGAGCACGGGCTGGTTGCCCTGGTCCGGACCGGGTCCGGTACTGGGTTCGGGTTGTAAAAACTTGATCCGGTCTCGACCCGGTATCATATATTAAATTATTTAAAATATTATATTTACATTTATTTTAATTTAAAATATATAGTTTATTATATATATTAAACATACAACATATTATATTATTATATATATGTATTTTAATTGATAATTATTATATTTATATAATAATATTAAATATTTTTAATATTAAATTTTTAATTATTTTTATTAATTATGGTCGAACCAGAACAATCGAGAATGTTACGATTTTTGACCCGATTCGACCGAGTAGTCCCGGTCCCGAGACGTATTTTAAAAAATCCGGACAAAATCGGATCGATCAAAACTCGATCCCGAACCCGGTTTTGCTCACCTCTAGGACCATATGTTGAAGCCAAAGTACTGCCCACACATATAAACCATCCTAACAATTTGGTGGATTTAGTGAAGCACAATTATATATATATATATATATATATATATATATATATATATATATATATATATATGCTTGAGCATTCAATCTTCTTCTCTATTTGACTTTGTGTGTATGTTATCCACTCAATCGTTTGAAACATGGAAAATAAACCAAATGTATGATTTGTAGTATATTGCACCATTAATGAGAAAAAAAGTTGCATAATGAGCTAAAACGATATATTTTGCTATAAGTAATTATTATATGTAGGATTGTAGTTAATTACTAATTAACTTGTGCTCAATTCTCCGCAGATGATGAGCTCAGCGTCGTCAATGGCTCCGGCCTCCATTTCACTCTCCACCACCCCATGCACCCTTGCTCCCCGGCTCCTCTCGCACCATCCTCCTCCGTCCCCTTCTCCGACGTCCTCGCCGCCGACGAAGCCCGCGTCCAGTCGTTCGCTGCGCGGCTGACCAAGACGGTGACCCGGCCGTCCTCCCCCCTCGTACAGCCGGACGCCGTCTCGGTCCCCCTGTCTCCGGGCACCTCCTTCGGCGTCGGCAACTACGTGACCCGCATCGGTCTCGGCACCCCGGCCAAGTCCTACGCCATGGTGGTCGACACCGGCTCCTCCCTCACCTGGCTCCAGTGCTCTCCGTGCCGCATCTCGTGCCACTCACAGGTCGGCCCCGTCTTCGACCCGGCCACGTCCGGCACCTACAGCTCGTTGTCGTGCTCCGCGCCGGAGTGCACCGAGCTCGAGACCGCCACCCTCAACCCCTCGGGGTGCTCGAGGTCGAACGTGTGCATCTACCAGGCTTCCTACGGCGACAGCTCCTTCTCCGTGGGGTACCTCAGCAGGGACACGCTCTCCATCGGCGGCCAGAGCTTCCCCGGCTTCGTCTACGGTTGTGGCCAGGACAACGAGGGCCTCTTCGGCCATACCGCCGGCCTCATCGGCCTGGCGCGTAACGGACTCTCGCTGCTCTCTCAGCTTGCGCCGAGGATCGGCAACTCCTTCTCCTACTGCCTGCCGACGGCGGAGTCCGTCGGGTACCTGTCGGTCGGCTCGTCCAACCCCGGGCAATACTCATACACCCCGCTGGTCTCGAGCTCACTGGACAACTCGCTCTACTTCATCAAGATAACCGCCATCACGGTCGCGGGGAAGGGCCTCCCGATCTCCCCGTCGACGTACAGCAGCACGCCCACGATCATCGACTCCGGGACGGTGGTCACGCGGCTGCCGCCCGACGTGTACGACGCGCTGAGCGACGCCGTCGCCGGGGCGCTCAAGGGCCACGCCCGGGCGCCGGCGTACTCGATACTCGACACCTGCTTCAAGGGGAGCCTGAAGGCGCTCCCGGTGCCGGAGGTGAACGTCGTGTTCCTGGGAGGCGCCACGCTGCGGCTGGCGCCCCGGAACGTGTTGATCGACGTGGACGACTCCACGACGTGCCTGGCCTTCGCGCCGGCCGGAAGCGTGGCGATCTTCGGCAACATCCAGCAGCAGACGTTCAGGGTGGCGTACGACGTCGCCGGCTCCAAGATCGGGTTCGGCACCGCCGGATGCGGCTAAGGCGCGGCGGCCTCGGCGGCGCCACGTGCATGGTGTGGCGACTGTGCATGCGGCAAGGTACGTACGTACGTAGATGTTTACGTCGATGTCGTCAACACAGACAAGAACATGCACGGCATCGATCGATACGTGGAGCTCACCGTATCATAATTTGGGGGCGCCTGGACGTCGATCGATCATGTTGCTGCGTAGTGATTGATCTGTACATAATATGAATTTGTTGCTGCGTGTAGTAAAATTAATATTGTTGCTTATAATTGACACGCATGCAAAATTGGGCAAGAGAAATGCATGCTGTTAATTAATAAGCTTAATTAATTATTTGTTTAATTGTTGGGGTGCTAATTTGTGAGGTGTAATTAATTATAGGGTGTGCGTTTATTGGTGCCGCTTGATTATTAAATGAAAGCTAAAGTGGCAGTGGAATGTATTTGTGAGATCCAATTGTCGGATATCATTTATTTTCAATTGATTAATTAACATAAAGAAAAAAACTTAAATGTGACCTTTTTTCCCGTTTCTGTTTGCATGGGAAAAACTTGTTGGCTGTGTATACGAGATGGTGTAGAATTTAAGAGCTAAATATTCCAAATTCCTTTTTAATCATCCAATATAAAAATAAAACAATAAATTAGTACGTATTTAATAATAATTTTTATAATTTCTTGATATGAGTATTAAATATTCAAATTAGCTGTACCACAGGATTCCGTATTAATAACTGTTGTCGGACTTTGAGGTTCTATTTTCGTGCACTGTTATAATTTAAAAGTTTATTTATTTTTCTTGCGCACATATATACAGTTCCTATCATATAGGCAAATGTAGTCAACGTGGGAAAAGTGTTATTGATTGTGAAAAAAAAGTTAAACGGAAAAAATCATTTAAAATAAAGAAAAAAACTATTTAACTATTATGAATTGATTATAATTTAGATGCATAACTAATGAGGAAGGGAAATAGGTATAATTCAGAAACAAGATAACATATATATACACTTAATATCAATTGATTATTGTTGGGCCTCCAATTAATAGGGCCGTAAGGTGCTCGGCCTCCGGGCAGCCCGGCACGGAGTTTGGTATTGGTCCACTGGGAAAGAGAATTAATTTGAAGGTTTGTGTATATAGCTAGGAGTAATATAATAAATAATTAGCATGAGCTAAAGACGTGGAGGTTTGAAACGTACGTGGTTAGACGACAAATATTGCCATCTCACACAATGTTATAAACAGTAGTGTCATTACACGATCCAGAAAAGAAAAGAAAAAGTTATTGCATGTTATATGTTATTACATGATCCAGAAAAAAAAATACTAGAATAAAAGTGTGTTTTTTTTGTGAATATGGACCTTAGATTGACTTTAATACACCAAAGAAAAGAAAAAGGTCGATTATGCACGTTAAACTTACAAATAACGGGCCAGTAATGTATATAGGTGGTGATAACATACGTAAGACTCCCGAACCAATCAAGATATTGATCAATTTGAATTTTGACCCGCACGAATTTATAACACGTATTGAAAGATTAAATTGGTAGTGATGTATCGCTTATATTTTCATTTTTACATGCATATAATGCTCATTCTACGTGGTTATTCCCTCACGAGTACGTGTATATGCCACTAATTCAATGCATGACGAATATTCTCCACAGGAACCCACATATCACTAATGGATACCTCTGCCGATTTATTTTTGGATTGAATTTCATTTCGTTTTGCAGGGGAGCCGAGGAGCTCTTAGGATAAAGTCGAACGGTCGAGCCATGCTCTGCTGTTTGCATCAAGGATCGGTGTTCGCTGCCAGGGTGAGGAAAATGCCAAGCAATATAACAACAAAGACTCTCCACAACATGAGAACCAACCAAGCTCCTTCATCACCCGGGCACTAGGAAGCTTCCCCAAGCGATAGAGGGGACTACTGTAGAGCTGTCGAGCTCTCAAAAGGCGACAGAAGAGAGGAGCATGTGCCGACAAAAAGTACAAAGGTGCAGGAAAAAGAAGACGGGAGTAGATATAAAAGCAGAGGGGGACGTCTTTTGAAAAGGGGGGATTCATTCGAAAATTGGCGGATCGAGCTAGTAATGGGGTGAAAGAGAGAAAGCAATATGAAACAATGTCTTTGGCAATTCGCGGAGAAGAGTGTATTCTCCATATGTTTTGTAACTAACCGGGTGTCAATGTGATTTGGATTTGAACGTTCTTTGGTTACATTTTATCTGGATTTCTGTCATGAACAATATCGAGTGTTGATGCTTTTCTGAGTTTTTTTATAATATACGATGATTTCCTGGTTCTACTGTTCGCCTTTGTCTTCTAATTTACATACTAATTTGATCCCCACGAACTATCTTCACCTTGCACCCCCCATCGTAGGGATATTACAGTCTCCATCGCCATCGAACGTGAAAAAATCTAGCTCGAGTGAAGATAGTTGATGCATGCATAATCTAACATAAATTTAGTATTGCATTTAACCTCATTTCGAATCATTTTCTAATAGCATGCATCATTTTATGGAGTTATTTACATTAGTTTTACAAAAATAAAAATCTACTCAAATGTTATATTTTATTGTATAGTAAGAAAATTGAATTACGAAGTCAACAAAGAAAATCACACTCAAGTCGGAGTTGAAACGGAGTGAGAAAGTAGAAAACAGTGAAGCAAGACTGAAATGACCCTTTAACGGGCCGTGAAGGAAATTTAACGGGCTGCGAAACTTTGTTTCAGCCATTAAAATGTGTTTTTCCAACCATCTCGAGTCACGGCCGTGAACAAGCCTGCACGGGCCGTGAAATCTAGTGTTTTAACATCGTAAGGGCCGTGAAAATCCTCTCATATGCCATGAAAATCTATTTTCAATCCGATTCGAACTCTGTTTAGGCCGTTAAATCATCATAACAGGCCATGATGAAGCCCAATTTCGAGTTTGAGATGAATTTTTGGAAGAATTTGAAGTGCACAAGGATTCCTACTCATATTATATGATCCTATGATGATTTGAAAATATATTATGATCCAAATTTTGGAGTTTGACAAGGTCAAAATTTTAGAACTAATTCAGATTCAAATTTTCCTTATTTCACATAAAAAAGATTTTTGTTTCTTCTTCAATCACATGAAAACTCAAATCCCTATAAATAGAGGCATTCTACAACAAAAAAGAGCATGATAGGGCCTGCAACTAGAACTTTGAAGTCAAGAATGTGAAAAACGGAAGGCTCACTGAGAAGATTTTCACACGATTGACTCTAGAAGAGGACCGGACAATAGTTCGTCGGCATTCCTGAGAAGTATTCTCTGTTCTATTTCATGTTGGGATGATATTATGCTTAATTGATACATTATTTTATCTTTAGTAATTTGGATCATTTAGTTTTATTTTCTATTCGAGTCCATTGTAATAGTTTTAATTGATAAGGCAAATTGTTAAATCTAATTCCATAATTGATTATAATTTAGTTTTCTTTCGAATATGCATGCTATTGTTAATGCTTTTTCAGAGATTGATTGCTTCTATAGTTAGCTATCATCCTTGTAGGAGTAGTTACTTTTGATTGCATGATTTTTGTGAAATTGATTCTTGACTTTTAAGTCAAAGTATTGCATGTCACAACTCGTACGATCTTTGATGGAATATTAGTTGTATGGTCTATTAATCATTATCATATTATGGGTGATAATAGCTTAGAGACTACATTTTAATGCATCTTAATCTCAGGTATGATTTGATTATGATCTTTGACGGAATAGTCTTAATCTGATTTGAATTAAGATAGGTTGACTGATCCTAGATGGAAATTAATAATTTGAGTAGACTCTAATCCGTCGTTAGAAACTAACTTATAATATTTGATCAATTCAGTTTGTCTATAATTTCTTTTAACATCCTAAGCCCTATGCATCAGTACATTATATTAGATTAGATTAATTTAGTTTTAATCTTTACTTTTTTGTAATTTTATTTTCTACACATCTTTTACCCAAACTTTATGTCGTCTCCTATTAGACTCTGAGATTAGTTTAGTTAAGTAAGTTAATTTTTCGTGGGTTCGACACTCTACTCTTACACTTTATTACTTGAGCGACTATTGCACTTGCTAGCATTTAATTATTATAAATTCTCGCATCAAGTTTTTGACGCCGTTGAATTATTCTTTACTTACTACTCTTATTTTATGCTACTTTGAGACTTTACTTTTCTGTTGCTTTCACTTGTTCTTTTAGTCGTGTAAAGTTTTTAGGCTTACATATTTCATACACGACTCAATTATCACGTGCATATCATCACATCCTCGATGGCAAATAAGAAAACGCAATCAACAAATTGAGGAAGATAACGTTGTTGTCTAGCAACATAAAGTTCACAATGAGACAACAACGAGTCACAACAACATAAAAGATGCCTCAACAAAAAGACTGCCCTTTAGACCCATAAGCCATTATCACAGGAAAGTTGAATCCCCTGTTGAAACAACTTTCCAAGCAATCATATCAAATCAAAAATTTGAAGATTAAACTTTTAAATTTGTGACACCGAACTAAGGAAACACAAGAGGATGTTACATCACTTCTCAATTCGAAGCCTTCAGCAGAGCCAAATTTTGATTTCAAAGGGATGATGGATCAACTTATTACAACAATTGAACGAAGACTGCAAGTACAAGATCAACATATTCAAAACTTGCAACTCAATTGACTCAAATTCAGAAGCAAATAGAAGTGGGTGATTCAATTCGGTTATTCGACACGGAGCTCAAGTTCGATGCGTTGGAAGCAAGGTTGCATGTATTAGAAAGTCAAGTTGCACAATTGACTTCTCTAAGTGCTGAATCTCCAAAGCACATCGACGAGAGCCCAACTATTATGATGTGCCCATGCCACCATCAACATTCATATCAAAGAAGAAGACATCCAAGGTCAAAGTTTTCAACAAGGACAACAACTATGCAATGACGTGTAAAGGAGACAAGTGAATACTTCATTGAAGATGGACAAGTACAAAGGAGGAGCTGGCCTTTAGAGGTCCTTATTACACAAACTTCATCTCCAACACTGATTTCACTACCATCAACACGACGACCACAACTATGCAAATTCAAATATCACCAAGGGGAGAAAGAACATCACTAACATCAATAGAGACTCTCCGACTACTACAAAATAGTGTCAAGTCAAGGGTAAGCAAAGAAGCACGTCACTGATAGCAAAAACACCATCTACTTCAGTCCAGTGGAGAATCAAGATTCATTCTACTATTCAAGATAATAAGGAACACAACTCCCAATTTTAATATAAGAACGTTGTCGTACTTGAAGAACCTCCACGATGAGACGATGACACAAGGGTGGAGACATTGGGCGTCATCCACCACTACACGTGCTGAGCCTCACCACATCGAACGTTCATGATCACATCAAATAATTCCGGTGAGATTGTTCCTTAATTTCTTAATTATTTATTTGAGTGATTGATTATCGTATTTTAGTCTCAGCATATGCCTTATCAAAGTCGAGCTAACAACTTTAAACTTAGAACTACTCATTTACAATCCTTAAACTTACAATTTAAATCTTTTGCGTAATTTAATTTAGATTAATTTAGTTCATGTTAGATTAGTTAGTTTGATTATCTTAGTTGCTTAGTCTCTTTAGTTTTCTTCTATCATTTTATTTTATTATTATTATTTTTACAAGTCTCTGCATGTCACAAGCTGAATTTTCTTGAAATTTAAAATTTTCTTTCTTCACGGGCCATTATTCAATTCTCACGGGCATTATATTGAATATTACACGTCGTTATAGGGTTATCATGACGCAATTAGTGCATTATTTCATTTATTTCATATTTCATGGGGCGTTAGCTTTATTTCACGAGTCTCACAATAGCTTGTGTTGCAAATTTTCAGGTCTCACGGGCCGTTAGCAATGAATCACGGCCTGTAAGCGAATTACCTCGTCTTTGCGCTGTGCATTTTGCCTGACTCATGATCCTACTAATTTTTTTACGAGTCATTACACATTTTCACGGGTCGTTAGCATAATATCACGGATCTCACAGTGAGTTCAACATTTTATGCACCTAAGTATCACGAACCGTTAAATATATCTCACGGACAGTAAGTGACTTCCGCAGTCTTGTCGGCCTATGTTTTACCCGATTCACGACCTTACACATTTTTACGAGTCATTAAACACTATTTTCACAGGGCGTCATTACTTTTTCACGGGCTGTGAGGAACACAGTATACCACTCACGACCATCACTCATGCCCCGGGAGATCTGGTTCACAACCTTTTTGTCTTCTTCTTTTGTATGAAGGTCCATGACGCCGCTCCTTCACGCCCCATCATCCAAGCGACCTGTGCGATGTCCATCAATGACTAAGGAACCGATGACCTCCGCGCGATCACAAATTCGACGCCGACGGCTGTACTTTGATCATCTTGATGTCCTTCCTCGCGGCCATCGGCTCTCTCACAAAGGCGTCATCTCCGATCTTTGGCATCGCACAGTCCGGCTTCGTCTCAATTCGCCATCCACCACCATGATCCCCCTCTTCAACGAAGCTCAAGGCCGCCCCTCTTCTCTTATCAGCAGTCGCGCAATTTTTTTTCACTCTAGCCGACAACCTCCATCGTCATCAACTCCGGCAACCCATCATGGGCGAATACTAGTGAGCTAACCTTGACGATTCCTTCAGCAACCATTCGATTTGCATCGACGGTGATCCACACCCTCAACATTAGCGGCGGCGACTTCGTGATTTCAACAATTTTTTTCATCAGCGTCTCCTACTCCGGTCGACGACTTTCATAGCGCCATTCGTTCTTATCTCCAATTGTTGCCGCCATGCATCGCTCTCCTTCTCTCTGCAAAAATTCAGCGATCTATCAACTCAAGGAAGAAGACAAAGTTTCAAGGGTCGTTATTACATTTTCACGACGCGTGAACCAGATTTCCATACACACTGCGAGAGGTGTGAACAACACATCACGAGGCGATCACTTTTTTTATGAACCGTGCTTGTCTATAAATGGTCCGTTACTTCTCATTTTTCCTTTCTATAAGGGCCGTTACTTTTCTGTCACGCCCCGTAACAAGATTCTCACGTGTCGTTACCCGTCTTTCACGACCGTTACCAGCACTTTTACAACAGACCATCACTGCATGAAGGTCTCCATTTGTCACCATTGACACACTGAAGAGCCATTAGTTGTATCTCGAGTCGATCACCATGGAATTATTATGTTCACTGAAGTTTCCAAATGAAGGCCACTTACGAAGCCCGAAGGAGTTCAACGCTCTGACCTTCAACACATGCAATCTATTAAAGGCTATTATACATCGTCAACTTCACTATACAATTAACATCCGGTACATATACATTGGCTTCTCTCTACGGCTTTCGCATCCATCACACGGGGATACATCGGATTGTTTCTTTTCAATTCCTCCTTTTATTAGTTCTTTATTATTTTTATACTCCCTTCTCCGTATTTGATCTTCAACACTAAGGATAGTGTTGAGTTCAAGCTTGAGGGAGTTTGCATTTCCATGCATCATGCCTATCATCTTATATTGCATTACATACATACATTCTTATCATGTTTTATCTATTATTTGCATATTTGATTTACATCATCTCAGAAATCTATAGAAATTAATGATTTTATATCATTCTTTTTCATGTCTTAATATTTTAGTATTTTCAAACATTATTTAAGGACATCCTGCTAATTAATGAAATTCTAAGCACTATTATTTTATCTTTTGACGCCTTCGTATTGAGTATTTGGAATGTGAATGTTGCTAAGTAGAACTATGAATATTTAGACGATAAATTCTTGTTCATGCTCTTTTTTTATTATTTTTCTTGAGTCTTGATAATAATTGTCTCTTTGTTGAACGCTTAAGTGTTTATTGCGCTTATAGTAAAAAAGAAAAAAATGTGCAAAAAGTTAAAAGCGGGTTAGTTGAACACCAACAAAACAAAATAAATAAGCACAAAAGTGTTATCCAGAATCTTGATGTGTCAGGGTGATTAGATCCGTAGGAGATTCTTGCCTGAAGACCTAAGGGCAACTGCTCTAGGACCATCGATCGAAAGCCCATTACAAGGACCACCTTGTGCAATATGGAGAAGCACATAAGTACCAAATGAACAAAATAAAAAAGTATGAATGATTTTAAAGTGAAGAAGTTTTAAAGTGAAAATACATAAGCTCAATATGCACTTATTTTTTCAACATTGAGACTCTTATTTGATAGACCGTATGTTTTCTTACATGAGCTGAACTTGGATGAGTTTAAATATGTCTAATATTCAGAAATTCTACAAGGCTAGGTCAGGAATGATGGAGAGATATTTTGGCGATCGATGTATAAAATTTAGTGTTAAGAAAAATAGTTGACTGACAGGATGGAAGCGATGATTAACCTTCTTGGTTAAAGCTTTGCCTTGAACATTGCTTGAGGACAAGCAAATATCTAAGCCTGGGAGAGTTTGATGCATGCATAATCCAACATATATTTAGTATTGCATTTAACCTCATTTCGAATAATTTTCTAATAGCATGAATCATTTTATGGAGTTATTTAAATTATTTTAAAAAAATAAAAATATACCCAAATGTTATATTTTATTGTATAGGAAGCAAGAAAATTTAATTATGAAGCCAATGGAGAAAACCGCCTTCAAATCGGAGTTAGAAAGTGGAAAATAGTGAAACAATGCTGAAATGGCACTTTAACGGACCGTGAAGGAAATTTAACGGGCCATGAAACTCTGTTTCAGCCGTCAAAATATGTTTTTCCAGCCATCCCAAGTCACAGTCGTGAACAGGCCTTCATGGGCCATGAAATCTAGTGTTTTTGTAAGGGTTGTGAAAACTCTCTCACAGGATATGAAAACCCATTTTCAATCTGATTCAAACTATGTTTAGGCCGTTAAATCATCATAACAGGCTGTGACGAAGCCCAATTTTGAGTTTGAGATGAATTTTTGGAAGAATTTGAAGTGCATAAGGATTCCTACTCATATTATATGAAACGATGATTTGGAAACATATTATGACCCAAATTTTGGAGTTTGACAAGGTCAAAATTTCATAACTAATTCAGATTCAAAATTTCCTTATTTCATATAGAAAAAGATTTCCATTTCTTCTCCAATCATGTGGAAACTCAAACCCCTATAAATAGAGGCCTTCTAAGAGCATGTTAGGGCCTGCAACTAGAACTTTGAAGTCAAGAACGTGAGAAAATTCAGAAGGCTCACCGAGAAGATTTCTGCACGATTGACTCTAGAAGAGGACCGGGCAGCAGTTCATCAGTGTTCGTGAGAAGTATTCTCTGTTCTATTCCATGTTGGGATGATGTTATGCTTAATTGATACATTATTCTATCTTTAGTAATTTGGATCCTTTAGTTTTATTTTCTGTTCGAGACCATTGTAATAGTTTTAATTGATAAGGCAAACTATTAAACCCTATTTCATAATCGATTATAGTTCAGTTTTCTTTCAAATATGCATGCTATTATTAATGCTTTTTCAGAGATTGATTGATTCTATAGTTAGCTATCATACTCATAGGACTAGTTACTTTTGATTGCATGATTTATGTAAAATTGATTCTTGATTTTTAAGTCCAAATATTGCATGTCACAACTCGTACGATCCATCTTGGCGGAATACTAGTTGTGTGGTCTATTAATCATTACCATGTTATGGGAGATAATATCTTAGAGACTACATTTTAATGCATCTTAATCTCATGTTTGATTAGATTATGATATTTGACGGAATAATCTTAATCTAATTTGAATTAAGATAGGTTGACTAATCCTAGATAGAAATCAATAATTTGAGTACACTCTAATCCGTCGTTAGAAACTAACTTATAATATTTGGTCAATTCAGTTTGTCTATAATTTCTTTTAACATCCTAAGCCCTATGCATCAGTAGATTAGATTAGATTAATTTAGTTTTTGTCTTTTCTTTTCTGTAATTTTATTTTCTGCACATCTTTTACCCAAACTTTATGTCGTCTCCTATTAGTTTCTAAGATTAGTTTAGTTAAGTAAGTTAATTCCTCGTGGATTCAACACTCCACTCTTCCACTTTATTACTTGAGCGACTAGTGCATTTGCTAGCATTTAATTGTTATCAATTCTCGCATCAATAGTTCGATGCATGGTTCTTGTGTTTTCCATGTTTGAGGCTGATAGGAGGAGTTTTCCGAATCACCTGCTACCTTGCACCCCCCGACCGTAGGGTTATTACAATCTCCATCACGACCGAACATGGAGAAATCTAGCTTAAGGCAAGCAGTGGTTCTCGACTTCGGTTTTCACAACATCAGTGATAGATTCTTAAATGATTTGGGGTTAGACATTATTCATCCTTTGAATCGCGGCCTGAAAAGGCTACATGATGCATGTAAAATTGATAGCAAACATTAGCAAGTGTAGTAGTCGCTCAAGTAATAAAGTGAATGAGTAGAGTTATCATTTCCACGAGGACGATTAATAACTTAGATTATATTTTAACCTTGTTAGTTGAGAAATTAAGAAAAGTTTTATTTTCAAAAGTGCAAATAAAATAAAATAATAAAAATAACGAAAATGATCACATGGAGAAATAATGATTTGATGATTAAGACATCTAATTGTCACCACTAAAATGCAATAAATTTTCTCAACTTAGAATTAGTTGAATCAATAACAAAGTGAATTATCAATATTAATTAACCAATGTTTCAGGATTTAACTGCTATCTTATGAATAATTAGAATAAATCAATCATTTTGATTTTTAATTTACTTAATTAAATCATAAGATGCATTAAAATAGAATTAATATTAAGGGCTTTCTCAAGTCACCTCAATAACTACACAAATTAGGTCTCTTTCGATTTTCCTAATTGTGGCATGCAATGAATAAGATAAATTCTAGAAACTATTATGAAAATAATCACTTCTTCTTAGATAGCAATCAAATCACAAATCATGAAATCAAAGGAAAGCAGTAAAGAAGAAATTGTAATGCTATTAAAGATTCAAATTAAACTAATATTAAGAAAGACTTCAAAACATAAATAGGGTTCAACTAAAATGACCCTAATGAAAGAATAAATCTGAGAATAACAACAACAAATCTAATATAAAAATTGGGAAAATAAAATGAAGAACTCTGGCAGCCACTGCATGTGAGTGAGATGATTGGGATGAAAAAATGGACTCCGACGAAAATTGTTCGTGGTGCGAAAATTCGCGCACGTGCCATTTTGCATTGTTACGTGCGTTGTCCACCTACAAGGCCAAGAGACACGAAATTTTCGACGCTTTCATGCATGTTGATGCATGGTGAGATGATTGGAATGAAAAAATGGACTCCGTCAAAAATTATCCGAGGGTGCGAAACTTCGAGCACGACTTTTACACGCGTTTTTCAAGAAGAAGGCCAAAAGTCGCGAAATTTTTAACATTTTCATGCATGGTGAGATGATTGTGACGAAAAATTGGACTCCGGCGAAAATTGTCCGCGGTGCAAAAATTCGCTTGCGCGTCATGCTACGTCTTTTACGCACGTTTTGCACCTAGAAGGTAAAAAGATGCAAAATTTTTTACGCTTTCGTGCATGTTGATGCATGGTGAGATGATAGGGACGAAAAAAAGAACCCTAGCAAAAATTATCCGGGGGTGCAAAAATTCGCACGCGTGCCATTTTTCGTCTTTTACGTACATTTTCCACCAAGAATGCCAAAAGACGCGAAATTTTTTATGCTTTCGTGCATGTTGATGCATGGTGAGATGATTGGGAAGAAAAAATGGACTATGGCGAAAATTGTCCGGGCGTGCGAAAATTTGCGCGTGAGCCATTTTGCACCTTTTACGCATGTTTTCCACCAAGAAGGTCAAAATATGCAAAATTTTTTACGATTTCGTGCATGTTGATGCATGGTGAGATGATTGGGATGAAAAAATGGACTCCGGCAAAAATCGTCCGAGGGTGCGAAAATTCGCACGCGCATCATTTTTCACCTTTTACACGCGTTTTCAACCAAGAAGGCAAAAAAATGCAAAATTTTTGACATTTTCGTTCATTTTGATGCATGGTGATATGATTGGGATGAAAAACTGGACTCCGCCGAAAATTGTCTGGGTGCGAAAATTCGAGCGCGCGCCATTTTGTGCCTTTTGCGCACTTTTTCCACCTAGATGGTCAAAAGATGCAAAATTTTTTACGCTTTCGTTCATGTTGAATCATGGTGAGATGATTGAGACGAAAAAATGGACTCGGACGAAAATTGTCTAGGGGTGCGAAAATTCGTGCGCACACCGTTTCTCGCGTTTTACTCACGTTTTGCACAAAGATGGCCAAAAGATGCAAAATTTTCGTCAGGCGAAAATTGTCTAGGGTGCTAAAATTTGCGCGCGCGTCATTTTTCGCTTTTTACGTGCGTTTCCACTAAGAAGACCAAAAGACGCAAAATTTTTGTCGCTTTCGTGCATGTCGATGCATGGTGAAATGATTGGGACAAAAAAATAGACTTCGGCAAAAATTGTCCGGGGGTGCGAAAATTCGTACGCGCGCCATTTTTCGTCTTTTACGCTCATTTTTCACCAAGGAGGCCGAAAGACGCGAAATTTTCGACGCTTTCATGCATCTGTATGTGTGGTGAGATGATTGCACGAAAAAATGGACTCCGACGAAAATTGTTCAGGGGTGCGAAAATTCGGACACGCGCCATTCTGCGCCTTTTACGCACGTTTTCCACCTAGAAGGTCAAAAGATGGAAAATTTTCGACGCTTTCATGCATGTTGACGCATGGTGAGATTATTGGGACAAAAAAATGGACTCGGACTCCGGGGGTGCAAAAATTCGTGCGCGGACCGTTTCGCGCCTTTTACTCACATTTTCCA
Organism: Pontederia crassipes; assembly: GCA_030549335.1. Lineage (NCBI taxonomy): Eukaryota > Viridiplantae > Streptophyta > Magnoliopsida > Commelinales > Pontederiaceae > Pontederia > Pontederia crassipes. Next base: position 15,618,697 of record JAUKPH010000017.1, on the reverse strand, counting down.
CCAAGAAGGCCAAAAGACGCGAAATTTTCAACACTGTCGTACTTGTTGATGCATGCGAGATGATTGGGGCGAGAAAATGGACTCAGACGAAAATTGTCCGGGGATGCGAAAATTCGCGCTGACCATTTCGCGCCTTTTACTCGCATTTTCCACCAAAAATGCCAAAAGACGCGAAATATTTGACGCTTTTGTGCATGTTGATACATGGTAAGATGATTGGGGTGAAAAAATGGATTCCGACGAAAATTGTCCGCGGGTACAAAAATTCGCGTGCGAGTCATTTTGCGCCTTTTACGCACGTTTTCCACCAAGAAGGTCAAAAGATGCAAAATTTTTTACGCTTTCGTGCATGTTGATTCATGGTGAGATAATTGGGACGAAAAAGTGGACTCTGGCAGAAATTGCCCGAGGGTGCGAAATTCGCACGCGCGTCATTTTTCGCCTTTTACGCGCGTTTTCCACCAAGAAGGCCAAAAGATGCAAATTTTTTTACGCTTTCGTACATGTTGATGCATGGTGAGATGATTGAGATGAAAAAATTGACTACAGCAAAAATTGTTCAGGGGTGCGAAAATTTGCGCGCGAGCCATTTTGCACTTTTACGCGCGTTTTCCACCAAGAAGGCAAAAGAAACTGAAATTTTTGATGCTTTCGTGCATTTTGATGCATGGTGAGATGATTGGGACGAAGAAATGGACTCCGACGAAAATTGTCCGATGGTGCGAAAATTCGCACGCGCGTCATTTTGCAGTTTTTATGCACTTTTTGCACCTAGAAGGCCAAAAGACGCAAAATTTTCGACGCTTTTGTGCATGTTGATGCATGGTGAGATGATAGGGACGAAAAAATGGATTCCAGAGAAAATAGTCCGAGAGTGCGAAAATTCGCGCGCGCACCATTTTGCGCCTTTTATTCACGTTTCCACCAAGAAGGCAAAAAAATGCAAAATTTTTTACGTTTTCGTTCATGTTGATGTATGGTGAGATGATTGGAACGAAAAAATGAACTCCGGCGAAAATTGTCCGGGGGTGCGAAAATGCGCGCTTGCGCCACTTTGTGCCTTTTACGCACGTTTTCCACCTAGAAGGTCAAAAGACACGAAATTTTTTACGCTTTCGTGCATGTTGACGCATGGTGAGATGATTGGTACGAGAAAATGGACTCGACGAAAATTGTCTAGGGGTGTGAAAATTCGCACACGCGCCATTTTGTGTTTTCCACCAAGAAGGCCGAAAGACGGGAAATTTTTGACGCTCTCATGTCTGTGTATGCGTGGTGAGATAATTGAGACAAAAAATAGACTCCAGTAAAAATTGTCTGGGGGTGCCAAAATTCGCACGCGCGCCAGTTTATGCCTTGTACGCATGTTTTCCACCTAGAAGGCCAAAACACATGAAATTTTTGACGTTTTCGTGCATGTTGATGCATGGTGAGATGATTGCGAAAAAATGAACACCGACGAAAATTGTCTGAGGGTGCGAAAATTCGTGTGTTTCCACTAGGAAGGCCAAAAGACGCGAAATTTTTCACGCTTTCATGCATGTTGATGCATGGTGAGATTGATACGAAAAAATGGACTGGCGAAAATTGTCCGGGAGTGCGAAAATTCGCACGCGCGGCATTTTTCGCCTTTCACGAGTGTTTTACACCAAGAAGCCAAAAGACATGAAATTTTTTACGCTTTCGTGCATGTTGATGCATCGTGAGATGATTGGGACGAAAAAATGGACTCTGCCGAAAATTGTCTGGGGTGCAAAAATGCGCACGCGAGCCATTTTGCGCCTTTTACACGCGTTTTCCACCAAGAAGGAAAAAATGTGAAATTTTTTACGCTTTCTGCATGTTGATGCATGGTGAGATGATTGGGATGAGAAAATGGACTACGGTAAAAATTGTCCGAGGTGAGAAAATTCGTGTGCACGCCATTTTTTGCCTTTTACGCGCGTTTACCAACTAGAAGGCCAAAAGACGCGAAATTTTCGACGCTTTTTATGCATGTTGATGCATGGTAAGATGGTTGGGACGAAAAAATAGACTCTTGCGAAAATTTTCATGGGTGCGAAAAATCGCTCGCCCGCCTTTTTGTGCCTTTTTGTGCCTTTTATGCGCGTTTTACACCGAGAAGGCCAAAGGACACGAAATTTTCGACGTCATTGTGCATGTTGATGCATGGTGAGATGATTGGGACGAAAAAATGGATATGGCGAAAATTGTTACGGGGTGCGAAAATTCGCGCACGCGTCATTTTGCGCCGATTACGCACGTTTTCCACCAAGAAGTCCAAAAGACATAAAATTTTCGATGCTTTCGTGCATGTTGATGCATGGTGAGATGATTGGGACGAAAAATGGACTCCTGAAAAAATTGTCCGGGTGTGCAAAAATTCGTGCGCGCGCCATTTTTCGCATTTTACGGGTGTTTTCCAACAAGAAGGCCAAAAGTCGAGAAATTTTTTACGCTTTCGTGCATGTTGATGCATGATGAGATGATTGAGATGAAAAAACCGACTCCGATGAAAATTGTCTGGGGGTGCGAAAATTCACGCGCGCGCCATTTACGCACATTATCCAGTAAAAAGACCAAAAGACATGAAATTTTCGATGCTTTCGTGCATGTTGATGCATGGAGAGATGATTGGGAAAAAATGGAGTCCAGAGAAAATTGTCTGGTGCGAAAATTAGCGCGCATGCCATTTTGCGCCTTTTTCGCACATTTTCCACCTAGAAGGTCAAAAGACGCAAAATATTTTACACTTTCATGCATGTTGATGCATGGTGAGAAGATTGGGATGAAAAAATGGACTCCGGTGAAAATTGTTCGGAGGTGTGAAAATTCGCGCGCACACCATTTTTCATCTTTTACGCGTGTTTTCCACCTAGAAGGCCAAAAGATGCAAAATTTTTTATGCTTTCATGTATGTTGATGCATGCTGAGATGATTGGGACGAGAAAATGGACTTCGGCGAAAATTGTCCAGGTGTGCGAAAATTCGCGCACGTGTCATTTTGCGCATTTTACGCACGTTTTCCACCAAGAAGGCGAAAAGATGCAAAATTTTTGACGCTTTCTTGCATATTGATGCATGGTGAGATGATTGGGATGAAAAATGGACTCTGGCGAAAATTGTCCGGGGTGCAAAAATTCGCGCGCGCCATTTTTCGCCCTTTACGCACGTTTTCCACCAAGAAAGTCAAAAGCCACGAAATTTTTTACGCTTTCATGCATGTTGATGCATGGTGAAATGATTGGGGCGAGAAGATGGACTCCGGCGAAAATTGTCCGGGGATGCAAAAATTCGCGCGCGCGCCATTTTGCGCTTTTTACGCACGTTTTCCACCAAAGAAGGCCAAAAGACGCGAAATTTTTTATGCTTTCATGCATGTTGATGCATGGGAGATGATTAGGACGAAAAAATGGACTGTGGTGAAAATTATCCGGTGGTGCGAAAATTCATGTGCGAGCCATTTTTCGCCTTTACGCACGTTTTCCGCCAAGAAAGTCAAAAGATGCGAAATTTTTTACGCTTTCGTGCATGCTGATACATGGTGAGATGATTGGGACGGAAAAATGGACTCCGACGAAAATTGTCCAGCGGTGTGAAAATTAGCGTGCACACCATTTTGTGCCTTTTACGCATGTTTTCCACCTAGTAGGTCAAAAGACGCAAAATTTTTGACGCTTTCATGCATGGTGAGAAGATTGGGACGAAAAAATGGACTCCGTCGAAAATTGTCCGGGGGTGCGAAAAATTCGCGCTCACGCCATTTTTTGCCTTTTACGCGCGTTTTCCTCCAAGAAGGCAAAAAGACGCAAAATTTTGGAAGCTTTCATGCACATTGATGCATGGTGAGATGATTGGGACGAAAAATGGACTCGGCGAAAATTGTCCGGGGATGCGAAAATTCACGTGCGCATCTTCTTTTGCCTTTTATGTGTGATTTCCAACTAGAAGGCCAAAAGACACGAAATTTTTGACGCTTTTAATGCATGTTGATGCATGGTAAGATGATTGGGACAAAAAAATGGAGTCCTGCGAAAATTGTCCGGGGATGCAAAAATTCGCATGCGCACCATTTCACGCCTTTTACTCGCATTTTTAAAACCAACAAGAAGGCCAAAAGACGCCAAATCTTTCGTGCATGTTGATGCCTGGTGAGATGTTTGGGACGACAAAATGAACTACGGTGAAAATTATCCGGGGGTGCGAAAATTCTCGTGTGCACCATTTTTTGCCTGTTACCTGCATTTTCCAACTAGAAGGCCAAAAGACTCAAAATTTTTGACGCTTTTCATGCATGTTGATGCATGGTAAGTTGATTGGGACGAAAAAATGGACTCTGATGAAAATTGTTTGGGGGTGCAGAAATTCGCGCGCGCGTCATTTTTTGTCTTTTATGCGCGTTTTCCATTTGGAAGGCCAAAAGACGGGAAATTTTTTATACTTTCATGCATGTTGATGAATGGTAAGGTGATTGAGACGAAAAAATGGACTCCGGCGAAAATTGTCCGGGGATGTGAAAATTCGCGCACGCGCCATTTTGCGTCTTTTACGCGGGTTTTCCACCTAGAAGGCCAAAAGACGCGAAATTTTTTATGCTTTCATGCATGTTGATGCATGGTGAGATGATTGGGGTGAGAAAATGGACACCGGTGGGAAATTGTCCGGGGATGCGAAAATTCGCGCGCGAGCTTTTTGCGCTATTTACGCACGTTTTTCACCAAAGAAGGCCAAAAGATGCAAAATTTTCGATGCTTTCGTGCATGTTGATGCATGGCGAGATGATTGGGATGAAAAAATGGACTATGGTGAAAATTGTCCGGGGGTGCGAAAATTCACGTGCGCACCATTTTTCGCCTTTACGCATGTTTTCCGCCAAGAAAGCCAAAAGACGCGAAATTTTTTACGTTGTCGTGCTTGCTGATACATGGTGAGATGATTGGGACGAAAAAATGGACTCCGACGAAAATTGTCCAAGGGTGCGAAATTTAGCGCGTGTTGATGCATGGTGAGAAGGTTGAGACGAAAAAATGAACTCCGTCGAAAATTATCCGAGGGTGCGAAAATTCGCGCACGCGCCATTTTTTGCCATTTACGCGCGTTTTCCTCCAAGAAGGCTAAAATACGCAAAATTTTGGAAGCTTTCGTGCACATTGATGCATGGTGAGATGATTGGGACGAAAAAATGGACTTCGGCGAAAATTGTTCGGGGATGCGAAAATTCGCGTGCGCGTCATCTTTTGCTTTTTGTGCGCGATTTCCAACTAGAAGGCCAAAAGACGTGAAATTTTTTACGCTTTTAATTCATGTTGATGCATGGTAAGATGATTGGGACGAAAAAATGGACTCCTGCGAAAATTGTCCGGGTGTGCGAAAATTTGCATGCGCACCGTTTCACGCTTTTTACTCGCATTTTTAAAACCACCAAGAAGGCCAAAAGACGTCAAATTTTTTACGCTTTCGTGCATGTTGATGCGTGGTGAGATGATTGGGACGACAAAATGCAGGAGTGCGAAAATTCTCGTGTGCACCATTTTTTGCCTGTTACGCACGTTTCCCAACTAGAAGGCCAGAAGACACGAATTTTTTGATGCTTTTCATGCATGTTGATGCATGGTAAGTTGATTGGGACCAAAAAATGGACTCCGGCGAAAATTGTTTGGGTGTGCGAAAATTCGCGTGCGCGTCATTTTTTGTCTTTTACGCGTGTTTTCCACTTGGAAGGCCAAAAGACAGGGAAATTTCCGATGCTTTCATGCATGTTGATGAATGGTAAGGTGATTGAGACGAAAAAATGGACTATGGAGAAAATTGTCCGAAGGTGCGAAAATTCACGCGCGTGGCATTTTGCGTCTTTTACGCGCGTTTTTCACCAAGAAGGTCAAAAGATGCAAAATTTTTTACGCTTTCATGCATGTTGATACATGGTGGGATGATTGTGACGAAAAAATAGACTCGGACGAAGATTGTCCTGCGGTGCGAAAATTTGCGAGCGCATCGTTTCGCGCCTTTTACTCATGTTTTCCACCAAGAAGGCCAAAAGACGTGAAATTTTTTATGCGTTCGTGCATATTGATGCATGGTGAGATGATTTGGATGAAAAAATGGACTCCGACGAAAATTATCCGGGGGTGCAAAAATTTGCACGTTTCACGGGGTTATTTTTCGCTCGATCGACCCGAGCGGCGCCTTGATGTGCCCAACGTCTAGGCAAGCTCTTTTGAACGCTTTTCGAAAGCTTGCTTATGCCACTTTTCGAATGCCACAGTTTTTGGGATGCACGGTCCCGAGCGGACGCTTCTTCGGTGGAGGCGTTTGTGAACGGACACCTCGGCATAACGCTCGATCGCTTGGGACGCTTTGGGATGCTCTTATGTGGGTTGCCACTCCACGCTCGAGTCACGGTGTTAGATTTTGGGAAGCTTGAAATCTTTGTTGAGTAAATAAGAATGATTACAACGCTTCGGGGGAGCACTAGCGGGTCTCCTCTACTATACTACTAGCCCGGGAGTCCTATATACGATGTGTGATGTGGAGGACAAGCTAGGGGGATGCACTTTTTAGGACTGTAGAATTATAAAATTGCCACTATCACACTTGAAAATAAAACTAAGTACAAAAGTGGGTTGAAAAAGGGAAAATACATGAAGTAAGATAACTCGACGTGCCCCGAGAAAAGCGACGTCCCTGGAGCTGCAGCTTGAAATTCTTCAATCTTCTACTTGAACTACCACAGGTCTTTGGATGTCTCCCATCTTGTGTCGGCGTCCGGTCTTCCGCTCCGAACAAGATACTCCTCCTGATTCTTCGTGCGGACGGCGAGTACTTCTTGAACTTGATCAGTGAACTACTAACGGATGGCCGGCGAGGCGCGGTCTGAAATCCCGTGCCCGAGATCTTTAGGGTCTTCGACGAAAGGCTTGAGTAGGTTGACATGGAAGACGGGGTGTTGTTGCATCTGCGGCGGGAGCTCCAACTTGTAGGCCACCTTGCCTACCTTCTTCAGGATCTTGAACAGGCCCTCGTAACGCCTAACAAGGTCCTTGTGCAGATTCTTCCCACTTCACTACATGCTTTGTGGTAGGCCCCAATACTTCACTACATGCTTCAAGAATAGCTCAGCAGCTTCGGTAGTAGGACAACTTGCAGAGCCGATGACGAAGATGGCATACTTGGAGAACCGATCGACGACCACCATGAAGGTACCCGCCCTTCAGACTTGGGCATGCCCGTGATGAAGACCATGGATGGACGCTCTAGGATAGGCAGAGATTCCAGAAGTCCGCCGGGCGCTTGATTGATGTTCATGTCTTGTTGGCAAACAAGGTATGTCTTCACGAAAGCTTCAATGTCATCATCCATCCTTGGCCAGAAGTAGTTGTCTTCGATGAGTGCCAAAGTGCGGCGGATGCCCTGATGTCGCGCCCACTTGGAGTCATGGCACTCTTGCATGATAGTGCGCCGTAAGTTATCGAAGAGTGTAACGTAGATGCGACGTTCCTTGGTGAAGATCAGCCCATCTTCCACCCAAAAGCGGCGTGTCTTTCCCTCCTTTGCTTTCTCGAATAGGTTCTTCACCATGGGATCTGACTACAATCCCTTCTTGATCCTCTTGATCATGTCGGCCTGAGAAGAGCTCATGGCCTCCAATTCCGTGCGTCGGCTGAGGGCGTCAGCAATGACATTTGTCTTGCCGGGTTTGTACTCCAGGACGTAGTCGAATTCTGCCATAAAATCTTGCCATCTTGCTTGCTTCGGCGAGAATTTCTTCTGCGTCTCGAAATAACTTGTTGTGACATTGTCCGTCTTGATGTGAAATCGCGACCCAAGAAGGTAGTGCCACCATGTTCTAAGGCAATGGATCACCGCGGTCATCTCCTTCTCCTGAACGGTGTAGCGCCGCTCCGTGTCGTTGAGTTTACGACTCTCGAACGTCACAGAATGCCCCTCCTGCATAAGAACTCTTCCAATGGCATAGTCAGAAGCATATGTTTATACCTCGTATGGCTTGGTGTGGTCTGGCAGGATGAGCACCGATTCCTCTGTCATGGCCCTCGTGAGGGTGTCGAACGCTTCCTGGCATGTCAGCGTTCACTCCCACTTCACATTCTTCTGAAGGAGATTCGACAAAGGGGTCGTCACATGTGAATACCCCTTGACGAACCGCCTATAATAGTTCATCAGGCCAAGGAACGAACGCATGTCGGGAACTCGCTTGGGCGGCTCCCACTCCACGATGGCCCGAATCTTCCGCCATCCATCTTTAGCTTTCCACTTCCGACGACATGTCCCAAGAAGTGTACTTCCGATTGAGTGAAGGCACACTTCTCCCGCTTCACATAGAGCTCGTTCTGCCACAACACCTCGAACACTTGCCGAATGTGCTCAATATACTCCTCCAAGGTGCGACTGTAGTTCATGATGTCATCGAGGTAGACAACCACGAACCTGTAAAGGAATGATTGTAATACCTTGTTCATGAGAGTGCAGAAGGTTGCCGGAGCATTGGTGATGCCGAAAGGCATCACGAGGAACTCATAGGAGCCGTATCTTGTGACGCATGCTATCTTCTGTACATCACTGCAATCCGGACTTGTCAATAGCCCGAACGAAAATCCAACTATGTAAACCATCTTGCACCGCCAAGTTGGTCAAACAAGTCCGCCACCAAGAGGATAGGGTACTTGTTCTTCACCGTAAGCTTGTTGAGCGCCCGGTAGTCGATGCACATCCGGAGGGAACTATCATGCTTCTTCTGGAAGAGTATCGGGGCGCCATATGGAGACTTTGAAGGTCGAACATATCTTGCATCCAATAGTTCGGTGAGTTGCTTACGGTGTTTTACGAGTTCCAAAGGGGCTAGCCGATAAGGGACTCCATACTGGGCTTTTGATCCTAGGACCAAGTCGATGACATGGTCCACTTCACGCTTCGGAGGCAACTGCTTTGGGAGTTCCGAGGGCATGACGTCCGCAAAGTCCTCAAGGGTTTCAAGAACTTTGGAAGGTGTTGGAGTGGAGGGCCCCGAATCTTCCAAGATGACGGTCGCCATGGATGTGTGCTCCTGTTTGCGCAATCCCTTCGCCACTTGCATGGCGAAGAGGGTCTTCTGTTTGAGATCTCCGCTTGATCTCACGGGAACATTGTAAGGTCCCTTGGGGTTGAAGATGACCATCGAGTTGGTGAGCGGGATGACACATGCAGCAATGTGTCACAAAAAAGAGATGCCCGCCACCACTTCGTAGTCGTCCACTGGTGCCACCATCACGTCGAAGCTTCCCGACCACTTGTCGATGTGAACCTTCACTCTAGGGGAAATTCCTGTGGTCGAGATAGACTTCGCGTTCACCGTCTTGAACGTGGCATTAGTCTTCTGTAGTGACAGCTTCAGCTTCTTGGCAGCTACTTCTGACACGAACAACTCCGATGCTCCCGTGTCAATGAGGGCGTTGAAGACTTGCCCGTTCAACTCAATGTCCGCATAAAGTCGAGCAGCCGATTAAGGACCCTTCGAGGCGTTGATGGCGCTGAGGATGTGCATCGAACTGAGACACACCTCCTCCTTCTCCTTCTCGTCGGGGCAGTATATGGCATTGACTGTCGCCTTCTGCGGACAATCTTTTGTCCAATGTGGACCCTTGCAAATGCAGCATGGCTTTGGCGGCTTTCCATCCCTCTTGAATCTATCATTGTTGGGCCTCCTGTCTTGGAGTCCCTTTCTTTTGTCTTGGTAGTGCAGCTTGCCTCCTTGCGACTTTGGCTTCTCTCCCCCACCATTGCCCTTGCCCGAGGGCTTTGGTGGTGGAGTGCTCATTTTGGCATACTCCACGAGCGACTCAGCAGCGGCGATCAGCGAGTGGAGGTTGGGGCAATCTCATCGCTCCAACTTTGTCCTAGCCCATGGCTTCAAACCCTTCACGAAGACTGTCAGCAACGTGCCTTCGTCCACCTGGGAGTTATGTAGGCGGAGCTCGGTGAACTCTTTCACGTACTCCTTCAACGTGCCCTTCTGGCAAATGTTGAACAATGCAATCTTGGCCTCCAATCCCGACTTGGCAGGGCAGAAGTAGTTGGTAAGCTACCTCTTGAAGTCATCCCACCTCTCAATGGGATTGACGTTGCCACGCTCCACGTCGTCTCAATGACATCGCCACCATAGACTCGCCGCATCTTGCAAGTAGAAGGATGCGGTCTTCTCCATCCTCGCTTCAGATGTCATGTCCAAGGCCTCCATGTACCTTCAGACGTTCCACAGGAAGTCATTGATCTCCTTTGTCGACCTCTCACCTTTTTTAGGGCCTCAGCTTTGGTACATCAATTCTTGCCTCATGCGGGGCGGACGTCTCGGGACGCCGCCATCTCCATAGCGTCGTTTGAGCTCTTTCCGAATGGTCTTGAACTCTTGCTCCATCTCGAACCGCATGTTTGAGAGACTATTGTCCAAGGTCTCCCGCATGTCCATGATCGTTGCCTCCATGGACTCGAGCCGTGTATACAACGGCGCCATCTCATCCCGCACCGTTGCGAGATCCACGGTCTTCTTCAACTCCCGCTCGTGTGTTGCAAGTTGGTCTTGCATCTCACCCACGTCCAGTTGAAACTGGCCGAGGCGTTGTTCGAAGGCAGTCATGACGTCCTTCGAGCGGGCGAGCCCTCGCTCTTGACGGTCCTTCTCCGGTGCGACGGGTTCATTCGTCATTTCCGAGTTCGACGTCATTTCTCCTTGATCGTCGAACGCTAACTTGAGTGGTCCCAGAAAAGTTGCTCTGATACCAACTTGTCACGGGATCATTTTTCGCTCGACCGATATGTGCGGCGCCTAGACATGCCCAACGTCTAGGCAAGCTCTTTTGATCACTTTGCGAAAGCTTGCTTATGCCAATTTTCGAATGCCACAATTTTTGGGATGCACGGTCCCGAGCGGACGCTTCTTCGGTGGAGGCGTTTGGGAACAAACGGGCACCTCGGCGTAACGCTCGATCGCTTGAGACTCTTTGAGACGCTCTTATGTGGGTTGCTACCCCACGCTCGAGGCACGGTCCTAGATTTTGGGCAGCTTGAAATCTTTGTTGAGTAAATAGGAATTATTACAATGCTTCGGGGGAGCACTAGCGGGTCTCCTCTACTATACTACTGGCCCGGGAGTCCTATATACGACATGTGATGTGGAGGACAAGCTAGGGGGGTGCACTTTTCAGGAGTGCAGAAGTACAAAACTGCCACTATCACACTTGAAAATAAAACTAAGTACAAAAGTGGGTTGAAAAAGGGAAAATACATGAAGTAAGATAACTCGAAGTGTCCCGGGAAAAGCCCCCGGGACACGCGCGCGCTATTTTTTGTCTTTTACACGCGTTTTGCACCTAGAAGGCCAAAAGATGAGAAACTTTCGACGCTTTCATGCATGTGGCTGCATGGTAAGATGATTGAGACGAAAAAATGGACTTCGGCGAAAATTGTCCGGGGGTGCGAAAATTTGTGCGCTTGCCATTTTGCGCTTTTTACGCACGCCATTTTGTGCTTTTTACGAATGTTTTCTACCTAGAATGTCAAAAGACGCGAAATTTTTGACGCTTTCGTGCATATTGATGCATGGTGGAATGATTGCGATGAAAAAATCGACTTGGACGAAGATTATCCGGGGTGCAAAAATTTGCGAGCGCATCGTGTCACGCCTTTTACTCGCGTTTTTCACCAAAATGTCAAAAGACGCGAAATTTTCGACGCTTTCGTGCATATTTTGGGGAAAATTTTTCGATGGTGCGAAAATTCGTGTAGCGCCATTTTTTTGTCTTTTACGCGCATTTTTGACGTAGAAGGCTAAAAGATGGAAAATATTTTATGCTTTCATGCATGTTGATGCATGGTAAGATGATTGTGACGAAAAATAGACTCCAGCGAAAATTGTCCGGGGGTGCGAAAATTCACGCGCGCGCCATATTGCATCTTTTACGCGCGTTTTACACCAAGAAGGCCAAAAGGCGTTAAATTTTTTACGCTTTCGCGCATATTGACGCATGGTGAAAAGATTGGGACGAGAAATGGACTCCGACGAAAATTGTCCAGGGTGCGAAAATTCGTGCATGAACCATTTTGCATCTTTTACGCGCGTTTTCCACCAAAAAGCCAAAAGATGCGAATTTTTTGACGCTTTCGTGCATGTTGATGCATGCTGAGATGATTGAGACGAAAAAATAGACTCCGGGAAAATTGTCTGGGGGTGCGATAATTCGCGCACACGCCATTTCGCGCCTTTTACTCGTGATTTCCACCAAGAAGACCAAAAGATGCAAAAATTTTGATGTGTTCATGCATATTGATGCATGGTGAGATGATTGGGACGAAAAAATGGACTCCAACGCAAATTGTCCGAGGGTGCGATAGTTCGCGCGCGCCATTTTGCGCCTTTTATGCATGTTTTTCACCTAAAAGGTCAAAAGACATGAAATGTTTGACGCTTTCGTGCATGTTGACGCATGGTGAGATGATTGGGACGATACACTGGACACGAACAAAAATTTTTCGGGGTGCAAAAATTTGAGCACGCACCGTTTCACGCCTTCTACTCGCTTATTCCACCTAGAAGGCCAAAAGACGCGAAATTTTTTTTGCTTTCGTGCATGTTGATGTATGGTGGGATGATTGAGACGAAAAAATGAACTCCGGCGAAAATTGTCCGGGGGTGCAAAAATTCGCGTGCGTGCCATTTTGCGCCTTTTACGCGCATTTTCCACCAAGAAGGCCAAAAGACGCGAAATTTTTCACGCTTTTGTGCATGTTGACGCATGGTGAGATGCTTGGGACGAAATAATGGACTTTGGCGAATATCGTCCGGTGGTGCGGAAATTCCCGCGCGCGCTATTTTTCACCTTTTACGTGCGTTTTCCACCAAGAAGGCAAAAGGACGCAAAATTTTCGACGCTTTCGTGCATATTGATGCATGGTCAGATGATTGAGATGAAAAAATGGACTTCGGCAAAAATTATCCGGGGGTGTGAAAATTCGCGCGCGCGTCATTTTTTGTCTTTTACGCGCATTTTGCACCTGGAAGGCCAGAAAACGGGAAATTTTCGATCCTTTCATGCATGTTGATGCATGGTAAGATGATTGGGTCGAAAAAATGGACTCCGGCGAAAATTGCCCGGGGGTGCGAAAATTCGCGCGCGCGCCATTTTGCGTCTTTTATGCGCGTTCTCCACCAAGAAGTGCAAAAGACGTAAAATTTTCGACGCTTTCGTGCATATTGATACATGGTGGGATGATTGTGACGAAAAAATGGACCCGGACGAAGATTGTCTGGGCGTGCGAAAATTCTTGCGCGCACCGTTTCGCGCCTTATACTCGCGTTTTGCACCAAGAAGATTGTCGATGAAATTTTCGATGCATTCGTGCATATTGACGCATGGTGAGATGGTTGGGACGAAAAAATGGACACGGCGAAAATTATCCGGGTGTGCGATAATTCGCGCACGCGCCATTTTCCGCCTTTTACGTACGTTTTCCACCAAGAAGCCAAAAGACGCAAAATTTTTATGCTTTCGTGCATGTTGACGCATGGTGAGATGATTGTGACGAAAAAATGGACTCCGGCGAAAATTGTCCGGGGTGCGATAATTTGCGCACACGCCATTTCGTGCCTTGTACTCGCGTTTTCCACCAAGAAGACACAAAGACGCGAAATTTTTGATGCGTTCATGCATATTGATGCATGGTGAGATGATTGGGATGAAAAAATGAACTCCGGCGAAAATTGTCTGTGGGGTGTGATAATTCGCGCACGCGCCATTTTGCGCCTTTTATGCATGTTTTCCACCTACAAGGTCAAAAGACACGAAATGTTTGACGCTTTCGTGAATGTTGACGCATGGTGAGATGATTGGGATGATACAATGGACTCGAACGAAAATTTTTCGGAGTGCAAAAATTTGAGCGCGCACCGTTTTACGCCTTCTAATCGCTTATTCCACCTAGAAGGCTAAAAGACACGAAATGTTTTATGCTTTCGTGTATGTTGATGTATGGTGGGATGATTGAGACAAAAGAAATTGACTCCGGCGAAAATTGTCCGGGGATGCGAAAATTCGCGCGCGCGCCATATTGCCCATTTTACGCGCGTTTTTCACTAAGAAGGCCAAAAGACGCGAAATTTTTTACGCTTTTGTGCATGTTGATGCATGGTGAGATGCTTGGGATGAAATAATGGGCTCCGGCGAATATTGTTCGGGGGTGCGAAAATTCACTAGCGCGCCCCATTTTTCGCCTTTTACGCGCGTTTTCATCCAAGAAGGCAAAAGGACGCAAAATTTTCGACGCTTTCGTGCATATTGATGCATAGTCAGACGATTGGAACGAAAAAATGGACTTCGGCAAAAATTATCCGGGGTGGCAAAAATTCGCGCGCACGTCCTTTTTTTATCTTTTACGCACATTTTCCACATGGAAGGCCAGAAGACGGAAAATTTTCGATGCTTTTCATGCATGTTGATGCATGATAAGATGATTGGGTCGAAAAAATGGACTCCGGCGAAAATTGTCCGGGGGTGCGTTAATTCGCGCACGCGTGATTTTCCGCCTTTTACGTGCATTTTCCACCAAGAAGCCAAAAGACGCAAAATTTTCGACGCTTTCATGCATGTTGACACATGGTGAGATGATTGGGACGAAAAAATGGACTCCGGCAAAAATTCTCCGGGGTGCGATAATTTGCGCACGCGCCATTTCGCGCCTTTTACTCGTGTTTTCCACCAAGAAGATCAAGAGACGCGAAATTTTTGACGCGTTCATGCATATTGATGCATGGCGAGATGATTGGGATGAAAAAATGGACTCTAGCGAAAATTGTCCGAGGGTGCGATAATTCGCGCGCGCGCCATTTTGCGCCTTTTATGCATGTTTTCCACATAGAAGGTCAAAAGACATGAAATGTTTGACATTTTCGTGTATGTTGACGCATGGTGAGATGATTGGGACGATACAATGGACTCCGGCAAAAATTGTCCGGGGGTGTGAAAATTCGCGCGTGTGCCATTTTGCGTCTTTTACGCGCATTTTCCACCTAGAAGGCCAAAAGACGCGAAATGTTTTATGCTTTCATGCATGTTGATGCATGATGAGATGATTGAGACGAGAAAATGGACTTCGGCGAAAATTTTTCGGGGTGCAAAAATTTGAGCGTGCACCGTTTCACACCTTCTACTCGCTTATTTCACCTAGAAGGCCAAATGACGCGAAATTTTTTATGCTTTCGTGCATGTTGATGTATGGTGGGATGATTGAGAAAAAAATGGACTCCGACGAAAATTGTACGAGGATGCGAAAATTCGCGCGCGCGCCATATTGCCCATTTTACGCGCGTTTTCCACCATTTTTTGCCTTTTACGCGCGTTTTCATCCAAGAAGACAAAAAGACGCGAAATTTTTTACGCTTTCGTGCATATTGATGCATAGTCAGATGATTGGGACGAAAAAATGGACTTCGGCAAAAATTACCTGGGGGTGCGAAAATTCGCGCGCGCGTCATTTTTTGTCATTTATGCGAGTTTTCCACATGGAATGCCAGAAGACGGAAAATTTTTTATGCTTTCATGCATGTTGATGCATGGTAAGATGATTGGGTCGAAAAAATGGACTTCGGAGAAAATTGCCTGAGGGTGTGAAAATTTGCGCGTGCGCCATTTTGCGTCTTTTACGCGCGTTCTCCACCAGGAAGGTCAAAAGACGCAAAATTTTTGACGCCTTTGTGCATGTTGATACATGGTGGGATGATTGTGACGAAAAAATGGACTCGGACGAAGATTGTCCGGGGGTGTGAAAATTCTTGCGCGCACCATTTCATGCCTTTTACTCGTGTTTTCCACCAAGAAGACCAAAAGACGTGAAATTTTCGATGCGTTCGTGCATATTGACGCATGGTGAGATGATTGGAACGAAAAAATGGACTCCGGCGAAAATTCTCCGGGGGTGCGATAATTCGCGCTCGCGCCATTTTCCGCTTTTTACATGTGTTTTCCACCAAGAAGCCAAAAGACGCGAAATTTTCGACGCTTTCGTGCATGTTGACGCATGGTGAGATGATTGGGACGAAGAAATGGACTCCGGCGAAAGTTCTCCGGGGTGCGATAATTTGCACACGCGCCATTTCGCGCCTTTTACTCGCGTTCTCCACCAAGAAGAGCAAAAGATGCGAAATTGTTGATGCATTCATGCATATTGATGCATGGTGAGATGATTGGGACGAAAAAGTGGACTCCGACAAAAATTGTTCGAGGGTTCAAAAATTTGCGCGCGCGCCATTTTGCGCCTTTTATGCATGTTTTCCACCTACAAGGTCAAACGACACGAAATGTTTGACGCTTTCGTGCATGTTGACATATGGTGAGATGATTGGGACGATACAATGGACTCGAAAGAAAATTTTTCAGGGTGCGAAAATTTGAGCGCGAACAGTTTCACACCTTCTACTCGCTTATTCCACTAAAAGGCCAAAAGACACGATTTTTTTACGCTTTCGTGCATGTTGATGTATGGCGGGATAATTGAGACGAAAAAATGGACTCCAGCGAAAATTGTTCGTGGGTGCAAAAATTCGTGTGCGCGCTATTTTGCACCTTTCACGGGCGTTTTCCACTAAGAAGGCCAAAAGACAAAATTTTTCATGCTTTTGTGCATGTTGATGCATGGTGAGATGCTTGGGACGAAATAATGGACTCCGGCGAATATTGTTCGGGGGTGCGAAAATTCACGTGTGCGCCATTTGTCGCCTTTTACATGCATTTTCCTTCAAGAAGGCAAAAAGACGCAAAATTTTTGACGCTTTCGTGCATATTGATGCATGGTCTGATGATTGGGACGAAAAAATGGACTTCGGCGAAAATTATCCGGGGGTGCGAAAATTCGCGCGCGCATCATTTTTTGTCTTTTACGCCTGTTTTCCACCTGGAAGGACAGAAGATGGGAAATTTTCGATGCTTTCATGCATGTTGATGCATGGTAAGATGATTGGGTCGAAAAAATGAACTCCGACAAAAATTATCAGGGGTGCAAAAATTCGCGCGCGTGCCATTTTGCGTCTTTTACGCGCGTTTTCGACCAAGAAGGCCAAAAGACTTGAAATATTTTACGCTTTCGTGCATGTTGATGTATGGTGAGATGATTGGGACGAAAAAATGTACTCCAACAAAAATTGTCCAAGGGTGCGAAAATTCGCGCGCGCCCCATTTTCCGCCATTTACGCGCGTTTCCCACCAAGAAGGCACAAAGACGCGAAATTTTTGACACTTTTCATGCATGTTGACGCATGGTGAGATGTTTGGGACGAGAAAATGAACTCGAACAAAAATTGTCCAGGGTGAGAAAATTCGAGCGCGCACCGTTTCACGCATTTTACTCGCATTTTCCACCAAGATGGCCAAAAAGATGCAAAATTTTTGACACTTTCGTGCATGTTGATGAACGGTAAGAACGAAAAAATGAACTCCGTCAAAAATTGTCCAGGGGTGTGATTATTCGCGTGCGCGCCATTTTGCGCCTTTTATGCATGTTTTCTACCTAGAAGGTCAAAAGATGTGAAATTTTTTACGCTTTCGTGCATGTTGACGCATGGTGAGATGATTCGGACGAAAAAAATGGACTCCGACGAAAGTTGTCCTGGGGTGTGAAAATTCGCGAGCGCAACATTTTTTGCCTTTGACGCGCGTTTTCCATCTAGAAGGCCAAGAGACACGAAATTTTTGACGCTTCCATGCATGTTGATGCATGGTAAGATGATTGGGACGAAAAAATGGCTCCGGCGAAAATTGTCTGTGGGTGCAAAAATTCGCGCGCGCGTCATTTTTCGCCCTTTACGCGCGGTTTCCACGAAGAAGGCACAAAAATGCAAAATTTTCGACGATTTCGTGCATGTTGGTGCATGGTGAGATGATTGGGACGAAAAATGGACTCCGTCGAAAATTCTTAGGCGATGCGATAATTCATGAACGCGCCATTTTTCGCCCTTTATGCACATTTTTCACCTAAAGGCGAAAAGATGCGAAATTTTCGACGCTTCCATGTATGTTGATGCATGGTAAGATGATTGGGACGAAAAAATGACTCCGACGAAAATTGTCCGTATGTGCGAAAATTCGTGCGCGCGCCATTTTGCGATATTTACGGACGCCATTTTGTGCTTTCCACCTAGAAGGTCAAAAGATGCGAAATTTTTTACGCTTTCGTGTTTGTTCATGCATCGTGGAATGTTTGTCACGAAAAAATCGACTTGGACGAAGATTGTAAGGGAGTGAGAAAATTCGCGCGCGCACCGTTTCGCGCCTTTTACTCGTGTTTTCCATTTTTTGCCTTTTACGCACGCTTTCTACCTAGAAGGCAAAAAAACGCAAAATTTTCAACGCTTCCATGCATGTTGATGCATGGTAAGATGATTGGGATGAAAAAATGGCTCCGGCAAAAATTGTCCATGGGTGCGAAAATTCACGTGTGCGCCATTCTTCACCCTTTAAGCGCGTTTTCGACCAAGAAGGCCAAAAGACGGGAAACTTTTTACGCTTTCGTTCATGTTGATGCATGGTGAGATGATTGGGATGAAAAAATGAAATCCGGCGAAAATTGTATGTGCGAAAATTCGTGTGAACGCTATTTTGCGCCTTTTGACGTGCGTTTTCCACCAAGAAGGCACAAAGACATGAAATTTTCGACGCTTTCGTGCATATTGATGCACGGTGACATGATTGGGACTAAAAATGGACTCCGACGAAAATTGTCTGTGCGAAAATTTACGCGCGCGCCATTTTTTGTCTTTTACTCGCGTTTTCCATCTAGAAGGCCAAAAGACACGAAATTTTTGACGCTTTCGTGCATGTTTATGCAATGTGAGATGATTGGGACGAAATAATGGACTCCGTCAAAAATTTTTCGGGGTGCGAAAATTCATGCACGTGCCATTTTGCGCCTTTTATGCATGTTTTCCACCTAGAAGGTCAGAACAGGCAAAATTTTTTACGCTTTCGTGTATGTTGACTCATGGTGAGATGATTGAGATGAAAAAATAAACTCAAACGAAAATTGTCCGGGGTTGCGAAAATTCGAGCGCGCACCGTTTCACGCATTTTACTTGCATTTTCCATCAAGATGGCCAGAAGACGCAAAATTTTTGACGCTATCGTGCATGTTGATGCATGATGAGATGATTGCAACGAAAAAATGGACTCCGACGAAAATTATTCGAGCGTGCAAAAATTCGCGCACGCGCAACTTTTCACCCTTTAAGTGCGTTTTCCACCAAGATGGCCAAAAGACGCGAAATTTTTTACGCTTTCGTGCATGTTGACGCATGGTGAGATGATTGGGACGAAAAAATGGACTACTGCGAAAATTGTCCGGGGGTGCGAAAATTCGCGCACGCGCCATTTTGCACCTTTCACGCGCGTTTTCCACCAAGAAGGCAAAAAATCATGAAATTTTTTATGCTTTCGTGCATGTTGATGCATGATGAGATGATTGAGACGAAAAAATGGGCTCCGATGAAATTGTCCATGGGTGCGAAAATTCGCGCGCACAACTTTTCGCCCTTTACGCGCGTTTTTCACCAAAAAAGCTAAAAGACAGGAAATTTTTTACGCTTTCGTGCATGTTGATGAATGGTAAAATGATTGGGACGAAAAAATGGACTCTGGCGAAAATTGTTCAGGGGTGAGAAAATTCATGCGCGCGCCATTTTTCTCATTTTACGCGTGTTTTCCACATATAAGGCCAAAAGACGCGAAATTTTCGACGCTTTCGTGCGTGTTGATATATGGGACGAAAAAATGGACTCTCGCGAAAATTGTCCGAGGGTGTGAAAAATTCGGGTGCGCGCCATTTTGTATCTTTTACGCGCGTTTTCCACCAAGAAGGCAAAAAAATGCAAAATTTTCGACACTTTCGTGCATGTTGATGCATGATGAGATTGATTGGGACGAAAAAAATGCACTTCAGCGAAAATTCTCCAGGGTGCGAAAATTCGCGCACGCGCCAAGTTTTGGTCTTTTACGCGCGTTTTCCACCTAGAAGGCCAAAAGACGGGAAATTTTTGTCTCTTTCATGCATGTTGATGCATGGTAACATGATTAGGATGAAACAATGGACTCCGGTGAAAATTGTTTGGGGTTGCAAAATTCGCGCGCGCCATTTTGAGCTTTTTATGCGCGTTTTTCACCTAGAAGGCCAAAAGACGCAAAATTTTTGACGCTTTCGTACATGTTGATGCACGGTGAGATGATTGAGACGATAAAATGGACTCCGGCGAAAATTGTTCAGCGGTGCGAACATTCGCACGCTCACCATTTTGCGCCTATGACCCACATTTTCCACCAAGAAGGCAAAAAAACGTGAATTTTTGGACGCTTTCGTTCATGTTGATGCATCGTTAGATGATAGGGATGAAAAAATGGACTCCGACGAAAATTGTCCGGGGGTGCGAAAATTCGCGTGTGCTCTATTTTGCGCCTTTTACTCATGTTTTCCAACTTGAAGGTCAAAAGACATAAAATTTTTTAAGCTTTCGTGCATGTTGACACATGGTGTGATGATTGGTACAAAAAATAACTCCCGCGAAAATTGTCCGGAGGTGCGAAAATTCGCGCGCGCGCCATTTTACGCCTTTTACGTGCATTTTCCACCAAGAAGGCCAAAAGATGTGAAATTTTTTACGCTTTCGTGCATGTTGATGCATGGTGAGATAATTAGGATGAAAAATGGACTCCGACTAAAATTGTCCAGGGGTGCGAAAATTCGCGCGCGTCATTTTTTGCCTTTTACGCGCGTTTTCCACCTAGATGGCCAAAAGACGTGAAATTTTCGACGCTTCCATGCATGTTGATGCATGGTAAGATAATTGGAACAAAAAATGGACTCCGGCGAAAATTGTCCGGGTGTGCGAAAATTCACGCGCGTGAAACTTTGCGCATTTCACGCGCGTTTACCACCAAGATGGCCAAAAGACACGAAATTTTTAACATTTTCGTGCACGTTGATGCATGGTGAGATGATTGAGACGAAAAAATGGACTCCGACCAAAATTGTTCGGGGGTGCCAATATTCACGTGCACGCCATTTTCGCCTTTTACGCATGTTTTCTAGCAACAAGGCTAAAAGACGCGAATTTTTTTACGCTTTTGTGCATGTTAATGCATGGTGAGATAATTGGGACAAAAAAATGGACTTGGGCGAAAATTGTCCGGGGTGCGAAAATTGTCCGAGGTGCGAAAATTCGCGCCTGCACTATTTTTTGCCTTTTACGAATGTTTTCCACCAAAAAGGCCGAAAGACGCGAAATCCTCGACGCTTTCGTGCATGTTGATGCATGGTGAGATGATTAGGATGAAAAAAGGACACCAGCGAAAATTGTTCGGGGGTGCAAAAATTCGCGCTCGCGCCATTTTGCACTTTTTTCACGCGTTTTCCACCTTGAAGGTCAAAAGACGCAAAATTTTTCATGCTTTCGTGCATGTTGACGCATGATGAGATGATTGGGACGATAAAATGGGCTTTGACAAAAATTGTCCGGGGGTGCAAAATTTCGCGCGCGCACCATTTTGCGCCTTTTACGGACGTTTTCCACGAAGAAGGTCAAAAGACGTTAAATTTTGGATGTTTTCATGCATGTTGATTCATGGTAAGATGATTGAGACGAAAAAATGGACTCCGACGAAAATTGTACGGGGGTGCGAAAATTTGCGCGCGCGTCATTTTGCGCTTTTTACGCACGTTTTCCCCCAAGAAGGCCGAAAGACGCGAAATTTTTTACGCTTTCGTGCATGTTGATGCATGGTGAGAAGATTGGGACGAAATAATGGACTCTAGAGAAAATTGTCTGGGGGTGCGAAAATTGGCAGCGTGCCATATTTCGCCTTTTACCCGCGTTTTCCACTAAGAAGGCCCAAAGACGCAAAATTTTTTATGCTTTCGTGCATGTTGATGTTGGTGAGATGATTGGGACGAAAAAATGGACTCCCGAAAATTGTCCGGTGTTGCGAAGATTTGCGCTGCGCCATTTTTTGCCTTTTACGCGCGTTTTCTACCTAGAAGGGCAAAAGATGCGAAATTTTCAACGCTTCCATGCATGTTGATGCATGGTGTGATGATTGGGACGAAAAATTGGACTCCGACGAAAGTGGTCCGAGGGTGTGGAAATTTGCACGCGCACCGTTTCGCGCCTTTTACGCGCATTTTCCACCTAGAAGGCCAAAAGACGCAAAATTTCTAATGCTTCCATGCATGTCGATGCATGGTAAGTTGATTGGGACAAAAAAACGAACTCCGAAGAAAATTGTCCGCGGATGCGAAAATTCGCACGCGTGCCATTTTTCACCCTTTACGCGCGTTTTACACCAAGAAGGCCAAAAGAGGCAAAAAATTTTATGCTTTTGTGTATGTTCATGCTTGGTGAGATGATTGGGACGAAAAAATGGACTCCGGCGAAAATCGTTCGGTGGTGCAAAAATTGGCTCGCGCGCCATTTTCTGCCTTTTACGCGCGTTTTCCACCAAGAAGGCAAAAAATGTGAACTTTTCGACGCTTTCGTGTGTGTTGATGCATTGTGAGATTATTGGGACGAAAAAGTTGACTCCGGCGAAAATTGTCCGGGGGTGCGAAAATTCGCACACGCGCCATTTTGCACCTTTTACGCGCATTTTCCACCAAGAAGGTAAAAAACGTGAAATTTTGGTCGCTTTCGTTCATGTTGATGCGTGGTTAGATGATTGAAAAGAAAAAATGAACTCCGAAGAAAATTGTCTGTGGGTCAGAAAATTCGCGCCCACACCATTTTGCACTTTTTACGCCCGTTTTCTACCTAGAAGGTCAGAAGATGCGAAATTTTTGACACTTTCGTACATGTTGATGCATAATGAGATGATTGAGATGAAAAAATGAACTCTAACGAAAATTATCCAGGGTGCAAAAATTTGCACACGCGCCATTTTTCGCCTTTTACGCGTGTTTTCCACCAAGAAGGCCAAAAGACGCAAAATTTTTTACGCTTTCGTGCACGTTTATGCATGGTTAAATGATTGCGACGAAAAAATGGACTCCTGCAAAAATTATCTAAGGGTGCAAAAATTCACGTGCGCGCCATTTTGCGCCTTTTACGCGTGTTTTCATCCAAGAAGGAAAAAAGCGTGAATTTTTTTACGATTTCGTGCATGTTGATGCATGGTGAGATGATTGGGACGAAAAAATGGACTCCGGCGAAAATTGTCCGGGGGTGCGAAAATTCGCACCCGTGCCATTTTTCACCTTTTACGGTCATATAGACCGGTCGACCGGTCCATAAATGCAGTCAATCGGTCAGATGAATAGTAACGACTATATGCCAAGGCCAGAAGCAAAAGCAAGAATCCAAGCATTGAAGCAATACTTCAAGAAATTAAAAGAAGATTTTTTTTCCATGAAGTTATCATTTTAGTTGTGCTATTTTTTCTCTCTTCCACTCTTGTGAGTCCAGGATTGTAAAGAGAGAGAAACATTTTGCTCAGAAAAATAGAGAGAGCTCCTGTATAAAAGAGGTTCAAATCTTACCTTTTGAGCGAGAGAAAAGATTAGCTTCATAGGAGGAGAAGTTGCCTTGCCTCTCGAAGCGGAGAAAAGTTGGTTGTGTAAAAGACTTTCTTCTTAGCCCCATTTGGAACAAAGGAAGTGCTAGTGAAATTTTCGACGGTCTCGAGATCGACAATTAAGAGCGGGGACATAGGCCAAGGTGTGGCCGAACCTCGTCAACAACCACCCATGTTCATAGTGTTTGATTTCTCTCACTCTCTCTCCCTCTAATATTGTGTTTATAATCTGAATTGCAAAGGTTTTAAGAATCAGTTTTGTGCTTCCGCGACGAATTTCATGAAATCGATATTTTCGGTTAATCACCAATTCATCCCCCCTCTTGGTGCTCTTTGGGATCCTGCAATTGGTATTAGAGCGGGTTGCTCTTATTTTAAGATCAAATCATTTTAAGGATTTATCATTTTTTAAGATTTGATCGCCTTGTTTTAAGATTTAACAATCTTTAGAGCCATGGCATCAAGTGGATTTATTTTTGCCGAAGGACAATCAATTAGTCGTCCTCCCTTTTAAATACATCAAATTTTGCATATTGGAAAATTCGGATTCAAGCCTACATATGTTCTATTGATATAAACATGTGGGATATTGTTGAAGAAGGCTATAATTTACATGAAAAATTACCTTTCGAACATGACGAAAGATAGAAATTTTTTCGAAATTGGATTGGAAAGTAAAGAATATTTTTTATTATGCTTTGAATTCAACGAATTTTAATCGGATTTCAAATTGTGAAAGTGCAACTGAGATTTGGAATAAACTCATCGCTACTTATGAAAGAACCGATAAAGTTAAAGAATCTAAATTGAATATTCTAAATCGTCAATATAATTCTTTCAAAATGTATGATAATAAATCTATAAATGATATGGTTGCTCATTTTAATGACATTATGAATGGCTTAGCCTATTTGGGCGAGCCTAGAACTAACTCTCAAAAAGTGAAAAAGATTCTCAGGTCTCTCTCCTCCCATTGGCATACAAAAAGGTCGATGATCGAAGAAAAAGATTTGAATAAATTGGATTTTGACGATCTAAAGAAGAAGAAGAAGAAGAAGAAAAAAGCTTCAAGAAGAAAACATTAGCATTGAAAGTAAATGCAAAAGAAGAATATTCGAGTGAAGAAGAAGTGGACGAAAAGATACTCGCCCGCTACACAAGAAAACTCGATCAGTATGTCAAATTGGTGAAAAAGAAAGAAAAGAATGTGAAGCCTACCTGAAGATCATACAAAAATCACAAAGAAAAGACATCTCATAAAAGAAAGAAGGAAAGACACGAAGAGTCAAGTGAAGATGAATCAAATGAATCATCAAATTCATCTAATGAGGATGCATATCTATGCTTAATGTCACACAATGATGAGGTATCCTCCAACTCTTCTTATTGCTCTAGTGCTAATAGTGATAATGATGACGAAGATGATAATATCAATTTTGAAGTGCATAAGGAAGTTTCTTTCTTAATTGAAAAATATCTTACTCTTAAAAAGAAGAATAAAAAATGACAAATTATCAACTAAAAATCTACTGAAATGCTTTTGTTGATGTCTTATTATTTTCTATATTTAATTTCACTCATGGATTTCAACTTTTCATATGTCGAATTAATCCCTTAATAAATGAGAGCTCTCATCACGACTTTATGGTTCGTAAGGTAACTCCAAAGATTAAATGGATAATTGAACAATTGTATTGAGACCTTTATGGTATTGACAGTTGTATTGCAACCCTAGTTGTTAAAGAATAAATAATTGATAATTGATTAGTTGACAATCATATTGTGACATTTATAGTATTGACGATTGTATTACACCCTTTGCGGTTTGAAGGGATAATTGACTAATCGACAATCATATGGCGACCTTTATGATATTGACGATTGTATTGCAACCTATACGGTGTATGGATAATTGGACTAATAATATTGCAATCGATATGGTTAATGGATAATTAAATTGCACCTTCGTGGCTGATCGATAATTGAATTGCGCCCTAGTGATTGGTGGATGATTGATTTCGTCTTAGTGGCTGATGGACTATTGAGTTCGCCTTTATGACTGATGGATAATAGATCGTGACCCTTGTACCTGCTAGATAAATGATTGATAATTGTTAATAGAGTCTTCATTTATCTTGGTCAATTCAATTATTGATTAATGGTAATTGATAATAGAAGTGATTAATATTGATTGATCATCATTAATTTGATGGTATGGATAATTGTTTTAATTGATCAATTACTTATTGTTAATTGATAATTGTTATAGTATGAATTCTTTATCATTATTATTTCATTGATTATAGATTACGCATTGTTTATAGAATTGATAGTTATTATGAATATTAATACATGGTTCATATTATTATCATGATGGGTGACCCTACATATTATGATTTCTCATTGAGTTTTGCTCTTGTACTTGGATCCATGCAAGATGAGATTGGTGATGATGGTGACGGTTGGTGGCTCCTTTGACGAGTGTACATGCACATGGATATAGAGTTCATTATTGTATAGATGTAGGGCCCATGAACTCACATGCTATTAGATATTGTATAAATAACTTTCGCATATTGTAAAGTTTATTGTAAATGAGTCTTTCGCTTATGTAAGCTAGTGTATTGACTGATTATGGTTAAGTCATAAAATTGAGTGGCGTCGTCGAGATAGTCTTCTAGGAAAGCAAAAAAATCTCAGAGCGTTACAATTTCCCCTACACCAAACATAATATGACAACACTAAAACCTAACATAGGAAAGAAACACAAATTAGTCAATCAATCATAAATGGGACTTCAGTATTACCAACTAAAAAAGCATGAAAATACTTTCTCGTTTCTTATTCTTCCATATTTTAGATTCCACTAATGGAGATCAACTTCCCATTTTCTCAAGTGATTTCCAAATTCATCTTTGTTGCAACATGCACAATATGATAGTTAAAAGTAACATTTTTTGACACAACAATAATATCAAACATTACACACACACATACACCTATATATCTTATAATATAATCTAATTCATTAGTGGATAAGTATTAGATATTATTTCGTCTGCTTTATGATGTTCATCGAATGATATAGATTTGATTCCTACGCTATGTTCGACATGTTTGATTGATATGATTTATGATGCATATTAGAGTAGATAAAAGGAAGATTAATCTCTATCTTAGATTCGATAATTTCTTCTGCAATGGATGGTAATGAAATTCTAAGATTTCGGATGTATCAGGATGCATGAGGAAAGAACAATAGATTTATATTCATACCACTGTACTCGATGTTAATGAAATGATCATGCTCTGATTGGCTTCTACATTGTGTAACATGTTGGTAAATACAAGGATGTTTAGATCTATGTTTGGTATGAAAACTTGATTGAAAATGTAAGAATTACTTGCGACTCTGCCAATCTGAAATGGGGGCGACCAAAACCTCTCTCAGACGTCCAAATTATCTCGATTGAGTATAGTGATTACCAAATCGAACATCTGAAACTAAATCGGACGACCGATCTACACCAAAATGGAAGTTCAAGATCCTTTGAATGGTCGAATTGAAAATGTAGAGACTCGAAAATGACGACAATAACTAGTCGATTGACCGAAACCATTTCAGACAATCGATCTAAACTATTCTTGTCGGAAAAAGGGTTCGACGATCGATGGAGAACTATCTTCGATTGACCAAGGATCATGAACCTAGTTCCAGCGAATAACCGGTCAAGTTTTGGCTGACCGAAACTCCTAACCGAAAGTTCGATAAGTTTCTTATGTGGTAATGGATGACCGAACACCTTTCGATCGATCGATTCATATACAGCCTTTGGACGGCCGAAAGATGAATTCGGAATGAACAACCAACCCATTTTTGGTCGACTGATGAATACAGATCAAACGGGCATCCAAACCTCTTTCGAATGACCATTGAATGCTTGTCAAACAGATGATTGCTCGACCTTTGAATGTCCAATCTATGGACAAAAAGAATATGACCTTAACCTAAACTATATAATTTGACAAGTTTGTGTCCACCAGGTTGATGTCAAATGACATGAACTCAAAGATGATCTGGAGCCACTTTTGTTCTCTACAATTTTGATTGATCATAGTGGTCGAAAGATAGGTTCATGATTATTAACATAAAAGATGAGGATTACATTTCCTACCTAGATGGGAGTTGTGACAGCCATGTGCGAGGCACTCCGTGGACATTCTCCACCACAAATATTTCCATCTTGAGTGAGGTCATCTTGCCCAATGAGGCACTTATCGTGACACTGACCCTCCATTGGTCCACCATGGTCTAGGTAGTTATGCACTTGTGTATTTGCAATGATATTCCTTAAAAGTAGAGAGCTATTTCAAGTTAAGATGAAATATTATGAATGACTAAAGATGAATATAAGGACTTTGTCCTTATGAACATGAATATGAACAATGAACATGAACTTGAAATGGAAATGATATGGAATCAAGACTTATTAAGATTTATCATAATGTATGTTCTTTATAATTGTGTCATGGTTATTCTGATCGAACTTTCTTATTATCTATATGAATTCACACTTAGTTTTATATTAACGGTTGAGTTTACTCCCTTGTGTGATCTCACAAGTACTTGATGTGATTGCGGGTTTGGTTGATGTGTGTGCGGCTACTACATCTTGAGTGGTACTTGCACATGGTTATCGAGAGCCTAGACTCTTTCCTTTATATTATCGAGTTGTAATTGTAACTGTGTATGGGACCTACCGAATTGTAATAAGGCATGAACTTTTATATGTCAAGATTGATGTTACTTTTATCGACCATCCGGGTAAACAAAAGAGTCAAAGTAGTATATAAGAAAGTAGAGCACAAAAAAGATTTCGTCACGTGGCGAGTCAAATTTCGGAGCATTACATCAAGCTTTTTCAAATAGTTGTGTGTGTTGAATTTTATGTTTTGAAATATTAAGGTATATTTGTTCCTGGGGGCCTTGCAGATTTGGGATAAATTACATGGATCGTCCCCCAATTTTAGATCAATATCTCAACCAATCTCTTTACTTCAATTTGTAACTCGATTGTCCCTAAAGTTTATTTTTCTTGCACATATCGTCCCCTAACCGGTAATAACTAATTTTTTGGTTATATTGATGATGTGGCACAATAAAAATAAAAATTATAAAAGTAATATAAAATAATAAAAATAAAAAGGGACCGTCATGCGAGCTCGCCGTCGAGTAAGCTCACGTCAGCCGACAAGCTTGCACAGGAGACGTCGGCCTCCCGACGAGCTCGCGAGGGGGGGCCCGGTCCCCCTTTTCTTTCTCGCATGATGCCCCCCTTTTCTTCCTAGCCGCATGCAAGGAAGAAAAGATGGGTCGACGTTCTCCGTCGGGGGAGCGTCGGGCCCCCTTTTCTTCCTCGCCGCGTGCGAGGAAGAAAAGAGGGGCTGACACCCCTTGTGAGAGTTCATCGGGGGGGGGGGGGGGGGGGGGGGGGGGCAGCGCCCCCTGTGGAGAACTCACACAGTGGCGCTGGTCCCCCACGAGCTCGCACGCCGGTGACGAGGAAGAAAATGGGTCCGGCGCCCTCTTTGCGAGCTCGCCAGCGCTTGAGCGTGCCCATTATTTTTTTTATTAATTTTATAATGTTTTTTATTTTTTATCATGCCACGCCAGTTATTATTGGTCAAGTGAACAAAGCATTTAAGAAAATTAAAGTTGGAAGACTAGCTAATGAGTATTTGTGATATCAAACTTTGTTCTCATATCTCAAGAGTCTATTGCATAAATGATATTAACACATGCTTCTGAAGCACTTCGACAGAGGTGTGTGTCTTGGATGATTCTTCGTTGTAATGTATTCAATATCTCACAGTTTATTATGAGTAATTCGTATGCAAAATTTACTTTTCTCTTGTTTCTAGCAATAGTCGATTTCCTCTTGATCTGTATTCTAAGATGAATTCGTATTCATGGCAAGTAATCAAGCATGCGATAAGAGGATCACCATGCATCCAAAGGTTGAATTCAACTAGAGAAATATTTGCACAGAAATGTTACAAGAAGAGCTGTTTTTTTTTCTCAGTACAAGAAGCAGAGGTTTTAAGCTCATCAGTCGACGATTCCACCCACTAAACACATTGCAGGGAGAGGAAGGGAGAGAGCTGCTTCTCAGTGGAACTTGAGACTGGTGAGGACGTTGTTGTTGACGGGGTCGGCCAAGTGATCCAACAGGTTCTGGAACGGCCCGACGCCGGTGACGAGCCCCTGGACGAAGTAGCCGAGGATGGCCAGCATGGCGAGCCGCCCGTTCTTCACCTCCTTAAGCTTCAGATCCTTCATTGACTTCTCATCCTTGCCGAAGCCCAGCGGGTTGAAGATGCCGCCGGGGTACGCCGGGTCGCCGGAGCCGCCTAGGTACTTCTCGAATCCCAAGAAGTACTGCTTGCCCATGGAGCCCGGCTTCGCCCAGTCCTGGAACCGTCTGTGCTCCGCGAAACCCATCAGCGCCATCTCCAGCACGAACAGCGTGTACGGGTCAGCCCAGTAGTCGTACGTCCCTGCCGGCGGGATGACGCCGGTCTTGAACCACGGCAGCGCCGTCTCCGCCGGGATCAGGCCCAGCTTGCCAAAGATCTCTGGCGCGATTGCGCCGAAGGCGCCCAGCATGGCGAACCGCCCGTTGATGATCTCTCCGTACGCCAACCACCTGGGCTCAATGAAACCGCCGGTGCCCTCCGGGTCCGACAACCCCAACGGATCAAATCCGAAGTCGCCTGGAAGGCTGCAGAGATTTCGACGAACGTGTTCTTATAAATCATAAAATGTCCTCTGCATCAAATTGCATGCATGCTCGTATATCTGTACAGTGATGTAATACCTTCCATCCAAGTAGGTGAGGGACTGCTTGGACGCAAACCAGAGCTGCCTGTCTGCTCCTTGCTGCACAAACCATGGATTTGCTTCGTGTCAGTTCATGGAAATTTGTAATATTTTGTTGCAGGTCTCAAATGTTGTTCTGAGTGCAGTACCTTGACAGGGGGAGTGGAGGCGGCTCTGACGACGAAGGACGCCCTTCTCGCGGAGCCGAGAGACCTGGAGGAGGCAGTGGAGGGGAGGGGCCTCCCCAGGAGCTGTCTTCCAGCTTCCATGGAGGATAGAAGAGCTTGAGTCGCCATTGGAGTCTCCCTTCTCTCTCCCCCCTTGCTCTGCTGCAGTTGGTAGTGGAGGCTGCTGGCGAGGAGCTAATCTGATCAGTGCAACCGAACAAAGCAAAGGAAATATAGGGTTGTTTCGAGTGGTATGGGATCACAGCAAAATCAAGGAAACATGAGCTGGACCTATGGAAGATGAGGAACTGATAGCCTCAGCCAATGAGTGCTGGACGTGTGGCAATACTTACAGATAAGGGATCTTGTGGCTGTGGGCGTGAGGTCCAGAAGATCTCAATTGTCAGATTTCCTGGTTAGGAGGAGGAGGGGATGATATTTCTCCCTCCAACTTATGGCCTTGATGCATCCTACCATCATCACCAAGATAATTCTTTTGTTTTTCATATCAGGCAGAGAAAAATCAAAATGCTGCGTAAAACTATAAATCGTTATTCTGATAAACATCTCGAACTTATCCTTTGAACAGTGTTCAAGTTCCTTTTTTTTCTTTTTGGAGATTGCTCTTGCGCGAGAACAAATTGTAAACATATTTTACATTCTACAGTCCCATTAGTTAAATTTGTCTAATGAACATGATAGAAGTAGAAACTTACGAGGATCCTGTGTTTGTTTAGCATAGCAACAAGATTTCAGACATGTTGTGTGTGCCAGCATCTGTGATTTGTGTTTAAGGCTTCTTTTTTTTTTTTGAGAACATGTTAAGGCTTGAAATCAATAGTTTAACACCCACTAGCCTGTCACGTTATCCATATGGCGAAAAAAATAACCGGAGAAAATGAAGCAAAAGAGCAGGGGAAAGAGAAGATAAAAAGTGATGCTTGCGTTTACACAAAAAATCTGTTCTGCAGTCGCCACCGTGAATATGGTGAATAAAATTATTAATATAGTGACGTTGTTTTTTGTTATTAGTTTAAACTTTAGTACATCTAATTTTAGATGGCTTCAGAGCTAAAGATTATAAGATCAAACTTCATCGATATTTATAATGAACTTTTTTTCTCTTAGTTTTTTTTTTTTTTTTTGGTTTAAGCTTTTGGGATGTACTTTGACCTCTAAATTCGTTGCAATTTCACTTGGAACTGAAACTTGCCTACGTTTAGCATAACAATTTCACTGTGATCATGCTTAATAAACTCTCCAGGACAACTATAGTAATCACATTGCAGAGAACCAAGGAAGAAAGATATGTACGAAGTTGGATTTTGTACATTGCAGAAGATTATCACAATTGGCTATTAGTTCATACTCCAATCTACTCATTTGGCTGGATGAAAAATGTTACAAAAGAGCATCACGATCAGCAAGATTGAGATGCTCAGGTCTTTTCAAAATGATACGGCTGATGCAGGGAAAAGTAACAATCTAAAAAGGGCGGATAGTCTATATCTTGCTCCTGTACCTGTGTAGTATTTAATAAATAGATATTTTATTATTTTATTTTGAAAAATATTGTTATTAATATTACTATATTTAATAATTCCGAAAATAAAAATAAAATTGAGAGGAGTTTGATTAGGGATAGGATTATTCAATTAATTTTGTAATTTATCTAATTAAATATTAGAATAAATAGGGAGTGGTTAAAAGGATAAATTAGAAGATTTAATTTGAATGAGATTAGATAATATGGTTAGAGAATAATTAAAAATCTATAAACACTATAAATTTGTACGAACGTTTCGGCTTCGTCTGCGTGATTTTCGGCTTCGTCTTCGGCGACGACAGAAAACAAGGCGCGTAGGTACGTAGGGGGGATTCCGTTTTCCTATTGTGTCGTAATATTTTACGGTGCAATCTAGTTTGAAATTAAAATTATTACGGCCGTAATATTTATTTGCTATTGCATCGCAAGGTTTTATAACGCAATCTAATTTTAAATTAGAAGTATTATGGCCATAAATTTGTTTGGCCGTAATTTTCTGTTCCGGCCGTCAAGAGAGAGAAGAGTAGAGCTTTACGGCCGAGAAAAGGGTGGAGAGAGAATTAGAAAAAAAAATATTTTCGGCCGTAATGGAATAGAGAGGTAGAGAATTTCGGCCGTAAAGGAATAGAAAGAATATTAGAGAGAGAAAGGGAAGATGGATTGGCCGTAAGAGAATTAAAAAAAAAAGAAGAAGAAAAGGATGAAGCTTACGGCCGTAATGGAATAGGGGGTAAAAGTTTATGGCCATAACGGATAGGGGGTAAAAGTTTATGGCCGTAATGGAATAGGGGGTAAAAGTTTTATGGCCGTAATGGAATAGGGGGTAAAAGTTTATGATCGTAACGGATAGGGGGTAAAAGTTTATGGCCGTAATGGAATAGGGGGTAAAATTTGGAGAGAGAAAGATGTAGAAAAAAAAGGGGAAGAAAATTTACGGTCGTAAAAATCAGAAAAGATGGAGAGAGAAAAAAATGATGTTACGGTCGTAATGAACATGAAGTACCCACCGAGAGTTATTATTTATTTTTGAGTAAATTTTAATTACTGATTATTATTGTTGTTATTAATTAATTTGATGTGTTAATGATATTGTTGGTGATTGATCTGTTTATATTATGATGAACTTTGATTTTGATTGTATTGTTGACCTACTTAGTTTTGAGTTCAGAATTTATCTAATTAAATTAATAATTTATTTAAAGATAGACATTTTAGATAAACAAGATAAAAGCCGAAAGCTGTTGGGCCCATGTTCACTGATTGCCACTAAGCCGGGACCAATTGAATTGAATTGAATTGAATGGGGCAGATAGTGTAAAAGCTATGGTTGTCCTGTGTATGGCCACTCGTCCCCCACCATACACGAATCCATTGAATTGTATCGGGCTTGCCGTGGCACTGATCCCCCACTGGCCTGCATGAAAGTGGCATGGTGTCCCTTAATTGACTGAGCGCTCCTCATTGAATTGGATAACTCCGAACATTGAAAATCGAATCGAATTGAACTGAATTGAAATTGAAATCGAAGTGAATGGAATTAAATCATGGTCATTTGGATATATTGGCATAGAGTTGGCAATTATTATTGCCCTATTGAATTGAATTATTATTGGCCAATGACCATTGATTATTGAATTGAAAATTATTAATTGAATATTAATCTATTAATCAGGTAATTGATAATTATTAATTGGAATAATTGTTATTGATTTACATTGGTCTGTTGACCATAGCCTGATATATTGTTCATATTGATAAATTGTTAATTGATTATTGTATTGACTGCTCAATCGACTCATTATTGATTTTATCTTATTTTCGATTGAGCATATTGATTGTCTTTTAGACCCTACGTACTGAGTATTTTTATACTCATGGATATTTCCCTGTACCTAGATCCGTGCAGGTGAGAGAGCTATAGATGATGGTCCTGCAGATGGCTTACGCTTAGTGACAGACAGATGTTGCACATGGCATTAGATCTAGTGATTTAGTTTTATTACTTCCGCACTTATTAGAATTGTAAACTCATGGATGTTTTAGCATTTCGATTATTATGGATTATTAGTTATTATTTTTGAAAAGTCTTCCGCATTTATGTTTT
Organism: Pontederia crassipes; assembly: GCA_030549335.1. Classification (NCBI taxonomy): domain Eukaryota; kingdom Viridiplantae; phylum Streptophyta; class Magnoliopsida; order Commelinales; family Pontederiaceae; genus Pontederia; species Pontederia crassipes. The sequence continues at coordinate 15,584,415 of JAUKPH010000017.1, read as the reverse complement.
ATATTATGCACTTTATAGATTTTATTCCGCAAAAATATTTTATAGAAAATTGAGTAGCGCCTCTGGGACGACTCTGAGCACGTGAAAGTCACGTGGGTCTCGGGGCGTTATAGAAGGTATCAGAGCTAAGGAGAGGCACTTCTTAGTTGTCTCTAAATAGGTAGAATTGAGTCCATGTGCAACTGTCACGAGCAACCACTACAGCCATCCAGTAGGGTCAAGTAAGTATTGAATTGTGCTATATATTATTGAGCTCACACTTATGAATTTTATTGTTATTGTTGTGTGAGAACAGATTCCCCCTAAGATGGTATTTCCAAATCAGATACCACGAGCTCCCAGAAGTAGGTTACAGCGGGCCGGTCAGGAGGCCCAAGGTTCTCAACCTAATGATCAACGTGCTCTGAACCAAGAAATGAGTAGACGATAAGTACATGGCTTCCAGGTGGATCAGGCCCAAGCTAACGGGTACCGAGAGGAACAACTGAGACAGGGACTACTACCATCAGAGTTTCACTCTGTGCACACTAAGTACTCGAGTCCCAATGTGCCACCACATCATGATCGTAAAGACACCATTGAGCGGTTCCTCATGTTGCAGCCCCCTCGGTTCAGCGGGAATGGTGACTTTGAGGATGCAGAGGAATGGATTGAGGAGATAGAACAGATATTCCTTGAGATGGATTGCGGCGAGGACCGCAAGATGATTTACGCCACAAGAAAACTGACGACAGATGCCAGAGATTGATGGAAGGCCACCAAGCTCACTACGTTCTCCAGCCAGGACCACATCACTTGGGGAGAATTCAAGAAGGCGTTCGAGAATCGCTACATACCTGTCTATGAAAGGGGCAGAAAGCAGAAGGAGTACCTGCAACAGGGTACTATGACTATAAAGCAGTACCTTTCCAAGTTTCTGAGCCTAGAGAAATACTCCACCTTACAGCAGTCGGAACTTGATCGAGTGAAGCGTTGGGTGGATGGTCTGAAACCCAACCTCAGAGAAAGGGTAAAGGGGGGTAACTGCCAGACCCTCCAATTTGCTGAAGAATTCGCCGTTTATCTAGAATATGGTGATAAGACAGCTGACAAGCAACAAAGCCAAGCACCGACCAATCAGTATCAGAACAGATATGAAAACAGAGATAGAAGGTAGGCTAGACGAGATCCCCGCCGCAGAGATGATCGCAATCGGGGAAGACCATATCCAGCTAGGAATGAGCCTCAACTGCCTAGAGCACCGTGCAACTACTGCCACAGAATGCATCCCGGTGAGTGCTACCGGAGAACTGGAGCGTGCTTGAACTGTGGTAAGGTGGGCCATTTCGCTAGAGACTGCAAAGAGCCGAGGCGTGCTGGACCTCCTCCGCAACGTAACGACGGACCACCTAGAATGGTGCAAGGCCGAGTATACAACATGAAGCCTGCAGACGAGCAAAGGGCGAATGACACCATCCAAGGTACGCTAAAAATTGATGGTGTTCATGCTAATATTCTCTTTGATTCAGGTGCTACACATTCGTTCATTTCGGAGCAATTCGCTCCGTTATTGAGCATAAAGCCACAAGCGACTAGTTTTTCACTTGATATTGGCACACCTCTGGGTCCATCGTTACCCAGAAGTACATCCCCATGGTGCCGGTCGAAGTGGAAGGCAAGAACTTCTCCGCAGACCTTATCATCATTCCGATCAGAGACTACGATGCGGTGTTGGGTATGGACTGGTTGTCCTACCATGACGCCTACCTACATTGCCGAGCAAAGAAGATACTGATCGGAACGCCAGAAGGACCTTAGACTGTTGTCAGAGGTACACCACTAGAGAGGGGCAAGATCTTAGTGTCAGCTTTAAAGGCACAAAAGATGTTGAAGAAAGGATGTCGGGGTTTCCTAGCAAGTGTGATCAAGATAGACAGAGTTGAAGTAGATCGAGATAGCATTGCTGTGGTGAAGGAGTTTCCAGACGTCTTTCCAGATGACGTTTCAGGATTGCTACCACGACGGGAGATTGACTTCCGCATTGACTTGGTGTCGGGCACGGCACCTATATCAAAGGCTCCTTATCGAATGGCTCCAGCGGAAATGCTAGAATTGAAGACCCAAATTCAGGAGTTGCTGGATAAGGGATTCATTCGACCGAGTGTTTCTCCATGGGGCGCTCCGGTATTGTTTGTAAAGAAGAAGAACGGGTCGATGAGGCTGTGCATAGACTATCGGATGTTGAACAAGGTTACAATCAAGAACAAGTATCCACTACCAAGAATCGATGACCTGTTCGACCAATTGTCTTCGGCAAATGTATTCTCGAAGATTGATCTGAGAAGTGGCTATCATCAACTACGAATCACTGATGATGATGTGCCGAAGACCGCTTTCAGAACAAGATACGGGCATTATGAGTTCTTAGTGATGCCATTTGGGCTGACCAATGCCCCCGCAGCTTTCATGGACTTGATGAATAGAGTGTTCAGGCCATACTTGGACAAGTTCATAATCGTCTTCGTCGACGACATTCTTATATATTCATCGAGCCTAGAAGAACACGAGGAACATCTAAGAGTTGTGCTACAGACCTTACGGGAGCACAAATTGTACGCCAAATTTTCAAAATGTGAGTTTTGGTTGAAAGAGATTATGTTCCTCGGGCATATTATTAGTAAAAATGGAATATAGGTAGATCCTGCAAAGGTGGAAACAGTTGCCAACTGGGCACAACCGAAAAATGCGTCAGAGATTAGAAGTTTTCTTAGACTTGCTGGATATTACAGGAGATTCATTCAGGACTTTTCCAAAATTGCATCGCCACTAACAAACCTCACTAAGAAAGGTATCAAGTATGAATGGTCACAGAGGTGTGAAGATAGCTTTCAAGAGTTAAAGAAGAGACTGACAACGGCGCCCATTCTAACCATATCTTCAGGCCAAGGAGGTTATGTCATATATAGCGACGCATGCGGCACTGGTTTGGGATGCGTCTTGATGCAACACGGGAAGGTCATTGCATATGCATCAAGACAATTAAAGAAGCATGAGAAGAATTATCCAACGCATGATCTCGAATTAGCAGCGGTGGTCTTCGCCCTCAAAATTTGGTGACATTATTTATATGTCGAAGAGTTCGAAATCTTCACAGACCACAAGAGCTTGAAATACATCTTCTTTCAAAAAGACTTGAATATGCGTCAGAGGAGGTGGATTGAGTTTCTGAAGGATTATGAGTTTGATATCAGCTATCATCCAGGGAAGACAAACTCAGTTGCTGACGCACTTAGTAGAAAATGGGGAGGATCACTCGCATGCCTGAGAGTGAGTCGTTGGAACATGATTGACTGCATTATCCATGTCAGTCCAGTGACCAGCAGCGACGGTATACGAATTATGGCACACATCGGCATGCAACCCGAGCTACTATTGAAGATAGGCAACGCACAACCAAACGATAACGAGTACAACCACCTACTCAAGTTGTGCGAAAAGATTCCTACAAATTTTTCGGTCACAGATGGAGTGATCAGATATAGGGGACGATTGTGGGTCCCTGAGTATGAAGCATTGAGAAGACAAGTGTTGGATGAATGCCACAAGTCAGAATTCGTCATTCATCCTGGAAGCACGAAGATGTTCAAAGACTTGCAACGGACCTTCTGGTGGAATAATATGAAGAAGGATGTGGCTGAGTACGTTGCAAGATGCCTAGTATACCAACAAGTGAAAGTGGAACATCAGAGACCTTACGGTGTACTACAAGAACTTGGAATCCCACAATGGAAATGAGAAAAGGTGACTATGAATTTCGTCACTGGGCTTCCAAGAACTCAACAAGGCCATAATGCAATATGGGTGGTGGTGGACCGGTTTAGCAAGGCAGCCCATTTCATCCCCATCAAATGGAAACAGTCTGTCGAAAGTCTGATGGACATTTATATTAAGGAGGTTATCCGACTACATGGAGTGCCAGTCTCCATTGTGTCGGATAGAGATCCACGATTTAGGCCAAATTTTGGCGGAGCATCCAGAGTGCTTTTGGAACAAAATTAAATTTCAGTACTGCGTTCCATCCTCAGACAGACGGGCAATCTGAACGAACGATTCAGACGTTAGAAGACATGCTCCGAGCATGTGCATTGGACTGGAGTGGCAGTTGGGACACGCACCTCCCACTGATCGAGTTCGCATACAATAACAGTTACCACTCCAGCATAGGCATGGCACCATTTGCAGCCATGTATGGAAGGCCTTGTCGCTCCCCCATCTGTTGGAGTGAGGTGGGAGGACGACAATTCTTATCAGAGGAGTTAATGAAGCAAACCAAGGAAGATGCTGAAAAAGTTCGCCTTATTAGAGAGAGGTTGAAAACAGCATTCACAAGACAGAAAACATATGCTGACAAGAAGAGAGGGGAACAAATTTTTAAAGTGGGAGATCGAGTTATGTTAAAAGTTTCTCCAATGAAAGGGGTAATGAGATTTAACAAGAAGGGTAAGTTGAGTCCAAGGTATGTTGGCCCCTTCGAAGTACTTGCATTGATCGGAGATGCAGCTTGCAAGTTGGCGTTGCCTCCATCATATGGACACGTGCATAATGTCTTTCACGTGTCAATGTTGCGCAAGTACCAACATGATGATGCTAATGTGGTGAATATGAAGGAACCAAATTTGAATGTAGATCTGACATATGCTGAACAGCCTATAGAAGTCTTGGAGTATCAAACAAAGCATATGAAGAATAAAATGGTACCCATGGTGAGGGTGGCTTGGACACATCATAGAGATGAAGATGCCACATGGGAACTGGAAGAAGAGATTTTCCAGAATTATTTAGATGAGATAATATAATTTCTTTTATTCAAATTTGAGGACGAATTTATTTTTAAGGAGGTTATGATGTAACGACCATGATTTTTTCAGGATTTAATAAATAGATATTTTATTATTTTATTTTGAAAAATATTGTTATTAATATTACTATATTTAATAATTCCGAAAATAAAATAAAATTGAGAGGAGTTTGATTAAGGATAGGATTATTCAATTAATTTCGTAATTTATCTAATTAAATATTAGAATAAATAGGGAGTGGTTAAAGGGATAAATTAGAGGATTTAATTTGAATGAGATTAGATAATATGGTTAGAGAATAATTAAAAATCTGTAAACACTATAAATAAGAATAGGGGGGTATGAACATTTCGGCTTCGTCTGCGTGATTTTCGGCTTCGTCTTCGGCGACGACAGAAAACAAGGCGCGCAGGTACGTAGGGGGGATTCCGTTTTCCTATTGTGTCGTAATATTTTACGGTGCAATCTAGTTTGGAATTAAAATTATTACGGCCGCAATATTTATTTGCTATTGCATCGCAAGGTTTTATAACGCAATCTAATTTTAAATTAGAAGCATTACGGCCGTAAATTTGCTTGGCCGTAATTTTCTGTTCCGGCCGTCAAGAGAGAGAAGAGTAGAGCTTTACGCTCGAGAAAAGGGTGGAGAGAGAATTAGAAAAAAAAATATATTTTCGGCCGTAATGGAATAGAGAGGTAGAGAATTTCGGCCGTAAAGGAATAGAAAGAATATTAGAGAGAGAAAGGGAAGATGGATTGACCGTAAGAGAATTAAAAAAAAAGAAGAAAATGATGAAGCTTACGGCCGTAATGGAATAGGGAGTAAAAGTTTATGGCCGTAATGGAATAGGGGATAATAGTTTATGGCCGTAACGGAATAGGGGGTAAAAGTTTATGGCCGTAACGGATAGGGGGTAAAAGTTTATGGCCGTAATGGAATAGGAGGTAAAAGTTTATGGCCGTAATGGAATAAGGGATAAAATCTGGAGAGAGAAAGATGTAGAAAAAAAATGGGAAGAGAATTTACGGCCGTAAAAATCAGAGAAGATGGAGAGAGAAAAAAATGATGTTACGGCCGTAATGAACATGGAGTACCCACCGAGAGTTATTATTTATTTTTGAGTAAATTTTAATTACTGATTATTATTATTGTTATTAATTAATTTGATGTATTAATGATATTATTGGTGATTGATCTGTTTATATTATGATGAACTTTGATTTTGATTGTATTGTTGACCTACTTAGTTTTGAGTTCAGAATTTATCTAATTAAATTGATAATTTATTTAAAGATAGACATTTTAGGTAAACAAGATAAAAATCGAAAGCTGCTGGGCCCATGTTCACTGATTGCCACTAAGCCGGGACCAATTGAATTGAATTGAATGTGGCAGATAGTGTAAAAGCTATGGTTGTCCTGTGTATGGCCACTTGTCTCCCACCATACACGAATCCATTGAATCGTATCGGGCTTGCCGTGGCACTGATCCCCCACTGGCTTGCATGAAAGTGGTATGGTGTCCCTTAATTGACTGAGCGTTGCTTATTGAATTGGATAACTCCGAACATTGAAAATCGAATCGAATTGAATTGAATTAAAATTGGAATCGAAGTGAATGGAATTAAATCATGGTCATTTGGATATATTGGCATGGAGTTGGCAATTATTATTGCCCTATTGAATTGAATTATTATTGGCCAATGACCATTGATTATTGAATTGAAAATTATTAATTGAATATTGATCTATTAATCAAGCAATTGATAATTATTAATTAGAACAATTGTTATTGATTTACATTGGTCTGTTGACCATAGCCTGATATATTGTTCATATTGATAAATTGTTAATTGATTATTGTATTGACTGCTCAATTGACTCATTATTGATTTTATCTTATTTTCGATTGAGCATATTGATTGTCTTTTAGACCCTACGTACTGAGTATTTTTATACTCATGAATATTTTCCTGTACCTGGATCCGTGCAGATGAGAGAGCTATAGATGATGGTCCTGCAGATGACTACGCTCAGTGACAGATAGATGTTGCACATGGCATTAGATTTAGTGATTTAGTTTTATTACTTCCGCACTTATTAGAATTGTAAACTCATGGATGTTTTAGCATTTCGATTATTATGGATTATTAGTTATTATTTTTTAAAAGTCTTCCGCATTTATGTTTTATATTCTGCACTTTATAGATTTTATTTCGCAAAAATATTTTATAGAAAATTGAGTAGCGCCTCTGGGACGACTCTGAGCACGTGAAAATCACGTGGGTCTCGGGACGTTGCAACTTGACCTGAAACTTGCACAACAGGTTTACAAACTTCCTAGGACAACTACAGTAATCACATTGCAGAGAACTAGGTACGAAATTGGATATGTACATTGCTGAAGATGACAGAAAATTTGCTATTAATTCACAGTCTAAGCTATTTCTTGCTCTGGATGAAAATTGTTACAGAAGAGCATCTCAATCAGCACAATTGAGATATCAACAGCTCCTCAAAATGATACAATGCAAATGAGAAGTTACAATCTGAGAGGACAGATGTAGTCTATATCTTGCTCCTGTACCTCACCAATTTGGACAGTGTTTCTTGGGCTGCCAACGTCTGAGCATGATTATGGCCAAGCATGACAGTCCTGATACTGATGCAGGTCCTGCACAGCTCCTCCCCGTTGTCGAAACACCCGCCCCTTAGCAGCAGCTTGGCTCTGGTCTCCAGCAATGTCGCTTTGAGGAGGGTGACTTCCTGCCACACGTACTCGTCCACCCTCTTATTGTGCTGGAGCTTCTTTTTCCAGCACAAGGAGCCTTGATGCCAATCTTGTATCTGAGACACAAATGACTTCTCCACCTCTTCAAGAATGTTCGTGCACACCTTCAGCAACTCCAATGCTGAATTGCACCTCGAGAAGACCATGAATGACCGAATTGCCAAGGGAATCGCCGTCCTTTTGATGAAGAGAACCATGTCAACCGCCTCGAGCTGAACAGTAGGAGGTTCAGACTTGAAGCCGAAAACAAGGAAAGCCGAAGCCCATAGGTGATCCGAGTTCATAGCAGCGTTTCCAATCTTCCTCACAGCATCAACTGTGGCCATGGCTGGTGCAAGTCCACCTCTCCTCTTGGCAAACATTTGGGTGATGGGGTGAAATTGGATCCAGAATCCGGGTTGCCTCGTCGTCGCCCTCCTGGCCAAGCCTAGCTTCACTAGCAACAGAGCAGACTCCACCTCGTTCTTCCGTGCTTGCGGAGCTAAGCAGCACCTGGCACCGCAGCAGAACGCAATGCTGAGGCCTTTCCCCCATTGTTGAAAGCTGCCGCCTTTGACCGGGAGGCTATTCGCCGCGGCCGCTAGAAGATTTGATGAAACAGGGGCAGAGGCAAACCAAGCACCAGATAGAGCCATTCTTGATGCGAGATTTCTCCCGTCGGATCTGTCCAGTATAGCAAAGCAGAACATTAAGAGCTTGATCAAGAAAGAATTGCTCCGGCCGAGGCCATCGTCGCTGCTGCCTCCTAATGAAAAGTTTGCATCCCCCGGGGGGATCATTTGGATGGCGTCGAAGAGTTCAGATGGGGAAATTGCCATCTCTGAAAGGAGTGACCCAACAAGAGAGAGCCCAAAGCTCAACCTCCCCAACCACTCATCAAACTTCTTAAGGACTTCGAGTTCCTCCGGCGAGTAGTCCTTCTTGCTTCGGCCTTTCATCAGGAGCAGTGAATCCGCCAAGGTGATCTCTGGCAGCTGCATTGGATCGAAGCTCATGACCTTGGGGAGCCTTGTAGTAATGATGACATGTGTTGCTCCTGTGTTCCTTGGAATGAGATCATGCAGATCCTTTCCCTCCCACCATTCCTTCTCGGTCTCCAGATTGTCAATCACCAGCAAGTAAGGAACTTCTCGGAAGAGCTCGCGCTTCACCCGCTGGAATGCGTCGAATTCTTGCTCGTCGAAGCTCCTGATCCTCCCTCGCTCCCTCTCGGCCTCTGCGCTGACATCCAATCCCAAGTTCAACGCCAAATTCAGTATGTTCTGCCGGAAGTACCTCGCCTCGCCGCCGACCCACAGCACCATTTTATACCTCTGAGCGTATCTATAAGCGAACTCCAATGCGAGCTCCGTCTTTCCGGCACCAGAAGCGCCATTGATGCAGAATACGTTGGCACCGCTGTGACCCTTACTGCCCCCGCTTCGGGGCTTCTTGTTCTTAGACCGCTGCTTCTGAAGGCTTCTTCCTTTGCCTGTGATCTCAATCACTGGATCGACCCAGGACTCCAAAGTTGGCTCCTTACACTTCCTCAAGTCGAAGCTTATGTATCTGCTATTGGTCCTGACCGCGTCGCTCTCCTCGTCTGCAAAGCCGTCGCTCGACGTGCCGTTCATCAGGACAGGCTTCGGGCCGTCCGTCTCATGGGCATCGGGGCACCCGAAGAAGGCCGCCTCCATCTCGGCGAGCTCCTTTTCTCTGCCCACGAAATGCCTGTTCCGAGGGAAGGGCACCTCCTCGAAGCCTTCGGCCTCCTCCTCCGCCGCGACGCTCTTCCTCCCGAGCTTGGACCTCAGCATCCCGACGGCTCGGGACACGCAGCTCCTCCAGTTGCCGTCGTTTGCTTCCAGCTTGTACTCGGTGCACTTTGCCAGGCCTTCGAGTGCCTCCCTGCAATCTTTGTCATCCGACCTCCCGTCCATGATTTCCGAGAGCTCCGTATCAAAGAGAATCGATATAAGGTTCTTCTTCTGCGCAAAGAGTTTAATCTCCTCGATGCTGAGGTGGTTGCGGAAGCTGGAGTGAGTCACCACGACAACTCCAAAGGCCGCCGAGCACAATATCCTATCGGCAATCTCGTGGCTCTGGGCATCCGAATACTTCGCTCGGTCGGCAACGAACGAAGCGATCCCCTGGAGCTCAAGTTCCGACTTCAGCCACTTGCAGAAGCGGATGAGGTTGAGGTCGTGGCCGTGGAACCCAATGTAGACGTCGCAGCTGCGGAGCTTGGCGTTGGCGGAGGGCGAGACCGAGCTCTTTGTGAAGGATACGCGGGGGACGGGAAATGAGAACGAGATGCGCGGCGCCGAAGCTGCGTCGGAGAACCTGGCCCTCTGCTCGACGGCGTCGCTCGGGAAGTCGTAAGTCTCCGACGGCGGAGTGTAGGAAGTGCTCGGCACGTCGTCGGAGTGCGATCCGGAGTACGACGTTGGCGACGGGATCGTGGCGGAGGGCACGCCGCTGCAGCAGCTCTCCGGCGGCGGTTCCGTCGCCCTCGGCGAAATGTAGGGCGACTGCAGAGCTGATACGAAGGCAGAGGAAGGCGGCGAAGGGGAGTTCAAGTTCGGGGAGATGGAGATGGAAGGAGAGAGTGGAGCAGACTTCTCTCCATTGCCAGCAGAGGTCCCCGCTGTTTTGATGGTTAACGCCTTCGCAATCGGCTCACAGTAATCCGGAAACTTATCAGTAACAACAAGATCGTCCATTGCATACAGCAGAAATGGATAAGGGACTCTAATGCGGTTGACCCTTTATTGCAGCAATGGAGAAAGCTCAGATTGCGTTAGCTGTTGATACTCATTTAAGGCATAGTATTGGATGCACTCCAGACATGGAGGGACTCTCGAATGAGGAACTCACAGCGGACGTGCGTCCAGATCGTTGCGGAGATGAGACCAGAGATCCAACCGCGACAACGACAGGATCTAACTGCTCTTTCTCATGCAAAGTTGCAAATAGATGTGAAAGATCTAATGAGAGAACTTTGTCTCAAAACAGAAATGGTCTATGTACGCAGAGATGCAATGGAAAAGCACAGCCCACAATTAAACGCTTCGCTCAAAAAGCAGGAAGTGCAGGGTGGCAGAAAAGGAGGAGGGACTGAAACAAGGCCCGTGCATCATGAAAGAAGGGCATCATGGGGCTCAGAAGACGCAGTCCATGCACCGAGGCTTGAAGACCGGCGACCTCCACCAAAAGGTGCAGTTTCCAACGTGAAGCAGATAATGAGCAACCCGTGTAAGGTAAACCCAAAATGCATCAAAGCCAAGGTGAGAGAAGAGGGCGGGGGGACTCCATTTACAGGCGCAGGCGCAGCTCAATATCTTGTTAATCTCAAGGGAGGGGAATCTTACAATAGCATTGGTGTTATTTATTGAACTGCTATGGCTCTCATTAATATATGTTTGAAGTTTGAAACTTTGAAGAAATGTGGGGAGAGAGAGAGAGAGATGCACCGGTGCAGTCTGCTGCAGAAGGTGGTGCCATGCACTATTTTACTATCTTCAAGGGGGGGTTAAAAACTTTTAAAAAAGAGCATTGGGAGGAGTAATCAGAGCTGCTAGGAGTAGAAGGGAGAAGATGACAAAGATTATAATGTTGCTGGTGGAGGACTGAGCGGTGTACACATCTGGTCACTGGTCATTAGGAAGCAAAGACCGGTCTACCGTCTACCTCCAGGAAGGCCTAGGCGGTCATTCAAATCTCTCTCTCTCTCCGCCCAAGTGCCCACAATGCTGCAGACAAGGCAGGGTTTAGGGCTAAATGTTTGGATGCTGGTGAAATGGTGGCAGCTGACTCATAATTGATCAGGAGCCATGTGGATCTCCACTGCCATGTTTAATTGCAAGCAAGCAAATATATACACAATTCATTATATATATATATATATATATATATATATGTAATTGGACCTCTCCCTATCGCACTATATTAATAGGTAGCACTAAATAAATTTCGAACAATTAAGAAAAAATAAATGAAGGCCTATTTGGCCTTGACTTTCCAATGGCATTTGAAATGAGAAGATTTTGGAGGGAGAAGAAGATCGAGTCTTTCTTCTTCTTGTTTTACTCTGTACAAATGTAACTTATAGTGAAAATTATATGATGGATCATAAAAGTAGTTGTTATTAATTATTGTGATGCTAATCATGATGAGAAAGGATAGCATAAGTAGGGGCCAACTGAGAATCAAAGCAATTAGGGCACCAAGTTCAATAATTGGATTTGATGGCGGAAATTTTCCTCTTATTTTATTCCTGTGTTTGTTGATCGATACAATTTTATTTCTTTTTTTTAACTAGCTCATGTGTCTCTGGAAAACAAACGATCGACGCGCTGTCCATATATTGAAAGTCGATTCATCATCGAACCTAACTAATCTGATAAATTCGTTCTGCATGGAGACCTGAGCGGCTTGCTACTCCACTCGGTGATACAATTTTATTTTTTTTTAAGAAGAAAACATGTAAGCTCCAATCATTCCATCACATAGACAGTCCCTTAATAATGCATAACTCTTCTTGTCTTCATGCATGTATCCCCCGATGTTTCAAGCAAGATAAACTTTTGCTGTGGGTAAAAAGTCGTGAATTTTAAAATTATTTGCAAATATAATTTATAAGTTTGTTTTTTGTTAGAAAAAATGTTATGTAAATTCAACAGTCACCTTGTTACATAAACTCGAAATTTTAAACTTAAAAAGATTTAAAAATATAGTATTTTAGGCTATTTTATCGTGATATAGAATCAATCAAAATTTAATCTATATAAACTAAAAAAAACTATATTTATAGGATTTAATGGCTATCATATGCCTGCTCACCTCAGCCTCCACTGTCAGATTTAATCTGACGGTGGGTGCTTTCTTCTACCTCTCATGGAGGTGAGCGGAGCGGTGGCAGCCGAAGGCGGCGGGGCACCGGCGGAAGGGGTAGAAGCAGAAGTTGGAGGAGTCCTCGTCGACAAAGACGTTGGCTGCGAGGGAGATGGACGGTGGAGAGGAAGAGAAGAGGAGGAGGCTAATGACGGGGATGCTAGCTGCGGCCCGCGAGGGAGGATGGCGGGGACGTTGGCCGCGAGGGAGACGACCACTGGGGGAGGATAGGAGATTCGCGATCGGTCTAGAGTCACGCCCAAAGGAGTAGCAGTCGTTGTCGCCGATCTCTCTCTCTTGTGTGCGATCGAGTTGCAGCCGCCCTCGATTCATCGACGTCGACATCGACGTCGCCATCGCCGGATCGAGAGAAAAAGGGAGAGATCAGATCGCCTCGCTGTCGCCAAGGTTATCAAAATCGCGATCTTGATCGTAAGATCGGCTCGCGCCTCGCCGCCGCCAAGGTTATCAAAATCGCGATCTTGTACGATCTTACGATCCTATTTAGGATCTACGATCTCGATCTCAACTTTGAGATCATTTTTGTAGGATCGGTAGAATCATAATAGCAAGATCGTAAGATCCTACCGATCATACTAATCTAATTTTTTTTCAATTTTTTGTTTTATTTTTTAAATTTTCACCAAGTGCGACATGATTTTTTTAAGAAATAAAATTAAGAAAAAGGTTATTGGCTATAATTAAAATTTTAAAATATTTTTGTACAAAATAACTCTATTATAAATGTATATTAAAAGTTATTATATAATGATATTTCATATTCACCATATTATTGACATTTTTTGTCAATCTATCTTAAATTATTATTATATAAATAGTATATATATGCATTTGTAACAAGTCTTAATAGGATAGTACTTAGGATAACATTATTTATAATTTAAAAAATTACAAATTTATTTTTAAAAATATTATTTTACTTAATTTTATATATTAAACTATTATTTTAATATATAAATAGGATCTTACGATCCCCGATCCGATCTTACGATCTTCGATCTTATGATCTTCGATGTTACGAACCCCTTCCGATCTTACATAAGATCCCGATCTTGACTACCTTGGCCGCCGCCTCGCCGCTTGGCTCCCCTGCAATCGCCCGCCCTCGCCTCGTCGCCGTCGCCGGATTGGGGAGAAAGAGGGAGAGATCGCGCCTCACCATCGCCCTCGCCTCGTCGTAGTCGTCGTCGCCTAGCCGCTCGTGCCTTTCTACCGCCGTCGCCTCGTCGCCGTTCGCGCCTTGCCCAATGTCATTTCGTCGCCCACCATTCGATTAGATCGAGGAGAAAGAGGGAGAGATCGGACGGTGGGCAGCGACCCCATTAAATCCATATTTATATGTAACGAAATAGAAAAATAGTAAAGTGGTGATTAATATTCAATTATATGCATAAGAATCATTGAATTAACATTTAACAATCTTATTTTATTAAGTTATAACATAGGTTAGAAGTATAATTAACTTGAAAGTTTATGACTTTTTGGGCAGCAAAAATTTAGACTAAATATGCAAGTAAAATAAAAATTTAGACTAATTTTATATAATTACCTCAAAACGAGCTTTGACAAAAATCTTAATATTAAGAAGAAAAAAAAGAAACATTGAATTGATAATAATTTGCAACCACAAACCAATAAGAATTGATAATAATTGGACCGTTCCAAAGCAATCTTGAAATACGTGGAAGTGTAAAATCATTAGGTCATTCCTTATACAATTAGGAGCGTTCACCGATCCAATAAATCGACCCGATCTCAATGTGATCATGAGTCAATCAGGCAACAATTAGAAATTTGCAATCTGAATTGTCTCGATTCGACTCAATGATATGAATTTTTAATTTTAAACTTATATATTTTCTAAAAATGTAAAAAAATTCTAAAACCATTTTTTCATTTCGAGAATAATATTTAACTTGTTAAAAATATTTTACACTTTAAAATAAATATTAAATAACATTTTTAATATTAAATAATTGAACAAATGTAAGAAAAATAAAAATAAAAAATAAATGATAGTCTAATAATTCGACCACCTAACTCGATCTAATCTAATTCGAATCGGTCGAATTAAATTAGGTCCAAACTCTCAAAAAGCGTTGATTCGATTTGACTCGTGAACACTCCTATATACAATACACTAGAGAATATATCTTTTTTGTCCTAGCCGAAAATGAAGGTCATATTAGACATTTCGAACTTGATGAGATTATCAATTGGATACCACATTAAATCAGTCAAAACTGATCAAAATTAATTAAAACCAATCAAAATTCATGAAAATCAGTCAAACTAGCTGAAAGCGGATGTATGTGCCTATGTGAGCCAAAATCTGATAAAGTTATCATTTTGATATTTTCAAAGATGGACTTTTCTCTTAATATTTTTTAGTATTTTGATTCATAAGTTTCTTCTCAATTATATTTGTTCCTTTTATTCTCATATTTTTAGTATCATTGTGAGACTATAATTGTTCATTTATCGTTTTACTTAATTTAAAATTTGCTAAACTTTAAATTTTATTATGATTTATTTAAATATTTAGATGTCATGTATGTATATAGTATAAAATTTAGATTAACCATATATTTACTATACTATATATAATATAAAGAGGGAACTCAGTTATGAATGGAGGGGGCTAATTTCTTTCTCATATGTATAATACACAATGATACTATAATATAATTTGTATAGTATAGTATTATACATATATTATATATACACTTATTTTAATTTCCTTTAATATATATATTATAATAATAATTTAATATATATACCCTAATTCTAATTTCCACTAATTATATTACATATTTATTTATGGACCAAAAATTATAGTCTTGTCCTAATGTTTTAACATGAGAAATTTTATTTATTTGTTACTTTTAACATGACGATGAATCAAGAAAACAAAAAATGACATATAAAAAAGTATTGAGAAGATAAAATATGCATAAAATATTTCAATATGATTTTAATTTATCTAATTACATAATTTTTATTGGGACAGTTATGACATTAATATACTAATTTAATACAAAATTTTATTTTTTTAAATATGTCATTATATCATAATATTTAATCTTTTATTATTTTTATTTGTAGTGTTATGTTTGCTTGCATATAATTGAACTGTCTTCTTTCATATATGTATATGATTGAATTATGTTAATTTGATTTAATATATTGTATTAGATTATAATATTTATTGCTATTCAGTTTGATCAGTCGGTTCCATGTGAAATAGATACTAGTTCGACTCATTGTCCGGTTTGATTGTAACAACTATATTCATAACAAATAATTAGAGAGATTTTAAACATTGTTATCAAGTCATGTTTATTATTGTTATAGAATTTCAAGAGTATGACTGTAATTTCAAATTTCTCCTATAAAATCATTATAATGGCGATATTTTCGAAAACTTAACAGTGTTTCATTTGAAATTTGTTATTACTTAGTATTGAAAATTATTAATATTTAGTGGAGAAAATGTTTTGAGCTTATAGGTATTTAGAATTCCAACCTATAAGTAATGTTTTCATCTTTATTTGAAAATATACCCTTTGTTTATTTTTTTTAAAAATAATGTTATCATTTAAAAATAGTCAGAAAATTAAAATAAAGAAATGAGAAGAAAACAATTGCAAATTGGGATCAGGACACAGGCTGCACATGAAGATTAATAGAAGACATGCAGATCCTAATCAAGACAATATAGTACTAAGATAACATGTAATAACAACTAACAAGAAGAGGTAGTCCAAGACATCATCAACAGGGTAAATATAAATGATTGTTGCATTCAATTTTTTCCTTGTCACTAAATTCCCTGATATGGTCAGCATCTTTTCACTGAACACCTGCAACATCTTGTTCCTTTTCTTTTGTCCTGCAAAGCCCTGAAGATCACATTCACATATAATATTAAGGAGCCAGATCATATAACTACATAAAAGAGAAACCTATTGCATTCAACTTTTTGTTATTAAAATTCTCAGAGATATGCTAAGCATCTTTTTGACTGACAACAAACTGAACACCAGCACCATCTCTCCCTGAAGGACTCATGTTGCTACCATTTTTCTTTTAAATAGGAATAATAAAAAGTTTACTCAAATACTGAGCCAAAGGCAAAAAAATATTTAACCAATTCACATGAAGGAGACATAAATTCTGCAACCCTACTTAGTGGAAGAACATGATGTCCCCCTAAATGGCTGTGGCATCCCATTTTGTGGAAAAAAATGTAATGACATTGAGTTTGATCACAATCTTCCCAAGTTGTTTTTTCTCTGTTATTTCTGAAGCACCATAACCATTGTTGTGAGAACTGTACCAAGATCCGGATAAAAATTAATCAATCGAATCAGATAATAATAAAAACACATAATAAGTTACTTTAAAAAATAATACGTATTAATTTAATAGCTAATAAATTTATATTAATTTTTAATACATATTGTAAAGATTTGAGGGTCACAATTACAATGTTTGTTGAAATAACATTTATGTATTATATATTAAAATGCCACAAAATGAGAATAAAAAGCAAAATATATGAATAGCTTAGTTTAGAATTGATAAATTAAAAAAAATGAGAACATATAATTCGATAAAAGAAATTGTACAAATAGATAATGTCATAATATCAAAAAAAAAGTTTAACTAATCGTTTAAAGTAGTCTAATCTCAAATCGGTTGGCTTAATTGGTAACGAAATCGAGTTCTAAACGTTCGTTGAGTGTTAATAATCTCAAGTTCAAATTTTGAAGTCACCTTTTGATCACCTTCACTTTATCTTTTCGACTTCGAATTAATTAAGTGCTCCCGAGCTAGCACCAAAAAGAATGTGGTCTAAATCTCACAAGTTTGCCACAACTTCAGTGACCGATCATCGATTTGATTGGCCGATTCCATCTGGTTTTACTTGGTCATAACAACTTAAAAAGGCTCACCATTATAAAATTCCGAAATAGCATCGTTCACCAATTCGAAACTATTAATATTGAAATAATTTTGTATTTTTCTTTGAGTATGGAATGCGAGACTATTAAGTCCAACCCTTTTACCTTATAGTGGCAGGCATTTTGTTTTGTTTGAAATTACATAATCAGCAAATTAGCTGCATGAGTTTTTTATTTGCTCGGAAAACAATTGAGAAGAAACCCACGTGTCAATAAAGCCATGGTCGACATGAAAAGAGTAGATGCACATGTGAAATTTTTAAGTGATAACAAATGTGATCTGGTGTGTTTATCAGAGTAAGTAAAAGGAAAAATTATTTACGGTTTTTTTTTATGACCCGGTGTTAGAAAACGGTGAAGTCTTACTTCATATCATCCCAACTCCACTATTCTCATGTCAACCCGAATTTCCTAAAATTATTTAGGGTTTGAATTCAAAAAATATCATAAAGAGACTTGTTAATAATACATTTAATCATATTTCAATTAAAAATTTGTTCTTTAAGACATTTGAAATAAAAGACACTCTCGTACTATGCTCGATCAACAAGTTTGTGAGGAGTCAATGATAAATTCAAAGGTCATCTTTGAATGAAAAGGAGATGTTTTAGAACAAATTTTTTTTTCTTTCCATCTTGATCTCATTTTGTAACCTCACCAAATAGTGCTTCGATGTAATCACAAGAACAAACTCACTGTTCGTGACATATTCTCGTACCAAAGAGGATCAAAGAATTCTTCTTATGTCATGGGACGTGAGAGACGGATCTTTTCGAATTGATTTATTTTTTTATTATAAATTTTAATTTTGAAAGATTAATTTAAAACCACAATTTGTAAGTATTCCTTATTATCTATAAAGGGGTACTTATATAAACTTCATAAAAGTTCGAATAAAAAATAATTTAAATTGTAATATTCTTTTACTTTCGTCGGCAATCATAACAAGATTCGTTATTGTATATTGGACAATGCCTTGAAGCCATCGTCAACCATCTTGGCATAAAGTACATGCAGAGTAAAAGTATCATTGTCCTGATCATGAAATGAGCTTGTGGTTAAAAGTATCTGCCACCGATATGGCAATTCCTGAAAGCAGAACTCTGGGTTCCAAGAGCGACTGATGGACCATATTGGTAACAGAAGAAAAAAACACTTGGATGCTTAATTTTTAAAACTAAAACTTAAATTGTCCAGGTGCAATAGCTAGTTTCATCCATCTATTTTTTTTTTTTGTTTCATGTTAATAATTTGAAACACCAATCAATGTACGTTGAAAAGAAAAAATTTAACCAATTAATAGCAGAGTTGAGTCTGATCGTTGGATGCTGGTAGCCCCATATTCAAGTTTTAGAACCACCATTTTGATCGAAGAATAAATTATTATTGTTCTATCTTCTCCGCTCCGAATTAATCGAGTGCTAGTAGTCTTGGACACCGTAGATTTCTCGTGGACTCGGGCTGGCATCCAAAAAGAAAAAGAAAAAAATTCTCAAAATAAGAATACATAAAAAAGATATTTTGTTAATTTAGAAGTAAAAGTTGAAAATGAATTATGGCTTAGGAAAGGGAGGTTCTTAAAATTTAATTTTCTCAAAATATCGCATATTTGTTTTTAAATATCATGATCAATCAATTAAAATTTAATTTTCCATTTGTATGTGTGAACTTTTTCTGAATTCAACAGCCATGTACTAAGTGATTAGCTCTCGCTACCTATACAAACAATGATTGCAAAAAAATTTGAACCATCATATTATTGATATTTTCACATGGCACAAACTATTTATTTGTTTATTTCTTTTTGTTTGGCAAATCATGTAGAAGATTACATTTATTATATAATAATAGGGAGGGAAATTGAAGTCAAGATAAGGGTAGTGCGACGAAAATAAAGTTCAGAATCCAGTAAAATCTGAAAATAAAAAGAACATGGAAATATTATTAATAGAAAATAAATTATGGAACATGGAAATATTATCAATAGAAAATAAATTATGGAACATGGAAATATTATCAATAGAAAATAAATTATGTATTTATTTCTTCGCATATTTTGAAAAAAATGATTGATAAATAAGACTACTAATCCAAATTATTTTTTCCCATCATCACTCCTAATAAACAGATTATTTATTTAAATATTCGTTTAACGTTTAAATTGGTCATAAATTAATTAAACTCTCCTCCGGCTTTGGGTCAATCCTTAATTAGTACAACGTAACGTCTCAACTTTGACTGGCCGAGCCTTTAGATTGGGCCAGACGTTCGTGGATTATAGCCTTAGCCCACACCTCGTTTCATTATTAAATGTATTAAGTTGGATTTTCAACGTAACACTTACAATACATATATCTTTATTGTTTTTTAGCCTATTAAGTTTGATTTTCAATTATCTATATTATATAGTATTTTCTAGCTTCTATTTACTTTTTTGTCTATACAAAAGCAAAGTGATGTAATAAAACATAATAATATTATTACTGATAATTTGATATAATTATTGAAAAAATTACACCAAATGTCCTCTAACTTTAAGGTTTTCTCAGTGATGTCCTCCAACTTCACTTTGTAACATAAATATTCTTCATCTTTTAATTTATTTCATTCGGTGTCCTTTTTACTTGTTATAACTCGTCTCTCGATCGCGGAGCTGACATGACCTCTCAACGCTGACGTGATAATATTAAAAAATAAATAAAAAATAAAAAATACCATAGAGAACCTCGTCGCCCCCTCCTGCGCGTCGACGAGGAGATCCCACGAGCTGACGAGGTCCTCTATGGTATTTTTTATTTTTTAATTTTTTTAATATTGTCACGTCAGCGTGGAGAGAAGAGAAGATGTTCTGTCAGCACTACATCCGCGATCAGGAGATGAGATACAATAAGTAAAGATGGCACCAAGTAAAACGAATTAAAAGATGAAGGTCATTGGTATTACAAGTGAAGTTAGAGGACATCAGTGAATAAATCTTAAAGTTGAAGAGCATTTTTAGTAATTTTTCCTATAATTATTGTAATTGTATTTGAGCGATAAAATAATTATTTTCATATGTAATGACAATAAAAGAGGAAACTTACAACCTAGTTTGTAAATATTAAGATTCGAGTTATTACGTTCTTATTTATTTTAAATTTTATTGTGGAAAAAAAATTTAAAAGTAAAATATGTGTAACTATTGAACCTCTCAAAAAATAATCAATTTAGTAAATATTGTTTTAAGTTGTATAATTTAACTTTAATTTAGTTAAATTTTTAAAAATGATATTCTCATATTTTTAAATATACTTCACTCCAACTAAACATAATTTCATTCCTATTAAATTTTTCAGAAAAATAACTCCACGCGTGAACCCACGATTAATATGCGAATCAATTGTGCTAACTCAGCTAACCCTACGTACATTGTGGGACATCCAAGAACAAAAAGAGTGAAATAAAAATTCTCAAAAAACGTGTCTTCTTCCCTTTTGATGTGGCTAATTACATGAATCACTGCAGGCCATCTGATGTTCGTTTCTACGTTCAAGATTTAGTCTTTGGGGGGTTATCGATTTGAAGAGGCATCTTCGACTTTACCGCCCGCATCATCATCATTATTGTATTATTAGTTAACTAATCAATCAATAGTCCACATCTTCAACAAACGGAGAATCATTAAATTATAGTTATTGTACTTTTCAATGCTATTAAAATTGAATCGAACCGATCGGTTCAATCATGAATATTCGATTAATCGGTTGAACTCATTTGATACGGTTTAATTCAAATTTTGGAAAAAATAGAAGATGACGAAAATAGAAAAGTTAAAAAAGGAAAAAAATATAAGAAAAATTGAAGACGAGGGAAAATGATATGTATAAAATTAATTAAAAATTAAAATAAGAAAGAAAAGTATTTAAAATTGAATAATATTAAAATTAAAAATTATCAATGGGCAGAAATAAAGGAATAAAAAAGGAAGTGAAGTGTTAAAAAAATGAATAACTTAAAATAAATTTTTATTAATATATCATCTATCATTATTAAAATAATAGATACTAAATCAATAATAATATTTATATTTACATGTTAAGAAATATAATTTATCATTATTAAAACTTTTAATAAAAAATATATTATATATTTTTTAATATTATTAATAGGTTATTAGTAAAATATTCATATATTATATCATATAACTTATATTATATTTTATAATTATTATAACTAATATTATTTTAAAAAAATTTGGTTCAACTCGGTTGAACCCGCTCATACTTGTTCAATTACGTCCCAATAATAAACCGAATTCGGTTATGAAAATATTAGTGCTTTTATGCTATCTACTCACTCTATATTAGTGAGGAAAGATTAAGACAAGTACGTTAGCACCAAGAGTTTGGTTCCAACAAATTAAGAGTTGGAATGAAAAAAGCTACTAGTTCGACTTCAAACTTTAAAGATATCATTTTTTTTAGGAAAAAAAATATAGAATGCATTAAGCCTTAGTAATTTTGAACTTAGATTAGTCTTGAGAATTGAGAAAAAAATTGTGAGTGATTAGTCTTAGAATTGAGAAAAAAATTGTGAGTTCTATTAAAAAAATTTGTTCCACTAAAAAAATATCTTATGAGCTCTATGATTAAAAGATAGTGATTAAATTAGTATTTGGAGTTTGATTAGACCGATATGTTGTTTCCACGACGACGATGATGAAAAATGATTAAGTACATAATGAATAGTGGTTAATTTTGTTCTTAAAGTTTTCGCCCATGATTGGATTATTCTTGTAACACCCCGTGATTTTATCAAGGGTAATATAATAATTTTATAATTTAATTAGAGTGTTTAATGGATTGAAGGAAAATTTAAATCCCATTGAGAGTGGAGATCATAATTAGATTGAGATTGAGGATTTCAATTTGATTTAAGATCCAAAAGATATATTAATGGATATAGGACTCCCATATAGGATAAGATTGAGAAATTTATGGCTTAAAAATATTTTGGCTATTAAAATAATATTGATTATTATTTTAATTTGAAAATTAGATGATAAAATATTATGAAATTAAATAATTCTGAAAATAAAGGAAAATTGGAAGGATAATACTATTTAATGAATTTCGGAATTTATTTAATGAAAATAAATATGAATTAGTTAAATAGATTAATTAAAAGATTAAATCTATTTGGATTAAAAAAAAGATGATTATAATTTAATTAGGAATTTGTGAACCTTATAAATAGAGGTATTAGGATCGAAAGTTATTTTTCTGCATGGCACAAGATTGGTTCGATACTTCTCTTCCGACGGCGTGCGTTTTTCTTCGGACGACATCGAGTGAGGGATTGAGGACATCAAGGTACGATTTCATGGGATAGGTTCTTGACATATTTTCTTAATTATTTCAAATGATTAAATCGGGCGATATCGAGAGGGACCGCGAGAGAAATTACGAGAGAAAAGAAAAAAAATGGAGAGGTCTTGCGGGCGTAAATGAATTGAGAGAGAAGAAATAGATGGTCAAGCAGTAATAGAAGATTAGAGAGATGTGAGAGAGGAAACAATTAAAAAAAATTGTGGAAATCAGTTTTAGCCGCATCTTGCCAAAGCAAATAGAGAGAAGGTTATTGGGAGGAGAGAGAAAAAAAAACAAAATAAGAGGGGAAGAGTGAAACGTGTGGCCCATGAAATAAAAAAAGGGAGATCTCTAAACATGTTGATTGAGAGAAAGAAATAGAGAGATGGCAAGAAGAAAAACCAGAGGAATTATGGGATTTACGGCTAAAATGGCTGACCGTGAGAAAAAAAAAGAATGCTAGCATGTGAAGAAGAACTAGGAAATAGATATTTCTTTTTTTTATGATTTTTTTATATATAGTTTATTTATTAAATTTGTCGATCAGGAAAATAAAATAGAATATATAGAGGAAAAGGATTGCAAATAATTACTGGTCAAAATTCGGCATTGGTGCAATCAATTGACGATCGGAAATAGAATTAATTTTTCAACCAAATTGAGGTACGTAGGGGGATCCCCATGGCGTCGGTTTTCCGCGACATGGATCCCAAAACTCTTCTTCGTTATACATAAATTATATATTATTTTGCATCGATTGAATATTGAATGACATAGATATGACCTCCGAAAATTATATTGGAAACACAATTTTTGATGGTGACAAAATCCGGTAGGGATTCTGTCTGACACGATTTGGATTCCATTTAGCACGATCCGGGTAATGATCAACGCGGATTGTGTTCTGGAATAGAAAACATGTTTTTATGAATTGATTTATAGTTTATTGGATTGTTAAGATCGTTATTCATTGTCGATCATTTGATTAACATCTCTGATTTTATTATGCTCATATCAGATCATATTATCATCATATTGATTATTGTTGACATTACACACCAATCATGATATTGATTATGATATTGATCCATTAACCTCATTATTGATTAATCCTGATCAAATTGTCATCGTATCCAATTTACCGTCATCCTATCTAATCATATCATTGATTAATAGTGATTTTCTGATTGGGTCATGTTTAACCTAAGATAATTATTAAAGATAGACATCTTAGGTAATTGAGATAAAAGTTGAAAATGTATTGGGCCCATGTCTACTGATTGCCACTGGGACTGATAGGGCCTTCGGGCTAATATTGCACCTTCGGGTTGATAGGGCCTTCGGGCTAATATTGCGCCTTCGGGCTGATAGGGCCTTCGGGCTAACTACGCCTTCGGGTTGATAGGCCTTCGGGCTAATATTGCGCCTTCGGGCTGATAGGGCCTTCGGGCTAACTACGCCTTCGGGTTGATAGGGCCTTCGGGCTAACTATTTCGGTGTGATCCTTCGTCCCCATCATACCCAAACTTATTGATTGAAGTGGCATGGTGTCCCCTAATAATAATAGAAAGCTCTCTTATTGCGCCCGAAAGGGTTGATCATAACTTCAAAGATGGAATTGATAATTGAATTGATGATCGAATTGTTAATTGAATTGCACCCTAGTGGCTGATGGACAATTGATTTCGTCCTAGTGGTTGATAGACTATCGATTTCACACTTATGGCTGATGAAAAAATTAAATTGCACCTTTAAGGCTGATGGATAGTAAATTATGGTCTTTGTGCCTGATAGATGAATTGATAAATTATTAATAGAATTGAATTAATAATTGTTATTGTGGCCTTCATCGACTTTTGGCCAATTGAACATTGATCAATTGTTAATTATTAATTGAATTATTTATTGTTGAATTGTAGTCTTCATTGACCTCTGATCAATTATATATTGTTATGAATAATTATTTATTGATAGTATTGATATTGATATTGACCATGGTTCATATAAATATTATGGGTGACCCTACGTACTGAGTTATCTCATTGGGCTTTGCCCCTGTATTTGGATCCATACAGGTGATGGTGATGGCGATGGTGAGATGGTTGGTGACTCCTCTGACGGGTGACATGCACATGGATATAGGGTCCATTACTATCTAGACGTGGGCCCTAACCCGCAAGTTATTAGATATGGTATAATAGCTTCCGCATATTGTAATAGAATGTTGTAAATTAGTCTTCCGCTTATGTAAGTCAGTTCGTTGACTGGTCAAAATTATAGAATTGAGTGACGTTGCCGAGATAGCCTTCTGGGCAGGCAAAAAAAAAAAAAAATCTCGGAGCGTTACAAAGGTATCAGAGCCTAACGAGAGACACTTCTTAGTTGTCTCTAACAGAATAGAGTCCATGTGCACACGTCATGAGCAACCACCGCGCCATCAACAAAGAGTCAAGTAAGTTTCTGAACGATGATTAACTTAGATAGCTTACCAATGCAATATGAAATATGGAGTCTTACGAGGCTATGGATAGAGTAAGGGATGACATATATCCTTAGACGATGGAAATAGAATTACTTCATTGAAAGTATAAATCAACGCCTAAGGAGGTTATTTCGAAAGGAATAACCCAAGTTCTAAGGAGGTTATTCTAAGATAGAATAACCAAAATCCTAAGGAGGTTATCCCCATATGATATGGTGTGATGATAGAATAAGTTGTGGATAGAACACTCATGGCAATTTATGTTTTGTGGATATAGATGGAATCAAGGATGAGCTTTTCGCACAACATCCCACGAGCTCCCCGAAGTGGATCTCAGCGGGCCAATCAGCAAGCCCAAGGTCCTCAAGTCAATGAGCGGCAAGTCCTAAATCCGAGAACGAATAGACATAATGTACAAGGCCTTTTCATGAATGGAGTACAGGCCAACGTGCAACAGGAGGAGCAGTTAAGACAAGGATTGCCACCTCATGAATCTCACTCAGCCCACACTGAGCACTCCCAGCCTAGGAGCTTCGACCTATCATCTCACCATAATCGAAGGGATACAATAGAAAGATTTCTCAAGTTGCAACCCCCCCAATTTGATGGGAAGGGCGACTTTGAGGATGCGGAGAGCTGGATTGAGGAGATTGAGCATATCTTCCTCGAAATGAATTGCGGTGAGGACCGCAAACTGCTCTACGCCAATCGTAAGCTGAAGGGTGAAGCCAGAGAATGGTGGAAGGCCGCTAAGCTGACAACGTTCTCAGGC
Organism: Pontederia crassipes; assembly: GCA_030549335.1. Classification (NCBI taxonomy): domain Eukaryota; kingdom Viridiplantae; phylum Streptophyta; class Magnoliopsida; order Commelinales; family Pontederiaceae; genus Pontederia; species Pontederia crassipes. Next base: position 15,558,324 of record JAUKPH010000017.1, on the reverse strand, counting down.
CAGGATAATGTCACCTGGGAGGACTTCAAGAAGGCCTTCAGAAATAGATTCATCCCTGCCTACGAGAGGAGTAGAAAGCAGAAGGAGTACCTAACACTCCAGCAGGGATCGATGACCATCAAGCAATATCTGACAAAATTCTTGAACTTGGAGAAGTACTCAACATTGCAGCAATCAGAACTAGATCGAGTGAAGCGTTGGGTGGATGGCCTTAAGCCCGGTCTTCGAGAAAGAGTGAAAGGAGGGAATTGTCAGACCCTCCAATTTGCTGAAGAGTTTGCCGTCTATTTAGAAGATGGAGATAAAGCAAGTGACAAGCAACGTAATCAAGCATCTGCTGACCAATATAGAAACCGACAAGGAAAGAGATATAGATATCCCGACAAGAAAGACCAACGTAACGATCGTTGGGAAGATAATCAAGGCAAAAGAGGGAATGATTTGGAGTCCAATGAACAGAAAAAAAGAAAGACTACCTTGTTCCTACTGTCAAAGATATCATGTGGGAGAATGTTATCGCAAAATAGGAGCATGCCTCAATTGTGGAAAGCAAGGGCATTTCGCTCGTAATTGTTTGGAACCAAAAAGGAATGAACAAGATCGAGGAAGGAATGAAGGATCGGGTGCACTACTACCAAAACGTGTGTACAACATCGAAATGGATACTGAGCATCGCGTAGACGAGGAAGATTAAGGCACCATTATAGAATGAATGATAAACACCAGGAATAGAGAATAAAACAATTATAGAATAATTAGTCTTTTCATTTGGATAGATTAGAAAAAAAAATGCAAGTACATTGATAGTGAATATGGATATTCTTTTAATAGGCTTATTGATCGTATGTTGGATTGGTCAAATTCTCTTTCGCAAAATTCGAGGACGAATTTATTTTTAAGGAGGTTATTATGTAACACCCCGTGATTTTATCAAGGGTAATATAATAATTTTATAATTTAATTAGAGTGTTTAATGGATTGAAGGAAAATTTAAATCCCATTGAGAGTGGAGATCATAATTAGATTGAGATTGAGGATTTCAATTTGATTTAAGATCCAAAAGATATATTAATGGATATAGGACTCCCATATAGGATAAGATTGAGAAATTTATGGCTTAAAAATATTTTGGCTATTAAAATAATATTGATTATTATTTTAATTTGAAAATTAGATGATAAAATATTATGAAATTAAATAATTCTGAAAATAAAGGAAAATTGGAAGGATAATACTATTTAATGAATTTCGGAATTTATTTAATGAAAATAAATATGAATTAGTTAAATAGATTAATTAAAAGATTAAATCTATTTGGATTAAAAAAAAAGATGATTATAATTTAATTAGGAATTTGTGAACCTTATAAATAGAGGTATTAGGATCGAAAGTTATTTTTCTGCATGGCACAAGATTGGTTCGATACTTCTCTTCCGACGGCGTGCGTTTTTCTTCGGACGACATCGAGTGAGGGATTGAGGACATCAAGGTACGATTTCATGGGATAGGTTCTTGACATATTTTCTTAATTATTTCAAATGATTAAATCGGGCGATATCTAGAGGGACCGCGAGAGAAATTACGAGAGAAAAGAAAAAAAATGAAGAGGTCTTGCGGGCGTAAATGAATTGAGAGAGAAGAAATAGATGGTCAAGCAGTAATAGAAGATTAGAGAGATGGGAGAGAGGAAACAATTAAAAAAAATTGTGGAAATCAGTTTTAGCCGCATCTTGCCAAAGCAAATAGAGAGAAGGTTATTGGGAGGAGAGAGAAAAAAAAACAAAATAAGAGGGGAAGAGTGAAACGTGTGGCCCATGAAATAAAAAAAAGGGAGATCTCTAAACATGTTGATTGAGAGAAAGAAATAGAGAGATGGCAAGAAGAAAAACCAGAGGAATTATGGGATTTACGGCTAAAATGGCTGACCGTGAGAAAAAAAAAAGAATGCTAGCATGTGAAGAAGAACTAGGAAATATATATTTCTTTTTTTTATGATTTTTTTATATATAGTTTATTTATTAAATTTGTCGATCAGGAAAATAAAATAGAATATATAGAGGAAAAGAATTGCAAATAATTACTGGTCAAAATTCGGCATTGGTGCAATCAATTGACGATCGGAAATAGAATTAATTTTTCAACCAAATTGAGGTACGTAGGGGGATCCCCATGGCGTCGGTTTTCCGCGACATGGATCCCAAAACTCTTCTTCGTTATACATAAATTATATATTATTTTGCATCGATTGAATATTGAATGACATAGATATGACCTCCGAAAATTATATTGGAAACACAATTTTTGATGGTGACAAAATCCGGTAGGGATTCTGTCTGACACGATTTGGATTCCATTTAGCACGATCCGGGTAATGATCAACGCGGATTGTGTTCTGGAATAGAAAACATGTTTTTATGAATTGATTTATAGTTTATTGGATTGTTAAGATCGTTATTCATTGTCGATCATTTGATTAACATCTCTGATTTTATTATGCTCATATCAGATCATATTATCATCATATTGATTATTGTTGACATTACACACCAATCATGATATTGATTATGATATTGATCCATTGACCTCATTATTGATTAATCCTGATCAAATTGTCATCGTATCCAATTTACCGTCATCCTATCTAATCATATCATTGATTAATAGTGATTTTCTGATTGTGTCATGTTTAACCTAAGATAATTATTAAAGATAGACATCTTAGGTAATTGAGATAAAAGTTGAAAATGTATTGGGCCCATGTCTACTGATTGCCACTGGGACTGATAGGGCCTTCGGGCTAATATTGCACCTTCGGGTTGATAGGGCCTTCGGGCTAATATTGCGCCTTCGGGCTGATAGGGCCTTCGGGCTAACTACGCCTTCGGGTTGATAGGCCTTCGGGCTAATATTGCGCCTTCGGGCTGATAGGGCCTTCGGGCTAACTACGCCTTCGGGTTGATAGGGCCTTCGGGCTAACTATTTCGGTGTGATCCTTCGTCCCCATCATACCCAAACTTATTGATTGAAGTGGCATGGTGTCCCCTAATAATAATAGAAAGCTCTCTTATTGCGCCCGAAAGGGTTGATCATAACTTCAAAGATGGAATTGATAATTGAATTGATGATCGAATTGTTAATTGAATTGCACCCTAGTGGCTGATGGACAATTGATTTCGTCCTAGTGGTTGATAGACTATCGATTTCACACTTATGGCTGATGAAAAAATTAAATTTCACCTTTAAGGCTGATGGATAGTAAATTATGGTCTTTGTGCCTGATAGATGAATTGATAAATTATTAATAGAATTGAATTAATAATTGTTATTGTGGCCTTCATCGACTTTTGGCCAATTGAACATTGATCAATTGTTAATTATTAATTAAATTATTTATTGTTGAATTGTAGTCTTCATTGACCTCTGATCAATTATATATTGTTATGAATAATTATTTATTGATAGTATTGATATTGATATTGACCATGGTTCATATAAATATTATGGGTGACCCTACGTACTGAGTTATCTCATTGGGCTTTGCCCCTGTATTTGGATCCATACAGGTGATGGTGATGGCGATGGTGAGATGGTTGGTGACTCCTCTGACGGGTGACATGCACTGCACATGGATATAGGGTCCATTACTATCTAGACGTGGGCCCTAACCCGCAAGTTATTAGATATGATATAATAGCTTCCGCATATTGTAATAGAATGTTGTAAATTAGTCTTCCGCTTATGTAAGTCAGTTCGTTGACTGGTCAAAATTAAGGTATAGAATTGAGTGACGTTGCCGAGATAGCCTTCTGGGCAGGCAAAAAAAAAAAAAAAATCTCGGAGCGTTACAATTCTTGTGATGATCTAATGGAAATTTTAGTCAGTCTCGTTCTTATTTCACTTTGGTGAAAATGAGAATAAAATATTCACGGTGAAAATAAGTGGATGTAGGTTAGTAATCTAAAAAATGGATGGAGTGTGGTTATTGAAAAATTAAGAAAAACTTATTTTGTTAGGGCCATTTGAATACTTCAATGTGTATTTGGATGGAGTAAAATTTAATGACGAGAAATTAAGTAGTTGATGTGATATAAAAAAATAAATGTGATGAATTAATTTTAGTAAATGTTTGAATTAAAAATTAATATTATAAATATAAAATATAAATTTTGTTAAATTTAAATATATATAATAACTTTTTATTTAAAATATTATTTAAATATAAAAATCAATTTTAATAATATATGTTTAATAAAATAATAAGTAATAAATAATATTATATTATTAGAAATATTTTATATATAATTAGTAAATTATTTCATATAATAAAAGTAAAAAAGAAAAAACTTTGGAAAATAAAAAAAAGGATCATATCAATCCAAAAAAAAAAAAAGAAAGCATGGTTGGATCACATGATCTGGTTCCGATAAATGCAAACTGATTTGTCAAACATTTCTAAAAAAAGTTATCAGTGGCCAAGTACAATTCAAGCGTGACCGAAAATAAAATATTAAACATTAGCTACAAATTCAATTGTTTTCTACTTTATGAATATGTGATATTCAAGGCAAAAGTTTAAAATTACGAGAATTATTGCTGAGTCATATTGTAAGATGTTCTTATCATTAATGCCTCCTTTTCCTATAAACACATTTTCACAACATCCCAACAAAAATAAAAAATAAAAAAAGATTGTCCAAGGCGCCGTATTCATTCAATATTCAACTTCCCAATCAGTTTCTAGAAATCTATTCCTCTTTTTTCTAAAGGTTTTGGTGGCACGTAGAGCTCCACATACACACAAACTTGTCATCCTCTTCACTTTTTTTTTTTCAGATGAGAAAGAAGAAAAAAGAAACAAGAAGAGGAAAATGTTCTCAAAAGAGAAAATAGGTAAGACAAATACAAATAAATAGGTAAGACGAATACAAAATTAAATAGCTGTGTCTTTTTTTCAACAAAATTGCCATGTTTTCCCATTCTATTTTTTTCCTTTTCTCGATGTGAATTAGAAGCTAAAAAAATACAAATAAATGAATACAAATCATGTAAAAATAAAATACTTTCCTAGATTTCTTAGTTTGGTGACGAAGACAAAAAAATCCAAATGACACGCCACAAATGCAGCATGCCAACAACCTTTGGTTTGTCCCCCTGCTGCTGCTGATTTGCAGCCGCAGAACAGCAACAAACACCAAAATCTCAAATGGAAGTTCATAATTTTGGATTCAGTTTATTTTTTTAAAATTCTCAATTATGGCAGTTTATTTATTTGGCTCCTGAGCAATGTTAATTGATAGAAATCTGAAGAAATCCATCTGAACCCCACATGATTCCTTTTTTTTTTTTTTTTTGGCTGACCACAGTCCATGACTTCCCTGTCAGCTCTTGGAAACTTTCCCAGTCAATTCAGGCAGATTAGAGAAGCATCAAAACCAGTTAATTCAGACCATTTAGTTTTCCCATGAAGTCATTAGATTAGACCTCCATAACAGGGCTGGCGGAGGAGCATATGATCACGGGTTGAAACGTTCAAACTTGGATGCCAGGCAAAGGCCACCTAAATCAGTTCAAACTTCAAACTTGACTCCATCTCTGGGCCTCACGCCATCTTAGATTTCTTAATTAGTTCGAGGCTGCCCACCTCTCTGTGCGTGATTCAGCACCTTTCAGAAAGTCCGGATTGCTGTTGCTTCTGTGCGTGCAGGTTTTTTGTTTGCAGGTGGGGGTGAATTATAATTCAATGATCAATTCGGACTGCAGCTGTTACAGAGGATTCAACACGATTATGCTGAGAGCCATCAGGTACGTTGAGATGCAGCCCAAAAAAAATTGTTAGTCTTAAAGAGCTTTGTCCCCAGTTGTCCAGAACAGAAAGATTTCATGTATGTGAAAAGAAAGGTCGGATCTTGATGCATTCTCTGCTGAATTTTTTCTAGTATTGTTTCAGAATTTTTTGACTCAGATTCTCCAGCAGCCTTTTTAGTTGCTCATAAACTTGTTCCAAGTTATCTGCCTTGTCCCTGTTGATTTTAAACCTGACATCAAGATCGCCTGATGATTCGAAAACCGATGATTCTGCAGATAGCTCATTTTGCCCAGATTCCTATCAGAGCACTCAACGAGTAAAGCAAATTGGACTCGTGATCCTACGATCCAATTAAATCCATAAGCATCATAGAAGTGGAGTTGTTGTTCCGGGTTCATTGATTGCTGCAACGAATGGGTTGTGCTTCGTCCAAGATACTGACAAGGTCGGGGAGCATCCAGGACGAGCTGAGAAGAAGGTTGCCGCCTGTCAGATCGAAAGGACTGAAGGAATTGAAAGCGTCGAAGAATGGGAGAGATCACCAAGTCATTGGTCTTCTTTATTCTACAAGCACAGTTGCGAAGACGGCCAAATCTGTTCCTCTGCTCCAAGAATCTGAGACGAAGTCAACTGCTGCAGCTGCTGAGCACACGGATACCAAAACCGTCGACGCGAATCCGCCGGTGGAGCTCGCCGAAGTGGAGACCATCAACGCGTGGGAGATGTTGGATGGTCTGGAAGAAGATAAAGAAGAAGCAGCAGAAGGAAGCAATCAGCAGAGATCCGCTGCAAGTAGTGACACAGGAACTCCGAAAGGCATCGGATCAAATTTAGAGAACGAACGAATTGTGGTGCGCACAGTGGAGGACTACGACGCCATGGTGGCGGCCAACGAGCTGGTAGCTGCGAGTTCCAAGGACCAAGAAGTCCAAGTTTCTGAAGAATCCGATGGCTCAACCAGGGAACGCTCTGCGAGTACTGCAACTTTGAAGGTCGATCAGAGGGAGATCAATTCCACAGTGGCAAAGGCTTCAAGGAGGAAAGCCATGGCGAAGGAGCTCTCGGCCATCAAGATTCCTTCTTTCGATTTCTCGATGAGGTCGGGGAGTCTGAGGGACTGGCTCCTCGGAGGCGGCCAAGTGACGTCGCCTGGTTCTTACGTCACTCCAAAGTTCGGCAATTCCGATAACAAGGAGCCCGCCGGATCACTTGATCATGCCATCTTTGACCCAGAGATGGTCGCGCATTTCGAACGAGCCATGGAGGAGCTGACAGTGGATGAAGAGTCCATCCTCGAACAGATCTTGGAGAGCTTGAAAGAAGGCCATGAGGACGATGCTAGCAGGATGGAGATGCCATTAAGTCATGGTGCAAGCACAGAGCAGAATTTGTAATTAGCGCACCTTCAATTGTTCATTCGCAGAGCTCTATTAACAGTAGAAGATAATTCATGATCCATGCCTGCTGTGGTGATTGATGATGCTGCTCAAATTTTTGTTTTTGTAATCTTGTAATTATCACATGGGAAAAGTTGCAGGATGCAACTAGAACAAAGGAAGATCCTTGAATAACTTCACTTGCAGTTGCAGATTTTTGGTTGATGATAGAATGATGTAGTCAATGCATGATCTTCTGGCATTTTGGCCGCCGTAATTAAGATCTAAGGCTTGTTGCTGCTGAAGCTTAGCAAAAAAATCAGGAGTTGAAAGCACTTTGTAATTATTGCACTTTGGAGATACTTTTATCAATACTTGTATAACTTTTGGGAGGATAATTCACACCTCCAGATATCCTCGAAATCTTGTACTCGGCGGAGCATTTACTAATATATTGTCCATCTCTCTTTTGTTATGAAAAAAATATATCAAAAGTAATTGTATAAATTTATGATTAACTCTGAACCCTTGTCTTTTTCATAATCATACCCCCAAAAGAAAAACAAAATGGAACCATAAAAGATTCCAACTCAAAAGATGGTACGCGAAGAGAATGTATTTTTTCTTCTACCTTGAACTCCTTTTTAACTAATCCCAATTTTTAAATAAGAATATTTAAGTTATTTGAAAGAAATCCTAATGTTGTAAAATCCGGACCGGGAATCGATCCGGAAAAACTTTCGGGTTACCGTTTCAAATTTTTGAATGGTTGAACCGGATGATAATAAAATAATACATTAAACTAAAATACTTATGAATATATATATATTTATAATTAGTACTATTACACATATCATACTATATGACATTACTAATATTTTTCAATAAATCAAAGAACAAGATAGCGGATTAAATATATATATTTTTCATTTTAATCTTGAATATATAAATTAACATATAATTAATAAATGATGTACTTAATTATTAATATTTATTTTAGCCAATTTTAATATTTAAAATAAATAAGTCATTATTTAGCATTTTATTTTTATTAGAGGATGTTTATTTTTTTTCAACATTGAAATATAGTAAAAAATATATATTACTTTGATAACAAAAGTTGAATAAAAATTTTGGTAGGAAACAATTTCACATTACATATAATGGTCAACTGGTAGCTATACACATAATAAATTTAGAGGTTGTGTTTAAACCTCCCCTCCATCTCTATCAAACGTTTTAGAAAAAAATGTTAAGCCGGCCCAACAACCCGCCGGTTAAGTGGTTGAATACAGGTTTGACCGGGTCAATCCCGATTAAACGCCTCATCGGTTCAATATCGAGCCATAACCTATTTACACACCTGGATCACGGTCGGACCAGTTCAACCGGCTGGTCCGGTCCGGATTTTACAACATCGGGAAATCCTAAGAAACGATAAACTAGGCTCTATAAAAATTTTCCAAACCTCCTCTTCTCTTTTTTTTTTATTTTCTCTCCAAACCCTAAGCTACAACCCTAAGGCTGCGTTTGGCAACACCAAAACTCAGTCGATGTGACACAAAAATCTTGACTGCTTGTTTGGCGAAGTTTGGCTTTGCGGAGAACAATTCGAACCGACATGACATTCAAATTCTAAGAAGTTCTAGGCCTATGTTTGGAGTAAGTTCTCACTCCTCGGCGGAAAAAATGTAACGACTTTAACGTACAATCTACCTTTAACTAAATGACTCTGCAGGATCCAACTAATCCATGTATGAAGCGCGATTGGGAACGAGATATAACTCTTCAAATCATCTTCTTCCAGCATGAGCTTTTCATGTATCGAGGGAAAAAAATATATCGTATGCTATTTCAGGCGTTGTACATATTCCAATTGCAATATGTTTGAAGGAGTACAAATGAGATCGACTCACAATGCTATATTGAGAGGAGAAAAAGTCCTTGGCAAGAGAAAAAGTCGTTGGCAGGAGAGCACGACATGAAGAAATCAATGATAATGCTATATTATGAACAACAACACAGCAACTGCAAAAACTAAGTCAATGGAACAAATTAACATAAGACAATTTCATAGTCTGGCTAACAATCTTTGTCAATACAAAATGATGGCGGTCACAATTTAAGAAAATTAACATATAAGACAAGCACATAGTTTCCAGCTTCTGGAAAGTTAACATATAAGACAAGCACATAGTCCTCAACTTAAAAAAGACTTAAAATAGACAATAGGTACGTCCAGAATACTAAGGGCAGAGACAAGAAGAGGATACATGGACCACCGAATTGCTTCAAGCCTCCCTGCAACACTTGCCAATTAAGAAACTGCAACAAACAAAACGAAGGCACACAATGCTACTACTAAAACCTTACTCCTACACTTGCACCTACAATTCATGGAAGGAATCCCATCGACTGCCTGACCTTCCTCAGACTTAACAAACGTCGATTGTGGCTCAAAGGTAGAGGGAAGGTTACTCATGCTGAAGTAATTTTTCAAGGAAGTAGATGCAGCATCATACATATCAAATTTCTTATATGCACAATAGCGATAACCCAACACCTACACTTGACAATCTGCCCATGTGTCATAAACTCCACTATTGCGACCTTCATAGACAGCGTAATACTTTCATGTTGCTATACTAATTCTCAGTTTCTTGATATCTTGAAATATGGATACAAATCAAGCAATAAGGACATAGCATATAATGTAGAGAATAGGAAATAATGTAGAGGACAACATCATTAACATGATAGCATCTGTAGTGTGATATAATGTAGACGATAGCAATAAAATGACATGAAGACGATTCGGCATATCTGAAATCAAATTAAAAGACAAGTCAACTAATGCAAAATGCACTTCAAGTCAACATGCAAACAAAGATTGATAATTCAATTCTAAGTTAAGTTGTACGTCTGCGTCTTCGATGATCAGCCCAAAGCCTAGCTGCTAGGCCGTCCCGAATAATGTCGCCTCTTGTTTTTTCGATTGTTGAGGCGGGCGCAGAAGGTGTCAAGTCACCCGCACGAACCGCTTCGGGTTCGGGTATGATAGTCATATTGAAGTACTTGTCGTTTCCTTGATGACATCTCACGATGTTGTGTATGATGCAACATGCTATGGCGATGTACTTTTGAATCTTCAACGAAAATTGCATGGGGCTACGAAGCAACTTAAACCTTTTTTTTCAAAATTCCAAATAACTTTTCCACACAATTCCGCAACTGCGCATGTCGGTGATTAAAAATATCCTTCGCATCACGATACCGTCCAATCGAGTTGTCCTCTGTAAAAGTCCCCATATGATACCTCCCACCTCGGTATGATGCTATGAACTTGTTAGAGTTTGCATAACCAGAATCCAGAAGAAAGTACTTTTCTATAGCGAATGTTAATACAACTAATGAGATGAGGAAATTATTAAAGATGCATACATAATTCGAATATAAGGACTACAAATGCATACTATCGGGCACCCAAAATTCATTCCTTTCTATGCACCATCTCAAGACCTTCATATCGTCTGCTGAACCTTTCCAACTAGAACAAACGAAGAGGAAAGTGTGATCGAAAGATGTGGCTGCCATGACGATTTGTGAAAGAAATTCCTTATGATTTCGATACGATACTGCTTTTGATTTTGACACATGAGCTGGGATGTGGGTTCCGTCAGTGCCTAATGCATTCTGTAATGACACAACACAAAAAAGTTAATGACATTTAGCACTTGTAAGTTTGGTTTACAGGTGTACGCGACACAACTTACCGCAAAGTATGAATAGAATCCGCGACTGTTCCGCACTCGAAGGTGAACCCCAACATCTGCACCTGGGAGTATTATGAACTCGTCGCTTAATGAACAAATAGCTTTCAAGACATTCTTGAAGTGTCGTGATATTGTTTCACCGGTGTGCTGAAACTCCTCTTGCATGTCCCTATTTGTTTCATCCCAGCAAATGGCAAATAAAAAGATGGCTAGTTGTTCTCGTGCACTGACATGCTTTGTGGACGCAAGAAGTCCATGGGAAACAAGCAGCTCCTCCAACAACATAAACGTTGTATTTTTAACCCTATAAATAATGATACCCTCTTTTCGGATGTCCATTCAACATTTCATTAACCAATTGATCTCCCATGAATAATCGTGTCCTACATGGAAGCTTCGATATGTGCACAAAGGACGGTGTCCCATTTGCTAAGATGACGTGAAGTAGCGAAGAATAATCCGCATCGTCTTCGAAAAATTCGTCCTCAATGAGAAAGGACCACATTTGTTCAATATTCATCTAGCAAGTGATATAATTCGCAATAAAATACATAGCGAAGCCAAATAACATAGTTATACATCACAAGTGTAGCACAACAATTAAACGCCATAGTACACAAATTATGAAATACATAATCTGGTGGGTAGTACATAGCACATGTAATAGTACGTCTACTACTTAGACTACAACATGTTAAGATGTCTTACATTGCACAACACACAAAGAAAAAAGTACATGGACCAAAGATAGCTTGATATGCCAATAGACCAGAACATTTCTCGAGGTCCCCCCACCCCATTAGATCTAGGTGGAACGAAACGTCGGGAAGCTAATGCGTAACTTGGGTTTGCATGCCTTACTACTTTGCTCGAACTCAAATACGGATTCGTCACACCTAATGGCATCGGCGCGCTTTGGAATGTCACAAAGGGATTCGGCATACTACTTGCTCCGAGGAAGGATGCACGGACATTAGGAGCGGGGTACGCCGATGATGTTGCAAAAGTAACTGTAGTTGTAATGGGGGCTACTCCAAATGGCACATGCGACTGCCCTTCCTCAGCCGAGAAGGATGTGAATGACATTGTCGATGGCGTAGGAGAGGGGAGACGATAATACTCTGACACCTTTCTCCCTATCCACGTCTGAAGCATTTGATCGTCGCATCGCATGAACGTCCATAACTCCTTCTCATCCTTGAATGCATCAGTGATAGCCAACTTCACATGTCAGAGAAGGTTGGGCATCCTGTCCTCCAGCTTCACCCAACACTGATCGGCAAATCTATTCTTATTCTGCTATAGGGCCAACAAGTCCTCCATTAGCTTTAACTTCTTTAAATCTATCTACTGTGCAACCAAATCCACTCCCTTAACAGATTTCTTCTTCTTCGATGTGATTGGAATGGAAGTGGACCTAGTTCTCTTTCCAGGAGATGTAGTTCCATAAGAACTTGGCAGACATGTTCCATAGGCTCTCGATTGTTCTCATTTCCTAGTCCTAAAGCGGAGGGTGTGGTCATATCAATAATGTTATCATCGGAGCTATCTTCTTTCTTTTTTAAGTCCATCAGCTTGGTGGTCGTACATGCCTCCTTCCCCGTGACAGTGTTCTTGATGAACAAGAAGACGAAGTCATCGAAACGAGGGAACTATTTATTCTTTGCCCTCATGTAATCTTTGTTAACCTGGTACAGTGAAGAAAGACACGTCAGTACATCTTGATGGCCGATGCATTGGACGGTCAAGATTTACAATAACATGAGTACTCACTGCAATCACTTCCTCCTACATTCCCTCTTCCGGTGACTGTGGCATGCACTTCTCCGGATCCCATCCCCATCCACTCTTGTTAGCAAGAGTTCAACACAACTCGAAATTTCTTTTCATAACTTTGAGATGGTTCTTCATATGCTCGATAGTTATTCATTCACCAAAGTGCCCGTTGGACCTGTTGCACATTCTTTTCTACGCTTTTGGCACACATGTATTACTCCAGAAGTAACCATCCACGTTCTCCTGCATCATCATCCCAACAAAGAAGGCATCCATATTCGGCGACCAATGGCTCGATCGTGCCTTCTCCAAACTAGAGACCATCTTTTCTTTTCTTTTAGTGAAACTCATTGCTGTCTAGAGAAGACCAAAGAAAGAGCAATCGAAAAGGAGGCTGTATGAGATATCATACAGCAATATAATATATTATCGCACGATGAATTTAAGGGTTTCAAAAGCAAGCATGAAAATTAAGTTGGTTATCAAGTTGCTTAATGTCATATAGGAGTGGCCTCGTGCGTACTTAACCTCCTACGCATTCATCTTTGTCAAACAGAACATAATAATGCTACGGAAGAAAACAAGTTTCGGTTAGCATGGATGTTTCAAGGAGATGGGTTGTTCAAAGAGTTTGCAAGTTGTGTAGATTAAGGACTTAGCACAAAAATGGATTAATCCAAAACACCGATATGGCACATCGATGGTCGTTGATAGCTCGAAAGTCGTAGCGGGAGGATAACGCGGGATTGGACTATCTAGCACCACCTGCAGGAATGTAACGAAAGAAATTAATAAAACTCTATTATGTTGTTAAGCCTCTATTTATGATTCGAAAATGTCTACAAATCTATGTTGGGAACCCAATCGAGGGAAGTCACTTTGAATAATGAAGAAAAAGAATCCGCAGGAATTACGGCTCGTCAACAAACCAATCTGAAAAATGCGAGCGAAAATTTGCACAGTTGAGAGTTCGAAATTATACCAGCAGACCCTAATCCTATGACCAAAAATAATACTACATCTCCGATTCGAAAAGTCGAACACAAAAAGATTGGTGTGGATGTGCCTATAGATCTAGATCTAAGATTGAAAAATCGTAGACGAAAAAATCACTGTTGGGCGAGAGATGAAGATGAGGAAATTGGTGTCGAGCGATCTTGGGATCTTGGCTTCACAAACAAATATCTACTCAAAATAATGGTCGCCGACGAGCCCTACTCGTGAAACCCTAGATCTACGTTAAAAAAATGGACCTGATGTGCCTAAAAAAATGACGATCTTCGACGATCGTCAAACGATGAAAGAATCCGAATCAAAACCAGACAATCGATCGGACGTCTAAGAGCACGTTGGAAAACTTGAGCAATCGAGACAGGAAACCAAACGATGAAATCTCGGGGAAACTCACCGGAAGAGGAAAGAGAGCTAACCTGTGACCCCTCCTTGGCGATCTTGTTGTCGTCCGTCGTTGTGCGTCTGCCGGATGTCTTCGGGGAGATACGAGAACTTTGGGGCAGGCATGGCGTGGGTTTTGAGGGAGTTTGAACGCGCGCCGAAACATTTCCAAGTTCTGGCCTATGGCCAGAATTTTTTTTCAAGAACAATTCGGAACATCCGCCTTTGACCGTAATAAAAATTCTAGCGGGCTCCACCAGAACATTTGTTGGTATTTGGCAGAACTGAAATGTTCCGGTGTTTTCTTCCTAGCCAAACACAACCTAAAAGCTTGAGGAAAAAAATAGAAGAATAAGAAAGAAGAGGACAAAGAGTAAGAGAATATGAACAAGAGAAAATGGATTGATTTGATGAAAGGGCACTCAGTCATGTCAGTGACACCTCTGTCATGATTGTGACGAGGCTAAGAACGGCCACGATCAATTTGGTCACGATTGTGAGCAAGTACGATGAAAGAAGTAAAAAATTGGCTAAGGCTAGGAATAACCGTGAACAAATTGAGCACGACTATGACAATTCTGGGCATGATCGTGGCAAGGCTTAGCATGACCATGATAAGGTTGAGCATGGTCATGGCAATTCTAGACACGACTATGACAAATTCTTGGAACGCTCATGACTATTGAAAAATTCTTTATATGATATTACAAACTTATGTTTCAGAGTATGCATGTTATATATGGATGATAGATGATTATATATGACACCTAAATACAAGAAATGTATATTCAGTCATAATAGACTAAAAGATGAAGAATAATTTATATGAATGATTGATGTATTGCAAAGCATAATGTACCTAAAATTGAAAAAAAATGTCCTTGTCACTTATCAATGATGGGAAGCAAAGTCCTGCACATATATATGTATTTCAAGGGGACCCAAGCCTACGAAGTAAAGTTCTACATTTGTGTATGTGCTTCTCATAAAACAAAGTCTATCATAAAAAAAGTGCGTGTTTCATTGAAATAAAATATCTCATTATTATGATGTGTGTGTTTTCAAGGATGTGACCTAGCTAGCCAATGTGATGATGGGTGACATGATTCTCCATCTATGTAAGATCAAAGATGTTATAAGATAAAGTAAGAGTGAAAGTAAAGTTTAACTCCACTGTATTTTATAACAAAGAAAGAAAGTTAAGGTGACAATGAAATAAAGATGGAAAATAAAATCTTACACCTATGTATGTACTTTAAGAGAATCTAAGCATGAGAAGTAAAGTCCTTCATCTATGTATATACTTTTCAAAGAGCAATGTTTCTCATCACAAGTGTGCATTCTTAAAGATGACTAAGAATAAAGTCCTTCACTATTATGATATATGACTTATATATGATATGAAATAAAAGTTAAGATGAATGATAAAGATGAATGATAAAGATGAAAGATGAAGATGACACTTTAAATATCACATAATAAAGAAGAAAGAAGAATGAAGAATGAAAGAAAGCCCAAAGGGTTATAAAGCAATTTGAGGAAATGTGAAGTATGAAAGGTGTTAAATAACCAATAAGGATCAAGGAATTATAAATTTCTAAGATGTGCATGACAATGAAGATGAAATGAAATGATAAGTCATATTATGATTGATATAAATACGTATTCTTATTGTATGTACTTGCTGATAATGGGTCTAAAGTTAAACATGTATGTCACGATGTTTATATTTCAAGAATGTTATATGATGAATGAATGATAAACATGATGTAATGTTATGTAAGGATCATGATATAGTTCATGACATGTATGTTTATATGTTATTATTATTATTATGATACATCACATGTAGTATCATGTGATATGATATCATACATGCATGATCTTTACATACTATAATTGAAAAATTCTGCACTCTACATTCGTGCAGACCACCAAGATTAAATAACAGAGGCAGCTTAAGCTCATGATAAGTGTTGCACATGTTTAGGATTTAATAAGATCTATGGTTCTAGTAGAACATTGATGCTCTCTATGTAATGAAGTCTTTAGGAATTTAATGTCTCATGAAATATTGGAAGAAAATATGTTATATGGTTATGAAAAAAAATATATTTATTATGATTTTTCTCCAAGTTGTTAAGTCTTCCGTTGTTGATTGATGTATGACAAATGAGCTAACGACATGAAACTTTCCTAAATGCTCAAAACTTTTAGAGTGAATTTTGGGACATTACTTTTCCATTCTTTTCCTTTCACCTTTTTTTTTTGTTTTTCCATTCACTTGATCCTCTCCATTTTTCCATTGCTTGGGCACAAAGCGAAAGAGGAAATGATCTAAGGGAGCTTTTGACCAAGGAGACAACAAAAGAAAAAGAGGACACAATATTAATTAGTTGGAATGTAAGGAAACAAATCAAACCTCAAAAAGCATGTATGATGTAACATGCTTGCCTTGAGTTGTTTATAGCCCTGGAGAAAAATGTTGATGAATCCATGTCGATATTAATAATTGATATCTTTAAGTGCCTCCATGATTCTATGCTTTTAAAAAATGATTATAATAGATTCATATGATGGCATGATGAGAAAAGTCATGATTACACTTAACTTGATATAGTCTTAAGGTAAAAAACCTACCATATTGTCGCGATAACAATATAATGTTGGCAAATGCACTAATCACTCAAGTACTAAAATGTAACGAGCACGAGTTGTCAATTCAATGAGGAATTAACTAACTAAATTAATCTCAAAGATTAATAAGAGACAACAAGTTTGCAATACACATATTGCATAATATAAAATAACATAAAAAATAAATGCTAACTTAAATTAATCTACTGATATCAATGATTTTAGGATGGTTTAAGATAATGAAGAACATGCTTATTTAATTTATGTAGAAATTGATTTAATCAAAGATAATTAGGTTCAAATGTCAGATGGATTAGAAACCTAAGTATGATCTCCCTTAGCCGATAAATAAACTATTCTTAATCATAATAAGATGAAAATACTTCACTCGACTTTACTCTCAATCCTATTTAGATTATAATACTATGTTGTAATTCCTATGCTTTGAAACCATGCTATCCAGGTCATCTCGACAGATCATGCAATCTTTAATTATACTCAGTTTTACTGGATTACGATATGAATTGCTTAACAGAAAATTAAAATAAATTTTAGCAATGATCATTCAACTTAGGGAGTATTCTCAATTGAATTTAATGCTTATCCTACCAAGTTTAGCTAGAAGGAACTGCCCTCCCAGCTATTTCGTCAGTCTGATGCATAATCGATGGGTGATGGGAAAAGGGGTGGTGGTACGGTTCGTCGGATTATGAGTGGTTCACCGGTGAGCGGTTCTGCATCTTGCCCTAGGGAACTCACGATTAGCACCGCGGCCAAAACGACCACCGTTATCACGACCATCTAGTCTCTCCCGCCTCCACCTCTTCCTCTCTTCTCTCTACAACTAAGGCTCCACAATTCCAGCATGTTGCTTGAGTCCGCTACCGTAGTGATGATGATCAGCGACCCCTCTTAACGATGGTAGTGACAGTGATCGGTGATCCCTTCTCCTCTTCTCCTCTCTGCTCACCTGAATGGATCATAACGTCCAAGTTCCCGCTGCCACCGCCACAATTGAAGGCAACGGGCCTTCAACGAAGATCGTCTTGCCGATGATGAAGCTCAATGAAAACTCCAACCCCCAGGACGCAATAGGCTCCACCCCTTCCTCCCCTATTCTTGCAATCGAGGCTACAAAATTCCAACATAGGCCTAGTGTCGGTAAACCCCTTCGATCCAATGTTGTCAAGTTCGAGAGTTTAGGTAAACTCATTTTTTGTACGGTAAACTCGTATCGTAGAATCGACTCATAAATTCGTAGAGTATGTACCAAATAAGTTTAAATATTTAAGTAATTCTATGCACTTATGAACACATATATATGATGCAAAAATTGGAAATAACTAATATATTTTACTCAAATGAAATAAATATGAAAGTAATAAAAAATAAGTACTATCACTTATAATTAATAAATACTAACTTACTTTCGATTATTGTGTTTATCGAGATAAAAAACTTATAGAAAATCAAAATAAGTAAAATTAATACACTATATTTTTTAATAATTTCATTCTAATAACAAATACATTAATAAGTAGAATAATTAAAATTTTACAAACTCTTTATCGTGCAAAACAAATAATTGTACTAATCGTATAGAATCGTATAAACTCGTGTAGAATCGTATAGAGTTTATAAGAGTCTACAAATTTGTTTAAATTAATTTTTATGTAAAATCTAAGAGTCTAGATTATTTAAGAGTTTATGTCGATTTGACTCGAAAGTTTAACAACATTGCTCCGATCACTCGCCCAAGGCCCAAAAATTCATCATCTGGATCTCTAATCTGGAGAGGGTCGAGTTGTCATCGAATTCCAATCACTACACGTCTCCCTCTCTGGTTGTTGCATAACCGCTCGCGAGTGAACTACATCGCAAACAACTCCTGGTTCAACAAATCGACACCACGAACCGCAATTTCCCCTATCATGGTCCATCGGACAAAGGAGAGAGCTGGGAGGACAGTCCTACCAACTAAACTTGGTAGGACAAGCATTAAATGCCTCCCAATATGGTTACCCAACTTTACTTTATAACACCACAATCATCGAGTTTCAAAAATGTTTTAGCTGAGGTCATCACATGCAATCAACTATCGCCCATTTACCAGTGGATCGCTGACGCGATGCTGACATGGATACATACGTGGAACCAAGGATCGTAGGACCAAATCGAGTATCGTAATATCCTATCTCATGAATAATTTCTTAATATAAAATAATTAAAATAATATATTTATTCACAAATGTTATATTTATATATAAGTTAATTAATCATTGACATTAATATTTTATTCATATTTTAAAATATAATATATGCTTTTATATCATGTGAAATATAATATGATATATGCTTAAAAATGCTAAATAATAATATGTAATATTTGATATTCATGAAGTATAATATTTTATTAAAACATGAAGGTGAGAATAACATATTCAATATATAAAAAAAATGTTAAATAAAAGTTTTTAAAGTCCTTTATACTTTTATTTGGATAAATAAACCTTTAACAATATCATAGGATTAGTAAGATCATAAGATCCTAATGATTTTAAGATCTGACTATTGATCTGGTATAGGATCCTAAACCCATTGGCATTTTCTCTCTCATACACATCAAAATTAAAAAATAAATAAATTTGCAATGTTTCTCTTTTCCCCACTCAAACTTGACTAGATGTTGAACGTATTGGAAATAACTAATATATTTTACTCAAATGAAATAAATATGAAAGTAATAAAAAATAAGTACTATCACTTATAATTAATAAATACTAACTTACTTTCGATTATTGTGTTTATCGAGATAAAAAACTTATAGAAAATCAAAATAAGTAAAATTAATACACTATATTTTTTAATAATTTCATTCTAATAACAAATACATTAATAAGTAGAATAATTAAAATTTTACAAAATTTTTATCATGTAAAACAAATAATTGTACTAATCGTATAGAATCGTATAAACTCGTGTAGAATCGTATAGACTTTATAAGAGTTTATAAGAGTCTACAAATTTGTTTAAATTAATTTTTATGTAAAATCTAAGTGTCTAGATTATTTAAGAGTTTATGTCGATTTGACTCGAAAGTTTAACAACATTGCTCCGATCACTCGCCCAAGGCCCAAAAATTCATCATCTGGATCTCTAATCTGGAGAGGGTGGAGTTGTCATCGAATTCCAATCACTACACGTCTCCCTCTCTGGTTGTTGCATAACCGCTCGCGAGTGAACCACATCGCAAACAACTCCTGGTTTAACAAATCGACACCACGAACCGCAATTTCCCCTATCATGGTCGATTCTCCATCAGACGAAGGAGATAGCTGGGAGGACAGTCCTACCAAGTTTAGTGGTAGGACAAGCATTAAATGCCTCCCAATATGGTTACCCAACTTTACTTTATAACACCACAATCATCGAGTTTCAAAAATGTTTTAGCTGAGGTCATCACATGCAATCAACTATCGCCCATTTACCAATGGATCGCTGACGCGATGCTGACATGGATACATACGTGGAACCAAGGATCGTAGGACCAAATCGAATATCGTAATATCCTATCTCATGAATAATTTCTTAATATAAAATAATTAAAATAATATATTTATTCACAAATGTTATATTTATATATAAGTTAATTAATCATTGACATTAATATTTTATTCATATTTTAAAATATAATATATGCTTTTATATCATGTGAAATCTAATATGATATATGCTTAAAAATGCTAAAATAATATGTAATATTTGATATTCATGAAGTATAATATTTTATTAAAACATGAAGGTGAGAATAACATATTCAATATATAAAAAAAATGTTAAATAAAAATTTTTAAAGTCCTTTATACTTTTATTTGGATAAATAAACCTTTAACAATATCATAGGATTAGTAAGATCATAAGATCCTAATGATTTTAAGATCCGACTATTGATCTGGTATAGGATCCTAAACCCATTGGCATTTTCTCTCTCATACACGTCAAAATTAAAAAATAAATAAATTTGCAATGTTTCTCTTTTCCCCACTCAAACTTAATTTGTATCTGTATCATTAAATTTTTCAAAATTTTTTATATGGTAATCGAACTTTTCCAAATTTCAGCAACGATCATTATTAAAAAACTAATAATAATAAAAATATAATAAAATAAAAAGAATAAATTGAAGGCCTTGATCCGATCCGGCACGATTTGGATATGACCTAATTGGGTCGAGTTGCCCAATTTTTGTTATGTGTATTAGATATATATTTTTATAATAAATAATTATTAAAATAGGTAAAAACTAGAAAAATAAAACATTGATTACATTTTTTGCCCCTAAATTTGGACTAATAAAAAATATTATACTATATGATATTATGATTAATAGGTATATGAAAAAAATTAAATATAGAATACTTTAATATATGATATTTTTATAATGTGTGAAAAAATTTAAATATATAAAAAAATTTAAAACTACGTGCAACATCTAGTCAAGATAGGCCATGCTCGTCGGTCCTATGTCGGATTTTGCCCAACAGCCATGCATTGGGTATCCTAATAGGATTTGGTTTGGGTTGGCAAAATCTTGTGCGGGTGAGCATATGAAACCGGACAGCCTGCATGGAAGTCCACCTATAGGGTTATAGTTCCTTTCTCGCTATGATGTCTGCAAGAGATGACAACCTTTTTCTAATGTCTATTTATTTATTATTTTAAATTTTAAACACACAAAGAGAGAAAATACTGATGTAATAGTATTTTTTCTTGAAAATAATTAAATGGTTACAAAAGTTAAAAGGTTCCTTAAATACTTTTGTGACAAAGACTTTTGAAAAGTTAAATAAGGGGTCATTGTTCGTAAAGAACTATTCCTTCGGACTCACCAATTTATTTATTACTATTTGTTTTGTCTCCTTTTTTATTTTAAATGTTTAATGATGACCATGACTAAAATTTTAAAAAGTGGAACCATGTGTCAAAATTTTGAAAAGTTGAATAGCCAAAAAGATACAAAATTAAGTTTGAGTGGAGGAGAGAGAAAAATGTTGATGTGTCTTTTTTTTATTTTTTAAAGTGTTTTAACATCATTGTTATGTTTCTGCTCTCAATATTCTATTAGTGCCTCATTAATATTATATTATATGAATATTTTAAGAAAACAAATTAACATGTAAAGGTAAAATAGAAATTGTGAGAGTTATAGGAGGTTGAGCCAAATTCAATCTATAACATTCATTGTCCTTGTCTTCTCAACTTGATTCTTTATGTCATTTAAGTTCAGTGGAAGATCTAAGCATGAGGATGAATCGATTCACTGATGAATAATAAAAGAAAAAAAATATGAGGATGAAAAAATAATAAAATGGTACTTAACTAGAAGACAACTTATGGACATTATGACCTTATATTTATAATATTAATTTTCTTAATATTATTTATTAAATATTATAATTTTAACCAAAATCACATTAGATATAAAATAATAGAATTACTCTAAAAATAATAATAAAATGATACTTAGTTGGAAAATAGCTTATGACCCTATGTAGATGATATCAATTCATATGATAAAAAGTAGATATAAGTTGATTAAAAATAAATTTATCCAACGATGGAAATGCGGATATTCCAGCATGGGATGAACCCACATGGAGGCACTTAGCTTCACCTCTTTCTAATCTTGAATTTTTTACATTGTTTCTTTCTCGACAATTGTCTTTATTGTGACCCTCATTTTTTCACATGCAACATTTTAATACTTTTTCCACTAATTCAAATCTTAAACGATCAAGCTTTCTAGAGCTAGAACCTTTTCTTTTCTTTGAACTTGTTGGACATCTTTTATGTCATTGAATAATCAGTTCAAGAAGCAAAGAAGATGATCCATTTATATATCAGGATGTCTTTGAATATGTTCTTCTCACAAACAAGCTGATTGTTGATATTTCTATTGCTAGTTTTGGATAATACCTTTGAATTGTGCTTCTTGATGGTTCCACTCATCACCAATATTAACAAAAAATTATTATTATCAATCATCCAATGTGTGTCTATATGATCAAGTTGTAAGATACATTTTTCATCATTCTTCATTTTTTTAAAAAATGACCATCATATTGGTAATGGAGAGATAAAGAAAGCCAAACTCATATTGTTTGAATAGTATATCAAATGCAAGCATATATACACAAGTTACAATACCTTTGAAAAAAGGAATTCAATACTGAGGATACAAATTAGTTCACTAAAAAATTTGATATTGATTTCTTGAAATTGATTTTTTATAGAAACACAATCAATTAATACCTCAAGTAATGTGATTATGAAAATGTGTAAATCGTCTATTCATAAACAAATTATTCTTAAAATGGAAGTCATGTACTTCTATAATAACTTAAAACATGTATTTTCTCACTATATTGTTCTTCAAAGTTGTGAAATGTTATTGTATCACATTATTCCAACTAGACAAAACCCCATCTTCATCCTTTTTAGAATGATATTTGCAATGTGCTAAAACATTACTTTTCAAGATGCCATACGCGCAAAAAAATTTCATCCTAAAAAAGACAACTCGAATAGAATTCATTAACATCAATTCCCTATTTGATACAAACTATCAAAGGATGATTTTCAACATTTAATATATTGCTAATTATCTCTAAAGCCCATAGGCAATCTTCTTCTCCCTCTAAAATTATGTATTAAAATTTGTGATTTGATCTTCTTTGCCAAGCCTTCCACACATGATAGTCTAGAGATGCTCTTTCGGGTCCCTTTGGTCCTACTTTTATAGTTCTCCGTGAATATTTTCAGTAACCACCCTAGTTCTTATCTGAAAAATGGATAGAATTTTGTCCATAACTACCTACTATGCTTTGGAGTGGCACGGTCATAATTGAAACTTGGAAATTTGATGCCCTTTTCTTCCACTAGGCACAGCCATGACTGTGTGTTGGCACGACCATGAGCGAGTCTTCAATTGTGAAATTTTCTTTTCCGACTATGATAATGTGGAGCACCATCATGGCTGAGCAGTGGTTCTTCCTGTCTTGTAACATCCTTCGGTCATGAGCATGTTGAGCGTCTGACACTACCATGATCGTGACTTAGATACTCAAACCCTTTTGATGTTGCCCACTCATGGGTGTGCCTAGAGGTGGCACGATCATGACTGTGACTTGCATTTCTCCAATTTACATTCGACTGTCAATCACGAGCGTGGCGAAGGGCTTCATGGGCATGCCATTGCTCTTAGGGTCATATTCACAATTTTTCTCAGCAAAATTCTTCATATTTTTGTTCCTGCTATAAATTTTTGCAAACGTACGTCAAAATCAATTCGAAAGGTAATATTATCAAAATAAATAAAATAACTCCTTTCTTACACACAATGATTTTCTAAAATGTTAAATAAATTCCCTACATGATTTTTTGAGCATCACTATGATATCAAGTGATGACATTTTATACATATTAGTTTTACATGCAGAGTCCATCACGAAGATAATAACTTCTAACTATCATGATTGAAGTCAAATGAACAAAAAATTAATGAGTCAAATTACCATCTTCATCATACCTCACATTATGTGAGAAGCCTCCTTGTCCAAACTTTTGAAAAAAAAGCTTAAATGCTACTTTATATATTTTGTGTAGTTTATGCAATTGTCATATAATCTGAACATTTGGATTCTCTTGAAGAAGTAAAGAAAGTATTAAGCATGTGGAACTACTACTGAGCGTAAGCTCTTCTTTTGAAAACGATGATAAAATTGGATGCACAACCATGTCTCCTGATGGTTCATGATTTATGCAAGGCATTTTCATCTCAATTATTAAAAAAATAACCTTTTTCCATTTCCACAAACTGCAAATGAACAATTAAATATATTTATAAGGCATCTTTTTTTTCTTTATTCTACAGAAAAATGACTCAATCCTAATAAATTTCTCTTCAATCATAAGCAATTATACCATTTGCATCTTTCTTTACTTTTTAATCGTTGTCACAGATCCTTGTGACATACATATAATTCGAACATGGTCAATTAATTCTTGTCTAGTATGATGCTTTTTTTATTAGTAAGGAATATAATTCATTGTTCAACTTGCTTATCCATACTTCAAATGTTCTTGATTTGCAAAAAGGAAGGATGCTATCTCTCTTTTAAAATTAATATGAGGGCATATAATAGAAATAGTATTCACTTTAAGTTTAACAATATGATATCAAAATGTCAGTGCAAAAAGTAATGAATTACTATACAAACTACACTTAAGTAAAAGTATCAATTTATGTAGAATATTGAATACCAACTTATATGTGTAATCTGAAGACATGAAAAATTACTCTTGAACTTGTTCCACACATGAATAAAAAAAATCCTAACTCTTTTTCTCTTAGGAGCATCTCAAAATATCACATTTTCATATAAATAACCTACTCTTTTTTTTTCTTTTATCATAATAAAAGAAATTCACAATACCAAGAAATGATAATATTCAAAATGTTTGAAGTGAAAACTTTGTAAAATAAAAAAAGACATTTGAAGAATGATAATGTAATTATCAAAGAGGTATCTTGTTATCCTAATTGAGACTACGTATGGAAAATTGCAATAAAAACATTGAAAATGAAGCTATAAATTCACAATAAGACAAGCCTTTAAAAATGGATCTAAATACATCAAAATATCTGAAAAGAAGAAGGATTTGAAGTTTTATTTTGGTTTTTATCATATGAATGGGAGGCTCACATTTTTTTTCTAGTATGGGCGATAGACTGACATCATATAAAGTTATTATGCTATTAGTGATTCATTAAAATTTTGAGTTCTTTTTCAATATAATTTTTCTATTGTAAGTCCAATGCAACC
Source organism: Pontederia crassipes (assembly GCA_030549335.1). NCBI lineage: Eukaryota > Viridiplantae > Streptophyta > Magnoliopsida > Commelinales > Pontederiaceae > Pontederia > Pontederia crassipes. The sequence goes on along the minus strand of JAUKPH010000017.1, from coordinate 15,532,676 downwards.
TTCATTCATTGTGTAAAATATTGCTAAATAAACCAAGAAATTATGAATAGCATTGTGGGTTCTACTTCAAAATATCAAGTTATGAATAACTTAATTTTGTTTCTAATATGAATGGCTTCTTAATACAATCCTATTTTGGCACAATAATATGATCATGTTGGAAAATTTCATGTGGCTGTTGCACCTGTTGGATAATCTTGAGGTAGAGATGGAGTTCATTCTAGTTTGCAAGAGTTTGATTAAGGAAGTCCAAAACTAAAGTGTCTATTACTCATTGTCTTTAATTGTTAAACTACTGTAATCATCCACATCAAATGGAGAATATTACTAATTTCTGATGAAACTGATCTTGGTAGATACTTCTTAGCAAGAAGATTTTAATCGGAAAGTCGCAGGTCGACAAGAAGTGTTTGAGACCTTATCTATATAACAAAATGTTGTAATGACACTAGTTTGATATATCATTTCTTTTCGTAATTGCACATGGTTGAAATGTTTAACTCATGTTAACTCAACAACTAGAGATGAATTACATTACATAAGGAATATATATATATATATATAATTAAATTTTTTATATGTGAATTATAATGCATAACCACACAGAAAAGTGCATTGGCATATAAGACATCACTAAAAGTGTCATTGTATATGCATCAACAAACACATGGTATAGTTCATCTAAAACTGGCCTCTGTACAACAAAGAAGAGCTACATGCAATAATTTTCTCTTTATTAAGAACCCACAAAATCCAAGAGTAAAAGGAGTAAAAGAGGTTGTAGTATGATATCTTTGCCAACATCATGCCAACGCTCAACTTGGCTAGTTTATAACAAGATGTCTCAAGTGCGGGGTTGAGTAGGCCAATGGAGATTTCATGTTATAAGAATTTCAAGCCACCACCTTGTTCAAGTTGAAGGCCTCCTTCCGAAAATTGATGTTGAAACTATTCTTCAAATCTTGTTTTCTTTTTACTGCAACTGGATTTCCTCTTTGCATCACAGATACAAATTCATTGTAATCTATAAGTCCATCTTGTAAGATAAATAAAATGATGATCAGGCCCTAGACTAATTTTAAAAGGCACAGAAAATTTTACATTATATTTGTATGCTTCTTTGATAATTTCCTTTAATATCATGTATTCAATGTCAAACTCTTTATAGAACTACAATATGAACAAGCTATTTTCTATAAATAAAGAAACATAAAAAATAACCATAAGGTGAAATAAAGCAACCATCTCAAATATAAGAATCAACCAATAATATATGTGAAAAAAATTAGACTCAACGCATATAAAAATCAATGCATATGCGAAAGAAACTGCTTGATCTACAATTCCCACAGCATCTTTCAACGAATAGGAATGCTCAAAGTGATGTAGGGCTCTCAAGGCTTCCTTGCTCACCGTCGCTTGCAACTCCTTAAAGGTCTAGATTGGAAAAGAGCAAAAAGTAAAATTCAGTTGTGGTCATCCAGCTTATAGTATGTTTTTTGTACGGTCACCCAATTTTGATTTGTAATACAACAATCATCCAAATTGAAAAATCTTTTGGTCACAGTCATCATGATCACGTGTAGCTCATTTGCAGGTCAATTACACACATAGACATCACATAGTCTGATTCGTTAGATGCCACGTGGATGCTTGCCTATGCTAAAAAGTCTTTCTCCCTTCTACGTGTTTTTTAAATCATTTAAACCTCGATGGTTCCCATTTTTTCCAAACTATACACCTTTCCCCTTTTCCTTGTTGAAACCCTAGAACTGCTGGAACATTAATTGTTGATTCATCGATCCTACTCGAAGTCGCTGGTCGCTCCTACTCGTGGGTGGTCGTTGCTCAAAGTCATCAGAGTTATTGGGGTTGATTCCTCAACAATAGGGTTAAATGGTGCTATGGCATGATCATAAATCTTTAAATATATTTTTTGTCCAATAGCATTTATTGACATATAGGTATGGATCCCCATTATTGCCAAAAATGTTAGCAAAAGTCTGTACACACGGGATCCATGTTAACTATCATCGCCACAATTGCATGTCCTTTCCTCCATGTCAATGACATTGTGCGCCCTTTGAATTCACCTAAACTTGGACCACTGATGCATGAAAGATCATGCATCATTTTATGCCATTAAATCAGCATTTTAGGAACTTTTATGTTTAGGAAATGAGTTATTTGAGTTATTAGGATCATACCATTTGAACCCATTTATGTATTAGATTTTTCTTAATATTAGTTTAGTTTGAATCTTTAATAGTATTCAATTTTTTGTTTAATGCTTTCCTTTGATTCTATGATTTATAAATTGATTGTTATATGTGAACAAGTTCCTAGGATTGATTCTATTTTATGCAGGCCACAATTAGAAAAATCGAAAGAGACCTAATTTATTTATTATTATGGCAACTTGAAAAATACCTTAATTTAAAATTTCAATGGAATGCATTTTGAGAAATAAAAAATTAGATTAAAAACTGAAAGGATTAATTTATTTTTATTATTCTCAAGATAGGAACTAAAACCTGAAATATTGATTAATTTAATTTGGGAATTTTACGTTATTGATTGATTATATGAATTTTAGTGGTGTAAATCAAGAGATGCTCTGGTCATCAAATCTATAATTTTAAATTTGATCATTGATTCAATTGTTCGTTCTTCCTTTATTTGTTATTTATTAATTCAAAAAATTGAAATTTATTTCTCTCCTCTCATTTAACAAGTAGAACAAGTAAATAATTATTTCTCGGCTTAGTGGGAATTATACATATATATATATTCGGTATTTTATTACTTGAATGATTAGTGTGTAGTGTGTTTGCTAGTGTATCTAAATTCACATCAACCACCTGAATAGGGGGTTCCCATGTCACTACCCATCATTAATCTTTTCCAACTTCTTACTGATTTTTGGACACAATATGCCAACATTTCTCTTCTTCATCATAGATTTTTTTCGTCTTTCACGGTCATTCTCATCAATTTCGTGTGTATCATCTCCGTCATTGTGACGATAGGATTGTCACATGCATTCAGGATGTACTCATTGAAATACTCATGCTTATTGTTGATTAGCATGTCACACTTTGGGGCTTCTTGAAAGCAAGCCCTACTCCAGCTAGAGCATGACCTCTCTCTTAGAGGATTTACTATCTAGTTCATTCAAGTACAAATTAATTTCTTGTTGAGTAGTTGCTCTGCCAAATTTTCAAAGAAGCACTTTAAATTCTTTGGTTTTGAAATCCTTGTCTCTGAAGTTGCTCCATAGTTGTCTCACATGCATCTTGTGTTCAATGGATGGATACACATTCTATACATTGTTCACTAGTCTCTATAATAATGTATAACTAGGAACTACATATATATATGTATGTATGTATATGTGTATGTATATATGTACGTATATATGTATATACATCCACCCCCTATGAGTGTTAAGTGGAAGGTCAATCCCTCACCTGAACCAAGTCCAAGTAGTAATGCTCTCATTTTCAACGTATGTCTAAATTTTGACTGCTAATCTTTTGTTCCTGCTTGGGGGATGAAATGACATTGTGACCATGTGGTATCCTTTCTTATCTAGCTACCTCATTGTGTTCTTCAGCATCCTTAGTAATATGCTAGTTTGCCTACTGAAATAGTTCTTGATCTGCATTCTCTAATTCTATGTGTTCCTCTTGTATCTCCTCAACTTATTCTGCTACTAGCCTCTACAATGACCTTTGTGTCCCCTCAACTTGTCCTGGTTAACCCTTGTGTTGCCTCCTCGATTACCTCCTAGGCTACTTCTTCGTCATGTAATTGTGATCCTTTAGTGGCCTCTTCAACAACATTGTTATTTATGGCCAATGGAATTGTTTCTTCTAAGTCATCGTCATCTTCAAGAAGGTTGTAGTCTTCATCATGGATTGAGCCTTCGATCACCATTAGCGTTAGGATTAGTGATCTTGTTTCTTATCAATGGTGTTATGCTCCTCTTCTTAATCATCCATATTTGCATAGTTGGGGCATCAACAACCTCTTTGTCATGTAACTGTGATCCAAATTCTTCAATGACAACTCCAAGCTCATGAGGTGAGCAGATGATTTGTTCAAGTTCCCTTCTCTCAAGATGCCACACATAAATATCCATCTGACTAAGTTTGCTTGATTATGAGCACATTTCTAAAATATATAACTGCACTAGTGTTTCAATCATGAATTTTACTCCATTCCTAACTGAATCTAGTTATAGGCCACATAGTCGATCACGACAATATATTTTACAAAATGATCAATCTCCATCAAAGACATTAGATTTGGATCAACATTTATGATAGTCTCAACTTCAACATTGTGATAATATTCAGCTTTATCTACATTGGAATATAGAGATTAAAATGGTTGACTTCTACGAAAAAAAGCTATGTACCTACAATAATTAACAATTATAAAATACTATCAAGAAGAAAAATAATTAATCAACAATGCATTGACAATAGAATCTTCAACAATTAAAAGGAAGAAAAAATTAGATCCCAACTTACCAAACTAATGTTACAGCACCTTGATTGCCTCATCTTTAGATTTAGGAGAAAGAGCTAGCACTCGCAAAAATAGTACCTCAATTAGAAATTACAAACATTGGTTCACACATGTTGACTTAGTGAGAAGACATAGCATAGGCCCACATATAAAGTTGTTTTGTGCATCAAACATTTTGAAACAATAAACAAAATAAATTGAGGGTTTCTAAAGTAAAATAACAAATGTTAACAACTTAGGGTTTATGCATAACACCTAAAAATGGTTGAAGATACTAGGTTGGAGACGATGCTCGAATTCACTTAATTAAGCGGCCGACAAGGGAGCATGCATGATGACCACTAATGTCAAGATGGTGGAGGAATGAAATGGGGGCTGTGATGGGATGACTTCAACTGTGAAAGGGAGGGAGCGAGAGAAGAAGTATGAAGCAGGGGCAAGGATGACTTTGAGAGTGGTGACTTTGAGCATAGACCACCCACAATGAGGACGATTGGAGACTTTGAGCGGGACGGACTGATCGGCAACGAATGGTCTAAGTGATTCTCAAAATTCTACGGGGAAAAGGGCAAAGTCGTAAGGTTCGGCAAAATGGGGACCATCAAGGTTTAAACTATTAAAAAATACGTAGGAGATAGAAAAATGCAGATATCCACGTGACATATGATGAGTCGAACTTCGATCGACCGACAAATGGGCTATAGTAGTCGTGAAGATTGCGACATATGGTTTTTCAAATTTGGTGGCCATCATATTACAAATTGAAATTATACTTTATAAGTTGGGTGACAACTACTAAAATTTAGTTATTATCTCATACAAAAAAAAAAGCACTATGGCTGAAGATCGTGAGAAGATTAAGAGTAAGAGGTTACTTGCGTTTGGAGATAAGGAGAGAACAAGGAGATAGGGAGAAGGTGAGGTTGAAGTGTGTCCTCATGGTCTTCTTGCTTTCAGATGCCTGTGGGGGATAGAAGAAGCTCGTGATTGAGCAGAAAGAGGAGAGCGTTACCACTGACATAGGAATGCAGCAAGAGAAAGTGAGGAAAGCTTCCTATTTTTTCTTTTCTCTGCCAAAAGAATCGATTGATACCATTGTTGTCAAGGCTGGACCGGACCGACTTGGTGGACCGATCTGGCCGGTCATCAATATGGTCCACTTGAAGCCCTAAAACCAGACCTCTATTCGAACCAGATTGAACTAGATCGAGCTAGTAAAAAACTAGTCAAAATCGGTCAAAATAAAAAGAAAAACAAATTGAACCATATTTTTTGGACGAATCAAATTTTTTTATTAATTTTTTTGTTAAGAGATAATTTGATAAAATTTATTATTATAAATTTAAAAAATATTCAAAAATAAACTTTCTCTATAAAGCTAAACAGTCTTCTTCTTTATTTATACTCGTCCATTTGCTCTTATGTTGCTACTATTAGCAATATGGGATTATATTTGTACACATTTCTTGTTCTTTTTTTCTTTCACTTAGTCTAGAATTTATTAAATTTTGAACTTTAACTTATGTATTATGATTTTATTTAATTTTTTAATATCATAAATATATATTATAACATAAAGTTAATTATATATTTAATATATTATATATAATATTTGTCACACCCAACTCCGTGACTAAGTTTTAATCCCAATTATCATATTCTTAGCTATGTTTAGTAATTCCAAAAATAAAATCGGCAAAACATCCTCCCTTACTTATCTTATGTTATTTGTCATTACATACAAAAAACACATATATAATCATCAAAGTTTAATAAAAAACTATAAGATAGGACATTCACATATTGTCATTATATTTTTTTTCACAAACCATCTCGCATATAACCCCACAGGATAAAGTCTTATACAACCTTATAAAAAGTTTCTCACAAACTTAATTACAACATCTAAGACTATTTATTACATATGCATGCTTCAAAAAAACAAAAGTGAAGGGAGATTAAAGTGCTCTAGCAGCTCGACCTCTTCTATATGCAGCAAAAATAAGCTCCGAGTCGATTCAACGCGAGAACTTACGAGTATCTGAAAAAACATTTAAAATGGGTTTTATGAGCAACAATCATTTGCTCAGTGAGTGTAATAAAAGTACAACATAAGGGAACAATACGAGTGCATATAACATTAAATAACCACATTCTCCATATGATAAAACATTTAAAGCATTGCACATATAACATAACTTGTCAAATCATATGAACTTTCATATAAGTAAAAGTAACTCAAAATATCATTATTTTCATAATCAAACTCCACACATGTGTCATTGCACATATTCATCATGGGTCAATACGTATCCCTCTATGATCATGTGTCATACAGTTAAGCAGAGTTTCATAATCAAGGATCACTGATACGCAGAGCAAATCATGGATCAATACGTATTCCTCTATGATTGTGTGTCATACAGTTAAGCAGAGCTTCACAATCAAGAGTCTTAGATACGCAGAGCAAATCATGTGTCAATACGTATTCCAATCATGATTGTGTGCCACTCAATCATGATTCTCAAATACGCAGAGTGATATACGCCCCAAAGGCTTCATACACACATGGAGTTTAACAATATCAAAATACACATATCATAATCTCATGTCATTATCAAATAAAACTTATTTTCACTTCACAAGCATTGTTCCCTGAAAATATTTTTGTATAAGATATTATTCATCTCATATGAAATCTTTGAACATATCAGAAATACTTTTCATAGCACAAGATATGTTTCAATAATAACAATAATAATCTTTGCTCGAGGTAATACCATAAATAAAAGAAAAAGAATTAACAAATAACATTTTTCTAGGTTGTAAATTTACCCACTCACCTTTTACTTTATCACTTCAAGGAGGTTTATTAGATTTCCTCTCTTTCACTTGCAACTTGATGTTTTTCTACAAGCAATAATGCATTTTTACTTCGCAATCACTAATAAGGTAATATACAATTCATGCTCATGATGCATGAATGATTATGCACCCTAAAATGCATGTAATCCTCTCTAATACCAATTTCTAGCTTCAGGTATTCATATTCATAAGCTATTCCACACTTGAAACTTTTCAATTCTCCAAAGCTTAACTAGATGTTGTCTCAGGATTTCAGACTGAGTACTTGTTAATAAATAATTCATAATTTCTTAACAACATGGGCAAATCTTATGGTTCTGTATTAATTTGAAACTAGACATCCTAAGGTTTTCAACCCCAAACATCATTATCAAATACCAAGTGAATAAGTCAGGACATCCCAAGCAATCTGACCTAGGGTTTGTGCCCTGGCAGACTGTATGTCACTGAAATATTAATTTATATGTTTCTTCATACTTATCCATTTAACTAGGGAATAATTTTCCTGAAATCTAGACTTCATTAGTATTTTTTCATAAAAATTAGAGAATTTAACTCACTATATAGACTTATAACAAAAATAGTTAATTCACATCGTAATATGTCAATGTCCTGAAATCTGACAGAAGCATCACTATGAAATGAAAAATTCATTTCTCCCAAAATACAAGTTCAAATAGGATGATTCCACTTCTCACCGAACCCTTGGAATGTCTATTTAAGTATATCCAAATTTCAAACCCTAATTCACTCTATTATAACCATGCCCTAATTTACAAATGGAACTTGTATCAGAATCGGGACAGGATGAGTGACTTGCGAAGGTAAGTTCATAACTTCCTCTATAAAACTCCTTCTTAGATGATTCCAGAGGTCATGGAAAGCTAACTTCGAATGGATGAACCATATAAAATTTCATAATTTATAGTTTGTTTATCACCAAGTAATGATTCTCTCAATCAGAAGAACAATTTTCGAATCAAAACTCACCTGGAACAGCCGACGTTCCCGATTTTTCCCAGATCGGTTCACTCGAGTTCTTCCTCTAGTAATTGTTTTACGGTGAAAATATAATGTTTAGTGGATATATATTTTTTTCAGAATTTTCTGAGATCGTATGGCAGTTTGGAAAAATATCCATTTGAGCAGCTCTCACTTGTCTGCTTCAGCAGCTTGGAACTTAAGTGATGATTAATCATATTTTTTTTTATCATAATTAAGTATTTTAATCCTAATTAAGCTTACTTAATCTTATTTAAATATATATATATTATAATATTTAGAAATTTTATTATTTATTCATAATAATCCTATATAATTACTTTGTAAAGTTTATCGATAATTAAGTAGTCATTATGCACTAATCAAAATATTAATTACTATATATAAATATCACTAAATGGACATCCAAAGTAACTTAGTGTTACTTAAATGTATGATTATACACAAATAATATTTTTAGGGCACGTCCGTGATAATATTTATTATATTAGATTAATTAGTTAGGGATGAATGGTGTAAACTTCTTTGTTATATGTATAATATACAACAATACTATAGCATACTTAGTATAGTATAGTATAGTATATATAATAATGTATTTACACAAATTTATTTATTTAATTTAATATGTATTAATTTCAAATTTAACAAACCACTAATTATATTATACATTTATTTATATAATATATAATCTTGTCATAATATTTTGAAAAAAAATATTTATTTATTGCTTCTAACATAAAAAAATAAAGATACGAAAACAAGTTTAAAAAATATACAATTTATATATAATAATAAAATTTTTATTTATTAAGTGTGTAATAATTTTAACATCGTCTTAAAATTAAAATTAATGATTTATGATTGCTATTTTTTGTATAATTATATTTTGACATAGGTATATAATCAAAATGCAATAGCTTAATTTATTATATCATACTAAATATAATATTTTATTATTACTCAGTCCGATCGATTGATACGATCGATTCGATTTGAAACGGACATTTATCCGAATAGTTGCCATCCTGAGTGTATGCATATATATAATAATAAAAGAATGTTGAACATGAAACACTCAATCTCAGCCATCCCTCTTAACTTTATTAAATCTCAGCCATCTAATTTCGATCGGACGGCTGTGAATTTGATATCTCAAAGTGTATGCATATATAATAAAAGAATGCATTAAATTGGGCCAAGCGCATCCTAGTTATTTAATTAAAAAACGGTTTGGTTTATGTTTCTATCATGATGATACCATTAATTGACACTTGACAACACCTTTTCCCTTAGGCACAAGTTCCTCGTGCCTTACGATTTAAATATCACGTACTTTTTTTTAGTTATTGTTCTTTTTTGGCAAACGGTCCCTTAAAAGGATATTCGTATTTTATGCTTCACTAAAACGTTTAATTAATGTTTGGATGAGGATTTGAAATTTAGTTTCTAATTACTAACTTGCTATTTTATTTAATTTATTTTTTTCAGAGACATAAATTATTCTCTCCAAAGATTTTATGCGGTTAATAAAACCATATTATTGGTCTTATTCTTCAAAAAAAATGTGCCCCTAAATCTTGTCTAGATCCATTGGCGGCCACAGAGCCTTTCAGTTTAAATGGCAGTAAAATGTCAGTAGTAGTAGAACAACTCGTTGCAGCGGAGCAGGAACAGATGGGGAACCTAAGAAGGCCATGTCATGGCGATGGAGACGATGACCATCCCTTATACGGCGACGTCCTCGATGTCGTCGTTGCCAACGTAGCCACCCTCGACCTCCTGTCGGCCTCCGCCGTCTCCAGAGACTGGCGCGCCGCCGTCCACTCCTCCCTCAGCCGCTCCCCTCGCCGCGCCACGCAGCTCTTCCTCCATGTCGTCCCTGGGAACCCCGGCGACGCCGCCGCCACTTACGCCTTCGACCCCTTCCGCCGCACCTGGCGCTCGTCCTCGCCGCAGGACTCCGCCTTTTCCGCGTCTTGCGGCTTTTATTCGCACGCCGGCGGCGCCGGCCTCTGCGCGATCTCGGGCGCAACGATGGCCCTCGCGGCCGACCCGCTCGGCTCCGAGCACCGTAAGCTGGAGGCGTCTCCGTGCCGTCTTCGGAAGGACGCGGTGGTCGTCTCCATTGGCGGCCGCGTCGTGGTGGCCGGAGGCGCCGCCTGCCAGCTCTTCGAAGACGAAGAGCCTTCTGTTGAGGTGTACCACGCAGACGGGCCCGCCGCCGGGACGTGGGAGTCGTTCGAGCCGACGCCTGGTACGGCCGCCCTCACGCGATGGCGATGGTCGTCGTCGACGACCTCGGTGGCAGTGCGAGGCCGACGGATGTACGCTCTCGAGAAGCAGACACCGGGGTGGATCAGCTGGTTCGAGCCGGATGACGGAAGATGGGGTCCGGCGGTGCCGGTGAGCCTTCCGGGCGTCTTCCTCTCGGCCATCGGGTTCGCCGGCGGCCGCTTAATGCTGGCCGGCGCGGTCGGCGCGATCGGCCTGGGGTCGAGACCGGATGGCGTGCGACTGTGGGCCGTTGACGAGCAGACCTTGAAGGTGGACGCCGAGGAGGAGATAGGGAGGATGCCCAAGGAGATGGTCGACGAACTGGTGGGCAGCGACGGCGGCGGCATGTGGTCGATCGGCTTCGCGTGTGCGGCGGATTTTGGCTACATATACAATCCAACCAATCCCAAAACGATTGTGCTGTGTGAGTTCGGCAACGGCGGCGTTCGCCGGTGGGATAGGGTTCAACCGCCGGCAGCCGTAATCGAGTTGGAGGCACAGAAGGTGGTCTATGGGTGCTCCGAGGTGGCGATTGGTCATCTATTCGCAGCACAATAATATTATTATCCAATTTCCTCTCTCTCTCTCTAGCTTATTTTCTTTATCTGTAGAAAACGTTTTTAATTATTCAAAAAATTATACCAGCTGGTTTTTTTTTGTGTTTAATGAGTGTAAACTACAGCCACCTATAAACTCAAATATTGCCGCCTGTAACTATTATTATTGACCACTTTCCGGCAAAGACATTATTTGACCGACGACACATGTCATAGTACTTGAATCCTGAAATGTGTATAGGATATACAATGTAATAATAATGATAATAATTATTTATGAATAGCGAAAAGACAAACAATTATTGTATTGGTAAAGATAGTTGGCTCTTTGTCATAGCACTCGCATGTGATAGTTGGCTCTTCATCTTTCTCTCTCACATGTCATAGCACTCGCTGGAGGAGAAGATGAAGAGAGAGAGGGAGGGGGGTGACAGTGAGAGAGAAAGAGAGCAAGCGAGAGAGGTCGGGAGCAAGATTAGTACTCGCGCTCGTTTGAGAAGAAGGTAGAGACATCGCTGCGCTCGCCGGAGAAGAAATAAGAGATGGATTTGCAGTTGAAGAGAGGCAGATCTGCAGAATCGGAGATTGGCGAGAGAGAGAGGCATCCTAAGGAAAAGGTAAAAGAGGGGATGGGGAGAGAGAGAGGAAATGAAAAAAATGAGCGGGCCATCTTAAGAGGGAAACAAAAATCTCGTGAGATGATTGTTGGCTGTGCGATGAGATCTGGACGGGCGCCTCAATATCCACCATCGGATCGCGATCGGACGGTCGAGATTGTGCTTGGCATGGTGCTGAGCGGCAGCTACTTCACACAATCGTTATACCCATATATATATATATATATATATATATATATATATATAAACTTGGAAAACAATTTGTGCTGGCTGCTTTGATTATGAACGACTTAAACTGAACATGTATGCATGATTATTTCTTTTGGTTATCCTCTTTTATTATATTCTTTTTTGTTTATCATTTGAAATATATATCGACCGTATTTTAGTAAAATATATGTATTGCCTAATAATTATTTCTTTAAAATAAACATGATAATATAAATTACCACTTATATTATTAATGCTTGCCAAACACTATAATATAAAATTTTTTATAACTATGCGGCAATCTAAATTACCAGTATTTTTAAAAGGAAATACACCAAACAACCCCTTAGAGGCTTCTTTATGGATACTAGAAGAATATTAAGGTGATAGTTATTCTTATTAAACTTGATTATTTTTTTAAGAAATTATATTGAAAAGTGAAACCAACATTTACATATACCTGTGAGATTACCTTAATATGAAAATTTTGGTCCTACTTTTCGATGACAAAACTTCAATTTCTGATGTCAATCTCGGTGTTCTTGTCTTGAGGGTACAACGTAGATTAGTCAAATGTCAAGAGCACTTATGCATGTGTATCAATAAGAGAGAAAATAGGACAGAAAGAGAAGAAAAAATTGACTTCTAGATGGGGAGAAAATTAGAGGGAAATGGAACTTATTTATACGAAATTAGTTATGATTGGATTAAGTTTTAACCAATTAAAACTCTAATATCAAGTAAAAAAAGTCCTGAATTGTTATAATCCATCTTGATTACTTTATCTATTTCCTTTATATTCCTTCTCTTTTTTCAATCAAGCTCTTATTTTTTACAACTTTAATTATACGTTTTTTCTAAGAATTTACAAAATACAATAATAAAATATTATGTTGTATCTTCTAAATATTTTTGGATTTGAAACTCTTAATTTAAATTTTATTTGAACTTCAAATTTTCGAAATACTAATATAGTAGCTTGATTCGACCTTGATTTATAGAGAAATAAATAAAATAATAAAATGAGAGCATAAAAGGATTTACTCTGTATTTTAACAATAGTATTTATAACGTGAAGACATAAAGATGTGCAAACTTTTGTTGATATAATATTTTTTATATGTTCTTTCTTATATTTATAATAAACTATACGTACATGATATATGCATTATGATAAAAATTACACTAAATACTCTTCAACTTTAAGGTTTGTTCAGTGATACCCTCCAACTTCACTTTGTAACACAAATGTCCTTCATTTTTTAACATGTTTCACTCGATATCCTCTTAACCTGGGACAGCCAGCTTTCCGATTTTTCATCAACGTGACGTCCACGTGGCCATCTCTTCTCTCCTCCATGCAATAATCGTCCGACGTGGCATGCTCCGACGTGGCGCATAAAATTATAGCAATGTCCTTCAACTTTAAGTTTTGCTCAGCGATACCCTCCAATTTTATTTTGTAACACAAACGCCCTTCAACTTTTAACACGTTTCATCCGATGCCCTCTTTATAGGACAGTCGGTTTTTTAATTTTTCGTTGATGTGACGTCCACGTGGCATCTCTTCTCTCCTCCACACAAATAATCGTCCGACGTGGCATGCTCCGACGTGGTACATAAAATTACACAAAATGTCCTCCAACTTTAAAGTTTGTTCACCAAATGCATATAAAATTACACAATTTGGATAAAGACGTCGTTCGACAAACGTGAAAGGTGAACGATGAAAGAGGCGAACGACGAAGGAGTGCGAACAACGAAGGAGGCTTCACGTGAACGACAGCAAAAAAGGAAATAAGAAAATAATTTAATAATGAGTGTGTCAACTTATAATAAGTAAGATGGTTTAATATGTAGTGACATATAGAAGTATGCCACGTCGGACGACTATTTGCATGGAGGAGAGAGGAAATGGCCACATGAATGTCACGTCGACGAAAAATTGAAAAATTGACTATCCCAAGTAAAGATGGCATCAGGTGAAATGTATTAAAAGATGAAAGGCATTTGTGTTACAAAGTAAAGTTGGAGGGTATCGCTGAGCAAACTTTAAAGTTGTAGGATATTAGTGTAATTTTATGTGCCACGTCGAAACATGTCACGTCGGACGATTATTTGCATGGAGAAGAGAGGAGATGGCCACGTGGACGTCACATCGACGAAAAATCGGAAAATCGACTATCTCATATAAAGAGAGCATCGGGTGAAACGCGTCAAAAGATGAAGGTCATTTGTGTTATAAAATAAAATTGGAGGATATCTATGAGCAAATTTTAAAATTGGAAGGCAGTAATTTTTTCTTAAATGTGGCATGTGTAATTATGCTTATGTATGATGTGCCTCGTGTCTTTTTCTCCTTCCCTCCGCTAAATTACTATTTTTTCCAAATAATTTTTAATAGTCACTTGCGTGTTTCCAAGACTTCAAGCTTTCTCAAAAATATCTTTCTTCGTTTTTCTTCTCCATTTCTTTTATTTGTTAAGAGTCCTATCCGATACACAGAAATACTTCATATTAGTATTGAGTGATAATTAATGTTTGATAAAAAAAAAGAAATATGTGGAGTCACATGGATTAAGAGTTTAGAAGAGATGTGTTAGGTTTAATTAGGATTGGTGAGTTTAAATTTATTAATTTAATTAAGAATAGATTGATGTTCGTAAATTCATCACTTGACTTAAAATTAAATCCTCCAAATTGATAATTCTCAAGGGGTTAAAAATAATTATCTACATTCTATTATTATTTATTCTCAACTAACTAAAATAAATAAATGTTTCTTAATGATAATAAAGACATTTATCAAGTTTAACATTTTCTAACTCATATATCATATTTTATATCCAAATAAATAGTAAATTAAGATAATTCAATAATTTCTATTAATTTATTTCTAAACATGATTTTTATAAAATCTTACAACACGTAACTTTACTAACCCTTACTCAACAATCCTAATAAACCTTAATTAAATCTAATTTGCATTTAAACAACAAGAATAATTGTTTAGTGCTTTTGACTTTCACTTTTAAAGTGCAGGAAAAAAATTAGAAATAAGATAATTTTAATTACGTAAAATAATTATAAACAGTAATTATACAATGAATATTTTTTGTTTTCTATGTTTTCTTATTTATTATATACAGAAAATATTGTTTAACAAGACAAACTTTCAAAGATTAGTAAGACAAATTGATTAATATAGTAAAATAAATTAACACACAAGTATTTATTAATATAATAAAGAAATTATATTACATATATATATCTCTTTTCTTAATGTTTTCTATAGGTAAAAATTTAATCTCATTATGATAAGAAAAGACCGAGAAAAGTGGATGGAGTGAAGGTTTGGGGGTTGAGGATAAAGTTTTAAAAATTTTGGAAAGATAATATATTAACAGTAAAATTATGACCAAAAGAAACAATATAAAAAAACCTAATTACAAAAGAATATAAAAAGGATTCACATTTAAATTTAGGTTAACAAAATGAATTAAATCAGTGGAGAATTTTATATTATGCTGCATTGGCTTGGTTGAAAATAAATTTCAAGGAATATTACTAAAATTTATCACAAATTTTAACATATTTCTGCATTTTGTTACCTTGATAATGATATAAAATATCGATATACATTTTTATATATGTATTTTTCTAGGGTTGTTCACTGGATCGACCCGACCCGAAGAACCCAACAACCCGACCCGACTCGATCTAGTTTGGGTCGGGTTGGGTCGTTATCGGGTCGGGTACTTTTTACTTAATTTTAGTCTTATAGTTCATTTAAAATAGAAAATATATTACAATAAAACATCTTAATTATTAAAATAATGCTCAAATATTCAAAAATGCATATTTTATATTTTATAACAATTATTAACTAATTTTTATATTAAAATAAATATAAAAAGTAAGACAAAAATTAAAAAAAAAGAAAAAAGGGTGGTCGGACGACCTAACCGGACCCGAAGGTCGGATTTTCTGTCCCCAGGGGCCTTGACTGACCCGACCAGACCCGAACCGTGAACACCACTATATTTTTCTGTATTTACAAGAACATGTATGCTTACTTATAACGATGTATTTACTTGATATGCCATTTTCCTTGCATATTATATGTCTAAATGTTTGATGGTTAAAGTTGATGAGATTAAACTTGTTTAAGTTTATATTTACTTACTACTTAAGGTAAATGTATTAGCATATTTATAGATTCTTTTGTGCCTAATAATTTTTCTATGGAATATATTGATATTAATTATTTTATGATTATTAGATAACAAGAATAATAATCTGGTTCCTTTCTTTAAATCATTTTTTCTTTTGCAACCATAGTATCGAGTATGGTCGAATAAATATCTAAATCCACTATCACCCAACTAACATGTGTCACCTCGAATCGCATGTCATGGCAATGGTAGGTGTCCTAGCAAAAATATTTTGCATATGGTAAGTTTTGAACTTGAGACCTCCTTAAGAGTACAAATTACTTACTACTTTAAGTGAAAATGTTGATTTTTCTAATTTATATGTTTGAAATTTTTTATTTGTTGGAGGTTATTATTTATTCAAGATTGACAATGAATAGGAAATACAAATAAAAGAAGAAAAATCAGATGCTTTGCCGAGATGAAGAAGGATTCTTGTCTTGGATGAAATAGTGTTGTGCTAACGCTATAAAAGGACGATGTCAATTGAAGCATGATAGACCAGAGCGAAGTTATTAACACGAGAAGAAATATCATATTTCTATAGCCGTACTTGTCCACCATGAGAGAGAAAGAGAGAGGAGAGAGAGAAATTTCGAGATTCAATTCGAGAATGAGTACTTATCCGTTCTTGACGAAACTTCAGACAATAGTTCTCAACAACCTTCTTATTCATTACTCATATTCCTATGAGATTGTTCTAACTCTTATCCATGTTTTCGAGAGACATTTATTTTGTGACATCTAAGATTGATTCTTGAAATTATTATTGTATTTCTCTACGTCGTTCAGAGAAGAGACTTTGTAGCATGCTATTATTTAATAGTAGAAGATTTGTTGCTTGCTCCCATGATTTTTTTTCCTCTCATATTGAGAAGTTTTTTTACGTAAATCTTTTGCGTCCTTAGTCTTATTTAATTCCGTTATATCATTTTCATCTTTCCATTATTATTATGCACATTAAAAGAGAAAAAACATAATTTTGCAAATATCAATTTAGCCTTTTTCGTAATAGTGGTATCAAAGCTTAGTCAGGAAAGTGCACATTAGAATGGAGAGCAATAATACTTCTAGTCGGATGTCTATGTTCACAGGAATAAATTATTTTATCTGAAAATCTCGAATGAAGGTCTACTTAAATTACATGAATCTTTATGATCGAATCGAAGGTGATTCTGCAAAGCCTGAGGACATAGATGATAGAAAGTGGGAGAAAATTAAGACCAAGACAGTCGCACAAATTTGACAATGGGTCGACGATAAGGTGTTTCATCATATTGATGAGCCCAAACAAAGTGTGGAGAAAAATGCAAAAAATGTATGAGCGCAAATTGCCAAAGAATAAAGTGCTATTGATGAAGAAACTTATCAACCTTAAGTACAAGGATGATCATTCTATTGCAGAACATCTTGATAGCTTTTAGGAATTGATTAACAAGTTTGTCCTTAGTGAAGACTTTGTTTGAAGATGAAATTCAAGTACTATTACTGTTGACTTCTTACCAGATAGTTGAAAAATGCTCATTATCTTTTTGAACAACTTTGCTCCAAGTGGACAACTGTCTTTAGAAACTATCAAAGATAATCTGTTTAATGAAAAAACGAGAAGGCAAAACAGAATCTCGATAATAAATCTGAGGCATTCATCGTGAAAGATCGTGGGAGAAATAAATAGAAAAACTCTCATAGTCACGATAGATTAAAGTCAAGGCAAGTCAAAGTCCAGAAAAGAAGTCATCTGTTATCACTGTGACAAGTCAGGATACTTCAAGAAGGTGTGAAGAAAATTACAACGTAATCAATCACATGAAGGATCTGAAAATACTGAAAAGGAGAAGAAGGGCAGTGATGGAAACAATGTTGCGGTGACTACATCAGATGGTGTATACTTTCTTACTCAAGAAGAGGAAGAAGATGGTGTCAATATTGTGAGTTAAGATTTAATTTGAATTTTAGACACTACAGTTTCATTTCATGTTACCCCTCACAGAGATGTATTCTCAACAAATAGAGACGAAGCATTCGGGTCGGTAAAGATGAGGAACTAAGTTGGAGTCCCAAATTTTTAGCATTGGAGACATTCAATTAAAGACCATTACCAGATGCAAGATTATACTAAAAAATGTGAGGCATGTATCAGAAATCCATCCTAATTTCAGTTAGAAGATTAGACAATGATGGCTATAAGAGCAACTTCAAAGAGGGAGTGTGGAAACTCAAGAGAGGTTCACCCTTACTAGCGAAGGGACACAAAGATGGTACTATCTACAAGAGTAAAGCACCACACTATATCGAAGAGATAAAAGTGACTCAAGAGATGTCATTTGATGAGTTATGGCACAAGTAACTTGGTGGTGAGAAAGGATTTCAGATATAAACTCGACGAAATATGCTACCAGTTATGAAAACACTTCACTTGATATATGTGTTCATTGTTTGGCTGTAAGCCGACTAAAGTTACATTCAATAGAACTTCTTTATTCAGAAGTTCATACGTACTTGATTTGGTGCATACTGACATCTGCTATATGAAGGATAAAATTTTAGGTGGTGCTTTTTATTTTGTTATATTTATTTATGACCATTTAATGTGAGAATTGATAATAATTAAATGCTAACAAGTGCACTAGTCACTCAAGTAATAAAGTGTAAGAGTAGAATGTCAAAACTATGAGAAATTAACTTACTTAGCTAAACTAATTTCAGTGGCTAATAGGAGATACCATAGATTTGGGTAAAAAGGAGTTGCAAAAAATAAAATTAAAAAAAAGACTAAAACTAAAGTAAGCTACTGATGTCTAGGGGCTTATGATGGGTTAAAATGATTAAGAACAAACTTGTTTAACTTCTGTAGTGATTGATTTAATCAAAGATAATCAAATTCAACTTTTAGATGGATTAAGAACACGGTATGATCTCCCTAACCGGATAAACCAACTATTTGTAATCCTAATAAGATGTCAACGTCACTCCACCCGGTTTTACTCTTAATCTTACTCAGACTAGAATGCTATGTGTTGTAACTCCTATACTACCAAACTGCTCACTCGAGTCAACTTGACAGACCATGCAATCTAATACTCCGCCCAACTCTACTAGATTAAGACATGAATTGCTTAAAGAAAATTATGAATTAAAAGATTGATAGCACTTCCCAATTAATAATTAACTAATAATTCAAATAAAATAAATGAAATGTCTTAATCACAGGAATCATGTTCTTAAAAGTTAAACGAATAATAATCAATCACTAAAAAAGGTTCAAAGATTGTCTTAACAATAAGTCTCTTGCGGACATAAAAATAAAACTTAAAACTAAACTAAATTATCCAAATTATAGAGATTAAAAAAAATAAAACTTTAAAGCATAATGATACATCCCAACATAAATAAAACTAAAAATACTCTCTGGAACGAATGATCAATCGTTGTATGATCCTTGCTCGACATAATAGTGCAAAAATCTTCTCGGATGTTCTTCAAGATGCTCCCACATTTTTATCTTCAAAGCACAGGTTGCAGGCCCTAGCATGATCTCTTTAGGTGGTAGAAAGGCTCTATTTATAGGGGTTCATATTTTCATGTGATTGGAGAAGAAACAGAAACTTTTTCTATGTCAAAATAAGAAAAAATCATAGCTGATTTAGTTTTGAAATTTTGGCCTTGTTAAACTTTGAAATTTGATCCATAATATGTTTCTAAATCATCATAGGATCATATAGTATGAGTAGAAGTCCTTGTGCAATTCTTTAAGAAGACCACACTGATGATTTACGGTTTCAATTTCCCTTTGCAAATAGAGAAGGGAGACGATCTACTTCATTTTTCATCTTCCATTGGAATCTCAGTTCACATTAAACATTTCATGTGAGTCTCTACTCTAGATTTCCAAAATTTGTATTGTTGAAGAGGGTCGCATGCTTTGCTTCTCAGGAAATTGTCGAGTTCTTGGTTATGAGGGCACAAGAGGCAGGAAGATCGACATATGCAAGGAGTCCATTTGTGTTTTATACACAGCTCTTGTTACTGGGTACCCCGATTTCACAGGAGAAAAATTAGACAAACGAAATAATCATCTCCATTGTGCAAAAATCAAAGTTATTGTTTTGGCCGATAATTCTTTCTAAGTCGCTATGTAACCTTGAACAACTCTTGAACTTTTCATGGAAAGAAGCAACAGATTCTCTATAATATGTCATTTTGATCTGTTGCTATAATATTTTGATGCTTTAATTACCCTGATTAGATATTAATTATATTATGAGATTTTAACTTCATGATTAGATTATTCATATAAAAACTTGCATTTAATTTTGTAAGTATGAACTTAGTTATCAAATCCATTTTATTATTGACTCAATCTTAAACTTGAACAAAACCGTCAAGATCTTGGTGACTAATCGAACATAAATTGAACAATTCTTCGCGTAGGTTGTTGGTCAGTTCATTAATCATTATACAAAGCAACTGCCATATAATTTTTTCACACTATGAAACTGAAACAAGGAAAGAGAATAACCCAACGAACAACCCAAGGATTTTAAATGGTGATGATGAAATATCAAAATACTCAAACAACTGAAAATAAACTAATGCTAATCCATACAACCCATAACAAAATACATTAATAGATTCTGCACTACGTTCCACAAAGTCCCTAAAGGCAGCAATACACGCACAGAACAAAAGCCATAGTAGCAAAGTGCTCAACTGAAGAAATATTCCAGTTCATGGAGGAGCTTATCCTCGATGTTAGAGATGGGAGTCCACCGAAGCAGGGCCACCAATTGATGAGGCATGACTGCAAGGCAACACAAATGATTTAGCCATCTGATTTATACTCAAAAGAAGGCAAGCAGCTTAGCATGCATACAATTCTCCAAGACAAAAAAGACTGATTTTAAAACATCCTTTTGAATGTTGAGGCAATCAGTTGCCCTCTATGATTTGTGTCTTCTATGTGCCCTTATCAGCCATCGATCACCACCCCTGCATTGCCAGAGAAGACGCGGGGGGGGGGGGGGGGGGGGGGGGGGGGGGAGGAGGTAAGGGTGAGAGAGGGAAAGAGTGAGAGCACACCTGCACTCGTGCGCGCCAGAGAAGATGGTAGAGGCACTCACCAAAGAAAAGGGTAAAGGTGGTCGCCGAAGAAGAAGGTAGAGCCGCCGGCACTCTAAATAATGCACTCGTCGGAGGAGAAGACGATGAGAGAGAGAGAGAGAGAAGGGGGTGAACGTGAGAGAAAGATAGCAAGAGAGAGGTCAAGAGCAGCACCTACACTTGTGTTCGTCGGAGAACGCGGTCGCCGGAGAAGAAGGTAGAGCTGCTCCTGCGCTCACTGAAGAAGAAAGAAGAGGTGGATCTGCAACAGAGCACCGGAGAAATGACAAGAGAGAGAGATTTAGAGCGAGAGGAGGTATAACCATATAAGAGGGAAAAAGGTAAAAGAGGAAAAGATAGAGAGGGGAAATGAAAAAAATGAGCGGGAAACAAAAATCTCGTGAGATGATTGTTGGCCGTGCGATGAGATCTGGATGAGCGCCTCAATATCCACCATTGGATCGCGATCGGACGGTTGAGATTGCGCTTCGCATGGTGCTGAGTGGCAGCTGCTTCACACAATCATTATACCCTATATATATATATGTACATATGTATATATACATATGATAATTTATGAGGATTAGGTTAAAGGATATTTTAGTTCAAATATAAAATTTTTGAATCCCACTTTGTTGGGAATATAGATAGACACTTCCTCAGGGTGCCATCTAGATTACTAGAGGTGTGGTAATTCAAAATTACTAAACAAATTAAAATTATCAATAATTCGTTATAACCAAATGATATAATATATTGGACATGAAAATTTTAAATAAAATTATTGATAATCTATCTGCATTGCATCATACCAAATGACCCCTAACTATTTGTTTGGATCCGACTCGGATTTCAAACAACGCACTCAATGATGTCCCAATGGCCTGATCAAACTTCGACGCACTTGGCACAAGTTTTGCTCAATAATGATTTTTGATAGACATCCGGTCTACGCCGCCTTGGACTTGACCGAGGGTGCCTAGCAGTTTAGCCAAAGAAAAAGAAAAGAAGCTCGGACTGAGTATAATGACCTAGATATTTTCAGAAATTAAATGGATCATATTCTATTATGGAATAGATTATTAGAATTATTTATTTATTTATTTTAATTATTTAATTCAAAAACATGGGCGGAAAATAAGGAAGGAGTTGGAATAGATAAAGAAGAAGTTGAGTTGGAGTGGAATTTTGATAAGTATGATTATGGAAGAATTATTTAAATTTGGATTTACTTAAATTTGAATAATTATCCAAAGGTTAAATCTGATTTCAAGATATTTTGCTTATGAAGAATTGTTGCAACTATTACTTGAGGAGGACAATCGTCAAGAAGATATAGTAACCATGTGACATTATCGATATTTATGGTTCGAGATCAATTTTGAGGATGCCTTGTAGAAAAAAATATATTCTTCAAAAATGAATTAATCCATGAAAAGAGGCTATCATAATTTTAGGATGGCCAACACAATGTTTATCAAGTTTGAATAACCACATGCATTTAGGAGGGTTAATAAGTAGCACCAAACATGTTAGTGCATGTGAGCAATTGGCTTTCATTTTATATGATATATGACATGTAAATAGTAACATAATTATGAAAAACATTCATTGGTTCCCAAATCAAAATACTATTGAATCCTTCCAAATAAATTTAGAGGTAGTGAAACACTTGATTATCCTAAGTACCTTGATTACCATCATTGTCATTGTGCATCTCTTTTGCTTACATGCTACAAATTCTACCTTGTACTACTTTGTTGGAATCTATGATTATCATACAAATGCATTTGATAAAACAATACAAGTAATTAAAGTTGACGGAAACCTTACTTGACTCTATATTCTAGGTAGTGTGTTAGTTCTTCGTGATGTTTGCATATGGACCTTCAATTATTTTTTACCTAAGGGAGACATGAACCTTTGGCTACGATACCAACTGTAGTGCCGCCGAAATTTATCCTCTTACCACTTAACAATTAGGCTCTTCTAAGTAGCACTACCAACAAATATTTCTTTGACTAATCAACCAATTTAGTAAAATCAACTTTAAGTAATGCGAAATAATCTGTCACGTTAAGGCGCGAAAGTCAAATAATAATTCCACTAATGGGTCTCCCCAAGTTTAATAAATAAACTAATGACATTATTCAAATATGAAATACAAATTAATAAATGAGAAATTAAAGGACATCATAAAACTCTATATCATGTGCAAATCAATAGCATCATGAACACTCACCATTGCACATGTCTCCATTATATTTAAGAGGATTTCATTTCTTTAAACCATAACACCCAATAGGTATGATAATATAATTGGATGATATTTCATAATAAAAATTAATCATAGTTATCTAATATAACATTTATCAATTACAAGAATAATAATTATCAAATGGTCAAGTGGAAAAGTAGTTAAATGTCTATATCACTTTGTCAATTATCAAACATCATGTGTAATTTAACATCTTATCAAATAACGAATATCAAATGTCAATTGTCCCATGTCAAATTATCAAATATGATGTTTTTCCTTACTTTGTTTCAATTGTATTAAACTATGTATTTTATTTTAAATGCATTGCTAGTACATGAGTTGATTTCCAACTTCTCATCCTTACCATTACTTATTATAGAACGAGCTCTTATATTATTATGAATGCCATGGTACTTTCATGTAGAGAGTCAATGGAGGATCAAATCATGACTAAGATGAGGAAATTTTCTTTCACTCCAAGGGATGGAGGATCAAATCATGACTAAGATGAGGATCAAATCATGACTAAGATCAAATCGAGTGATGGAAAGTTTGCACAACTCGAGGTACCTATAGTTTGGCTCATATTTAACCTACACTAAACCCTGACCTTAGTTTACTTTTGGTTGCAACTTCAACTCCTAAAAGAAATGTGCAATCAGTATGGGATCCTAAGGAACTCATTTAGAAATTATAGAATATTATTAAGGTTGTAATCATACTTTTTAATATTGATTGATCTATTAAGAAATTAAATATAAAATTAAATGTAATATTTTATATACCTTAACTTTAAATCAATATTATAAGACCCGCGGACTATTCGACGGACCGGCCAGATCAATTAAACTAGATTGATGGACCATATCACTATGACTAATATAAAATTAAAATATATAATGGTACCATAGTACAAGTCAACACAACAATTTTTTAATCATTAGTCATAAAAAAATATTTATTGCAATGAACAAGGACCCAAAAAAGTATTATTTCATAAGAAACACAACATAAGTTTGAATATTTACTAAATTTATAATTCTAGTAATATGATAACTTGTGTTAACATTGTATTTAAATTTACAAATACATTAAATTTTCCTCCAGATCATTAACAATGCAAATAATATTTTATTTTATTTTCATTAGTTTTAATTGTGTACATAAATAAAATATCATAATAATTTGAAAAATGCTTGTGAAAATTGAAAAGAAAACAATGATGATGATGACGACAACAACAACAAAGAAATTTTCTCGGGCATGGTTAAGTTGGCGAAAGAAATTGGGAATTGAAAGTTGGAAATTAAATCTTTTTTTTAACCTAAACCAAGTTGGATCACTTCAATCCACCATGTTAATATGTCCAAGTAGGGTTTTGACTAAGTTTGATTGGTTCAAACCAGGTCAACCATGCATCTGAGTTTTGAGTGACCCGTGGACATTTTGGACTAGGATGCTGGTCCGACCAATGAGATTGGGCTGAATTTGATAACTTTTCTTTAAGCCTGATTTTGGTTTCATAGACTTCTCCATAACATGTCCTTCGCTGCAACTCTGGCCCTATCCTCCATGTACCATTGTTCATGATCGATTGAACAAGGAAGATCACACACAAACATCAAGTGAGAGGGAGAAGCCAATGCGGATAAGAAGGATGAGGAATTGGTCTTATTTATATGAATATATATAAGTCTTACGGTCCTAATATAATTAAGACTTTTAATTATACATTTAATCCAAAAGTCACAATTTAAATCTTTATTTATGACTTGCATTCCTAATCTCTTTATATTTTCCTCTTTTCTTGGCTATATTTTCATTTCCTTCCAAACTTTTATTATCTAGTTGATCCTTTAATATTTGAATTTATTTAATAAGGAAAAGTTGAAACTACTCAATGTGACAATCGTAATGGTTTCCTGGAATATTTAAAGCGTGGCCGTTTTGATACAATTCACTTGAAGTCATACATGCACTATGATTATGTAACATTTTTGCATATTGGTGTTCACTAATTCAAAAGAAAACAATGAAACCATTTCAACATCTAAAATTGATGTACTAATGTCTACAAAGTTAAAATCAAATTTGTTAAGTAGTTGGATTCATGATATTTAGAGAGATACAAGTCACCTAGTACAAAGATAATGTGCTTATGTTTTGATAATAGTCACTAACTTGCTGAATACATCTACAAGCCAAAAAATAGCTTATCAATATAAATGAAATTATAATATAGTTTCTAACAGGTAATTAAAATAACTTAATTCAGCAATCATAATTTAGTTGCTAAATGGTCCATTGGTTTGTTTGGAGTACAAGCATTCTGATATGATTCAATTAAAGTTCTATATGGCACTATGATTATGTGACATTTTTGCCTTATTAACATTTACTAGTTCATTTTAGAATAAAGTGCAAAAACATTCCAACTCCTAATAATGATGCTTTGATCATTACGAAGTACAAATCAAAACCTTTAATCATTTGAATTTGTAGTGTTTTTTAAGAACATTAGTACAAAACTCTAATGCTTGTGTTTTGACAATAATTATTAAATAAATTTAATAGGGGTACTACCTCTTCAAGGAGGTAGCATCATACTACCATCTTTGGATGTCGTTGGATCTCAAATCCATGGTGGATTTAAAAAAATGCACAATTCAGGAGAATATACACTATTGATAGATACAATTTAGATTTACAATTCAATTCATGTGAACTTGAATTAACTCAAGTTGCAATTTAAACTCTTAAAAATTCACACAGATGGTAGTGAGACTATTGTGATATTTATTATCCACCATACGTCAGACATCATGGGGCTCCACCTGGTGCAATCAAACCTTTTCGCCATCCTTGTTAATTAGATCGACCACTACCTAGCTGTGTTGCTCAAGGTTCCAGATATTTATTCTTTCATCTTTCAATATTCTTCCTTATATGATAATGAGATCTCGTTCTCATCATATTTTAACTATATTAAATGGTTTTCAAATTTTTTAGTTCTACATTGGATCTCCTATGTGAAAATCTAAATTGTGACTCTTTTCCTCATTGCCTCTTTTTTTTCTCTCTAGATCGCAGGTGGCCTTTGCTTTGAAGATGTTGCTCACTTCGATATCCATCATGAAACTTCTCACATCTCCACCCAAAGAGAACCTTCAATCTTTGATGCCTTACCTTAGCTTTGAAATGTGATGTCTTGAGTTACCTTCTAAATTAGATTACTTATTTCTATTTTTGTTGGGATGTTTCATATGTTCTATTGTAATTATTTTCTTTAAAAAAAATTAGCAAAGGAAACTATTAGGATCATATATATATGTCTCCTGTATGCTGAAAACTCTTAAAGGAAACAAATTTCACATTTTTAGTTATCATTAGAATATAGAAGACCATTGGCGGTTCAAGTTCACTTGAGTTGTCTTTAGGTCATCAAATCATCCATGTGAACCAAACACATCCTCTAATCCACTCATATAAAACAATCCATCACCCATACTAGATCCAACTTGGGGTGTTCACGGGTTAGATTCAAACCGACCCAACCCTCAACCTGACCCGATCCAATCAATTTTGGTCATGTTATAGTGTTATACCCTTTCAAAAAGTTGGTCCCGAACCAACCGACCTCTTTTGAGTCAGATTGGATCGAGTCGGATGGTCGGATTACTCGACTACTATTTTCTTTTTCTTTTTATTTTTACTTAATTATAATAAAAAATATTATATAATATGTATTTTAAAAGCATAAAATAATTTGTTGAGGGTTAATATTATTTTACATGTTTAAAATATTTTTATTTGAGTAATTTTAAAATTTTAATATAAGATATAATATGAAAACTAAATAAAAATAAAAAAATTCAAGTCTTTGAGTCGGGTC
The DNA here is from genome assembly GCA_030549335.1 of Pontederia crassipes. Classification (NCBI taxonomy): domain Eukaryota; kingdom Viridiplantae; phylum Streptophyta; class Magnoliopsida; order Commelinales; family Pontederiaceae; genus Pontederia; species Pontederia crassipes. Next base: position 15,505,146 of record JAUKPH010000017.1, on the reverse strand, counting down.
GGGTTGACTTGGGTTGGAAAATTCGAAGCCTTACTCGACCCGACCCATAGTTGGGTTGAGGTTGGATCCGACCTGACTACCGACCCAACCCAACTTAGAACGATTCGGGTCAAATATGGTCATCGAGTTGAGACCCAATGAACACTCCTAGATCCAACAACATCCAAATGTGGTAGTATGGCGATACCTCCTTGAAGTGGAAGTACCCCCATTAAATAATTGTTAACTTGTTGAATGCATCTAAAAGTGAACATCCTATTTCAGATTTTTTTGGCATTAGGAAACTTGTCACTTCCCCTTTTATCTTATCAAAATTTTTCATGCTTTTAATTCTAACAATGAAACCATATCCACTTACCTATTTCTCTCCCATAATTTTGCTTGCACAAGACATGCATTTATAGTGATTCACTTTTCGAGATAGGATCGTAAGAAATTTTGAATCTCAAGAATATGATTGACTTAAGGATCTTAGTAGACATTCATTTTTCTATTTTAATAAAAAGTTTTCTAACTATATCTTAATTGTAAGATTATACAAATCCTAAGATCCAAATATATATCCAATCATGATTTCAAGATTAAGAACTTTTAGGTAACATCGAGATTCATATATGTTGAATTAGGACTCAGACCATCTTGATTGATGATTCTTCATGTAGATGATAATTTGGTTATTTCGTACATCTAGGTGACAATTGAACCGCTAGCTTATTGGTTGAATATGATATGGCCTAACATATGTTATGAAATGTAATTGAATATGATATTCTACATTGAATTCAATAAATTAGACTAAATTAACAAAAAATAGATAAGCTAAAAAAATAAATGCAATAAATATAATTAACTAAGATGAAAAAAAGGAAAATGAGTAATAACTTTAAATTCTTGTAAGAATACAATTTGATTGAGATCTCGATTAGGGCCTTGACTTGTTACACATTAATAATACCGCTAAGCAAAGGTGAGTTCGAGATTAGGATGAGACCATCTAAATCCCAACCTAATTTTCATTGAATTTTCAAATTTTGGTTTTGATCTCGGTTGTGATCCCTTACGACAATTGCTTGAGCAACATAAAGCGTAATGACCTGATTTTCTATAATTCAAAATTCAAAAGAAAAATGGAAAAAAAAAGAAATGAGAGAATTTCTCTCCCCTTCTTCCCTCAACCCCTCTCCCCACGATCCTCTCTCCCCCACTCGGCCCTCACTCCTCTCCCACGACTCCCACTCAAGAGGAGAGCTAGTAGAGGCATAAGAGGGAAGGCAGAGCTCAGTGCGATCCTTTCGAACTCCCTACACTCGGCCGCTTTTCTCCCCTCTTCTTCTTCTTCTTCCTCTTCCTTTCCGGCGAACCACAACAAGCGGACGGGCGACCGACGATTGACGTCGAGCGCCCCAGCAAGCCAAGCACTGACAACCTGCGTGCACTGGACCTCCCTCAGCATTTCCACAAGGACAAGGCACGCACATCATCGGCTGAGGAAGTCCGACGACCGACCCAATCGACGACAGAACGTCCGGCGATCGAAAAACATCCAAAAGAGGTACCGTATACGTAAAACCCCCTAGACGAAGAAATGTAGATCACATGGCACGAATTTCAATTCCATTATGGCCTATAAATGATTAGAAATGTTTTTTGTATTATGAGTATCACGATCGAATGATCGAAGGTCAATCAGAAATGGAATTTCTGACTGACGACTCTGTTCTGCGCGAAGAATCCGTCGACCGATTACCTTATATCGGTCGACTGATCCTCGATTTATGAAGTCACAACTCAGGTCCGGTCGATCGATCCAGAGTGTCGGTCGACCGATCCAGCAAAAATCGCCGAGTCGGATTGCATCAGATCGGCCGATCAATTCCTGAAAGGTTGACCGATCCTGCGACAACGACCGGCCGACCGATTCATTCGAACGGTCGACCGGTTCATCAAATGAGGTATTCGGCCGAGGACATTTTTGGTTGATCGGCACCCTGATCGGTCGTCCGAGTCGGCCATAACGGTCAATCGGTGCATTAGAGCGGTCAACTGGTCCAGAGGAGAAAATCATGAACTTTAAAATGAAATGACCAAAATGCCCTTGAGGGGCTAGAGCACTTGTGTAATGACTAAAATGCCCTTGAGGGGCAAGAGCCACTATAATGAATTCCAAACCTTCGACTGGCCATTGTAGGCCATGTCCAATGTAGTGAAACAAGTAACGGACCCTTCGTCCGCAGGAAGGGGATCAGACTTTACCCCCTTCTCTGAATCATGATTACAAACCCAAACTGGTAAAGAAGATAAGTAAAGCAAAGATCGAATGTGATAGCTATGTGTTGTTCATGATAAAGGTCAAAGCATTGCACAGTGGAGAGGCATGTAGCTGCACTGAGGAGACAGTGTACCTACTAGTTTAACTACCACTGCTTCTGGACCACAGGCCCTCTCCCACCTATGCTCCGAATAAGAGTGACGCAGTGAACGCACTCTTCCCCCACGGGAGCACATATGAATTACATTGTTATACCAGAGGGATATGTAAATTAGCTGAGGAGACAGTGAACCTACAGGTCCGTAATGACCACTGTTCCTGGGATGCAGGTCCTCTCCCACTTGTATTCCGAAAAGGTTGTGCCTGAGCGTACACCTTCCCTTTCATGGGCACCCTGGCAATATTCAGTGCAGAGACACCTCTAGCTTCCCAACTAATTAAAGTCGAGCTCACATAGGATAACAAACATTAAGGATCTGATAGTAATGTAAAAGACGTAGTCCTACACAGAGCATAACAAAATATGATAATGGATAACAGAGCATGATAATGGATAACAGAGCATGGTAATGGATAATAGAATATAGTAATGGGCAACAGAGGATGGTAATGGATCACAGAGCATAGCATTGTATAAAGCATTATTAAACAAATGAATAAAGTATTTGATCATTGATTATCATTTCATCGTAATAAAGTATTTGATCATTGATTATCATTTTATCGTCTATGACTCTATGAGTACTGGACGTTAGCTCACAGGCATTCCATGCCCCTGCTTTGGGATTTTGCAGGTGAGAACCCTGCTTAGGGAGGAGGTGAATAATGCAGAGCTCCAAGATGACGACACATGACTTGCAATACAACCACAGCTTTCCGTCATTTATATTTTACATTTGAATTATCTGATGTTGTATAAATTAAACACTTGAATTTCCCTTTTATTTTTGTTTTTGTTGATATTCTCAGAACTATTTGAACTATCCATGTTTTCTTATTTCTTTTAAATTAGCTCATGTCATGTGACATCTGTTGATTCACAATGATATCTCTTCCACATTTTTCATGTCATTATTATTTCCCTATAATTTCTATTGCCACGTGGGTCATTTGTTGACCAGTCAAAGTTAAGTAGTCATAGGCAGTGGTAGCGCTCCCTTGATCAGTCTGACTGCCAGCATGGCAGGAGGGCAGATTTTGGGGGCGTTACAGTTTGGTATCAGAGCCTAACTTCTTGGCTCCCGTTGTTCATAGTAGAGTATAGTCCAGTGCCATTGTCATTCATAACAGAGTATAGTCATTGCATTGTCCTCATTGTCCATTGGTCTCATAGTCAGAGTAAAGTCATGTGCAAGCCTCCTGAGCAACTGCGACTCCATTCCTCAAGTAAGTAATAGTGAATTATTTAGATGGATTATTTTATATTGAGATAACATGCTTTTATAGATGCCTCCTCGCCGCATAACTTCGAGGGTAGTACGCGCCAGTAGCAGGGTCTTCTGGGTGGCTGAAGCCACTATGCACCCTCCGACACCAGTGACTCCAGAGCAGAGGCGAGCACGAGCACAGGGCCGCAAATGTAGTCGTGACATCTCGACCCCACCACCGCTAGCTCAAGGGATTCAAGCGGAATCCGATCTGGAAAGCGTGAGCAGTAACTACCCTGTAATGTCGCTCATATCATCTGAAGCACCTGAAGGGACTGAACCCGACAGTAAATTACAATGTCCGGAACAGAATAATACAGTGACGAGCCCGAGCAGCCCTCCAAGTCCACCCTAATGCATCGCCTGCGCACAATACGGGCACTACCTCAGAGATTGCCCGGAGTGGGCTGAATATAAAAGGAGCTCCAAGGATAAATCTGGGGAGACTTCCCGATGCGATGAGTAGCATGGGATCAAGGGCACTTTAGACGCTTAGTTTGTTTTCTTTTCTTTGAAATAAGACTTCACTATGATGGGTTTGTCATCGTGTGAAGCACGTTTGTTCATTGGTTTAGCAAAAGTAATAAAGAAATGAAAGTTATTTGAATTTAAAGTACAGCTTCTAGTATAACTTATCACCGATCGTGTTGTCTCTCAAAGATCCTCCCTCCAAGCAAGATGCAGCAACCAGGTGACGAGATTGAGGGCCGCAATGAAGAAGGGATCCAGAATCCCCCACCTCAGCCAGAACGTCAGGAAAGACCACCGCCTCCCTCGTGCACCATACAAGAGTTCTGGAGGTTGAAGCCGCCTACCTATAGCGGTGAAGGAGACATAGATGTGGCAGAAGAGTGGATTGACACTATGGAGGATAAATTTGAACTCCTAGACTGCCCAGAGAACAAACGAGTGATATTTGCCACCGACACCCTCACCAAGGCCGCGAAAGATTGGTGGAAGATGACTAAGGTGACCGAATTTACGGGCGTCAAAGTAGTGCCATGGGCTGACTTCCGATGGTTGTTTGAAGTCCGCTTCTTCCCTGCCTTCCAAAAGAGATTGAAATAGCAAGAGTATCTCAACTTGACTCAAGGGACAATGACGGTGGTCCAATACCAAGCCAAGTTTGTCCGCCTCCAGAAATACACAAAGCTGCCCATGGACGAGCTGGAGAAGGCCAATACTTTCATTGAAGGATTGCGTCCGGGTTGAGAGCTCAAACCCTACCCGGCAATTGTAAAACTTTCGCGGATGCGGTCCAGCTGGCCACTCTGATGGAAAGAGACTAGCAAGCACTACAACAGGCCAAAAGAGGACAACAAGAAGTGGGACAAGGGTTCCAACCCCAGCAGTTCAGGAGGAACAATCACCACCAACGGCGGGACCAGCGACGGGATAATTATCCCCGACTGTACCCTATCCCCACAGCAACCTGAGCGTCCCCGTCATGAGCAACAGCCCCGACCATCTTCTACCATCACCTCGTCAGCCTCAACAAGCTCCAGCACAACAACAACCTCAGCAGAGGCAACCCCAACAGCCGACAAGACGACCGGCACAACAGAGGCCCCAACGACCCAGGACTCCTCAAGCACAACCAGTACAATATGAGAAGGTCCTGTGTAACACTTGTGATAGGACTCATGCTGGAGTATGCCGCATGAACACTGGCGCATGCTATTATTGTGGCGTGATGGGCCACTTTTCCCGGGACTATCCACAGCGCAAGCCTCTGGTGCAAGGAAGACTCTTCAACCTGGAAGAGGATGCGCAGTAGAATGACGCTGATGTCATTCGAGGTACGCTTTGTATTCCCAAGCTACCTACTACAGTTTTATTTGATTCTGGAACCACTCATTCGTTCATATCTAAAGAGTATGCTATCACTTTGGGGATACCTGCTATGAATCTAGAACCTAACATGACTATTATTACCCCACAAGAAACACTACGGACTACTAGATACTTAATAGAGGTATCGGTAGAAATTGATAAAAAGAACTTTCCTGCTAACCTGATCATAATACTCATGAGGGATTATGATGTCATACTGGGCATGGACTGGCTAGCTCAGCATGATGCTATCATCATGTGCAAGCAAAAGAAAGTGATGATACGAACAAATGCTAAAGAGAAAGTCCCAATTAGAGGTATACACCGGAAAGAATCCAAGGTTATAGTGTCAGCAATAAAGGCTCAGAAATTGCTTAAGTAAGGTTGCAGAGGATTTCTGGCAAGTGTGATAAAGGTGGAAGCTCCTACCAAAACCCCACAAGACATAGATATCGTGAAGAAATTTCTGAACATGTTCCCTGAGGATGTCAGCGGTCTACCGCCGAAGAGACACGTTGACTTCCACATTGAGCTAGTACCATGCACATCACCCATTTCCAAGGCCCCATACCACATGGCCCCTGTAGAGATGAAAGAAGTGAAGACTCATATTCAAGAGCTACTAGATAAGGGCTTCATCAGACACAGCGTCTCACCATGGGGTGCTCCGATCCTTTTCGTCAAGAAGAAGGACGGATCAATGAGGCTGTGCATAGAGTATCGGATGCTCAACAAGGTCACGGTAAAGAACAAGTACCACCTTCCTCGCATTGACGACTTGTTCGATCAGCTCGCCAATGCCAAAGTGTTCTCCAAAATTGATCTGCAGAGCGGCTACCATCAACTCAGGATAGTAGAGGAAGATATTTCGAAAACGGCTTTCAGGTCACAGTATGGACACTACGAATTCCTTGTCATGCCGTTTGGATTAACTAATGCCCCTGTAGCATTTATGGACCTAATGAACCGGACGTTCAACGAACATCTCGACAAGTTCGTGATTATCTTTGTGGATGACATTCTCATCTATTTACCCAGTGTGGAGGAACACAAGGAACATCTGAGGATCGTCTTGGAAACATTGCGAGCGAAGTTCTCCAAATGTGAATTTTGGATGGACCAAATGATGTTCCTAGGGTATATCGTTTCCAAAGATGAGATATCAGTGGACCCAGCTAAGGTTAAGGTAGTGTCAAATTGGACTCAGCCGAAGAACGTCTTAGAGATCAGAAGTTTTCTTGGTCTAGCAGGATATTATAGAAGATTCATCAAAGATTTCTCCAGATTGACACTACCATTGACCAAGCTCACCAAGAAGGGCGAAAAGTTTATTTGGTCCACAAAATGTGAAGAAAGCTTCCAGGAGCTGAAGAAGCGGTTGACTTTCACACCCATACTCACACTACCTTCAGACAGTGGTGGGTATGTGATCTACAGTGATGCTAGCGGCACAGGACTGGGATGTGTCTTGATGCAACATGAAAAGGTGGTAGCTTATGCATTAAGACAGCTGAAGAAACATGAGGTCAACTATCCTACTCATGACCTCGAGCTAGCAGCTGTAGTTTTTGCCCTCAAGCTCTAGCGACACTATCTGTATGGGGAACAGTTCATCGTGTACATAGATCACAAGAGTTTGAAATATGTGTTCACTCAGAGAGATTTGAACATGCGTCAGAGGCAATGGATGGAATTCCTGAAGGACTACGAGTTCCCCATCAATTATCATTCAGGGAAGGCGAACTCAGTAGCTGATGCCCTCAATCGGAAGTGGAAAGGCTCAGTGGCCTTCATGCGCCTCCGACAATATAAGATGATGGAAGAACTCTTCAAGTGGACTCTGCAGGTAACACCTAATGGCTCGCTCATAATGATGCAGCAGATCGAGCCAGATCTTATTGGTCGGATCATCGCAGCACAAGTTGAAGACTCGGACTATCAGACCATGATGATCAAAATGAGTCTGGAAGGGAACGACTTCAAGATCTCATCAGATGACAGCACTCGGTACCGCGACCGATTATGGGTACCCAACAACTCAACTATGCGACGGAAAGTTTTGGATGAATGTCACAAGTCCGAATTCGCGATCTATCCTGGGAGTACGAAGATGTACAAGGATATGCAAAGAAACTTTTGGTGGCCAGATATGAAGAAAGAAATAACAGAATATGTGTCTCGGTGTATAGTCTGCCAACAAGTAAAGATAGAACATCAAAAACCTCATGGTACGCTAAAGAGCCTCGGAATACCACAGTAGAAGTGGGAGGAAATCACCATGGACTTCATCACAGACCTCCCTCGAACTCAGAAGGGACACGATGCTATTTGGTTGGTAGTGGATCGACTTACCAAATCGGCCCACTTCATACCCATCAAGGTGAAGCAGTCGTTGAATAGCTTAATGGACCTGTACGTGCAGGAGATCGTCAGGCTTCATGGAATCCCCTCAGTTATCGTGTCCGACAGAGATCCAAGATTCACCGCCAAGTTTTGGAAAAGCTTACAGAATGCTTTCGGCACAAGGCTGCGTTATAGTACTGCATTTCATCCACGGGCAATCAGAACGAACTATCCAAACAGTGGAAGACATGCTTCGAGCACGTGCCTTGGACTGGCATGGTAATTGGGACAACCATTTACCTCTTATCGAGTTCGCAAACAACAGTTATCATGCAAGCATAGAGATGTCCCCGTTTGAAGCTCTGTACGGCAGACCATATCATTCCCCAGCATACTAGGGAGAAGTCGGCGAAAGAAAGCTACTGAGCACTGAGCTTCGCAAGCAAACACAAGAATACACTGATCAAATTGAGCTCATAAAGAAAAGGATGAAGTCTGCTCAAGACCGGCAGAAGGCCTACGCTGACAAGAAAAGACGAAAGCACACGTTCAAGGCCGGTGAACAAGTCTTGCTCAAAGTCTCATTAACCAAAGGCGTAATGAGATTCAGCAAGAAAAAAAATTGAGCCCAAGGTATGTGGGCCCCTTTGAAATTCTAGATATGATTGGTGATTCCGTATGCAGGTTGGCGTTGCCCCCGGCATACGCCAGAGTGCATAACATCTTTCACGTCTCCTTGCTCCGAAAATACAAACACGACTACGCGAACATCATCCAAATTGAGGAGCCGAATCTCAAGGAGGATTTAACATACGAGAAGCAGCCCACAGAGATACTGGAGTACCAGGAGGCCCAAAAAGGAAAGAAGACAATGACATTAGTAAAGGTGGCGTTGAAACATCATCCAGGCTAAGAGGCCACGTGAGAATTAGAGTAAAAATTGCGAAAGAAATTTTTCAGACTATTCAGTAAACCTTGACTTTCATCTAAATTCAAGGACGAATTTCTTTTTAAGGGGGTAGTAATGTAATGACCTAATTTTCTATAATTCAAAATTCAAAAGAAAAATGGAAAAAAAAAAGAAATGAGAGAATCGATCTCTCCCCTTCTTCCCTCAACCCCTCTCCCCACGACCCTCTCTCCCCCACTCGGCTCTCACTCCTTTCCCACGACTCCCACTGAAGAGGAGAGTTAGTAGAGGCATAAGAGGGAAGGCAGAGCTCAGTGCGATCCTTTTGGACTCCCTACACTCGGCCGCTTTCCTCCCCTCTTCTTCTTCTTCTTCTTCCTTTTCGGCGAACCACAACAAGCGGACGGGCGACCGACGATTGAGTCGAGCGCCCCAGCAAGCCAAGCACCGACAACCTGCACGCATTGGACCTCCCTCAGCATTTCCACAAGGACAAGGCACGCGCATCGTCGACTGAGGAAGTCCGATGACCGACCCAATCGACGACATAACGTCCGACGATCGAAAAATGTCCAAAAGAGGTACCGTAGACGTAAAATCCCCTAGACGAAGATATGTAAATCACATGACACGAATTTCAATTCCATTATGGCCTAGAGATGATTAGAAATGTTTTTCATATTATGAGTATCGAGATCGGACGATCGAAAATGGAATTTTCGACCGACGACTCTGTTCTACGTGAAGAATCGGTCGATCGATTACCTTATATCGGTCGACCGATCCTCAATTTATGAAGTCACAACTCAGGGCCGGTCGACCGATTCAGAGTGTCGATCGATCGATCCGGCGAAAACCGCCGAGCCCGATAGAATTAGATCGGCCGACCAATTCCTGAAAGGTTGACCGATCCTGCGACAACGACCAGCCGACAGATTCATTCGAATGGTCGACCGATTCATTCGAATGGAGGTATTCGGCCGAGGACATTTTTGGTCGACTGGCACCCTGATCGGTCGACCGATCCGGCCATAAGAGTGACGCAGTGAACGCACTCTTCCCCCATGGGGGCACATATGAATTACATTGTTATGCCAGAGGGACAGGTAGCTTAGCTGAAGAGACAGTGAACCTACAGGTCCGTAACGACCACTGTTCCTGGGATGCAAGTCCTCTTCCACCTGTATTTCAAAAAAGTTGTGCCTGAGTGTACACCTTCCCTTTCATGGGCACCCTGACAACATTCAGTACAGAGACACCTCTAGCTTCCCCAACTAATTAAAGTCGAGCTCACATAGGATAACGAACATCAAGGATCTGATAGTAATGTAAAAGACGTAGTCCTACATAGAGCATAACAGAATATGTAATGGATAACAGAGCATGATAATGGATAACAAAGTATGGTAATGGATAATAGAATATGGTAATGGGCAACAGAGGATGGTAATGGATCACAGAGCATAGCATTGTATAAAGTATTGTTAAAATAATGAATAAAGTATTTGATCATTGATTATCATTTCATCGTAATAAAGTATTTGATCATTTATTATCATTTCATCTTCTATGACTCTATGAGTACTGAGCGTTAGCTCACGGGCATTCCATGCCCCTACTTTGGGATTTTGCAGGTGAAAACCCTGCTTAGGGAGGAGGTGGATAATGTAGAGCTCCAGGATGGCGGTACATGACTTGCAATACAACCATAGCTTTCCGCCATTTATATTCTACATTTGAATTATCTAATGTTGTATATATTAAACACTTGAATTTCCCTTTTATCTTTGCTTTTGTTGATATTCTCATAACTATTTGAACTATCCATGTTTCCTTATTTCTTTTAAATTATCTCATGTCATGTGACATTTGATTCACAATGATATCTCTTCCGCATTTTTCATGTCATTATTATTTCCCTATTATTTCTATTGTCACGTGGGTCATTTGTTGACCAGTCAAAGTCAAGTAGTCATAGGCGTAGCGCTCCCTTGGTCAGTCTGACTGTCAGTGTGGCAGGAGGGCAAATTTTGGGGTCGTTACATAAAGTGTCCCTCTTCTTGTAACTTTGAATCCAAAATTGTATCAGCAAAGGCCCAACAAACCACCTAGCGTCGTGCATCCATCATAGGTATAATGATAATTGTTGAAATTTGCTTAAACATGAATAATTCCTTTTGGTATTCTACGCTCAATTACAGAATGGTATGCTCACTTGAGCCATGTGAGAAACACGGGTCATGGGTCAATATGGACTCCACTCAAGAAGGACGTTGAGCTCTTTAAAGGAGAAAAATTGTACAATCTGTGGTTTAAGCACCAAAATAGTTTGATTAAATAGTCACACATGGGTAAAACACGGAGGTGGCTATGAACTTATATGCTCTTTTACTTATCGAGACACATTTTAAATTCATGTGGATCAAAAGTTTAAAGCGAACAATATCTTAATTGGGTCAGAGGGTGTTACAATGTGATCCGACATTTCATATTTTGCACATAGTCCCAATCAAGTCCTCATTGTGGAGAACCGTTGTGTGCCGACCATGAAAGCTGAGTGTCCCTACTTTGTTGAGCCCTAAAAATGCTAAACAAGAATTTAATGTTATTTTATTTATGTTATTTTATTAGTTGATGAATATAAAATGACATAATTAATATATGATAAATTATTCAATTAAAGAAAAATACAAATGTTATTATAACGTAATAAATAGATTATTGATATCTCGATTAAATGAAATAAAATCTGATAATTTTTTACTTAAAATATATAGAAATTTATATTGACAATAAAATAAATATAGTGCATTCATTATTGATAAATAAATAGTTGTAATTAATTAAGCATTAATATAAAAATAGTTAAATGGTGATAAAATAAAAATGAAAAATAATAAGATAAATTAAATAAATAAATAATGTATTTCAATAAGGATAATACTGAAAAAATTATGAGCTTTTAACATCTAATCGTTAAATGCCATTAGAAGTAATTTTTCAATATTTTAAGTAATTTTTCAATATTTTTATATAAAACATTAAACTCTATTTGGTTTCATCATTCATCAAATAAAAAAATAATGTTTAAATCATTGAATGCTAATTTTGATGTTATCAAATAAATAAGTGTGTACAGGATCTTTAGATTTAAGGACTATTATACCACTTCCTGGTTTTCATGTCATTGATATCTCAGGTTGTCTGTATGGGTCTAAGGTGTCATACACCCAGGATCCTATTATTATTATTCGTTTCTATTTTTTATGAAATCCAGGCATTGGTTGAAAAAACAGATGGCACATGCCCCCTTGCTCCTCCTTTCTCTACAATAATTAAACAGCTACGATGCTATTTTATTTATTAATGATACATTAAAAGATCAACAATAAACGCGGCTGGCTAGAAGAGGATAAACGATTATATGGAAAAAAATTAATGGCACATAAATTGATTTACCATTATTGCTCCATAAAATTTTAATGAAAATTCCTCATTCAATGTATTTAATTCATTTGCAGATTTGTATGATCCACGCATATCCTTTTCTCTTCTTGTGTTAGGCGTGATTAATAATTAAATAAAATAACTTTTGCATGTCTTCTAATAATAATAATAATAATAATAATAATAATAATAATAATAATAATCATAATAATTGAAAGAGCACATGGAACTATGTGAAAGAAATATCATTTTCAATATAAAAAATTTTTGATGATTCCTTCACCCAGCCCAGAGCTTCAAGCGTGAGATTTATTATTCGACATCATAATAGTTCTTGTATTGTGCTACGTGCAATTCTTCTGATGCCGGAGGCTAGAGGTGCTCTTGTGGAGATTTGGTGCAGTATGGATTTCGGACTCTCACATGTTTGGATAGAGGCCGACTCACATACACATAATCTGATGGACATTACCACGCGATCTTCCAAATGTCCGTAGAAGCCGGACGGTAATGAGAGATAATCAAGCCTTTTAAATTTTTTTTATGTACTCATTGTTATAGACAAATGCTACTGACTTTCGGTTAATATAGGTCGATAGACATCTTTTGATATATTTTTTTGGACGGAAACTCCATCTTTGAAGATCTTTATATCCGATCACGTACTTATATTAATACATAATTCTTTTCTTTCAATAAAAATATCAAAAATCTGATTTTCAATGTCAGAATAGACAAATCTTCAAATGTGCACATGAATATATTTTTTTCCTCATAATTTATAACAGCATTCGGTATAAACCCTGTATATAAAAAAAACTGGCTATTTCAATTTGAGAAATGGTGGGTGACAGTTCAACCCAATAACATTTTTTTGAGTTCAAATAAATTATTAATCATAACAATAATAATTTGTTTTTGTGCAATATAGGAAAAAAAATAAAAAAAAGTGAAGTGAAAAAATACATTTTTGAAACTGCACGCAAATATCACAAAATCGAGTGGCATTTTTGCTTTTAGCGAAAACGGAGACGATCCCACGACGCGCCTTCCATGAGGAAACATGGCCTCGTGTGTGGGCCCCGTCGTCCACCTGTCCATTTTCCACGCTTCGCCCACGTCATAATTGCGCGAAAATTATAGAAAACAAAATGCTCCGCTGTTCCTTTCCGTGACGTCAAAAAACGATTTCTTCGTCGTCCCCGTCGTTTCCTCTTCCTCCATCTCCTCCCCCCCCTGCTGCTGCTCCGTTCTTGCCCGCACTTTTCTAGGGTTCTTCCTCTTACTCCCCGGTTCCTCTTCAGAAGGAGCTCTCGATCCCGATTGACCTCGAACTCGATGCGTCCCTCACGGAGAGGTGCGAATTCTCTGCGATTCTAGGTGTAATAGCTGCTGTCGAGCTTTCGTTCGGAGGAAGGTCGTTCGGATTTCGCGGAGATCGATTGGATTTTCTTCGGGATTCGGATTGGTTTCGAAGTTTTCCGTTGTTCGTCTTCTGTAATCTGAACTGGTAGTCTTGATAATTCTGTGGCGAGATCTTGCGGGCTTGTCTTGGAGTTGAGTTTCGCAGTGATTTGATCCATGGATTTGAAGGAAGAAGGCTTCGAATCCAAGTTCGATGAAGGTGGTGAGGTGGACGCGGGAGAATCGCTCGGAGAGACGGGTTCTGTGAGTGAAATTAGAGTGGAATCGAACGGGGAACTGGATCACGGAGAGGAGGTTTCCCTGATCAATTCTCCGGTTGGAGCGGGGGTCGGAGATCGCGCTGGAGAGGGAAGAGGCAGCGCTTCTCCTGCTGAAGCCGTGATCTCCTCTCATGGCCATCAGAAAGAAAATGGCGATTCGGTAGGAGGAGGCATCTTGGCTGATTCGTTCCCAAGTCCTGCCGGATCTCCGGTGTTGGTTGCCTGCGCGGATGCGGCCAAACCGCTTTCTTCTGCTGCGCCCAAGGGATACGGACTGAAGAAGTGGAGGAGAATTAGGAGGGATACCAATAGGGAGGGCACCCCGGGGGCTGAAGCCACTGCAATCCACAAGCGGAGTCTTTCAATCGAGGAACCTCCAAAAGGTCGTGAGGAAACTAAGAACAGAAGCGACAGCGAAGTTGAAGGTGAGGGTGAGGGCTCAGTTGCGTCAATGGAATCCAGGAATGTTGTAGATACTACTCCCATTATGATTTCCCCTAGCCGTCCCATTGATCTTGATTCCGAGCTTGGGCTGCTGACGGCCAACGGGTTCGCAATCGGTGTAGACTCGGACAACAGTGAGGACCGCAGCAGCAAGTCGTCGACTGCTGCTAGTGCTCCAAGGTTGCGGCACGAAACTGGTTTTGGAAGGGACAGGAGCAGCAGGATAAGGAATCTTGGTGGTCGAGGATCAGGGCATGTTGTACAACACAAGGGTCAACGTCCCAAGGGTGGAACTGAGGCCGGTAGGAAAGCTAGAGGTAATCCAGTTAAGGTTGAGAAAGAAAATTCTTATTCGAGCGTTGAATCGAACATGAGGAGCACCAATCCAGCTTTTGCGCAGTGGGGCAGTGTTGTTAGCAATGGGAAGAAGAGTGAAACATCTGTCAACTACGATGAGGAGCACAGTGATGATGCTCAGCCCAGTGAGGAAGTTCAATCAGGTTATGGCCATGAAAATGGTAAAGTTGAGGATCTGTCTAGAGAGAATTTGATTGCCGATCTGTTGGACGAGGAAAATATCAATAAAAGTGAGAATAGTCAGGCAGACTCTTATGCTGATCCGCTTCTTGAGTCAATCTTTTCCCTTCAAGCAGCACAAGATGCTCTAGAAAATGGTACTTTGGTCTATTTTACTGCTTCTCCATTGCTTGAATTCCTTCTTTTGTTCCACTCCCTGCCTCTGTAATGCTATATATCTTCTTCCATTGGTATTGTGTTATTAGGATCTCGTGCATGGTTTCTCTTTTCTAATTTGGTTGCTTTCACCCTAAAAGTGTACATGTAATTAATCACTGCTGGGAAGTAATTTTATGAATCAAACATAGATGATTACATATAGATCTCAATATTTTTTCTCAAAGGGGATCTCAAACATTTTTGTGATGAAAACATTGCTGTGAATGGTCTACTTTCTTGATTGATGATAGATAAAATAAACTAAAAGGCCTGATGCGGTATAAACATGAGAAAACATCATCTTATAAATCTAGCTATCAGAAATTGGGATACCACTAATGTCCATGTTAGCTGATACTGGTTGAAAGTTCATAACCTATTGTACTTTTGTATTATCTCATATGTTCTTTTTTCCTTTGAGTGAACCTTGCATCTGTTTCCCTTTGTTTTCTCGCAAACATTTCTAGCTTCATACGAAATTTTCTCTTTCCAAATATGCAATAACATGCCAGTTTCATTATTCTGTTGCTTGTGAGGGTACTCCATGTCATCGTTCCATGCATGAAGTTGTGCTATCTTTTCGCTGTGTCAAGGTTCTTTCCTTTTCTTTTTTGATGGGGAAGGTTCCTTCGTACTAGATACAAAAAAAATGTTCATCTTAAGTCTTGTTTGTGGTTTTTCTTAAAACCGTTCATCTTAATTCTCTATGCTGATGATGACAGTCTGCTAGACTGAAACTGCTATGATACTTGAAAACTGGTGAAGGTTGGGTGGTAGACTTCTAGGTAACATTTTCTGAAAGCTATTGTTCTATGCAATCAATGGATGACAGCAGATCCCCTAAAAAAAAGGATGATAGCAGAGTAGAACTTGTTGGTTGAAGATGGTATATTGATCCGCATTATTTCTCTCTTACATAAGATATGAGACATAGCTAAAAATGTATGAATGGATGTATGTATGAGTTGTTGCTTTTGTGATAACCATTTCTTCATACAATTGTTCTGGTTCGTGTCAGCACCTGCTAGGAGCTGCATATTTTGTTAACTAGCAATATACTCTATGATTCAGATGAGGATAAATGCCGTGTTAATTAGCAATGTAGCTAAAGTGTATGAATGGACGTTTCGATTGTAATCATGCATCTCATTAATAAACATACTTGACGACTACCTCCTTGCTAGTCATCCTTTTTCCTCTAAAAAAAAGTGTATGAATGGATGTATGAGTTGTTGCTTTTGTTCTAACCATTTTGTCAGACAATTGTTCTGGGTCATATTGCCTTTAGTTGAACTTTATCACAATTGTGTAGGCATGCCATCAACAAAACATTGTCTGCTCAATATAGGTAGGATAAGGATGATGTCTTAGGTGACTTCTTTAGCATGAATTTTGATTGCTTATATTACAAGGATTGTTGAAATTATTTCATGTTTGTTAGTTGTAAAGAAAGAAATTAAATGTCTATGATTTAGATAAT
This sequence comes from Pontederia crassipes, assembly GCA_030549335.1. NCBI lineage: Eukaryota > Viridiplantae > Streptophyta > Magnoliopsida > Commelinales > Pontederiaceae > Pontederia > Pontederia crassipes. The sequence goes on along the minus strand of JAUKPH010000017.1, from coordinate 15,488,573 downwards.
TAGAAGTAAAGAATTCTTTGATTATTTTCTCAAAGAAGATAATTGTCATCTGATAGCAGCCCAACCAACCACCTTTCGCCCTCAACGGAAAATTTGAACCATCACTCTGTTGTTAGCTATTAAGATTTTTAGCTAGGAATGTACTTTATGATTCAGATGAGACAGGTTCTAGTTTGCAAAAGTTTTTACTTATTCAGCAAAGTGATTTTGTTTGTGTTTCTCTTGTTCAGAGATCCAAATCTTCATGGAAATTGGAAAGGAAACAACGATCGATGATTTTGATGACCACTTGGAAGAAAAGGAAGGGAGCAGCTCTCCGGTTCCTGAAGCACGTGCAGTTGAACTGAACAAAAAAATAGATCAGCTGGAGCACAAACTAGAAGAGGCATCAGTAGCTCTAAAGGTCAAGGATTCAAAACTCGCGGAGCTTGAAGCAATCCTCAGTGAAATGCAACAGAAGCAATTTGCTAACGAAAATCTTTCTGTGCTCCAACAAAGTTGCAAGCAGCTGGAAGTGGAATTCGAGAGCTTGCTTAAGAAGAAAATAGAAACAGAGACCGAGTTTATCATCATTTCAAGGGCTACACAGAATTGGGAAATCCTACAAGAAGATCACAATGCCCTTCTTGAGGAGAGTAAGAAAGATTTAGTGCCTGGACTAAGAAATGCTGAGATTAAAGCGAATATGATCAAGGCGCAAAGTGAGGAAATATCGAAGAGGTTACTAGAAACGCAAGAAATCTCGAGATTGCAAACTGAAGTATGCAAGTACTCCTTTTGTAGTTTCGTCCAAGTGGTAATGTTGTGCGTTGCGCTTGGGTTATGTCTCATCCGCTTGTTGCCATCTTCCACCGAGTTTGTACCCACATAGCTCACGAGAGAAACCTCTTTTTTGTATTTTCTAAAATCTTTTACATGAAGCTTTTCTGTACTACTGTCTCCCAGGAAAATATGAATTTATTTTGCTATTAGCTTCATATAAGAGGATGATAGTTTTTGTTTTGTTCCAAATGACTGGTAATTTGATCCGCAATAATGCAGTGGACCCTGTATTCGTTACTTCTGTAATTTTTATGCCTCTGTCATCACAAAGTGGAGCAATGTTTTCTTTACAATATTTTTGTCAGTATAGTTTTTTTTTTTTTGGTAGGAGTCTAGGGAGAGCTTACAAAAATAAATCTGTGCAAGACTCTGAAAAAATATTTTTACAGGGTCCCCCAACCTTTTTTATCTGACAATTGAATCTCTCGAATCACACTCGTATGGAAATTGGTCGATTTCCATTCTCATCAAATCCAACCATGCCAACTCAACCTCCCCCTTTTTTTTGGTCGTAAATGTGGTGCTCTGCCCGCTGTAAATGTCCAGGTTGGATGAATATTTTTTAAGGTGCCAGTTTTAATTAGCAGAGGAAGGGAAGGGGGATGGAGGTATATGGATAGAGATTTATGTGAATCCATTATGATATTATCAAATTTATTAATTTCATATATCTTTCCTTCCACATATACCGTGTGCCACAATATGATCCCACAATCAGCTCATACCTCCCTCCTCCTCTTCTGCCTTTTCTCATCTCCTTTTATATGTGTCTTCCATCGCCAATTGCACTCCCTGCTCTAACTTTTGTGGAGACCAGAAACACAAGCCTGGAAAGGATCCATGTAAGCTTGCCCTTTGTTTTCCATATGTTGCATTTCTCTTCACTCTAATATCATGATCTCACCTTTTTGTTTCCTCTCTCTCCCTCTCTCTCTCTCTCAATATCATAGGAACAAAAGATGTATCTTCCGCTGATTTATCACTTCAACACTGACCTCATATTATATAGCTGAGAAGTGCACCCCTTTTGGGGAGGAGACAGCTACAAATTTATCAGTAAGTGTCCATGGTCACAACTTTCTAGTACTGATAATATTGTTGCAATACAGTTCAGTCGTTGGTTTGCGGTAAAAGAAAACGAACAATTCTAGAATTTTGATGTTGGGGGAGGAGGCTCCCCATGTCGCTGATTGAAACGTATTTCTTTTCTTTCTTTTTTATCCAAGAATGATCATATGATAAGATATCTTTCTAGCTCAACATGGGTCATTGTGTCAAGCTGTATCATCTGAATGCAATATTAGATGGCGTGCTTGATTAGTTTTTTATAATTTTTGTATTCACGATCGATAGTGCATGCTAATTCTTTCTATCATTCCCCTAACAAAAAAATGTGACTCACTTCAAGAAAAAAAAAGGTACACAATATAGCTTGACGAACGAATCATAAACTACGCAATCTTGATAAGTCATAAATAGTAACACGTGCGGTATAGTCCGTGCCTCTAATAAAAAATGTTTCTTTTTTTTTATTTTGGGTCTACGATTTATGGTCACAAATATTACAAGACCGTTTTACCATTTAAGGTGAGACTGCCAAGTATTTCATGTCAGATAAGAACATTTAAGGTGCACTTTAATTAGCAAATTAAAGAGGGAAAGAACAGAAGAATTTGGAAACATGTTCTATATCAATCAATTAAAATCCGCGTCAAATATATCAACATAGCAATCTTTCGATATTACGGAGCAAGATTACGAAATTCGGGTGTCTCATGTTGTATTTGAATCTCCAACTACTCTTTTTCAATTTTTGCCCATATAAATATAAATATTAGAAATTAAAAAAAATAGATGACCAATTGACCATCTTTTTTCCTGTACATGAAACTCAAACTTTAGTCATATATGCGAAAAATCATTCTCTTAAAACAAATTTATTAATAGTCATTAATAATAATGGTCACCTTCAATTTTTGCTCCATTTTTTTAACCAAAAAAAAAAAAAGAGAAACAAACACATGTTTGGAAACCCCTCTGAATTGATTATGGATGGCACCACCATCCTGGATTCTAAGCGTGGCATTTGCTTGTGGCCATTAATTTGAAGCATTTAATAATTGTTGCTGTTGCTGCTGCTGTTGTTTCTTTTATTGTGCAGTTTCATGTTTTTTTTTTTTGCCAAAAACAAACCACCACCAGCTGCTGCAGAAATTCTTCATCGACAGCGTATTGGAAACTTACAGAAAGACCAGCAAATGGCCCCAAAGAGTAAGCTTCTCTTTTCATTCGACTTTATTATGCTTCAGTTCATGTAGTAATAAACGTGTGCACTATTGTTTTCTCCTTTTTTTCCCTTAAATTTTCTCGGTGTGCATTTGTGTACAGCTCTGATGGAAGCCATGCATGCCGCTGATGGAGAAACTTGCTACTGGAGCGAGGGAGCTCCGTCCAAGGATGGATTTGCCTACAAGTTGATCAGAGAGCACAGAGGACTCTGTCGCGAAGAAGACAATGTCGACGATGACGTCGAAGAATCCAGATTACCTTTGAGGAGAAAGAAGAGCAACGTGGAGTATTCAGAGAGCAATGGCGACACTGTTAAAGATGTCCCAACCTGTGTAGAATGCGGCAAGACCTTCGGCTCGAGCAAGGCCCTGTATGGCCACCTGAGGTGCCACCCATCCAGAGGCTACAGGGGCGCGAACCCGCCGCGGCCGGCGCCGGCGTCGACGGACGCTCGGAAATCGCTTCCCATCGCCAAAACTTGGTCCGTGACCGCGAGGAGGGGCAGGAAGGGCACCTTCAGCGAGTTCCACGGCCATGAGCTGTCTGCCGTCAAGCTGCTGATGCTCTTCTCGGGCAGCAAGGTGCACCAACGCAGTGCACCGCCGCCGGGCAATCGCCGTGCCTCGTATACGTGCGCGACGTGCAACCAGACGTTCACCTCTCACCAGGCACTTGGAGGGCACAGGGCCAACCACAGCAAGCAGAAAGAGCTGGAGGTCGGGGCGTTGGTGAAAGCGAAGATGGTGGAATCAAACAGTGAAACGGCGGCGGCGGCAGCTGCCGCTGCTGCTGATGCACATCGTTGCAAGATCTGTAACATGACATTTCCTACCGGGCAAGCGCTCGGAGGGCACAAGAGAAAGCACCGCGCGAATCCGGGCATGACCAACGCTTTGGAGATCTCGAAGCGGAAGCAAGAAGAGAGGTTAATTTGATGCAGTTCCAAGCATCGAAGACTCGATGGAGTTTTCTTAGTAAAAGGGGATTCATAATGGAGGCGTGCATGCATGCATCTTTTGGGTAGATTACAGGCAGAACATTTAAGCAAAAAAAAAAAAAAACCAGGTAAGAACATTGTGACATCATGAATCGAAAGGTTCATTCGATGTCTTTTTTGCGTTTGATGCCTCCATCCCAAGTTTTTTTTTTGTTTTTCCTGATGTAACTTCCATGACAGTGAAAGATCGTAATCCCGATCAAATGCATTTGCTCTTATTATGTGGTTGCCTTTCTTTCTTTTTTTTGTCCTTGTCTTATGTTTGAAAAGTAATATCAATGGTTTAATTCGTGAAGTGCTAATAATTATGAATATTGTCTACAAGATCGACTTATGATCGAGTCAACTAATCCGACAAGATCATTAATAATTATATATCACATACCTAATAATAATAGGTCTAGATGAGATTCTCAAAAAATTCAAATTTGAATGCTTAAACGAGAAAGGGCAACTTATTACTTCACCCTAAAACCTAGTGATGGTTGACTTCTTTTCCTTCGGTGAAATATCATATATTTGGTTGACTTCTTTTCCTTCGGTGAAATATCATATATTTGACTTGAATTAAAGAAAGAAAAGTGCAGTCTGCATTCTGTTTTTGTTGGTACTCTTTTTAGGGTTATTTTTTCAAATCACCTCTAAATTATCACGATTTTTTAAATCTAATATCAAATTATAAACTTCATTTTTTGGGTCGCTAAACTATCACGATTTTTTCAATTTGATCCTTCCATCAAATTTCGTCAACTTCTCGGTTATCTTTAATTTTTTGCATTTGTGAAAAGTCTATTATACCCCTACCTTAAGTGTTAGTCTTTTTGCTTAAAATAATATATAAAAATAAATAAAAAAGAAAAGGTAAGGCGCCGGCCCCCTTGTTCTTCCTCGCCGCGCGCAAGGGAGAAAAGGGAGGTTGATGGCCCCCTGAGCGTGGAAGTCTCGCCGGTCGACAAAACCCGTCGCTCCTCACAAAAATCCCACCTTTTCCCTCTCCTCCTCCCCCACCGTCGCCGCCAGCGCTCCTCAATCCCTCTCGCTTCGATCTCCTCCCATTGTCGACCTCCTCCCTCTGGCCAGATCTTGAACTCTTAACTGACCATGGGGGATGACGACGATGCTCGCTTCGGCTCCCAGAGTTCGTCAGAATCCCAGGCAGACTCGTAAATGATGCCACTATCGCCATCTCACCCTTCCATCTTCATCGCGGTGACCTCCGGCTCCGGGCACCTCCACCACCACGCAGGCGACACTGCCCGCATCGATGAGCCTGTCACCGTCGCAATCTCTCTGCAGCGGGCGCTAGCAATAGCCCTCTCGTCCAGCAGCCGCGCTCCTCCGGGAAAGATGCCGACAACAGCAGTGGCCCCAAGGACTGCTGGAGCGAGGGGGCTACTTCGACGCTGATCAATGCTTGGGCGAGAGGTATATGGAGCTCAGACACGGCAATATGAAGCAGAAGCACTGACAGGAGGTGTCGGACATCGTAACCAGCCACAACGGTTACATCAAACGGCCCAAGACGGACGTCCATTGCAAGAACCACATCGACGCCACTCAAGAAGAAGTACAAGATCGAAAAGAACAAGATCTCTGCCTCCGGCACCTCCAGTTGATCGTTTTTACACCAGCTAGACCACCTACTCGGCCCCAATCACAAGCCCAGTCCCATTCCGACGCCTCAGCCGCTGCCCCCTCCCTCGTAGCCTAACAGCCACCAGAAGATTCTTGTCGGCGTTCTGATCCGCACGCCGGCCACCCAGATGCGATCCCAGTTCCCGCAGCGGCAGCGGGCTTCCAGGCACCCAGCCTTCAAGAAGATGCAGATGTCACCCCCGCCGCTGTCGTCAGTGACGTCCAAGTTCGTAGTTTAGAATTAGATCTAGAAAATCGTGATAGTTTAAGGATGGTTTGAGGAAATAACCCTTCTTTTTATTTTCTTCTGTACATAACAACAAAAGAGGGAAAAGAAAAATAAAAAAATAGACTAAAACTTGAAGTTGGGATTATATATATAGACTAAAGCTTGAACTTGTTATCAAGAGTAAGAAAAAATCTCCAACTTTTATAAGATAAAGAAGTACACACATTGCATTATAAAAATATGAAGTGCTTTTTTCCATTATTACCCTTGTTCTAATACATAGTGCTCTATAATGAAGTCCAGAGAATTGCTCAAAGTAAAATGAATAATTCCTATAGAGAGAGAGGAATAGTTACTATGAATCAATGTATGACTTTTAAATTTGAAGATTTTGATAGTTGTTATTGTATATGAAAGTAAATTAAATGTGCTTTTCAATATTATTTGGGTGAGATTTTAGTTAGGTAAGATGATTATGCAAAATTAAAATATGATTTTCTATTTTTTGGATAGAAATTTGGATTTCGATTCTTTCAATATATATATATAATTTGTGTGAATGGGGTTAGTTTTTTCATTACATGTAATATTTTAAGTAAATAAATAAATAATGAGATAAAATTCAACCATTTTCTTAAACTACTCACACGTAATATTATTGGAATCATTGAAGTTATACAACATTAATTGAATCTCATTCTAATTTTCAAGATAAAACATAGAACAAAGTTATGATACCATTTACTAAGTTTATTATAATAATTTCATATTGAGATACATTCTAAAGAATTTATTAGTTAAATCTTAGGATATTAAATATCAAAGAAAGCTACAAGTACTCAAATATGGGTTATTTGCTAATTGATATAAATCATGCAATCATCATCATTATTAAATTTAATAGAACACAATTGATATAAAATTTAGGTTGAATATTTTTTTTAGGAATCAATCATAATCAAATAAAATCTAAAATGCTTACTTTTCGGTCTTATTATAGTCTTTGTGTACGAAAAAATGAAACCATGAAATTTGATTATATACAATGAATTATAAATTTTCTTTCACCAAATATGTAATCATACAAGATTAACACTTGTGATAAATTGAATTACTTAAACTACATAATTGAATGCCTGAATAATACAATCTTTGTATTTGTCGTATTCTTTGTATAATATGTGATATTCATAGCATAGTAGTAATATATATATATATATATATATTATTAAACAAGAGTTCATTTATCACTCATATAAATGCAAGTTAGTTTCTCCTACTTACATATTCACCTTTTTTGTATTCAATGTGACCATGATTGTTATATGTATGGAAAATGCTGTATTATTTTTTTTGTATAACATATAAAATCGATTCACTAAAATAATTGATTGATATGATCTATCTTAGTTGTTTGAATATAATTAATGTGATTAATCATTGTTTGTATATATTTGTATCATGCATTTCGCATGAATGATGGCTTGAATTTAGCAGTACATCATTGATGATGATATGAGTCACCTTTAAAACTCAATTCATCAATTTGTTCTCACAAAATGTCATAAAATAGAGTGAATTTGATTGTCATGCGAAACTAATTTTTATATCATGTAATAGTAGTGGAAGCCACCTTTAGAGTTTGTAGTCATCGCCTCTAAAATTCATATATTACTTTTTTGTTTTATATAATTATATGCATCAATATCAAATACCATGTGGAGATTTAAATTAAATGCATAAATATCATGCAGTTACTTATGTGAATAAATTTCACTTTTAGTTCATATAATATGCATGATACCTAACATAACATTTTTCATGTAGTACATTAAATATGCATGTCATACAGTTTAAAATATATATATATATGTTAAAAAAACTTCTAACATTACAATATTAATTTTTTTAAATTCAATTTTCAAAATAATTTGCCACACGATTATTAGAATACAAAAAATACATAATCAGGACAATATGGCCATTTTTGTATTGATTTTAACTAACTACATCTAAATTATACTTAGAACTTAATGTGACATGATAATTTATATAAATTTCAACTATCTTCTTAATCACGTACTAACATGGCATAATATAAACATGAAATTCATATACTTCATACATTTATGTGAATATAACCATACATTTTACCAAAAAAAGTTGAAAATTTTGGGAATATAATGGCAAGACGAGCCCCTGTGGATATATGGTAACTATGACATAGAAGAGGAATTATTTGCTTGTGGAAGTGAACTATCGGTAAAAAAAGTTATGGAACTTAAACTTATAAAACGAGGATAAAAGAGAACATGGGAGAAAAATGAACAGCCTTGGATACTTGTCTAATTACATAGTTACTAAATATGTGGAAGATATCAACTCATGTAGCATCATTTGGTACCCTTAATTAAATAATGAGTTGGATTTTGATCTTGATTTCTTGACATGATAACTCAACAAAATTGGACAGTTATGCTGATGTATAAGATAATATTCCACATAGAATTTCTTTCCTAAAAATTTGCAATTAATGGGACATTACTCCCATCCATTAGTGCTTGCCCCGGAGATTCATATATGTTGCATTTATTCTCCACTTCCTCTTATATCATTTAATTGTTTTGTTTTTTTTTCTCTTAGTATACTCTCTCTCCGTCTTCCTCCTTTCATCTCATGGCCATGAACTTGCAGGAAAGCATAAAGATGATGATGAAGTTATTGTTACATAATGGGTAAAACGTGTGCTCAAAACTCCTATGATAATGATCGAATGAAATTGGACCATCTATATACAAATTATATTATTGGTGTAAGGAGAGGACAAGATATTATCTAGTTATGAAGGTGATGACAATAGGAGACACAACACCGAAGACATGTAAGTAGGAGGAGATCAGAACAAGAAGAAAGAAGGGAAAGTGAAGAACTGTTTTGTGTCAAAAAGTACTTTTGATGAGTTCTAACAGGAATTCAGTTTTCTTTTAGATCATATTAGGAATTTTTGATGGAATTTATAGTGATATTAGATTTGTATGCATCAATAACATTTTGATTGATGTAGTTAGAAGTTTAGAGTTGTGTTAGGGATTTCTTGTAAACTTCTCATATTCATATTATCATATTTCAATTTGTTATACATCATGCTTTTTGTAATCCATTGTCTTTGTTTTAATAGGTTAACATGCATATTATGATCCATTGTCTTTGGTTTATTAGGTTTTTTTGCCTTGGTATCTTAAGATTCTAATTTGATGACGTGGTGTGATTTTGACATGTGTTTAGTGTATGATCCATTCTTGAAAAATAGATATTAAAAACCTTTTTTTATCATTGTTATTAGCCAAAAGATCACACAATTGATTAGTCTAAGAAACACCATGCATACGAATTGTCTTGGAGATTATTATTATCATAAAAAATCATATAAAGTAGTTAAATGTGAAATTAACACACCGATTACTATTTTTCATGTTATACATGACTCTTCATCCGGCCCAACAAAATGAACTACATCTAAAACAATAATTTATTCTTATTTGCAATGGTATGATCCATTCTATAATTTTCATGTTGTATATTATAAAAATTGAAGAGTTCTTCCTAATATAATATGATAAAAGAAGTTGAAAAACAACTTCCAATGAACAAAAACTAAAGAACAAAGCATCACCAAAATAATGATATCGAATAACATTAATAGAAAACTTTTCTCTCTGTATGAAATGTCTCACTTGATCTATCATATATTTATTAATGCTTATAGGATTCACCAATCTCATTTAACTATGAATTTTTTGTTCATTGGTTTTGCCTTAGAGCTTCCAAGTTCACAACAGATTGCCTCTATTGTATTGGCATGGTGGAAGTAATTGATCCTATATGATGTTGCTAATGAAATGTACAATGATTGATGTTTTGAATGACATTGATATGCATGGAGTTAGGGTTTCATAAGTATTTATTTTCCATAAATAATCGTATTGTAAGAGATTGAATATTTTCCTAGTAGATTGATGTTTCATACTCTCATATTGGTTGTATTCCTCCCAACTTTTACATTTGATGAAGTTTATGTCATTTCATTTATTTCTATTACAAAGAGAAATTTACATGGTTTCAAGAACCGGACCAGACCTATTGGTCCAACCAGTTCAATTATGAATCAATTGTCATTTTGATGTGGGCTAATATACAAATCCAATTTTCATAAAAAAAACAAGATGAACAAAGATGAACCGGATAAACCAAGTTGAACCAGGAATTATGGTTCAACCCGATTTTTACTTTTTTGGATAACAAAGGAAGTAAATAAGAGAAAATGGAAAGCATTAAACTTGGATTTGAAAATTATTAATATAAAAAGGAAATAATAAATTGATGAAAGAGAGAGCCCAAATTATAGAAGATTTGACAATTAATAGAAGAAAAAAATGGAAACACGACAATTAATAATTGATAGAAGGAAAAAAAGAAAGTAAAATTGAATAATAGGAAAGTTAATTCATTGGATGATAATAAGTTAATAACCACAGTAGTAATAGTCAAGGTAGTCAAGATCGGGATCTTACATAAGATCGGAGGGGGTCACAAGATCGATGACCGTAAAATTAGATCGAGGATCATAAGATCATACTTATTAATAAAAAATATATTTTAAAGACAATAAATATTTTTTTATAAATTGGTCACATTTAAATATTAGTACACGTTAGTAAATCATTTTTTTATCGATTCTTAAGAAAAATTATATCAAAACATATTAAAAATAAAGAAAATATAATACATTTCATCTTAAATTAATTTTATTATCATAAATATATTTTTAATTAATATTATATTAATCATATGAGATCATATAGAATTGAATAAGATCGTTTGACTAAAATTAATATCGTATTAAGATTTTACACATAAGTTTCTCAATATAAGATTGAGATGGTAAGGGGGCAGTAAGATCATAAGTAGTAGTAGCAACAGTAAAGTAGTACTATCACTAGTATTATACAAACAATAAGCATATATTATATTGTACTAAATATGATATTTATATTCAAGATTATCAAAAATATATTTTAATAAAATCCGATTAGAACTTGATCGAATCAGTCGGACCATGACCTAGTTAGCCTTTTTGATCCGATCTTGATCCGTTATGGAAATATTGGAAATCTAAAGACTAGTATAAGAAAATGAAAGAAAAAATAAGAAGCATATGACTCTCATTGATAAAATTTAAATTGGCAACATCTTAATTATAAGTCAAAGAATGTGCCATTAACTGGTGAATATCAGTAAATGTTTTTAGGTTGGACCAGATCGATCGGTCTGACCGGTCAATAGTGAATCGATCTTCGATTCGGTCGGGTTCGGTGGTAAAAGCTATTTTGATAAGAAAATCAAATTGAACCAAGACAACATGATCAAATCGGTGGAGGGCGGCCTCCACTCCACCTCGGGTTCACTAATTAAATGCTTTGCTCAATTGTGCATGTTTCTTTGTTTTTGTTCTTGGCATGGATTGAAGCAGGTGCAAATTATCATCAGAGGAGTAGAGGATAGTGATCAGCCTCGCACAGTTCGGGAACAAGTGGGCGAGGATCACGACGTACTTACTGGGCCGGGGCGGATGGACAATGATGTCAAGAACTTTTGGAGCATGAGTTAGAGGTTGACGTGGATCCTTCAGACACCAAGACACCATTGCTAGGGAAGTCGATCAAGGGACAAGGAAAGGTAAAGCTTCACTTGCACTCCGCCACCACCTCCTCCTCTGAATCGCTTGAACCTACTCGAATCGTCTCGAAAAACTAGTCGAACCACATACCCAAAGAGTGTGAACCGCACATTCCATCAATCAAGCATCCAACGGACGCCAGAGGAGGCAAGTTGGTCCTAGATCTTTGTAGAGGCAGGACTAAATTTAAATCCATTATAAAAAGGAAAGAAATAATAATGTGAGAATATAGTAATAAGGAAAAATCTAAATAAAAATTACTTAATGAAATTATGAAATCAAAATCATAAAATATAAATATTATATATTAAAATTTAAAAATATTAATATTTGATTAATTTAAAATGATTATTAATATGTTTTTACTTTATTATAATATATATATAATACTTTATTTATAATATTTTTATTTTTATTTCATTAAAAATGATTTCGAATGAACTCGATTAAACCCATCGAAGTATTATTCAGTTGATCGATCGGTTTGACTATTGGTTCAAGTTTAAAACATTGATATCAGCACTATGGTCAAAGAATGTACCTCTAGTAGTGCATTATTTCACAATCAGTTATAGAAAGATTACAACGACGAATCACAAAGGTCTTGTTTGGTAACAAGTGCACAAATTCTAACAATGAGATTAAATATGTACAAGAATAATTTATTCTGGACAATTCTTATCCATTTTAAAAATAAAAATAACTTATTCTCTAATGTTCTATCTAATATAAAAAAACATGGTAATCTTGCTTTTTCAATTTCCAAAGCAAAAAACAAGAGCCGGCATGATTTCTTTTGATCTCCTATGTTATCTTCAATCCAATTGTGTTTGGATGGAAAGGTTGGAGCCAAAGGTTATTCTAGCCGAAATTTGATTACAAACGGAGGCAAAAAAAATTGTCTTTTATTATCGACACACGTAGTTAGCAAGGTTGTGCCCAAGAGTGGAACTAGGGTCTACATGTGGACAGTGGCGAAGTTAGAAATATTTTGAGTGTGTTCACATCAACATGAATCTTGTCGAAGAGCTCACCTCTTCTTTTCGTAAATTTTATTTTTTACCTATATATATAAAGATATTAATTTTAGAATCCAAAATTCTTTTAAAATATTATATTATGATATTAAGATTTAACAAATAATTTGTAAGCGTAATATAAGATAGTAAACATAAATATTTAATTATACTAATGTATCAACAAAACAATATTGCATTATTATTTATGTATATAAATTATATATAATAGTTATGAATCAAATGAGCATACATGATACCATAACCACCTAATTATACATTTATTAAAGGTAATATACAAATAAAATAATTAAAATTAAAAATATAAAATATTAAAGCATAATGTCTAAAGAGAAAGAATGAGTTGATTGGATGAAAATAAAATAATTAAAATATAAAATAGTATAGCATAATGTCTAAAGAGAAAGAATGAGTTGATTGGATGAAAATAGAGAAGAAAAATATTATAAAAATTTATAAAACTTGGAAGATCAATACACAAATAAGTAGTAAAAAATTATGGGCTTGGACCACTTAATTAAGAAAAAAATGATTATAGGAAATATATAAATAAAACAATTAAGTAAAAATATAAAATATAATGTCTAGAAGAGAAAGAATTAATTATTGGATAAAATTAGAAGGTAAAAATATAATAAGATAAATTTGGAAGATTAGGTGTAAGTAATTAGATATCAATCATATATAATAATTCAAGTAGTATCATCCTCATGTAGTGGTCACTACTTACTTGATTGTCAATATTGAAGACCGTTAAAATCCTGACGCCAACAATATTTTTGCTCTTTTTTTCACTTGGATTAATGAAGATTAAAGCACAATGATCTCTTTAATCATTGATTAAGTCGCCTCTCCTAAACTTCATTAGTTTGGAAATTTTAGCCGAACTTTCTAAAATGTTATATATATATATATATATATATATATATTTTTGTCTTTTTAACTTATTTGTTTTGTTGTATATTTTTTTATCATTTATACAATTGGTTGGGTTCTTTCTTTTTTTATCATAATTCACTTACTATTTTTTTCCTATATTCTTATTCATTTATACAATTTTTTAATAATATTTATTTTTATACTACTTTGATTTTTTTTAAGAGTTACTTATTAGTGTATAATTTATATATCCTATAACATGCTTACTTTATGCTTGTACCATACTTTTGCTCTTGTTATTGTTTTATTTTTTTAAATTTATCTATACAAATTAAATTTAATATATTTTTCTAATTAATTATGGCCTTACTTTAAATCTATTTATATATTTATTATTATATTTTAATTTTATTATTCAGTTAATGATAATAGTGAACCCACTAAAAATTTTTTGCCTCTGTCACTATTTGTGCCTTGATAGTCGTTGGTAGTTAGTAGCCACAAATTTAAATTTTAGAACCATCACTTGGTCAGGAAAATATCGTTCTACTTTTTGTCATGACTCCAAATTAATAAGGTGTTAGTAGTATACTAACAACGTGATGCATGCAAAATATAATATATAATTAACCATACATTTATCACACTTTGTTTCATTTTCATGTAGCATGTATTATTTTCTGACCTTATTTATCTTAGTTTTATAAAAATGAAATCTACACAAATTGTATGTTTTACTGCATAAAAATAAGAAAATTGAATTACGGAGTTACTGGAAAAAATTGCTGCTCAAATCAATGTTAAAATGGAGCCAGAAGTGAAAAATAGTGAAGTTGGCAGGGGCTGAAATTTCGTTGTCATGGGAGGCCTGAATGATCTATCACAGATGGTAACAAAGGTCGTGAAACTATTGTAACGGGCCGTTAAAATGCTCATATTCATCAAGAAAACTTGAGTAATGGGCCACGACCTGTTACGGACTGTTAATCACTTTATGAATCACTTCTACTCCGATTTGGACATTATGAGGGTCGTGAATCACTTTATGAATTGTGAAAAGTCATTTGAGGCTGTTACAAAGTTGAATTTTGAGATTTCTTCGACTTTTCTTGAGGATTTTAAATACGATCGACTCCAAACTTTATCCTAAGTCCTAGGGATCATTAAGAAAGATATTTATTTGAAGAAGTTTTAGATGATTTTAAAGTCCAAACAAAGTCTATTTCGAATTTTTATTATTTTAACAAAAAAGGACTCTCAATCAAATTGAAACTTTATCAAAACTCTTGGAAAACCTAGAGGCTATAAATAGAGGCATTAGGAGGCAGAAAACGTAGTGGTTGAGACTTGGGAGAAGTACATGAGATCTGAAAATCGTGCTACATTTCTGAAGACGAACTTTGAGTTTGAAGAAGAATTTTTAGAGAAGATTGCGGAACAACTCATCGTTTGTGTTTTACGATGATTCAGAGATCATAAAACAAGAATTTAGTCTTTTAATCATTGTTTGTATGTTCTTTATTCATACTTTTTTTATTTTCAATTTATTCTATAATAGAGATATTTATTTTATCGAGAAAATTTCATGAACTCGATTGTTAGATTTGAATTAATATAGTTATTTCAGAGTAAATTTCAGGGATGGTCACCCAACTTATCGAGTGTTCCCAATATGGTCATCCAACTTTGTTTTGTAACTAAAAGGTCATCCATCTTTGTCAAACTTTCACTCGCGGTCATTGTGACTGGTTGTTGCCCGTTTATCGGTGGATTGCCTACGTGGATGCCCACCTGTCCGACATTCATCTGCCACGTTAGAAACAACTTAAACATACTTCTCTCCTACGTGTTTTGTCCTACATGTTTTTTATATCCTTTTTCAGCTGATGATCCCCATTTCGCCCACACATTTCCCCTTTTCGCCGACAAAACCTTTTTGTCAGCGAAAACCCTAGATTCGGTGGAGACGCGAACTCCGATCGGTCCCTCGTGATCATTGTCGATCGCTGGTCGCTCTTGGTCGTCAGTAATTGGATGCTTCCTTTCGTGGCTTGTCACTGCTCGCTCTTGCTCGTGGGTGGTCGCTCCCACTTTAGCTCTCCTGCAGTCATCGCTCCTGCTCTCTTGCGGTCGTCGCTCCTTCTCTCCTGTGGTCACCGCTCCTGCTTTCTTCTGATCATCGCGCCTTCTCTCCTGCAGTCGCCACTCGAAGTTGACGACGCTCGAAGTAATCCTGCTCATTCCCTCGCTCGACTCCTCCACCCTGTCGCTCCATCCATCCCTCCCTCGGCCTTTCGGAGTTCAATCATTTTCAGGTATTAACCATAAACCCTATTTTGTAATTATCTGTGGGCCAATATGTTATTTTGTTTCGCTATATCATTTCGCATATTGTTTCAAAGTGTTTGTTGGACATATGTGGACCTATAATTAATAATGGAGGTACTTATTTGACATGTGTTAACTCTTCCACATCAAAGAAAAGATGAGACAACCCGAAGGTGCTAAAGCATCAACATCAACAACATACTTAGGTGAGTTGTGGCATGATTTTTTTCTTCTTAATTGCTAAAGAAATTACATTATTGATTACTAAATTTATAGTTTAATTAATGTAGTATTTTATAATATTTTTTTGTAGAGCCCGATCACTTTGATCTCCATATTCATATAATGGAGATAAAGGTGAATACGGTTATCACGATGCCGATGTTGAGACCATTGTGAACATTGATCCAGATCTGATGTCCTTGATGGAGATTGACCACTTTGTGAAATGTATTGGCGTCGTCATGTAGCCTATAACTAGGTTCAGCAGAGATTGGAGTGGCATTCAGGACTGAGATGCTTGGACACTAATGCTGATATGAATCTGGATATACTCTCCTTATTGTGAATGCACATTCGAGGACGAATTCTTTTGAAGATGAGGGGAATGATATGAATCAAGAAACGCATACAATTGCAGCCGGCAATAGAAGAATACTCTAGCAAAGTTGGATAATCAAGATAATGGTGTAGATCTCAAGCATAAGGAAATTGAAGATAATCAACATCAAGATAATGGTGTGGATCTCAAGCATAAGGAAATTGAAAATAATCAAGAATGTTTGGAATTTACAATTGATCCATTACAAGATCGAGTTAGATCAGATCCAACTTCTCAACGGGTTATAAATTGGGCCGCATGAAGAGTCAGCATAACTTGGGCTAAATAAATCATGGTTTAACCATATTTATTTGGAATTTTTGAATTTAATTATATAAGGAAATTCTGCTGAGAGTTGCAATAGGAATTCATTTAGTTATTTTAGGAAACTAATTTCCTTGCTTGTAGACTAAGTTAGGCCTTTTTCTTCCACCCCAAATTCAGGCTTTTAGGGCCTATAAATATTGGTGTTTATTATTATTTCAGACATCTTTGAATCTATTGAATTATGACTTAATTGCTTTTGCTGTGAGAAAACTTCTGCAACCCGTTCTTCGAGAACTTCCGCCGTTAATTATAAGATTGGCTATCTTGTGATTAAATCCATCTATTTATAATATTGATTGCTTGGTTCATTGTAATCTTGAGGTTGATATTTTGCTGCCTTGAAAATTCGTTTGATCTCATTTTTTTATTATCATATATTGTTCCGATCACTGAAGGCATTGTTCTTGAGTATGCAAATGCAATGAATTTTCGAATCATGATATGAAAATTAGATGAAAGATTGCAACCATCATCAACAAGAATGATCTTAGAAAAACATAAAGGTGGATGTAAAGAAATGAATAAGATTCTAGGCTCATCAGAAAATCTTGAAATCATAATCAACCAATCAAAAGTACTTAGGACTAGAAAATATTCATTCCAAAATTTCACCATATGATTGAAATAAAGTTTCTCAGCACTCAATGAACAAGAAAGTGGAATATAGAATTGAGATTTAATGTTTGCATACCATTCAATACTTCTTCCAATTAAAACCTGCAAGTTAGTCACATCAAACAAATATAAAATTTCAAAGCAAGGAATTGGACTTTTCAAACTAGTCGTTATAAAATCAATACAACCTATTTCAATTCCTTGCATGATAGAATTTGTATCTTCATATAGTCCACTCCTATATATCTGCATGAAGAAATCAGAATCAAAAGACAAAAGATGATTAGTATTAGGAGAAACATTACTGAACTCTCTTTCTTTTGTCTCATACTCAAGTAAGTCTTGAGTATGATGCTTTGATACTCAAGAACAATACCTTGAGTGACTGAAACAATATATGATAATCAAAGAAACGAGATCAAACGAATTTTCAAGGCAGCGAAATATCAACCACAAGATTACAATAAACCAAGCAATCGATATTATAAATAGATGGATTTAATCACAAGATAGCCAATCTTGTAATTAATGACGAAAGTTCTCGAAGAACGGGTTGCAGGAGTTCCCTCACAGCAAAAGCAATTAAGCCATAATTCAATAGATTCAAAGATGTCTGAAATAATAATAAACACCGGTATTTATAGGCCCTAGAAGCCTGAATTTGGGGTGGAAGAAAAAGGCCTAACTTAGCCTACAAGCAAGGAAATTAGTTTCCTAAAATAACTAAATGAATTCCTATTGCAACTCTCAACAGAATTTCCTTATATAATTAAATCCGAAAATTCCAAATAAATATGGTTAAACCATGATTTATTTAGCCCAAGTTATGTTGACTCTTCATGCGGCCCAATTTATAACCCGTTGAGAAGTTGGATCTGATCTAACTCGATCTTGTAATTGATCAATTGTAAATTCTAAACATTCTTGATTATCTTCAATTTCTTTATGCCTGAGATCCACACCATTATCTTGATGTTGATTATCTTCAATTTCCTTATGCTTGAGATCCACACCATTATCTTGATGTTGATTATCTTCAATTTCCTTATGCTTGAGATCCACACCATTATCTTGATTATCCAACTTTTCTAGAGCATTTTTATATTGTCGGCTATAATTGTATGCATTTCTTGATTCATATCATTCTCCTCCTCTTCAAATTGATTCGTTCTCGAATCTGCATTCACAATAAGAAGAGTATATCCAGATTCATATCATTTCCCTCCTCTTTAAAAGGATTCATCCTCGAATCTACATGCACAATATGAAAAATATAACCTATCACATATCTAAATTTGTTAACTAATTTAGGACATGCATAATGAGGATATTGATACTTCCCTTTCATGTGTCTGATGATCAGCATGATGCATCTCAATGATAATTGCAAGTACAATTTCTCATCCATACCATCAAGTTAAGAGCCTGCAAGTGCAAAGAAAGAAGACATAAGTATTATAAAAAGTAATGTGACTCTCATACTCACCTGGATGAAATATCTTATGCCCATAAGATGATGGTATTTTAAGAAGCAAAGTGCGAAACTTTGGAGACCTTCCCTTGCGCATAAGGATCCTATCAAATAAAATGTGCAATGTATGCCACAGAACTAGAGATCTAACAAGAAAATTGTCAAGTAGTTCCAAAATAAGGACATCTTTTTCTCTCAAAATAAAATGGATCCTTAAAATATGCAAGTAAAATATCATAAGATCTGTAATGCATCAAACAACTTGGCTTATAAAGGGAATCATGCAAGTCCTTGCAACAAACCAAAACATCATCAAAATTACTTTGCAAATGACTGTTATTAATCAAGATATCTCTAAAGAAGTTACTCTCAAATCTTTGATGAAAATTGCACAAAAGTCCAACTAGTGCAAATGCAATGAATTTTCGAATCATGATATGAAAATTAGATGAAAGATTGCAACCATCATCAACAAGAATGATCTTATGAAAGCACAAAGGAGGATGTAAATAAATGAATAAGATTCTAGGCTCATCAGAAAATCTTGAAATCATAATCAATCAATCAAAAGTACTCAGGACTATGAAATATTCATTTCAAATTTTCACATATGGCTCAAATAAAGTGTTTCAGCACTCAATGAAGAACAAAGTGGAATGAAAAATTCAGATCTAATGTTTGCATGCCACTTAATTCTTCTCTTAATTAAAACCTCAGACACATCCAGCAAATATAAACTTTGAAAAGTAAGAACTGGTCTTTTCAAACTAGTTGTTATAAACTCAATACCTCTTTCAAATTCTTGCAAGAGAGAATTTATACCTTTATGTACTTCACTCAAATGATCATGTAAATTATTACTATAAATCAAAATACCTCCTAAGAAAATAATCACAGATCTTTTGTGGGAAACACATAAAGTTCAAATGGATGCAAATTTCTCATTTGTGATGTAAAAATCATATGACAAGCTGTAATAGTTATTTGAAGAAATGCTCTTACTAAAACACAATGGTTGGTTCAAGGAGATCAATAAGATTATACTCTTATCAGAAAATCTAAATATCAAAATAAGTCAATCAAAGATGCTCAATATTAGAAAATAATCATTTCAGAAATTCATTGTAAGGCATAAATAAAATGAACCAGCACCCAACAAATATGAAAATGAAAAGGACGGATGGCATTGAACACCTCTCTCAACTAAACCTTGCAAACTAGTCACATCAAACAAATATAAAGTTTCAAAGCAAGGAGATGGACCTTTCAAACATCTTGTAATATACTCACTACAACCTCTTTTAGATCCTTAAATGATATGAATTATAACTTCATGTATTCCACTCCAACATATCTGCATGGAGAAACCAGAATCAAAAGACAAAAGATGGTTAGTATTACGAAAAACATTACTGAACTCTTTTTCTTTTGCCTCAACACTCGAGTCTTTTTGCTCATATCTCTCTGGAGGTGGTCTTTCTAAACACTCAAGATCTAATCTTCTCTCATTCTCACAACTCTCATAATACTCAGCATCTAAATGTTGTATCTTAATACTTTCAGAAGGTGGCCTTTCTAAACACTCAAAAGTTGTGTGGCTATCACTTTCATCACTCAAGTTGTGACACTCATATTTTCCATCTTTGCCTTTCTCACAACTCTCAGAATTGTTTGGAGTTGTTGAACAATCAGCTTCTTCTTTCTTCAAGTGTTGTTGTGCAACCAAATTTTTTCAGAGAAATGATTTTGAACAAATGTTCAACCCACCTCAAAAGCAAGGAGTTGTCATTGAAGAAATAGGAGCACAGTTAGAGGACAATGAGGTTGTTGATGCCCCAGCTATGCAAGGATGGATGATTCAGAAGAGGAGCATAACACCATTGATAGCCAACGAGATCACTAATCCTAACACTGATGACGAAGATGAAGACCCATTGCATGATGAAGACTACAATCCTCTTAAAGATGATGATGATTTGGCAGAAACAATTTCCTTGGCAAAGAAGAACAAGGCTGTTGATGAGGCAACTAGGGGATCACAGTTAGACGATGAAGAAATAATCCAGGATGTAATGGAGGAGGCAACGCAAGGTGTCGGTGATGAGGGGACAAGGGAGCCATTGTAGAGGCAAGTTGCAAGGCAAGATGAGGGACACTTAGAGGTTGAGCATGGGAGTAATGAACCAGAGCAGTAGGCTGAGGATGCTGATGAAGTTGAGAATGTTGAGAGGTTGAGCAGGGATACCACATGGTCTCAGTACCATTTCTTTCCCCTAGCAAAAACCGAAGATAAGGAGTATGAATCAAGGTACGAGCAGTCAGAACATTTGGGCACAATTTTAGACACAGATGATGAAGGTGGCAAGAGAATTAGAGAACCAACTTTCAATGCTGAAAAAGATACGAGTGATCCACATTTTTGAGATAGGTATGAGTTTCAGTAATAAGGAAGAGTTCATTGAGGTCTGCCGAAATCATGGATTAAAAATAGATATCAAGTTTATTTCCCATGGTATGATAAGAAGAGGGCAGTAGCAGCTTGTTACAAAAAATATGGATGGAGAGTCATGGCGTCACCTAGAGATATGAAAGGTTCAAGTGATGGAACTTGGACCATTAAGTCAATGCAACTAAAGCACACCTGCCCCAAAGTTTTCAAGAATTTCCACTTAACAACCAACAAATTGGCAGCTAGATATGAATCTCAGTTCTGAAGTTCACCGGCATGGGAAATCCAAGGACCGATTGATCAAGTGAGGAGGGATATGTGTTACATGATTAGTAGAATGACTGCTTGGAGGGATAGAGACCTTGCAATGAAGAAGATCCATGGCGACGGCGCTGAGCAGAATATCGTGCAGAGAACTAATAACCAATCCCGGCAATATAGTCCAAGGTCTTTTTCAAGATCTCCAATGGAAGGGCATATATATTTGCCTTAAGGCCCTTTCTGATTGTTTTAAATTTGGTTGTAGACAACTTATATGTCTTGATGGCTATTTTTTTAAGGGTGGTTTTGGTGGCAAATTACTGACAGATGTAGGAGTAGATGCCAACAATTGCATCTTCCCAATCGCATGGGCATATTGCAAACGAGAGCATTACTACATGGACATGGTTCTTAGAGAGCCTAGGGATTGACCTTCCACTAAACAATGGTAGGGGATGGACCTTTATGAGCAACAGGCAAAAGGTATTTTGATCCTTCTCGCTTCAAATGTCCACACACACACACACATTGATCTTAAGTCGACCTTGCTTGTAAGGACTTGTGAATAGTGTACGGCATGTTTACCCATCCGCCGAACATAGGATGTGTGTGAGACATTTATGGAGCAACTTCAGAGACAAGGGTTTCAAAAGCAAAGAAGTCAAGTCCCTTCTTTGGAAGATAGCCATGGCGACTACTCAATACGAACTTGATTTTTACTTGAATGAGCTTGGGTCAAAGAGAGGACATGCTCCAACTAGAGTAGGGCTTGCTTCTCAAAAATACCTAAGTGTGACACGCTAATCAATAATATGTGTGAGTATTTTAACAAATACATTTTGGATGCTCGTGACAAGTCTATCATCACAATGATGGAGATGATACGCACGAAATTGATGAAACGACTATGGAGGAGTAGACAGTCCATGATGAAGAGGAAAAATGTTGGGATTTTGTGTCTAAAAATCAGAGACAAGCTTGAAGAGATTAAATGCAATGCAGTCAAATGGGAGCTAACATATTCAGGTGGTCCTAATGTTCAGGTGAATTCAGAGGAGGCACAATATGTTGTTGACATGGATGAAAGGACATGTAGTTGTAGGCGATGGCAATTAACTAGAAATCATTGTGTACATGCTGTCGTGAGCATTTTTGGCAACAACGAGGATCCGTAAATATACTTTGACAAATGCTACTAAAGAGAAACATATCTAAAGATTTATGATCATGTCATAACAACATTGAATGGGAGGGAGCAATGGCCTATTGTTGAGGAGTCGATAATAATGAATCTTATATTCATATGCATGCCGCCCGTCAGAGGAGCTACTAAACGTCTCATCATCACCATCACCATCATCTGTACAGATTAAAGTACAGGAGCAAAGCCCAGTGAAATAAACACAATACATAAGGTCACTCATAACAATAAACAATATGAACCATGTTGATAATGCATAATGAAAAGCAATATCAATATTATCATATCCAATCTCATTATCAATATGCATTATCCATCAGCCTTAAGGATCACTAGAAATTAATAATTCTATCGTTCTTTATCATCAATCATAACGGCTGACAATAACAATCCCATTAACAATAACATCAACCATATAAGTTGCAATCAATTATCCTAATAATCAATCAATCTTTACTTTACATTACTTCAAAAATAGAGGCTCCAATTCAATAATCTTTTATAATACTTTAACCACGAAGGCTGCAATTCAATTATTCTTTTTAATCAATTATCCATTCTTATTCTTCATCCATAAAGACTAATATTCAATATCTTATTAATCAATTATCTTTCTTATGCTTCAACCATAAATATTGTAATTATCTTTTTATGTTTAACTTTGGCCACTTCAACCACAAGGGCTGCATTATATTTCAACTATAAAAGCTGCTTCAATCACAATGGTTGCTTTTATTTATTATTTATCTTTTAACCATTACCTTCAACCATATAGGTTGCTTTAACTACAAGGGATGTTTGTTATTTGTTCTTATCTTTGGAGTTACCCTTCAACCACAAGGGCTGCTTCAACCATATAGGCTGCTTTGAGAGTTCTCTCAATTTTAAGTACCTTACATCTTTTTATCTTTATTAACTGATGACTTCTATCTTTGTTCTTATTTAAACTTTCTTTTCAATCTTAGATGCACAATGCATCAATCAATATCATCACAATGAGATCAATATCATAATCATCATAATTAACTATACTTCAATAACTTAAATTCACTTTTCTATCTTCAAAACTCAGGCTGGGTGGGACGAAACTCGGGCTGAGCCGATTTCAATCCAATTCTATTTCGATTTCATCATCGGAACCCGAGTCGAGTCAATCTACAACCCGGTCTAGATCTAATTCAATTCTAATTCATCCATTAATATCAGCGGAACCCAGACTGAGTTATTTGAAATTCGGTCCGAATTCATCACATGCTCTCACGCGTGTTCGGATTTTTCAAAACTCGGGCTGCGTACTTTGGAAATCGGGCCGAGTTCTAGGAACCTAGGTCTGAATTCATCACATGCTCTCATGCGTGTTCGAATCAATCCGATTGCCACCCGGATTGCAAGGAACCTAGGCTGGGCAGTGCAGAACCTGAGTCGGTAGTGCAAAACCCGGATCGAGTTCTACCACCTTTGGGAATTCATCTTTTCGGCGTAACTTCCTGACCCTATTTTTTATGTGATTAACGATGCAATTCAATTCATAATTCATCCATACAATAGTCAATACTTAGGGCGAGGGTCATGATGGTCTATACCAATGAAAATCGTCAATATAGATTTACCCCTACATACCTTAAGTTGATTGAAAAATTAACTATGTTCCTGTTACTTGTAAACTACACGAATGTCGTGACTTTGGTTGACAATTTATCTCTATTGACGTCCAAAAACCCTCGATTACCACTTGGATCTTGTTGTCCTCTATCGGAGCTTCAAAATGATATATCACCCATGCTCTCAAAGTGTCTCGATTCATGAGAAAAATGTAGGAAGAAGAGGGACTCTCGTGTAGAAATTCTATGGAGGCAAATAATATTTTCTAACCACCCTTTAGATCCTATTTATAGTTCTTAACTAGGGTTTTTTGCTCTTATTGGGCCTTAAATTAATTCTCCATCAATCATGGCCATCCATCATTAATTACCTTATATTAAATATTCAGATTTAATTAAATCCAAATTTCACTAATTATTTCATAACCATACTTATAACAAATTCATCTTTACTCAAATTCCCTTTCATCTCTTTATAACTTATTTCAATCAAACTCTACTTTCACCGTTTCCTTTTATTTCTTCTCTTTCTCTAATTTTTAGAATTATTTAATTCCATAATATTTTATCATATACTTTTTTATTAAAATAATAATAAATATTATTTTAATGGCTAAAATATTTATAAGCCATAAAATTCTCAATCATATCCTATATGGGAGTCCTATGTCCATTAAACAAATTATTTGGATCTCAAATCAAATGAAACCCCTAATATCAATCTAATTATAATTTCTACTCCTCACAGGACTTAATCTTCTTTCAATTCATCAAATACTCTAATTTAATTACAAAATTAATATATTACCCTTGATGAAATCGTGGGGTGTTACTTAATCTTCTTTCAATTCATCAAATACTCTAATTGAATTACAAAATTAATATATTATCCTTGATGAAATCGTGGGGTGTTACACCCGACCTCCTCCTCCCTTCCTCCACTCCGAGCCCCACCGCCACACCCATCCTCGACCTCGTATGAGCGCCTGCCCCGAGCATCGACACACCCCATCATCCCCGATTCCGTCGAGTGCCGACAACCCCCATCTCTTCTTGTGCATGTCTCCTGCTTGCGCTTGATCCCTGCTTTCGCCCACCTCCATCGCCCCCTCGGCCACTTAAGCTGCTTGTTGGCGATCAAGAGATTGGGAACGTCGAGGTCTAGGTTGAGGATGGGATCAGTGTGTCACAGTGTTGTAGGGGAAGGCAATCAGGATCGAGCCATCGTAGGCGCCGATCGTAGGGGGAGGTGGGGAATTTCGCGAGGGATAGAAGGGAGGATGGGGGCAGCGCTCAAAAGGGGAGGAGGGGGTCGCAGTTTGCCGTCGGCGGCGGCAACGTTCAGAGGGGAGGAGAGGGTTGGACAATAGAGAAGAGAGAGATATAAAACATAAGGTTATTTGGACAGTAAATGGAGAACGAACGACTCAAATTGAGGCGCTCTACAATGTTTCACCTAAATGGCTTTATACATACATACATACATACATACATACATACATACATACATACATACATATGTATATATATATATACATATATATATATAATGGATTAGTGATATTCTCAATGGATGTTAAGCGTATCTTACTCGTTGATTCACTAATCAATGAATCAAATAAATAATATTTTTAAATAATGAGATTTAATCACTTGTGTTTAAATCCATTGATCAGTGAACTAACGATTAAGATGTCAAAGCAGAAGGTGCTTTTGAGGTACATTAATCACACACACACACATATATATATATATATATATATATATATGTATGTATATTAGTTAAGTGCAATTATGATTAAATATGAATATGTGCAATGTATACTAGGAAAATCCAATGCCTTATGCTCAATTTTAAATAGTTTATAAAATTTAAATAGGAATATAATTATAACATATACATAATATAAAATCATTTACAAATATATTATTATAAAAAAAGAAATTTGTTTGAAAATGACTTGTAGTTTAGATATTCATTTACAAACTATTTTTTCGTAAACTTAACTGAATCTTTTATTACATTAGTTGTAAATTTAAATATTAATGTATGATTTTAGTAAAAATGTAATGATTGAATACTTGTATAAAAAATAATTGTATATAACATTTTCTTGCGAAATAAGATGTCATATACGCCGCAGGAAGAAAATCATGCAATAATATTTAACTATAATTATTAATTTGAAACTATGTATGTAGGTGACCTTATCCTAATCATAATAATTGGAAATAGTTTTTTTCCTAATTGTGACAATACAGTAAAACATTGCCTTTTACCTTAGAAATATTATACCTTTTCAAATATGAGATCTTAAATCGGTACATTAATTAGTATTTTTTTGGTAAAATGTAAAACTATTAACTCTTGTATTAAAACTACTAATGAGTATTTTATCAGAAAAACTTGTCATATGTTATTTAAATAAAAATATGAAATGGATCCGACTTGTCATATGTTATTTATATATTTCAGAAAATTAGAGTTACATAGGATGTAATCCAAGAAGAGATACAAGATTTATTGGAGAGTGAGCCAATTTTATATTATAAAATAAAAAAAATAATTTACACATATAAAAATATATCTAATAATTATCTTATGCAATAATTCTAACTTAATTTTTTTGGGCGAGGGCTTTTATTTAATATTAAATATTCAATATAGTTTAGATATACCAAGGGTAAAAGGGAATGCAAGATATTTTTTTATTTAACAATATTTCAGTAACATGTTAGAAAAAAGAGGGAAATAAATAAATATTAACTAATTGACTAAATAAAATAGTTAAAATATTTATTTACTTAATAATGAATAATTACATAAGTCATCATGTTTAATTTAAATAAGTCAAATTAATCAAAGAGGGGTTGCATACATGGGATCATAAAACAGTTAAATGGGATGTAATCAACAAAAGGAAAAGAGAGAAAAGATAAATAAAAAAGTAAAAGACAAATACATATTACGAAAGAAGAAAAAAAACATATTTATTATGAAGCTTACTAATTAAAGTATTTTACTTAACCTCCATAATATATAAAAGTATTGAATTGATTTTTAACGTACTTAAAAATTTGATGAACAACCTAATTCCTAATGACTAAACTAACATAATGCCTCAAATTTAGATATTTCAACTTTTAAATAAAAAAACATTAAATTAATAGAACAAATAAATAAATGGAATAAGCTAAATAGTTTAATATTTATGTCACGTGGCATCTATTTGGTACTGTCATTTCATATGCCATCAATAACAATAATATTTTTATTTCATAATAATTTTATTATTTTTCGATTATAATCTGATTTCTTGTTTGATCACGTGTCAAATGACACAAATATTAATTGACAAATAAAAAATATTAAAACCAACAAAAAATAAAAGATAAATAATGGGCTAGAGAAGTGATAATTGAGCCTCAGCCCAATTATCAACTCAACATCGTCCACGTAGAAACCCTAACGTCGGAGCCACGATATAAGAACGCTTTCGCTCTTCCAATCAAAAGGCGGCGCCCGAGAGAGAGAGAGAGAGAGAGAGAGAGAGAGAGAGAGAGAGAGAGAGAGAGAGACTGCTTCGCCGGAGAAACTGATACCGTTGTCACCACTGCCGCAATGGGTCGCGTGCGCACGAAGACGGTGAAGAAGTCTTCTCGACAGCTGATCGAGAGGTTCTACTCGCGGTTCACTCTGGACTTCCACACGAACAAGAAGCTCCTCGAGGAGGTATCCATCATCCCCTCGAAACGCCTCCGCAACAAGATTGCCGGCTTCTCGACCCATCTCATGCGCCGCATCCAGCGGGGCCCCGTGCGCGGCATCTCCCTCAAGCTACAGGAGGAGGAGCGCGAGCGTCGCATGGACTTCGTGCCCGAGGAGTCCGCCATCAAGGTCGACTCCATCGAGGTCGATAAGGAGACCTTCGAGATGCTGGCGTCTCTCGGGATGTCAGATCTCCCCGGCGTGGAGAAGCAGCAGGATGCCCCCGCCGCTGCCCCGGCCTACGCCCGCCCAGGCGGCGGTTACGGCGGCCGAAGGAATTAGGAAGATGAGGGTTTGTGGCCTCCTATCTCGTGTGTTCTAGATATCAATGGTTACCAAGAGTCTTCTTTTTATGCTAAAAAATCGATCTTTGTCCTTAACTTCTATTTCTTTTTTGGCTTCTTATTTGGTCGTACATCTCTAGCACTGTTACATTTAAAGTTTGGTATTGATTCGAAATGCATTATATCTAATCTTGCTGGCAATGTTCATGCGATACAACAACAAGAAAGCTTTATCCCAACGCCATTCTGCATCTATTCGGACGTCCGCGCTATTAGTCGATCCATGTTCATAGGATTCGACAGGATTTTACACTGGCTGCAGGCCTGCAGGGGCCTAAAACAACTCTCCTCCGCTCTATTCGTCGATCCATATTCATAAAATTTGACAGGATTTTACACTGGCTGCAGGGGCCTGCAGGGGCCTAAAACAACCCTCCTCCTTTATCCGGGCTTGGAACCGGCTATAAAACATAGGTGGAGTTGCAATGTTCATGCGATATCTGATGGTAAATTGATAGCCGGATATTGCGTCAAATAACTTGACAAAGTTTCTGGTAATTATAAAATAGTAATGTGATCTGCTAAGTCGTGTGCGGTGCTTAATTTTGTGTGTCAATTTCAGAATCTGAACTGTTGAAGTTGAGCATTACATTGTCCCTGTTCTCTTTTTTTTGAGACAACATTGTCCCTGTTCTTCCTAATGTTCTCCCATTTTTACTGATTACTATAGATCATTTAAGCCAAGTAGCTACTCTGAAAGAAATATGGCATGTTATGGAGAGAGTTTGCTATGACTAATAGGCAGTTAACAGGCCTTCAGTAGTGTTCTAACTTTGTCAATTGTTCTGAGTTATGGATATCTTCTTAAGTTTCATCTCAAACATTCTGAGTTGTCCTGCAATATTGATTGAGTCTATGACAGTGTTTTCTTGGATTAATTAGATTTTCATCGTCACCAGTAAATAACAGCTGTAATGCATGCGAGTTATGCTGATGTAGTTTCTCTTTCAAAATTGTTCGTTAGCAAAAGGACATGGAATAAGGTCCGTCTGCTTATGAAGTTCTCTATTTGATGATCTCTCCTTATCTAGTTGGCATGCCCTTCGATCTTTGATTGTACTTTCTTGGGATATATTTCAGGGCCTTGATGAACAATTTTCCTATTGCCACCTTTTACTATGGTTCCAATGTTCCACTGTTGGCGCTGAGTTGATAAAATTGCTAGCTTTTTGTTATTTCTGATACCCCATGTTCCTTGACCCCATCTATTTGGATTATTTGTTGTATTGTGACCTTATCTCTTTTGTGTTCTGATTTCTGTTTCTTTCTTATTTGAATATACTTATATTCTTATACAATTGTTAGTATTTTCTTCCAAACACGGTATTGAATATTACTCTTTACTACCGTCTGTGCAAGGCAATGTAGACTGCGCGTTTCACCTATCATTTCATTTCTGTGCATAAGGGCCAGGGCAATGTTTCTTAAATTCTGATTAAATTTCAGCTGTTCGTTCAATGGTCAACAAACTAACACGAAGGTCATCAAACGATTCAATCACGATATCGCCATCGTCAGCTTTTCAAAAATTTTAAATGTCACATAAGCATTTTTCCCTCTCATTTACCAACTTTTCAAAAGTTTTCACACAGGTCATTCAGCTTTCTAAAATTTCAATTTTAAATTTTAAAAAATAAAACTATTATAATATATGATATTATGATTATTAGATATATAATAAAATTGTTTTTACTTTATTTAGTTATTTTATTATTATTATTATTATTTAACTGATGATTTTGATTCAAAAGTTGAATGATAAAATGTGAAAATTTTGAAAAGTTGAATGATCATACAAATAAAATATTAAGTTTGGATATATGAGAAAAAAATGTTGACATGATATTTTAATTTTTTTTAAAACTAACAGGTCAACTTTTTGGATGACTTTCGTATTACAATTACAAAATGAAATTGAGTGACTGAGAATACTCCTAAATTGACTGAAATTTACTCTAAATACTTTAGAAGAAACCGAACAAGACCAATATTGAATTTAGGTTAATTGCTTTTTCCTTTTCATCTTCACTAGCTTCTGCCCCGGGGTAATCTTGTCAGTGAAACTTTAATTTGGTGGTATTTTTTTTTAAACCAAATAATATAGTTACAACTTTTTAAATTGAAAAAACAATTAATGCTTTAAAAACGAATTAAATTAGCCAGGGACATATTGTTTTGTAATGTTTCAAAACCAAAAATGGTTACAGATTTTTAAATTGAAGTTATGCATAATCTTAGTTTGGACAAAAAATTAATATAGTACATTTAGCAATCTCTCTTTTTTTAACACTCCAATCTTTCCGGGAGGTCATGGTGAGATCGGCACATATGACGTACCTAAAATTGATCATGCATGGGCTACAACCACATCATGTGGAAAAAATTGCCAATCCATCACATTTTGTTTCTTTGAGATCAATTTTCTTTAAAATTTGTTTAGAGAAAAATAAATAGACAGTATTTTCAAATAGAAAAATGTATATGCAAATTGTAAACGAGTGTAGAGCACTCATTTTATTTATTAAATTAATAAAATAAATATATATTAAGATAAAATATATGTTAAATAATAAATATAATTAAGATCAATAACATCGAATAATCAGATGATCCAAATTATTTTAACAAATATAATTAATTCAACGATTATAATTTATTTAATTTTAAATAATATTTTTTTATTATCAAATTATCTTAATAAATATATATTTCTTCGTCTAAGAAATATATCATTAATTTAATCATAAATTACAATTATTAAATTAATTAAATAATAAAAAATAAACGCTTTACAGCAAGAGCAATGTGCACGTACTCATTAACCTCATTTTCAAATCTAGCAAGTAAAATATATCAATTTACTAAACTCAGGGAGCTCAAAGCATATATATATATATATATATATATATTAATGCTACATAATTAAAGCCCAGAAACAAAATGCACCAATGAGTTCAACTTGTAGCGCACAAGAGCATGAAAAAACAGTCTACTCAGGTTAGGAAGTAAACTACATTTTCAACGGAGAAAGATAATGGGGGAATTCAACCCATTGCATATTTCTGAGTCCATGATCTTGCAGTCTCCTCGTATCGGGATCTCTGGTGCTTGTACGTGTGGGCAATCTCGGGCACGAGAGGGTCATCAGGGTTTGGATCTGTGAGCAACGAGGAGATTGAGAGGAGCACTTTCGATATCGTCAGAGCTGGGCTCCATTGCTCCTTCAGGATGTCAAGGCAAATACTACCATTTGAGTTGATGTTAGGATGATAAACCTGCAGCAGTTCAGTTTAACCACCATTATTCATTAGCACCATGCAGATGAATGTAGAATGATATTTCCACAAAAGATTAATAGATGGACTGCCATATGGAACTATGATCCTTATCGAGTTGGCGTATCAGGAGACCAACCACCACAGCTGAAAACTTTTCCAAAGGAATTAATTTCGATTCCACTCACCAAGAATGCATTCAAATTGCCTGAAAATTCAACTTATCCTTGAAGTATCTAAATAGTTGGTAGCAAGATAATTCAAATGAAATAGTAACTTCTGATCATGATGATAATATTATCCTATACCCTCCTATATGGTAGTACAGAGTTTTCTAGGGCCTGCAGTGACCAAGCTAACATGTGTTGCTTCTTTTTTGGTTTCTTTGCCTGGTCTTTGTCCCTTATGGATTTAAGACTGGTTTGGAGTAATATATACTAATAAGAGGTAAATGAATTGGACAAGCTAAAAGCCAGTTTTTGAGCATAGAATTGATTAACAATCATAAAAGAAGGAAAACAACAAGCTGAGGAATGAAATATCAAACAACACTTACTCTGGTCTGAAAGTTGACCTTGGGAGGCTTAAAGGGATAGTCAGGAGGGAAATGAATCATAACAAAGAAAACACCTCCTGAATAAGGGCTGTCAGCAGGACCCATTATAGTTGCTTGCCAGTGGAATAAATCTTCCCCTACTGGGCCAGCACTGCAATTTGCTGGAGGATCTCTTCCCAAATCCTGAAGTTCTTTCTGGATACGCCTACTAGCCATGAGATCACCTGGATAAGAGATAATCAGACAAATTAATAGCCTAAAAAGGACAATGATTTTCATTTTGTCCTACGAGAAAAGGTAACACAATAAGATTGTTTCATGCACTGATCTCTTCTCATGGGAGCCAGAGTTCAGCAACTTCTGATTTTTTTTCATGTATTTTTTAGGATTTGAAGCAAAACCACATATAAAAGCACTCAAAAGGCTAAAGATATGTCAGTACACTGGCCGTTACACCCTAAATTTGATTTGTAACTACTGTATAAAAGAAAAGGAGCATCCAACAAAACTGGAACGCGAAAAAAAAGCAGAAAAAAATCAGCATACATCTGCACGAATCAGAAGCCCAGTGCTCTGGTGACAACAACTTTCCTTGTCATTGTCTTGCTCTTAGCTAATCTTGGATCAACTAATTTAAAAAAAAAACCCTCAAAAAGGAGTACTCTAATTATCACCGCCACCAAAATTTCCCAAATTTGGACAAGAAAACATCTTTTCCTACTCTGAAAAAGGGAAACAAGTCAAAGGCGAGCAAAAGCTGAATCTCAGCTACTCAGAACTCCTTAATGGAGTCAGCTTACTATGGCAAGACTCGAGTAAGCACAACCATCAATAATTTTTAGCCTAATTAGCATCCAAGCACAAATCGATGACAGCTTCAATGGCGAAGAGAAGCACTGAACAATAAACTACAAAGATGTCGAAGCACAGGTCATTCAAATTTTCTCAGTTAGATACAGTCGCCTAATAGAAGAAAATTTAACTATTCAAACCTACCAAGAAAAAATGTTTGCAATGATATACACAAATCGATCACGCCAATCACAAAAACGCATCAGCTCTCTTCAAACATAACCTGATTCAAATCGGCACGCAACGGAATCCACCCTCAAAACAGAATAAAGCACGCTTGCGGATGGAATCGAGAACTAACACAAAGATCGATCGAAGTGATTCAAGAACAAATTTTTATCATGGAAACATATCGAAACTATGCAGAGGGGATCAATTTGCTCACCGGATCGAGAGGATTTGGACACCCACGAGAGAAATTAGTACTAGTAGTTTGGAATTTGGTACAGGGCAGAAGAGGAGGCTACTGTCAATTTATAGGGGGGAGGGGGCATGGGAGAGAGAGAGGTGGTGCCTTTTTCTACTTTTTAATTTATATATATAAAAAATTGGAGACGTGACGAAAATAAGATGCTGCTGGACGCCTAGAACGAAGCTTCGAGAAGGTGTTCTATATTGAAAAGTTTCTTGTTTATGGACTTTTTAGTTTCGAATTCGTAATTTAATTAAAAATAATAATTTTAACGAAAAGGCTTAGGGTGAAAGTAGTTTTGATTGTGTTGGATTGGGTTTTTTATTTTAAAAGTTAATCTTCATTTTTTGAATCAGTTTTTAAAATTAAAAAATTATTTTAAAATCATTTTTAAGAAAATAAAAATCATGTTCTAGCCAGTCAACTTTTTCGAATGATTTTTTTGTGAACTTATTTTTATGTAATTACATTTTTAAAATATAAAAATTTAAAATTAATATAATATAAAATATATTATTAAAATTATTAAAATATTTTCAGTTTAATTTTTAGAATCAGGTAGATTTTTTGGGTTGGTCAAACGTTTCTTACACTTGATTCTTTTAAAGTTAAAAAAATAAAAATTCTGATATATTGATAAATATATTAAATAAAATGTTTATGATTTTTTTAACACAATGAGATGTTTAAAATAGAGATAAGAAACTGACTTTTTGAGGGACACTTTTTTTTTCTCAAAATGGTATTAGAATATTTTTTAAAACAAAAAAGAAAATGCTTACGTGATATGAACTCTTTTTTACTTCTTAAAAATAGTTTCATGATTTAAAGCAAAACGTTTTTTATAATGTTAGAACAATAACAATATGTGGACTTCAAAGTCTTGTCTATTATGAGTCTTTTACTGTATCCTCTAACTTTTAGATAAAACAAATCCATGAATTCATTAATTTTAAGAAAATATTTTTTTTATTATGTGATTAGTAT
The DNA here is from genome assembly GCA_030549335.1 of Pontederia crassipes. Taxonomy (NCBI): domain Eukaryota; kingdom Viridiplantae; phylum Streptophyta; class Magnoliopsida; order Commelinales; family Pontederiaceae; genus Pontederia; species Pontederia crassipes. The sequence goes on along the minus strand of JAUKPH010000017.1, from coordinate 15,453,899 downwards.
TTGAAGGACTTTTATTTAGAAGGATCAGGATCCATTTTTTGTTTTCCATTTATTATTTATCATATTAATTTAACTTTATCTACTGGTAGAGTAGTAGAACCAAATAGTTGACCGATTCAAATTCCGACTACGAGCAGAAACAAAAGGGTCATTTGAAAAAAAATAGCGGTTTCTCTTTTCGATGCATAATTAAATTGATAGATTACTTCGAATTATGTTCAGTTGAAATGTAATTTGAACGAGAAATAAGATGATTAATGTGATAGAAAAAAAGTAAATATGATGAATGATTTTTCGATGGACTTTGAATTAAAAATAATTTATATAATTGTGAAGTATAATTTTATTATTAATAAAAATAAAATTATAAAATAAAATTTTTTGTTAAAAATATATTATTTAAATATAAAAAATTTATTTTTAAAATAAATTTTATTTAATTAAATATTAAAATTTTTAATGAAATAATAAATAATATTATATGAATCTCTTATTAAAATTCTTTTATATTTATTAAATAATTTATTTTATAAAATATATAGTGTGAGAGAAAAGAAAAAGAAAAAAAATGATTTTTTTTAAAAAAAATATCATGTCAAAGTCAAATGAAAAAATTTTTTTGGAACACCTCCCAATTTCATCATTTTTTATGAAATCGAAAAAGTGAAATCGAAATCATGTGACGTCGATTTCATTATAATTGTTTTCACCCTGAAATTTACTTTTAAAATGGTGTTTGACGAAACTAAATGGAATGGAACGAGAGCGCGATTCCACAAACAAACCGCCCCAAAAAAATCGATAATTGGACTCATACGACGGCTAAGACTCCAACGTAGTCCTTGGACTCAAACCGAATCTGATGCTTGACACCGAATCTGATGTTTGACTCAAGTCAGATCCAACTACATCGATTTCATTTAATTAAACACGGACATGTTGCCAAGTCAATTTGACCAGAGAAAAAAAAAGTAAAGCAATTTTTTTTCTAACATTCATGTAATAAAATATAAATTTACATTTGTCATTACATGTGTTCCAAAAAATTTAATATAACTTTTAACTATGATAAATTTTTTACGTCTAACCTAACATCCTTAAATTTTATCATAATTTTTACTTAAGTTTTTCCGTCTAATTTAGTTATCCTTTTTATTACTTTTAACTTTTTTATTTATGAAAAATTAAATTATCATTTCACGAATTGTTCTCTATTTTAATTTTTAAAATAGAATAAAATATTTTGACAAATCGACAATGTCAAATATCCTCTTTTTACTAATATTTTAGATTTTTAAATTTTTTATTATTGTAAAATATTAAATTAAAGAATATTTCGTGGAAATGGTACTTTAGCTTTTACACGAATAGAAATAAATTGAAAGTAAAAGAAAAATTAACAGAATTAGATGGAAGACTTAAGTGAAAATCGTGATAAAATTGAGAGACATTATACGAGTTCAAAATTAGGCGCAAAAAATCATTATATTTTATAGGAGATTAAAGAAAATACTTGAAATAAAAATAAATATTTCATCCAATTATATGGATTGAATCATGGAAGTCGGTGGACCTAACAAAACAACTCAACTTTATTTTCTATGCGCCTGAATCTGAACTATAATTTTCTGCTACGTTGATTAAAAAAAACTAAGGAAATATGTGGTGCATTTTGTCAAGAATTTAAATAAGAGAAGTGATTTGAGAGGGAAAGAAATGTCTCTCAAACTACATCAGAGACCTCCAACCTCTATTTATATGAAATTGTATATTATGTCTTTACAAGATATCATCGATATAAAAGAAAGATGTTATAATATTACAAGCAATCTGATATGTACAAATAACAGAATTAACTGTCAATACTCCCCTGCAAACTAGGCATGGTAAACAGACGACATGCCTAGTTTGGAGAACAGATAATTATGTTGCTTCCCACTCAAGGCATTAGTGAAGATATCAACTAATTGCTCTATAGTATTGACATAACAAGTTTTAAGTAATCCAACTAGAATAAGCTCTCTAACGAAATAACAGTCAACATTAATATGCTTAGTTCTTTCGTGAAAAATAGGATTAGTTGCAATATGAAATGCCGCATTGTTATCATATTCAATAAGGATTGGTTTAGGAATCTAAATTCCTAATTCTGTAAACAGTTGATCAAGCCATATAATTTCAACAGAAAGACTTGACATGCTTCGATACTCAGATTCTGTAGAAGATTTGGACACTGTTTCTTGCTTCTTAGACTTCCAGGACACTAAAGCATCCTCAAATTTGACACAAAAGCCAGTTATAGATCTTCGAGTAAGTATATAGGCTGCTCAATCAGCATCGCAAAAGCCATGTAAAGAACTTGTACCATTCGCAGGAAAGAAGAGACCTCTACATGGATTCTTCTTCAAATATCTCACAACTCGAGAAGCAGCCTCCATATGAGACCGTTTAGGAGAATGCATGAACTGACTCAAGTGTTGAACTACAAAAGAAATGTCTGGACGCGTGATTGTCAAGTAAATCAATCTTCCAAGAAGTCTCTGATATATTCCTGGATCAGTTATCACTTTATCTGAATTATTGGGTGGAAAAAAGGTGTGTGAGCTTCAAATTTAGATCTAAAGGAGCATAAAAAACTTTGACAGCAGAAACCCCTGAATCAACAATAAGATTGAGAGCATATTTCCTTTAATTAAGTATAATACCTTTATCTAAATGCATAACTTCTAAACACAAAAAGAACTTAAGATCTCCAAGATCTTTGATACCAAAGTGAGAAGATAATACACTTTTAGCCTCCTGAATCAATCCAGAATGATTTCCAGTCACAATTATATCATCTACATATACAAGTAGTACCACCATGTGCTGTCCTAATTTCTTGGTAAACATGGAATAGTCCAAACGACTTTGCTGAAAACTAGTAGAGATGAGAGTCTGAGTAAGTTTGATATTCCATTGTCGTGAGGCTTGCTTAAGCCCATAAAGGAATTTTTGTAGTCTACATATTTTGTGAGTAGAAGAATAGGACTCCCCCGAACTACACAAATCCAGGAATAAGTTGCATATACACTTTCTCAAAAAGATTGCCATTGAGAAAAGCATTGTTTACATCTAAAATGAAACGAGGGCCAAGATTGTCGAGCAACAATGGCTAACAGACATCTGATAGTAACCATCTTGACAACAGGAGAGAATGTTTCTTTGTGTCAATACCCTCCAACTGAGTGAAACCTTTAGCAACCAATCGTGCTTTATATCGAACAACCTCTTGAGTTGAATTCAATTTGACCTTATAAACCCACTTATAGCCAATAACTTATTTGCCAGGAGGAAGATCAACAAGATCCCAAGTGTGATTGGCCTGTAGAGCCTCCATTTCAAGTTTAATGACCTCAATGCAATTTGGATCCTTGGCAGCCTGAGCAAAGGAATTTGGCTCATGAACAGCATTAAGACAAACAACAAAGGCAAAGTACCGAGGAGACAAGTTATCCAGAGAAATATTATCAGAAATTGGATAAGGCCCAGCAGAGGTATGAGCAAAATTAAGAACATAATCATGTAACCAGTTGGGAGGCTTAGTATGTCGTCGAGGATGATCAACAGTCGTGGAAGGAACAATATCAAAAGTCTGATTAGGAACAATATCAATTGCAGAAGGAGAAGAAGTAATATTAGGCAGATCAGAGGAAGAAACAACATGAGCTAGATTGGGTGGTAATATTGGTTCGGAATTAGAGTCATATATAGCCGGATGAGTAACATTGAGTTTATCTGAGAAAGGCTCAGAATGAAGTAATGGAAAAATATCCTCATGGAAATGAACATCTCGGCTGACTGAAATCCGCTTGGTGTCCAAATTCATTAGCTTGTACCCCTTTTGCACATCTAAGTAGCCCCAAAACAAGGAAGGAGCGGAACGAGAAGAGAATTTATGTTGATTCAGTACATTGGTACAGTAGCATAGACAACTAAATACTCGGAGATGTGATAGGCTAGGAGCCATGCCAAAAAGTGCTTGATATGGATTGATATCAGACAGAAAGAGGCGTTCGATTGATAATATAAGTGACTGTAAGTACACAATCTCCCGAAAATTATGATGACAAATTGGCTTGAAATTTCAAAGCATGAGCAGTTTCAAGAATGTGTCGATGCTTTCGTTGTACAACACCATTTTGCTATGGGGTATAAACACAAGAAGTTTGATGTAAAATTCCTTTGGCTGATAAAAAAGAATTGCAATCAGAATTTATAAATTCAGAGCCATTATTAGTCCGGAGGATCTTAATTCTATGACCAAAATGATTTTCAATCAAGTTGACAAAATGTTTTACATATTGAGCAGCATCACACTTGAATTTGAGAAGATATATCCAACACATGCGAGTAAAATCATCAACTATAGCAAGAAAGAAGCGAAATCCATCATAGGTAGAATGTTGATATGGTCCTTAAACATCCATATGAATCAGCTCAAAAGGAAATTTAGTAACAGTAATGCTATTGGGGAAAGAAAGTCGTGTTTGTCTAGACATGTGACAAACTTTACAATGACACTTAGTATCCAAATGTTCAATGCCCAGGAAATCAAAAAATTTCATTCTAGAGTAAGGAATGTGTCCCAAACGACAATGCCACAATCGGAGAGAACTGTCATCACTAGCTTTAGATTTAGCAGCTGCCACCTTGCCTTGTGTGTTAGACTCCTTATTAACCAGTCCTTGATGTACCAGGAAATACAAGCCATTTTCTTTCCTACCAATCCCCTTGACCAGTGAAGAGGTCCTGAAATATACAAAAGTCAGGATAAAATATCACTGTGCAGGAAACTTCTTGGGCGAGCTTTGATACAGAAAGCAAATTGTACTTGAATTCTAGTATGTATAAGACATCTTTAATGCTTTGTTGGTCATTAATGTGACACTTGCCAACATGTGTAATGTGAGCAAGGTTTCCATTTGGCAACTTGTCACTTTAGCTGACAACAATTGTTGAACATTATACAAACAAGAGACATCGAAAACCATGTGATCTGAGACACCAGAATCAATTATCCACTTAGTTTTAGAAGACCTGAAATTGAAAAACTAATTACCTGCCATATTAACTGTGCTGTCAGTGATGATATTGTCCCTATTAAGAATCTGTTGATACTGATTTAATAGTCTAACTTGAACTATTAGCAGAAGTAGATGTCAGCAAGCCTTCTGCATTGGTGACTTGAGAGACATCAGAAAAAACATTTTCAGTCGACTGTACTACATTAGCTTGCCTATAATTTCTAGTAAATTTGAACCCTGGAGGGAAACCAATGATTTTATAACATTGTACCTTAGTATGACCAACCTTGTGACAATTGAGGTTGATCACATATCACATTCTTATTATTTTTTTATTCCTTTGACTTGAACTTCCTGCACTGCGGAGTACTGAATTAGCTTCTGGAATTGCTGGAATTGAGGTTGAGGACACTACATTTAAGGCTTGATTCAAGAGTATGAACTATTTTTCCTCTGTTGCTCTTCTTCTAAAAGCATAGCATATACTAGGTTTTCAGGAGGAAATGGTCTCATTAGGATGATCTGTGATCGTACAACAACATATGACTCATTCAATCCCATAAAAAATTGAAAAACTTTTAACTATTGAAAATACAATACATTTTTAGGATTTTGAATTCCTAGCATGGGAATAACACTATACAGACCCTCCCAGAATATTTTCAACTTAGTATGATAATCTGTAATACTTAAGGAATTTTGTGTGAACATAGTAATTTTCTTATGCAACTGATACATTCGTGAGGCACCAATTGGCTCAAATCTCTCTTTCAAATCTTTCCACACAACACAGGCTTCAAACACATATGCAATACTGCCAAGAAGACCTTCAGAAACTGTCAAAATGATTCAAGAAAGAATAAGTGCATTGCATCGTTTCCATTGGAAATGTAACGATTGATCAAACTGTTCCATTCTACAAGATCCATTTATGAATCCTAACTTATTTTCTGCTAAGAAGGCATTCAAAAGAGATCGACTCCACATCGAATAGTTTTCTGAACCATTTAACCATATTGGAACTAATACAAGACTAGGTAAATTTGATGGATGCAAGTATTAAAGGATGTGTAGGATCCGAAGTCAAAACTAGCGAGGAAGATGCAGGATTCAAGATATCAGCCATTTATGATCCAAAACGAAGAGAGAAAGAAAAAACTCAGCAAGATCTCAGAGAAGCAATCGACCGATTGCAAATAAGATCCAAAAGCAATCGATATGTAAGAATGGAGAATCGACTGCACGAAGGAGAACTTGATTGTGAATTTTCTCTCGGAATTCACCGTAGATAAGAAGCCTCAGGAAGAGATCTGCAACACTCCAGAATCTACAACGTGCTCTGGTACCATGTCAAGAATTTAAATAAGAGAAGTAATTGGGGAGGGAAAGAAATGTCTCTGCAACTACATCAGAGACCTCCAACCTCTATTTATATGAAATCATATATTATCTCTTTACAAGATATTAGCGATATAAAAGAAAGATGTTACAATGTTACAAGCAACCCGATATGTACAAATAAAAGAATTAACTATCAACACATTAGATAAGCATGCATTAATATTAATCATAAAATATGATTCATCGATACTTGTTATAAAATAATGAGATAATTTTCAAGAAATACCCTTCAACTTTGGACACTTTTCAAACATTATTCTTCAACTTTATTTTGTAATAAAACTATCATTCATCTTTTAACTTATTTCGCCAACTGCCCTTTTGACTTATGATCGATCGATTGTGCTGTCAATGTGGCATCCACACGACGATGTTATCTCTCCTCCACGCAAGGAATAGTTCGACATGACAAGTCATCCCTTACTCCTCCACGCGAGAGCTTATTTCATGTGATTTAACCGATGTTTTGCCCTCCCCTTCACCTTCGTCGTCCCCCCCTTTCCGTCTTCGTGCTTGACACCTATAGTCATCGGATCGGCACCACCATTCAGAGATCGCTTCATCGTCTTGCCTTAAAGTCATTTGCTATTGGCCGGTGGCCCTTTCTATTGTTTATAGAGTTGTTTGTATGCCGACAGCCCTTGCTAGATTTCGATAGCCCTAATCTTGCTTACCTCGAAGAATGAAGTCGTGGAAGGCAGTAAGGTTGTGCAACAACGGAGAAGAAGCAATTATTAGGATTTCATGGACAGAAAGTAACCTTGACCGTATGTTTTATGATTGCAAAAATTTTGGTGTGAGTTTTCGAAATATTTTTCCCTTGTTGTTTGGTTTTGTGCACATTTATTCGTAGTTTCATTTGTATATATTTTTAGAAGATTTAATCTTGTGACTACTTTGATTGCCTCGATCCACATGTTGATATAAGAAGTGGGATGACGATAAATGAAATGTTGCGGAAGATCGACAAGATGGGCCATATGCTCAATAAGGAAAAGAAAAGGAATCAATTACTGACATATAGGAGCTCAAAGAGATCACATTCGAAGATTGGAAATCAAAACTGAAGTTGAGAAGGCGAAATTTTATCGAATTGTAAAAAACATTATTGTATTTTGTGTAGTAGTCCTTTTGTGTCTAGTGACACTTATGTAGACAGAATGAGATTGTATTAGTGGTATCTTTGATTTATATTAGTAGTATCTTTGAATTGTATTAGTGGTATTTTCTTTTCAACGAAAAATCATATTGTTCATGACACTTGTTTTAAATTTATCTTTGTTTTGTGTTAGTGGTATCTTATTTTGTGTTCCTCGTATATGTTTACAACATATTTTTGAATGCGATTTGTGGACTAGCAAGATTGTATCGAAAAGAAAATAAGGAAAATATTGATGCCCCCAAATTTCGAAAACAAAAATAGTCTACCATTCAATTTTTATTTCAAATTTAGGTTACCCTCCAACTTTTAGATGAGAATATAGACTGACCTCCATCTTTAGCCGTGTGAAAGACATTGTCTTCTAAGTTTACACAAAAATGGTAAGATGCCCTTCAACTTATATATAGTTACGTGGCTGCCCTTGAACTTTACGATTTTGCCTCAATGTCCTTCACTTGCTTGCGAGCTCAAATGACATAATTTATCAGAGCTTAGGTTATAAGATTCTGTAGACAGTATAACATAAGTTAAGGCTAGGTGACATTAGTTGCATTAGATTGATAGTGCATGCTTTTGACTTTCTTTTTATTTTCATTTTGAAGGGGTAAAAATGCCACCGCGTAGGCGTCGTGGCAATGGCCAATTTGCTATTATTGACCCAAGTTATTTTGCTCCACCAGGCGGTCGACCTAATAGGAGTCCATCAGTTTCATCTCATGCATCGGTACAAGGTGTGGCACTAGATGTGAATGATAACCCTCCCTTACGTGATGATGAGATCCCAGCGGGTCCATCAAGACTTCCTCATGTTGTTGAGCAAGTCAATCCTATTGAGAATCAAAGTGCTGCACAAGTTTTTGCACAAGCTTTAAGGGCTATTATGAGTGGAGTAAACACGACCTCCCAAGTTATGCAAAGAAATAGGTTCTATGACAAAATTAGAAAACAAGGTGCAGTTAATTTTGAAGGTACAGTTGACCCATCAGAGGCAAAGGCATGGTTAAAGTGTATGGATAGAATATTTAACCAGATGAGGTGTTCCAATGAAGAAAGATTTGATTATATTGTTTCCTTGTTGCAAAAAGATGCTTTTGATTGGTGGGAGGCAATTCCTGGAAGTCAAAATTTTCTGGCTACTCTTGGATGGGAGGACTTTCTTCGAGAATTTCGAAAGAAGTATTTGCCCAAAGTATATACTGATAGGAAGCAGAAGGAATTCCTAAAACTAACACAAGGAGCATTATCAGTTGCTGAGTATGAATTAAAGTTCACACAATTATCAAAATATGCACCGAGCTTGGTGTCGGATGAAAGTGACAAGTGTAGGCGATTCGAAGGAGGACTTCACTTGAACATCAGAGAAAAAGTTGAAGTGTTGGAGTTCACTGACTACTCCAAGTTGGTGGCAGCGGCACTAAGAGCTAAAAAGTTTATAGAGAAAAGAAATCAAGTTAGCCAACATTTGAAAAGACCAAACTCTAACTTTACGCAGACTGGGCCAAGTAATAAAATGGCAAGATACGGTGATAGTACATTTTAGTCTCATGGTAACTTTTACAATAATAGGAAACATGGAAATGGATCACAAGGTACACAAAAATATCATACCAATCAGAAAAATATGAGTACACAAGCAAGTGCAGTGAAAAGAACATTTTCAAAAAATTAAAGTAGAGTTGGAACAAGACAAGAACAATACCGCACAAATGCATATTGCACAACTTGTGGAAGATATCATTATGAAAAATGCTCAGTATTCACAGGAGCTTGCTTTAAATGTGGTCAAAGGGGACACAAAATACAAGATTGTCGATTCATGAAAAAGGATAAAAGCATTTCTGAAATAGTAGCCTGTCATCCTGTAAAGTCTCAAATCAAAGCTACTCCTAGTGCAAAAGTGAAAGCGAGTAATCAAAATGTCCCAAGTACATCGAAACCAACAAATCCATCAGGGAGACCACAAACTCAAGCACGTGTCTATGCAATGACTGAACCCGATGCTTTGGCTACTCCTGACGTAGTGATGGGTACATTGTCTATCTTTGATAAAAGCGCACATGTTCTTATTGATCCTGGATCTACTCATTCATTCATATCAAAAGACTTTTCCATGCAAGCCGATAAAAAATTTAGTCCTTTAGAATGTTCCATGTTAGTACATACACCCATGGGAGATTCTATCATTGTCGCACAATCATATAAGGATTGTAGAGTCAAAGTTGTTGAGCAAGATATGATGGCAGATCTCATTCCTTTAAATATTCAAGACTTTGATGTCATATTTGGAATGGATTGGTTAGCTCGTCATCATGCCACTATAAATTATTTTAAGAAAGAAGTTTACTTTGGATCACCCTAAAAAGAGAGAGTTATCTTTTGTGGTAAACGTCAAATTCTTCCCTGTTGTATTATTTCTGCAATGGTGACACAAAAATTAATCAAGAAGGGATGTGAAGCTTACCTTGCTTCTATGATCGACACTAAGGTAGAAGGACCACGATTGAAAGATATTCCAATCGTATCTGAATTTGTGGATGTTTTTCCAGAGGATCTTCCTGAATTACCACCGCAAAGAGAGATTGAGTTCAGTATTGACCTTATTCCAGGAACAACACCCATATCTATTGCTCTTTATCGAATGGCACCAGCAGAACTGAAAGAGTTAAAGCTACAATTACAAGAATTATTAGACAAGAGTTTCATCCGGCCGAGTGTTTCTCCTTAGGGTGCACCAGTATTATTCGTGAAAAAGAAAGATGGAACATTACGGTTGTGCATCGATTATAGACAATTAAATAGAGTTACTATAAAGAATAAATATCCTTTGCCGCGGATCAATGATTTTTTTGATCAACTGCAAAGAGCAAAGGTATTTTCAAAAATAGACTTGAGATCAGGATATCATCAGTTGAGAATTAAAGATGTTGATATTGCCAAAACTGCCTTCAGAACTCGATATGGATACAACGAATTTCTGGTGATACCATTTGGTTTAACAAATGCGCCCGCAGCTTTTATGGATCTTATTAACCGTGTTTTCAAACCTTATTTGGATAAGTTTGTGATTGTTTTCATCGATGATATACTAGTCTATTCTCGAAGCGAAGAAGAGCATGAAGAGCATTTAAGAATTATTTTGCAAATACTTCGAGAGAAATAATTATTTGCAAAGTTTAGTAAATGTGAATTTTGACTCAACTCAGTAGTATTTCTGAGACATGTAATCTCAGCAGAGAGCATTTGTGTAGACCCAGCAAAGGTTGATGCAATATTGAAGTGGGAGCCTCCAAAAAGTGTAACAGAAGTGAGAAGTTTTCTTGGCCTAGCGGGATATTATTGACGTTTTATTGAAGGTTTTTCTATGATTGCAATTCCATTAACTAGACTTCTTTGGAAGAATGTAAAGTTCGAATGGACAGAGCAATGCCAAGATAGCTTCGAAAAGTTAAAGAGATGTTTAACATCTGCTCCAGTGTTAACACTCCCAACAGAAAATGAAGATTATGTGGTGTATAGTGATGCTTCTCGACAAGGGTTGGATTGTGTTCTAATGTAACATGAAAAAGTTATTGCACACGCTTCTCGACAATTCAAAACACATGAGTTAAACTACCCAACAATGATTTAGAGTTGGCAGCAGTTATTTTTGCTCTTATGATATGGAGGCATTATCTTTATGGAGAGATATGTCACATTTTTACGGATCACAAGAGTTTGAAATATCTCCTTACACAAAAATAATTAAATTTACGTCAAAGAAGATGGATGGAGTTACTAAAGGATTATGATTGCATAATTGATTATCATCCGGGTAAAGCTAATGTGGTTGCAGATGCACTTAGCCGAAAATCATCGAGTCTTCTAGGCTATATAATGGTTTATCAGTTATCATTGCTACTTGAACTGAAATCCTTAGGAGTTGAGTTGAAGACAAGTGAGAAAGGAGCACTCTTTGCATACTTTAGAATTAGACCCATTCTAGTCGAGAGGATACGCGAAGTACAAGATCAAGATAAAGAGTTAGTGAAAATCATCAATCAAGTAAAGAACGGAGAGCAAACACAATTCTCATTAAAGGATGATGAGACTTTAATGTTTGGTAGCAGAGTTTGTCTATAATAATAGCTTTCATCCAAGTATCGAGATGGCTCCTTTTGAGGCATTATATGGTAGAAAATGTAGGACACCGATATGTTGGGATGAAGAAGGTGCAAGAGTCCTTTTGGGACCACAAAAAGTGCAAGAGACTGTTGACAACTTGAAAATCATTAAACAAAAGTTAAAGACAACACAAGATCGACAAAAGAGTTATGCAGATCAACGTCATCGAGAAATGGAGTATGAAGTGGGAAGTAAAGTCTTCTTAAAAGTTTCACCTTGGAAAGGTGTTATACGATTTGGAAAGAGAGGAAAGTTAAGTCCGAGATATGTAGGACCATATGAAATTTTGGAGCGTATTGGACCCGTTGCATATAGGTTAGCTTTACCGCCAGAGTTATCACGTATTCATGATGTCTTTCATGTCTCTATTCTTCGACGATATCGATCAGATCCTTCTCATGTATTGTTGCACCAATCTATCCAAGTACGTGGGAATTTATCATATGAAGAGAATCAAGTACAAATTATCGAAAGAAAGGAAAAAGAACTACGGAATCGAAAGATTCCATTAGTTTTGGTGATTTGGAGAAATCATTCAAGAGAAGAGACAACTTGGGAGCGAGAGGATCAAATAAGAGAAAAGTATCCATTCTTATTCCCTAAAATAAGTAACCAAATTTCGGGGACGAAATTTTTTTTAAGGAGGGGAGAATTGTCACGGACGTGTCTTAGAAATATCATTTATGCATAATCATGCATTTAATTAACATGCTAAGTTAGTTTGGATGTCTATTTAGTGATATTTGTATATAGTAATTAATATTTCGATTAGTGCATAATGATTACTTAATTATCGATAAACTTTACAAAATAATTATATAGGGTTATTAGGAATAAATCATAAAATTTTTAAGTATTATAATATATATCTTTAAATAGGATTAAGTAAGCTTAATTAGGATTAAAACACTTAGTTATGATAAAAAGATGTGATTGATCATCACTTAAGTTCCAAGCAGCTGAAGCAGACAGGTGAGAGCTGCTCAAAGAGATATTTTTTCAAACCACCATAAAACCTCAAACAATTCTGAAAAAAATATACGAGCCACTTAAAATTATATTTTCACCGTAGAAAAATTACCAAAGGAAGAACTCGAGCGAACCGACCTGGGGCAAATAGGGAACGTCGGCTGTTCCAGGTGAGTTTTGATCCAAAAAATTTTCTTCTGATTGAGAGAATCAGTACTTGGTGATATACAAACCATAAATTATGAAATTTTGCGTGGTTCATCCATTCGAAGTTATCTTTCCATGTCCTCTGGAATCACCTAAACAAGAGTTTTATAGAGGAAGTTATGAACTTACATTCGCAAGTCACTCATTCTATCCCGAGTCTAATATAAGTTCCATTTGTAAATTATGGCACGGTTAGAATAGAGTGAACTAGGGTTTAAAATTTGGATATGCTTAAATAGACATCCAAGGGTTCGGTGAGAAGTAGAATCATCTTATTGTAACTTGTATTTTGGGAGAAATGAATTTTTCATTTCATACTGATGCTTCTGTCAAATTCCAAGACATTGATAGATTGCGACCTGAATTAACTATTTTTGTTATACGTCTATATAGCAAGTTAAATTCTCTAATTTTTATGGAAAAATACTATTGAAGTCTAATTTTCAGAAAAATTATGCCATAGTTAAATGGACAAGTATGAAGAAATATATAAATCAATATTTCAGTGACATACAGTCTGCCAGGGCACAAACCCTAGTCAGATTGCTTGCGATGTCCTGACTTACTCACTTGATATCTGATAATGATACTTAGGGGTTGAAAATCTTAGTATGTCTAGTTTCTAATTAATCTAGAATCATAAGATTTTTCTATGTGGTTAAGAAATTATGAATTATTGATTGCACTCAGTCTGAAATTCTGAAACAGTACCTAGTTAAGCTTTGGAGAATTAAAAAGTTCTAAGTGTAGAATAGCTTATGAATATAAATGTCTTAAATTAGAAATCGGTATTAGAGAATGTTATAAGCATTTTAGGGTGCATAAGCATTCATACATCATGAGCATACATTGCATATTACCTTACTAGTGATTGGGAAGTAAGAAGACATTATTGTTTGTAGGAAAACCTCAAGTTGCAAGTGAAAGGGAGAAAATCTAATAAACATCCTTGAAGTGATAAAGTACAAGATGAGTGGATAAATTTACAACATAGCAAAATATTATATGTTAATTCTTTTATTTATGGTATTACCTCAAGCAAAGATTATTATTGTTATTATTGAAACATATCTTGCGCTATGAAAAGTATTTATGATATGTTTCAAGAATTTCATATGAGATGGAGTAACATCTTATACAAAAATATTTTCAGAGAACAATGTTTGTAAAGTGAAAATAAGTTTTACTTTATAATGATATGAGACTATGACATGTGTATTTTAATTTTGTTAAACTCCATGTGTTCATTAGCCATGCTATTTGAAAAAGGTCTTTGGGACCGCATTCGATATACATGAAGTCTTTGGGGCGTATATCGGGTGTCTTTACCCTTTGGGGGCTGCTCTGCGTGCACGTATTGACCTATAATCGCTCTGCGTATCTGATAATCATAATTGGGTGGCACACAATCATGATTGGGATACGTATGATATAAGTCTTGGATAAGAATCTACAACGCACTAGAACGCCCTTGTTGACGATCCTTTACTCCGATTTGGAACTTCTGTACCAGAAACAATGGTATCTCCAATTATAGCCCCTCTGGGACACGGCCCAGACTCCTACGGGAGGCAGCAGTGGGGAATTTTCCGCAATGGGCGAAAGCCTGACGGAGCAATGCCGCGTGGAGGTAGAAGGCCCACGGGTCGTGAACTTCTTTTCTCGGAGAAGAAGATGTACGGTCTAATGAGGCTACTACGAAATATTTACTCATGGGTGGGGCAAGCTCTTCTATTCTGGAATCGACTCGATCATCTGATTATAAGTTCATTCCATACCGGACCAGACCGGAATAGGGCTATGTACATTCTTACGCGTATCCGAAACTCTTGATTGTGAAGCTCTGTTTAGCTGTATGATACACAATCATAGAGGGATACGTACTGACCTATGATTTGCTCTGCGTATCCGTGACTCTTAATTATGAAGCTCTGCTTAACTGTATGACACATGATGATAGAGGAATACGTATTGACCCATGATGGGTATGTGCAATGACACATGTGTGAAGTTTAATTATGAAAATTATGATATCCTGAGTTACTTTTACTTATGTGAAAGTTCATATGATTTGACAAGTTATGTTATATGTGCTATACTTTAAATGCTTTCTCATATGAAAGAAATGTATTTATTTAAATGTTATATGTTATATGCACTCGTATTGTTCCCCTATGTTGTACTTTTATTTCACTCACTGAGCAAATGATTGTTGTTCATAAAACACATTTTAAATATTTTTTTCAGATACTCATAAGTTCTTGAGTTGAGTTGACTCGGAGTTTGATTTTGTTGCATATAAAAGAGGTCGAGCCGCTGGAGCACTTTAATCCTCCTTAACTTTTGTTTCTGGAAGCATGCATATGTAATAGATAGTCTTAGATATGTTGTAATTAAGTTTGTGAGAAATTTTTTGTAAAGTTGTATAAGACTTGATCCTGTGAGGTTATATGTGAGATGGTTTGTGAAAAAAAAAATATAATGACAATATGTGAATGTCCTATCTTATAGCTTTTTATTAAATTTTGATGATTATATATGCGTCTTTTATATGTATTGACAAATAACATAAGATAAGTAAGGGATGATATTTTGTCGATTTTATTTATTTATTTATTTGAATTGCTAAACATAGCTAAGAGTATGATAATTGGGATTAGAATTTAGTCACGGAGTTGGGTGTGACAGTTTTAGTATGATTTGGATTAGTCCCACATGCATAAGTCATGTGAGAGATTGCATAAGTCATAGGAGAGATGCTGAGTATATATGGGAGCATGGTCTTGACTTGATAGGACGCGTTAGAAAACCATGAGCCCATGGAAGGAGCAGAGCGGACAATATCCTACGCAAGTGCAAGGACGTTACATAATACAAGCAATATATATTAGAATTATTAATTGATTTATCTCACATAATCTAAAAATGATATGGTGTAGATCTTGTACGATCATATATTGATACGAGATAGGATACAAATCAATGATTGTATTACAAAATATACAGTTTCAAAGTATTTGTGTTTAATAATAAGAAATCATTTTATCTTATCTTACGTAATTAAAGAAGATTTCCTGATTGGATTTAATTCTGGGTTTTTAATAGATATATTATTAACATATATCAATATTATTATTCTGATTTTTTTTCTATTTTTTCAAAAATTGTGTAGATGCCACGTGGTGTTCCACTGTTTAATAGATTTTAAAATATATAATAAATTGAACTAATATAAACATGTGCAATTTTTTATAAATATATATTAAAAAAAATTATTAAAATTGTCAAATTTGAGTTTCATAATATCATAAAAATATTAAGATATATACAAAAATTATTATTTCAATAACAAAAAAGAGTTGATAAGTTATAAATTAAACTTATAAGAAATCATATTCGGACTAATAATTTTTGTTTTCAGTTTTTTTTTTAGCTGGGGTTTTTATTACGCCCCAGAATTTTCAACTTCGGTTAGAATTGAGTTTTTTTTTCTTCCTAAGTTTGTTAAATTCCATTAGGATTAGTTCTTAACAGCTATAAAAAAATCTGATCTAACCATCGACGTCTTCCGAAGACGCTTTCATGGCGCCGATTCTAGAAAAAAAGAGGCCGCAAAAGAAGACTGCGGACGACGCAGACTGGGACTTCGGCGACGACTATACCGGCAGCATCGCCGACGATGAACTCTCGGAGCGCAAGCTCGTGCAAAAGCGCTTCCTCGTCCTAACGGAAGCAGACATTCGGCAGCGGCAAGAGCAAGCCGTCGCGAGGCTGAGCGACGTGTTGGCGATTCCCCGGACTCGGGCCTCCGACCTCCTCCGCCGCCACAAGTGGAGGGTTTCCGTGGCCGAGGACGCGTGGTTTGCAGAAGAAGAGCTTGGTGCCAACAATGTCGACTCCGGCGAGAAGGACGCGGAGGCTGCGGAGTTGCAGTACTGCAGGATATGCCTCGAGAGCTGCCCTCGCGGCGACATGATGAGCGCAACTGCCTCCTGCCGCCACTACTTCTGCCGCGGCTGCTGGAAAGGCTACTTCACCGCGTCCATCGCGGACGGTCTCTCTTCCTTGACGCTGGCGTGCCCCGAACCGTCTTGCGCTGTCCTCGTCAGCCAGGAGTTGATCGACGAGCTCGCCACGGCAGAGGAGAAATCCCGATACGCGGGCTACCTTCTTCAGTCCTACGTCCAGCACAGCACGACCATAAAGTGGTGCCCCTCTCCCGGGTGCGACCTCGCCGTGGAGTACGACGGCGACGGCGACGACGGCTACGAAGTACTCTGCAGCTGCTCGCATGGATTCTGCTGGAACTGCACGGAGGAGGTCCACCGGCCGGTGGACTGCGAGACGGTGGCCAAGTGGAGCGGGAACGACACGGTCGCGCAGCAGAACGCCAGCTGGATCCTGACTTACGCCAAGCCCTGTCCCAAGTGCAAGCGCCCGATCGAGAAGAACAAGGGCTGCAACCATATGACGTGCTCGGCGCCCTGCAGATTCCAGTTCTGCTGGTACTGTCTTGAGAGATGGAAGGATACCCATAGCTGCAACAGGTACGAAGCAAGCAATGAAAAGTGGGAGAACAGCAAGGAAGTGTTGGATGCCAAGCGTTACATGCACTACTTCGAGCGCTGGGACGCCAACCACAGATCGAGGGAGCATGCGCTGTCCGACCTACGAAAAATGCGCGACGGCGCGATCCGGGACCTCGCGAGGCAGCTGTCGCTGCCGGAGGTGAGCATGGAGTTCGTGACCGACGCCTGGCTGCAGATTGCGGAGTGCAGACGAGCGCTGAAGTGGTCTTACGCCTACGGCTACTTCATCCCAGAACACGAGAAGAACAAACTCGAGCTGTTCGCGTGCCTGCAGGGCACGGCCGAGTCCACGTTGGAACGGCTGCACGGCTGCGTGGAGTACGACCTGCACCACTTCCTCGTCGCAATGACGCCGCCGCCTCTGGAAGAGTTCGACGCGTTCCGGGTGAAGCTTGTCCACCTGACCGCGGTCGCTCGGAACCATTTCAAAAACCTCACTCGAGCCATGGAAGGAGGGCTGGAGGACGCCGCCGAAGCTCCCGAACAAGACCGCGGAAACGTGGACGTCGACGGTGGAAGTGTGAATCGTCGGCCACGGAAGAAGCGCCGGAAGAGTGCTTCGCGTTCATGATTGTGTCATGGCTGATCCCATCTGTCTTGGTTTATTTAGATCCTTTTCTTTTTAATGTGTGAACATATTACGATTGATATTTCTTGATCATATACGTCCATAAAAACATTTTGAATGCAGCGTTATCAAAATTTGACAAGAACAGCTAGCAATCAGAAATTGTGCGTTGGAGTTTCTAAAGAAAATTGATCTTCCAAGCGTCCACAGATAATGCATGCTTCCAACACTTTCATATTTGTAAGAAAGAATTGTGAAGGACAGTGATTTAAATCCGTCGATAATGGGGAAGATTAGGTTCGTCCGTAAATTTAATAATAAAATATTAAATATATATTTACATTATATTACATATTTCTTATTATAAATATAATTATATATGGACGGGTTTAACCTTCGGAATTATTGACCGTCAAGGTTAGATCTGTCGATAATTTTAATAATAAAATATTAAATATATATTTATATGATATTACATATAAACTATTATAAATATAATTATCCACGGACCTAATCTTTGAAAGTATCAAAAGATTTAAATCCGTCAATAATTTTGAAGGCGAAGCTCATCGATATTTTATCGACATAAATTTATCATCCTTAGTAGCGAAGAACTTTTTAGCCTTCTATATTTAGAAAAGTTTTTTCAATCTCTCACAAATGTTGTCAGTGCCGAGAATTTCCGTCTGTCTAAAATTATTCACAACAAATAAGTGTTTTTCTTGTAGTGCAAGTCAATTGGTCTATATGCTTGTCGTCACACAGGGGACAATAGTTCACATATGTTTCAACAAATGGCTATATTATTTTTATAACTTTGACTCTTTAATTTGACACTTGCTGGAAATATTTACATAAACTAAACTTATACGATAAATCCAATTTCAACGAAGACAAACTATGCAACGTACAATGATTTGTGGGAGACTTGTATCCAACTTGTATACATACAATAAATCTAACTTATTTACAATACTTTTTGGAGTTAATTCTTTAAACCTATATTGAATTATAACAATTTTTCGTGTCTAATCCTAATATATGAACTTATAATAAGACGTCTCTAAATTATATCATGATTTTTATTTTAATCCATTAGTCAGATTCTATTACTTTTTTTCAATTTTTCATTTTTTTATTTATGAAAAAATCAAAATATCCTTTCGGTCCTCTCTTCTAAAGAATATAATAAATAATATAAAACATGATGTTGACGGTCCGGAGGAGGCTGGAGAGCAAGCAGGACATGCCCCCTCTCCCTCGTCAACGCCCCGCGTCCAGTCCTCGGCGAGGGGGTCCCTCCTCTACCGGGGAGCTCCCCTCATCCTCCTACCAGCAAGCTCTCTTGCCTGTTGCCCCTGCTCATCGGTAAATCAATCGTTCCATCCCCTCTCCGAAACCATCGAATAAATCATCCCCCCTGTGTTGGTGATGGCATCGCCCCGGTGTCGAACACCCACCCCCCCCCCCCCCCCCCCCACCCCCGGGTCGGCCGCCATGGAATCCCCACCACCCGTTCACTGGCCAGAAAAAGAAACAAAGGGTCGAGGAAAGTTGCAGAGAAAGAAACGAAGGTGATAGGAAGAAGATAGCATAAAATATTTTCCATTCCACCACTAAATGCTATTACAATGGTTGGCTATTTGTACAAAATAAACTGCTACAAAGGAGATGAAACTGGTATAACAATGTATAACAATGCTACAATATGAAACACGAAAGATGACTAATACGAGAATGGTGTCATCTTCATGCTTCAGCCTGTTGATGATGCAACACCATGGGAAGGTCGGCGACGTAGATTTCAACAGCCCCCCTCAAGTTGATGCCAGGAAGGAGCTTGGACGATGACAACTTGAAGATCTAGCTCATCGTCGTGTAGGCTTGTCATTATTGGTAGTACATATATGTGGGTTGTCATCTTTGTCTCTCTCCATGAACAAAAATTCTAGACTTTTCTTGAGTTGCAGCTACCCGATCAGGACAAGAAGTATGGGTTGATGAACTCCAGGAAGCAAACGCTAGAGGAAATACTTCAGCTATCGTAACCTTCAACAAGGCCTCCCTCAAACTTATAATACTTTCATTGATGAGCAATTACAATCACATGCGCCAGGTCATGGGGATGATCATCTCCCCAACAAGAGAACTATCATCACAGCTATACTATGTAGCACAACCATTCTTTTCTACAATGCCAAAATTTAGGCTCGATTGAGACACATGTTGCATAACACTAAGAATGTTGAACACCAACTCCAGATCCTGCAAACCACATCTCAGCAAACAAATCAAGCCCCTTGTCGTGAAGTTCATTCAACACACCCACTGATAATTGGATTCCACGAGATAATATCCTTATCAGGCATTTTATCAAACATGAGAGCTGCAACATCAATCTTGTGGTACTTGGAATAGAAGGAAACGAGCAGATTTCCGACTATATTATAACAATCGAATCCCAGCTTGATCGCATACCCATGAGTCTCTTGGCCTTCCATAACCCATGAGTCTCTTGGCCTTCCATAAGCTTGATCACCAAAAAGACACATCGAAAGTCGAAAAAGAAAGTTGTTGCAGTTGCAGATGCCGAAAACTATCACAGCAAGGAGAACGCCAACTTGAAGAGAGCTCACGTGGCGACAATAGAACGATACGTCGAGGTCGCGAATCAAAGAGGCAATTCACCAAGCATTTGGAAAGCAAAAACACGTAGCTGGAGATGTCGACGAACTTTGCCAAACAATGCCGACGAACTTCGTCTATAAGGTCGGAGGAATGGCGAAGCAAAACATTGGAGAAATGAAGAACAAGATGGACAACAATGATGACCGAAAAAATGACAAGAAAACATATAGACGAAGAACTTGTTGCTATGAAAAACGAATCAGTAAGCAGAGAAGAAATGATCCAAGTGACAACCAGAAATGAAGACGATGCTGAAATCAGAGATCGAGGACAATGACCTTGGGTTAATTAGAGAACAAGAAGCCCACATGCCACACAGCCAGGGCAACAAGAGGAATTGAAAGAAGCTCCGATAATGGCAATTTTGGCCGTGAAGAAGAAATGCGCTCAAATCAAGTTGTGATTCTAGACGAAGTGACAAAAGAAGTCGATGCTTCGATCCGGACGTTGACAACAATGTCGACGAAATCCAAATGTCGACAATGATGCCAGTAAAATAGAGGTTAAGCTCAAATCGCACGATGAAAATTGACGTAATAAAAGAGGAGACGAAACTCCAACAATTGACAAGGAACAAACTCGTTCGTTGAACAAACAGAGACAACACTCCCAAATTCGATGAGACGCCAAAATAATGGAGCCGAAACTCCAATAAAATCCCGAACAGGGCTAAAATCCGACGATAACGCTGGTGATATCAACGAGTCGAAGCTTGGAAAACGGATGAATACTGCCATGAAGAAGATGGAGACAAAACTCCGATCAAATCTCAACAAGGGATGAAAACTGACGATCTAAGGAATGATCCATTGTGGGAAAACCACTATTAACATCAAAAGGGAGATGAAGCTCCAAATCCGACGAGATGTCGAAAAAGAAACGGTGATCTTCATCGGGAAATGGAGCTGAGCTCCGACCTTTGGTACGACTAGCAAGAGTGTACGATTAGCAAGAGTTCCCAGGCATGCACTATTGCGATGGATGTTGCAGCAAAAGAAGGAGATGCAAAAAAAAAGCGAAAGAGGGAAAAATAGAAGAAACATAGAGATACAAAGATGAAGAACCAAGAACATGAACGACAAACAGAGAGAAAAGGGGAAATTAGAAATGTCGATCATCGACTGATAAAGAAGAACTTTGTGCTCCCCTGTCTTATAGGAGCCATAGTGGCAATTCAGCCATTGATGACGAACTTGAAGGAACGACAACGAGCAACGCAGCCGACGAAGAGGAGCTCAAGAATATCGATGAGAACCTTCTTCTGATACCATCTTAAGATTTGTGAGCTCCGATCGTGCCTTGCCGTTCACTGGCCAAAAAGAGAAACGAAGGGTGGAGGAAAGTTGTAGAGAAAGAAACGGAGGAGATAGAAGCATAAAATATTTTCCATTCCACCACTAAATGCTATTACGACAGTTGGCTATTTATACTAAAATAAACTGCTACAAAGGAGATGAAATCGGTATAATAAGATGTATAACGGTGCTACAATATAAACCGCAGAACATGACTAATAAGAGAAATGATGTCATCTTCATGCTTCAGCCAGCTTTGGATGATGCAACACCATGGGAAGGACGACGATGTGGATTCCAACAGCATGTCGGTGGACGGGCTGAGTTGGCGTCTCCCTCATTCGTGGCTAAGAGGAGCTCCGGCGAACTCGAACACAATTGTCACATCATGAAGCAAGATTGAGTCTTTGGGAGCGATTAACGCCCCCCTCTGCCAGTGAACTCATAGGGGGCGACTTCTAGCTCACTAGAAGAGGGGGCACGACACCCCGTTTTTGTGAGCTTGTAGAGTGGGGCGGGTGTCGCCTGTACAAGTAGTAATCATGCCTTATGGTTCTTTTGAATGATCATCATCTCATTAGCCTTAATATGATTAGTTTTGGGTGATTTTGAATGAATATGCTATGATGATGATATTGATGCATGCGATACTTGATTAGGATGTAGGTTTAAATATGATTTATTTGGGCTCATAGGCGCCATGTTCGATGATCGCAGTTCACCAGGCGACGACCAAGTAGATCTTCTGGCTGCGACGATGAAGCTTGCAAGGAGTTCGAGAGGACCTTCATTAAAGAGGCTCTGCAAAAACTGAGAGCTCCTGTGTGTTCGACGGAGATTGGTTGGAGCAATGAAAGATACAACTCACACACACGACACATGGTTATACTACTAATCAAACTGATATAAAAGTCTAAACCGGTATTATATGAACATAACAATGCTACAAAACTACACGTCTGCAACTCATTTCTTCGGCTAGACGACGACGCTGCTGACCACGGTGATGGAAAAAATCGAGAATAGGTAGAGAAGATCGTGAAGATATTACAGAAAAATTAGAGACAACACACGAATTTACCCAGGTTCACCCTTGAGATTAAGGCTACGTCCTGCAAAGAGGTTCCACTATATCGTTTAGGTTTATAGCCGCCACACAGATTACATCTGAAAATCAGCTATAAATAGCCTCTCTCAAACGGGTTCAAAATCCGAACAAAATAGAAAAAAAATCTAATCCGAATCACACGAACGGGACCACCATCGGGGGGCGGGGCCCCCCGAACCCATCCTTTTATTCGCACGTCAGTAGCACAGGCAAATGAGTAATATTCTGATTCCCCTAATCTCACGTGGGCGAACCCGGTGTGAGAAATAAGGGGCCCTGAAGTATTCACCAACTCCAACATTCTCCCACATGGTAGATACTTCACACCAATGAGAGTCTTGCCAGCAACATTCTTCTTCAATCCGACAGCAGTAGAGCACCACTCAAACTTTGCACCTGTAACTGCTTTAGTCAGAAAATTAGAACTATTCTCTGTTGTATCAACATTTTCAAGTTGAACCTCTTTATTTCCCACCTTTTCCTGAATAAAATGGTATTAGATGTCAATATGCTTTGTGCGTGAGTGAAATGCGGGATTCTTAGCTAACTGAATAGCACATTGATTATCACATCTCACCTCTATAGCACCTTGCTCAAATCCAAGCTCCAAGCACAACCGTCGTAGCCATATGGCCTCTTTTGCAGCATGAGTAAGAGCCATATATTCTGCTTCTGTAGAAGAAAGTGCTACCACGCTTTGTCTCTTGCTCATCCAACTTAGTGCAGTCTCAACTAATGTAAAAATATATCCGCTAGTGGACCGTCTACTATCAATGTCTCCACCCCAATCAGCATCTACATGGTCCATAATATCAAGCATCTTTCATTTCATTGTACCTTCAAAACACAATGAAAAATCTGAAGTTCCACGAAGGTACCTGAAAACTCTCTTGATAGCATTCCAATGTTCCCTGTCTGGGTTAGACATATATCGACTCAAGACTCCCACTGCTTAGGCTATATCTGAACGTGTGCACACCATGGCATACATCAAGCTACTCACTGCACTTGCATATGGCGTACGATCCATCTCTTCGGCTTCTTCATCCGTCTTCGGGCATTGCTCTACAGAAAGTTTGGTTCCTAGAGACATAGGAGTACCCACTGGCTTACAGTCTGTCATGTTAAATTTCTTCAACACTTCTTTTATGTACTTCTCCTATCCTAACCACAACTTTCGCTTCTGACGATCTCTTCTAATCTGCATATCCAAAATAAAATTCGCCGGCCCCAAGTCTTTCATCTCAAACTTCTTGGCCAACAAACCCTTCACTGAATTCACCATCTTCATGTTGTTTCCAATCAGTAACATGTCATCCACATACAGTGTAAGAATGACAAATTGATCGTCAATTCTATTCACGTAAACACAGTGATCTGAATCTGAACGTACAAACTTGAGTTCGAGCATGTACGTATCAAACTTCTAGTACCACATCCTTGGCGACTACTTCAATCCATACAAATGCTTTTTCAATTTGCACACCAGCTTCTCTTTATCTTGAACTTCAAAACATTCTGGTTGCCTCATATATATCTCTTCCTCCAAGTCCCCACGAAGGAATGTCGTCTTCACATTCATCTGCTCTACCTCAAAATTATATACTGCTGCCAGAGATAGAACAAATCTGATTGAAGTCATTTTCACCACAGGAGAGAAGATTTCATCATAGTCGACTCCTTCGATCTGAGAGTACCCTTTAGCTACCAGTCTCGCCTTGTACTTCTCTACATATTCATTCGGTTTCAGCTTTCGCTTGAACACCCATTTGCAGCCAATTGCCTTTCTATCCTTAGGTAATTTACATAAGCTACACGTTTCATTCTTATCCAGTGATTGCATCTCATCTATCATAGCAAATTCTCATTGATTTGCATCATTCATAGACCTTGCATCTTTTACAGAACTAGGTTCTTCTCCGATGATGCTCAAAGCATGAAACGTACTTAGAGCACTAAGAGAGTGTCTAAGAGGTGCTCTTCTTACTCGTGTCGATCTCCTGAGAACTGGTATGGTACCAACATCTGGGTCTTCATCTGAATCTGCATCTTCAACTTCATTAACAGAGTCCTCTTAATCTGATTCTGGAACAGACTCAACTGAAGTATCTTGTGCAACCACTTCTGTAGCTTCAAAATCAGAATCTTCTTCAAACACTACAGCTTTATTGGGTTCATCATTTTCCTGAGCCTCAACTTGGGATCGTGTTTCACAGAAAATAACATCTCTACTGTATATGATAGTGATTTCCTTGGATTCCACAGTTTATAACCCTTAACTCCTTCCTTGTATCCGATAAATATGTTCTTCTCAGACTTACTGTCAAGTTTACCCCGCTTTTCCTTAGGTATATGAACATATGTGTCACATCTGAACACCCGAATATGAGACAAATTTGACATCTTCCCAAACATTGCCTCATAAGACGTTTGATCCTTCACTGATGAGGTCGGTGAGTGGTTCTTCAGGTAGTTTGCTATGGCTACAGCTTCTGTCCAGAATTCTTGCCCCAATTGAGCCCAACTCAGCATACATCTGACCTTCTCTATGAGTGACCGATTTAACCTTTCAGCTACTCCATTCTTCTCAGGTGTATATGGAGTTGTCTTCTGCCTTGCAATACCATTGTCCACGCAGAACTGCTCAAATTTATCTGAACAGAATTCACCTCTATTATCTGTACGAAGGACCTTGATCTTGCTGCTCAGTTGGTTTTCCACCAAAACTTTAAATTCTCGAAACTTATCAAATACATCTGACTTATTTTTGATAAAATAAATTCAACTGTATCTCGAAAAATCATCTATAAAAGAGACATAGTATCTGGCCCCTCCAATAGATGGAGTCGAAGTTGGTCCAAAGACATCACTATGGATTAGTTCGAGAATCTTGGTTGCTCTTGAACCTGTGTGTTGAAAACTGACTCGATTCTATTTTCCATTGAGGCAATGTTCACAGAACCCGAAGCCCACAGAACAATCCGAAACTCCTTCTACCATCTGACTTGATGCTATGGTGGAGAGTCCTTTTTCACTGATATGGCCTAATCTCCGATGTCACAACATAGATTTGCTGTCTCCATCTTCTTTGGCATCTTCAGAAATAAATCCGCACCCCACAGGTATTGTCTCTCCGAGCAACTTGTACAATGTGCCATAGCGAACCCCTCATGCAATCACAATCGACCATCTGATCATCTTGCACGAATCCTTGTCGCAACTGAATATAACATCCGTGTCAGTCATTGTATAAACAGATAATAAACTCCTGTTCATAAGTGATATATGCATCACATCTGGTAGAGTCTTCACCGTGCCATCATTCATTCTCAACTTCACCCTGCCATGTCCTATAATATAAACCGCAGTGTCATCTTCGAGCATGACATCCCCACCATTATACTCCTCATATTCACAGAACTGGTGTCTATGAGGCGTCATGTGGTACAAGCACCAGTGTCGATGAGTCAGACATCCTTATCTGACTGTGACATACATGCAAAAGCCAGATACATATCTCCTACCTCAGCCTCCTTTTTGTTCGAGGTTGACTCAGCTTCTTTCTTATGATCCGGCTTATTTTTGCAATCTCGCTTCAGATGGACCCACTCTTGACATATCCAGCATTGCACCTTCTTATCTTTACTCTTCGAACGCCCACGAGATTTGGATCCCCCTCTCTGATTTTGATTCCTTTCTGGTTGCCTTCCTCTAGCCGCCAACGTCTCTTTACCAGAACTTGCCGATCTCTTTCTCCGTATTTCCTCTGATAACAAAGCAGCACGTACACTTTCATACGAAAGTTCTTTATCCCCGCCACCAATCACGACAATCAGATTGTCCCGTGAATCCGACAGCGAACAAAGCAATGTTATTGCCTTATCATCATCTTGAAACTTAATACCGATTGATACAAGTTGACTAATCACCGTGTTAAAGTTATAAAGATGAGTAGAAAATGAGTCACCCTCATTCATCCGAAGATTGTACAGTTTCTTTCTAAAAAATAACTTGTTAACCATTGACTTACTTTGATATAGGGATTCCAACTTCCTCCACAGATCTCTGGCAGTAGGTTCGCCCATCACATTCGTAAGAGTTGAATTCGCGAGACACAGCCGAATCAAACCCTTCGCTTTTCTATCAATCCGATCCCACTCTTCAATCACCTTTGGATCTACCTGACTGGAGGAAGCCCCGTCCGCAACCTTTGCCGCTTCCATACTTGATCTCTCCTTCTCGATTGCCAAATTTACAGTCGCCACACAGATTACATCTTAAAATCAGCTATAAATAGCCTCTCCCAAATGGGTTCAAAATCCGAACAAAACAGAGAAAAAACTTAATCCGAACCACACGAGCGGGCCCCTCGAACCCCTTTTTTGTTCGCACGCCAACAGCACAAGCAATTAAGTAATACTCAGATTCTCCTAAGCTCATGTGGACGAATCCGGTGTGAGAAATAACGGGCCCTGAAGTATTCACCAATTCCAACGTGATCTTTCCAACATTATTGCTAACTAAAATATTATTGCTAATTTTCCTTTCTGGTTTCTAGGAAGAATATATACATTTAGAAATCACAAACTCGTCAATATAATTCTTAAAAGCACTTCGTTATTTACAAGAATGAACTGTTCATACGTATGATTGTTCAGTGCACGCAGAAATTCTAACATTGAACCAAGGGCAATTAGAGGAGTGAATTTTGATAAACGTATCAAGTGCTGATTTTATTTGTTTGATGCCAAACGAATTCGATAATACCTTCTCAAAAAAAATGATGAACAACACACAACCATGCAAGAATTTTTCTTTTTTGCCCATTTATTACAGAACATACATCTATCGCATTCCCGGTACACAAGTCCCATCTATACACCTAAATTAATGACGAGCAGAACAAAAACTACATCAGCCGAAGAACTTGGGGTCGTAGCCGTTGCTGGAGGTGGCGAGGATGTAGTAGGCGACGATGTGGCCGAGCGAGCCCCACGCGAGCACGTCGACGATGTTGAACCCGACGGGGTCGTTCGACTTGAGGATGCCGGCGTACTCCTTGGCCCTGCTGTCCCCGGCCTCGAAGTGGGTCACGCCGTTCTGCTCCGGGAGCCCCTGCTTGGCCACGTTCTCGCGCTGGAAGTTGAAGAAGACGAAGCGGCCAAGGAAGAGGGAGAGCCCCGTGCTGAGGCTGATGACGAGGGAGGTGTTCAGCTCGGCGCGGACGGCGGCGGTCCTGGCGGCCGCCCTGCCGGGCCTGGCGGCGATGGCCCGGGACTTGCAGGAGGAGGAGTCGGTGGGCTTGAGGGGCCGGAGACCGTGGAAAGAGGTGGAAGACGGGGATAGGATGCCGGACTTCGGGACGACGGGGGAGGTGAAGGCTTGGGCGGTGAAGAGAGCGGACGCCATGGCTGCGCTCCTGCTCCTGTTGCTCTCGAGGTACGTAGCTGGGTTTTGAGGAGAGGGAGAGCAGCGATATTTTAGTAGGGAGGGAGTATTGGTCTCAGGAGAGAGGAGGTTTGAAAGATCCTTGGGTGATGAGGTGGAAGGAGTTGATTGGAGAGGAGTTGGATAACGTATCCAAGGAACAAAAAAGATCGCTTCATGTGGTCAGGAATCACGATTGGGCGTCTGACTCTTCCCCGGTTACGATCTTTGCCACGGAAACATTTGAAGGGGATATTTTTCAACCTTTCAATTTTGATTCACTCATCTCTCATCAACCATTATCTTCAAATTTAGGGAAAAAGTTCCATTACTTTGCCTTCTTTCCCGAGAAATGTCACGGCCTTTAACGCTCGTCGAAAAGAACATCAATTTTATTTTAAAAAAAATTAAAATATGGTATTGTAAAGATTAAATCTAGGAAGATTTTATAGTATCACAAGTGTTGGAATGAAGGACAAGACATTTCTCCTTAAGTAAATTTTCGAAATTAAAATTTTAGCAACATTAATTTTTTTATTGAAAGTCATTTGATACGTGACGTGTAACGATATAATCAGATTAATTGAACTTGATAATGAATATAATATATGGATTTTTAATCTATGGACAATGTGTGACAATGTATTTTTTAATATGGCACGAATTGGGCCATGTGCACGGAGCTGACTAAAAGAAGAAAGAAGATCCTATGGTCGTTTGTTATCCTGATTATTGCAAAAACTAGTTTTTTTATAGGCTTCACGAGAAATTTAATTTTAATGCTTTCATACGCCAAAAAAATATCATGCTTTCATCAATGTTGTAAAATTCGACCCGGTCATCAATTCGGATTGTTTAACGGATCATGTTAGACCGAATCGAACCGAATGATCGGATCAGATAATATAAATTAATAAAAAATAAAATAAGTTCAAGTGACTATTAGAATATTATTAATATGTAAGATATTATTTAACAAAAATATCATGTAATATAATAAAATAATTCAGATCAATAATATAATAAAGTAAGCATAAATTAAATCATCAATTGAATATTTTCTAAATAAAAAATCTTGTGAGTAATTATAAAAAAATAAAGATATTAATGAAATTTTATTTATGTGATAAAAAAGAATATTGAAATATAACTTTCAAGTATATATATATAATATTCTAAAAAAATTTAATAATTTTTATACATTTTAATTTTTTATATTTTTCAATTTGACTCGGCCGAGTCGGTCAAACCCACTAGGTCGGCCGGTTGAACCCGAGTTCTGACCAGGTTTGACCGGGTCAAAGCGGGTCAACTCCGCGACCGAATTTTAAACGACCCGCGGGCCATTTCAATGCTCGGACACCAATCCGACCGGTCGAACCGAATCTGACAACACTGGCTTTCATACCTCTACTTATTTTGATAATATCAATAAACAAAATACATATTTTTTAAAAAAAAACTTCCATTATATAAGACAATAGAGTATTATTTTTTTGTCATGTTGAAAACAAGCCCATCAAATCTACCAAGAGTAGTGAATCTAGCGATGCAAAACCTGTCTGTTCTGTCGGAATCTTGATGAAGTAAAATGTGCATAGAATTTTGTTCCCAGTTTGATGTGAGAAACCAGTTCTAAATGCAAGCTACAAAATATCTGAAATATTGTGCTTTTATGGTTCCAGCATGGAATAGATATCTCCTAACAAAAACCAAATCTGAAAAAAGCCTTCACATCTCACTTTAAAACAGTGCCACTACGTAGCAAATCTCCATTGAATGAACTGTCTGAAATTTATGGTAAAAAACCAAAAGATTGCACGTGGGGAACCGTCAACATTGTCAAACCAAAGCACAATTAGAGGCAATATTGTAAATTTTTTTTCCACCTAATGACTGCAATCCTAGGCATCTGTACAATCAATTATATCCAGGAGTTCAAATTTATTAAGATAAAAGATACAAAAACGTTTCTTAACCCCATTACTCATAATTCGGCACACAAGTCACCAAAGAAACCACCTGATAATATACAGCACTCAGCACCGGAGCACAGACATTTCCATGGCCACAAGGTGCGACATGGTACGAATTGCACATCAAAGCAATGAATCAAGATATGAGTAGTTCCTTAACCGACTGTACTGCAAGAGACTACCATAGGTGCGATCCCATACGCCAACGAAGAGAGACTCTGTATCGGGACTAAATGACAAGCCAGAGATTTCACCAAAGAAGTCCAGCTCTTGTTGCTTGTTGTACCCACCTCCGACATCATAAATGTGAACAAAGTCTGCAGGCTCTGCCATGGCCATAAATTGACCATCCGATGTGAACCGTATCGACCTTATGGCACCAAGGTTGCCTCTCAAGACAGCCACAGATTGGGATAGGTTCCTGGTGTCCCATATCCTACATGTCTTGTCCTGGTTACCAGTGGCAAATGTGTAGCCACTAGGATTCCATGCTGAGGCGAATGAGAAGTCTAGGTGACCTTTCAATTCATGCACAGTCTGCATAGATCAGAAATTTGAGAACATAATAAGGAATCGATGGAAACAAGTATATCTGCGTACCCTCTGATATATTTGGATAAATCCTACTAACCTTTCCACTATTAGCATCAATCAACAATCCTTCAGGATTGTCACCCACGACCACAACAAGTTTTCCATCTGGACTGAGTGAAGTGTGCTGCAAAAAGTTCAAGAACTCAGATCCAAACCAAGTTTAACAATTGTGCTGCAAAATGTTTAGTAGATACAAAACAAATGAGACATGGCACAAAAAAAGAACCAGTTAAACACCCATGAAATGGGATTAACTGCTCAATTCTTGTTGTTCTAGAAACAAATAAATCCCGTCTACTAAATTTCCAACAGACATGATATCCAAACTAACAGCACAAATTTGTGAACACACTAACAAGAATTATTGTCTAATGGTCGAATCGAGATTCTCCAGTGGTTCCTAGAGAATTGTTGCTTACATTCACTGGCCATTGGAAGCGGAAATGCTTGCCAAGCTGAAACTTCTCCAGATCAAAGTCACGAACTCCGCCATCATTATTTGATGCCATGAAATGGACACCACCACTGGCAGGTTTCAGTTCCAAGTCGGATATGTCACAGAAGCAAGAAGATCAAAGTGCAAAAAACACACAAGATTACCTTGGACTGTCATAAATCTCCACCGCATTAGTGATTGAATTATCATCATATGTCGTCCGACAACAAAAACTTATTCCTTCCCGATCTAAATACTGCAATTTGTCATCAAGGTAAAGACAATTAACAATCAAATACATTAACTGCTATCACAAATAGATATGCACGAAGTATATCTATAAACACCAAAATATGAACATTATCCACATGTTGAAAACTAAAACGTAAAATAACACTTAACAAATCGACCATTGTCATATAATCATTAACATGCATAGGACGCTGAAAATTGTAGTTTTAAGCATGGTCCTTACATGCTTTATTAGTTGAAAATGGATATGTAGAATCCAATTCCAACATATTAGATTTTAGTCTTTTAAATCACCATTTTGAAACAAATACTTCATACAGGGCTCCTAATTCAAGTTTAACTTCTTAATTTCCTTCTTTTATCAGCATTCCGGTTCAATTCCAATTCTTACACATGCTGTCCAACCCATCATGAAAAGTTTCTTTCTATTTTGTTCCTTGGGACACTAACATAAAATATTCCCCTATGCATCAAATTTCAAAACATACAAAGAAACAGTTCATGAGGACGCTAATCTAGAATATTCACTGCTAAGAGAGAACATCCATTCTTGCCTTGTATATGAGCTAACTGAGCAATTGAAGTGAAGACCCCAGGTTTAGGGGGCCCAATCATTGCATTTGAAAACAGCTTTCGTTCTTACAGTTTTAGAAATGTAGGCACGAACATTAACATGTTACTATGTTGGTCTAAAGAATTTACCTTACAAATAAGCTCCCCTTGAAATCCACCAGCTACAAGAAAGTTGTCTTTTACAGACAGCGTACTAACTTGTGTATGAGAAAACCCTTCTAGCAAACTCCCTGGATGTTTCTGTGCCCAAATAACACAAATGATGTATGTAATACAAAAGCTGATAACATGAAATAATTTTTGGAGGTGCAATAAAGTGTTGAATTGTGTTACAATAAATGCACGATTTTAGAGCACTCACCTCACGCGGTGCGACATGCCCCGCAACATCCATAACATCAGTCTTCTTACAATTCAGCGTTGACCAATGTAACACTGTATAGTGTGACATTAAGTATACATCATGTTTTGATGTAGCCCAAACCAAATTTCTCAACTGAAACATTGCAGCATACAGGTAAGTTTGTTGAGTTCACATAGAAGCTCAGCAGACAACTGTCTGGCACAATGTGTTGCAAAGGATCAAGTTTTCTTACAGCACAACAGACTAAATGAATCACACAACCTCAGGTAAAAGGAAAACATTCTTCAAACGTTATATACAGAGTAAATGCTAGATTGCAATGCTTCAGACACCCACCAATATCCTAGCAGCAAAACAGAACTGCTGAAAATTAGACAATATACTACAAGATAAAAGGTGTTACAATGGTATACATGTTTCTGAAATTGGGCTTCAAGGTGAAGCACCTAGAAAATGCTACAATGCATACTTAGCAATGCACTGCGAACAAAGTTTTATCTGCTTTATCGATGTCAAGAATTGATGTCAGTACTCTTGTTTTTTAGAAGAAAAAGTATGACTACCAGGTCGTGTGGTTGTCATCCAGGTGTATATATAACAGAGAAATGCGGGTCATGTACAAGTGCGTTCTCTCGAGGAGAGAGCAGCAAAAGAACAAAAAAGTATCTCAGCTAACCATAACCCCACTTTCGAAGCAAAAAGGAAATGTGGTGTACAATATGCTCTGTCTGGCATCACTCATTTAACTTCCGGTGAAATATTTATAATACGTGCAACCACAAATATTTAAGTTCTCACCTGGAAATGAAGAATGGTTGATTTCACAGATCTTGTATTTCTCCGAAACTCATAATACATGCCACCTTTTTCTGTTGGTTTACAGTCCTATAGAAAAAAAAACAGCATGAAATAATTTAGATAGAGAGTGCTATGTATATTCTAGATTTTTTGTAAGCTTCATGCCTTTTCTGATGCTTCGCCAGAATTTGGAATGTTCTCGTAATTCTTGTATTGCTCTAATCTTGTTTGTCTATACTTTTCCCTTGTAATGCTTAACCTATCCCAGGGTATTCCTTGAATATCTTTTCCTTTCCTTGCTTGTGCAGAGGAAGTATCGTTAGCCTTTCCATTCTGAGAGCAATTAAGCATAATTGTTAGAAATAAAAAGAAATGAGATTAAATCCAATGAAAGAAAAGGTAGTGACATAAGGATGCAGTAAATATGTACTGTGCCCATATCATCACACTGTAAACTGCCATAGAAAATGTTGCAAGACCAAAACTATTTAGAAAATAATGTTCACATGTACATACAACTATGCCATATTCTTCATCATCAGAATCTGAGTCTCCCATCCCTCTTCCTTGAAGTTCTTCATCTGTGTCATCTTCGTGGTAGCCCACTTCATAATCCTCAGCCATGTCATCATCATCTTGGTAGTGCTGCGACATTTGTTCAACTCAAAAGTATATCCCTCTGTCACACACTATTCTTCATAAGTACAGTAGAACAAATGCTTTGTCCATCCAACATAAAATAACAGGTATATCAAATCCTGGAACATCTTCATGGCCGATTGAATTACTTTTCAAATGAGGAAGTTCAGATGACATAACCAGCATGGAACATCCACACACAATCCATAAAAAATGAAACCAACAGCTACAAACAATTCGGTGAAAAAAAAAACTTATATTTGCACAGTTCCAACAAAACCTATGTATTAACATAATAAATATGGCGAAAAAGATCTTTTAGCATACTTATTACGCCAGCCAAGTAACAACTGGATAAGGCCCTGCCTGCCCCCAAACTCGAACCATAATTTGAATGCAAAAACGAGATCCAAACCCATTGCAACATGTGTTGCCCCCGATTCTTTACACTTCCAGACGAGTTATACCCATCAGAAAGATCCATCCAGGAACCCTAAAGCCAAGCCATTACAATCTAGTTCCAAACAAAGGAGCAGCAACAAATTAACGAGACAGCAAACACCCATCTCCCCCGTCGGAATTAATTGAGTGAGAACAGAAAAAAGAGCACACCTTTCCATCCGATTACAGATGAATTGGGGCAAAAACATTAGAATGATAATTCTAGGAAAGAAAAAAGGGGGGCCTTTTAACCGATGCGAACCTGCACCGGGCTCGAAGGGGACTCAGATCTGGATCGAAGAGACGACGTTGCCACTCTATCAAACCTGGGGCCAAGGAATCCGAAGAATCGGACGCCTTCTGGCTCGAATCGGATCAAAATTTGGAGGGGCAGAACTAATAGGAATTAGGGATCGATCGATTGCTCGATTATTAAAAAGTATTTCGATATTTTTTTTCCAACCTTTTTCCTTTAGATTCCCCTGAACATTTTTTTTCCTATATAAAAAATTTATTTGCAGAACTTTTTACCGACTTCGCGAGGAGGACGACGACGAAGAAATGAAGAAAACGACGAGGGCCTGCGGATGGAATAGATGACCAGGACCAACTATGGGGATGACCAGGACCAACTATGGGCCTGACGTTTCACGTAATTACATGGGTTGCCACTCTATACGAGCGGTTATCTCATCTCATGGTCATGGCGGCGTGTTTTTTCTTTTACACGTTATTATTATTATTATTATTATTATTATTATTATTATTATTATTATTATTATTATTATTATTATTATTATTATTATTATTATTAAATTGAAAAAGTGGGTGTAGTTATCAATATTTTTTATTGGTTTATTATTGGATCAGTCAGAAAAGGGTTTAATAGAAAAGAAAGAGGATACTTGCTCCAAAACAATACGGATAGGAAGGAGATGGAAAATGTGTAAAAAATCTTTCATAAAATTATTCAAAATGTTATTTTGAAATATTGAGCAAGGTAAATATATATATATATTGTGTTAGAATATCTTTTTTAATTCATCGTCCATCATCAACGATTGATGAATGATGAAAGAGATAGCATGATTTTTTTTTCTCATAATTGTTCTACTTAAAAAAAAAACATGATATATCCTCCTCATTTTTAGCCTAACTACTTTTAAAAAATAATTGTTCTACTTTGATGATAATTTTATCAACTTTTAGACAGAGTTTATTCGTGTGAGTATTAGGAGAAAAATTAGGTAGCTATTTTAAGAGAATTTTGATTTTTTCTTATAAAAAAAGTAGGAGCTCACTCATCATTCTCTAATTCACCGTGGATGATTGATTGAAAAAATATTTGATTAATAAATTCATCATCCATCATGAATGATATGAACATGAACATCTTCATAAATACAACGACTGATAAGAAGAATGTTCTAGTAATGTTTGATGATCAAGATAATATTATAAATCTCGAATATAAAAAAAAATAAAGCTAATAAAAAATCCATGTGATTTATGATTGGACTAATTACAATATAAAGGGCAAAATAATTTCAGCAATAAAAATCATATTCAAAGTGTGGTTACAGTTATTTATCAAAAGCAACTTCTCAATATGTTACAAATTGATTCGCATGAAAAGTCAACATAATTTGAGTCAAATAAATTATGATTTAGTAATATTTATTTAAAATTTTGAAATAATTATATATTAAAATTCTGTCGAGATTTGTAAAAGGAATTGATTTGATTATGTCAAAAAATTAATTACCTTACTTGTATGACTTTTTCTTCCACCCCAAATTCTAACATTTATGGCATATAAATATTTGTATTTGTTATTATTTTAGACATCTTTAAATCTATTGAAATTTGACTTAATTGCTTTTGTTTCGTTCCTCAAAAACTTTCATTATTAATTACAAGATTGGTAATCTTATTATTAAATTCATCTATTTATGTTCATTTGTAATCTTGAAATTGATATTCTGTTATTTGAAATTCATTTGATCTTGTTTCTCTTTATTATGTTCCAATCACTCAATGCATTATTCTCGAGTATCGTATCAGAGTCGCATTTTCAACTCGATTTTTATATTTATCTTTCATTATTCAAGTTCTCTCTATTTCAATTTTTGAAAAAAACACACAAAAAAATTGTTATTCAAACCGTAGTCATGTTCCTTACTTGTTCTCCAAACTCTAGCCATCTCTCGTATTTGTTTTTATCTGTTTTTCAAACCCTAGTTGTCTTACTTATTTGCCTTCTAAATTTTCTACATTTTTAATAACAAAAAAATTTGAGAAAAAATTTGAAAAAGGAAAGTGCAAGAAAGAAGGAAAAGGAAGAACAAGGAAAAAGAAAATTTGGAAAAAAACTGAAAAAAAAAGAAAGGGAAGGAAAAGGAAAAGGAAAAAAAGAAGAGAAAAAAAGAGAAAGGATTATTGTTGGAGGAAAGTGCAAAAGAAATTTTTGAGAATTGAATGATTTGATTCAAGGAATTGGTGATCTTTGATTTCATTTCAATTTCAATTATGAATCTTTGATATCTATTTTTATTTGGCAACTTTTTTTTCTGAGTTCTATTCCAAATTCAACTTCAACTTCTCTTTTGATCTTGCAATCATATTGATAAATTAAATTGATTCAATCACACATTTGTCTTTTGTGTTGGCTTGTATCAATTCTTTTAGGACTGCTTGGAGGTTTCAAGAGAAGAAAAAAGGTTGAGTAGTGAGTACAATTGAGAAAAAAAGTCAAATAGAGTTGAGGTAAAATATGAGTGAGTGACGTGAAGTAGTATGTTACTTTTACCATTAACTTTTGCTATAAAATTTTTTTTACAATAGCAATTGGAAAGAACAAAGAGCATAATTGTATAAACAAATAATTCATCAAACAAGAATGATGAAGATTATGACACGACATTTTTAACGCCTTGAAAATATTATTACAATCATCATGCTCAAGTAGATGTGCAGAAAGATCAAATTGTACAACTACAAGAAGTTTTACAACTAAATCAAAGAAAAAATCGTCAAAGACATCGTGCTCTTGATGATGAAGAGATGGAAGAGGAAGATGAAGCCTCTGTTATAAATTAAAGAAGTCATAGACATGTTCAGATTGGGAGGAGAAAAAATGAATAAGAAAGATGACAAGATAGAGATGTTACTTATCGAAATATTCAATTAAACTATCTTTTCCTATCTTTCAAGATAAAAGTGATCATGATGTCTATATTAAGTGGGAACAAAGAGTAGAAAGTATATTTGATTGTCATAATTATTCTGATGAGAAAAAGTTTAAACTTGTCATTGTATCTTTTGCTAATTA
The DNA here is from genome assembly GCA_030549335.1 of Pontederia crassipes. Taxonomy (NCBI): domain Eukaryota; kingdom Viridiplantae; phylum Streptophyta; class Magnoliopsida; order Commelinales; family Pontederiaceae; genus Pontederia; species Pontederia crassipes. The sequence continues at coordinate 15,415,854 of JAUKPH010000017.1, read as the reverse complement.
TGCTATTATTTAGTGAAATCAATTAACCATTAATATGCGCAAAAATCGAGAACATCCAATTGAAAATTGGGATGACATGAAAATTTTATTGAGAAGATTTGTTCCTCCATCTATTATTGTGACTTACGCATGAAATTACATATTATGAGGTAGGGATCAAGGATTGTTGAAGAGTATTATAAAGAGATGAAAATGACACTCATCCAAGCCAACATAAATGAAGGCCCATGAGACACAATTGCAAGATTCATATGTGGGCTGAATCGAGAGATTTTCATCGAGTTATGAAATTGCAAGAGTATTTGAAGTTGAATAAAATTAAGAAGCAATCGAAGAAAAATATTCAGCCATGTAGCAAATTTAATAGTTGAAGTTCTACTTGAAAATAAAAATGGTGTGCAAATTCCAAGTCAGATGATAAGGCAACTCAAATATTGGAAAAGAAAATTAAGGTTGAGCATTCCAATTCAAGGGATAAAGATGTTGCATCTAATAGCTCACAACCGACTTGAGATATTAAAACTTTTCATTGTCTTAGTTCAGGTCATATTGCTTCACAATGTTCAAATAAATATGTTATGATCATGACGGATAATGGTGATATTGCATTTGAAGAAGAATTATCACAAAAGAATGTAGAAGAAGAAAGTGAGGAGGAAATTGAAAAAAAATGAGAAAAGTTTCATAATTTAAGAACATTATATATAAATATTTAGGAAAACATTGAAGAACTTCAAAGAGAATATCTTTTGTGCTCATTGTCGTGAACAAGATCGAACTTATGGACTGATCATTGATAGTGAGAATTGTGTTAACGTGGCAAATAAGTTTATGGTTTGCAAGCTTGGTTTATGCACTTTGAAACATTCCAAACCTTACAAGCTTCAAGAGTTAAATGAAAATGAAGAGCTCAAAGTTATTAAACTGATATCATTTTTCATTAGGAAATATACTGATGAGATGTTGTGCGATGTTATACCTATACAGGCATGGAAGACCTTGGTAGTTTGATCGACGTACCACGGGTACACGAATTGCTACAATTTTCATAAGGACAAGCGTCATAGCACAGTTGTATCATTACTACTACACCAAGAGTTTGAGGAACAATTAATTGCAAATAAAGAAGTCCCCACTTATTACAAGGAATCTCAAAATGTTGTTCAAGTTCAGCAGCACACAAAAAGAGAGTGAGAGTAGAGTTAAAAATTAGAGTGGAAAAAATAATGATGTAAAAGTGAGCATGATGAGAGAAGAGAAATGAAGAGTTGAAATTCTCAATGCAAATAAAGAAAAAAGAAAAGATGGCAGGATAAAAGGAGAAGAAGAGAAGAAAGTGAGGAGGAAATATAAAAAAATAAGTGATGTAGCTAGAGTGAGTGAAAGTCAAGAATTTCATAACTCAATGAGGCCAATGATCTTATTATTATACAAGGAGATCTACTCTTCTAATGCTGGCACTCCTTTACTTAGTATTGTGATTCTCTATTGCAGGAATTTCAAGATGTCTTGCCTGATGAAATACCTTTAGGTTTATCTCCAATTAGAGGAATTGAACATTAGATTGACTTCATTCCAAGTGCAAAAATTTTAAATGTCCAATTTTCCGTAGCAACCCCGAAGAGACAAAAGAGTTACAAAGGCATGTGGAAGAACTTCTTCTTAAAGGACTTATTCGTGAGAGCATGAGCCCTTGTATTATTTCTATTTTACTAGTTTCAAAGAAAGATGGAACATTAATTGTCGTGCAGTAAATAAAATTATAGTAAAATATCGACACCATATTCCTCGATTATATGATATGATTGATGAGTTTCATGATTCTGCTATATTTTCTAAGATTGATTTTGAAAATGAATATTATCAAATCAGGATGAGGGAAGGTGATGAATGAAAGATTTCCATTAAAACAAAACATGATTTATATGAGTTGTTAGTTATACCATTTGATCTCGTGAATGTACCTAGTTTTTTATGAGATTAATGAATCATGTTTTGCGTGTTTTTATAGACAAATTTGTTGTTATATATTGATGACATCTTGATTTATCGTAAATGTTTAATGATCATATTAAGCATTTAAGACATGAAAAGTTATATGCTAACATGAAAAAAATGTGATTTTTGTATGAATGGAATACTTTTTCTTGACATTGTTGTTAGTTATAAGGTGTAGAGGTTGATGAAGAAAAATCAAGGCAACCAAAGAATGGCTTATATTGAAGACAAGGACAGATGTGTGAATTTTTCATGGGCTAGCCAGTTTTTATCGTAGATTTGTGCCAAATTTTAGCACTCTAACTCCTTTAACTAAAGTAATAAAAAAGAAATAGCTTTCAATGGACATAAGAATAGGAGAATGTCTTCAACACATTGAAAGATAAATTAATTTCAGCTCCTTTAATTATTTTACTTGATTTTACTATAATTTTTTAAATAGAATGTGATGCTTATTTAGCGAGAAACTCAGTGGTCCAAAGAAGCTATCGACGAAAGAATTTGACAAGAAACTCAACGTTTTTCTAATGCAAAAAAGAAGACCAATTGCTTATTTTACTAAAACTATCACACATATAATAATGAGCTTTATGCATTGATGAGAGATTAGAGACTTGACAACACTATTTGTAGTACAAAGAATTTATCATTCATTTAGACCATGAATCCTTAAAACATTTGAAAGGATAAGGTAAGCTAAATCGACGACATGATCACTGGGTTGAATTCATTAAAATATTTTCTTTTGTTATCAAATATAAATATGAAAAGGAAAATATAGTTAATGATGTGTTGTCTCAAAGGTATACACTTATTACTTGATGCAAAATTTTTGGGTTTTGAATATTTGAAATAATTGTATGTTGTGTTTAAAGTTTGTGAAAATTTTGGTTTTAAATTTTTTTTACAAATTTGAAGGGTATTTGTTTTACAATAATAAATTATGTATTCCTCAATGTTCTATGTGTGAATTTCTTGTTAAAGAATCATATGTGGAGGATTGATGGGGCATTTTGGAGTTTTGAAAATTTTAAAAATTATGAAAGAACATTTCTTTTGACTTCATATGAAGAAAGATGTGCAACGAAATTATGATAATTACAAAGCATGCATGAAGATTAAATCTAAAATTAGGCCTTATGAATTATATGTGCCTTTGTCAGTCCCTAGTCATCCTTGGACTGATTTTTTCATGAATTATATTCTCGGTTTTCCTAGGTTTAAAAGTGGCAAAGACTACATTTGTTGTTGTTAACACGTTTTCGAAAATGCCACATTTAATTCCTTGTCATAACACTAATGATGCTACTCATATTGTAAATTTATTCTTTAAAGATGTTGTGCATCTATATGGCATTCCAAAAATTATTATAAGTGTCAGGAATGTTAAATTTTTGAGCCACTTTTAACGTATTCTATGGGTTAAAGAAGTTGCAAATCTAAATGACAAAAGGAAAACTGAATTGGTTAAAAAGATTCATGAGGATACTATAGATCATATTATAGTTGCATGATACCAAGAGGAAGAAGATTACTTTCTAGTCAGGAGATTTTGTTTGGGTGCATTTTAGAAAGGAGAGATTTTCACAACGAAAATTAAAGTTGCATTCTTGTGAAGAAGATCTTTTCGAGAACCATGAGAAAATTAATAACAATGCCTATAAAGTGGACTTGTAAGGTAAGTATCAAGTGAGTTCTACTTTTAATATCCCTTATTTGTCTCCTTTCGATTTTGATGCATATTCGAGGACGAATCATTTTTGAAGAGGAGGGGAATGATATGAACACGAATGTCTTCATAAATGAAACTAATGATAATAAGGATGTTCCAATAATGTTCGATGATCAAGATAGTATTATAGAACTCATAGATAAAGAAATTGAAGCTAATCAAGAATCCTTACTATTTATCATTGGTCCAATTATAAGGTCAAGGACAAAACAATTTTAGGCTACAATAAAAAATCATGTTCAAAATGTGGCTATAGCTATTTATCATCCAATTTCTCAACGTGTTGCGAAATGTGCTGCATGGAGAATCAACATAATTTGGGCCAAATAAGCAATGATTTAATGATATTTATTCAGAATTTTTGAAATAATTACATATGAAAAATTCTATTGAGATTTATAAGAGGAATTGATTTGGTCATTTTAAAAAACTAGTTACCTTACTTGTAGGTTAAATTAGGACTTTTTCTTTCACCTCAAATTATGATATTTATGGCCTATAAATATTGCTATCTGTGTTATTTTAGACATCTTTGAATCTATTGAAATTTGACTTAATTGCTTTTGTTGTGAGAGAACAAATCGTTCTTTGAGAATTTTCGCTATTAATTACAAGATTGGTAATCTTGTGATTAAATACATTTATTAACAATATCAATTATTTGGTTCATTGATAATTTTGATGTTGATATTTCGCTACCTAAAATTTATTTAATCTCATTTCTCTTAATTATCATATATTGTTCAAGTCACTTAAGAAATTGTTCTTCATTATCGTAACAATGAATCAAATGATTACAGATGGAAGTGTGACACTCATTAAATGAGATAGCATAGCTATTAAATCTTAAATATTATGTTAACTCGCACAGTTTGTGAATGTTGAAAAATAAATTTATAATTATAAAAATATAAATAGTTCATATTTTTTATATTTATATTTAAGCTACCATATCAAATGTAGAAACAAGAAATCAAAGTTCCCAAATAAATGTAATGCTCATACTATCTTTTAATTTGTTTATCATCTAAAATGTTTTTTATTTAAAAACCTAGTGTTATTATTATGTGTCATGGAACACAAAAATAATCTTGATTAATTGTATATTATTTAACAATTATTACATATTATGATAATATTATATTATATTTTTTATGAAATACACTGTAGTTAGTTTCATAATATGGTGTCAACAAATTTTGATGTTAAAAACTTAAACATATATATATATATATGTGTGTGTGTGTGTGTGTGTATTAAAATCACTATTTAAAAAATATTATAGTTAGACATAAATAATGATATAATATAGTTTGTTCCATAAGATATTGTCATGTGGCTTATTGCACATAAGACATTGACATATGCATGGTGTATAAAAAAATGATATGTGACTTGAACTACTTTTTTTTAATATGACAAATAAATAGAAGATGTCTTTAATTTTATCAAAGATAGATCTTTTTTATTTAGCCAAAAAAAACTTCTATCTTAATCAATTTTTATTTTATTTAACAAAGATGTTTTGTTTATTTAATCTAAACAAGACTCTTATTTAGTTACCTTTTATTTTCTTTAAGAAATATATTTTTCTTATTTAATCTAAACAAAACTTCATTTTTATTTTTAGTCTAACTAAATTTTTTAATCAATTAATATGATTACATATTTATGATAATGATATATTATAATGGACAATAGTATACTGTTAACAATTATACATGGTTACTAAACATTTGATATTAATAATTTAGATATTTATGTATTATAAGTTAGTTTATTGAACTTGATCTTGACAAATTATATACTTGGATACTGATAATAGTATAGTATACTTGATTGCTTTAGATATTGACATTATAGGATTGAGGGGGTGAATTGGTGCATGAAAATTGTAATAAAAAAATAAGTCAATTTTTCAAAAGCCAAGTAAAATTGCATATACGATGAAGCAAGTAGGAGATCTGAAATCAAGAAGGCAAAGCATGTTGACAAGGTTTGGCCTACTACATCCCTATTGTAACTCATCAAGTTCAAGACTATCGAAGTTTCACTATCTTTACATTTTCATATAGGTTGAGTAAACTTTTTTACACTGCATCTTCTTCTCCTTTTCCATCTAACACTTTTTCTTAAAATGAATATTCATAATTAAACAAAAGAGAAAATAATTTATTTTCAAATGAAAGCGCAAAAGTGTACTTTTGGACTTGGGAAAAGCATTAGAATGATTTAACTTACATAACTAACTTCTCTTCAAACTTTGAAGTCATTTGTATAAGCTTATTTCCTTCATATGATCATTTGGGCATTTTCTAAAATATTTGATTTAAAAACTAGTCATTATTGTACTTGTTACACTGCAATCGATGGAAACCACAATTGAGATTTTTTATCGATGAATGTGACTACTGATGAATGTGACTACTACATACACTACAATCGATGGAAACCACCCGTTGAGATTTTGTTACTGATGAATGTAACTAGTCGCATATTCTCAACTGCTCATTTAATCAATCGACTAATTTTGTGCATGACACTATGAATGCTAGTGGAACTAAGCAATCGATTTTGTGCATGACACTATGAATGTTAGTGGAACTAAGCAATCGATCAATCTTACTTTGACTTCATTCAATCGCAACATTGTAGACACTAATTGACGCACTAGTAAACTGACGCGAGAGTCTTTTCAAATGAACATATCACTAAGTTGATTGACACATGGGAGTCTTTTCAAATGAACACTATCACTGATTAATTTGACCAACACGTCGATCGATCAATAGCGGATTGGTCACACTTCTTTAAGTTTTCATTCCAAATGTCTTTTAGCTCGTCCTTTTGTCGATCACATAAGTTCGACCGATGCCTCTAAAAAAATTAGATTTTTTTTAAAAATTTTGACTTCATGGATCTTTTGAAATATATTCACCTATTAGTGTTATACATATATTATCATCACTCAAACACTAATTAGTAATTTTACAATCAATTTCATTTGTTATCATAAGAAAAAATGGAGAAGAATCAATGGATTCAACAATCCCTTCTTTTTTATTATGATAAACTCATTAACGACAAAGAAATAGGATAATACAACAAATATAAGTTTGCTCCCGCACCCTCCAAAATATGCATATAAGATTTATAGTTCCCCTTAAATATATGCTCTAGTTTGTGATACTTTAAATCACAATTAGCATGTGAATATATAATGGCGCAAGAGAAATATTAATCATACAACACAAAGATGTGTACATAACCATAAGCATAAGCATCCAAAGTAAAATAACCACACTAATTCAAAGTCCAACCAAAAGATGTGTGCATGCATCGGAAAACATGTGATTTATGTCACTACAAACATGAAGTTCCAAAATGGTGCGTCACAACTACAAAAACATAAACATCCAAACACAAAACATAAACATCCAATTTCTCCTTTTGACATCATCAAAAAGCTAGTAGCCACAGGTTCGATTATCAAACTTTGTTTAGGATTTATTTATACCTACTCCCATTTGAACATTGGATTAATCAGGTACTAGTAGCCTTGGACACCGGTGGGTCTCGACCGAAAAAAAGAGTACATACAAAAGACTTCTACATCTCGTCAGGGCTATCATCCTAACAAACTATTGAAGGCACAAAATCTTGGGTAACATAAAAGTTTTGAAAGGTTTCAGACATGTAACAAACATCATGATCCTGCTTCATCTGAATCCCTTGATGAGCAATCCGTATGATTACATCAGAGGTGATAGTAGAGGGCTCCAATACTCAATAGGTGCAAGGCGCAAAGGTGTAAATGTACTCGAGTCAAGTCCTACCTCATGTGCATCACTAGTATCCATAATTGTCGAGGACTCATGCTCATTATCCTCATCACTAGCGTCACCCTTTGAATCATCAATAACCCAAGTGTCCTGAATCGATGAAGATACTTTCAGCGGATAGTCTTGATGCCAATGATGTCCTATAGTGGTCTAATAAATTCTAATAATCGAGGATGGAAACTCCATAACAAGAAGAATCTTTATAATTCATGAACTAAAGTATAGAGAATGATTCCCTTTTGCATCTGAACTAATTTCCAATTTGGTGTGGCAAAAATAGATAATAATCAAAATGGAGATAAATGGCATCTCGAACATAGAAGTAATAAAAAAAGCCAAAATAAGTAACCTTCATATTATGGCCAAAATGTGGAGTATGGCTCACAATATGGTGTGCCAATTTCATGGGAAGAGAAAGAAATTGATGCACTTCATCAGTTTTGCAGTGCACAGCTCGCCCACCAAACATGAGACTACCGCCATCCTAAAAAAGGTAGATAATCATATGGCCATCTATGTGTAACAAATTGATAACAATATGATTTAGAAGAAGGAAGATCAAAGATACTACAAACTTGAACTTCCTTGAGACAAAAATTCCAAGGACCCGAGCTCAAAATCTCACCAGTTGAATGTCATGTTCACATAGAAATTGCAAATTAGTCATGGATACACACATTATGAAAAGGGAACGTAGCCACCCAATAGAAAAAAATTATCTCTTGAACTCCAAGTACGTAATAAAGATTAATGATCCGTCTCACATCTTGAGATTTGTTAAACTCATCAAATGTCATGGCTACTGTTCAACTAATAAAAAGATCAATATTATAAGAGGTAGAGGTCAACGTAGTGTGAGGATGATGACTAGGAGGAGGACAGTGATGGCACAATCATGAAAGAACCCTAAAATAGGTACCTTCTAGTTCCGACTCAAGCTCACAAGTAGCATGTTTGGTGTGACCAAAGTGGTTAATGTCACGAGTCAAAGTATTAAACTCATACGAGTTTAAGATTTTATGCCCCAAAATTGACTCAACATGGATCTAACTCGAAAACTGAGCTAGACTCGAATTGTGTAGCGAGTCAAATTGTTAGACTCGATTAACTCGGTCTAATCGTCCAAATCAACTTGTAAACTCGTTGAGTTTGAGTCCCTAGGGATAAAATGGTGTTATTAATTGTGGTTCGAGGATATTAATGACATAAAAAATTGTTAGGTCATCAGGATCCCTCTTTCTCTCATGAAAAAAATCCCTTCATTTGTTAATATGTTGCCCTCGACTACTGACAGTAGTCAGCCGCCAAGCATTTGCCCCATCTACTGCCACATTCGCCTGTTGGTTGTTCACCCCCTCGTGGCCTCGCCTGTCGCAAGTTCATCCCCTTGAGGCCTCACTTGTTGTTTAATGTTATTTATTCACCGACCCTTACCTACCGCCTATTCGTCGGCCCTTACCTTTCGTTTGTTCGTCAGCCCTCGCATGTTGCTTGTTCACAAGTCCTCGCATGCTGCTTGTTCGCCCCATCACCTGCCTCCTGTTCGCCCCCTTGCTTGTAGCTTGTTCGTTCCCTCACTTGTCGCTCATTTGCCTCGTCACCTGTTGCCCATTCTCCTCCTTGCCTACAACATGTTCACCCCCTCGCTTGCTGCCCACTAATCGACGATCAACCTCACCTCCTGCTCGGCTATCGTCGATCAACCTCAACCCTTGGCCTCTCAATTGTGCCTCATCAGGACTCCCCTTGGATCTTAGTTATGTTAATTATGTTTGATGTTATGTTAAATTATGGAATGTCGTTCAAGATGGGAATGCTGCTATGTTAATTATGTTTGCTTCCATGTGAGTTTGCACTTCAAATAAATTGCTGAAAATGCTAGTTCTTTTCACTGCACATAGATGACAATGCATTATGACAAGCATTACTTCTATTTTGTTTTCTTTTTATATGTGCATAAGCTTCATTGATCCCATTGTATATTATTGCTTTGACATATTAATTATTTGATTTCATATTCTCAGCTTGAATTTTGTTGTACTTGGAAAGAAAACAATTAAATTACATGTTGTGTATAAGCAATTTTCAACTATGATTGAGCTTGATTAATTGGTTTGTTGTTTTATTTTTGTGGAAATGATGACTCTATGTATGCAAGTTGAACTTTGATTATTTTCAGAACTTTGTGAACTTCTTTTTTGTTGGCATGTACTCTTTTATGCTGTGTGAAACAATAGTTGTTTGGATTTTGAAAATGATGCCTCTAAAATCGATTATGTTATAATTTGCGAACTTTTGATCATGTTATATGCCTTTTGTGCTTGAACTTGTGGTGTCTTAAATATTAATGTCCATTATTAAGCCATTTTAAATAAATATCAGTAACTTTTATAGTTCAAGATCATATATGAGTGTGTTACATGTATCTATATTTTTTTTTATTTGGAAGATAGACTCTACAATTTTACGAATCGATTTTACAATACGAGTCTACCGGACGCTAAACGAGTTTACCTAAACTCTCGATATTGACAACTTTGGGCGTGACAATTGGACATTGTGAACTGGGAGGAATGTTGTCTAACAACGATGAGGGATGAGTACCTTGAGTCAGTCGGATAGGATTCAACAAAGAGGGGTCGATTACTAATACAAGAGGAACAACAACCTATTGATTTGTCGGTGAAAACAATTGACGATAGACAAAAAAAAAGGGAGAGGAAAGGAGAGTGAGTCATGGAGGTAGTCACCAAGGTGGTTGACGATGAATGGAGGATCGAGAATGGCCGGAGAGAAGGCTACGAGTGCAACGCAATCGGAGTTGAAGGCGGCTGCATCATATGGTCAATCACTTAAGGACAATGATGTCATCATCGAGGATCGGAGGGAAGTGGAGATGGCCATAAAAGGTCAAACGAGGAGCAGTCACACACAGGGTGAGTGAATGATCGCAGAGTTTGAGAAAGGGAGAGAAAGATCGGTTGAGTGATTTGGGCTTTTAAAGATGTGGTCAACCGGTTGGCACATTCCACATGCTTTATTCCCTTGATTTCGATATTTGGAATTTTTTTAGAAAAAATGAAATGGCAAAGAAAAATGTTAATGGTGTTTTATGTCAAATTTTTTTTGTGAATATAATTATTTTCATTTTTTGTATAAAACTTGATTCGAATTCAAAGTGTATTTCATTATTCTACTTATGTGTTAAATTCTAGCTCTAGTTGTTCCATTTATCATGTGATTTAAGAAGTTTTACTAGCTAGATATGAAAAAGACGCAAATGAGAAAAAAGATTCACATCGGATGAGGGCAAAAAAGAAGATGGTGATTTTACAACCACAACATCCAACATTAATTTAGACATATGCTTAATGGCAAACAGTGAGAATGATGAATTAGAATCAAATTTTTATTGTCCTTGTGCTAATAGTGATAGTGATAATGTAGATGATAATATTAATTTTCATAATAATTTTTTATTTTTTTATCCAAACATACCTTTCTCTTAAAAGAAAGAATGAATTATTGATGAATGATGTTTGTACTCTAAAGTTTGTTTTTGAAATTTGAAAAAAAATGCATACTTTGTTCAATTTTTTTTTAAAAAAAGAAGAATGATACATTTAATGTTACTAACTTCTTGACTTGAAGAAGTAATATATTAATATTTAATAATAAATATAAATTATTTATTTATTTCTCTTAAAGAATTAATGTCTTAATATTTAATAATAAATATAAATTATTTATTTTATTTATTTCTTAGAAATAAATTAAAAAGGCAAAGTTTAAGTAAACTTAGTGGCTCTATGTCAATAAGGATGAAGTAAAATTCTTCATTTGAGCATAAAAAATTCAATTGAGTATAATTAAGATAAATAACTCTTTTAAATTTCCAAAACAAATAAATGATGCATTATATTCATATTGAAAAATAATTTGAAGAATCCATGCGTCACTATTTGATTAAAATTATAACACTACTATTTTTACTTTTAAAAATTAAAGTAAAAGGTGAAATGTAGCTCAAAACTTATATAATGAAAACAGAATGTGACTTTTGATTATAATTAAAATAAATATTTTTCTTATTTAATAAACAATATATTATATTTTTTTTCACATATCAAAGAATCCATGTGTCAACATTTAATTAAATATGTAATATTATCATATTATTTGCTTCTAATAATTAAGTTAAAATGGTGAAATTTAATTAGAATCAAGAGTACTATATAAATAAAAATAGAACAAGATTTTTGGTTTGAGTAAAAGTTTTAAAATAATTGAGACACAAATTTATTTTGCTTTCTTTAATTCAATAACAATGCATCATTTTTTTATTTAAAAAATTAGCTGAAGAAGTTGGCTGTCAACATTTATTTAAATAAAAAAATATTAATTTATTTGTGTAAGGTTAAAATGTAAAGTGTGTAAGTAACATCGAGAGTTCTGTATAAATGAAGATAGAATAGGGTCTTTTATTAGTGGAAAGTAAATTTAATTTGAGTATATTAAAGATTATTAATTACATGTCTTTTTCAAAATAAATTGTGCAAAATTTTTGGATTCAAAAAAGTATTTTGAATACTTCTGTGTGTCTATACTTTTATGATAATTGTTATTATTGTTTGATGTTGCCGCTGTTGTTATTGTTATTATTGTGTCATCGTCATCAGCATTGTTATTGTCATGTTGAACATTATTTAGATAAAAATACATTAAGAATCATAAGCTTAACCAAATTTAATAAGAAAAGTTTCAAATATTTTATAAGTTCAAAAATATAATTAAAAATTCTAAAATAATAACAGTAGAGTGACCCAAATTATTTATCATTAACAATTTTAAATTTAAAACTATATTATATAATTAAAATTATAATAATAAGAAACTAAGTAAAGGTGGATTAATATAATCACACTATCATATTTTAAACTTTACTTTCAACTTAATTTTCGTATTGTGTCAATTTTCTTAACAAATTAATCTGACTTAACACTTTTACATGTTAAAAAAATTATTTAATATTTTTAAAATTTATTATTTTTTTGGAATATTGATACACTAGACTTAGCGCTAGTCAGATAATAATGCGTATTCATTTCTTCAGAGTATTCAAATAGTATACATTCATTAGCGAGCTATTCCTTCAGCATTTGGGATTACTAGCTAGAATCTTATTAATTTAAAATTGGGATACAAAGCATATGGTATTCCTCTGTCCAAATAATAGTTTCAAAAATTAAATCCGAAGCTAATAACTCTAGTTGATTTTTAGGCATAATCTTGCTATTCTGACCAAACTTGGTGAAGGTGAAAGTAATTCAGGTTGAGTTTTCAGTTCAACAAAATCATTCACTAATTTTTGGATCAATTTTTATAATTAAAAAGTTATCCTAGAATTATTTTTAAAAAAATCAAAACACCCTCTAGCAAGTCACTTTTTTCAGATAATTTTTTTAGATCCCTACCTTTATATAATTATATTTTAAAATTATATATTAAATTAAAATTAACATAAAATATTTAATTTTATATTAAATATAAAATATCCTATTAATATTTTAGGTTTACCAAATTAAAGCTCGATAATGTGATAGGAAAAGTATGTGATTTTACACAAAAAAGAATTATATCTGTAATAAAAAATAAATAACTTATGAAGTAATTATATAAATAAAAATGGACTCCTACAATTTTTTTGGATGGAATTCTAATTTTATTAAAAATCATCTATAATTTGGACTCTTATTTTTTTATTATTTTGATTCGATTTTTTGGATTAAGTAAATTTTTTTATTTGGTCGGATTTTTCTTACACTCCTAAAACTTGGTTCATAAATTCTTGATTTAATGAATAAGAAGATGTGAGACATTATAGCGATACATCTTGATAATATAGCGATACGTACTCAGCGACAAAGTTGCACCGTACATACTTTTCTTACATAAATAGCGATTTGAATAATTAGCTAGTGAATGCTGACTAATTACTAACAATTGCCATTGTGATTGAATAAACGTTTAATTCTTTCGGTTGGCTTTATTAATAAATTAGTTTAACTCACTCGCAACGATTTAAATATACTTTAAAAATAATTTTGAATATATAAATAAAATATTATTTATATCTTTATTATAATTTATAATATATATATAAGTACTATTTTTTCTAACATACATTATATCTATAAATATCTTATAATTTGAAGTAAGATAAATACTAGTTAAGTTTATATTTTAAAACAATTGAGATGATTATAAAAAAAATAGCACATTTTGATAATATTATAATAAGTATTATTTTATATTCATGCATGTGTGTTAAAAAATATATTACAATTTTGGTAACATAGTTAACAAGTATTCTTATCTAAAATAATATCATATATTTATAAGAAAATAATATTGATTTTTCAAATCCTAGTCTAAATAATTTAAAGATGTATGGTTAACATATGTGATGTTTGAATTAAAAAATAATTATGACTCTTCATATCCATTATAATGGAGTTAAGTAGATATAACATATATGATTTTTTTAGTTAAAAAATAATTATGACTTGTCACAATTAACTAAAAGTAATGAATACACCTATGTTATCATAATTTTCCATTACATAAGCTTATGCATGAAATCAAAGAGAATAATTAAATAATAGGAGAAAAAAATATTCAGTGTTAAAAAAAGAGGATGCTATTGTAAAAAGAGTGTTGCGACATCATCGAGGAGTAGGGCCTTATGGAGGGTGAGGAAGAGGATCGTGGCGTCGCAAGGAGGTGCTACGTGTTCGGGTTTATGGCAGCTTTCTTGATGCTTCTTCTTCTTTGCTTTTATCAATGTTTTTAAAACTTTGACCGGTGACCAATTGGATCATGGTTCGACCGAATTGAATCATATTTTTATTAAAATAATATTATTTATATTATTTTAAGAAAATATATTATAAATTAAAGTATAAAAGGTAACAAAAAGAGTAAAATAAAAACCATATTAGTCATGATTTTAAATTAATCAAATGGTAATGTATTATTTTTACATTTTTAAAATATATATTATTTATAATTATATTTTATTATTTAAAAATTTCATGACAAAAGTCACAAAACTTATTAAACTAAGTCTTAAATGTCCAAGATGACTTTGATGAATATCATATTAATTAACCATATGCCTTAACTTTTATCTTTATTTTATTTAAGAGTAAATTTATTTAATTTTCTTTAAACTTTATCATCTGTTTAAATCTTTCTTTATTACTATCTTCCCACATTTTGTTATATAATTTCAAATTTTCCTTCATATTATATATTTCCTTTTTTATGTTCATCCTATAAAATTTATTATATTACTTATGCTTTAATTTTTAATATAAATTATTTATAATTATTTAAATTTTATCATCTTATATAAGTTCATGATAATTTTCTCTTTTAAATTTGACTTTATTATTACCTTCTTACCTTTTATTTTCAAATTCAAATTTAATTTACATATTACTAATATCCTTTTTTACATTCATTCTATCGTAGGTTCATCCGTGATTTTAGCAGTATAATGGCACCAATAATATCTGGCTTAAAGAAAGGAAGTTGAAGTTCCAATGGGGAGAGGAAGCTGACAAAACTTTCGCAATCATCAAACAAAAATTGACAAGTTCTCTTGTTTTGGCATTGCCTAACTTTGAAAATGTATTTGAAGTGGATAGTGATGCTTCTATTCATGGTATTGGTGTTGTGCTCTCACAAGAGGGTCGTCTGGTTTCCTTTTATAGTGAAAAAATTAATGATGCAAGACAAAAATGGGCAACTTATCGGTTGGAATTATATGTGGTGGTTCAAGCTCTCAAGCAATGGGAGCATTATCTCATCCAACGAGAATTCATCTTGCATACATATCATGAGACTTTAAAGCACTTATAGATTCAAGCCACTATCAGACAAATTCATGGTAGGTGGGTACAATTCATGCAACGATTTACTTATGTTATCAAGCATAAGAGTGGAAAACTATACAAGTGGTTGATGCACTTAGCCGACATGCAGAGTTACTTATTATGCCCCAAGCTGAAATAATTGAGTTTGAATCTTTGAAAGATTTATATGAAACTGATGAACATTTTAGTACCAGTTGAAAAACATGTTTGCACCACCAACTAGCCAAGGGATTTCATGTTCAGGGTGGCTTTTTGTTTAGAGAAAATCAACTTTGTATCCCTCGATCCTCTTTGCGAGACAAGATCGTTCAAGATTTACATGGTGATGGTTTGGGCGGTCATTTTGACAGGGATAAAACAGTGGAACATCGCTACTTTTGGCCTCAACTTAGATGTGATGTTGATAGATTTGTAAGGCAATGCCGCCTCTATCAAGATTCGAAAGGACAATCGCAAAATACTAGATTATATTCCCCATTGTGTATTCTAGATGGTCATTGGGAAGACCTTTCAATGGATTTCATCTTGGGTCTTCCTCTCATACAAAGAGGCTCAGATTCTGTATTTGTGGTAGTTGACCATTTTTAAAAAGTGGCACACTCCATCCCATGCAAAAAAACTATTGACGCGAGACACGTAGCGGGTTTTTTCTTTAGGGAAGTAGTTAGACTTCATGGAGTACCTAAATTCATCACATCTGATAGAGACTCAAAGTTTATATCTTACTTCTAGAAGTCACTGTAGAAATAATTTGATACAACCTTGAACTTTAGTAGGACATTCCACCCTCAAACTGATGGCCAAACAGAAGTGGTTAACCGGACACATGGCAACTTGATTTGGGCTTTATCAGGTGACAAATCAAAACAATGGGATACAACACTTTCACAAGCAAAATTTGTATTTAATAGTATGGTAAACAGAAGTACTAAGAAGGCACCATTTGAAATTGTTTATGTACAATGTCTCGCCAAGTTGTAGACCTCATCAATTTAACTGAAACTTCACGCAAAAGTATTGTTGTTGACAATATGGCTGAGCGTATCTAACATATCCATGAAGTAACCAAGAAGAAGTTGAAAGAATCTAATGCTAAGTATAAGGAGCACGCTGACAAGGGTAGACAAAAATTAGTTTTCAAATAAGGTGATCTAGTTATGGTGTTCTTATGAAAGGAAATATTTCCTATTGGTTCTTATCATAAATTAACGAACAAGAAATTTGGTCCTTGCCAAGTTTTGAAGCATATCAATGATAATGCTTATATCATCGACTTGCCAGCACATTTGGGAATTTCATTTACCTTCAATGTATTAGATCTCTTTGTGTACCATCCGCTAAGTTTACTGTTACCAAGCTCGGGTTGAGCTCTTTTCAAGAAGGGGAGCCTGATGTAGATCTTGTTTACAAGAATTCTGTACAGAATTCTGGTGGCCAAGGATCTAGTTTGATCTAGTTTCATATTTGAAGAATATGTTGGGAGTCATAATGCTGTTAGGATTTTATTTTCCTTTTAGTTTATTTTTGTTAGGAGTCCTAATATTGCTAGGAGCGTTATTTCCTTTTAGTTTACTTCTGTCAGGTTATAAGAATGATGGGATTGTGTTTTCCTTTTGCTATAGGAGTCCTAGTGCTAATAATATTGCAAGTTGTGAATCCCTATATATTGGCTTGACTTGTAAGAGTTAAAAACATTTTTATCTCTTTAATTAAAATTTCAGTTCATAATTTTTCTAAATTTCTGAATTCGTGTGTGCACGATCTTGACCTTGGATTTCATCTAAGGTGCTGGTGGATTCTTGCTAGTTTATTTATCGATTATCGTCCGCTTGAATCGGCGACATCGACATCTATTTTCTGTAGATCTTTCAAGCGTCATAGAGGCTTACTTGCACAATGTAATAGAACACCGTTCATTGTGCCTAGGATTAGCTCTTATCTTATTTAAAATTCTGTACTACTACTGCATCACAATCATCCATATCAATAATTCTTCATCTTTTAGCCTAATTACGCCTGAGCATGTCTAAACGTATGTCTAGGTGATCATCAATGCATCAATCAATGTTTCATGAATAGCATCATATATAAAATGTATGAAACATCAGAAAGCATTATACATCAACAAATAAATGTATTTAGAATGTTTATAAACATTTAAAGAAATGCATAATATTAACATAACAATTGTTGACATAAATAATAATATGTCGACCTTCCTTATTTGACATTTATGACATATCATCAATAAAAAATTATAACTCAATAAGTAGATATTCATTTTAATTGATTCTAATTTTTTTGCAAACTATACTTTAATAGTAATAACATATAAAATTCATGGATTTTATCTTTTTGATATTTAATTTCAAAAATTCATAAAGCTATCGAGACCTATTCTTTACATAATAATTTGGCAGCAAACACTAAAATATTAATAAATTAATTTGTACTTGTTCTTTTCGAATGATTCCAATTTTCACATAAAGTAACATGAACCTTTAGCCTGTGACTAAATTTCACACTCTAATTCAGTATTTCCAATTTATGATATCTTTTACAATTTCATCTTATTGTTACCTAAGATAGTATGATAGTAGTCTGATATTTGGATCATAACTATTTTTATACATCTTCAAATCAGATGAAACAAATTTCTCTAGAAACTAGACTTCGAGACTTTCCAACAATATATTATTTATAATTTTTAATAAATTTACACAAATAATTATTACAAAACAAACAAGAATTTAATATATTATGTAACATAATTCATTCAATCATCAATCAAAATCCCTATTAAGAACAAGGTATTTTTTAAACTCTCAATCAAAACAAAACACAACTGAAAGAGGAGAGAGGAGAGAGGGGTTTTGATTCCCCTTTACATACCTTTGGATTTCAGTTCTAAAATTCCCCTTTTTTCCTAATCATCTTATCGTTCTTCTTCATCATTTAGAAACCTCTATGTCTCCTTATCCTTTCCCTTGAACCCTTAGTCTCTTCCTTCATGTGGATCTTAAAAATTAACCATCACGAAGAATATGATTCTACATCTCCCGACCTTAGAGTTTTCTTTGTGGAGAAAAAAAAGAGAAAGTTGGAAGGGTTGACTGTTAGGTTTGTGAGGAGACTAATAGGGTTGTTAAACCTTTATATAGGGTTACATTAGGGTTTTGGTCCAAAAAGCACAAATATCCTTGGACCAAAATTTGGAGATGTTACCTTCTTCTCCCGTTAAAAAAAATTCGTCCTCGAATTTCAATCTTACTTATGCACTCTAAAAAACTTTCTTCATTATCTTTTTCTACGATAATAATCAAAGAAAAATGCATTCATTATCTATAGCATTGGCACAATGGACATTGCCTAAATCTTACATTAGTCCTCATCATTCATGTTTTTGAACTTTTGGACAACTTTCATTTTCTAAGGGTATCCTATGATACCATCAATGTCACTTAGGTCTCATGCACCATTATACTTCACCTTTTTTTTCTAACATCTCATATTATATCCCTCATTTTACATACTGCCTATAATCAAGTTGAATGCCATCATTAGCATTAGCATTGGAAGACATTTTGCCTCCATCCTTTTCAAAAAATTTAACCAGACATTAACTAGTTAATTCAAACCCACATACGATGACATTAGACATTAATATCTTTTGACTTCTGATGACTGCTCACAATGGTTGCACATGGACTTAGACTTCTTAACATCACATTAGTTAGACTTAGGTCTTAATTATGCTCTGATACTAATTGTAATGTCCCGAAATTTACTCTAAAAATTTTGATCATTTAAGGCAATTTCACGTTGTTAGCCCGTTCTCCATACGTCATTTAACACCAGAAGATTTGACAATTTTAAGAAAATAATAATAGATAAAAACTTTCTAATAATCAAATCATAACTAATCCTTCGAAAAACATCAAATGCCTAAACCTTCAATACATTATTAACCTCAATGTTCACATAGAACTAAATGACTTATTTAAACATAAACATGTGCAACATTTTGTCATGAGCTTGAACTGTCATCCATTACTTAATCATGATTACCTACACGAATTCAGAGTATAAGTTTTCCAATTAGAGTATGTAAAGGTCATGCATGTCATGATATCCTATCACATTATACTACATGAGATGCATTGTCATAATAATAATAACATATGAACATGCATGCCTTGAACTATATCATAAACCTTACATGACATTACATCATACTTGCAATCATTCTTCATATAACATTTATAAAATATAAACATCATGTCATACATGTTTACTTCAGATCCATCATCTACAAGTATTATACAATAGAAACATACATTCATATCATCATAAATAATCATAACATATCATTTCACTTCACTTCCATTGTCATGTACATTCTAGGAGTTTCTTCATAACTCCTTGATTCTTACTTCTTTGCTTTACATCTCCTCGTGGCAGAAGTCGTCACGGCCCACCCACAAAAGAGGAAGAAGTTGAGTTGAGAAGCAAACTCCACGACCTGCGGAAGTCCAAGGGTCTGACATCACTAGGAGCATAGCTAACCGCGGGTCCTACTTCAGCAATATGTCGTCCTCAACTGGGCACAAGTTGGGTTTAATATGAACATAATTATATAATTAAGAGTTGTCAAAATATATTAAGACCCAAATAAAATGATAAAAAAAATTATGGACATATTTATTAATATGTAATATGAGGTATATAAAGATTATATATATATATATCATGAAATTATATATACATAATAATCAAAATATACATCAATGCCAAAAAACATATAGAGATCAAAGAGCGCATTTGAAAGTTTCATGATGGGTGAAACTTCAAACCGCATGGTCCCCAAAACACACAACAACTTGGATGAAATATGTTTGGTGAAAAGTTCTTCTTTTGCATTCTTCATCCGTGAGAAGAAGAATAGATTCTTGTGGTGTCATTTTTGAACTCCATTTCAACAAGTGCTCATCAATATAAGAAGTCTATGGACAACTTATTTGTGATTGAAAGAGAGCGATGGACAATTGTAACTTTCCGCATTTAGTTTAATAAGTTTCCTAATGATTCATCATTATTCGATCTAGTTTTGTTATTCTGGTTCTTTCATAGGAACTTGCGTTCAAACAGACAGAGGGTGAGCGAATCACATTGGACGCTATTGCACCAACCATAAGCAACAATTCCATCAACAAAGGAATGTTGAAAGGTGTGAGAGACGAAGATGAGGGAGGATCAGCGGTCACAAAGATTCAGTGTTAAAAAAAGAACATAAAAAAAGAAACATGCACATAGTCGACACGTTGTTGCTGTTGTCGATTTTTCATTGTTATGGAATTTTGTTGTGGCCTCAAGTTCATTTATAAATGTAAAGAATTGGAACATACAAAAAAATGAAAGGTTTCACATTGTAGGAAACTAACGTTAAGCACTAAATTGGGGTGTCCACCATTTGTTGGCACTTTAAAAAAAATGTGAATGTAGGGAGCTAGAAGAATTTGTAATACCTCAAATTTTGATCACGGGCAATTTGAACTTTTGGTCTAACCCTCATGATCTCCCCTATATAAAGACCATTATTCCCTTTTGTTTACTTTTTTATCCATCTGAATTTCTTGGCGGCTAGGGCTTGAGGAAGAAGAACAAGAGGAACAAGGAGAAGGAAGAAGAGGAAGAAAGAGGAGAAAGATTTGAAAGAAAGGTATATAATAGGGATCCAAAACCCCTCGCTCCTCTCTAAATGGATTTCAATGATCTCTAAATGGATTTCAATGATTTTTCATGATTGGATTGAGAGCATAGGACATCCTTCTATCCTCATATTGGATTGTGATGAGGGCTTTGCTATGTGAAATCATTAGATCTATGCCATATATAGGAATTATAATTAGATCTAGTGTTAAGGTTCATATGCTCTTCATATGGTTCATGAATTGGGGGTTGAACCTTAAATCTCAAATTTGAATGTTTTAACATGTTTTCTGAAGTTATTTTGACCCTATAATGTTTGGAAAATATGTCTAAAATGATTCATTAGGTTGTATATCATTTTCCCTAAATTTTGGATGAAAAATCATATAAAATCAGACTGGGCGGTGAAGTTTCAGAGTTCTGTCATGGTTGTGATGCAATCCATCACGCCCGTGACAGAATGGCTGAGAAATTATCCAAAATAGAGCTTTTGTCATGCCTCTGACAACTAAAGTCACGACAGTGACAAAGCCCGGCACGGTCGTGATATGTCCTAGCACGGCCGTGACAGAAAGGATATTTTTTAGGATTTTGTCACGACCGTGACAACACCTTTCACGGCCGTGAACGATATCAAAAATCATATATGTTATATAAAATATTATTTTCAAGATATTAATAGTATGTATTGATGCTTGTTGGTTGTATAAGAACTTAGATATAAACATATGCATGTTTCCTCCACGTAACTAGGTTAAACATGAAGATTGAGTGACTCTAATAATTGTTGATTGACATGCATAATGAACCCAATTGTGGATGATGTTACATGTCGACCCTTTATGGCTTTTTATCGAATTTGCTCCGAAATGATCATTACACACATTGGCAATGGTGTGTCATTCTGATGTCGCCCTCAGACGAGAGTTCTCTAGAATGATCGTTACACACATCGGCAATGGTGTGTGCATTCTGATGTCACCTTCGTGCGAGAGAGGAGCATTGTCTACAAAGCTTAGCTAGCTTATTGAGAGGGCAGCGACATAAATCTCAACTATCGAAAGATATAGTAGTAAGAAGAGCCAACGGTCGATCGTATGGAAATGATGTCTCATGAAAGTAAAAGTTTGAAAAGGTTATAAAGCAACCTTGGGGAAATTTATGGAGGGTTCACTTATGTGCCTATGGATTGGATTGATGATTATTATGAATGTCCATAATAAAAGTATGATGATAGTGATTATATGTCTTGTCATGCGTTTATTTTATTACATGATGATAGAAATGATATGAATGAATGACATGTAGATGTTAAGAGCATGGCATGCATATTATTTCCTTCTTATTATTAACAGATGATGATGCATATCATGTAGTATTCTGTTAGGGATCATGGCATTTCATTGCATGGCATTTACATACTCTAATTGAGAAATTCTACACCTTGAATCTGTGCAGGTAACTAAAGTATGAATGATGGCGGCTCAGCTCATAACAAAAAAGATTACACACTGATCTAGGAGTCTTAGAGTCAAATGCCATTGAGTCTATTTGACTATGATTTTAAGATATTGTAATCACTGTTAGTGATGTGACAATTGGAATTACTTTTGATGTTTCATCAAAGTCTTCTGCTATGTTTGAAAAGAGTTATTTTATCTTATTTCATTGGCTATGTTTTCGTTGTAATAGTTGAATATTATATTTATTATGATTATGTGATGGTGAATGGACTAACACAGTCGAATGACCCTATTGCCCTTGACTTTTGGAGATGAAATTTTGAGGTGTTACAGAAGTGGAGATTAATATTAATATAAATAACATGCACCAGTTATGACAACCATCGATTATAGGGATGAAAATATCTCCCACCCCTTACGGGCCTACAGGGATTCTTCGATCAGGGCCCCAAATTCGAGGATTTCCCTCGTGGGGGCAGGGATGGGGGCAAACTGCCCCACCCTCTCTTTCGGGGATCAGGGCGGGTGGATTGCCCTTGTCCCATCAGGTCCCCGAATTTTGGCACCTATTATATTTCTTTTATCCATCAAATCATCTTAATATCAATCGTCCACTTTTTTCATGTCTTTCTTCCTCCCTAACCCTAACATCATGGCGAGCGGTCCCTCTTTTTTCCTTGATGCTGATCAAACAACAACGAGGGAAGTGACCACGGGTCCTTTGACCTCCACGACGGTCATGCATCCTCACCGCTAGCGAGGAGGGAGATGAGGACGTCGTGAAGGATGACAGTGAGGATCGCTAAAGGAGGACAACGACACTCACTGGAGGAGGGTGGCGAGACATTGACATCGGAGAAGGTGATGGCGACAATCGCTGTAGGAGGGCAAGTGTTGGAAGAGCTTGAGGACATTGCCGAAGAGCTCGTTCCGGGCGCAACTTGATCATGACATTCCACCACTGAGGCAGGGCATCAAACACTCGACAGGAGCGTCACAAGTAGGTGTACATGTTGAGCAGTCGGGTGGAGAGGACCGTTAGAGCAAAGTTTTTATTCCCTGTATAATTATATTTTGATGATACAAACCTCGAAAGTAATGAAGTTATATTTAAAATGTCGAAAAAGTTTAAATAGAAATGAGTTACTTCATGCACTAAATCTTTAGTTAATATTTGTCTATGTTCCCATGAGATTTACATTAAGAGGTGAATATAAAAGTTATAGATAACTTTTTTATCTTTGTAGAAAATTAAGAATCACCTCATTGGGACAACCACATAAAATGTTATGTTTAAACAAGTGAAGCTTGAAAAGTTTACATTGAAGTTGATATTTTTACGTACTAAACTTGCACTTAATATTTGAGTATTCCATCATGAAATTTGGATAAAGAGATTAATATAAAAGTTATATATAATCCTCTTATCTTTTTCATAGAATTAAGAATCACCTCATTTGGACAACTGTATAAAACATTAGGTCGACAAGTTCTATTTGAAGTTGATATTTTTATGTGCTGAACTCGCATTTAATATTTGATTACTTTATCAATGGATTTGGGATAAGAGATCGGCATGAAAGTTGTAAATAAAGTTATTAGCTTTTTCGTAGAAACGAATATCATCTTATTTGGATACTAGTATGAAAAGTTATGTATAAAAGAGTAAATGCCTAAAATGTTTTATTTGAAATGGACAACTTTGTGTACTGAACTTTGAATTAATGTTGGATTATGATCTCATTAGATTTTAGATGAATGATGAACATAAAAGTTGTAGAGAATTTTGTTATATTTCCATAGAATAAAAAATCATCTCATTTGGATACTCGTATGAAAAGTTATGTATAAATAAGTAAGGTCTAAAAAGTTTAATTTGAAATTGACAACTTTATGTACTGAACTTTGATTGAATATTTGACTATGATGTCATTGGATTTTGGACGAATGATAAATATCAAAGTTGAATTCAAGCTGGTTGGTGTAAGTGGATGAAAGCCATTGGAGTTCTTTGTGATAGAAAAGTACCCAATAAAATTAAAGGAAAATTCTATCGTACTGCTATAAGGCCAGCAGTGTTATATGGTAGTGAATGTTGGGCTATGAAGGGACAACATGAACGTAAAGTGGGGGTAGCCGAAATGAGGATGTTGAGATGGATGTGTGGTCATACAAGATTAGATAAGATTAGGAATGACCATATACGTGAACGAGTCGGAGTGGCTCCTATTAGTGAGAAAATGGTAGAGAATCATTTGAGATGGTTTGGTCATGTTCAGAGAAGACCATTAGATGCGTCAGTAAGAAGAGTAGATCAAATAATTTGGAGTCCGATTAAAAGAGGGAGAGGGAGGTCAAGGCGGACACTTGGCGAATTAATAGAGCAAGATCTATTGGTGAATAATATACCGAAATGTTTGGTTACTAATAGAGCGGAATGGCGTCGTATGATCCATGTAGCCGACCCCACCTAGTGGGATAAGGCTTTGTTGTTGTTGTTGTTGATGATAAATATCAAAGTTGTAGAGAATTCTGTTATCTTTCCATATAATAAAAAATCATCTCATTTAGATAGTTGTGCAAAAAGTATGTATAAAATAGTATAGGTTTATCAGGCTGTCAATAACAAAACGGACGATCGAAACTATATTGGTCGACCGTGATGGGTGAAAAAGGATGAACAGTTTAAAATGGATGACCGAAGCAATTGTCAGAACAATTGTTAATTACAGAGAACAAAGACACGGTTGATCGTTATGGACAACAAAGAATAAAAATGTAGAAATCGGACGACCAAAGTCACTACATGAATGACCGTAGATTACAGAGAGCGCAGACATTTCTAAAATGGATGACCGAATCATTTTTTATTGACCGTTATGGAAGCAAAGGCAACAATAACAACTAAATCCTTCTACGAACTACCATCAATGGATAACTGCGCAAAAAAGACAAATGCAACGGCTAGTTACGTTCATAAAACGGATGAATGAAATAGTAACGGTCAACCATTCTATTCAAAATGGATGATCAAAACAAGTGAAGCCTATAAAAGGAATTTAAAGGATTGAAGGAAGATAATCCAAGCAAGGCGAATCAATTTAGAGCTTCCTTTAAGTCCAAAGCATTTTTCTTGAGCTTAATCTTACAAATCATCTATTCCCTCTTCTAGTTTCTTAGTATGGACATTCTTTGTAAGAAGAGATAATTAGAGAAAATTCTTGTGTTCTTATTTAGAGAGTTTTGAGAGCTTCTTGTAAGAAGATATGTGCCTTACCTCTTGAGCAAAGGAGAAGGCATTGTGGTGTAGAAAGAGTTATTCTCTCCTTACAAGAAAAGAGAAAGCTAGTAAATCTCTAACAATCTCGAGGTCGGGAAGTCGAAGCGGGGACGTAGGTCAAGATATTACCGAACCTCGTCAACAAACTACCGTGCATCTTGTGTTTATCTTTCTCTCCTCATCTCATTCCTACTCTATTATGCATCTGATTTGATTGCTATTGTGTTAGTTTAAATATTAACGAATCGATTTTAAATTTTCGCGATGATTTTTAGAAAATTAGTATTTTTAATTTAAACAATAATTCACCACCCCCCTCTTGGTGCCTTGTGATCCTACAAGGACAGGGTCCACGAGGAAGCTCGATGAAAGGGGAGAGGAGGAGGCGGTGGATGCGTCAGTCGAGGTCAAGATCGATGGTAGAGGCGCAGACTACAAGAGGAGCGAGACTGGGTCGGAGTAGAGGGGGAGGAAATGGCCAAGGGGAAGAGAGAGAAGGAGGGGGGAAGACGTTGCGGGGGAAGCCCTCGGAGCAGAGGGCTATGAGGCGGTGGGAAAATATGGAGGAGCATGGTGGAGGTTGAAGATCCCTGGTTGTTCGGGAATTGATGGAAGGAGGAGAAGGTGGAGGTGAAGACGATGGTCGTCGGATCTCCAAACAACGTTGGATGTCATTCCTAATTGGCTGTGATAAACTTCTATTAATTACCATCTGATTGTCATATTAACATGCATTGGTTTCATCATTAGACTTTAATGGACATGTTGCTAAAGCATTAAAGTTTGTCATATTAATTATAGGAAGTCATTTAATGTGTGGTGCAAAAGAAAGAAGATTACAAAGCTTCACATAAATCTTAGAAAAAAAGATAAAAGACATTCATTTGGAGAAGTTTGAAACTGACATTTGAGTTCAGCTTTATATAAATATAAGATGCAATGCCACTTTATTAGAAATTATAAGTTGTTTTTTTTACTTGCACTAGGGATGTAAGAAAAACTTGACGAATCCGAAAAACTTATCGAGCCAAAAAACTAAACCCAAAAAATTAAAAATAAGGAGTACGAATATGATTTAAGATGATTTTTAATAGATTTAAAAAATTGTAGGAGCCCATTTTCTATTTATAATGTTTTAATTTATATAATTAATTCATAAGTTATCAATTTTATATTATAGATATAATAACTTTTATATATAATTTAATATTTTTTATCACATTGTGGAATTTTAATTTGATAACTTTAAAATTTTAGTAGTATATTATTTATTTAATATAAGATTTAATATTATGGACATAAAAATGAATAAACATCCTAACTTTTTAAAGGTAATTAATTGAGGAAATCATGGAAAACGTTAAAAGAAAATGCTTTAATATAAAATTTAATATTATGAACATAAAAATGAATAAATATCCTAACTTTCTAAAGGTAATTAATTTAGGAAATCAAGGAAAACGTTAAAGGAAAATGCTCGATCGCTTCAAACATGCTTAAGAAACAACTTTTCAAAGCGCCAATACTAATCACTAACTATTTGACTTACTTAAGATGTTAATCACTATCTACAAAGCTATTTTCCCATCACTATCTACAAAGCTATTTTTAGAACTACTAATACTGATATTTGGAGTTACAAAGGCATTTTTTTAAGGTATGCTAACAGGTAGCTTAAGCAGTTAAGCTATTTGATAAACTAAACTAATAATCATAAATAAACAAATTGAATATTGTAAGAAAAGATATATATATATATATATATATAGATATAGATATATATATATATATCAATACAGTTTCCATAAATTAATCTGTTTACGTTAATAGCCTAATAGTACATCTTAGCTCAACACATATTCATATTAAACAGTCTTTGAACTCAAAAACACCATCCTATCAATCATTTTTCTACTGACAGATGTCTCATGCATGGCTCGTTTCCTACTCAGCTGCAGATGTGAGCTTTTCGATGACAAAAAAGATAAATCATAGCAATTGTGTTTTTATAGGCAATATGATATCATTTTCGAGGGATAAAAGTGTTATATCGATTACAATAGTGAGCGAAGTTATAAAATATTTTATAATAGATACAAATTTTTATAATGAATAAAAAATGAGTGTGAGCACCTGACTCACATCCCCTGCCTTCTCAAAATAATAGTAATAATAAGCAGCTCTTCAGAACGTGAAGAATTAAACAATGATAATTCCACACTTATTCCAGCAACAGATAACAACAGTTAAACATTATACAAATTACAGCTTAAAAAGCAACAAGTCCTCCTCAAATAATATACAGATGAAAATACATACAACCGAATCCGGGGACCTAGATACTCTTTACACCGTGAGAAAGTTCTCCAAAATATCAAAGACGTGAAACGACAGAGTATGACTGGAGAATTCAGGAAAAATGCAGCAGTGCTTCAAGAAAAGAGGAACACTAAAGTTGTCGCACAAATAGGAACGATCAGGGAGATGAGTTTCTGATTTATGAGAGCAGCAGCTGAACTGTCATTCCCAGACTGAGGAGAATCAGCTGGGCATGCAAGTCCTTCCTTGTCTTCACGGCATTCACTGGCGAAAAGGCCTGGCGGGTAATGTCCATTGAGGTTGATGTAACTGAACATGGTCGTCGAGCAGTCATTAGTTGTGTCATTTAGTTCATCAGCATAAGGGCATGCGAATTCCTTGAAAGCAGCACAGCATTCTTTAGCTGGGTATTTGGGACCCTTGCACTGGGATGTGATGATGGTGTAGTTAGCAAACTCGAAGTTAACAGGGCAACCTGATGAAGGCATCATTGCAGGGAAATAGGAATGAAAAGCAATGTCCAATTCTGAACACTCATATGTAATCAATGTATCAAATATTTCAAGCAGAGATGATGCTTTATATACCCTATAACTTAAGAGATCCCTATTTATTCCACAGGAAACAGCTCCTGAAGCAATAACCAAATTCAAGATGATGTTGGAAAACAATAGCAACCATAACACATATTCTTTATACTATCTTTATGCACGAATTAGCATCAAAATTAGTTGCAACAATAAATAGTGATAAAAAACATATAACAGCCTTATAAAAAGCAATAGGATTACAAAAACAAATGCATCAATGATGATAGGGTAGCAAACAGATGACAACAGCAGAAGATCATTTAGAAGGTTTGAGAAGAGAAAAAAGAGGAATCATTTTTTTTTTTGAAACGGCAAAAAAAAGAGGAATCATGAGAGGAAGAAAAATAATCAGAAAAGAATTAGCAGAGGATGAAGCCATAAAGTAACTGCACAATAAAAATGTAGAGGTGTGAAAATCCTTTTGTAGGATGAACAGGATGGTTGTCAAGGAGATACGAAAGAAATTAGGATGATGATAAAGGAGAGTATCATGAAACAAGTGTTGATATAAAAAAAAACATGAAGCAGCAGTGCCTGATACTTATTTATTGTGGATCATCAACTTGTAAAAATTTGAAACATGACCACTTAAGAATCTTTATATAAGAAAAGATTTGTGAAGCTCAAGAAATATGCCCAAAATCCTTTTCGTTGCCTCTAGCAATGAAAGGAGAATCTAGATATCTTGAATTATAAAATGCAAAAACAAACAATTAGTCGATCTTAATTTGGCAGAAATTTGATTGGAGAATATACAAACGCGCACATGCGCGTGAACACAAAGACACACAAATTGTACCTTTTGATATTTCATTTTCCACCTTATTAGCCTATTTTTAACATTTGTTATTAGTATTTTTATTTAATTTATAAGCCAACTTCCCATTTGATAATAAACTAATTTTTATGTGCTAAATAGTTAAACAATTATCTTGCTAATCCGTTGAAAAGGGTAGGATGCATTCAGTCGCAAACTTTCGACAACTATCCTTTTTGAGGGGTTGTTAATGCAAAATAAAATCGAATCTATTTGGTTGTTTTTGTTTTGGGAAAAGTAGCAAATTTCTCATCTACTACTAGGAGTGATACAATAATCCTCCTAGGGCACTATTTATCTTTTAATCATACAGTCAATTTTCCAGGCTACAGAGGTTTGTATAAAGTTTGCTTTAAACATTTTTCCGTTTTAACTTATTTTCTTATACATATAACACCATGTGTTGCTCCATTTCATTATTGTCTTTAATATCCATGAGGAATCGAGTATCTTTCGGCATTTCATCTCTCATGTATGACACCTTCTGTTTAACTTGTTTACTTCCACTTATAACACCATACTATGCTCCATTTTATTATTGTTTTTGGTATCCAGAAGGAACCAAACATCCTTCAGCATTTTAGATTTCATCACCATCTATCCATCCGATTTTCTCTATCCTTGTTATGGTCACACACTGAATTGGGAGGAAAGAGGGTTAGTTCAACATGGTTCTTCTGCGTTTTGGAGTGTTGTGTCAGTGATGCCAAGATTACGCCCGTTCTTTGAAGCTTCATTGGGACCTGGTAATGATTTCAGATTCTGGGAAGATTCCTGGTAATGATTTTCTCTATCCCTAGGTTGTATCCAAAACTATATGCTCAGCTAGGGTAAAAACGCTAGGGTTGCCAGCTGCTGGTCAGGAAATCTGCAATCTAATGGTGTGTGGACTCCACAATTCAATGCTATTCTTTCAGACCAGAGGGTGGAGGAACTCCTCACTCTCATGGGGCAGTTGGATGGCATATCGCCTAGTAGCTCTCGGAAGGACTCGTGGATTTGGTCATCTGGTCAATTTTCTATCACTAAAGTATACAAACTTCTCACTAACAACATTCAACTAGAGGATACCAACTTGCAGACAGACTGCATCAGGATTTGGAGGCTATGGATTCCTCAACAAATACAAATTTTTGCATGGCTGCTCCGACGTGGAAGACTTCCAACACGATTCTACAGGCAAAGATAGGTTCTCGAGGTGAATACAACCTGTGTATTCTGTGGTGCAGCGGATGAGGGCATTGATCACATTTTCTTTCAATGCGTGATGGCAAGAGAGGTGTGGCAAAGATTTGGATCTTCAAGGTCTACCCCTCAAACATTAACCCAGTTTTGGAGCTCCTTCTGAACAAGATGTGGGAGCCAAAATGGAGTCCAAGTGTACTATACAAGGAGGCATCGGGTGGCCCCTTTTGCTTTCCTATGGGTTATTTAAATCCAATGCAATGTTTATATTTTTAGGGGTGAGAGGTTATATGTTGAGAACATTGTAGCAATGGTTGAGAAGATAGTGGGTGAGTGGATGAAGGACTAAGTTTGTCTGTACATTTTTGTAATATAGCAACCTTTAATAAAATTTATTATTACAAATGGTACTCATTCTTTGTTCTCTCAAAAAAAATATATCATAAAAGATAAAGTATGTTTTAAAGAATCTTGGCCCATTTTAAACTTAGGTAAAATTCTTATTGTCCATCTTTATAATCTAAAACCAAAGGAAATGCTTTTGATTTTCTTGTTTCATTTTTTTTTTATTGAGGAGAAGAAGGATGAGCACCAAGTTAGGGTGTCATCCGTAAATATATATATTTATTGTGGTGTGGAAATGTACAAGTGTAGGCCCTCAAGAAGCGGGCAACAAAAAAGTCAAAAGTACAACCACTATCTAGTATCCCACTCACGACGAAGGAAAGAGAAATGATGTACAATACTATCAACCTGACATCTCTCCCCACAAAAAATAACCCGGTTGCGCTGGAACCAAATAGCCCAGGCACCAGCTAAGAAGGTAGCTAGCAAAAAGCTCCAATGCGTACTCCGTCCTCCATGGTGCCTGAGAAACTGCCAAAATGCCTCTGATGAGTGAAAAGGGGCCCCAATCAGGGCCAATCGCAACCAGACCTCACGTGACACGATGCAGCCAAAAAATAGGTGTGAGATGTCCTCCTCTCCACATAGTGCACAAGAAGTGTCATCATGGGGTGCCCATCTCGCCCTGTACTGTCTGATGAGGATCCTGTCGTGTCGCATAAGCCAAGCGAAGATCTTGACTTTAAGCGGCACCCGAGTGCGCCAGATAAAAGTGAAATCTGCTCGAAGAGTGTTCGAGATCGGGGTGTCCGGTAAAAAGCGAAGATAGAGACTGCCAGCAGTGAAAGACTCAGATAACCATATCCATCCGTCCTCCTGGTGAGGATCCAGCCGAAAGGGAGCAATCCGCTGGTGGAGGTCCATGAGCTCCGATATGCGCCTCTCGAAGAGAGCTGATCTGAAAGATGGCGTCCCGGAGCCAGCGCCACCGACTTCCGACCAAGCCTCTGTAACTGATGAATCCGAGTGGGTTGCAAGGGCTAGTAATCGGGGAAAAGATGCCGCCAAAGATCCTCCTGGAAGCCAGTCATGATTCTAAAAGGACAAAGCCTCACCAGAACCTAGAGAGGGGACCATGAGTGGGCGGATCATAGGGAGAAGAGTAGCAACCCCTCGCCAGAAAGCAGATGCCCCCCGAGGAAGAAAGGCACGGGAATCCCAAGAGAGGTCCTGACCATAGCATGCGAAGAAAACCGTCCGCCACAAGCTGTCATGGGGTCCCATGATCCTCCCAACCCACCGGGCCAGGAGGGCCCAGTTGGTGAATCGGAGATCACGAACTCCGAGACCGCCCTAGGAAGTGGGGCGGCAAATGGTCTGCCAGGATATAAGATGAATGGTCCGTTGATCGGAGGAGCTCCCTTGCCAAAAAAATCTGCTCCGTAAAGAGTCGATCCGCCTCTGCACCTGTCCAGGCATCCGTAGAACTGACATATAGTATATCGGTAAGGCAGAGAGGACCGAGCGAAGAACCAGTCGGCCACCGCGTGAAAGTAGCCTCGAACTCCAGCCCTGCAACCTATGCTCCAGCCTCTCCACAACCGGGTCCAACCGCGAGAGCCAATATGTCGATCCGAGAGGGGGAGTCCCAGGTAGGTGATCGGTAAGGAGCCAATCGCGGTGTGGAGCTCAGCGGCGCAGGCGTCTGCCTCCTCTGAAACCATGCCAAAAGGAATTAATGACGACTTAGCATGATTGATCTGTAGACCGGATGCTGCCCCAAATAAGTCCAGCATGATAGCCAATCGCCTAGCCTCTTGCGTAGTACCCTCGATGAAAAACAGGGTGTCGTCTGCATACTGAAGCAAAGGGACTAAACTGTCCGAGAAACCCCTGAAGAGACCTGCCCCACACAAGGCATGTGTGCATCTCGCAAGGGCATCAGCCGCCAGAACAAAGAGCATAGGGGCGAGTGGGCAGCCCTGGCGAACTCCTCTCTGCGGCTGGACCCAATCGCCTGCTGCCCTCCCATTGACCAGGACCGAGAATGAAGCCGTAGTGATACAATGCTTCATTCAATCAATCCAGACCATGGGGAAGCCTCTGACCTGCAAAGAATGCCATAAGAAAGACCATGAGATCGTGTCATAGGCTTTGGAAAAGTCGACCTTCCACAAGAAGGCCGGGCATGCTGTCCTCTAGTGTGCAGCAATCTCCGTGGCCATGCCATAACTATCAGTGATAGATCGGCCCTGAATGAAAGCTGACTGGCATGGATGTATGAGATCTAGAAGAACCTCCCGAAGTCGATTAGCCAGTACCCGCGCCACCAAAAGGTAGATGGCGTTGGATAAGGCAATCGGCCTATAGTCCACATGTTCTGTCGGAGTACGCTTCGGAAGCATGAACAATAGAAACCTGTTGAGGCGCTCAAAGGCCCGGTTTCCGCCGATGAACTCCTGAATGACCGCCATGACATCCTCTCGCACTACAGGCCAGAACTCTATAGAAAAATACCGGAAAACCATCAGGGCCTGGGGATGCATCACCATTGAGGTCTCGGAGTGCCTGGGAGACCTCGTCCTCCGAAAGGGCCTGCAAAAGTATAGAAATATGATCACTAGTAAGGCTGGGGATTCCCCCCGGCGACCACCTCCAAGGGGTTGGGGGCTGTCGCCTGGAGGTCTCCCAGTAGTATGTGGTGATGGCATCTCCAATGTGCTGCTGGTCAGTGATTTCATGCCCCTGGACCATCAACCGATTAATCTGGTTCTGTCGGCGGCGAGAACTCGCATATAGATGGAAGAAGCATGTGTTGGCATCGCCCTCACGAAGCCACATCTGGCGAGAGCGCTGCCTCCACTCGATCTCCACATTTAGGTCCTCAGAGCATATGGTCGCCTGGGCTCGCCGACGGTCAGCAAGCTCAGGCTCAGCCAGGTGACGGGAGTCCTCGACTCGGTCCAATCTGGATATAGTCGCTAGTGCCTCGGTCCTCTATCTATGTCGGTCCTCGCGGATCTGTCTCCAGTGACCCTGGAGGAAGGTCCGAAGTCCGGTGAGGCGGGCGGCCAAGGTCCTGGCCGCAGAGTCAGAAGTCGGAATGCGCTGCCACTGGTTTGCCACAAGCTGTCGAAAACCCTCCTCCAGAAGCCATGATCTCTCGAAGCGGAACCGTGACCTCTGAGTCCGGCCATCCCCAGACCGCCACAGGAGTGGAGTGTGGTCCGAGAAGGGTCTGTCAAGGGCCCGAACGTCGACAAGCTGATGAGCCTCAGCTCAACTGAACCCAAAAATCTGTCAATCCTCGATCGTGCAGAAGAGGCCGCCGTACTCCTCTAGGTGAATCTACAATTAGTCGTTGGAAAGTCAAGCAGTGACTGAGAATCCAAAAAATCCCTGAACTCATGTGCTCCAGAATCTCTCCCGATGCGCTCGGTGGGGAGATCCTCAATGTTTAGGGTGACATTAAAATCACCCCCAAGGAGCCAGCGGGCCTCGGGGCAGTGAGATCTGACTGTCTGGAGCTCCTCCCAAAGTGTGGCACGAAGAGATGCAAAGCATGGGCCATAGATACATGAAAGCAGATATAAGCAGCCATCAGCACGCAATCTAAGATATGCCGAAAGAGAGAACCTGTCTACCCATGAGTCTACAATCTCAAACATATCGCCTCTCCATCCAATGATGCAGCCACCGGAGCAGCCAACTGATCCCAAAGAAATGTGTTCCGTGATGCGGGTGCCCCCAATCTGAGTCCACATCGAGGAGCTGCATTCCTGAAGTTTGGTCTCTTGTAGGAAGACCACGTCAACCTCCCACGGGTGAAGATATCTGCCAAGGGTGCGGCGCCTGCCCGCGTCTCCGAGCCCTCGCACATTCCAAGTTACCACCTTCATAAGGATACTGTCTCTCCCTCCCTGGTGGCCAGACGTGAAGCACCACACGTCCGCCTCCTGATGTGCCCCCGTGAAACAGTCAGCATCCGGTGGAGAGGTCGGCGCACTGACCGACGCACAGCTGAGTCCAGGCGTGGCCTGGTCCGGCGGCGCAAGTCCCGAAAGCCAGCCCCAGCAGCCACCTCGATGATCTCCTCTGTTCTTCCGGCCAGTAGACCCGGTTCACTAGCCGCTTGCTCCAGTGGCACGCCGTGACTCAGCTCCACATGGGGAGAGGTCGTTGAGTGTTGTGGCTGGTCAGGAAAGGCCGGCGCTTCCATGGTGGGTGGACCGCGGGAGTCTGCTGATGGTGGTGTTGCCGCCACAGCGGCGGAGCGACGCTGGTAATAGCGTGTAGAGCCTGCGGTGGTGGAGGGTAAGGGGATGTCAGTGGAGGGAGGGTCTGCCAGCAATGGTGGGGTGATTCGGCGATTAGTGTAGGAGAGGGCGTCAGCATTAGGGAGTCCGGCGGAGCGTGTGGGAGCAGTGAAGGGTGGATAGGCTTGTCAATGGGATCCAGGGCTGCTGAAGAGGGTGGAGGGTGGAGACAGGGCGGTGGTGGTGGGGTGGATGCGGGAGTTACCTGCCGCCGGAGGATCATCAGCGGGAGGCCACCTGGCTGGAGAGACGGAGTCGTGCCAGTGGAGGAAGAGGGGGAAGCTGAGGATGAGTTGAGTTTGGCCCGAGCACGGGGTCGGCTGGGCCCAGACCTGGTGCCGCGAGCTGAGGTGGTTGCAGTGTGGTTTGGGTCCGGGTGTCTGGTGGGATTTGGGTTAGGGTTTGGGTTTGAGAGAGGCTGATTCGGGTTGTGGTTGTGAGGCAATTTTTGAATTAAAGTGGTGTGGTCCGGTACTGTGGCAGGCTGGTGCGTCAGTTGGGGGTTCTGATCTGGTACTGTCGCAGACTGTAGTACACCTCGCGCCTGGGTGGCAGTACGGCCCAATGATGGTCCCCTGGTCTCCATCTGAGCAGATGAGGGAGGTCTGCCGGCGACGACGCCCGCCCACGTAGTAGGCGTCATGGAGCACTGTAGTCGTAGGAGGAAGCTATTGACGCCGTCGCGGAGGACCAGCGAAGATGGAACGGTTGCTTCCGGACGCTGCTCGATCTCAACGGTGATGTAGGAGACGTCCGGCGCGCCCAGAGCCGGGAGGAAGAGGGAAATGGGATTCCCAAAGGTGCGTTCCACCGTCGAAGCAATCTCAGGGCGGAGAAGGTGAAGCGGTATCCCCCGGATGTCGACGGACTGGCGAACTAGTGGGGGTGCCGCCATTGCCCCGATTTCCTCCGACCATGGCCTCCACTGGATTCGGATCTGCGGAGAGAGGGTGAAGGGGGTTCCCAGGAGCCGTTCACGCTGTTGTGAGGAGCAAGGGATGAGTAACCATGAGGTAGCGTTGATGGAGCTTAGATGGAAAGGGGGAGTTGCTCCGATGCAAGCGACTAGACCTGCCCGGAGGGCTGCCGAAACTGGGGGGGCACCTTCAGCCTCTCCGACGATACAGTCTCAGAGGAAAGCCACCGTCTGTTGGGCTTCCGGCGACCGGTGGATTTCAACGATTGGAGTTATTGCCATTTCGGCAGCCTGAGCGCTTCTCGAGGGGTCTGGCGAAACAATCGTTGGGGGTCGGCGGGAGCACTTTGCTGGCCGATGCCCCTCTTCCCTGCAACGAAGGCAGCGAACGCGCCCCGAGCAGTGGCGAGCAAAATGGCCACTGCCCAGGCACCGAAAGCAGTGTTCCGGCCGGCGATGGCGAGGTGCAGGGCTGGAGATAGTTGTCCATCCATCGGGGAGGAGATTTGCCCTGCGGCGCATAGTGTGTCACAGGGACGCACTGGTGACGCCGCCAACCAGTAACTCCAGGGTCAGTGGTGGCGCTGCCGCCGGGGGACGCCGGAGGTGGTGATGGCGCCGCCAGCAGGGGTTGCCGGAGACGGGACAAGGAGGAAGAGGCTCGAGTCGGTTACAGATGGACCCTAACCGTTCAGCTTTCACTTGATTTATGACAAGATCTCTTTGGCATCCATTTTGACTGTTACTCTACATTGCATGATGTTCTTGACCATACTTTTCTTGTCTAGACCAAAAAGATATCTCACGTTTTTAAAATCTCTCCCCACCCCACCTCCTCCCTCCTTCCCTTCACACACACACACTTCTATTCAGTTCTCATAATCTGATAAGATACCACTTCTTGTATTAATTAATGGGTTAAGAAAATAGTGGATCTTATAACTTACATCTTCCATTAGTTCATGTTCACCATTGTTAGCTTTGTTGTAGTTATAGATATCTGGCCATTCAAGTTATAAATACATGGATGGATTCTACCTTTAATCTCGGCCTTTGAAAAGTTATGTTATTATATTTGGAGTTTGGTCCACTCCATACAAACTATTATATATTATAGAGATTTTTCCTCTCAAATGAACAAGTAACCAAATATCATTGTGTTAAAGATATTTACATTTTACTAATAACATCTATCTTGATTTAATTTTCAATCCCTCTCTGTAAACTTTACTTATGGTGAGGTAAGACCAACTGTTGAAATACAATCTTTAAGTTAAATTAGTTCTTTTTATTTCAAAACTAATTATGCAACTTAATAGTTTAATATGGCGAAAACTGAGCATCCCTCCCATGTTCCTAAGCTAGAAGTATATCAGACTGGATATAGAGCTGGACTGCTCTTCCTAAAACTTGGAAGGTGCAGGCTGGCCCCACCCAGGTGACCAAGACTGCCCAAACTACCCAACTCTTTGACCATGTTCATCCTTCCTGATTTTCCACCTAATGGTCCTCGATTCTCATCATATTTTTTTCTTCCAGTTCAATGTTTCTTCCATGGTGTGGATACAAACCTAAATGATTCTGTCAACAAGATCCAATTTTTCGGTAATCCAGAGTGATC
Organism: Pontederia crassipes; assembly: GCA_030549335.1. Taxonomy (NCBI): domain Eukaryota; kingdom Viridiplantae; phylum Streptophyta; class Magnoliopsida; order Commelinales; family Pontederiaceae; genus Pontederia; species Pontederia crassipes. The sequence continues at coordinate 15,377,781 of JAUKPH010000017.1, read as the reverse complement.
TACCATGTTGCATTCCATGAATTCTAACGCACCCCAAGAATAAATCTTTTTTTTCTTTTTTTCTTTTTTTTTTTTGGGGGTTGGGGGGGGGGGGGGGGGGGGGGGGGGGGGGGGGGACTGCTTTAGAGGAAAACAAGCAGCAGATACCAAAAAGCAAAGAACAAGAGGAAGAGCAAATCGTCCACAATTCCTAGATAGAACGAAATGGAAAGAAATACAAAGAAAAGAACAAAGCAATCTTACTGGTTTTGGCCTGCAGCAAACTCCTTCCGCCAGATCCATGCGCCCCCAAGGCATGATCTAATCGACAATAAGACAAGCACCTCAAGCACATCAGCTCAAAGACTCTCGAAACGAAAGCCCCAAACACAATCCAAAAAAATGGTCGCCTCTAGAAACCCACCTGAGATGAAACTGGAACTGGCCACCAAGCCGATCAAACCAACGAACAGAATGGCTGACAAGGAGAAATTTTTACGCGTCGAACCCATAATCCTCCTGCTACGTTCTAGTCGAAGGTGGAGGAGGGAACAGAAGGAGACGGGGCAAGAGAGAGGGAGGGAGAAAGAGAGGCCGAGTCGGGTCGTCGACACTTGACACGGCCAATTCAAAATGCGTGCGCACGACACAACAAGAGGAATAATGAAACCAAAAAAGAACGCGGTTTTGACAGATTGTTTTTTCTCGCGGCGGCATCATGAAATTGACAGATTTTTTTTTTAAGCTGCAATTGATGGTATGTGTTCTGAATTATTAGCATTCATTCATTCAATGTTCAAACTAAGATAAAACAATAAATCCTGTCCAAACTTGGAAAAGATGGCCCATGTTTTTTTATAGTTACAAAATACTTTAAGTATTTATTTTCTTTTAAATAAAAATTATAAGACTACCTATGTAAATAATCATTGGTTCAATTGATGAGTTTATATTAAATCACACGCTGTTATCTGTCTTAGAGGACGTTATGTATGTCTATCAAACGCTACATCATAAGATACAGCTGTTGAGATTGGAACTGCTTCCCAGCCAAAAAAAAAAAAAAAGGAACGAAAGAAAAGGGTCCCATGACTTCGATTTCTTATGGCATTGTTATAAGTTTCAAATTTCAGAAAAGAAGAAACTTTTTATCTTGTCTCTACATGCTGCTGCTGGATTAAAACAAATTGTTTTTTTTTTCATGTGCTGCAAAAATTTCTATTTTTAAGCTTTTGCCATATTGAAATAGGAAAAAATTTGTATATATGAACTATTGGATAAAATCAAGTTTGTGAAGCTTAAAAACTATTGAGTGGGACAAAATTCATCCGACCTGATAGGCTTATATGCTTTGCTATATATGTTGGAGTTGGTGAATATTTTAGGGCCCCTTGTTTCGCACATCGAATTTGTCCACGTGAGTTTAGGAAAATTTGAGTATTACTCAATTACCTGTGCTGTTGGCGTATGAACAAAAAGGGGGGTTCGGGAGGGCCCGCCCCCCGACGGGGGGTTTGGGGGCAACGCCCCCGAAACCTAGACGGGTTTGAACTTTTATTTAGTCGGACTGTGTGGTTCGGATTAGGTTTTTTCTCTGTTTTATTCGAATTTTAAACCTATTTGGAGAGACTATTTATAATTTCTTTTCAGATGTAATCTATGTGACGGCTGTAAAACCTAAAAGATATAGTGGAACCTCTTTGCAGGACCTAACCCTAATCTCAAGGGTGAACTTGGATAAATCGTGCGTCTTTTTTATTTTTCTGCAATCTCTTTGCGATCTTCTCCTCCTGTTCTCGAATTTTTCCATCAATTAGTATCAGGTTGTTCGAGGAATTAGGGTTTATTCGAGATGTCAAGAGGATCACGGATTGAGATAGAAAAATTTGATGGAACACGACTTGATCTCTGGAAGATGAAGATAGAGGATCTCCTTTGTGATCGAGATCTTTGGACGGCAATCGAGAAGGAGAGACCAGGCATGGAAGCGGCGAAGGTCGCGGATGGGGCTTCCTCCAGTCAGGCAGATCCAAAGACGATCGAAGAGTGAGATCGGATTGATAGAAAGGCGAAGGATTTGATTCGACTTTGTCTCGCAGATTCAATTCTTACGAATATGATGAGCGAACCTACAGCCAGAGATCTGTGGAGGAAGTTGGAATTCATATATCAAAGTATGTCATTGGTTAACAAGTTATTTCTGAGGAAGAAACTATATAATCTTCGGATGCATGAGGGTGACTCGTTCTCTACACATATTTATAATTTTAACACGGTGATCAGTCAACTTGTATCAATCGGTATTGGGTTTAATGGGGGTCATACGCCAGCGCCCACCGTTGGATCTAATCCGATGGTGGAAGCTGTTCACTTTTTTTGCATCACTTTTGACGCAGAAAGGATGGCCGGCGTCGGTGGCGCACGACGGGGAGGAACGGCGAGGGAGATGAATGGTGGGGAGGAAGAGAAGGAGGCTGAGGGCAAGGCCGCCGGGGGAGGACAGAAGATTCACCGCCGTCGCCGAGCTCTCTCTCTTGTGCATGATCTCCGGTAGCTTCCTTCGTCGTCGATCGAAAAGAAAGGGAGAGAGAAGATCGCGACCTTCGCCTTGCTGGATCCCGATCGGTTGCCCTGCCTCATTGCCGACGATGGCGAAGAGAGAGAAATGGGGATAGATCGGATCTAGCGTCATCGCCGCCTAGCCCCTTGCGCCTCGTCGTCGACTCGCCGCTTCGCCTCGCAGCCGCCATCGTCACCTCGCCGCTTCGCCTCTTAGCCGCCATCGTTGTCGTCGCCTCCCGTCCAATCTACGCACCAAGCGACGGATCCGCCACCTGGAGGCCGGAGAATGCCGCCTCGTGATAGATCCGGACGGTCGTCGCCTGATTCGTCGCCTGGCAACCAAATCAGGCCGCGGCCGGCACAGACGGCCGATCAGGTCACGGCCGCCACCGGCAGAACTGGGAGAGGGAGAGGGGCGGCTAGATCTAGAGAGGGAGATCGTCACCGGAGGAGAGAGCGTCGCCGGAGAGATCGTCATCGCCGGAGAGATCGTTATTGGAGGAGAGATCATCATCAGAGGAGAGGCCCACCGTCCGATTTAATTGGACGGTGAAGGGTAGGTGTATGGGGGGGGGGGGCGTATGACCCCCATTAAATCCATCGGTGTTAAGTTTCAAGATGATGATAAGGCAATAACATTTTGTGTTCGTTGTCGGATTCATGGAACAATCTGATTGTCATGATTGGTGGCGGGGATAAAGAACTTTCCTATGAAAATGTATGTGCTGTCTTGTTATCAGAGGAAACATGGAGAAAGTGATCGACAAGTTCTGGTAAAGAGACACTGGCGACTAGAGGAAGGCAACCAGAAAGGACTCAGAATTAGAGAGGGTCTAGATCCAAATCTCGTGAGCATTCGAATAGTAGAGATAAGAAGCTGCAATGCTGGAGATGTCAAGAGTGGTGCCATCTGAAGCGAGATTGCAAAAACAAGTCGGTTCATAAAAAAGAAGCTGAGTCAACCTCGGACAAAAAGGAGGCTGAAGCAGGGGATATGTATCTAGCTTCTACATGTATGGCACAATCAGATAAGGATGTCTGGCTCATCGATATTGGTGCTTCGTACCACATGACACCTCATAGACACTAGTTTTGTGAATATGAGGAGTATAATGGTGGGAATGTCATACTCGGAGATGATACTACGGTTCAGATTGTTGGACGTGGCAGGGTGAAGTTGAGGATGAATGATGGCACAGTGAAGACTTTATCAGATGTGATGCATATATCACTTATGAGCAGGAATTTATTATCTATTGGTACAATTGCTGATTCGGGTGTTATATTCAGTTGCGACAAGGATTTGTGCAAGATGATCAGAGGGTCGATTGTGATTGCACGAAGGGTTCGCTATGGCACATTGTACAAGTTGCTCAAAGAGACAATATTTGTGGGCTGCGAATTTATTTTTGAAGATGTCAAAGAAGACGAAGACAACACATCTATGTTGTGGCATCAGATATTAGGCCATATCAGTGAGAAAGAACTTTCTACCATAGCATCAAGACAGATGGTAGAAGGAGTTCCAGATTGTTCTGTGGGCTTCGAGTTCTACACACATGTACAAGAGCAACGAAGATTCTCGAATTGATCCATAGTAATGTCTTTGGACCAACTCCGACTCCATCTATTGGAGGGTCCAGATACTATGTCTCTTTCATAGATGATTTTTCGAGATACAGTTGAATTTATTTTATCAAAAATAAATCAGATGCATTCGATAAGTTTCAAGAATTTAAAGTTTTGATGAAAAACTAATTGAGCAGTAAGATCAAGATCCTTCGTACAGATAACGGAGGCAAATTTTGTTCAGAGAAGTTTGAGCAGTTCTGCGTGGACAATGGTATTGCAAGGCATAAAACAACTCCATATACACCTGAGAAGAATGGAGTAGCCGAAAGGTTAAATCGGTCACTTATAGAGAAGGCCAGATGTATGCTGAGTTGGGTTGGATTGGAGCAAAAATTCTGGGCAGAAGTTGTAGCCACAGCAAACTATTTGAAGAATCGCTTACCGACCTCATTAGTGAAGGATCGGACGCCTTATGAGGCAATGTTTGAGAAAAACTCGAATCTGTCTCATGTTCGGGTGTTCGAATGTGACACGTATGTTCATATACCCAAGAAAAAGCGGGGTAAACTTGACAGTAAGTCTGAGAAGAACATATTTGTCGGATACAAGGAAGGGGTCAAGGGCTATAAATTTGGAATCCAAAGACAAGGATTATCGTATACAGCAGGGATGTTATTTTCCGTGAATCACGATCCCAAGTTGAGGCTCAGGAAAATGATGAACCCAAAAAAGCTGTAGTGTTTGAAGAAGATTCTGATTCTGAAGCTGCAGAGGTGATTGCACAAGATACTTCAGTTGAGTCTGTTCCAAAATCTGATCAAGAGAACTGGTTAATGAAGTTGAAGATGCAGATTCAGATGAAGATCCAGATATTTGTACCGTACCAGTTCTCAAGAGATTGACACGAGAAAGAAGAGCACCTCTTAGATACTCTCTTAGTACTCTGAGTTCGTTTCATGCTTTGAGCATCATCGGAGAAGAACCTAGTTCTGTAAAAAATGCAAAGTCTATGGATGATGCAAATCAGTGGGAGCTTGCTATGACAGATGAGATGCAGTCATTGGATATGAATGAAATATGGAGCTTGTGTAAATTGCCTGAGGATAGAAAGGCAATTGATTGTAAATGGATGTTCAAGCGAAAGCTGAAACCGAGTGGGTCTGTAGAGAAGTACATGGCGAGACTAGTAGCTAAATGGTACTCTCAGATTGAGGGAGTCGACTATGATGAGATCTTTTTTCCCGTGGCGAAAATGACTTCAATCAGATTTGTTCTATCTCTGGCAGCAGCATATAATCTTGAGGTAGAGGAGATGGATGTGAAGACGACATTCTTTCATGGGGACTTGGAGGAAGAGATATATATGAGGCAATCAGAAGGCTTTGAAGTTTAAGATAAAGAGAATCTGGTGTGCAAATTGAAGAAGTCTTTGTATGAATTGAAGCAGTCGCCAAGGATGTGGTACCAGAAGTTTGATACGTACATGCTCCAACTCAAGTTTGTACGTTCAAATTCAGATCACTTTGTTTACGTGAAGAGAGTTGGCGATCAATTTATCATTCTTACACTGTACGTGGATGACATGTTACTGATTGGAAACAACATGAAGATGGTGAATTCAGTGAAGGGTTTGTTGGCCAAGAAGTTTGAGATGAAAGATTTGGGGCCGGCGAATTTTATTTTGGGTATGCAGATTAGAAGGGATCGTCAGAAGCGAAAGTTGTGGTTATGATAGGAGAAGTACATAAAAGAAGTGTTGAAGAAATTTAACATGTCGGACTGCAAGTTAGTGGGTACTCTTATGTCTCTAGAAATCAAATTTTCTGCAGAGCAGTGCCCGAAGACGGATGAAGAAGCCTAAGAGATGGACGTGCGCCATATGCAAGTGCAGTGGGCAGCTTGATGTATACCATGGTGTGCACGCGTCCAGATAGCCCAAACAGTGGGACTCTTAAGTCGGTATATGTCTAACCCAGGCAGGGAACACTGGAATATTATCAAGAGAGTTTTCAAGTACTTTCGTAGAACTTCAGATTTTACTTTATGTTTTGAAGGCACAAGAAAGGAAAGATGCTTGATATTGTAAGTCATGTAGATGCTGATTGGAATGGAGACATTGATAGTAGACGATCCACTAGTTGATATGTTTTTACATTATTTGGGGCTGCATAGAGTTGGATGAGCAAGAGACAAAGCATGGTAGCACTTTCTTCTATAGAAGCAGAATATATAGCTCTTACTCATGCTGCAAAAGAGGCCATATGGCTACGGCGGTTGTGCTTGGAGCTCGGATTTGAGCAAGGTGTCATAGAGGTGAGATGTGATAATCAAGGTGCTATACAGTTAGCTAAGAATTCTGCATTTCACTCACGCACAAAGCATATTGACATCCAATATCATTTCATCCGGGAAAAGGTGGAAAAGAAAGAGGTTCAACTTGAAAAGGTTGATACAACGAAGAATAGTTCTGACTTTCTGACTAAAGCTGTTACAGGTGCAAAGTTTGAGTGGTGCTCTACTGCTGTCGGATTGAAGAAGAATGTTGCTGGCAAGACTCTCATTGGTGTGAAGTATCCACCAAGTGGAAGAATGTTGAGTTGGTGAATACTTCAGGACTCCTTGTTTTTCACATCGAGTTCGCTCACGTGAGCTTAGAGGAATTTGAGTATTACCCAATTACCTGTGTTGCTGGTGTACGAACAAAAAGGGAGTTCAGGAGGCCCTGCCCCCCGACGGGAGGGGGGTTCGGGGGCAGTGCCCCCAAAACCTAGACGGATTTGGACTTTTGTTTAGCCGACTCGTGTGGTTTGGGTTAGGTTTTTTCTCTGTTTTGTTCGGATTTTGAACTCGTTTGAGAGAGACTATTTATAGCTTATTTTCAGATGTAATCTGTGTGGCGACTGTAAAACTTAAAAGATATAGTGGAACCTCTTTGCAGGACATAGCCCTAATCTCAAGGGTGAACTTGGATAAATCGTGCATCTTCTCTATTTTTCTGCAATCTCTTTGCGATCTTCTCTTCCTGTTCTCGAATTTTTTTTTATCAATATACACATACCCCTCCATTGCATATCTAACATGACCGTGATTTCTCCTAAGTTCTCGATGAACAATTGAATTAACAAATTAGTTCGAGGTTGAGGAACTAGAGAGTTGATGTGATGGGATAAATTTTTGATGAATTTTAAATTAAAAATTATTATTGTAATTATAAAGTATAATTTTATTATTAATAAAAAATTAGAAAATAAATTTTTATGGAAAACTTTTGTTAGAAAATATATTATTAAATAAATTTTTTTAATGAAATAACAACTAATAAATAATATTATATTAATACTTTATTATAAATATTTTATATATAATAAATAAATTCTTTTATAAGGATAAGGTTTGAGTTGAGAGAAATAAGAAAAGAAAAGAAAAATGCAAATGCAAAAAAAAAGTCACGTCACGGCGATAAAAAAAATTGACACATACTACAATGCTCTAGTTCCATCGAAAAGTGGAACTGGAGCGCAAGAACGAGGTCCCGTGCAGTTCCAGCCTGCGGTTTCACTGGAACCGCAGTTCCACGGCAGTCGTGGTTCCTTGGTTCCAATGGCCACGTTTGACAACGGAACCAGGTGGAACCACGGCGCCAGTTCGAGGTCACGTGCAGTTCCAGCCTGCGGTTTCACTGGAACCGCAGTTCCACGGCAGTCGTGGTTCCTTGGTTCCAATGGCCACGTTAACATAAACAAAAAATACTAGCAACATATTCACATATGCTCATGTAGATAAAAAAAATAGAAGAAACAAAGCAAAAGGAATAGGAAAGAAACTTCTGCACTGCCAGTAGAGTGTTAAAATCCTTTTTTTGAATTGAGAAGTTTTGACAGGGTACAAGGAACGCCCCGTCAGGATGCGACCAAAAAGAGAATTCACCTTTCTAGATTCTGAATATTGGTGCTTTATCCTGTGGTTGTGCAGCACAAGTTCCAGATGCAAGTGCTAGCTGGTGGTTTTCTATACAATTCATGCAGCCTTGCAAAGAGCATGACAGACAAAAGGCTATAGTTAAACAAGGCAGCTGCTGGCAGCCAGCAGCATTGAAAAGAGCATAAAAAAAGAAACACAATGTAGCCCTGACGCTGACATTAGATTTCCTTGTTAGGCCCCTAATGCTCCTAAGAAAACCTTCTAGATTCTGCTTGAGTGCCCTCTGTAAATCATCCATGACAGTTTGTATCGCAACCATGTGATCACGAGTCAAAGGGAAAACTTAAAACAAAAACCTAAAACGAAGAGAAAAGATATAGCAGTAACTACTTTTCGACACCCTTCTCAACTCAGACAATGATGGCAGGCACATCTTTTATCCATGTACAATTGTTCCCTCTGAATATCAACAAAACTTCCTCCTCTGCAGTTGCACCAAAGAAACAGAAGCCATCAGTCCCCTGACACAACATTGTGCCGAGCATGTGAACTAACAACTCAAGTGAAATGGATTTTCAACTAACCCTGACACTGGAGTCTTTTAGATCTTCTAAAGCTGCTTCGATTTCCATTTGCTTCATCATAGTTGCTTGCAATAGCTGAGAAAGTAAAATTTCAAGGGTCAAGCATGCAGCAAGCAAATCGAGGACTATTTTAACTCTATGTTGAGGATATAATATAAGGTAAAATAGGATACCCCATTAGTTATTATATGGAAAACTTCCTGAAAAAATGGGGTGGATTCAAAAACTGCAAATATCTCGTCCAATTGGTTTATTAAGATACTTTGCAGTGAGCAATGACAAGTAATGCTACGTATCAGAGATTTTGATGAGAAGGATGAGAACTACAACATTATGTCATAACATCAGAACATGTGTGGACACCAGGAGATCACAACATAGTCAAGGAGATTGGCAAAGAAATCAATGGTTGCGGCTACTTATATAAACTTATATAGAGCAGTGGGAACCTCATGGATCTCAAAAATTCACCATGAAACACTCGGTAGGTTCTCCAAAATCAATCTTATTGCTTGTTCGACTTACCCATAAACTTAAATAGAGCACTTTGAACCTCATGTATTTCAAAAATCACATAATCAACACTTAATTGGCTCTCCAAAATCCTTAATATTATTGTATCTTCAACAGATCCGAAAAGTTAATATTATTTCACTTACTTTATTTGTCTTATGAAGGTCAAACTCCACAGACTTAATCCTGTCGATCGATTCCTGGATCACATGCTCTTTCTCCCGAGGGATCTCTGCAGGTTTACTGCTAAGCTCAGTCATTAGGACCTCAAGCTTTTGAAGCCGCTCTGCAAAGTTTTTTAAGTAGTCCTCATTCATAGCTTCTGTATTTAACTGCCCACCATGCGATACACCTAACGTATCCAATGGATGAATATCCTCCAACCGCCTCTGTTGTCTAGTGTGGAAGAAACGGAAGAGTGGTAGCACTTTTACCAAAAGTGCTACTAACGCTCTCGTGAAATATTCCAACTTGCCTTGTTCTACATCATTCTTGACATGATTGAACCTATCAGCAACCAAGTTACCTGAACCAATAGAAATGGTAATTGGAATCACATCATCAATATCACAGTTATAAAACCGAAGGCAAAGCACAATCAACAAATAACTTTTATGTGAGATCACATAAAGAAACTCTTAGTAACTTGGCTTGGACACAAACAGCAATGGGCCTGACCTCGTAGCTGAGTCATATAAAACTCTTAGTAATTGCTTCTGATGTAAACGATGCAAGAAAACAAGCACGAATTTTTCATGTGGTTTATAATGAAAGAATATTGATTAGCCTCAGAAAGGACTTCAGCCATCGCTCACCAAGAGCAAACAATGTAATTAACTAGCTTATGTGAGTCAAGTACCTAGAGAATATGATGTCTGGGTCATGGAGCCACGACCATCATTTTTCCCTTCTTTCAATATCTTCACCACAGATCCAGCTCCCCCTCGACCACAGTCTACAAGTTTGTCCTCCATAACAAATTGATCCTCGCAGCTGTAATAAGCTATAGATTCTACTGATTTGACCTGCAAATTAAACAATGTGGCTGCTTGCTAAGACAGCATGTTATACAAATTAAACAATTCAGTTGCCCACTAAAACAGCATGCTATGTCCTTGTATTAGATGTGGGGATTTCTGAGAAAGGGGCTTAGAGGACAGGACTAAAAGGTTTTTTGAGGGGTAACTTAGAAACAAAGTGCATAAGAGAAAAAGCTAATAAGATTGTATAGAAAGAGATGCACAGGGTATTCTTAGCCTTAGGCAAAGAAAACAGACTGAGAACTGAGAATAAACAAAGCTGGTATTTTTTAAAAAAACTTGCAGGCTAGGATGCAGGCTCAAAGTTATGGTTAAATCATAACTAAAAATTATTCCATGAATGCATTTTGGCTCTTGGGGAACTTTGCAAATAACTTACAGGAAAAAAAAAGAGAAAATCCACAGGTCATGTTAGGTATCAGAAATATTGTATCATGTATGAGATATTGCAAAACCTGCTTTTGGAGATGACAGAAACATTTCTTAGTATAATGTACTTGTTAGAATTTCTGCACGAGAGAAATTACGCATCGCGAGAAAACTCGAGAAATTTAAGGCGACGCAGAATTGTACTAGATGGAAGAAACAGAAGAGGATTACAAGATCAGATTGATCCAGGATTGTCCAGGATCGGTCTTACAAGCCTTGATTACAAGTCCTTTTTATAGGGCCTTGGAGAAACAACTCCTACTCTAACTTAAGGACCTAATCCTACTAGGCATGTAAACTCATTCTCTAGAAAAACCTCCTTGGATTAGGAGTAGAAATCTGACTTCCTGAAGACCCTTGAAGATCTCGACCAACTTGAATTCCTCCCTGGAATCAAATTGGGCCAGGCGCCCACCTGGCGCCCGCCACGCCCGGGCGCGCCCTGGCTGTCCAGTCCGAGTCCCACTCGGACTGGGACTCCTCCAGGCGCCCCTGCTGTCTTCAAGTCTTCCTCCACGTCCAGACTCCATATCCAAGTGCTCTTCGGTCCAGAAGGGAGCTCGGCCCTCCAAGAATCCGCCACATCCTTCTCGATATCGGAAACCGGCCGACTCATATTCCTATTAGAAGTAGGAATCCTTCCGACCTTGCACTTCTTGTCCAAGCATCTATCAAAGTCTCTCTATTACTTATTTGGATCCAAACAGATTTCCAGTTAAAGTAAGATTCAAGGCATTATTTAACAAATTTCCACCTTGAATTGAATCCTACAATCAGATATCTAACACTCTCTGCCGCCGCCAATCCCTGTTCTGATTTTTCACAGCCTTGTCAGACGCCCTATGACGAAGTTCACGAGTATGTAGACTCGATCTTACTTCTTCCAGAGTAATTATGTCTCTTCTGATGATAACAGATTGTACGAAATTTTCGTATGACAGAGGAAGAGACACCAACAGAAATAGGGCAGCATCTTCATCCTCAATCTTCACATCTATATTTCGTCCAGTAAATTTCTCGACGTTGACGTTGTGCGATGCCATCTCTACGCCTGACGGAGGATCGATGATGAAGCCTCGCTCTGATACCAATTTGTTAGAATTTCTGCACGAGAGAAATTACGCATCGCGAGAAAACTCGAGAAATTTAAGACGACGCAGAATTGTACTAGATGGAAGAAACAGAAGAGGATTACAAGATCAGATTGATCCAGGATTGTCCAGGATCGGTCTTACAAGCCTTGATTACAAGTCCTTTTATAGGGCCTTGGAGAAACAACTCCTACTCTAACTTAAGGACCTAATCCTACTAGACATGTAAACCCATTCTCTAGAAAAACCTCCTTGGATTAGGAGTAGAAATCTGACTTCCTGAAGACCCTTGAAGATCTCGACCAATTTGAATTCCTCCCTGGAATCAAATTGGGCCAGGCGCCCACCTGGCGCCCGCCACGCCCGGGCGCGCCCTGGCTGTCCAGTCCGAGTCCCACTCGGACTGGGACTCCTCCAGGCGCCCCTGCTGTCTTCAAGTCTTCCTCCACGTCCAGACTCCATATCCAAGTGCTCTTCGGTCCAGAAGGGAGCTCGGCCCTCCAAGAATCCGCCACATCCTTCTCGATATCGGAAACCGGCCGACTCCTATTCCTATTAGAAGTAGGAATCCTTCCGACCTTGCACTTCTTGTCCAAGCATCTCTCAAAGTCTCTCTATTACTTCTTTGGATCCAAACAGATTTCCAGTTAAAGTAGGATTCAAGGCATTATTTAACAAATCTCCACCTTGAATTGAATCCTACAATCAGATATCTAACACTCTCTGCCGCCGCCAATCCCTGTTCTGATTTTTCACAGCCTTGTCAGACGCCCTATGACGAAGTTCACGAGTATGTAGACTCGATCTTACTTCTTCCAGAGTAATTATGTCTCTTCTGATGATAACAGATTGTACGAAATTTTCGTATGACAGAGGAAGAGACACCAACATAAATAGGGCAGCATCTTCATCCTCAATCTTCACATCTATATTTCGTCCAGTAAATTTCTCGACGTTGACGTTGTGCGATGCCATCTCTACGCCTGACGGAGGATCGATGATGAAGCCTCGCTCTGATACCAATTTGTTAGAATTTCTGCACGAGAGAAATTACGCATCGCGAGAAAACTCGAGAAATTTAAGGCGACGCAGAATTGTACTAGATGGAAGAAACAGAAGAGGATTACAAGATCAGATTGATCCAGGATTGTCCAGGATCGGTCTTACAAGCCTTGATTACAAGTCCTTTTATAGGGCCTTGGAGAAACAACTCCTACTCTAACTTAAGGACCTAATCCTACTAGGCATGTAAACCCATTCTCTAGAAAAACCTCCTTGGATTAGGAGTAGAAATCTGACTTCCTGAAGACCCTTGAAGATCTCGACCAACTTGAATTCCTCCCTGGAATCAAATTGGGCCAGGCGCCCACCTGGCGCCCGCCACGCCCGGGCGCGCCCTGGCTGTCCAGTCCGAGTCCCACTCGGACTGGGACTCCTCCAGGCGCCCCTGCTGTCTTCAAGTCTTCCTCCACGTCCAGACTCCATATCCAAGTGCTCTTCGGTCCAGAAGGGAGCTCGGCCCTCCAAGAATCCGCCACATCCTTCTCGATATCGGAAACCGGCCGACTCCTATTCCTATTAGAAGTAGGAATCCTTCCGACCTTGCACTTCTTGTCCAAGCATCTCTCAAAGTCTCTCTATTACTTCTTTGGATCCAAACAGATTTCCAGTTAAAGTAGGATTCAAGGCATTATTTAACAGTACTAGAAGAGGAGCTGAATATTATCCAATGCAAACTTGAAAAGAATACAATAAATCTACTCTGCATGCTAGATCACAGAAAATATTCTTTTTTGTATGAATACACATTATTAAAGACTGTGTGTCCTCCTGTTTGGATGGCAAGCTCGACATGCACAAGCTTCCTGCATCTTATTGCATGCTCTAACATAGCAAAACAGTTTAAATAAAGAAATACTTATCACAATTTGAATATAACATACAGATGATTAAACTCACTTCTTCACGAACTGGAGTCAAACATGCACGGTTGGAATTCCGTGATATGACTGGAGAACCAAGATCATCAGCTTCTGATCCTGACTCAGCAGTTGATGGATCACTGTGTTTTCCTTGCCACTAACATGAGATAAAAAAAATCTTTAGAAGTAGAAAAGCAGTACAGAGTTAACCAGAAATAATTTCAGCTTGAAGATTATTGCCTTCAGTCGGCGTAGTCTAAGAGTAGAGGTGCTCTTGCGTTCCCCCTCAGATGTATGGCTAGTTTCCCTCATTGATGTTGGTTCAACACTGTGCACAAGCTACGGGGGAACTAAAATGTTAGTTATTTCCAATTAAGACAACAATATTTCTTAAGGTTATGATTAAACTAGTCATCAAATTATTTCAAGGCATGAGATTTTACCTTCTTAATCACTGGATCATTCCACGGTCCTTTGTTGGACCTAAGACACCCTCCCTCATCATAGCATGTACATGAGCCACCAAAGAACTCAGGAAGTTGACTGAAAGAACATAGAAAATTCACAATGTACATTTGGAGAGCACTAAAGGACTAAAGTGAAGAGTGAGAGAAGATACTAACCATGAGTCAATTGCTTCAAGAAGTTTGGCTTGATATTTGGTTCCAAGTACCTGCATGCAGCATTAGTGCTCCAATTATCTAAAGTATAAAAGATGCAACAGAACCACATTCTTTCAGAGATATAGATCCTACATGTATCTTTGAAGTAGTTTTGGGGTCAAGGAATCCTTTTACACTATTCCACAGAAGTTTGAAACCAGGGCCAGCATTGACTATGAACATTTGATGCAATGTCTGCAAAAAAGAGAAGTCAAAACAATGATATGGACAGCCTATGAGAGCTTATTGAAAGAATATGATAGTGTTACCTCAGGATAGTAATCACCGTCTATTCTTTGCATGTTAAGCAACAAGTCCCTTGCTGTCTTGCTGAAGTTCTTCAAGCCCTGCATTTTAAGAGTAGTACCACACAAATAGCAAGAATATGAGGAATGTAACTAACTAATTATATTCTGACATATTCAGCAAATTAAAAACTGAAACCTACCACACCATGAACATCCAATATGGTAGTTGTTGAGCCAATACGTCTTTTGGCAGCAATAGAGCATGATGGAAATTTCTCTTGCAGGGCCCTCTCAAATTCTTGAACATGATATTTTAAGTAGCGGTCTACTGTTGTTATCTGCATAAGTTTATTTGGTTCAACTTTCCCAAGCCTCTCAATATAGACAGGTCTGCCATCTTTGTCAACTCCATGGTATCCATGAGGATAATAAAGCAAAACTTCTTCCAGCTCTTCAAATTCAAAGTCCTGAAGTTCAAAAATATAATATGGATGATTTTGAATTGCAGAAACCCTAAAAAAATATTGAGTGGCATGATTTCTCAACATGTAAATGTAGACAACTTGCTTGAATTATTGTATACTGATCAAAGAACAGGTTGTGCTCGATGCTTTCTTTTCCTTGATGTTTTGTCTTTTTGAGTAAGAGTCCAGTACTATGATACTGGGTTAGATGGAAAGATATAATAGATGATACAATATAATAAATGAGCTTGTAAATGAAATCAGCATGGCCCCAGTAGGATAACACGTGTAAAGAGCAACATTTTGAAGAACTAATTTCAAGAATTTAGACAATCCAAGAAGTTCTCAATGTAAGTAGTGATGGGTTGACATTGTACATCAGCATACAGTTTTCTGAAATACAGAATGTTAAACACCAAGTTCCAGAACATTCAAGCTGAGGACAGTTGACCTGAGCAAAACTTTTCTCCCAATAATCTAGCTACAATTTCCATACTGTGCACATTTTTTTTTGTAACTGCCAAATTTGAGTACCCACCTTATCACTAAAAACTACTCGGTGCATTCCAAAGAGCTAATGCAAGCTCATGAAGTTCTCACCTCCAAAATTGAGTCGGTTCCAAATTCTTTTCTCCAGCGAAGCATCTCGACCCACATCTGCATGGTCTTCTCAAAATCAAATTTCCTTGCCTTAAGGAATCTGCAACCGATAAATTTAAAAAAAAAAAAACACCATCTCATATAAGGAAGAGGAAATTACGAGTAGAACCACAAAATGACCGCATCAGAGGTGGACAATCAAATGGAACTTTTTTATGACGCTGACCTTAGTAAGGTATGGTAGTCATCATGTTTATCAGGCAACAAATCCCTGGCGATGAGGTCTTGCCGGAAGGCATAAACTGCCCGCTCCTCTTCAGCATCCCTTACATCCTCGATGGAAACAGAGGGGAACCTGTAATCAACTCTCTTCTTTCCTCTTTTCTTGAGAGAGTGGGTGAACTTGGTGGAAGCATTCAGCGCTTTCTTCTTCAGAGACCCGATTCTAGTTCTCCTCCTCTCGTCTTCCGAGTTCTCCACATCAGATCTCCTCTCCTTCCTCTCATCGCAACTGACTGAACCTTCATGACAGTCTGAATGATAGGCTGCAGTAGCAAAATGCATAACTCCAAGGGTTGAGGAAACTCATATTGGTCGCAAACTCTATAAGATACGTATAGCTCAAATAATACCTGACATTGTGTGATAAAAGATTTTTTTTGTTTTTTGCAGAACTTTAGCTTCAGATCAGATTGGCTGCAACTGAAGTTACCAGTAAATTTCCATTTTGGTGAGAAACCCAACATGAACAATAAAAGCAGAAAGAAAACTAAGGACTACATCCATTACAAAATCTAAGAGAAGAATGACGGTGGAAAATATAACTCACATCACCGAAGGACTCCCAAAAGGACCTGTAGATTCATAGAGAGCTCTTCTACCATGAACTGCACGGGCCATACGATCAACCAGAGGAAAAAAAAGATCCCATTTCGCGTCAAAATTTCAATATTGAGTTCACAAGAAAATCAAGACACCATATTTACCGGATCAAAAGGCTAACTACAACAAACATTGGGATGAAAATTTAATCTTTTTGTTTAGGAAACAAAGATGCAAAACTGTTGGAGTTGCAAATATTATCAGATCTAGAAAGAAGGACGGAAAACTCGAGGAGACAATGTTTACGGTTGCCCGCATTCACTGAGAACCTTCGGATGATCCGTTTCTGGAGACTCTGAAACCCCCGATAAAATTCCATCAAAAACAGTCGCAGACTTCACTCCCCCGGTGAGGAGAAAACAATGACAGAAAAAAAAAACGACACCAAGAAAAGATCGCAAAGCCGACATCTTTTTCCAAACCCAACCAAGAAAAGGACGTCGAATCTAAATATGAAGGCATTAATGGCAAGAAATGAATCCATGCAGCACAGTTTCAACATATCTTCCTCTCTTACCTGGAAAATAAAATTTCAAGAGTGGTGCATCGCCAGTGATACAGAAGAACGAGACACTGGATATCAACGCGGCGGCGGCGTTTACACTTCGGAACTCGTAGAATTCGGATCGCTTCTTCTCCTCCGCCTCCTTCCAATCTCTCTGTCTATATATATCAATATAAATACCCTTCTAATCTGCTGCAAAGTTTTTGCCCTTGGCTTTCCTTTTGCGTCGCTTCTTCTCGTCGGGGTTTGATTTGGGAGGAGGAGGAGGAGGGAGGAGGAAGAAGCTCGAAGGTTGGAGCAAAACGAAACAAAATGCTCTGCCACAGCAGCTGCTGCTGCTGAGCACACCCTTTCACCACCACCACCAAGTCTCTCTCTCTCTCTCTCTCTCTCTCTCACACACACACACACACGCACGCACACACATCTGATATTTATTTCCTACATATTCAACTGGTATTTCTATATATATTATAAAAACTGTTATGCTGACTATTATTATTTATTGTTTATTTATTTACTGAAAAAAATTGTCAAAACGTTTTTTAAAGAAAAATTATTCTAAAATTGTTCTCTTCTTGACAATTACAAGACTAAAAATTCGTAGTGCATGTACACTAAAAGAAGTATTTATACAAAACTTAAGAAAATATAAATATCAACTTTATAGTAACACTTGGAAAATAATAAGAGTTGTTTCAGCTTTCACATTTGTGAAGAATAAGATATGAGATAATAAATGGAATTTCACTTTTAGAAACACACAGCATTGAAATGGAAAGAATTAGTTGATGAAAGATATATAAAGAAAATACATGTAAAACCATTTAACGCGTGTAGTATGAAAAGTATTGAATATGTTTATTTTTTCCATATATGAATTAAAAAAAATAAATGGTCCATTCAATTGATAAAATTTTTCGAATTTTTCGTGATTATAATGTGTCAAAATTGATGACTATTATATTGCATTATTATTATGCACCATTTAGAAATGATAATATAAATTTTAAAATTCCGATATGAAAATCAATATGTCGAAGTCCGAAGATAAAGAGTTATGTTGGATAGAGAATTTTAACTTCTCTCTCTCTCTCTCTCTCTCTCTCTCTCTCTCTCTCTCTCTCTCTCTCTCTCTCTCTCTCTCTCTCTCTCTCTCTCTCTCTCTCTCTCTCTCTCTCTCTCTCTCTCTCTCTCTCTCTCTCCTGCGCGTGTTTCATTAAATGCGGACATTGTCTTGTTCCACAGTGTCTACGGGGGGTTTGTGAGGGAGTGGGAGTGGAATTTAATTAATTATAGGCACATAATTGCCTTCCGACGTTATGGAGCGAAAGGACGAGTAATATGAACCAAGTGACGTTTTTGTTTTGTTCCTTAGCAATTTAATGGTTTTGTACCATATTCAACCCTTTTATGCGAGTTAATTTTACCGATTCCTAATTAATTGTTTTTCATGTTTAAGGTACGTCCCTTTCGTTGAGATCAGGTGGACCAAAGTTCTTATCATTTACGAACAGGAGTTGAGGTGGACTTCTCCAAGTAAAATTTTTTTAATACAGAAAATTTAACATTTTTGTTAGAATTTCATGTGCCATAGTCATGCACGTGATCTTATCGAATGAATTCAACTCAATGATGAATCAAATTTTTAACGTGTGATTAGTACGCTCACTTTTCAAATACTCATGATTGACTATCGAAAAAATTATAATTTCATTTTTTTATTAATTAATATAGTGATAATAACAATAATAACGAGGTGGATAGAAAAGGTTTAGAAAATGATGAGATCTGGGATAAGGGGATTATGAATCAGTCACGTATCCTCTTAATAATGTATTAAATTCTACTTTAAATAAAAATACACTCTAAAAGGCGTTATTGCACTATAAAAATTTCGTTCTTCGATTAACGAGTCTATAAGAGGTAAAGAGAATTTTTTCCTGACGAAGGCGTGAGAGGTGGAATCTTTCAGAACAAAATATTAGAGTGAATTTTGTTTGTGATTCAAACTTTTTTTTATTTTCTTATCATGAAATAGATATTCTAATTTTGAGAAATTAATTAGAATCGTAATTTTTAATTCTTATCATTTGTAAAGGGAATGCCTATATAAACTATATTGGGTGTAATTTTTTTCTATTTTCCATCTAATAAATTTTACATGGTGTTAAAATTCTTGTGTGTCCGCTTAATACGCATACAGAAATCCTAACATGTCCTATGACTCAGAAATCTTAATGCTGGTTTTCTTAATATAAAATATTAATATTTTATGTTTTTATTGTAGTGCGTTTAATATAAATTTTTTGTTGTATCTTTAAGTTACTTTTATTTTAAAATTTTAGAATTAAAGAAGAAAAGGGACTCCACTCAAATTTAAATTGGATGGCTCCGAAAATATTGTTATTTACGCTATTTTATTAAATAAAAATTATTCACAATTAATATGATACTAATAATAATAAATTTTAGACAATAGTGCAAATATAACAATTTTTTTTTGAAGTGAAATGCCCTATATAAATACCAGAATTATTCTAACAAATAAACATTTTTAACGATTAAAAAAACTTTTGCGCCACTATCATAAAAAGAGGGCACGAATAACGGGGACAAGGAGAATATTGTTAAGGGCCTTCGGTGGCAGAGATCGCAATTAATTCCGACCGTCCGATCAGCCATGAAAACAAGCATCCGACGTTAAACTTTCGCAAGAAATAAAGGGTCGAAACAAACGGAAGGCTTGCCACGTCGACCTCTTTCGTGTCGCCGTACCACTGGTCGATATATTACTGCTATGGCGTAGGTTAGTGCGGCTAACGGCGCACGCTAGTTGCTGCCGCTTTAATCTGACGCCGCTGAACCCCCACTGTGCATGCGTCAAAGTACGTGTCGAGGTCAGAAAACATATCAACACCGAAAAGTCCACCCACTAATTGAGAAACCAACCGATGGGGGTTTGGGATCACCCGATTTGGCGGGTCCCGGAGGCGTCTAACAGAGTGCGGGTGCAGCCCTGCGTCGAGCTGCTTCTGGATAGGCAGAGATTGGAAAAGTAATATTAAGAACTGCATCGTACTGCACTCATGATGATATTATTATTGGACATTTAAGAATCTATAATTTCTGTTTTGGTTGCATATGGTGCATTAATTGGCAAGATACTTCTGACTTATGAGTGTTCCACACTTTTTTTTCAACAGCCAAATCATTTGTGGCTTTGACTTTCGATTCATCAGTAGTTGATCAGATTACATTGTTTTGTTTACCGAAAAAAAATTACATCGTTTTGAATTTTTTTTCTAACTCTTCTTTTGACCTTGAACTATGTACTTAATTTGCTCATAATCTAAATCATTATTTAACACTTTTTTCATTAAAAATTATCGTTATTAATACTTGACTAATTTAATATTTAGACAAGAGCAATATGAATAAAATTAATCAATTTTAAAAATTGAATTTAAGACTATTAACATCTAGCAACTCCGGAACACACACAACTCCGCTATATAACTATCTTAACCATCCTTAATTAACACTCTCAATACTATAAACTAATCACGTCGCTAAATGTAATGTATACACTCACAAAAACGTCGCATTTTGCCCTTCGGCCATTTTGCTTTGTTCACCGTTAAAATGTGGAGAAAAAAAAAGAAGCCACCTATTTACAATTTTTACGTAGGGCTGAGCAAATCTAGAATCGGGTTCGGATCTCAGCGGTTCCGGTCCCTAATCAAATTATGTCAGGTCAAAAATTTTTTGACCCGGTACCGGACTCGGACCCGGGCGAATCCGGTTCCAAGTCAGACCTGAAAATCCGGGAAAGTCGCCGGGTTGCGACCAGGCATGACTAGTGTCGAGAAACATGGAAGGCCGGATCGACCACCAGTGGTCAGATCCGGCGCCTAACGGTCGGATCGGCTCACCTAGGGTCGATCTGACGCCTGGCGCTCGGATCAGTCGCCAGTGGCCAAATCCAGCGTCTGACGGTCGGATCAATCGCCAGTGGACAGACGGCCGGATCGGTCACCGGTGGACAAGCGGTCGGATCGGGCGCCAGTGGCCAGCAGACAGTCGGGTCGAATGCCAGTGCCTGTCAGGCGCTCGGATCGAGCGTCAGTGGCTGATCCGGCAGCCAGGCGGGCGGATCGATCGCCAGCGATCAGATCCAGCACCTGACGATTGGATCGACCGTTAGGCGGGCGGATCGATCGCCAGTGGCCAGATCTGACGCCTAGCCGTCAGGCGGTCGGATCGATCGCCAGCTATCGGATTTGATGCCTGGCGGCCGAATCTGGCTGCCAGTGGCCGATCCGATTGCCAAGCGATCGAATCATCCACCAGTGGTCGGATCTGGCCGCCAGTGATCGAATCTGTCAACTGACGACTGATCCGACTGTTAGTGGATAGATCTGACAACTGGCGACTGATCCGACCGCCAAACGCTAGATCTGACCATCAGGCGTCAGATTTGGCCATTGACAATCGATCCGACCGTCAGACGGTCGAAGTAGAGAGAGAGGGAGTCAAAAGAAGGGGAGGACAATCGGAGTCGTTGCCGCCGTGAGAGAGAGGGAGTGGGCGTCCGACAAGACCGCGAGGCATGAGAGAGATGAGAGAGAGAAGTGTAAAATGAAATGAAAGAGTGGAAGTGGGATTTAAATAGTGAATAATAAATTGGATCGGTCCGTGTCGAGTATCTGCATTGCAGACTCGATCCTGACCCGAAATTTGACGAATTTTTCACTCATTAGATTCGGCCCCGGTCCAAATCTTATTCGAACCGAGTTTTTTATCTGATTTTCGGATCGGTGCAGTCCAGGTCGGACTGTGCTCGGCCCTATTTAGGAGGACCAAAAAGTGATAACCCTTAAAAAAATAAAAGTGACACGGAGTGCATCGGTGATGTCACGCAAAATTTAATGCAACATGACGCTTCACGATATCGTAACCTTTTTTTTTACATGTATAATTTCCTCTTTCTTGACATTCTTGACTTCTTGTAAGCGTCGCCGATCCTGTTTTCATGCCAAAGAAAAATGAAAAAGCACCAAACTTTACTCCTCCACCAAGTTCAGAATTCATGAGAAAGAATAAATAAATCAATCAATCACACTTCACGTTTTCGCTCCCGTTAAAATGGAAAACTCAGCAGACGGTAATATTTTAGTTTTTTCTGAAACAAAATAAAGGTAAATGAGATTTTTCTACGAGAAAAAAAAAGAACTTCTTGTTCAGATAAAGTTGGTATCATTATTATTTTAATTAATTTGTGTCGATCAAAATCACCTGATCACTGCAAAAAGAAATTGTCTTACTTTATGTACAGAAATCAAATACTTTGCTTATATTTTCTTCATGTTTTCTCTATGGCTTTTAAATCTAAATGACATTTTTCCTATTCGAAATTCCATCACTCTACTCCGATGTTAATTTATGATCAAAATTGAACACCCCCATTTGAAAAGATATGAGAATTACTATCAGTTATGTACTATTTTGATTGAATTACTGAGTTTGATTAATCCTTTGATTAAAGTACAAGGGTACGAAATATTTAAAATAAAAAATGAAAAAAACATTAAAAGATAAAGTTCATCATGAACATCTTTTTTGAGAAAGAAATACTACATTAAAGCTTAAAGAGTCATTATACATAATCTGGCAAGGCCCGAAGATGGGCGGTCGCCTCAAAAATACTCGTCATGCCGACGGCCAAAAGACGTAAGAAAATTCGTAGCCGAGTTATCGACACGGGGACAAAAAACATGTATGGGAGATAAGCTGTGTAGCTTACTGCGGATATTTGAGATTACAGCACGAAGGTGCCAAGGACAGGGATGCAACTAGGCAGTGATGCAAACAAGCAGTTACAAATCAATCCGAATGGAGATGTGAGTAATTCCTTGGTAAGCACACTAGCGAAGACCCGTAAGCAAAGCTCATGCCTCGGAATGCAACGCGAAGTGAAAGTTGTAACGCTCGGCCCTTACAAAAACAAAAACATCAGTATTAGACCGCAAAATGAATCTGTAAACCCCAATTCTATCAACTCTAGTAAATGAGCCGTCAAAATTGAGCAAAACCTAATTCTAGGGGCTCCCATCGTATGCAAGGGATCTTAGAGGTGAGTTATCTCAGGGGCGTAAAAATCTGACGTAGCAAATTTATGAAAATAGGTCAGCGTCTTTTCTTAAAGACAATTACTCGCTTGAATCGAAAGTGTATATCATTGCACAAGTTCTAGATACCCCATAGACAAAAAGCAAAAAATGGCCAAAAGGTTTTCCTTGTACTGGTGATCCAAGCTGGCGACCTCCTAGACCCAGGAGCCCAAGGGCCAAGAGGTAAGGAACTAGAATGTGAATTGGCATTTCTATTGAAAAAGACCCAGAACTGATGTGCCACAGGTCAGGAGAAAAATAAGTGAGTGTTGGTTCTAAGAGCGAGACCATGAAGGGAGCAAGCTGGATCAACAAAGGAGTCAAAATTATGTATAAAATCTATAGTAGAAAGGTGGCCATGAAAAAGTTTCCACAAGAAAAAAATGAATCTTGAAGGAACCCAAATGCATCATATCCTAGTCCACAATGGCCCTCTAGTTGGTTATATCGGCAAAGCCTAGCTGCTCAAAAATTTGTACACAACTTTAATAGATGGGAGTCCATTGTTGTCAGCTACTCAAACTCATGCATCATCATAGGCGAAGACATGAATATAAATGCCACAAATTGCTTCACATAGAGCCGAATCGAAAATAGAGGACAGAAGGGGGTGTTCCAGTAGTGATCAATAATGAAGTCAGAGACCTTGAGGGAGCTGATATCAATATCCATATTTAGGCATGTCGAAAAGCGACATAGAGGAATAGGGTAAATCTAAAGGTCGAATAGAATGAAGGTGTTGGTCCGAAAACCAATAGCTTTCACAAAACCCATGCGGAGGTCTGGGATAGTGTAAGAAATGAGACGCCACAACCAAGCAGTGTCAGAGTAAGGCTAGGGTTCCCATAAGCTGATAGAAGGATACTTAGCAAAGGAGAGGTGGTTCCATGGTGAACTAACACAGGTTAAAAGGCTAAGAATATGACGGGCAATGAGAGAATAGCGAATAAGTCGATAACTACGAATAGCCAGACCTCCCTCATCGTGAGGCAGCAGGATAGTGGACCATTGAACAAGATGGGAACCGTGATGGCCACCATTAGGGTCTCAAAGAAATGAGCAAGATAGTTTCTCAAGAGATGCCAAGGTACCCACAAAAAGGTATGTGGACCATAGGTAGTATGTAGGCAGAGACAATAGGGTAGACTTGATGAGGGTGGTACGGTCGGCCTACGGTCGGCCTGGCTAATTAAGTAAGAGATGTCGCCACCCAGAGAGTCGAAGGGAGATTCAATTTAGAATAAACTTATGGTTCCTGGAGGCAATAAACTTATATGATGGGGCCCCAAGATATTGAAAAGAGTAATTCCTAAGGTGATGCCAAGGTAGGAGGAAAGTTACTATTTGCGACGATAGGACATGCATTCTGACAGATAAAGAGCAGACTTGAGGGGGTTCATCCGTTGGTCAGATACTTATAGATATGAAGGACTAGATTCAAGTGTCTATAGTTGGTTTTAGTGGCGCAGATGCATACTAACATATCATTGACATAAAGAAGGTGGCTTAATGAGAAAGAGTTGAGTTGAAAAGAGATTATGTTTCCCAAGAAGACAAATTGGTTGATCAGAACTAAGAAGACTTATGACACAATGATAAATAGATATGACGAACGGGGATCCCCCTGCTTAATGTCCCGATGGGTAGAGAAAGATTGGGAAGCTTGACCATTGATAACGCAGGAGAAGTGTGTGGATACAGAGGTTGATCCAGTTAATAAAGAGAGGGGGTAGTTCATAAGCTCAAGTATACATGCTAGGAGATACGATCGAAAGCCTTATCCGTATCAGCTTTAATGAGCATAAACTTCCGATGCTCAGAGAATATTATCTTAGATGTTTCTACCTGGAATAAAAGTTATTTGCATCTTATCAATGATCCCCCCGAGGAAAGGGTGAAAGCGGTTAGCTAAGATTTTGGAAACAATTTTGTATAGTGTGTTGTAAAGGGAGATGGGGCGGTAGTCTTTGCCGGAGATAGGTGATTTATTTTTTGAATGAATATGAAGGCAATTTCCTTCTACTCATGAGGCATAGGGAGGTGGTTGAAGACATCCAGAATAGTAGAGGTGATCTTAGGCCCAAAAATATCCTAGTACTTCAATAAATCTTAGAGATAAAATCGCCAGCCCCGGGGGGTGCCTAGAAGGTATAGCCTTGCGAATTTTGGTAAGGGGTAATAGGAGAAGTGAGGGGTCTAAGGACAGAAGAGGAGGCCAACACTTAGTAGGGATGTCAGGGTAAGGCAAAGGCTCCATAGTTTTGCTCCACCACTTAATATTAATTTGGCGAAGACGAGCAACATGCAAGTGATAGGCGAAGCTCGGCGAGCCCATTCACAATCAAGTTGGAGCGAGAGTCGAGCAACTCGAAGTGCGCAATGCGAGCCAAGGCCTCATCTACCCGAACCTCGAGCTACCTAGGACATCCCGATTCCAACGTTGGGTTGCTCCATCGGATGCACTGGAGGGCTGCGGGAATGGAGGAGTTTGGGGAAGGAAGATCTAGTATTTGCGCATGATCTCTCGAGCTGTAGGATGCTAGAACCAGAAGTGTTGTTACTTGAAAGAATGAAGTCATGGGGGGTTGTGGTTGGAAGTGAATAGTATAGGCGCATGATCTGATGCATAGCGAGGGAGAGTAGAGAGGTCCAAGTGAGGGAAAGTATTAATCCTAAAATAGTTAAGAACCATATGATCAAGACGACATAAGATCCTAGCTAAATTAGTCCTATTATTACACCACGTATAAGGATTACCAAAAAAAAAATAATATCAAACATGCCATGGTTGTCAATGAAGTTTTCAAGAGCTCTAACAGACTTAGTATAATGAAATTGGTTACCCCTTTCTTATCCTCAACAGAAAGCAAGAAGTTGAAATCCACAATAAGAGCCTAGGGAAAATACAGAGATCCAATATTATTCAAACGTTCCATCATAAATTTCTATCGGCATGCAAATGACTAGCATAAATAAAAGATAGCATGAAATGGAAACTATCAAATGAAACTGCAACATGTGAGATAAGGAGAGGGGTAACCTATGTATCTTGATCGTTCTGGACCAAGATAATACCTTTCGATAAGCTGATCCCTCACAAAAGACATCATTCCAAGAGGGACCAAGTCGGCGAATCACCTATTTAGCTTTTATAGACCCAATGTGGCTTTCTAATAAGATTACAAAATCATGAGCATGAGAAAAAAAATCAAATTCCTAATTATATCTCTAACTTTCGAGCGAAATGCGTCCCGACAATTCCCAGTGAGGATTTTCATATGAAAATGAGCTCGTTTGACACCGATCGCGCCTACACAGAGTGAGAGCGATGAGTCATCAGATGGGGGACATTTTCTTACCTTTGTCATGACCAATCACCGATGTGGGTCTAGGATGAAGGGAGGGGGTGGACGTAAGTGGCCGAACCAGCTTTGTCTTCTTCTTTTCTGACAAGAGGGGGCATCAAGCCAAGGTGGTCCAGTTCCTCCACCGAGGAGTCATCAAGTGAGGTCGTCAGGTCCTGAGCCACCGCCAGACATTTTACAACACAGGTCGCCAACTTCATGTGATCTGCAACAGGGTTAGACAATAGAGAAAACAAGGAGGAGGCATAGAGGGAGAAGGGGCCACAGGTGATGGACTAGTGGAAACCCCCTGGTCGTGAACTGTAGCAAGATTAGAAGAAACAAAGGGAATTACAGAGGGAGAGGGGTCATAGGGCACCAGAGGTCCCCCGAGCATGGGGTCGCATGGGGGTAGGGGAGGGTAGAGAGCGTGCGTGGGGGGGGGAGCATAGCGTCCGGGTGAGATAGAGAGATAAAAGCAAAATCGGGCGAATGATGAAAGAAGGGGCAACAAGGTGATAGTGAGAGTCTTAGAGGAGAAGATTTCAGAAATGGGGTGCTTGGACGGCCAAAATGTGACGAATCCGGAAGGACAACACGTGGACGATTCGAATGAGGTGACAATACATCTCGAGCATGAGGCACGTCGTCCCAAGGAGGAGTTGTGCTTCTTCTAGGAGCATCGCAGTTGTCAACATGGTACACATCGGCTCACAATGAGGTAGAGGTAGAGGCAAGGATCAATGACTTGTCAAAAGAGAGTGAGTCGGTAGGCGCGTCATGATGGTTACCAATGCCATAGAGCAAGTGGAAAATTGGGGACGGCGATGGTTGCAACCTCATCTAGGCGGATGAACGGGGACACCGAGGCAACCATGAAGAGCTGACCTCCAAATTCCCATGGGCTATTGGTGAGGACCTGCAAGCGATGAACATCATTATCGAACGCCAAGAGGTAGAAATGTTTACTTGTGGCAGATATCAATTGAGGGAAGAAGGAACCCTAGATATGATAGTGGCCCTCCTTGAAATGACCGATCAAATAGTGTTGAAGGCACTCAATTGGGAGGGCAATGTCGAAAGCAGGTATGATGACATTCATCAGTGGTGGCAGCTTGCAAAGCGCGTAACTACCGAGGGGAAATCTGAGCGGTGGTCGATTAGCGACCACCACGTACGATATTTGACCAAGAGCGAATTGGTAAGCACCAACTCAGGCGTGGTGGCGGTGGGGGTAGGAAGGATGTCATTTGAATGTGGTGGAATATGGTTAGAGGAGGGAAGGGGGGAGGATCAAGGGAGTTTCATCATCAAATATAGTGAAGACCCCCCCTCCCCCCTCCTAAATGGAGGAGGCGAGCTGCGGGAGAGCAAAAAAGCAAGGGTGGGAAAGAGGAGAAAGTTCCTCCAATGGAGGGACACCGAAGACGAAGATGGGGCTGCGTGGTGCCTCCAACGAGGAACGCCGGAGATGGGGAGGGGAAGAAGGGGGGAGGGGAAGGAGGCCGTGTGGCGCTTCCAGCGTGGGGACGCCGGAGAGGGGAGGTCGAACTCAACTAGCCGTTCATGGTAGCATATACTTACCTCTCTTTCTCTCTCATGATGGGCTATTAACATAAACATTGAAACAAGCATAATATGAACATTATAACGAATTAGAGTAAAAGTCTATTTAAACAATTACAACTCATAAAAAATTAAGGAAAATAACTAATAATAAAAGATAATAAACACTCTAGCACTACTTCATGTGCACATCATAATTTCTTTATTTTTTATTAAAAAATGCAGCAACATTAAATAATTAAGTAATGGTTGAATACAAAAAATGGATGATCCCGAGAGGGGGGTGTCATCCCAAATAGTGAAGGGTTGCAAGGTTCTTGCAAGAGCGGCCAAATAGTTAGTAATATTTTCTTTCCTCTAACGATGATCTATGATGTATAAGGGGATGTGCGTAAGGGCATGGCGAATGTCAATTGGAATGCCACAAGAGCACCAAGGTCGAAGTAATGTTATGAACTAACAAGTTGGAATCAGGTGCGGATGGCCACCAGAGAGATGCACCGCAAAAGGCAACGTTATAGGCTGAGAAGGAGCATTCGAGCCTCAACTTCAAGGGTAGACCACACAAAGCAGTGAACGACACCTACAAAAATGTAAAAGTAGATATGAGAATGGAAAAGAAAAGCAACACCCCCAATTTCGTATGATTCCAAGAAGGAGCCATAGTTGTGCAAAGGACACCAGGGGGTTAAGGGGTCCCATTGGATCCGTAGGGAACCTCGAGGGGTGGGGGGAGGGATGGAGTGGGTGGGAATCAGAGGAGAGACAAAAAGAAGAGCCAGTAGATAGAATAGAACAGGGTGCCTTAGATGCATGGATAGAGAAATAATCATCAAACTCAGCGAGTGCCTAAAGCCAAATAGCCTCAACGGTTGCGCGCTTAGCGCGGAAGTGTGTGCCATTCTAAAGATTGCATAAACCTCATAAATAATAAGCAAAAATGGAGAGGAGCTGCTGGGCAGACGGGGGGCCAAGGTCTGAGCCTTTGAGAACCCAAGAGTCAGAGTCCTAGGTGGAGGAGAATTTAAACTAGTAATTCAGACGAATTTAGAGGTGCTCCAAAGCATCAAAGGAGTAAAACAATGGAAAAATAGTTGGGAATGGTTTCAAAGGCAAGCCCACACAGGAGACACGCGAGGTTAATGGAAGGACAAAAGAGGACAATTTGATCTTTTGTGGAGAGGCGGATGTGGAGGAATTTTCAAAGGAAAATGTGAAGCCTAAGGGTGATCATAATCTGCCACACTGTGAGCCAAGGCCGCCGTCTAGTCGAGAATAACGACAAGGCATACTGACCGAGAAATCTGTATACGAATTTGGCACTGAGGCCTTGCCCTGGGAATAAAAAACCTAGATCCACATGTCATCATTAGCGACAAAAGGACATACATGACTTTGATTTGCATAAAAAGCTCAAGGCCAAAAGTAAGAGAGAACAAGTGTTGGCAGGCACCCAATCGCTGGAAGGCAACAAGAGGGTCATGAATGATTAGAGAGTTGATGTTAATGTAGGTCGACATATGGGAGAACGGGTTGGAGAGCAGCCAAGGATCATAGTGTATAGAGGTATCGTGGTCGTTGCCAATATATTTCATAAATCAAGAGCGAAGGCTGGAAGAGTACTGAGGATAAGGCACCAAGAGGACGCAGTGCCAAGAATGGGATAAAAAAATGTGTGCCAACATACGGCACGCATGAGGGGACAGAGGGGTGACGAGATCATAGACACCGTATGGGGCAACGCCTCCCCCCATTCTTGCTTCCCGTCGCCGCCACCACCCTACGATCTCGTTGATAGCGAGATGGGGGGGGGGGGGAGGGAGATACGAGAGAAGGATAGTTTAGTTATTTCATAAATAAAAAAAATAGAAAATAACGGAAAAATTTGTTGGATCACAGGGCACCAAGAGGGGGTGAATTGGTGTTTTACTGAAAAGATCGATTTCACAAAATATGTCGCGGAAGCTTAAGATAGATTCGTTAAACTTTAAATTAATGCAATAACAATGAAATCACATGCATAATAAGATAGGAGGGAGAGGGAGACAGAAAGCAAATACAAATGAAACGAGAGATTTGTTGACGAGGTTCGAACACATCTTAACCTATGTCCTCGCTCCAACTTCTCGACCTCGAGATCGTCGGAGATTCTACTAACTCATTTCCTTCGTTCCAAATAGAGCAAGAAAATATTCTTTATATCACATTCTTCTTCACTTCGAGAGATAAGACAACCTCTCATCCTAAGAAGTTTTTACCCACCGAGTACTCGCTTAAAAGATAGGCACACCTCTTTTAAAAAAGAGCATTCTTAGTCTTTTCTACACAAGAGCTCGTACCTAGATATGAAAATAAACTTTTCTATCTTTTACAATATCAAACTCACATAAGGAGAAGAGAGAAAGAAGAGAAGATTCAACAATATGATTTAAGATCTTCAAAAAATTATTTTTCTTTAATGTTTGATGTTTCTCTTTAATACTTGATTGATTCTGCACTCATTTACACTTTTATAGTCCTCTTTGAATAATATGACTGTTGCCCTTTCGTTTGTCTAAAAAATAGTCGTTATAAGTAAATTTCGCGTGTGGTCCGATCGACCGATTTACCTGGTCGGTCGATCAGTTCACTGGACTGGCTGGTCGACTATTCTGCACTATTTTGCACATAATTTTTTACATCAACATCGGAATGATGTGATTTTTGATTCGTTGGAATACTAACGAAATTCTCTACAATGATATTCATCTCTTAATGTAAATCTCACGGGAACATAGACAATTATTAATCAAAAGTTTAATACATAAAATAATTTATTTCTATTTAAACATTTTTAGCATATAATTCTTATTTTTCGAAGTTTGTATAATCAAAATATTATTATATAAGGCATAAAATTTTGCTCCAACAAAATTAACAGAACACCACGAATGGACTGAAGTGAAAATTATGACATAGTTCGAGGGGCGGTACGGTGAGTTCAAAAGTTAGGGATAGATGTAACAAATCATTATAGTTCAGAAGAAATTTGAATAAATAACCCTATATTTTAGTAGGAAGCTCCACAATATTTTATACTCGGATGCATTCGGACAATTAATCAATGGATAAGTAATTTTCATTAAAAAAATAGGATAGGATGAAGGGCCAAACATGACCATTTAACTCTCTTTGTTAAATATTAAGTTATCAGACCATCAAAATCAAACCACTAAATATTACCCTAGATGTTTTATTATTTTTTCAAGCATAAGCTTGACCCTCAATTAATTATTTGCCAAATTCCGAGACAAAGAGGATGAGGTATCTACGAGCGACCCGAAACGTCACTTTCCCAATCTCTAACAACAGCCCTCAGATTCCTTTTCCCCCCACAACGTTTAAAGCTGCTGCGCCCCATCGAATCGTCCCTTTATTTTATTCCCTGCCCTTTCACGCTCACAGTGACCCCCGTCGTCACGCGTCGCCGGAAATTTCCCCGTGGCCCGACGACGCCGAATCCCCGGACAAAACAGATGGGAATTTTTTAATCCCCTGTAGTGTAGGATTCGCCTCCACATCCTTTCCCTCGTGATCTCTCCCTCTCTCTTTCTCTCTCTCTCTCTCTGTCTCTCTTGTCGCAGCAGCAGTGTAATGTGACGGGTCCTCGTCGCCTCGGAATTCCCATCTGGATCGATGACGAGTCAAAAGCGGGGAAGGAAGAAGAAGGAGCAGCCGCAGTGGCAGTAGGGTGGCCGTATCCGACTGCATGGCTGGCCGCGCGAGCCACGATTTTGTTCGCATTAGGAGGGGATTCCTCTTGTTTCTTGCTGCCGATGCGGATGTCTGAAATCCTGGTGAGTTGAATCTATAAACTTTTGTTCCAGTCTGTGTGCCTGCCAAGTGTTTGTCTCAATGCGCTGCTGACTGAAACAGTCTTTTCTTCCCCTCCCCCCTGCAAATTGATGCCGTGTAGAGCAGCGTAGACATTGAGTGATTAATATTTT
The DNA here is from genome assembly GCA_030549335.1 of Pontederia crassipes. NCBI lineage: Eukaryota > Viridiplantae > Streptophyta > Magnoliopsida > Commelinales > Pontederiaceae > Pontederia > Pontederia crassipes. The sequence continues at coordinate 15,345,738 of JAUKPH010000017.1, read as the reverse complement.
TTACTGTTACGCGGTCCTCAGCCCAGCGGCTCTGGCTGCGCCCGCAGCGACAGCCAACTTTTGTTCGCTGCGTCCAGGCAGATCACCTGTCGAGATCTCGAATATTATTTGATTATTATGAAGGACTTATTTTTATGGCATGCATTGGATAAGGAGAAAAGGGTTCTGTGATTCATGCTAGAATGAAATTATTACATGCTGATAAAAGAGATAAGAAAAAAAAATATTTCATTTTTTTTTTGTGGCCTAGAAACCTTTGGCCTCTGAACTTTAAATTTTTTTTATAAATTTTCTGTTATTTTTTTTTTCGAATTTTAATTTATCCAATTATATATATTTTTAGAACGTAAAAGCAAATTTGATATGCATGTTATTTTAGTAAAAATTATATTTCTCCAACTTTAAGGTTTGCTTAGCGATGTCCATCAACTTCATCAATGTCTTCCTCCATTTTTAACTTGTTTCACTTGGTGCCCTTTTTATCAGCTATAGCCCATCTCTCGGTCGCGGAGCTGACATGGCCCATATATGACGTTGACAGGACATCTTCTCTTCTCTTCACGCTGATATGACAATATTAAAAAAATAAAAAATATTTTTAAAAAATGCCACGAGGTCGCCGGAGAGTGGGATTTCCTCACGACGCGTCTATAGGGGGTCGCCCCTCCTTCTCCTCACCGACGCGAGGGAGGGGGGTGTGCGCGGGAGCAGGTGGGAGGCCTCCCACCCCCTCCCACGCACCGGCAATGAGATCCCACTCTCCGACGACCTCGTGGCATTTTTGTTTTTTAATTATTTTTAATTTTTTTTAATATTGCCACGTCAGTGTGGATAGGAGAGAAGATGTCTTATGAGCGTCACATTTACATTACGCCAGCTCTACGACTGAGAGATAGGCTATAATAGGTAAAGAGGACACCGAGTGAAATGAGTTAAAAGATGGAGGTCATTCGTGTTACAAAGTTTGGAGGGCATCGCTGATCATTCCTATTATTTTTCTTATCTTTCTTTTATTTTCAAATGATAATGTAGGGTAACAACATGACTAAATAAACAATTAATTGACAGAAAAAATTATTGTGGGTTTCAGTAAAAAGTTAGTGAAGGTAAATTTAATGACTTATTTTAGAGATTGAAGTGAAAATAGGATATTGTTCAAGAGAGTTAAACAAAAATAAAAAGGGGATCATTTATCTCGAATTAAGATATTTACCTTTTATGCGTGGATAAAGAGATAGTGGTCGTGAGGGTATTTTAGGCCGAACACCTTTAAATTGGATGAAAACTACTAAGGTTATATAATAGGGACATAAACAATAATCAAGTTAATCAAAGAATTGTATGTTTATTCTTGTTTTTTTTTTTCCTTAGGAAAGCTTATAAAAAACAAAAGAGAAAGAAAAGGAACAAGAAGTAGCATACAATCGACCAAGCAAAACGAGCTCTCTTTCTCCCGTGTGTTATTTTTGTCATATACTCGTATGCATGGTTTTTCCGACATAATTGCCAGTCATCTGTTCATGTGTTAACTCTTGAAGCTTAATAATTCCACTTAGATATGACAACATAAATTGTAGTGTTCTGCACACAACATCAAGATATTCTGGATTAGCTTGCGGATGTTTCTCTCTACTGGACGATTTTATTTTGCAAATCTATCCAATTGCATTGTTGCATTATCTACTTAATTTGTTTGTATCTTGTTATTTATTTACACATCATTCGTGTTTAACTTAGTAAAGCAATAAGTTTGGTATCCGGCTGTGTACTGATATCACTATTACAACAGTTTCATTTTTAACTTACTAGCACTGCATGTCTACCAACACAGTATGGTTTTCTCTTTAATAGACAACATATTTGATTAAAAAAAAGTGTGTGTGTATTAATGATGGGTGTAATGTATCATTCTATTGACATTGTGTCAGGTTTATTTTAATTATTAGGTTTTAAATTTTTTATTGTGATCTATATGATTGGTACAATTAGAATTCTAGATTTAGAATGTAATGGTTGGAATATGTTTTGATTTATAGTCTAACAGTTGTGATCTTGAATATAAATTTTTTTCTTGCAATGCTTCTTTGGCAATCTGGATGATTACTTTGGTGCAGAGAAACGGCTTAGTGCGCACTTGATTGGGGAACATCCATCGGTCCCTATCTGTGGGATCATGACAACGACAGTGCCAAAAAAGTTTGAAGGTCCTTCGGAATCAATCAAAGATATTTTTGTTTTTGGAAAGGGGTGCACTTCCTAAGAGGAATAAACACTGATCATGAAAGCAACATCATACCTTTTTCCACCACCAGGTCAGATCATAATCTTCTCTTTTCTTTCTAGTGTTCTAAATCCTTATAAAGGTTCCTTCAGATCACTTGGAGATCATACTTGCGAACGTATGGAAACAACAATAATATGTTTCAATATCGAACATGAATAATAGTCAAATTTGGTTTGTCACATTTTTTTTAAAGGAAGGATATATTCGTTAAGTAATCAAAGAGTTTTCATACAAAAGATGGACGGTTTGTCACATCTTATTCATAAGATTGTGTCACAAAATCGTTTTTAGACTCGGGTTTAATTCCAAGGGCCTCTTTTGGTCAAGGAATATCATTATACTGTTTATTCCAATTTTTAATTATTGAAGTGCCAGTACTCTTGAATACTAAGTGGGTATATAAAAAAAGATAAATAATAAACTATGAATTTCACGTGCAATATTAGAATTGAATATATTTCTCCGTTAAAAAATGACGAAGTTAGCATAGGGGCAATGAACACAGTTAGAGCCGTATGACTGGTAGACACAACAGTCCATGTCAAGAATTTACAGCTACATGAAGAGGAAAAAAATATTAATACTTATGTGATTAATTTGAAGACTGGATCCATGAACGGTGCCATGTCTTGCGAAAGAAACTATTCCGCGTGGCTTTAAAACCATAAAATTTATGAAAATCCCACAAGTTCCTTAAAAAATGGATAACATCTTTTGGATGTTAAAATGCTCACTTTTATTTTAGCAAATGACATGTAATAATTTAATAATAAATGTCAAATTGTATGTATATATCTTAATTTCAATAATATCCCTCTTTTGCGGACGCTAACATGTGAGCGGACTGAAATTGAGGTTGTTCCTACAAGTTACAATTTATGTCTTTCATTGTCTAATGTATATACATGCATAAAATGCAATATACAAATAAATAAGGGTGTATATATATACGTATGTATACATATGTAATATACAGATACATATAGAAAAACGGAAAATCAGAATTAACCTTTTCTCGACTGATTAAATGGCGACCTCTGTCACAACTTTTATGGTCACTGTCGCAATGTAAGTTTGTGTTTTTTTAATTATTATCAAAGGACCAGGGATGCTTGGGTGGGTGGTAATTAAAAAATGGAAAGCATGGTCAAAAGGCGCATTCAGATGGAAAGTACGTATAAAAGACGGCTACTTGATGTATTATAAAAGCTAGAAGCATGTGCCCTCGCCGGAAAAGTCTCAAGACAATGCAGAACAAAGCAGACATTTGGGTGTTTGTTTACATGCATAATTATATACACCTAGACCTAGTGCTTGTGGTATGGGGTTGATGAGAAATGGCTGTACGTGATAACAAGATGCATGCCCTCTTGTTTCTCTCTAGAAGACACAATAAATGCCTCTCTATCAGATTGGTAGGTTTTGTCTGCAAAGACCTGTGTTGGTGAAAGCTTTATCAAGGCCACAAAGCATGTGAGCTCATCTACTTCACCGACAAAGGAAAAAAAAGGATATCAAAGTAATTACAATAATCAGATGTTTCACATGCTGAGAGATAAAGGGTCTCACAGTATTCTTATGATATCTTGTCTAAACCCCAATCCAAAAACCCACCTGTTTTCTCATGAATGATAACTTTGAGCCCATGAATTGATTAGAATGAAAACAAACATGCACGATCTCCTCTTCATTAAATGACTCTGTTGGGGATATACAGAAACAAAGTTCTTCCCACAGGAGAGGGAGAGAGAGAGAGCTTTAAGTACTTCGTATGCCCAAAATAAGCTTATGATATCTCTCCTTGTGACAGGATCAAAACTAAAAGGTTCTGAGCCCATGCTTGGAATAAGAGTAACTCTGTTTAGTATCTGTGGACGCATGTGCCCACAGTTGATAATAAGTAAAAAAGTAACCTTGGGAAGGATTGGTAAAAGTGAAAAGGCCACCAACTCCAACTCATGGAGTACACGAATTTGAATCGTCGATATCATTTTTCGGACATTAGAAATTGACCATTCAAAAAAAAGGAAAAGGTCACTATTTACTTCATTTTGGTGAGAAATGAAAAGTTGAAATGTGGATATCATTTTTTTTAAATCACTCTTCAAGAGGATTATATATTATTCATTAGGATTTAAGGAATACGTTGATCCACTATTAACTCATAAATCAATAATGATTCTTAATAAACACCTCATAAAGTGAATATATAATGAATTTAAGACTACCATCAACACAATCCTCAATCCCTATTCATTAATACTTTTTTTAAAGAAAACTAACTATCATTTTATCGCTCAGTTCTTTTTTCTTTCAGTTCTCAAATTCCCTACTTTATACCTTTTGCAGTAATTTATCTTTTATACAAAAAAATTGAAGTATTTATATGACAGCACATGGTTGAATAGTAAACTTAGAATTCGTCCAAGGGAATATATTGATCTACTTTGAACCCTAAACCCATATCAGCTTTTTTAATTTCCACTTCCATCTGCAGTTCTTGGGCTGCACATCTTGATTATTGCCATGTAATTAAATTTAGAACTGGAATTTCTCTTTTCTCCCTCTTCCAAGTATATTCAAAAGGTTAAATGACATGATAGGAGAAGTCATATGTATTGGATAAAATGGGGATGTCCCTCTTTTAAATGTGTTCTTTATCTTTTTAATCATTAGATTAAAATTTTATGGATATTTTTAAATTGTTTTTATTTAAAAGTTTTTAATCTGATTTATATTTTTTATTTGATGAATAAAAAATAGGGAATGGGGTGTCCCTCATTTCAAAGAAGGACAATATTATTAAGTCCATCTTGATATATGACTAAAATTGTATGTCACTAGCTGCATCTTAATAATATTTCTCATATGATAACCGCACTAGGGATAATGGAGTAAATTGATTTTCCATCAAACACAAAATAAAACGAAACCGTAAGATGAGAGATTTTGCAGATTATGAATACTTTATCTTCAAAAGAATAACTCTTCATCTAATCGACACTTAATTAATTAGTAAAAGCTTGTGAGAATAGGGCACCGATCTCGTGATGGTTTACCTCAAGGTTAAGGTTGTCAAGATTGAGATTTTATATAAGATCGGAGGAGATCATAAAATCAAATATCGTAAGATCGGATTAAGAATTATAAGATTCTACCTTAATAAAAAAAATATATTTTAAAAATAGTAAATATATTTTTTAAGAAATTTTCACATTGAAATTTTAACCTATATCCCACTAAGTCATTTTTTTTATCAATTCTTAAGTCAAATTTTATCAAAACATATTAAAAATGAAGAAAAAATATATTAAAGTTCATATGAATTCATTCTTCTTATCATAAATATATTTTTAATTAATACTTAAATAATCATATTAATCATATAAAATCATATAGAATCGGTTAAGATCGTAAAATTGTGTGAATTAAGGTCATATTAAGAATTTTCAAGATAGGATCGATACTGGTAAGGGCCGGTAAGAAGATAGATCTAGTTCATATCTTGACAACTAATAATTCTAGCTTAGGCAAAAGTCGTTAAACTTGTAATCCAATTTTAATCATAGAGAGATGAAACTAAGGCAGGGAGCTCATGGAAAGCTTATGAAAATAATAGCCTCAAGGTAAGAGGCACTCCCATGTGGTGGCAACTGGCAAACTTCCCCCAAAAGCAACAAATAATTCCAACCTAAATGAGTTATCGAACTTGGAATCCAATTGTAATTTTTTATATTGAGATATTGAACTTTGTTGAGTCTTTGAAGAAGTGAACATGTCAAGATATCCCCAGAGGCACATTCTGCTTACAAAACAAAAGACTCCTTGTCATATGGATGTTCTTACTAATTAACCACGTCACGTGAAGCGCAAAAATATGGAAATCCAGTTAGATGGGCCGAGTAACAGCCCAAAATCCAGTCATAGCAAGGCTTGATCCAATTTGTTAGCTCAGCAGCCCATTTGGAACTTAGGTCAATTGGCATAATTGATTAGCCGGGTAGTTTCCTAAATGATTCATTGTGTGTTAGTAGTATCTTCTGATTCAATTTTTAGAATATTGTTTTGATTAGAAGAATGCATATTTATTGTTTTCACCCTGATTTCAGATTAAATAGATGCTAATAATCCTGAAAATGGGAGACTTTTGTAGACTCGGGACGCAGTAAAAAGAAAATATACACCATTGAGATATTTATCAACGGTTGCAATATTTGGATCATTTACACAATAGTTATGATGAACGGTTATCAGTGGTCTCCTTAACTGGCAAGAATCGCGTCAGCGGAAGAAAGAATAAAATAAGGAAGGATATCATATATTGCGGAAGTTCATAAATGTCTACATCATAAATTTTATAAATGCGGAAGAAAAATGGGTAACTAATAGGCCCAGTAATTCATGTGCTTTATGATCGTCTGAGCATCGCCGTAGCACATCAACTCTACACCAGACCTGAATTTATGAAAATCAAACAAAGGAGAGGAGATCCTCCCGTAAGCTTTATAGTCTAGTGGGGAACCAATAAGGTATACAATGCATAACTATTAAATACGATAAATCAGGATAAGTGAATAACATATCTTCATTAGACATTGAGCATGGTGTCATTATAACAATAAAGATCAATGAATAATGATAAACAGTAATATCATGATAATATATAGTATCTTGGGATCAGGAGGGAGCTCATCAATCATAACAGGGATCATGATAATACTTGACTGGCATCATACTTGCATTACTTGGACATTCTTCTTAATATTGAACTTTACTTATAACTCAAATGATTTTAGATGTCTTTAACTTTTTGGGTTTACGCCGAGCAAAATAATACGATTTTGTGCGGATCAATACTTGATCAAGCCATCTTGTAGTACTTAGCATAGACTAGTAACCCATTACTTATCATTCATCTTTACTCATTAATCACTTTAATATCTTGTTACCCTTTTGTTCATTCTAATAAGGAAACAATAGATTAATGATGGAGCGAGTCAACATCAAATCATAAATTAGACATAATTCATAGCAAGGTAAGTCTGGCCATAACTGTACATGGACACATGAATAGATAGTACACAACTAAGGATTTTGAATCAATAGTAAACACATCATGAAGTCTCGAACTTGCTATAACCCGAATCGGGTACCGGGTGACCCGGGCCGAGTTTGTAACGTGAAACGATCGAAGAAACACAATTATGAATCTGAAAAGTTATCCCGAGCCGAGTATAAGTTGACCCGGGCCGGTTCATGGTGGGAACCCGGACCGAATATATATGCTGCTTGGGTCAGGAGTGTGAATGGTACCTCACATCATCGGGAACGACGATGGACAAACCTGGGCCGAGTTATAGAGAACCGGATTGGGTGACTCAGAAGTCGATTGATCTTATCGAACGGTCGACTGATTTGTTAGGGGTCAGCCGATATGTGCCTACTAACCCGAACCGAGTTCGACGAGCACGACCCTGAAATCACTTCGTCGTATAATTTCTTTGCCGAACTCGGGCCGGATTCTAAATAACCTGTACCGGGTCCTTACATTTCCAGAACATTGAAATATTCTTAGATCGGGTACAAACATAAATCTATAAACACAGATCATAGACAAACATAGCAATGATATAAATCGTAGATTTAAGTACACAGCAGACCTATCGAATCATGCATACACATTATGAATTATACTTATAACAGATCCAAATCAAATGACCATAACAGGCAATGCATTCAATATTGGTACTTAATTCTTCCTCTTAATATCATTCACGAATATAGCATGGCAGATCATCCTCTTAATATCATTCACGAATATAGCATGGCAGATCTGAATGAGATTTGGCTTGATTTATTTAAAGGTTATACAAGGTGATTTCGAAGGATCACCCACCTTTAGTCGGGACTGATCCTTTGCTTCGATCCGTTGGAAACTTTATCAGTCGCGTATTCCCTGTCGTCACTGAACTTTAGTGACCTTGCGCTCTCTCCTCAGTCGGATCGCCCTCACTTGCAGGCCGCAAGACTACAGACTATGAGGAGATCTAGAGACGAAAGAATGATGCATGGAAATGCTATAATAGTTGGCTGCCCTTACCAGTGTTGAATTGAAGGAACTTTCGAGGTAAGCGTCAGATGGCTATCAAAAAAGAAATAATCGATTTCTGTAGAATGAAAGGCTTTACCAAGGTCTTGGACGTTTTGATTTTTTATTTAATGCCTCATATCAGAATTAATTCCTCCATAATTACTTGATTCCTCTCATAATTGCTTGTAATTTGAATTCTCCCCAATTAATTTTCTTTCCTTGCATTTAACTGTCCACCTTTGAATTTCCTGAAGGGCCGTTTGACGCATTACCGATTTAAGTGACCGATTATTTAGATCACCACTTAAATAAATTACCACAATTTAAATTACCGATAATATTACATTATAGTGTTTGGTAAGTTCTGATAACCTAAATAATAGTCAAAATGGATAGTGATAAAATTACCAAAATATTCTTAAAAATTATTTCAAATTTTAATAACATATTATTATAAATAAACAAAGAAAAAAAAATAGAAAAGTGAATATATATAAAAAAGATGAGACAAAATTAAGAGTTATTTGAAAAATATTTCAAATAATAAAAAAGATGAAGTTAAATGATATTTATTTATTAATAAAATATTTGAAATAAAAATTTAATTAAAGAGATGTTTTCGTCAAAATGTATTCCCACTAGCTGATAATCTGGAAAGACACCCCCTCTGCCTGCTATCTAGATTATTAGTGAGGTGATAATCAAAATTATCAGAGCAATTAAAATTATCGATAATCAATCGCAGCCAAACGAGATAATGTGGTGGGTCCTGAAAATTTTAAATAAAATAACCGATAATTTATTTAGATTACCCCATACCAAACAACCCTTGAATGTTAGGGATGTTGGTATCGTGGCATTTACTTCTTCTTGCCGGCCATTATTTTTTTTTTGGTTGTCACAAATTTAAAGCACATCAATAAATATGAAATAAAAAATTTGAATATATTTACGCATATTTTTAATTGCGAAATTAAATAAAAAAAAGAAAAAGGATGTCCTTACACCTCCATCTATCGAGATAGCCAGATAATAAATAAATAAATAAATAAATAAATAAATAAATAAAATTCAAATAGTGAAGCAGACAGCAGAGTTTTGAAAACGTTTGCACAAAATAAGTCAACCAAAGAGCAGGCCAGCAGTCGTTTTTCATGTCCGCCTCCATTAAATTAAAATTTAGGGTTTTTTTTTGTCAGCAAATTAATTGAATGAAGAAACTGGGATTTCGACCACTGAATTCAAGACCACTATGTTTTCAACTTTTTCTGTATTAATTTAATGCATAAAACTCACAAAACCTAAAGTTTACTTTTTGTTTTTTTTTAATGTTTTAACTTTTTTTTTTGTTTAAATGAGGCCAAAACTATATTATATGTTGTGTACTTCTTTAGCGTTTCGTGTACTTTGATAGTTAATTCAATTAATAATCCGATTACCTAAGCATGAAGTATGAAGTATATATCCATAGCATCAACCTATCATTGTATTGATGCGACATCGATCACGATATAATATATGATAGTCTTTAATTAATAAGTCATTGTGTTTCTTCAACAATATTATGAAACAATTAAGAATGATTTGGGACCTCATAACTACCATTGTATGCTTTCGGCCATAATAAACTAAGTTCAAGGTTATACTTGCTATGTTAAATTTATAAGTATAAAGATATTGTTTCTTCTTATTATTGGGATTATTAAGGTTTTAGAAAAACTGATGTTACATTCACATTATATTAGAATCAAGTTCGAATTTTCGTCGATGCTAATATTTTTTTTAAAATAAATCTTTTAATTGTCCACGTGATGATTTGTATCAGACCAAAATTAAGCTTAAAAATATAAAGATATTTCTTAGCTTAAACTTTTTTTTAAAGAAATTAGAGCATATATAATTTTAGAAATATGAATGAAATATACTTATTGAAAACAAAGAAATGTATATTTATTGAACACGATAAGCATGAACATAAGAGATCTATATTTATAGAACACTATAAGTATGAACACTATAAGCATGAACATAAGAGATCTATATTTATAGAACACTATAAGTATGAACACTATAAGCATGAACCATAAGAGATCTATATTTATAGAACACTATAAGCATGAACATAAGAAATCTATTCTTTATACATCACAAATTTCTTTCACGCCACGTACTAAGCACATTTAATATGGTGACTGTTTGGATAAACTTATAAATCAACTTATAAATGGGTTTGTCATGCTCCCAAGATTTCGACCGATGGATTGATCACCGATGGCTTAGATTGCGCGTATATTTACATTTGTTCGATTCATGATCGACGTCTCATATATGTGTTTCTTTTTTTCAATTTTTTTTCATAAACCCTAACCAGCGCCTCTTTTTCGCTCATTTTGCCTCTGCCCTTCTCTCTCCTCGCCGTCACTCTTCTGCAAGCCCTCGCCGCCGCCCGACGTCGTCGACCTTCATGATTCGCATGCCGCCGCCGCCCACTCGCCTCAGACGCTGCACCTCGCCCTCGTCTAAAGCTCATTCCCTTGTCAACCCCCGACGACCTCTGTCGCGAACCCCCGCCAACCTCCACGATGACCTGATCTGCGCGTGAGGGGCCAGATCCAACCGTCGCCGACCTGACCTCCAAGACCACCCCGACCTTCGTGACCCCATCGAGCTCCGTCGCCGACCTCTGCGACCCCCGCGACCATCGGAGCTCGCCGACCCCGCCACGACCCCACATCACCACCGCGCGGCGACCCCTGCCGTGACCGTCGCCGCCCACTCACCTCAGACATTGTACCTCCCTCGCCCAACGCCCGCTCCCTCGCCGACCCTCGACCTTTGCTCCGATCTCGCCCGCTGATGCCCTCCGACGCTCGACCTCCTCGTCTTCCATCACGGGTGCTCGACCTCGCCCGCGCTGCGCCGCTACTGCGACCACACATCGCCGCCGCTACTGTGACAACTCACCGTCGTTGTCCGACAAATCCTCATGCCCTCTCCGAGACCAAGCGTACCATGAATGTAACGGAGATTAGTAAAATTTGTAATTCAAATTAGACGAATTTTAATTGTACAATTTTGATCACATTGGTTTATCAAATTTGACGTAAGTAGCTCCAATTTCATGTCGTATATCGTGGCAAGGATTTATTTTCTAATTTGTGTTAAGCGTGTGACCTGAGCAGGCAAATTTCTTTTCTTTTGGGAGACAAAATTGACTCCGCACGATTTGAATCCAATCTAACACGACAACAAGAGTTAAAAGTCAAACTTTAAAGTAGACTTCATTTCAACAACTATATATCATATACCGTATGAAAATAATCATCCTAAAAAAATAAAAAATTACAAATGACTTAAAAATGAATTAACAATTAATTACATCAAAAAATAAAAAAATTACAAATGACTTAAACATGTATTAACAATTAATTACAGCGGCGAGGGTCTGCAACAGAGGGGTTGGTGTCCATGCGAGGTCAGTACGCGATGGTGGTGCGGGGTCGGCGGTCATGCGAGGTCGATAGGGGTGCGACAGGGGTCGGCGCATGTCGGAGGTGCTAGGTCGGTGTGCGGAGGTGGTGCGGGATCGGCGATCGTGTGAGGTCGACGGAGGTGTGGCAGGGGTCGGCGCGCAACGGTGATGCAGGGTCTCGACGGGGTCGGCGGGTGCCGGTGGTCGCCGGGGTCGCAGAGGTCGGCGACGGTTGGATCTGGCCCCTCACGCACAGATCTAGTTGGTGGGGGGTCGCGGCAGAGGTCACCGCACGACGATTGTGCAGGGTCGCGGCGGGGTCGGCGAGTGATGTGGTCGCAGAGGTCGGCGATGGGGTCGCGGAGGTGGGGGGTCCCGGAGGTCGGCGACGATTGGATCTGGCCCCTCACATGCAAATCTGGTTGTCACGGAGGTCGACGGGGGCTCGCGACGGAGGTCGGCGGGGGTCGCAGCGGAGGTCGCGACGTCGGGGGTCGACGAGGGAGCGAGCATCTGACGAGGGCGAGGTATAGCGTCTGAGGCGAGTGGGCGGCGGCGGCACGCGAATCGCGAAGGTCGGCGGTGAGGGCTTGCGAAAGAGCGAGGGCAAGGAGAGAGAAGGGCATAGGCAAAATGAGCAAAAAAGGAGGCGCTGGTTAGGGTTTATGGGAAAAAAATGGGAAAAAAATACATATACGAGCCGTCAAATCGGACAAGTGTAAATACGCGCGCGATCTAAGCCATCGGTGATCAATCCAACGGTCGAAATCTTGGAACCATGAAGTTGATAGCATAGGAATTAAACCCCTTATAAATAGTTTTAAGTAAAATAATATTTTATAGAACACTAAAAGCATAAATATAAGAGATCTATATTTTTGTAGCAAAAAAAATATCATAAAACAAAGGAGAAATTTTGACGTAAAAACTTGTTGAAACCCGTCTCCGAAGACCGAATCCGACTGCAGCCAACGGAAAAGAATTGGACACAGAGTCCAAGATGTCTGACCAGCTCAGTTGACTGCAATTTGACCTTCCCTGAGTTGGATCCAATTTGATCCTGCCGCCAACAACTATATATATGAGAGAAAAATATCTACATAATAATAATCATGGACCAGTACTCAAAACTTATTAATTTAATTGGTTGCATCGACCAATACAAAACATTATTTTACTTAAGAGGGAAATATCTGCATAATATCAGAATTCACCTCTTGTGCAGCACAAAAAGAAAACAATACCTGATCAGAGAGAGAGAGAGAGAGAGAGAGAGAGAGATTATATATCCACATGCTGACAAACATATAAGAGATCACGCATATGCCTTCCAGGGATGATCAAATTTTTTAGTAATATTATTAAACATTTATTAGTTTAACATTATAAGCATACTAATATTATTGATTAAATATGATAATAAATTAAGCAGACTTGCCTAAATTCTAACAGTCACTGGAGTTGAAGAGAATGTAATATTGCGATGTTGAATAATGAGAGATCTAAATTGATTAAGAGAAGAGCACGAAGGACTTTACGTATCAATACTAAAATAATCATAAAAAAACTAATTATTATTTTTTTTAAAAAAAAGAACGTTGCTAGTTATAGTATATTTTTCCATATTAATTATCTTAATATACACTGCTACGCCCCATTTTATGCTGACATTTGACTTGGGATTTGGGACAGTTCATGAATCTCGCCAAGTCGCCCACACTGCTCACAGATCATCTATCTCAAAGCATCAACCCACCGTTTTATGTAGGAAAAATATCTTCCTCGCCAAACCTCCACCCCAACCCAATCGATCCAAATGAAGATCTTGCACCATACATTATAATTATTAGTATTATACATATTATATATATATATATAGATAATTATATGAAGTAACATCATCGTACGTTTATTAATCGCATATTATATGTATGTTTTCTACAGAAGTGTGGGGATTCGAGAAAATAATTTATTCTTTGAAACACTGATGTATGACATACATATGAGACACAAATGATGAACTATGCTAAATTTATTGAATCTTACAGCTCAAATGCATCTTAGAAGTAGTTGTTATAACGGGTGAAAGAAGAAGATAGACATCAATTTACAGCAAAAAACATATAGGCAAGAGAGAGAGAGAGAGAGAGAGAGAGAGAGAGAGAGAGAGGGAGACCATTTTCTTGTTATAATATTAAATAGAGTCAAATTGACATAGTTAGTTAGCAGAATTATATTTTAAGATCGTTGAGTGTTAATTTGATTCTCGATGTTTATCAGATATATCATTTTTATTTTCGTTTGAATATTAAATTAATTGGATGCTAATAATTCTCGAGACGTAGAGTGCCTCCTGTAGTTTCCGTAGCGTGCCGCTTGTTTTCATGTATGCGATGTGTCTAACTATGAATATAAATATAAACTCGTCAATATTTTTTTTGTAAAATTAAATATAATAATGAGTTCACTATAAAGATATCCTGACGCCTCCCGCCTCCCGCTCCGACTCAGCTTGCAAAAGATGGCGGTTCACCACCCTCTCGAGATCGCCGACGCTTCCTGCGACGACGACGGCCGCTCGAAGCGAACAGGTAAACCCCTCACGTCTGTCCCTCGATCGAGCTTTTGTTCTTTTACGCGCTTCGTCGGCGTTCTAACTTCATTTGGCCGGCGGCTTCGGTGGTCGATCAGGGACGATATGGACGTGCGTCGCGCACATCATCACCACCGTGATCGGGTCCGGCGTGCTGTCCCTTGCGTGGAGCACCGCGCAGCTCGGATGGATCGCGGGGCCCCTCGCCATGCTCTGCTTCGCCTTCGTCACCTACGTCTCCGCTGTCCTGCTCTCCGACTGTTACCGGTCCCCCGATTCCGTCACCGGAGCCAGGAACTACTCCTACATGGACGCCGTCAGAGTGAACCTAGGTCCAATTCATGCCGCTGACCCCATGAATGTTCTAATCTCTGTAGGATACAGTAACTGATCGGTCGCCCGATGCCTTGTTCCAGGTAAGAAGCAGACCTGGCTCTGCGGGTTCCTTCAGTATCTTAGCATGTATGGAACTGGAATCGCTTACACGATCACCACCTCGATCAGCATGAGGTAAGATTCAATTCGACTGGTGCACACGTGATCGACGAGTTCATGATCTCATTATTGTCGCTGTCATACTGCGATGTACGTGCACCTGCTGCAGGGCCATTCAGAGATCCAACTGCTACCACAGGGAAGGACAGAGCGCGCCATGCGCCTATGGCGACAGCTACTACATGCTCGCCTTCGGGCTCGCCCAGGTGCTGCTCTCCCAGATACCGGACTTCCACGAGATGGCGTGGCTCTCGGTCATTGCGGCCATCATGTCCTTCTCCTACTCCTCCATCGGCTTCGCTCTGGGCCTCGCCAAAGTGATTGGTACAGATCATCATCATATAACCTCTGCCTCATCGTCTAAGGAACTGCTAGTAGTGATCAGACATGTTTAATTGCTGTGAGTGTACGAGCGGCAAACGAAATGGAGTCGATTTTGAGCCTTTCCGCTTCGTTCGTTTCGACAGGGAACGGGACTATAAAGGGGGGCATCAATGGCGTCACGATGCTCTCCAGACCGCAGAAGGTTTGGCGAGTCTCTCAAGCGCTGGGCGACATAGCTTTCTCCTACCCCTACTCCCTTATCCTCCTAGAGATACAGGTTTGGCATGTCTGACAAGTGACAACTCAATTAAGAACTCTGCATGCCGACAGTAATTTTGATCTCGCTGTGACTCGAATGCGTGGCCTTAATTTGAATTGAAGGACACTCTGAGATCGTCACCACCTGAGAACCAGACCATGAAGAGGGCGTCCATGATCTCCGTCGCGGCCACCACATTCTTCTACCTCTGCTGCGGCTGCTTCGGCTACGCGGCGTTCGGGAACGGCACGCCGGGGAACATCCTCACGGGGTTCGGCTTCTACGAGCCTTACTGGCTCGTCGACTTCGCCAACGCCTGCATCGTTCTGCACCTCCTGGGAGGCTACCAGGTCGATCCTTAATTCTTCTCCGCCAACAGCTAATTCGCCTCAAAATGCAATTGCAATTCTGTTGACTGTTTTGCTGGCTGCCGGGGCAGGTCTTCAGCCAGCCGGTGTTCTCGTTCGCGGACAGATGGTTCGCCGCGAAGTTCCCCAACAGCGGATTCGTGAACAAGCACCGCGCCGTCCGGCTGCCGCTGCTGCCGGCTTTCAGGGTGAATCTGCTGCGGCTTTGCTTCAGGACGCTGTACGTGGCGACGACGACGGGGCTGGCCATGCTCTTCCCTTACTTCAACCAGGTCCTGGGGCTGCTGGGGGCCGTCAACTTCTGGCCCCTGGCCATCTACTTCCCCGTGGAGATGTACTTCGTGCAGAAAAAGATCGGCGCCTGGACGACCAAGTGGGTCGTTCTGGAGGTGTTCAGCGGCGCCTGCCTGTTCATCAGCGTATTCGCTCTGATTGGATCAGTCCAAGGACTCATCAGCGAGAAGCTCCATTAGGCATTATTAGGATCATCTCTCTCTCTCTCTCTCTCTCTCTCTCTCTCTCTCTCTCTCTCTCTCTCTCTCTCTCTCTCTCTCTGCTCGTGTGTGTAGACATTATATATAGCAAGAGCCTTTAGAATTTTTAACCGCATAGAATGCACTTGAAAGATAACACCCATCTCTGTGTCATTCACCAACAACATCACCAATCAATGCGAATGATAAATGTCGAGCACAATGAAGACGTAGCTATTTCATGTGTTGTAACAAATAGAAAGTAACTTTACTTATGATTACGACGATAAACAAATGAAAAGTTTTCCAAAATTTATATTGAGTATCCTCTGTTTACTTATAGTTACATTATTTATTTATACAAAAAATATAAGATTTTAAATTATCACTTTCTCATGATCCCCCACGGATCCTCTCAGGAGTAGCAATAATGGCGGGCTCATCTCCTAAGATTTTAAATTCTAAACTCCAATTTAATCCTTAAATGAGATTTTTAAAATTCGGCCACACCTAACTCATGATCGACCAGACTAGTGGCCGAGCATTGAGATTGACTCGCTAAAATTCAACCAAAACTTGAGTTCAGTTGGCTGATCCAATGGGATTGAATGCACAAATCAAGTTCAATAAAAAGTTGACAAATAAAAAATTAAGAATTTTAGGACATTATATATTTATATATACTTTTTTTTAATTTATGCTCTTATTTTTCTTTCATCACGTATATAAGATTTGGTCGATTTTTTATTTATAATTACTTTTTATAAAGGATTTCTTTGTTTAGCAAATATTTGATTGTTGTCATTTTATACTCACTTTATCATATTATTTGGTTTGAATTATTTTATTTTACTTTGTTATATTATATTTTACATTATTAAAGTATTTGTTATACAGGACATTACATATTGATAAATATTAAAATAATTCTTTTTAACCTATTTTAATCTTTTATTAATTTATAGTTTCCAATCCAAATCAAAGGCCCAGTTGAATCTTACAAGTTCCAAACTACTTTATAAACTATCTCAACCAATTTATAGGTTACAAAATTTGATAGCTAAACTTGATTTCAAATACACTTTTCTTTTCTTATCTTCTATTTTTTTTATATTTAAATACCTCATTCAATACTTTTTATATATTTTACTTCTCTTTCTTTTGTCTTATCAACATAAACTTATTCTTTTTATTTAAGTTGACTAATTTTTATCTTTAATTTGTAGTAAAAAACGATATTTTAAATAAATTAAAATTAAATTTAAAAATGAACAAAGGTAATCATCAAGTTATAATAAAAAAAATTTTAACTCATATATTGATATCTTTTATAACCATTATTTAATCTAAGCATTATATTTATGAAATATTTTTATTCAACTTAATAATGTGATCACTTTTCACTAATCACTATCCCACTATCAGTTAACCAGAAATCAGATTATTAATTGAATTATTATTCCTCCAATTTTGCCGAATAGAGCGTCTTAAGTTGAAGAAGCTGTTGGGATCGACGCACGCTTCAAATCTAAGAATGCTTCTCACTTGCAGCATCTCTCTCTTTTTTTTTCCCCCTTTTTGTTCACTTGCGATATCGGCCGGCGACATGTAATACATGCATATAAAGACTGGGCAGACATGTAATACATACATATGAAGACTAGTGCCCATATCAAAGACGGATCGGAAGGACGACGACGACATTGTCCTCAGCTCGGATGATGAGCCGATGAATTCTTTAACATCGCAAAATAAAGGTAAAGGTATACAACCCACAACATCAACCCATTCCAAAAAGAAAAAAAATGTTAGATACATAGAAGAATAGTTTGAAATGAAGAATACAGGTTAAAAGACAAAAATAGAAGATGATTGAAGATCCTGTGTCAATGGCATCGTCATCTTATTCCACCCCTTTTCCCCATCTTTCTGATAAATTTGTACATATTCTTCTTTTACAGGCTTTGTATCTAATTAAGCAAAGTAGGAGGATGAAGACGATGTGTCTGCCAGAACCTGCACGATAGAGGAATATTTACGCATTGTAAATACAAATGAAGAATTTAACCCTTCTTTTCTTCTTCTAACAGAAAAAGGGCAAAGACTGAAAATAATGAATGATATAGACAACATGCAAATTATTGACTTGCCTCCAGTTGCTCCTCGGTGAAAGAATCCTTCTGTAGGATCCAAGTGTCTGCATGGGTCCGCCTAAACTCCGCAACCGCTTTGGTGACAGTCGATTTAATTGGAGAGGGTTCATTAATGAATCGGGCGAGCAGTGTTACATGACCAGGAAGCCAGCTACAAAATAGTGGAATTACCAAATCAACGAGGGAGTATTCTCCTCCACGCATAACAATGTAAACACAACAGGATGTAATTACCATAGGAACTATAAATTTATTATTTAATAAACTCAAGTATCACATCTGAAAATATGCATCAAATATCAACCTAATTGAGACTCCTCAAACTAAGGCTCGCCACGTACGCAGATGTCTAGTGCACTCACACTAACCTTTACATATGAGTTGTCATAGCAAAGTGATTACAGTCGAACTCAAAGATTAAGACAAGATGCAGCATACCTGGGCATGTCATAAGGGACTGACAAAACTGAAGCAGCCAAAGCAAGGACAGTACCATGTACTGATGATATAGATGTGCTGGAACTGGAAGTTCTGGAGGACAGCAAGGTCATAGATGAGTTGAGATAAGATCAGAACATGCACTGGGAACACAGTATATGCAATTTGTAGCAGTAGATAGAAACAGGAAGAAAGGTTTTAATCAAGAATATACACCTCCGCTTTCGTCCTTTTAGAATTAGTTCTGCTTCTTTATATGATCGATCACGAAAAGCTCTCGACAGATCTTCATCTCCACCCTTTAGTAAACTAGCAAGCACACCTGCAGCATGTTCTCGGACCTGCGTTGATAGAACATACATCAATATCAACAGTATAGGCTGGTGCAAATCAGACGTAGATAAAGAATTGTGAATACGTAACCATTATTTCTACAAGCTATGTACTCAACAATAATGAAAAATTTGCACAAACAGATTGTCAAAAATTGATCTACAAATAGACAATGGGTTTACACTGGACTCCTGAACACATTGTAAATGACACATACTACTCTTTGCTTTTCCTAGTAGGTTCATTGATCAATGCAGTAAATGAACTAAAAGAAGGTGATGAATTGTAAGGAATCTTGAGTAGAAGATTATGTTCAACACAAAAGCACAAAATTACATAGGATCTACAGAGGACATAGAGACAAGACACAGTGAAACGCAATAAGTTGAAAGTAATAATTAATTCATCAAAGAGTAGACAAGAACTAGTCACGACTCAGATATCACATAGAAGTAATCAGCTAGTGATAAATCAAACAACATCATTTGAGTGCCAAGTCACCATCCAGCTTGAGCTATCAGGAAACGGTGGATCAAAAATAGAAAGCTTGCCTCAACTTGGTTGTCTTTAAGTAGCCCTTCAATACTTCCCCGTATCTGTACCTTCTCTGTTTCTGTGAGTGTAAAAATGTGCCTGTTACAAAAAGTTCGTTATCTTAGTTAAATCAGAAAGTTGGACATGATAGTTGTAAATGACATTAAACTTAGAAAATATAGCATGCTCGACTAAACCTCCATGTTAAGAATAACATGAAATTGGTTCTAAACAAAGAGATCTGCTACAAATATTCAGATCTAGAATGATATGCAAGAGAGACAATCACAACAAAACTATGCCTCAAGTTCATCTGCGGAAAGGAGATCTGATACAAATACTCAACTAAATCCAAAATAATAAGCAAGAGAGACAATCACATAAAAAATATGCCTCAGTTTCAAATGTAGAAAGCACTAGTTGATTTTCTAAGGACATATGCAAGATGAACAGAGTTATTATGCAACATTTCCTTGAAAATCCTTGTGCCTCACTCACAGCCAACAATTTTTTACACGGGTTTTGGCAAATATGTCTTCCCATCAAGAGATAAACTGAACCGAGAGGAGGGTTCATCAAGTAAATGTAATTCACATTTGAAATCTATTGATGTTTCAACGATCAAGCAACAAGAGTAAATTAAAAAATATCATAAATATCTCTGAACATATCTCACCAAATATAATTTCCATGTCATTAAGAAACATGACAATTGTGCACACATTCATTAGAAAGCAATTCACATAATCATAAATTTTTTGAGAAGGCATCGGAATTTCAGAAATTCACATAATCATAATTCGCAGATTAGAGATCATGAATTTAACTCTGCCTATATTTTATAGCCGGTCCCAAGTCCGGATAAAGGAGGAGGGTTGTGTTAGGCCCCGACATCCAGCGTAAAATCCTGTCGAATCTTATGAACATGGATCAACGAATATATTGTGAAAACCATTAGATGCGCCAGTAAGAAGAGTAGATCAAATAATCTGGAGTCCGATTAAAAGAGGGAGAGGGAGGCCAAGGCGGACACTTGGCGAACTAATAGAGCAAGATCTATTGGTGAATAATATACCGAAAGGTTTGGTTACTAATAGAGCGGAATGACGTCGTATGATTCATGTAGCCGACCCCACCTAGTGGGATAAGGCTTTGTTGTTGTTGTTGTAGAGATCATGAATTTCAGAAAGAAAGGTCAGTGTATTGTGGAATACATCCCGTGAATGAAGGAACATCTAAATCCGACTAGCAGTTTTAGATTAAGTTATTATAAAAAATATAATAAGCATAAGGAAAAACGGTAAAACAATGCACTAACCTGTACATGAAGGTCCTAAGATATGTGAGAGATGCAGATCTTGTTCGCCAGTAGGGATCACTAGTTGAAGAAAGCATAACCGATAAAGCATTTTCCAAAATGGGTCGAGGTAAAATTCTCCACTTAAATAATTCAAATGCTGCCTTAGCCAAAGTTGACAATTCCTTATTTGATGTTTCCTGAAAGTAACATAAAGATCATTTAAGATAATTGGAAAGACATCTTAAGCACAGGACAGAATTGGCTGGTCAGGGAAGTTGCAAATTCAAGCTTTGTTGGTATTACCCACACCTGTAATGAAATAATAGGATAGAGAAATCCAACAAGCACATCTAACAAGTAGGAGGATCTTCCAGACTTCAAGGCTGAGATAACAAAATGGAGCATCTGAAAATAATTTAAGAGGTTACAAAGGTAAGATAGTGGAGTGTCTGAAATTAACCAAGCCAAACAAAAAATGTTGGTCTCCCACACAAAAGTTAAGAACTTTCAAGTGGCATAAGGTCAAGTACCGTTTCCATCCTCCTAACATCCTCTTTCACCTCTGCATTAGATACACTTTCGCGTGAAGAATCCACGAGTGGTTCTGTGATTTCAGATTGATTTGAGCTTTGAATGTTCATTGCAATTACAGAAGCTCTATCTGTTAGAAGTTTGGCCCAGTCAAGTTGATGTGATTCAACCATAAGACTGTCTCCATCTTCTGCTTTGGTTTGTGCATATCCAAACATCTCAAAGAGTCGTAGATTTGAGCATAGCACAGAAAGCGTTACCCCAATAGCTTCCCTTACCTGCCTCACATGTCATGAATTTTAGAGGAAAGCGATGTCACAACAAGAATGGAAAGACTCAATTTCCAAAACCTATAGAGCATAAAGCATAAAATGTCACATCCTAGGAACAAATAGCCCAAAATCGGTAGCAAACATCTGTCCGCACAGTGGTGCAATATTCCAAAGACGCAAATCTTCTACTGTGTTTTTTCAAGTAAATGCTAATGATGAATGACAATTTTTTTCCACGACTGCACACAAGATATTGATAATGCATAGGTGTCCCATCAAAGTTGGCATAACTAGGTAACAAGTCCAAAAAATCATATGTGAGAGGCGAATAATATGCCACAGAAAACTGCAAATATAAGATGCCTTGGTATCCCTGCGTAGAACTGCTACTTTACACTATTAAAGCTAGAAAGGATGCAATAACATTGCTATTTTATACTAACAAAAATTTCAAACTAGAAGGAAGTCGCATAAAAGTATGACTTACTTGGGCAGATGAGTGGCTTGTATTAGATAATAGTTCTTCAAGAAGTTTATGATGGTACTGGATCTCAGATATAGGCATTCGAGGAGGTGATATTTCTAGAAGTGCTACAGAGTGGAATGCGTATCTCTTGGCCACAATGCTTGTAGCCATTGTTTGAGGTACTGGTTTCATTAAGCAGTTCAGTATCCGCTGTCGTAGAAGAGGGGTCTTTGTGCCATATTTGCCTTTTCCTGTAACCGCATATCTTATACAAGCTGCCCAATCAGGTGTTGATTCGACAGATGGCAATACCATAACCTTTTGAAGTTGAGACATCATCCAACCATCCCATGCTTCCACAAGACCATCAGCATCAGAATGAAAGATACCAGCCATGACTTCAGCAGCAACACACTGCTTTGACCTCTCTTTTGCATTTAAAAATTCATCCAGTGAATTTTCAAGAGCTTGTAGAACTGGTGTCCCACATTCTTGTAACAGCCGCTTAAAAATTCTAGCAAAGTTAGAATAGAAATTATCACCACCATACAAGGATATCCAACTAGGTGTTCGTGGCCATGATGCCGAGAAATCAAAGTAGAAAAACGTAATAGCTTTATCTGCAAGGCTTTGAAAGGATGATGATCCTTGACCCCCTTTAGATGCAGCACTCTCATTATCAGCAACTATATGGACATGCGAAAGGCTGTTGAGTGTTTGACTAAAGAACCCATCCTCTGCTAATATTTGGTTCAAGATACCTTCCATGGAGTTATTGTTTTCCTTTCGATGTTCAAGAAACTGTTCATTTTGACTAATGACCTTATGAGGCGCTCCCTGTAGTAGAGTATTCAAAGCAGATATTGCTAGAATCCTTGACTGAGGAAGTTGGCTCTTCAAATTTCTCAAGAAATGTGCTGCCATGAAATATGTCAAAAATGAGGTCGAGATAACAAGGGAAGACAGCGAATGTGAGACTACTTGCATAGGAAAATTTATTAAAATGTATTGCATAAAGGAAAAAGTAACACAAACCAGCAGTTTCCCCTAGAATTTTCGAAGACAAATGTGAATTGCTCCTAGAAGCCAATGTTAATAAAAGGAGAACTCTGTTAGCCATCAAATTGTACCTACACAGCAATTTGTGACAATTAGTGCACTGAAGGAAACCAAAAACTACTAGAATGCTGTTAAAATAGTATAAGAAAATTGATCTAAGATACTGAATAGCAAAAAATATGATGAGTTAAAAAGAAGCTCATGCATTGAAATTTTAGACAGGGAAATAGTACCTCCAATGCCCAGTGGTGTCAAAACTCAAGGAACTGATTTGAGAAACCAAATCCATGAATTCTGGTACATCTGTGCGACTATCTGAAGCCTTGAAGAAACTCCTTGATATTCCAGAGAAATGGATATTGTACTTCACAAACAACTGGAACCAGGAATCATCAAACAAAATGTTAATCTTTATGTACAGGGTCCAAATAATGTTATAAACCAAACAAATTTGTCAACATTTTCACAAAGGCTTACCTCAGTTATAGCTTTTTGGACTTTCAATGATTCATGATGTGAGCTTCACCAAAAACATGGTAACCATAAGATATTCAAGCAGAAGAAGAAATCATGATATAGAACGATAAGAGTATGAAGATAGAAAATTTTAATAAAGTAGAAACAGTTACCTAGCAAGGAGACCAATGATAAATGAAGAGAATGACAAAGCATCCTAGAAACAAGAGAAAATGAAATATTAACATATTGGCATAAAAAGTTACATTGATCCATTATTTCTGATGGTGTACCGTTGTCAAATGCCTTAGAACGTTTTGTGTTGCAAGAACTGTGCAAGATCCTAACACTACATGTTCTGCAGCCTTTGGATCTTGTAGATTGGCTGCCATTGTCAGAACACACTTGGAATTTAAAGATGGCCACCGCTTGAGAATCCTTGACAGAGATCTTCCAGCAAGACTGAGAAATTTAAAGGGGAAAAGAAAATGAAGATTGCTCCTTTGTCAACAAATTTATTAAATGTCTGATAAACTAAATGGTAAAAGGGATTATCAGTGGTTACTATAAGTCTATAACTATTACTTTTAACAAGCTTTAGTTTTGCTTAATCCTTCAGCTGTTTTCTCTTCAAAATAAAATCCGTCAGCTGCTCAACACATTCTTAAGCATTTTCAAGCAATGCCACAGTTTTGATCAAAACGATGAAAATCCCCATATAAATGTTATTTATATCAATCATCATTATGGTTCACTTGATTAGATCATAAAAATTTAGCTAAAAGCGCAATTTCAAAAAATTACAATCCAACTTTGACATGTAAACTTTTAATTATAGATGGATAATCTTACTTCAAAAATAAGAATAGAAACTTACGAGCGAACTGTTTCATAATTATGCAGTGAAAGATCCAAAAGATCATCCATCAAAATAACCAAGTGCTCAGATGGAAATACTCGTCCATCAATACGAAATTTATGATATGATGATTGTGACGATCTCCATGTACTATGCATGAAAGCCTTGTCAACTAGCGCCCACCTTGGCCTGCAATAAAGAATTATCAAGATATAGAATTCATAAATTTTCTTTTTTCTTTTGTTTGTTTGAGAGGGATAAAGGATGAGAGCCGGGGGGGTGGACTCATTCGCTTTTATTCATAACTGATAACTTAGAGCAGCATAGATTTCATTTTTTTTTTTTTTGAAAGGGACATAGATTTCATAAGTTAGACAAAGAAACAAGGTGGTTCTTGCCTTTTTTTCCCTTTAGCATATGACTGAGTAATGAAGTTACACGAAGGTTCAACAACAGCAGCAGATTCCAATTTCCAAGCCTGTATATGATTTGACCATTCTTCAAACTCTAGTGATCCTACAATATATTGCGAAAGAAGGTCAAGGACAACAGAAGAGTGATCATAACAAACACCTTCTGTTTGATAGGTATCGCACTATATGATCTGCACTTCAGCAGTACTGAACATACCATAATTTCCTAAGGCATCCATGATCCGAATGCTAAGGATGAGGAGTATACTATCATCTGATCTTTCTTTCATTAAATACCTGTAGAAGTGTAAGGACATAAGAAAGCTAATTGGAAAAAACAAACAAGAATAACATATATTAGACAAGCATTACTTGCAGGCTATATGTATCTGCTGAGCAGCTCTTTCCCTCATTTCTGAACTTCCAACAGATGCGCCAACAGCTCCGGCAATAAAGTTAGGTTTTTTATCCATTTCTTTATTGTCTTCATCTCTGTACGATGGTCGCATGTCAGGCAAGCAGGACATTACACCTTGCAGTGACGAGTAAATGCGCAACAGTGTCACCTTCAAGTGCTCCTTCTCATCTCCTGTTAAACAAAATTTAAATGATTATGTGCTATCATTATCATCAACTGCAGGCATTTTCATGATAAGGTTTGAATTAAAGAGAGATTTCAATCGCCATATTCAGAAAGGTAGGAAGGTCAGCGTAGTACCAAAAGTGGTTTCAAGAAAGAGGCTAAAATAACACCGAACACACTTCCTAAATCTTAATACATACAGAACAGAATGGCTTATCATGATAGACTAATTCCTCTTGAAGTTATACACACACAATCCATGCACTTCTTAAAACAGAATCAAAATGTCAAACTCAACAACAACAACAACAAAGCCTTATCCCACTAGGTGGGGTCGGCTACATGGATCATACGACGCCAAAATGTCAAACTCAATGATACAAAAATGCACCATTGAAAGAAGTTATTCTCACCAATTATAAGTCAATAGACCATCAATCATTAGTTTTTTCTTTCTTTTTTTTTTTTTTGAGTGAAAGGATGACTACAACGTTCCATAGCCATCCACTAAAACAACACCGAAGACACTTCCTAAATCCTAATGCATACACTACAAAATGGCTTATCATGATAGACTAATTCCTCTCGAAGTTATACGCATACAATACATACACTTCTTAAAGCAGGACCAAAATGTCAAACTGAATGATACAAAAATGCACCATTGAAAGAAATCATTCTCACCAATTATAAGTCAATAGACCATCAACCATTAGTCTTCTTTTTTTTTTGACGGGTGAAAGGACGACTACAAGGTTCCGTAGCCATTCGCTATATATTAAATGACCACCAATCATTTATTAAAATGCAAATGATAGTTTTCCTTGACAGATACAGATGGATTCAGCTGAAAAATATCAAACAAAAAACATTATAATATATACCTGCATCATTATGTATTTTTGTCTGAAATATCTTGATAAGATCATCCAAAGCAGACTGGAAATGAAGGTCTAAGAGTTCATTTGCAAAGGAGAGCTCTTCTTCAATTGGGATATGCCAGTTAGGAAGCAATTTCTCTTTCACATCATCCTCAATACTTTTTGAGCAGAACCATTCTTCTAAAGAAGAAGTTCCATGTTGAGGAGAGAATGGCCTAAATGCACCAGGGGTACTTGTTAACACAACCAGAAAATTTCCAGAAACAACTTTGAATAAAACATATCAATTGGACGAAGCCAAGGAAAAATGTTCTACATACTTGTACTGGTCAGTAGGATAATACATGACCAGACTTCCTAGAAGACTACGAAGAACTTGATCGCCAGCTCCATTAACCTGTCACTCATATCTCATAACATCAACCCAGTTCATGGACCTCATAAAACAGTAACAAACTCCCTAGAAGGCAAAAGCTAATGGTAAAAAAACAAGTATGATGTTAGAACCTTCCAAGAAGGGGCCTGAAATGAAGAAGAAATGGCTGCTTTGAGTTCTTCCCTAAATTGAAGCAGCACTGGTCCTGCATAACTGATGGTCATGGCCAAAACTTTCAGATAGTACTCCAATGCTGATTCAAGGGCAGGTGAAAGTGTAGCCTGTGAATCTTACCAAGGTCAAGAGAATAAAAAAATAATACATAAAACACTTTTCTTGAAGCGGTATAGGATCATTAGTTATCACATGTAACATTCTCCTAATAAAAAAATAAATATACCTTTGTAGAGGACACATCAGAAAGCCCTATACCACCAAAGCCCGAAATTGGCGTCCCTTTAAAAGACGAACTTATTGAAGTTAACAATGGCTTAATAAGGTGAGTAGCTGTTGCTTCTGGATTTGAGTGGACGCAAGAGAAACAAAGAAGCCCAACTTCAGCAATAGCCCCAGGTAGAATATTTGAGTTGACGAACTTTGATATTTTCCTCAGAGACTGAAAAAGGTAAAAACAAAGCATAATAAGAGATACGGGATCGTGCTAATAAGAGCCCCTCCAAGAGAAAAGACGTAACAAACCTGTTCAAACAAAGGTTTGGATAGCTTTCCAAGCAGAATTTCAAGCATACAAAAATAGTACGGGTTATCCTCAACAAGAAAGGTTCCAGATGCAGCTGAAGTCTGGACACCCTCATTCCTGCAGGAAAATGATGAAGATAAGAAATCATAGTTTGCAAGTTAAATGAGTATGCAAAGGAGAAGGAATACAGTTGAAAATCAATATGAATGCACAAACTCACATTACAGCACTCGGCTCCAAATTCTGAAGAAGAGAAAACAGACGAAAAAAGAACTCGTCTAGCCACTCAGACAAACTAATAGTTTGCAGGCTTGCAAGCGTGCTGTCGCCATCACCAACCACAGCCAACTAAATCCACACAAGACGAGCAAGATCATATCTGTTTGTGTAACAGTATACATACAAACAATGAAAAACTACCACATACATTTGAAAATATGGAGCCAATTAGCTGCATAGTTGCTAAGGTCTTTGGAGGATCATTGGCATCCATCCCGAGAAGGGCATTAGATAGAGCTACTTCTATAAGACCCATTGTAAAAGGTCCATTACTTTCATCATCTTGATGATCAGGAAGATAAGAAAGAAGTGCACGACCAGAATATGCAACTGATGTAACAGCAATTTTCAGTTGGTGAGTAGCAGTCACCTGCCCATAACCACGGCCGCTAAGTCAAACATAATTAATTAGAAATGGAAGAGAGAAAGACACATAAAGTTTGATCCAAGAGAAGACAAGAAAGTTCCAAGTACAAGGACTATATTGGAAAAACCTAAACTTGGATTTTAAGTTCTCCAAAGTATCATCTTGTAATTTCTTGCTCTTTAACATCTTAAGTTTATCAGTACACATGCACTAACACATCTTGATCAAGAAAATAGTGTCTTGAAATAACTTCTTTTATCGCCAAATTTTCAAAAACTCAATTATAAAGATTAAACTGAAATGAATAACCAGTAAGGACCAAAGAAAAAAACACCTCACAAATTGTACATTATGTTTCTTTTTTGGCTGATGGATCAGAGGAATGATCTTGTCTTTTTCATCTCCTAGTTTGATTGATTTATAATTTTTGGTTTTACACATTCATACAACTCCGCCTATGTTTTATAGCCGGTCCCAAGCCCGGATAAAGGAGGAGGGTTGTGTTAGGCCCCGACAGCCAACGTAAAACCCTGTCGAATCTTATGAACATGGATCAACGAAGAGCGGAATGGCGTCGTATGATCCATGTAGCCGACCCCACCTAGTGGGATAAGGCTTTGTTGTTGTTGTTGTTGATTTTACACATTCATACATTCTCCAAAATATTATTAATTGGTTTCTCTTGAACTCCGCCTATGTTTTATAGCCGGTCCCAAGCCCAGATAAAGGAGGAGGGTTGTGTTAGGCCCCAACAGCCAGCGTAAAACCCTGTCGAATCGCATGAACATTGATCAACGAATAGCGTCGTATGATCCATGTAGCCGACCCCACCTAGTGGGATAAGGCTTTGTTGTTGTTGTTGTTGTTGGCTATTTAACCTCTTAGTCATTCCCCTTCTTTCAGAAAAGAACAAAGAAGAAAAAAGACAACTTCAAGCTAACACAAACTGTGGAATAATACATACAGTCTCCAATGCCAGCTGAAACCTAGAAGCGACAAAGGGAAGGACCAATGATGGCTCAACATAGGCCAAAACTGAAGCTGCTGCAGCTATTGAATCAGCGAGATGCTCATTTTTGCTATACTGGCCACGGTCAATTAATTTTAGTATCACTTTGACAAACAAAGCCCTTTCTGACTTCCCCAAACACAAATCTGAATGAACATTCTGATCTTTATTGCTGCATAAACAATCATAATGGCATGGCCGCATGAGAACATGTGACTAGTGAAGAAAATATTGCAATATTTACATTAATACTTACAGCTGCTCATGCTGAATACGTTTTTGGAAGCTAACTACTAGGTGCCGAAGAAAACGTTCCAAAGAATAGGTCCAGTGACCTCCATTAGATGGATGATAATATCTGGAAATAGGATTTTATGCAAAAAGAAGAATTGCCACAATTTTGTTATCACACAATGGTATTACTAGGTACCTTTGAAGGAATAGGATAAAGAAAGAAGGTCAGAGGACAAACTGTTCCAGCAGATTTGTCAACCGCTCAAAGTACTCTTGTGCCAAACTACCCGGCTTCAGAAGATACACCTGTAATAGGATAGTATACAATAGATTTGTAAGAAAATCAACAGCATAATCAAAATGAACTGGAATGATGGGGCAACTTCCTACCAAGTACCAACTACTGTGCAAATTTCTTGTGACTATTGAATTTGTCGTAAGTAAAAGAACTGCTTACTATCGACATTGCTATAGCCTTTGCAGGTGTGCCTGACCTGCTAGAGAACAAAAATCTCGTATTCCTAGGAGCTTCCAAAGGGAAAGGATATGATCCACTTCCATTTGATACAGGAACCTAAATTAGTGATAAAAACAATAGATCACATTACACATTTCAGATTACATAACCATGATAACAGATAATATATGTACATATACATATATATATATATATATATATATATATATATATATGACATATATTTGCACAGAAAATATCAGATTTTCGTGTAAATTTAGTTTTGAGATACAGGATGAGAAAATTTTATCTGACCAAAAATAAAATAAGTGTCTTGAGAAAATGCTTGAAAAAAATATACTAGGGGAGGATAATGCCAAAAGTTTCTTCTACCAAAAGAAATTGTCAACTAGGAAACTTTTAGGTTTCAACAAAAAATTAGGCCAGATCATTCCACCTATCTAGTTATGCACAACAAATTCAACTTATCTAGAATCAGGACATATCTATCCAATACAGTATGTGCATATTTGTTGCTCGTTAAACTGTTACATGCGACATTATGGTAATAGTCAGAATGCATCCTCTTTCCTTACCTCAAACATGTTCAAGAATCGTGTAAAAAGTGCAGGCAAAAAGTCTTCCCAATTTATTCCTTTGCAATATTTGATACATCGTGCAATAACAGAAGCCCATTGGATATCCCAGAACTGGCAATTCGGCAGAGAGCTCCATGTATCGAGACACTGTTTTATCCAATCACTGCATAAGAAATACATTGAGTGATTAAGGATCACTGGACAATGCTAAAGAAAGAAGATCAAATTCTCATTAATAATTTTCCTCTGTATACCTTGTAAAGTAATTCTGGTTATCCAAATTCATAGGAAGGAATAATTTGACGAATCCTGAGCCTTCAAAGGCCGAGTTGTGCCATGGATTTTCCATTAATGTGCTGTAGATTATATTACAGAAACTTTAAGAGAAAATGTAAAGAAACACCAAATTGAGTCCGAATTACTGAACGTTCCAAGGGCAATTATTCATAAACTACATTGACTGTACTGTTCAATGTTTTAAAGAATGCAGTGATGACATAAAGAAATCATGCAGCATCTTACATAGGAGTGTAAATGGTTTCTATCATTTCAATTATGGATTATAGCGACAATAGGGAAGTACACAATTCAAAAGCAATTACCTGAATTCTGACCAAATTTCAGAAGCTGCACCTGCTGAAAAGAACTTCCGACAGGCTCGAACAAATGAAGTAACTGTCTCGAAATGCCGTTGACGCAGTCTCCATCCCTCAGGACCTGTATTTCTGAAAGCCAAAAGCAGTCAGGGAAGAAAAGATTTAACTAGTTTCCTTCATGCACTAGGTACAATTTGAATTGTGAGCATTTATCCCTAGAGGGTGATGATAGAAGTATGAAA
Source organism: Pontederia crassipes (assembly GCA_030549335.1). NCBI lineage: Eukaryota > Viridiplantae > Streptophyta > Magnoliopsida > Commelinales > Pontederiaceae > Pontederia > Pontederia crassipes. Next base: position 15,314,242 of record JAUKPH010000017.1, on the reverse strand, counting down.
CAGTAGAGCTTTGCCTTTTGAAGTGTGTTCGCATCAGACAATCATAGAATGGTCTCCACTGAATGCTAAGATTCAGTTTCTTTCCGTGCTTCTTCAAGAGCTTGACCAAGACACCTCCCCACCTAACCTAATCAACGGCAGCAAAAAGTTCAACCACTGTAGTGATATTATCAAACTATGTCACGAAGATGTACGTACTTCGCAAGCATGCACACTAGCGGGCTCATAGTTCATAGTTACCTGGGCATACAGCTTGTTTTCGGATGCATGAAACACTTCCAACCCAAACTCCACAAGTTCCTTCACATCTCCTGGATTTATTTCACTCTTCGCCTTGACGAAGCTAAAGCCGAGAAGAATGAAGACATCAAATTCGACGAAGATAACCAAAAAGAGCCATTGGATACACTCAAATCAGCTCACGAACTTCGACACACAACAGACTAAACAACAAATTAGAAGTACCAAAGCAGCGCTAGACCAACGAAATCCTCGAGAACGACTAAACTTCCTCGAAGAACCCAAGAACGCGAGAGAAAAAAAAAACCCCGAAGACCACTAATCTAAACCCCTAGAGAGGAGGAGGAAACGAAGGCGGAGAGATCGAGCTCACAGGTCGACGATGGAGATCCACTTGAGCGTGGCGTAGACGGAGTCGGGGTCGTCCGGCCTCCACGATTCCTTCACCGATCTGACGACTCCGGCGAAGGCCTCGGCCTCGCGCTTCGTGTCCTCCGCCACCGGCGGGGGCAGCCAGGCATTGTAGAGATGCATCCCTCGCGGTTCCCGATCGCTCCCACCGGCGAGGCAATTCGACGAACGGATAGAAGGGGGATGGGGAGAGGCGAAGAAGAAGAAGATGAGGTGGTGGTTTGGAATCAGGGAGAGGGAGGGAGAGCTGCTTATAAGCGATTTCTATATCTTCTTCTCCAAGTAGGGGGAGGAGGGCAGACGAAGACGACGACGACGGGTCCTCGAGGCGGTTGGGTCGCTGCGAGGAGAATAATAATAAATGACACATTTCCCATTTAGACCTTTCTTTTGTTCATTTTGGCCATTTCACTTTTCGCACCAGCCTCATTATTTAATTAATAAAATAAAATTTTATACCTCCATACCTTTAATTTTGGATTTAATGGTAATGGGATGGAGGCTCCAACCTAGATTGAACATCATTCGATTCAAATATAATGGTCGTGATTAAAAGCACAGTTCACGCACGACCGCGGTTCACGCACGACTCAGCTGAGAAAAATTGAGGCTCAAGAGAAAAAAAAAATCGCAGCAAGGGAGAAAAAACCACGACGTGTTGAGCTTCTACTTCGACGAGCGATGAGCGACGAGCGCGATAAGTTGCAACAACGAGCAATGTCAAAGGCGGTGGCAGTGGAATGACATCTTCTCGTCTGCTCCCTCGTCGGAGAATAAGAAGTAAGTTTTTTTTAAAAAAAAAGGTGGACATGCCGCGAGTCTTTTTCGAACCATCAAGATGAACTTATGTGCATCGAATGTGCGCCCTAATAGGAAGGAGTGTTTACCCTCGTTGAAATGGGATGGACGTCCATTAAATTTTTTTAATTTTATATAATTGCAAGCTATATTTTTTTACCATTATAATTTTAATAAAAATATCAAAAACATCGATATAGTCACAAGATTCATAATCATTAAATATCACTTTAAATTACTTTCTAAAAAATATTGGAAATAGCGAGGTGAGGATAAGTTCATAGATGATCAAGATTGTTCATATCAAATTGGACAATGAATCAAAATGGTCATTTGAAGTCGAATCGATTGGTCGGATCGATCGGTCGGATCAGTTAGTAATAATATATTATAGTTTAATATAATGCATCAAATTACTTACATAACAAACCTGCACAAAAAAATTATCACATGACATGGCTTCAAAGTTCACATATCCATAATTTCAATTTCATATATCATAACTTCAAAATCAAAATTCAAAGTTAACTTCACATATCCATAGCTTTAAGTTCATGCCATAACTTCAAAATCAAAATTCAAAGGTCACAACTTCACATATTCATAACTTTAGGTTCCAAAGATCAACTAAATTCTAACACAAGCAATTTAAAAACAAACACAACTTACAAGTTCACATATCCATATCCATGACTTCAAATTCAAACTATAATCTCAAATATCATTCTCTTCTGAAATAATTTTCATCCTCTCATGAAAAAGAATTCAAGCTAAATCCATAGCTTCAACATTTTCTTCTTACACATTACCTTGAGAGCAAAAGGTATAAAAAAATAAATTCATAATACATTATAATGAACTATTAAAATGATGCATAAAACAAGTAATTATTTGAATTTTTACTTTCTTGTGTGCCAAATTGTGGAACATCTAAGTCATTATAAATCATTTTCCCCAACTCATTATAATCAAGTAATGGTGTATCTTCATCTTCTACAATGCAACAATCATTTTTTCCCATGCTCTCATAATCAATGGGATCAAAAAGAGATTTGTTTTTGTTAAATGCCCTATAAAACAAAGAAACATATATAACTAATAAAATATCAACTATAATTTTTTATAAGTAATATTTTTTCATAACACACGCTTATTTTTCAAACTCAAATTATAATGAACATACACAATATCATTTAATCTCTTGTACTCTAAACTTTTTTTTTCTTTGAATGTATCCTTCAAACCCACTCCAAGATCTCTCGCAATAAAAAAATGATGTAGTTTGGTTTAGTAGTCGAATTGATAATTGTGACACTATTGGAACATTAAATTCAAAATTATGTCACTGTTGACCTTTCATAAAAAAATAGGAACATTAAATTCAAAATTATGTCATTGTTGACCTTTCATAAAAAAATAATATAAATAGATTAATAACACTTAACACAGTTAATAATATAAGAAAATTAAGAAAGTGAGATTAGTACTAGATTTAAATCTTTAGTTGTTTCAATAGCTAAGTGGTTACCATAGCTTATGATATATTTTACTTTGTTTCAGGGTTCAGTTTTTTATGTGCAACAAGTAATGCGTCACTTTTGGTTTGATACAAAGGTTTTCTTTGATATAAAAAAAATGTAGGATTAAAAAAATATGCATCAAATCTTTCTACAAAACTGATTATTACATATATTCTTGATGATTCTTGTGTAACAAAGATATTTTCATCATAAATATTTTCTTAATTATTTTCTTTGCTCTATAGATGTCATCATACACATAATCAAGTGAAGATCTATCATCACCATCAATAATTTTTAGCAATCCAACCAATGAAGCTAAAACTTGTACAATAACAACACAATCATTCAAAATTTACTATCCAAAATAATTTTCATGACAAATTTTGCTTTCTTATCTTTGTAGTATCTCGAATTTAAAAAATCAATACTTTCCACTAGAGCTTGCAAATAAATTTTGTAATCATAAATACTTTTTAATGCAATAAAGGTTGTTGCAAAACAAGTTACTCTAAGAGGTAAAATTTTAGTCTAATTTGATTTTTTTCTTAACTAATCAAACAAAAATAAATGATTGCAAATATACTTTATTATCTTAAATGCTTTTTTTGTCAAGGTAGTCACAAGCTCCATGTTATATATCCTAAAATTAAATTCAAACAATGAGCAGACGAACTATAAGATAGTATGATACTTCTCATTCAATAGTCCACTTGTAGCTTTATAATTTGCAATATTATCTATAATTAAGTGCACTACATTTTTCACTCTAACAAATTCAACCGATTCCACAAGTAAATTACAAAAAGTTGTGACATCTTTAACAATATCATAAGCATCAACATTTATAATTTAGTTGTCTATTTCTTCGATCCTGCCAACCATCACTTGTGCAACTAATTCCTTTCCAAGCATTTCTAAAAGTTTCAACAAGTAATTCTACTTGATTCTTGATATCATGTAATAACTTAATTTTAGTAGAATAATAAGAAGGTCCTTCGTATCTGGGAACAATAACAACAATGGCATCTATTATGAGTAGATAATAAATTGAATATACATAATTAAATGAAATATAACAATCATAAAAGAATTTAGCAATAGTCGAATCAACTTGATATAGAACATTTTTACCTGCCAAAGCACTTTTAATAAAAGGTTGTGCACTAGAACTTGTCATCGAAGCAAAAAAACTTGTTGTATTTGTTACTTCCTTTCCCTTTACTTTTGCTTGATTAATATTATTGTGACTTGTTCTTGTGAATGTGCATCACGTGGTGCATCCACATGTGCATCCACATCCACATGTGAATTTTCTTCATCTCTTTGATCAAGTTTTTTTTGGATGTAGATGCAACTTTCAATTGCTCTTCAAAAAGATACTTTACCTCATAGTTAAGTTTAGGACAAAATATTATATCTTCTTTTTGTCCTGCAAGATGCATCTTCATGATTCCTCCTCCTTTAAAAATGTTTGCATAATATAAACATTTCAAACATTTTTTCCTTCGATGTCGTAATAAATTTGGCAATGTTCTCATGCAACGTCATATTTTAATCTCATTGATTGAGTACTAGAAATTACGAATTGAGTGTTTATTGCTACTATTTGTGAATCACCAACACTACTTCCGACCGATGTCATGATTTCTGCTTCAAACTAATAAAATTTTACCTAAGATCAATTGTGATTTTTAATTATTTTATTAATTAAAAATTATGAAACATAAAATATTTTTAATATTTTGAAGAAAAAATAAATTTAAATATAACATTAAATTTTATCAAATATGCATTTTCTATAATATTTTTGCTTTTGGCCTCTGGTTGTCTTGAGCTGGCCTTGCTACCAAGAAGGAAATCTCAAAATAGAATAGAGATAAACATTAAAGTGTTTAGTTAAAAAAGGGCAAAAACTAACATTTGATGAATACTGGAAATATTAATGAAATGTGAGGTTTAAATTAGTCCATTCATAAAAAAATGCCAATAATGCAAATTTTTCTAGATAAAATTTAAAATATCATAATCGATAATTTAGATAGATTAAGGAGTTGTCATTACCCTCTAAAGTGATTATTGCTACTCACATATCAAATTCAACATACTTTTCTAACTAATTTGAGAATTTTCTTTATTTTTCAAAATTTTAATCAAACTTTATTCGATTTTTCATATAATAAGTTTTTTAAATAACAAATTCAACATACTTTTCTATTATATTTTAAACATTTTTTCTAGAGAAAATGGAGCTCAACCCCTCCCAAAATAATGTTGAATAATAATTTTAAAATAAATTTAAATTATAGTTTCATTATTTTTTTCTTGTTAAATATCTAGCAATTCAATTCAATTCAATGATTATTTTTATTTTTAGTTCTGTATAGGAGACCAAATTTCAACAACAAAGAAAATTATGATTATGGAAATAAATAAATTTGGATGGATTAGAGGGTCTAAATAGAGGATAGAGAAATTGGCCCACTTTTCATGCATTGAGATTGTAAGAAAAATTCAATCAACTAGAAAACTTTACCGACTTAAAAAATTGAACCAAAAAAATTATATAAAACATGAGTCCAAACATTATGTAAAACTATTTTTTAATAAAATGAAAACAACCTGCTCAAATTAGAGGCTCCATGGAACCTATTTCCAATTTATTAAATTACCTCATTAGTCATCCATTTTGTATTATTGTTATAATAGTTACTAAAAGGAGATGTCAAGCTTTTTGCTGGATTTATTTTTCATTTTCGTTTGAACTTTAGATTAGTCAAATAATAATAGTCCAAATATTTTTTTATAGAAAAATCAGTGCCACGTAGTCATATGATTAATATATTGCCAGCTGAGACAAATACCTGTTCATGACTCATACATGGTCCACCTGACGTTCTCAAAAGTGAGTGGAGTTTAACATGGCAGAGTTATCACTTAAAGGCATGATTGGTTGATTCAATCTGGGGACAAGAGATCTCAAGATTGTATCACAAGCTCTTGAGAAAGATTTTGTATTAATCTCTACAATCACATTGAATTAGTGGACAAACAACAAGGGATTGAAACCTATGCACAATAATTGATGCCATATATATCGGAAAAACAAACAAACAAACAAACAAAAGATGAAAGATTGATGGAGATACGATACCTCATTGTTTCACTTCTGTTGCAAAAGATCATATAAACGTTCACTAAGATGTGGGATAAAAGATGAAAGCGATTGATGGAGATACAATTAGGTAAGGGTGGTTTATTTTTTTTATTTTTTATTTTTTTGTACAAGTTGGCCAAATAAAATGAAGATGGTGACTAGAAATAACTTAGCAAACTGGTGGAGAGAAAAAGAAAAAAACAGTGTCCCCATTGTAAATTCATCAAAGTATGCATCCACTGATCCTTGCCTCGCCAACGTCGGCAATGGTGGATGGCAAGAAAGGGCCGACTGACAGCCGGAGAAGTTGAGGAAGTTGAGTGATAGGAGATAAAATGAAATGTCGATTACAAGAAAAAAGAAATATTTCTTTGCCAATCCACATAAGCAGACAAAAAAATGGCACAATTGATTCCCTAAACACAAGTATACAGATGACACATACTCAATACATAATTCAGAGCATATGCATTGAAACAAAATTAATTCATTTTTTTTAATACTGATTAAGCTACAAAAACTACAGGCTGTGGTACAATATAGAGACCAAAAAAAAGAGAAATAAATTGCATGATGTATTCAATCCTGTGGATCCCATTCCATTTCTAGCTCAAGATCTCCAGATTCTACGTTTTGTAGTTTCAGTTGCACCTCTTGTTTTACCTTCCCATCCGTAACGTTGACGATACTATCTTCGATGAGCGCATTGTCATTCGTTTTCAACCATTTCCCTATTTGCATATCTCCTAGGAGTGTGGCGTCCCCAAAGGCCAGGGCAGCTGTGATCATGGGCTGTATGTCGATTTCCGCTTCACCCATTATATCGTCAGCCGAAAACAAGTCATGATCATATACTTGCTGTTCAAAAAAGATGAAAACATAAACTCATAATTCGCCCATCAATATTGACTGAAGCTAATACCTTAGGAAGGCCAGAAAAAAAAAAGATGACAACAATGCATGAATGCTAGAGTTGCATGGCATATATCACTAACCAGTTTCAGAGCTCCATATCGATGAGGGACTGAAAACTTGAGCTCTTCATTCCAGACTGGATTTAAATTACTTTTCTTCACTGTTGTCTGGGCCCTCTGTGACGGTTGCACATGTCCAGTGTAACATAGGTTAAAGAGAAGTAGCTTGTTGTTGCTTCATATACTTGCTAATAACTCACCTGCTGTCCAAGGGTCAAGACAACATATGGATCACTGGTTAGCATATCTCTAACAGCTAGGTTTGTCCCCTTGACGACTTTGACTTTCAAGTGTCCAATGAATTCCTCCGTCTCAACCTATTGTTCGTGACAAAATCTTCAATTCAACTCAACTAAAGGCACTAGTTAGCAAAACAAGGTTCTATTGCAAGTACAACTTACCACTTTCTTGGAACTGTTGGAGACAAGATTACCATCAAAGCTCTTTCCAGATTCATAAGATCTAAAAGACGTTTTGGAGGACATGATTCGTAAGCTTGGTTTCAAGAACTCTTGCAACTCATACTTGGACCTGTTGGGACAAAGGGAAGGTGCTTTGTCATGAGAAAAATTAAACTAAGGCCAGCCTTTGAGTTCAAAGTAGATTACCTGATAAAATTGGTCCGGTCATCATTGCTCGCATCTGGCCTAGGTTTTGTGTACCCTTTGGGAAGAAAAGCCTCATAAATTGAATTAGCATAAGAGTTCCCACCAACCTCAATCATAGAGTCTATGTCACTATCAGACCATTCATCAACTGTTAATGACAGCACCTGAACATCAACAATAGCAAAGTTACAATAACATGACTACTATACCCAGAGCACTGGAAGAACATGGAGTATAAAAAATCTAACGAATTCTCGTTATAGAAAGGATGAAATTGATAGATAACAACTCTTCTGTAGATGGAAAAAAGTCTAGGATCACATTGGTTCAAGCAATGAAACATGAGATCAAGACTAGTACCTTTGAAATTTCTTCACCAAGTCGCCTGTGAACATCACTACATTTTAAGCATATAAAAACTCCAATATTGGCCGATCTGCGACAGCAAGCATGATTTAATAAAAGAAAAGAACACTGGATCCAAGGAATATATTATTCTGCATAACATATTTAGTGCATCATGCATCATCAATGTGCCATCATCACCGAGCTCTATTATGACTTATCACCATAACATGAATCAAACGAGGCATTTTTGTCCTTAGTGTTCAGGACATATCCATAGAAATTCCTTACTATGAATTCTTGCCTTAATCTTTCTTTTTTGCATTAATCAAACATCTGGATTTCCAATTTTGCATCTAATTGATGGAATAATATGTTTACAGATGCTGCAGTTAGTTGCTCTCTCGTTTGTTCTTCGACGACATAAGTTAAGCTCTCCATTATGGATAGAATTTGATGCATTTCCATAAATATGTGGCAGTCATCGCACTGCCTTTTTATATAGAACTACTTTCTTGCCATAAAGCTCTTCCATCTAACCCCTCTTATAGATTTTTTTAAAAGCCCTCTTATATATTTTATTTGATTATCAAGCATAAAACTACTATTAGCAAGATATAATATGATTCCATTAACTAGAATCTTGCAAAAATAACCAGATAACAGTAACTTACGCCCACTTTGGATCTGGAGTGCTACAATCAGCACAGATGCGATTATCACTTTTAAACGTAAGCTCCTTCAGTTTCCTCATTTTACCTAGAATGATACACTCTCATTTGAGTTACGGTCAGATCATTGTATAGAAAGTAAAGTATTCAAAGGATAAATAGCAATGTCTAAGAAAAATAGTGTTTGCATCAGAAATGACAGTAGACACATGAAAAATATTCAAACAATAAATAATGATGTCTATGACTCTATGGAATAAAGTGTTTTAATTTTAGTATTAGATTCAACAACTTTCAGTGGGCTCACAATATGTCATGGGCATACAAGGTTTGGCAAATATTATGTGGGTTTGCCTAGAGAAGCCTAGATCTTGAAAACAAATGAAAAAGGTATGCCTCTGTTTATTGCCCAGGATGTCGGTCTATTAATGCTGCAGTCATAACAGATTCAATTTCTTCTCTATATCAGCTTTGAAATATGTTTATTTTTCCATTTTAAAGCAAGTTCAATTGAATTATGATCCTCTTCCACTAATCCATCATAAAGTGCTTATCTCAATGACTAAAGATATTAGACAATGCAAACAAGAAAAACTGAAATACATGCTGGAAACAGCCAAAATTCTTCAACTACCGACGACGATCAGTTACCATGACTTTCCCGTTATAATCTGAATGCAAAGGAAAAGTCCTAACTCCTAACAGTGCATGTAGACCTATGCAATGCAACGATGGACTCTATAAAACAGAATCAAAATATGACATCCAATATATCTCATGTGCACCTGAAACATGCCGATCAGGCCTCTGGAAACGGCCGCTCATATCTTCAATTAGCAAATTCCACTGCCTCGAAGATGCCTATCTCTACTGGACTGCCTGAATTTTGGAATAACAGGCACAGATTAAGACTACCTGAGTTAACTGGCAATCGAAAAGACAGAATAACTGCCTGTCTAGAGATTTATCAAATCAAGAAGAAAGTACTCATCTTGTCAAGTACAAAATCATAAGGTCACAGATACTAACAGAATAACAAGAGGAAAGCGTACAGGAAACTTGGCATCTGTCTACATCAGGTAATTCGGCTGCACAACTCAAACAAAAGCACTATGTTCTACAATTGAACAAGCAAACAATGTAGATCCTCCCATACAAACAAACATCAACCGAGCAGAAAGTGTTACATATTAAAAAGGCAAATCCACATCCTCTAGAAGGCCAATTTCTGTACATTGTTATACTCTTCTCTTGTAGTAGTAATCAAATACAGCGCCATGACAAGGATCACAGTCAAATATTTTTTTTCTATCTTTTCCGACATTTGTGAATCATAATCGTCCATCATCGTCTAGATAAAAATAAAAATAAATAGCTATACCGTATGCATCAAAAGTATCGACACAGGAAAAAAAGGTCAAAACCTGAAATTCTAGCTTCTTGGTCCACCAGAATGATGGAGAATCGAGTCAAAAAATTCTCCAAGAAACGAACTTTATGCAACCAGAATAAATTTCCACCAGATTAGAGCTCGCAAATAGGATCAGATCCGCAATGAAACCTCAAACGCAGGCGTTGAAAATCAAACAGGAGAATGCTAATAACTACACGGGAAATGCGACTAATTGAGCGATTTAACCATCGGAGGAAAGCGAAATCTCGGCTCCGCCGATCTTACCTGCGAAATAACGCAGTCGGTTCGAACAGAAACTATAAAAAAAAATCCGGGGATTTCCGAAGCTTTGCGGTTGCTGCGAACTCTGTATCCCGCGACTCGCAATGAATTAACTAAATTACCTAATACTCGATAATAATAAATAACAATATAACGAATCACAGCGCCCTCTCTCTCTCCTCTCTCTCTCTCTGGGCTTGGCGTTCGGTGCCGTGTGAGTGCCGATGCACGGAATTAATTTGTGCCGTCAGTTAGACCGGTCGCCCGGTATGAAATCCATCAAATCGGTCAAGAATTCGAACCCAACGTTTAATAATAATAATAATAATAATAATAATACATTTTGCAAAAGTTTGAACCGTATAATTTTGCTTCTAGAATTAGTCACGGTAGCTGTAGAATGCTACAACAAATATCTCGGTCTCGAATAGCATATGGAATTCTTCTTTGTTCGCTTTGAGAGTAGACCCAAAGTGTGACGGGTAAATATTTAATATTGTTAAAATGATATATGCAAGTGAGGGGTAAGAGAATAATAAAGTTTACCAAGTAATAAGCGACTCTTTAAAGTAAAGTCGAGACTTGTGAATGAACTCGAAGTCAAACTAATCAAATTAGTTGGACTCAATGAATGGTGTGTGAGTTGAAAAAAAAAGAATATTATAGTTTAAATAAGATTACGAATGAATGAAAAATTTTATCTATGAAAGAAATCTCCTTAAATCTAAATCAACCCATTTAAATTAAGTACGAAAGACCCACTAGAACACCCCAAATTGATTTCATCACGTGACGAAGATCAATCTACAAGCGAACGCTATGATATTGACAATTAATTTGACCAAGACTCAATCAACATACATGACATATCAATAACAAAAAGGATAAAAATAAAGAAAAAATGCGAAAGATGAAGAATTGCTACATAGATTCAAAATAGAAATGTCATAATTATGACATTAAATGTTTATAAATGTGGAATGTAAGAAAAATAAATAATTAGACCATTCGGTTCATGTATTTTATCATCGCCCAAACATCGTCGCTGCATGCCACTCAACACCATCACTAACTTGGCCTTGTAAAAATCAAAGACGAGGCAATTCTCTTATAAACTTTACAACCTAGTGAGGAACCAATAACAATATACAATGCTTAACTCCAATAGAATAAATCGTAAAGAGTGTGGACCATTCCTTTGCTAGAGAAATAATCATTAGGGTCATTATAAATATATCGTGAGCAAAGAGAAATTAACAAGTAACAATGGAGTGAGGAAATCTCATAAAACACAATGCACTTGAAGTTAATAACTTGCTTGATAATCATGACATTTTTTATATTGATAATATGCTTGATGATCATGATACATGCGGCATCGATAACTTAATTGGATAACCATACTTCTTTGCTTAACAATGTTTCATTATCTTATAACATATTTAACAATCAGGTGACTTTGAGGTGCCTTTAAATTCCTCATCTTGTACTTATCGGGTCCTTGTTTACTTATGGGGTGTGCAGAGCGAAACGATATAGTCGCGTGCGGATGATCAAGCCATGATCAAGGGAGCGACCCTTATCATAAAGGCTTTTGATGATTATCTTTCATCTTATATTATTAGTCACTTTAGAATATTGTGTTTCCATGTTCAATGTAAATCCTAAATCACAGGACCGATGATAGGGACAAATCAACAAGGATAGCATGAAAGTTCTTGTCCTAGCATAGAATTATATGTCCATTAAAAGGTAAAAATCATGTTAGAGCCTGGACAAAATCAGGAGAGGACCATGTCAAGTTCATAGTCCCAAAATTGGAAAAATGATGTGTTTTGACTGGTAGTATAAATAACTCGGGTCGGGTTCGTGGCATGAACTCGGGCCAAGTATATATTTCGCTCGGGCTGGATTCGGAGAAGACCATCGCGCACTGTGGGGGTCGGCACACCACTAATCTGGACCATGTTCAATGGAGCCCGAGCTAGATAATAAAATGTTAGAGATCTGGCCGTTCGTCGTCCGCTAACCCGGGCCGAGTTCGAGGTGAACCAGGCTGGGTTTAGCGAATGCGGGTCATACGATGCGGCACCTGGCCAGATTTCATATGAACCCATATTGAGTCCATAGCAATCTAGGCTGAGTTTATTGCGTGTTCATATTGTCGAGAGTTCATCTACTTTAGTCTAATGCAAAAATCATAAAACGATCAGACATGGACTTATGCATAGTCGAGAAGCCATATAACACAACACAATGTCAACAATCAACGCACATAGTTATAAATAAAAGAACAACATATCATCCCAATAATATGAAATACATATCAATGACACACAGAGACCAAGAATGACGTTTGCATGATGCTTAAGAGGACACGATGAAGCAGTCAATCAAATCAAATCATGGTAATGGCTTTAGCATTCATTAGTGGCATTCCTAGGATGATTTACATATCATGCATGGCTGATCTCAGGCAGGAAATCAGTTCATCTTATCAAAATCTATTCTAAAAGAGTTAAACAAGGTGATTTCTGGATCACCCACTTATTTTCACGTTTGAACCTTTGTGAATCTTGCCTAATCGCAATGTTGTGCTCCGTTATGTTGTCCTTGTGCAAATCTTCCTTCCCTTGTTCGATCACCACATGCAAGGTGGCAGAGATCAAACGACAAAGTGATGAGAAGATGCCACAATAAGGGAGATGTGTAAGGGAAAAGTGAACATGCTGCTGCCTTTACACCAAATGCAACAGAGAGCAGCTTTTCTCCTTTCAAACGTGTGTGAATGAGCATTCAAAATAGAAAGTGTGATTTTTGCTAAGTTGGATGAAGTTATGAGAGAATCAGGTGTCAATCCATATTATCTCTCTAATAATTGCTAGCAGTTATGACTTCTTGATACATGGGATCTTGGTGTTTGAATTTTTGTTCACATGGTATTTCATTCATTTTTTTTTGCTGGTTGTTACACCCATTCTTATTTATAAATTTTTTACTTATACAATATATTTTATAAATAAACTGTTATATGATATATTTTACAATTTTAATTCAATATTGTTGACAATCGATCATTAAACCCGACACGGGTCGGATCCCCCATTTTCTTTTGTTGTGACCTGACCCGCCCCGGCCCCGGATCGGGTGGTCGGATTACCCGACCATCCTTTTTCTTCTTTTTTTTTTAATTTTTCATTTATTTTTTTAATATAAAAAGCATTTATTACTTTATTTTTAATACAAAATAAAGTATTTTAAAATAACAAAAATATTGTTTTAAATATCTATATACTTTTCTACATTTAAAATAGTTTATTTCTTACTTTTTAAATTTTAAATGATATAAAACTATACAATTAACTAAAAAATATTTAAAAATGTTTTAAAAAAGAAAAAAATGGGTCATTGGGTCGGGTCGAGTCAACTCGGGTTGGAATTTTCCAACCTGAACCCAACCCGACCCTTGGTCGGGTCTTGGTCGAGTTGGGTCGGGTGACCCGACCACCGACCCGACCCGACCCGGGTCGGGTCGGATTTTCGGGTCGACCCAACCCGATGAACACCCCTAATGTATCATCCAAAAATGGGTGCGGGTTTAGATTATTTTAAACCTACCAAAATCAGTCACAACCGATAAGAATCAATCAGAACAAAATAGAATGAACTAATTTAGATGAACATATCAACTTAATATATTTTTTAAATTTTCTCAAACAATATTAATTAGTTATTTTCTATTACAAAGGCTAAAGATAGAAAATAAAATGGCACGTACAAATTCGAACTCATAACCTCTCAATCTTCGAACATGAGTGTATTCTATTTTACTACATCCTTATTCTCATCTTCACCTAATGGTTGATTTTTTTTCATAACGGAGGTGTATGATTAAGAAGTTATTAATTATTCATTGACAAACACTAGTCACCTAGTCACGTTTGGAAGATTGAATAGTTCCAAATGCGAAATAGCATATGAACATAAATACCTGAAATTAAGCATGAATATTTAGAAGAGATTACAAGAGATTACATGCATTGTGCATAAGCATTCATGCATTATTAAAATTACATACTATTTTATTGGCGACCGAAAAGTAAAAGGACATTATTATTTGTAGGAATCATCAAGTTACAAATGAAAAGGAGAAAACCTAGTAAACCTCCTTGAAAAGATAAAGTACAATATGAGTGAGTACAATTACAACATACCAACATGATATATGCTACTTGTAAGGATTATTATTATTATTATTATTATTATTATTAAAACATATATTGAGTTATGAAAAATATTTATAATTCGTTCTGAAAACTTCGTATGTGATAGAGTAAACTCTTGTATGAAAATGTTTCAAGGAACAATGCTTGTGAAGTTAAAATAAAATTTAAGGTTATTTCCATAAATCACCCATAAACGATCATGATTTTTCACATCTAATCTCAAACTACAAATTTATTTTTTGGAATTCCTAAACTATCACAATTTTTCTAATTTGATCCTTTCGTCGACTTCTGTCAATTTTTATGTTATCTTTAATTTTTTCCATTTATAAAAAGCCAAAATTACCCTTCATCCTCTTTTCCCTCCTCTACTGTCGTTGGCAAGCGCTTCATCCGAAAGGGGGGGGGGGGTCTCCCTCCCTTCTGGACCTTCGCATTGGATTATTGTAGTAGGGGGCGACCCCCCTGCGCGTGCCGACGAGATTGAGGGGGGCGACGCACAGGTGGAAGGGCGACTAGCGACCTTCCTCGATCGCGGCACGCGTGGGGGTTTTGCCCCTTACTACAACACAATTGTGACCGGCGAAGGTCTCTTGTCGCATCGCAGCAGGGGGGCAACCCCCCCCCCCCCCCCCTCTGCTCGGGCGGAACCCCTCCCCCCACTTTCTCCCTACGCGTGTTGATCGTAATCATGTCGCAGCGGGGGTGACACCCGCCCCCTCTTTCCCCTTGCTGTGATCGAGGAAGGTTGCCAGTTACATCGTAGTAGGGGAGGCAAAGACGACCCCCACTCTTTCCTCCACGTGTGTCATGGGACGTTTTTCCATGACACGAAGCGCGAAGTCTCGCGGCACTAGTGCCGCTCAACTTATTGCTCTCGGCCGCTCAACGCCGAAACCATGGAACACATGCAGTCGCCCCTCACTGCGTAATATTGCAGAGTACGAAGTTATCTGCCCTTAGGACATTTATCTTGTAAGGCCATCCTTATGAATGACCAAGTAGGTGGTGTTATCCGTAGGGTACGTCTTTTGCATTTTCAATATGTAATAAGACTCATATACCTACGGTACACTGAGAGGAGTTCACTAGTGCCTTCCGAGGCTCATATGTATGTTATGTTTCATCATATTCAATACAAGCAAGCTTTCCTTTAATTCTAGTGTCATGACATTGAGCGTGTGGTGGCAACCCACATCGATGTCCCTTCGTGACGTCTCATGGTTCCTCGTCTGTCCTTTCGGATTTTAAGCGTCCAAGCGCTTGCATTAGTGCCACAATGCACTAATACTACAGTCTCATGATGAATAGTTCAACACTTTAGTTATGTATGTGATTGAATGCCTATAAGAGCGACTCTCGGCATAGTCGTCTCAACCATAAATCTTTCGCTGCTACTCAAAATAGGCTTGGTTAGGTGCCTATCAGTTTAGTCATCGCATGAGGTCTAGTGTCCGAAAATGACCCCGTGATAAGTGGTATCAGAGCAGTTTATCCTGCTTAGGTTACCCAACGACGATGACTCGTTTGTGTCATCGCAACATGCCTTGACGTAGAAAAAGTGCTTCCGCTAAAAAACTCCACTATGCCCAGATGCACTGGTACCATGGTCTTTGATCATGGACGCCAACGAGGAATCCGTGGCAACCTTCCTCGCCGCACGCCTAGTCGTGCCCCGTAGTATGTTCCTCATACACCCGTGCCGTGTCAAGGAACGTCCATCATGCACTATGATGGCAGATTGATCGCCCCGCCTAACCGAGACGGTCATGCATCGCTCATTCGAGTAGATCAACCACCCCAGGTATACAGTCGGAAATTTTAAAGTGTCACGCTGTGTTAAGAGTGGTCATATGCTCCGCATGATGGTCTTGCGCTACTCATACCATGAGATCGCTTACAGAAACATCGTGTAACTCGGAGGACACGTGTCACATTTAGGGACAGTCGATCATGCACTATCATGATGACCTGACGCTGCTCGGTATTTCATGATGTCACATCACATGCTCAGTCATGCAACGTGAAGTGCACAACCGCTTCACGGAAGAAGCATCAAGGTTCATGGTCCCTTTCGGCGAAGGAATATCATCCTATCGACTAAGGAGCATCAATCATAAGCATCTTGACGTGCCGCAGCATCGCTTGCCACGTCTCGATGACTTTCATGAATGGAGCAAAGCGTTGATTACTTGCAAACACTTTGGGATGAGCTGTCAGCCTTGCCTGCTTCGTCAAGTGTCGCCCTGCAATCGGCGTGATGTCATCCATCAAGGGTGGGACGAACCTGCTACATGCCAACACAAATTGATGCATCAACTCAATGATCAATTTGGCAAATGATTTGCGAACCTTGACATGCTATTGTCAAGTGTTCCGCTGTCAACCGAAGGAAGGAGTACTCTTTCCTCTCGATCAATGCCTTGAGTAATCGAAGCGGACTCTAAGGATCGCAATCCAAAAATTTCGAAGGACACACTGGCGATATCGTCTCATCGAATGGAGATGGTGATGTTGGGAGCTCATGCCACGAGTTCACCAACCATAATCCGCTTGCCTAAGCGGAGCGTCTTCACGAGCACTCACATAGTTCGTTGAAGACTCGGAATGACTATTCTTTCACAAGGGTCAACCTGTAATACCCTTGCACTTGCATAGGATATTGTCCGCTTTGAACCTAAGACTGCACGGTTTTACCCAAAATGCGTCCTACCAAGTCAAGGTCATGCTCCCATATATACTCAGCATCTCTCCCGTAACTTATGCATGTGGGACTAATCCAAGGCATGCCCCATGCATCCTTCCCCCCTAAGGGGACTCAACATCCCCGTTGAGTGATCGCACCCCACCATGCATAGAGGCTCACGCGGAGTGGCTCTGATACCATATGTAACACCCTTGCACTTGCGTAGGATATTATTTACTTTGGACCTAAGCCCGCACGGTTTTACCCAAAACGCGTCCTACAAAGTCAAGGCCATGCTCCCATATATACCCAGCATCTTTCCTGTGACTTATGCATGTGAGACTAATCCAAGGCATGCCTCATGCATCATATGGTATCAGAGCAATAGATCCTACCTTTTGTTCAGAGTTGCATAGCTATGTCTACGATGACATAGTTAATGCCTAGACTGGTCTACTGATCGTTAGGTTGCTTATGGTCTCTAAGGTGTCAAGTACAAGTTTTATTAAAATTATTTATAAGGGATTATAGTGTTAATCCATTGTATGCATTTTGTACAACCTTTAGGATCATGACGACTGAAAATCAAAGTTCAGATCAAGATCCTCGACTTGAGGGTGTTTTTCGAGCTTTACAAGAAATGAGCGACATAATGAAAATGCAAACAACTCAAAATAATAGAAATAATGAAGTCGGGTGGAAAAAGCAGAAAGTAGTAGGAAATGTACGGTGGAACAATTCAAGAAACTCCAGCCTCCCACATTCAAAGGCGATTGGTGATCCAATTGAAGCTGAGGCTTGGATAAATAAGTTGAAAAAGATATTTGCTGCCTTGAGTTGTGATGAGATGGACAAGATTATTTTTGCAGAATTTATGCTTGAGGACAATGCTGAACACTGGTGGAAGGCGACGAAGCCTAGAATCTTAACTACTGATCCCAATCTATCACAGAAGAAATTTGTGGAAGTCTTTCTTGGAAAATATTTCTCTAATTGTGCTCTTGACAAGAAAGTAATTGACTTTCTCAAACTTGAACAAGGAAACATGACCGTGGATTAGTATGAAGCAAAATTTGCGGAGTTATCAAGATTTGCAAACCATATAGTAGCAAATGAAGTTGAAAGAGCTAAAAAGTTTGAGGGAGGACTTAGGTCTGCTATTAGGAGTAAACTTACAGCTTCAAAATTAAGAATCTATGAGGAGGTTTATGAAAGAGCTCAATTAGTGGAAAGTGATATAAAAAAGTTTCATGCAGAACAAGAAAAGAAGCATATGGAGAGAGATTCTTATTCTCAACAATTGAAACCTAGACGTTTTGACTTAAAAGAAAAAAGAAATGAGATATCAATCCCAACACAAAAACCACAACCAAATAATCAAGCTTGTAAAAAATGTGGAAGGAGACATGTAAGGTTTCCATGCCATAAGGATGCGAGAGCATGTTTTAGATGTGGAAGAATGGGACACTATATGAGAAGTTGTCCTTTATGCAACAACAACAACCACCACCACCACCATATAAGGAGACAGAAAAAGGAAAACAACTAGTGGCACAAGGACAAATGTATACTTTAAAGCAACAAGATGTTGAAGCCCCAGATATGATAGCAAGTAATATAGTTACATATACGACCCTATATATCATAGTTTGCTTAATTTGTATTTGAACTTTTTGTGTTTTCAAAATTAAGCATATTACTAAAGAATAAAAGGAGAAGAACATTCATAGAATCCAATTTCGGATATGATATAGGAATAACCAATTGATAGGGTCAGTAAGCACATCTACTTTCTGACATGATTATTTTATACATGTGTTATTTAGATGTAACTTTGCATCCCTTTTGTATTATTACATGAGAGAGATGATTTCAAGATCATTAGTTTTATTTCTTAAGGTAAAATGTTACCTTGCTTTGAATAGATCGTTAGCATGCCATATCAATTTAGATTCTTACAAAAATATATACATGTACCAGTTTTAGGTGTAATATCCATATTTTGGTTCTTCACATTGTTATGCGAGCAATGTGTATTAATTTCGAGGACGAAATTCTTTTAAGGGGGGTAGAATGTAATATCCATGACTTGATCCATGCAAGATTATATAATTTAATGATATATTATTGATTGATATGAATTATGATAAGTGTGTGAGCCTATGTTCATCAACTCCATAGGATCTAACAGCTGAAATTGATGACAAATGACTAAGGACAAGAAAAATTGACTTATAAAAAATATTAGAATTTAGAAAATTAAGTCCCGATAATTGTTCCTATGCATAAAAGTATGTTAAATATGATTTTTAATATTTTTTAGGTAAAGTCTTAGTTAGGTTAAATGATAGCGCAAAATCGGAAAATCAGAAAAATGATCGATTTTGTTCTTCGGACAAAAAATTAGATTTCGATTCTTTGAAAATTTATTTTTCTAAATATTTTTTTTAAATCCAAATGGGGGGGGTAGTTTCTTATTTACATGTAATGTCCTAAATAAGGATAACTTCAAGAGTACTTTGAGGATTTTGCCTACAACCGACCTTAGGTCGGTTTGCTTAGTATATAAGGTGTCAATCCTCATCTTCTTATCATTTGGCCACCTACCCTAATCACACGAAACTCAACTGAAGAGGGCAGCAAGAGAAGGATGTAAAAACAAAAGGAAAAATGAGGGATTTCAATAACAAATCAAGGTTTCTTGCTAGGGTTTTATCTAAGTAAGTTGTCTACTCCTTCCCTATGAATTATTGGTTTCATCTAAGTAAGTTGTCTACTCCTTCCCTATGAATTATTTCTATGAAATTAAGATGAAAATATATTCTTCTAAGTCTCTAAGATCTCTTAGTACTTCTATGTCCATGTTCTTGTGTGTGGAACAAACCTTAGTTCTCCAACATGAAATTTCATCTTGGTTGGACATCAAACCCTATCTGAAAGTTGTCAATATGTTCTCGGCATCTTAGAGTGCTTCAAAAATTATGAAATTTTGTAAGATGAACTCTAATTGAGTCTACTACTTTCTATAGGATCTTGAATCAGGTTAATTTGATTTGTATACAAAAATTTATGAATCGATCATTTTGAGTCTCCCTTTTTGTTTCCTGTGATGAGTAATCCAAATTATAAATACTATGATAATTTAAATACTTATCCTTAATAAATGATATTTATACGTCTGAAATATGTTAAAGGTCTCTTTGTAATACAAGTGTAATCACTTTTATAGACCTTGTAAAGAGAAAGTTATGAGTTTTAAAGCAAACATCACTCAGTCTGTCAAAATAGAAAAGAAGAAGAGAATAGAGGCAAATCACTGGATTTTCTGAGAACCATATATGAGTAATAAAATTAGTTAAACCTTTGGGAGTCTAGTTTCATGGAAAATTTTAATTACTTAATTATCATAAGTATTCTAGAAGTTATGACTTTTACACCCAACACCCCTCAATCTGTCAACAAACTAGGTAGGTGAATAATATAGTTGTCTTGATAAAATTTGTAGAGCCCTTATACAATATACCTTAAATGGTAAATTTTTAAAAGATTAGGCTTCGTAAATATCATTACGATGCAAAATTATGATAGTATTAATATCACATGTTTATTAATTATTATGCATGATGTTTTCAGCATCACACGAATAAGGTGCACTAGAAATAACCCATCATTATTATAGCTCAGTAGAAATAACCCATCATTGTTATAGCTCATGTTATGTCTTTGGAATATCATCTAATATGACTATATGTTCTATATGATCGAAAAGTGAGTGGATTACTTTTAATGCAATTATATGATATGTGTTCTAAATGATATAATATGGTTAATGCATGCATTATGCATCTTATCTGTCATGCATTGCATTTTCCTCTGCTGGGATGATATGTCTTATACAGGGAAGGTATCCCATTTTCATGGGATTATATGGTATCTTACGAGATAATATATGTTCCTCGGCAGGGATGATATGATGTCCTACGAGACGATATGAGGCCTCTGGTCAGGGATGATATGTCTTTTGCAAGAAATGTGCCTATGATTTGAGATGATATGAAATCCTATGGGGTAATATGTTCCTCTGTCCAGTTGGTAATATGACATGTGCATTATGCATACGTGCATGCATGATATGATATGATACATGACATGTTACATGATATGATATGATATGATACATGATATGGTATGATACATGATAGATATGACATGATACATGATATGATATGTGAAATGTTATATGAAGTGAAACAAATATGTGAGTCATTATATGATATGCTAAAGATGTTATTCATTGAGATTAGTTGATGTAGTATCCTTCATTATATGAAAATTGTTCATAAGTAATAAGATGTCAGCTTGTTTCCTATAAGTTTTTAAAATGCTAAATTAGTTTATTTGAATTGAATAAGTGGTAACACATGGGTCATGACTTTTCAACTTACTGAGCTGTTGTTTGCTCATAATGTTGTTTTAACACTTTTCAGATCAGTAGACTAGTCATGTGGCCATGTTTGAAAATCCCCTATCAGATTAGAAGCCACTTTTGAAGACTTAGTCTCTTAATGTCTTTTTGTGAGGATGTGTGACTCCTCTTAATGTGTTATATAGTGTGTAAAAGCTAAATGTTTTAGAAACTATTTTGAATGTATGAGTTTGAACCAAAGTGTGTACTTGCTATGAGTTTAATTATAAGTGTGTATGAACAATAGTGCGATAACTTTATTTCTCATGTTTCTACATGATAATATGATGCTTCCATTATAAGAATTTGATCGATAGTATTATGTTGCGGCTTGCGGATTAGACCAAGGTTTAAATCGGGATCGTAACACAGTTGTCCGGTGGACAAGTATGTCAAAAGCGCATGATCCTTGCCGACAAGCGCAATGACATTACTTCCTCCAGATTGCGGACGGACGAGTATCTAAGGTGCATCCTCTTCATGAACGAGCATAATGATCTCACCCCGTCCATATCCAAATGTGTTGCCTAAGCTTCAAAGGAGGTCCCAGGATTGGAAGAAGGCATATTCCAAGAACCCCACAAGATGTGGTGGACTCATGATGGCATTGCCATCGCGACAACGTAGAATGTTACAAACATGGATCCCATTGAGACATGTGACAGAAGGAAGAGGCAGCTCATTAATTATGCAAGCTTCTATAAGTTGGGACTGGAGGTCAATATTGCATTGTTCAGCATCGGTCAGATGAGCATGTTGAAGGATGACGTGAAGGATATCACTGAGCTCCGCCTACAGTGTTCCCAGATGGATGAAGATCCAACGTTGGTGCTATTCAAGTAGAGGAGTTGAAGCTTTAGACTAGGACGGAGTTGAAATGACAGGATCGCCCAACCTTTGCTCGCTAGTCGCCGCTATCAAAGTGTTCATGCCAAGACAAGCGCCATACCACCAAAGCCCTTGGACAAGAGCAATGGTGAGGGAGAGAAGTTTAAGTCATAAAGAGGAAGCTATTATGCCAAAGACAAAGACCAAGCCCATCGAAGCAGGAGGATTGAGTTAAGACACAGGAATGTGGGGAGACTCCCGTCGCTTATTATAGCGACTTGAAGTGGATAAGATAAAGAGTGTCATATCAAAGAACTTTGCTCCACCTCAAACCGTCGAGATATCAAATGACCGCCAAGGGTAAGGTGGTTCCGCACTCAGCACTCGACGAACGAAGAACTCTATGTTACAGCCATCTGCAATATGGAGACAGTGAGTTGAACCACAAAGGGATGTGGAGAGACTCTCGTCGCTCCTCAGGGTGACTCAGAACGAACAAGGCATGGAGTGTTATATCAGAGAACCTTGTCCCACATCAAGACAATCGAAACATCAGGTGATCTGGTCCTATGCTCTTCATTTGGCGGAGGAATGGAAGACTCTACGTTGCAACTACTTGTAACATAGAGGCATTGAGTCAAGAGACTTGAAGTGTCACGACCCCGATTTGACCCGCGAGTTAAACTAGAGTTCGCGACTCATTACGGACGATCAAATAAAAGTATGAAGAAATGCGGAAACATGATGTAATTTACTCTTTCTTTTACAATATAAGAGTAAAAATATATATCATTAAATAAATTACACAATATGTGATCATTTCAGAGCAACCTGATACTTCTTAAGTTGTACATTTTACAAAATAAATTTATTTTTGTTACAACTTATTTTGACAAAAATAATAAACTCGACCAACTCTCTCGACATCCTAACAAAAGGACACGAGAATAACAATTCCCCTCAATACCTTTACATCGAAAGGGTTATCCCTGCTAAGATTATGAGCTCACTCAATCCAAGAAGCTATATTGATCTGAAAAATATTAGAAATAATATCATGAGCAAAAATAGCTCAGTAAGTTGATAACTCATAGCCTATGTGTTACCAACTAATTAATTCGCAATGACATAAAAAAGCATGCAATAATCATAATAGCAAAATGGGTATTTTCATATATTTGATAATTATGTATATAACATTCTAATAAGAAACATCACACTCAACTTGTAGTCAATATCATATAAATCATATCAAACATATGTATGCAAATGCAACACTCTCATATGAATGCACGGATCATCAACTGGTCAGTGGTTGGTAGGTGAATTTTAGAGGTGGCTCCCATCGTGATCGGCGATGTAGCACTTAGCTCCATTCTATCTCATTCTTTTTGGGGAATAATCATATAGCGATAGGTGGATTTTAGAGGTGGCCCCTACGGATTCTAAAGGTGGCTCCATCGTGACCACTCACGATGTGACAATTAGCTCTGCATGGCACATAGCTCCAGTCTATCTCATCCCATATCTGGGGAACAAAAATGATGCATTCGATTCTAGAAATGACTCCCATCGTGATCAGCGATGTAGCACTTAGCTCCAACCATCATATATGCAAATACAAATGGATGTCGATACACAATTCATCATATAACAAACATCTCATGAATATCAGAAGATGAATTATATTCAATACCATTTCAAAATGAACAAGATTGCACTCATCGCAATCCATTCAGATCATATCTCATAAACTTTCCATAATTGCATTTCTCGAAATCAATTCATAACATTTCAAAATATATTCAATACATATAATAATCAATGTCACACCGAATTCAAAAGAGGTGAAAACATAGAGTAGGAAAAACCAACTTACTTATAAGAGCTACCAAAAGGTTTTTCCTTTCCTTTTTCACTATTTTACTCTTCTATTCCTATACAATAATGATAAGAAACACATCACTTCTATGCTATGAATAGAAGACTATCACACATGAAGCACAATTAATTGAAATGGTATATGAACCTTAAACATTTACTCTTTTAACTATTAAACATAAGGATTGACCTAATATTATGACAGATTATACACATAGTAAAGAAAAATCCATATCTTCTGGTATACATAATCAAATGTCTTCATTACAATTTTATTTACTTTTATATTACATAGAAATTAATTTGTAAAAGTTTCATATCCTATTTCATTACGGTTTGCACTCATAAAAATCAACATTCAGCCTAGCTTTTATATTATTTCTATGTTCTGACAGGCTGAGTAACCTTACTTTTATGATTTATATACAATAATAAACATTCCCTATTCTAGTACTTTTAATTTTCCCAAATAGTAGACATCATAGGGTACAACTCGTAAAATTATTTGAATTTATATCTATTTGTACTGAGCATAATAAATTTAACAAATACAAGCATAATCTGCCCTAAGTTCCATCCTAACTGACTGCTTAAGGCTCGGTAAAATATTTATAACTTTCGTTACACATATTATTTTCTAGTGATTCTAATTGTCGATGAGACCTAACATCAATATTTATAACATCCTAAATTATCAAATAATTCCACAACATATTGAATTTAATATATAATTTACAAATTCGGGTAGCAATTTCGGCGGACAGAGTGATAGTACCTTAATCCTGATAGCATAACTTTTGTTTCATAACTCCTATTAACATGATTCCAAATCTCTGTAAACTAGACTCGGAGATTATTCTACATGTTAAATTGCATAATTTTTAAGGACGAATTGATATGAAAGAAAATCTTAGGAAGAATACCATCAGTCTAGGGTTAGAATCTTCACCTTTAATGATCTTCCTTCAACGTCCATGAAAGAAGTCACGGTCTGAAATTTTTTGTGTTGTTGTCTAGAGAGAAGGATAAGACCATACAATTTTTTTAAAATTTTTATCATTTGAATAGGTCGGTTGGAAAAATAGTCTAAGTATGAGGTGGCAAGCTGCTAGCTTGCTGGCAGCTTGCATGTCAAGAGTTGAAATTCTTATCCAATTAAAATTTAACATTTAAAAATCATTAATTTTATTCTTAATTGATATTACTTAGTATAATATAATCCATGTAATTTATTCACATATTTATATATTAATTTTTGTCACACACACATATATTTTCATATGTCACTTAGCGACATTTGATTGGTCCACTAGACTTAAATTCAATCTTAACAAATCACATGCATAGTTAACCATAAGAGAATATGCTTTATCATAATATAATTATTAATCATACTTTAGTACTTTAGTTACATTTTATAAATTCTTATTATATCACTATGTGACATGACAACATATACTACACCACATATATTCAATTGATTATAGCCATATAATATAGAATCCAATATGGATTAGATCATGGATATTACATGAAGTGTCCCGAAGCATCCGTGGAAAAGACTCTCGTCGCTCATCATAGAGACCCAAAGCACCTGAAGCAAATAAGTTGCAAATGTTGTCATCGAAGAGCTTGTGCTATTTCAAACCGTCGGAATTCCAGAATGATCATCGAGGGTGAGATGATTATATACCTTACATTCGACAGAGGAAAGACCTTATCTTGCAGCCACCTGCAATTTGAGGGCATCGAGTCAAATCATGCAGGGCGAATGACAAGACTCTTCGTCGTGTTCTGCACGGCCCTGAAGCAACTCTCTTCCTGAGCTATTCCTGAAGGCATACAAGACTTGTTTCACCCCAAGAAGTCAAACCACACAAGTTGACATCACGCAAGTTAAGAAAAGCTGAAGCCGACAGAGACTTGATGGACGGATAGTTGCTTGATGAAGTCAAACCGCACATGGCGGACTCCACTGACGCTGCACAAGTGATGACCTTAGATTGGACGAAGGATCAATAAGTGAAGCAGGCTTGAGAGAGGAGTCCTCAGCGAGACCCCAAGGATCGGGCATTCATGGCGCTACGCGATGCTGGTGAAGTAGAAGTCAAGACAAAGAAGGCGAAATTGAACGAGACAAGTGAAGTCAAGACGGAAGGCACCCTAAAGAAGCTCGGACAATGGCGTCGGGGGCGTCCGACTTTGATGGGGGAGAATGTCAGTGGGCATTTTCCCGTGACATGAAGCGCGAAGCCTCGCGGCACTAGTGCCGCTCAACTTATAGCTCTCGATCGCTTAACGTCGAAACCATGGAACACATGCGGTCATCCCGCACTGCGTAATATTACGGAGTACCAAGTTATCCATCCTTAGGGCATTTATCTTGTAAGACCATCCTTATGAATGACCAAGTAGGTGGCGTTACCCGTACGGTACGTCTTTTGCATCTTCAATATGTGATAAGACTCATATACCTATGATACACTGGGAGGAGTTCACTAGTACATTCTGATGCCCATATGTATGTTATGTTTCATCATATTCAATACAAGCAAGCTTTCCTTTAATTCTAGTGTCATGGTTTTGAGCATGGGGTGACAACTCACGTCGGTGTCCCTTCGTAGCGTCTCATGGTTTCTCAGCTGTCCCTTCGGACTTTAAGCGTCCAAGCGCCTGCATTAGTGCCACAACGCGCTAATATCATGGTCTCTTGTCGAGTAGTCTAACACTCTAGTCATGTCCGCGATTGAATGCCTATAAGAGCAACTCTCGGCATAGTCATCTCAACCTTAAATCTTCCGCTGCTACTCAAAACTGGCTTGGCTAGGTGCCTATCCGCTTAGTCGCCACACGAAATCTAGTGTTAGAAAATGATCCCGTGACACGTGCAAGCATCGCCAGCGCAGGGGAAAGGGGGGGAGAGGGGGGTCACCCCCTTGCTACGACCGGCGAAAGTCCTCCCCCTACGCCGACGCTTCACCTTGCTAATGCATGATTGGCGTTATTCTTTTTAAATTTTTTTATGTATTATTGATGAAGGGGTAATTTTAACTTTTCAGAATAAAGTTAACAAAAAATTTGATAAAAGTCGATGAAAAGATCAAATTGGAAAGGTCGCAATAGGTTAGGGATTAAAAAAGAATAAGCTTGTAGTTTAGGATTAGATGTGAAAAATCATGATAGTTTAGGAGTGATTAATAAAAATAATCCTAAAATTTATTTGATAATTGATATATGATTATGACATGTTACTTTGGTATTATGAAACTCCATGTGTTCATTGGTCATGCTAGTTGAAAAAAAAAATTGGATCGCATGTAATATTAGGGGTGCTCACCGGGTTGGGTCGACCCGATGAACTCAGAAGTCCGACCCGACCCCTCGGTGGTCGGGTCGACCCGACTATGACCCAACCCGATGACCTATCTTTTTAATTTTAAATGATTTTTTAGTTAATTTAATAGTTTCATATCATTTAAAATTTAAAAATATAAAATAAACTCTTTTAAATGTAGACAAGTATGTAGATATTTAAAACATTTTTTTGGTATTTAAAATACTTTATTTTGTATTAAAAACAAATGCTTTTATATTAAAAATAAAATAATAATAAAAGAAAATGTGACTTGGTCCGAGTCGGGTTGGGTTGTGTCATAGCTATGACCCTACAAAACTTGATCGAGTCGGATCGGATTTGTTCATGAGTTGGGTCAACCCCCATGTAATATACATGATGCCTTTGGAGTGTATATCGGGTGTTTTTGCTCTTTTGAGAGCTGCTCTACGTACGTATTAACCCATGTTATGAGCTATATATTTGAGACTCGTGATAATGAAGCTCTGCTTCACTGTATGACACATAATCATGGAGGGATGCGTATTGATTCATGATGATTTCTCTACGATATGTATTGACCCATTTTATGGATTGTGTATTCAAGACTCGTGATTATGCAGCTCTAGTGCATGATTATGAAGGAATGTGTACTGATCCAATTGCTCTGGGTGATCGTATTGTCTCATGTCGAGCATGTGCAATGACACACATGTGGAGTTTAATTATGAATATGTTGATATCGAGAGATATTTATATAAATATGTTTTGACAACCTATGCTATATGTGTTATGCTTTAAATATTTTGTCATATGAAAAATATGATTATTTGAATATTATATTTCATCATTGTGCAAATGATTATTGCTCACAATACACGTTTTAAAATTTTTTAGATACTTGTAAGTCCTCGAGTTGAGTCGACTCAAAACTTGTTTTACTATATATAGAAGAGGCCGTGAAGCACTTTTATTTTCTTTCACTTTTGTTTTTTTGAAATTATGCATGTAATAGATAAACATAAGTCTTTGACGCATGCAAAATATAACATGTTTTAGAATATTATTTTAGTTAATTTTTCTGTAATTTAATCATGACATGCATCATTTTAAGTCACTTTTTATCGTAATTATGGATTTATCGATTTTTATTGTTAATTCTTTGAATATTTTAATTGTGGATGGATTAATTAAATATTGATAACTATTTTACAGGAAAAGTCGATAAACACTGATTTATCAAGTCGAATTATCAACTGCAAGTCGTTAGTTTATATTTATCGGCTGCAAAACATCAAGGGAGATGTATATTATCAGTCGAGAACTCCATCGTATTGGTCGAGAACTCCATCGTATCGCCCGAGGACTCCAATTGTGGGGGAAAAATACCATATCAATCAAGTGTATCGCCCGAGAACTCCAATTCAAAGAAGTTTATCGCCCGAAAAATCCAATACAAAGAGGTGTATCGGTCGAGAAATCCATATCAATCAAGTTTTACGGTCGCAAAAATCCAATTTTATCTTATCCTTACTGGCCGATATCTTTGGGTACAAAAGTTATCATTAACCAAGGATCGGTCGTAATCATCAAGGTGCAAACAAAGTTTTGTGGCCGAGATTTAGAGATGAATACAAAGTTTATCGGCCGTAATCAACTCAAATTTTATCTCACAAGATTTAAATTCGACCATACGATATCACGACCGTGATCAAATTGAAGGCCATCCGCGCCCTATAAAAACATGAAGAAATCATCCTCCCAATTCATGCTATGAAGTTCAAGTTTATTTTATGACGAGTCGTGAGCTCTGCAGGCTACGATCGAAAGGAGAGAGGTGCGACGACTCGAGGTTGATCGCGACTCTGATCAAGTCCGAGAGGCAGCTCGATTGTCTGCCCGTGATTTGAAACTTCGACTTTTATCTATTTGGGTGTAATTCTTCCAATTTTTATCATATGTATTTTATTATCTCTCCAATATTTCTAGGATGAACTCCATGTTTTTATATCTTTTATTTTAGGAGATTATTAATTAAAGGGAAATGTTTGGACCCTATTTTATTTGTTTTAATATTTTCTGATCAATTATTAATTGTGCTTAATGCTTTTATTTTAGTTAATTAAAATTTTGAATTAGGCTATACCAATTTGTGGAGTGTTTAATTTCAGAATTCATTATAGTAATTTTAATTAATTTTATATGAAATTAATAATTGACATAAATCTGATAACTATGTGTGGAGAATCAAATTTGTGTGGTCTATTAATATATACTAGTTTATGGAGCGATTAGTAGTCTAGGAAATCTAATTTAATGCATCTTAATTTTAATATGATTTGAGGGTACCAGTCGTGGAGACTTTAATTCTTATTAAATTAAGATAGTTCTATATGATTAGGTTGAGGGATGCCAATCGTGGAGACCGCAAGTTAATCATATTAGATTACTTTAAGGAGACTCTAATCCATCTTTAAAGATTAAATTTATCTTTTATAGTTCAAATATTTATCCTGATCTATTTTCATCTTAAGGCCTAACTTCAACACAACTACATTATCTTATCTTATCTTTATTTTATTTTTACAAAACCTATTTTCAAAAATCCATATTTTTCCTCTCTTATTAATTTATAAATTCATATATTGAATTAATAATATTCCTCGTGAGTTCGACACTCTTATTCCTTTTTTTTATATTACTTGAACGACTAATGCACTTGCTAGCGATTTTATTTTGTTACATCATTTTACGCATCAGTCTTGTAATAGAGTTTACTAGAAACTTTTTGTAGAGTTGTATGTAACTTGATCATATGAATTATTATATGTGAGATGATGTATGAAATAATAGTGACAATATGTGAATATTATGTTTCATGCCTTTAATTAAATTGTGATGAGTATATATGCATCTATGTCATGACAAGGAACACAATGTAAGAAAAAGAGAAGATTTTGCAGATTTTCTTAGAAGTAAGAAACAAAATTAAGAGATATAATAATTAAAATTAAAACTTACTCATGAAGTTGGGCATAATAAATTTCGGGGGAAAGGGAAACTGTGGACTCAAAAATGGGTCCACAACTATGAGCAGAGTAAGGTTGGTATTTCGGTTCAGCGAAGACAGTCGATTTGGTCCAACGTATGGGTTTGTTACTTTTTTCCAAAGCCGTGATTTATAACTTGCTCTTTTTATTTGGGCCTCCCACTGTTCACGATTTGGGAAATTTTCCAATCCCGCTGCTCTGCCCTTCACGCTCGACGTCTCCATCCTTCGGTGCTTCATGTCTCCGTCGGTCATCACCGTCTCCTCTAGCCTTCGCTACTCACATCTCCACCCTTGCTGCTTCGCTTCTCCATCGCTCCTCGCTGCCTCCTTCGTCGAATCTGAGGAAGGCCTATGCTGTCATCTCCACCCTTCGTTGATCCGTGTCTCCGATGCTCGTGGTTGCCTCCGTCATCAGATTCAAATTCGAGGAAGGCCTTTGATGCTCTCATCTCCGCCTTAAGACTCCGCAGCTCATTGTCTCCACCCTTCTCGCCTCTCAGCTTTGTTGAAAATGGACGCTGCCACCTCGTCTACCTCACCTTCATTGGATGTTGAGACCTTTGGTTAAATTTCTGCATGATGTTGATACCTTTCTGTTGTCTTGTGTAAATAGTCCTTTAGTTTGTTACTAAAATGAGTCTCCTTTAGCTTGTAAATTACGAGTATGTGGTAGCTCATTGTAAGCAAAGTATAAGGACATTCCCCTATCCCTGCAGCTTGCTTTGAGCTCATTGAAATACTTCCCCTCTTCCACCAAAAATAACATACATGCCCATATCCCTGCAGCTCATTGATGTATGCACCAATGGAAGAAGAGAATTAGATGTGATCTTAATTTGTTCTTTTCCTTTGTATTTTTTTGTTCATTTTGTGAAGGAAAAAATGAATGGAGATTTGATCCACATCCCTCCTTCCTCATATACGAATATGGATTCATGATTCCACACGACATGTAGAAAGGACTAGCAATGTTTTTCATGCAATATTCTCTCCGGTACAGTGAAGTCTACTGAATTAGGTTGATACTTGTCCATCATTAGCTAAGTACAACTGCCAGCATTTGACAACTAAATACGAAGTTCAAACTCCTAAATACATAATATCATCTCAACATTTGACAACTACCAAAAATTGAAAGAAGCAAGGTTATTTCAGCTTAAATCAGTAAATGATTGACAATTAAATGTATAAAATGGTCCAATTACAAGCCAAATGCAACAAAGGGTGACCAATCTTCAAAGCTTCCATTACAGAATACATTGTCACAGCAATAACAAATGCAATTTTCTTTCAATATAGACCACAACTTTACAGTAATAACATAACAATTTCCTTCCAATACAGACCACAGCAAAAACATCTTGAATCAATCATGAAACATTGTTGAACTGCATTGAAGAATCTTGGATCCAGGAGCTTTTGAATGATACATGAAGAGCAACTTGAATAGAATCTTGGAGAGCCATCATGATCATGTCAACACTGTAGAAGACAAAAAAAGAACCTATTGAACAACACAAGGAAATGAAAAGAACTTTTGTCAAAGAAGCCTACAACCACATCACCTCCACCATGAAAACCTAGCATTCAACATTGTTAGAGATAGATAACAAAAGGAAATGCTAATTTGTAGAAGATGAATCCACTCAGAGAGAATTTGTTTACCTCTTTGACCCAGCTGTAAGCCCTCTGTCGAACCTTTCTTCTGCTACTCAGGTCTTGCAGCTGAAAGGAAACCAACAGTGGTGATCGTAGAGAGAGAGAGAGAGAGAGAGAGAGAGAGAGAGAGATTCTACAAATGAAGGAATCGACGAATGGCACTTGGAGCTCTCAGAGAGAGAGAGAGAGAGAGAGAGAGAGAGAGAGCAACGACCGGTTGAGCACCGATGGGCGGAGCAGCCAACTTGGTTGCAGCAAACTAGATCGAGGTGTAGAGGAGCAGCGATGAATGCAAAGGCGTGGCAACAGTCAAGTACGTCTCCTAGAATGAACAAACAAGCAGCGGTGAATGCAGAAGGATTTCAACGAATGCAAAGTAGCAATGGCAAATGCAGAGGAGCAGGAGCATGAGCAGCGGACGTCTCCTAGAATGATCCAACGAGCAGCAGATCAGTGTAGCAGCGAACAAAGGATTGCTGGTGCAGCGATTGGGAAGAACAACCATTCGATGCCCTGGAGTGAACAATGAACAATCAGAACTGGAGGGGGTCGCTAAATCGAACCGAATTTGCTCGCATGCTGGACCAAACCGATTGCCTCCATTGAACCGAATCGTGAACTGAATAGTATAAATCGCGCATCTTTCGTACTACCGTCGATCTTGCTAGTCCACAGCTGTGGACCTTAAAAGGCTCCACAACTTCCTTTTTCCCTAAATTTTGGTATCGGAATAATGGCTGGTTAACATGGATGAATACGAATACTACTACAAACCCGAGGTGCCCTTACCCTCAAAACTCTATTAGGGTTCAATGGGGTCAGCTCCGCCGCTTGAGTTAAACTTAACTCAGATGAGTCATTTTCAAAATCCAGGAATTCTAGGGGCCTTGGATTTTATACTTAGGAGCTGATGATGAACATTTTATCTTGGCAAGGGCATGTAAAGAAGATGAACATTTTCAAAACCTATGCCTTATTACAAGGATTGTGTTCACCTCAATTCAAGAAATCTAGGTAGCATCATTCGAAGGCAAGCATCAATCTAGTTAGGAACATTTAGAGGCAAGCATTCAGTCCTTAGCATATCAGAAGCATGATAAGAGACATATGGACCTTATCAATAAAGATTTTTCAAATGTTGGAAACCACTACTACCATGGGACGAAGAATTTTTGGCAAACCTAACTTGGACTCAAAATGATAACTTCATTTAGGAGAACTTCTCGGAACTTTTCCAAATTTTATACCAAGATTCGATGGCCATCTATAATAATAGATAATTTTTATTTTTTTAAAAAATAGTCGACATGTTATTTCTATATTTATAGTCTATGATTGAAAATTTTAAAAAGAACAATGACTATAAGAACAATGAACAAATAACAAAACGATGAGCAATGTTTAAGGGATTCCATTATATAAATTTTAAAAAATGTATGTTTAAAATATAACGATTAAATTAGTTGACAAGCATGAAACTAATAGGTCTAATGGGTTAATTTCATGAATTATTTAGTCTTAAACATGATGTGCATATATAAAAATATTTTTATTGTAATGCATAAAATATCAACTAATTTTTATTATTACTAATCAACCTATATTTTTTGTTGTCTGACTTTTATTATTATCCATCATCATCGTCACCTGTAATATTCCTAATTAATCTATTTTTTTGTTGCCAATCTCGGTGTTTAGAAAGCAATTTGTCGAAGATCAATTCACATCTAATGAGTATGGTACTTTTCACAGGTTTACCATTGAGTCTAACTAATTTAATAAGATCGTCTCACGTTGTGTACCTTATAGTGATAAGTAAAATTTTTAATAAAATTCTTTTACATTTACATAATCTCAACTTCAAGATATTAACTAAAATTTTGTTGGTCTAATTAACCTAATGTAGCTCAAATGAAAGGATACAGGTGGCAAATTCGGTCATCTAATCAATTATGATGCGACATATATTAACACAAAATCGTGCATTACAACTTCCACGTGCAAAAATTTATTAAGGTAATGGCAATATATGTAACACCCCGATTTTTTTCAAATTAAAAATTAATTTTCGTAATTAAAATAAATCTAAAATTTAGAATTTTGTTAAAGAAAGATAAAGTTGAAAAGAAATAAAAGTTAATCAGAGGGATGGATAAAAGAAGAAGATAGGATAAGATAAGAAAAGTTTGAATGAGAATAAAAGTGTTATTATATAAGAGGTAGGAAAAGAGAATTTTAATTAGATTAGGAGTTGAAGTTAAAATGAAACTAGGGATTCAAAATTTAAATTGAATCTAACTAGAAGTTTAAGGTTTGCTCATAATCTAACTTAAGGAAAAATTACACCAAATGCTCTCTAACTTTAAGGTTTGCTCAACGATATCCTCCAACTTCACTTTGTAACACAAATGTCCTTCATCTTTTAATGTGTTTCACTCAATGCCCTATTTATTGATTTTTCATCGACGTGGCGTCCAAGAGACCATCTCCTTTCTCTTCCACGCAAATAGTCATCCGACGTGGCATGCTGCGACATGACACTACGTAAAATTACATCAAATGCCCTCCAACTTTAATGTTTGCTCAATAGTACCCTCCAACTTTATTTTATAACACCAACACTCTCCATCTTTTAACTCGTTTCACCCCATGTTCTATTTACCTGGGACAGTCGATTTCTCGATTTTCCGTTGACGTGACGTCCATGTGACCATCTCCTTTCTCCTTCATGCAAATAGTCGTCCGACGTGGTATACTCCGACGTGGAACCACATATTAAATCCTCTTACTTACTGTAAGTTGACTCACTCACTGTTAAATTATTTTCTTATTTCTCCCTTTGTCGTCATTCGCGTGAAACCTCCTTCGCCGTTCGCTCTTTTTCGTCGTTCACTTCTTTCATCGTTCTCCGTTCGCATTCGTCGGCCGCCGTCTTCGCCCAAGCATCGCTATCCGTTCGCATTCACCGTCGTCATATTAATATATACTTTTGTGCATTGAGTATATATTGTCGAGTTACTATGATATATAAATGAATCTACATACCGAAAAGTAGAGGACGTCGGCGACCCTTCTTCCTTGTGGCATTTTGTCTTCTCCCTCCCATGTTTCGACAATTCTTGCATGATGGATCCTAACAGTGGACGATGGCAAACGCGAACGGATAGCGACGTTTGAGCGAAGACGGGGATTGACGAACACAAACGACGAACGATGAAGGAAGCGAATGATGAAGGAGGGTTTAATATTTGGTGTCACGTCGGAGCATGCCACGTTGGATGGCTATTTGCATGGAGGAGAGAGGAGATAACCACGTGGACGTCACATCGACGAAAAATCGGGAGACTGCTTGTCCCAGGTAAAGAGCACATGAGGTGAAACGAGTTAAAATATAGAGGGCATTAGTATTACAAAATGAAGTTGGAGGGTATCGCCGAGCAAACCTTAAAGTTAGAGGGCATTTGGTGTAATTTTATGTGGTGCCACGTCGGAGCATGCCATGTCAGACAACTATTTGCATGAAGGAGAGATGAGATGACCATGTGGACGTCACGTCGATGAAAAATTGAGAAATTGGCTGCCTCAAGTAAAGAAAAGATCGGGTGAAACACGTTAAAAGATAATGACATTGTGTTACTAAATGAAGTTGGAGAATATCACTAAGCAAACCTTAAAATTGAAGGACATTTGGTGTAATTTGAAGTTTTAATGAGAGTTAAGATAAGAGTTTTATGCCAAAAATGTTTAGAAAGTAAAATAATATTATTTTATTTCAAAAATTAAAAGAAAAGAATAATAATAATAATTATTTATTGAATTCTGAAATTTAGGAATAATTATGTATAGAAGAGATAAGTTAGAAGATAAGTAAGTGTTATGAAGAGATAGAATTTGAATGAAAGAAGAAAAAAAAGTTAAATCTTAATTGAATTAGAAGTTGTTATTAGGTTAAGATTAGATAATTTAAATATAATTCTTCAATGTAATCATATGTTATCAAGGACTTCTGATAAGAGGGAAATTAAGAGTTCTATGTTCAAGATGTTTAGGAATTAAAATAATATTATTTTATTATTTTAATTCCAAAATTTTTGATAAAAGAGGACAACAAAGTATTTAATTTCGAAAATTCTATATTAAGAATAGTTAATATAAACATATTTCATGGAAATTAAAGATAAGGGTTATTATGAAGTTGTTTGGTTGGAAGAAGAAAAGAGAGAAAAGAGAAAATAAGAAAGAAAGTGTAAGAGGACAAGAAAAGAATTAAGATAATTAAGAAAAAGAATCAGAATTGAAGTAACTATATATATATATATAGTTTATTTAATTCGGAATTTATTTAAAAATAAGAAATATATGAAGTTGAGATGAGATGTGAAGGAGTTCAGAAAGGATAAAAGTTTGAATGAAAGGAGAGAGAGAGGGAGAAATAAATGAAATATTAAATGATCTATTAGATATAATTAAATAAATAAATGAAGTAATTATTTATTTATTTAATTATGAAAATTATGTTTGATAAAAGTTAAGAAAGATTATGAAGTGAAGAAGAAGAAGAAGTTATGTATAGATAAAATATTGAATAGAAGAGGAGAAAGGAAATAAATAAATAAAGTATTTTAACTAAATGATTGGTTGAGATTATGAATAAGATTCAGAATTAGATTTAGAGGATGTTTAGCATTAAATATGGGATTAGTTTGATTTGCCAAGAGTTAAAGTTCTCTCCTCTATAAAATAAGTCTCCTCAGCCATCTGCCTTTCCCTCATTAGAAAGAAACAATTTTTTCTCCCTACTTTGAGTAATTGTTTCTCTCTCCTCGGTGTGCATGTGCGAGAGCTCTGACTGACTAATCAATATCAGTTCTACCCTTTGTCCAAGGACGTTGGCCTCGTGGAAAGTCAGCGTTGGATCTCGTCGAAAATCACGTCCAAAGTCTCAGATTTCAGGTAGTCTGAAATGACTAAGGTACATAAGATTTTGAATTCACTTTTAGATACGATTTCTTAATGAAATATATAAGATGATGGATGAATTATGATTGAATTCTGTTCTCCTATAATGCATGAATAGTTCTAGAACATTTTTGTGCCGAAAGAAATAATGTATAGAAAGTTATAGCATGCTAAAATCTCGATAAAATGTCACCAGAGTTCCAGCCGACGAAACTCAGCCTGCGTAAAGAAGAACCTGCCCCGAGTTCTTCTATAAAATTTGCAACTCGACATGATGCTGCTCTGAACCCGATCCGAATTCGGAGTCAACTCGGTTCGAGCTCTTGGCAACCCGGCCCGTCTGTCGCGATTTGTCTCGGGTAATTGGATTTTTTTCCAATGACCTGACCCGAGTGGTATTCATACTCGACCCGGGCCGAATCACGTCACGATCGAAAAGATGATGTCAGCGAACTCGGCTTGAGCTACCTCAGACTTGGCCCGGGTTCTGCTAGGAAGAAGAGGAGAAGGTAACACTGAGAACCCGACCTGAGTTTCGGTGAGCGCGAATCGAGTTCCAGTCACGACCCAACTCGAGTTTGATGGCACTCGGCTCGGATTATGCATAGATTGCAAATATGATTTTCTTATTGATTTGTATAGATGCCAGATGATCTTTTTGCCTTTTTTATTGTCACGTGATGAACTGAACAGAAAAAATAGTTAAATAAGAAAAGATAAAAAATGTAAAATGGGATCCTCATGTGCATTGATTGTTATAGGCCAAAATGTGAGTATTAATAGTCTTACCATGACAACGTCATATGAGGTGAGTATGGTCACTCTATGATGATTTTAAAGAAAGGGGATCCTAGCTGTTCTATTTAAGTAGATATGTGAAGCTCAAGTCTTTTGTGAGTAAGTAAATGCTCACCTGATCCCGATTTGATCAGCCTTGACCCAATGTTATAGTCTCATGCCATGTTGATCCATAATAAAAGGAGTCGAGCTTGCATTAGGACAATATATATAGATATCTTAGGAATTATTTAACGTAAAAGATGTAGTGAAAATAACATAATTAAAAGAACAGAAAAGAACATAATTAAAAGAACAAAAAAAAACAAAATTGAAAAGAATAGAAAAGAACGGAAAAGAAAAGAATAGAAAAGAACGAAAAAAAGAATAGAAAAGAAAGGAAAAGAACCGAATTGAAAGAACGAAAAATAATCGCATGACAAGAACAAAAAAGAAAAAGAATAGAATGGAACAAAATAGAAAGGTAAAAGAACAGAAAGAATAGAAAAGAAAGAATAGAAGTATTTTCCTCATACTGAAAGTTTGTCTATTTTTATTAAGTCTTCTTATCTATTTGTATTGTCTTATGTACTAAGTATTGTATACTCATGAAAATTCTATATTTCCCTGTATTTGAATCCCACGGATAGGTAAATCGAAAAATAAGGATGGAGGCGTGAACAACATCAACATTCATTGTGATGTAAGCATGCATGGAAATTGAGTCAATTAGAACTCCTATAGTTATATAATGTAAAGTTAAGTTACCTTTGGAGGAATATTAGGAAAGAATAGTTAGAAAGAAAAGTTGCTTCCGCATTCTCTTAAAAGAAAGATGAATAGTTATTTCGCTTCCGCATTCTCTTAAAAGAAAGATGAATAGTTATTTCGCTTCCGCACCTTATGTAAGAAAAGGTCAAGAAGAAGATATTGTAGGTAATACCGGCCAAATAAGCCCAAATGTCATGTGGCAGAAAGGTG
This sequence comes from Pontederia crassipes, assembly GCA_030549335.1. Classification (NCBI taxonomy): domain Eukaryota; kingdom Viridiplantae; phylum Streptophyta; class Magnoliopsida; order Commelinales; family Pontederiaceae; genus Pontederia; species Pontederia crassipes. The sequence continues at coordinate 15,274,995 of JAUKPH010000017.1, read as the reverse complement.
AAATTTCAAGGCGTTACAATATATCATTTGTTGCATAGGTCAGGACTCTATATATCGTTATATAAATATAATAGTCATGCACAATGTAATAATAATTTTAAGTTTTATATTAATAATCTCCATTTTTTCACCATAAATATCTATATATTAATATGAATAATATTAAAATAATTATATTATATACATAGGTGCTTTAACTATATTTATAACAACTGAGATAAAATAAATAACAAAAACACTCGTTCACCACAATATTATTAAAATTAAATTGAACCACATGATTCAACTGGTTATACTATGAAACGACGCGTGATCTGGTCCGATTCAATCTCAAAATCGAAATCATTCTCAAATTGAAAAAAACGATCGAACGGATGAAATTTGATGTACTAGGTGAAAACTTGGTTAAACTTAAAAACTGAAAATAAAATAAAAAAAACATTATGAAGGAAAGAAAAGTAAGAAATATATTGGAATCAACGTGAGGAGGGAGGAAAAAAATGAAAAAAAAGCGTTAAAAAGAGAGAGTAAAATAAGAATAAAAAAGAAATAAGAATGATTTATGATAGAAATAAATTAATGTATTATTCATGGCATTAAATGATGAATGAAAATTTAATTAATAATCAATCAATATTAACAAGCTGAGAATTATTTTTTACTATTAAAAATAAAATATTTTGTAAATAGAGTAAATAATATATTTACATTAATATTTCATTATCAGTATGTTAGTAATATTATATAATATTTGATTAATATATATATATCTTTAAAATTATTAGAATAATACTATTTTAATTAATTCAGTTGCACGCAATCGAATTGGGTCGCATCCATCCAACCGCGACCTTGAATCGATCTTCACGGTTCGATTAATCATGAATATTGGTTCACTACTTATTTATTATTAGGAGTCATACAAAATAATAAATTTTGACCGAACCGAATCAAAATATTCAACAGCCTGTGTCACTGACCCTGCCATTTTTCAGCTAATTAGTAAATTTTGAATAATATTATTATCACTTCAAAAATATTATTATCATTTTTTGTGTGAGTAGTGAATGTTTTTATTTATATGTGATAAAATAAAATGATGATAATATTTTTTTTTAGTGTTATCGCCGACAGGTAAAAGGAAAAGTCAAACATGTGGCGCACGTGGTCATCGCGCACGTGGCGGAAGCCGGAACCAAAACAGAACTCTTCCGAATTCCAACCAACTCGCAGTCGAGGAACCCGTCGGATCAGAATCAACCGCTGGATATTGCTTCTTCGCTTCGCTTCCTCTTTTTTTCGCCGCCTTGGCTCTTCGGCCGTGGGGCTGCTGTTTCTGGATCGACTTGTCCAGGTTTTCCGCTGTCGCGTTCCGATCCGCCCATCGATCGGGTTCCATGGCGATCGCACAGCTCTACGGCTGCTCGGGAACGGCGGCGAAGGGGTTTCCTCTCACGCCGTCGAAGCCTAGGCTTTCTTCTTATCCTGCCTCTCCTTTGCTGGATGTCAAGAGCACTTGCGTCAAATCTCCCTGCATTCGTCTTTCGCAGACCAACGGTCGGAAGGTGCGCTCTAAAGTGTGATGATTTTTTTTTCTCAGCACTTTCATCGCTCTGACATTTATGGTCAAAATTTCATCTTTCGCTGTGGTAGCTGGCGACTTCAGTAAGTTAGATGCATAATTCAGTGATGGCCTTCAAATCTGTTCACTCTGTTATTGGCAAATGTTTCACCTTTCCGCTTCAGGTTGATTTGAATGCTAATGTTTGTTCGACGCCCAAGAAGTGTTTGGACTTTGAATCAATTTGGCATCTTACCAGATTGCTTATTGTTTGCAATATGATTTGACAATTCTGATATTGCAGTAGGACGTGCCCAATCAGAAATTTGCCACCTCCGGATGGAAATTCTGATCCAATTCTTTTTGTTTGTGCTATAAGCTGCCTGCTTTGCACATCCAATGTAGTTTACATTTCATAAATGATAATATTAACTTGAAAGGTCAGGTCCCTGGGAGTATTAAGTTTTCCAGGCACATCATTGTGGCTTTAAACTCGGGAATTCATCTAATAAATTTGTTAACTTGGCAAAATCATTTTGGTTATCTGCAATAGTTTTCCCCACTCTTGATGAAAATATGTTTTCTAATTTGTCCTTTTTCTTAACAATTTTTTGTGCTTAATTGATGCTCATAGTTTTCTTCTACCATTAAAATAATCTGATTGCATCAATAGTTACTTCAGCAGGTGAAATCATGATCCTCCTTCTGTATTTATTTCTTCGTGGTCTAGAATCTGATTGTGCTATGATTCCTATTACTGCAAATTACTGATGTCAATAAATTTTAATGAATGAAATTGGATGGACACATTCGGCACTCATCCTTTACCCTTTAAAGAAACCCATTTAGCATGTGTTACAAAGGTATTCTTTGGCAAAAGTGCTATTTTGGACGACCAAGGCTGGAACGAATAAGACGAACTGATTGCTATGGGCTCTGTGTAATATTAAAAAGTTGAGTGCCTTAGAAGTAAAACAGAAACAAATGAGAGAAAAAAAAAGAAAAGAGTTAACAAGGATAAAAAACAACCATTATTCGTCAATAGAGTCCTTGATTGCTTTCCATATTTGGATTGTGATGCTTGGTATTCGTTCTTCTTATTCCTTAAATATTGTTGACTTATTTACTTTTCTTCATATGCAGTTTCCACTTCTTATGTGTCTTAATGGAAGTGGCAGCAGTGGTCTTGTTGCTGATACTTCCGTAAAGAATACACAGGATAAACAAGATATAGCAGATGAGCCTGTATCGAATCCAACTCTGGAAGCAGTTGATGAAAACCTTGCTGAAGTTGAGAAGCAGGACATGGTTCCACACAAACGTAGTGCAAAAATCCATGATTTTTGCTTAGGCATTCCCTTTGGTAAGCTAATTAACATTAGTACCTCTCCTGAATTGCCAATTTTTGCAATGGTCCTTTGTGCCCAGATAATCTTGCATAATTGTTTGATTAGTATGCTGTTATTTATGTCTAATTTAATATTATTAAGCAGTCTTCAGGTTCTTTGTTATCATCATTGTTTAATGTAAGGAACAATGTAACTTTCATTCGGAGTTTCAAGAGTTAAGATCCAGAAACTAAATATCCATATATTTACAATATATCTTTGCATCACAACTTTTTCTTTTCACGAAGTGAATGGCAACAGTTGTCTTAGTTTTTCAAGGGAAACTTAAAGATATGGATAAACATGCTTTTGTTCGAACTTGATAACTTTTTTTCTTGGATTAATTCACTTCTGCAAGAGGAAGACAAGTTTTGCTCAGTCTTCATATGATAAGGTTCCATACAATTTCCCATGATGAATAATAACCATTGGGATTGTTAATGTCTGTCTTCCATATAAACATCTTTCTCTTTCCAACTTTTAATTGTGATATAGTGTCAGAATTGGGAATGTTTAGTATTCCACAACTATCGCGAAATTATATATGCTGCAAACTTTTCTTGGGGAGAGATGTACACCACATCTTTTTTCTTATTCGGGAGTGAGGTTTTGATTAGTTGAGACAGTTTTCATCTTCTTTTATGCTCTCCCTTTGAGAGCCTCCAGTTATATATATATATAGAAGGATGGCAACCTCAACACTAGTGGTCATCCTTTTTCTTCGCAAAAAAAAAAAAAAATTCTCTTCGAGGTCCCCAAAAAATCTGGGCAAAAGGTTCAGTATGACACAAATCAGATGTTCGGTCATCTCAGCCGCAGTAACTTTTTGAAAAATGTAACTATAGCGGTTAAGTACAAATTGAGCATTACCGTGTGTTTATAAGTCATTAATGTGGATGAAAATTCATTTCAAAGTTATTAATGTGAACAACCATAAATCTGCAAAGATTTTGCAAGCAAGTTCATTGTGAATGAATCATGTTTGGATAAATTGTTATTATGCTGAATCATTTGACCCTTTTGCTTAAAAGAATGCCTCAGGCATCCCATTTTGGTTCCATTTGAGTTTAAAAAATGGTTTGAACTATTTGTGAATGTCTGTACAGTTAGTTGCTGACCCTTCTCTCAAGTCTCAACGCAAGTTCTTCCCCTTGTTAATTGTACCTTTACCATAACTTAACATATCTGTACTGTCAGGCCCATCCACTGTATAGCGCTTTCATTTTCAATCATCCCACTGTTTATGGGATGATTACATTAAGAACATGACTGTTTAGAAGCTCTTCTAGATGTTGTCACATGCCAGTTCAATATTGAATTATCTCAAGAAAAGGTTCAATCTTGAATTTGCAAGCAGTTTTTGGCACAATAACTCGACTTCTATATTCAATGAAATTCCAACCATTGACTTGCTGGGATCTAAATTTACATCTCTTTTATCTTTTTATCATAAAACTTGGACAATTTTTAGATTTTAAACTTGTTTACTTGATCATTTGAGTTTTGGTGTGTGTCCTCCTTTTGTAGCTTTGTTAAAAATATGGACATGATTTACTTTTCCATTATGAGAACAATTAAAAACTTCACCGTCGACGATTAGTTAACCTGACTTGGAATATCTCATAGGTGGTATTGTTTCTGTCGGAGGACTTCTTGGTTTTATTTTCTCAAGGAATCCTGCAAATCTATTTACTGGTGTGTTCCTCGGTGGTGCTACACTTGCCCTGGGTGTACTCAGCCTTAAGGTCTGGAGGAGTGGGAAATCCAGTTTACCATATATACTTGGCCAAACAGGTATTGCCACTTTTTTCTTCATTGGGATTGGATTTGTCTGTTGTCGTAATATTCATCATGGGGCTAAAAGGAGCTATATGTTCCATGTGCATCTTATACTCTGTTGTTCTTTGTGATATGAGTTCTAAAGGAAAGTGAATTTTAGAATAGTAATTTGCTTTTTGTTATTTTAAGAAAATAAGCTAGAAACTTCGATTAAGTAGTGTATCATCTACCATTCCACATTTGTAGACCAATTTTCAAATTTTGATCCAACATTGATGATGTTTTATGATGCCATGATAATGTCACTAAATGGCACCCATGTGTACATAGTTTTGAGATGTATGTATTCATTAATTTGTATGTGGCATGATATAGTGTGAAAGAAAAAAATGTTTCGTCTTTTCAAATGATGTAAACATTTTCCTCTATATTCCATTTTGAAAATTTTCCAATGGAACTTGTTTCTATTGTTTGGAATATTTTAATTACCTAACACAGGGAAATGATAATTCATGTTCCTCATGACAAACAAAACTTTAGGATCACACCTAACAGTAAAAATGTGGTAAATTATGTATTTCGATAGTTGCTAATTTGCTTATCCCATAGCAAGTTATGAATGTCCATAAACCAATTTTGGTATGCATCTAATGTGAATATGCATCTTTTGCAAATTCTTCTTGTTGCAGCCCTTGCTGTTGCACTTCTCAGGAATCATATGCAAACATACTCCTTGGTAAGGAACACTCTCAAACTCGAATGATCTGGACAGCATCTACTCTTATTCTTCGATGGCAATTTACCTATTTTGGGTGAAACTGACAAGTTACCTTTTCATTTAAATGCAGACAAAAAAGCTCTTCCCTGCGGGATTTTATATATTTCTCAGGTATGCGTGCCCACAAAATACTGTGATTTGCTCTTGGTACGATATTCATTCTGAACCTTCTCTCTCTGCAATGGCAGTGCTGCAATGATATGCTTTTATTCTTATGTGGTCATATCTGGAGGGAACCCACCACCTAAGAAGAAGGTTGCGGCTCCCGCCTCATAGCTTAAATATAACTGAGTGGAGGCAGTTCGCCATGATCATGCAATTTTTTGGAGTGGTGTGTCATTCCCGTATTCAACGTAGTTACACTGAGGAAAAAAGATTCTATTCTGGACCGTTGGCTTGTTTGCTGTGCATTTCTTGGTCAGGATACTGATTTTTTCCTTGAAAATTGTAAGAGATTATAAACCTAGTGATTAATTATAAAAGAACTCGAGTTTCATGAACAAATGTATACTAGATGCCCCTTGTGGACATGCCTTTATCCAAAATTGTGTAGATTGGTACCCAAAATTTCATGATCTTTTCATGGGTGTTAAACCTATGCATTCCTCAATGAGTCTACCATTTTGGTCTTTCGGTGGCGTATGAGAGCGTTGTGCACCGCACAGTTTTTTTTTTATAGTACCAACAAATCTCAATTTCGTTCATGGGGGCAACGGTCGAATTGGCATAGAGAGAGAGAGAGAGAGAAGTTGCGACGGTCGAATTGACATCGTAAAAAGGGGGAGTTTTTAGGTTCCGGGTGCGACCGTTGCTGAAAAAGTAAACCCGGAGCAATTCGACCGTTGCAGTTCTACTACAACTCTGAAACTCCTATTTCTTCTCCGAACTAATCAAACAAAAACCTTCCATTTCTTCTCCCAATCTCAAAGTGAAAAAGCGAAACTTTCCTTTTTTCGCACTCGATCTCTCGAAGCTTTCCTTCTATTCCTGGCAAATGGCTGCTGAAGAACCAAAGGACACCCACGTCGTCGTGGAGATCCCCCTCGCGGAAGCAGCAGAAGAGCCACCGCAGCAGACAAATCTGTCGTGCTTCTCCGGCTCCGCCGACGAGTCCGCCGCCCTCCACCACCCCCTGACACAGATCTCCCAGAGCCCCGGACATCTTCTTCTCCTCAGGCTCTGGCAGCGCGAGGAGGACCTCCACGGCCAGCGGGCCGGTGCGCTCGAGTCCCGCATGGACTTCATCAAGCGCGACGCGTTCCACCTCTGTTGCCTCTTTTTCGCCTTCCACGCTCTCTTCCTCACCCTCCTCTTCACCTCCTCCATCGCTGGCGGCCGCGCCGGCGCTTCCTCCTCGTGCAGGAACTGGCTGGTGCCTTCCTGCCTGTCCCTGCTCACGTCCCTCGTGTTCGTGTGCGCCGTGCAGACCAAGCTCTGCGCCTACTGGAGGGTCTCGCGGGGTTTGCAGCGGGAGCGCGAGGACGGGCGGGCGCTCGGGCGGTGCATGCAGGAGCTGCGGATGAAGGGCGCCAGCTTCGACCTGTCCAAGGAGCCCCACACATCGAAGCGGCTCAAGAGTTCCAGCGTGGAGGTCAAGTGGCGGAAGCCGCTGCGCTGGTGCTCCCGGAACCTTGTCACCGTCTGCCTCCTCTGCTTCACCGGGATGGTCTTCCCCTCCTGCAAGTTCATACTCTGCGGTTGAACAATGGACCTTCCGAAGATCACCAGATCATCGCTATCTTGGTTTGTTGTCACTCCATCAGTTGTGCACAAGCATGTTTGTCTTGAAATTAACTTGAAGCTAACAGATCATCCATCACATTGCAGAAAGATGATCCATGCTCCAACTCTGAGCAGATTCTATTCCTTTACACTCGTTTATGTTTTAGATATTTCCTTTTCGTTCTTCCATTCAGCTCTCCGTCTTCGGACAAGTATCCGAGGTAGAACAGATGATAGATATGAATTTGCTTTTTCAGGAACACCATGTGAAACGCATTACCGATACGCCACCGCATCAGTTGCATGCAGAAGAGAGCTGAAGCGTAGATGCTGCAGAAATGTGGAGGAACACTTCATTCCGATCATCGAGTATAAGGACAGATCACTATCTGTTGCTGTAACCCCCTTTTTTTACAAGATGCGATAACTGTGTTAACTAGTTGGAAGGTTGCCGACTTTGAGAATTAATCTGAGCATTCCAGCTCTTTATCTGATAAACCTTTCCTTCCAGCTCGAAGTTGTATAAAAAAAATAAAGAAATGACCATCAAAGCAAGGATCTTGAACGATGAAGAAAAAAATTGAATGATGACTGAATGATCTTGTGACGGCGTTCTAACGTTGAATTCGATGTTGCATTGCACTATTGCTGATTTTGACACCTTTTTCCTCGAGTGGAAGACTATTTATTTTAGAATCAATTGAAAGATAACCAAATAATCTCGCATTGGAATCGATCTTTCATTGCAGACATTACTAACCGGAAACTTTTTCAACTTATGAACTGTCTAGTAACATTTTCTTCAAATGTAACATCTCTTTTTTGTGCCTCGGAATAATTGCGATCTTCCTTCGTACAAGCAAGCAATAAACTCCTCTTCCTTGTAATTTATTTAGGCATTATGAACAAAAAAAAAAGAAATTGAAGTGCATAGAATGATATTAGAAAGCCGTCGATTGGTTAAACACCCATCCTCGCATTAACACTAAAGCTTGCACACATCACGACGAGCTCGCGCACACGACCCCACACGCGGGTGAGTGCAAGGGAGTATACCCCACGGACCTCTGCGTCTTTCAACCTTCTCGTCGGAGCTGGACGCGCCAGCGAACTCCACTGCAGCGCTTGGTTAGTGAGCACGAGGGCATGCGGACTTTTTCGCGGGAGCTACGTAAACGAAAGCTGGTGTGCATGTAAGCTCCTCATCAGAGCTCCCATGGGTGTTCACTACTGTCGGAGGTTGCGGAGGTCGCACGGGGAGGTCGTGCACTGAGGTTGTATGCAAAGTTCGCACCGCGGAGATGCTTGAAGCTCGCTCGCGTTGAAGTCGCGGCCACGGATGTTGCCGGAGGTCGCAGGCGTACGAGGCTCAGGCGGAGGTGAGCGTGTCACGGGGTCATTCTCGGACACTAGACCACGTGCGGCGACTAGGCGGATGGGCACCTAGCCAAGCCTGTTTTGAGTTTGCAGCGGAAGTTTTATGGTCGAGACGACTTTGTCGAGAGTCGCTCTTATAGGCGTTCAATCACGGACATGACTAGAGTGTTGGACTACTCGTCACGAGACCGTGGCATTAGCGCGTTGCGGCACTAACGTAGGCGCTTGGGCGCTTAAAGTCCGAAGGGGCGACGAAGGGACCACGGGACGCCACGAAGGGACACCGATGTGAGTTGCCACCCCACGCTCAAAGCCATGACACTAGAATTAAAGGAAAGCTTACTTTTATTAAATATGATGAAACATAACATACAATTGGGCCTCGGAAGGCACTAGTGAACTCCTCCCAGTGTACCGTAGGTATATGAGTCTTGTTACATATTGAAGATGCAAAAGACGTACCCTACGGGAACGTCACCTACTTGGCCATTCATAAGGACGGCCTTACAAGATAAATGCCCTAAGGGCGGATAACTTGGTACTCCGCAATATTACGCAGTGCGGGGCGGCTGCATGTGTTCCATGTTTTCGGCGCTGAGCGGTCGAGGGCTATAAGTTGAGCGGCATTGGTGCCGCGAGGCTTTACGCTTCGTGTCACGGGAAACACCCCGTGACATTCTCACCCACCAAAGTCGGCGACGCCCCCGACGCCGTTGTCCGGGCTTCCTCGGGGCCTTTGTCTTGAGTCTTGACTTCGCTTGTCTCGTTCAATTCTGCCTTCTTTGCCTTGACTTCAACTTCACCAGCATCACGCAACGCCAGGAATGCTCGCTCCTTGAGGTCTCGCTGAGAACTCCTCCCTCAGGTCTGCTTCGCTCGTTGATCCTTCGTCCAATCCGGGGTCATCACTTGTGCAGCGCTAGTGGAGTCCGCCATGTGCGGTCTGACTTCATCAAGCAACTATCCGTCCATCAAGTCTCTGTTGGCTTCACTTTTCTTCGACTTGCGCAGCGTCAACTTGTGTGGTTTGGCTTCTTTGGGGGTGAAACAACTCTTGTATGCCTTCAGGAATAACGCGGAGAAGAGTTGTCTCAGGGTCGTGTAGAACACGATGAAGAGTTTCGCCATTCGACCTGCATGACTTGACTCGATGCCTTCATGTTGCGGATGGCCGCAGCATAAGGTCTCCCTTCCGTCGAATGCGAAGTACATGACCATCTCACCCTCGATGATCATTCTTGAATTTCGACGGCTTGAAACAGCACAAGCTCTCCGATGTCGATGCTTGTAGCTTGTCTGCTTCGAGTGCCTGGGGTCGCTATGTTGAGCGACAAGAGTCTTCCCACGGATACTCTAGGACGCTTCAGGTCTCTTTGTGGGCTTGACTCAATGCCTCTATGTTGCAAATGATTGCAACGTAGAGTCTTCCATACCTCTGCCGAACGAAAAGCGCAGGACCACCTCCTCCTTGGTGATCACCTGATGTTTCGGCAGTCTTGAGGCGGGACAAGGTTCTTTGATATGACAATTCATGCCTTGTCCATCCAAGTCGCCATAGTGGGCGACGAGAGTCTCCCCACGTTTCCTTGTGGTTCCACTCGCTGTCCTCAAGTTGCAGATGGCTGCAACATTGAGTCCTTCGTCCGTCGAGCCTTGAGAACAGCTCCACCTTCCCCTTGGTGGACAAGAGATATCTCGACGGTTTGAGGTGGAGCAAGGTTCCGCACCTTGTCCACTTCTAGTCGCTATAGTGAGCGACGATGAGGGTCTCCCCACATGTGCCTGTGGTTCGACTCGCTTCTCCTGCTTCGATGGGCGATCTTTATCTTCGGCATAAGTAGCTTCCTCCTTGCGACTTGAGCTTCTCTCCCCCACCATTGCTCTTGCCCAAGGGCTTTGGTGGTATGGCACTTGTTCCGATTGACTTGGCAGCGTCGACTAGTGAACGGAGGTTGGACGATCCGGTCGTTCCAACTCCTTCTTAGTCCAAAGCTTCTAACCCCTCTGCTTGAAGAGCACCAACACTGGGTCTTCATCCTCCTGGGAACACTGTAGGCGGAGCTCGGTGATTCCTTTCACTTCCTCCTTCAACATGTCCATCTGGCCGATGCTGAACAATGCGATCTTGACCTCCAGTCCCAACTTGTCAGGGCCTGCATAATTGATGAACTGCCAATTCTTCCGTCCCATATCTGGGATGCATGTTTGCCACATTCTACATTGTCGCGATGGCAACGCCATCCTAAGTTTGCCACATCTTGCAGGGTTCTTGGGATATGCTTCTTCCGATCCTGGGACCTCCTTTGAAGCTTTGACAATCCCTTTGGGGTATGGATGGGGTGAGATCATTGTGCTCGTTCACGAAGAGAATGCACCTTAGATGCTCGTCCGTCCGCACATTGGACAAAGTAAGGTCACTGTGCTTGTCATCCTAGATCATGCACCTTTGACATACTCGTCCACCGGGTGGCTTGACCCTTGCGAAAGAGTAGCAGTTCCGGGCCTTCACTGATCCGTGCGGATGCTTGTGAAGACGCTCCGCTTAGATAAGCGGACTGTGGTTGGTGAACTCGTGGCATGAGCTCCCAACATTACCTCCATCTCCATTCGAAGGGACGACATCGCCAATGTGTCCTTCAAAACCTTCGCATTGCGATCCTTGGAGGCCGCTTCGATTACTCGAGGCGATGTCCGAAAGGAAAGGACACTCCTTCCTTCGGTTGGCGGCAGAACGCTTGACAGCAGCATGCCAAGGTTCGCCGATGCTCGACGCTCAGACCATTTGCCAAATTGGTCGCTGAGTTGAGGCATCGATTTGCGTTGGCATGCATCAGGTTCGTCCCACTCCTCGATGGATGGCATCACGCCGCTTGCGGGGCGACACTTGACGAGGCAGACAAGGCTGACAGCTCGTCCGCGAGTGTTTGCAAGTAATCAACGCTTTGCCCCATTTCTGAAAGTCATCGTGGCGTGGCAGACGATGCTGCGGCACGATAAGATGCTTGTGATTGATGCTCCTTGGCCGAAGGGATGATATTCTTTGGCCGAAAAGGGACCATGAACCTTGATATTTGTCTTTAAGCCAACTTCTCCCGTGAAGCGGTTGTGCACTTCACGTTGCATGACTAGGCATGCGATGCGACGATACGAAATACCGAGCAGCGCCAGGTCGTCATGATAGTGCATGACCGACAGTCCCTGAATGTGACACGGGTCCTCCGAGTTACACGACGCTCGTGTAAGCGATCTCATGATATGAGCAGCGCAAGACCATCATGCGGAGCATATGGCCACTCTTTGACGCAGCGCGACACTTCAGGATTCCCGACTGTATACCTGGGGTGGTTGATCTGCTCGAGTGAGCGACGCATGACCGTCCCGGTTAGGCGGGGCGATCAATCCGCCATCATGATGCACGGCAGACGTTCCTTGACACGACACGAATGTATGAGGAATAAGCTGCAGGGCACGACTGGGTGTGCGGCGAGGAAGCTTGCCATGCATTCCTCGTTGGCGTCCATGATCAAAGACCATGGTACCAGTACGTCTGGGCGTGATGGAGTATTTGAGCGGAAGCACATTTCCTACGCCAGGGCACGTTGCGACGACACAAGCGAGTCATCGTCGCTGGATAATCCGAGCAGGAAGAACTACTCTGATACCACTTGTCACGGGGTCATTCTCGGACACTAGACCACGTGCGGCGACTAGGCGGATGGACACCTAGCCAAGTCTGTTTTGAGTTTGCAGCGGAAGTTTTATGGTCGAGACGACTTTGTCGAGAGTCGCTCTTATAGGCGTTCAATCACGGACATGACTAGAGTGTTGGACTACTCGTCAGAGACCGTGGCATTAGCGCGTTGCGGCACTAACGTAGGCGCTTGGGCGCTTAAAGTCCGAAGGGGCGACGAAGGGACCATGGGATGCCACGAAGGGACACCGATGTGAGTTGCCACCCCACGCTCAAGGCCATGACACTAGAATTAAAGGAAAGTTTACTTGTATTAAATATGATGAAACATAACATACAATTGGGCATCGGAAGGCACTAGTGAACTCCTCCCAGTGTACCGTAGGTATAGGAGTCTTGTTATATATTGAAGATGCAAAAGACGTACCCTACGGGAACGTCACCTACTTGGCCATTCATAAGGACGACCTTACAAGATAAATGCCCTAAGGGCGGATAACTTGGTACTCCGCAATATTACGCAGTGCGGGGCGGCTGCATGTGTTCCATATTTTCGGCGCTGAGCGACCGAGGGCTATAAGTTGAGCGACATTGGTGTCGCGAGGCTTCACGCTTCGTGTCACGGGAAACGCCCCGTGACAAGCGCTTGCACGCACTGTCGGAGAAAGAGACGTTAACAAACGGATGAGGGGGAAGGTAAAGTTTTAAGGCAAAAAGGTTTGCAGCCATAGGATTAGATAACCGATGATCTAACGGTTGGTAATTAATGATGCATATATTGCAGCTCAAAGATGTGGAGCAGAGGCAGCATTTTTAACGGCTAGTTCTGCAGCAACTTGGCAACGGCTAGTTCCAAAGCAGAAACCTTCTATTTCTTCTCCGATCTCAACAAACAGAAACCTTCCATTTCTTCCCTTAACCTCAAACATTCCATTCTTCTCTCCCGATCTCTCCGCGATTTCCTTCTATTTCTAGCAAATGGCTACAGAAGAACCCAAGGACACTCACGTCGTCGTGGAGATCCCCCTCGCGGAAGCAGAGGGAGAGCAGAAGCAGCAGGCAACTCTGTCGAGCTTCTCCGGCTCTGCCGAAGTCTCTGCCGCCCTCCACCACCCCCTGACACAGATTTCCCAGAGCCCCGGCCATCTCCTCCTCCTCAAGCTCTGGCAGCGCGAGGAGGACCTCCACGGCCAGCGGGCCGGCGCGCTCGAGGCTCGTATGGACTTCATCAAGCGCGACGCGTTCCACCTCTGCTGCCTCTTCTTCGCCTTCCACGCTCTCTTCCTCACCCTTCTCTTCACCTCCTCCATCGCCGGCGGCCGCGCCGGCGCCTCTTCGTCGTGTAGGAACTGGATGGTGCCTTCCTGCCTGTCCCTGCTCACGTCTCTCGTGCTCGTGTGCGCCGTGCAGACCAAGCTCTGCGCCTATTGGAAGGTCTCCCGGGGGCTGCAGCGCGAGCGCGAGGACGGGCGGGCGCTCGGGCGGTGCATGCAGGAGCTGCGGATGAAGGGCGCGAGCTTCGATCTGTCCAAGGAGCCTCACACCTCGAAGCGGCTCAAGAGTTCCAGCGTGGAGGTCAAGTGGCGGCGCCCGCTGCGCTGGTGCTCTCGGAACCTCGTCACTGTATGCCTCCTCTGCTTCACCGGGATGGTCTTCCCCTCCTGCAAGTTCATCCTCTGCGGTTGATCAATGAGCTTCCGATCCAGATCATTGCTATCTTGGTCTGTTGTTCCCCCATCTTGTGCATGAGTTAGCAAAAGAGAAAAAAAAAATCACAAGTATCTTCTGTCTTGGAATTAACTTGAAGCTTGCAGATCATATATCACATTGCAGAAGATGATCCAACTCTGACCAGCTCCTTTACTTCTCGTTTATGCATTGGATGTCCCGAAGCATTTCTATTCAGTTCTCCAGTGCCAGGATGGTGATGAACTGATGATGATATAAATTTGCTTTTTCAGGAACCATATTTGAAATGCCTTTCTGATACACACAGCACCAGTGCATGCCGAAGAGAACTGAAGCAGGTGCCGCAGAATTCGCGCAGAAATGTCGCAGGACACTTCATTCCGATCTTGAAAAATACGAGGACAGATCACTCTATGATCCTGTACACAAATGTCGCAGTTCTTTATTGATTTCTTTGTTTGTTCTTCCTTCTGATTAGCTTTAGCTAAATCTTGTCATATGTGTGTGCTGTTAGTCAAGAGCAGTTCATACATTTCACTTCTTTCTTCTGCTATGTGTGCGCGTGTGTGGTCCTCCATTGTTGCTGGTCTCAGTTCTGGGTGGAAGCTGAATGGTCATTGTTGTTACTGAAACATGAAAGCTTCTTGATGTCTTTGAATGCTGGAGATAAATTGATTAACTGCAATTAGCCACTGTTGTATGCCTGTATCGCTTTTTGGTGATTGTCTGGTCAATAACATATTTCCACACATTACTCGCAAGACCCATGTGATGATAATGTGATTATCGGTGCCGGGGTGGCACATTCAAAATCTATTATATAAATTAGATTCAGTGTCGTCTAAGATTCAACCACTTAACTTCGACAGTTGGGAGAAACACTGGAAGTCCTTAATCCCCACGCAGAGATCCACACTTTCTTATGAATTTTTTTTTTTAAAAAGAAAAGCTGATTGTGAACTCTGAACATCCAAGAATCCATTGAATCCAAGAGCTCACATTTATGTCCGCCCTCCACCAAATATTAAACTAACCGAGGAAATGAAACTTTAATCCATAAATCATGTTTTATAGTTATCTGAACTTGCAATTTCATCAATACTGTTTTTTTTTATCCTTGTATATGTGGACAACGAGAAATGATTCGCACTTCAATTCATAGCAACTTCGATCTTAATGTAGGGTGGGGTGGAACAGAGCTCTTTGATGGCTATAATGAATCATCATATATTGCTCTAATTTTGATAGAGATGATGATGACGACATGGTGAATTGGGTTAGGCGACGAAATCGGATTCGACATAAAAATAATGATACTGAATTAGATTCGAACTGATTAGAATGTAAAGAAATTGAGACCCAATCATTTACTCTAACGTTACTTTAATGTGATCTTATTTTTTAGCCGTGATTTTAGAAGAGGTGCATATCAACAAAATTTTACAGACATATATTTATGAGCTTATTTAATAAAATATCCAATTATTATTACTATTATCATAAACGTAAAATGACAATATTTTCAAAATTTTAGAAATTTTTTATTTATAATTGCCCCCACTCCTAGGTTGATCTGTCCACCAAATTAATTTGATTATGGCAAAGGGGGGAGGGGGGAAGAAGGCAAGGCAGCCTCCCAACAACCCAAAAGGCATTTGGTATTAAATTTGCTTCTTTGGATCTTTCTGTCCATGTTAGCAGCAGAACATCCAAAACACAAGTCTAGTCGTGCACCTCAATCTCACAGGCTGTATGATGGGGACAAATAACACCCCACTTCTCCATCCATAATTTGTTATCAAAAAATGGAAAGTAGAAAAGTATTGAACCAGTAGTCAATTCTTTCTTTCACATTAATTAGGAGAGATAAAAGACTATGTGAGATAAAAATGATTCATATATATAAACAAATGCCTATTTGTGAATTATAAAATGGTATATATATATATATATACCACTTTTTTCTTAATTAAATGTCACTAAGCCGAATGTCCTGCTTAAATGAATATATAACATTCAAATTAATTGAGAAGGTGGGGGGCGGGGGGATGTGTGTGTGCGTAAGAGGTTGGTTCTCCTAATTAAAATTGTAACACTTAATCCTCCTTATTTAAGTTAAAAAAATCTAATAAATTTGATATTTTTAGTTTTAACTTAATATATAATATTAAGTCATTGATATTTCCATCCCTGCAAATTGCATATATTATATTTATAAAAATATAATGTAATTATTTCTTAAAAATGAAAACTAGGTGCCAACAAACTTGTGCGATAGTAGACAATAGATTAACAACAAATATTCTCTTCTTTCATATTTCCCATAAATTATAATTGAAGATATTTCTTCTTTTTTTGTCAAAAAAAAGAAAAAAGGAAAAAGGAAAAATTGTGGAGCACAAGTTGCATTGCTTGCCGGTGGTGTTGTCTGGTCTGTGCTGCATGAACATGACGCAAGTGCGTCTCTGCGTGTGCAATTGTTTTGTTTATTAATTATTAATTAAACTTTTATCTCCCCCATTTATGCATTGTTTTGTTTTTTGGGTAAAACTTCACAAGAGGAAGACCTAAACATTTAATTTCGTTGAATATCATATTTATATTTTATTTTCATCTCAATTTTTTTTTCATTTTGTTAGTTTGCAATTCTAGATTCTGTTATAATTTCAAAAAATAAGATCCTTAATTGGATGTCATATCAGTACCTAAAAAAATAATAATTGTTTAAAATTTTTTATGTAGGTTAAAGTTTGATTAATTTCAATCGAATTCAAATAAAATAAATTGATAGTGATCGCTAACTTGTAATCAACTTTAAATTTAAAAATTCTTGATATATTCATTTTAAATCAATATCTAATATTTTTTAATAAAAAACATAATGATTGGCTATACGTGTAAACAATCTAAAAGTTGATGTTTTTATAGTAAAATTGATGAGCATTTTTTCATATAAAGCATATTTCTTAATAATAATTTAAATCACCTTGCATACTATTTGTTTTTTAAAAAAATTTGAAAACGTGTAGATTTTATTATTTTTCATGGTGAACATTATTATTTTTTTATGATTTGCTATGTTAGATTATTAGCTTTTACCATCGCCGTTGATAATTTAGGTTAACTTACCATTTGACAAGTAATTATCATCTAAATTGGATGGTTAAACTCGTTAAATAATCTCACAAGATGACGTATAATTATATATGTGTGATAAAAAGTTGTGTAAATCCCAAAAGATTTTTTTTTAGTTTCCATGGCCTTTTTACTCTTACTATTTTTATTTTGGATTGAATGACGTATAATTATTTTAGCAGCATGCTCCCTGTCGCTTCTACCACACGATTAGAGATCTACGGCTGACGATGTGCGCATGGTTTTTCCCCTCCCGTAGGCCGATTTATGCAGGTTTCAACACTCTTACGCGCGGTTCAGCACCTTTTACACGCGGTTCACGAGTTAGGGCATTCATTTATTTCCTTTTTTGTAGCGAGTTGGGCATTTGGCAAGAAAAACTGCCCTAGTGTGATTTCTAGCGGAGTGGCCGGTGTTGAATGAGGCGTCCGTTGCCGGAGCTCAACGAGCTGTGCCGACTTGTAGATCTCCTCCATCATGTAGATCTACTCGCAGTCGCACGTTTGAGGCATCCATCATCGGAGTTGAATGAGGTGTCGCTTGTTGGAGCTGAAGGAGGTGTCCCTCGCTAGAGCAGTTTGAGGCATCCATCACCAGGGCAGTGCCTTCTTGTAGATCTCCTCCATCATGTAGATCTGCTTGTCGTCGCGCGTTTTGTCATAAATCGATCATACCCCTAGCCTCTGTTTGTTGCCTTTAGTCTTAATAATGTCCTTCACATGTTTTATTTCCAGTCGCCATTAGCTGAACATCACCAGACTGAATAGAGGTGTCCATCGTCAATGAGGTGTCCCTCGCCAGAGCTATTTGAGGCATCCATCACCAAAGTTGTGCCTTCTTGTAGATCTCCTCCATCATTTAGATCTGCTCATCGTCACAACGTTTTGTGGTAAATCGATCATACCCCTAGCCTCTGTTTGTTCCCTTTAGTCTTAATAATGTCCTTCACATGTTTTATTGCCAGTTGCCATAGCTGAACATCACCGGACTGAACAGAGGTATCCATCGTCGGAGCTAAACGACCTCTCGCCGATCGACCTATCGAGTTAGGGTTATATTATCTTCCTTTTAGGGTTATATAATGTTTGTAATCACTTGTTCGCCCCTTTTATGCTTGAAATGCATAGACTATTATTTTATAGACATTCATGGTGTGTGCCAACACATTCATGATAGTATTCGGTTTCTTTTCAATGGTATGGTATTCACTTTCTGAACCATAATTTACATTTGACATGTTAATTAGCAAGTGATAAAATGTGAACCATAATTTACATTAGACATGTTAATTAGCAAGTGATAAAATGTTAGTTATTATCGAATTGTAAAGTTTACTTATATTTTTATATAGATCCATAATGAAATTGCTCGTGTTATTGTCATCAAGAAGTAGAGATTAAAACATCATGGACTGAACGAAATCCTGGTCGTAGGTTTTATGGTTGCCGATTTTATGGAGTAAGTTTGCTTTACAATTTGAAAGTTGGTTATCATATAATTTACTATGTCGTAATCCCCTTTTCCTTTTTTTTTTGCAGCAATTAAGAGTGTGTGATTACTTCCAATGGATGGACGCAGAGACTATTGATAGGATGGAAGTTAACAATGAAGTTGATGTTGAAGTTAGGATTAGGATTAATAGGAATGGAAAGAAGTTATGTTGTGAATTTCTTATTGTAGTACTTGTTCTTATTGTAATACATGTTCTTGTCACGTAAATTTCTTATATGACATGAAACAAAAATATCGTTGTATGGATTGTCATATATGGATTATCATAAAGAACTTTGTTTGTCAATGAATTATCATGTGGTCTAACTTTGTGATTGTGATCGATCTATCGACCATCACCTGCTGTAGAAGTTTGTATGTGGAGGAAAACATGACATGTCTTGAATCCCTGTTCCTTTTTCGGTCCCATGATGTGTCCATGACATGTCTCTCACTGCGGAAAGGAGGAAACTTTTCTTTTTTTTGTTTTGTTTTTGCAGCAGCGGTCTCATTCCAATGGCACAGTTGAGCAGCTTCTTGACCTGCCTGCCTGCTTGCCTGCTACATGATGTGCTCATTAGTTGGGTGGCATATCATGCATAATTTTGCAACACATTCTTTTGCGGTAGACTTCTACTTCCATAATATCAGGACGTATATGGATTTAAACAGTGACACCTGAGCAGCGTCCTTCTACTTCTACGTTTAGTTTTAGCAAACTACTGAAATAGGATTCAAGATGCATCCAATGTCAACTTATTACTTCTGTTCATTTCCTGCCATGGATGACCAGTTAATATTCCTCCCATGCAAAGATCTAAGTGGTTATAAATCTATGCATGCCATGTGACTCGACTGTTAGCATCTATGGAAGTGGTCATCATTTCTATTTATGATTCATATCGACAACTTGCAGACTGCATGATCAGCATTTTCTGAAATGATCAGCGATAACCATCAGACCAAACATGATAAGAAAATTCAGCAAATTAGTCACAATAAGCATAACTCAGCAGCAAAATGCAGCAGAATCTTTCAAGATGCATCTGAAACATGTTATCTTGGCATAATTCAGCAGCAATGAATACTGGACTACACCAAGCAAAGATAACAGGGAATCTGAAATAAGAAGATTGCAAACATCACAACAAATAAGAACAAGTAAGAAGATTGCAAACATCACAACAAATAAGCACAAATAACGTTTCAAGGAACGTCTGAAATCAGTCATCCATTAAACATCAGACCATTTAAATCAAACGACATAGTAGGTTTTGATCAGTGTTACAAACGACATAGTAGGTTCATATAATATAAAGGCCTCAGACATAGTAGGTTCTGATCAGTGTTACAAATGTCAGACCCTCTAATTAGCAACTGTTACAGAGAAGTGCATGTAGCATCAACAATTATCCTCCATAGGGGACATCATCATAGCAAGTAAGCACAAATCAAGGTTCATTACATCATCATAACCCCAACATCTGCAGTTTCTTCTTTGCGTAACAACATGCAAGGCATGGACCCAAGCATCCTAAAGAAGATAGAGTTAATGTTCCAGTCATAATATAAGAACATACAAACTACTAACAAGAACTTACTCTTGCAAACTACACACTTTCGTCTTTGTTACCAGGACCTTCCATAACCTGTAAAGTACGGCAATAAAATTATATTACATATTAAAAAATATTAAATGTGAAGACTAAGTGTGATTTACCTTAAACGTCGGACACGTTCTATTATCATGTCCACTCCTTCCACAATGTCCACAACTCCTTTTTTTAGAATCTTTTTTTGACATAGAAATTTCAATCCCAGATTTAATTCTTGAAATGTTTCTTGGTCTTCCTTTAGCCTTTACACGTGGTGGGTCACGTATGACGAATTGATTTTCTTGCACATTGATAATACTTGTTTGACTCGCAATAATATTTGCTTGACTTGTAGGAACTTCACTAGTACTTGGTTGACTTTGTTCTAAAGGTGCATTTGCCATGTGAAATGCCCTAAATTTACCTATAACGTCATCTATTAATGGAGCACCAAATTTCAAGTACTTTGGAGAAATTAAACACATCTCTTCAATTCGCCAAAGATTGCTTTGCCAAGCCAATTTTTGAAATGGTGTAATGCAATTGCTGGAGTATGATGTTGTATCATATACCACACGACCATTTGCATATCGTGCATTCACCGTCCAACGATGGAGTACATATTCTTTTGACAAATACCCTACACCTTTCTTATGGAGAATAGTTAGAATATGTCGACAAAGAATCCCTTCCTGTTCAAATTTCTTACAAGAGCATTTTAACAGAAGACTCATTTGCCGACTAAATTCAACAATTTGTTTACCTTCATCTACACCATGTATAGGATATACTAAGTACACAGATTTGTTGTCATCCTTAAAAATTTTGCGTCCATATAGTTCGATGGTTTGTGCATATTCTTTTTGAAACTTGGAAAAAATGTTGTGTGTGTAAATCTTTCCTGCTTCAAGTTCTAATGGATTATTGGAAAGATACACTGGAGCAGAGTTCATTGTATGATAATCTTCTCTTTCTTCAAGTCCACGATGACTTTGAATTGCCTTATCATATTGTTGTACAAAGTCCGACAGTGATGTGTTTGCGTTAACAAATCCATCAAAAAATGCATTCATACTTTTCTGCCCTTTGAGTAGTGCGCATGCCTGCACTAAAAAGATCTTGAAAATATAATGAAATCCATTGGCTGCGCTTGTTGTACATACTCTCTAACCAATGCCCATTTGGTATATCAAATTTTTACTTTAAGGAAAGCCAACCATCTTCAAACATCTCTATGTTGTCGGATTCATAAAGCCATTTGTTATATTCATGTTTAAAAGTTCCACGTGCATAAAGGTCTTGTAGATGAATCATTGCATTTCTTGTGATATGCCAAGTACAATATATATGCTTCGTGTGTGGAAACACCTTACGAATAGCGTTGCCCATTGCAATATCTTGATCGGTAATGATACAAGTCGAGTGCTTTCCATTCATACATTCAGTCCACTTAGAAAATAACCAAGAAAATGTCTCTTCAGTCTCGTCAGCAAGTAAAGCACAACCAAAAAGACATGACCGCCCATGATGATTGATTCCTGTGAAAGGAGCGAACGACATTCATAAATTATTTGTCCGATATGTCGTATCAAATACAACAATATCACCAAAAGTGAGATAACTATCTCTTGCTCTGCCATCGGCCCAAAAAAAATTCATTACAGTGCCTTCTCCATCTAACTCCCATCTATCAAAGAAATCTGCATCACCACTCAACTTATTTCGAAAATAAGATATGATATTTAGACATTCAGAAGAGAAGTTGCTTTTTCTTTTTGCTCTCAAATGATCAATACAATATTGAGCTGTTATAAGTGGCTCACCAGACATATTAAGTGCTCTAGCTATTCACGACAGACCCATACCAAATTTATGTAAGTTCTCAATTGCTTCTTTTGAAGTTGCTGAGATTTCTTTTTGTGATCGCAAATATTTTACCTTCGAGGGGGTTGTTAATGGATGACTATGTTCTTCATGAAAATTTCTTATCTCCCATTTTCCATCCTTTCTTAAGCCAATGTACAAATGAGCAAGGCAATTGTTCCTAACTTCTCTTCTTGATTTACACACTTTTTCAACACCTTCCTTTAAATTCTTGTGTCCTTCTTTAGAACAAACAAGCGTTCTATTTATAACATTTCCTGTGACTCTGGACTTATGAGAAGCATATTTTCTAACAGAAAAATCTACTACCCTGGCATACATATTATAATATTTGTATACTTCATCATCACTTTCAAAAGTCATTCCAATAGATGGCTTTGGCAGCTCAAAAGATTTCACACAATTTGAATTTTGACACTTGTTCCCTTCCTTATGATTGTCTTCGACAATCAACCCTTCATTACAATTGTCAAATTCCATCCCTACTTCGATATCATCATTTGTAATCGCTTCTCGCATAGATTGAACTTCAACGTCTTCTATGTCCATGATACCTGGGTGGACATTTAGAAATCATAAAAAATGCTTCCGGATGGACATTATTTTCTTTCATTTATCAGGAATAACGACGGATTGTTTCAACAAGGATGCACATGACGGCTAGAATACATGCAAATTATCAACATTTGAAATATAAGAACCAGATTACTGATTTAGCACATTAGGAAAAAAAATAACAAAATCTGCATTTCATAAACGGTGGCCTATCATAAACTATCATACACCTTAGCTGAGTGCATACCTTAGACGAGTGTGTTCTTTCTTGTGACACGAGCCTCAGCGGCTAGGCTTGATAAGCGACGAGGTCGTTCCTTCTTGCGGCGGCGAGCCTCGACACTCGCTGATCAGCCTCGAGAGTCAGGAGGTGATCGTCCGATTAGCCTCGACAATCCGGGGGAGCGTTCCTTCTTGCGGCAGCCCGGTAGCGCGTTCCTTCGACAGCGCGTTCCTTCTTGTGGCGCGACGGTCCGGCGGCGAGCACGTTCCTTCAGTGGCACAACAGTCCGGCAGCTAGTGTTGCAAGCACGTTCCTTCTTGCGGCACGACAGTCCGTCAGCGAGGGTGACAATCCGGCGGAGGCCTCCGTCAGCAAGGGTGACAATCCGACGGAGGCAGTCTGGCGGCGAGCAGAGTAATCTCGGCCCCGTCGAATGCCCTAACATTCATCTCCACTTATGGATCGGACCGGCCAAAAGTCAAATGGACCGGCCGAATTACTTTCTGAATCGTGCCAAAAATCGTGAGCCGTAGATCTCTAATCGTGTGGTAGAAGGGAGAGGGAGCATGCTGCTGCAGGTAGCAGCATCATTAAATCCTTTTATTTTTATTATTTTTTATTTTATCGTCGTCTGCATTCCCATCGCTCTCGCTCTCGCTCTGTCGCTGGCCCTTTTTACTCCCTTTTCGTCTCCTTTCCAACGATAAATACCTCTCCTTCTCCCTTCCCTTGCTTCCCTCTCCTATGCACAGCTCCTCTCCCTTCGCCCCTGTTGGCCGATGGTCCAGACGTCGATTAGGGCATCGCGAACCCGCCGAGCTCCTCCCATCCGCCGTCCCCAGCCTGGCCGGATTGGGACGCCCGCGTCGTCGGAAGGACCATGGCTTCCGACAGATACATGCCCTACTCCCCCGCTCGGTCCACCGCCACTCGTTCACCTCACATCCCCAGCAGCGCCCTCTCCGCCTCCGCCGCCGCCTTGCCGGAGAAGGAGAAGTACGCTCCGCCTCTACCGATCTCCAAGCATCGATCTTTTCGTTTTTTTTCTTTTTGTTCTTTCTCGAGATACAAGAAAAAAGTGTTTCTTCTTTAATTCGAACATCGGATGGATGTCGTTTTGGCTTGGTATACGTTGCTCGCCTCGTAAAGTTGGGTTCTTTAGGTTTCTCTCTGCTTTCGACTTGAAGAGCCGTCGTGAATTTTGTTACTATGATTTGTAAGTTTTGTTGGCTTGCTTTGATCAGTGGACTAAATCGGATTAATTTTGCAGGTACCTCTTGGAGTTGCTCGCTGAACGCCAAAAGTTGATCCCTTTTATTCCGGTGCTACCACATTGCTATCGATTGCTGAACCAGGGTAAGATTCCGGATGTATTGGCGCCTTATGTTGTTGGGTTTGTTATGTACACAAGCCTGCTGCCTGCAGATTGTTCTTGGTTGATGCGCAACTTTTTTCTTTAATAAAGCGACCTTCTGTCCACATCTTCGTGTCTCAATTACCAGAACTTACTATTCAGAAAGAATTTCTACTCCATAAAAGAATTAATATGTGTTCAAATGGAATTTTATTGAATGCATGCAGTGTTTTTCTCATTTTGCCACATTGAGGATACAACTAAATATCATCGGGCAAATCATGTATGCCAGAAAATATGTACCCCAATGACCACAAAGACATCTGGAGTATAAGCTATCTCTAGATATTAAAAAAAATTATCTGCCTTTCTATTAACATATTGCATTGGCGCAAAATTTAATGACTTCTCTAAAAGAATGTAATGGCTTGTTTCTCTCTCTCTCTCCCCCTAAAAAAAATGTAATAACTTGTTGAAGAATGAGAAACAATAATCTCATGTTTTCCCTGAAAATTTGACTACTAAAATTCATGTGCTCAAACTAATCAAGCTTGTGAATCCAAATGGAAGGGTGTGAATCTAGGCAGTGATGTTAGGATTAAACACCAATGCTATGTTACTAGGTTCAATGCACTTATTAGATAAGGGATGGAGCAGTGACCTTCTACAGTTTGCTTGTCATCTACTGGTTTCGAAATGTTGGTTCAGGTTTCCCAGATAACTATTCTAATTATATTTATCGGTGCAACATCTTCCTGAGACTTGTGAGGAACCTAAAATTTTTGGTATTCTTTGAGAGATCCTTTCGCACATAGCTAACAATCGTTTTATATTAATTCTTTGGGCTATAGCATGTGGTTGGCCCATGTTTTGCATCTGCCTAACTGATTTCTTAACATTGCTAACCAATAGATGTATGCATGAAATTGACATTTTTAAGCAGAAATATTGCGTGCTACAGCACTTCTGGGGAGCACATCTCTTTTAGATCAGACTGGAATTGAACATGGTAGCCCACATGGAGGACTATTTTCAAATGGAGTTGCAAATGACATCACTGGTTGGGCATCAACGTTTCAATCTGATGTATGGATAGCAACTATTAACATAATTCTTCTTTATATCTATATCTACTTAATCTAACTGTTCAAAGTTATATGCGAACTTGATTTGACAATTGACTGACTCTTAGTTTAGCCTGTCTGTTCTTGACAAATTTAACAATGTGTGCTAACTTTGTTAACCTAAGGAATTCTCTAGTTTATGCCGCCAAGTTGCATTTATAGACTGTCTATTGGTCCTTGACAATGTAAGATTTTTTTAGGGGACTGATAATCTAGTATTAAAATTTAACCATATGAAAAGGAACAAGAACAACCTTACTTGGTTTACTTTGATGTTCTATCTTGTGTTCTTTTGTAGAGAATCTCTGACTTGAATGATAACTGCATGTTATTTTGGTTGTTATTTGTATGTGAATAGCTGGTGCTGAAAAGTAGGCTGTTATTTGTTATTTGGTATCCAAAATGATTGATTTATAATTTTCTTTGGAAATGGTTTGCAGAGGTCAGGATTCATGCAACCTTCATTATCACATGCTTGGCTTGGTTCTCAAAGTAGTTCATCAGGTCTTGTTGTAAAGAAAACAATCAGGATTGATGTACCTACTGAGAAGTACCCCACCGTGAGTTCCTTTTCGGTTTGCAAATTAAATTTGGCCTCACTTATTGGAAATTACAAAAACAATGTTTTCCTTTTTATAGTTTAATTTTGTCGGGCGACTTCTTGGTCCTAGAGGGAATTCTCTGAAGCGAGTTGAGGCTCTTACAGATTGCCGTGTGTTGATAAGAGGGCAGGGGAGCATTAAAGATCCTGCTAGGGTAATTATTCCTTGACTTGTTATCGTCAATTGGCACTTGCAAATTTATATTGAACAACGTTTCAAAAAAAAAAAATTATATTGAACAATGATTACAATTGGCATCAAAGGAATTGAGACAGCTTGTTCAGACCTAACTGGTATTATTTGGATTGAGGATTTTGGAAGGATATAATAGAGGATGAGTGGATGATGTTACTAAGTTATGTTTGTATTTATCTCCCATCTTAATTCTCTTCTCTCTCTCATCTTTAAATTATACAACAACAACAACAATAACAACAAAGCCTTATCCCACTAAGTGGGGTCGGCTACATGGATCATACGACGCCATTCCGCTCTATTAGTAACCAAACCTTTCGGTATATTATTCATCTTTAAATTATAATAACATTTTAATTTTAATCAATAGCAATAAAAACTTATTTATATTTAAGTTATATATCTCTCATCCCTCATCTTCATTCTCTCTCTTCTCTCTCTCTCACACACATCTCTAGATTATAATAACATTTTATTTTTAATAAATAGAATAAAAACTTATTTGCATTGATTTTTAAGTTATATATCTCTCATCTTCACTCTCTTCTCTCCATTATTATAGAAATAAAAAAGAGTGCCTCTATTGCCACTCCAAAAGCACTAATGCCACTCTCGTTTATTAATGTTGGATAATTTTACTCATGTCTAATAAAATGGAGTGGCAATAGTGTTTTTGGGAGTGGCAATAGAGACACCATAAAAAAAAATACAATAACAGGAAAAAATTAGATTAGAGAAATTAGAGAAGATAAAGGTAAAAATGACTTATGTAAATTAAACTTCCATATCCTGTGTTTTCAAAGTTTTTCCAAATAAGAAATGGTTTATTTTATTCTATCATTCCCCACAATTTCTTGTTCAAACATGGCCTTAATAACAATCCACCACACCTTGGCTCTAAAACAACAACAACAACAACAACAACAAAGCCTTATCCCACTAGGTGGGGTCGGCTACATGGATACGACGCCATTCCGCTCTATTAGTAATATTCGTTGATCCATGTTCATAAGATTACACACTACTCTTCCAACACTATACCATGTCATCCTATCCTTCCATTAGTTAATTGTCAAACAAAGCCTTGGTGTTTGTTTTTGCCTTCATGTAAACTCTTCACCACAACTTTTTGTCTCCTTCTGAAACTTCCCTTTTTCCACTTCGAACATTCTGAATACTGGGCCAATTTGGTTAACTTTTAGCTTATTTCCCATCCTACAAAAGCCAAATCATGCCAACTTCAATCAGCCCAAAACACAAATGTTATTGGGTGTGTCAATAATGAGGTCTCCATGATTTTATGACTTAAGTGTGTGGCGCCTTCATTAACCATATGTCAAAAAGATTTTTTCCCATGTCAAATTTGATATAATCTGTAATATTTGTACTATTTATGCAGGAGGAGATGATGAGAGGCAAACTAGGATATGAACATTTAAGTGAGCCCCTTCATGTACTGGTGGAGGCAGAACTACCAGTGGAGGTCATTGATGTTCGTCTTATGCAAGCTCGTGACATCCTTGACGATTTGCTCAAGCCTGTGGTAGCTGCCTCAATAGTTCCTTGTACATAATATTGTCACCATTTTACTTGTCACTATTCCACATAAGGTTTGGCCATTTCTGTTTTTGTTCACAGGATGATTCGGAAGATTTTTGTAAGAAGCAGCAGCTGCGAGAGCTTGCCGTGATCAATGGCACCCTCCGGGAAGAAGGACAGTACATGTCTGGTTCTGTTTCTCCCTTCCACAACAGCCTGGGTATGAAGAGAGCCAAGACGAGAGTTTAACGTGAGACTGTTAAGTGGTGGCACATTATGCTCAGACGGAGAGTCCATACCTATTCTTCCTGCCTGTGGCAATTTTTATTGGAGGTTGCATTCCAATACCTGCAAGGTGGAACCGATTGAAAATCCGACGACGTGCCTTTTACTGTTTTTTGACGCGATACCAGGCGTGGGATTTTATATTTATTTATTTATTTATTTATTTATTTTTGTGAGTCTTTTAGACAAAGATTGGTACAATTGTAGCCTTGTTCTTATAAAGGTTATATGCCCCCGGTGCCATTTGCAGCTTTACAATTGATGGGGTTTGATAGATAATGATGTTTCAGACGAGAGTAAGTAAGCCAAGCCATCTCTAGGGCTTATTTGATAAAAGATTAATGAGTTATAGAACAAAATGCATTTGTTCTAGTTTTGTTCTTATGGCGAGATAGCCGACCCCACCTAGTGGGATAAGGCTTTGTTGTTGTTGTTGTTGTTCTTATGGCGAGAACAGTGATATTTTTAGGTGGAGCAAAAAAAAAATCTCTACTTTTTTGTTATTCAATTATTAATGCGGGGTTTTAACAACAAAAGTAAGAACATGTAGGTCTTGTTCTTATGCATTATCTTAGTACCAAAGAGTTCCACAAGTAGGTCTTGTTCTTATGCATATCTTCGAACCAAAGAGTTCCTTGTAGAACTCTATCGCAAAAGTTAATTACATTCCAGGTTTTGATGACACTTTTGCCCATATGAGCCCTTTTTTTTAAACAAAAGGGCTTTTCATTTAAGGAGGATCATAAGTAAAAAAAGGGGTGAGGCCTGATGGTGGAATACTCTCCCAAAAGTTTTGGCCATTAGAGCGATACAAAAATGCCAAATAGTTCGTAGCTTGGTTAGTACATCTTGACCAATAATCGGCAATGAAGGGGGAAATAGACATCAGTAGAGTGCTTATGTCGGCAATAAGCTCCAAATTTTCCATGGGCAACGTCTCTTCGCTAGAATAATGTCCACTAGAGTCTTCGAGTCGGAGTAGAACTTGACCCTTGACCCGTCTGAGTCTCCGACGCGAGCATTCGTGAAGCCCCAACAAAATACTCCAAGCCTCCACCTCAATAGCAGATGATCCCAGTCCGAGTTGTACATGCAAACCTAAAAGAGCCATTATCAGTTTGTAAGAGGTAAATATTTTCCCTCTCGCCCATGGCCTCGTATGAGTCCTTAATGGTGCTTCATAAGTCCTTTATAGTCATGGGCTACATGTACATTAATGGGTTCAATTGACCCCATTAAATTTTTACATAATAATATATAAGTATTACTATTAACTCAACTAATAATTAAAATAATATAGATAATACAAATAGCCTACTTGTACATTTATGTTCTGAAATAAAATTTGGCAGATTGTTTATATTCTTATTGTTACATAATATCATTTCTTAATTAGGTCTTCACTTCTAGAGTTGTATAAAACAATCTCCAATATTATTCATTTATAAATTTTCATTAGTTTATTTTAACCCTTTAATTTATCTTTTTAGTGATACAATTATAACTAACTTTAAAAAACAAAAGCGCTATTGACTTCATTTCATTATTATTTCAATAACTAATCACCATAATTTTTTATTTGACACTAACTTCTTTGAGAATGATTATATATCGTTATGGATTTGTTTAATGATATTGATTATAAATTTATTCAATAAAAAGTTGAGACCAATAAAATGGTTGAATATGTTAATTTTTTAATTGATTTATGCTTTAAATATATTTTAGAATATAATAATTTTCATATTAATATATTATAGGAAAATAAAAAATTGCACCCATAAGATGAAGGGACCAGGTCCGCCCCTGTTTATAGTGCTTATGATCCTTCGCCTTCATAGTGCTTGCGTTCCACGAAGGATCATGGAATCATGTATTCTTAATTATTTGGATTTCCTAGTTCTCGATTTGAGGATCTGCGTTTTAGACGGTATTTGCTATATCTTGGCATTCATATCGGCAATTTTTAAAAAAAAAAGAAGTAAAAGTATAAATAGTTAAGTTAATTAGTAGAATACAAAAGAATATAAAATAAAGTTTTTTTGTTTTATGTTATTTTTTTATTATTATACTTGATTTATGCAATAATTATCACTCATTATTCAACAAATTCGATTGATTAATACGAGTTGATGCCGATCCGAATTTGAGATTACTGACGTTCGATTAATTCGGAATCGAAAAGATAGAACTGTAACATCTTAAAATTTGCCTCTCAACTATTTGATATAATAAAAAATTAATTAAGTTGATTACTCTCCGTAGTAAAAAATTATAGTTATGATGTCCATGATCTCTATTTTTAATCGATGATTAAATGATTAATTTAGTTAGTTGCACTCTTTGATATAGGTTTAATTTCCTAATATAGGAATTGGTTAATTAAGTAGTTGATTTTTATATGTACTATGGATTTCTAAAGAAGAATAATAATTAGTTTTAATCATGAGTGACTACCTTATTATTTTTAATTAGCCAAAAATCGATATCTTAAATATTGGTTAATTATGGGATAACTTTATCTAGTGCTTATTATGTCTAGCCAAGCTTGGACACATTGACATTTTCTTATTCATTTGGTGAACCGACAATGTATGTCAAACTTATAATATCTTTACAATATTACTTTGTAATTACCGTCCTCTTATATCCACCTAAACTATAATTAGCTATCATGTTAGTGAAGCTTTATATTGGCCTATTATTTTTACTTCCTCGAATGAAGTCCACGTGTGTTCAGCCCACCACACATGTTCATCTTTTATACAAGCATGCACCGCCTCAATATCATGTAGAGAATAAAAATTGCATGGAGAAAAAAGTGACTCATATATATGATCATTATTGGATCGTAATCTGACGGTTCATAAATAGACATTTGTATATATGAACCGTCATATCACGATTCAAATTAACGATGATTTATATATATAGATTATTTTTTTCCACATAATCCTGATTTTCTATCCAGTATATGATCTGCATGGATGTTGGCCAAAAAAGGAGAGTAAAGAAAAGAAAGAAAGGGCATGAACGACCGAACAGGGGAGGTAGCAAAGGGACGAGGAGATGGAAATTAGAAAAAAAACGTAAAAGAGTTAGCATATTAAAAGTATGTGACAGATCTATTTAATGTCTATCTTGCTAATCTTTTCATGATTTGAATTTCTTCAAGATTAAATTATATTTTATCTATGAGGAAACATATTTTCCTACCTTCATCGACAAGCCCAGCGTTTAATTAGCTACTAAGATATGTCACTTGTCCCCATAGAAGTTTAGTTTCCACATTATTTTGAAATTTTATGTGTTTAAAAAGTTATATACTAACATATGAGCATATATGTTGCTATCCGGACAGAACCAGTGGAATAGATTAGAAATTCATCTTGAGATATTTGAGACATAATTGTTATATGATGAATCATACATTTGCATCTGCCTACATCTGCATATGATGGTTGGAGTTAAGTGCTACATTGTTGATCACGATGGGAGCCACATTTAAAATCCAATCCATCATTCAGTTTCTTAGGAATGAGATGAGATAGATAGGATCTAAATGCCATGCGGAGCTAAGTGTCACGTTATGAAAAATTATGGTGGGAGCCATCTCTAGAATTCATCTATCGCTATATGATATGTTCCCCGAAAAGGATGAAGTAGAATGGTACTACATCATTGACCACGACAGGAGCCACCTCTATAATTCACTTACCGACCACAGGCTAGTTGGTGATCCGTGCATTCACACGAGAGTGTTGCATTTTCATACATATGGATAAGATTTAGATAATATTGTTTGCATATTGAGTGTGATGCTTCTGATTAGTATGTTATATATGTAATTATCAAATATATGAAAATACTTACACATGCTTTTTCATGTCTCTCTAAATTGATTAGTTGACAACACATGCTATGAGTTATCAACGAGCTGTTTTAGCTCACTATGTTGTTTTCAATATTTTTCAGATTAATATAATTGTTTGATGATCGTGGAAGGTGATAGTTTTAGACGAGTTTATAATGACCTTGGTGGTAAGACGTTAAGAAGAAGTGTCTCTCTCGTGTCCTTCTATTAGGATGTCAAGAAGTTTAGTTATGTGTAATGCATATGTAATATTTTGTATTTTGTAAGAAGATAAAATCATTTTATAAAATGTAAAACTTAAGGATTTCATAAGTTGTTTAATTTGTTTAATGTTCTTATGTTAAAAGAAAATTACATCACATTTTCATAATCTTTTTCAATTTTATTTGATCCCGAAATCAAATTTAAATCACGATTTAAATGGAGATCGTGACAAGAACAATATTTTTTATTCCAAAATTTAAAACCAAAGTTACCAATATTCAACTAGCCTTTGAGATTTAACTCTAGGAGTCTTCATGTAGGCAATTTTATCTCTTTTTTTTTTTTCTTCAATCCGGACCCGCATACGAGGTAGCATATTGTCCACGTCCTCGGGCCCGACGAGTTTGTGCAAGGAGTTTAAGGGGAAACTTCTCTCGTTGTATCCCCCGGATGAGCTTGGGACGAGAGGGGAAAGAAAAACAGCCTTTTTCTCGCGTTCTTTCTCATCGCCAAATATGTCCTCCTCTGTTCATTAATTGAGATCCTCTGATGTAACAAATGCATGGGAATGTCAACTGTGAAGCATAATCATAAAAAAAGGGGGCTACTTTCCATTCTTCTGATACTTGTTAGCGTGGATGTTCCTTTCAGTTCTATAATTGGTTGACGAAGCATTTATCTGTTTTGGAATTGAATACGGGGGCCTGACAAAATCCATCCAAGTGTGGAAGCGTTAAAAGTGGCGAGTTCAAACAACCCAGAAAACATTTATTATGCTTTATGTTCTACAGATTGACCCCACAATTGTTTTGAATTGTTAAATTTTCTTAACCAGGTAAATGTGGTGAAGATAGCAGAAGAATTATGCAAGGGTAAACTAAAGACAATTTCGTATGCAGCATTTGATCTTTCACTGCAACTAAACCAAGGGGTAGCGTGCTAGGAACACCTCAGTTTCAGAAACAATATACAGAAAAATGAACGTTATAAGCCTCGGATACTAAGAACACCACCACATCTTCCAGATGTTTAATTTGAAGTACCACGGTAACGATTTGTACTTTCATTTATGTACTAAGAAAAACTAAAGCCATTGACCAAGAAAGATTTAAAAAAAAAAAACTCAGTTGGGCTACAATTTTGATAGCAAGGAAAACTGTGGTTTGGCACTAGCAAAAGCTCATCAGGTCCCTGATTCAATTAAATACACCACTGATTTTGACAGCACAACAGTCACAAGGTATATGGTTCTGATATCACTTAATTGGAGAAAATTGCACATTCATTCAAGAGATTACAAATTCTTATACAAAAGCTTGAAGCATGAGGTACAAACTCAATTTGGCCTTTCATTCATAAATGTCAAATGCCACTCACTCCCCACTCGAGAATCACCAGTGCAAACAATGTTTTTTAGGGAAAGAGGTGCAATTGCAACATTTCGGTAGAACTAAAACTTCATGCCTTGTTCAATATAAGGACAGCATTGTAGTAATTATCGTAGCATCAACTTATTAACCACAAACATTGTTGCATCAGCAGGATCAAGGACAAGAACTATAAACAACAAGAATGCGTGTTACATAGTCTCTCATTGCCGGTTTGTTCACCACAATTTAGTATTGGATGGCATAGGCAAAGAAACAAGAACACAAGGAACTAAAAGACTGTCAGACTTAAATGAGGCCTCAGGCAAAAAATGGTTAGGTGGTATCGCAATATCGATCATTAAATTGGCAAAAGAGGTGTGAGCGAGCGAGCGAGCGAGCGAGAGAGAGAGAGAGAGAGAGAGAGAGAGAGAGAGTATAAATTGTGCAAATCTGTTCACAATTACCAATCATCCAAACAGCAGAACAGAGTAAATGACCAGCATTGTTAAACATGAAAAAAAAAGAAAACTACATTACCGGTATCTAAAGCATGCATCCTCAAAGACCAAAAGTTGACAAAAAAAAAAAAAAAGAAGAAAAAGGCAACACATGAAGAAGATAAGAGGAAAAGCCAACAAGTTTTGGCAACAACTCACGTAACGAAAGAGGAAGAAGATATTTTATTTTGCTACTGCGGCTGCACGTAGTAGTAGGGGAGACCGTCGCCAGGCACCGGCGGGGCCCCGGGGATGCCCCTGGGGACCGCGATGTCGTCCTTCCCTTCGTC
Source organism: Pontederia crassipes (assembly GCA_030549335.1). Classification (NCBI taxonomy): domain Eukaryota; kingdom Viridiplantae; phylum Streptophyta; class Magnoliopsida; order Commelinales; family Pontederiaceae; genus Pontederia; species Pontederia crassipes. Next base: position 15,240,793 of record JAUKPH010000017.1, on the reverse strand, counting down.
CCTGGGGACGATGTCGACGAGGAAGTCGAACACCTCGGTGCGGGAGATGGCGGCGGCGATGTCGTTCTTCTGGAGGGTGCGGCGCTTGTTCTCCTCGGCGTGCGCCCAGCCGCGATGGGTGAGCTCGAGGATGAACATCTCGCATGCGCGGGCGAACACGACGGGGGCCTCGGCGGCGATCATGCGCACGTCCTCGTCGGCCTTCATGATCTTCTTGATGCGGGCGAGGGGGAGGTTGTGGTTCTTGAAGTCCGTCGTCTGCTCGATCTCGCGGAACTGGTCGGCCCAGAACATCCGTAGCTGCTGGCTCTGCTGCTGCTGCTGCTGCTGGAAAAGCTGGTGGTACGCCTGGTAGGGCGCCGCAGCGGCCACGGCGGCCGGATAAGGAACCGAGGGAGGAATTCCGGCGGCGACGCCGATCGCCGGCGGAGGAGCGCCTGAATTGGACTTCTGATCCATCTTACGGCCCGATCCCTGCAGAGAAGCTCGATTCCAGCGTCAAAATTGGATCTTGGTTCAATAATCACGGGGACATCATAGGGTTTCAGAGCTCACCTTAGCCTCCTTCTGGAGTCCTCGAGGGGAAAAAAAAGGGAATTTTTACGGTGGAAAGTAGTGTAGAATCTGTAGATGGAATCCTCCGGGCTAAAAAAAACGTGTGATTTTTACGTCTTTCCCTTCCTTTCGGGGAGAGGTGGCTTATTGGAATTGAGAGGAGAGAAAAATAGCTGCCTCCTATTGGACGGTGGAAGGCACTGGAAGAGGGAGAAGAGAAATAGCTCTCATTTTCAAAAGATGCCGAAATTTTTTTGATTAAATTACGTGTCCTTCAATTTTTTAAGTTTGCTCGGTGATATTTTTTAATTTTAATTTATAACACGAGTATTCTCCATATTATAATTTTTTATTTCACGAAATGTTCATTTGATCGAGAATATTAAATTTTTTGATCATTCAATTGATGCAAGGTTGTAAGACCCGGACCGGACGTCGACCCGGATAGGTCTCCGGGTCAGGTTAGACCGGTCGAACCGGTTAACCCGGACGGTCGAACCGAATATTAATAAAATAATATAAAAAGATAAACTATAATACTTATATATTCTTATCAATAATTAATATATTTCTATATCAAAGTACATATGGTTAAATCATTTTAATTAAAGTTAAGAAATCAAATGTGACATATTTAACTATTGATATGAGTTTTATGTGATTTTAATGTATTCAATTATAATTTACAAATTCATATTTCTCAATTTCAACTATTAATATTTACTTAAACTAGAAAGATTATTGTAGTTTCTATTTTTTAATTTAATTAGGTAACTAATTTTTTCATATTTAATATTTGACATTTAAAAATATTATAAATTTTCTTATTAAAAAAATAATTTGATAAATGAGTGATGATAACTATTGTATAATATAAAATAACTTATTATTCAAATGAATAAACATAGCATAGTGGAATGTACACATTAAGTTGTTTAAGAGGTCATGGGTTCAAAACTTAGTGAGCTCATATTTTTCCAATTTTTTCTAATATTTGAACCGGCCGGTTGCCCTAAAACCGGCGGTTCAGCGGTTTTATCCGGTTTTAGTCCGGTTTTGACCGGTCTTGACCGGTTCAAAACGGTTCAAATGTCAGTCCGGTTTTAGGATCGAACCAAACCCGTCTCAAGTGGCGGTCGACGGTTGGACCGGTCGGACCGGCCGGTCCGGCCGGTCCGGTCCGGTCCAAACAACCATGAATTGATGTAAAATTCAATTTTTTAAAAAATAATATATAAAATATTAAAAAATAGAAACAAGAGGAACGCTCCCCTCCCTCTCCCTCCGGCTGCCGCCAGCCACTCCGACACCGAAGAGGTGCACAGAGGAGGGGGGCCGCCTCCCCCATCCTCTTCGCATAGGGAAGGAGCGACGCCCACCTTCGGAGAGGAGAGGGGAGGAGGGCGGTGCCCCTCCTCCTGCATGCAATCTCGAAGAAGGGGGGGAGGGGCTTCACCCCTCACCTCCGACACTCGTCGGAGGATGGAGGGAGGCCCTCCTTTTTTGCGTGCACTGACACACAGAAGGGGGAGGCTCCCCCCTTTGCATCCTTCGACGAGCATTGGAGATCGCACAGGGAGGGGGGCTCTGTGTGCGTTGACGTAGAGAAAGGGGTGACCTTGTTCCTCCTCTGCGTCCTCAGTGAGTGTCTGAGATCGCATAAGGGGAGGAGGCTCCTTTTTTCTGTGTGTGTCGGCACAGAGAAAGGGGGTGAGCCCTCTTCTTTACGTGCGCCGACACATAGAAGGGGGGCTCGCGAGGAGAGGGGACGGCGTCCCTCCACCAGCGCGCAATCTCAGAGAAAGGGGACCTCACCCTCCTCTGCGTGTGCCGACGTGGAGGACGCAGAGGGTGGGGGGTGAGGCCTCCCCTTTCTCTGCACTGACGCATGATGCATGCAAAATTCAATATATATTTAGTCATGCATTTAATCTTATTTCGAATCATTTTCTTATCGTATGCATCATTTTATGAGGTTATTTACATTAATTTTACAAAAATTAAAATCTATCCAAATATTACATTTTGTTATTTAGGAGGAAGAAAATTGAATTACGAAGCTAATGAAAAAAATTGTGCTCAAATCGAAGTTAAAACAGAGTCAGAAACTAGAAAATAGTGGCTGAAACGACACAATCATAGGTCGTGAAACTCAATAATAGGCCATTAAAATGTATTTTCTCACGTTAGAAAGTTGGCCCGAGACACGACTGTGACCAGTCTTTCACGGGTCGTGAAATTCATGCTTTTCACACTGTAAAGGTCGTGAAATGCCTCTCACGGGTCGTGAAAATTCATTTCTAATGCGATTCGGACACTGATCAAGGCGTTAAAACCATGTAACAGGTCGCGACGAAGCCCAATTTCGAGGTTTGGATGAATTTTTGGAAGAATTTCAATTGCACAATGACTCCTACTCATATTATATGATTCTAGGATGATTTGAAAACATATTATGACCCAAATTTTGGAGTTTTACAAGGCCCAAATTTCAGAACTAATTCAGATATGAATTTTTCTTATTTCAAGGTTTTTGTTTCTTCTCCAATAACATGAAAATTTGAACTCCTATAAATAGAGGACTTCTATAGTCAAAAGAAATTATGCTAGGGCCTGTAACCGAAGCTTTTAGCCCGAGAACAAAGGAGAATTTTTTAAGGGTAAAAGAAAAAACTTCTGCGCGGGATTGCCTAGCCATTTCATCGTTGCTTCTGGAAGGTACTCTTTGTTATACATATTGTTGGGATGATATTTTAGATTTTCATGTTTTATCTATCTATCTTAGTACTCTGGATTATTAATTTTTATTTTATCGTTTAGTTTTAGTTGCAAAAGTTTAATGTATGAATAATTTCTTATTTCTGATTAATCAAATAATTAGTTTAGTTTTTATGAACACGGTTGCTATGCATAATGCTTTCCTTCATATTTTAATAATTTCTATATTGATTATTGACTGTGTAGTATAATCAATTCTTAATTTATTATTTTCTATTCGAATTTATTCTTAACTTTTATGTTGAAGCAATATATATCATAATTTAATAGAATCCGTATGGAATATTAGATTGTGTGGTCTGCATAATTGACCCGTGCGGGCAATTAGGTAGTTTAAGGATTATAACATATTGCATCTCGACTTTATTATAACTGAGGGCATATTCATGTGGAATACTTTCAGATTTTTATTGTGTTAAGATAGTTGATTTACTCGTGTGGGAGATCATATCTTTGATGTCCTTAATCTGTCTAAAAACCAAACCTGAGTTCATACTTATGCATATTTTACAGAAAACAAAAATTGTTCTAATCATTATAGATCACCCTAAGAACCTACACATCATTAGTTTTAGTCATTTATTTTTTTGTTATTTTATTTTTTGCATTCTTTTACCCAAAATTTATGTCGTTTCTTATTAGCCCCTAAAATGTGTGTAGTTAAGTAAGTTAATTCTTCGTGAGTTCGATACTCTACTCTTACATTTTATTTACTTGAGCGACTAGTACACTTGCTAGCATTTGATTGTTATCAATTCTTTCATCAAGTTTTTGATGCCATTGCTGAAGAATATTTCTTTACTCTCTTCGCTTATTTTATGCTAATTTGAGACTTTACTTTTCTATTGCTTTCACTTGTGCTTTTAGTCGTGTAACGTTTTTAGGTTTACATCTTTTGTACATGACTCGGCTAGCACTCTCACATCATTAAATCCTCGATGGTAAAAGAAAATGACCTCTAACCAGCAAATTGAGGAAGATAAAGTTGTTGTCCAGGAATATAAATTTCACAATAAGGCAACAACGAGTCACAACAATATGAAGATGCCTCAACAAATTGATTATGAAGATTTCTCTCTGGATCTAGAAGCCATCATTACAAGCAAGTTGAATCCCATGCTGAAACAACTCTCCAAGCACTCATATCAAATCGAAAATTTGGAGAGTCAACTTTCAAACTTTCGACATCGAAGCAAGGAGACCAAGGATATCATTACATCACTTCTTGAATCGAAGTCTTCAGTTGAGCCAAAAGTTGACATCGAAGAGATGATGGGTCAACTTATTACAACACATTCAAAATTTGGCGGCTCAATTAACACAAATGCATAAGCAAATCGAAGCAGACGACTCCCTTCGACTCTTCACGAAAGAGCTCAAGTTTGATTTGTTGAAAGCAAAGTTGCATGCACTAGAAAGTCAAGTTGTCCAAAAGTGCTGAATCTCCAAAGCACATCGACGAGAGCCCAACTATCATTGTGTGCCCATGCCACCATCAACATTCATATCAAAGAAGAGGACATCAAAAAATAAAGTCTTCAGCAAGGATGACAACTACGCAATATTGTGTAAAGGAGATAAGTGAATACTTCATTGAAGATGGACAAGTACGAAGGAAAACCAGGCCTTCGAAATTCCTCACTACTCAAACTTCATCGCCACCATCAACACCGTCACCATCAACGTCGGTTGCCACATCTTCACAGATTCAAAAATTACAAAGGAGAGAAAGCACATCACCACCTTCAATACAAACATCTTCGAATACAACTCAACAGTGACAAATCAAAGAAAAACAAATAAGCACATCACCGATGCCAAAAACAGCAACCAAGTGGCGAATAAAAAATCATTCTAATATCAATAAGCAACACAACTCCCAACTTCAATATAAGAACATTGCTGTACTTGAAGAACCTCCACCACCAGACGATGACATAAGGGTGGAGATATTGGGCGTTATCCACCATTACATGTGCTGAGCCTCACCACATCGAACGTTCATAATCACATCAAATAATTTCGGTGAGAATGTTCTTTCATATATTTATTCTAATTGATTATCTTATATCAGTCTCAACATAGGCCATATCAAAGTCAAGCTAAAGACTTTAAATTAGAACTACTCTTTCACCCTAAACTCTTAGTTTAAATTTTATTTTTCATTTGATTAGATTAGTTATTTTCTTTAGTTTTCTAACTTCCTTATTTTGTCTCAACTACTTGCTTCTATTTTAAACTGATCATCCTTTGCAGGACCAATTTCAAAGAAAAAATAATAACAATAAGAGAGGGGAATATCACGGACCATTAACATTATTTAACGAGCATTAGTTTCAAACTCATGGGTCGTGTCGGGCCACTCAAGAACATATCAGTGACTTTGTTTTTAATTTTTGGATGATCGTGCATCATTAACCAGTTTTCACGGGTCACACAGTGGGTTTAGACCGAATCTTTTCATCCTTCATAGTCCATTTCACATTCTTCACGAGTAATCACTAAGCATCCACTACCTATCGTGGGCCGTGAGTCAGATCTCACGGGTCTCACAGAACCTCCATATCCTCCTATCTCTCATGTCACGAGTCTCACGGGTTGTTAAGGTCATGTCACAAGTCGCACAGATGATTTTAGGATGTGCCCCACTAGGTCTCACGGGCCGTTAGAAATGTATCACAACCCGTAAGTAATTTGCATCATCCTTTTGACTTACACTGTGCCCGATTCACGACCGTTTTCAAACTTTGATGGGGCGTTAGACCATTGTCACAACTTGTCCAGTGATTAGTTCAGCTCAAACAAGTCACCACACATCGTTAAATAGAGTTCACAAATATATTTCATAAATCATGGGGCGTTAAACACATGTCATGGATTCCCTAGTAGATTTGTTCGCTCTCACATACCAGACCGACCAACCAACGTGATGTTCACCGATGACTAAAGGAACTGATGATCGTCTGCTCCGACTATCGGATCGATCGATCGACCAGCGTGATGTTCACCAACGACTAAAGGAATTAACAACCTCCGCGCGACCATCGACTTGGCACCAGCGACTGTACATCAACCGCTCTGATCTCCTTCCTTGCCACTGATGGTCCCCTCATAGAGGTGTCGTCCCCGATCTTCGGCACCACATAGTCCGACTTTGCCCCGACTCACCATCCACCATCACAATCTTCATCTCCGACGAAGCCCAACGCCACCCATCTTCTCTTGTCTGATCAGCAACAGTAGCATCACCCTTTCTTTCTCTCAGACCGACGATAGTTGCAGCGCCGCATCGACCTCCTCTCTAATCAATGATCGGCCAACGCCTTTCGCCCATGCTGTTATCACTGAAGCACCATCGTCGGCCGATCTGCACCACCGATGACCCATTGACAAAAATGAAAAAGACAACTACACAAGGGCCGTGAAACACTTTAAACGTGCCCTTAATTTATTATTTGACATTTTGTGAAGGTCGTTACAATTAAATCACGACTCGTGAAATTCTCCTCACGGACCGTTACCTATTTTTCACAGTCATGACTTACAACCTTGCATCATATCGCCGACATATTGAAGAGTCATAAGCTGTTGAAGAAGGCTCTCCATCTCAGATTACTCATCTCGAGGAGTAGCAATGACAACCCTTCCACAAGCCGATCACCATGGAGTTATTATATTCATTGAATTTGTCAAATGAAGGCCACTTACGAAGCTCGAAGGATTTCAATGCCCTGACTTTTTGAAATTGAGCAAAATGACATCGATAACTTCACTATATAATTGACATCTGAATCATACATTGACTTCTCTCTATGAGTCCCACATCCATCACATTGGGATATATCAGGTCGTATCTTCTCCTCCCTTTATAACTTTATTATTTTTATACTTCCTTTTTCATATTTGATTAGGACAGTGATGAGTTCAAGCTTGGAGGAGTTTGCATTTTCATGCATCAAGCCTATCATCTTATATTGCACTACATGCATACATTCTTATCATGTTTTATCTATTATTTGCATACTAAAAATTTCATATCATTCTTTCACATATCTTAATATTTTCTTATTTTCAAGCATTATTCAAGGACATCCTGCTAATTAACGAAATTTGAAGCACTATTATTTTATTTTTTATCACCTTAGTATTGTGTATTTGGAATATGAGTATTGCTAAGTAGATCTATGAATATTTGAATGACAAATCCTTGTTCATGCTCATTTTTTTTATTTTTCTTTAGTCTTGATAATAATTGCCTCGTTGAACATTTAAATGTTTATTGAGCTTATAGTAAATAGAAAAAAAAATGCAGAAAAAGATACAAGAGAGTTAGTCGAACTCCAACAAAACAAAATAAAGAAGTACAAAAGTATTATCCGGAATCTTGGTGTGTTCGGGTGATTCTTGCCTAGCGACCTAAGGGCAACTGTTCTAGGGTCCGTCGATCGAAAACTCATTACATGGACCATCTTGTGCAATATGGAGAAGCACATAAGTACCAAATCAACAAAAAAAATGAATGAAAATATCAAAAGATTTAAAGTGAAAAAGTTATAAAGTGAAGAAGTTTTAAAGCGAAAATACATAAGCTTAATATGCACTTATATTTTCAACATTGAGGCTCTTATTTGATAATATGTTTTCTTGGATGAGCCAAATTTGGATGAGTTAAAATATGTCCGATATTTAGAAATTCTACAAGGCTGGGTCATTAGAATGATGGAAAGATACTTTGCCAATCGATGTATAAAATTTAGTGCTAAGAAAAATAGTTGACTAATAAGTTGGAAGCGATTATTGACCTTCTTGATTGGAGATTTGCCTTGAACATTGCTTGAGGACAAAAAAAAAAATCTAAGCTTGGGGGAGTTTGATGCATGCAAAATCCAACATATATTTAGTCATACATTTAATCTTATTTTGAATTATTTTCTTATCGCATGTGTCATTTTATGAGCTTATTTGCATTAATTTTACAAAAATAAAAATCAATCTAAATATTGTATTTTGTTTCTAGGAAGCAAAAAAATTGAATTACGAAGCCAACAAAAAAAATCGCGCTCAAATTGGAGTTAAAACAGAGTTAGAAAGTGAAAAATAGTGAAGCAAGGCTGAAATAACAATCACGAGCCGTGAAACTCAATAATGGGCTGTTAAAATGCATTTTCTCACGTCAGAAAGTTGGCCCGAGACACGACTGTGATCAAACTTTCACCGGTTATGAAATTCATGCTTTTCACACTATAAGAGCCGTGAAAGCCTCTCACGGGCCGTGAAGATTCATTTCTAATGCGATTCGGACACTGTTCAAGCCGTTAAAACCATGTAACAGGCCGTGAAGAAGCCCAATTTCGAGGTTTGGATGAATTTTTGGAAGAATTTCAAATGCATAAGGACTCCTACTAATATTATATGATTCTAGAATGATTTAAAAATAAATTATGATCCAAATTTTAGAGTTTGATAAGGTCAAAATTTCGAAACTAATTCAGATCCGAATTTTCCCTATTCCACATAGAAAATGTTTCTGTTTCTTCTCCAATAACATGAAAGTTTGAACCCCTATAAATAGAGGCCTTCTATAATAACAAGTGATCATGCTAGGATCTACAATTGAAGCTTTTAAGTCAAGAATAAAGGAGAATTTCTGAAGGTCAAAAGAGAAGACTTCTGCGCGGTAGACTCGTGCGAGGATTGCGTAGCCGTTTCATCGTTACTTCTAAAGAGTACTCTTTATTCTACATATTATTTGAATGATATTTTAGATTTTCATATTTTTTCTATCTACCTTAGCATTTTGGATTATTAGTTTTCATTTTATTATTTAGTTTTAGTTGCAGGAGTTTAATGTATGAACAATTTTTTTATTTTTGATTAATCAAATAATTAGTTTAGTTTTTATGAACATGGTTGCTATGCTTAACGCTTTCTTTCAGATTTTAATGATTTCTAGATTGAATATTGACTGTGTAGTGTAATCAATTTTTAATTCATTATTTTTTGTTCGAATTGATTTTTAACTATTATGTTGAAGCAATGTATGCCATAATTTAATAGAATCCGTGTGGAATATTAGATTGTGCATATGCATTTTTGACCCATGCAGGCGATTAGATAGTTTAAGGATTACAATATATTGCATCTTGATTACAATATAACTGAGGGCATATCCGTGTGGAATACTTTTAGATTATTATTGTGCTAAGATAGTTGATTTACCCGTGTGGGAGAACATATCTTTGGTGTTCTTAATCCGTCTAAAAATTAAACTTGAACTTCATACTTATGCATGATTTTACAGAAAATACAGATTGTTCTAATCATTATAAATCATCCTATGAACTTACGCATCGTTAGTTTTAGACTTTTATTTTATTTTCTACATTCTTTTTATGTCATTTCTTATTAGCCCTTGAAATGAGTTAAGTAAATTAATTTCTCGTGGGTTCGATACTCTACTCTTACACTTTATTATTTGAACGACTAATGCACTTGCTAGCATTTAATTATTATCAATTATCGCATTAGCGCACACAAAGAAGAGGGGGAGGCAACCCCCTCTCCCGAGAGGGGAAGGGGGCGGAGGGGGAGAGCCCACTTTTTTTAATATTATTTTAATATTTTACATATTATTTTTTAAAAATATTAAATATCACATCAGTCGAATGATCGGGAAACTAGGTATTTTCGATGGAAAGTGCATTCTGTGAAATAAGTTATAAGATGAAGAGCATTCGTGTTACAAATTAAAATTGAAAGATATCGTTCAAATGTCAAAGTTAGAGGGCATTTAGCATAATTTACTCTATTTTTTTACTTTTGTGGAAAGAAGACGATGAAGAGTTTTTTTTACCGATTTAGAAAAATCCTATCCAATTTTTTAAAATTGATTAAGAAACTAAAATTTTAAAACTCCAATAAAAAATTAGATTTTGAAGTAAGTAAAATCATTCATTTAAATCAAAATCCTTCACTAATATATGTAAGAAATGTTAAATATTTAGGATTTAAATTAATAATCCTAATTTCAAATTATATATATATATATATTCAATGATATATGTAGCCAAATATTTAATGTTGCAATAAAATACAATTAGATACTTAAAATCCTAAACCAAAAAATCAGGTAGATAATATAATATATTTTCTCCTAGACTTCTGGTATGCCTCGTTATTGGAATAAAAGATTCATAATACATATATATTATAAATATTCATAATATATATTATAAATAATTCATTTTGTTAACATTTAAAGAAACATAATTTGAACCATGTTGTCAGCATTTAATATAATTTTGTGTTACTAAGAATGAAATTAAAGATGTGAAGTTTAAGTAAAAGTGGGATATAAATTGTAATGCCCCCCTAAATCAACCCCACAACATGTGTCGCGAGCGGGTCCTAGAACGTGTTACACGGTGGACAATGGATAGTTGACATTCGATCAACAAAACACAATGAGAATGAGCAGCAGGAACAATAACCATTTTAAAACTAATCTACTTAAGAAGACCTAATTTGAGGAAGAACTATCATGTCTAATAATCACCTTCTTGCACAATAAAATAGTAATTTCATAAGTGACATGGAGCATTGTGATTCTAATTATAACAGTTGACATCTTCAGTTGTGAATGACATGAAGCATTGTGATTCTAATTTCATGTCTAATAATAGTAATTTCACGTGTTGGAAGCTACACGTGGACATCTTCAGTTGTGAATGACGTTCGTATTGTAACGGCATCGTATTGGCTTAGTTTCTTGTAACGGTTAATTTAATAGTATAAATAGTAATCCATATACTTGGTTAAGTCGTGTTGCAATAGAAAATTTATTTTACATTTATTCTTTCTCTCTCCCATGTTCATCTCCTTCCTCCGCAACCGTTTTCTACATTTTCATTTGGCTTAATACTTTTCCGACGATCTATGTGGTGCTTGCACTTTTTAACAGGCCTGCGCTCGGTTCTGGGGGCAGGGTGTTAGTGCTTGCTGCGCAGGCTGTGGCCGATTCGTCTTTGAGAATCTTGAGCATCACGACAGGGTTCTGAGGCGATGAAACGGATTACAGGGTGCTCAAACGCTCTTCGTTATACAGGGACGTCGAGGCCCGGAAGGCTGCTGGGCGCAAACCAGTACTTGGTGGGGAGGGGAGGGGAGGGGAGGGGCACCCTCTTATGCCAAAGGTGGTCGTGTGTCGACGAGGACAATGATGAGCAGCGCCCCACCATTGACAATACGGAGGATTCAACAGCTGATGCGAAAGCCGTTCCATGGAGCTGAACTTTCACCAAGGCTTCATCCTTTGCAAATTGCAATCGTGCGACAGAAGAAAGCTGCAAAAAATAGTTAGGACATTTCACAATGATGGATGGATCATGGATGGACGGTGGTTCATGAACACAAAAAGAAACCGTCGTTGACCGCTGCGAGGAACCGGTTGTTTTCTTATCAATCTTGGATGAAATGTGCTCTCCAAATTCCACCGTTGCACAACTATTGGTTGGAAGCAGGGTGAGGACCGTCATTAAATCCTATTAATAAAGTAGGAAATCCTGACATAGATTAGTTAAAGGTTAGATATAAAGATAAACAAATCCAACGTGACGGTGCCTGCCTTCTTACCGAAGCATATTCAACTACTACGGAATAAGTGCCATTGGATGATAAGTCTATTTCATTTTATTCTTTTTTCAATGTATCTAGATACATGTCATTTTATTCTTTTTCCAATGGTGCATGACACCTGGAATTATTCTTTGCAAGGAAATTCCCAATTATTTATTTGCTTTCATTCAACATCAATTCGAAATTAAAGAAATAGAGGGGTCCAATTGGCATTTAATTTTTTGTCCCAGGAAATATCTCTTTTTAAAATAATAATTAGTTGTGGTCAATCCATAAGCCAGTGCTTCATATTGGTTGAGCAACCTGTCTGTTTATATATAGATATTTTCGGAAGATAAAATGATAAGTTTTAGAAAAAAAGTATATAAAATCATCCAACAAAGTTTCTTCTGTCCTGCTATTTTTGACAAGATTTTTTTTTTGTTTATAGCCATAATACTATTGTTTTTCCCTATTAACGATCACTATATTTGCAAAAAAAAATTTAAAATTAAATATTATAACCATAATATTCAAAATAAAATACTAAAAAAATTACAATGTGAATAAAGATTATAAAATCAACTATTCAATATCTCAGCCTCTGGCATATGTCAGCTGTGCAAATCCATGTCATTCTACCGTAAAAAATTCAGTGTGTAGGATATAAAAAGTCAAATAATTAATTAGGTAATCAATTTTAACAATAATGTTAACTACTAATCAATTCAACAATTTATCAATCAAGCAATAATATTAGTTAACTATCAATTATTTGATGAATTAATAATCTCCATAATCAATGATTAAGGATGAATATCAATTATCAATTTGCTTTTAAACCAATTCAACGATAATTATCAATTCAATGTTCGCGTAGAATTTATCTTGATTAACTTATTTGATCTTATCAATTTAATTAGAGAGGTCTCAACAATTTATTAAGAGTATTTTCACGCAACAAAGATCAATGGAGGATCAATGTAATGATAGGTTTCGATCCAAGTAAACAATTAAAAATAAAAGATAGATTCATTGTACAATGAGGGGTGAAGGATCATACAATAATGCAATATACATTAACATACTATTCTTCTATTTACACTAACAATTGCATTCAATCTAGTAACAATGAACAATCAGCCCTAAGAACAGTCAATAAAAATAGTGATCCTCAAATTTTCACTTTTATTTTGTTTACATAGGATGACTATCTATGTTGGTGTATAAAATCAAATATTGAAAGCAATAATTGATCATAATATCAATATAAACAATAAATCATAATAATATGTATGCAAAACAAAATAGTGTTATCAATGATTATAATAATTAACAATAGTGAAATATATAAAAATTTCTATTGTTTATGGACACAATTCGTGTTGATAGGAAGTGATCCTTTCTAACATAGACACAGTCCAAAATCCTTTCGTTCATGTCTGGCTAGCCATGGCAGGAAGCCTTCTTTTGTTGCGAGTTACAATTCTCACCATTGTTGTTGTAACGCCTCCAAATTGACCAATGTTACGTGGTGAAGATCAACCTGAAGACGCTACAAATGCTATGACATTGATCATAATATTGACTAAGACTTGGTCAGAAATCAAGACACATCAACAAAAGAATAGAATAATGAAGAATGTGGAAGATAATATTAATCACGGAAGTCCAAGAGTGGCTACGTCATCTCTAAATAAAAGTATCATGAAGTTTACATCAAAGTTTCATGCATGTGGAATATGGAAAAATGGATAAATAGTCCCTTTGGTTCATGTGCTTTATCGTCGTCTGAGTTTCGTCGCAACACACCAACTCAACACCATCACTGATCTAGCCTTGTGAAATTCAAACATAGGGGAGACAATTCTCCCGCAAGCTTTATAACTTAGTGGGAAACTAATAACAATATACAATGCATAGCTCTAATTATAGTTAATCAATAATAAGGATCAGTACTTATCTTGGTTAGGAATATGAGCATGAAATCATCATAGATCATAAGTAAAGGAAGATCAACATATATCAATAATCAATAAAGTCAAGTGATACGTGATAGTCTTTGGAAATCGATAGCATGCTTGATAGTTATGGTAACAGATAATAACGATAACTTGATTCATTCATAGGATGGGTTGGGGTATGCGGAGCGAAATGATATAGTCGTGTGTGGGTGGTTGATTAAGCCATGACCAAGGAAGCGACCTTTACCATAAAGCACTTGCCATAGGCTGACAACCCAATCTTCATCTTTCGTCTTACTTATTAATCACTTTAGAATCTTATATTTCATTGTTCGTCATAACATGGGAATCAATAGATCAATAACATGACAAATCAACATAAGAGTTCATGTCTTAAGTCAGGAATAAATCATGGGTCAATAATTCAGTAAAAATCATGTTAGGTTCGAACAGGAATAGATGAGATTCACGCAGATTCATAAATAAGCAAACATGCCTAAATTGAATTTCGGATGCCATAACCCGGGCCGGGTACCAAGTGACCTGAGCTTGGTAGCAGGTGACCCGGATCGGGTTCATAGCATGAGCCCGGGTCGAGTGTAATTATGCTCGAGCCGAATTTGTTAACAGTTGTCGCGCAATGTCGGGGTCGACGTGGGACAAACCCGAGTCGGGTTCAATGGAACCCAGGTCGAGTGGGAAAATATTGAGAGCTCAGCCGTTTTGTCATTCACTAACCCGGACCGAGTTCAGAGTGAACCGGGTCGGGTTCTGCGAACACAGTCGTGAAATCATCTTTCACGGATGGTTTCAGTAAGAACCCGAACCGAGTTCTCACATCTTCCATAATGTCGAGAGTCTGGCATAGTTTAATATCGAACTAAACTTAAACTACACATTCAGGTATGCAACAATCAATCAAAATATCTTGGTATGCATCTACAGGAATTAAGATCGTCATTTTAACGCAACATAACAAGCATAACAGGATAAATAGACATCAAACAAAGGCTACAATTAAATTCCAATAAGAAACTCATCACATCTAGTTAATATAACAATCAAACAGATCATATCATTCATTCTTGAGGACGATTTACATAATGCATAACAAATCTGAGTGAAAAGCTGATGGATCTATTCAGATCTACTACTTAGAGTTGTGCAAGGTGATTTCAGGATCACCCACCTTTGATCGGGATTGTTCCTTGTTGATATCCAGATCTCAAGCTTGTTGCACCCTTTTGTGTCGCCCCAGGCCTATGGCTCTTCTCCTCGATGCTCTCCCCTTGCAGATCGGACCCGAAACATGAGAAAGGTTCAAAATAGGGGAAGGACGTGAGAAGAACGAGACTCGGTCGTGCCTTGTATGAGTGCACCAAGGGTGTTTCCAACTCTGTAGTTGTGCGTGAAGTGGAAAGGAATAATGAGGGCTGATTCTATAGGATATCAAGGCCATATAGTAATTAGGGCATTACCTTTTTCATTAATGTCCTTTATTTGAATTTATCTTATTACTCCCCCCATATCACTACTACTAGTGCCATGTGGAAATCATTCCTATAATTATTGAGATTTCAGCAGTTATGGATGGTTGGCGATTGTTCTTTCCTCTTTTTTTTCTGTTGTTATAGTTGCACCCCAAGGGGCTTGTTTGATATAGAAATAAAATAGGAACAAACATGTTAGTTCTTCATTTTTAACCAAATAGGGTGAGAACAGGAACAATGACAAAAGATAAGAATTAAGTTTGTCTGCCGCTTTGGAAATTGGAAAAGTAGGGACACTGAGTTGCTGCAGCAAGAACAAATTGATGGAACAAAATTTTTAAAGAAACAAGATTGTTCTCACACAAATCAAGAACAAAAGTATTCATCTACCAAACAGTACCAAGAAGTTTTCAGACACTTTCAAGTCACATTAGACATTTTTTGTTGCAACAAATGAAGATTCAAGGTGTGACATAGAATAAAATCTTCTCGTGCTACATTGTTTGTTTGTGACTTATGAATAATTGTGTAATGTCCACGAACTTCGCCCCATTACACGTGTTATGAACGGTCGAGCAGTACTACAATATACAATTCGATTAACAATTCAATAAAGTCGTTACAAAAAGTAAGATCTAATTATCAGTGAAATCCCATTTACGTAAAGACGGTTGTGGAAGTGCATAATTAATATGTGACAATCAATAAAGCCTAACATCATCATCATCATCATCATCATAATAATTATTATAATAAAGCCTAATGGCATTTTTATAATTAGGCTACATGTCTAATCCTTTCACCATCTCTATTTATCTTTTTCCCTAAAATTTGAATTATTTTGACCTTATTTTCTTTGTTCAATTTTTGGTTATGCTCATGTAGTGGCTTCAATCGGTAATAAAATTTTATTTTGGGATATTCAAAACCTCTACCTAAACCGTGTTCATTCTTTTCTAATTTCTTTCTTTTTCTTATACAAATTCTATTTGTTTGATTATATAATTTCTAATTTAGTCTTTTCCTTTTCTTTTAAAATTTCTAAATCTTTCCTAATTTCTTTCATTTCCTTTAACTAGTAAGATGCTATTTTTTGTCTTCTATTTCATTTTCTCTATGTTCCTTCTCCTTCCCCTCCCGCATTATTCATTCTCTTTTAGGGACCATTTGGTGCATTATCGATTTAATTAATCAATAATTTAAATCATCACTTAAATAAATTACCACTATTTAAATTACCGATAATATCACATTATAGTGTTTGACAAGCATTGGTAATATAAATCATGTCTAAAATACCTAGAGAGCAAATTACTAAAATACCCTAAAAATTATTTTACATGTTCATCATATAGTATCTAAAATAAATAAAGCAAAAAATAAAAAATGAATACAGATAAGATAAGATGAGTAAAAAATAAGAGTTATTTATAAAAGATTCAAATAATAATAAATGATATTTATTTAATAAAAAATATTGAAATTTAAAAGTTTTATGAAATGAATGTTTTTGTCAAAATGCATGTCAAGCAATTGATAATCTAAAAAGTCACTTCTCCTGCAATCTAAATTACCAGTGGGGTGGTAATTAAGATTATCAGAGTAATTAAAATTATCGATAATCAATGATAGCCAAACGAGGTAATGTGGTGGATCTTGAAAATTTTAAATTAGCTCGTACCAAATGGCCCCTTAGGTTGTTTATTCTTTGTTTTTTTTAATTTCTTCCTTCTGTTAAGCAACTTTTCATTTATTTGATTATCCATTACAGCCATATCACTACTATATTTGATCACCTTATATTTTGGTTGCAACAAATAAACTTATCTTGACTAAATTTTCCAATCATTTATTTATATAAATTACTGGAAAATATATAAGAGATAATAAAAATATGAAAAAAATGAATGACCAATTTGTAACTGCTCCAACTTATTATTCTCCTCCTCGCTGCGACATGGGATAACTTCCTACATCTTTATCATCCATCTCTTTTGTAACCTCCATCTTATTATTTTTAAAAAATTGTAACCTTCGTCTTATTATTATATCCACACCAATCTCCTCAATAAAGTTGATGTTTAGACCATTCTTTCAAAATTTATCTTTTTTACTATTTTCAAAATGAGGCTGCTGAGTATACAGTGCCCATAAATCATTGTAAATTATAGCTCCCGAATATCAGTCGTTGGATGGAAATAGATGATCATTGTGCTTCATATAAAAGAGATAAATTTTCCCTTTCGTGAGCAGAGACGACAGGGGTGGCAATCTTCGTCTCCAAGTGGCGACGGAGATGAAGCAAAGGCATTCTTCATTTTCTTGGGCTACAAATTCGGCGGCATGGACGACATTCGGTTCCAACAAGGGAGGACACTCAGGTTCGGCAAGGGAGGACATTCAGCTCCAACACAAGGTAGATATGGCAAGGATCCGACGAGCTAGGGAATCCGATTTTGGGGTGTCTAGTGAGGGATAACATTCAGATCAGGCGAGTCAGGTCCAGAGAAAGAAAGCGTCAGATCTGATGAGGGATGCGATTCGATCAGGGACGCTCCTATTAGGTAAATGTAGATGAAGTCAAGTGTCGCAAAATTGATTATAGCTCTTGAATATGGCTTATGCCTCTTGTTCATGTATGACACACTACCTAATTTTACTATCTTGTATGTTTTCTGACTAAGTTGGACACCGAGAATAAAATCATAAGGTGTCTTATTTTTTCTTTTAGTTTTTCATTTGACTAGTGGATCTTATGGCATCTTCAAGACATCTCATCTGATTCTCGTGCTCTACAACAAATTATAGCTCTTGAATATCCCTTCGCCTTGTGCCTTACAAACTAAATAGATTGACTGTAGTCTTCTGTAGATAATGTAAATGTAATGATATTGTAATTTGAAGTTTAAATCTAAACCAAACAAATTCATAATGTAAATGTAATAAACTAAATCAATTTTTGTGGCAAATGGATGGGTACTTGTAAATAAAAATGTAATCAATATGGAAATCAAGCAAGAGACTAATTTTAGATAATAACAATCATCTATGTGTTCGTTAATCCATTCATTTTAATGTCACTATTTTCTTCATTTATTTTGTTTGTGTGAGCAGGAGACTTATAAAGAAGTTGATTCATTTTGATGATAATGCTACCAACACTGGTTTGGCTTGTATTTCCATCCATGACTCTTGAACTGTCTAGTTTTTTTATAAGACCATGAATAACTAGGTAAAGGGCACGGGACACCAAAGATATGATAGAGACGGTCACGGTCAAAAGGAATGGGTATGCCAAGAACATAGGTGATGATAGCTTCCCGAGCGATTGTCATGTTCATATAAAAATGACGAACAAGATGGGGATACACACGCTATATGTGAGAGAGAAGTTGCAGCCAACCGATGTTTTCGAACATCTCCTAAACATCTGGAATGTTCAAAGCGTCACAATCAATGGTGTAAGCATGCCGGACATCACAAGAGGCATACAAAGCATCAAAAGAAGTAGAGATGGCCCTGGTGACAATGAGATGACTATCAAAATTAGTAGGATCAATGGAAGGTGGCTGACGAACATGTCCACGGGATCGTCCTCGTCCACGGCCTCGTCCATATTGGACAGGCAGGGGTTTGGGTTTCAGTTTCAGATTAGGCTCAGGCTCATTTGCGATTACATTGATGCGATCACCTGAGCCATAGAAATGACGATGGTACTGAAAGACTAGCCGAATAGGTAGAATCCTTCGTCATCGGCCATGGATTCAACAATGATGGTTGGTGACCGGGATGAATGGAATGGTGTTTGGTGGTCGGAAGAGGCGCCAGAAGGAAGATGACACCCGTGATAGAGACTGGGCAATAAAGAGGGAGACGGTGACGGCGACCGAAAGGAAGAAGTGGAGATGGTGGACAGAAAGGAGGAGCAGCGGAGAGAAGAAGGCGAGAGCGAAGGGTGGCCAGTGGAGAATGTGACGGCAATCGACTAAGAGGGCACTAGAGTGAGGACTGGCGATGGAGAGAAGAAGGAGAGGGCAATGGCGGTCGAGAGGGAGGTCGACGGTAGCCACAAGAGTTTTCGACGAAGAGAGAAGATGGCAGCTGGCAGAGAGTCGAAAGAGGCCGAAGGCGGTGGTGGTCAACGAAGAGGGAAGCGAAAAGCGGAGGGGCAATGGACAACTAGACGATGAAGAGGGAGACCGAAAGAAAGAGGACGTCGGCGATGGAGAAAAGAGAGAGAGAGAGACCGGTGGAAATGACGATCGAGAGAGAGAGAGAGAGAGTGAGAGATGAGGGAGGTCAGCGGCGACAGGTGTTGCCAACGGACGGTGAGAGGGTTGGTCGGCCGGTGAGATGGGGCGACGGCCGGAGTTCAGCAGTGATGCTATGGGAGGTTGGAAGGCAGTGGCTAGGGCAACGGTCTAGTGAAGAAAAAGAGGGTCGACCAATCGAGCGGTCGATTTTTTATACATGTGCAATTTTGGCATATACCTATCGATCGGTCATGTCCAGCGGTCGATCGGATAGTTGTTTTTGCAATAAGCAATCCATCGGTCGATGGATGTCAGCCAGATGCGGTCATATAACGATCGGCCGGTGAATCATATCGGTCAACCGATCCTAGTTTGACAATCATTTTTTCACTAATTTTCAAAATTTTAATCATTGAGATTTAATTTCAAGGATTTATTTCATATAAATGTAAGTGTTGTGCAACACTTTTAATGTTCAATTAATTTCAAAAGTGATATTACATAACCAAGTCACTTTTACTTAAAATTGATATGCAATCAAGATTCAGTCATTTCTAATTCCCTTCTAAGTATGCAAAACCGTTTTTCACTCAAGAGTTTTGTAAATGTGTCTGTAAGTTGAACTTCAATGGATACATGTTCAATGGCAATGTCCTTAAGAGTCACATGTTCTTTAATGAAATGATATCGCAGGTCAATGTGTTTAGTTCTAGAGTGTTGAATTAGATTTTTTGTCATTTCTAGAGCACTTGTGTTATCGCGCTTCATGGGTACATTGGAATAATTCACACCATAATCAAGCAATTATTGTTTTACCCATAATATTTGTGCACAACAACTACCAGTGACTATATATTCGATTTCGATGGTAGAAAGTGCAAAAGAGTTTTATTTCTTGCTAACACATGAAATGAGAAAGCTATCAAGAAAGTAACACATTCCACTAGTGCATTTTCTATCAACTTTACATCCGACAAAATCTGCATGGTGTAGGCATGTAATTCAAATGGGAAATTTCTATCATACCAAATACCTAATTCACATGTGTGTTTTAAATAGCGCATAATTCTGTTAACATCAATTAAATATGATTCTTTTGGTGCAGATTAAAATCTAGCACACAAACATACACTAAACATGATATCCGGCCTAAATGCCATTAAATAAAGTAAGCGACTAATCATACCTCTGTATCTTTTTTTATTAATAGACTTGCATTTTTCATCTTTATCCAATTTTGTAGTAGTACTTATAGAGGTTGTGTTTGACTTGCATTCATTCATTCCGAATCTTTTAACCAACTCCATGTATATTTTTCTTGATTGAGAAAAATGCATTTTTTGGATTGTTTCACTTGTAGGCCTAGAAAGAATGTGAACTCTCTTACAAGACTCATCTCAAATTCTTTTTGCATAAGAATTTCAAATTCTTTGCATAGGCTTTCATTAGTAGTATCATAAACAATATCATCAATATAAATATGAACTATTAAAATGTCATTTTTAACATGTTTTAATGTGGTGTCAACTTTCCCCTTTTAAAAATCATTTCAATTAAAAATGAACACAATCTTTCGTACCAAGCTCGAGGAGCTTGTTTCAATCCATAAAAAGCTTTTGAAAGTTTAAAAACATGACGAAGGAAATCTAAATCTTCAAAACCTTGAGGTTGTCCAATAATAAACTTTCTCAATTATAAAACCATTTAAAAAGGCCGATTCAACATCCATTTGAAAAAGTTTAAAACCTTTATAACATACAAAAGTCAAAAGCATTCGAATTGTCTCAAGTCTAGCGATGGGAGCAAAAGTTTCATCAAAATCAATCTCTTCAATTTGTGAGTAACCCTTGGCCACTAATCTAGCCTTGTTCCTCACAATAACATCATTTTCATCTAACTTATTTCGAAAGACTCATTTGGTTCTTGGGTCTTTCCACACAATAATGATGGAATTGCCCTTGGGTCTTTCCACAAGTTTTCACACTTGATTTCTTTCAAAATTATTTAATTTTTCATGCATTGCATTTATCCAATTTGGATTTTCAAATGCTTCATCTATATTGCTAGGCTCAAAATTCGCAAGGAAAGTTGAAAAAACACATAGATTTTTTAAAGAGTTTCTAGTTTTTATACCTTCATTTATATTACTTATAACTTGATCAAGTGGGTGTGATGAGACATATATCCAATTTCTTGGTATGATTTAACTTTCCTCTCTTTGAGGTTCTTCCATTTCTTCCATCTTTAAGGTGTAAACTTTTGCTTCCTCTATGTCCACAACATCAAGTTGCTTTTGCACTTCAACTATTTCTTCTTCATCATCATGTACTTGCTTGCTCATAAAAAATCATTAGTTTCATTGAAATTAACATCAATAGACTCTTCAACAACTAATGTTCTTTTGTTAAACGCTCTATAAACTTTACTTGCACTAGAATTACCAAGAAAAATATCATCATCACATTTATCATCAAATTTGTCTAATTTATCTTTGACATTCAAAATATACCATTTACAACAAAAAAAATTTGAAATAAGAGATATTTGGTTTCTTACAATATAACACTTCAAAACATGTTTTCTTCTCAAGAGGTTTAAGTAAAATCTTATTAAGAACATAGCATAATGTATTTACGACTTCCGCCAAAAAATACTTTGGTAATTTGCTTTCATTTAAAATTATTTCAGTCATTTCTTATATAGTCATATTTTGTTTTTCACTACTCAATTTTGTTGAGGTGTCTTTGGAGTGGAAAAATTATGAGTGATTCCATTTTCTTCACAAAGTAATTCAAATTTGTGATTTTCAAATTCTCCGTCATAGTCACTTCTAATTTTTGAAATCTTTTGTTCAAAATCATTTTGAATTATTTTTGCAAATTTAGAAAATATGTTTAGCGTTTCATCTTTACTAGCAAGAAAAATAGTCCAAGTGAAACGGGAGAAATCATTAATAATCACAAATATATATCTTTCTCCTCCTCAGCTTGTCACATCAATAAGTCCAAATAAGTCAATATGTAAAAGTTTCAAAGTCCTATGTGTACTAATAATTTCCTTTAATTTAAAAGAACTTTTGGTTTGTTTACCTTTTAATCATAAATCCTATTTTTTTCTCAAATTTGACCTTGGGCAAGCCTCTAACTAATTCATGATTTGAAAGTTTATTTAGTAATTTATAATTTGCATGTCATAATCTTCTATGCCACAAGTTTATGTCATTTTGCATAGCACTAAGCCATTTTTCATTTTTCAAGTTATCAAAATCAATTTTGTATACATTATTGTACGTAAAATCCATGTGTAAAACTTAATTATTTTCATCTAGTATCAAACATTTGTCCTTTTCAAATTTGACTAAATAGTTTTTATCACATAGATAACTTATGCTAATTAAGTTATGTTCTAAGTTTTCAACTAGTCAAACATTTTCCAAATATACTTTGTCATTCTTACCAACATTACCCATATCAATTACTCTTCGTTTGCTATTGTCTCCAAAGATTACTTTTCCTTCATTTTTTCTTTCAAAATTGATGAAATTTGATGCATCATCGGTCATATGTCTTGAGCATCCACTGTCCAAATACCATTTATTTTCATTGTACTTAGAAGCTTCCTACAAGAAAGTAATTAAGTGTCTCATCTTTTGATACCCAAATTTGCTTGGATCCATCTTGATTAGTAATGGTCCTTTTTCAAAACCCAATTTTTTTCATCCCTTTATTTATTCCTTTCCTAATTTTGCAATCATAAGAATAATGCCCTTCGTATCAACAATAAAAATAAGTAATATGTGATCTTATGTAATCATGCGATATTTTAACAAGTAAAATTCCTTTGTAATTTTTCTTTTCAAAAGAATTGAAACAAAATCCCTTTTTATTTGAAAATATTCTAGATCCATTAAGCATGGCATCTAACATCTTACTTCCATTTGAGATTTTTTCAAGTTCAACTTTTAAGTTATTAATTTCTTTGTTCAAGCATGCACTTTTTACATTTTGTTTTTCACATAATGATTTTAATTTACTATTTTCCATTTCCAATTCTTCAATTGAGAATTCCAAGTTAGAGTTTTCTTCATTCAATACATCACACTTTTCACATGCTTTAGCATTCTTATTTTTCTTTTACAAATTTTCAAACTCTATTTTTAACTCATTATATTAATTTTTTAGGTATCCATATTTATTAATAAGAATTCTAAAGTCCTTATGCACATTAAAAAATTCACTATCACTAGAGTCAGATGAGTTAGGTGATATAGACATATGTAGGCTTCTTCGTCATCACTAGATGAGGTTGATGATTTGTATTTTTATACCTATTTTAACATGGAAAAAGCATCATATTTTCTCTGATAGTAAATATAAAACAATTTGCACTACATGTATTTACTCCTTTTTCCAACATTCCAAGACATCCAATCATTTTTTTGACTCCTTATATCAGCTGATAATTCTCTTATCTGCTGCTCAGGCGCATACAGTCTTTATTAGGTGATTAGCGAGACAAGTGGACGTAGCAAAATGGAAGAGTGCGTGGCCTAAATAGAAGAGATTGGACCAAAAGACAGGTGTCATCACCCGCATATATCATTTGACGAGATCGTAGGGAATCAAGAGGACAAATCCTTACTTGGACACTTGTCGAAGATCGAATGACTAAAGATGTTAATAGAGACAGATGGCACAAATCGAAAAGAAGAGAACCAGAGAAAAGAGAATATAAAAAACAAAAGCTAGAACATTGAAAGGGGAGGCGGAAAAAGAAGATACCAAAAACAAGAGTGAGGGAGAAGGATCGAAAGCGATGAGGAAAAGATCATCTTCAGTCACTCCAATCAGCAGGATGAACATTCGCTTTAATTTACGCCTTCGTTTCCGCACATTATCATATTGCATTAACTTTTTTGTTAGTTTAAAGTTTAAGTTTAGTATGTCTAACTAATAAGCATCTAAGGCTGAGGGATCATTTGATGAGTTTGGACTCGGTTTGATGTTTTTATTCGATTTTGGATGATTTGATTTCATGATGTTTGATCTTATTGCTATTTCCATAAATTCTGTGATTGCAAATTCTTCTTCATGCGACAGTTTCCCTGAGAAGGGAACATATTAACAATATGCTATGAACCGAAAGGTTAGCATGGCTATAGAGAAGAGGAACCGTAATAATGATTTTTATTTTCCTATGTAGAATGAATTGAGATAGGATTTCTACGAACTTCTAATCTGATATCACCTCTTGGTGAAGTGGCCCGGTTCAATTACGAGAGTAGGAGAACCAAATGTTACTTTTCATGAGAATGAAACGTACCCCCTAAGTATCATCATCCAAATGCAACCTTAAAAGAAACAATATCTATTTACCGAGTTCTTCCATAAGAATGATCCCTCATGCCTCTATTCTATATATTGTTGAAGCAACGATATTTACTTTAGATTTTACTTTACTCGAGTTCTCCAATTAAACACGAAAACAATAAATAATTACAAAATCTAAAATACAAAATATACCCTTATTTATTGGGCATCTGTAAATGAAATTCTCTAAACAGTATTAGCAAAACATAATCTAAACTTTCTCCCTGTGAATCGACCCCACTCTGTACATCGATGGTTGTATACTTGCAATTTGAGGAGTGTAGTTGGGACTATAAATTTAAAACATGTTTACATTTCTGCAAAAGGGAATTCGATCTTTACATACCTGCATGTAGCGTGTGAATACTACTTCTCATACTTACACAGATTTCTCACAATAGAGGTGTTGAAGTCATTCTCTTCATCTCCGCTTTCATCTCAAGTGGATTGAAGAGCATTTTTCTTTCTTCTTGAGCTTTCTCCATCTTTCTCTTTTTTTTATCAAATTTGGACATTCATTTTTGTATTGTCCAATCTTTTTTGCATTCAAAGTAAGTTATTTGGCTCTTGCTTAATGACGATCTTCTCTTGGTGAAGTCTTTCTTTTTCTTTTGCATATAGGGAAAGCTTCTTTTCACCAGGATCCTCATCCACTTCACTTGTATCTTTATTTGCCTTCAATATAGTGTTTTTCTTTTTGGGGTATTTGCTTCTTCATCCTCCTTGATCCGAGTGACCCTATAAGATTATCAAAGTCTAACTTGTTCAAGTTCTTTTCTTCAATCACCATCCTTTTTGTATACCATTTGAAGGAGAGAGACCTGAGAAACTTTATCACTTTTTAAGGGTTAATCCTTGGCTCGCTTAAAAAGGTTAAGCCATTTATAATATCATTAGAGCGAACGACCATCTCATTTACGGATTCATTTTCAAGCATTTTGAAAGAATCATATTAATGATTTAAAATATTTAATCTGTACTCATTAACTTTATCCGTTCCTTCATGAGTAATAATAAGTTTCTTCCAAATCTCATTAGCGATGACAACTAGAAATCCGATTAAACTCCTTAGATCCAAAGCACAATAAAAAAAAAATTTAACTTTCCAATATAGTTTTACCAAAAGTCTTTCTCCTTCGGTACATTCTTAAGGAGTTTTTCCACGTAAATCAAAACCTTTTTTAAACAATATCTCACATATCAATATCAATAGAAAAGTATACGCTTGCATCCTAATTTTTCAATATGCAAAATTTGATGCATTAAAAAGTGGAGGACGATTAATACATTGACTTTCGAAAAAAATGAAATCACTTGATGCCATAGCTCTAAAAATGTTTTAAATCTTAAAAACAAGAGCAACCCACTCTGATATCAATTGTAGGATCGAAAGCACTAAGAGGGGTGAATTGGTGTTAAAAAATCTTTTCGCAAAATCAATTTTGAAAAAATCAATAAAACCGATCACAAGCAAATAATAATAAATCATAAGTGAAAGATAAAGGACAAATGCAAGGAGACCCAATATGTTGACGAGGTTCGGCCTCAACTCTTTGGCCTACATTCCACTCCGTCTTCTCGACTTCGAAATCGTCGGAGATCCACTATCTCTCTTTTCTTGTAGGGAGAGAACAACCCTCTTTACACCACACGTCTTCTTCTCTGCTCAAGAGGTAAGGCACACCTCTTTTACAATGAACTCTCAATCTCACTAGATCAGAAAGAAAATATTTTCCTCTAACTCTTTTCTTTTACAAAGTTTTTCTCATGCTCAAAGCTTAGAAAAGAAAAGGGAATAAATTGCAACTTTCAGCTCAAGAACTTGAAAGGAGCTCTAGGATGTTCTTACTTGTTTGAGAGATCCTTTCTTCAGGCTTTGGCACTCCTTTATAGACTTTAACAAGTGAAAATTCGTTCAAAAAATCTTTCAAAATTTCTCCTAAAAAAATAGCCGTTACTATTCATTTGACTCTAGGACCGGTCAACCGTTTGAATGAGTCGGTCAATCGGTCAATATGATCGTTGTTGCATATCTACAATTTTAGGCGTTGTCCGATCGATCGGTCTTTCGACCGATACATCGATTGGCAATGTCTCAACGTCGACCAGTACATCTCGACGTCGACACCAGGTACATCGATCGGTATAATCTCAACGTCGACCGGTATAGTCTCATCATTTCTAAATTCATTACTGTACTGACCGGTCGATCGGTATTGTCTCGACATTTCTTCCTCGGTCGAGCGGTCGTGTGCTGAATTTTTATTTTTATCGTTTAATTTGGTGATTTCTTCTGTAAATGATGTCATATCAATCCTACACTTGCATTAACATCACTTGAGCATATATTAGTAACTTCTATGTCCAATTTAATTTGTTATCATTAAAACACGGGATTCCACACATTTGAGGGAGGATTTTAAGTCTAAAGATTTTTGCATTCAGATTTCTTAGAAATGGCATAAAATGTCCCTCTAACTAACCCACTTTTAAGAATGTTTAGGTGCTGGTCTTACTTTTCCCTTAACAATCATCCCTTTGACAACTTCTCTTTTAAGAGGACTTTTGTTCATTTTCAATTTCAAAAGATTTAACCCAAATATGCTTCTACTTTTTGAGGCATTTTAGTCTTTCTTACTTCTATTTAAAAATATGAATCTGCCCTAAATATGATTTCACTTTTGAGATCAATTTGACCTTCTAGTAAATTTTTTTTTAGAGTTTTACAAATTATTGATCAAATTGTTCTCCTTTGTAGTCACACCTTGTTCCTTTTACCTTATGGTCAAGGGAAAAAGAAAGGAAAAATTACACCAAATACTCTTCAATCTTAACGTTTGCTCATCGATACTCTCTAACTTCATTTTGTAACACGAATATCCTCCATCTTTTAACTCGTTTCACCCGATGTCCTCTTTACCTGCTATGGTCCGTGTAACGCCTCCTAAATCGCCCCCTTCTGCCACGTAGGCAGTCAGGTTGACCCCGGGAGCATTACACTGCCTACTACACTATTGACCATGACCATTCAATAAAATGTCATACGTGGCATTAATATAATACCAAATATAAGCAAAGACTTTAATGCGGAAGTTTAAACATTGGGATGTCAAGAGACATCGATAGTTAATGCGGTCTATAACAAGCGGAGCAATTCACAAATTAACAAGTTCATCAGAAGGAAAGGTTCAATATGCGGAAGAACATGATGTCTATCAATAGAAGAGAACATGCTGAAATGTAAATGTATATTTCAAGAGATTGTAACAATAGTTGGTGTCATGTGCAACGTTCTCCAAGCTCTACGCCCTCCATCACCTCATCAATTTGGGTTCTCACCTGCAAAATCCCAATGCAGGGGAATCGAATACCTATGAGCAAAGATGCCCAGTACGATAGAAACATAGACGATGAAATAATAATCAATGATGACTATAGAAACAACATATCAATGATGAACAATTGTATACTTTGGCTTCTATACATTGACTATAAAGAGTCACACATCATGCTTTAACATTATCAATATATGTACTCTGTTCTTTGCTATAACTATACTTTGTCTTTACAATACTCTGCATTATCTTTGTCATACCATGTTCCATACTTTACTATACCATATTCTATGCCATACTATACAATACTTTACTTTGCATTTGCTTTGCTGTGAGTTGCAATATGTCTTTTACATTACCATGATATCCTTAAAGTTAGTTGTCCTATGCGAGCTCGACTTTATTAAATTCGGGATGCTAGAGGTGTCTCTCTAAATCTGTAAAGCCAGTAAGCTCAAAAAGGAAAAGGGGAGTGACAATGCATCACCCAATTCGGAATGTAGGTAAGAGAGGACCTACACCCCAAGAATAGTGGTCATTTAAGAACCTGTAGGTTCACTGTTTCCTCAGTTAGCTACCTGTCCCTCTAGCTCAATACTATATTCTCTGGGGGAAGGAGTGTGACCATTGCATCACTCTTCTTCGAGATACCGGTGGAAGAGGACCTGAAATCTCCGAAACAGTGGTCATTGAAGACCAGTAGGTTCGATGTCTCCTCAACTAACTACCTGCCCCTGTCTATACAATATCATGATCTTTGTTCCATATATTGGGGCGACACATAGCAATCCCACATCATTATCTTTACTTTACTTGTCTTTAATTATCTTTGATGAATTCAGAATCAGAAGGGGAAGAAATTTCCTTTTCTCTAAAGGATTAGATCTTCCTTAGAACAAGGTAAGGTTCATTGTGGTCTTTAGAGTCTCAGATCAGACTTCAAATGATTCTGAAAAAATCGGACCTAACTTCCGAAGGATTGGACCCAACGAAAAAGTTTACTTTTCTGGCCGATAGATCCTGGGCCGAGTCTTTATCGGAGAATCACTGCGCATGGCCCGGTCCGAGTTGAGGTCCGACTCGGGCCGGGTCATTGACAATGCATTGATCGATATTAAGTCGGATTCACACTCAATCCGACTCGGTAAGACCTAGGCCGGGTTGATATTCGACCCGGTTGGATTTCTAGCCGCTCTCTCACGATATTGTCGACGAGATGGCTCGGTCTGGGTCGATGTAGACTCGGACCACGTTTAGGTATGACCCCGGCCGGGTCATGGATGACGCGAGCCAGGTTCTATCGTGCAGAAACTGCGCCGATCGTCTTCTCCATCTCCGGCGATCCACCGGCCATCGAATCGAGTAGATCATAATATGAAAAATAAATCTATGGCATTCATGATCACTATGACATCTTTATGCACAACATTAGATCTATACTTCTTCGTCTAAGGGATTTAATTCTAAGGTACCTTCTTTCGTCAGTTTTCGAGTTCGCCGAATTGCTGTCATCATCCGAACGATCACCGATCATTCCTGGCTGAAGAGGAAAGTTCACCTGGCCCCTGCGCACGTCAAGGGAGAGTCGCCGTGCGTTGAAGGTCGTCGGATTGCCTGCTGTTCGTTGTAGAAGTCGTGCTATGTTTTTGTGCGTCGCTGTGTCGTTCGTCGGTCACCGGAGCTGAGGAGGAAGAAGAGAAAGAACAATGGTTGGTCGAGAGGAATTCCTAAAGGTCCGACAGTACCCTCCTCTCGTCCCTTTTATAGTATCGGCCGGCCAGAGGGCCGGCCGATCGTGGGCGCGATCAGGGGAGGGAATCCCTCCCCTGGTCAGCTATTTCCTTTTTCAACCGTTTCCTTTTTTTGAATTCTCATTAATTTGAATTCGTTTGATTTGTAGTTACAAAATTGCAGGCGTTATATTATTACCCCCTTAAAAGAAAATTCGTCCTCGAATTTAGGTAAGAGTTAGGACTCACCGAATACTTTCGGAAATTTCTCATGCATTTCTGATTCTACTTTCCAGGTTGCCTCTTTTCCCCGATGATGCTTCCATGCCACTTTGACCAGTGATATCCTCTTCTTTCCTTGTTGGTGTTCTTGGTATTCCAATATCTCCGTAGGTTGTTCTTCGTATGTCAGATCCTCCTTAAGGTTTGGTTATTCAATTTGAATTACGTTGGCGTAGTCGTACTTGTACATCCGGAGCAAGGAGACATGAAAAATATTGTGCACCCTGGCATACGCCGAGGATAGCGCTAACCTGCAAGCTGAGTCCCCAACCATATCTAAAATCTCAAATGGGCCTACATATTTTGTGCTCAATTTCCCACGCTTACTAAAATGCATCACTCCTTTGGTGGGAGAGACCTTAAGCAGAACTTGATCTCTTGCCTTGAAGGTATGTTCTCGGCGTTTCTTGTCCGCATAGGCCTTCTAACGATCTTGAGTGGACTTCATTCTCTTCTTTATCAATTCAACCCTGTCTGTGTACTCTTGGGTTTGCTTCTGTAATTCCGCGCTCATGATCTTTCTTTTGCCCACTTCACCCCAACATGCCGGGGAGCGACATGGTCGACCATACAATGCTTTAAATGGGGACATCTGTATGCTAGCATGGAAACTATTGTTGTAGGAGAACTCAATGGGAGGTAAGTGTTTGTCCTAGTTACCATGCCAATCCAGTGCGCATGCTCTAAGCATGTCCTCCAGTGTCTAGATTGTCCTCTCTGATTGACCGTCAGTCTGAGGATGGAAGGCTGTACTATAGCGGAGCCTCGTCCCAAAAGCATTCTGGAGGCTCTTTCAAAATCTTGATGTGAATCTGGGATCCCTATCAAATACAATAACTAATGGGATCCCATGAAGTCTAACAATCTCCTGCACATATAGGTCCATTAGGCTTTCAAGAGATTATTTTACCTTGATGGGTAGGAAGTGGGCCGATTTAGTGAGTCGGTCCACTATTACCCAGATGACATCATGCCCCTTCTGAGTCCGTGGTAAACCTGTGATGAAGTCCATTGATATCTTTTCCCACTTCCACTGTGGGATGCCAAGACTCTTTAAAGTTCCCTACGATTTTTGGTGTTCCACCTTGACCTGTTGACAAACTATGCATTTGGAGACTTAGTCTGCGATCTCCTTCTTCATATCGGGCCACCAGAAACTCCTATGTACATCTTTATACATTTTGGTACACCCTGGATGGATTGTAAATTCAGACTTGTGACACTCGTCTAGGACTTCTCTTCGCAGTTCTGGACTGTTCGGTACCCATAAACGATCATGGTACCTGATGCCACCATCTAAAGAGACCTTGAAATTTGTCATTTCGAGATTGATCTTTATCATCATAGTCTAATAGTCTGGGTCCTCAATCTGTGCTTCGATGATTCTTCCTATGACGTCTAGTACTATACACTGCATCATCATCAGTGATACATCATGTCTTACCCTTGACGTCCATTTGAAAAGTTCTTCCATCATTTTGAATTGTCAAAGGCGCATGAAGGCGACAGATCCTTCCCACTTTCGACTAAGTGCATCTGCCACTAAGTTTGCTTTACCATGATGGTAGTTGATAGCGAACTCATAGTCCTTTAACAACTCCATCCATCGTCTTTGACGCATATTCAGATCCTTCTGTGTGAAGACGTACTTCAAGCTCTTGTGGTCAGTGTAGACCACAAATTCTTCTCCATATAAGTAATGGCACCAAATCTTGAGAGTAAACACTACTGTTGCCAATTCGAGATCGTGAGTTGGATAATTGACCTCATGTTTCTTCAGCTGTCTTGATGCGTATGCCATTACTTTCTCATGTTACATCAGTACGCACCCCAATCCCATACACTAGCATCACTGTAGACTACGTAACCACCGTTGCCCGATGATAACGTCAAGATTGGTGCTGAAGTTAGCCGCTTCTTTAACTCTTGAAAGCTTTCTTCACACTTGAGCGACCAAATAAACTTTTCTCTTTTCTTATAAGCTTGGTCAACAGCAATGCAATTCTGGAGAATACCTTGATAAAGCGTCTGTAGTAGCCTGCTAGATCAAGGAAGCTCCTGATCTCGGAGACATTCTTTGGTTGAGTCCAGTTGAATACTGCTTCTACCTTTGCCAGATCTACTGCAATTCCATCTTTGGAGACAATATGGCCAAGAAACATCATCTTCTCCAACCAAAATTCGCATTTGGAGAACTTTGCGTATAATTTCTTTGCTCGCAAGGTCTCCAATACTATCCTTAGGTGTTCACTATGTTGCTCTATGCTTGACGAGTAGATGAGGATGTCGTCGACGAAGATAATTACGAACTTATCCAGATGTTCGTGAAAAGTTCGATTCATGAGGTCCATGAATGCTGCCGGGGTATTGGTTAACCTAAACGACATTACAAGGAACTCGTAGTGTCCATATCATGATCGGAATGCTGTCTTTAGAATGTCTTCTTCTGCTACTCTGAGTTGGTGATAATCGCTCCTCCGATCGATCTTGGAGAACACCTTTGCATTGGACAACTGATCGAATAAGTCGTCGATGCAAGGTAGCGGATACTTATTCTTCACTGTGGCTTTGTTCAACATTATGTAGTCGATACAAAGTCTCAATGAGCCGTCCTTCTTCTTGATGAAAAGGACAGGCGCACCCCACGGTGAGACACTAGGCCCGATGAAACCTTTGTTTAGCAGCTCTTGAATTTGATTCCTCAATTCCTTCATCTCTGCTGGGGTCATGCGGTACGGAGCCTTGGAAATGGGTGCTATGCTAGGTGCCACTTTGATATGGAAGTATATCTTCCTTCTGGGTGATAGACCACTAACGTCATCAAGGAATACATCAGGAAATTCTCTCACAACCTCTATGTCTTGAGGGGTCTTGACTGACTCTGCTATCTTGGTAACACTTGCCATATAACCTCTACACCCCTTCTGGAGTAGTTTATGTGCCTTCATTACAGACACTATGATTTTTTGTTCTTTCTGTGCAATGCCCCTGACAATGACTTTGTATGTACTCTGTATACCTATAATCACCTTCTTTTGCTTGCACAATATAAAAGCATCATGGAAGGTTAGCCAATCTATACCCAAAATTATATCATAATTTCTCATAGGGATAATGATAAGATTTGCAGAAAAGTTCTTTTTCTCTATCTCTATGGGTACATTAGGGAGGTATTTTGTAGTAATCATAATTTCTTATGGGGTCAAGATATTCATCTTATGCTCTAGGTTCATTATAGTTAACCCTAATGTATGGGCACACTCTTTAGATATAAAGGAATGGGAGGCACCGGAATCGAACAATATTGTAGTGGGTAGTTTAGCTACGAATAGCGTACCTCGAATGACTTCAGCGTCATTCAGTGGAGCGTCCTCTTCCAAGTTGAAGAGTCTTCCTTGTACTAGCTATTGTTGTCCACGTCTTGAGCAATTCATTGCGATGTATCCCATTCCACCGCAGTGGTAACATGCTCTAGTCTTCATGCGGAATTCCCCTGCATGGGTCTTGCCACAGGTGTTGCATAAGACCCACACAAGTGGTGCTTGAGGGGCTCTGGGAGGTCATTGCCTCTGCTGCTGGGCTGAGCGCCTTGGTGCCCGCTGAGGGGGTCTTGGGTTCTGTTGCTGCGGTTGTGGTTGCTATTGCTGTGGTGGAGCTTGTTGTGGGGGACGGTAAGGCTATTGTTGTGAACGATTGTACTGCTGAGGCGCTGAGTAAGGGCAGGCCTGGTTGTCCCATCGTTGTTGTTGACGGTTGTCCCTCTAAATTGTTGTTGTTGTTGGAAATTCTGCCCCACATTTTGTTGTATCTTCTTGTCCTTCTGGAGGTCCTGGTGGTACTTTTCTGTCGGTGAAACCAAACTGACCGTCTCATCCAGGGTTTTACAATTTCCTAGTCTTGTCTGGGACCTCAAGGCGGGGTTTAGCCCGTCAACAAAGCGCTTCATTACATATTGTTCATCCATAATCAACTTGGAGTATTTCCTCAGTCGAACAAACTTTGTCATATATTGGAACACTATCATGTTCCCTTGCTCCAAGTTCAGAAACTCTTTTTGCTTCAAATCCCTTTGGAACTTAGGGAAGAAGCGCGCCTCGAACGCCTTGCGGAAGTCCTCCCAAGCGACGATTTTGACTTCCGAAAAGCTGGTGGCCTTCTTTGCCTTCCACCATTCTTTCGCGTCCTTCTAGAGGGTGTCTCTAGCGAATAGCACATTCTTATTTTCAGGGACGTCTAGGATGTCGAACTTGTCCTCTATCGTCTCCATCCACTGTTCGGCTACTTCTATGCTTCCTTCTCCGTTAAACATCGGAGGCTTCGACCTCCAGAACTCGTGTATTGTACAGGGAAGGGGAACTTGTCGTCCTTGCTGCACCACTGGTTTAGGTGGAGGAGGAGAAGGTGGAAGTGGAGGAGGAGAAAGTGGAAGTGGAGGAATGAAAGGGGCATTGCACTGGTGGACACTTGTAATCTTTAGGTATCTCATTTTCACTGGTGGACACTTGTAATCTTCTTTGTGGAGACATTTATAAGAAGACCAAGCGAATATTTGAGAAATAACATATA
Organism: Pontederia crassipes; assembly: GCA_030549335.1. Classification (NCBI taxonomy): domain Eukaryota; kingdom Viridiplantae; phylum Streptophyta; class Magnoliopsida; order Commelinales; family Pontederiaceae; genus Pontederia; species Pontederia crassipes. Next base: position 15,205,858 of record JAUKPH010000017.1, on the reverse strand, counting down.
ACCAAAGATCTTTAATCAAACTAAAAATCTTAGATCATAATTGAGACCTTATGTCTCAATATCCGCTTAAAACAAAAGTCGATCTCATTATAGAGTTAGTCAAAACAAAACATAAGCATTCGTCTAAGGCACACTAAGGCCTTCAACATCAAAGAATCGTTTGATACTAATCATTGCGTTGAGAAGTTTTCCTAGGTTCGTCCTTGGAGATTCTGTTGCGCTTAGGATAATTTAGGCATTCGCATTCAAAATGCCCAAATTGTTCACAGTAACTGCAATATGGCTCTGGGTCTTCTTCTGATGATGACGACAGACATATAGGGCTGCTCGCGCGCATCCCTACACCTATTCGCTTTATACTCTATATTTCTCTCCTTAGTTCCCTTTCTTCAGATGTCTCAGTTGGTGGAGAAGGTAGTATTGGGTGATTACTCCCCACGCTCTCTAAATCAGAGAGCTCTTGTACTTCTGTAGTTGGAGGTGATGGAATTGCACGGCCACGGTCACGTCCATGACCACGTCCGCGCCACTGGGCCTGTACTTGCACTTGCTCTTGAGCCAGTGAAGTTGGGGGATGCATAATTGCTTCCTGTACCTAGAAAATTCTGCGTCCACCACGTACTACTCTAGACGTTATGCGGCGCGGAGGCATTTATAAAAATGAGTTAACACAATAATATAAGCATCATCTACATGAGGATGTACTTAGTATTTACTTGAGGAGTGGAGCTGCAAATGCTTGAGAAGCTTGCACATGACTTTACTTTGAGCTATGATACAATATGAACCATAATGACTATGCATGAATATATGTTCTACTATGATCAATGAGGGAGACAAGAACTTAGGCTCTTATACTAAACTGTAACGCCCCCAAAATTGTCCCTTCTGCCACGTAGGCAATCAGGTTGATCCCGGGAGCATTACACTGCCTACTACACTATTGACCATGACCGTTCAACAAAATGGCATACATGGCATCAATATAATACCAAATATAAGTAAAGACTTTAATGCGAAAGTTTAAACATTGGGATGCCAAGAGACATTGATAGTTAATACAGTGTATAACAAGCGGAGCAATTCACAAATTAACAAGTTCATCAGAAGGAAAGGTTCAATATGCGGAAGAACATGATGTCTATCAATAGAAGAGAACATGCTGAAATGTAAATGCATATTTCAAGAGCTTGTAACAATAGTTGGTGTCATGTGCAGCATTCTCCAAGCTCTACGCCCTCCATCACTTCATCAATTTGGGTTCTCACTTGCAAAATCCCAATGCAGGGAAATCGAATACCCATGAGCAAAGATGCCCAGTACGATAGAAACATAGACGATGAAATAATAATCAATGATGATTATAGAAATGATATATCAGTGATGAACAATTGTATACTTTGGCTTCTATACATTGACTATAAAGAGTCACACATCATGCTTTAACATTATTAATATTTGTGCTCTGTTCTTTGCTATAATTATACTTTGTCTTTACAATACTCTACATTATCTTTGCCATACCATGTTCAATACTTTAATATACCATATTCTATGTCATACTATACAATATTTTACTTTGCATTTGCTTTGTTGTGAGTTGCACTACGTCTTTTACATTACTATGATATTCTTAAAGTTAGTTGTCTTATACGAGCTCGACTTTATTAAATTCGGGATGCCAGAGGTGCCTCTCTGAAACTATAAAGCTAGTAAGCCCAAAAAGGGAAAAGGGTGTGACAATGCATCACCCAATTCGGAATGTAGGCGGGAGAGGGCCTACACCCCAGGAACAGTGGTCATATAAGAACCTGTAGGTTTACTATCTTCTCAGTTAGCTACCTGTCCCTCTGACTCAATACTATATTCTCTGGAGGAAGGAGTGTGACCATTGCATCACCCTTCTTTGAGATACAGGTGAGAGGGGACCTGAAATATAAGTATCAATGGTCATTGAAGATCAGTAGGTTCATTGTCTCCTCAACTAACTACCTGCCCCTCTCTATACAATATCATGATCTTTGTTCCGTACATTAGGGCGGCACATAGAAATCTCACATCATTATCTTTACTTTACTTGTCTTTAATTATCTTTGATGAATTCAGAATCAGAAGAGGAAGAAATTTCCTTTTCTCTAAAGGGTTAGATCTTCCTTAGAACAAGATAAGGTTCATTGTGGTCTTTATAGTCTCATATCAGACTTCAAATGATTCTGATGAAAAATCGGACCTAACTTCCGAAGGATTGGACCCAACGGAAAAGTTTGCTTTTCTGGCCGACAGAACCCGGGCCGGGTTGAGGAGAACTCGGGCCGAGTCTCTATCGGGGAATTACTGCGCATGGCCCGATCCGAGTTGAGGTCCGACTCGGGCAAGATCGTTGACAATGCATTGATCGATATCGAGTTGGATTCGCACTCGATCTGACTCGGTAAGACCCGAGCCGGGTTGATATCCGACCCGGTCGGGTTTTTGGCCGCTCTCTCGTGACATTGTCAACGAGACAGCTCGGTCCGGGTCAATGTAGACTCAGACCCTATTTAGGTATGACCCGGGCCAGGTCATGGATGATGCGGGCCGGGTTCTATCGTGCAGAAACTGCGCCGATCATCTTCTCCATCTCCGGAGATCCTCCAGCCGTCAAATCGAGTAGATCACAATATGAAAAATAAATCTATGGCATTCACGATCACTATGACATCTTTATGCGCAACATTAGATTTATACTTCTTCGTCTAGGGGATTTAATTCTAAGGTACCTTGTTTCGTCGATTTTCGGGTTCGCCGGATCGTTGTCGTCGTCCGAACGTCACCGGCCATTCCTGGCTGAAGAGGAAAGTTCGCCTGGCCCCTGTGCACGTCGAGGGAGAGTCGTCGTGTGTCGGAAGTCGTCGGATCGCCTGTTGTTCATTGTAGAAGTCGTGCTATGTTTTCGTGCATCGCTGTGTCGTTCATCGGTCACCAGAGCAGAGGAGGAAGACGAGGAAAAACAACAGTTGGTCGAGAGGAATTCCAAAAGGTCCGAGGGTATCCTCCTCTCGTCCCTTTTATAGTATTGGCCGGCAAGAGAGCCAGCCGATCGTGGGCACGATCAGGGGAGGGAATCCCTCCCCTGGTCGGTCATTTCCTTTTTCAACCATTTCCTTTTTTTGAAACCGAATTCGATTTGAATTCTCATTAATTTGAATTCGTTTGATTTATAGTTACGAAATTGCAGGCGTTACAGTCCGTCTCCCGGTCACGGAGCTGACGTGTCACAGATGTGGCACTGACATAACACTTCTCTCTTTTTCACGTAAACATTTACTGATGTGGCAATATGAAAAAATAAATAAAATTTAAAAAATAAAAATGTCATGAGGGAGTGTCCGCTCGTCTCTCTGCAAACATCGGCGATCGCCGGAGGGGTCACCCTCCATCTCTGTCCATGCTGGCAAAGAAGGGGCTTCCGCCGACGCGCGCCGAAGGGTGACGGCCCCTCGCTCTGCAATTTCCGGTGTGAGGTCGTAGAGCGGGGGGCCGTCGCCCCCTCTTTTCCCTCGGCAACGCTAGAGATGGGAAAGATGGGGGGTGATGCCCCCTCCCCGCCACCCCCCTCCCTCCGTCGGCTAGGGGAAAAAGGGGATTGACAGTCCCCCACTCTGTGAGCAGGGGTCATCGCGCCCCGTCTTTCCCATCGTCGGCGTCGATGAGAAGAAAGCGGAGGGAGACGAACCCTAGCTCTGCGGCCCACCGCTTTCCCCTCGTCGGCGTCGATGAGGGGAAAGTGGAGAGAGACGAACCTAGCTCTGCAGCCCACCGCTTTCCCCTCCTCGACGTTGACGATGAGAAAGGGGGGTGGCGATGACCACCCGCTCTGCGACCTCGCATAGAGGTCGTAGAGCGAGGGGTCATTGCCCCCCCCCCCCTTTCCCATCACCGGTGTTGATTAGGGGAAAGAGGGGGGGGGGGTGATGGCTCCATGCTAGAGATCGCAGAGAATGGGGCTGTAGCCACTGGTCCTTCCCATCGCCGACGTCAGGAAGGGGAAAGCTGGGGGCGTCGGCCCCCCGCTCAGTGACCTCGCGCTGGAGGTCATAGAGAGGGGGCTGTTGTCCCCCGTCTTTCCCATCGCCAGTGTCGATGAGGGAAAAGAGGGGGGCGATGCTCCCCCCTGTGACCTTGCATCGGAGATCACAGTGAGAGGGGCGTCACTCCCCTCTTTTCCCGTCTCTCTCCGGTGCGCGCCGGCAAACCACCTCCTCTCTGACGGCGCGCGTAGAGAAGGCTCGCCCCTCTCTTCATGTGGAATTTTTTAGTTTTAATTATTTTTATTTTTTTAATGTTGCCATATTAGAAATGTTTATGGGGAAAGGAGAGAAGATATTGTGTCAGTTCCACGATCAGGAGATGGTCGATGGCAACTAAAGAGAGCACCGGGTGAAATGAGTAAAAATATGGAGGGCATTCGTATTACGAAGTGAAGTTGGATGGTATCGCTGAACAAATATTAAAGTTGAAGAGCATTTGTTGTAATTTTTTCGAAAAAGAAAATAAGAGAGGGGAAAGATCTCATGGAATGGAGAACGATAAGAACGTGTTATTTACAAGGTCTTGACCATAATTTCAGATTAGTTATAACTCTTAATTTCAATCCAATTTAATCTTTTAAAATATTATTATCTCATAGTTAAGTTTGATATAGCTTTCAAATTTATGATGATAATTGATAACTAATACTGAAAATTTTTTAATATTTATTTTAATCTAATCCTAAATCCCCTTTCTCAAACAATTTATTTTAATCTAGTTTTGTCTCTAATTGAACTTAATTTTTCAGGATTGATTAAATGACAACAATGCCCATAATAAAATGATTAAATATATTTATTTAATATTTCTTAAAAACATGTTTGTCTCTAAACCCAAAAAAATGGGATGGAGAAGAGAAATGTTTTTGTTAAATATCGATTTTAACCCTTGCCAAGATTGACCTACAGTTTAATTAAATGCTTACTTTGACTAAACGCATGTGCATTTTTGCATTGTCAAAGTATTTTATTTCCCCGTAGAATCTTCTTGGAGGTCTATAAAAATAAATTAATTAATAATTAGAGTGAGTAAATTAAAAGTAACACTTTAAGATGGACGAATAAATAAATGCAGTCAAGACAAGCAAAAATAAGATTATGCAACTAAAATTGTATAAAAATGATCATGCTATTGTAGTATTTGATAAAACAAATTATAAAAATAAAATTTGTATTTAATAATGTATCTAATACCATTGAAATTGTTATTGCGCAAACCATCGCAAATATATGTTTTATTTTTAAAATAATTTTACATTTCTTCATACTTCCCAAGAATACTAATTTATGGCATTTTAAACAACCCAATTCTATGTGGGACCAAAACAATTGACCTCTTATTAGACCAAACTAAAATTTTGTTCGGATAGAAAGTTTAGTAAGAATTAGATTTAACTGGGATAGATTAAGTTTAAAAAAATGTTTGGATATTATTTTTGAAATTTTAATTAAAATTATGTTGATAATTATATAACTTAGAACTAAGCCTACTAAATTGGTGATATTTTAAGAATTAAAAAATGACTATGCCCATTCCATCTTCTTTTAATCAAATTAGAAAAAATAGTATTTTTTTAGAGTAAGAAAATATTTATTAATTTAACATCTTATGCATTAGAATTCATATTAAAACAAATAATGAATCAAATTAATTCAGCTCATCGTATAAATTTATGTAAACAAATTATAATACTCAATCTCATCAACTTCGATTTCATCATTTTCGTGCGAGAGAAATTATGCATCGAAGAACTAATCGAGAATTTTAAGATGATGCAAATTTTTTCTTAGATGAAAATAGAAAAAAATTACAATTCAGATTATTTTCTATTCGGACCTTAGAAAATTTATATAGTCACTTCCATTTATAAATGATAAAGATTATATACGGATTGAGACTCCAATTTTTTTTTAAAAAAAGGAAAGATCTTCTAACTATTGATATATCATCGAGAGTTGTCAAAATATAGCAAATGATGGGCCTCCGAAGGGAGATGGCCTTCCTAAAAAATGTCGTAGGATGTACGACGCCCAACAGCGCAAAAAAATGGGCTACAACATTTGCTTTCCTATTACTGTTGGAGCAAAGTTTTATCGACATATAAAATTATATTTTGATGATACAAACTTCGAAATATTAAAGTTAAATGTTGAAAAACTTTAAAGAAAAATGAATAACTTTATGCATTATATTTTGATTAAATAATTGACACAGATTTTATTAGATTCTGGATGAATCATGAATATCAAAATTATAGAGAATTCTATTACCTATTCATATAATCTAAGATTATCTCATTTGGATGACTGTGTAGAAAGTTATGATCAAAATAGTGCAGGACAGTAAACCTGTCAGTCGAAGCTATGAAGGTTGGTCGAGATAGTCCGGTCGACCGATCTTCTGATCGATCGATCAATACTGAGCCTGCCTCGATCGACATCGAGATGATATCGGTCGATGTGCCGATTGACGGACTGGTCGATCGATCAAGCGCAAAAATTGAGAAAATCATGCAACGATCATATAAACCGATCAACCGGTCTCCGACTGGAATGAGTAATGGCTACTTTTCAAGGACAAAAATGTGAAATAATTTCTGCACAAATTTTTCACATGTTGAAGCCTATAAAAAGAGTGTCAAAGCCAGAAGCAAAAGCATCCATCCAAGCATTTAAACAAAACTTCAAAAGAAATCAAAAGAAGACATTTTTTCTTGAAGTTATCATTTTAAGTTCTCTTTTCTTTCTCTCTTCTCCTCTTGTGAGCATTTTATTGTAAAAGAGAGAAATCATTTTCAGAAAGATTGTGAGAGCTCCTATGTGAAAGAGGTTCCAAATCTTGCCTCTTGAGCGAGGGAAAATATTAGATTCTTAGGAGTAGAGGTTTGCCTTGCCTCGCGAAGCGGAGAAAAGATGATTGTGTAAAGGGCTTTATTCCTTGCCCCATTTGGAACAAAGGAAGATATTCAAGAGGAATCTATGACGGTCTCGAGGTCGAGAAATTGAAGCAGGGATGTAGGCCAAGGTATGACCAAACCTCGTCAACAACCGCATGTGTTACCGTGTTTGATCTCTCTCTCCCTCTCATATTGTATTTGATGTGATCTGAATTGCATTGATTTAAAAGGTTTTAAGAATCAATTTTAAACTTCCGCAATGATTTTCGTGAAATCGATACTTTTGTTTTAAATCCAATTCACCCCCACCCCCCGGTGCCCTTTGGGATCCTACAATTGGTATCAGAGCAAGGTTGCTCTTGTTTCTTTTTAAAGATTTAACCATCTTTTAGAGGCACCTATTTTTCAAGAAGGTCGATCAATTTTTCTTCCGAGAGATTTTGTGACTTAATTTTTTCACAATGAAAAATTTGCATGCATGCCTATTTATGTTCTCTTGATGATGATTTATTTAAAATTATTGAAAATGGTTTTGAAAGGCCTAAAAAAGTTATAAATGGTGTTTTCATTGATCATTCATTTTTTTAATATAATGATTTTCAAGTTTCACTCGCCAAACTTGATTCTAAAGCTCGAGATGCATTCTATTGTTCTTTAGATGTGGAAAATTTAAATATCATTTCTAGTTGTTCTACATCTTATGAAATTTGGCAAGTTTTGTTAGATAGGTATGAAGGGAGAAATTTTGATAAAAAGGGCACATCGAATGTTGGCAATGAAGACAGTGCCAATTCTATATCCACAACATCTGAATTATGTTTCATGGCAAAAAGTGAGGATGATGAGGTATCCTCCAACATCTCTTGTTGTTCTACTGCTAGTAGTGATAATGATGATGATGATGATAATATCAATTTTGATGTGCATAAAGATTTTTTTTCATTAACTGAAAAATATCTTACTCTTGAAAAGAAGAAAAAAAAATTGATGGATGACTTTCACATTATGAAAGATGACCTTGATATTTTGAAAAAAGAAAGAGATACTTGTCTAGATGAAAATAAAACATTGATGAATAATCTTCATATTATGAAAAATGATTTTGAAAATTTAAATAATGAAAAGAATGCATGTTTATTTGAAAATGAAAACTTAATACATGAGATTAAAAATTAAAAGAAGAAAATGACACTTGTTTTTTTGAAAATGAAAATTTGAAAAATAAAATTGATACTTTGAAAATTACACATGCTTGTGAAATTGTAAAATTAGCATGGTTTTTAGAGAAAGTAAATAGGAAAATATTTTTTAAAAAAAATGTACAAAATAATGATAAGACTATTTCTCATATATCAAAAAATAATTTTAAGAATCATTTTGAACATAAAAACTCTTATTGGAAATCTAACCATTCCTACGATAGAAAATCACATTTTAAATATTTTACATGTGAATTTTATGGTCATTATACATATCAATGCAAAATTAGAAAATAATATCAACACGGAATGATATGGGTTCCAAAAGGAACAATGTCTAACAAAATAAGACGCAAAGAAATTTGGATACCAAATGTTACATAATTGTTTTTGTAGGTGTGCCTCACACGCAAAGCAAAGGACATGTGGAAATGTGAAGGCGCAAAGGCTATGGTAAAAGTATCATCTATTTTTTTATTTAACTCAAAAATTCAAAATTACTATTTTTTTGAAAAGAGGAAACATATAAATGAAAATTAGTAATAGTGATAGGAGGAGCATGTTAAACTTTATTTTGACATATCATGGATATCATTGTTTTATTCAATATTTTGTTGTACCAAAGTTTTATATAATATTTTGATCCTTAATAAATTTTTTGGCTTCCATCAAATTGTTTCCATTTTGTCATAGTCATAAATTCATGGGGAGTTATTTTTCACTAACTCTTTATGATGAAATATTTTACATGTTTATTATATGACAAAAAGGGGAAGAATAAATTTTTTAAAGACAACATGATTAAGGGGGAGTTACATATGGTTTCTATCCAAAATATTATTTTTATTGTCTAGGAAGCAAGAAAATTGAAACACGAAGTCAACGGAGAAAGCCACACTCAAATCGGAGTTCAAACAGAGCGAAAAAGTGAAAAATAGTGAAGCAATACTGAAATGACATACTAACGGGCAGTGAAGGGATTTTAACGGGCTGTGACAGGGCTGTGAAACTCATTAATAGGCCGTTAGAAGTCACCCCGAGTCACGGCCGTGACCAGGCCTTCACGGGTCATGAAATTCATGTTTTCAACACTGTAAGGGCCGTGAAAACCTTCTCATAGGCTGTGAAAACTCATTTTCAATCTGATTCGAACTCTGTGTAGGTCGTTAAATCATCATAACCACCCGTGATGAAGCTCATATTCAACTTTGAGACGGATTTGTGGAAGAATTTGAAGTCCACAAGAATTCCTACTCATATTACATGATCCTAGGACGATTTGGAAACATATTATGACTCAAATTTCGGAGTTTGACAAGGACAAAATTTCAAAATCAATTCAGATCCGAATTTTCCTTATTTCACAAGGAAAAAGTTTCTATTTCTTCTCCGATCACATGAAAACTCAAATTCCTATAAATAGAGGCCTTCTACAGTCAGAAGAGAGTATGCTAGGGATGCTAGGGCCTGCAACCAGAGTTTTAAAACCAAGAACGTGAGAAAATTCAGAAGGCTCACCGAGAAGATTTCTGCACTATCGACTCTAGAAGAGGACCAGGCAGCAATTCATCGGTGATTCCCGAAGAATATTATCTGTTCTATTTCATGTTGGGATGATTTTATGCTTAATTGATATATTATTCTTTCTTCTGTAGTTTTGGACTTTAGTTTTATTTTCTATTTGAGACAATTGTAATAGTTTTAATAGTTAAAAGCAAATTGTTAAACCTTATTTCATAATCATTTAAAGTTTAGTTTTCTTATGAATATGCATACTATTATTAATTCTTTTCCAGAGATTAATTGCCTTCCATAGTTAATTATCATCCTTGTATGAGTAGTTACTTTTGATTGCATGATTTCTATGGAATTGATTCTTGATTTTTAAGTCCAAGAATTGCATATCACAACTCGTAAGATTCTTGAAGGAATATTAGTTGTGCGGTCTATTAATCATTACCATGTTATGGTTGATAATAGTTTAGAGACTACATTTTAATGCATCTTAATCTCAGGTTTAATTAGATTATGATCCATGACGAAATAGTATTAATCTAATTTGAATTAAAATAGGTTGATTGATCCTAGGCGGAAATCAATAATTTAAGTAGACTCTAATTCGTCGTTAGAAACTAACTTTTCATCTTTGGTCAATTCAGTTTGTCTACACTTTCATTTATCATCCTAAGCCCTATGCATCAATAGAATAGATTAGTTTAGTTTAGTTTTAGTTTTCTTTATCGTTATGTTATTTTATTTTCTGCAATTCCTTTTTACCAAAAATCATATCATCTCCTATTAGCCTCTAAAATTAATCTAGTTAAGTAAGTTAATTCCTCGTGGGTTCGACACTCTACTCTTTCACTTTATTACTTGAGCGACTAGTGCACTTGCAAGCATTTAATTGTTATCGATTCTCACATCAAGTGTTTGACGCCGTTGCCGGAGAATTATTATTTACTTACTACTCTTACTTTACGCTACTTTGAGACTTTATTTTTCTTTTGCTTTCACTTGTTCTTCTAGTTATGTAAAGTTTTCAGGTTTACATTATTCGTACACTACTAACTCTCACGCTCATATCACTACATCCTTAATGGGAAAGAAGAAAACGTCCATCAATCAACAAATTGAGGAAGATAAAACTGTTGTCCAACATGATAAAGTTCACATCGAAGCTTCATCATGCAACAACAACAGAAAGATGCCTCAACAATCTCCATATGAAGACTTCTATTTGGACCCAGAAGCCATCATCACAAGCAAGTTGAATCCTCTGCTGAAACAACTCTCCAAGCAATCATATCAAATAAAAAATTTGGAGAGTCGACATTTAAATTTGCGGCATCAAAGTAAGGAAACACAAGAAGATGTCACATCACTTCTCAATTCAAAGCTTTCAGCTGAGCCAAAAGTTGATCTCGAAGGGATGATGTGTCAACTAATTACAACAATTGAGAGAAAACTGCAAGCACAAGACCAACATATTCAAAATTTGGCAACCCAATTAACTCAAATTCAAAAGCAAATCGAAGTGGATGATTCGATTCGATTATTCGATATAGAGCTCAAGTTCGATGCTTTGGAGGCAAAGCTACATGCATTAGAGAGTCAAGTTGTACAATTGACTTCTCTAAATTCTAATATACCAAAGAAAATCGATGAGAGCCCAACGATCATTATGTACCCATGCCATCATCAACATCCATATCAAAGGAGAGGACATCCAAGAACAAAGGCTTCAGCAAGGACAGTGACTACAAGATGGCGTGTAAAGGAGACAAGTTTATACGTCATAGATGATGGACAAGTACGAAGGAGGAGCTGGCCTTCAGAGGTCCTTATTACACAAACTTCGTCTCCAACATTGACATCATCATCAACAACACAACCACCATCAACGTCGACAACCACATCTCTACAAATTCAAGAATCACCAAGGAGCGAACGAACATCACCGACAACAATAAAGACCCCTCCGACTAATACACAATAATGGAAAAGCAAAGGAAAACAAAGAAACACATCTCCGACCTCGAACAAACTAACTACATCAGTTCAATGGAGACCTAAGAACCATTCGGGAATTCATGATAATTAGCAGCACAACTTCCAAGTTCAACTTAAGAAAATTGCTGTACTTGAAGAACCTCCACCATCTGACGATGGCACAAGGGTGGAGACATTGGGCGTCATCCACCACTACACGTGCTAAGCCTCACCACATCAAACGTTCGTGATCACATTAAATAATCCCGGTGAGAATATTGTTCCTTAATTCCTTAATTTTTTATTTGAGTGATTGATTATCTTATTTTAGTCTCGGCATATGCCATATCATAGTCAAGCTAATGACTTTAAATTAGAACTAATCTCTCACTTTTATCTCATAGTTTGGATTTTATTATTTTTTTTAGTTGATTAGATTAGTTATTTTCTTTACTTAATTTAGTTCCTTAACTTCTTTATTTTATCTTTATTAGTTGTTTATATTTTTATTTTGAAGTGATCATCCAATAGTGCAAGTTCAATTAAAAAAAAAGAGAGAGAAAGGAATATCACGCGCCGTTACCACTAATTCACAAGCGTTATCCTCAAGCTCACGGGTCGTGCCTGACAATTCACAAAAACATCAATCACTTTTTCTCTAATTCCTGGGTCATCACGAGTGGTTAACGAGTTGTCACAGACACATAGTAGGTTTAGTCTGCATTTTTTATCCTTTATAGGTCGTTACACGTTCTTCACGAGTCAATAAGTAAATATTCATCGGATATCACGGGTCGTTAGAGTCCTCTCACGGGTCTCACAGAACATACATACAACTTTCACTGGTCATCACGGAGCGTGATCATCGTCTCACGGGTCCCCCAGAATGTCTAATGCAATATCCTAGTGTCACACGCCTCGTTAGGATTATTTCACCGGTCTTAATACATGGGTCACGGGTCATTACTTACATATCACATGCATTAGTTTCAAACTCACGAGTCGTGTCGGACCACTAACCGACCCTACCACTATTCTCACGGGTCGCCACCAGTCTCATGTGGCGTTATAACTCTCTCACTGGCCATAAGAAAGCGAGCACCCCTTCAGATGACCACGTGGTATCTCATCATTAGTCCAATCCTTTACACCCGGATCGCTTCACGCATCGTGCACATAGAAAACACAAATAATGCCTCGTAACCCGCACCCATCGATCTGTGAACTGTTCAACAACCACCCACCAACATTAATGCTTTAACAGGTCGTTAAAGGCTCTTCACGGCCCTCTCAATGTTTGTTATATATACGTAGGTCCATGATGCCGCTCTTTCATGCTCCTTCGCCCAGCAGGCAACGAAATTTTGTCCACCACCTCCGACCCTCTAGCAGCATGACCTTCGATCAGCGGCAAGGACCCTGGTGATCTGCTTCATGCCGACAGCATCATCACGGCATCGCCAATTAATCACGCCAGCAACCTCTTCGACCTCGATGGCTTCCTTCGCGACAATAGCTTCAATTCGTCCGTTCGGCTAGCGAGTTCAACAACCTTCATTGACATGCACGGCAGCAACTTTAGTGAATGCCTGAGCCTCACAATGCTTGCTTTTTCTTCGAACGAGGACAATCACAGACATAGAGGAAGAGGACGAGCGTTCACGATCATTACCAACATGTAACGTCTTGTGAACACATCATTTAAGCTAGAGGCATTACCATCACGACTGAGACTTTGGCAAATGAATACAACACAGTGTAGAAACCGTTACATTAGTATAATGGTCCATGAAGAAGGCTGCTACATAATGCTCGTAATATTGGCAAGGCAATGTTCACCATTCAGTATTTTCAAGGCAGAAGCCACGATTATCAACAAAACAAAACAATTCACATTGTTGTTTCCTATCTTATACTGCACGTTACATGAGCGACCAGCAAGCCGTTACTTCACTATCTTGACACGTGAAATCAGAAGAAGTAGAAGCATGATCATTATTCTTTACCATCAACTCAAGAACTAGTATACGACCTACACGGCTGCATCACATCTTTGAGCAATGCATAGGCTATTCAACATCGAGAACTTCACCAGATTTGACATCCGAACCATACATTGGCTTCTCTCTTCGACTTCCACATCCATCGCATTGGAAAATATCAGGTTGTCTCTTTTCAATTCCTCTCTTTATTATTTCTTTGCTACTTTTATACTTCCTTTTCCGAATTTGATTTTCAACACTGAGGACAGTGTTGAGTTCAAGCTAAGGGGAGTTTGCATTTTCTGCATCATGCCTGTCTTTTTATATTGTAATACATGCATATGTTCTTATCATGTTTTATCTATTATTTGCATATTTGATTTACATCATCTAAAAAATCTATAGAAATTAAAAATTTTATATCATTCTTTCTCATGTCTTAATATTTTCTTATTTTCAAACATTATTCAAGTTCACCCTGCTAAGTAACGAAATTTGAAGCACTATTATTTTATCGTTTATCGCCTTAGTATGGGGTATTTGGAAAGTGAATGTTGCTAAGTAGAACTATGAATATTTGGACAACAAATTTTTGTTCATGCTCTTTTCTTTTATTTTTCTTTGGTCTTGATAATAATTGTCTTTTTGTTGAACATGTAAGCATTTATTGAGCTTATAGCAAAAAGAAAGAAAATAAAGTATGAAATGAGATAAGAGGGTTAGTTGAACCCCAACAAAATAGAATAAAGAAGTACAAAAGTGTTATCCAGAACCTTGGTGTGTCCGAGTGATTAGATCCGTGGGGACTCTTGCCTAGCGACCTAATGGCAACTACTCTGGGATCCGTCGATCGAAAGCCCGTTACATGGACCACCTTGTGCAATATGGAGAAGCACATAAATACCAAATCAACAAAAAAAAAGTATGAATGGAAATATCAAAAGTTTTAAAGCGAAAATGCATAAGCTCGGTATACACTTATGTTTTCAACATTGAGACTCTTATTTGATAGACTGTATATTTTCTTGCATGAGCTGAACTTGGATGAGTTTAAATATGTCTAATATTCAGAAATTCTACAAGGCTGGGTCATTGGAATGATGGTAAGATACTTTGGCGATCGATGTATAAAATCTAGTGCTAAGAAGCATAGTTGACTAACAGGGTGGAAGCGATGATTGACCTTCTTGGTTGGAGCTATTTCTTGAACATTGCTTGAGGACAAGCAAATATATAAGCTTGGGGGAGTTTGATGCATGCAAAATATAACATATAATTAGACATGCATTTAATCTCATTTCGAATTATTTTCTAATAGCATGCATCATTTATGAGCTCATTTACATTAATTTTACAAAAATTAAAATCTATCTAAATGTTGTATTTTATTATCTAAGAAGCAAGAAAATTGAATCACGAAGTCAACGGAGAAAACCGCACCCAAATCGGAGTTCAAACAGAGCCAAAAAGTAAAAAATAGTGAAGCAAGACTGAAATGACATACTAACGGGCCGTGAAGAGATTTTAACGGGCCGTGACAGGGCTGTGAAACTCATTAACAGGCCGTTAGAAATCGCCCCGAGTCACGCCCGTGACTAGACCTTCATGGGCCGTGAAATCCATATTTTCAACACTGTAAGGGCCGTGAAAACCTTCTCACAGGCCGTGAAAACTCATTTTCAATTCGATTCGAACTCTGTGTAGGCCATTAAATCGCCATTACCGCCCGTGATGAAGCCCATATTCAACTTTGAGATGGATTTATGGAAGAATTTGAAGTCCACAAGAATTCGTACTCATATTACATGATCCTAGGATGATTTGGAAATATATTATGACCCAAATTTTGGAGTTTGACAAGGACAAAATTTCAAAATCAATTCAGATCCGAATTTTCCTTATTTCACAAGGAAAAAGTTTATGTTTCTTCTCCGATCACATGGAAACTCAAACTCCTATAAATAGAGGCCTTCTACAGTCAGAAGAGAGCACGCTAGGGATGCTAGGGCCTGCAACCAGAGTTTTAAACTCAAGAATGTGAGAGAATTCAGAAGGCTCACCGAGAAGATTTTTGCACGATCGACTCTAGAAGAGGACCAGGCAGCAATTCATCGGTGATTTTTTAAGAGTATTATCTGTTCTATTTCATGTTGGGATGATCTTATGCTTAATTGATATATTATTCTTTCTTTTGTAGTTTGGGGCTTTAGTTTTATTTTCTATTTGAGACAATTGTAATAGTTTTAATAGTTAAAAGCAAACTGTTAAACCTTATTTCATAATCGATTAAAGTTTAGTTTTCTTATTAATATGCATACTATTATTAATTCTTTTCCAGAGATTAATTGCCTTCCATAGTTAACTATCATCCTTGTAGGAGTAGTTACTTTTGATTGCATGATTTCTATGGAATTGATTCTTGATTTTTAAGTCCAAGTATTGTATATCACAACTCGTAAGATTCTTGAAGGAATATTAGTTATATGTTCTATTAATCATTACCATGTTATGATTGATAATAGTTTAGAGACTACATTTTAATGCATATTAATCTTATGTTTTATTAGATTATGATCCATGATAGAATAGTATTAATCTAATTTGAATTAAGGTAGGTTGATTGATCCTAGGAGGAAATCAATAATTTGAGTATACTCTAATCCGTCGTTAGAAACTAACTTTTCATCTTTGGTCTATTTAGTTTGTCTACACTTTCATTTATCATCCTAAGCCCTATGCATCAATAGAATATATTAGTTTAGTTTAGTTTTAGTTTTCTTTATGTTTATGTTATTTTATTTTCTGCAATTCCTTTTTACCAAAAACCATGTCGTCTCCTATTAGCTTCTGAAATTAATCTAGTTAAGTATGTTAATTCCTCGTGGGTTCGACACTCTATTCTTTCACTTTATTACTTGAGCGACTAGTGCACTTGCTAGCATTTAATTATTAGCAATTCTCGCATCAGCTATCCATAAAATCCAAGATTATTTCATTTTGACAACTTGTGCAGAAAGTCATGATCAAAATAGTGTGGGGCAGTTAACCTACCAGTCGAAGCTATGAAGGCCGATCGAGATAGTCCAATTGACCGATCAGAGATACCGATCGACCGATCAATACTGCACTTACCTCGATTGACATTGAGATGATACCGGTCCACGGACCGATCGACCAATTAAGCGCAGAAGCTGAGGAAAGCACGCAACGGTCATATAGGTCGGTCGACCAGACTATAAATGCCATCGATCAGATCTCAACTAGAATGAACAGTAACGACTATTTTTCTATCTTCCTCTGCCCTATTCACCACCTTGACCGAACACTTAAGGGATGGGCACAAATCAATACTTGTTGAAGGAATTTGAGGAAGAGAAGGGGCAACTAAGGTTTTAGTAAGTTCGTACTTCATTTTATTTGAATTTTAACTACATAATTCCTAAGTAGGATTTTACTCCTATAACAATAATAGTAAGAAACACATTACTACTATGATTTGAACACAAGCCTATCACACATGAAACATAATTAATTACGAAGGTATATGAACCTTAAGTATTTACTCTTATAATTGAGGTAATTATTTAACATAAGGATTGACCTAATATTATGACAGATTGTATACATAGAAAAGAAAAATCCATATCTTCATGTATACATAACCAAATGGCATCATTCTAATTTTATTTAGTTCCAGATTACGGAGGCATGCATTAATCTATAAAAGTTTCAGATCTTATTATATTATGGTTTGTTCTCATGAAAATCAACATTCAGCCTAACTTTTATGTTATTTCTATGTTCTGATAGACTGAGTGACCTTACTTTTATAATTTATATAAAATAATAAACATTACCTATTCTAGTATTTTTAATTTTTCAAATAGTAGACATCCTAGGATGAAACTCTTAAAATTACTTGAATTTATATCTATTTGTACCGATCATAATAAATTCAACAAGCACTAGCACAATCTGCTCTATGTTTCATCCAACAGACTAAGTAAGGCTCGGTAAAATATTTATAAATTTTGTTATACAAATCATTTTCTAGTGATTCCAATTGTAAATGAAACCTAACATCATAACACCTTAATTATCAAATAATTCCATGACATATTGGATTTAATACATAATTTACAAATTCGCATAGCAATTTCGGCAGACAGAGTGATAGTACCTTAAAGATAAAAGCATAACTTTCTCTACAGAAGTTGTATTAACTTGATTTCAAAGTTCAATGAAACTAGACTCAGAGGGGATCATAAGTATAAATTTCATAATTTTTGGACCACCCGAAGGTATGAAATCATGTAGCTAAAGATTCAGAGATCCAATTGAATATGGCTAGAGTTAATCTTACCCATGAACAACATGAGTTTTGCTCCATGTTCAAGTATCGTGTGGACCTAAGTGCTACACCTTGAGGGTGGGAGTCACCTCTAAAATCCGTATGGGCAACCTCTAGAAGTCAACTATCGCTTTCTAATCCGTACGGTGGATGGAGCTAAGTGCTACATCACTCATTACGATAGGAGCCACCTCTAAAGTCCAATCCATCATTTTGTTCCCCAAAAATGGAATGAGATAAGATGGAGCTAAGTGTCGTGCGGACTAAGTGCTACACCATGAGCGTGGGAGACACCTGTAGAATCCGTATGGGCCACCTCTGGAAGCCATCTATCGACTATACAAATTGGCCAGTTGGTGATCCGTGCATTCATATAAGAATGCTGCATTTTGCATTTCATCCGTTTGAGAATTGTTATATGATTGTAAATGTGAAGTGATTGTTATGTACTTTGTGTATGATTATAAAAGTTGTTATGTATGCAATTGGATATTTCATACTATTCATTGCCTCTTTGAATTTATTAGATGGTAACACATAGCTTGTAAGTTATCAGCTTACTGAGCTATTATTTGCTCACTTGTACATTGTTTCATATTAGTAGAATTTTTGGGATCGCGAGAGACAACCTAAGAAGAGTGTGGATTCTTTTTGCTGCTAAGGTATTGAGAAGTCACGTGCCCCACCGCGCGCATTAGATAAAAGACTTATAGCTCTCATATTTATATATTGGAATATAGAGAGAGTTTGATATGTGCTATCTATAAAAAGTAATTTTCTAATTTGTAAAATGTAAATTTTTTATGACTATGTGGTGGTATAAACCCTAGGATTGTTACACTGTGTGGTTTGGTTATGTATTATCACTTTCTTGTATTATCTAAAGGAGTTATGCACATTTTTTTAAAAAAAATAAGGAAATATATTTTATTGTTCGTAATAAGTCACGAGCTCTGATTTAAATCATCGTTTAAATCGGGGTTTATGGTAACATTCTCCACTAGTGTGTGATATTGTCCGCTTTGAGCCTTGTCCCACACGGTTTTCTCAAAACACATCACCTAGTATCAGAGTAGTACAGGGCTCACCTCTATACTTAGTGTAATATTGTCCGCTCTGTCTTCTCCTTGAGCTCACAGTTTTCTAATGTGTCACACCTAGTGAAGGACATGTTATCATATATGACTAGCATCTCTCCCATGACTTATGTATGTGAGACTAATCCAAGACATACCGCATGCATCCTTCCCCTCTTAGGGACTCAACGTCATCATTGAGTGATCGCACCACATCATGTAGAGAATGCGGAGTGGCTCTGATACCATATGTAAAATTCTCCACTAGTGTGTGATATTGTCCGCTTTGGGCCTTGACTCGCATGATTTTCTCAAAATGTGTCACCTGATATCAGAGTAGTGCAGCGGCTCACCTCTATACTCAGTGTGATACTGTCCGCTATGCTCCCTCCCTGGGTTCATGGTTTTCTAACGCGTCACACCTACTGAAGGACATGTTCCCATATTACCTAGCATCTCTCTCATGACTTATGTATGTGGAACTAGTCTAAGGCATGCTTCATGCATCCTTCCTATTGAAGTAAAACTTCAAGAAATCAAAAGAAGGCATTTTTCCTTGAAGTTATTATTTTAAGTTATATTTTCTTTCTCTCTTCTCCTCTTGTGAGCATTCTATTGTAAAAGAGAAATTATTTTCAGAAAGATTTTGATAGCTCTTGTGTGAAAGAGGTTTCAAATCTTAACTCTTGAGCGAGAGAAAAGATTAGTTTCATAGGAGGATAAGTTTGTCTTGCCTCTCGAAGCAGTGAAAAGGTGGTTATGTAAAAAGCTTTGTTCCTTGTCCCATTTGGAACAATGGAAGATATTTTAGTGAAATCTCTGGCGGTCTCGAGGTCAAGAAGTCAGAGCGGGGACTTAGGTCAAGGTATGGTTGAACCTCGTCAACAACTACTTATGTTATCGTGTTTGATCTCTCTCTCCCCCTCTCATATTGTGTTTGATGTTATCTGAATCGCATTGATTTAAAAGGTTTTAAGAATCAATTTTACACTTTCGCAATGATTTTTATAAAATCGATACTTTTATTTTAAACATCAATTCACTTCCCCTCCCTCCCCCCTCCTCCTCTTGGTGCCCTTTGGGATCCTACAATTACAGTGTAAGATGTTATAGTTTTCAAAAAGAACTAATCAATCGTTTGAGGTCCAAAATAATATTTTTGATTGTCCAAGGGGGAGCCGCATTTTTGTTGATAGCACGAACCAACGATTTTGTGTCCAATTCAATCTGCAGCAACCAAAAGCCCATCCTGCTTGCGTGTTTGATCCCTTCCAACATAGCTCTAGCTTCATATTCTAGTGCCGACCTACTTCTTCTCGCCAATGCCCCTACAGCAAAAAAGGAGAGGACATGAGAGAGAAGGACAAAGCCCAACCAAAGCACCACCTATGTTTATTTTTGTCCACCCTGCAGGAGGGGGCTCCCACCAGGCCAGGGATCGGCCTTGGGGGTACATTGCCTCATGTACCTAGCAGTTAGCATATTCATTAAACAACACCCTCTGCCAAACCAATCTAGAGGTTGTCATCTTGGATTTAAGAACAACATCATGTCTAGCAGACCATATACCCCAAAAACAAATAGTTAGAAAAGATCTTAATTTTACTCTTGAATTAGGAGTCAAAGCCAGACCATAATTCAAAGTTAAAATTGAGGTAGGTTTGAACTATGGACCAAAACTATAAAGTGAATGGACATTCGAAGAAAAGATGATCAATAGTCTCCAATTGATAACCACAGAGCTTGCATGTTGGATTGCAAGAAGGAACAAAACGCAAAATAATATCATATGTAGGGAGCTTCTTATGCAACAAGTTCCACAAAAGATTTTGATTTTTGGCACAGTGTTTTTCTGCCAGAGAGAACTCCAAGATGGCCTTCCAAGCATAGGTGGTGGTAAAGGGTTATCGACAATGAATCTATACACTGAATTTACTTTAGCCACACATTGGGTATCCTTCTCCTATTGCTAGGTATCATCACAGACATTAGTAGATAGATAAATTGATAGAATATGATTAATTAAATCAGGACCAAAAATATCTGCAAGCATGTCTATGTTCCTACAATTACTATTATTGAGCTCACTTACCATCATATCATTTGATAAAAGATTGACATTTAAATAGGTGGGCATCCATGCAAGAGGTATTGAAAAGACCCAGTGGTCATGGAGAACTGGGATATTATTACCATTTTCAATCTGAACAAAAAGGCCATTCTTAATGGTATCCAAAACGCTGATAATTGCTTTTCGTCCCTAAGCTAATGAGCTCGGGGAATTAGGATTAGACAGGGGTGGATTTTTCCATATTTTTGTGTTACCAACCCATGGAGTGTCCCCATTATTTAGCAGATCAAGTGTTCCTTTTGCAAATAGAGAGGTACAAACATGTTTTAACTTTTTGATACCAAGACCTCCACAGATTTTGGGTAGTTGAACAATTTCCTTGTTAATTAGGTGAGTTCCCTTCTTACCCCACCACGATCCTAAAAGAATGATCTGTTGTGTTTTCCAATGGCATCAAGGATACCATTGGCAATGAAAGTGAAGTTGAGAGCATATACAGGGATAAAGTTTAGCACGGAGTTGATGAGGACAGCCTTACCAGTCTGATCTAGCAATAATTATTTCTAGCCAGTGATTCTCTTTGTAACTTTATCCATTGTCATTTTTTGTGATTTAGCTAGGAAATATTTATATGAGATTTGTACACTCAAGTATGAGAAAGGATAGGAGCCTGGCCTAAAATTTAGAATGTTTTGAATGTGGTGCTTCCTAGCAATGTTAAACTTAGGAGGATAGTATATTTCAAATTTGGTTTGGTTGACTCTTTGATTTGTTAAGATTCCATAGTTCTTGAAGACCTTCTTCAAGGCAATACAATTTGGTTTTGTGACTGCAATACAAATAAGAAGGTATACATTAGGTGGCTCAAAGTGAAATTATTTATGGAGTATGGGACTATAGATCCATTTGCGACATATTGGTTGATTAAGGATGTGAACACTTGTGAAACTAGGATAAATAGATGGGGAAAGATGGGATCCTCTTGCCTAATGCCTCTATGGCTGGTGAACTGATTAGATGTTGTGCCATTGATGTTACGAGTAAAAGTGGGAGATTTAATACATGTAAGGATCCATGAGATGAACATAGGAGGAAAACACATTTTTCTAATGATAAGTTCCACAGGAATCTAAGATAGTCCATCAGAAGCTTTTTCCATGTCAATTTTGAGCATTAAGAATTTCTTTCTACCTTTGGCAATTGAGTAGGTGATTTCCTAGGCAATCATAATATTATCATCTATGAGAGATTGAAAGCATATTGACATTTATCAATTAGACTGTCCAAAGTAGGTATATGCCTTTGAGCCAGAAGTTTAACAGTAAGCCTATATACATTACATAGGGAGATGGGTCTAAAGTCTGACATCATGGTAAGGAACTCTTTCTTTGGGATGAAAATCAAGCAAGTTTGGGTCCACTCCCTCGAATATGATTACATATGTCTAGGCCTATCAGGTCCCAGTAGTTCATATAGAATTCCACAGTAAATCCATCTGGGTCAGGGGCTTTACCTAGGCCCGGACCCTATAAATAGTCTTTGATTTCATCATCAGATATGTAGACAATTATGTGATCATTCCAACTGGGGTTGAGAGTTGGCAGTGTAGGCCATAGGTTTAGATCCCGATTTAGTGGTTCAAGGCTCCATAGTTCTTGACAAAAGAATCCATAATTAGATCTTCCTCAGTTAAGACTTGGTCCTCATTAGTGGCAATTGAGGATATATGATTATGTATTGATCTAATAATTGTAGACATATGGAAGAATTTTGTATTTTTGTCCCGATGGTCCATCCAGTTAATCCTAAATTTAGTCCACCATTTAATACTTATTTGTCTTAGGTATGTCAAATGTTTATTGTAGGTAGCCTTTAAAGTGGGTAATTCATTATGTGTGAGGCCCCTAACTTCATCCTTGTGTTCCGAATAAGAAATGAGCACCTATGATTCCTTAGCCTTTTCGTCTAACCCACCAAGTTCATTTTTGTTCTGGTGAATAGTGTCCCTTTTAATTTGGTTTAAGATGTTATGTAGGTTACAGTCTGAGGAGTGACTAGACTAGACACGTTTGATAATTTCTCTTGGTTCCCCATAATTGAATCAAAAGGCTTCATATTTAAAGGAACGTGGTTGCCTAATTGTTGTGATGAAAAGACGGGAGTGATCAGAAGCAAAACGGGGCAGAGTGTGCAATGTAGTTTCAGGGTATGCCATCATTCATTCATTGTTAACCAACAAACGGTCGAGCCGATATAGAATTTTGGCGTTGCCAGAGCGATTGTTGCACCAAGTGTATTTGGTCCCTTGTGGATTAATATCAATAAGTCCTTGAGCATGCAGGAGGTTTCTCAAGGACTGAATGGATTTAGTTAACTTAAATACGAACGCTCCCCCCCCCCTCCCCCCCCCCCCCCCCCCCCTCCCTCCGCTTGTTGTGAGGGGAAGTAATTGAGTTTAGGTCCCCCATTAGTGCCCAAGGAATATCATACATGTTAAGTTTACTAAGTTCCATCTAGAGATTCATACGAACTAGAGGGAGAGAGCTAACGTAGATGCATCAAAGGAGAAAGGACATATTATTCTATGTAACTATTACAATACTTATCTCATGATAAAAAAAAATACATCAATTTTGAATCATAAATAATTCCGAATGCGAGGCGCTTTTTAGAAAATATTGTCTCAAAAGGAAAGAAAAAAAAGGAAGAAGGGATAGAAGGTGTTGAATTAAGGTTGGATCTAATCCAATCGGGTGGTCGGGTTACCCGACCATCATTTTTTCTTTTTTTTCTTACTTTATATATTATTTGATATAAAAATATTATATAATAATTATTTAAAAAGCATAAAATAACTTATTCAACATTTAAACATTATTTTACACGTTTAAAATATTTTATTTTAATATTTTTTATTTTTATACATAATATAAGCTGAAAATTAAAAAAATTAAAAAATTGGATCTTCGGGTCGAATCGGGTTGACTCGGTTCGAAAAATTTCGAATTGTACCTGACCCGATCACAGATCCAACCCGACCTAAACTGATTTGGTTTGGGTCGGGTCGAGTCGTCAGATTCACGAGTCGACCCGACCCGCTGAACACCCCTATGAATTTAGGATTTCGATAATAGGAGGTAAAATGAAATTTGTCCCAAAGAAAATTTTGTAAGTCAGGAAATGAAAAGAAAAACAAGGGTCCCGACAGTGACAAACGCTGAACTATTGGAAGACAATTCATGATATTACTGTACACACAAAACCCTTTCAACTTGGTAAAAATGCCACATAATTAGTTTTCTAGTCAACCGAGCTGTTCCTTGGCCTTACCAGCTCTGAAATATCATTCCAGTCTCCGTCCTTGTGCAACCAGTTCTTGATGATTGGAATGTGCTCGAGCTTGCATCTGACTTCAATCCTATCCCTGATGTGCGCCATTAGCTCCTTCGGCATGTCCTCGAACTCCAACTTCTGCAGGCAAACGAGGTTCTCAATCCCTTCTGGGACTTCCATCAGCGTCTGGCATCTGACAAATGTGAGCTCGCTCAGGTTCCGCAAGGCCCCCCTGTCTATTCTTATGCAGCTGAGATTAACCATGTCGCACAGCACCAGAGACCTGAGCTTAGGACCGGACCCTGCGCCCAAGTGCAGAGTTGCTCCGTCGTACGCTTGCAGAAGGAAGAGGGAGACCAAATTGGGCAAGGCCAAGAGCGACAAGAGCGCGTCGTCGCTGAGCCTGGACATCTTCAGAACCAGGTGAGTGAGGTTGGGGAGTGCCCCGAACCACTGGTGCTGGAACCTCTTCGACAGCTTGCCATACAGACTGAGCTTTCGGAGGCGCGGAGGCGGACGGGAGGAGCTTTGCACCAGCAGTTCGTCGTCCTTGAACCGGGCCATCACCACCAACCGGGCGAGGTGCTCCATCCTGCCAATGGAGTCGAAGACGTCCATGCTATGGATGGTGTGAACCCCTCGGACGTCCAGGCTTCTCATCTGCTGCAACTTGCCCAGGTGCTTCGTCAAGGCCTCGTCTGCAATCACGGCCTTGAGCGTCTGCAGTCCCTTCAAACGGCACACGCCGCTGGGAACCTTCACGCCGTATCGGAGAATCGTGTACCGAGATGTCTGACTGTGGAATCTCCCGACGGATAGGTGCCGAAGGTTTACCAGCTCCGTTATCCCGCCGGGCACTTCGTCGACGTAGGTGTTGAGTGCATCGATCGTCTCGAGTTTCCGAAGGTTGCCCAGCGATTTCGGCAGCTTTCTCACTCTTGTTTGACGTATGCTGAGGTAACGTAGATTGAACAGGTTCGCCACCTCATCCGGCAGGCTCTCCACCTGAGCAAAGGAGAGGTCCAAGATCCTCAAGAGCTTGCACTCCGAAAGCAGGGATGCAGGAGCGGACGCAAACAGGTGGACCGATCGTAGTAGTGACATCCTACGGCTCAACGCCTCCTCTGCACCCTTGCAGTCCCCTGTGAACGAGAGCCTTCGGACTCTGTCGGCAAGATTCACCCGGCCATCGTACAATTCCACAAAATTCTCCTCCCTGGATCTGGTCACGATGATGTCTCTGACGATGTCATGGACACGACAAAGCCGCACCCTTCCCGACTCATTCCTGCTGACGGCTTGTAGCAAGCATCGACCAATCAGCTGCCTGAGGTAGTCTTCTGCCACTTCCTCCATGGTGCTCTCCCCCTTCTCCTTCACGAATCCTTCCGCTACCCACAACCTGATGAGCCTGTTCCTCTTGATATGGTAGTCCTCCGGAAATATGCTGCAGTAGAAGAGGCAGTTCCTGAGGTAATACGGCAGATCCTTTATACTCAGGCTCAAGATCTTCGGTACTCTGTCAAGCACGGTGTGGCCGCTCCCGGACCAGGACATGCTGTCGTGGACGCTCTTCCAGACCGCCTCCACTTTGGCCTTCTGCTGCAGAAGGTTTGCTATGCTAACAATGGCGATGGGAAGCCCGTAGCACTTCTCCACTATTCTCCTGGCCCAGAGTTCCAGGTCGACGGGACAAGTGTTGCCGTTGAACCTCGGGAATGCGTTCTTGCAGAAGAGGACCCATGCGTCTGCCTCCTTCAGAGGCTCGAGCTTGATGACCTGACTGCAAGCGGAGGCCGAAGCCATCTCCTGGTTCCGCGTCGTGACGACGATTCTGCTGCCACATCCGTCGTCGAGGAGTGCAGAGCTCATGTCATCTAAAAGATTCGAGCTCCAGACGTCGTCCAAGATGACGAGGTACCTGTTGGCGCTCAGAATCGAGCGGATGGTCTGCACTAACCTTCTGTGGTTCATCAGGTACATGTCGAGCGTCATCCTCTCCTCCCTCTCCTTGCAGAGCTCTGCAATGAGCCTTCTGAGCAGGTCGTCGATGTCGTAGTTCTGGGACACGGAGACCCACGCCCGAAGGCTGAAGTGGTTCACGACCTGCTCGCTCTTGTAGACGTTCGAGATGAGGGTGGTCTTCCCGACGCCGCCCATCCCCAGGACGGATATCGTGGTGAGTCTGGGATCCTCGTGCGTCAGCCGCTCGGTGAGGAGCCTCCGGTGGTCGTCGACTCCCACGAGCTTGTCCTCCTCGATGAGATGCGCCGAGTCCGCCACGCGCAGGCTCAGCTCGCTCTCCTCCGTCGACACGGGGGCGCTCTCGAGGACTCTGACGGCGTACAAGTCGCTGCTCCTGTTCAACCGCGCCAGGTTCTCTTCTATCCTCTCCAGCTTCCTCGCTATGGACTGCAAGGCGCCGCTCGTGGGATCACTGACCACGCCGTGGAGGTAAGACCTGAGCCGGCTGCTTCCGCTTCGTCCGCCCATCACGTGGGTGTACTCGTCCACGACCTCCTCCATCTCGTACGCGGCGTCCTGCACCTGCTTCGCCCAGGCGACCAGGGCCTGCCTGTTGCTGCCTCTGTACAGCTCTATGTTCCTGATGAGCTGGTTCATGACCTCAAGCTCCCTCTTGATCTCGGCCATCTTGCTGTGGACTCCCGCCAGCGGCCTGGCGAGGGAGGGAAGGCCCTCGGCTGCTCTCCCTGCTAAGGCCGAGGCGATGCTCTGAATCAAGCTGATGATGGCGGCCTCGGCCATGTGGTGCTGCAGTGCCCTCTCTCAGCTGCAGCAATGGAAGGCTCTTAGCCCAGTTGTTTCGTCATTTGTCCGACCTGGAGTTTCCTTCTTATGGCGCCTCGTTGCTTTCTTTCTCAAGTCAATGAGGTAACTTGTGTGTGCTAGATAGATCCTGTGAAATCTCTGCGGTGTGTGCCTGTCCGTGCATGTAGACCTAGAAGTCGACCTGTTTTTTTCGTATCAGTATATATGGGCCTGTCATCCAGCTGGAGAAGAGATTAGAATTTTCTCCAAGTTGAACAGATACTTGTGCATAAAATTGAATGGCACACAACATGTTATCCTGATCACCTTATATATATATATATATATATATATATATATATATATATATATTACATGCTGTAATTAATTATCTTCCTGATAAATTATGCTGTTCGTATTATATAATCATTGGCATATACAATTGTTCAGTGGATTTAATTTCTGAAATTGTTAATTTGATTTGCCTTTTCGGTAATTAGGGATCTAATATTTTTTAAAAGAATAAAGTGGTAAAATATCATATTTTTATAAAGTAGAGATATTTTGAATGAAAGATAAAAAAATTTTAAAATATAATATTTTTAAGTAAAATATTTTATTATAAATAGTTTATTTTTAATATTATAATAATGATAAAAATATTAATATAAATATAAAATATTTTAAAATAAAAACAATTTAAAAAGTTAAAAATGGAAGAATATAGTTATTCCTCTGATTTTGAGGAATATCAAGAGAATAAAAATGATTTTAGATGATTTTATGATTTTATCCTATTATACGGAGTGGTTGACTATATTTTCAAAATAGTTCGATATTTTATTATTCATTCATCAACCAAGCCCCTAAGGAAAAAATGAATATATCCGCATAAAATGATAAATTGATCGATTTGTCGTATAAATGTAATTTTAATGAACGGTATCATATACAATAAGTTAATCGACTTATCATAGTCCATACAATATATTCAGTGCTCCTAACTCTAAATACTATCAAGAAAACAGATTTCTGCCATACTTTGTGTAGATAAAAAGAACAAACAACAATGCACTTCAGAGTTCGATCTTCGGATGATTTTTTTTTTATGGATATTGTTTGTGATTTCGGAGATTACTTATATGAACATATGAATATGAGGAGTATTGGACATGAACCGTTGACAAAAGGGAAAGAAAAATGTTGCATATGCAGCTTGCAGGCGTCATGGGAGCCTCATTGCTCATATAAAAAACAGCGTTAGCAATTTGTCTATGCAAGTTGGCATTTTTTGGTTGGTTTTCTAGATAAAAAAAATTGACACTTGTGAGCTTACTCTCCAATGTGTACTCCCATTATTATTTTTAATATTCGTACAAATTGTGCACCGAGAAATTA
Source organism: Pontederia crassipes (assembly GCA_030549335.1). Lineage (NCBI taxonomy): Eukaryota > Viridiplantae > Streptophyta > Magnoliopsida > Commelinales > Pontederiaceae > Pontederia > Pontederia crassipes. Next base: position 15,177,223 of record JAUKPH010000017.1, on the reverse strand, counting down.
AACTCTTTCCGGCCACTAGATTGCACCATTTCTTCTTCTCCCTCTTTATTTTTCTAATAGCCAATTAAAATTAAAATGATTAATAATGTTTTAAATTATATCCCAGTTGAAAATTCGGTTGCTCTTAAGACACTCCGAAGTAAAAAAGATTAGGGGATCCTCCTATGTCGGGAGGCGTGGAGGGGGGCGAAGCCATGGAATCAAAATATAAGTGCGAATTCTGTTTGACTCGGAATTGATTATTTTTTTATCACGAAATAGATATCATAATTTGAGAGATTAATTTAGAGTTCTAATTTTTATCATCTATAATAAAGTGCTTATATAAATTTTCTAAGATCGAATAGAAAATAATTTAAATTATAATTTTCTTTAATTTTTATCTAATAAAATTTTACGTTGACTTAAATTTTTAAATTCATTCATCTGTGCATAATTTCTTAATTGCTTTGATGCAGAAATTCTAACATTAATATTCGTACAAACTGTGCACGGAGAGATGAAACTCTTTCCGACCACTTTATTTTTCTAATTGCACCATTTCTTTCTCTCCATTTTTTTTTCTAATAGCCAATTAAAATTAAAATCCAAAGTTCGAAATTATTGACACCCGACTAATGCGAAGTTAGGATAAAAAATCTTGACCAAGTGATGAAATTTGGGAGAATACTAGTTCTAGCAACTTACTGCGACACAATTCTACTAACTAATTGCGTCAACCAAATTTAATTAAAATTAATTCTACTAATCAATTGCGTCAATCAAACTTAATTGAAATTATATGCATTGAACATATCCAATCCGACAGTTTTTTATTTTTATTTTCTTGGGTCAATTTAGTTAGCTGGGCGTTTGTAGGTGGCATAAATGGGTGGATGACATCTACATTTGAGGAGGTCAATGCGTTGAATTATCCATGTTTCCATTCCTTTCTTGCAAGCATGTTAAATTTTTTAAAAAAAATCGTTGACTCGGATAATGAAAATATAATTAGTATCCTAAATATGATTCTTGATATTTTTCAACTTGGTCAACGCCAAATTGATTCTTGGCGTTGATTGAAACAAAATGCAATCAATAATTTCATAATTGAGCCGAACAATATGTTTAAATTGAATTATAACTAGACCATTTCGACCTATATTCAACTAGGTTAAATTACAATTTTAAATTAAGATATTGTTACTTGTAATATTTAACGAAATATAACTACTAACATACATAAGAAAATAGAAAATTAAACCAAAAAAACGTAATGATATCTTGATGTAGTAAAATATTATATTCATTTGTTAAAATCAAGTTTAATATATTAAAATTAATATATCAAAATTAATATATTAAACTTGATTAAAAAAATGTATACTTTTTAAAATATTTGGATCGTAATATTGCATTTCAAAAACCTCCTTCGTTCTCCCCAATTATTTTTTTTGCTGATAATACTATTACTTATTTTACTTTAGAATTATTTTTCTTTTACTCCCTTTTTTTAATATCGATATACATAATTGATATAATAATATTCTTTTTTTCCAAATCGTAACAAAGGTGAAAAACAATACAACTAGATTAATATAAAATGTTAAATTTAATAGAAAAGTAAATTAATATTGGGATAAAGTAAACATGTTTTGAAAAATGAGTATTTCTAATTTAAGTTTAAAAACTATTTATATTATCTAAATCCATTGTAATGTTCCTTCTACATTTCTTTTTATAAATTTATTTCCTGGTTTCTCTTATATTATTTTGTTGGATTATTTCATCTAACCACCCCTAAACTATCACGATTTTTCACATCTAACCCCAAAGAACTTTATTTTTTGATCATTAAACTATCACGATTTTTTAATTTAATTCTTCCGTCTAATTCCGTCAACTTCTTAGTTATTTTTAATTTTTTACATTTATGAAAAGTCCATTATACCCCTCTAACAAGTGTTAGACTACTTTGCTTAAAATAATTTAAAATAAAAAGAAATACGAGCAGCGCCCCATTCTCCCTCGCCGCACAGGCGAGCTCGTTCAAGAGGGGCCGGCCCCCTTCTCCCTCGCCACGCGCGAGGGCGAGCTCGCTCGGGGGCCGTCGGCCCCCCTTATCTCCCTCGCGCGCAACGAGGGAGAGGCAAGCGAGCTCGTGTTTCTTTTTTTCGCTTCATGCATCTACTGATTATTTTCTTAGCCATCCCAATCTTTCATTTTTTTCTCTCAATTTTCATCCTCCTATTTGTACTTTTATTTTGAGAAAAGTGCACTACTTAGCACCGACATCCCTTTTTCTTTTTCCTCCCTCTCTCGATGCAGCCATGCCTCCGTCCTCTCTCTCTCCCTCTTGATGTAATCATGCCTCTCTCTCTCTCTCTCCCTCGACGAGTGCCCTCCCCGAGATCACTGGCCGTCCCCGATCGATCGACGACAAGCACACTCACCCTCGATCGTCGTCCACCTCTCTCTCTCTCTCTCTCCCTCCCTCCCCAGATCATGTCTCTCTCTCGCCCGTGTTTGGGGACACCTGATCCCCGTGATAGGAAGCGGCAATGCTGGATATATGGAGACCTGACAATAAGGATTGAGGAGTTCGATCATGATTTCTTCTCGATGGAGGCGTTGTTGCCGGAGCTGGTGGAGGAGGAGGAGGAGGATGAGGAGGAGGGAGGGAGGGAGGGAGAGGGGGAGGTAGAGAGAGAGGCGGATCGCTAGACCGCGCTCGCCTAGATCGTCACCAGAGCCTTTGCCGTCGACCGCCTGGATCGAGAAAGGGAGAGAAGGGTGGAGAGAGAGTGACCTCTGTTCAATTTCGGTTGTCCAAGACAGCACAGATGATGGAGATTAAAGCGTTAAAAAAAACGTGCACCATCAGATGAGATCCGATAATGCGCAATAATGGTAAATAGCCTCCTTAGGGCGCTAAGCAGCTCTTCTGCGCCTCTTTTCTCTTTTATTTTTATTTCCTTCCTCTTGACTCCTTCCATTTATATTTGGTTGACTATTAGCACATTTTAATGTAGAATAAAAATTTCAGATTATTATCGAGTAATACAAATCAACTTAATTAGAACATGCATAATTATGATAGATGAGATTCTTAAATAGTTTTTAAGACACACAAGAACTTTAATTCGAGATTTATTTAAGGAAAGGATAGAATTTTTTACCACTTGAACACTAAATAACTCACTTGATCTCAACTTCGGTATTGTAGTTAATCTCTCTCTCTCTCCCCCATCTCTCTCTCTCTCGTCCTTTTCACATGGGATACAATTGACAAGGAGGGCAGGGAAAACAATTTTACCATTCAAAATAACATAATCAACTTCTGGTCCGTTTGGCTTACGAGAATAATTGATAAATTGAAATATTAATAAATATTTTATTAATTAAAATTTAATTTTAAAAATAAGTCGTTACACGTTTAAATAAAATTACTTATATTAATAATAACTAATTAATTAACTTATTTTTAAATAAATAAATAAATAATCCTCTCTTGTTTATTTATTTGACTTATAAGTATATTTAATATTTTTTTATTTTTTTTCAAACTAATTCTAAACGGATCTTAAAGATGGTGAAAGTGTTCGTGGTGATGATTTTTTTTGTCAAAAAAATAAAATAAAGAGCATCCGAAAATCATTTTAAGAAAGAAAAAAATTATCCATCTATTTTTTTCTATTTTGAAATTATTAGTGCGTTACGTATTTGCGAACTTGTTTTCCAATTGATACCAAGACTAACTCACACTACACACATCCGTATGTATAAATTAGGATCCCATTTGTTATGAAAAGCATGCAGCAGCATAGACTACGTTGCATATTCTTTTTTTTTTGTACTTTTTTTGGGTCTAATTTATTTTGTTAAAAGTTATCTTAATTTTTTTCTTTTTTTTTCTTTCTCTATGGTTTTTCTTTCTTATCGGATACTCGGATTGATACCGGATGTGATCCACAGTCCACTTCTTCCACCTGAGTAAATACCATTTTCCATTTTTCAAATACCGAGAGGCTCGTAAAAATAAGGTAAAACTCTAGTTATAATAATATAAAATATTTTTTTATTTTAAGTGTGTTTGAAAGATAGAATAAAATTTAAATTGTTATTAGTTCTTGCCAACTTATCGATTAGATAAAAAAATTTAGATTTAATGTTTGCATGAAAAATATAATGACGAAGATTTAAAAAGTTAATTTGATAAATAAATTTTAGTTAATTTTTGGATAAAAATAAATATTAAGAACATAATTTATTATTTTATTATGTATAAAATTATAGAACATAAAATATAATGTATTTATTTATAATAATAATTACTAGCATATAAAAAATATTATACGTGATTATTAATTTAAACTTTATTGAAAAATAAATTGTATCACAATATATTAATATTAATTTTGTATATGTTATTAATATTATAATTTACGTAAATAATATTTTAAGATCCAAATATAATATAAATTAGATTATTTATAATTTTCTTTTGAAAATTTTAATTAATAATAAAATATTAGACATAAGATTTTACATTAATTTTAATTAATATTATAATAAAATAAGTATAATTAACATTTTACATATATTTAGTTAATTAACATGAGTTTTTATAATTTTATTATACAATTACTAATTAATTATTAGAACTAAATAAATTTATTTCTACTAATCTTCAGATGATATATTAATAAATGCGTATACATATTATTAAACTACATAATATTATATATATGTGAAAAGTAAAAAAAAATAAACTATCACCCCCAACCAAACAAAGTTGGCAAGAGCTTTGGGACCAAACTTGTTCTACAATTTTTTTATCAATGTTTAGCAGAACTACTCATAACTTGGGCAAATTATGACCCAAGTTCTGGGTGCCTTGGTTGTATTTGAATACAAGGAATTAAGTTCTTATTAGTTTTAGAAAACTAATTGATTAGATACAAAAATTTTGACATTCAATGAAAAATATAATGATAAAGAATTAAAAAATTAATTAGACGGATAAGTTTTACTGAGTGTTTGAATAAAAAGATAAGAATTAAAAAGATAATTTTTTTGTAATATAAAAAATTTATTTTGAATTATCTTATAATTTATTATTATTTAATATAATGTAAAAATAATTTAATAAATAACATTAATAATAATATTTTACTATACTATAATACTAATTAAATTATATTAAATAACTAAAAATAATATTGAATTAAATAATGCATTAATAAATAAATAATTATATATATTCAATAATAATTAAAAGCAAAAAGAAAGGAAAAAAGTAAAAAAAAAGTATCATTCTCGTTGGAAGCGAGAACTTGAAAGTTCTCAATGCCAGTGAGAACTTTTGATGGAGAAAATTTTATGATTGTGTTTGGATGGTGGAACTTAAGTTCTAGTTAGTTCCTGAGAACTAATCGATTATCAAAAAGTTTAGATTTGATGTTTGAATGAAAATATAATCATGTGTATTTAAAAAATTGATTTGATAGATAAGTTTTAGTGGGTGTTTGGATAAAAAGTAACAACTAAATAAATATTTTATGAGTTTATATGATAAAAAAAATTATATTATATTAATATTTTATTATTACTATATATATATAATTTATTTGCAAGACTTGGCTTATCATAAAAATTTAAGTTATGGCACAATATATTAATATTCATTCTGATTAAAAGGTTTTTATAATATGACATTAAAACTGTAATGTAAGAAATATATTAATAAGATTATAATATAATGTAAATTATATCATGTATATTTTTTCTAAAAACAATTGAAATTTTAATTAGTAAAATTTATTTGAATACAATTATATTTAAGTCAATTTTATCATGGAATTTCTTTAAATTTATTGTGTTATAATACTAAGTAAATTACATATATGTCAAATAATAAATTAATTATTAATTAGATCTAATAAATTTATTTTATAAGTTTTACAATAATATATTGGTAAATAAATAACTATATATGTATATATATACAAATTAATATATACTAATATATACATTAATAGATATATGAGCCTAATATTAACAGTAAATACTATACTATAATACTAATTAAAGTATAATAAAATAATTATTCAATGTTGGATTAAAATATTTATTTTATGAGTCGAATGATTATGCATTAATAAATAAATAATTATATAAATTTATTATTCAATAATACTAAGTAAACTAAATTTTTATTTATTATTAGATATAAATAAATTTATTTCTAATAATTTATTATAATATATTAATAAATAAACAATTATATATTAATATATAACATATAATGTATTATTAAATAAGATTAGTACGTCTAAAAGTATGACCACCTACTTTTAGACATACATGACAAAGTAAAAAAAAGAAACACACCCTATGCGGACAAAAACTTAAGTTCTAGAGGAACCCAATAGCTTAAATCGTTGTTTGGTAGAACTAAGCAAGTTCTAACCAAAAGTTTTTATCCAAACACAATCATTTCAACTAGCAACTTCTTGCTAATCCACTTGTAGTGAGAATTACAAAGACTGGATTTTAAAATTATTCTTGATAAATATTATTTTTTAAAGGAATTAAGGATTGTGTGGATCAAAAATGGGTCCACATATGTAGATTATCATTAATCTACGATAGTCTTAAATTCATTTAAAATTTATTTTAAAAGATGTTTATCAAGGATCACCAACGGTATATGAATCAATGGTAGGTCCACAGAAGTAGATCCATTTTGGGTCTACATATTTCTTAAATTTTTATTTAAAAATATATATTTTTTGAAGCAATTTTCATTTTATACCCTTCTATTGCCACGAGATTTTGTTGTGATATTGAATTATAGGGGTGGGAGTGATGCTTATCAATTTTTTTTAATATGTTTTTAAGGAGGCACATAGGCATAGTACAAAAAGGATAAATTTAAAAATAAAGAGTGACAATCTAACTAGAACATTTAAGATTATAGATTTAATATTTATGGTAATTTCAATACCTATGACATTGAATACAAATAAGAATGAACCTCCTATAAAATAAATCATAGATAATCATCAAAATGTGGTAAAAAATAAAATAAATCATTAGAAGTTAATCATCAAAATTAATAAGTATGTGGTAAAAAATGTAACATAGCAAATCATCGCTAGAATTGTAATCAAGGGAAACATTGTCCTTGCAACATAATCATTCTTTAACATTACATATCATCATGGAGTATAAAATAGAAGGATATCAATAGATAAAATCTCATGAGAACTGTATTATTAAGAGTAATCATAATTATCAAAATAATCTATATATGGAACGATCATAATCAATCATAAAATTACGAATCATCAAAGTAACACACGATATCATTAATTATTTAAATATGTGACATCATATGAAAGATAAAAAATATTGATTATGTGACATCATATATCTATCATTATTATCACAAGATCATTCTTACTTCATTGATATAAATCATCATATGAATAATCATCGTGGAGATTATTAAGATCAATAATGACATAAGACATAGCAATCATAAATCAAGGATTCTTTCGTAATGTCCTCATTATACACCCCATCATGTGGTAGAATACATTTTGAAGGTGTTACAAAAGCATTACTTACATGGACATAACTTTAACTGATCAAAGAAATGAATATATAATGCGGAAGAAAAAATAACAAAATTATTCAAGGACATAACATGAACAAAAATGTAGAAGCATTAATAAGGTTATACAAAATGAGATAAGTTTCATAAATGAAATACAACGTGATAGAATGATAAATAACATAAAGAAATTCGACATCATGTGCAAAGATTATCACTAGCTTGATTTATCGTCGATGCAACCCGCTCTTCACCTGTGATATTGAATACATAATAAAGATGAACCTCTCATGTATTTGTGTCTAATACATAATAAACATGTGAACGAAAGTAATCATAGATACTAACATCATGAGAAATTAATCATCAAAATCAATAAGTATGTAGTGAGATATCACAATATGGAAGATGTAACATAGTGAATCATCATTAAGCTCTAAATCAAAGGGAACACTGGTCATGCAACATTATAATTATTAACATTAAGGAACATCATTTAGTATAAAATAGAATAGATAAGTATCAATAGCTAAAATCTCATGATAAATGTAATCCTAAGAGTAATCATGTTAATAAAATTGTGAACATATGACATGATTATAGTCAATCATAAAATTAAAAATTGTCAACGTAACATACGGTATGATTTTATAAATTATATGCATGTGACATCATATGAAAGATAAAAAAATTGATTACATGACATAATAAATTGAACATTATTATTATAGGATCATTCTTACATCATTGATATAAATCATCTTATGGATCATTAATATTAGTAATGGCATGATTTGAAATGAAATCATCATCATGGCAATCATTAAGATTTGTAATGGCGTAAGACATATCCAATCATAAATCAAGGATCATAATAAAAAAGTCAATAGCATCATTGGGCATAGTCAATCTTCATCGATAATCATCATAGATAATTATCATTCATTTTATTTTCATTATGTCAAGCTTATTTTGTAGTGTCTTTCAACTCCCTTTAACATGGATGGATGGAGTATATTTGGACTCCCTTGTGGACAAGGCGAAATATTCCAACCATTAATCTCAATGCCAATTGTGGAGTGTCTTTCAATTCTCTAAAAGATAGGCTAGTGGGGTATATTTCAACTTCCTTTTTTGCTAGGTTGATGATAGATAAATATGTGGTAATTCCAAAAGAGACTTAATATATGAGATGTGATAATTAAGAGATCAAATAAATAAGAATGGCCATCATTGTGATTGTTAACCAATGATATATGATCAATCAGTAGATAAAATAATCAATCATCTTGAATAATATAATATTAGGTGATGTGAAGAAATTATATATACTTTTCATCTATGTTCAAAATGCATATTCCATGTTTTACTATATTCTCAGGTGACTTAATTATTGTATTTTGGGGATTTTATTACTTGTGTCGATTGCTTTCCATTCAAAAATCTCAATCAATAATTCATAAGGCATTCAGGTGTATGTCCCCACACGCACACATAAGGGCATATGGGTGTGTTCCCCCAACCCAGACACTTAGACAAATTTGAAGGCAGATGACGTAGTTCACCAGTCCAGCTATCCAAAGCAGCAAATAGCAAAGAAAATGATGTTTTTCCACGTCAGCCTAGCAGATCTATTGCGGTAGAGGAACACCTTTATGGGTAGATGTAGACAACAAAAAGGCTGTAGGACAGTGAACAGGTGGCAAGCTAAGGAAAAGACAGCAAAGAAGGGCCACTCAAAAATTCATTTTTGCTAGGACAAATGGATAGTTGGCAAGCGGAAAGAAGGCAAACATGTAGTACCACAAAGGCACCTTCTTCGGCTGGAAAAGTAGAAGAAGAATATGACAAAGCAGTTAGAAAAGGTGGTGGACAGGTGGCACAATTCCTTGGGCTATAAAAGAGCAAGAGGTTTGTTGGAGAAGGGGTGGTTCCAATCAGTTCCAAACTTTGGCTGAGTTGGAATCCTTTTGTGCTACTAAAGGAAGTTGGAAAGGAGGCTGCACCAGCAGCCTCCCTTCTCCCTTCTCTCTTGTATTTTTTTTCTTCTTTTCCTTCTTTTTTAGTTTTCATAATGTGTAACTAATCATCCAATTAGTGGCTGGGGATGTTGATCATGACTTTCATATTCTGTTCTTATTCTTCTTTGATGCTTTGACGACTAACTGAATGTCGGGCTTTGTTTGTCACTTTAATGATATTTGTTTTGATCCCAATTTCATTGCATAACTTTTGACTTTTCAAATCTGCCTCTGGATTTGAGCTCGTGAATCGTTTTCACCTTGCACCCCCGACTATAGGGACATTAAAGGCTCTACACGACCGAATGTAAAGAAATCGAGTTTTGGTGAAGACAATTCCCTGCGTAGTTTTCCAATTTTCCTCACAGTTGTAAGTTAGGGAGAGTTTCTGAATCATTGTTTCCTTGCACCCCCGGCCATAGGGGCATTAAAGACTCTACGCGATCGAATGTAGAGAAATCGAGCTTTGGCATGCAATGGTTTGCAATTAATATTTTCACAGAGCTAGTAATGACGGTTCTTTGTTGCTTGGTTTAGACATCGTTCATTTTCTGATTCGCGAATTGAGAGGGTTATGCGTATTCTGAGTTTCTGGCAATGAACGATGGCATTGACATAGGGATTCGGATCATCTTAGATGGATTCAAAGGATGTTCGTGTGTTCTTCCCTCGTCATCGCTATCTTTGATTCCTTTCGATTCTGAAGAAGTTCTACCAGAGAAGAAACATCTCTGATGTCACACCCCACTCTGTGACTAAGTTCTAATTCCAACTATTACGTTCCTTAATTATGTTTAGCAATTCTAAAAATAAAATCGATAAAACCTTCTCCCTAATTATCTTATGTCATTTGTCAATACACATAAAAGATGCATATATATTCATCAAGGTCAAATAAACAATTATAAGATATATCATTCACATATTATCATTATAATTTTTTTTCACTAACCACCTCACAGAAAACACCCCACAGGATCAAGTTTTATACAATCTTACAAAAAATCTCTCACAAACTTAATTACAACATCAAGAATTATCTATTACATGCATGTTTCAAAAACAAAAGTGAAGGGAAAAATAAAAATGAAAGAAAAATAGCAATATTCCGACGGTTCGACTTCTTCTATATGCATCAAACCAAGCTTCGAGTCAACTTAACTCGAGAACTTAGAATCATCTAAAAAATTCAACAAGAGTAATGTGAGCAACAATCGTTTACTTAGTAAGTGGAATAAATGTACAACATAAGAGAACAATAAGAGTGCATATAACATTTAAATAATCATTTTTCTTTCATATGAGAAAATGTTTAAAGCATAACTCATATCACATAAGTTTTCAAATCATATGAACTTTTACATAAATACAAATTATTCAAGTTATCATCATATTCACAGTTAAACTCCACACATATGTCATTGCACATACTCATCATGGGTCAATACGTATCCATCTATGATCATGTGTCATACAGATAAGCAGAGCTTCATAACCAAGAGTATCAGATACGCAGAGTAAATCATGGGTTAATATGTATCCCTCCAGAATTGTGTGTCATACAGTTAAGCAGAGTTTCACAATCAAAGAGTCTCAAATGCGCAGAGCAAATCATGGGTCAATACGTATCTCAATCATGATTGTGTGCCACTCAATCATGATTCTCAGATACGCAGAGCATATCATGAGTTAATACGTGCACGCAGAGCAGCCCCAAAGGGCAAAGACACCCGATATACGCTCCAAAGGCTTCATGTATATGCAGTCCCAAAAACCTTTTTCAAACAGCATGACTAATGAACACATGGAGTTTAACAATATCAAAATACTCATGTCATAATGTCATATCATTATCAAGTAAAACTTATTTTCACTTCACAAGCATTGTTCTCTGAAAATATTTTTGTATAATGTTACTCCATCTCATATGAAATCCTTGAAACATATCATAAATACTTTTCATAGTTCAAGATATGTTTCAATAATAACAATAATAATCTTTGCTTGAGGTAATAGCATAAATAAAAGAACTAACATATATCATTTTGCTATGTTGTAAATTTACCCACTCATCTTGTACTTTATCCCTTCAAGGAGGTTTATTAAATTTTCTCCATTTCACTTGCAATTTGATGTTTTCCTACAAGTAATAATGTCTTGTTACTTCTCAATCACTAATAAGGTAATATACAATACATGCTCATGATGCATGAATGTTTATGCATCCTAAAATTCTTATAATATCCTCTAATACAAATTTCTAACTTCAGGTATTTTTGTTCATAGGCTATTTCACAATTAGAACTTCTCAATGCTCCATAGTTTAACTAGGTGTTGTCTCAGGATTTCAGACTGAGTACATGTCAATAAATAATTCATAACTTCTTAACCACATAGGAAAATCTCATGATTCAGGATAAATTAGAAACTAGATTTACTAAGATTTTCAACCCCTAAATATCATTAACTAAGTCCAAGTGAGTAAGTCATAACATCTAAGGCAATCTTACCTAGGGTTTGTGTCCTGACAGACTGTGTTATGGAAAGATTTATTTATATGTTTATTCATACTTATCCATTTAATGAGATAATAATTTTTCTGAAAACTAGACTTCCTTAGTATTTTTTCATAAAAATTAGAGAATTTAACTCCTTGAATAACTCTATAACAAATATAGTCAATTCGAATCGTGTTTTATTAATTTCCTGGAACCTGACAGAAAACTCACTATGAAATGAAAAATTCATTTCTCCACATCTACACATCCAAATTGGATTATATCACTTTTCACCGAACCCTTGTGAAGTATAATTTAAATGTGTAAATTTCAAAAACTAATTCTATTTACCCTAATCATATCCTAATCTACAAGGCGGACCTATCTCTGACTTTTCACAGAGTGGGCGACCTACGGTGATCGGTTCATAACTTTCTCTACAGAAGTCCTTTTTACATGATTCTTGTGGTCATAGAAAGCTAACATCTAGATGATGAACCATGCATTCAGCATTTATAAAGAACAACTTACGAAGATATGATCATATGAAGTTGAAGGTCGGTTTTGGATCCGCAGATTCACCCTAACCCAGCAAACTTGTCGAATTTCCTCACGCTGTTCGGCAATGGATCTGATCTTGGAACTTTTTCGGCTTGCAGATAATATGAATAAATGATTTATATATTTTTTTCAGAATTTTAGCACGTCATATGATGGTTTGGAAAAATCTTTTTCTAAGCAGCTGGTGAGCTGCGTACTTCAGCTGTTTGAAATCCTATTGGTTGAAATGAAGGTTCAATCATATTATTTGATTAAAAATTAGTATTAAATTTCTAATTAACATTAGTTAATCATAATTAAACATGTTTATTATAATATTTATAAATATTATAATTTATTTCTAATAATCTTATATAATTTCTTTATAACGCTTATCGATAATTTAATTATGATTATATTTTAATCCAAAGGTTAGTTGCTACACACAACCAAGACTATATAATCATTTAAACTTACTTAAAATGCTAATTAAAGGTAAGATTATGTTAAAATAATGTTTGTGAATTACGTCCGTGACATCTGATACTCACTTGTAATAGGAAATGAGTTATTTCTGAAGAACTTTCAGTAATCCTTAATCATATTTTCCGAATTGATCTTTTCTTTCCCTCCAAACTAGTTTATTGCATTTTGCCTGAGAGGATTGTCCATATTCCATTGAGGTGAGCATGAGTCGACCACAGTCGTCTCACCTTAAGTGTATTTCTCTTGAATGCTCGATACTCAGTGGACACGAGATTATGACTCAAATTCAGAAGAAAGAAATCTATAAAAATTATTTGTTGTGATTTCTACTTTGGCATTAAAAATCTATAAAAATTAGAGCAGACTTATTTGTTGTGATTTCTAGTTTATAGAATTTCACTTTCCTATTTTGAACAACACCTATAGACATATGTTTTTCCGTCAAATAGTTTAATTAAGTGTGAACATTTCAACTTTGTCTCCGTGGATCGATCTTTAAGCACTACAATGATATGTCGTATACTTTCAGTTCTCGTAGTAATAATGTAGAGGATTTATAAATTTAAAAATTCATTCGACGTTCTTCTATTTTTAATGATATACACGATTTCTGCGAGTCATTAAGAACATGGAAACACATTTGACCAATAGTTATTTAATAAATTATAACTTTATTGTCCAACAACATATTTTATTACTTTCACTTTTTTTTCTTGAAACTAGACAATTAAGAGTCACACACGTACAATTATTATATTTATAATCCCTTGTCATTCGTCCTTAGAAAATTTTAAAATCATGAATGCTATTCTGTCTTGATGTCTTAACAAAAGAGACTTACAAAAATCATAACTCAATCTATAGAGATTCTTTTTCAAAAATTTCATTTGAGATAAAAAGATAATGAATTCTTCTATCAACCACTAAATTATCATATATTTAGTATCAATATTATTTTTAACAGATTTTATATTTTTTCCTATTGTTTGTGACAGCCTAACATCATGTTGGTATTTCATTAATAACTTTTGATTCATATTTATAAAACGAACTTTTGATTCAAAATTAATATTTGGATTATTGTTGATTCTAAAAAAATTAAACATCAAGTTTTATCATCATAAAAATTTTCATAATTTTGGGACGAGAGAAACCTATTTGAAATTATTTAATAACTTTCACTATGAACTCTCAGCAGAAAGAGGGAAAAGTTTTTCCCATAAAGAATCTCTTATCAAACTATAGAAAAAAATAGATTTGATCAAAGAATACTATATCATAGTTTATAGATCCATCGTAGAAAATAAAATTGAATTCATACGAATAAAATGCAACTTGATATTGGGGTAAATTATACGGTCATCCCCCAACTTTGAAATAATATTTCAACGGTCCACCAACTTTAATTTGTAACTAAATTATTTCTGAACTTTATTTTCTTGTATGTTTCGTCCTTTAACTGTCAATAGCCAGTTCCACAATTATATTTCTGATGTGGCGCAAGAAAAATAATATAATAAAATAAATATATAATAAAATAATATTAAAATTAATAAAAAAAGATGCAGCAACGCGGCGAGAGAGAAAGGGTGCCGATGCTCTCCCTCTGCAAGCTCACCGATGGGCTTGAAGAGGGGGGGCCGACACTTCCCTCTATGGGAGTTGGCCAGCGCCAACGAGGAGAGGGGAAGGGACGCCGGCCCCATACTCCAGCCCCGACTTGGACCTTTTTATTATTTATTTAATTTGTATTTATATTATTTTATTACTTTTTGCATCACGTAAGCAACGCAATGGTAAAATTGGCGAAGGTCATCTCAGGCAAGCCACGGGCGTCAGCTGAGACTGAGGAGCCTATACGAGGTGCCATGGGGTGAGGGAGTTGGCAATGGTAGTGGAGATCAAGGTGGCTCCCTGGCCAAGAGGTTCCACCTGGACTTGGCACCTGCGGCCGGCAAGGTCGATGTGTCACGCCCTAAGTTCCTTCAACCTAAAACTCACAGCACGGGGCCTTGGACCTTCCTGCACGAATGCCAAGCAACCTCCTCTCCCGGACATCCTGACGTGTGTCCTGGGAAATTCTTGTGCCATGCACAACGAAAACACACAACACGATGTTGAGAAGGACTCTCGGTTTAGAGGAAAAGCCTATAGAATTTTATTCACAAAATTCGGATGGGTAACATGGCCTAATTATACGAGTATTTATAGGAGAGAACAAGGTTGTCAAGATCGGGATCTTATATAAGATTGGAGGGGGGTCATAAGATCGAAGATCGTAAGATCGGATCGAGGATCGTAAGATCCTACCTATTAATAAAATAATATATTATTAAAATAATAAATATATTTTTGACAATTTTTCGCATTGAAATTTTAAATGATACCCCACTAAGACATTTTTTATCAATTCTTAAGTCAAATTATATCAAAATATATTAAAAATAAAAGAAAATGTATTTAACTTCATATAAATTAATTTTTATTATCATAAATATATTTTAAATGAATATTTAAATGATTATATTAATCATATGAGATCGTATAGGATCGGATAAGATCGTGAGATCGTGTGACCAAAATTAAGATCGTATTAAGATCTTACACATAAGATCCTCAAAATAAGATCGATATCGAAAGAAGTTCATAAGATCGTAAAATCGTAAGATCTTAAGATTTAGATCGAGATCTTGATAACCTTGGGAGAGAAGTCCTCCTACAACCTTTCTAACTATGCTCTTAATCTTAGTTGTCCAAGACCCTAAAATCTAGGGAAAAACCCCCTGCTACTAGGAACAATAATCAGGCCACTCAAGTCCCTGGAAATTCATGGATGACTCCTACTAGCACTAGGAACTCCAAGCGCACGTCATAGGAAGTACCACTCGCAGTCGGACTTCAAGATTCCTCGTCCCAAAAATTGTTTCTACTCGAACTCGGAGTCCAGCACGTCTTGCTCGTCGCTCAGCCTCCTTGATGGTTGCTTGGGACGGGCGCCTTTGCCCTGGGACGTTATCGTGCCCCGCTGCTAAAGTGGGCAGCGGCTGCACTTGCCTTCGCACATCGTCCGAGGGATGTCCCACGGACATCCCATGTGTCCCAATGCTCGCAGGGCCTCCTCCTCGAGCTCTACACTCCATATGACATAGCTCCACGTCTCAAGAGCCTTACTCCTTGGGACATCCTGGGACGTGGCCGGGTTGGGCGTTGCATGTGTTGCCTATCCCACGGCACGTCTCAGGACGCAGGCCTATGACGAAGGGTGAGGTCGGATTTTGTGGAGATCCGTTGAGCCTACGAGAGGGCGTGGTACGACGCCTCAATCAAGCGTCGCGTGGTGCTGCGGCCCTGCCGCCAGCCGGTGAGGTGGGAGACCAGCCAGTGCTGGTAGTGGCTTCTTGGAAAATTTGTGAGGAATGAAATGGGCTCCAATCTGTTCCTCAGGGGAAATTTGTGCACATAATTAGGGTCAAGATTGTAATTGAACTTATTTTGATGTCATTATCAACCAAGAACTAAAGTGGGCAAGTTTTAGTCAGTTTTTTTTAAAAAAATAATTAGCATACGCAAAACAATATTTTGAAAAATAATTTAAAGTATATCTATATATATAATAAAAAGTAAAACCATAGTGCTCAAATGTTTACTCCTTTTCATAATAGTGATAGTAATTCAATATTTCACATTCTTTACCCAATTCTGAAATAATAATATGTGATGGAGTTAGAACATAAAAGAATTAAAATTTTATCTGACGTACATATCAAATAATTTTAGATTGAATCGGACCATGCCACCGGTGCCACTATAAATGCAAATAATGAAATATAGAGAGATGGCACCTGAGCATTTTTTTTAATCACAATATGCACTAACTTATGCTTTTGGTGACAATCTGCTATCACTCGAACTTTTCCCAACCACCCACATTTTTCGTAAAGAGAGAACTTGAATCACAAGGTGGTTTTGTTACAACTTACAAGAAATAATGCTTGGATAGCTGGAAGAACTGATAAATAGACATCGTAACATAATAATGTGAGGTTAAAGATAGCTCCAATTATGCTCAAAATTTCTAAAATGATACAAAAGGTTGACGCCTTAAATACGCTGCATAAATTCTTAGTCCAAGTCGAGGGGCAATAGACAACATCCAAAGTAAAAATGGATCACATGATCCGCTCCTAATGTGTACATAACAAAAAAAAAGAGGTCGGTCAAGTTTCTTGCCATCTTTCTTGCTAGGTTTTAGGGTTTCTCTATACATCCAATAAACATAATCAACTTCCTACAGTTCCACACCCCTTCGAAGATCCAGAAATGGCATTTTCATGGTTGTCATTTACAGCTCATAAGTACAGAATTTATAACATGCATTAGTAGCCTTATGTTGGTCGCGTCTGATGGCATGGTTGTCGGAAGTGATCTTTGATGGGCCAGTATGTTGTACACCTGCTCAAAAATTGGCCTCACATGCAATGCAATCATCGGATCAGTTGGATTGATCATCACGGCTACATCAGTCATCCAAGCCACCTTTCTCGTTGTCTCATTATTGATATCGCATGCTAACTGCTGAAGAAGGGCCAAAAGAACTCCTTGGCTAAGGGGCTGTGGAACAGTTGAGCAGATTGCATGAAGATCAACCTGGAAAAGATTAATTCACAGGAGGTCATGTAACAATTTTTTAGATGGCAAAGAGAAGTATAAATTAAAAAGATAAAGTGAAGCCATGAAAATTGAATCATCTGAACAGCTATGCCTATAGTTTACCTGTGCACATAACCAAGACACAATTGATACATCACTTCTTTGAAGAGCCATGGTAAATGCTTCCTCAAACTTGCGTTCTGAAATCATTCTTGCAATCTCCTTTGTGGGATCCATAGGTGCTTCAACCTGCTGAAGAGACAACCCCTGTTGTGTGTAAACATTAAACATTCAATAGACACTATTCTCGTGCATTCTTCAGGATATCTCAGCAATGCAATTTCATCAGACGACTAAGGAATTCAAGTTTACCATCTCAGGAATAGCGCCCATAGGGCCATTGGGCTGCTGCACACCAACAGGATGTAGGACATTGGAGTTTCCAGAAGCAACAAGAGCTAACAACTTCCTCTGGCCATCAAGCAACTCAGCAGATAGATTCTGGGTGAATGATGAAGCAGAATTTATTGCATCCTGCATGTAAACAGAAAAAAATAATAATAATGAGTGGCAATTATTTCTTAATTGCATTCAATTGTGTTGCATTAACACTCCAGATAGCATGACTAGTTACCCTCAATGTAAGTGCCAACGGAGTGTGAGTTGCCTCAAGATGCTGCTGTGTAGCAGCTATATGTTCATTCATTCCCTTCTGAAAGGTATTGTCTACTTGTTCAAACATCACTTTACATGATTGCTCAAATGCAGGTACTACTGAGGATTCCAAGCAAGACCTCAATGCTTCCTGCAAATTTTGATAAACTTAATAGATAATCTAAACACACCAATAGGCTATTTACAAAACAAGCTGAGACCGATAAAAATAAACATCTGAAACATTAAAAAGCTATAAGTGCTACTACTGATAGTGCTATCAACTATCGCAAAAAAAGGAAACAAGATGCATATACTGTAGTCCAACACAATTTTTTTAGGGAAAGTTCAACACAGTTCATTTCCATCCAACTATAATAAAGTTGATACTAGAAACTAATGCGTCGTTAGAATTTTAAATCTGGTAAGGTTTAAAACCAATGGATATTTGCCTAAAGTAGATGTTAGCTCAAAGAAATTTGGTGCTGCTGATAAGGAACAATACCTGAAGTGCTTGCTTCCCAGAAGTTTGGAATTGATTTTGAATTTGCCTAGTAACTGAACCTTCAAGCTTTGAAATGACAGACTTCTCCAACTGGTTCACAGCCTTATCCCCAATACCTCTCTGGAGTCAAGGAAAAGTGATATGTTACACTGAGAAATAACATTGGTGATAATCAGCAGCATTCAAGTGAAAATGTGAGTTATAACCTGAAATGATTCAGTGACAGCTGAAGAAATAAGCGGTGAAATTGCACGAGCTACAATGGACCCTACTGATGAGATCTCTTTCTTCAATGCCTTCTCCAGCATGGCTGGCAAATCTTTGTTCATACAACTCGTAACAAGAGTAGCAAACTGTTGCATTCGCTCCTTATCAGCCTTTTCATGTTTCATGCTTTCTTCCTGGAAACGTGCCCACAAAGCATCCACATTTGCCTTCATAGCTTTTTCCATGTTTCGACCTAATGCTGTTTCCAATCTTTTGCCTTCCTTTGTTACAGGAGCACTAACAATGTTATTCATCTGCTTCTGCATATCCTTTTGCATGTTCATAATCTGCACATAGTTCATCTACTAAGTAAGAAGAAAATTCAAACAAAAAGATAATACAGTTGCAAAAATAATGAGTCCTTATGAAGAAGTCGAAGGAATTAACGCATTGAATGCAATACTTCTCCATATTAAATAGATATTGTAGAACACACAAAAAATAAATGGACAGATAGCTATTCATAATATGCACATTATCCAAAGCAAGCTATGAAAGCTCCATAATAAGCAGTCAATACAAAAATATTGTTTGTAATAAGTGCCTCATCTACCAGTATAACTTTGATCCCAGTAGTGTTCAGCATGGGCAGGGCAATGTAATTAAATAAGATTTTTTTAGGAGTATTTAGAATAAGATGATGGATAAAGACATCAGATGGTGGTCAGAAAGACATCTGATTTCATATATTATTTTTCTTCCCTTAAGTAAAAAAACTGAAGACAATTATAGAAGCATTTGTTCTGATCAGGTTCAGATATCAAACTGATGGGGGCACAAGAGAACTTCATCTTCTGAGGTCAAAACATTGTAGTAATATTTGCATAGTATCCGTATGGAAAAACGATATATCCAATAAACATGTCCAAGTTAGATGTAACATACCTGATTCAATGTTTCCTGCATAGCTTGAATTTGTGGTAAAGTTGCATGAGATAAAGGAGCACTATTACTGATCCCTGGTTCATTTAGTGAATCAGTGGAATTGAAAGGGCTTGTAGATGGTGTAGAAGTTCCAGAAGCTTGAATCTGTTTTGGTTTTTGCTTCTTCAGCTTGCTAGATAGAGGAGGTTGTGATGTCACAGCAATAGCAGATTCAGTTACCTTGTCATTCATCTCCTTGGTGCCATCTTGAATGTCTTCCTCTGCAGTACTTGGTAACAGTTTTGTTGATTCTGAAATTGCAGTATCATCAATTGGGCGATTTTCTTCAGCAATGGGGGTGTCTATAGAACGCTCATTTTCCACCACAAGGTTACCTTCTAAAGTCTGGGAAGATATCTCCTTGTAATCAGCGTGCTGGTGTTCGGACATTTTTTGCGGATCCAATTTGTTACTCTCGCCAACAACTTTCAGTTCTACTTCCAAGTTGTCCACACCATTGTTATTAACATTCATATCTTGAACTTTCACCTCATCAGAAGTTTGGCCTTGGATGACATGACTGCTATCTGATGATAAAACACCTGATAAAATTTCAGAGGGAGTTACCAAATGTGCTGTGTTGCCCCTAAGCTTAAATATCAGATGAGGATTGGGCATCATTGGAACATCCTTTTGTCCACCCTTGGGCTCATCTTTACTTGTGCTCTCACTAATAGGAGGAACATCAGGGGCATTTGTCATAACAGAATCAACTCTCCTGTCAACTGCATAATCCAAAATTGACTGTTCAGCATCATGACCCAAAGCTGATCCCAGATCAGAACTATTCTGAGGGCTTTTCGGTATAGTCCCGGCAAGGTCGATATTTAAAGGAGCAGAAGATGATGCAGCATCTGTGGCATTGACATCTATACTTGGCAATGGAGGAGCGCTGGGCTTAACCTCAACCGACGAAGAAGTCAATTCATGAATGTCGGTGATTTCTGAAGAAGATGCCCCTAAAATTGCAGGTGTACCCTCCATGCTGGCATCACCATTCTTTATTTTTGGTGAAGCGCTGCTAGAATGAAATTCATAACCAATGGGTCCCTGAGAGCCATGGTTTAGCAAATCCAACCCTTCAGAACCAGGTAACTCAAACATGTGTGACAGAGGATCTCTTCCTGGCCCGGAATTAGCAGCAGGTGGAGGTAAGCATTGGGCCAGATCCAACGCATACTGTTGTATGGCTTGTGTTTGTACACAGTATACTTGCACAACCTGTTCCCCATCAGGCTGGATGTCATTTGTTCCAGTAAGACTCAAAATAGGCATAGCTACAGTAAAATCTGCAATGTAGTCCATATGTGTAGAAGCCGGACATGGGCCATAGTCAACATGCACTGCATATATCATGTTCTTCTTTGCATTTGCAATAACAATAAGACTTGCTCGTGGTAGAACTACAATTTGATTGAAAAATGCCTCATCTAACCGAGGTTCTGAAGAACTTCTCAAGTCCAATGTCTGAATGCACTGCCATGATTCGGAATCGCTAGGCAAAAGCCAGCCTTCTTCACTGACAGAGGACCATATTTTTACTTCTCGATTCAAAGGCCCCTGCAATAAAAAATCAAAACAAGCTCACCAAGACAGTACAAAAGAAGAAACTGAAATAGTGATATTTCTGAGCTAATACGAGAAAAACATTATCATTCTAGACCTGCTTCACCTTAAATATTTGGCAAGTACTCTCAAAAGAAAATATTTGGCAATTAAGATAATAGCCTAACAAAAAAAATGAAGCAGAATATCATGTAGACATCTATAGAAGAAAGAATCATACAGCTGTGATGAGATTTATGTGGTCAGGACGGTGAGGAGAAGTGATGAAAGCCACCATGTTAACAGGATGACCATCATGAGGTTTTAAAGAGGATAGTGCTAGTACTTTCCTATCATCCCAGATCTTCACCTGAGATAGAACCCATAAAAATGTATTAGCTCCAAACAAAAATTCAAAGCACCATATACATGATAGACTGGCATTATTATGCATACAGAAGTAAAAGTTTTACAGGAAACTGGACGAACGGATTATTTTTTGCTTAGGAACTAGATCTTAACATATGAGATATGCTATAGCAAATATTGGTAATGGTTTATTGTAAAATGTACCAAAACTCATCCACTAATATAATGGTGCCAACATTTCATATATACCTACTCAACAATGAAGAAAATTTTATGCAATTCTAGAGAAGACTAACAACTGAAGAAGACGCTACCCATCTATCGTCCATCATAAGGGATAATTCTAAATTTACACTTGATATTAGATGAGATAATCCATTAACAAGCCGAGCAAAAAGGAAGAAAGACATACTGGAAGGAATCATCTCAAGCATAACTCATTCAACATGCCCATCAGTGCTATAAATTAACTTTCAATCAATTTGTTGGCAAAGATAATTAATTAATTACAAACCATGCCATCTTTTGATGCTGAAGCTAAACGAGTGGTCATCCATTGTGAAATGGACAGATCTGTAACCTCTGCATCATGTTTACCAATAAGCTGCACCCCATCAATCAACTTTTCAATTGGGCATTTGAGTGGTTCCTCCGCGGAAAATTCTTTTCCCCTTCCAACTTTTGTTGTGTCTAGTTTTAGCACACGGTTTCCAATTCCAACAAATAGAATTTCCTACAAATCATAGCAGAAATTTCACAAAAAAATTAATAACTAGAAAAAACTTCTTACACTCATGCATTTTGGCAATTTATTTTTTAGAAATTGATGAGAAAAGAAGGAACAATAGAAATGCAATATTCTTATGAAGTTATCTGACTTGTTTGTGTGAGTGCCAACATATTCGTGGATGATATGGCTCTCCATTTCCAACAATTTGGACCGCCACTATTATTTTTCCAGTTATTTGTGGCTTATTTTCCTCATCGGGTCCTTCATCAATCTTCCACACAAATACTCTCCCATCTACGCTCGCACTGCAATGGTCAAAACTCAAAAGAAATATGTAAAAAGAAGCAGCAGAAGAATCATAAAAGAAGCATCAGATAAACTACCTGGCTAAAAGGTGAACATCCTCAGCAAAGAAACCCATGTCAGTGACCTTCTGATGAAATGAAAACAGATTGAGTTCATTATACAATCAACACGAGCGAAAGAAAATGCCACAGAAGTTCCCAAGTTCATTCAAACATAGTATAGTGATAATAAAAAGGTGGGAGTAATACACAATTTTTCTGCATAAAATCAAAATTCTTGGTCATTGATTCAATAAATAGAAAAGAAACTGCGACTTTGACAGGAGAAAGTGTTAAAAATTATTAGAAGTAACTAGTACATAAATAGTTCAACCAAGAGGATTCATCTTGTAAAAAGCAAAAAAGGCTTAGCAGAATAGTCCAGTCAAACCATAGCCTAAGAAGGATTAGTTGAATAAACAACCCAAGTTAATCATTATGCAACAGCATGGTGAGGACATTTCTTCAGTGGGATGGACCCATGAGTAGATCACTTTCCTGGAAACGGAACACAAACCCAATGTACTTAACATAGGTCCCAGCCTCTTTTTGTAGGAAATGTCCTAACATTCTACCAATCAGGAAGTATATTTAGGCACCGACCTCTATTCCCAACTACAGCTAAACTGAAGTATACATATGCACAAAAGTTAGAATCATAGATCATCACGAAAGAAAGCCAGATAAGGATTCAGCTAAAACACAAATTCTCCGAATGTGAAAAGAAATGACGACTCCCAGTTTCAGAGGAGTCCAAGAAAACACATACTTGCTAAAGCTCTTTTTCTTTTTGCCAGAGACGTCTTCCACTTATATTGGTAAAGCTTTATATATAAGAATATAGTATATCCCTAAGGTCTGCAGGAATGAGAGAACTTGTGCAAAATGTCTCAATGATATGAAACATAAAGGGCACAATGTCTAATCGTACTAGATCATATCGGGAGTCATGTATCAAACAAAAGTGGGCAGGTCTCTCCCTGATATGGAGAAATGTCATCATAAGATTTCCGAATAGGAACTTGATTCAATTTAACAACTACCAAGTTCCCCAGAATGTAACCAAGATTTAGAGCTATATCACAACTGCCTCAATCAAATTAGATGTCATCGCAACTAAACACAAATTTGGAAAGATCTCGAACCTGAGTGTGCCCTTTGAGCAGGGATCTCAGCGCCGTATTGATGTTAAGCACCCGAATGGCCCCCAATTTAAGCCCGTAGCATATGTACGTCCGGTTGACGGCGATCTGTCGACCCAAAACCAACCCTGGGTCCGACGTATACTTCGTAATCGGTGTCACCTCCAGCTGAGGCGGCTGCTTCTCCCCTGGCAACCTGACGTCGACGTCATACACCGCCCGTTCCCCACCGCCGAGCAGCTTCCCTCGGGGCAGCTTACTGCTAGGCAGCCTCGCCGGGGCGGGCTGTGTAAGAGCCACGGACGGCGCAGAGGAGACGGGGTGGAGCGCCGTAGGGTTCGGAGGGGGGGAGAACTCTGAAGGCGCGGCCGATGGCAGCGGCATGGATACGGCGGTCTCGAGATTCGCGGCAGGGTTCAGCAGGGCCATGAGACGCGCGCCGGGGTTGGGACTACCGCCAGCGTTGTGATTGGGGTTAAGGAGATGGGGAACAGGTGAGGCGGAGAAAGGGGTCAGATTAGGGCGCTGGAGGGGTTCCGGCGGGTAGTGGAGGAAGGGGTGGTGGAAGGGCGGGTTCGCCGGAGGGTAGGAGAAGGCACCACCAGGAGGCGGCGGGGCCGGGAAGGAAGGCGGCGGCGCGGCGAAAGAGGATGGAGGAGGGAAGGGAGACGATGGAGATGCGGCGCCGGCGCCTGTGGTGTTAGAGGTCGGGAGAAGGACAGGGGAGGAGGGCGGCTTGAAGAGGAGGCCGGAAGGGTTCGGGTTCCCCGCCGGAGACGCCATCGGCGGCGAGCGGCGAGCGGCGGACGGCTAGGGTTTTTGAGGTGAGCGGCAGGGGGTTATCGTGCGCCGGGGGGCGCAAGAGGAGGCGTAGGTTAAGGAGAGAGAGAGAGAGAGATCTGAAGTGAGGGAAATGGAAGAGAGAGAGAGAGAGACGAAGAAGGCCAAAAGGCAAAAAGTTAGATTGGAAGGAAACACAGTGAAAAAATATTGTAAAAAATGGAAATTTGACAAATTTGAGCATTAATTAAAACATGTATTTTTAATTCACACCTTATTAAAATACGTACCACAAATACAAATTTAATCGTCAAAACTTTATATTTTCAATTGAAAAATAATTTCATAAATACATAAGTAGACTTCAGCTTTTATTTTTTATAATAATTCAGAAATTGAGTTTGGTTTCATTGCTATCGCACTGTCTTAAAATATAATAAAGTCTGCACCATAAAATTATATCACTCTCTAATAAAAAAATTGCCATGGGCATCAATACCGTTAATAGACTGATTTAATTTTATTTCTCAGTTTAACCTTATTTGATTATTTCTCAAATATCTGTTTAAAAAAAATGTTTTTTTGGATAATTTCAACTTGCATCCTCATTAATTATGAGTTAGTTTGTAAACTAGCATTCCAGCAAGATGGCCAATGGTATTCTTGAATTATTTAAACCTTCTAGCATATTAGAAAAAGAAAGCAAATATATGTATAAAAAATTACCCGATCCCATATTCATATGGAAAGGCATCTAATATAAATATATATCATAGAATATTTATTAAGCATATTTTTATCTATAATCAGTAATCAATAACATTTGATATATAGTAATATAATTAGCAAGTTTTGATTAAAAAAATCAAGACGAATGCTTTTGTTTTGATTTTAAATATGAGTGCCTCTATTGTCATTCCAAATATTTATTTTGAACAACTTTATCGTCTTTTATTTTTTTATTTACATTTTTATGTTATTTATCTAACGTCGGCTTCTCGCCAAGTTTCTCCTTTTTTTCCTTTCAAACACGATGCCACTTAAATTATTTTTAATATTTTTTATCTCTCTTTTTTCTTCATGGTAAAAGTTTAATCGATCATGATTATTTTTTTAGGAAAAATGAAACACGAGAGGTTTTATTATTGTAACTTGTAGTGTGGAGACATTTTGTTAATTTTTAACTCTACTAATCTGCACTTTTTTCGATGGGATGATTTGCAGATAGAGGAAAAATAAGAAAAAAAAGATAAAGTTGTCCAAAATAAATATTTAGAATGGCAATAGTAATTTTTTGGGTGACAATAGAGGCATCCTTAAATATATATAGACTATAGCTCACAATCTAGTAATTCGTGAACTGAATTATTAATATTGATTTGAGACAAAATGCAAAAGCCTAGAAGTTATAATTGAACAAATTATCTAATATTATTTATTTCCACGATAAGTTATTTTTTATTTGTTTTCATTGTAGAATAATGAAAAAATGTAGAAAATGTTGTTTGAAAAGATAAATGTTTTGCATAATCATTGAGAGTTTAGTGCTTCTCTAGATCAGCCCACCGGTGGTTGTCTATTACCTATATTTCAAGAGCCAACTGTTTCGATACCAACATTAATTTTATTAAAAAAGGGAATGAGAATGCTAAGGTTTGTGTAACTTAGATTATTCTTAAGTTATAATTGATATTATTGTTCCCCAAGAAGATAATTTATGATGGTAGGAATCAACTTAATATATTTTGTCGTCTTAATTGTCTCTTGTCATAAAGTGATTGATTCCGAAGTAGGTTAGGAGTGCCCATAATTTTTCTAATTATAAAGGGTATGAACATTGAATGAAAATATTTATTCATCCATCATAACTCTCTTAAATTTCAAATTTATGGCATATAGCAATTGAGCTTTATTCTGATTCGTGTTACATAGAGCTCTTTTCTTGTTACGGTGTTTTTGTGATTCTTCCGAATTTCACATAAATAATTAAATTACTATATTAGTTTGAAGTGTATTTGAATGAAGTGAAATGTAATCAGAAATTAGGTAGTTGACGTGATATATTAATTTTAACGAGTGTTTGAACAAAATAAATATTTTTAAATATAATGCATTTTTTATTAATCAATAGAAAGTAAGCGTATAAATTAAGATTTGTTATTAAAAATTTTGTTAAAATATAGATTTTAAATATAATAAAACACTTTTAAATAATTTATATTTAGCAAAAAATTTTAAAAAAATTAATAAATAGTATTATATTAATACTTATAATAAATAAATTATTTTATATAAGAAATATAAAAGAGATAAAATGATAAAAGGAAAAAAAGTTTGTAAAACAGAAATAAGTCGCATAAAAACAAAAAAAAAAGTGGAACAAATTTCAGGGTGGCCCACCGTAATTAATGCAACTTGGTTTGATCTTGGAAATGGCATTAGGGTGTTTGACAAAATAAGTGAAACCCAACCAAACCTGCTTACACCTAATTTCAATTGTCAAATTCTCCTCTTAATTTTTTTTATCAACTTAAATTTTTCTTATAATAAATAATTACATAAGCAAAAATATTTTTCTAATAGAGTGAAGAAGTGAATTAACTTTCAATCTCTTATGGTCCTACTAATCCTTCAAAGATCGTCTATTATTCAAATAATTGTTCGCTAAATAATAATAATTTTCTAATGACTTGGTTTCATGCACATTTTTGTATCATCATGAATATTCTCTCCGCACGCATCACGTATCATCGTATTTGTAATTGAAAGCCTATAAAAGCAATTGTCGATGAGTTGTCTCGATCATAATACTTGCGTTGCATATGTTTGGCTAAATGCCCTTCGCCTACGCACATGCATATGGTCCTGTGTCGGAATGATTCCATGACAATTGGTCTTAGAATAGTTCATTCTACTCGCATCAATGTGCTGATGACCCACTTGTGTTGTCACAATATGCCATATAGTGAAAAAGTGATTCCGCTCGCAAATCCCCACATTGTGCAGTTGCAATAGCGTCATGTTCTTGATTGTGGACACCAACGACGAATACTTGGCAAGCTTCATTACCGCACGACCAATCTGCCCCGCAACAAATTCCTCATATGCTTGGGTCGCGCTCGTCATCCACTATCACAATGAATATCTCCTCGTCTAATCAGGACGATCATGCCTCGTTCACTCGAGTAAATAATGACTCCACACATCTAGTCAATCCTAAAGTATCAGGTTGCATCAAGAAGTGTGTCTCTATACCCAACTACGATTCAGTAATGGATCCGCTCCGGATTTAGAAACATTATTTTTGTTTTTGACACATCCTTCCACGTGACCAGTGGCGGAACCGCTGGGTGTTGATGGTGGAACCACGTGCACCCACCGGATAAACCTAATAGTAGTAGCAAATAATCACATATTTATGTCCACGGTGGTGGTTGATTGCGCATAATCATAGTTAAAACTTATGGGTTGAAAGTCATTGCCTCACTATTAAATTTAACAGTTTTTAATTTGTAATTATCTTTTATCTAATTAGCTCATAATACAATCTCATAATAAATATCCTTTATTTGTATTATTTATATGAATATAGTTCATGAACTAAAAACCGCTAACACATCATTTTCTTGCTTTTAGTTTGATGTAAATATACTTTATATTATTATCATAAAAAGGAGCAAATTATACCTATTATCATGGAAATATTGTTTCTCTTGTTTAAGTTATGCATTTCTTCTTAGTATATTATATATAAGAGTGTTATTGCATTGCATAAGAAAGGAAAAAAAATATTTAATAATTATGTTTTATCTCAATGAGCTCAAATTGTATAATTTCATAATAAATGTAATTGATTTATATTAGTCTTATATTAAGGAATATATTTCATGATCATGCACTTAGTCTTAATTTCATATCATAATTTCATGCTTAAAATATGCATATTTTATTTATAATTAGAACTAAAATCGATATGATTTTGACCATTAAAATTAATACTTTTAACATTATAATTTGAAAAATTAATATAATGTTTCGTTTATATTAATAAAAATTTTAAACTTTTATTCTTATTTGCGAATCCAATCAACTTTTAGCGTGGTCCGCCATTGCACGTGACAGTGTTAGTTTTTGGAAAAAAAAAAAGTTGCATTTTCTCTTTTTCCTTTCAACTTCTTCTCATCTTTTTTTTTTCTCTTCCTCCAACATTTCTTTTTTTCAATGGCCATTTTTCTCTTTCTTTTATTCCTCTCCAACTTTTCCATATAATGACACTTCAATTTTTATCTTTTTTTTTGTTTTTCTTGACTTTCCTTTCCTGCATTCTTTAATTACCTCATGCATTCATGGATTCTTTTCTTTGCTCTTTTTTTTAAAAAAAAAATCGAACGAAGCTTTCTCCTATTGCTTTCCGACCCCAAAACCCAATCACCTCGTATCATTTTGAGTCGGGTCACAAGTTGTTTAACAAATTGAACCGTTCGAGTGGGCCATTTTTAACACAAAATTCTTGGCACCATCTCTCGATCACTCACTCATAACACACAAACGATACCTCTTCTTCTACAACCTCTCTCTCTCTCTCTCTCTCTCTCTCTCTCTCTCTCTCTCTCTCTCTCTCTCTCTCTCTCTCAACTTCTTTCCCATCTCTGTGTGTCATCTGCATACACCAGGAGAGAGATGTGCTGCTGGTGTCCGAGCAGGGCGTGCTGCCTCTGCTTCCTGTTGGTGCTCGTCATCCTCCTCATCGGCTTCGTCTTCGGGTTCGGCGTCTTCGCCCATGGCTTCCACAAGCTCAAGGACGCCTTCCACCTCCAAAGCTCCTACCAACACGACGCCGCCACCGCCGCCGCCTTCTTCCAGCAGCACAGGCCCTTCCTCGCCGCGCCGCCCGCGCACCTCTGAACCACCACCAGCCGCCGTTGCAGGAGATCTCCGAACAATTTTCTCCTCCTCCTCCTCTCTACATGCTCTACATTCCCCATTGTTTCTTGAATGGATCTGATTATTATCATGGATACAGCAAGCATAGACGATTAAGATTGGAGATATCTACCTTACCTTAATATGATGTGCCCGCCGTAGTGCATTATCGAAGAAGATAAATCCCGAACTTGAATTTTTTTTTTTCATGATTTGGCCATTTGCAATCGTATTCTTTCAAGTTTCAATCTCGAACTAATCTTAATTCACTGTTTTTTTTTGTGTGTCGCCAGAGTGCTACAGGTGGGGAGTTTAATTAGTAGAACTATAATTAGTGACTTAAAAGTGAAGGATGAGTTGTACAATGACCTAGCCGTTTTAATGACGACGACGAGTGCAATTATGGACAAGAGTCCAATATTATAAAGCCTCGAAAAGAGTGGTTGGTGCTGTTTTTGGAACCGTGCTCGTTTTCTTTTCCTTTTGGGGATCAACTTGGCCTCTTCCATCCATCCGTCCATTCTTTTATTCTACTTTAGTTTTCTTTTATGATGATTGCCCAAAATAAATTTGACGATTCCTGACCATTGAGCCACGGATATTACGGTGGAAAAAGGATTATTTTTTTAAAAAATGTTCCAATAAAAAAAAAAGTTTTTAAGATTAGAAGTTGAAAGACCGTTGAAACTTGTTTCCAAATTATGAAATATTTGACTCTCATATGTATTTTCTTTTTTATTTTCTTAAAACCACACAATCCGATACGAGAGAAGAATTTCTTTTGTTTGCAAACACCGGACCGTTCGATATGCAGAAACTCAGACATATTTTGTTATTGAAAATTTTAAAGCTCGTCAGCTGCAACAAATTATTGACATTAATATTGTAGATAATAAATGAGAGATATCTATTTAAACTATTCGGATATGTTTTGATGATTTCTTTTTCCATTTTACAAGAAAATAATATCATCCAATTGCATCTAGCTTCTTAATCTTCCGG
The DNA here is from genome assembly GCA_030549335.1 of Pontederia crassipes. Classification (NCBI taxonomy): domain Eukaryota; kingdom Viridiplantae; phylum Streptophyta; class Magnoliopsida; order Commelinales; family Pontederiaceae; genus Pontederia; species Pontederia crassipes. The sequence goes on along the minus strand of JAUKPH010000017.1, from coordinate 15,146,243 downwards.
ATCATTTATTAGCATTGATGATCTTGTGACTCCTCATATCTTATTCATATTTTTTAAAAAATCTCTTATTTTGTTTATCTACAATAATATGTAATTAAAATTTAAAACAACTTTCGAACACATTTTAATAATTTTAGTCACTATTTACATTACAAACACTTTCTTTAAAAGTAATCATTTACATTTTTATAATATTCAAATGATTAGATAATTAAAATGCGCCCAAAAAGCCTGAATTATGCCTGGACCAACTATTATGTTAAGAGAAGGTATCATTTTTTTGTTCAAGACATTTAGGCTTTGTTTGGATGAAGATGAAAGAAGGGGAATTGATAAAAAGAGAAAGAAGGAGAATCGATTTTCTCTGTTTATTTGAATTAAGTTGGAGGGAAATGGAAGAGAAAGTCTCCTCCTTTTCCTTTCATTCTTCTCCAATTCTTTCACTCTCAAATCAGGGTGAAAAGGAGAAAAAAGACCACTTAACATGTATTTTTATTTTTAATCATATAAATTAAATACATAAGTATATATATAAATAATATAATCGTCCAAATAAAATTATTACTTAACATTCATTTCATTCCCTTTCTTTTAATAATGTGAACTAAACAAGAATAACTATTCATCATCATTCTCCTACATTTCCTTCACATTCTTTCCCTTCCCATTCTTTCTTCCCTTATCTTTAATAAAATTTGAACCAAACAGAGTCTTATGTATCAACTCTCCAGCGATTGCTTCCAGTAAACATGGTTATATTTGCCTAACTTGCATGAAATCATACCATTACAAAAACGTCGGACACCGAAATTTCTAATTGCAGTCATCAATTTAACTTCCACCCCAACTATAGCGCCCCCAAAATCGCAGACCCCGGGAGCGCTACAATGCCTATTGCACTACTGACCTTGACTATTCAACAAAATGGTATACATGGCACCAATATAATAATAATATTGAGGAGTCTTCTTTGGTTTCTCTATTTTGGTTACACTCGCTAGGTAACATCTACATCTTTTTGAAGTAGCTTCTGTGTTTTTATGACGAATACTATGATCTTTGGTTCTTTTTGTGCAATACCTCTAACTATAACCTTATCTGTACTTTGTGTGCCTATGATCACTTTCTTTTGCTTGCACAATATGGAAGCATCATGTGAGGTTAGCCAATCTATGCCCAAAATTATATCATAATCTTTTATAGGGATAATGATAAGATTTGCATGATGGTTCCTTTTCTCTATCTCTATGGATACGTTAGGAAGATGTTTGTGATAATCAGGGTTCCTTGAGGGGTTAAGATGTTCATCTTATGCTCTAAATTCGTTGCAGTTAACCCTAGTGTTCTAGCACATTCATCTGATATAAATGAATGAGAGACACCGAAATCGAACAGTACTTTTGTAGGTAAATCATATACGAATAGCGTACCTCGAATGACCTCAACGTTATTCTGTGAAGCATCATCTTCCAAATTGAAAAGCCTTCCTTGCACCAACTGCTGTTGTCCACGTCTTGGACAATTCGCTGTGATGTGACCCATTCCACCGCAATAGTAGCAAGCTCCAGATTTCATTCGGCATTTCCTAGCATGGGTCCTACCACAGGTGTTGCATAAAATCCGCTCACCTTGTGAGGGTGATGCTTGAGGGGCTTTGGGAGGCTGTTTCCTCTGTTGCTGGGTTGGGCACCTCTGCGCCTGCTAAGGGGGTCGCTGTTGTTGCTGCTGTTGTGGTTGTTGTTGCTATGGGGAAGGGACTTGTTGTTGAGGATGGTATGATTGTTGTTATTGTTGAGGACGGTGGTTCTATTGAGGCGCTAAATATGGATGGTACCGATTGTCCCATCGTTGGTGTTGCCAATTGTTCCTATGAAACTGTTGTTGCTGATGGGAACTCTACCCCACATTCTGCTGAGCCCTCTTCTCCATCAGGAGGTCCTGATGGTCCTTTTCGGTCATGGTTGCTAGGCTGACCGCTTCATCTAGGGCTTTGCAATTTCTTGGCCTGGTTTGACACCTCAGTGCGGGCCTTAGTCCATCCACAAAACGCTTCGCTAGAGTCAATTCGTCCATAATCAAATTTGAGTATTTCTTCAACCGGACGAACTTGGTCATGTACTGGTCCACTGTCATGGTCCCTTGCTCCAGGTACAGAAATTCCTTCTGCTTCAAGTCCTTCTGAAAGGTCGGAAAGTAACGCGTCTCGAATGCCTTGCGGAAGTCTCTCCATTCGACAGTCCTGACTTCCGAAAAATTGGTGGCCTTTCTTGCCTTACACCATTCCTTTGCATCTTTTTGGAGAGTATCTCTAGCGAATAGGACATTCTTGTTCTCAGGAACGTCGAGGATGTCAAACTTTTCCTCCAACGTTTCTATCCACTGCTCAGCAACCTCGATACCTCCCTCCCCATTAAACGTCGGAGGTTTTGACCTCCAAAATTCTTGCAGTGTACAAGGAATGCGGGCTTGGAGTCCCTACTGCAGGGAGGGGATGGTGGAGGCGGATACAACGGAGGTGGAGGAATGAGGTGGGTCTCTTCTTCGTTATATATCTCATTCTCACTGGTGGACACTGATCCTCTTCTTTGAGAAGCCATCTATAAAAAGATCACGGTAATGTTTAAGAAAAAGTGCATAATCAAAGATCTTTAACACAGATGAAAATCTTAGATCAAGATTGAGACCATAATGCTCAACATTCATTAAAGCAAACATTAATCTCTTGATGGGTTTAGCAAAACATAAATATCTGTTTGAGGTGCACTAAGGCCTTCACATCGAGAAATATCAAATACTAATCACTACGTCTAGAAGGCTCCCCAAGTTCATTCCCCGAAATTCTTCTCATGCTTCGAAGATTGAGGCACTCATCATCAATGTGTCCCTCTTGATAGCAGAGACCACATCACTCCTCTAGATCTGTCTGACTGATAGGACTTGGGTCTCTGAACCGTAATCCCCTTAGTAGTGCAGGAACTTCTTCTTCATCATCAGAGGATATACAAATTGGATTGCTAATACGTCCTCCTCTCGTCTGCAAGTGCCACCTTTGACTCATCTCTTCACGCATCTCAATGGAGTAGAAGTGGCGTGGGGAGGGTAACTCCAGATCATTACTTTTCATGCTCTCTGAATCTGAATGCTCCGGTACCACTAGAGCAGGTTGTGGCGGGGTTGGAAGATCTAGTGGGCGTACACGTATCCCAACTATATGACCCTTATCCCTTCGTACAACTCTAGTTATTATGCGACGTGGAGGCATCTATAACACAAATTAACTCAATAACATAAGTATGATTCACATAGGAATGTACTTATTACTTACTTGAGGAGTGGAGCCGCAGATGCTTGCACATGACTTAACTGCGAGCTGTGTACAGTATGAACAATGAATGCCATGCATGAACATTTACTCTATTATGATCAATGAAGAAGCCAAGAACTTAGGCTCTGATACCAAACTATAACGCCCCCAAAATCGCATCTCCCGCCACGTAGGCGGTTAGATTGATCCTGGGAGCGCTACACTGCCTATTGCACTACTGATCTTGACTATTCAATAAAATAGTATACGTGGCACTAATATAATAATAATATAATAGAGAACTTTAAAAATACGAAAATTTAATAGTCGAAATATTAAAATGAAGGACTTTAATGCGAAAGTTCATGATGTCTTTTAATGCAATAAAATATGCGGAAAACGCAATAAAGCTTGTCAGAGGTTCAATGAGTAGAACAACATGATGTCTCAGAACTATTACAATTATTAAAAGATATGTAGCAAGAAAGCTTGAAGCAAAAGTGTCAGTCATGTGCAGCATTCTCCAAGCTCTGCGCCCTCCATCCTCCATCAATTTGCATTCTCACCTGCAAAATCCCAATGCAGGGGAATCTAATACCCATGAGCAAAAAGTCCTGTACAATAGCAATAGACGGTGAAATAAGGATCGATGAAAATCATGAAATTAATAGATCAATAATGAATCCATACATCATTCTTTTACGTTACTTTGCATTGCTTTACTTTATGGTACTCTACTTTGCATTGCTTTACTTTATGGTACTCTGCTTTGCATTGCTTTACTTTACATTACTCTACCTTGTGTTACTTTACTTTACATTGCTTTGTTGTGAGTTGCACTATGACTTTTACATTACTACAATATCCTTAAAGTTGATTGTCCTATGCGAGTTCGACTTTATTAATTAGGATGCCAAATGTGTCTCTCTGAATCTCTGATGCTAGTAAGCCCATAAGGGAAAAGAGGTGGATGTTAATACCTCACCCGATTCAGAATGTACGTGGGAGAGAACCTACACCTCAGGAAAAGTGGTCGGTTAAGAACCTGTAGGTTCACTGTCTCCTCAGTTGACTACCTGTCCCTCTGGCATAATACTTTAATTTTTAAAGGAAGAGGTGTGACCAAAACATCACCCTTCATTCGAGATACAGGTGGGAGAAAATATGGAATCTCAGGAATAGTGGTCATTGAAGACAGTAGCTTCGTTGTCCCCTCAATTAACTACCTATCCATCCTCTACTTTAACTATGATCTTTGCTTTAACTTTGGGGGCAGCACATAGCAATCTCATGTCTTTGTCTTTGCTTTATTTATCTTTAATCATTGTGAAATCTATGATTTAGAATCCAACTGAACATTGATCTTTGTACAATAGGACTCAGTCGGTATAGGTGAACTAGTCAGAGTCTCAGTTATGATTAGGAGTGAGTCAATCCGATTAGGTCAGACCAAGGGGTCTAACTGTCGGACCGGTCGACCGTTCCTAATGGATCGGTCGATCGTTCTCTGAAACTGATCGACCGGTCCTCTGGGATCTGTCGACCGAGTTCTTGGTTGGGTGTCTGTGAATAAGTCGATCATTCAGGGTGTCGGTCGACCGTTCGTTAGGCCATGAAAATGTGCACTGCACATCGGATCGATCGACCATTCTCTAAGGGTCGAATCTGTCCATTGACAGATAGATTGATCGACCGCCATGGTGAGGCCAGTCGACGGAAAAGAAGAACTCCTACGCGTTCTGTACACAGACCGGTCGACCGTTTGATGAAATCGATCGACCGGTCCCTATGATAAAATAGGGCCGCCGGACTTTTCCATCGATTCCGACAGCCTTCCGGCTGTCAATTGATGTCGACATCAATATGAAAAATGTAGGAAGTTATTTCAGGATCATAATGAACCTATCCTACGCAATTAACAATCGCTATTTCATCGTCTAGGGATTTAGAACGCTAAGGGTACCTCTTTCGTCAAAAATTTGGATTCGCCGGTCATTGTTCGTCGTCCGTGGGTCACCGGACGTTCGCTGTCGCCTGGAAGGATTCGCCTCTTCTGTGCGTAAGCCGAGGGAGAGTCATCGCGCGTTGAGGGATGTCGAACGATGATGCGTGCCGGTCGCCTTTGCCTCTGCCGCTCAATGTCGCGTCGATCGCCGGATGAGGAAGAGGAAGACGAGGGAGGTGGTGGTCGGCCGAAGGTTCCAAGAGGCGCAAAGAGCGACCCCCATCGCCCTTATATACAACCCCGGCCGACCTGACGAAGCGACCGTGACTCAGGGGAGAAATTTTATCCCCTGTCGGCCGTTCCACCTTCCTTATATATATATATATATATATATATATATATATATGTTTAAGAAGACGATGCGTTACACCAACCAACTTGTCTTGAATCAGCAAATGTAAAATACAAGAAACCAAAATTTAAGGGTCCAAATGACCAAAAGGGCAATGCAGATAGAAGTTTCAAGAACATATATAAATGAAACAAACACAATGTACTTTACAAGTTGATCAAGCAAATGAGCAATGTGAATAATCCAATGATTGTAAGTTTGAAGAACATACACATGGTATACAACAAAAATCCAACTGGGACAAGGATGAATGTACACAGGGAATATGACATTTTGTTGTCTTGATACACCTAGAACTGCAGGTCGACATGTATAATTCGTCTGAAGAACATGCCATATAGTATGCATAAGTAGCTCATAGCATGCATATGATTTATGTTCCATGATGATGAAATGCATATGTCATGACATATAGAAATCATGATATAAGATCATAACATGCATGGGCCTCAACATACTCTAACGGGAGAAATCTCCTGCACCCCATGGATCCGTGCAGTTATGGATGATGCTTAGATTCGACGGCGAGAGCCTCGTGACGGCGACATTGCACATGAGTCTGTCGGACTACGGCCCAAGTTGTCTATTTCTTCCATGTCATGATGATGAACTCTTATAATGGTGAAGTATGTATGACTTATGGGCCTCTTATCGAGTCATGTACTCCACTTGAACTCATTTATGTATGTTGAACTCTCTATTGGGTATATGTTAGAGCCTATTAGGCCCATGAGCCAATTTATATATCTTGGGACTTTATTTACTTATGAAGTCTTTCACTGTTATGATATTGATGTTCTATGTTTATATATGATTATGCTTTCGCTGCAAAAGTTTTTATGAAATTAGGTCATGTCAAGTGACGTCGCCTAGAGTTCGGCAAATTTAAATTGGGGTCAAATTTTGAGGGCGTTACAACTTCAATTCCACCTCAAACCGTAAATCGAGAAAAGCAATTCACGTGATTTCGCTACAAACCAGACTCACATCTCCTTTCCACCCGCACCAGCACCACAATCCAACTCTACACTTGGAACTTTACTAGATCATCTCGAGGAACAAACCTCGACAATTCACACGAAAAGGGAGCCTAAGTTTCACCAAACCAAACACCTAGGCTAAAACAGCATTAAGCTTGTGGAAATCCCGCAAGAATCCAACACTAACCGAACAATTGAAGCAAAGAGGAAGAATTGGTTTCAACTGTGTCGCCGATGATGATGTACTTGAAGAGGTAAGCATAGGACATCGTGCCCACCTCAATCCCGAATTCCCCGAAGTGCGAAATCCGATGACGACGAGCTAAAGAACAAATGGAAGGCAGAAAATCGACCGAATTCCTCAATTTTTTGGAGGGTGACGATCAAATTGGGAGTTCCAATGTGATCGATTCGAGGGAGGAGAGTGAGAGAGAGAGAGAGACGCGTAGCGCGGCAATAAATTTTTGTGGGCTCGTCTTTCTCTCTCCCTCCCTATCGATAGCCTCGTGACCGTCCCCTAAAGAAACGGAAATGCCCAGCTAAGTTTTGGAATCTTTGCGTGACAACTCATCTGATCTAGACAATGGGCTAACATACTGCATTCCTCTGAATTGGACTTCTCCAATTCCATGTTTTGAGCCTTAAATTACTGGACTTGAGAACCAGCCCTGGTGAGAATTAAAAAATTGAAAATTTTTTGAGGGAATTTTAAAATTTTAATTACTATTAATTCTTCAAATATTTCAACCAAAGTGCCAACTAGTCAATCACTTGAGCCAATCATTAACCGAACTTGTCTAGTTGGTGAACTAAAACATCTTATTGATATTTTGGTTGTAGTAGTTTTTTTTTACATGAACAAAAGGCTGATACATTGAACTTAGAAAACACATTTTCCTGGAGGAGTTATAATTTTTTTTTTGAGGAGTTATAATTATATCATTGGAATTGAATTAGTCATGTACACATTGTAAATAAGCTTTGTGAGAAAAGCAAATGAATGTTGGTGTTCTGCTACCAACCACAATATTTTTTTTGGAAAATAAAGTTTATTAGCTACTGTGTACTTTGGAGAAACATTCCACCACCCACAATGAATAAAGAAGAAGATATTTAATTTTGAGAGAACAAAAACTTTTGAAATCATCATTGGCGAATAATTTTCCTAATTTTAAGAGCACAAAAAATGCTTTGTCTTCCAGCTTAGGATTCATGTCCGAGGGTGTAACCGAACATCATTTTGAATAGAATTTTATGTAAGCACATTTTGAAACAATGTCACTGCAGAAAAATATTTTGTATGGCGTTAGCGTATGTTTACCTCCTGATTGGTTGTTTTTTTTACATCCCCACTCTCCCCATTTGGTACTTGGATAAAAAAGTGGATAAAATCAAACTCAATCAATTTTTTTCTTAGATCCCACTATATTAGTAATCCGATCAACAAATGAGAAAAACTATTAATTGATGTATTCAGACTATTGATAATGTCTTGAATCTAAACTCAATTATAATTTTATATGGACTCTTGCGGGGTCAGACGCTTCATATCCCCTACGGATTGAGCCACTATCATCCAAGAATGTAGTCCTATTTAGGATGAACTTCGTAAATCTCGTGTGTTCTTATTTGTGCGAATTCTGTCTCCCACTTTTCGTAACACAGACAAGCAATAAGAGTGCTAATTGGACGGACTCAATGAACTTGCTTATGGTTGCCATAATGAGGCAATAGTTTGATGAAGGTAACTTCTGAGAAACTTGGAGGAAGATTACAAATAGTTTCAACATGACTAGGCACAAGAAAAAACATGAAATTGCACACTTAAAAAGTAGGTCGAAGGTTTTGAAGGAAAATTTTAACCTCTATCATAGTCTTGCTAACTGGAGTGGATGAAGAGATTAAAATGATTGATTTAAATTCTCTAAATTTTTCTCAAATGATTTTAACAAAGATCCTATTTTATTCATGTTACCCTAGTTGTTGCGAAAAGTTTGGATATTAACAAATCGTCGATATCGATAGGTGGGAGAAAATTGATGAAGAGAAAGACACACAAATTTACATGTGTTGATATTGTCTCTTATGTCCATGATTGCCTCAAAAAGTTTCACCATATTCAAATGTCAATAGTGTTACATTCATTGTTCACAACCCCCTCGATATATGGTGCATAAACACATATGAACCTTAAGCAACATTGCACGATAATAAAATATTTTTCATAATTATGATATCCCTCAATCTTCCCATTATGGTTATTACAATTTTTCAGATTCTTCCTACCATAACTAACAAACTAATTATGCTTAAAATCAGTTTCACCTAATTAATTCAAATGATCTTTCACTTTGAGATTGAATCTCTTGAGATTGAACTTCATCTGCTTATGCCCGAACTCTAGATGACTTCTCCATGCGACTAACTATGGAGGAAACGTTGCAACGAGCCTCAATTTTTTTGTGACATACCTGACTCTTCCTTGATTTTGTACAACTACTTATTGTGCAATTTATTTTTACCTTCAGGCAATTCTATTATCACCCAAATTTCATCCTTGTACAATAAATTCTCTGAACATTTTAGATCTGCCCGCCATTGAGCCAATGTTTTAAAATCATGCGAATCAAGAAGATAAATATGGAACATTTCATTCTTATAATTAAACGCATAATTCCTAGTTTTAAAAATAGGATAAGAGATTGGTTCGGCTTGCCAACCGAGTGAAGGTTCAACCGAATTTAACTTAGTCAACCAAATTTTTATATAATAATATTATTTATAAATATTTGAGAGTAATATAATATATAAATTACTAAAAAATAATTAAACTAATTTAATAATTATTATTTGTTACTAGATGTTGGTTTATAGTAATTTGATTTTATTAATTATATTATAACCAATATAATAGTGCTAAATTTATTTTCAACATAAATTATAATCATATTTTTTTTCTCTTTTCATGTATAATTTTTTATTATATACTTAATATTATATTTCCATTTTTATTCATTTCTTCCACTTACCATCTTTCCTTTTATTTCTTATTTTGAACTCTTTCCCTTTTTTGTTGTAGAACATTCAAATTTCACTGCAAATTTCTTTTGGTAACTTTAAATCATCATAACCCCCTAAAAAAATCTTTCCATATTACTCATTTTTTGAAAAATAAAAAAAAGTTGGGTTGAACCTGATTTATCGGTCCAACCCAATTTTTATGAATTTTTTTAAGTCAACCCAACTATTTGAAATTTCCAATTTTAACATCAAATTTGACTGACTTGATGTCTGATTGAACTGGTTGAACCGATTGGGCCGAACTGATTTTTAAAACATTGATAACTCCTAATCTCAAGACAAAAACATTGCTCAATCCATTCAACATCCAAACTATTGACCGGGAGAAGAGAAGAGGACCCCTTTTATGTATTTATCAAATTAAGTTAAAATTCTAATAAGCTCTTTCTCTCTTCTTCATTTTTGAGCTCTTCTTCTTCTTTTTCTTCGTTCCTTGATTTCCTTAGCTTTCTTCTCCTCCTATTTCAATTGCAACTCTAGGAGGTTAAGCTTCTTGGAGATTTGATGACATCCTAAAGGAATTACATATGAAATTTTGTCTTATCTTTTTCTTTTTATACTTGGATTCTAACTCTTGACTCGAGGGGTGTTACTATCGTCAAATTATTATTTCTACATAATTTAACGAGACTTTTTTCACACCGAGTAAATAATATCTTACTGATGAATAAAAGTTGTTAGTTTTTTTGGATGTCAGTCTTCGATATTTGAGAAGTGTTGCCGACGGTCCAACTCGTGCGACGCTAATGATTATGCGCACCATCGACATGTTAGACACCGGCCCACCATCGAGTTTAATTAATCCGATAAGGGGCGTCGCATATCTGACAGTCTTAGGTGAGACACTCAACATGAATTTTCTACATTTCACAAGAACTCAAACTCAAGATCTTTCTTAATTGAGGATGAACCGCTTACCACTCCACCCTAACTCCTGTTAAGAAAAATTATCAGTTTTTACATCTAAACAAATGGATAAGACAATGGAAAATAAAAAGAAAAAATGTGGCATAAAAGATGTAGGAGCTAACAGAAAAATTTGGAAACATGAGCCTTACCAAATATGTTCTTTGAAATCTAAAGAAAGTTTCCGAGAAGTGATGAAACCCTAACTGATTAAAGGTCATTATTATTATTCTACTTTGAATGATTTTAATATATATATATATATATAACAAATATTACTCAATTAACATAAAATTTAAGTAAAATATGTATTAACCGAAATTGCACAAACAGTAAATGATGAAACTAAAATATGTAATAAATGATCGATGCCAATTATAAAGTACAAGAATTTCTAATATAAATATAAATGTAAATAAAATATAGTGTCATATAAGAAAATGTAGTGATTTTTGGAATTAAGAAAATGACAATTATTTTTATTTACAAAGGCATATGACTGGTATATTTTTCACATCTAATTAAATATACTACATAAATATCGAGTAAACCATTTGTAATTAAATTTGTACACTACATATGTGCATACAAACATTTTTCCACACAATAAAATAGGATATAATGTATATGCTACGCCCACTAATGGTAGCACGATGCTACACCTATTTCTCAATCGCCTGATCGACAATGGACGAAGATGGATGAAAGCGCGATGAACTGAACATTTATCTCATTGAACTGACTGCGAACACACCATCGGCAAATCAAAATGTCTTAGGGGTCAAACAAAAAACCCAAAAATGAGACAAAACCTCCTTGCTCTTTTGCCATCAGCACAACGATCTCTCCAGCCTTCTTCCCCTGAACTTGAAGACGCTGGTGCCGGAAGACTAGGAGATGACAACGACAAAGAATAGGTAAGAGACGCCAGGTAGACCTCGATCGAGCACTTGTTCACACTATTCTTTCTTGGTTTCTATTGTTGTTGTTGTCACCATCGTCGTCGTGTTTTGCTCTCCGCTCGATCCCCTAGTAATGCAGCCTAGTTTCACCTCTGCCCTAATTTCTTATTCACAAAGATGAAGTCTAGATGAAGACGAAAATAACTCAAAGAAGATTTCAAAGGCGAGTACCATCATTTGGTAAAGACCTAATCACACCCTCATCTACTCGATTAAGTAGTATTGCCCTAATTCGTTCTTCTTCTCTTCACCATGTCATCGACATTGGCGAGTTTTTAAGATTAAGGTTATTCGAAAGGTTTTCCCATACATCAAGAATATATCTTACACATGACACATTAGAAAATTTCAATGATTCATTAACATGATCTATATGCACGAGGCACATTCAAAGAAGTTTATAATAGGTGGCTTTATGACTCATCCAGCGTAGATGAGTTTGAATAGGGTTGGCTTACTTTAAAGAAAAACTTTGATATTTCATGTGGACATTGATTAGAGGGTATGTACAAGTACAACAAACACAGATAATGGATTCCTTTATATTTCAAAGACCTCTTTGCTGTTGGTATGTGCACAACAAGGGCAGAAAATATCAATGCATTTTTCGATGGGTTTGTTAATGTGAATACAACACTCACAGATTTTGTACAACAATATTTTGTGGCTATAAGAAGTTATCATGGCCAAGAAGAAAGAGAAAATTATTACACTATGAATTCTGCACATACTTATATGATAAAATGTCAATTAGAAGTTCATGGCACATAATGTATTTTGCAACTTTCAAGAACAATATGCACAGTCTTTTAAGTTATATGGGCAAAATATATTAAAAAATGATGAAAAGACCATTTACTCGGTATATCCACCAAGTGCGGATGAAGACAAAAATATTGTAGAACTCCAACCATCATGAAAACATTGCCATCAAATGTTCTTGTAAGAAATTTGAACATGAATGAATTTTTTCTTCCCATATTTTATGCATTCTTCATAAGAAAGGAATAGTATATTTGCCTACAAAATAACTCCTTCATCCATGGCCAATAAATACAAGGTATACAAATGCACATGCAATATATGATTCTTCATGTCCTTCTACGAATTTTATAACTCCCTTTCAAAAGCTAGCATGGCAAAGTAATATTTGAAAAATAGACAAATTTGGTTTGATTTTGAACATTTGCAATTCAGGACTCCTATTGTAGATGATGTTGTAAACAGATTTGGTGCTTTCTAATTTGACAATGCAGTAGTGGATATCGATCAATCAAGTACTACTGTTCAACAAGCCATTGCTAACTTTGAATAATAACAATTTATTATACATGACTCAGTTCGTGCAAAGACTAAGGGGGCATTTGGTTGCAAAATATGTGATAGAATATCTACTTATTCATCGACATAATGCCAAACAGGGGGCGATTAAGGATAAGGGAGAAAATGAATTGCACGAGTCATGATGAATGTCTAATCTTGTCGGACTATTATTTTCTAGGTTGCGGTATTCTTTGGTTTGTGCGGAATAGAAGATATTCACCAATTTGAATAAAGGCATGAGTGTCGTTTTATTGTTCACAACGCAACATGCTATTTGGTTGCATGATAAAATTGAAAAGAATAAAATAATGGAATATCGTATTATGAAAAAAGTAAATATATCTTATTCTAGATATTGTTTGGTTTAAAGAGAATAAATTTTAAAAGTATATATTATATATTTAAAATATTTCATTATATATAATAATGTTCAATATCATAATAATAAAAAAATATTTATATAATAAGATATGATCGAATTTTTTAAAAATAAAATACAGTTGAAAATTTGAAAAAATGGAGAACAAATATATTATTATATTTTAGAAGAATAGGTTTATTCATGTTGATGGGTTAAAAATAACGATTTCACGATTTTTAATGTGATTTCACTTCAAAGTTTGACCGAAATAATTATATTCTGTGTCGCGCTTGACTATATCATGAGAATATTGAGGTATTTTGGCCCTTATCCTGTAACCAAATATTGAGATATTCATCATAGCAACCTGGCAGAACATTCTCCTCTATGATGTGTCCAATTTCAGGGGTGAAATGGTCATATGCATCCATGAGGAACAATTTCTCATCCAAACGTGAGTGGGATTACAACTATGAATAGTCCACTTGTTAACCAAACGGGCAACATAATATTGCCTCCAAAATTATGAGATAACCCACTGTTAAAAGAATAAAATGACTTATTCTAATAAAAATCCACAACCAAACTGTAAGATTCCTGACCAGCGTGTAATATTATTCAATTTGGTCCGCACGATTTTTTCAAAATGTATCACACTCGGTGAAGGACATGTTCTCATATATACCCAACATCTCTCCTATGACTTATGCATGTAAAACTAATTCAAGACATGCCTCATGTACCCTTCCCCCCTTATGATACTCAACGCCCTCGTTGAGTGATCGCACCCTACTATGCATAGAGGCTCATGCGGAATGGCTCTGATACCACATGTAACATTCCTCATCAGTGTGTGATATTGTCCGCTTTGGATCTCGGCTCACATGATTTTTTCAAAATGCGTCACACTTGGTGAATGACATGTTCTCATATATGTCCAGCATCTCTCTCGTGACTTATGCATATGTGACTAATTCAAGACATGCCTTATGCATTCTTCCTCTTTAGGAGATTCAACGTCCTCATTGAATGATCGCACGTCACTATGCACAGAGGTCCACGCAGAGTGGCTCTAACATTCTTGATTAGCGTGTGATATTGTCCGCTCTAATCCTCGGTCTGCATGATTTTGTCAAAACACGTCACACCTAGTGGAGGACATATTCTCATATATACTCAGTATTTCTCTCGTGACTTATGTACGTGAAACTAATCCATGAGGCATGCATATGTAACATGAGAGATGCTGCGTATATATGAGAATATGTCCTTCACCAGGTGTGACACATTTTGATAAAATCGTACGGGCCAAGGCCCAGAGTGGACAATATCACACACTAGTCAGGAATATTACATATGGTATCAGAGCCACTCTGCATAGACATATGTGCATGATGGGGTGTGATCAATCAACGAGGACGTTGAATCCCTAAGGGGGAAGAATACATGAGGTATATGTTGGATTAGTCCCACATGCATAGGTCATGAGAGAGATGCTGGGTATATATGAGAACATGTCCTTCACGAGGTGTGACACATTTTGAGAAGACCATGCAGGCCGAGGTCCAAAACGGATAATATTACACGCTAATGAGGAATGTTACATATGATACTAAAGCCACTTTGCGTAGACATATGTGCATGGTGGGGTGCGATAACTCAACGAGGATGTTGAGTCCCCTAAGGGGGAATGGTGCACGACGTATGCCTTGGATTAGTTCCACATGCATAAGTCATATGAGAGATGTTGAGTATATATGAGAACATGGCCTTGTACAGGTGTGACATTTTTTGAGAAAATCATACAAGTTGAGATCCAGAGCGGACAACACCACATGCTGATCAGGAATGTTGCACAAACACCCTCTAAGGATAGCAAAAAAAATGTTGGAATGATTAAATTTGGCGTAGAAATCTTCATGTCACAAAATGAAAAAAAAGTTGTGGAAAGAAGGGACATGATAGGAGAAAATGTCCAACTATGAGGATAAAAATAGTTTAAAATTACTTTCTTCCATTTATGTTCATGGTATCGTTGTGATAATAATAATAATTTTTTTTGGCAAACATGATAATCAATTGCAAACCAGCCAAGAAAATATTTAGCAGGCCTTTCAACAAGTTGGTGTCAAAATCCTCTTTTAAAACCCACACATATGTTGTTTTCAACAAGTTGTCTTTCAACTTATTGGTTTACTTCTTATTGTCAATGTATTTCAACAAGTCGCCTCTTCTAAACAAAAAGTTTGTCTGATCGTCCTCCTAGTAGGAACGATAAAGTTAAAAATTAATGTTTGATGTCTCTTCTTCCATATGCAACAAAGGAACAAAAAAAATATGTCCACAATTTGCTTAAAACATACCTTGTTGTTCCCTAGTATTCATAGAGTGTCGTTGTTTATTATTGTTGCTAAGATATGGATAATGATTATTGGTTTACCATGTGATTTAAATCTAATGTGCTAATCTTATTTCATTTCATTTTGAAGGCTATAATTGAGAGATTGAGTTGTACTTTATTGCATTAACTGCCTGAGGAGATGTGGAGGCGCCTGAGGAATAGACTATGTTGCAACTTTTTTGGCCAATTTAAATTTTTTTTGGGGGATTTTCTGTATTTGATTTAGGGATTTTTAGTATTGTGTTTTCCAAACATGGCCCGTGTTTGATCGAATGATTGTCACGGGCGTGAACCAGCCAACTCGACCCGAGTTCACACTCTATTCGACTCAAGTTTTGTCCCTACCAAGGGGTTTTCGTCTGTTCCGAATACAACTCGGGTTCTACCCAACACGGGTCGAATTCTAGGGATAGACAACCTATTATTGGATATTTTATTATGGATAATTGAATGTTTATTATGATTAATTATTCCTGACCATCCGTGATCATATTGTTAATAGATTTGACCTCATCATACTCTTTAGATATGACTTTGAAATTATGATATTATTGTTCTATCTGATCATGTGATTCATCATAGTCCTGATCCAGTAGTTTTTCTCTGATTGAGTTTTGTTTAATATAAATTGAATTGTTAAAGATAGGTATTTAGGGTAAACAATATAAAAAATGAAAGCTGTTGAGCTTTCATGTTCTCCGATTGTCTCTAAGTCACTTGGGTCATATTGTTATCGTATCATATGGGGCAGATAACACACCTAGAGGTTTGAGACTTGATCATTTAGGAAAACTAAGGCTTTCCTATGATGGTCTCCGCCATCACAAATTATTGTTTAGCGTTATTATTGGAGGACGTCTTATCGTGGCTTGATCCCCTATTGCCCTACATGAAAGAGACATGGAGTTTCTCTTAATTGATCGAGTTCTTTCTATTGTTTTGGATAGCTCCAAAGATTGAATTGAATTGAATTGGATAGAATAAGATAGAATGAAAATCAAATTAAATTGAATTGAATCATGATCATTCAGATATTAGCGTTACCGGCATTGCCTCCGCTCATTGAATCGTATGGAAATTATTATTGACCAATGATCATTAATATGAATATTGAATTGAAATCGTTAACTTGGATAGTGTCATAGTGATCAGGCATAATTGATTATTGTTAATTGATATTGACTGGTCTTTTGACATCTTTCCTGATGGCTATATTGATTTATTGAGCTCCTATCATATTGTTCCATTCAGTGCTCTATTGCTTATTGTATCATATTGTTATTGATTTATTGAGCACCGTTGATTATTGATTATTGTTATGATTAGATCATACGTGTAATACCCTCAAATCACACCCCGTCACGTGGCAGAATAAAAAGTAGAAGATTAATCATCATATTAATGCTAAAAAGAGTATAACATCATAACGTGCGGAAGACTAATAAAGAACTTTATATGAGTCCAAGAAGCTAATACATCAATCTAATATGGGGAAAGAGAAAGCTATAACATAAATATAAAAGACTCAAGACACTCATGTGCAGCCACCTACGAACTTGATCTGTCACTTTTGGCCACCCGTATCATTCAGACCTGGGCCTATGTATATGAAGACATAGGGAAGATAAAACCTTCGTGTGAGTTTTGTAACTCAATATGCAAATAAAATAGAAACGACATAGAGATAATAACTAAATAGTAACTCATGGAACATCATCATAAGGATCATATAAGAAGAGTAATCAGAATCATGATCATAGAATGAATGAACATAATCATGGCATAAAAAAAAATTCAAGAGATCATAATAAAAAATCATCGTATGAGTACTCTTTTTTCTTCATCATAGACTTATCATGGAGTATATTTCAACCCATGAGGAGACCTGCGTCCATAATCAGACAGAGCCAACTCATAACTGACCGAAGTCAGTCCATAACTAATCGTCACCCGTCCATCATAAAAAAAGCTTTGCATTTAACATTTTTTGTCTTTTATCTTGCGGCTTTTAATTAATCTTTATTAGGGCTTAAAGTAAGACTACAAGATAGAATCATGAATAGTAAATCAGGAGCATAAATATCATAATCATTATTATACTTAGATCAGGATTAATCACATGAATCACACTCAAAAGATCATAAAAATCATCTACATAGCATCGGAACTCAGGCTGAGTAAGGGTGGAGCCTAGGCTGAGTTCACCGGATATTATTTACGGAAGATCTGAAGTGAACTGGGGCTGGGTTCAGGTCATACCCATGACGGATCGGGTCATTGTCGAGTCAGGTCAGCCATCGCGCTCGATCGCTTCGTCGTGGTTGGAACTCGGGCCGGATCATCTTCAACCTGGATCGAGTTCATTTAGTTGTAGAGCTCTGAGAACATCGACAATGCCAGATCCGGGCCGGTTCATGGATTCGATCCAGGCACATCATAATCCGGGCCGGATAATGAGGAACCTAGGCGAGGTTCGTCTTGCGAAAAAAGAGCGCGTCACACAGTACGATTTTCGATCGATTTTTTTGGCGAGTGCTGGTCATAAGCAATATTGTAATCAACATCATAAAGTTAAGGGTAGATCCAGAAACATTAACATCATGCTTTAAGTCCTAGAATCATGAGTCTACGACGAATCCACTTTATTCATATACCTTGATGTTTCTGCCCAAAAACTGTCGCTCGTCCTCTTCTTCCTTTCCCGACCGTTCCCCTCTGTCCAAGTGTGTCATTCACGACCTCTAGTTCCTCTCCCGTCGTCCGACAGCAACTCAACGTGAGAGAGGGAGATAGGCACACAAAAAAATGAAGGCAAAATAGGGTCGGCTAGTAGGGAAAATAAAAGGGGCTTCTTGGTCTGTTTTGGTCTCTTATCTATAGGTAAGAAGTCAAAATTTCGATTGGAAACAAACTCTTCTTTAGATTTATTTTCCTATTTTATCTTCTTTCCTTTTTGGTTTTTATTTTCTTTCTTTTTATTCCTGATAAATCTCGGACGTTACACTATGTATTGAGTAATACTCATGAGTTTTTCCTGTTTCTAGAATAATGCAAGTGAGATGATGATAGAAGATGCAGATGATCAACTCAGTGACAAGATGTTGCACATGGTGTCTTACTAGATTTATATATTAGTTGTTATTTTTTTTTTGCACTTTTAGTATTGTGAAGTCATGAACGTATTTCAGCTCCTTTGATATTATGAATTTTTAAATATTGTTATTATCATTTTCTCACTTTATAGAATTTATTTTTCGTAAAATTATTTTATATAAAATTGTGTAACGTCTTTGGAACGACTCTGAACAGATGAAAGTTACTTAGATCTCGGAGCGTTACAAATATATTTAGTTAGGAAGAGAGATCACTATGAAACTAGAAACAATGAATTTGGAGGACAAATTAAAAACATCAATTTGCATCTCCAAAGTCGGTCGTTACAAAGAAATACAGGGGGGAAAAATAATAGTCCATTTTGTCGTAAGTGATCCTTCTTCCTGCTTCATTCCCTTGAATGAACTTACGCTATTACATAGAAATTATGAAATTTTGCTTATTTGATAAAGCTTCTTTTTAGGTCACTACACAGAGCACTTGACAGAACACTCTATCTTCTTCTCTATAGTACTTCACACGGAGCTACTGATCAGAATCCTCTTTGGCATTTTTTTGAGAAAGTTTATGAAAACGAGGGCACTCTTCGAAAGGTATAATTTCGAAATCACCCGCTACAATCTGATTGTATCATCTTTGCTTTTGTTTTCCCCTCTTGATGGGTTGTAGTTTGTCTTTTTTACTCAAAACAATTTGTTAGAATGCAAATTCTTTATTGCTGCTAAACTTCTAAAAACATTATTTTCAGTGTGCAGAGTCAGCATTAGATTTTGTAACTTGGAGGGTTTCGTTATACAATACTTTGTTGGCAATGCTCCGATGGGTCATATGGTTGTGGAACTAAAAGAAGACTTACAAGGAACTCCGTCATTTAAGGTATAACACTCATAATCTTCTAGTCCAAGTAGATAAGTCTTGCCTACCTGTTTCCAACAATCAGTTCCTATTGTTTTCTCTTGACAATTATACACTCTTAAGAAATGCAGAGTTTATTTCCATCTTACTATCTTGTCTATATCACTATCAAGATATAATGATATTCATCTGATATGGTTCTTTCTTTCTGCATATAGAAGTTTGTTCTATATCATTTTATGAATCGTGCCATTCAGACTTTTTTTCTTGCAAGTTTCAAATATATAGAAATAGGTGGTCATGTGTTCATTCTCTTCTCAGCGGTTCTTTTTCAAATCTCAAGTAATTGGTTCTACCAAACTTAACATCGGAAAGTGCAAAGATTATGTATGGGTGACCAAAGATGAGTTGATGGAATACTTCCTAGAGCAAGCATCATTTTTTAACAAAATGATTACTAGATGAGTAATATTAATCAATGTCATACATGCATGTTCTTTATCAGTGAGCTGAGTATTTCGTTTAAGCTCCCGAGTGCCTGGATTAGGTGCCCCTGCTGAGTTGGATATGTTAATGCTGACATAAATCCACCTTGGGACTTGGAGACTGGAGTGACCTCGAATTGTTCCTTTTCATCCAGATGAATCTGGAGCCTGCTCTGCATCATTTGTCTATCTTTCAGATTTCTGTATATGCATCTTTCAGATTTCATGGCCTTATGGAATGTCTTTTACCAGAGGACGCGCGTGGAGGACATGATATATGATCTGTACTAATGTTGAAGTTTTATGCAAGTCTGTTAATATGATGTCTCTATTGGGATATAGGAAATAATTATTTACTGTTGTGATGACTTGTGACTTTGTGATATTTTAAAACTTAAAATAGTGATTGTCTTGGAATTAGATGAATAAGTAGCTCTAAAATTGTCATGGTTTAGGCGATAGAACCATTTGTGGCACTTTAGTACAAATTCAACCGATCTATGTTGCCAAACACACCAGAAAATATTTTTGATTAAGAAATGGTGATGGATGCGTCATTGGAAGACTTGCAAGGTTCTCAAAACATTAACTTCGTAGTTCTTTTATGTTTGAATTTTTATTGCTAGAATATTAAAATGTATGATTAATTGTTCTAGTGTTTAGGAAAACGTTAAATCATATATTTATAACTATTTAAAAATGTTTTTTTTACATTTATTTAACTAAATCAATGCCAACTTATTAAAAAACATTAACTCGTCTTCTGTTACTCCCATTGTGTATTTGTAAACTTCATTTGACCCTTAAGACAACATTTCTGCATCATGACCATGATGATAAGCATCAAGCTCTCTTTATTTTATGTATGTGAAGTGAATTCTTACTTGTGTGGGCTTTTGGATTAAGGAATTTGACAACTCTTTATTAGCTCTACCTCTAATGAAGTCGCAGCGACTCCTCCTCGAGTTCAACTGGAGTGATAGCAACTTGATAGCAAAAGTCTCGAGTTGTGATAACAACTCCTCTTTGCTTTGGGGTGATAGCAACTTGCTAGCAAAGAGGCTCCTCTTTGCTTAAGAAGGTAATAAGCAATTATTGATCAAAACTTATAGAACCTTCTTTTATCAATCATATGAAACTTTTCAGTGGCACATGATCTTAGTAGTTTCTTCTTTTGTAGACCGAAGAGAAATTTACCTGCTTTTGTTCTAGACCTTTGATAGCGTTAAAATGAAAATAAGAGTATTCAATTCATTGTGTTAAAACCATTATAATATGCTAAATATACTCGTAAGCTAGTAATTTATTGAATACTTATTTTTGTTCGTCTCGTTAACACAAGTTATTCTCAATTCTCAATATCTCCATCCAGTAAACAAAGTTCCAAACACATTTCTCGTGCCTTTCAGAGACACCAACGCGGCGCCTCATTCAAAGCGACTAAAGGCAGCTGCTGGGTTCTGGTAGCTCGTCTCCTAAGTTCGTAGGAAATTTGGCTGTGTTGTCACTGACCTCACCCACGCCCACTTGTGATCCCTGGTGTCCACCACGTTCCTGGCGACGGCCACCTCCTCCATCGGAATGTAGCCATAGTTGCCGTTTATGGGCCCTGCAACGAAGCCTGTGTAACCAGCCATGACGCCATGGATGGCCGAGTGAGCCAACAAGGTGCAGTAGAGGTTGTCGGTGGCATTGGCCGGAACCGCCCGTATCATGTAGGTCGGATCGATGTACTTGACCGTGAACAGCTCCCCGGGGTGGTCACGCCCCCACCACCTCTTCAGCTCCGACTTCAGCCACGCTCCGATGTCCAGGAAGATTGGATTCCCGGACTCGTCCTTCCGCTCTCTCTCCGCGTCCGTCCGAGGTATCATGTCCTGGCCGGCGCCCTCGGCGACCACGATCACGGCGTGGCCGTTCTGCTTGAGCCGCTGATCGAGGAACTGGAACAACCCCCCTTTGCCTTCCAGGTAGAAGTCGTTCTCGGGGATCAGGCAGCAGTCCACGTCGCGGCTGCTAAGCGTCGCGTGCAGGGCGATGTGGCCGGTGCTCCTGCCCATCAGCTTGACCAGGCCGATGCCGTTCACGGCGCTCTCCGCCTCGACGTGGGCCGCGTTGATCGCCTGCTGCGCCATCTCCACGGCCGTCTGGAACCCGAAGGACTTGTCGATGATGCCGATGTCGTTGTCCACGGTCTTCGGTATCCCGGTTACCGATACGTTCATACCCCGGCGCTTGATCTCTTTGAACAGCTTCACTGCGCCCCTCATCGTTCCATCTCCACCAATGCAGTAAATCTACATAGCATTTTTGCAGAAAATTTTTTTATGCTGTTTTATCGATTTGTACATGAAAAAAAAATTCTTTTTTTACTCTACGCATGCGATAATTATTTGCTTACTAAACCAGGAGAATTACTGCTACTACGTATGCTCCAGTGTGCATGTTTGTGCTGAAAAGACTTCACCAAGTCGATCGTACAAAGCATGGTTCTCACCTGATTGAAACCCCGGCGTTCGATGGCATGGACGATCTTGTCGACGTCGAAGCCGCCCCTAGAGGTGGCGAGCACGGTGCCGCCGCGCTTGTGCCACCCGTCCACGATCTTGGGGCCAGAGGGAGGGGCTCGGCAGAGAAGAACCCGCGGTAGCCTTTGGGCACGCCATAGATCTCCCTGACGCCGTAGAGTTCCCAGAGGCCAACCACGAGCTCCCGGACGACGGTGTTGAGTCCAGGGCAGAGGCCCCCGCAGGTGACGATGGCGGCACGCGCGGCGGCGGGGTCGAAGTGGATTGTGCGCCTGGGGCCGGCGCGGTGGTAGGCGACGAGTTGGCCCTGGGCGGCGGCGGCGGAGGGGGAGGAGGATAGATCGAAGACGATCTGGCCGAGGATGACGTCGGAGGGGTGGACGTAGAAGCCGTCGGAGGGGCGGTAGAAGGGGTTGCGGTCGATGGGGTTGGGGAGGGAGGGAGTCTCCAGGTAGTGCGAGAGGTGGGGGAGGTTGCGGAGGGCGAAGGGAGGGAGGGCGACATGGCAACCTTCGCCGTCGGCGGCGTCGAGAGCGACAGCGGGGCAGCCGTCTGTGCTAGCGGTGAAGTCCATCGATGGCGGCCGGCTGTGGAGTGTGGGGGCGGCGGCGCAGAGCGGCAGAGGTGGTAAACTCGGTGGCGGTGGTACGTGAGAAATAGGTGTCTTTAGTGTACGTGGAGAGGCGGTGGACGACGTGAAGGTGGCGGTCGTTGCTCATTGCCGAACACGTGGCATAAATGGTGACTTTGGGAAATGTAGTGCACTAACGGACTTGAAGATAAATAAAATAAAGGGTAAGCAGTCTGCGGATGGCATATGGGCCGTCGGATGCCATCCGATGGCTTTTTTTTTTTCCTTTTCGTGTTATCCACCACCTCCTCCCTGATCACCTTCTAGATGGCCGTCACAGATCTGCTCGTTGTGTGTCAATTGCCAAACGTCTTTGCCGCTGCCGTTGCTCGCCATTTGCGCCGCTGCTGAATGCCATTGCCGCTGTCACGCCGCCGCCGTCGCTCCTGCCGCTGCCGTTGTTCCTGTCGCTGCCGATGTTGCTGCCCTCCTCCTTCGAGTATCGCTGCCACCGCTCGCACTGCTACCTTGCTCGCGCCACTGCCGCCTATTCGCGTCGCTTCCGAACGTCGTTATTGTTGCGTCGCTGCCGATCCTGGACGCCGTTGCCACTGCCCTTCGTTCGATCTTGACTGTCTAAGCTGCTACGGACGATGGAGATCACGTTGTTAAAGAAAAATGTTAAAAAAATGTGCACCTCTTACCGGAAAAGAATATATAAGGCAAATGTCGTTAATGTGACTCCTCTACTCTATATTTCTTATTTTATTCCCATTTTACTTTAATTGATATTTTCTCATCTCTTCGTATGTGTCCCTTGGATTTAATAATTTCAGTTCTCACTTTTCATCCACATTTTTGTAATTAATTTTTTATTCTTTTTTTTCTCTTCCAATAATTAGTATTTTTATTTTTTAATGATAAACAAATAATATGAAATATGAGAAATACATATCAATTTATTTAATATGAAAAATTGCAATTGTACGTGAACGAGTCGGAGTGGCTCCTATTAGTGAGAAAATGGTAGAGAATCGTTTGAGATGGTTTGATCATGTTCAGAGAAGACCATTAGATGCGCCAGTAAGAAGAGTAGATCAAATAATTTGGAGTCCGATTAAAAGAGGGAGAGGGAGGCCAAGACGGACACTTGGCGAACTAATAGAGCAAGATCTATTGGTGAATAATATACCGAAAGGTTTGGTTACTAATATAGCGGAATGGCGTCGTATGATCCATGTAGCCGACCCCACATAGTGGGATAAGACTTTGTTGTTGTTGTTGAAAAATTGCAATTATATTAAATATATAAAACATTGAAAAAAATATGAAATAGAACTTGTAAAAAATGGAAATAAATTACTAAGCCTTTTTTAAACAATTGTATATTCTAATAATTTACTAAGTCTTTGTGTGTTTTTCTTTAATTTTTTTCTGATGTAATTTACTT
The DNA here is from genome assembly GCA_030549335.1 of Pontederia crassipes. Lineage (NCBI taxonomy): Eukaryota > Viridiplantae > Streptophyta > Magnoliopsida > Commelinales > Pontederiaceae > Pontederia > Pontederia crassipes. The sequence continues at coordinate 15,121,565 of JAUKPH010000017.1, read as the reverse complement.
TGTATATTTTGAAATTAAATGCATATTCAATATTACCATGATTTAATATAATACCCTTTTTATGTATTTTCTTTCTTATGTTTTGTCTCATAAGATCATATAAATATAATAATATCATATAATATAAAGGGAACACATATAATACTGTAATATACACATAAATTAGTTTTGGAAAATATAAGATAAATGAGTTTTAAAAATTAGAAAAATGACACAAAGACTTATTAAATAATCAGATATGCAATTATTTTTATAAAATTATTTTTTATTTTGTCTGTAGTACTTTATTTTCACTTACACTATTTTTATTTCCATTTTATTTCATATATATATTTTTCTAATACTTTACATATTTGATGCAATTTTAATTTTGAATATTAATTAAATTTATATGTATGTATCATATCTCGTATTATATAATATTTTTATCATAAAAAAATAAAAACACTAATCTGGAAGAGAGAAAGTTGATAGAGGAAAGGTAATTAGAATATTAATTAATTTAAATAAGTATAGTGAAAAGTGGGAAATGAAGTGAGATAATATTAATAAAAGGAAGAAGGCAAAGTGAGAAATGTTGAGTGACATTAGTGTTAGATGAGTGACATTAAGAACACCCAAGAATATATATAAAGCATCATTATCATTTTACAAAATGATAAATTTTACATCTCAAATTACAGACTTCATAGCATTAATTTTTTTCCACACATCTCACACTCCCATAATTACACATCCATACAAGTACAAATGAGTCAGTAATTAACCACTCCATGAATAGATAAGAATTGATGACTCTTATATGAAGCTCCCTGATATTTTGCATGATGAAACAACAACTGTTTAAGAGGTAGAAAGCTATACAACAAAATCTAGAATGCTATTACATAAATGTCAGAATCTCCAGGTCCATCAAATTTCAACATTGCAACACTGCAAAATATTTCCACAATGCCATGCCAGCACAATAAAAAAAATTACAACGTGTGAAATTTTATGATTAATCTTAAATATTATTATCCACCTAATGCTGCATTATTTCTTGTACACAATTTAGCAAGTTAATAAAAATCATAAAATGAATGAAAATGGTAACAGAGAAGCATGCACGTAAAAATCAATAACATAGTTGAAGGATCTCGATTTTGCATTTCCAAGTGCAGTAGCAATGTAAGAACGAATTTGATTGCCTATACTACCTTCATCTACTCCAGAAGGCATCATTGGGATTAAATCACCAACATCAATATCCATGAGTCAAAATAGGGTAAAGTAATAGTCATTTCCATTATAACGTCTTATGAAATTATGCATCATGCAACATGCGACTATTATACATTGTGTTGTGAAAGGAAATGGAATTTGCCACTTAAGGATTCAAAATCTCACATTCAAAATACCAAAATCCATCTCAAAACAATTTCTAATCGTGCATATCTATGATTATATAAATCCATGAAATTTGAGTGCTTTCGTGATCGAGGGTTATTGTACGCATCCAAATGATACCTACCACTTCGATAAGAAGCTAAAATTTTATCAGAATTTGCATAACCCAAATCACCAAAAAAATATTTACCTTCGGGAACAACAAATCCCCCTTCTTCAATACACCAACGGAGAACCTGCATATCTATCGCTAATCCTTCCCAACCAGTATAGAAAAAAGAAATGAATAATCAAAGGGGGCAATGGATGTGCAGCGCATATACAAGGCTGTAAAATACAGCTATCTTATTTCAATCGTCAGATTCAAATCAATGGCTCAGTTATCACGGAGGAAAGAGATTAAAAAAGATAGAAAAAGAGGTAGAATTAGACCCATGAAATCGTTGTTATATCACTGCCACGAGAGAGCTCAAGCATTAGTAACCTCGTGTCCCTCAAGCTTGCTTGTCTGCCATTGTGAAATAGCCGAGGGATCTCACACGACCATAAATCTTTCTCGCTGGAGATCAAGTACATGCAGTCAGTTCTTCGACAAAGTTCTCATGGTGACAATGTGATGCAAGCTGTTGCGAAAAGAGGGAGAGAGAGATCGCACGAAATACAAAAGAACACGAAGAGGAAAAACGGCGATGGCTCTTTGTTATGGAATAATGATGATTACAAGGATAGTTTCTCGGTCTAGACCCCTAGGGAGTTTATATAGGCACTCCCTTTGACAGATAATAGGAATTACATACGGTCTGTGACTCTAAATAAATCCTCTGAAAATAGGACACCTATCTCGTGATAAGAAAATAAATCAAATCCGAATCACAAACAGAATACCCCTAAAAATTTTCGCTCAGGAGGCTCCGCCCCCTTGCAACCCCCGCAGGGGGGATCCCCTGGATCCCCCCTTGACCCCCGTAGGGGGATTCTGCTGAAGCGCATGACTATGTAGGGGGACCAACTGGGTTCAGATTCAAGGCATTATTAACACAAGCAATTTAGGCACGAATCTCTCTAGAGCACAACACCGTGTTGGAGTTTTATGTCAAAACTTTATTTAAAAGCTCAAACACTACTCGTGAATATGTCACTTGGAGCTCCCAAGCGCAAATGGAATTTTGGCATAGCATTGTGAGAGAGAGAGAGATGGTATTCAATTATTCCTCATATGTGCTCGCTTCCTTTGCTATTCAGTATAACAGATCAAACGTCATTGATTTAGTTAAGAAAAAAAAGAATAATTCAACAGGAGGAAGCGAAAGAAATAGCTCAGTGATGGAAAAAAAATTGGGGGAACAAAGAAAGAATTGGGAAAAGAAAGAAGAGTGTTGACTAGCTTTTTTTGCACGGGCGAAGCTTTTCTTTGGAAAGATAAGTCCCATCATATGACATCAATTGTTAGGATGGAGTTACTCCAAAATGAATGGCAGATCTAAATTGCTATAAATTATAGCTAAACAGGAGAGCAACATATTCCTTTTTCCCATAATCAAATGAGATTACAATCATAACATTTTGTGATATTAAAACTTTGAGACTTCGAAATTGGGGTTGCTTTGACTTTTTGGCAACAACTGGAATATGTGTCCCATCTATTGCTCCGATAGCATTCTATGATGAAATATAACATGCCTTTAGAGTGCTAGAAATATGTTTAATAACAAAATGAAAATACATGGTGTATAACATACCATAAAATACAGGTAAAAAAGACGATTGTCACGTATTCAAGGACGAACACCAATATCTCAATTGGGCATTGAAATAAAGTCATGACTTAGAGCACAAATTGCATTTAAGACATTGTTAATATAATTCACACTTATTTTTATTTGACATTGCTTGTCCTATGCAATGTAAGAAATGTGACAATTGTTCGTGTGCTATAATATTTTTTTATAAGCTATCAGGCCTTTCGAAACAAGTAACTCCTCAAGCTTCAAGAACATTGCGTTGGTCATCCTATCTTAGATCATAACATTTTTGTGGATGTTCATTCAATATGTCAGTAACTATTTGGTGTTTAGATAATGGCTGAGTTCTACAAGGTGACTTTGCATTTGAAATAGGGCACATAATATTAAATATGCCACTACTTTCAAGTGTTCTACAATCTCATAGTATTGTAGGATCCCAGGCACCAAGAGGGGGGAGGGTGAGGGAATTGGTGTTTAAAATTGAAATTATCAATTTCACAAAATATGTTGTGAAAATTTAAAATCGATTAAATAATCTTCAAACCAAAACAAATTAGATCATATCACAAACATAATATGAGAAGGAGAGAGAGGGAATGCAAACTCAAGAACACAGGTGGTTGTTGACGAGGTTTGGCCATACCTTGACCTACGTCCCTGCTCTGACTTTTCGATCTCAAGATCGTCAGAGATTCCACTAGAATCATCCTTAGTTCCAAATGGGACAAGGAAGAACCCTTTACACCAACAATCTTTCTTCGTTTCGAGAGATAAGACACACCTCTTCTTTTAGAAAACTTATCTTTTCTCTCGCTCAAGAGGTAAGACATGGAACCTCTTTTACACAAGAGCTCTCTCAATTTTTTTAATCAATTATTTCTCTCTTTTATAATATCATGTTCACAAGAAGAGAAGAGAGAAAGAAGAGAAATTAGAATGATAAATTCAAAAGAAGGATCTTATGTTGATAACTTGAACTTTTTCTTCAATGTTTGGATAGATGTCTTTGCTTCTAGCTTTGACACTCATTTTATAGGCTTATATGTGTGAAAATTTTGTTCAAAATTTTTTTATTCAAAACTAGTTGTTATTGTTCATTACAGCCGGGGACCGATTGATCGCACCGATAAACCGATCGACCGGTCTATATGACCGTTGTGCGATTTCTTCAATGTTAACAACTGGTCGGTTGATCGAACTATCGATCGGTATAGTCTCGATATTTTGGTTTTCGTTCGTTGAGTTGACCGGTCGACTGATGCATAGTCTAGTCTATTGACCAATGTAGTCTCGACGTGGATTTGGGCAGCTCATGCATTGACCAATCGACCGATATAGTCTCGTCTGACCTTCTTTGCTTCGTCCGACTTGTTGACCGAACTACACTATTTTAAGCATAACTTTTTACACAATTATTCAAATGAGAATCATAGATTCTATGAATAGCTAACATGATTCTTTACAACTTTGATATTCATCATTCATCTATAATCTAATAAGACCACACTCAATTATTTAACAAAGTTTAGTACATAAAGTTATCCATTTTTATTTAAACTTTTCAGCATATAACTTTAATCTTTCGATGTTTGTATCATTAAAATATAATTTTATAAAGCATTAAAACTTTGCTCCAACAATCGTCCCCTTTTTTATGAAGACAAACCAACAAATATGAAAAATATATAAGTTGCGAAAAAATTGTAAAATCTTGTAAAATCAATTTTACTCGTCCTAAAACTTAGGTTTCCTTACAATGATAGATATTCACGTAAGTACTAATTGTAAGGTACTCTCATATCACATTTTTCTTATATTTCTTTCCCTTCTGTTTTATAAAAAGTAGTTTGCACATGAAGGACATAAGAAACCATATGTAATTTTCCCTTTAATCATGTTGTATTTAAAAAAAGTTATTCTCCCCTTTTGTCATAAATATATAGTATTACATCATAAAGAGTTATAAAATATGCAAAAATAACTCCCCTTAAATTTATGACTATTTTATAATGGTAAAATGAAATTAAATTGATTTAGAAGTTATGAAAGTCACAAGTCTAAAAAAATGTATTAAGAATCAAAATATTATATAAAACTTTAATACAACAATGATATCGATAATTGCCAAAATAAAGTTGGAAGATTTTAACATGCTCCCCCTATCACTATGACTATTTTTTTCTATTTTATATGTTGCTCTTTTCTTTCAAAGAAATAGTAATTTTGAAATTTTAAATAAAATGAAAAAGTAAATGATACCTTTACCATAACCTTCATACCTTCACATTTATATTTTGCTTGTCCTTTGCTTTACATGTGAGGCACACCTGAAAAATAATTATGTAATTTTTGGTACCCAAACATCTTTAGGTCTTATTTTATTAGTCAAGGTTTCTTTGGGAACCTATATCATTCTATGTTGTGATGTTTTTCTTGTTTTGCATTGATATATTTAACCATAAAATCCACATGTAAAATATGTAATATGTGATTTTTTTATTATAAGGATGATTATATTTCCAATAAGAATGTACAAAGCATTTTCTAAAATTACTTTTAGTTACATGAGAAATAGCATTATCATTATTTTGTGAATTTTTTAAAAAAGTATTTTTCTTTTTTACTTTTTCTAAAGAATATGCTAGTTTTACAATTTCACATGCATGTGTAATTTTCAAAGAATTAGTTTCATTTTTTAAGTTTTCATTTTCCACAAAATATGTATCCTTTTCTTCTTCTAATTTCTCAAATTCATGTAGTAATTTTTTTTTATTTTTCTCTTTAAGTGTAAAATACATTTTTATATGAGAAAAAAATTCTTTGTGCACATCAATTGAGATATCTTCTTCAGAAAAGCTATGAGTCATTATTTGAATATGAGAAGTTAGAAGTTACTTCATCGTTGTGTACCATTAGACACATGTATGTATCCTGATAAAAGAGCTTGATGAGTCATTTGATTCATCTTCACATGACTCTTCATGTTTTTTCTTCTTCCCTTTCTGAATTGTCTCTTCTTTGTCATTCTTTGTGAGATTTGAGTTTCTTTCTCGGTGATGTTTATGTAATCTTCTCTTTGACTTCTCATTCTCTTTTTTTTATTTTACATCAATTTGATGTATTTGTCAAGTTTTCTTATATAGCGTGCGAATTTCTTTTCTTCTACTTCTTTTTCACTCGAATCTTCTTCCATTTTATTTGCCTCTAATGCCAATGTTTTCTTTTTAGGAGCATTTGCTTTTTCTTCTTTTTGAATTTCAATCTCATAGGTTAAGAGTGAACCAATTAGATCATCAAAATCTAGCTTGTTCGAGTTTTTTTTCTTGAATCATGGTCCTCTTTGTATGCCATTTGGAGGAGAGATACATGAAATTTTTTTTCACTTTTGGGAGTTAGTTCTTGACTCACCCAAGGAGGCTAATCCATTCACAATATCGTTAAATCGTACAATCATATTATTATTGGATTCATTTTCATATATCTTGAAGGAATCATATTAACGATTTAAAATATTTAATCTAGATTGTTTAACTTTATATATTCATTTTTTATAAGTAATAATTAGTTTCTTTCAAATCTCTTTTGCACTTTCACAACTAGAAATTCTATTAAATTTCTTTGAATCCAAATCACAATAAAAAAATATTTTTAGCTTTCCAATCAAGTTTTACAAACAAATTTTCTCGCTCGATATATTCTAAAGGTGATTTATCATGTAAATAATAACCTTTTTCAATAATGTTCCACATGTCAATATCGATAGAGCATATGTATGCTTGTATACTTATTTTTCAATATGTAAAATTTGATGCATTAAAAAGCGGAGGACGACTAATTGATTGTTCTTTAAAGATGATTAAATCATAAAAAGAAGAGCAATATTACTTTAATACTAATTGTAGGATCCCAAGGCACCAAGAGGGGAGGGGGATGAATTGGTGTTTAAGACTGAAATTATTGATTTCACAAAATACGTCGTGGAAGCCTAAAATCGATTAAACAATCTTCGAAGGAAAACAAATCAGATCATATCACAAACATAATATAAGAAGGAGAGGGAGATATAATACAAACTCAAGAACACGTGATTGTTGACGAGGTTCGGCTACACCTTGGCTTACGTCTCTGCTCCGACTTATCGACATCGAGATCGTTAGATATTCCACTGTCTTTGCTCCGACTTATCGACATCGAGACCGTTAGAGATTCCACTAAAATTTTCCTTAGTTCCAAATGGGGGCAAGGAAGAACCCTTTACGTCAACCACCTTTTCTCCGCTTTGAGAGGTAAGGCACACCTCTCCTCCTAGAGAGTTTATCTTTTCTCTCGCTCAAGAGGTAAGATATGAAAACTCTTTTACACAGGAGTTCTCTCAAATCTTTTGAACAATTATTTCTCTCTTTTACAATATCATGCTCACAAGAAGAGAAGAGAGAAAGAAGAGAAACTAGAATGATAATTTCAAGATGATTTTTTTTATAACTTGAAGTTTTTCTTCAATGTTTGGATAGATGTCTTTGCTTCTAGTTTTGACACTCCTTTTATAGATTTGTATGTGTGAAATTTTTGTCTAGAATTTTTTTTCATAATTTTTTCATTCAAAACTAATCGTTATTGTTTATTATAGTCGGAGATCGATCGACCGGACTGATGGACAATCGACCGGTCTATATGACCGTTGTGCGATTTCTTCAGTGTCAATAACTGGTCGATCGATCGAACTATCGATGTAGTCTTGACATTTTAATTTTCATCCATTGAGTTGATCGGTCGGCCGGTGCATCGTCCGATCTGTCTACTGGTGTAGTCTCAATGTGAATTTGTGCAGCTCATGCATTGATCGATCGACCGATCGACCGACCTGCACTATTTTGAGCATAACGTTTTGCACAATTATTCAAGTGAGATAATCTTGGATTTTATGAATATCTAACATGATTATCTACATTTTTAATATTAATTATTCAATCAAAATCTAATAATATCATAGTCAATTATTTAATCAAAGTTTATTGCATAAATTTATCCATTTTTATTTAAATTTTTCAACATATAACTTTAATCTTTCGAAATTTGTATTATCAAAATATAATTTTATAGGGCATTAAAACTTTACTACAACAAGTATTCATCCTTATCTTTCAATATTTTTATCATATGATTGTTGTACATCTACAAGGTGTCAACAATTTTTCAAAAGAAAATTAGCATGAACTAAACCATATTATATTATCATTTTGATTAAGCACAATGTGCTAACATACATAACAAGAAATAATAAACTATATGATTTGCAAGAATAAGATTTTAGCTAAACATAAAAAAGATTTCTATAAACTAGTATAATATGCCAACCATGGCAACATGTCTTGAAAGATAATTATATAAAATGTAAATTAATAAAAGAAGTATTACAATGTGCAAAACATGTTGAACAAGAACTTAAAGTAACATGAGATGTCATTCATATTCCAATGTCAAATTACACATCATAACATCCAAAATAAATAAAATAACCCACATTGTAAAGACAAAATGGGTACTTTGTTTCATTGCATAACAAAAAATGAAATTAGCAAGTTGCCTAACCATACATATCTAAAATATGATATAGTTATGCTTTCATAAACACACCCAACATCTAATCAATCTGATGAGTTAGATGAATTTGCTCCATTAGTTCCAAAAATGTCTGCCAAACAAAAATGGTGTGCTAGTAGCATCATTTGACCTCAGTGCACTAAACTGAGAAATATTCCTACACAGTCAATGGTTGGAGCTGATGGCATGTTACTGCTTTGGCCAAAATTGCTACTTGTTGGAAATGCAGGAACATCTTATCTAGGAAATGTTGCAACAATACCAGTTGTAGAGGTAGATCCAAATGCAAAAGAAAATTCAGTAAAAATCAAATTAGTAGTAGGCACATTGCTAGTGAATGAGTGAGAGTGGCAAGAACTATTCGTTGTGTTAACCATGGCAACAACATGTCATCATCATATGTCATGAAAGCTCAACAATTTGATGCATCTTTGAAACGCTCTACAAATGCAACTTTTTGTTCTACATTCAAATTAGGAGCCTTTTCATGTAGCATAGCCCAATATATTTCTTTAGAATAAAATTGTTCCTTTTGATAAATATTTGACATTTTTGACATTTTCTTTCCCTACTCAATGCTTGATAAGCACCTGAAGGTACTTTAATTTTATACAGAACTAGGCTTACATCTCTTTTCAATGGATGATGATGGACGGGCATCAGATGAGATATCAATATGGAGTGCAGAAGATTCTAGGATTGGACTATCAATTGGGTAATTTGACATGGTTTGATCAAGTGATTCATTGTTCAAAGGACGAGTAGATGCAGATGGAGTGTTAGGACTATGATTTTGTTGTTCTAGATTTTTGTTTTTACGGTCTGAGTCCATCTCATCTACATTATCATCGAAAGACTTATCAAAGCATACAATTGAGGGCATAGCAATGGTGTTTCCTCGTCTTTCGGTAGTGATATTTTTTGAAATAAGGATAGCAAGTTCTCGTATACAAGGAAAGGCTTGTTCGTAATCTAAGAATAATTTTTGTTTATCTGTTAAATAACAATTGAAGTTAGTTTGTAAAAGGTATGTTAAAGACAATGCTATTTGATGGGAAAATCCGAGAACAAGGAGAGAAGATCGCAGAGAGATTGCAGAAAAATAGAGGAGACACACGAATTTACCCAGGTTCACCCTTGAGATTAGGGCTACGTCCTGCAAAGAAGTTTCACTATATCGTTTAGGTTTTCAGCCACCGCACAGGTTACATCTGAAAATAAGCTATAAATAGCCTCTCCAAACGGGTTTAAAACCCGAACAAAACAGAGAAAAAACCTAATCCGAACCACACGGGTCGGCTAAACAAAAGCCCAAAATCACACGGGACCACCGTCGGGGGGCGGGGCCCCCCGAACCCCCCTTTTCGTTCGTACGCCAGCAATATTATTAATTGGGTAATACTCAGATTCCCCTAAGCTCATGTGGGCGAACCCGGTGTGAGAAACAAGGGGCCCTGAAGTATTCACCAACTCCAACACTATTTATAACTCACCGCGATAATCTCATCTCACATGGTGTTATCTCCTATGTTTTTCATAATTCCAACCCCAACCACTTTTATTGTGAAGATTTTGATACATGTTCAAAAATTTCTTCAACCCTTTCAACCTATTTTTAAGACGATCCACCGATAGATTTTTTTTTCATCTTCTCGTTATATGTTTTAGTCATTCTTCTCCATGTTTAATGCAATTGCCATTTAAGTGTTATTGTCCTGAGTAGTAATACATCACAATCTAAATCTCAATAGACAATATCTTTTGTTGTGATGAAGTGACATGTTCTTTGGTAGACTAAGAAGTCTTTGTGCATTTATAATTCATATATGAAGATATAATTTAATGTAAATTGTAATCCAAAAATATAAATAAGACTTCATATTTGTTATAGACAAACAATAAAACATGCACATGACACAAAAGTTATCTTTAATAAATATCATTAAAAGGTAAACTAAAATTTCAAACCATATCTAAAATCATCTCATCAAAATCTACAAAATAAAAATATAGCTTTAGACGAGAGCCAATCTATTTCTTTATTCATCATGTTGTTGTCAACAAAGAGAGAGAGAGAGGTCACAACATCCATAAAAATGCTTACCTACCATACTTAAAAGATTGTTTTGTTACTTCATCTCAAAAAGGATCTAAAAAATAAAAATATGGGTTAAAAGATGGAAACCATATGTATTCATCTTATTGTTAGAGAGAGAGAGATGGGTAGGTGACAAGTGTTAATCGCTATAAAAATCATCTAACAATTTTGAAGATATCTAAAAAAATTATATTGTTACTTCATATAAAAAGGTATAAAAAATAGAGATTTGAGCACGAATCTAGGAATCTAAGAATCGAAGTAGATTTAGAGGATATTTGAGAACTGAAAATAGATCTAGAAGAGACAGATTGAGAGATTTGAGCATGAATATATGAGCGGTAAACAGATTTACAAACAAAAGAACATAAAAAAAACAATAATGATCTAAATGCAATCAAGAAAAGAAAAGAAAAGATCTAGAAGATCACCTTAAGCAGAAAATAAAAGAGAATTTTGATGTTGTATGTAGATAAGTCTTGATGGTTAGTAGCTCCTTCAAAAAACAAGCAAGGATTTAACTTTGATGCTCCCATGTTAACTCGTGACCCAGAACTAATTATGGTGGGTCTCATGTTGCATGAAAAATGAGCCTTTCGATGTAAACCAAAATTGTGGCACGGTTTGTGGTCTTGTTTGTATACCAAACAACGCCTAAGGGTTTAATGGGCTCGTGGTCATTAGATCCACGATCAACGAATGCGTGGTTCAAATGATAATAGGAAAAAAATGGCGATTCAATCGTAGTCTAGGGATTGCCTCGCGCCCTAGGAAACATGGAGGTTGCGATTGAGAGGTCGGCAACGTAGAACACCTTCATGTCTGCGAGGTCGACAACAAAGATGTGATCGATGATAGAACTCCTCCTTCGGCAGTTGCTCGACGATGAAGGCGAAGTCGTGCGACGGCTCGATCACATTCTGATGATTGTAGATCTCGCGTGCCTTAGGACGTAGAGGCGGTGACCATGGCTGCGAGGCCGACAATGATATAACTCTTTCGAGAGCTGCGAGGTTGACGACGAAAGCGAGGTCAACGATGATGTAACTCCTCCTTCGGCGATTGCAAGTCGACGACGAAGGTGAAGTCGTGCAATGGTTTGATCGCGATCTAGTGATCGTAGATCTCGCGTGCCCTAGGGACATCGAGGTGGTGGTGGTTGCGAAGTCGATGATGACAGAACTCCTTCTTCGATGACTGTGAGGTCCACGATGAAGGTGAAGTCGTGCGACGACTGCGAGGTCGACAATGAGGGTAAAGTAGTTGAGGCAATGAATCTAGTGGTCTGTGCCACCTCCTGCACCCAATCTCTTCTCGATGGTGACATCAAGGTTTCTCTACAACACCGTTGTCGACCACCTTCACGAGCTCATCGACATCGGTCTTCACTACCTGACCGTTGACACTCCATTGACGAGGACGGCATTTTGGATCGTCAGAACACATGTCAATGAGTCGCAATCCACATTGATGAGCCACCATTTTTTCGAACTCATTTGAATTGCGCCTTTTTCTATCATTCGTCCATCACGGATCTGATGACCATGTGCGTGGCTATGGCGGCCTTTAATATTAACCCACTACTTTATTTTTTCTAAGTATTTGTTCTATTTAATTCTAAATTGTTAAATATATTGGTTTTTTTCTGTTATTTTACATCTTTTTATATCTATTAAATACGTTTTTCTTTCGCATCGGATGCTCGGAGGACCCCCAAAATTCTTTTCGTCATTTGAAATTATAAACTGAAATAGAAAATACAATAATTTAGTCATTTCTTACCCAATGCAAGAATTTTCAAATATTAATTTTGTAAGACGGAAATATCTATACTTATATTTGAGACCCATTTTGTTGGAGCAGAGCTTATGAACTCGACCATTCGTAATGCATTCTCTGCTTGCCAGCCATCTGTTCGAAGCAGGTTCCATAAGCCGCGCCAAGCGATCACGCTGCTCATGGCCTTGTCCCTGCATCAACACGCACACCTTCGCTTCACCTCCTCTTCCTTCGTAAGCACCACCATCTCCTGCTCCAGCTGCTCGACACCTTCTCGTATCTCCGTACCCGTCCGGAGCCCCTCTGACGCCGTCGTGCTCTCCATTCGGGAAGCTTGCGATCAAGGGGACCTTAAGCAGGCCTTCCGGTCGCTCACCAGCTCAACCCTCACCTGCGCAGCGCAAGCACCCGCCCAGGAGGCGCAAGAGGCCCTGTCGGCCGTCCTCGAGCTCTGCGCCTCCAAGAAGGCGCTCGAGGAAGGCCAACAAATACATGCACGCGTGGCCAAGTCCTGTTCTCCTGATGACGACGGGTTCCTCAGCACCAAGCTATTGTTCATGTACGGGAAGTGTGGGCAGCTGCGTGCGGCGGAGCAGCTGTTTGATGGAATGCCCCGCAGATCGATATTCGCGTGGAACGCGCTCCTTGGAGCATATTCCTCCAATGGGTGCCCTTCCAGAGCTGCCGAACTCTATCTGGACATGCGTATGTCGGGGCTGCTGCCTGATGCTTGCACTTTTGCGTCGGTCCTTAAAGCTTGCGGCCTGCTTGAAGATTTGTACGTCGGGAGAGAAATTCACGGCTTGGCAATCAAACTCGGGTTGAGCTCGGTTACTTTTGTTGTTAATGCTCTTCTTGCGATGTATTCAAGGTGTGGACAGTTGGGTCCAGCTCGGTTGTTGTTCCAATCAACGAATGCAGAAAGAGATGTGGTGTCTTGGAATTCAATTATATCCGCGTGTTTGCAAAATGGACAGTTTCTATGGGCTCTTAGTTTGTTCAGTGACATGCAGAAAACTGGTGTCTCGATGAACTCATATACTGCTGTTGGTGTTCTTCAAGCTTGTGCAGAAATCTCGCTATTGCAATTGGGTATGCAGATACATGCATCCCTCTTAAAATGTGAAAGAAAGCTTGAGATTTATGAGTACAATGCCTTGGTTGTTCTGTATGCAAGATGTGGTGAGATTGATCTTGCCTCCAAAGTTTTCCATGAGATTGACATCGGTGAGATAGACAATGTGTCATGGAATTCGATGCTCTCTGCTTATGTTCAGAACAGCTTGTATGAGGAAGCCCTTGAGTTCTTCCGTAAAATGCTTTACTTTGGATTTAAACCTGACATGGTCTCTCTTATAAGTACTTCCTCTGCTTTGGGTCGTTTAGGGAACTTATTCCATTGTATGGAGCTTCATGCTTATGCATTGAAGCATGTATTTGATTGTGAATTACA